>OX016540.1:202213677-204713677 GCA_943590905.1 Sphaerophoria taeniata
CGATTTGAAGTTCCTGGGTCTTCTCCAAGATCTGCCGTAGACTAAATAATTGATCGATGGTGGACTTTCCGGGTCTGAAGCTACACGGATAAGGACCAGCTGCTTTGTACAGTTACTACGATGTTCCCATGATGGTCTCTGCTCTCTACAGGCTTCGGTTCGGGGGTGTTAGACCTCAGGTGGTTCGTTTTACATTTTTGTAAGGACTAACGAAGCTTATTCCTGTTTTGGCATCCCTTTATCTCGTCTCTTGCGCGCTTCTCCTGCTCCCTTCGTTCTTTCTGAGAATTTTGTGCTCCTCTCTCCTTTTTTGCACGTAGGGCTCGCGTGCTTGCACGTCAACGTCCAAGAAATTTGAAACGGAAGTTTAGAAACATTAGGCTATATTTCAAAAAGTTTGAATTCCAGAGTTCCATGGGTTCATTTAACCAACGAGTTTATAAATCTTCATGACCTAGTGACCAAGCTTAAGAAGTGAGGACTTCTCAATTAACGGTTTTCAACTGAATGACTCACAGTGAAATAAACAATTTTTTTTTTATTAATAGGAAAAAATAATATCCAAATAGATGGTAGATGGAAGCACTAATCCTTCATCATAAGAAAATAAGAAAACCCACAAAAGCGCTAAATAGTTCCATCTATCTGGAAAAATGGAACATTTACTTTGGTCATTTTTCGGTCATATGCATAAAACAAAACAAATGGCTTCTTATCTGTAACTGTAAATCAACAAACCATTTGCAAAATGAAGCACTGAGCCATGCTAGATGATGAAACCAACAAAAAAAATATTAAAAGAAATAAAAACTGACAGAATTCAGCAAATTAATGGGGTCAATTTGCGTATACACCAACTAGCTCTTCCGTCCAGTCCCTTGCTCGACTTCGTCGTCTTCCTTCAACAGAAAAACATTTAACCACAGTAAAAATGTTGCTGCTCGGCCACGCGTCCATTTAAACTCCTACGGTTTTTTGTTTCCCTTTTTTGTTTTTTGTAACCGGACGAATGTTCTTTAAAAGACGCCAATCCAGACAGACAGACAAACGGACTGTTGAAAAACAGACCGTACCAAGGCGGAAGGATAATAATGTACCCCCCAATAGCAAAACTTCAGAGTATCACACTCTTCGCCTTGTCAACGACCAGCAGCAAGACGACTTACGAGCACACCATACAGCTTTGAGCTCACAATCAAAGACGCAGGGAAAATTATGAAGTTTATATCGTTTCAGAACCAGCACCATACACAATACATACATCCATAATATTCAGCGTGGCATCCATAGAGGTTATATTAAATCCATAAATAAAGCTGAAAAATGTGTACGAAAAACAAGCAGTATGGACAAAAAAGGATAACTTTGCGAGTCCTGTA
Source organism: Sphaerophoria taeniata (assembly GCA_943590905.1). Lineage (NCBI taxonomy): Eukaryota > Metazoa > Arthropoda > Insecta > Diptera > Syrphidae > Sphaerophoria > Sphaerophoria taeniata. The sequence continues at coordinate 202,215,057 of OX016540.1, forward strand.
TCCTCTTCCTTCGTCTGCGGTGCTTATTTCTCCAGCGACAATCAAACCATCCGGCTGGGTGAGTTGATGCCGGCCACCATGCCATCGCATCGGTTGGCTGCCATCAGAGGAGTTAGTCCGAAAAAAGAAACCGCTGGCATGTATCACCCTGTGTTGTTGTTTTTTTGAGAGTCCATTTTCTTGTTTTTTATGTCCTGTTTTGTAGTGTCCCGGTTTGATACTTGCCCTGGGATCGTCAAGCGAAAACGAACTCATTCCATTTTGGACAATTCATTGCTGAAGTGTTGCCGTTCTTCGTTGAAAAGTTACAAGCAAATTCAATACAATCTTAACTACCTACTTTTTTTGTACCAAAACCACCACTGGTAACGGCAAAAGCTACCTACCTTCCTCAGTTCTAATTTCTCTTCTTATGTTTTTTTACGACTGTGAATGAGTGTGAATTGTGAGGATGGTGAAGTGAATTACCTTTGAGAAAGAAATTTTCGTTAACGGTGGTGTTCGTTCTAAGATAGGTGACCTGTGCATTGAATATACCAATACCAATATACAGGAGGTTACTCGGGTGGAATGACGCAGTTGCGTAGGTCGGATGGTGAAAATCTTTTGTTTTCACATATTCGTTGGTGCTTTAGCTTGGATTCGTTTTGACAAATTAACCGAGGGTAGGGAAGTCTACATATTTCAGGTGCGTAGTCAAGGAGGGGTATTTCTTTTTAACAAAACCGGGTATTTGTAATGCTTTGCTAAAATGTTGGGTAATAATCCTCTCTGTAATAATTTCATCGACACGTACCAGCACAAGGTCAGGCCAAAATTAAAGCAAACCCCGAAAAAATGCATGGAATTTCCAGTCGAAATCCATGATCTTTAAGAACTAAGGATCCCGAAAAACTTACTCAGCTGAGCAGTGCAATGAAGTGACCAATTGAGAAATAAATAAAATCTGTGATTTCTGAAATATATTCCTTAGAGAAGTTAGTGTAAGGGGAATAGGACGATGAACACCGGCTATAAATATCAAGCAAATGCAAATAGTAAGCAGAAGTGCTTCTTAGTCACAGAGCTATGCTATTTACATGACCGGACTATTGACCAGTCAACAGCTGAACAGCAGTGCTCAACATGAGAACGAAGAAACTCTTTATGTCATCTTTCTAAGGTCATTGAAACGCTGATAAACTATCAGCTCAAGAAATATCGCGAAGACGAAAGCTTCTTAATGACCGGCAGTACGGCTTTCGCAGCAACAGGTCCACTGGTGATCTGATGGATTATCTCACCGAACAGTGGAACAACTCTTTACATCGTTTTGGAGAAAGTAAGATTGTTGCACTTGATATTTCAAAGGCATTTGATAAAGTCTGGCATCTTGCTCTTTTATCGAAAATCCGTGCTTTCGGTATCGATGAATCCCATTTTCGTTGAATTAGAAACTTTCTTTCGAACCGTTCTATACAAGTTGTATTGGACGGTTCAAGTCTGAAACCCGCAACATAAATGCGGATGTGCCCCAGGGCTCCGTTTTGTCTCCGACCCACTTCCTCATTTTCATTAATGATCTCTTGTCTGTAACTTCTAATCCAATAAATTGTTTCGCTGACGATAGTACCCTTAGCTTTTCATATTCGTTTCCAGACTCACATCCTTTCTCTTCGGATGTGGAACTGCAACGTCAAAATATGATAAGCTCATTAAACTCTGACTTAAACAGCATTGTACAATTGGGAATACAAAATCGCGTAGAGACCGAATGTCTCGAGATTCTCGTTGTGCTCATCACTGACCACCTCTTGAGGAACGAGCACATATGCGATGTCGCCAAAAATGCAGCAAGATGTTTAGGTTTCTTAAGACGATGCAAGAAATTTGTTTCCCCTACTATCTACAAAACCTACATACGTCCTAAACTTGAGTACAATTCTCACTTCTGAGCTGGTGCTCCAGTGACGTACTTAAGTCTTCTGGACAGTATCCAAAAAAGAGCATTCAAAATGATTGGTGACAATACCATCGTTGATCATTTGCATCTCTCGAACATCGGCGTAATGTCTCATGTCTCACCCTGTTTTACCGATACTTCAACGGTATATGCTCTAGTGAAATAGCCAGTTGCACTCCTCCCCTTAAGACATTCAACCGTAATACCCGCGCCTCCAGGAATGCCCATCAGTTCACCCTCGAGCCCAGCTTCGGACGTACTGTCAAGTACAGAGAATCGTTCTTTAGCCGTACTACGCGAATGTGGAACTCTCTTCCACACTCTGTCTTCCCCAGTCATTGTAATATTCAAGAATTCAAAACCAATGTTCACCGATACCTCCTTTTACATCCTCTATACTTTCCCTAATACTGGCACTGTGCTCTTGGCATATAAAGGGTAATGAAAAAATCCCTTGAGTGCGCGTTGGTTATAAAAAAAAAAATATATATACATATAGAGTGTGAACCTACTTGTTTTGTTTCAAGCGAGGCTTGTATTTGGTTTTATAGTTGAATTGCCCGACGCTTAAGAAAGGACGCTTGAAATGCAATAAATACGGAGGCATAAGTCTCCCGAAAATCGCCTACAAGATCTTGTCTGCAGAACTATTTGAACGTTTGAAGCCTTTTGTCTACAACCATGACATAACATCAAACCTAGAAAGTCCACCATATATCACTCTACCGTATTCACCAAATCTTGGAAAAGCCCAAATAACTTTAAATCGATACCTATCACCTTTTCACCGTTTTTAAGGTCGCGTATGACAGCGTCTCGTTTAGGTATCCCAGAAATACTCGTCCATCTGTGTAAGATGACAATGGAAAAACCTGAGCTGTTACATCATGGTCGGAAAAAACCTCACGGATGCATTTGATGTCAAAAGAGGTTTTAGACAAGGCGATGCGCTATCATGCGATTTCTTCAACATCATTCTTGAAAAGATTGTGTATGTTGGAGCGTCAACACCACAGGCATAATTTTTCAATACCATTAAGACGGAGGCTAAGAAGATGGATCTAGCTGTTAACGAGGGCAAAAGAAAGTACTCCCAAAATCGACATCTTGGAGTGAACGTGAGTGTGAAAGGATTAAACTTCGGGGTAGTTAAGGACTTTCTGGGATCCGTTATAAATTCAGATAACGACACCAGCGCTGAAATCAAACGAATAATTACTCTTATCAATTGCTGCTTCTTTGGAATTAAAAAGCAATTGAGTAGTCAATTCTCGAGTAACGAACAAAAGTGTCACTATTCAAAACCCTTATGATCCCCTTCCTCAAATATGTTGCAAACGCAGAGCGATGAACCATGACAACATCGAAATATGCTTTGGGCTACTTTGGTCCCGTCGCGTCGTTTACATAAATGGGAAATGGAAACGAATATTTAACCAAGAACTATACGAGCTGTTCAGTGGCACTTACCTAGCCAGAAAAGTCAAGGTCCAACGACTAAGATAATGTGGAGTGAACGAAAAATAATTCTTCGAATCCAAACCGGAAGGTCACTGAAAAGGAAAACCGCGACTCAAGTGGAGCACATAGGTGGTAGAGGATCTCAACCAACTTTACGTGCGAAACTGGAGACAGCTCACTAGGGACCGACCACGCTGGAGACGCTTGTCGGATGAGGCCTTGGTCCGGTCCAACCTGGACCTTAAGTACGTGTGGAGAACCATTAATTAAATATATTTATATCATATTATCATTGTATTATTTATGAAATAAAACATTTAAGTTCTTAAAACTTGACTGCTGGCAATGACCTATCCACAAACCACAACGCGTACGTAATACGTAATACGTATACGCTATCTTAATCTCGTGTAAGTATTCTTCCTTCTTCATTCCATTCACTTAGCTTCCAACCACCGAACCGAGCGGATCACAACCACAAGGAGTATTACATTGGCGACGAGGTAAATATACATATATAAAACAAACTAAGTGTGGACGATTAAATTCATCCAATATTTTGCAAATAATTTCGAAAAACAATTATTGTTTTTCTAGTACCTATGCCTAAACAAGAAAAAAACAACCAGCAAGAAAAGAAAAACGGGTAGGCAAATGCAAAAAAGTTTATGCACAGAGAAACTCGCACATTAATACATATGTATGTACCGCAAAAAAGTTGATGCGGAGGGAGAAGAGAAAACAAAAAGAGCAAGAAACGCAAAATAAAAGAACACATAAGAGAGAGACAGTAGATTGCAAAACAGTTAATGCAAAGAACGGAATAAATTCCAGAGTAATGTTGTTGTAAGTAGAAAAAAACAGCAAGAACCAGAAAAACAAATTATGTTCGATTTTCGGTTTTCAGAACTATACGCGACAACAACAAGAAGAAGAAAATATAAGAGAAAGAAAGTAAATTGCAAAACAGTTGATGCAAAGAAGGGAATAAATTCAAGAATAATTTTGTTGTAAGTAAAAAAAAAAAAAAGAAAAAAAAAAGCAAAGCAAGAATCAGAAAAACAAATTTTGTTTGATTTTCAGAGCTCTATGCAACAACACGTAAGATGAGTGACACTGCTATTAAACCATTTTTGTGTGAAACGATCGACAAATCTTTAATACGCCTGGAGTGGGAAAAATGGCTGCGGTCATTCAATTTGTATTTAGAAGCCGAAGAGATCGTTGACGTAAAGAAAAAGAGGAATAAACTTCTTCATTTAGGCGGTCCTCAACTTCAAGAAGTGATTTATAACATACCGGGAGCAATAGGTGAAGACTTGGCAAGGGCAGATACGTTCACAACTTTGGTCGACAAATTAAACGAACATTTTTCCCCAAAACGTAACTCTACATTTGAGAGACATCTATTTAGATCACTAAAACCAGATGATGGCGAAAGCTTCAACAAATTTTTAATACGTCTTAGACACCAGGCAGCTAAATGTTGTTTCGGAGAAACTCGACAAGAAATAGAAAATATCAATTTAAAAGACAAAGTGATTGATGCGTGGGCTCCAGGAGAGTTAAAAAAACGATTGATTGAGAAAGAATATTCCTTAGAGGATATTATCGATATGTGTCAAGTGCACGAGCAAATCAAGTTCCAAACAGAAGCAATGACTCCGTCAACATCTTCGTCATATAGTGTTAACAGGGTTGTCCATGCGCGTAATGACAAGAAAGAGTGTTTTAGGTGTGGGCGTGTTGGTCATTTAGGGGATGATAAATTTTGTGTCGCGAAGAATGCAAAATGCAACAGGTGTGGGGCAATAGGACACTTTGCCAAGAAATGTCAAACAAAAACAAATAAGAGAAAATTGGGGTACACAGACAATTATAATTTCAAACGGCGCAGATTCGAGCCATCGAAAATTCAATTCGTGCAAGAAAAATCTGTGTCAGGGCAAGAAGACTGTTTTCGAATCGCTGATGATACGAACATGAGTGAAATAATCGACTGTTTTATTGGTGGCATAAAATTACAGATGATAATTGATTCGGGATCACGTTTTAACTTAATCGGAGAAAAAGACTATGAAAAACTGAAAAACGCCGCGATCTTAGGAGATGTTAGAACCGCATCAGATCATGCTTTTAGAGCATATGCAGGGGATCAAACGTTGGAAGTTAAGTACACATTTGATGCCCCCATAAGTGTTGACCAACGTTGCGAATTCATTTCGGCATTCTACGTTATCAGAAATGGGAGACAGTCTCTGTTGGGGCGCGAAACAGCAATCAGGTTGGGGGTTTTAAAATTAGGAATAGGAGTAAATCAAGTTGAATGTCTTCAGCCGTTTCCAAAAATAAAGGATATTCAAATCCATCTATCCATCGATAAAAGCGTAAAACCAATACAACAACCATGCCGTCGTGTCCCATCAGCTTTGGAAGATAAAGTTGAGGAAAAGCTAAACGAAGCAGTAGCTCAGGACATTATCGAACCAGTAAATGGGCCGAGCATGTGGATTTCGCCAATTGTTATTGTTTTTAAGGAATCGGGGGATATTCGGTTATGTATTGACATGAGGCGGGCTAATTCTGCCATCCTCAGAGAAAACTTTCCGCTTCCCACTTTCGAGTCGTTCTTGACGAAGCTTAAGGGTGCTCTCTATTTTTCTAGACTAGACTTAAAAAATGCATATCACCAGCTAGAGCTATCTGAAGAGAGTCGATATATTACAACCTTTATGGAACTTGATGAAGAAAGACGTAAAATTTGAATGGGGTGAAAGACAACAAGCGGCCTTTGAAGGCCTTAAAAATGCACTTGTTCAAATTCCTACTTTGTCTTATTTCAACCACAGAAACCGTACTCGCCTGGTAGCCGATGCAAGTCCCGTAGCACTAGGCGCTGTCTTACTGCAATTTGAAAATGAGACACCACAAGTTATCTCCTTCGCCAGTAAAAGTCTTTCCGCTGTAGAGAGACGGTATTCTCAAACAGAAAAGGAGAGTCTCGCGCTAGTTTGGGCTGCCGAAAGATTTTACTATTACCTTGCCGGCATCGAATTTGAGCTCGTCACCGATCATAAACCATTGGAGGCAATTTTCAAACCAGCGTCAAAACCTCCAGCCAGAATTGAGAGATGGGTCCTTCGACTCCAATCTTTTAAGTTTAAAATCATTTATCAACCTGGGAAACAAAATATAGCGGACTCACTGTCACGGTTGTGCAAAATAGAAGAAACAAATTCTTTTGATGGCCTTTGTGAACAGAACGTTTGCACTATTATTGAGAAAGTAGTACCATGCGCGCTAACGATAACTGAAATTATACTTAAAAGCAAGAAGGATAAAGAGCTGGTAGAAGCAATAGAGCATACAAGAAGAGATGACTGGGACCAAAAGAGCCAAAATAGATTCTTCCCATTTCGTATGGAGCTTTGCACTGTGGGCAACATTTTGTTGCGCGGAAACAGAATTGTGATACCTATAGATCTACGTTCGCAGGTCTTAAGCCTTGGACATGAAGGGCATCCGGGAGAGACTGTCATGAAACGACGACTTCGTGCTAAGGTTTGGTGGCCGGCTATGGACAAGGACGTGGAAAGCTTCGTTAAAAAATGCCGTGAATGCTTGCTAGTTTCTCAGCCTCTAAAACCGGTCCCAATGAAACGTCATCTCTTTCCGGATGGTCCCTGGCAATGTGTTGCGATAGATTTGTTAGGCCCATTGCCTAATCATGACTTTGTTTTCGTCGTAATAGATTATTACTCAAGGTACCAGGAGGCTACGTTTTTGAGGAAAATAACATCTTCTGAAATCATAAAAATTCTTGAAGAAATATTTTGCCGATTAGGATACCCGAAATCGATTAAAGCAGACAACGGCCGCCAGTTTGTTAGTGCAGAATTTAAAGCATTTTGTGATCAAAATAATATAAAACTCATCACATCACCTCCATATTGGCCGCAGGCGAACGGCGAGGTCGAAAATATGAACCGCTCCATTTTGAAACGTCTTCAAATTGCCAATGCAAACGGAACCGAATACAAACGAGCAATTCAAGAATTTACAATGATGTATAATGCAACTCCTCATGGAACGACTGGCAAATCTCCGTCAGAGTTATTGATGAATAGAACAATAAGAGATAAGATTCCTTCTGTTCAGGATATCAGTGATGATATCGTTGATTCAGAGGCAAGAGATTCGGACATTATAAACAAAGAGATGGGAAAAAGAAGAGCAGACATGACTCGTGGCGCAAGAAAAAGTGATATCGATATAGGAGACAAAGTGTTGTTGCGAAATGAAGTTCTACAAAACAAACTATCTACAGCTTTTGATCCAACAGAGTTTGAAGTTATCGAACGGTCTCCAAATGAAGTTGTTGTTCGCTCAGAGAGTGGAAAAGTATGCAGACGGAACATTAGTCGAGTGAAGAAGATTCCGAATTCTCCGAAGATCGATTTAGTTGAAGAAAAGGATGAAGACAATCCTGAATCTCCTTCTTTGAATGAAAATACATCCGCAACCGAAAATTATGATTCTTCTGAATGCAAAAGCCCAAGAAACAAGAAGTTAACACTAAAGCTTAAAAATTATGGAGGGATGTGGAGAACCATTAATTAAATATATTTATATCATATTATCATTGTATTATTTATGAAATAAAACATTTAAGTTCTTAAAACTTGACTGCTGGCAATGACCTATCCACAAACCACAACGCGTACGTAATACGTAATACGTATACGCTATCTTAATCTCGTGTAAGTATTCTTCCTTCTTCATTCCATTCACTTAGCTTCCAACCACCGAACCGAGCGGATCACAACCACAAGGAGTATTACAGTACGTATGTTCTATGAGCCGGTTCTATGAGTTGTTGCAAGAGCACGCTTGTTGTCGTTGGTGCTACTATTTCTTAATTCTTTGTAAGTGCTCTTACTACCGTAACAGTCACATTTCCTCACTTAGCAAGGGAATTCGGAAGTTCTTACTTCGGTTATGTTGAACTGTAATTGCTTAGCAGGTAACTGCGTTAAATCGCAAGAAAGTTGGTTTCTTATATAGGTAGGAAAAAAAAACTTGTGCGTGTTTAGACTTGACCTTTTATTTACCAGACTCAAGCTCAAGCATATGGTGCTCCCAATCAAAAGCCCATTGGCCCTACAGAAGCCAGTGAACTACCAGCACAGTATAAGGTGTATTTGATTCCAGCTATGAAACTTTCCTTGGCCCTAAGATGACAACTATGTATTAACTACATAAACTTTCTCTAACTTTATTAATCTCGGTTGGAAAGCGTTCTCAAAAATCAAGGCATAGTGTCATGTCATTCTCCACCGCAATGTTCTCACATTTTTAGAGTCATTGGCAACACTGTCTGTACAACACAACAGAATATTTGACTAGTTTTCTTCGGCGATACACAAACAAAACGTCCATCTAGAGTCTAGATACTAGAAAACCCTCTAGGAATGGGACAAGGAGAGCACTTCCAATTTTTTTTCTTGGTTTAGTTTATTGCTTCAAACTGAAACGTTTGTTGTGTCCATCGTCATTGTCGGCGGACGCAGGCCGGATGGAGAACGTGTTGTCTTTAGGAATTTATTTTGTCAGTGAGCCAAAAGCAACATACCTTAAATTGTGGGCCAAGTTCTGGCCAGAACAAAAAAAATGTGTATTTTTTCTGTTGTTCTAGAAAACTGCATGAGACATTCGACCTAGAGAGCTGTGCAAAATACAGCCAAAAGGGATGGGTTTTTCGTTTTGGTCGGTTCGCTTTGTCAGTTTCCCAGATGTCAGTTGAACACAACTGTTGACGGTCGACCTTGTAATAGATTTTGTTGAGTTGCAGGATTGGTTTTGGAAATAATTTAATTTTTCGACCAAATTATAGTTGATGTAATAATAGTACTTGGATTTGACTGCTGGAAGTGTCACTACTGTGAATTCATTTTGCAAAAGGGTGAATTTGACGTAAAAGGAATGCATATCTTACAATTTAGAAAAACGTTGCTGATACATATTGGAACCTCTCTTAGTTTCAAGAAAGAATCAATTCTTTGTTAAAAAAGGTTGGGTGCATGGAAATAGAAAGTTAACAAGACTAATACTCCTCCACTGCCAGAAGAATAGCGGATTGGTTAAAGTGTCAACAAGCAATGCAGCCATCTAAAAGAAAGCGGTCGTTTGACAAGGAATATAAATGGAAGAAAATAAGCTTCACACATGAAAGTAATATTCTAAAATAGAAGAAATTAGAGAAAGTGGAACGTAAGACCAAGTTAGTTCTACCAATCCACCCATTTCATAACGCAGTATTCACCACCCAGCTCCTACTGTAAGAACGAAGAGTGAAATCTGAGCATTTATCTCCAATTCAGGAAAAGACCATCGAATTTCAAGTTGAAACCCACCATCTGTTATCGACTTCAAAGCAGCTTATGATATGATAGCATCTACCACTAAGAGCTTATGATGGCGATGTCTGAATTGCAGATCCCGAAAAAACTGATACAGCTGTAATGCGTTGTCATGCGATTTCTTCAACATATTGTTAGAGCGGCAGCAGATAGTGTTCAAGGCAGGTGTGAGCGCAAAAACACTTTATTCAACAAATCCGCCCATTGCGGACAACATCGACATCATCCGTCACTCGCATTTTTTTTTTTTTTATAATTAGCACACACTCAAGGGGTTTTTTATGCCCTTATTATGCCAGAGACACAGTGAGTGCTTTAAGAAGGAGGAAAGGGGTTGGAGAGGAGGTGCCGGTGTACATTGGTTTTGAATTCTTCAATATTACAATGACTGGGGAAGACAGAGTGTGGAAGAGAGTTCCACATTCGCGTAGTACGGCTAAAGAACGATTCTCTGTACTTGACAGTACGTCCGAAGTTGGGCTCAAGGGTGAACTGATGGGCATTCCTGGAGGCGCGGGTATTACGGTTGAATGTCTTAAGGGGAGGAATGCAACTGGCTATTTCACTAGAGCAAAAACCGTTGAAGTATCGGTAAAACAGGGAGAGACATGAGACATTACGCCGATGTTCTAGAGATGTAAATGACTCAACGATGGTATTGTCACCAATCATTTTGAATGCTCTTTTTTGGATACTGTCCAGAAGATTTAAGTACGTCACTGGAACACCAGCCCAGACGTGAGAATTGTACTCAAGCTTAGGACGTATGTAGGTTTTGTAGATGGTAGCCAGATCAGAAGGGGAAAAAAATTTCTTGCATCGCCTTAAGAAACCTAAACATTTTGCGGCATTTTTGGCGACATCGCATATGTGCTCGTTCCACAAGAGGTGGTCAGTGATGCACATACCGAGAATCTCGAGATGTTCGGTCTCTTTGATGTAAGTGCCACTCATGGATTGTGGCAAGGGGGGTATATCTCGCTTCGACGATACAAGACAGCATTGAGTTTTCGAAGCATTAAACTCTACGCGATTTTGTATTCCCCATTGTACAATGCTGTTTAAGTCAGAGTTTAATGAGCTTATCATATTTTGCCGTTGCAGTTCCACATCCGAAGAGGAAGGATGTGAGTCTGGAAACGAATATGAAAAGCTAAGGGTACTATCGTCAGCGAAACAATTTATTGGATTAGACGTAACAGACAAGAGATCATTAATGAAAATGAGAAAGAGGGTCGGAGACAAAACGGAGCCCTGGGGCACGCCAGCATTTATATTGTGGGTTTCAGACTTGAAACCGTCCAATACAACTTGTATTGAACGGTTCGAAAGAAAGTTTCTAATCCAACGAAGAAGGGGTTCGTCGATACCGAAAGCACGCATTTTCGATAAAAGAGCAAGATGCCAAACTTTATCAAATGCCTTTGAAATATCATGGAGCTGTGGTTGAGGCCTTAACAGCGATTGAAGAACAGGCGAAGATCGGTGGTCTTGAAGTGAATGAGGACAAAACAAGGTACATGCTAGCAATAATTGAAATAACATATGTACACCCTCTAGTACACAACGTGTCGTAGTTTAGGCGTTCACCTACATTGGAACAAGCATCAATTTCACAAATGACACCTTAGTAGAGATCCGATGAACTGTTGCTACTTCAGTTTCGACAAACTGGGTTCAAAGCTCTTCACTTGAAAGACAAAGTGACATTCATTTCGCTAGTCCAACCCTACGGCGCCAAATGCTGGAAGTGTAGAAAGCCAAGAAAAGACGAATACATTGGCTCGGCCTCATCGAGCGGATGGATGAAAACGCTCCAGCCAAGAAATTCTTCTCTTCGCAGCCTTTATGTTCGAGATGACCAGGAAGACCGAACCTCTGCTTTAGTTCAAGGAAAAAAGTAATCGCGATGCCAGAGCGTTTGTTTGACAACCGGGGAATGCATGCCAGGGACCGTTCCCGATATGGAAATTTTCACTTTCAGCTCAGCTCACTTTCAGCTCACTTTTAGTTCAGCTCAGCTCAATTTCAGCTCAGCTCACTTCCAGCTCACTTTCAGCTCAGCTCAAGTGAGCTGAGCTATTATACATAGCTCAAAAGTGAGCTAGCTCAAAATTTGAGCTAACTCAAATTTGAGCTGAGCTGTGAGCTGAACTGAAATGTGAGCTTTTTGTAACCCTGCGTGAGTTCCTACATTGCTTGCTAACCGGCTAAATAGGTATAAGCATGCAAGTAAGCGTTCTGCAGAAAAGACAAATGCACCACAATGAATTGCTCAACGGCAAGCTTTTTGAAAATATGACAGCTTCTCCAAGCTGCGAATCAAAGTTTATTTATACAATTCACACTCACTCTCTTCGGAAAATATAGTGAGTAGACTTGACTTAAATGACCTCTATTACTACTACCGAATGATGCAATAAAATAGAGTGGCGCGACAGCTTTCGAAGAGCCATGGCCTAAGTGGCCTACTCTCATCAACAATTTTCTGAAGAATTGAGGGGACCTACAATTTAACGCCGATTCTGAACGGCAAAGTTGAGAAGCACTTTTTCATGACAGATTGATACCCTTGGAAGTTTTGTCAGTTCTTCGCAGTGCCCGTGAGAGATGAAATAAAAACTATTGAAATCTAGATATTGACAATGACATTGACTTCACAGCACTTCGCACATGAATGTAATGAACTACAGACACATAGCAGCACTGGTGACTGAGCCATCGACTGGTTAGGTCTAGATATATGTAAAAATCGAGGTAACGGTCGGAGCGGAATTTTCTCCGATTTTCTTCCGATATCTTCCGATACGGAGACAATTTGCTTGTCGGAGAACTACCTCGAAGCAAATTTTGGAAGAAATCGGAGAAAATTCCGCTCCGACGGTTACCTCGATTGGGCCGAGAATTACAAAATGTTAATCTTGTTTAACTCTGGTGAACTACATAGCTCGTTCGAGCGATGAGTAACCGTCTCGAAATGAACTGGAGACACTGCCGCCGCAGATTAAACTAGTAATTGTCCTGAAGCATGGCGAAGTCCGGGACGCTTGAAGTCTTATCGACGCTTCGACAAAGAATTTGGGTATGATGTAGGCCTCTTTGTTTCTATTCAAATATGCATGGTTGGGTCAACCCTCCAGTTTTACTAAAGAGTCGTTTTTCAATCACATCGCTACTATGTAATAACTAAAATCAAAACACAAATCTCCTTCGTTTGTCCTTTTATTTGATTAGTTGAATAACTAATTACCTCCAATCGCACTCTCTTGACATCCTCCATTGCCTATTTGACCATTGACCCCAGTCAAAACAAACAACACTCAATCGAAACGAAAGGCAAAACAAATACCAAGCAGTTTTATTCATATCACATTCACCATAATAAAAATATATGAAAACCATACAAGCACAGCTCCTCTAAATAACTACACGTCATCCACAAACAATAAGAAAGTCAAATAAATACAAAAGCAAACGCCCGCCCCACCATCGCCATTCTCATTCATAGCGATTCCAACAAAGCATTTATGTGGAATATCCTGAATCCTGATGGCCGCAGGTAAACACAATTCCTATTACCTTTCAGTTTTATTTGAAATAAAAAAGAATAAAATAAATATTATTTGTTTATACTTCTTCCTTTTCTCTAACCAACCAAAAAAAACAGAAAAATACTCACACATCATATTCGTCGTTCTCCTCGACTCGTTTCGTCGTCGTCCTTTATTATATCGAACTGGGTGTGATCCTGGCTGGCTCAAATCAATGGCAAAGCCAAATAAAGGAGGTAAATTGCTAAATCAGCAAACAAAAATGAAAATAACAAAGCGATTATCCGGCTATTCAGTGAGTCTATTAAAACGAGAAACAAAACGCAACAAAAAAAAAAATGTCGAGGACGAATGAGTCCTTCTTCGTTCGTTCGCAATTCGCAAAACAAGAAGATGAAAAAAACCCAAAGACATTCTTTTGCCAAAAATACTCTATCATTTCATCTTTTGGTGTCATCAACAGCCCATCGTCTTCTTGTTTTGTTCTGGTAATCGGCCAAGTTTTGCAATGAAAGCAGAGGGAAGGTCTCCCTACTCTGTGAGGCGCACATTTGAGCCCAACTCACGCTTCCCTCCGCATTATCATATTATTTGAAATTATTTTTGCAAATTCACAATTTAACTGCGAATCATGAAGCAACCAAATTGAATATTAGAAACGTATATTTTGATGGTTCAAAGGGGACGAACTGTCGCCCGATGGACATTTGAGATCCTATTTGGATGGAATATAATTGGCTGTGGCAGGGGGTTGAGATTCATTCGTTTTTGGAGAAACAAATTTATAATGTTTCTCCTTCCATCGGAGCTTCTCGTTGCTTCGGTTTTCGGAGGAAATAAGTTTTGTCATGTAATCTTGGTTTTATGACGCCACCAATTGGGTAAGTTTGACATTGTGATTTCTGTTTTTGGAATATTAGTTTGTTCAATATGTTGGCAATGGAATTATTTTGGTAGATTAGATGATAACAAAGTCACAAAGTTAGTTAAAGGATTTAGAATTAGATTGAAAGAGGTTCTGCTTTAGATCGGCCTTGCGAATGGTGATTGAAGGAATTGTTTACTGTTTGACAAGTCCTTCAAGCGCCTGGGTCAAAAAGTAAGAGTTAAGTTCGGTTTTGTTCAATTCAGTTCTGGGAACTCTCCTCCATTTTAATTGGTTTCATTTAACAACCTTATGATTCTGAATTCTGACATCTTCACTCTTGTATTTCAAACAGAATTTTACTATAAATTAAATTCAAATCTATTTGAGTCTTGAGGGAGAGATGATGTTCATGTATTTTTGCAGCGATTTTTTTGAACGATTCCCAGAATTTGTTTTGAAGTAGTTTCCCGAAATCCAATTTATTAAGATAGGACACGGTATTGCTGTTTTTTTATTTTTATAATTAGATACAAGGTGAAAAATATTGTTTGAGGTTATGGTTTTCTGGGATAAAATTCAAGCACTTGACTTATTTCTCCGAAGTTGTGGATACTAGTTGGGATAAAGTTATTGAAGTTGCTGCTTTTGCCATGAATCAATTCAAATTCTACAATCATGGAGTTTTTGTTCTATTTGATTTGCAAGGACAAAAGTCTTGTTATATAATCAGAACAGATATTTTTAGTTTTGTTGTTTATAAAAAAGCGTCGAAATCGCATAAAGACTTTCATCCCCTTTTTAACCCCTTTCATCGTTTAATTTAAACTTTGTATGTCATAGGTATTTATAAATGTTTAACCCCTTACTGCATGGTGGCTCATACATGAGCCAAACCAGTTTTTTGTTCATAATTTTTAAATTTGTTTAAAAATATGTATGTTTCGTATTGAGTTTTAAAGAAAATAAACCTGTTTACTAAATTTTACAAAAAATAGTGAATTTATGATTGAGTTTAGCTATTTTTTTGATCATCCAAAACAGAAAAGACAGAAAAGTCGAAAATGAGTAGGTACCAAAGTGCAATTCAAAATTTCATTAAAATATAAAAAATGGGTATTTCCTTGAAACCAAAATACATTCAATAATACATAAATACATTATACAATATATATATGTCTTTATAAAATCTCTTTTTTTGCATTTCTCCATCGTATGGCATATCGGACCCAAACCGTAAATTTCGTATTTCCCGAGTTTTTTGGAAAAAAAATGAAAAATCCTGAAACACGTGTCTTTTATTTTTGCAAAATCTATCCAATATTTTTTTTTTCATCAAAAAAAAAATCATGCAGTAAGGGGTTAATCAAAAGCTATAAACATTGTTTCAAGCTTCTAGCCTTATAAAGAATTTCGTAATGTCCATACAAATCTTTGTAACCAGTTCAACCACTTTTTACCCTAAAAAGTAATGATCTAAAGCAGCCATACCTACTCAACCTTTTTTTTAATGGGCCACATTGATAATTTTGTAATAGTACCCTGGGCCACAAGACATTTTTTTTCGTAAATAATAATACTCATTTTAATGTGCACAGTAGAAGTAGTAGTAATGGCGGCCACGAGCAGTCTAGCTCGGAGACCCAATTAGCGCTGGGTAGCGCGCCGTTTTGATACCATTAAAACTCGTTTGAACTATAAAATTAAAAGAGGGATTAAATAAAATTCTTAGTTTTTGTTTTGAGTTCGCTAGCTGGCGATCTCAATTTTGAAGAGGAACTGAAGCAATTAGTTTAAAATACGCCTCAAATCCACTTTGTTGCGTTTAGAAAGGATAACAAACCTTTGATCTTTAGTTCGGAAAGCTCATCATTAAGGTCATTGAAGTAGGACTCTCCCAATCGTCGCTTTTCCGCAAGTAGTCCAGTCAATAAAGGTTTTCACCTCAAAAAAAATCCAACAGTTTTGAAACTTGGCACACTTACTAAGGGATGTCTGGTGATGACCCAAAAAAAAGTCCCCAAGAATCCGACGTGAGCTCTAGCGGCAGTTAAGAGAAACATGGAGTTTGTTTCAGTTTTTCACGTTTATCTCAAAAACTATTTGTCGTATCAAAAAATTTTGTTCTACAAAATTAAAGCTCATTAAATTTTATAAAAAAAAGCTTTCATGAACTTTTTCGTATCTCTTATAGTTTATAAAATAACTCTAGCGGCAGTGAAGAGAAACATACGGTTTTTTCGGTTTTTCGGGTTTATCTTGAAAACTATTTGTCGTATCAAAAAATAATCTTCTACAAAATTAAAGCTTATTAAATTTCCGAAAGAAAAAAAAATTAGGTTATAAATAACTCCACCCACATTGACGGAAAACAAGTAATTTTTTCATGCTTATCTTGGAAATGGTTTCTCGTATTAGTCCAGACAATAAACAATAAACATTCGCATAGAGCTGAAAATTGGTACAGAGCATTAGAACACCGATTAAAGTAAAATGTCAAAAGTCCCCAAAAATCCCATGCGTGCATAAGAAATTATTCAAGGTCAAATGTCGAAAATGTTGGTTTTTCATGCATATCTTTGAAACGGGGGAAGCTATCAAAAAAAGTATATCAAAGGCTTGTACGTCTTGTAATTCTCTAAAAAAGAAATTATGACACTTTTTTTCCTACGAGCAAGCGTTTAGAAAATATTGTATTAAATCTGCAGAGTTAAATATAAAAAAACAACATATTCGAAATTAACCTTGAATAATTTGTTATGCACACATGGGATTTTTGGGGACTTTTGACATCTTATATAGAGAGATGTCCTTATGCTCTGTACCAATTTTCAGCTCTATGCGAATTTTTTACAGGGCTTAGGAGCTAATTATAAAAAATTCGAAATTTTGAGTTTTGACCAAATTATGTTTTTTTTTTTATGACAGCTTTAAACAAAAAAAAAATGTTTTTATATAGAAAACCACAGAATCTACAAGTTTTCCATAGAAATTTTTTCAATCGAACTCACCGTTTAAGAGTAATACGCAAAAAAAACCATTATTTTCGACATTTGACACATTTTAAAATCGCAATATTTTCTAAACGCTTGCTCGTAGGAAAAAAAGTGTCATAATTTCTTTTTTAGAGAATTACAAGACGTACAAGCCTTTGATATACTTTTTTTGATAGCTTCCCCCGTTTCAAAGATATGCATGAAAAATCAACATTTTTGACATTTGACCTTGAATAATTTCTTATGCACGCATGGGATTTTTGGGGACTTTTGACATTTTACTTTAATCGGTGTTCTAATGCTCTGTACCAATTTTCAGCTCTATGCGAATGTTTATTGTTTATTGTCTGGACTAATACGAGAAACCATTTCCAAGATAAGCATGAAAAAATTACTTGTTTTCCGTCAATGTGGGTGGAGTTATTTATAACCTAATTTTTTTTTCTTTCGGAAATTTAATAAGCTTTAATTTTGTAGAAGATTATTTTTTGATACGACAAATAGTTTTCAAGATAAACCCGAAAAACCGAAAAAACCGTATGTTTCTCTTCACTGCCGCTAGAGTTATTTTATAAACTATAAGAGATACGAAAAAGTTCATGAAAGCTTTTTTTTATAAAATTTAATGAGCTTTAATTTTGTAGAACAAAATTTTTTGATACGACAAATAGTTTTTGAGATAAACGTGAAAAACTGAAACAAACTCCATGTTTCTCTTAACTGCCGCTAGAGCTCACGTCGGATTCTTGGGGACTTTTTTTTGGGTCATCACCAGACATCCCTTAGTAAGTGTGCCAAGTTTCAAAACTGTTGGATTTTTTTTGAGGTGAAGGCAATTTTTTTCGTTCATTGACTGGACTAAAGAGTTTGTCGTTTTAGAGTTGAGAACACAGAACTGATTAAAAAATAAACGCAATTTTTCTGTGTAATCGGCATTAACCTACTTCTTCTAGTTCCCGCGTTGTGAAAAAGTGCCGCTGTCAATTTTTACAAACAAAATTTTCATTTTGTATGCAGTAATGACATTTTTTTAGTTGTGCTGATATCGTCGATGGGATTGGATTCGTGTGTGCCAACAAAACGGCATAACAAATAAAATGCCAAATAATAAAATAGCAACCGGGTAAGATTTTTTTCATAATTTGGACATTTTTTAGATTGGTACATTTTCCGCAAAAAAAATTGTGAGATTCTTCAACCTTAATTTTGAGAAAAGTGATACTTCTGTCTTATGCCATTAACCCTAAAAATAATTAAATGGTCTGATATAATCATTTTATCAGGCTAATGACGTTTTTTGTTTTATGTCAAAATGTATAATGAATGTTTATGAACTCAAATGGTTCTTTTTCAAATTATGCCAATTTACCTTATGAGATAATGCCTTATTTTGTCTGTCCTTTTTGTCTTAAGAGCACAAAAATGCCAGTTTTACTAAGCAATTATCGAACTGCGAGTCGGGACGTCCATATAAGGTGCATGAAATGGATCATACATAATTTTTCGACATCAAGAATCTATCCGAAAACATCGGATCTAATTACTCTATAGATGACAAAAAACAGAAAATTAAGCTAGGAGAGATAAAAATAATGATGTTTCAGAAAACATTGCCTGGCGAAATGTTTATCAAAACATCTTATTCTGATGACACTTTCAGTAAAACCTCAATAAGGAAAAATACGAGGTCAATGGAAGCAACAAGTAAACTTGTTTTAATACTTTTAACTAAGGTATTTCTTCCAAAAAGAAAGAAGGTCTGCTTAACCTTTTTAAAATATATCAAATTCCATTTTTATACAAAGATTTTTACGAATCTCTCAAAAGTTACTAATGGATTAAATGATTTAAAGCTCAATAAAAATGTCGCAGTTGATTTTGTTCAGATATTATGACTGATTAATTATGTTTAATCAAAATCTGTGAGTTTTTTAAGTACCTACATATTTATATTACTTAAGTTTTGCGTTATAAACCTTATAAACAAACAATACGTTTGAATAATTTTTTGTTTATTTTTTCACATAAGAAAAACTGCCTTCCTATGTTCTTATTATCATAATAACACAAATAAAATTGAATTAAAAGAATATACCTAATATTTTTAATTTTTATTTCATGTCTTTTAATTACGTGGAAAACGACACTTTTTCAAACATTCTGAAATTTTTTTTGTGGAAATAGGCCTATTTTTTTCAAAAAGCGGCATAAGTCGATTTTTTTTTCTAATTTTTGCGTTTTCTGGAAATCTTAGTATACCATCTCATCCGGTGCATGTTGCAACGACCCTTGATAAGTCTTGCCTGTGTCTGCAAATAAGGTTATTATTGCGGCCATATCCTTCTAGATATGATACATTTGGTTAGGCTACTTCATCTGTGGTTTGATTCAGCGAGAAAAATTGAGAAGATCTTGGCCTTTATAGCAGCAAGAAGAATGTTGACTCATTCCCCGAGTGAGCTATGAAGGGCTGATCTTTGTCTTGCCAGCTCTTCAGCCGTTCATTGCCCTCAAAGCCACTATGACCTGGAATCCAGACAAGAGTGACCCTGAGTCCAATGTTCATGCCCGCTAGCTCAGTTCGGCATTGTTGAACTAATTTGGAGGATGATGAGGACGAGCCAATCGCTTGAATAGCCGCCTGACTGTCTGAAAAGATAGCTGTATTGCGATTTTGATTTGGTTCTAGTTTTAGTTATTTGCATGCTTCCTTAATGAAATGCTGAAATACACTAGCAAAGTCAGGAAGCCGAAAAGACCTGGAGACACTTAAAGACTCAGAGAAAATTCCTGCACCAACCCCACACTCCATCTTTGAGCCATAAGTGAAAATAGTTGTGTCGAAGCCTCTTATCACTAAGTCATCATCTCACTCTTTTCGAGATGGAATGATAACTTTAAAATCCGCTCTGAGGTCCACAGTAGGAGTGCAGTAGTCGGTTTTTGTCGAAAAGATGTCCATTCAAAATTTGAATAAAATGATTTCAATTCAATTTCGCAATGGCAAGAAAAGTAAGGAATACTCAGCGAAATCTGTTTTTCATTAAGTTGTGCAAACCTTTCCTGTCGTAGAAAGGAGTGACATTTAGAATAAGTTTTGAAGACACACGATGTCCACTTTTCCACTGCTGTATGTTCAAGTGTTGCTTCCATTTTGAAAATGCAAAACACGTTTATCTGCAGTCACTCGATATTTTAAGAATTTATTAAACCTCGCCGCGGGCCAACTTTTATAAGCTCGCGGGCCGCATGCGAATTAAGTTTTCAGCAACCTTTGATTTTACTCCAGGCCCGTAGCCAGGATTTCGGTTCGGGGGGGGGGGGGGGGCTTGTTTAATTTCGAAGAAGTAAATCTATATACAAAAATAAAAAAAAAACTACATAGCTGACAAGGATATTGCGTTATCGAAGTAGAGTGTTAGATTTTCCATTTCATTTACTCGATTGGAGCAAAACCTGGAAGCAGAACTTGAAACGAAAGTAAAACCTCCTCGTTGACCATAAATCTGTCAGTACGATTTTGTATAAGAGAATCTAGACAGGGAATAAGTATAGAAACTCTAAAATAGTCTTCTGGACATGATGTTTCTGGATTAGAGCGCGTTGTTTGTTTCAAAGAAAGCCTTGGAATTGTTATGCTGACTTAAAATAAATCCTTGGCAAGTTGTGATGCGGATTGAAAAGCGTCTCTGGCAGTTTCTCTTATGTTCTTAAGAGAACTTAAGACTTCTTTCGTGTGATTTATTGCAGACACGAAATTTAAAGATTCATTTTGAAGGAAAATTGATAAGGGTAGCGTTAAACTAAAAAGTTTTTCGCATACCATGAGGCTTACCAGAAAATAACTTCTTTGAATTGCTGCTAACAGAGTTGATGCTTTTGAAGACATTGCCCACGTCTTGGTGGATATTTCTTTAAGACTAATAGCAATACATTTGAAGAGCTCTACAAATGAAAGAATGCTGTCATGCCTTTCAATAAACCTTGATTTCAGAACAATATACATAAGTAGTGAGGAACTAATAAGAGAATATACAAACTTTTGTTCAAATATTTTTTTTAAAAATCATTTCGGGAGGGGCTTGAGCCTCCCCTCTGGCTACGTGCCTGTTTTACTCCCATTATTTTTGATATTGGGCTCTATATATTGAATGATTCTAGTTATTTCAACTCTAATAGGAAAGATTCGGTGCCTCAGTTTTACTTTCCAAGTTCAGTAAAATTTTTCATAATTCAAAAATTAAAAAACCTTTAAAAAACACTTGCCGCAAGCGTGAGGTTCTTAAAATTAAAACGTATGTGGCTTCTAATGTAGACCGTGCCAATCTAACGAAAGAAAAAGAAAATCATCACCTAGAAGCAGTCTGCTTACAAGTCAAAATAATTAGACAAAACAAAGGCTGATAACAATAAATCTTTAAGAGTCTTAACGTTTGACCTGTGCCTCCCAACACCTTATTTAATGTCATCAGTTTCATTCTATAAACATCCATTATGGACGTATAATAATTTAACCGTTCATGGCCGTACAACCGGTATGTTATTTGTGGCATCAGTCGGCAGCATATTAAGGTGAAAATGAAATGTCTTCATGTGTTTTCAAACAACTTCGAAACCTTCCATCGGACAACTTACACGTATCCTGTATTCTAACTGCTGTCCAGGACAGAATAAAATTTCTTTCATCGCTTCAATGCTTGATACATTTCGCAGCTTGGAGATCATTCATTCTTCCTGAACATACTCATATATGTACTCATTCGCTTAACGGTACAGAGGAATTCAGGACGCTGAACATAAGATACCGTGGACTTAGCTGCTTAAAAATTAAGGATTTATACTGTGACATCTACTACGGCGACTGCTACCTTGAACAAAATCATGGATGTGGATTCGTAGTTGGGACTCGACTCAGGAGGAAGGTCTTGACTCTTGAGATTCAACGCAGTGAATGAGCACATCATGACAATCGCATCAAGGCTAACTGGTCAAACAAACTTTGATGCTGAGTTGAAAAAAATATTAAAGTAATTAACAGACTTTTTTGAAAAAAATGCGGTCGTTCCCATGATTGGTCCATGTCGGCCAAAAAGCCCAGGAAAAGTCTGTCCAACCACTATTTTTGAAAGCTCATGTCGTTTACCATTAGATGGTGGCTAAATTTTCCACTTTGCTGGTGATATAGGTAATCTTACGGTCGGTCGCCTCCCCAACTATTAGCTTCAAATTTGGAGCCATTAAAAAAAAAACGTTGAAAATTTAAGGTACATAATTCCACCGATTTCTTGAGATAGAAGGCTGCTTGTGGAAACAAAACATACGCTATACTTTAAGAAACGTTCAATTTTTTTTTGAATTTTAAATAAATATTTGAGAACTAAACCCTCTTGACTTTGTTATGTGCGCTATCGGTGCATTTTGATTTTATGGCAGTCAAGATTTTTGCAATACGTATACGCCGCAGTGAACCTGACCGAAATCGGTAAGTAATAAATGACTAAGTTTAAAACAGAACTGTAAACTACTGTTCAAAGTCCAATTCGAACACTGTATCTACTTTGCACAGTGCCTTTGCAGAAAGCCTCTCAAAAATTTGTCAAATGTTCAATAAATCGCTATCCTCAAGGAAAAACTATAAACCATCAAAATAACAAGTAAAATTGAGACAAAACATGACAAAAATTCCCTCAGAAAACTAATTGAATTCTATCCAAGTTTGACAGGACATACACACAAACGCAAATACATAACCGTAAAGAACGGAAGTTTTGTCCAGGATGTTAAATTCTTGTATAATGACTATTTCCTCATCTGGCGTACAAAAAAAGAAAAAAAAACACCCTGAAGCATAAAGCCAGACACGTTCGTATCAAATTAGATTCTATTAATGAAAATTTAATTCACTATCGATAATACATTTGGGTGTTGTCCGCTGACATTTGACATTCTATGCAGTTGTTGTACTCAATTTCCCATCGTGTCCTTACTAAATTCACATTACACACCCCTCCTGGCTTCCTCCCATAGAAAATCATAAGATTTCAACTCATCGCCGCAATGTAAAAATGTAAAATAAAAAAACAAAGCAGATGAAAAATTCTCTCTGTTTACACAAAAATGAATCTCTTTTCTCTCTAGATTCGTTATCCTTTTGGCTATAAAGGATCAAACAGCTGAATTACTTGAAACCTGCGCTGCGCATTTGAAAACCAATCAGCATCCAAAAAATATCCCAAAAGCTTTGATATACTTAAAATGTCTCAAATTCACAAGGACCGAAATTGGTTTCAAGAGAGAGGAGCAAATCGAGAGGGAGAGCATCATGAAGAAGATTCTCTCTAAACGAAAGTTCCTAATCAGCAGCAGAAGCAGCAGCAGCTCAAGGACTCTTAGACAGAGTTCTTTTTTTTGTGGCCCATAAGGAAAAAAGCACAACTAATATCTCTATCTGAGCCGCATTTCTTTCCCGAAAACGTTCAAAATCCTTTTCGTCCTTCTATCGAATAATTTTTTGTTTTTGTATTTTTTTTCTTCTTACATACAGTTTTTTTTTTTTGTTGGTTCTTCCTTTCTACTGCCACAGCAACTGCTGCTCCTTAAAATGATGTTCTGCATCCTTATTTATGAAGGGAGTGCTTTGGAAATCAAAATGGTACTGTCGTGATTTCAGTCAGTTTTATCATCTCTCGACAGATGGTTTTGGAAATCAAAACCGTCTGATATCGGATTGTGTGTCCTTTTCGATCGTCTTCTTTTTTCGTGTCCTTTTTCTGTCGCGGCGTGGAGACTCTCCGTATCGGTGATGTTGATGTGAGCTTCTACATTTAACTTTGTGAAAAAGATTAAGGAATTTGAGTGTGAGAGGTGAATTTCCTGTGATATATTCGTTTATGGTTGTAACGGTAAATAAGGTGGAAGATAAGCAGGTGGTGTGTTCATCCTTGAATAATTCGGCCTAAGGATAATAATTTGAGTGTGAGTGTAAGGTGATTATGATGACAATGATTTGTAAAAACGGTGTTGTCAAAGGAATATTTGTGGGGATAGGAGTTTTTGTGAATATCCTTCAAGGACGAAAAATTGAGTAAATTAAATAAACAAGCTTATGATGCAATTTTTTGTAAAATTAGCTCCACGGTTGTTTAAATTTATTCAACCGGAAGAAAGAAAATTGATCCTTGCAGACCGATTCACATTAAGGACCTCCGAACGAAGTTAAGTGAAAAAGTTTTAAAAACAACGAAGAGACAGCAAAAATCACAAAACAAAATATAATAACCGGAACCGGAAAAGCCCCCTAAGTGCTGCCACGTCGCAAACGCCAGATCTTGAGTGAAATTCAAAATTAAAATAAGCCCATAAGCCTTCCGAGGGATTTCACTTTATTACACATTGCGTGTAAGGCCCCTCCTGCACGCGATTTCAAGGAACTTTTTCGTCGTCGTCTGGGTGTCGATTTTTAAGTTGGAAATTGGCATTTTTTGTATGGCCTCTGGTCTCTTGGTGTCTCATGTGTCCTTTTTTTCTGTTTCTGTGTTGATTGTTTGAGGAACACACTGTGGATTCGATGAAGTTTTTCGAGGAGACATTTTGGTCCTCGGAAAATCAGTGCGAGTGTGTAAAGTTGTCGGCAGTATCGGAACCATCATCATCGGCAACGTCAACTTGGTCGTCGTCCTTCCAAACATTGCTTAAGGATTACCCCGAGTGAAATTGAAAGGATTTACCATGAATTTCATCCAGTTTTTCATTGCTATTCTGATAGCGATGGGTAAGTTGTAATTTATTGATTTTAATTTTTAGTCCTTTGTGCTGTTGTTGTTGCTTTGTTTTGTTCCTTTTGTCCTTATATTTATATTCACATTTAAGGAATTAGCATTTTTTTATTGAATGGCAGGGGAATTTGAGTTCCTCATGTCCTCATATCTCTGGCGGGTTGGGAGTATGGTGTGACTGGGGTAGGGGGGTTTGTTATTTTTGCATCAAGATATTTTTCAGTACCTTGGATATGGGATTTTCTATTCAAATATGCACATACACATGTATGTGTGGTTAGGTGTGTGATTTTGTATATTTTTTCAGATTTTCCCTTTTTGGCAAAGAACCAAATCGGATTTGTCGTTCATTTTAAATTCATGGTCATAACGGATTATAAAGGTTTTTTTTTGTCATTGGCTTTGGTCCTGTGTGTTTAGATTTTTTTTTCGTTCGGTGTTTGGTTTTCTATAATGGGATAGAACCTTCGGAGCGGGAATTGTAAGTTGGTTTTTGGGCCACCAATGTTATTTTTTCGGTAACACGCATAAATGTCACAATAAAAGCAAAGATTTTTTGGCATTTATTCAATTGGGTTACACGAAAAATTGGTTTAAAAACTCTAGACGTTGAAATATTAAGGGCAGAAGCAGACAGGGATGGAGATGTCTTTGCTTGAAACACAAAGTGAAGGTGGGTCAATGGTATATCTGATTTTCTTGAATTCAGATCGATATTAAAGGATGGTTTTTATCGAATTGGTGACAATGAAAGAATATAGACAAACATGGTAGCCTCTTTTTCAACCTTAAACTTTTGTAGCTCTCACTGAATTAAGCGTCTTTTTTAATTTAACTTCTTACAGTGTTCTTAATTATTGCAATAGGCACATCCAGCAAAATGCAACCAAAGCCTTAAAGTCAATTTTCGGTTTTAACTATTATCAAAGCTTAGTTGCACTGCTTGGACCAGTTTTTGAGTAAAAAGTTAACTTTGGGTCTTGAGTTAAAAGAACCGAGTTTTTGGAAGCACAGTACTTATGGACACGGGTCAATCTTACAAAGATATGACACGATTCCAGGACTAATGGAGACCACCGATTACATTCCCCCTTTACTAGATTTCGATAGGAAATTTTCTATTTGCTTACCAGAAAGACAGGGTTTGGATCCTCATTCACTATAAGTAAACAGAAACAGAGTATCCTTTTCTACACTGACGGTTCAAAAATAGAATCAGGAACAGGTGCTGGAGTGTTTTGCCAATCTCTCAACATCAGAGAGTCGTATAAACTCCCAGCTGACTGAAGTGTCTTTCAGGCCGAGATCTATGCTATTGAAAAAGCAGCTGAATTGGCACATCATGAAAAGCTAAGCTCCTCGGAGATTACTTTTTTCGTGGACAGCCAGGCTGCTATCAAACCCTTAGCCAGTGAGACCATAAGATCAAAGGCAGTTTTAAACTGTAGGAAGGAATTAAATAGAATCTGCCACACTAACCACAGGTTAATCTCTGCTGGGTTCCTGGACATAGCTATATAGAAGGGAACGAAATAGTAGATGAACTAGCCAGGAAAAGGTCAGAAGCAGATACAAGTAGTATAGCAACCATTCAGATAGGGGACAACTCGTCCCGATTGGGGTACTCAAGAGGAAGATAGACCTTAAATCAAAAGAGAAAATCAATATCTCCTGCAAATCCAGGGAAGATTGTGTAATAATCTAGAAGTTTATGGCCTAACACTTATGAAAAGGAAACTCGGTATATTCTATCGCTGAGTAAAAGGAACATTAAAATCTTGATAGGTGTACTAACGGGTCATTGCACCATTGGCACAATGGCCAATAAGATAGGGGCATTTGCATCCGATTTCTGTAGGAACTGTCAGGATGAGGAGGAAATAGAAACCATTAAACACCTGCTCTGTGACTGTCCGAACCTCCAAACCAGCCGATTCCGTCATTTCGGGAACAGGTTTGTTGGGGAACTGGATGATCTAGCACAGGTCGCAATGGAATGCGGAAATTTATAGAAAGCACAGGCTGGTTCGTTAACGAACCAGTCTACGTTAATCGGCAATTTTGATGAGCATCGATGCTAACTTTTATTTTTATAGAGGATCACAATGGACCAATAGGCCCCGTGTAAACAACAGTTTCATGCTGTGCACACCCCTTATCACCTAACCAAACCTAACATTGGGTCTTCCTAACCCTGATCTGAGAGTATATGTACCTACGTTTTTTCAGTAAAAAGTGGGTGAGTAATATATTTCCACTCCTACGAGTAGTACAAGAATTGGTGATGCTCCAACATACGCCAAACAACCATTCAGAGTTCGAACACAAGTATTTTAGATAGAAAATCACAGTGCGGTGGTCTTGCTCTCTCTATCCCTATCAGTTTAAAAAGAAGAATTTTTCCTAATCGTTCCGGTGCCGCTTGACTTTTTTTGGAAGATTGTAAATAACTAATCTAACAATCTGCCGATAAGATCTAAAGAGCAAACTCACAGTGATGTTAAAGTACTGATTGAAACAGGGGTACATCTTAAAAGTGTCTTGAACCTTTTTTGCCTTTTGCTATCTCTTTTTAGTTCTCAAGAAAAGTCTAACAAGAAGCGGTGTTCTTCTACTTGGCTTCGAAGAAATTCTGCTGGAGCAGTGTCATTCATAGATTCTTCATTAACTAACCTTCATAGCTGTACAAACAAGCCATTACATAGTAACCATAATGACAAATGCACCATATTTCTATAGCAGCTGTCAGGATGAGGAGGAAACAGAAACCATTAAGCACCAACTCTCTGAGTGTCTTATCCTCCAATCTAATCGACTCCGTTATTACGGAAACTGGACAAAATTATGCAGGTCCTAATGGTTTACTTGAGGAAATTCATTAATAGAACTCAGGGTAATCACTGGGTCATTGTAAACTAAGAATGTATCTAAGCATTGCTAAACTAGTCCAAAGGCCAACACGCAGATTCTGCAACGAAGCAGATGAAACACCGCACGATATTCTAGGCAGTTGCTGTGCAAAGTTTTTACATTTCATCTGAAAATACCGACCGTTGGTTGACTGGTTATGAATGATTGAATGAATTACGATAGGGGATTATGTACGAGCCGGAGCATTGCTTTCCATTCGCTCTACATGACCCAACCATCTAAGTCGTTGGACCTTAACTATTTGGCTAGGTCAGTGTCTGTTCAGTTCTTGATTGAATCTTCGTCTCCATTCTTCATTTATGCAGACAGGACCAAAAATCACTCGAAGAATTTTTCTCTCGAAGCAGAACAAAGCACTTTCATCGGATGTTTTCATGGTCCATGTCTCTGCACCATATATAAGGACCGGGATGATGAGTGTTTTGAACAGTGACACTAAGTCCAATGAAGCAGCGATTGGCAAGAATGATTCTTCGTTTGTTTGATAGCGTTTTCAGGGCTAGTGTTGTTGTCTGAGTTTATAGCGGACCCTAAGTAGAAGAAGTCCTTAACTACATTGAAGTTAAATCTGTCTATGCCGACGTTTGCTAGACCCCAGACCCATCTTCATTGCCTCAGTCTCAAGACTCACGAACGATCCACTGACATCACGCTGTCTTCTTCCAATTATGTCAATGTCATCTGCGTATCCTAGTACCTGGACGGACTTTTGAAAGATTGTGCCTCTGGTGTTGACGTTGGAGTTTTGCA
The DNA here is from genome assembly GCA_943590905.1 of Sphaerophoria taeniata. Taxonomy (NCBI): domain Eukaryota; kingdom Metazoa; phylum Arthropoda; class Insecta; order Diptera; family Syrphidae; genus Sphaerophoria; species Sphaerophoria taeniata. The sequence continues at coordinate 202,243,747 of OX016540.1, forward strand.
CAATCTTTTCGAGAATGATGTTGAAGAAATGGCTAAAACCTTTTTTGACATCAAATGCGTCCGTTAGTTTTTTTTCCGAACAGCGTGAGTTTTCCATTGTCATCTTACACAGACGGACGAGTTTTTCTGGGATGCGAAGACTAGACATTGCTCTATATAGTTGGTCTCTAGACGCTGTCATACGCGGCCTTAAAATCGATAGAAAGGGGAGCAAATGGCGCCTAAAACCTGTGCCATTAACTGTGCCAAACTTATGAGAAACCAGCGCACAGCCTATCTATGAATAACTTCAGTGGAACTTTGCTATAGATACTCTGCTCTATCTAAAACCACTCAATGTCTTCAGTAAACAAGTGACAGCGAAACAACTGTTAATCCTTGAGAGGACTTAAAGTGTATTAACAACAATGTTTGTTATTCCGTTTTTCTTAACTCTAGACCAAAACCTTAATTTAGTAAATACTTCCAGGTCTCCATTCGCTCCAGAACCGAAGTAAAGAAATTCCTGGAAAACCAGAGTATTAATTTCTCATTCCGCCTTCCAAATCATTGTAGCGTCTTCCAAGGGCAAATTTTAGCGATCAAAGAAGTTCTGTCTTGGCTCTTAGTAAACGTGATATCCACATCTTCTCTGACAGTCTGCAATAAAATCTCTCGACGGTGTCTCGACTCCTTGCCCTTGATTGCTGATTATCTCTTCATATTCACCAGTGCTGGGTGCCGGGTCATAGAGGCATTATAGTAAATTGTAAAAACACTGTCTTAACGATAACAAGTTCTAGGCGATTTTTCATTTCAGTGCACAAGGTGTTGATTCGTGAATAAATTTAATTTTAGAACATAGCCGGCCTCATATAGCAATAAAACTTATCTCCCCGTTCAGCTCTAATCCATTTATATTTCAGCAGACAATGCCAAACAGGAATCATGCCATTCACTCTTATTATTTTAAGGATCTCTAAACTCACTCAAAACCAAACAGATGTATGGGAAACCACTAACAAGCACCACGGCTGCTGCTGTTTGAAAACCAAATCCAGAAACATTCACTTTTGATTTCCAAAGCGAGCAAAACTTTTTCCATTCATTTGTTCGGATTTTTTTTGCTTCTTCTTCCACTGCTCTTTTTTTTCTGTAGAATTTTCTGCTGATACTGGAGCAAGTCGAAGTTTGAAATAAAATTTTTATTTTATTTCATTTGAACTCTCGGACAAAGTTTTCTAATTCCATTTGAGTTAAAGCGTAAATATCTCTAACCAGGCGAAACAATAAATTATATTTTGTATTTTTCGAAAATGAAATGACAACAAAATAGGAAAATATGGAAATACATTGGACTTTGGACACTAAATAAACAACTTGTCAGCCCTGTGTGACAATTGTCGAAAACTGGGTGTGATGTTGTTGACACATTCTGTCAAAGTTTTTGTCCTCCAAAGCGAACGCTGTGGGTGGTGTTTTAAGTTAACTGAAAATGCATCTTGTCTATTGGGAATGATTATGGGGTATGTCATTTTTGGAAAATAAATAAGCGAAACAAAAATAATAACATATTTGATGTTCAACTTTATTATGGTGCGAACAACGAGTCCCCAGAGAAAACTGGCTTCAAAGTATGTATGTCCTTTTTTTTTGGAAAATTGCGAGTACCTCATAGAATATTATCGCCGAACCTATAGTCATGCTCATCATTTCCATCATCTCGTTTATCTTCCCTGGGCTATAGAGGAGAGGATGGCTGACGAATATCCTGGTGGATCATAAATTTTGTTCGCAATTTACACTTTGTGTTTGTTTTTGGGGTTTCTTTATTAAGTGGGCCGAATTTTATGACATCGATCAGGTTTTTTTCTCGTGTTTGGTGCAATGCAGTGAATGTAAGCAATTTCAACTAATTTACAGGAACTCAGTGTTTTATGGGAAATTTACAACTTAAAACTTCCGGGAATAATGGCATTTTGTTTTGGAAGTCCTTTTTTTGTTTACTGCAGTCAACTTTGTTGCGAGTAATTTTATGAGATATTTTGATTAAACGGTTTCGTCATGAAAAATGAGTTTTGGTGTCTTTGTTTTTGGTAAAATTAAATTAAGCTACAGTGAAAATTTGTTTTGAAAAATTGTCGTCGTTAGCTTAAATCAAATTTTAATAAACACTAAATAGATTTAAAATAATGTTTAATAATTTTTTCGAAGAGCCAATGAAAAACAAAGATAAAAATGGGGTGCAGTGCATTAACGCCCATGGAATTAACGCCCGCGGGTGTTAATTCCAAAAACAAAAGGAATTTACCCCCGTGGGTGTTAAATCCATTTTAAATTGGCAATAAGACCCACCATAAAAAAGAACTAACGCCCGCGGGTGTTAATGCCATTTGAAATTGGCACTAACACCCGCGAGTGTTATTTTCTTTTGGAAGAGATCTTTTCAACCTCAGATGTGAACACTTGCGCTGGCATCCTAGACACCTTGGCCACGTGAGTAGAAACAAATTAAACATCACAAATGAAGTTTACAAATTTTACATTTTTTCTAACTTCGTTCGATTATACTTTTGGTCATTCAAGACTTATTCGGTTTGTGAATTAAATTTTTTTTTTAATTCAAAAACCGAATAAATCCTTGGGATGTCAAAGTTCGGTGAGGATACGGCATTTTACAAGCACACTATACTTGAAGCCAATTTCATCTTATTGTATCTATCTGTCACCTAAAATAACCAAGCTATTTCATTTACATTGAAAGATGGATGGTCATAAGCGGAAAAAATTTTGGCCAAAAGAGAATCAATTTGGGGTAAGAAAATAAAAAAATTCGCGCGAATTTTTTTTTTCACACCCCAAATTGATTCTCTTTTGGCCAACATTTTTTCCGCTCGCTTCGCTCGCGATCAAATCAAATCGATCTTGAATTGTTTCTATCGGCTTCAACTTATGTCGAAATGATGCTGAAAATGAATCATTGAAATGCTTGCAAAAATGTAGAACCACTACTTTTTCAAATAAAAGGAAACCTAAACAGCCCTGACAATTTTGTCGACAGCTAATAAGGAAACGTGGTCCTATTTATTTCAATGTCTACTTTTACAATACATACATACAAGAATTTAAGTTTTTTGTTTATTTGTTTAGCATGAACGTTCGTTGTTTCACTTTTTTTTCATTTGGGACTTTTGTCCCATAAAAAGTAAAATTTAATTGGGACTACTGACTGGCCATAGTGGGTTAATAATCCCTAAAACTGTTTCGGTACTTTTGAGTCTCCAGAGTGGCTCACTTCGAGACGAGTTTCCCTGCGCCAAGTTTCTAATCAAAACAGAAAAAAAACAAAATAAGGCCCCACGGGCATTATTTCTAGGTTGCAATGGACATAAGACCGCAACCCTTGTAAGGGTCTAATTTCCATAAGAAATTGAAATAAGGCTCCATGCGGCTTTATTTCGTCGGACGTTATTTCACGTCACCATTTGTTTCACGTGTGGGTTTTATTTCCAATTAAAATTGGAATTAAAGCCCACCAAAAAAAGGAATTCACCCCCGCGGGTGTTAATTCCAAATCAAAAAAGGAATTAACACCCGCGGGGGAAATTCCTTTTGTTATTGGAATTAACACCCGCGGGTGTTAATTCCATGGGCGTTAATGCACTGCACCTAAAAATGGATGTCATTTTCTTTCAGGCTGGGATTTATTTATTTTTTCGTTAGTAACGGGTGTTTTTTTTCGGGGTATAGAACTTTAAGTTGGCATTACTTTTCAAGACGGCGACCTATTTAACAGCTGTCAAGTGATTTATTCTCAGTTTAGTTTGGCAATTCATAATGAATAGACTCACGCCTGAACAACGCTTGCAAATTGTGCATTTTTATTTCGAAAATAATGGTTCTTTGCGGAATACGTATTGCGCACTACGTCCATCAGAGCAGTTAATTCGATTAACCATGGAACGTTTTTGCACCACGTTTACTCTAATTGATAACTCGCATCCCCAGAGACGCCGTACGATGCGTCCAGAAGAAGCTATTGCTACTGTAGAGCGTAGCATTGAGGAACACCCGAATAAGTGCATCAGCCAACGAGCACAGGAATTGGATCTGTGTCCATCCACGTTATGCGAGATTTTGCGGACGGATCTTGAGTTGCGTGCTTACAAAATCCAACTCGTGCAAGAATTGAAGCCAAACGATCATCAAGCAAGGCGTAGATTCGTCGAATGGGCCCAGAACGAGATGGCCGTTGTTCCTGATTTTCATAAGCGAATTTTGTTTAGCGATGAAGCGCACTTCTGGTTGAATGGCTACGTCAACAAACAAAACTGCCGCATTTGGAGTGAAGTTAATCCTCAAGTGTATGTCGAAACACCGTTACATCGAGAAAAACTGACTGTTTGGTGCGCTTTATGGGCTGGTGGATTTATTGGTCCGTACTTCTTCAGAAACGATGATGGCCACAGGAATAGAGCCATGATTACCTACTAACTTTTTCATTCCTGAATTGAACAATAAAGATATCCAGGAGCTGTGGTTCCAACAAGACGGCGCAACATGTCACACAGTTCGTGCCACAATCAATTTATTGAAAGACATGTTTGGTGACCACCTAATTTCACGTTTTGGACCTGTGAATTGGCCTACAAGATCTTGTGATTTAACACCGCTAGACTATATTCTGTGGGGTTATGTAAAGTCATTGGTCCATGCGGATAAGCCAAAAACGCTTGACCACTTGGAAGACAACATTCGCCGTGTTATTGCCGATAAAAGGCCACAAATGTTGGAAAAAGTCATCGAAAATTGGACGTCCAGATTGAACTACATGTCTACATCCGAGCCAGCCGTGGCAGTCATATGCCAGAAATCATATTTAAAATGTAATGCCACAAGATTATCTTTCGAATTCGAACAAATAAAAAATCATGTCAATCGAAAATTCCATCGCTGTTTTATTATTTCAGGTTTGGTGGTTAGTTTCCTAACCACTTATTTGTGGGTGTTTTAAATATGTTTCAACAGCAAGTAACGGTTTAATTCCAGTTTGTATGTGTATTATGGTATATTTTAGTATTGTGTTGCAATATTTTTGCAAATAAAACGCAGCAGGTGGGTCCTAAGAATTTTTACAAAACACGTCCAGTGTCGTTTTTGTCAACGCTAAGCTTTGAAAATCTTTAAAAAAAAGGGAAGAGTGCTTCTAATGTTAAGATTTTAAAGTTCTATACCTCTAAAAAAAGTTGCGGTTGCCCGTAGCTTAGTTGGTAAGTGCGTTGGCTGCTAAGCAGAACGTCGTTGGTTTGAGTCCTACTCAGGCCAAGTTTTTATTTCATCTTTCACGGGCACTGCCTCTTGCGAAGACCTGACAAATCTTCCAAGAGTATCAATCTGTCATGAAAAAGTGCCTCTCAACTCTGCCGTTCGGAATCGGCGTTAAATTGTAGGTCCCCTCAATTCTTCACACGCACTCAGAGAATTGTTGATGAGAGTAAGCCACTTAGGCCTTGGCTCTTCAAGAGCTGTCGCGCCACTCTATTTAGTTTTTATTTTTATACCTCTAAAAAAAACACCCTTTATTTTCTATCCATTTTCTATCAATTATGTCAAGTCGAACAAAGCCGGAGGAGTACGGAGACGGTCTAGCCATAGAACTTTACAAAGCAGCTGGTGATGATTATGTACGGAATATATGCACTAGCTCATCTGCAAGATGGAATGAAAGCAGGTGTCTACAGGTGTCTAGGTCTACTAAACATAGCCTACAAGATCTTGTCTGCTGTGCTGTGTAACCGTTGGAAGCCTTTCGTCAACAACCTGATCGGTCCTTATAAGTGTGGCTTCAGACCCGGAAAGTCCAACATCGATCAAATATTCACTCTACGGCAGATCTTCGAAAATATCCAAAACGACTCCCATTTCCAATGGCTTTTTTGAAGAGCTTCTTTGGCTTTCCTATAACTTTTTCTTGATTATTACTAAGGGAGGTAATTTCTGAATTTTTGTATATCCGTGTGTAGAGGACGAGTTCGTAGTTATCAGCCGATCCTGTGAGCATTTTAAGTTCGTTTTGGGGAGGTCGCTAAGGATACAAGAATATTTTCTTGGGGAGGCGATAGGAACGTCATCATAAGCAATCACTCCGTAGTCTTCTTCCTCGAGGGATGTAAGCCTTCCGTTTAAATCTTCCACAAAAGAGGAGATAGAATACCATCTTGCGGAGTACGCCTACTGGCAGTAAATTTCAATGTTCATAGTAGAAATTATAGCAATGTCCCATTCTTGGAGACATCTAAACATTTTCGCAAGGGTTAAGAGTCTCCTATAGTCTTTTCTTAGTGTTTCTAGTTCAGCAATAAGCCGGTTTCCTTCTTCCCCTCACTGTAGTAAGTTCATCGACTTTCTGGTCGAGTTCAAGAACACATGAGGGAGGATCAAATTCAGCGTTCTGCTAATGGTTACATTTTTAAGACCGGTTGCAACTTGGATGTAGACAACTTAAGAGAAAATGTTTATAGCAGAATGAGGTGGTTCCATATATATAGTTTCCGTAAGGGAACAACACCCGAAAATATTACAGACTATATTCAATCTAAAACCAAAATTAATTCCTCCCTTTTCTCGTGTCATAAGCTTGGTACGTTAAACTATGATGAGGAAAAGCTAAGATTTGTCAATTTTAAAATTGGTACTCCGCTGGAATATGTGCATTTGATCTACAACTCTGAACTTTGGCCTAAGGGTATTCGTATTCGACCGTTCAACTATAGGCCAAAAAACGATTCGCCACCGGAAGTAATACAAACGACCTAGATATTGCTAATTTTGCTGATGTTATTGTTGAAAATGTTGTTGTTGCTGAAGTTGCTGCTGATAATGTTTATGTTGCTAATAATTTTGCTGAAGTTGTTGCAAATGAAATCGTTGATAATCTCTTGTCTGATGTTGTTGACGCACATGAATCAAGCCCAAGACAAGTTTTTGTTGCTGACGATGCTGTTGATGTTCCCATTGGTGTTCCCGCTAAAGTTATCTTAGATCAAGAATTACCTAGCTTTCGTGATTTTAGTATTTATTATCAAAATGTTGGTGGAATAAGAACTAAATTAAATAATTTATTTATATATTTTGCTTCTTGTAATTATCAAATTATAGTTTTAACAGAAACCTGGCTTAATGATAGCCATCTAACAACAGAACTTTTTAATTGTAATCAATATACTGTATATAGGAAAGATCGTTGTTCAATGAAAACAGGTCTAAATAGGGGTGGTGGAGTTATTATCGCCATTCATACTAATTTTATATCAAATCAGATTGAACTACTCTCAAACAATAACGATACTTGTTTCGATATTGATCAATTAATTGTTAAAGTGCATCTTAGAAAAAATGTATACTTCTATATTTCCGCCAGTTATATTTCACCAGGAAGCCCATTAGAATTATATGTTGCTCATAACGAAAATTGTCGAAATGTGTTTAATTGTTTAAATTCATCCGATCATATTATTTGTCTTGGCGATTTTAATATCGGTGATGTAGATTGGAAATTTGATGCTGACGATAAATGTTTAATACCTTTTAACGTCAAAACTGAAATTGAGAGCTCTGTAATTGATTTTCATAGCCAATTTAATTTATTGCAAAAAAATAACTTTCCTAATTCTTTGAATCGCATATTAGATTTACAGCCTGATTCTCCCCCTTGTGAGGAATCACAAGTCATAAGCCCTTGTGACTATTTCTTGTGAGGATTGTTGTGATTCGATAACATTTGTCGGATTCTCCCCAAATCCTCACAACTAAAGTCACAAGGAAACCCACCACAGCCAATGTGAATATGGAAATGCGTTGCCACACTGGATTCTTTGTAACTGCAATATGTGTTTCAACGCAACATATGATGCAATTTCGTCAATATTGGCAACGCAAACAGAGGTTGTGTATTTGGGTTGATTTTATTATTGTTGTGTTATTTCAAAGAACAAAGAAAAAGAATAAAGAAAACAGAAAAAGAGCGTATGTCTTTTCTCTTCCTTCCTTTTTTTCACTATATTCATAATCAAAATGTCAATCTCAAACAATTTTCTAGTTATGATCTGCTCTGAAGGAGATCACAATATCGATTGTTTTTGTGACTCTCACAAGTTGTGACTTTGGGGGAGAATCCGAAAAAGTCACAAAATCAATTTTACCTCTTCTTGTGACTTGTGAGGTATCAGTGATGATGGGGAGAATCGGGCTGTTAATATTTGTTGACAATGAATTAGAAGTTAGTGTTGACAAAGCTCTTTCTCCTGTGGTACAAAATACTCAGCATCATATTTGTCTGATCATAGATTGTAAGCTCTTAGTCTATTTTCAATCTGTTAATGAAACTGATTATGTTTTTGATTTTAAGCGAGGCAACTTCGATGCAATGAACTTGTTTTTGAATTCACTACCGTGGGAATCCATAGTAGAAAGCCAAGATCTGACCCAAGGGTTTGAGTCTTTTAAAAATTACTTAAAGCAGGCATGTGAAAGTTTCATTCCAAAAAAATTAAGTAAAAAGAATTCCAATCCTCCATGGTTCAATGATTGGCTTTCCAATCTAAAAAATAAGAAGATCAAAGCATACAAACGCTACAAAAAAGATAAAAATAATTTGGTATTGAGACAAAACTATATTCAAATTGAAAAAACTTTTGATGTGTTGAACAAATTTTTGTATAGTAACTTTGTATCAACCGCTGAATCCAAAGCTAAAAAAGACAGCAAAAGTTTCTGGAATTTTATAAACTCTAAAAAGAAATCTAATGGTTTGCCAAACTGTATGGAGTTTTCTGGTTTTACGTCCAGCGAGTTACAAACTATTAGTAATCTGTTTGCAGATGACTTTGAATCTGTTTACGCTGCTACGGTTCCAATCGAGCTTCCTGAATTTACTCCATCTAATGTTGTTGACATTGGGTTGGTTCAAATAGGATTACCTGATGTACTTGAAGCATTGACTGGGATTGATGATAACAAAGGACTTGGTCCTGATGGTATATCTCCCAAGATAATCAAAAAATGTGCAACGTCTCTTGCGTTGCCTTTGTTGCTTATTTTCAATAAGTCTTTACGAACTGATCAGTTTTTAGAAGATTGGAAAACATCGTACATATCTCCAATTTTCAAGTCTGGATCAAAACAAAAAATATGTAATTACCGACCAATATGTAAGTTATCTGTTATTCCTAAAATATTTGAAAAAATTGTGTGTGATAAAATCAAATTTCTAACAAAACAACTTATAGGTGACTCTCAGCATGGATTTGTATCAGGCAAATCTACAGCTACAAATCTCTCTATTTTGTGTGACTCTGTTGTCAGAGGATTTGAAAGTGGTCTCCCATGAAATATTATTGCACAAGTTGTCTAAGCTCGGTTTCCACTCCATCTTTTTGAGGTGGATACGTTCGTATCTCATTGATCGAACCCAATTCGTAAAGTTAGATAGATTTGTATCTAGTTGTATAAAGGTAACTTCGGGCGTCCCACAAGGAAGCCACATTGGTCCATTACTTTTTAATTTGTTTATTAATGATATTCCAGATATTTTCCAGTTTTCTAGGTGTCTTTTATATGCTGATGACGTTAAAATATTCAGAACTATACACTCTGTATATGATTGTCATTTATTAGAAGATGATTTGTGTAAACTTGCTTCATGGTGCGATAGAAATCTCCTCTTTTTAAATGTAGCCAAATGTCAAAGTTTTACGTGCACAAGAAAAATTGCACCGATTGTATTTGATTATAGTATCAATAATATAATATTAGACAAAGTTACGCAAAAGAAGGATTTAGGAGTTGTATTAGATCGGAAGTTGGCTTTTAGTAATCACATAGATTATATAGTAAATAAAGCATATAAAATGTTGGGTTTCCTGAGAAGGAACACAAGAGAGTTCTCCGACCCATATGCTCTCAAATCTCTTTATATGGCATTTGTAAGATCGACTCCTGAATACTGTTGCGTGGTTTGGAATCCTCACTATGTTAATCATTCTTTGAGAATTGAAAGGATTCAAAGAAGTTTCACGAGATATTGTTTTATAAAGCTAAATTGGAACATTGTTATGCCTGCTTATAATGTAAGATGTCTTCTTTTTGGTATGCAAACGCTTGAAGTCAGAAGGAGGTACTTTTCTATTACGTTGTTTATGGATTTAATTGATGGTCACATTACTTGTCCCTACTTGCTTGAGAAAATAAACTTTTATTTTTCGAGCAGAGGCCTCCGTATGGGCTTTCATTTTCGGGAGACTTTTTCAAATTACAATTATGGTAGAAATGTACCAATTTTGCGTTGCATCAGAGAAACCAATGCTGTGATTGATATAATTGATATTTTTATGTACTGTGTGCGTGATACTTTTAAGAAAAATTTAATGTTATTATTATATTTGCATTAATTATTATACTATATTTTAACTTTATGTTTTCTGTATATTTTATCTCTATTTAAATTATTTCTTGTTAACTATTTATATATTTTTTGTAATCTAAAAGAGAATTTAATCTCAAATTGATGAAATAAAATAAACTAAACTAAACTAAACTAAACTAACAAGGATCAAAATCAATTTTCGATAATTCCGGAATTGGATTGGTTTTGGGGTTTCTTCAACGATGGTGAATTGGATGTACCTGTGGTCAGAGAATGAATTCTCCTTTGATACCCTCCAATCCAATATTTTGTTTGTGTTAAAATTACACTCAATTTGTTTAATCTTAGTTGTTCGTTTCTATGATTACTAAGTAATTTTGTAATTTAGAAAATTACATATATTTTCAGTTTATTCATATTAAATATTGTGCATGCTTCTTGACGCCAATTTACCTGATCGCATCTGGGGAGAAGCAATTTTGACTGCAGCTTATTTGCAAAACAGACTACCAGGCAACAGTATTGAACGAACTCCAATTGAGTTATTTATTGGAGAAAAACCGGATTTAAGACATCTCCGAGTGTTTGGATCCAAGGCTTATACTTTTGTCCCTAAACAAAAAAGGAAGAAATTGGATGACAAGGCGGAAGAAGGAGTTCTTGTCAGATATGATTCGAATTCCAAAGGATATAGAATTATATACCCAAGAACAAATAAGCTTTGGATATCAAGATCATTAAGAATAATTGAAACTGAAATGAATCAAGGAGTGAAGACTTTTAATAAACGAAAACTTGAAAATGAAGGATCTCAATCGAATGCAAAAGATAGTAGATAGTCTTCAAGCTAATACACTTCACTATATTAATGTGGATTTATCGGGTGATTCTGAAGACAACAAGTTTACAGATCAAGAACAAACTACAGTGAACAGCCAAATATCAGATGATGTCATTAGTATTGAAGATCAAGATGAAGACATAATTGAAGAGCAACTACAAGTAAGAAGATCTCAGCGTTCAAATAAAGGTATTCCACCCCGACGTTTATTGTATAAAGTGAAAAGTCAAACTATGAAAGAGCCTGATTCATGGGAAGAAATATTACATTTACCTGCAAATGAAAAGCGTAAGTTGCCTGAAGCCGCTAAAAACGAAATCAATTCCATGAAAGAGCTAAATGTCTGGACTGTTTCGGATTTACCTGTCGAAAAAAGAACTGTGAGTTGCAAATGGGTCTTCAAGGCAAAACGAGACGTTGATGGTAAGATTAGTATATACAAGGCACGTTTGGAAGCAAGAGGTTTTAGTCAAAAATATGGTGAACATTACGATGAAACCTTTGCACCAGTGGTGAAACACGAAACCATTCGTACACTTCTTGTTATAGCACATTCCAGAAAATTACAAGTGCGACATTTTGATGCAAAGATCGCTTACCTAAATGCAAACCTCACCGAAGAAATATACATGGATCAACCTCCAAGATTCAAAATTTCAGGACAAGAAGACAAAGTATTAAGACTCAACAAGAGCATTTATGGTCTAAAGCAGTCGGCACGGGAATGGAACAAGAGAGCAATTGAAATTTTAAATGAAATTGGATTCAAGTCTGCCGAAACAGATCCATGCTTATTTTCAAGAAAAGAAAATAATGGTAACACAACTTACATTTTGCTATACGTTGACGATATGATGGTGGCTGGATTTTCTCAAGAAATAATTAATTATGTTTATGAAGACTTGCAAAAGAATATAAAGATAAGGCCCTGGGACAGTTATGACATTATCTAGGTGTGGAGATTCAGAGAGAAAAAGATTGTTCATTTAGATTGAGTCCAAAATCGAAGATCAAACAATTAATTGAAACTTATTAACTTGAAGACTCCAAACCAGAAATAACTCCAATTGAAACTGGGTTTTTGAGTTCAATTTATTGATGAATCGAGCCCCAAATTACCAAAAAACAACTTATATCGTCAAGCAATTGGATCGTTGCTATACATAGCAAGCAAGCTTGTACCTATTTGAAGAAAAAATAAAGATATAATAATAATAATAATAATAAATATATAGCAACTGTTTTGGCAGTGAGTGTCTTTAGTAGACGAATAGAAACACCTACTGACAGTGACTGGAAAGCCGTTAAGAGAGTTATAAGGTATTTTGGAACAAGTATCGTCAAATCACTTTGCATTAATTCCAATAAAGAAAGAGAATTAGTTTGTCGATTCAGCGATTGACCACTCCAGTGTATCACCGGGAAGTGGGCATGGATGGTCGTGGCCCAAATATGCTGACAGCAGGCAGTAGGTTTTTTTTACTATATCCATTCTGGCTGGCTGTAAAAAAAAAGATTTAAACCACTTTTTACTAGTATGCAGGATATTGGGTTACCTATTCCTAATACGTAAAAACCAAATTAACCAAATAAACCTCGAACCAAGGATTTAACAACCCAATATTGTTAAACCAAAACTGCCACTGCTCTAAAATCTTTCTTTTCCTTTGCTCTATAGAGGTTTTTTTCATCTTATTTAATTCTAAGATTAAACAAATATCAACTTTAAACTCATATTATCACTTAAGTTAAGTTATATTCATATTATTATACTAACAAACAATAAATCTGTTAACTCCTTTGACTATGGTTTTGCAATAAATTTCGAAACGTAGTTTCTTGGTGTTGACCTTCGTCGTTTCCTTCCTTCTCCGTTTCCGCCAATTAATCAAACTTTTATCCTATTTGCTATTTTTTATTCAGTTGTACTTTTTGGTGGTAAAAAGTTTTCATATTTAACTTCCTCACAAGTGAAGCTGATTTATTCCAATTCTATAAAGGAAAAAGTTTGCATTGAATTCTTTCAGTTTCATTTTTATATAAAATGGTCCTATGAAATACCTGAAACTAGAAGAAGTATCTTGCGGCTTAAAAAGCATTAGATATACATTTTAATGATTTAGCCTCAATTTATTGTGTGATTTAAAATTTTCATAATTTTTTGTTAAATTTTAAGCACATGACTTAACATAGCTCAATGAAAAGGCACACAAAATAAGCCAGCATACATGTCCTAAGAGCGCCGCCATTGACCGTAACGGCAGCTTCCCATTTCGAAAGAACCAGGGGCCGAATCGTGTAAGGTGATATGTGACTATCATATTTGTGACTATCAAAAGTGATAGTTTTGTTTTTTCCGTCTGTGTAATGTGATAGTTCTACTATCACATTTAATTTTTAATCACTTGGCATTACTTGTAAGAAATTGCTTACAAAATTTCAAAATCTTTGTATATTGACAAATTTTTGACACTAAGTTATTTTTATTTGAACTTGTCACTTTAGTTTTGTTTTAAAAAAGTACATTTGTAATGATTTCGGCACAAGAGAAGAAGAAATTATTTGGAAGAAATGCTGAATGTCTCAACAATGTTAACATCGAATTTAACACCAAGGGATTTCTGTTAGAATTAAGAGATGGTATTTAGTTGGATGAACCTGTCTTGCCCGAAAGTTAAGAAGCCAAGGAAAAGACCAATGAAAATAATAACAGCTGGAGAAGGAGGATGCTGATTTGGTCAACAAGATAATCGATTATAGAGTTTTATAAAAATTTAGACGTTTCTAATAATTAAATGCCAATCCTTTGCTCTATGTACTGGGATCAAAAGTAGCGTTCTCACAGGAACCGTACCTTCTTTTGTTATCTGCCCCTTAACTTTTACTTCCTCCTACACCAGCCGTTCTGGAGTTATTGAGCGACAAATAAATCCGAAGTATCAAAATGATACTTAAAAAGCTGTCACAAGAAAAAATCAAAAAAATGTGATATCACTTTGTGACTATCACTTTACACAGATGAATTTTAATCAATATGACTATCATCTATCATATATCACCTTACACGATTCGGCCCCAGGATTTTTGATTCTGCCAGCATGTAGGCCAGGTTTAATAAATGTAGTGGCTCCGCTACACATAAAATTTTACCTTTTAATAAGCCCTTATGACCAGAGTCTCTTGTGTAAACGGGTCGCATCTGGGCCTCCTTTGCCACCTATCGCCATCCAGTTTCACACTTTGGTAGCGTCCTTGTCTACGCCATCGTTCCAGAGCGAATTTGGTCTGTCATGGATTCTCCTACCATGGCCTTTCGGGGCTGTTTCTTCTTCACTCATACAAACCAGGTGTCCAGCCAGGTGTCCAGCTCACCTGAGTCTAATTTTTGCGGTCAAATTATATCGTCCCCGGAATCTTCATTCCTCACGAAGTGGGCCGACATGTGGCTAATACCTCAAGTCTCGGGTCCGTTAATAAGGAATAGTTAGAGCATAATTTTAGATTTCTGTATTTAGAGACCCTTGAAAGGCTTAAGTAAGTTTTGTTGGAAGCTTACACTGTACAAGGTAATTGAGGGATCGCATATTTACGGATTGCTTTCTCCAACGACAGGTTGAAAGGGAGGCAGGCGATTCTTTCTCCTCTCGAAGTAAATTAAAAATGCTGAAGGGTTATTCTTCATCTGATCTTGGCGCTGGTGTTATTGCTGGATAACAATGCTGTGATGCTTGTTTTCTAAAGCTGAGGTATGCTCAATCTCTCCAAGGTGTTCTCGACTAAAGCACCTAACATCGAGTTAAAGATTCAAACCACTTAATAAAGTTTAGCTTTCACTCTGCCTTCGATACTCTCAGATGGAGTAAATCAAAGAATAAACTCAGTCGTTTCAAAATCAGACTCCTGGTTTACAGTTAAACCTGTGAAATGAACGGTTGAGCAGTCGCTCCTGTTTGTGTATTTTCCTTAAAGGAAAATACTCAAAATGATCGAAATATTTCCCCACGGCAAAAAAAATTTGGATATCCTTTGTTCAAATTCAAATATTGTGATATTCAAATACGAACCTCTCAGCCATTTCTCTTATGTACGATGTGCACTCTACTGAAGCGGAGCAGAAACTGATTTTCTGATCACGCACACACCTCCTCTTATACATTTTTCGGTCGGTTGGTGTGTTATTTCGTGTTGTTCCATTTTCTTGTTATCCTCACTAGTTTTCCGCTATTGCATTATTTTTTGTTGTTCTCGATTTTTCAATTTTTATGGCGGGTCTGCTCCTGAGTTTGGTTTGGCTGTAACGCTTCGTTACAATCCGAAAACCTGGTTTTGTCAATACCAATTTCATACCTGTTGAAGACAATTGTGATGAGGATGACAATACAAAAAGATCTTTCATAGAATATTGGAACAATATCGGCGCTATTTTCGATGTTCTACTAAGGGTACACTTAGACAAGTACTTGAACGGGCTTTTGAAGTTAGCGGCATTGACCCAGTTACCTTTCCTTCCCTTCTATTTCTATCAGACTAATTGCTATGTAAGATAACAGTTAACAAAAGTTGCAATATTAAGACAATTCTTAAAGTTCATTTCCTATTTGTCTTCTTTTCCAGGGATTTATCTTTCAAACTTATTTTGTCCCACTTGAGTTATTTGTTTTGCAGCAGCCTCAGGGATGATGCCTGCCCCTGCTCTTCGATCAAAACCATCACAACACAAAATTAAAATTTCCAAACAAAACCGAGAACCAGCAATCGGAAACTTTCTCAAAAAGTTAATTGATAACTGATAAAACTTTCCTACAATTTGACACCTATTTTTCATAGAGATACCGACGTTCCCTTACCCAAAGCACAACCAATGCCAAATACTTGGTTGTGTACAAATTAATATTAACGTTTACGTGCACCAAACCCTGGATACGAGTCCCTTATGAGCATAAAGTAAAAGTAAAACGAACTTGTTGTAGTCATAAATCGAAAGGATGTAGGATGTCACGCTATATGGCGCTGGTATGCATTGCCTTGCCTCGATGTCAACGAGAAACTTTGTATCACTTGAACTTTCGTATCAATTCCTTTGGGGTGAATAAGAGAACTACTCCAACAAACACTTTATTATAGCCTCTGTGCCTGCCTGCATACACAACTTGAACATCGAGGCTGTGAAATGAAAAATGTCATAAAAATAACAATTTTACCCCTCGGGAACAAGTTCGAGTTGCTCTTCACACTTCACAGAGTTCACATATCAGAGAGTTGTACCAAGTGAGGGATAGATAGTTATCAGCACAGAAAAAAAGGCACAATAAGCTGAGTATTATTATTTTTTTCTTCTTTTGGTGAAAATGATACTAAATTTTGTATTAATTCTGTTTTTTGTTTTTTAAGTTTTCGGTTGATGGATGGGGGGAATTGTTTGAGGCTGATGGTGTTCAAGTTAAAAGTTTAGGGGAAAAAGTTTTTGTCTGAAATAAATTTTCAATTTTAATCTGCTTGAGTTTCACTGGCGGATTTCTGATTTTAATTAAAAAAATGTTTTAACAAAAAGTAAAAGTGCCCCCAAAAGATTCAATATGAAAAAGTTTAGTAAGCCTTTGAGGAATCTAGTTACCTGAAAACTTTTGACTTTGTTGCTGTTTTCTATTGCAACTAACTATTTTTTGATATCTATATTTTTTAAAAATTGGTTTACCGGTTTTAGATGTCGGACGTAGAAAATAGAGATGTGAACTTTTGTCGATATATTTTTTAACATTTTCACGTTTCAATGCGGTGTGTCCAAGCTGAATCTATATTTATGTAGGTACATATATACAAAATGAGTATTACGTAGATGACCCGATGATACCTTATCACCTGATAGTACCAGCATCACAAGAGAACTTAACTATCGTGTAGTAAATTAGCGTAGACGTTTACTGTATACAAATTTAAGTCGAATCTGCAAATTTTAGAAAAATTGAAAAAGAGCAATATCAAAATCACCCAGGATCAAACAGCGCCAGCGTTTGAATGCTGTGGACAGTCACTCCACAGACAAGACAAGATGATCATAAATTGATTTGATCAGTTTTAACGTGGTCATACAACTTACTTATACTTAATATGCAGTCCAGGTCGAACCAGGGCGTCATCCAAAAAGCGTCTCCAGAAAGCTCTGTTCCTAGCTAACTGTCCCCAGTTTCGCACACCAAGTCGGTTGAAGCCCTCTTCCGCTTGTGTGCTGCACCTGAGTCACAGTTCGTCTCGTCTGCGACGTATTTCCGGGTTGGTTTCGATGACTCTCCGGGCCGGAGCATTATTTTTCGTTCTTTTAAAATGACCCTACCATCTAAGTCGTTGGACCATAACCTTTCTGGCTAAGTCAGTGTCGTTGAACAGCTCGAACAGTTTTTGGTTGGATCTTCGCCTTCATTCTCCATTTATGCAACTGGGACTAAGAAATCACTCGAAGAATTTTTCACTCGAAGCAGCCCAAAGCGTTTTCATCGGATGTTGTCAAGGTCCACGCCTATGCACCATACATGGCGACCAAGATGATAAGGATTTTGTAAAGCGATACCTTAAAAGCTCGAGAAAGGACTTTACTACTCAATTGCCTTTAAAGTCCTAAGAAGTAGAGATTGACTCCTTGTTTTATTTCAGCGCTAGTGTTGTTCTTCGAATTTATATCGGATCCCACTCAGAAATAATCCTTAACTATCTAAAAATTAAATCTGTCAACACTGAAGTTAGTTCCAAGACTTCAATGTTGGTTGTCCTTCCTTGTTGAAAACGCTTGATTGGTCTCGCCCTCATTAACTGCCAGACCCATGTTTTTGGCCTCCGTCTCAAGACACACAAAAAATTCACGGACATCACGCTGTTTTTTTTTTCAAATATGTCAATGTCGGTCGACTGTGTATCCTAGTAGCTGGACGGAATTTTGAAAGATTGAGTCTCTGTGTTGACGTTTTGGGTTATGCAAAAATGTTCACGAATGATGCTGAAGAAATCGCATAACAGCGCATCGCCCTGTGCAAAACTTTTTTGTTATCAAATACATCCGTGAGATTTATTCAGACCATGATGGACCAGCGGCAGTTTTCCATCGTCACAGGCATATGAGTTTTTCTAGGGAGCTAAAACTATAGACATTGCTCTATAATGCTGGTTTAAAGAGCCTTTCTGTCATACGTGGCCTTGAGATCGATAAAAATGTGGTAAGTATCGATTTGATGTTCCTGGATATTGCCAAGATCTGACGTATAGTAAACATTTAGGCGATGTTTAGAAGACATATGCCTCTGTAGTTGGTTGAGTTCAGGGGATCTCCTTTCTTAAGAATCGGGCATGTGATGCTGAGGTTCCATTCGTCAGTCATGCTTTGCACCGACCAAATCTTGAAGATGAGCTGGTGCATACTCCTAAACTTTTAAAATTGTCCTTATTGAAAACAAAATACATATGTAGATCTTTTCGTTTTGAAATATTTAATGTGACTGAAAATTGAAAATATAATTTTCTAAAGGCCCCGACCCATAGAATCCGTTTCATCCGTTCCGGCAACGCATCCGTGTACGTTGCCGGATGCGATGAATTTGAGGTGACCCAATGAATGCGTTGACGTTTTTGACAGTTGTTGTCAAAACAAGTTGCATATTTGTGAATTGTTAAGTTGAGTGGACACATTTTTATAATTTTGTGAAGTAAAAGTACTTTTATACTTGTGTTTGATTTGCAACTTAATAAAAAAAGCAAAAAATTTTCTTGTTAATATAGCCTGACCACAATTATTAGATCAATACTAATACATTATAGATCTAATGAAATGCTCAAATAATTTGCAGCATATTCCTCCCAAATATTTGTCATCCTAAAATCCCATAACAAAATAATCCTACAATGGCTGACAGAGGACGTGGTGGCAAGACCTCGTCTCTAACCCAAGAACAACTCGCAGCTATGGGTTGCATTTGCAAAGACATGCCTCAAGTTCAACTTGCGCCTCCGCCAACTTTTCCACCGCTGTGAACATTGATGATAGACTGAAGGTCCACGAAGAAAAAGAGAAGACTGATGTCGATCCGAAAGCAAATGAAAAGATGAACTCGGACTCTGAGGCCAAGGAAGAGGAAGAAGAGGTCTAACCAATCACTCAGAATGAGAGAGTCGATGGCAATTGATTCCCTATATTTTTCTTACCACAAGAGCCGATGATGAGATGGACGATGAGAATGACTACGGCAACAGCTATTTCGACAATGGCGAAGCCTACAATGAGGAAGATGATAATTTGGACGATGGGCCAGTTTATTGAATAAAATTGTTAAAAAGCACTCTTTGTATTTCATTAAACAGCTATGACATCGTCATACTCCCAATATGGTTTGCATTGTTGTCCTAAAGTTGACCCTTCGGCAGATACCTCCAGTACAATCTGCCAAAAAAATGTAAAAATTAAAAGAACAACACTAAGCGCAATCGCTGACAAAATTTATTTAAATAACAGCTTGCTACATTCTTCTCCTGAAAAAAATATTTTGTTTTCAATCTGTCACTTTCATCGCATCTGCCGGAGGGGAAAAGTTAAAAGTTGGGCTACTTTGTCCGTTGCGTTCACCGCATGCGTTGCTTATGGGCAGCATCCCATAACAACGTGTGTGTTTAATCCAGCTGTCAGTGCAATACGTCGACACAACGGATGAAACGGATTCTATGGGTCGGGGCCTTAACATATGAAAACAAAATAACATACGAATAACTAAAATTAAACTAGCTGAGTGTAATTTTAACATAAAAAAATCATCTCCAGCTGTTTGTAGAATTCCGCGGCTAGGCCTCCTGCTCCATCGTTATCTTCACTTCGTAAATGTCGGGTTTGTGGAATTGATGGTCTGATTCACCTTAATTGAATAGTTGAACTGACTCTTCAGTTTTTGGTGGTCGTACAACGATGTTTGATTATTTACGTGTATGTGCCCTAATTGCGACTACCACGGAGGATATCGTGACAAAAATGAATAATGTGGTATTCGCAAACTACCAAGGGTTTGCGAGTTAGCTAAAATAGAAGACATCTCAAAAGATTGATTGGGTCATATCCTGCATGAAAATTTGATAATGAGAAAGCTGCTGACGCGATGGATGATACCGCATGCGCTTTATTCTGGTATATAGCAGGCACAACCGTGAGACCAATTCGGAGCATCGTTTGATGCTGTTTAAGCGTTTTCCGAAGATGTGTCTTCGCAGTTTCTTGAAAGTTGACGAAACATAAATCAACTGGTGCACCAAGGAACGGTTGATATAGAGGACTAGCAAACGTGCTCCGAAAAAGGTTAACACAGGTAATCATAATTTGTGATAGAAAATTGTGACAGCGCTGTACTCTGTGACGAATTATTGTGCTGATTTGACGCCGAATTGAAAACAAAAATGGCCAACATGGATCTTACCTCCCGTAATCACCATGGCCATTGCAAAATAGATCGAATTGGACTAATTATCTACTGCCCTGTCAACCGCATTCTCCCGATTTGCACCCATGCGACTTCTATCTTTTTTTTTCCAAAAGTCACTCGCCGGAAGAAATCTCATTCCAATAAGGAGCTCATCGTCGTCACAGAGGCCTCCTTTGCAGAGCTCGAGAAAACGTATTTTCCAGATTTGGAACGTCAATGGAGTATCACTTGAGTATTGATAGTATGAATCTGCAACGTATGAGCTGTGAATTGCTGTGAACTGTGCTTTTCAATATACTGTATGCAGCAAACAGTTTAAATAGCTGCAATAAAAAAAAACGTCCTTGGTCTATCCTAAATATTGCGCCCACTCAAGGGCTTCTTTCTATACCATTTATATTTCCGGGCGCTAGTGTACATTTCAGATCATTGGAATGACTGAGGAAAACAGAGTATGGTAGAGTGTTCCACATTCAAGTTGTACGGCTATAAAACGAGTATCTGTACTAAGCAGTTCGACTGAAGTTGGACTCCAGGGAAAGGAGACCGACAAAGGTTATCAACCTCAACCGAAGATCTTTTTTTTTTGATGAAGTTAGAAGCTGTACCCTTGTAAGTACCCTTGATCGAACCCACACGTTCTGCATAACAGCCAACGCACATAACCACTCCGCCACGCGCACGGCATGTTGTTGGCATTAAATGATGCAAAATTTTCAAATACCTAGCATTCTATGTGACGTATAAAAACATATTTGAAATAACAAATATTTGTAAATTATAAATCTAATTGAACTTTTTTGGTAAAGTCTCTGTTTTCACACAAAATGACAAAAACTCACCACAAACAGCTTACAGGCTAGAAACTAAAATTCTAAAATTCAAATAATTAAAACAACATTCACCCTCATCCATTAACTTCATTCTCCCTTGTCGTTGGTTGCGTTCAGCTGCGTTATGCATCCCGAGTCCAACCAGATAGCAAAACAAACCCAAACGAATCGCATCCATGCTGGCACACGTTTAGCCACATCGTTCTACTTTATTTATTTTCAATTAAACTGCACGTTTATGTTTATATCGCAAGCAAAACAATTCACCTCACAATTAAACAAACAAAACGAAAATCCCTATCAGCTATTATAATAACGAATAAGACCATCCTCCTCACTCTCTCTTGACCCACGGCAAGAAGTATCGCATTGAATCCCACACAATAGGTTATGGTTGTTTTCCAGGAATGAGTTCTCTAGACTTTGCACACCTGTTCCAATAGAAAAACGATGCAAGAAGCAAGGAAAATGTGAAAAAAATTGAGGAAAATACTACAAACCGTCAGCATAGAGAGAATACACAGCGAATGGGGTAGCATAAGCCACAAAACCTAAGCTGGGGGTATTTTTCTTGTTGTTCTTCATCTATAGGAGCTGTGCATTCATCCAAGATCCCATTGTGGTGATTTCCTTGTGCTTCCATGGGCCTCACCTTGTCCTACATTTCTGGATGAAAACGTAAACAATTAACAGTTCTTTGTTTGCATGTCTCTGTGGGGAAAAAATACACCTGATTTATAAATGTTCGTTCGGAGAGAATAGACGAGAAATTATAAAAGCGAAGGACTTGTGGGAAAAATGAAATTGGATACACCATGGGGATAGCACCAAGAAAATTATTATATTGTCTGCGTCACGCTTTGAATATTCACAGCCATCGCTCGTTTAAATGATGTCACCAGCAGCAGCAGTACCAGCCAGGAGACGACTGACCACAAGATCAACAGCTGCAATAATTGCACAATATCCCACCAGTCTATTCATGACCTACAAAAATAAATATGTATACCCAGTTCTGATTTCGATGGAATAAATGAATCCTAAGATGGCCGAGTTGCGAACTGGCCAACGGCTATGTAGACGAAGGAGCAAGGACTGTAAATGGGTCACAACTTGATCAAAGATGTCGATGTCACCGTCGTCGTCGTCATCGGCCTCCATTGTGTGTGCCATGCTGCTGGCAACTTCATTAATACAGACAACAAAAACAATAAATAAAATGAAAGAGCAAGCGCTGGCAAACAATCGACACTGGTGTAGAGTAAAGAAAACGAAACAAAGACTCCGAAGGGAATCGGTAAAATAATATAAAGAAACAGGAAAAAAAAGTTACTCATACGCCCGAGTGTATTATGGTTGTGTAAACAATTCCTGATATATGGCGCATTCAATGAAGCCGATTGTGCGAGTCTTTGATTGCGAATGCGTTTTGTTGGGAAGGGGGGGATGTGCGAACATTTTAAGGGTTACCGTTTGCTTGTTTTGTAATAAATTAAAATGTTTTGTAGGGATATTTATTTCCTGTTCATTAAATATTTCTGCAGGAAAAAGACTGCTGTGTTTCCAAAAAAGTGTCTGCTGTTTGAATTCTTTTAGGATAAACTAAGTTTGAAATTTTTCTAGAAATTATAAGCCTGCATACCTAAAAGAAGTCTTTAATTCTGTCAGCGTTACTAGCCTCAAGCTGTTGTCGACCTGAAACCTTACTTCAACTGTCCTCGTGAAATGAAAACAATATAACAAAACAGAGATAGGTCCGCCGTAGTTTATCAACGGCTAACCTGAAGAAGCTTCAAGCTGATGCAAATGCAAAACCAAGGAGCTGCAAGGTATACGCCGCACAAAGCGATAAACAGTCTGAACTTGAGGATGGTCTGGCTCAGAGTTAAATTGTGGTTTGTCTGTCAGTACTACAATGTTACCAAGAATTATTTCTGAACTCAGTAGATAACACCACAATTAATGCTTGTATTGATCGTACCACGACCTTTCGGGTCAAAACTGAATAGGGTGTTGAATACCTATCATGATCACTTCTTTAAATGCTATATACGGATAACGAATGCAGCTCGCGTTGTATCGAACCTCAAATCGTTTGTTACTTAATGTCTCCGCAACATTCTTAGGAAATTATTTATCCAATGTGGACATTAGACTTTAAGACAGGAGACCAAGAATGCAGATATTGGACATTTAACATTGAATGCAGCGTAATGCGCTCACACAAGAAAACCGAAAATGAAGCTTGAGCTGGACAGAGAGATCCGAGAAATCCGCATCCCTCGGCAAAATTTTGAGGAAGCACGCTGGCAGCCTTGGGATAAATCACAGTCAAAGTCGCTTTCGTTTTATGGATACTTTTCACTTTAATGATTTATATGAATTCATAGAGCAACAATGGAGAATTAAATGCATAGTTACTCAAAAAACTGTTGTTTTTGCCGAGACAATAACGATTTACGGAGAAAAGAGTATTTTGAGATTTTTAGGTGCATTACAGGGTGAAATCTTTTCGCTGAGATTTTAAAGGGCTTTGTGTTAGTATTTTTCAGGAGAAAATAGTTAAGTCCACGTGTGTTAAACTGAGAGGAGAAAAATAATAATTCCAATCTGGTTACGAAATTACTTTGATAGCCTTCTTTTTCTTTGATGTCTTGACACCGTTGACAGTACTACTGGTGTGATTGTTTCAATTTCAAGCGGGTCCTAGTCAGACAAAGTTATCCATCTCTAAATACTCTCAAGGCCTTGAAATCAAGAAAGTGCTGTTAAGTGACCTTGTCTCACCAAGGTCTTATTGAAGAAACACAAAACTTCAATTTTAAATCTTCTGACTTTACAGTTTACACTACGATAGCTTTATATAAATATATGAATGGGGTCTTATTGCTATTGTTGCGGTCAGGTCTGAGCTAATACCGACCTATAGAGATGGTCGGCCGTTGGTTACTGTTCCGGTATGCTTAGACAGGTCCTTGGACGTTGCAGGTACAATGCCTCTGTTGGCACGGATCGGCAGTTATGAAGCCCCTGGAAGCACGGATCGGCAGCAACGAAGCCCCTGGTGGCAATCAATATGGACGGCCGTATTGCTAACCGTGGAGCAGCAGGTACAAAATCTTCTGGTACAATCACAAACGGACTAGAACTTCAATATTGAATCCCCTTGCCGCTGGTGGTAATTAAATGGTCGAACCTTTTTAGACTTACCTAATCTTGAAGCTGATACGATAGTATCAAGTGATTTTAGCACTATCGTACCAGGCTACTTATAATATTTTCCTAAGGGAGTGAGTGTGACTGTATGGTGCAAAGTTCAATTCCGTATAGGAAAATATTATATATAAGAAAAACATGTGACTTCATTACAGTGTCTAGTAATGATATCTACTAAAAAAGAGCTTCTATGCAGTCTTTTCCGAGACATAAGATCCTTTGTCCTTTGAGGATTTATGTTGGCTGGATTTGTTTGGTAACCATACAAGTGGCAATGTTATCCCATCGAAGGTTAATATCTGTTATGGCATCCTGCTTTAGCTAGTGTTTACATGTAGCAAGGGCAAGATAAGATAGGCAAAGTAGTTTCATTTTTAGCAGGTTATTAAGATTTACAATTTCCATAAAAAATGGCTGTCTTACCATAAGTGTAAACCACTAATGGTTTGGTTCTTTGAGGCTGATGTGTCACCCTAATAATATTATTATATAACAAGCAACCTATATATTTTGCGTCTGTCGGAGAAATGTCGTTGAGTTGGCAGTTTTAATAAAAAGTTATGACGAAAAAGAGTAGAACGTCTAATTTAAAATTTAACGTCACCTGCCATCAAAATATTCGGAGTTTTTCTCAATTATCTAGAGATATTTTGACCAAAAAGACCGTACCCATTGTTTTTTATGGTGCGGTAAACGAATGCTGCTCTCTTCGAGAGAGGACAGCGCGTCCTCGATCTTTCATCATGAATTCAAGGCCTTCAAAAGCAATCTTATTCTAGTTCGTAGAATGGGACAAATTACCAAAGTAGCAGATACTCCCACAATCACACTACCACCAACATTTTCGCCGACCATGACATGAGTGCAGCAGAGTGTGAATAGCTGAACCAGGTTTAAGTCAACTTTTCTCACTTAAAAATGAAACCATTCAGTATGCCTCTGCTCTCCATAATGTCTCCGAAAAGAACTTAATTTGGATGGGTATTGTTTACCAATTTTATTTTCACTTTTTCTAATATTTGTACACTTCGTTATTTTCAATGCTCTCAAAACCTCCTGTCATTTGAAATTCAATCAGTATCGTCAAAGAAGTTACAAGAATCTCAAAAACTTGCAAAATAAATTCATTGCTTAGCCTTAGCAATCCAAAAATATAAAAGTCCAAGTGCTGAAGCCCTAATTGAGTAAGAAATCGATCCACCTTTAAGAAAAACCAGACATCACAATTAGTCCATATTACAACCAACATTATAAATTACTCACAATTCTGTCCCAGTAATGGACGTTAAATTCCATGTTATGCCAACATATTAATTGAGGCATCCTGCTTCGTTTTGTTGTCAAATCGATCAAAAAAACTAAGAGTACAATATCAGCCAGATTTATGCAGCAAAAAATCACTGAGAACCACAGAACTTCGTTGGAAGTCAAACAATGAACTCTATGAAAATTGAGTACGATATTGGAATTTGAAAGAAACCATGAAATTCGTTGACTATTTCGAACATTTCGGAACACAACATCGAGCACAAGTTGAGCTCCCTTAAAAATCGTCTAAGCATTTTGGTTTCTTCGTACTTTCTTAACTGATTGTGTTGTTCAACAAAGTTTGACAACTTGACCATGTGATTTCCGATATTCAAATATATTCCTGATACTATCAGATGCACCAAGTAAACCAAGCTCAAGACCAGAATGCTCTGGAACCACACGTAGTGTCCAATAATGTACCAAAAGAGACTGAGGAAATCATCGTCTTGCACTTCGTCTATCGCTAAAGTGACGAATATGAAAATCCCGTATAAATGCACTTCAAATCGAATTGGTATTATTATCAAAGCCTCCGGTCCAAAGAGTTCTTGATTATTGGAAATCAGTGTCAAACGGTGGAAAACGTCTTGCACCCAATTAACCAGTCGAATTATTCGATTGTGATAGTAAATTTGATAGAAAATTGTTCCCGCAGCACAGATGGGAAGTGTCGCATATTGAAGAAATATGATCAAACGCACGTAAACACTTTCGATTTCCAGAAGTTCGATGTACTTCTCTGGCAATTTGTACATATAAAGGAGAAGCATAACCATTCGACAAGTGAGTGTAGAGTAGTACTGCTTGCGAGAAAATTCAAGAAAACCATTTTGGGTGATCGAAAAAAAAGTCAATGAAAGAATCTTCCCGTAAACAAAGACAATTTTGAACAAAACACGAGAGAATTTTCGTAAACCGTTTACTTTGACTACCATTTTCACAAAATTGGTGAGAAAACAGTCAATTTAACTGATATCTTCATTGAGTGCAATATCAAGAGCTTAATTGATACTAAGCGTACTTAATTAATCAATGCTTCAAATTGCTTCTTTGAATGTAATGCGGCTAATAGTTTATTGCTTATCTAGTTGATCCTAGGGGAAACAAGTATGGGAAATTGCGTAGCACGCATTAGAGCAATGAATTATTTTAGTTTATTAAAAATGCAGGAGCTGCAAGGAATAGTCTTGAACTAATTATTCTGAACTATTATTTTACGCAATTGAAAGGGAAAATAAATGAACGATAAAACAAATATGGTTTTAAGAATCATCTGCAGAAGAATATAAACGAATGTTTCGTTTATTGGATTCAAATCTTAAATAAGTTATTTTAGAAACAATTTGATTGCAGATCCCTAAAAGCCTGGGGCCGAATTACCGTATCCCTTATCGAATAATACATTACTGAATTGTGTATGTTTGTGTAAGTATGGCATTACCTATCACGTTATCGAGTTATTTATCGAGCTTCTAGTACAAAAATTCGAAATCCTCTCCTCAGCAATCGAACTGAATTTCATTCGACACATAAACAGATCAGTGAAGGGGGGAATTGTTTGAGAAAAAAATTAAATTTTACTGTTTGAGTTATTTTATTATAAATGTGTCATGAGCATGACACTTTTTCGAATTCTCTATTGTCTTTTCTTTAAGTCGAACACTATTACACTGACTCTTAACTCACGACTCAAATTTGGCAATCCTCTTTATTTCAAATTTCCTTGAAATGAAATGAAAAACATTCTTTCATGTGAACTGGAAGCAAGATGAATTTCAATAAAACAAAATACGAAAATATTGAATGAGAAGTGAAGAACGTCAAAAATGAGTCGCGTCTCGCGTATAAAAATTTGCCTGCGATTCACCGGGCGACTTTGAATATGCAGGTTATTACGTCGATAATGGCCAAAGTGCAACAGTGTCAGATTATTGTATGAGATGAGAATAGAATGGTGCACGAAAATTCACTTGAATCCTTAAATCGCAACTTGAGGGATTTGTGAGGAATACAAAAAATATTTAACCGGAATTTAAGGCCTGTTTAAAATTTTATATTTTGTGGCAGTATGTCAGGAGAAATTGATCATGATATGTTCATGTGCAGTTACAAAACGATGTATCTACGGCAGAATTTTCTAAGTAGTTATTGGCCATCGGAAATTGAAATGGACTTTTCATTACAATGCAAATTAAAGAAATGATTTGATTCCAAGCATAAACAAAATTACAAAAATCAAGTGTTACCGAAATGAACAACTTTTTGCCTACAATTCGTTTGACACAGTAACCAACGAAAACGAAGTAGTATATTATATCGTTTTCGATTGGTTTCACTCAAGAATTCACTCATTCTGAAATCGAATGGAACAGGTCAAATCGCTTCCACTGAGTTCTGTTTTTTTGTGTTTGTGTGAAATTTCCATTTTTATTTTTTAATTAATTTCAATGTCAGATAACAATAATTTGTTGAGTATTATTTTTGACTTTTTATTATTCATGTATTAGTTCTTCTTGAGTGGATTCTGATTTGAAATCAAGAAGAGAATTTCTCTTCTAAGAAGCGTTCTGTCTGTCAGTTTCGTGTGAATAAAACGCTTTCAGAAGGCTTCGGAATGATTCCGGACGCTTCCGGAGAGCCAATCGAAAACGACATTAGTAGAAACACTAACCTTGCAAGATATTGAATTTAAGATGGTGTTCAATTTCACTTGAACGAGCGAAATTTTGACTTAAAGGCTATAATTTATTTCCGGTGTTTTAGAGCCAACCCAACTAAGGAAAACCGGTACAAGTTAAAAACAAGCCAGGAAGGCCTGCAATGCCCATATTCGACGGACAAAGTTTTTGCATGACCAAAAATTACATTTGTTACATTATTTTTATTTTTAATGTAACAAATGTAAGTTTTGACAATTTGTAAGCACAAATATTGTTAATTTTATTTTTCAATGCCAACAGAAAACTTGACACCTGATGATGCTCATAGCCATGAGCGAAACGTCGTGAAAGAACTTATTTGTTTCATTTCAACTTTGACCTATAGCTCATTTCATTCAACACAAAACAAATCTTCTTCCGCACTCGTGCTGTGGCGAGAGTCCTAAAGGATCTCAACATACATAAATCCGCTGGTCCGGATGGTATCCCCGCTATTATTCTGAAGAGGTGTTCTTCCACGCTGGCAAAACCCTTGCGTAAGCTTTTCCATCTATCCTATTCTTCTGGGCTCGTTCCGGGCAGTTGGAAAACAGCATTTGTCCAGGCAATCCCAAAAAAAAGGCGAATCGTCTTCTCCCTCCAATTATCGACCGATTGTACTTGTACAAAAATGCGTGCCTTCGGTATCGACGAATCCCTCCTTCGTTGGAGTAGAAATTTTCTTTCGAACCGTTCAATACAAGTTGTATTGGATGGATTCAAGTCTGAAACCCACAACATAAATGCTGGTGTACCCCAGGGCTCCGTTTTGTCTCCGACCCTCTTTCTCATTTTCATAAATGATCTCCTGTCTGTAACTTCTAATCTAATTAATTGTATTGCTGACGATAGTGCCCTTAAATTTTTTTATTCGTTTCCAGACTCACATCGCTCCTCTTCGGATGTGGAACTGCAACGGCAAATAATATGATAAGCTCATTAAACTCTGACTTAAACAGCATTGTACAATGTGGAACACAAAATCGCGTAGAGTTTATTGCTTCGAAAACACAATGCTGTCTTGTATCGTCAAAGCGAGACATACCCCCCTTGCGACTGTCCATGAGTGGCACTTGTATCAAGGAGACCGAACATTTCGAGATTCTCGGTATGTGCATCACAGACCACCTCTTGTAGAACGAGCACATAAATATGCGATGTCGTCAAAAATGCCGCAAGATGTTTAGGTTTCTTAAGGCGATGCAAGAATTTTTTCTCCCCGTCTGATCTGGCTATTATTTACAAGACTTATATCCGTCCAAGGCTTGAGTACAATTCCCATCTCTGGGCTGGTGCTCCAGTAACATACTTAAGCCTTTTGGACGGTATACAAAAAAGAGCCCTACGAATGATCGGTGACAGAGACATCACTGCGTCATTCCAATCATTAGATCAACGTCGTAACGTTTCATGTCTCTCTTTATTCTACCGTTACTTCTACGGTAAGTGCTCTAGAGAAATATAGCCAGTTACATTCCTCCCCTCAAACGATTCCCCCGTAATACTCGCGCTTCTAGGAATGCCCATCAGTTCACCCTCGAGCCCAACTTTGGACGTACGCTCAAGTATAGAGAATCATTCTTTAGCCGTACTACGCGAATGTGGAACTCTCTTCAACACTCTGTCTTTTGAGATTACCTCCTCATGCCTTACAACATGAAACGAAATGTCCATTCAAAAAGTATGTTAACCGAAAATAATTTTATTTTTTCAAAATTAGCAAAATATGTGGAGATTTACTACTTTTAAGCAAGAACTGTAACCCAGTTACCCAGTTGACTTTGTCAATCTGAATTAAAGAATCTTAAGAAACAAATGCAATGTTTAAAATTTTTGACGTCACATTACATATAGTACATAATTTATTTCGCTCAGAAAGATTGGCGTCTTCTCGTCCTAAAACAAGCTTGAAGGGGCACCTGGGATAATCTACCACCATCCTCGAGGAAAATGAAAAAAACAGCTCCTGCTTATCCAGAAACCGATTTATCAAACAAAGACGACACAACAACTGAATTTTACGGTGCGCGGAAACAATGTTCTGGGTGTTAAATCTTTCCGGACATCCGGTCTTCTTTTGTTGTTTTTAAATGCATGAAATCCTGATATTATAATGAGACTTTAAGGAGATGCCATAAAAGATTATACAGTCTTTTTCTCTCCCTACCACATTTGTTTATAACAAACAGGAAAAAAGTACAAATAATCGTGCATCCGTAGTCACCGTTTTGGTGTTTCTCAGACTAACTCGTCTTCGGTGCCTCGGTCGGTGATGATGGGAAGGATAATCGTCGGAGAGGGATTCAACGGAAGGAAGGGTCTTTATTTGTTACATAATTTTTTGTTCCGCCAAAAGTATGGTTTTCCTCACTCTCCTGCCGCTCTTATCTCTTGAGCTTCCATTATGTTTTTTTTTTAGTTTTATTGTTATTGTTGTTGATGTTCCCCTTTATGATTATGATTCATCCCGCTTTTTTTGTTGTTTATTTTTATTTTGGCAAAAGATACACAAAGTCCTTGTCAGGTTTGGCAGTTAGAGCTGCATAGCCTCCGTCGTCGTTTGCATATTTCCCAGTTGCCAGCAACAATCCGTCCATCTATTCATTCAATTCTAAGAACAAAAAGGTCCAAGCCTTCAAAGGCCTTTTCATCCTTTTTCCGGTGGAGAAAGCCGACCGAAAAGATGAGATGGACGAATGAATCGAGTTGTAACGCGGAGGCGGGTTGAGCAAATTAATGATAATGGGATGCGAAAATTAAGTGGCAGTTGAGCTTCTCGTTTTATCTACTTTCTGTCCACTTGGACATTTTTTGGTGGAACATTTTGCGCTGTCCATATAATAAAAATGAGTTCGCAGCACTTTTTAATGGTCCTGATGTAAGTCTTTTGTTGTTGTTGATGCCATTGTTGCTTGGAATCGGGCTGGCTGTTGTTCTGTGGTGCGAGGAAAGCTAGAATATAGACTTTTTGGCCGTGAAGGATACTGTACACTGAGCTTATGTTGATGGCGTTGATGATAATGATGATTATGTTGATGAGTGTGCCATGATGGAAAAGGGAAAGGGCATATCAATTTTAGAGGCACGGACAAATGAAAGCGAAATGTTGAAGTTTTTAAAGCCCTCATGATAATAATATGATGATGGATGAATGTGATTAGTGTGATGAAAATTGTAATCTCGAGGAGGAAAGCGCAAATGATGCATCAGAAAAGTTTTTGTTTCAAATTTTCTACATGACTTGCAAAGGGAAAAATTAACATAAAAAGTACCTTTTGAGATTACCTCTAAAGCTCGAAATCTGTAATAAAAGATGAAAGCCCTTAATTCTCCGAAAAATTAACTTTGCGTTCAAGGGACAGCCGCGTATTCATTTTTAAAACCTTACATTTAATGACAATCTTGCACACGTGGGATGTTGTAAGGGATTAAATGGTAGTGTAATGGTACAATAGGAGACGGTCACTTTAAATAGTTATCAAACTATTAAGAGTTCCTTTTATCGCCAGCTAATTCGATCTACAGTCTTAGTCGGCGTGCATCAACCTCAACTTGATCACTCCATCGGAGATGAGGTCTGCCCCTGCTTCTGCCTAAGGCATCTTAACCATTGAACACGCAAATTTTAACTAGGGGAAAACCGCTGTACAGTTCCTATTGTTGAATCGTCTCCGCCAGATGATACTTTATCTGTCGACAGTAACTGGTCCATAGATCGTACGTAGAACCTTCCTCTCGAAGATACCAACAGAACCTTCATCGACTTAGATGAGGGTGCATGCATCTGCACCATACAGCAAGACTGGAATGATTAGAGTTTGTACAGTGTCTCCTTGGCACTTTGCGATTAAATCTTTTTCCTCAATCACTTGCTTAGGCCCAAGAAATAACGATTTGATTTTAGCGCTGATGTCATTTGCAGAAATATATCTGCAATACACAGACAGAACAAAGCATTTACCTCGATGTTAAGACTTTCAATTGTAACGTTTTGACACTCCTCCGGCTCCAGCCGACTTTGATTGTTTTGAAATCTTCGGTTGAGTCTCTTCCTATTTTGACACAGCAGCGAACATTCTCCAACGTTATCTTGATAAGTTAGACCAGTTTGTCAGGGATACCAAAACGTGATATATCAGGGTATAGTTCGTTCCTGTTAATACTTTCATGGGCTGTTTTCAAATCGATGAAAGATGGTGTGTATCGATGTCGATGGCGTAGAACAAACATTTTCCAGGTCCTTAGCCACACTGGTAAGGCTATCAATCAGTTCGTCTGTAAATGATCTTGTAGGAGACGTTTAAAATGCACATGAAGACCCGCGCCAAGCATCGACACACCTTTTTTATAACAACAACCTCGAGCCTTGAGCCTGACCAAAATTCGCCCAGCATTCTGACAGCTAGCTTATATACTTCGCACGACATCTGATCGTTACAAACAATGAGTTTGACATGTCCTTCCTGGTGGTGGACCTGGATACTATCGCATTACTTTGAGAAAACCAGGCGAGATCTTCATTTTCACCATCTGTCAATGGTCAGAGTAAATTGTGCCATCAATCATCCGTCGTTACTCCTTATAATGACTGCAGCAACGATCTTGATGTGTTCCTTAAGTAAATCACTTAATAGTTTAGTTAGACGTACATTGAAGGTGCTGATGGTGTTGGACACTTTAGGCTTTTAAGGAACGTTTATATCTTCAAATTTCTCGTATCAAAATAATCCAGTTAGAGAAAGATCTCCGAAGAGAACCGTATGTCAATACGAGAAAGCCAACTGGGACGGTCTCAATAACTTCTTCCGGATCTTTAACTGCTCACTATGCTTCTTCAATAGTGGTGTAGACTCCAGCAGAGATATGATTACTAATATGATTATTTTGGGAATGAAAACTTTTATCCCGAATAGTAACCCTAAGGAAAATCATGGTTTGATTCTAGCAGTAAACAAGTTATCAGAGAAAAAAAAGTAAAGTTCCGGTGTTTTAGAGCCAACCCATCTGAGGAAAACCGAAACAAGTTTAAACAAGCCAGGAAAGCTTGCAGTGCCCTGATTCGTCCAACCAAATTTTTAAAAATTAAGGAAAAAAATACTGCAATGTCCCAAAGGCAGTACGAATTTTTGGTCATGTGTAAAAAAATCTCGATCCCTTCGCTCATTGACAATTACACTCCAGTTGTAAGCTCTCTCGCTAGCTGATAAACTCAGCTCAAGAAATATCTCGAAGATCGAAAGCTTCCGACAGTACGGCTTATGCAGCAACAGGTCCACTGGGTAGCTGATGGTCTATCTCACCGAACAGTGGAGCAGATCTTTACATCGTTTTGGAGAAAGTAAGACTGTTGCACTTGATATTTCAAAGACATTTTTGATAAAGTCTGGCATCTTAATCTATTATCGAAAATGCGTGCTTTCGGTATCGACGCACGAATCCCTCCTCCGTTGGATTAGAAGCTATCTTTCGAACCGTTCTATACAAGTCGTATTGGACGGATTCAAGTCTGAAACCCACAATATAAATACTGGTGTGCCAGGGCTCCGTTTTGTCTCCGATCCTCTTTCTCATTTTCATAAATAAATCTCTTGTTTGTTACTTCTAATTCAACAAATAGTTTCGCTGACGATAGTAGGTACCCTTAGCTTTTCATATTCTCTTCCAGACTCACATCCCTCCTCTTCGGATGTGGAACTGCAACGACAAAGTATGATAAGCTCATTAAACTCTGACCTAAACAGCAATGCACAATGGGGAATAAAATATCGTGTAGACTTAAATGCTTCGAAACTCAATGCTGTCTTATATCGTTAAAGCGAGATATTACTCCCCTGTCACTGCCCATGAGTGGCACTTGCATCAATGAGACCGAACATCTTGAGATTCTCTGTATGTGTTTCACTGACTACCTATCTTGTGCGATGTCGCCAAAAATGCCGCAAGATTTCTAGGTTTCTTAAGTCGATGCAAGGAATTTGTTTCCCCTTCTGATCTGGCTATCATCTACAAAATGTATGAGCCTGGCCAAACTTCGCCCAGCATGGTGACAGATATCGAAACAGACTTCACGGAAACACCTGCCGTTAAGGCCTAATTTTCCGGTGGGCCTACCCACAATATCAGAGCCGAGGAAAAGCGCCGGCCAGCGCCCTGGGGCAGTACAAGTACCACTCCAGTACAATTTATAGTTATGTTAAGGCATAACTGATCCCTTTGCCCAGCATGGTGACAGCAAGCATATATAGATCACGCAACCTTCGATCGTTACAAGCAATGAATTAACCAGTCCTTGATTTACCTGGACATGACTGAGAAAGCCAGCCAAGAGCTTCAGTTTCCCTATCTGCCAACGTTCAGAGGATCTCGTGCCATCGATATTACGCCTATCAATAACTTCAACACGATCTTGTAAGTGAGAGGTAGATTTGGAACATTGGTAGTGCTGGTGTTTTGTACTTTAGATTTGGAACGGGAGTCAACTCCTCCGTGGGCCTTTGTCGCTTTGAGGTGGTCTGGTCTTTGTTTTGGCTACGATGGACTTAGATCAGTCAATATTACTATTACGGCTAGGATTGCTTCCATCCCACAATGTTGCAACAGATGATTTTCGTATTCTTAGTACATAACAACGCGGTTTGTACAAGCTCCCAGGTTGGCTGATAGTCTTTGCAGTGTTAGTCGCAGGGCTATTATTCAAAACCATACTAACACCAGGAAGACTTTGTCTAGGAGCTACCTGGAGAGGTTTACTCTCGTTAATAGATATAGTGGAAGGAAGATTATCTACAATCCTTGCACTACCGACCTGAGAAAGCGCTTGATTTTGATACATCCTGTTCCGCAATACAGCAGGAGCCACGACTTGCCACAATCCCTTCTACTTTGTTTTGGCACTGAGTTCCAACGAGTAAGCAAATTAAAGGAGGAGACAGTGATACACTATTCTGTCGAGAGAAAGGAGAAGTCAGTCAGCATAATAGCACAAGCTGATGGAGGACTGTATAAAGTAGTTCTACTCAAGTAGAAACCCTGTGGTAGTGATTATTTGCGTTGACCTGTAACGTAGAAAGTGTGGATTCGAATCCTACTCATGTTTTTATTTCATCTTTCATGTTAACTGCATGATACAAGGGTATCAATTGCCGCAGAAAAATGCTTCTCAACTCAAAAGGGATTAAATCTCAATTCCTTAAACGTACTGCTGGAGAGTGAATTCACGGCCTGGTTCTTGGGAGCTGTCGTGCCACCCTATTAATATTGTAATATTCGGCTTGGTCCGACAATTAAAACTTATTCACTTTTTAAATAAAACACAAATTCACTTTATTCAAATCACTCACAAACTTATTTATTCAACACTTTCAATTATAACTTTTCAAACACAGTGTACTTTACTTATCGCAGTTCACAATCAACTAACTCGCCTCGCCACCAAACGGCTATTTATATCAAAAATGATGGGTTCTAGAAACTACTATTGGTTCCTATTAGTTCTTGGGGAAGCTGAAAGTTCGAGAGAAAATACTGGGATTTTTGTAGGGGCTAACGTTCTTAATGCTAAACAAAAAGTTTCTCTTAATCTTAATTAATTATTGCCCCTCACGAGTGTTTACTACTACAATTAAACGATATTAAGTAAAGAGAGTATGTACATTAAATAAACAAGAGATACAGAGTAAGTAAAGAGAGTAATGAAAAGTGTGTACATTAAATTTAGAAAGAGATACAGAGTAAGTAAAGAGAGTAAGAAAAGTGTGTACATTAAATATAGAAAGAGATACAGAGAGTAAGAGATAATAAAGTATACACATTAGTATTAGACATTACAATAGAAGGAGATACAGAGCGTATGAGATAAATAAAGTGTATACACATTACATTGCCCCCTCCTTAGGATTGATCGTCCCGAACAAATCCATCATCTTCATCACCACTGTAGCGATGTAGTCGGTCGCGATGTACGACTTTAAGTTTACCTCTGACTCCTTTTTGTATCCGGTACACGACGTCGTTGATTTTGCTAATCACTGTATATGGGCCTTCCCAGTCCCGTTGAAGTTTCGGTGACAACCCCTTTTGTCGATGGGGATTGTAAAGCCACACTCGATCTCCTGCTTGGAACTCTGTTGTTGTCGCTCGTATATCGTAGCGTGTCTTCATTCGGTCACTGAACATCTTAATTTTTGACCTGGTATCGTCGTGGATCTGAAGGAGTCTTTCCCTGAGGTCATCCAAGTAAACATCCTCGGCTTGCGGTTCCGACGTGGGACATCCAAATTTGATTTCGCTCGGCAGTCTGATGTTCCTTCCCATTAAAATCTCAGACGGTGTATGGCCAGTTGAGCTATGTCTTGCACTTCGATACGCCATCAAAAACAGTGGAATGTGTCGATCCCAATCTCGCTGGTTGTCGTCCACAACTTTGCAAAGATGTTCCTTCAGGGTTCGGTTGAACCGTTCGACCATGCCATCAGATTGTGGGTGGAGTGGTGTTGTTCTTGTCTTCTTAATGTGAAGAAGCCCACAAACTTCCTGGAATATGTTTGATTCAAAGTTCCTTCCCTGGTCGGAATGCAGTTCTAATGGAACACCGAATCTGCTCACCCAGTTGAACACAATTTGGTCTGCGACTGTTTTGGCTTCTTGATTCGGTATGGCGTATGCTTCAGGCCACTTGCTGAAGTAATCCATGACGACCAGAATATAACGATTTCCATTATTTGTTTCCGGAAAGGGACCCGCCACGTCTATTGCAATCCTTTCAAAGGGTGATCCGACATTATACTGCTGCATTTGGCTGTGATTCTTTTTGTTCGGGCCTTTGGTGGCAGCACAGGTATCACATTTTCGGCACCACTTCTCGACATCTTCCCTTGCATGTAGCCAATAGAATCGTTGTCGAACCTTTTCTAGCGTCTTGTTTACTCCTAGATGGCCTCCCGAAACTCCATCATGCATCTCTCGCAGAACATCCACAATCTTCGATCTCGGTAAGACTAGCTGCATTACATAGGACTTTCCATCTGCTGATTCCCATTTACGTCGAAGGACACCCTCTTGGACATGCAATGAGTCCCACTGTGCCCAATAGGCCTTTAGAGCCGGACTTCTGTCGGAGATATCGGCCCATTCTGGTTTTTCCTGCTGTTCCTTGCATGCGAGGATGGGTTCAATATCTGGGTCCTCTTGTTGAGCCTTCCTCAACTCGTCGTTGCTCCAGCCATAAATGGGATCGGTTCTGGTTCGTTGAACAGTAACCACTTCTTTTTCTTCTTGGCGTCTGCAATGCTTACAGTCTTGCTTACATGGTCTCCGAGACAGTGCATCAGCATTTGAGTGAAGCTTCCCCTTCCGATGTTGAATTTCATAATCGTACGTCTGCAGCCTCTCAATCCATCTCGCCACTTGACCCTCTGGATTCTTGAAATTCAAAAGCCAGTTTAGTGCTCCATGGTCGGTTCGGAGAAGAAACTTCTGTCCATAGAGATACTTATGGAAGTGCTTTGTTGCCAAAATCAGTGCAAGAAGTTCTCTTCTGGTCACACAATAGTTTCTTTCCGACTTTGAGAGTACCTTGCTGTAATAGGCAACCACCTTTTCTTCGCCATCATGTACCTGTGACAATACAGCACCAATCCCGACATTGCTGGCATCAGCATCAATGATGAACGGTTTTCCTGGAGTCGGGTACGTCAGCACTGGTGCATTACACAAGCGTTGCTTGAGCTCTTGAAAGCTGCGCTCGCACTCACCTGACCATTTAAACTGCTTTCCCTTTTCCGTTAGCTGATGTAGACTCTTGGCGATCTCAGCAAAATTCTTGACGAAGCGCCTATAGTAGGTGGCTAGACCCAGAAAGCTTCGGAGTTGATGTTTGTCCTGTGGTGTTGGCCAATTCTTCACGGTGTCAACCTTATCAGGATCCGTCTTAACTCCTTGGGATGAGATGATATGTCCCAGGTATTTCACTTCGGTTTTGAAGAGTGAACACTTTTCTGGATTGAGCTTGAGGTGGGCTTCTCGAAGTCTTTGAAACACGGCTCTCAGATTTGTACAATGTTCGTCAAATGTTTTCCCGTATACGATGACGTCATCCAAATAGACCAGGCAAGATTTCCAAGTGAGTCCTTGCAGGACGCATTCCATAAGGCGCTCAAAAGTCGCTGGAGCATTGCACAGTCCAAAAGGCATCACTTTGAACTGCCACAATCCGTTTCCTGTCGAGAACGCTGTCTTCTCTTTGTCTTCAGGATGGATTTCTACTTGCCAGTATCCACTTTTCAGGTCCAAAGTTGAGAACCATTGTGCTCCTTCCATTGCGTCCAGAGTATCGCTGATCCTAGGCAGAGGGTAGCTATCTTTCTTGGTCACATCGTTCAACCTTCGATAGTCCACGCAAAAGCGGGTTGATCCGTCTTTCTTCTTTACCAGGACCACTGGAGACGCCCAAGGGCTTTTAGAGTTTTCGATAAGACCCTCTTCTTTCATGGTGGTTATCAGTTCTTCAACCTCACCTTGTTTGGCTAGTGGAAGGCGTCTTGCAGGTTGACGAATCGGCTTTGCATCCCCGGTGTTGATTCGATGTTGAACCAGTTGTGTTCTGCCATATTTCCCTTGCGATGATGAAAAGATGTCTGCAAATTCTTCGAGGAGACCTTCTGCAGTTCTTCGTTGTTGTTGGCCAAGATTAGAGGACTCGAGAATGTTCGTCTTTATGGAGTTCAGCTCTTTGGACTTCAATGTTTGCCTTGTCTCTTCTTCGCTGATCCTTGTTATAGCTGATACAGATTCGCATTGTCCGACAATCTCACCTTTTCTAAGCTTAACTTCGTACGGCTTGATGTTGAGTATTCGTACGGGAACCATGTTCTTTACAGGTCTAACAAGAGTCTTCCCAATGGTGACGTTTTGGGAGGACTTTACAGATGCTGGTTCGACCATGAGGTATCGATGGCTTCCAGGCTTACCTTTCAATTTCGTCCACACGAATACTTCTGAAGAAGCAGGCAAAGTCAGATCTTCTTTGATGACGGTTTTCACAGATAACGAGGTCTCATACGAGTGGATCCCATAGATCATCGGAATCTCGATGTTTCGATATTTCAGGACTTGGTTCCCGATGTCCAATATCACTCCGTGATCTTTCATGAAATCGACACCGACAATGCACTCGTCGCATATATCTGCTACCAGGAACAGGTGAGAGAATTCCAGCTCTGCCATCCGGATCTTAAGACGTACCTCACCATAAACTTTTGCGGCTTCTCCAGTTGCAGTCCTTAGACGATAGCTGTTGGTGTTGTGGAGCCATGTCTTCTTAACGAGGTCCTGCCGTACAATGGACGCCGTGGCACCGGTGTCGATGGTAGCCACACATTTGTTGCCGTTTATACTTGCTTCCACGGTCAGGCTCTTGTTGTCACGTTTCGTTTGAGAAACCTGGATGTCGTTTCTGGGGCCATCGATACCAGAAACCAGCTTCTGCCCCTCGAAGTTGGTTCTTATTCGTTTCCCGGGTGGGAAACAGCTTTGACTTATTGAGTAAGTTCTGTTTCCACAGTGTTGGCATGAGGTTCGTCTTCGCGGTAATCTGCACTGTCGTTGAAGATGCCCAGTCTTGTTGCAGTTCCAGCATCGTGCTTGTCCGTCTCGCTGACTCCTTTCCAGAGTAGCCTTCTGACAAGAGCATTCTTGGACTTCCAATTCTCTCACGCGATGCACGTTTTGG
The DNA here is from genome assembly GCA_943590905.1 of Sphaerophoria taeniata. Lineage (NCBI taxonomy): Eukaryota > Metazoa > Arthropoda > Insecta > Diptera > Syrphidae > Sphaerophoria > Sphaerophoria taeniata. The sequence goes on from OX016540.1 coordinate 202,284,223, forward strand.
GATGCTTGTTCTGCGGCTTCCATTGTTAGAGCGAAAGCCAATGCTTCTGGTAGTGTTTGCTTTCCGGCAGTGCGAATAGCCCTTTGGAGATTTATATCGCCCACAGCTCTCACAAAGGCTTCAACAGCAAGTTGATTTATTATCTCGTTGCCAGCTGTTGGGTATGCCAGGTGGACTAATCGCTCGATATCTGCCTGAAGCTGCTGCAGAGTTTCACCTCTTTTCTGTGCCCTGTTGTTTAGTTGTACTCGGAAGACTTCTGTCATGTGGCTATCCCCAAACCGCTGTTCGATTGCGTTTACCAGAACTTTGAAGTCACCGTTCTTCTCTGCTGGGATGGTTTGTAGCAGTTCAGCAGCTGCTCCTCTCAAGGCAAGCGTAAGAGCAATGTATTTTTCGTCATCGTCCCAGCCGTTTGTGAACGCTGCTGCTTCAAACTGTTTCTTGTAGATTGACCACGGAATCTGACCATCAAAGCTTGGAGGATTCACTTCTCTCTTTCTTGAGCACTCACCAGAAGGTTCTCGAGCTTTCATCTTTCGCACTTTTTCTAGTTCATTTGTGATGGTTTCGATTTGTTCGTCCATTTTCTCGAAACGTGCATTTTGTTTTTCGACGCGTTCGTCGAGAGTAGTGATTCTCTCTTCGAAGTCCGTAAACCTGCCCTCTAAAAGGTTTCTCTGTTCGTCAAACCGCTCTAGAATATTCTGCTGTTCTTGCTTTTGGTCATTTCTTTGAGCCTCTAGTTGCTTGAGGACATTTCCTTCTAGTTGTTTGAGAACATTCTCTTGTTCGGTCTTCTGCTCGTTTCTTTGAGTTTCTAGTTGCTCCAGAACATTCTTGTTTTGAGTTTCTAGTTGCTCCCGAACGTTATCTTGCTCTTTCTTCTGTGCGTCAAACCGCTCTAGCACATTCTTTTGATTTTCTTCAAATTTGGCTAGAAGAAGTGTCATCATGGTAGATAAGTCGGCAGTTGCATTTACCTCTTTCGATTTTGCTTCCACTTCGAAAGCAAACGTATCTGGGTCTTCATTTTGTTCTTCCAGATATTCCTGTAGCCGTTTTACGAGTTCGATTTTATATCCTGCCGCACTTAAGCCACGTTTGCTTAATTCGGCCTTTAGCTCAGCGACAGTTAAGTCTTTCAAAACTTTACTTATCATTTTTAACTTCACTATTTCACACAAAATAGTTTAATCACTGTTCACTGTTTTATTCTCAATAAGTTTTAATCCCACTTCTGACACCAATGTAATATTCGGCTTGGTCCGACAATTAAAACTTATTCACTTTTTAAATAAAACACAAATTCACTTTATTCAAATCACTCACAAACTTATTTATTCAACACTTTCAATTATAACTTTTCAAACACAATGTACTTTACTTATCGCAGTTCACAATCAACTAACTCGCCTCGCCACCAAACGGCTATTTATATCAAAAATGATGGGTTCTAGAAACTACTATTGGTTCCTATTAGTTCTTGGGGAAGCTGAAAGTTCGAGAGAAAATACTGGGATTTTTGTAGGGGCTAACGTTCTTAATGCTAAACAAAAAGTTTCTCTTAATCTTAATTAATTATTGCCCCTCACGAGTGTTTACTACTACAATTAAACGATATTAAGTAAAGAGAGTATGTACATTAAATAAACAAGAGATACAGAGTAAGTAAAGAGAGTAATGAAAAGTGTGTACATTAAATATAGAAAGAGATACAGAGTAAGTAAAGAGAGTAAGAAAAGTGTGTACATTAAATATAGAAAGAGATACAGAGAGTAAGAGATAATAAAGTATACACATTAGTATTAGACATTACAATAGAAGGAGATACAGAGCGTATGAGATAAATAAAGTGTATACACATTACAATATTGTAATTATCTTCCCAAGGATTTCTACACTCAAAAAAGTTAGCCTAAGTTCAACAAAACGCATTAAAAATCATTACAGTTATGAACATCGAAAAAAAGACAAGTCCTACTTACTTACAAAGTTCCCCATTTTAATCAAAACTCAATCAAACAAAAGTGAACAAACACATCAAATTGAATAACATTTCTCTCGATAAACTTTTTGAACTCAGATAAATATGGATTAGTTCTTGACTGACTCTTCGGGCTTAAATAAACATAATCAACTTTTTGAAACAAAGACCAACGACGAACGCCAAGGCAACGAAAGCGAACGTCAAAGTTGGATCTATTAAATTTGTTTTCATTGTAAGTCAAATATAATCTCAATACAGTTGCCGAATTAAATCTGCTTAATTTTCACACAGCAAAAGCAATTTCTATTTTAATTTTGATCCTTAACAAATTTTCCAATTTCACACAATTTTAGAGAAGTTTTTGGCAGAAACTTTTCACAACATTTCAAATATTATTCGGTCTCTATTTGGCGTTCTAAGGAAATTAAATAACATTCTTAATCACTACGTCTCCTTGGCCTTTCCCTCCTCCTCCGTTCGGTTCATGTCCTTCGCTTATCGCAAATGCAAAAAGCAAGAACAAACAAAAAATTTTAAACAAAAAACACACAAAAGCTGATGTTGAAACTTATCTCAAAAAAGTTGAGATAAGTTTTGTTGAATTTTCAGATAAATTTTTCGTTCATTTGGCAAATAGTTTTCGACGAAATAATGTCGGAAGTCTCTTGTTGTACCAAGGGAATTCTTCCAAGAGGAAAGTTGGGAGTTAAAATGTTCAGTTTTTGGTTAACTTGTTAGGATTTTCGAAATCCCTCAAAAAAGTATTGATCAGGGAACAGATGAGTTAAAAGGATTAAAAGGATGGTATTCACTGTCGGAGTTAAGTTTTTTTGAATTGATAAAAAATAACACAATTAAGATTTCGCACTTAGGTCAGGTTAAAGTGGCTGTCATATGGTTGTAAAAAAAACACACTTAGGCCAATTGATGGCAACTTTCAAGGTGATGGTCTCTGTTATATATTGAACATGTACTTATCGACCAGAGAATAAATACCAAGTTGGTACGACAGTCGTATGCTGACCGTCACCCAAATCATCTCGTGTCTTATTTACTAAAATATAGAATAGTGGCGACGAGGATAAAACTAGTAAAAAAAAAAAAAAAATATAAAATAATTTTAAAATAAATAAAATAATAAATAATTTAAAAGTGAATTAAAGAAAAAAAAAAAAAAAAACTAATCAGAAAATGGCTACTACTCAGGACGAAAAACTAGAGGACATTTTAAAACATGTGCAAGTCCCAAACCATGTGATTGGAAATATCTCGACCTTTGTGCCTGGGAACAATTTCAGTACCTATGAAATGCGCTTAAAAATGTTTATAAAAGTAAATAAGATTCCAGAGGCAGATCAAGTGGGTATGTTGCTAACCTTGCTCAGTGATGAAGTAGTTGAAAAACTAATACACATGGTGCCTGCCGGGAGCACGCCAGAAGAGCAAAGTCTGGAAAGTCTTTTGGAATTATTAAAAAAACATTATTCACCAACGGGAAATGTTATTGCAGAAAGATTCAAATTTTATAACATGCGTCAAATTTCTGGTGAAAAAATTTGTGATTACGTGGTGCGACTTAAATTCTTAGCAAAAAAATGTGATTTTCCACCATTTTTTATTAGCGAGACTCTTAGAGACATATTTATTGTTGGGCTTGAAAACAGAGAGTGGCAAAGCAAATTGATTGAAATCGGCAAAACATTAAAGTTTGACGACGCAGTTAACAAGACTCTTAATTATGAGCTCACAGAAAATGAAACACGTGCTATAAGTAATCCAACCTACAATATTAATGTCATATCAAAAAATAATTTGACAAACCATAAACCTGCAATGAGTTATTCCAAATCATTTAAGCGAGATGAGGAACAAGGAGGGGTTCGAAGAAGTCAGCATTATAACGGAGGATTAGCTTTTCAATCCAGGGGTACCTCAAGTCAGAGAGATTGCGAAAAATGTGGCAGCCGATTAACTCATGTAAGTGGGAGCTGCCCAGCTATAAATATGTATTGTTATCGTTGCAAGAAGAAGGGACATATTTCTGTAAAGTGCCGGGCAAGAAGAGTTATACATTACGTTGATGATGATGATAATGACGATGGAGTTTCTGTTTTTAAAGAACAAGGCGATGCAGAGGCAGCTGGGAAATCATCATATGTTGTAGCCCCAACAAACCAGTATGAGGGTCTTTATTGGTATGACGAAATAAACCGAATAAATGAACCAGTGTACATTGAAGTTCTTATTGCAAACAAATTGTTCAAGATGGAAATGGATTGCGGAGCTTGCACAAGTGTGATTAGTGAAGCAGATTATTTTAAGTATTTTCCTAAGTTAAGTATTATTCCATATAACAAATTGTATTCAGTAACAGGTGAAAATATTTCAGTTTTAGGAAAAATACAAGTTCCAGTCCGATTGGTTAGTGATCGTAGCAATTCGAAAAAAAAATTGCATTTGGTCATCATTAAAACGACAAACAAAGATTTTCTGCCTTTGATGGGTCGTACTTGGATGGATGTTTTGATGCCAGCATGGCGAACACACTTGTCCCAGCCTGCACCATCTAACGTAAGGACCTGTCTTGTAAGTCCAGAAAAGGTAAACGTACCTTCAAAAAATGTTGATAGTATAACCACGGCTAAGGAGCTCCTTAACTATCTTAAATTAAATTTTCCAAAGGTTTTTGATCCGAGTTTACAAGTTCCTATACAAGGATATGAAGCTCAAATTCGTCTTAAAGAGAATACACGGCCAATATTTTGTAAGCCGTATAGTTTGCCATATGCATTAAGAGAAACGGTTGAAATAGAATTAGAAAAACAAATTTCAGAGGGCATTCTTGAACGGGTTGAAAATAGCTGTTGGGCTACGCCAATTGTTGTAGTGGAAAAACAAAACAAAAAAATTCGTATTTGTATTGACGGGAAGGTTACAATAAACAAATTTATTTCGATGAATCATTACCCATTAGCGCGTTTAGATGATATTTTGGCTGGACAAGTTAATTGTCGTTATTTTATTAAAATCGATTTTTCTGGAGCCTATCTTCAGTTGTCTGTAGAGCCTGAGTCAAGGGAGCTTCTAACCATAAATACTCATAAAGGGTTGTTGCGTTACACTCGTTTAGCTATGGGAGTTGCGAGCGCCCCTGCCATTTTTCAATCAGTTATTGAAAGAATTTTAGCTGGAATAAAAAATATAGGTGTATTTATTGACGATTTGTTAATCGGGGGAGCATCTATTAAGGAGTGTGTTTCCAACTGTATAGAAGTTTTCAAAAGATTAAATGAGCATTGCGTAAAAGTCAATTTGGAAAAGTGTGAGTTCCTAGTAACTGAAGTTTTTTATTTAGGACACATTTTATCTTGTAATGAAATTAAACCTAATCCGAAAAAAATTAAAGCATTAATAGAAGCATCATCGCCAAAGAATATTCAGCAGCTACAAGCATATTTAGGTCTTTTAAACTATTATTCACATTTTATTCCCGATTTATCTTCAAAATTGTCTGTTTTATACAGCTTATTGAAGAAAGATAGTAGGTTCATATGGACACAAAATTGTCAAAAGGTTTTCGAAGAATCGAAAAATTTTTTGTTAAAATACAAAGTTTTAGCAGTATACGATCCTAAAAAGCCTATAGGGCTGTATGCGGACGCTAGTCCTTATGGATGTTCGGCTATTTTGGTACATTTTGTTGACGGTGGTGTAGAAAGACCTGTTCTTTTTGCTAGTTGTACCTTATCGGAAAGTGAACGGAATTATTCTCAGTTACACAGAGAAGCACTTGCCATAATTTTTGGCGTTAAAAAATTTCACAAATATCTTTATGGGCTAAAGTTTACCTTGTTTAGTGATCACCAACCGCTTCAAGAAATTTTTAGTCCAAAAAAATCTAACTCAGCAGTAGCGGTAGGTAGGTTAAAAAGATGGGCTCTGATATTGTCCATGTACGATTATGATTTTCAGTATAAACCAGGTAGGGCAATGTGCCATGTTGACGCACTTTCACGCCTTCCACTCAACGAATCTAGTGGAGTTTCTGATGATGCAATAAATTACATAAATTTTTTCAATGAAAGTGAAGATTTGCCTTTAGATTTTAGTAAAGTTGTTTCTTATCAAAAAGAATGCTTTTTTATGCTAAAGTTAATAAATTATGTAAAAAATGGTTGGCCTGTAAAAATTGATGCAGAGTGGAAAATATATTATTCTAAAAGGGTTGGTTTCAGTATTGAGAATAATGGGTTATATTTTAATAATAGAATAGTTGTACCATTTAAATTGAGGAACAAAGTTCTAAATATTTTGCATGCAAACCATAATGGTATGGTTAGAATGAAGATGTTATCAAGGTCGTATGTGTGGTGGTTAAATATAGACCACGATATAGAGAAATATGTGACATGTTGCTTAACATGCCAGTCTACAAGAAATTGTGTTTCTTCTCAAAAATCATTCTTTTCTTGGCCAGCTACAACATATCCTTATGAGCGTATTCATATAGATTTTTTTCATTTTAAAAATCAAAACCATCTTATTATTTTTGATGCTTATTCAAAATATATTGATGTTTGTACAATGTTTTCTACTACGGCAAAAGCTGTTATTAATAAATTGCAAAAAAATTTTAGTATTTTTGGTTTACCTTCATCGCTTGTTTCTGACAATGGTCCACCTTTTGATTCTCACGAATTTAATATTTTTTTAAAAAAGCAAAACATTGACAAGATCCCAATTCCAGCTTATCACCCATCAACAAATGGCAGTGCAGAAAGGGCAGTCCAAACTGTAAAATCAGCGCTTAAAAATTATTTGCTTGAAAACGAAAACAAACCAATTAATATTCAGACGCAGATAATAAATTTCTTGTTCGCGTATCGCAATACTCCATCTACAATCACTAACCAATCACCTTCTGAGATGTTATTTAAATATAAAAATAGAACAATACTAGATTGTTTAAAAAGTAAGGTAGAATCAAACAAAGTTAAAACATATGACAACAAAACCAAATTTAATAATATACAAAATTCTCTAAAAATGTTTAAAGAAGGAGAAAGGGTGTTTTATTTGAACCACTATAAAGAAAGTTGCAAATGGATTTTGTGTACGATTGTTAAAGCGGAATGCCCAGTTATTTATCTGATAGAATTTCAAGGAAACATTCGTAGAGTTCATATTGACCATTTGCGAAAAGCTTCTCACTCTGAAGTTCTATCAGATCATTTTTATGATTCGGTGGAAACAAATTCATTTGTTTCTATTCAAGAACCAGAAATTCACACTGGGGTAGATCTATCTTCTCCAAATGGGACGGATATAAAGTCTTCTTCACCACAAACCACAAATAAAATGAAGTCATTTAAAACACCTGATTATCCAAATACTACCCGAGTTTTAAGACCAAGAGAAAATATTAAAAGACCACAAAGACTGAATTATGATTAACTATTTTATGTATTTGTTGTATAATACTGATGCAATAGCATTTGAAATGAATTCACAAAAAAAAAAAAAAAAAAAAAAAAAAAAAAAAAAAAAAAAAAAAAAAAAAAAAAAAAAAAAAAAAAAAAAAAAAAAAAAAAAAAAAAAAAAAAAAAAAAAAAAAAAAAAAAAAAAAAAAAAAAAAAAAAAAAAAAAAAAAAAAATGAATTATTAAAATGAAACTAAATATTTTTACTTATTAATTCTTACTTACTTACCTTGTTTATTTCATAACATAATATTTTGATTTTGATTTAACTTATCCAAAAGAATTACTTTAATAATTTTAATTTTGATAAAGTATAAATAATAACTATACCAATAATCATTGTTTCTTTTAAAGTTATTATTCTCATTTTTATATAAGTTATATTGTAATTTAACTAAGAATGGAGGAATGTTATATATTGAACATTTATCGACCAGAGAATAAATACCAAGTTGGTACGACAGTCGTATGCTGACCGTCACCCAAATCATCTCGTGTCTTATTTACTAAAATATAGAATAGTCTCAAAACCATATCTTATAGAACCTTTGGTCAGCGCTAGCGGAGCCAGGGATTCCCTATTGATCTATAAGAACCCTTAACTTCCTCCAGCTTAGCGATGTTCCAATTGTGCGTGGGCAAGGATGGATTGCTAATCTTGACTATCTGGAGTATATCGTCCGTGCACGAAGGTTCATCTGGAATCCATGTGCGGGCTCTAGGTCTGCTAGGGATGTCTTCCTTAGCAACAACTTCGAGCTTCGCACCTGGCCAGATTTTTCCTAACCTGCTGACAGCAAGCTTATACAGATCACAAGACCTCTGATTGTCACAAACGATGAGTTTGACATGTCCTTGATGGCAATCACCATCGCTTATGGAGAGCGTGCACCTGGAAATTCTCTGATAAGGCTTAAAAAGCCCGCTGAGAGTTTCAGCTTCACCACCGATCAGATGAAATTGTGCCGTATATATGGCTCCTGTTGATAACCGCAACAACCACCTTGCCTTTTGCAACGTCCGTCGTCGCTGTATGGCGTTCAATTTGTGGGATTGAAGGGAGTGCTGGTTTTGTGCAACAAGGCTGTTTTGGTTTCGAAGTGGCCCCTCCAGAGATCGTTCACGCTTTGAAGTTAAGTTATTCATCCTGGGTTTTGAAAGGACGCTTTGGGCCTACCTAATTCGGGCATCAAGCTTCGAGGTCCTTTCAGCCTCAAGTGATTCACCAGATGCTTTCAGGATTCTCGCAGCCTGACGCCTTTCAATATATACGGCTTTGGGTGGTCTCTGCCTTTTTTGTTTACCAGGAGGTTTACTCCCTGAAGTAGTACGGCTGTTATTCACAACCTCGCCACTGCTAAAATTAGGTATTGCTACCTGCCTACTCTCACTTGCAACATAAGAGGGATCATGGGAAGCCATAGCCACCTCTTTTGTGCCAGCCGCAGGAGGAACGGCAAACAGCTTTGAACCCGTGCTGCCGCTCGGTTTTGAAGGAGTACCGGTCTCATTTTTATTTTTATTTTTGTTTATCTTCATATTTAATCCCACGAGTTGCGAAGAAAGGGAGGACAGAGTCACATATACAGATAAGGCTGGTTAATCCGGAGGTCGCCAGGTATCCGGATACTCCGTTAGGAATAAGCTTTTTTTAATTGGGCTTTCAGCCAGGCTGATGATCGGCAAGGGTCGTTGGGAAGTGGTGATTGTGGAAGGAAGAGATGGGGGTGAGGAGTCAGACACTGTTATACATCGATCTGCCAGGAAGGAGGAGGATGACGAACCGTAGACAGCGCTAGACGTACTACCGTACACGCGTACCAGCGTGAAGGTGGAAGTGTAGTTCCGAGTTGGTGACATAGGCTAGCTTTTGCGCCATACCTTTGCTTAAGTGAAAAAGAATTATGGAAGGGTAGAGAGGTTGCCCATTAGTTTCAGGACTCACCTGGAGATAATGACCTTACTCAGCTTCTTTAACTCGGCAAGTTAGGCGCCCGGGCACTTGTAGGTTTTCTCAATTTCGACACGTGCTCAGGAAATGTTATTTGCATTAAAGCACTATTCACATGAGCACGACCAACGAACGACGAATGAATTAAGAAAAGTAATTTTAGATACCTTTGAAGCCGTATTTGTTTCCAAATTCTCAACAAAACGATGAAATTAAAATTTATGTTTGATTTATGATGCAAAAATTAACTTTTTATTCTAAAATGTTACTAAATTTGAGAAAACAAATTTATTCGTCGCGAAAAGAATGTTGTTGTAGTTGATACGAACTGCCAAACTCTATTCGCGTTCCACATCATCCACACTCCCAACGAACAAAATATTCGCGCGCGTATAACCTCAAAAATCATTCTTGCTTTGTGTTTTGGTTGTTCATTCGCGACGAATTAAACACTCTCATGTGAAAGAAATGTCAAAATCGACGAATTTTCGTTCATTCGTTGGTCGTTGTTCGTGCTCATGTGAATAGTGCTTAACCTTGGTTCGTTGGAACGGTCGCGTCAGAAAGTGTTGGCATAGTGCGAATGAACTTTTGTGAAATAATCAAAAAGCCAAAAAATGTCAGCAAGATGACTGAGAGGCTAAAGTCGTGTAGAGTCCTTAAAACAGTACGTTGCCTATATATTTTTGTAAAGAGAACACGAATAACCTCGTATTCACTTTAGTATTTCTTATAGTTCTTGAATACTTTTTTTCTATCACACTTAAGTGTTGACGTAAGACGGCTTTAATGACTAAAACTATAAGATTTATCGCACTGTAATAGTTTCTTAAGACCCGGCCGGCGTTGGAGAAATTGGTGACTCTGGGAACATCTATCCGGGACTATCGTCACCAAGTCCACCCAGTTATTGGCATACGTAGAAGACATTGACATCTTTGGAAGGAAAAGGAACCCACAATGTGTATACAATCCTCATTTATCCAGATCGAGCAGACGACAAAAAACCTGGGGCTACGTGCATATCATAGAAGGAAAAACAAAGAAAAAGTTCCGTCTGTCTGCAGAAAACGTTGGCAATAGAAAAAGAAAAACTATTAAGGTGGAGGAGTATGCATTCGAAGTATTGCGATCCTTCAACTACCTTGGGTCAGTAGAAGCAGCCGATAACAATATGGAAGAAGAAATACGCGGGCGGCTTCTCAAAGCCAGTAGAAGCTACTTTAGTCTTTCAAGACTCTTTAAATCTAAAAATCTTACCATTACTTCGAACTTCGGTAGACTCCGGTGGTGTGCTAGACACCTAGCTCGTATGAGCGAAGAAGAACTGGCGCGGAAAGTCCTTTGCGGTACGATCTATGGTAGGAGACAGCGCGATAGACCAAATTTGCGCTGGAAGGATGGCGTAGACCAGGAAGCCCAAAGCGAGCGGAACTGGATGGGCGTCGGCCAACAATAGGGGATACATGGAAGAACTTGCTGAAGGAGGCCCGGACCAAATTCCGGTTGTGGCTCAGATGAAAGGAGAAACTTCATTGGCTAGGCCCACGCTGATGATGATGATAACTGATGTCTCCTGATGAGATCTCGCTTCATTGTGAAAGAGTTGTAATGACTCATTACAAACTTTATAGAAAGAGTTTTTAATGAGCCATTACATCCATCTTCCCGAATCCCGATCATTGTATAAAGAGGCCTACATAAATGCAACCGTTGTTGTTGCCGTCCGTACCAGTACACAATGCACAATATATAGTAGTTACTATAACCGAACAAAACGAACTAAAAACAACAAACCAGTTGCCAACCGAACTTCAGCCAGTCAAAAAAAAAACATCAATTGCCAACCTACGGGCCCGTTGCCAGTTACCTACCTTAGGAGTTCAGTTGGAAGAAACATATCAACCTGTTACAGAATTCTTCCCACCGGATTCGTCCGTGATTCTATGCTTACCGGGCACAGACTTCCCCCTACCAGTTGTAAGGGGTCTTGTCACATATACTATAGGTATCCTTGTAGCCGGATTCATTCCGTTGATTGTCCGGATTCATCCGTTGATTGTCCGGATTCATCGGTTGATTGCCCGAATTCGATAGTTGATTGGCCGGATTCGTCCGTTGATTGACCGAATTCAATCGTTGATTGACCGAAGTCGTCCGTTGATTGACCGAATTCGTCTGTCAATTTACCAGATTCTTACGCCATATCCTCTTTTTGTCCAGTTTACCCACTTTTCCACCCTAGGTTAGGTAAAGCGGGCTGACGGTTGGTGTTGTTACCGTCACACTTAGATCAATGTAGATCCATTGTGGTACCCTGAAGTATTGTTACTTCTTGAAAAATAAATAACCTATGAATCATGTGGTTCGTTTAGCCATTTAGAGGTCTTGACAAAGCTTAGTAAGCTTTTGCCTGGCATTTCGGATAGTTCCTCTAGTTCATTGAAGAAGAAGTTGCCTAGAGTTTTCTTCCTAGTAAGACAGAGTGAAGGACAGTGGCAGAGAAAATGAGCAGTATCTTCATGCTCGTTCTCATCACCACAGCCTCTACAAAGGTCATCGGTACTAAGCCCATCTTCTTCTTATGGTAGCCAAGTAGGTTGTGTCCTGTAATTATGCCAATAAGGGATCTTAGCGAGAGTTTGTTAAGAGTTAGAATCCTGTCGGATCTTTTCTTATCGTATCTAGGCCATAGTGTCCTGGTATTAACAAAGGTTTCTAGGAGATTCCATCTGATTTTGGATTTTTGAAGGACGATTTTACTGACGTTATGTTTCAGTTCACATAACGGGATTCCTATATGATGGTCTGTAAGAGAGGGGTCTAGTGTAGAGCCTTCCCTTGCAAGCTCATCCGCTTCTTCGTTGCCTTGCACATCACTGTAGCCAGGAACCCAGCAGAGGCTTACGTTATGCTGTGTGCCAAGATCCTTTAGCTCTTCGCGACAGCAAGAAACAAGCTTCAACTTGCTTTGGGTGGCAGAGATAGCTTTAATTGCTGCTTGGCTATCAATGAAAAAAGTATGGATACATGTTAAGTAGCGTTTTTCACTGCCAAGATCTCGGCTTGGAAGACGCTGCTATGGTCGGGGATCCTGATTGAATTGGCAAGGTTGAAGCTTTTAGAGTAGAAACCTGCACCTACTCCAGTATTCATTTTAGAACCCTCAGTGTAGATGATAATAGTTGAGTCGTTAGTGTAGGGCACACTATTTTCCCAATCTAGTCTATTGGGGAACATAGTACTAAAAGATTTGTTGAAATCTAAGTAAGGAGTCATATAATCTATGCAGATATTGTTATCTACGTATTTCGTAAGAATAGCTGCGTGGCCACTGTGGCTAGTTTTCCAGATGTTGGTTTCCCCCCTGAGACTGCAATAAAGGGAACCACCTAGTGCAGCTTATTAAGCAGGACACCGCCCCACAGTGTGAAATTTTGCTCATCTGGCGGAACAAAATTTATAGCGCTTACAAATTAAATTGTTTTTTAGTGATTCTTTCGCAAGATTCAACAAATATTTTCAGAGAATGATATTAAACTAGAACTATTTATTAAAACAGCCAAATTTTTAATTTGCAGAGATCGGAATGTACATGTTTTTTGCCTAGATTAGACCCATACCAAAGAGTGAATTAAGGTTGTAATTTTTTTTTCTTCTTTTAAATTTTATGTATAACATTCATAACAAATGTGTACAAAAATAAGTTAAACTTCAAATTTTGTACATATCGACACACGTTTTTGACTTAAAGACCTCTAAACTCACGTGTTTTTTGCATTTGGCAGACCTTTACTAAAAATTAAATTTTTCTCCCCAAACAGTTTTTTTGTTTAGTATGTATATATGTATTAAAATATAACTGAATTACAAAGATTTGTATAGCTACCAAATTTTGGAACAAACGCCCCTGTGAAAGTGTATATTTAGTGCACATACAAAGGTCCATTTTGTACAGATAAAAAATTCTGAGCAAAAATCCTGCTGTTTCTTTTTTGTTTATGTTTGTAAAAAATAATTACATATAAAAACATAATAATAGACAACACTTAATAACATTTTTAACAAAAATTTACTCCGAATTCTTCAAGCAGCTTAGATTTCGAAGTGAAATTCTAATACAAGGGACTTTGCGGCTGATTTTTTGATTATTCCCGTGTATCTCCATTTTGGCTTAACCGATTTCGTTAAAATTTTCCACAATTATACTTAACATTATCCTCAGTAATATTTCATTCCAAGATATTATTTAAAATATATTCTTCACTAACAACAAAATCGGAAAAGAGATCCATTTTTGTAGTACCTTTTGGGTTTATAACACTCTTTTCTAGATTTCTCAAAAACGGCTCAACCAATTTTTTGGAAATTTCGTCAGCACGTTAGTATGCAATGTCTTAATAATGTTGCATACCAAAAAAATTGATAAGTGTTTTAATTTCCTTGATTATTTTACAAGGAGTGGATTCTGTAGCTCTGCTCCCATTTTTGTTTTATAGTGCCCACAAGTCTACGAACAAACATCTCCAATTCTCGGCAGGGACCTTCAATTTGATTTGCTGCACCAATGCACTCGTAAACTTTTCTAAATTTCTTGGTTTTTGGAGCTTGGTGCCAAAATTCAAAAACGGTCATCCTATACATTTTTCTGCAATTGGAAAATATTTGTATGGGGGCTGCAATAGGTTGCAAGAAATTATCTTTGATTTATGTTGAGAAAAGCTTACAGAATACATATGTGTAAAATTTATCGCGGGTACACGAAGGGAAATGTAAAAAATTTGGTTCCAAAGTTGAAAAAAATGATTTTTTTTTTACTATCTTAAAAAAATTAATTTTTAAAATAAAAAAATAAAATATAAATTCGTAAAACTCACTCCTGACTGTTCTGTTAGCTTCAAAATGTAAAAATAAAATGTCACTTTGTTAGTCGGACCACGCAATTAGAAACTGCGAAACTGAGCCTATCGGCTATGTGATGACTTTAATTTTTTGTTTAGCATAATGTCTCACTTTGACAACTTACTACACAAAACCAAACCGCTATAAAAATCTCTCACCAGCAAAAATAATTTCACTGTTATATTGAGAACTGGTAAAAATTGGTATTACACTTGATAACTCAACTTAATTTTTTCATTAAGTTCCGCGAGAAAGTGAAAATTTTACACTGTGCGCCCGTAGGGAGGCTACAGATGATCTTTATGAATAAATCACATCGAATCGGTACAACCAACGAACTTTAAATTATAATTCCAAATCTTGGAATAACCTCAGACCAAAAGTAATGCAGAAAGTGACGGTTCCTAATGAATTTGAAACCTTGATTTGAGATCCTTCTTTGAAAAAAGAACCATACATTTCAACTCCTCGTTGCTATTTTTGGTAAATAACAGCCCACAGCAACTCTGCGGGAACTTTCTGAAGAATTTCCGGAAGTGAACATTTATGCTTCGATCCTATGCCTATCCATCGAAATTCGATTGACCGCTAGTCATCTACTCTCTACAAATAGATATAGTGACCAGATATTTTTTAAGACAATGCGGGACACAATTGTTTTTAATAGATGAAAGTATTTTATTTTCTTTTTAAGCACTACAATAAATAAATAATAAAAAATACATCAACATGCACAACATATTTCATAGGTTGATATAACTAATCAGATACAAAAAAGCACAAAACTTAAACAAATTTCTTCTTTATAAAATAAAATAAAAACATAATTTATGTTTAAAAAAATATTCTTTGCCCAGGTCGTGAATGGTGTGAATTTTTTCTAAAACTTCACCATTATTCTTAATCTATATATATAAAACAAAGTCGTGTTTGATACAACACTTATAACTCGAGATCTGCTGGACCAATTTTCATAAATTTTGATTCGTTGAATTTGTCTCCGCCTCGAATAGCAGAATACATCTTAAAAACAATGAAAACTCGATTACGCGGTCGCAGTCATAAACGACAAACAAAATTTATACTTTTCAAATCACAACAGTAAAATATATCAAACCGACTTTTGAAAATTTCGACAAATATTTTTATTTTCATTAAAAAAAAAAAAAAAAAATTATTGAAGATAAATCGTACACTTGACATTTTTTGCCGTCGATATTTTTTCCTTTTTTAGATTTGTTGCTTTTGAGATATGGCGTGGGAAGCGGGTAGTGGAGTAGTGGGGAAGTAGGTAGCGGAAAGCGCAAAGCGTGGTGACGGGAAGTGAGAGTGAATAGCAGGCAGCGTGGTATATGGGTAGAGGTTAGTGTTTTGAAGTAGGGAGAAGCGGGTAGTGGGGTAGCGAGTAACGGGTAACGGGGTACAGGTTAAGCGGGTAGCTTGTAGCTCTGGAGGGTAGGAGGGTAGTGGGTAGTGTGGTAGTTAAATCTTTTTTTTATCGATTAAGGCAGTACGAATTCTGCAGTGTTGCACACGTCATTGATGCATATGTTCCACTGTTGGTCATTTTGTAATAAATTCAGAGCTTGACACGCAGCGCGGAAAGTGGCATGTGTGACGCCGTCGACTATTTTTAATAGCTAGAACCAGGCTCACTCATTTTCATTTTCGTAAAATAATTTAAGCAAAACAATAGACTTAACTTAACACAAATGATTTATTTAAATAATCACTTACTTGCACAGTTCCAAACCAACCACTTCAAATTCAGATTCAGAGAGATTTGAGAAAATTCCACACAAAAATGACATTTGACATTTATTATTTTGAACGCAATGTTTACATGTGCACGGTTACAAAAGTATCTATTTGTAACGAAGAGTTGAGATGTGTTGATGTGCATATGAACACTCTTTCATTAGATATTCTTGAATATTTTGGTTTTGCGGGACTTTGCGGGACAAATTAATCAATGCAGGACATTTTGCGGGACAATTTATGGTGCGGGACAACTATGTGAAATGCGGGACAGTCCCGCACAATCCGGGACGTATGGTCACTATACAAATAGATCTTAAGTCAAGGGGCCAAAAGTTTAAAGTTCTCAACAACCATGACGAAAATCTACCTTTGCTAGATTGTGTCGAGCATGTCTGTAATGATTTGAGAGCAATTAAGATGGAAGACAGTGTTACTCCTTCCAGAGAAGCAAATTAAGTTTGGTACTGTTAGCAACTATATAAGTCCAATGAAGAAAACAATAAAACAATATACTTGTTACAATATTATTCTTTATTTTATTTGAAACGCCACCACTCTCTACGACTTTACAAAAATGACTGCCACATACTATGGTAAGTAACAGAGAGAGAGAGAAACTCTCACTGATATTTTCAGATTCTCACTAATACCAAAGTAGATCTCTAGCAGTACTTGTCTTTAGAAATTTATAATAAGAGATAGGCTCGTGGATAGAGGAACAATTGTATCTTCTGCCGACAGATTTTTATTTCGTCTAGACTAGACCAAAGCAACCGCATAAGCAACTGATGTTTAAAAAAGCCTAACGAAATACACCACTCGCACAAAAACAAAATAGTCCATTCTTGTTATTTTCGACTTGTCGACTTCTTTTTTAAGAACGACCGAAACAATTTAAAAAGACACATAAAACAGGACATGGGCCATTCGACACAAGCATCACAATAAAGCTAAAGAGGGATAAAGTCTCCTAAGCGAGAGCAAACTTCGTCCTTCCATTCGAGAACCACCGTTTTTTTTTTTGGAGAGATATACCCTTGATAATAGTAAATTGGAGACAAAAGACCGTAACCAGTGTCTAGGAGCACCAATTCCGTCCTTCCACGCCACTGTCGCCACTACAAACAGTAAAGTTAAAAACAAACCAATGAACGATAGCCAAACTTAGTGCAACGGTAGCTCCGCAAAAACAAAGCAAAGTCAGGTGCTGGGTTCAACTTCAAATCAACGAACAATTTTCCATTGTTGATGCAATTTAATACTTTACTCTTGGCAAACATTTTTCAAAAGATAACTGAACCGTTTTTTGAGCAATAAGGAGTGTGCTCGGATACTTCTCGTATTTTGGCTTTTTGTTTTCTTTTTTTTCGCAAGTTTCCTAAGAACAAAAAGGTTTTGCTCGTTCGATTGTATTGGAGGTGGTGATGTTTTCGTTTTTGTGGATGAGCGGCGGAGGCGGGCGCGGCGGCGGTAGTGCAGCCATATTATAGCAGAGAACATCTTAGGAAGCATATTTGAGTTTAAATGGAACGATGACATCGGAACGAAACTACAAAGTTTTCTTTCAAATGCAATATTGCACGCGACAGCGATGTCGATGGAGAATCAGAACAGGAATGGATTAATGTCTTAGGGCGCCTTATAGTGGAATTATAAGTACTGACATTATTGAGGAACTCATATGCACATCTTTGTGTGCTGTTATTCTGTGAGATTGCTGCTTTACTGGATATGTTGAACTCTTGTTATACGTTCAAACGCTATTTTGTATACATCACCAAGCCAGTCTTTGATCTCTGCGAATTCTGTAAGACGCACATCCACTGTTCTTTCACACCTGGCTCTCTGACTGAGTTCTAGACTGAGCTCTTCTAGGACGAGTGCAAGCTCAAAACCTCATCCCGACTACTCATTGTATAGTGCTGACTGAAGCCACCAGAACTGGTTCTCCTGCTTCACCCTATCGATTCGGTTCCGTTTGGATACAGCCCTACTGAACCGAAGGAGCTCAACTCCGTCTTGTTCGAGAACGTCTCGACTGTAAAGGAGCCGCCGATCCACGGATCTTCACCTGACGCAGCACCGCCAATCTGTTCTGTATCAGACCGCATTTGTCTAAATAGAAGAATGCCTCTGGTGGGATGAAGCCGCTCAAGCGTGCACTATCAAAATATTCGTCATTCGGATAGAACGCCCCAAATATCAAATTATTCGTCGAAGTCGTAGCTCTCGCAATGTGACCCCGAACAAGTTTAATCACTAAATTGATAGAACCTCGTTAGAACAGTAATGTACATAAGAAGATTCCGGTGTCCGATACAAACCGAGACAGTGCCGAAGACACTGCCTCTCGAACACCCGAATCTTCTCCATTTGAGATGGTGCAACGTTGAACTACACTGGACAGCCATAAGCGATCATCGGCCGTATGAGGACCATGTAGAAAATTACCTTTACTCTGAGGTCAAGCCGACTGCTGTAAAATAGTCGTTTTGTTAGGGCCAAAGCTCTTCTGGCCCTGGCCAGAGCAACATTTATATGTCTGTCGAAATACAAATACTGATCAAACCAGATACCTATGTACTTCACGAAGTCACATTGCAAGAAAATTCTAATGACTTCGACCTTTGGGGCAGTTCTGTACGCAATCAGGTCATCGGCATACACAATTGCCTGGATAAGGCTACCTATCAGATCGCTGGTGTAAATGCTGAGGAGGATCGGCAAATTAGTGGCTCCCTGTTGCAGACCATTTTTAAATTCGAAGGTTTCATTGCCACTTTTGACAACAAACTTTCTACCTTTGAGCATATCATAAAGCATATTCACTAATGGCTTACTGGTGCCTATTCTGGTGAATTTTAGGTAAAACCCTTCTTACCATACGTCAAAAGCCTTCTCTAAATCAACCAGAAAAGCACCCGTACATTGTTTCTTGGACTTGGTCCATTGGATGTCAGAAACGAGCTAAGACGCGGCATGAATAGTGTCATGCATGGCGTGCCTTGAACCCAAACTGATTATCCGAAATTATTGCGATATCCGCAGCCCACTTAGTCAGAGCTCTATTGATGATCTTTTCGATGATGCTCGACTGAAGATTTATCGACCAAAGATTAGACGGATTGGAGTTGTCCTTTCCTTTTTTAGGAAGAGAATGAATCACAGCTGTCTTCCAGCGTACTGGATAATATGCATTACTCAGCATGTTGTTGAACAGTGTGGTTTAATTGTGGCCTACCGTTGACACTTGCTGACTTCTTATTCTTTATTGAATAGAAGATGAGCTGGAGCTCTTCCTTCTTCACTAACAGTGGACTTGCCTCCATTTACTCGGCGATTATAGCGTTTGCCAATAAGTCGTCATTGAACCGCATGAAACCACGGTAAAGGAGCTCCTACTGTCTCCACTTTCTCCTGTGGGTCTTCCATAACAAAGAAGTCATCGTCCAAGACGGCTTCCTCAGGGTCAATTTGCGCTGTCAAGTGTACATCTCTGTTCTCTGTAGTTCTCTGGAGTTTCAAACACGGAAGCTCGTTCTGTTTATTTCTTCTTAATATCTTATTGATCTGGGAAATACTCGGGTCGCTAGAACTAACGGTCCATTCAGTTGATTGGTGTTTTTGATCGACGACTTCATCGCCCTAATAGAAGTGGATACTTTGTCTGTCTTAGAAAATCTTTGTCCTCTTAGAAAATTGCATCAGAAACTGTTTTTTAAAACCACAATTTCTTTCAAATATGATGTGTCAGCTTTACATGTAGCCAAGGATTCAGCCAGCTGCTGCGCAGATATGACTCTTTAAATTGTACGATTGTACGTTACATAATGCATGTACGTCGTCGGATAAACCGTCGAACAATGTTCCAATTAAGTTTATTTACCCTCTTTGAAATCAAAAAGATTTATTACTGTTATCGCCTAAAGTACAAACAAAACAGCACCCCTCCATCAAACAATAAAATTAAAAGAAATTGTTAACAATCAAAATTGTGTTATCTCTATGTTGGCTGGACTTTTTTACTTCCAATCATAATCCATATTACAACATCCTTCCTTATCCCATTTCACATTGTTATTGTACTTAAGTCTGCAAGGATTAAAATAACAGACCCTAAGTTAAGCAGGGTTACATTTACAATGTACACACAACCCAGTCTCCGCATAATGCCATACTCTCTGCCAAACTAAAATTAACAATGGCAGCAAGCTAAAAGTTTATCCTTGGCCGGCAAGGCGATGACAACCAGCAATGACAACCAAACGACAACGACGAATATCCCAACTTAAAAGATATCACCCTTTCCTGTACCATATACTTACAGCAAACACCGAAAAAAACTCGGGAAAACTCAAATATTAGCTGAAAAGTTGGAGGAAAAAAGGTAAAGAAGGAAAAAGAAAACCAAACTTTTCAGCAAGCAATTTTCCTCTTTCAATACACAGAGTACCTCCGCTTCTCAAGCTCTTTTGCTGTAAGACAACAATCATTGTCGACATGCCACAGAGTAAGTAAAAAGTAATATATTTTATCCATACCCTGGCAAGCGATGCAACGTCCATCATTGTCCCTTGGGGGAGGATTTTTATCTTGCTGCTGCCAGGTGTGTATTGAGGGATGTAAGAAATCTAGATTGCTTAAATAGTTTTTGGAATTATTACTTTGAGCTGGCTAGGAAATATCTGTGAAGGCGCAATGTCAGTTAAATGTTTGTTAGCGAGCATTTCTAATTTGCCTTACCCTAACTTTAATAAAATCAATTAAATTAATTTATACAAAAAGGTTTGTGTTTTCGGCTCAAAAGTCGGCCTAAATAAAGAACTGCGACATCTACTACGGTAACTGCTACTGGGAACAAAATAAGCGTCCATTTGGGTGTGGATTTGTAGTTGGGACTCGATTCAGGAGGAAGGTCTTGACTTTCAACACTGTGATTGAGCACATCACGACAATCCGAATCAAGGCTAAATTCACCCACATGAGCCTCATCTGAGCCATACTGAAGAAAAGGATGAAGATATCAAAGGTTTTACGAGCTCCTCGACAAGACTTTGTGCAATGCCTCAGCTTTGAAATTAAAATTGTCCTTATAGATTTAAATATCAAGCTGGGCAGAGAAGAAATCTTTGGTGGAATTATCGGAGGACGTATAGTCTACACGATACCACCGCAGATAACGTTTTCAGGATAATCGACTTCGGGAGATGTTATGGTAACAAGAACGAAATTAACACAAGGATACAATGAAAATAGCTATAAGAGAAAATTCGATGTCAAATGGCTATAATGACAAGGGATCCTTTTTCGATCGTATCTTCGGTAAACCCATTAAAAGTTCTTTGCTGCCAGCATAACATATAGATAACCAGTGGCAACACTGTCAAGCTATCAGCCACCTCTAAAGTCTATGGCGTTACACGGCCATCACAACAAACCCCTGGTTTGACAATGAGTGCCGGCGAGCACATGCAGCTAAACAAGATGCATACAAAGCAACTCGCGAAATCTATGCGCAGAAAAGGAGAGAGGAGCACACACTTCTCAGAAAGAAAAACCGGAGGATGAGAAGCACGCGATCCAGGAGATAGAGGGATGTGGATGTCTCAACAGGAACAACGTTCGAAAGTTTTACAAAAAGGTTAAACAAACCACCAGAGGTTTTACACCTGTAGAGACTATCGTGGGAACATCGTAGTGGAAGTGCTGAGAATATGGACAAACCACTTTTCCATGCTGTGTAACGGCTGTAGACGCCCTAGCCGCTGAACTATAAAAAGCAGCTGAAGATGATTCGACAAGGAGTATGCACCATTTCATCTCTAAGATTTGGTCGAAGGAAAGCATGTTCGGTCCTCAAGAAAGGAGATCTCTTGAACTACACCTAGGTCCTTATCAGTGTGGTTTCAGACCCGGAAAGTCCTCCATCGATTAAATATTCTCTCTACGGCAGATCTTGGAGAAGACTCAGGAACTTCAAATCGATAACTACCATCTTTCATCGATTTTAAGACCGCGTATGACAGCGTCTATGGAGACCAACTATATAAAGCAATGTCTAGTTTAGGCATCACGCTTTTCCATCATGGTCAGTAAAAACCTCACGCTTGTGATTTTCCGAATTCATACTTCAAAAAATTTATGTGATACTCCAACGTCAACACCAAAGGCACAATCTTTCAAAAGTCCGTCCAGCCTAAAGATGAAAGCCAAGAAGATGAGTAGCGTTTAATGAGAGCAATACCAAGTTAATGCAGTCGACAGAGAATGACACTCAATGTCGACGCACTTCTTGGAACAAACCTCAGTGTAGACAAATTTAACTTGCCATTCGCCTTCTAAGACGAAAGTTAGAAGGCAATTGAGTAGTATCTCGTAACTCGTGGAACTAAATCTTCATATATGGTGCAGAAACAAGGACCTTGAAAACAACGGATGAAAACGCTTTGGGCTGCTACGAGAGAAAAAATTTTCAAGTGATTTTTCGTCCTGCCTGCATAACCAAAATTTGTACGAGCTGTTCAGCGACACTGACTTAGCCAGAAAAATTAAGGTCCAACGACTTAGATGGTTGGGTTTGGGTCATATAGAGCGAATGGAAAAGAAAGCTCCGAATTCAACCCGGAAGGACGTAGGAGGACCTCAATCATCTTGGCATGCGAAACTGGAGACAGCTAGCTAGAATCCGAGCTGGCTGGAGACTCTAGTTGGAGGACGCCCTGTTCCGGCGTTGATTGGTGTTAGGTTTGGAATGACAGCGGTTTTCGTAAGGTGCCGTCTAACTTTGGGCGATGTAAATTCCTGAATGCCCCGTAGGGATCGTAATGATCCATTAGGTTTTAAAGCTGCCGAGTTGATGCGGTTACAGAGTCCGGTTGAACATCATACCTAAATGTTTTGATTTCAATTCCAAGATCTTTGCAAAGGTTTAAGAATCAATGTATTGCATTTCGTCCATATGAAAATATTTTACCCAATTCTGCCTTCAATGTACCCTTAAGAATGATTTTTCATTTAAATAGCTTACGTCTGGTCGAAGTGTCCTGTTCTGCATTCGTCAGCAATAATTTACATCAACGTAAAGTGCAGTCCTTACCTTAAGTCATATTAAAAAAAAAACTCTGAAAAAAAGAAAATTTCAAAGGACATTGACTTTTCAAATGTCATTTTAAAAAGGACGACCTTCGACCCGATTTGCTCGAAGCAATTCCGTCCGCCACGCCACCAACATCAATTCTAATGCCACCACAAAATTATAAATCCATAACTCATCTTTATGGATAGCAACTCTAAGATCATTCTGTTTATTTTCATAATCCAAAACTAACCTAATCCCATTAATCCTTTTCATTCAGCAATTTATTTTCATGTGGTCCACAAAAATGAGTTCAATTAATCTCCGCCCAACGCCACTCAAAGAAAAAAAAACACTGTTTTAAGGAGCTTTATCAACATTAAGAGTTATTGCAATTGGCCCTCCTGGATTTCTGTGCTGATTCCAATTCCAACCTCAAAGAGCAACGAGTAGCCCCTCAACCATCCCCCCCAAAAAAAAGAGGAAGAGAAACAAAATAACTCAACACTAATGATTATCACAACCATCAACCGCAATATCCCTGTCCCCAAGTGACTTTGTCGTCGTCATCGTCATCCAGAAAGCATCGTCCGACGACATTTTAGTACCACAACTATTTCCTTCATTCCTTCCTCTTGGTACCATCAGGCGGTGCGCGTTGCCGCCAAAGAAAGACTGAGCGGTGTGGCGAATCGGCGATTCCGGTGACATGATGGTAAAAACGAACAAGGACGCGTCTCTTAATTGCGCTTACATAAACTTAATCGAGCATCCTCATCTCACTCACTGTCTAACTATTTTTGATGACATTCCTTAAGTTTGTTCATTCGTGAATTGCTTCTGCCGTTTGTCCATCCGTTTCGCGTCGTCCGCATCCGCATCCGTCGAAATTGGTCGCTCGTCCATCCCAGAACACAGAAAATATTCCAAAACTGCAGTGCAAAATAGTTTGCCATAATGTTTGTTTCTACAAATTAGGGTGAATGCTCTTAAAGAACATTGTCTATAAGTTGAGCACCGAGAGCTGGGAAAAGGGCACCCACCATTCATTCCACGTGGTGGCCATTAAGTCTCAAGTCTAAATTGGCTCCAGCTAAATGACTCGAACACTAAATTGCTTTTGTCCACACAATTATAATTTTTGGTTTTGTCGTTGTTGTTGCTGTCTTGGGTGTCATTGTCTTAGCCAAAGACGACCGACAAGGACGACACATCGACATCTCAATATGGACCTGACCAGGGCCACACAACATCACTCGTACACTCATCTTGTAATATGGGAATATATCGCTCAAGTCAACTACTCCTGTTTTCTGGGGGGAGTTTTTGGTAGTTTTTTTTCTGTTGTTTTGTATTTTCGGTCATTACGGTGATACCGAAGGTTTTTACGACAATTTCCTTTATTAGCCTTGAATCCGAGTGCGAATTGTCTTATCTTGGATTTATTGAAGAAGAAAAACGTTGACGATATTTCTGGCTCTTGTTGTCGTTGACTTTTGTTCATGACTCTGACGTCAATTGAAGGACAGGACAGCAGACAACACACGGGAGACCATTTAAGGATCCATATTCTTGGTTTAAGTACTCTGGATGAATGGACAATATGATCTTTGTTGTATGTGTTTGTGAACTGTTTTCTTGTCAATTTTCTTTTTTTCCTGTTTTTGTTTTCCGTGTTATCTTTGAGGTCCTCTTTGGAAGGACGAAAAAAAAACCACAATTCCTGTTGTTGTAATAAAAATGCTTTATGAATTCGGAGTGGGGCTCATTTTTCGTCGTGAAAATGAGCAGGAGGCGGAGGAGCAATGATAGCTGATGGCTGAAGCTGGACGAAGGACGATAAATAACATTTTAGTAGAAAGGTCATTTGTCCCTGTGCGAGTGCGATCTTTTTGATTAAGAAAATAATAATAAATTATATGCAATATGTTTAATGGTGCTGATGATATTGTTCCCTATTTTTGGTGGTTCCCTAATGCTGATGTCCTGGCAGCGTCTTTCGTTGCGCTATTTTTTTTTGTCCTTGTGTATTTTCGTTGAGGGTCTGTTTTTGTTGTTTTTTTTTCAGCATTTGCAGTTTTATTGAATTTTTTTTCGCTCCTGTCCTGAATGAATTTATAGCCGAAGGTCATTAAACGTGTACCTACATTAAGAGAGAATGATATAACAATCGAGACAAAAGGACAAAGGACGTTTTTTTGTGTTTTCGGGGAGGTTAATTGTAAGGGATGGCTTCATAAAGCGATCGTCTCAGTGGCATTAGAAGGCGAAGACTGTTATTTATTTGATTAAACGATACTTGGCGGCCGATTCTGAGCTTTTTACGACAGTTAGTTAAAGATTAAAAGATTCTTTTTGTTTGGGATAATGTGTTGTTGTTGGGGGCTTTTTTTTCAAACCTTAAAATTGACTTTAAGATAATAAATTGGAGGTAATTAATTGGGGGGTTCATGGTTTTTGAATGCAAATTAGTTAATTGAAAGTTTTTTAACTGTTTTATCGGTTGTTTTATTGATAAAGTGGACTAGTAATTTACGCCGGATGTAACATTTACTTTTGGTAACATTTGTTTAGCTAAGCATGATAATGAAAATGGCTGTAAACTAAACTGAGCTACTTTGCGAACCGAAAAAAAACTTGAACTTTTGGGTTGCTCATTATCTTAATTATTTGTTTTTGAAAAGTCAGGGAGTCGAAAGTGACTATCTTCTCAACCAGAAGTAGTTTTAAAATAGCCGTCACAATCCTAGATGCAAGGAGCTTTGAAAGACTTATGTAGATTCAGTTGGATTTGAGCAGCCGCTTGAGTTTTTCTTCCCCCATATCGTTATCGTGTGCTATTTCTATATTCCGCACGGTAATAACTCTTGTTCCGGGTTGGAGTCGAAAACTCTACGGGTAGGTAAAGTGACCTTTTAGTTGCTCGAGTGAGGGCTTAACTACTCAATTGTCAAATGCCCCAAGAAGCAGAGATTCACAAGAGTGATTCTGGTGTGCTGGTGTTGTTGTCTGAGTCCGAGTTGTCTGAGTGGTGGATCCTAGGTAGACAAAGGTCCTTAACTACCTCGAAGTTAAATCTTTCTATACTGACGTTAGCTCAAAGACGTCAATGTTGGGTGTCATTTCATGTTGACAGCATTTACTTGGTTTTGCCCTCACTCGACCCATCTTCTTGACCTTCATCTTAACGCACACAAACACTCCACTCCACTGGCATTACTTTGTGCTCTTACAATTATGTCAATGTCATATGCATATCCCTGAATGTAGCTAGACCGACCTTTGAAAGATTGTGCATCTGGTGTTGAAGTTGGAGTTTTGCACAATGATGTTGAAGAAATCGCATGGCAGTGCATTGCATTGTCAAACAATTTTTTTGACATCAAATAATGCATTCGTTAGATTTTTCCAACCATGATGGAACAACGAGAGTTTTCCATTGCCATAGTACACAGACGGACGAGTTTTTCTGGGATGCCAAAATTAGGCACGATGCAATGGTGGTAGGTATCGATTTGAAGTTCTTGGGTCTTCTCCAAGATCGGCCGTCGCGTCGAGAGATTACTTGATCGATGGTGGACTTTTCGGGTCTGAAATCACACTGATAAGGACCTAGCATGTTGTTGACAATGTTCACACAGCACGACAGGCAAGATCTTGTAAGCGAAGTTGAGGAGACTAATACCGCTGTAGTTAGTGCAGTTCAAGGGATCTCCTTTCCTGAAAATCGGGCATACGATATTGAGGTTCCATTCGTTGGGTATGCTACCCTCCGACCAAATCCTTGAGATGAAATGTTGCATACTCCTTGCCTAATCATCTCCAGCTGCTTTATACAGTTCAGCGGCTAGGCCGTCTACAGCCGTTATACAGCTTGGAATTGGAATAGTGGTCTTTCCATATCCTCAGCTTTGATTCGGGTACGATGTTCCCATGATGGTCTCTACAGGTGTAGAACCTCTGGTGGTGTGTTTAACCTTTTTGTAAAACTTCAGAACGTCGTTCCTGTTGAAACATCCCCTTATCTGCTCGATCGCGCGCAAGTCATGCTCCCGTTTGCTCATCTCTCCTTTTCTGCTCGTAGAGCTCGCAAGTGGGTCTAGTCTCTAGTCCTCCTTTGCGGAGTCGCTTTGTATGCATCTTGTTTAGTTGCATGTGCTCGCCGGCACTAATTTTTTCTTAGCAATTTCGTATACTTCGGAATGTACGGACATCCTTCATCCTAAAGAAGTGTCGTGCGTCGATCGCAATGTGACCAATCTGGTTGACGGTTGATTGATTTTCATGTTCGCTTGTGTACATTTAAATATGGGAATCGCGTTCTTGCTAATATAACGTTTCGACCTGCAGCGAAGTCTATTATTCTGCCCAAGATTTATTCACTGGCCAGCTTGACATCAAAATTTCCAAGGACAATTTTAATGTCATAGCTAGGGCATTGCTTACAGGTCTTGTCGAGGAGCTCGTAGCACCTGTATTTGGTGTTTCATCCTTTTTGCTCAGTGGGGGCGTGAGCGCAGATGAGGCTTATGTTGGTGAATTTAACCTTGATGCGGTTTGTCGTGATGCACTCATTCACTGAGTTGAAACTCAAGACCTTTCTCTTGAGTAGAGTTCCAACTACAAATCCACATCTAAATAGACGCTGGTGAGTATAGCAGATATGCCGGCCAAACCAAATTCTTCCTCTGTCGGCTGTTGAAGAAACGAGACATGCCTTACTGGACGCATACCTCCCCCTCCTCTCTCTTTGCAGCCACCAACAATTTCCCACTGGTGTTAGAACCTATAAATTTCAGTTGAGATCCTATGCACGCGATGTTCAACGCGTAGAGAGAAGGAGTTGATAGACAGAGGTTGCTGTGGACGCTTGTGTCCTCTTGAATGCACCGTGTTTATCTTCACCGTGTTCTTCTTCACTGTCAGTTCAAATAAACAATTGATTTAAGTCTAGGGTATTTACAGACACCTCCTGAACCTTTTCTGACAACGTCTTCCCTCATTGGCGGCCGATTCAAATCAGCAATGTTCCCTGCCGTAGCCTGTATTTTTACATCAATATTAACTGTGTTTATTCAACTTTTAATAAATTCACAAAATACTTACATATGTCGACAAAATCAAGGCTCCTCCTAACAAATCAAAAATTGTAAGCACATTTGTCAAATGAGTAAAATTAAATCAGAGCGTACCTACTTAATAAGCGAAATATTCAAATTCATGAAAATGGACTAACTCATGCATGTTTTTCACACCCTTCCGAAATCGGAATATTTATGCGGACATAATTTTTATTCCAGGAATTCTAGCTGAAAGCTTTATTTTTATCTAAAGCCAAATATTAATTAACAATTTGGGTTTGTCAATATAAAACCCAATAAATCTCTCAATAAATGCACTCCGAAAATATTTAAAATCTTCTCTAAAACCGTATTTCAGAGCCAATATTTATCATCATGTTCATGACTATCATCATCGCCGACGCACGCCGCCGTCATCAGTATTTAAATTCGAAAAACATCGAAAACCATAGTTTCCCGTGGCTTATCTCTGCGTGCTTCCACGTAAAACACAGCCCGTGAATTGATTTTACAATTAAAATTTAAAATTTGAATTCTAAACATGATAATAATATTTATTTGGAGAGCACGATTATCTGCGGACCTGCAATGAACGAGTAAATTTTCAGTGTTCCAAGTAAAATTGTCGAATAATAAATTTGAATATTCAATTGCATAGAGCAGGCATGCTCGCTGCTTTTATAGAGGGCACGTACGATGGGTGAGCTTCGAGCTAGCTCGGTCTAATTTGTTGGCTTTTAATCCTCAATCATATCTGTTCGTTCAGTATTGCCAGAGGATAAGCCACTTCTGACAGTACTGTTGTTGATTTTTTGTTGTTTTTATTATAAAAATATCATTTTTTCAAATCTTCGCTGAATAGATTATAAATATTTGCACCGTGCTCTGAACAAGTGATTTGTACTTTTATAAAGTAAATTTTTTCCACAGCAAGAGCAGATTTTGCCGATGAAATAATGGTAGCTTACATCTGCGAAATTCTTTAATATTTATAAATTTATTTGAATTAAAAGCGTATCACATTACATCTGCAACATTTGAAAGAATATTGACTGTACTAGATACATTTATTACATTACATTACATTTCACAGTACTTCGCACATAAATGTTACGAACTACAGACACATAGCAGCACTGGTGACTGAGACCATCGGCTGGGACAGAACAAGACATACAACAGAGAGAGACAGATAGACACATAGAAAGAAAGCACACATAACAGAAACCTACGTGGTTCAGAGGAGGAGACTTAGATTTGTATTGTCTCATGTTATCGCACAGGTGGCCTCAGATAAGCTGGCGATTTTTGTAGAAAAAGAATGCTGCTGAAGCTGGGGTTTGAACCCGTAGCGTTCGGCTTAGCAATCCACTACTCTATCCTCTGAACCATGGCCACCTGCAAATAGATACATTTATATAGAAGAAGAATGTTATATAGTCGAGCAAATAATGGGTTTACTCAATAATTTCCTTATATTTAAATTTATTCATTCATTAATTATACATTGAGTAAATAGTAATTTAAATACTATTGCCGAATCTCTTACGAGGTGTTCTACTTGATGTCTGCATGAAAAGTGAATAATTCAAGCTATCAAAAGACCTATAGTTTATTTTTGATTTTTGATGCATAAATTAACTCTAAAATCTCAAATATTAATAAATTTGAGAAAACAAATTTATTCGTCGAGAAAAAAATTCTAGTAGATACGAACTGCCAAACTCTATTCGCCTTCCACATCATCCACACTCCCAACGAACAAAATGCTCGCGCGACTTATGGACTAGTGCAAGATAGACTCGCTCGAGGAGGGTTCCGTACTCGATTATCCGACCCTACTTTTTTTTTAGTTTTGAAGGAAATTTTATACAAGGATTAAGATATGAAACCAAACATTTTCTTGTAAAATAATTTGAATAGTCTTTCTGCCCATTTCCTTCAATGACTTCGAAGCTGTGTATCTTACAAATCTGGTAGCAACTAGCAACATTTTCGGATCACTTGTAGATACTCTAGAAAATGTGTTCCAAATTTAATTGCAATTCTAATTAATTTTTTCGTGTTTTTTCCTCTTTCTTTTATAACTTCGAAACTATTTCTCTTAAAAACATGAAAACAACATTTTTAGATTACTACTGAATACTAAAATATGTGTACCAAATTGCAATAGGCCTAGCAGATTCGAAGAAATCGCTTGTGAAAGACGAATGAACAGAAAACGAAGTGATGTTATAAGGGTTTCGTTTACACTCTGTGTATGGAACCCTAAAAACACGTTTTTAGTTACTGGTAGTCACAGGCCAAGAGTACTTTATTATTCACAATAAGTAATTATAAATGTTAATACCTAATCTAGAGTAACCCGCCGCCCGTCTTCAGCGTCGCTGCAGTTACCTTTCGACTAATATCATATTACTATGCGCCGATCGTTTAGCGGTGCCCTTCCTATTGCCAATTTGGGTTTCGTTGCCTGACCTACTTGTGTAGCTTTTGTCATCAGTTGATTGTTGTATGTTGTTGTTGCTGATGTTGCTATTGTTGGTTGGTTGGTCGATGCACTTGCATATGTTACTCGCGCGTATAACCTCAAAAATCATTCTTGCTTTGTGTTTTGGTTGTTCATTCGCAACGAATTAAAAACCCTCATATGTAAGAAATATCAAAATCGACGAATTTTCATTCGTTGGTCGTTGTTCGTGATCCTGTGAATAGTTCTTTATTCAAATAAGTTCCAAGTTCACCAGGGCGTATACTTACTTTTTAATGGACTAAATCGCGATTTCACCAAATGTCAACGATTATGATGGGCATATTCGAATAATTTCAATATTCGACATAAAGGGATTGGAATTTGGAATGATTTGAATACTCGAATGAGCATTAGAATAACGAAATCGTATGAAAATGGTCAAAAAGATGAATGTAGGTCTAGGTACTCTTACTTTATCATATATCATTCAGTCTAAACATTTAAAAAAAAAAAACACAATTTTCTGTTTCCGATCAAATGATATTAAATCTGTCTGCTATTAACAATTTTCTCATCATTTTTAAGACACAACAACCCAAACTATAGATATTATACTACAAATTTTTGTTCGCCTTATAAGAATGTTATACTAAAAAAATATTAACCAAAATTCCAAATATTTTCAAAATCAAAGTGAAATAAAATCGTCATTCGAGTTCGAGAGCTCTGTGAGCAGAAGAAGAAAGAAGAACACAAGCTTTTCAAAAAGAGAAAATATGAAAAGCGATCGATCTCGGATGTTGACGGACTAAAGATCAGGAATAAGGTTCGGAAGTTTTACTGAAGATTGTAAGGATCAACAGCGAAATATCGTTGTAAAGGGTTTTTAAATTGGCGCGGGTAGATTTTGGCACCCCGTGGCGGCCATTTTGTTTTGGTGACACCTGTCAAATCCTTTGTTTATTATTCAGTTGTTTATGCCAAATCATCATGGCAAGTGACACGATTGAACAGCACGTTCAAATGGTAAAACTTTATTTTCAAAATGAGTGTTTGTTAACGGAAAGGTTGCGCGCATTGCTCACATATTACGCGTGGTGGCCCTTCACAGTCGACTCTTCAACGTTTGGTGTCCAAATTTGAGACGACCGGTTCAGTAAACAATAAGCCAACACCCGATCGGCCGAGAACATCTCCGCGGTCCGTGAAAGTGTATAGCAGAACCCTAGGCACTCTATTCCTCGCCATGCACAAGAACTGTATAAATAAAGCCATGTCCAGTTTTGGCATCGCTACCTAGCTCATTCGTCTGAGCAGGATAACAATGGAGATAACGACCTCAGCCTCAGACAGTATAAGCGGTCAATGAGGGCGAAACAAAGTGTATGCTGCCTTCCAGAAAAGACACCCAACATCGACGTCTTGGATAAAACTTCACGATTGACACATATGACTTTGAGGTAGCTTAGGACTTTGTCTACATTGGCTCTGCTATAATTAAGGACAATAACATCAGTGTTGAGATCAAAAGGAGAATAACTCTTGCTAATCACTGTTTCTTTGGACTAAGAAAGCAATTAAGTAGTGAAGCCTTCTCTCGACCCTTATCAGCCCGGTAATGCTATACGGTGCAAAAGCATGGACTCTGTCAAAAATGAAGAGAAAGCCTTAGGCTGTTTCGTGAGAAAAATTCTACGGGAGATCTATGGTTCTTTCTGCATTGACGGTAAACGGAGGAGCAATTGTTGCCATAAATTGTGCGGGTTGAACAGAGACACATTCATCATCAGTACCATTCACTGCTTCATAGCATACACGACATAAGCAAATTAAATCGAATCACAAGAAAGTTTAACATTCGCATTTCTATAATTCACACTCAATTTTAGTAGTAACATTCATATGAGCGTCAGTACTCCTAGTAAAATCACCGCTACCACTTCCTTTCGTTACCACTTTTGTTGTCATTTCAACTTTTGCGTTCGAATAGAGTGTTTTTGTTGCTATTGCCTTAAACGTACCTGCTGATCCCCCTGAAATAAACCGGTCGAGTAAAGAATTACCGATAAAAACAGCAAACAACCGGACAAACGGAACAGGAACTGAAGCCCAATAGTGGAAGCCCTTATACCGATAACCGGACATCCGACAAACGGATACAATAACTAGATCCGAGCACCGGAAGTGACACCAGCGGATACGCAATTTGAGAGAAATAAAGTAAAAACTGAATTATTTTCTATATCGTAATTGTAGTTATTAAATGTTTCCAATAAAGAATTTGTTATTAGGTTCACAAAGACCTATCATTGAAGTTTCGTATTTTCTTCAATAGACCTTGCCTTGACCGACCGATGACGAGCGAAAACTCGACTGAGAAACAAAAGCACATCACAATCTTCCTCCAAATGTTTTAATGATCTATGGCACCGAAAAAACGCGTCGCACTAGTTTGGATAGGAAGCGTTTTTTTGGGAGATCCTCCTTTACTCTGGATAGATTTGCCAATAAAAAACGCACCAATTGTTGACATTTTTTCGCGGACACACCCTGTACATTGCAGCTTTTTGACGGTGCAGGGAACTAACTTCACTGGGAATTAACTTCACATGGGAAGTAACCTCACGTCAAGTGGGAAATATCTTCAATTTTTTCTGGTGAAGTTATATCCTAACTATGGTGGGATATTACTTCACTTTTCTGTAGGTAATAACTTCACTTTTATATGAAGCTATTTCTCACAGAAGGTGGGAATTAATTTCACTTATCTTTATAAGAGTTACACATTATTATCATGTTGTGTAGTTTACTTTCGCATCAAAATCAATGACAAATTTATTTCCAGTGGTGCGGTGAATGAAAATTACGAGCATTGGGAGGTGCGGGGAAATAACTCCACGGGAACTAACTCCACTGAGGGATTTACTTCCCACCAAGTGAGAACTTACTCCACTTTTGTAAAGTGTAGTTAGTTCCCATGTACAGTGGGAATTAAATTCTTCAAAAAATTAGTGGATCTAATTCCCTTCAAATTTGAAATAATTTGTCACTTTAATTGAGAAAAATTTAAAATAAGAATTCAATTATACTGAGCAATTTGGTTTGTGAAATTAAAATAAATGTCCTAGAAACGAAGTCATTCCGAAATTCAGTTTTTAAGACTGAAAATAATTTAAAAAAATCGCATGTACAAAAATATTGAGAAACTTACTCATTCGGAAACACATTTTTAAGAATCTGACCCCCTATATGGTCCTTCATTAATTTTAAACATTTTCTAAAACGGTATATAACGATTGAAATATACCGCATGCTGTAAGTTTATGTGACATAAAGAAAACTTTTTCCAATGCAAACATTCTTCTGAAGTTTGGTGTTCGGTGAGAGTAGGGCATTCTACAAGCACACTGTACTTGAACCCAGTTTCATCTTGTTGCATCTTTTTGTCCCCTTAAATAACTGAGGTATTTCAATAACATTAAAAGTTCCATCAGAAAGACATTTTTTTACTGACTCTATGAACTCTACAATCCCTCTCAAATGGTTTAAAAAATTGTATTATTAAGGATTTGGAGCTTGAACCAAAAATTGCAAGCGAGCGAAGCGAGCGGAAAAAATTTTGCCCAAAAGAGAATCAATTTGGGGTGTGAAAATAAAAAAATTCGCGCGAATTTTTTTATTTTCACACCCCAAATTGATTCTCTTTTGGGCAAAATTTTTTCCGCTCGCTTCGCTCCCAATCAAACCAAATTGAGTGTTACAGATAGTCATCATCCTCAGACCAAGGTGAAAAAAGATACTCAAAATGAATCATTGCAGTGCAGCAGTGCTTTCCAGACACTAGCATGCTTTCCCAAATTAATGGAAACGGCAACAGCTTTGAAAATGAATTGCTCTATCCATTTTGTCGACAAATAGGTAGTAAATAAAAATGATCTTATTTATTTATAAGACATTTTGGGGTTGTAGTTATGTATGTATACACGAATGACCCACCATAGTGGTCCCATTTTCGGGACTTCTGACTTCCGGACCAGTTTCCCTGCGCCATGTATAAATGTGTGAACTTAATTCCCATTAGAAAGTGAACTAAGTTCTCACCGTTCATAGGAACTAACTACACTTTGCAAAAGTGGAGTAAGTTCTCACTTAGTGGGAAGTAAATCCCTCAGTGGAGTTAGTTCCCGTGGAGTTATTTCCCCGCACCGCATTGGGAGTTGGCCATGATTTTTTTAAGAATCTATATACATTAATAGCTTTTTTTCTGTACGTTTACTAACCAGCTAAACCGGTTGACCGATTCTTTTGATATATTTTTAACTATATAGGGGAGTCATTGAAGCATTTTAGGTCCGAATTTTTTTACTGTGAACCGATTTGCATGAAATTTTGTAATTAGGCTCGTCTTACCCTTAACTTCAAAAGTGAAAATGATTTGAACTCCGCCACTACCCTGGGGCTGCTTGCCACCCCTTCTCGGGGGTGAATTTTTTTTTTCAAATATCGGATATTTGTCGGATATCGATAGAAGGCCTAATTTTAAGCAAAAAATCATCTATAAAGTTTTTCAAAAAAATCCAATACTTTTCAAGTTATTGGCAATTGAAAATTCGCAATAATAACACTCCGAAATTTTCAGTTACTAAGTAGAAAAAAAACTTGATAAGTTTTTGGACCATAACTCCTTCAATTTTCATGCTATCACAATTTATAAAAAACCATTGTAAAAATATTTAAGAGAGCTACAACATCCTTCATTGCAATATATATTAAAAAAATTTTCTTCAAAACGGTGAAGGGTTAAAGGGCTTAAGAGAGGCTGTGATTGCGCTGCCACGTGCTCTTTAAACAATCATATCTCCGTCAATTTTTGTTTCACAGAAAAAAAAATAAAAACCAAAACCAAATAAAAAAATTATTTACATTATTCATTTCCTACTAAAACAAAATATGAATTAACCATTAAGCTGATCAATTCAAATATAAATTACCATTTGTTTTTGAAAATGATGTGAAATATTTTTTAAAACTATCATCGTACCAAAAAACATGCTAGTGCCAATTGTGCAAGAAAAATCAAGAAAAATTTATTTATACTGTAGTGCTGCAAAGCGAGCGAAGCGAGCCGATTGTTTTTTTGCCAAACAGAGAAAGAATTTGGGGTGTGAAAATCACAAAAAAAATTTCGACTCACTCAAATTCGCGCGAATTTTTTTATTTTCACACCCCAAATTGTTTCACTGTTTGGCAAAAAAAATTTCGACTCGCTTTGTACATTGTACTTCTCAAAGTATATCTCAATGGATGTTGGTTCGATTATACGCGGGCAATCCGCAGCAAGATTCACGGTACTATACCAAAGCGGAGGACCAATCCCAATCCCCATATAAAGCTCCTTGTTTACCTAACCATTATTTAGTCCAAATAATATACAAAAAGCGCTCAGTCCTCAGTTTATTAAAAGCTGAAGCTCAAATTATGAACTTAAGGCCTTTGTCTGCTCTGGCTGCTTATTATAAAAACATGGCATTTTTGAATTTGTATGTATATAATTTTTTTTTCATTCTGCTGATTGTTTCTCTTAAAATCTATGATCAACGGGTGGGAAATAACTTCACACAAATTTCTGATGAAGTAATTTCCCACCATAGTTGAGCTATAACTTCACCAAAAAAAAGTGAAGATAGTTCCCACTTCAGGTGAAGTTAATTCCCATGTGAAGTTAATTCCCACTGAAGTTAGTTCCCTGCACCTATTTGACACCAGTGCAACTTGACGTTATAATTTTATAATTTTTTATAATTTTCATATTTATTGTTTTAAATAATTCAGGTACAGTCACTGTACAAGAAATGCGTACAGTGTACCACAAGCCATTTTATCAAATGATTTGATTATTTGTAGTTTTGATGAAATAATAAGCTTTCAATGATTTTTAGGCACAGCACTTTCATTTGTTGGTCTTTGCTTTCATTTTTGTAAATTTAAATTGAACAAATAATGTAGATTGCATTCATCAGTAAATATATTTCGTTTGTATTTTCCAGATATCCACCTGAATCAGGCGCTATTCCTAACGAATTTAACCGTCCCCAGAATTATAGACTCCGGACAAAGAGCCAAATTATTCTGCAGCTATGAAATGGGTAATCGGACATTGAATTCCGTCAAATGGTACAAGGATGGTCACGAATTTTTTAGGTTAGTTTTGTCTGAATTTTCAATAAACACACACACACACACAAATAGACATATATTTTAACGAACAAACAACAAAGACAAGAGCGACGCCCGCCGAACGTCAGTAACTGCTGCAGTAACATCAGTTGCATCCTTTAAAATATGCAGATCTGTGGTATTTAACCAACAGACAAGGAAAAAAAATCCCATCAGTCATCACCATATCGCTTCAACTGGCTCCTGCATCCTGCTGATCTGATTCGGATTCCGGAGCTGATGCTGACGTGGATGAAACTGCTACTACTGCTCATTTAAATATTTGATTAAAAACGAACGTGTATGAGTGAATGTAAAGGGTTTTTTGTGATATTTGCCATCACGGTCGGTAGTGTATTGGGTTGAAAAAAGGGCAGAAAAAATATAGATTCAATGAATACCGCAAATTCGATTTTCGATTTTTTTGTCTTGCCTTTCTTCGTCATTTGTAAATTTTATTGGCGGTGATGTGCGTTGACCACCCTACCAACCAACGGAGGGCTTACCCTGCAGGTGAAATAATTTTTGAATTGTTCGTTATTGCAGAACTCTATCGCGGCGGAGACAGGAGAGTGTATGAGTGTTTGTTTAAAATGTGCATCCTTAAGTTAAAGCAAAAAAAAATTGAATCAAAATTCAATTGGACACATCGGACAGGATACAGAATGGAGGACATCAAACATAGGGTCGGCTGTGTCATGTTTTGTTGTATTTTGTACGAGAGTCCAAAAAGGATAATGGACGAATGTTCAGTATTGTTAAACTCAGATTCAAGCCAGGGGACAGCAGTATTGCAGCATCATGAACTCGCAGAGACCCTTGGGATAAGTGGAGTGGTAAAGTGCGTTTAAGCCACATTGTTACTACTATGTAAATGATTTTGTGGTGTCAAGGGATACGATGGGGTTGAGGAAGATATTTATGAAGCAGAAGCTGTATAGCTAGTCCCATGTGACAGGGTAGGGTAGGTAAGTGTTTTACGGTTTGGCCAATGACACTTTGACAGCGATGTGTGAACTGAAATAATTGCATGAGAGTGCGTTTGTTTAAAGGGACGGTAATTGATAGAGTGTTGTCAGGAGACGCTTAGCTCGGGGATGAATCTTCTGTTGAAGTTACTTAGGTCAAATGTGTAACTTTTTCCTTAATCTTAACTAATCATTTCGTATACCTTGCAATTTTCGAATATTGCCATATGTACGTACTTAAAAGGTACTACCGATAAGTGGAGTTGGGCTGCAACCATATAAACCCCTCCAGCCAGCTTGCTCTCTAGTTTAGTTTCACTCGCGGAATTGGTTAAGGTTATTTTCAAATTGCGCGTGCCAACTGAGCCTTGGTGTTCCACTACCCCTTAGGAGTGGATTCGAAGACTATACGGGCCAGAGCATGACCAACGTTTTACTCCTTAGCTAGTTCAGTGTCGCTGTACAACCCGTACCGTTCGTTGTTAAATCTTCTCCTCCGCATTCACCGTCAATGCAGGCTGGATCCATGGTCCATGCTTCTGCACCATATAGCACGAGTATGATGAGTGTCTTATATAGCCTTCGGAAGAGGGCTTTACAACTCAATCGCTTTCTTACCCCAAAGAAACTGTGATTAGCAAGAGTTATTGTCCTTCTAATCTCGGCGCTGATATTTTTGTCTGTTTTGATAGCTTAGCCAGGGCAGACAAAGTCCTGAACTTCCTCGAAGTCCCAATAGCGTGAGTTCTCCATAGTCTAATGCTTATACGAATGAGACGGTACAAATTCTTCACTAAAGATGCTTGCATACGAGGTCTTAATGAAAGATGGTAGGTGTCGATTTAGATCTCATAGGTTTTTTCCATACACCGGGAGCCCTCAATCCTAAAAGTGCACTTACACGGATTTCAAAATGTCTTATATTAAAAGATAGTTTATAGAAATACCAACAAATTAAGCCCGGTATGACGAGGCCTATCCTGGCACCAGTATTTTTTGCATTTTTCTGCATTATTAATAATTTGCACTTATCGCGGATTTTAATTTTAAATAGCGCATATTATTGGAAATTTAATGTGCTTTCAGGAAAAAATGGTATGACAGCTGCCATCCTGGCACTAATGTCTGTCATACCTATTTTAAAAACATATGAGTGACAAAATTTTAAAATAGGTATGACAGACATTGGTGCCAGGATGGCAGCTGTCATACCATTTTTTCCTGAAAGCACATTAAATTTCCAATAATATGCGCTAGTTAAAATTAAAATCCGCGATAAGTGCAAATTATCAATAATTATTAATAATGCAAAAAATTGCAAAAAAATACTGGTGCCAGGATAGGCCTCGTCATACCGGGCTTAATTTGTTGGTATTTCTTTAAACTATCTTCTAATATAAAAAATTTTGAAATCCGTGTAGGTGCACTTTCAGGATTGAGGGCTCCCCGCCTACCAGGTTCTACTGAAGTGTGAATGTTTGATTAATGGTGGACTTTCCTAATCGAAGCCACACTGATCAGTTTGTTGACAAACGGCTTCCATATGTTAACACTGCAGAAAAGATATTATAAGCGATGTGTAGGAGGCTAACACCTCCCTAGTTGGCGTAGTTTGAATGGTCTCCTATCATCAGTATCAGGCATACAATGCTGAGGTTATATTCATCGAGCATCCTCGATCGCAGTCCGCAATGAAAAGTTCGTCAGTGATGTGGTAAGCTCCCGTGGCTTTGTTGTTTTTAAGCTTAGATATTGCTATCTTCACTACTTCAAGGTCGGGTAGACGGAAAAGTTGGCTTGCATCGTCTTTATTGAATGGTTTATTCTGCCTGACAGCGGAATTTGATTCGTAATCACCGTTGTAGAGTCAGCAGAAGTGGTCTGTCCATACCTTCAGCACAGATAATAAATTTATACAGATGTCTCACCCTTATGGCGAAAAATGATATATGAAACTGAAAGCTACAAAAAAAAAAAGCTTTTTCCAAAAGCTTAAACGCATTCACTTAACGCATTAAAAACCTATTTTCGCTCGCCTCATTGCCCATAAATGAATACCTAGGCAAGGAAAAAAGCTTCAAAAAGCTCCTTGTCTGTTACGGCGTTGTCTGTTAAGAGCAAAATATGTTTCATTTTTTTCTGCAGGGATGAGACATCTGTATAAATTTATTATCTGTGCCTTCAGCATTGATTGTGACTCTGCTACGATATTTCGCTGTTGGTTTTTACAGGCATTTTTCTAACGGAGCTTTGGCAACAGGTAGGTTCGAACATCAATTGTGCTTGAAAAGTATCCCGCGTCGGTCGCAATATGATCAACCTGGTTAACAATGGATTGGTCTGGAGACTTCCAGTTCCAGTACAGTACTGTGTTTTGCTCCGCTTCTGCAAGCAGAACTTCTTCTTCCCCAAGGATAGGTCCATGCTCGCCATTTCAATGTCTTGTCAGCTCAACCTAGCTGCCGAGCTGGATTTTTATGTCTCTTGTAAGGCAGCTCCGACATTTTAACCTTCATGGAGTCTTCCACCTGGGATTCAGGTATGTCAAGTTTACAGAGTGATCTCGTTATTCCTGGCCTCTAAATACCGATGACCCCTATTTTGTCAAACCTATAGTGAAGTTCGTATCGAGACTTCATTAAAGGCTTAGCAAACTAGTCATCGATTCAAATCACCATTATTTGGCCTTTTTACTTCTGCCTTGCTTTGAAGAACACGCCCACGCTTGGACAGCCAGTCCTTCATTTTGTCTACTTTTTGGCTACTTTATAGAAGAAACTTTGTTATTTTGTGAGTTTTGGGTATCAATTCATTCACGCACGCCATTAACTCGGTACCTTTTCAAGTTTGTAGCCTTGGAGCTTTTTCCTTCAGCCAGTCTGCCTTTTCTTTGTCATTGGAGTTGACTGTAAGGGAGACCCCTTAACCTGAGTTTTCGCTTCCACCCCAAAGAGCCCTCCTCAAGCGTCTTCTAGTACCGGCACTGAGAGTCACCAGCTGCAAGAGTCTAAGCCCTTCGGCAGAACCGCAACCTTGTCCTCCGTGGTCACCCTGGCATAACTCCTGCCCAGTTCTGCAATAGCTCTTGGTTGTTTTGCCTTTGGGCGGAGTTATTTATGGCAACTCGTCCATTTGCCCTCGTCCTGACTTTTGGGGAGCAACGGCATCCTGTTGCCGCTTCGACTTCATTTTGTCCCTGGCTTCTTCAGAACTAAGGCCCTGAGCTGAGAACAGAATCTCGGGAACCATTCTTGTTCGCTCCACTGAATCAGTAGTTCAGTCTGACTGATACTGTAGACGCCATCATTGACTCCATATAGGGAATTTTTCGCTGTCTCCTGTAAAAAGGAAAAAACTCTCTCCGCCCTCCTTCGTTATTTGTCAACAACAATTTTCCATAGGGGTACTCACCTTATCTCCAGCTGAAATAATAGACAACCGGTGGTCACGACACAAGTGGAACTGTGAAAATAACTACAGACTTCCTCCAATCAAGTCAAAGACATGACGATTTCTTGTATAATTATAGAATGGTGAAGTACTCAATCTGATTGCTATAGCTATCATCAAGTTAAAGTCCGCAGAGAGATTGCACAGCCTTAATCCACTACAGGAGGTAGTAAAAACTAGGAGGGCTGGTACTTTGAATGGACATGATGACATGATGGTAAAACAAACCACTCTTTGCAGACCCTACATAGTCCTACATAATGTTTAAGAAGCACATTCCTATATGTGGTCCTAGCATTGGTTTCATCTTCTTCCATCTATCGTTTGAGACCGCCTAAATACCCTAACCTAAATACTTCAGAATCCCTTCTCGTTTTTCATCTCGGGCATAACTATGGAATCAATTTTCATAAATTTCATTTAGTTAGGTTAATTGTATCATTACCTACTTGCCTCCTCTCAGACGTAGAATTTTAATCAATTCTGATCAGATTTCGAACATCTTTTTTTATCGACAATCTCAAGGATACTTTCAGAAATAAAATTTATTTCTTCTGCCAGAGGAAGAGGAAGTATCCATCGTTGTAATATGCATACAGGAAAGAAGGTTTTCCTCTTCGCTTGAATACGTCAAGCATTAGAAAAATGCATAAGATTTTTCAAGTTTTCTTTTCATTTTTAATTTAAAAGAAAAATTCTTTTTAACATAATCTCCGTTCGTTCGTTTCGTTCAATATTCTCAAATGAATTCTTCCCAGAGCATCGAAGATTCTCCCATGGAAATGCATCGATTTACCTTGGCACAAAATTATACTCGTAGATTTATGTAGAGCGAAGAAAAATTGTTTCCCTCTATTCGTCAATGTTCCGGAATTTATTTTCTTAAACATTTATGATGACAATGCATTTTTGTTTTTGTATTTTATTTTTTTGTGGAATGCTTGCAGATACTCACCCCTGACGCCACCCACAACAAATAGGTTTCCTGTTCAGGGTGTAACGATAGCAGATGGATCTTATGTTTGCAATCAATTTATCTGCAACGTCGAACTGGAAAAACTCAATTTATTCTCATCGGGTGCATATCGTTGCGAGGTATCCGGGGATGCACCTGAATTTAAGCTCATTGATAAAACCGCAAACATGTCAGTTGGTGGTAAGTATGCAATTTATTTTCAAAAAATACCCAAAGCAAACATACCTTCGTCATTATAATTTGCAATTTAAGTTTTGTTTGAGAAAACTATTATTGTTTCGGTTTTTATTTTTCTTATTAAATCGGGAAACCAATTTTGTTTGAAAAGCAGGAAATGCGATTATAGAGGTCAACCTACCAAAGCGGAAAAATTGGTTTTTGTTTTCAATCGTGATGAAGTATGATGCGTCAAGCATGATGAATTTACATCACGGAATAGTGTAATCGATTTATTCGACATGGCCCAACCATTTAAGTCGTTGAACCTTAACTTTTCTGGCCAGGTCAGTATCGATGAAAACCTTCTACAATTCTTGGTTGAATCTTTGTTTCCATTCTCCATCTATGCAGACGGGACCAAAAATCACTCAAAGAATTTTTCTCTCTAAGCGTTTTCATCCTTAACTTCCTCGAAGATAAATCTGTCTTTGTTGACGTTTGCTCCTAGATGTCGATGTTGGGTGTCCTTTCTTGATGACAGCATTAACTTGGTCTTGCCCTCGTTAACTGCTAGACCCATCTTCCAAGCCTCCGTCTCAGAGCTCCACAGACATCACGCTATGTTCTTCCAATTACATATGTCAATGTCGTCAGCGTATCCTAGTAGCTGGACGGACTTTTGAAAGATTGTCCCT
Organism: Sphaerophoria taeniata; assembly: GCA_943590905.1. Lineage (NCBI taxonomy): Eukaryota > Metazoa > Arthropoda > Insecta > Diptera > Syrphidae > Sphaerophoria > Sphaerophoria taeniata. The sequence continues at coordinate 202,327,399 of OX016540.1, forward strand.
CTGGTGTTGAAGTTGGAGTTTTGACAATCTTTTCAGGATTGATGTTGAAGAAATCGTATGACAACGCATCGCCTTGTCCTTTTTTGACGTCAAATGCATTCGTTAGGTTTTTTCGGACCATGATGGAACAGTGAGAGTTTTCCATTGTCAGCTTACACAAACGGACCAGTTTTTCTGGAATGCCAAAACTAGACATTGCTCTATATAGTTGGTCTCTATAGACACAGTCATACTCGACTTTGAAATAGATGAATCGATGAAATCGATTTGAAGTTCCTGGGTCTTCTCCGAGATCTGCCATAGAGTGAATATTTGGTAGATGGTGCACTTTTGGGTCTGAAGCCACACTCAGTCACACAGCACTTCAGACAAGATCTTGTAGGCGATGTTTAGGAGACTTATATATCTGTAGTTGGTGCAGTTCAGGGGCTTTCATTTCCTAAGAATTGGGCACACGATGCTGAGGTTCTACTCGTTGGGCATGCTTTCATCCGACTAAATCTTGGAGCTGAGTTGATGCATATTATTTACCAGATCATAGCTGTTTTGTACAGTTCGGCGGCTAGGCCGTCCGATCCAGATTAAGTTTGAGATATCGCTATCTTCACTTCGTAGATATAGGGTGTATGGAAGTGGTAGTCTGCGTCACCTAAATTCAATGGTCTCTCCGTATCCTCAGCACTGACTGTGGTTCCACTATTAAGTTCTCATTATCGTTTCTACAGGCTTCTGTTCGAGGTGTAAGACCTCTGGTAGTTTGTCTTACTTTCTTGTAAAACTTTTGAACCTTATTCCTGTTGCGGTGTCCTTCTGTCTGTTGTGGTGGCCCTGGACACTAGCACTTCAGAGGCGGTATCTCTGACAGCTGCTACGCAGTGTTGCCACTGGTTGTCTACATTTTGTACAGGTAGTGAAGGACTTCTAACGAGAATATCGGAGACAATCGGAAAAGGATCTAGCAATTTTGTGTGTTGGTCTCGATCGGGATATCCGCATTCGTAATTTGGCTACAAGAAGGTAGTGATCCGATGCAATATTGGCACTTCGAAATGTTCGTGCATCTTGCATGCTAGAGAAGTGTCGTGTGTCGATCGCAGTGTGATCAATCTGGTTGACCTGGATATCGAGATGTGAGAATCGCGTACTTGCTACCATAACGTCTCACCCCTCAGCTGAGTCCATTAGCCTGAATCCTTTATCGGAGATTTTTTCGTGTAGGCTGTATTTTCCGACTATTCCCCTCTTCCAAGCCTGGCAATAAAATCTCCTTAGACAATTTTAACGTCGAAGCTGGGGCATTGCTTGTATGTCTTATCGAGTAACTCGCCGATCTTCTCTTTGGTACCTATGTCGTCATCTTTCTCTTTTGTCCCCGATAGAAGAGCGCATATTAGGGTTATGTTGCCGAAGTAAGCTTTGATGCGGACTGTTGTGATCCCAACATTCACAGTCGAGAGTCGAGAATCAACTACAAATCCAGTCGCCGTAATAGATATAACAGTTCTTCATTTTTCGTAGGCCTGGACCATCCTATCGCATTTCTTGGATGGGGGTTAGGTATATCTGCTTTAAAGTCAGTCTAGGGTTTCCACAAATTGTTCGGATGGACCGAAATTCATTGTCCTTAAAGAGTTTGCGTGGGTCGACATCATTAATTCCGTCCATATGCGACTCTTTTTAGTGGTTCCGAACTATTTTTTCTTAGATGGCCGGGCAGTCAACTGGACGCACGAGCCCCAACCTGAAGCGCCATAACTTCAAAGACAGGGAGCAAGCCTAAATGCTACTGTACCCTCCCCGTCTCTCTATTTGCAGCAACCAACAATTTCCCACCGAGGTTGGAACCCATTCTTCGGAGGTGGAGAATAGGAACTGATAGACAGAAGTTGCTGTGGATGCTTGTATCCTCTTGAATGCACCGTGTCTACCCTGCGGTGCAAACAATTTTTCTCCCCGTCTGATCTGGTTTCTATGCATTAAGCTTATACCCGTCCAAAGCTTGAGTACAACTAACATCTATGGGCAACGTAGGTACTTAAGACTCTTGAATGGTATTCAAAAAATAGCTGTAAGAGTGATTTGTAGACACATCTCTTACTCGTTTACTGCGTTCAAGCACCGTCCGTCGTTACATTCCGTGTATCTCGATCTCTTATCGTTAATTCTATCAGCCAGTTGCATTGCTCATCAATGTACTTTTGAGCCCAGATTTCATACGTATTGTCAAGTACAGAGATTCTTAATCAAGCCGTACTACTCGAATGTGGAACTCTCTTTCACACTCTGTCTTTCCCAAACATTGCAATGGTTAAAAAAAAGAATGGCTTAAGTGGCTTACACTCTTCAAACATTCCTTGGGTGTGTGAACCTAGAATTTTTTGCCAAAAGGAGATCAGAAGCACTTTTCAGACGACAAAATGATACTTTCGGGAGCTCTGTCAACATTCTGGAAGAGACATGACAGATGAATTAAAAATACTTGACGAACGAGTACGATTCCAAGTCTTCTGTGTTACTGTTTCACGCACATAATCATTAAACCACGGGTACTAGGTACAATTACTATAGACTATACATAATGAAAACTGATCGCAAAACAGCATATTCATAAGTCAATCGTAAAAAGGTATTAAATCTTATATTATTACACAAAGAAAACAAACTGGTATTGTTAACATAGCTTATAATATTTGATTAACAGCATTTTAAAAGTCAACGTCCGTCAGCCACCCTTTTTGTCAATTCAATTTCGAAATTCCTTCCACAAAGGCCAACAACATGATCTCCTTTTGTCCAACAAAATCTCAGAACGAAATCCCTTAAAATACTCCAATAAATTATAAGCTCTTTTTCGTGATGACTTCTATATTGACTGTCATCATTGACCCAATTTCACATGGCATTTGCAGGGACCTGGGATATGTGTTTCCTTTTTTTGTGTTCTCGTGAACTTTATTACATTTGTTGTTGTTGTTGTTTGTGTCGTCAAAGGTTATCCTCCAGAGAGCGATTTCCAGCGATTATGTGACAAAAACAAAACAAATCGCTATTTGGTCGATTTACTGTCTTATTGGCAAATACCCTTCAATAGTTTTAGTAGAGAAAGATAGTTCTCTTGTTGTTGTCGTTGTAGCTGGTCAGTTCATTCTTTGCGTTCGTGTTCTGTCCTTTCTCCATTGACAATGAAACGACAAACGAAACGAACCGAACCGGACATGTCAGAAGGACCCCCCCACAAAACACCAAGTCGTACAACACCAAACAAGGAGTAAATATTTTGTGTGTCCTGGTTGTGATAACAGCACACAAAAATTCCCATCGGAATAACCGTTTGGGGTTCTGATGCCTGATTTAAGCGACGAAACAAAAAAAGGAAAACAAAAAACTTGTTAAGAATCAAAGAGTCCTTTTGGGTGTCGTCGTCCTCGTAGCAGTGTTATTGTGTTTTATGCCCTTTGCCGCGTCCTTGTAACACAATGAAGATTTTCTTAAGTGTTTTCTTGTTGTCCACTGAAATTTCCTGTACACCCTTTAATATGTATCGAGATGGAAGATAGCGAAATTGCGAACAAGGGAAAAGTGCTGTGTTGGAATTTTATCTTATTCTTAATTTTTTGAATGAGAAATTCTTTAAACTGATTGCATTTCATCTAAAGTCTTTGAGAAGCATGCGAAGTTATTCTTGACATATTTCTAGTAATGCCTGCTTCTTTGGCAGTTTGGATCAATTGACCAAGTTCGGCCATTGATGAACTGGCATACATCGCCTCATGAGCCTGATTTTGTTCGGAATCCGCCACAGGAAACGTTTTCTTTTGTTGAAAAAAAGCGATCAGTCATTAGCAGTGGCTTTGTTTTAAGAAGAGATTTGATCTTCCGGATCGTCCTGAACTTGGATACTGGCACTGGGAGACAATTTTTTGGCTGAAGCGTTGTTTCTCATCCGGTAAAAGTCGCAGAGCAAATGTAGTTGTTGCATACCTCCCAATGGTCCTCAAACCTATTAAATCCATGGAGGCCCTTTAAAGAGAATTAAATCTCTACTATGCCTAAGCGACATCGTGTTGGGTTTCCGGAGGTATGTCTTAGCTCCAGCCAACTCTTACCAAGTGACGCTGACTCATCTTCGACTGTCCTTCGCCATATGCTTCTCGTGAGAGCGAATTCCACTGCCATGTTTGACTTACAATACAATCGTTACATTTTCGAAGCGTATAATAGAGTCAATAGGTTCCTGACCTGTCCTCCTATGAAAGTTCTCATTAGATATTATATTGGGCCTGGAAATCCTAAGGATGTTGCGAAGGCATCTACTGACGAAGGTTTGTAGATTCCTTATGATGGCTGAAGAAACTTTCCAGGTGCTGCAGCACAAATTCGACATTTGTTCGAAACAGTCTTAGCTTCGTTCTTAAGCTGAGAGAGTTATTCCTCCATACTTTGGACAACATACCAAACGCCGCTTTTGCTTTGCCGATGCGGCAGATGACGTAAGTTCCACCTTTCTTCACCGGTAGAGAGGAAATATTGATTTGAAAGGAGGATCGAGCGCGGAATCTTTCTTGTTCGGCATCGAACACGGCCACAGCAATAAGAACCCAAAACCATCTCCAGTTTTCGCACTTTGTAAGATCTCCTTTTTTGGGAGCTTGACGATCATTCCCTATTTCCACTCTTCGTTTATGACCGGATGAAGCATTTCTATTGATGATATTGGCGCCGCTTATAAGAGGTCTGCTGGAAATTTCATCAAGTCCCACCGTTTAGTTGTTTCAAACACGCGGTTTGAAACCGTGAAAGAGTGTTCTTTCAGACTTCTGAACTTAGCTTAGTACCGTCTACTTCTCTTACCAGATGTTCTCACAGTCAGTGCTTGGTCATTTTGTAAATGGTTCTGTTGTCGCACCTGCTTGCAGCATCTTGTGCTTCTTGCGCCAATAAGTTGATGTAATTACGCTGGTCACGGCAATGCGGTAAATCTCTCTTTTTCATGCGGTACAGAGATTCCAGCTCGTTTCTATGTTCTCCTTGCGCAGCAGTTATTCGAGCATTTAAGTGTTTTCTTTCGCTGATTCTAGTCCAAGATTATTCTGAAAGCCAGGTGTTGTTGCCTCCTTCTTTGCGAAGCAAATTCTCATTCCGTAAGATAGGTCGTGGTTCCTGAATTGTTGACGTGTCGAGGAATCCTTCAATCTATGGTTGTTGAACTTGGGGGATCATGCTATTCCATTTGATTTTCGAACTGAAGTTGTGCACAACTTAGCGTAGATATCATTAAGTTGTGGTCCCATGTCAATGCTCCTTCTGTTTCGGACACCCAAAAAATTCTTCTAATGGTGACTATTCTTCCCCAACTTTTCGAAGAGTTGGGGAAGAAAACATTTTTCGTATTGACAACTGTTTAACGGACTTTCTGATCCAGGACTTTATTGATGATAAAAAGTGGTTCTGATATAAAGATGATGAAATGGTCACTAACTATGTGATATTTGCATATTGTGAGTTTCTTGTCTCCAAGTTGTAGAATGAATTTATGATATATTTTAAGAAAAAACTTAAAAGAATAAATACAGTTATATAAATATTTATTGTTTCTTATTTTAATTTAATGTTACAACTTAAATTTGTTATTAGGTATATGCGACGCGTTTCGGAGTTACTTCTCCATCATCGGGCGGAATACTTCTGTTGCTAGCTTGTTGGTTGTTTGTTTCAACTTGACTTGAGCTTTATTCTTCTATTGTTGTTGTTGGTTGTTTTTGTATTCTTTTGTTTTGGCATTTTGATGATGTGTGGTTTTCTTTTTCTTTTTCTATTTTTCTATTGTTGTTGTTGTTGTTTATTGTTTATTTTATTTTATTTAGTTGGAGCTTTAATTTGTATTGTGTTGTCTTTTTCTTTCTTTTATTGTTTGTGTTCAAATTGTATTGCTGTCTCATATAGTGCGTTTGGTTTAATAGTTAGTTTGTCATTTAATATTTTGTCTTGTTCTTGTCTGTATGCTTTATAGATTTCGTACTCTTCCATTGCGTCAAGTAATCTGCTTTTTCTGCATATATGCAATGTCTGTAAACAATAAACAACAACAACAACAATAGAAAAATAGAAAAAGAAAAAGAAAACCACACATCATCAAAATGCCAAAACAAAAGAATACAAAAACAACCAACAACAACAATAGAAGAATAAAGCTCAAGTCAAGTTGAAACAAACAACCAACAAGCTAGCAACAGAAGTATTCCGCCCGATGATGGAGAAGTAACTCCGAAACGCGTCGCATATACCTAATAACAAATTTAAGTTGTAACAATAAATTAAAATAAGAAACAATAAATATTTATATAACTGTATTTATTCTTTTAAGTTTTTTCTTAAAATATATCATAAATTCATTCTACAACTTGGAGACAAGAAACTCACAATATGTATTTAACAGCCGAACAAGCAAAAATTGTCTACGAATACAAAAATGCTAAAATCAAATTGACAAAAGCTAATCTGAACCTTAAATTTAATAAAAAGTGTCTAATAAATAACGTTACACCAAAATACGCACAAATAAATATAAAAGACTTATCAATAGCCGCACAAAAAACACAAAAAATAGTCAGAAACATAAGAGTTAACGAAGAAATAAAGTTTTTATACAGTAAAAAAGTGAAACTAAACAGTAAAATATACCAAGCCTACTCACAAATATATAAACACATACATAACATCGCTGCCGACCTATACATAGAAGAAATAAACCAATACATTCAAAATATCACAGTAAAAATCACCAAGTCCCAAAATAATAAACTACAGAAATTAATAAACAAACAAATAGACGATAAAAAACCAACAATTAACCACACCTTTTATCCTAGATTAATAAATAAAACAAACATTTCGTTAACCGACAAAGAACTAACAACACTAAACAAAGGTCTCAAATATAACATACCTAAAATCAACACAAACAGCTTAGCACAAGAAGTGATCAACACTGAAGCAGCAATAAAAACAATAGCATCATATGAAACACAAAATGAAACGAGAATCATCATTAACAAAAAACTAAAAAAGATAACTAACAACAATAATATTAACAAAGCACTACATAAAAAATACAAAAAATACAAACAAGACATACAAAATCTCATTAATATTAAACAAAAATTAAAAGAAAACGAAGCAATGATAACAAAGGCCGACAAAGGAAACACAATAGTATTACTCAACAAACAAGATTACATATCAAAAACAGAAACCTTTTTTCAAAACAATAATATACAAAAATTACAAAATGACCCCACCAAAATGTACACAAAAGAAATCAACAATGCCATCAACAAATGCGATCACCTACTTACCAATATAAACAAGCACACCCTCAAACAACCAAACCCTAAAGCCCCACAACTCACAGGACTCCCAAAAATACACAAAAAAGATATACCCATACGCCCACTCATCAACTATACAACCGCCCCATCTTACAAAATAGCTAAAAAACTACAACATATAATCAAAAACAATATAAATTTAAGAAATAACAACAGTATCAAAAACACCACACAATTAATAGAAAAAATAAATAACATAAACATAAACACTAACTACAAACTAATTTCATTCGATATAACTAACATGTATGCAAACATTCCAATAAACGAAACAGTTAAAATACTCAAAGATAACCTTGAAAACACAGCTAAAATCAATATACAACAAACCAATGAATTGATACAAATATTAGAAATAATATTAAAACAAAACTACTTTACTTTCAACAACCAATTCTACACACAAACAGAAGGACTTGCTATGGGATCACCACTAAGCGGACTATTAGCAGAAATATATTTGAACCATTTCGAGAACAAATATATTTTATCAACACTTAACCCACAAAAACACAAAATAATAACGTATTCAAGATATGTAGATGACACCTTTGTAATCTTCGACGGAACCCAAAGACAAATAGATTTGCTCACAAAATACATCAACAATATCAACACAAAAATAAAAGTAACAACAGAAATAGAAAACAATAACTCTATCAATTTCCTAGACATAACCATAACAAAATGCAATAATAAACTAAAATATAAAATATACAGGAAAGAAACTACATCCGACACCGTCATACATAATGATTCCCACCACCCAAATTCCCAAAAACTGGCAGCCTTCAATGCATTCATTAATAGAGCTTTCAACATCCCTATGGACAAAGCAGATTTTGATAACGAAATTAATTTAATCAAACTAATCGCATACAATAATGGATACAAAACAACATTAATAGACAAGTTAATAAAGAAAAAGAAAAAGAAAATAAACAACAACAAAACTATTATACCGACAACAATAGAAACTCCAAAATATGCATCAGTCACATACACCAACATAGTACCACAAATATTAACAAACCAATTTAAGAAACTTAACATAAATATAACATTCAAAACAAACAACAATATCCAAAATATACTAAAACCAAAAGTAAAACAAGAAACTAAATTAAACTCCGGAGTCTATAAACTCAAATGCAATGATTGCAACAAATTTTAATCGGACAAACAGGTAGAACCTTTGAAGAGAGATTCAAAGAACACAAACCCAAACCAAACACCAAATCTACATTTGCATTACATTTAATAACAACAATCACAATTACACAGACATCGAGACAAATTTACAGACATTGCATATATGCAGAAAAAGCAGATTACTTGACGCAATGGAAGAGTACGAAATCTATAAAGCATACAGACAAGAACAAGACAAAATATTAAATGACAAACTAACTATTAAACCAAACGCACTATATGAGACAGCAATACAATTTGAACACAAACAATAAAAGAAAGAAAAAGACAACACAATACAAATTAAAGCTCCAACTAAATAAAATAAAATAAACAATAAACAACAACAACAACAATAGAAAAATAGAAAAAGAAAAAGAAAACCACACATCATCAAAATGCCAAAACAAAAGAATACAAAAACAACCAACAACAACAATAGGAGAATAAAGCTCAAGTCAAGTTGAAACAAACAACCAACAAGCTAGCAACAGAAGTATTCCGCCCGATGATGGAGAAGTAACTCCGAAACGCGTCGCATATACCTAATAACAAATTTAAGTTGTAACAATTAATTAAAATAAGAAACAATAAATATTTATATAACTGTATTTATTCTTTTAAGTTTTTTCTTAAAATATATCATGTGATATTTGGTTTATCGCCGATCTGCCTTGCTTAAGGCCAAAAAGGTATGTGCCGATAAGAGTGTTGCAGCTTTTATAGGGTACACCATCGTGCTTCGCTATCTTTCTTGGAATGACCCACGGAGTTCATAGAAGAATAATTATCGGGCTTACATATTTACTTATGAAGGAGCTACAGTCCAGGTCAGACCAGACCTCATCCATCCGTCTACAGTAAGCTCGGTCCCAAGCTAGCAGTCTCAAGTTTCGCACGTCAAATTGATTCAGGTCCTCTACCACCTGTGTGCTGCACGTGAGTCACGGTCTTCCTCTTCTGCGACGTCATTCCGGACTGGAATCGAAGACTCTACGAGCCGGAGTATTATTTTCCATTCGCCCTACATGACCCAACCATCTAAGTCGTTGGATCTTAACTTTTCTGGCTAGGTCAGTGTCGCTGAACAGCTCGTACAGTTCTTGATTGAATCTTCGTCTCCATTTTCCATTTATGCAGACGGGACTAAGTATCACTCGAAGAATTTATCTCTCCAAGCAGCCCAACGCGTTTTCATTACATACATCAGGACCGGGATGATGACGGTTTTGTACAGTGACACTTTAGTTGCTCGAGGGAGGACTTTACTACTCAATTGCCTTCGTCCAAAGATGGAGCGATTTAATTTCAATGCTGGTGTTGTTGTCTATGCTTAGGGTAAAACTATACAAAGCGCCCCACAATTCATCAAACATAAATAAAACACAAAATTTTAACATAAAATCACATTCTTTTATTTTAAAACAATAATCAGTCTTTTTTCTTAGTATTTACATTCAATAAACATAAAAACAACAATAGTATAAAATAAATAAAAATATTTTTTTGAAAGTTAAGGTGGGGCGTTTTGTAACTGGGGTAGCGGGCAAGACGCCCCAGGCTATTTACAAAGCGCCCCATGAGAAAAGTGAAAAAATATTACATTAAATTCTTTCAAAATATTTTAATATCCCAGTAAAATAGCGTCTCTTTTCAATTTGCAGCCGAAACTGTTATAATTAGTCGAATACGTTGTACAGGACTCATGTAACAAAGCCTTGCAAGTTACGCATGAGATCCAGTCTTCTGAGGGAGCAGTTTGCCAATGATCATCAATACACTAAACTCAATCGCTTTAGCCATATCCTTTTCGAACTATGAGGTCCACAATGTCTTTCGCAGATAATTTCAATGCATTTCTAACGAAATTTGCAAGACAAATTTGTTAAATGCATCAAAGTATAACTGGGGCATTTTGCATTTTCTTCACTGGGGCGATTTGTAAATGCTGGAACACAAAGCGCCCCACATGAAATATTGACTCTCAACATAAGATAACGTTATGAGTTAAAAATAATATAAAAACAAAAACAAAACTCTTTTTATGTGTATGAACAGTTTTCAAATATTGCTCATACTTTCCGAGAAAATTAAATTTAAGTGGATCCCCACCTCAATATTTTTGGGCCCACAAAATCGTTTTTTCTCTTTTATTCTTACACGCATAAACGAATCCCATCCACACAAAAGCCCAACTGGGCAACCATTTAAACCTGTTTGAACACGATTAGTTTGATTTGAATATCTACTGTTTTGAACGCAGTAGGCTAGTGGGGCGTTTTGTAAACCGGGGCGCTTTGTATAGTTTTACCCTATAGCGAATCCTTGGTAGACAAAGTTCTTGGCTCCAAGACTTCGATGTTGGATATCCTTTCTTGTTGCCCATATTAACCCCTAGGCCCATCTTCTTGGCCTCCGTCTCAAGGCTCACGAATGCTCCAATGACACACGCTGCCGTAGAGTGAATATTCGATCGATGTTGACGAAAGGCGTCAAACGTATACACAGCCCGGCAGACAAGATCTTGTAGGCTATGTTAAGGAGACTTATATTTTTGTAGCTGGTGCAGGAGATCTCCCTTCTTGAAGATCGAGCATACGATGCTGAGGTTTCATTCGTCGAGCATGCTTTCCCCCGACCAAATTTTGCAGATGAGCTATTGTATACTCCTAACCAAATCATCTCCAGCTGCTTTGTACAGTTCGGCGACAAAGCCGTTTGCTCCAGCGCCAGCGGCTTTGTTCGAGTTTAGCTTAGATATCATTGTCTTCACTTCGTCAATGTCGGGTGGGTGGAATTGGTGTTCTGTTCCATCCAAATAGAATGGTTCCGTATGATTGGCGGAGTTTTGCTCGTCATCACCATTATACAGCTTGGAAAAGTGTTCTTTCGGTTCGGAGTGAAAACCCCTGGTGAATTGTTTTATAAAACTTTCGAACCTCGTTCCTGTTGTGACATCCCTCTATCTCCTTGATCGTGCGCTTGTCATGCTCCCTTTTTTTGCTTTCTGAGAAGTACTCCTTTCTCCTTTTCTGCTGATCGCGATAATTATCGCGCATGCATTTTTGTTTTCCTCAATTTGGATATTAATCTAGTGCATGTAATTTTTTTGACCAAGTTCTTGGAACTGATTTGAGAAGCTAGAATTTAATTCCTTGCTGGAACCGTCTTGTACTTTTGATATTGATTGCGTGATTTATAAACTTCGGGGATGGATGGTAACCTGCTTAGGATCCATCTACCACTTTAATTCTGTTGCGATATTGTTTCGACAGTCTTACGTGTGGTGTAGGGTGGATAGAGTGTCAAATGAGCGCTTTCCCGGTGTTGCTTCAACAACTGATGTTAAATTTCATTTTTTAATATCGTTGTTTTTCACTTGTGTAATCGTTTTTCAATTCAAAGCTGAGCATGAAAACTTCTTCTCCAAAGATCATCCAAGGGGTCGCAAAATGTTGAACTCTTCAGCATTATGCTTATATGGTCTTCATGCGAGTTCTAGCCAACTGATCGCCTTAAAATCAGTTACCTTTGATCTAAGATAATTCCACTCAATGGTATTCTAATATATTCTTTGTTAGTAAGGTAGTTCCTTCATTTTCTTGTACCCATTCCTATCCATTGAATCTCCTAGCCATGATAATGTCTGCCTCATACCGTGAAAGGACAGATTCAAATTTGAACACCCAAAGAAAAGTGCTGTAAAAACGTTCAAAAACGCTATTAATTTTACTGCATTAATTGTCATAAGTGACCCCACATCCACTGCTTTCATTTTAACAAGGCCATAGTTGTAGAAATTAAAAATGAATTGTGAAAATCACAAATACATTTGTTCTTTTTACAACTTAAAAAAGAAAAAAATTTACACTCTTTGTTGTGAAACACACAGCAAAATTTGTCCAATATACTTATTCATTTGCAAATATTACAAATTGTAGATGTAACTTTCACAACATTATGCGATAGAAAAAGCCTTTCTTTTGTAAAATCTACATTTGAAATTGTAGAAATAACAAGCGATTCTCTTTTATTTTGATACCTCTTTGCGGTGAAATGTATAGGTATTTAATTTGAAAAAATAAAAATGCATTAAATATTAAAATAAATTTTTTATTCATTTCAGAATGTAATCAAAACATAAATAACATATATACATATATAATATTAAATAAACTTATTTCTAAAAACTTTTGTACCGTCAGGTAATGTGTTTAGGTTATTGTGGTAAATTCATTTTTACACATAAAACATTTATACATTTTAAGATTAAAGAGAAAAAAGTATTAAAGAAACTAAGTTTTATTTTTTGTTATATTATTGATGAACCTTATCAAAGAAGAGTATTTTTCAGATTCTTCAATATTTATCTCATAAATGAATATTTGTATAAATTTCCAAACAAGTTCAGTTTGTTTAGGATACTCCAAATCAAAAACATAAAAAATTTTAAAACGTGTATCTAAACACGAAATAAAATTATTGAATTTTATAAGAGTGCCATCGAAATATATATAAAATTGGTTAATATTTAAAATATCTTCACCCACAGCAATAATTGAAGGCTGGTAGGTTATTTTATAGTTTAAACTCTTACTTTTTTGAACTTCGATCAGTCTTTCAACGTCGTTGAGCTCTTTGCTATGCAATAGAAATGCATCTTCACCATCCTTGATACTGACTCGCCAAGGTGTTTTTCCTGCACATTTAATAAGTTGAGCTGGTGGGAGCACAGAGTTTAAATAGTACATCAGTGGAAACGTTTTATAACCTATACAGAAATTAGATGTATGTAGAATATAATTAGAGTTTGAAATAAAATTACGAAAGATAAAGATTCAATATAGAAATTTCTATTTACCTTCATCAAGCAAAATCACGGAGGTAAGTTGGTTCTTATAATCTTTATTTTTGAGTACACCTTCTTGCAAATAATAGTTTGTTAACAAAGAGTTTAAAGTGGAATCCGCTGTAAATAGTTTGTTTGATGATTCAGGATATATAATAGAGATTTAAAATCTATGTTAATCTATATTAATTGACAAATTAGAAGAAATGTTAATGTTTTTAATTTTGAAAATAAGCCTACCAATGAAAAAGAATCCGCATGCTTATATAAGGGCCATTCGGTTAAAATTTGTGTACAATTTTTGTCTGTGTTTTTTTTAATTTCATTACGCCTGTCGAAGGCTGTCTTTTCCCATTTTTCTTCTATAAGTGCCCAAGGACGATCATTGAATTTAAGAAATTGTTTAATTTCTTCAAATTCTTGTTCATCGATATAACGTTCGTTTGTTATAGGAGCTCTTTCTAATGATGTATCGGTTAGTTCGTCTTTAAGTTTTGCTGTATGCTTGGTTCTACCCCTATTGGAATTATGGTAGGCGTTGTACAAAATTCCGCTGGGATGGGAATATTTTCCGTGTGCTGGTACAAAGTAAGTTCCCTGAACAAAAATTATCATTGTAATTTTTCAAGATTGTTGAAAAGTAAAAATGTATTCTCACCTTTTCTTCCCTATGGAATGTTGCTGCGATGTCTTTTGCGATTGTGTTTAGTTGGTGTGTGTGAAGCTTTTGGAATTTTGTTTTATAAAATTCCACAATAAGCTGCACAATTTGCTTTTGCTGTCGCTGATTTAGAACCTTGTTAGCACTGTAACTTTCCAAGATATTTCTTCCTGTTAAGGACAGTGCAAGAATATCTTTTATTGGCTAATAAAAAAAAAATTTATTAAAATCAAAATATATTTTCTGTAGACAAACCAATAAATCCGTGGAGGAATTAGATAGGAGGGAGCTGGTTGTGGATGTAAGTGTTGCAGTGGACTCTTGTGACAAACAGTCAATCCAATTTTTGGTGCTGATTTCGCTTGAAACCGTGCTGCACAGCGCAAACTAAACATGAAAATAATTTGACTTTAAGATTGCATGCACCTAACCTTTATACATGTAAAGAAAATAGGGTTAGTATACTACTTACTTCTTTTGCTTTCCACTTATTTAATTCGTCTTCAAATTCCAATTGAAGACCTAGTTCCGAATCTGGAAAGATTTTTGACAAGTGCTCTGACTTGATAAGCAATAGGCTTCTTTTTGTCAATCCTCGACCTATCCAGATTCCCGAACACAAATCCATTCAATAAAAATGTTTAAGCACAATGAAATAAAACTTACCTGCTAAAAATGGGGCAGCACTTTTAAATAATGTGAAATTGTTTACAATTTCAAAAACTTCTGCGTCCAAAAATTGAAGCACACTATTCTCCTCGTCTAAGAATTCACTATTCATTTTGTTTAAAGTTTAAACAGAGCACAGATATTATTTTTAAGTTTTACAAGCTTGCACTGAAACGCGAGAATCAAATGTGAAGAAGATACAAAAATTTTTTGCATCTGGCGTCTGGGTTACTCAAAAACGGTAAATGGTTCACAACTTTTTGTCGTTTCAACATGTATTAGTTGCAGGTTTGAATGCATTTGTTGTGAACTCCACAATTTAATATCGAAACTACGATTTGTTGTATCCAGAGTTGGGCATTATTCGAATAAATTGTTATTCGAATAATTATTCGAATAAAAAATTATTCGACACTAATTTATTCACGAATAATTTATTCGCGAATAAATTATTCGTGATTTTATTCGTTATTCGTAATTTATTCGTGATTTCATTCGTTATTCTGAATAACGAATAAAATCGACTTTATTCCTTCTTTCTTTGTCTGTTTCTCTTAAATTTTTTTATTTACGTTTCCTCTTGAATTAGACGCTCGAATTCCTTCATTCATTCTTTATTGTTGAGAAAAAGTTTTTGAACGAATTCTATGTAAATATATTGAAAAAGAAAACAAAATACAGATCCGTGGTTGATAAATCTTGGAAACTATTAGAGAGAGTAATAAAAATTGTTTATTTTTTTGTTATCAACATAATAGTACACATGTTAGGATTAGGATCGTAATAAAATTTATTCACCAATTCTACCTAGCAATAGCACCTTCCAACCCAATGCAAAACCCCTTTAACCCATCCCCTGAAGTATCCTCGAAAGTGATTAAATTTAAAAAATATCTAGTAATATTTTATTCTAATAGGTATATTGCATATAAAGCAGTTTGTGCCGTTATTAATGAAAGTTGTATTGTGATGTACTTTTGATTTCTAAAATGAGTGAGCCTTAAATGAAGTTATGGATTAAGAAATGAAAATTTGGGCACTGATATACCTATCTCAATGAAATCCAAGCATTTCGAACATCTTTACAATTTCTAATGAATGTGCTACAAATGTGTCTGTTAATCAAAGCTGTGCAAAAACCACATTGACTTTGTTGAATGGAACATTTTTGTAAGTATGACTCTTTATATTCTAGTGGTAAAAGCATTGTGATGAAATGTAGGTACAAAGTGTGAACCTAAAGTTGTAAAAATCAAAGGATTCCCAAACCGTAGGCTGAAAGTCTTGGATTGCTATCCAGAAGGGAAAGGGACAATACATCATTGCCTTCATCTGCATCAGTCGAACGAGTTTTTTCATACGCTACCATGAAAAACTTGCCAATATGTTTAAACAAAGACAAGTGATGAAGTCCAATCTAAGGAGCTTTAACCAATTACCATGTACCTAAATAACTTTTAATAAAAAAAAAAAATTAAAAAAATTAAAATATTATTTGTTCAACGAAATTTCTTGTGTTTATTTTATTCGTTATTCGTTTATTCGTTATTCGAATAATGAATAAAATAATTTATTCGTCATTCGAATAAATTTTCTTCGAATAAATGAAATTATTCATTATTCGTGAATAACGAATAAAATGACTATTTATTATTCGAATGATTATTCGAATAAATTTTGCCCAACTCTGGTTGTATCCTTACAGTCAGTGATGTCGGTTGACAGCTGTGGGGTGGTAGAATGAACGTAAATTAGTTGTGAAATCTACACCTCATTGTGAGTTCTTTTTTCTTACATGTGAATTATCTGTACATTCAACAATTTCTTGATGTAAATATAACAAATTTATTTACTTACTTTTTACGAATAATTTTGACAACACGCTGTCGTTTCTACACCAAAAATATGCAGTGATTTTTACATCTTTGGTGCAGAAAGAAAAGCAATTGCAGTAAGATAAGCAATTATTTGTAAGTTTGACTGCAATTGCAGTGTATTACACAAATTTGGCATAAATTGTAAAATTGACTGCCACATTTTGTAATATTTAAAGCAATGATTTTTTTGGGTGAAGGAGCATTCCAAGCCCCAGTACCTGTATTTACCATGTATTCAATTTTTGATAAATTTGAGAAAAAATCAGAAATGAATGTTAATACTTTTTGCTATGAAAAAAATACCACACTTTCGATCATTGTATCCTTTTTTTCATCATTCATTTGATTTCGTTCTTCGATATTCGCCATTGATGTTTAACTCTCCATTTTTGTCCTTTCCTCCTTTGTATTTTATAGTTCTACCGAAATTCAATCCGTACATCAGTGGAATAACACATCCTTACAAATATGGTGATTTTTTGGTAGCCAACTGCAGTTCGGAATGGTCGAGTCCCCAGGCGACACTAACGTGGTACATCAATAACAAAACGGTACGTGATGAAATTTATCAAACAGATTACACAATACACACAAACACATTTAATATGTACTGTACATACATAAATGAATAAAGTAGATAGGTTTGTATGAATTCAAGGAGAGATATTAACCCCAACAATCAAAATAACTCGTCAGAAGGGAGATTACGCGTACTGCACATGGGGTGGATATTCTTAAAAAAAAAAAAAAACCGATGTCCAGTGATATCCAAGCGACAGAACCCAGAAGGCCAGTACTGTCGGTGTCGTTAAGAGATGAGAATTACCGTAAAGTTGAATGCCACTTGAAGCAGTGATAAGAGTTGTTGGGATTTAGTTTGGAACAGAACTGCTTAAGTGATTTACAGAAACAGCGTAAGGCACATTCATCCGATTTTGTCAGGGTCCATGCTTCTGCACCATACAGCAGGACGATGAGGGTGTTGTAGAGTTTTACCTAAGTTGCTCGAGAGACGGCTTTTCCACTCAATTGCTTTCTAAGCTCAAAGAAACAGCGATTAGCAAGAGTTATTCTTCGTCTGATTTCGGCACTGGTGTTATTGCCCGTGTTAATAGCGGAGCCTAGGTAGACAAACTCCTCTACTACCTCGAAGATGTATGCGTCTATTGTGACGTTCTGTCCGAGCCGTCGGTGTTGGGTGTCCTTCCTCGAAGACAGCAAATACTTCGTTTTTCCCTCATTTACCGCTAAGTCCAATTTTACCGCTTGTACCTATCTCAATTCTCACAAGAGCGCTATTGACATCACGCTGTGTTCTTCCCATTATATCAATATCATCGACGTACGCGAGAAGTTGAACAGACTTTTGGAAGATAGTGCCTCTGTTGTTGATGGGGAAGTTTTGGACTATCTTCTCAAGAAAGATGTTAAAGAAATCCCACGACAGTGCATCGCCTTGTCTGAATCCTTTTTTGACATCGAAAGATTTCGTAAGCTCACATATTTTTACTAGGATCTGTCGCAAAGTGAAAATTTGGCCAATGGTTGACTTTCCTGGTCTGAAGCCACATTGATACGAACCAGCAGGTCGCCATGGCTCAATGGAATGAGTAGTTGACTGCTAAGCCAAATGCTGCGGGTTGAAGCCCCAGCTTCGGTAGCATTCTTTTTCTACCAAAATCGCCAGTTTATCTGAGGCCACCTGTGCGATAACATGAGACAATATCAATCTATGTCTCCTCCTCTGAGCCACGTAGGTTTCTGTTATGTGTTTTCCTTCTATGTATCTACCTGTCTCTCTCTGTTGTATTAATGTCTTGTTCTGTCCCAGCCGATGGTCTCAGTTGCCTGTGCTGCTATGTGTCTGTAGTTCGTCACATTCATGTGCGAAGTACTGTAATTTTAATGTTCAATGATAAGGACCATATCAGATTGTTGTCGAAAGGCTTCAGACAAGACATTCACATATTATGGCAGAGAGGATCTTGTAAGCGATGTTAAGTTGACTGATTTTTCTGTAGTTGGCGCAGTTTAGAGGATCTCCCTTTTTCAGGATCGGACAAACAATGCTGAGGTTCCATTCATCGGGCATGCATTCTTACGACCATATCTTACAGAAGATTTGGTGCATGCTTCTATCTAGATCGTCGCCTTCTGCTTTGAACAGCTTGGTAGTTGACCATCTCCTCCAGCGGCTTTGTTTTATTTCAGCAGTGAAATTGCCGTTTTCACTTCTTCTAGGTTAGGTTCACGGAATTGTTGACTTTCATCGTGTCCGATGAAAGGTTTCTGCCGCACTGCTGCGCTGCATGCATCGTCTCTTACTCGATGGCCTTGAGCCATCTGTTTTACCATCCGATAAAACCACCGAACTTCATTCCCGCTATTTGCTCTCTCAACATCTTTGATCTGACACTTCTCATATTCCCTCTTTTTTCTACTGAGAAGCCAGCGTTCCTCTCTCCTCTTTTCCTCGTAGAGCTCAGGAGCAGCTTTTGTCCTTCTATGCAGCGCCGCTCTGTATGCCTCCTGCTTGGCTGCATAGGCCTGCCTGCATTCTTCGTCAAACCAGTGGTTTCGTTTTGGCGGCTGTGTGAAACCTAGCACATTAGAGGCGGCTAACTGCTTTTTTGTTGCTACTGTTCTTCGATACTTTATCTCTTGCGATTGTAGTCGTCCGACATCGAATTTTCTTTCAACTTTTCCTTGTTTTGGCCGTTGTCGGGATCGGGATATTCGTAGCTCTAACTACTACGCCGACTTAGTGGTCCGAGTCGATGTTGACTCCTCGGAAAGTTCGAACATCTAGAATTCTTAGAATACTGGACAAGTGCTTTCCTTCGGTCGGTTTGATTGTGATCAATCTGGTTGACGATTGATTGATCAGGACATCTCCATGTTCTTTTATGGATAATGGGATGTAGGAACCATGTGTTTGCTTCCACAACATTTCGCCCCGCAGCAAAATCGATCAGCCTGAATCCGTTGTCGGAAGTGGTGTGTTGCAGGCTGTGCTTTCCGACTGTTCCACCAAAGATGTCATCTTTTTCCAACTTTGCGATAAAATCACCTGGGACAGTTTTAATGTCATAGCTAGGACATTGCTCATACGTTTTGTCAAGGAGCTCGTAGAACTCGTCTTTGGTGTTGTCTTTGTTCTCTTATGTGGGGGCATGCGCGCATATTAGGCTAATGTTGCCGAATTTAGCCTTTATTTGGATAGTCGTGATGCGTTCGCTACACACTTGAAGCTCAAGACTTTTTGCCTGAGTCTTCTTTCCACGACGAATCCGCATCCAAAGAGCCGCTGTTGTTGCTCTCGGTAACAATTACCAAACTAAATGTCGCAGTTTTTCATCCTCCTTTTGCCCGGTCCATCCCATCGACCTTCCTGGATAACGGTAATATCAGCTTTGTAGCAGTTGAGGGTCTCCGTTAATTGTTTGGCAGCACGTGGTCCATTAAGGCCACCTAACATTCTAAGTGCATATCCGAAATTTATTGTCCCTAAAACATTTGCTTGGGTCGTCATCAATATATCTGTCCGTTTTCGAGGCCTGTTGTTGCTTCGCAACTATATGTATATGTTTTTCTACGTAGTCGGGAAGTCACCCTGACGTACAACCCCCAACCTGGAGTACCAGGCACTTGATGTGAGTCCAAGTGCAAGAGCTGGAAAAACCGCTCCTTTTACGGCTTCAAATAAGTCGAAGTAGCCCGTAAAGGTGTTTACCAAGTAGTTCGGTCTAATTGGAACTGTAGACGCTGCCGTCGCTCGTTGGCAGTGCCTTGGTGGGAACACTCCTTCGTTGTGGGGTAATTATCTAATAGTAACAGCCTATTCCGCTTCGACTTTTCGCCATGGGAAACAAGTTTCGCGATCGCATAGCTTCATAGTAGTAGTCACCGTAAGCCGCTTCGCCACGTCAACGCTTACCCCATGGAGGGTTATATCTAGTGATATAACCAGTACCCGGTGGTAACCACTTAGAGGTAAAGTAAGCACTTCTTGGTGTGTAGGAAAAGATACAGCATATGCCCCCAGATCCTATAACACCCGATCAAAGGGGTCAGAAGACCTAAAATTTAAGTTTCGTGTTTTTTCAATAAAACCTTGGTGAGACCGGCGAGCAAAACCTCGGCCTCGTTGTGATATACAAGCTAACATTAAAGCTTCAAGAACAAGTTTTATGTCATTACAAAGACATACCCCATTTGCCATATCAAAAAGTTCGTATGATACATCCTTTCTCTTTTTTAATTGAGGCGTGAAGATGAGGCAAATTTGGCGTTGATGCAGCTTGTCTCCAGAAGTACAAGACTCCTTCTTGAGATAAATTCAAACTTTCACGTCCAAATCCGTCAATATCAGTCATGCATCAGTAGCAGTCGCCTTGCACACATCCCATTCATCAAAATTTGTGTCTCATAGATAAAATAAAAAAAAGTTCAGTGATAACAACTTGAAATTGCCTCCTGATTATTTAACAAAAACCAGGCTTCTCCAAAATATCCGCCAAAGGACAAACACCCAGTTTATTATGCTGAACATGTGCGCAACATAAATTAAAGGATCGCAATTTTGTGTCAAAAATCATCCATTTGTTCCACTTCATTTGTTCACTTTCATAGGATTTTGTTAAAATTTAATACCCGAATTAAATTTCTTCTCCATTTTAAAAGCAATTTATTTTCATCTCATCTCATGGACTCACTTGAACAAAGAGCGCTTTCCAAAATAATCTTAAACATTCTCATTACATTCGATATATCTCAATTTAAAGGTTGCAAAAGAAGACGAAAAACCTCCTTCAGCCTTCATCGAATAATTTTTTATTTATTTTTTCTGTCTTGAAGACATACGCCATTATTATTGGCAAAAGCCTTCCATATAAATTTTTTTAGTTACAAGAGTTTCGATACAAACTCCAAGGAAGAAATGTTTAAAAAAAAAGAACTAAATACATTTCTTTTCACGTAAATTCAATTTTTGTTTTTGTATATATTTTTTTGTGTTTTCAATTTTCCTCTTCTATCTTGTGTGTGTTAGCTATTGAGCCTTCGGCCTTCGGGCTCAGGCGAGGCACTGGCTGGAACTCTCGTTTCTATTATTCTCGACAGGAAACTTTTCTATCCACTTGGTGTTCAGAATGTTGGGGATATGTTGCGTCAGTTGTATTAAGCAGCACACGAGGGAAAACTGTTTAATTAAATTATCGTCTAGCAAACGTGCCGAGTTCTTTTCTTATTTTTTCGTTTAAGTTCAACATCCATCCACTCTTACTCGTTCTTTTTTTTAGAATTTATAAAAGAACTTCTCTTAAAGATTTCCAGTGAAGGAAGGTTGTGGGCTGTAGAAGGTATAATCATCCAGGTCCATTTGAGTTGAGGATTTATCAATTTTAGATTCGAATCATTAAAACTTCATACATCACCTGTGTTCAGCCGTTTGGTAGTTCAGGGAGGGATTTGTATTACAAGTCGTAGTGGCATTGTTTCATTATTTCATTTTAAATGTACGAAAAAAGGAAAGAAGCCATATTGCATTATCGGATATTCTCAATTGGTTTCAGCTGCTAGTTGAATAGAATTACATGCAAGTTTCATCATAGCTCCCTCGAAAATTACCGCCTTCATAGTACCAAGAGGACTGAGCTATAAAGGGCTGGTCAGCTTGTCAGCCCATTCATTACCCTCAAGGTCACTATGACAAGGAACCCAGACAAGACACTGAGACCAGCGAGACCACCTCAGCATTAGTACTGATTTAGAGAATGATATGGACGAGTCAATCGCCTGACTGTCCGAAAAAATCGCTGTACATAATACGGTTTTGATTTGGATCTTATAGTTTCAGAAATTTACATGCTTCCCTTATAGCGAGTAGTTCTGCTTGAAAGACGCAAAGAGAATAGTTAAGAAGCCGAAAAAACCTGGAGACATTTAAAGACTCAAACTAAATTCTTGCACCACCTCCTCTTTCCATCTTTGAGCAGTCGGTAGAAATAGTTCTGTCGAAGCCCCTCGTTACTAAGCCATCTTTACCTTTAGCTTTAAAATGCTTACAGAGGCCCAACAGAATACCAACTATCCGATTCCTTCACTCTTAACGCACTTCTAGTACGGG
The DNA here is from genome assembly GCA_943590905.1 of Sphaerophoria taeniata. Classification (NCBI taxonomy): domain Eukaryota; kingdom Metazoa; phylum Arthropoda; class Insecta; order Diptera; family Syrphidae; genus Sphaerophoria; species Sphaerophoria taeniata. The sequence continues at coordinate 202,350,161 of OX016540.1, forward strand.
CCACCATACAATCGAACCACAGCGTAGGTTAAGATTCGACGGACCTCAGCTGTGTACGTCCACAAAATCAACTTCCATGGATGTATTCAACAAACAGTTTCTTCAGGCTTACCAGGAAGAGGGAAACTCTAGAGCTCCACATTAACACAGGAGCTCTTCCGTCAGCAGAAAACATTGATAGAAGAAAAACAACAATTAAGGAAGATAAACACAGGTTCAATAGAAACAGACGATAGCAAAATGGAAGGACCTTCCAAAAACCTAACTCCCACATTTCAATTTATAAGACGTTTCTCTTACTATCCGAGATTTAGTTACTTAGACAAAGGCCCTCCGAGCTCTTAACTGCTTTCGAGAAAGGACGTTCCGGAAATGATATGAACATCAGATGTTTGAAACCTACCACAAAGCAGATTTAAGGACTTTATTAACTGAAAAGATAGCTCCTTTAATCGAAGAGAAAGTACGCGACAGCGCGCGTGACAAACCGAATTTGTGCTGTCATCTTCCCTGTCTTTGTGTTGTGGTGCGCTCTTTATTTTCAAGCCAAAACTTTGGCTTGTCAGATCACCAAAGATCCGACTGAAGAACACTAAACTTTAGTAATAAGATCAATAAGATCCAATGAATGCGTTTTGAAGCGAAATAGCTCGTTGAAGTTCACCCCGAGGAATTTGAAGTTCTCTTTTGCTTGATGATGGATCCATTTGGAATTTCAGAATTAGGTTTCTGTATGCTGCCGCCGATCTTCTGAAGTATTCCAACTCATTTGTGAAATACCCGTGGAGTCTGCTTATGAGGGCTTCAACCTACGGACTGCTGTGATCGGTGAAAGGGATGATTCGTATGTGAGTGAGTCATCTGCAAAAACCAGATTCTCAGTCTGTGGGCACAGGCTGTTCCGATGTCATTAAGCTGTAGAGGAAAGGTCCAAGCTTCGAACCCTGGGCCACTCCAGCCATTATATCCTTGTTGTCGATTTGTTGTTTTTAGCTTCCAAGAAAAACTTTCTGGAAGAAAGAACAGAAAATATTAATATATATTGTTGGTGCCTGAGGGATACTTATAAGATGGAGTTTGTGGATGAGAGCATCAATCCAAACGCTGTCGAATGCTTCCTCGACATCCAGAATGCATCCTGCTGTATTACGGTTACCTACTATTGAGAGCAGAGGTGACGTCTGAGTGGAACTTTAGCAAGGGATGTATAGGTAGGTACTGTGGAGTGCCCTTTGCGGGATCTAAGCTGTATGTCGGGGATGATGGTACTCTCGTTGCAGAATCTATTGAGTCTCCTGAGGATGATTTCTTTAAGAATCTCGCTGATGTTATTAAGTAGGGATACAGGCCGTTAGTTGGAAAACAGGTTGCCACCACCTTTCTTCGGTATTTTTCCTGTTTTTTACTTCGTTAGATAATTTGTGGCAATTTCTTCAGGATGTAGCTCAATATACCATCTTCCTCTAGTTTCTGCAATCTCCTCTGGATTGCAGAAATGTTGCTGTTCTACTGGATAATCTGCTGGACAAGCGTCGTCAAACTGAACTGCTTCGGTTCTTGAATCAACTGGGTGGAGGCGTTGATATCCATTTGGAAGTCTGGGTCTGCTAACGGAGTAGGCCCTTTGGTAGTAGCCCTTTCAGATAGTGTTGTCAGTTCAATATTGTTTCTGATTGCCAGTGGCTTGTTTTTGTTTTTTTCTTTGAAGGCGTCTGGTCCCGGTTTGATGACGTGCAGCCTCTTCCTGAACGTGATGTCATTGTGGTATCCATTAGCGTTTCTGGAAATGATTTTGGTGTATTCCAGTTCCTTAATGGCTATACTCCAGATTGATAGTCTGACCTCCTGATGTAGAATCCTTTGGAAACGCTTCGTTATCATTTGCCTGTGAGCTTATAATGTCTGCACATTCTCCAGCAGATGATGGTATCGGTCCTTCGAGTACTTGGATACTTTTTGTATATCAAGTGCACTGAGTGCAGATTGCAGGCAATCAACTGCGCTGTTAATTTAGGTTTGTGTTTGTGGTCGGAAGGTTCAGATTGGCTTCAATGTCCCTCTGCTGTCTTTCGATGTTTAGCTTCCTGTAGTCTTAAAACTCCGATTGAGGCCTTCGGGTGGCTATTTGATAATGCTTGACTTCAAACTATTCTCTTATATCACGGTGAACCCTTTTTTATAGCTGAGTGAAAGTCGTCTTATGCCTTTTCTAGTAATGACTGAATGTGAATTGTATTACTCAGACAGCAAAATTGTACACATATTTAGTGAAGGGTCGTGTCTGCTGTTGTCGTTGATTACAAACAATGTCTATAACGTTGGTAGCCTTAAGCTTGTATGGGCTGTTGTGTCTTGGTGTCATAGGTCAAGGTACAAACTTCTACCTCCTCAAATCAGTCAACCTCCTCGATAGAAGTGTTTCCTTTTTTTTATCATTGAATGAAAACTTCACATTTTCCTTCATATCTCTCACGAGTTTTTGTTTGTATTTTCCACAGGCACCGGCCGTCACATTGGCACCACAGCAAAACGAAATAACAAGAAATGCCGAAGGATTCATTCTCTACTCGAGCAATTCACAGATTCGCATCCACATAGCCGATCCACGTTTCATCTCAAATACGGAACTATTGGAGTTGAAATGTGTTGCCGATATAATGGGAATACCGTCGCTAACACGTGAAACTGTTGTGCGAGCCACAATTCTGGCGCTTAAGGATGCCGGTCTCAATCAGAGATTGGTGGAGAATCACTCAGGTGAGTACACATCGATGAGCAGGTGTTGCTATATTTATTCATTGCCATGCAGCTATAGAAACAGTATCAGCCACATCTTTGTTCCAGAGGTGTGTGCATCATAAAAGGATAGCTTCAATTTTGAAAAGATGATTGCAGGAGATGCAACAGCGATTGTTGTTAAGCACGAAGTGTGCGATTTGTGAAGAGATTGCATCTTCTCCGTCTGCTATCTTTAGCCAACTCGAGCTTAATCCTTTATTGGATCATCTCTAATGAAATGCATAACGATAAGAAATGATAACAGAGAGAGAGAGAGAGAGGGAGGTGTCTATAAGACAAAACTGGAACAGGATGTGGCTGACTGGTCACCTGGCGCTGCATGGCTAGATGACAGGATTTTCAAACACACCACTGACTGTAAGGACGGAAATTAAATTCAAATCGATTATTTCCAGGTCATGTGCAGCCGATGCTGAGTCTCATTGTCACGTTCTTAATTATATTCTACGGAATGTTTTCATTTAATGAAAGAACTTTCCTCGATGCAATCTGCAGATAGCTCCTTATGCTTTTGGCCAATGTCATAATCACTGTGTAGACTGTGTATAGTGCTCTGGTGCATGTAGGCATAGAGGAACAAACAAAAAACAAGGAGAATTTTCTAACAGTTTTATGACAAGATGCGCACATGCAACGTGGAGACGTGGATTGTAGAATTTTTGAAAATGGAATCTGCAGACTGCACAATGAATGCAAGCTGGAACACATATACGTACACACTCACACACTCACGCAAACATATACATAGATATGTAAACTAATTATTAAGGATTCTAAATTTATTTTTTTAATTATAAAATTGTACTAAGTTAAAAAAAAGAAATAAAATAAAATTATTGTAAGTATGAAGAAAAGTCGAGGGAATAAAATTGTCACGTGACTGGGAATAAGATTAGAAAATGTTGAACAACTTTTTGTTTGCTAATAGCGTCATCATCATCAGATTTAACGAGTTAACTTTTGAGAAATGGTGGATGAACTTGGAAAGTGGATTAAGACGAGCATTTGTGTCCGAAGCGAAACTAAGGTAAGTTTGGCGGAACAACAGTTTCTTTCGCCTCGCGTGAGGTAATTTTGCATAGCAAAGGACAATTGACAGATTGAACGTTATAACCATAGCATGTTCAGCAAAATAATTTTCGGAATCTGAATAAGAGGCAACACTAACATCTGAAAGAAAGAATAAAAAGAATTAAGGAAGATACGTAAATTGTCTTTTAATAGGGACTTCCGAACTTTGACAGTTGGTAGCGGCCATCTTGTTGAACCTACCTCTGCAAATTGTCATTCTTGTATGTTTTGGCAAATCAACATAGACGGATAAGGCATTCAATAGCATGTCCAAATGATGAAATCGTTTTTTTGAAGGCAGGTGGCCGTGGCTCAGAGGAATGAGCTGTTGACTGATTAGCTACAGGTTCAAGCCCCAGCTTAGACAGTTGGGAACTGGCCTTTACTTACTTACTTACTTATGGTGTAGCTACAGTCTAGGTCGGACAAGGGCATCATCAAACAAGCGTCTCCAGCTAGCTCAGTCCCTAGCTACCTGTCTCCAGTTTCGCACGCCAAGTTGGTTCAGGTCCTCTACCACCTGTGTGCTCCACCTGAGTCGCGGTCTTCCCCTGCTGCGACGTCCTTCCGGGTTGAAATCAAAGACTCGACGGGCCGTAGCATCATTTTCCATTCGCTCTACATGATCCAACCATCCATACATTTGAACCGGGATGATGAGGGTTTTGTAGAGTGTCACTTTAGTTGCTAGAGAGAGGACTTGAATACTCAATTGCCTTCTTAGTCCAAAGAAGGAGCGATTCGCAAGAGTGATTCTTCGTTTGATTTCAGCGCTGGTGTTGTTGTCTGAATTTATAGCCGATTCTGGGTAGACGAAGTCCTTAACTACCTTGTAGGTAAATCTGTCTATGCTGACGTTTGTTCCAAGACGTCGAGGTTGGTTGTCCTTTCTTGTCCTTTCCCTCGTTAACAGCTAGACCCATCTTCCTGGTATCCGTCTCAAGATTCGAGAACGCTCCACTGACATCACTTGCTGTGTTCTTCCAATTATATCAATGTCGTCTGCGTATACTAGTAGTTAGATGGAGTTTTGAAAGATTGTGCCGCTGGTGTTGCGGTTGGAGTTCTGAATAATCTTTTCAAGAATGATGTTCAAGAAATCGCATGACAGCACTTCGCCTTGTCTAAAACCTTTTTTGACATCAAATGCGTCCGTTAGGTTTTTTCCGACCATGATGGAACAGCGTAAGATTTCCACTGTCATCTTACACAGACGGACGAGTTTTTCTAGGATGCCAAAACTACGATGCTGAGGTTCCATTCGTCGGGCATACTTTTCTCCGACCAAAATTTGCAGAAGAGCTGGTGCATGCTCCTAACCAGATCATCTCCAACTGCTTTTTACAGTTCAGCTGCTGGGCCGACTTAAGTTTAAATATCGCTATCTTCACTTCGTCAATATCGGGTGGATGGAATTGTTGGCCTGCTTCACCCAAATTGAATGGTTCTGTATTGCTGGCCGAATTTTGTTCGTCATCGCCATTATACAGCTTGGAAAAGTGATCTTTCCATATCCTCATCACTGACTGTGGTTCCACTACGATGTTCCCATGATGGTCTTTATACAGGCTTCAGTTCGTGCCTTCGGGGTGTAAAACGTCTGGTGGCTTGTTTTACCTTTTAATAAAACCTTCGAACTTCGTTCTAGCTGTTTTAACCCTCTATCTCCTCGTTCGATCACCTGAATTTATGTCGCCTGATTATTCCACTAAAGATCTCTTCTCTATCCAGCTTAGCATTAAAATTTATACGGACAATTTAAGGATACCCATTGGTCTTATCGAGGAGCTCGTAGAACCTGTCCTTGCTGACTCCATCCTTTTCCTCGTGAGGGGCATGAGCGCAGATGAAGCTTATGTTGGTCAAGACGGTAATTTTGTCTTGGTAGCAGTCGCCGTAGTAATGGTCGCAGTTCTTTTTTTTTCATAGGCCCGGACCATCCCATCCCCTATTTGTTCATCTGTACGTGGTCTATTAAGGGACCTAACGTTCCAAGTGCAAAACTGAAATTCATTGTCCCTAAATCGTTTGGGTAGGTCGTCCGTCCGTATCCGGATTAGTTGGCTTGTTTGTGGCTTGGAACTTTATTTTCTTTACGTGGCCGTTCAGTCACCCCGACGCTTGACCCCCAACCTGGAGGGCCAGATATTTAATTTAACCCTAAAGACAGGGAGCCAGCCAGCCCACTTATTAGAAGTTCATGAAGTAGACCACTGAGTAGTTCATCCTGATTGGAGCTGTATACGCCAGCGCGCCACCGTTGTTTCCATCGGGGGAATTCTTCCCCATTCTTTAGTGGACGTCACTAAAAAAATGTTTGATTCATATAATGTGATTTAAGTACGGAGGGAAAACGTTTCTTAAAATATGTCTCAACCGTCATATCAGTATTATCATAAGCCTTGTTGCTGATTATGATGATGATAACATTCAAACGACTTGTCACAAAAGTGTCACTTGATAACAACTTTATAAAGCTCTTTTGAACCCATAAAAAGAAAGTTGTAATTTACTCCTTGTAATCTTTCACGCACTTATTCTTAAACGCCATCAATTTCGTTTATGGCTTATTTTTTCCAAACCAAAATCATGAATATCACCTTAAAAATCACACTTAAGAAGAAAACCATCTTTAACGCACGATTCCAACAGCAATTTCTTTAAATTTTTTAATAGGATTTCGGTTTTAATTCTGACAAATGTCTAAACTTACCTTGTAAAGTATCTCCATAAAATCCCGCCTCACTCCCGAAATTCCGCTTATCAAAACTTTATAGTCCTAAATAATTTTGCGTTGAATCTTTTGTGCGAAAGACTCTCTCTCTCAAGTCACAACTTTTGAGAGAAAGTTTTCTTACGAAATGACATTATTACTTACAGCCATTAATGTTATCCAAATTTACTGCCTTAATAGACATATTTATTCTCAAATTCTAATTGAATAAATTTATCACCGAACTTTATATCATTTAGTTAATAGAAATTTTACCGTGAATTTATATCATTTGCCCTGCTCTAGCACCCGCAACACATTCCAACAGTACTCATGTACCTACGCAATATATCTACCACAATGAAACCGCTATCATTTTGTTGTATCGCTAAGCTACAACCACAATGACGGATGTCCTTTTGAATATCCTGCTCTGGCTTTTTTCTATGCAGTAAATCTACACATAACCGATTTTAATGTCCTATCTGTCATATTCACCGTGTGTTGTCGTTTCGTTGTCGGTCGTTGGCGACGGCATTGGCGGTGTTAAAGTGAGAGAAAAAGACATGTGTGGGCACCTACGAACGCCACGTGGCAGAGAGAGAGAGAGAGCCAGAGAGAAAAAAAAGTCCAACATTTCAGGAACAGCAACAAACAGAGCAGCAAAAAACTTGCTTCCCATATGACCATAAATTACCGACCTTATCGAGCATACATCCTGACATCCTGATTCATTCTTTACCCCACCCACACACCTTCGTCCCGATGGAGCTGGTTATAAACATAAACGTAACAGAGACTCAATGTTTTTCGACTTTTCCGTTTGCCGGCGGGTGATTTGTCATTGCGCAACGCATACAGTTAAATTTGATATCACTCGCAGAACAACGAGAGCACAAAATATTGCCCGTCTATTTTACAACGCCATCGTTCGTCCTTGTCGTTGCTTTTGTTGTAACTGGGGATCCTATATGTGTGATTGGGGGGTCCTCATCTAACCTGTAGTTATTTTTGTATTATCCTTTATCACAACCTCCGGCCGATGCTGTTTTATGCTCCGTGATTTTATTTCAAGTCCTGTTTTCCTGATAGCGACGCACGAGTCGTTGTGCAGCGGTGGACCTTGTCTTGGTTCAAATCGTTTTTGTCGACATTTCCGACAGTTTTTTTCAAATGCTAACAGGAAGTACATATTATCTAAGGATCCTCTTTTGAAATCGAATATACCCAACAAAGTACAATGAGGGGGATGGTTTTGTAGACGATGCGGTGACGTTACTGGGTGAGATATGAGAATAGGTACTCAGCAATTTCGTGTCGCGAACAACCGATTATATTTCAGAGGAAGTGTTTTTGATTTATTATTCACACGAGACAAGGATTTTTCTACGAAATAAATAATTTCAAATTCACTGTCAGTCGCAACCGTTTTTCTTTTTGATGTAGGCTTTTACTTTCAAAAAGAAGGGGAAACCAGAAGACTAGGCAGAAATTAATTTAAAGAACACTTGTGTCTAGATTTTTAAATCACGTAAATAGGTACATTTTGTACATCCAATTTCGAAATGCGATCTGCTGTCTATTTTCACCCCACAACATCTCGTCTAGCGTTCACATATTCAGTTCACTATGGCGTATGCGTACTGAAAATAATCGTTCGGTTGTTTCATTGGTACTGCTCAAATTTCTAGGAAAAAAATAAATAAAAGTTGTTGAAGGACTGCGAACAATATCAACAAATTTGACAGAGCCTTAGGTTGGCAGCCATAACTTTCGGGCTCTTGTCATGCCGTACGATAGGCGAGAACAATGCTTAGGAAGGGGTTATGAAGAGCTACAGAAAAACACATCCACGGTAACTTACTCCACTGATGGATTTAGTTTCTACCAAATGAGAACTAGGTCGAACATGTAAAACAATCCACCAGAGATTTTAGCACCCAGAATCGAAGCCTGTAGAGACCATCATGGGAACATCGTAGTGGAACCACAGAGAGTGCTGAGAATATGGAAAGTCCACTTTTCAGAGCTATATAATGGCAATAATGAGTAGGTAAAATTTCCCGAGTTATCTAGGACCATTCTATTTAGGTGAAGCAGAGCATCAAACCGGTGCGTCAAATTGTAGATATCAGTTCACTCAAGGGGACCCAAGCGTCCTCAACAACCTCTCACATTCACGTGGTGACCACCGGGTGTCTAGTACCTCAGCTGGAGATAGGGTGAAAACTGTATGGAAGGCTTTGGCGACAGCTAATGAGAGAGGGCGGGGAGAGTGTTTTCCACTGGGGATCGTTTTTCCAGGAAGCAGCGGAAGAATTCCTAGGATGAAGTCAACGGTAGCGTCTACAGTTCAAGTTAGGTTGAACTACTCAGTGAACACCTTATACGGGCTACTTCGACATATTTAGAGCTCAGGCAAATAAGGAGCCGTTTATCCGGCTCTTTGCACTTGGAGTTAAAATAAGGACCTGGCCCTCCAGGTTGGAGGTAGTGCTTTTGAGGTGACTTCCCAATCACGTAAAGAAAAGATAGTTGCGAAGCAACTACAAGCAAACGAAATAAGGAGAACGAGACTCGGATCTGCACGTGGGATGTTAGGATCCTTAACAGACCACGTGCAGCCGAACAACTAGCGGAGGCCCTAGACCGTTATAAAGCGGATATAGCTAACCGACATCCAGGAAAAGCGATTACATAGGCCGGGCAAAAGGAGGGTGAAAAACTGTGACATCTATTACGGTGACTGCTACAGAGAACAATAACAGCGTTTGTTTGGATGTGGCTTTCTCATTGAAGGCAGGCTTAGGCAGCATGTCCTAAGCTTCAGAGCTGTCAACGAGCATAAAGGCTAAATTCTGCAACATAGGCCAAATATGCGTTCACTCCCCCACAGAAGAGAAAGATGACAACACCAAAGACAAATTTAACGAGCTCCTCGACAAGACATACGAGCAGTGCCCTAGCTTCAACGTTAAAATCGTCTAAAGGGATTTTAACGCCAAACTAGGAAAAGAGAACATCTTTGGTGGAACAGAAGGAAAACACAGCCTGCACGAAAAAACCTCCGATAACGGATTCAGGCTTATCTATTTTGCAGTGGGGCAAAGGGGACCTGGAGGTCTCCAAACCAATCAACTATCAACCAGATTGATCACATTGCGATCGACAAAGACACTCTTCAAGCATTATTAAGTCCGAACCTTCCGAGGGGCCAATATCGACTCGGACCACTAGCTCGTTCCTCGTTGTAGCCAAAATAGTGCAGCGGATATCTCGACTAAAGCCAAAAACAGGAAGTGCTAGAAGAAAGTATGACGTCGGACGGTTACAATCGCAAGAAATCGCCAGATCCTTTTACGATCAAGTGTCAAGTAATTTCATGAGAAGTCCGCTACAGCCAGCATGGAAGTCTTATCACGATGCATCGCCTTGTCCTTAAAATTGTTTGACATCAAATACCACCTCTGGATTTTTTCTCAACATGATCGAGCAGCGTAGCTCCTTAGAACTCATATCTGGAATTTATGACTTCCCTTAGTCTCGCAACTCTTGTAAGCTCCTTAGCAATGATCTTTCCAACGCAATCTTTAACTGCTTAAACTAAAGAAAATATAAACAAAGCTGCTAAAGATTCCTTGAAAACGTTCACATTCAGTGTCAGTCAGAATACGAATCTTAATATGCAGGAAAAAAAGGTAGGTAGGTACTTCTATATTTAAAAAAAAAAAAAAAAGATGACACAGAAAGAAACCAGCGCAAATGTAACTGTATCTGTATAATCTACTCCTTTGACAAATCAAAAGAGACAAACGATTTTTTATTTCGCTTTGGAAAATCAAAGACAACGGAATTAATTTAGAAATGATAGAGGAAAATTTGTCACAGTTTCTCGTGTTACTGTGCCTCGCACTATCTTGAAGCTTTTATTAGAATGAAAACAAAATTGCAGACGACTAAGGATAAAAACTGAAAAACATCAGACATCAGAGCAACCCGGCGAATAAGGCAACACCATTCAACAACGGAATTCCAATCAGAAAATCAAATAAAAAAGGAAAAGATTTGTCTCTTCCTCAAGTTTTTGTTTTGTTTGGCTGTCTACTGTCTTCGTTCCTGTGTGAAGCAGAAAAACGGGACAATTTTAGACTGACTGTGATTTTGGACAGTATGGCCGCGAGAAAAAACATCAATAGCTATTTTGTTTGTGAAAAAGAGAACAGAAAAGGAAAATAATGAAACTTTCTTTCCAACAACTTTATTTCCTACACTGAACAGTGCATCATTTATAGCTTAAATAAACAAAAGGGGTCCTAAGTGACTACCTTGCGGTACACCTGACTTGGCGATGAAAGGTTTTAAGTAAGAGTTTCTGAGTTTTACATAGTAAGATCTTTTATCAAGATAAGAAAAAATCCATTTAACGAATCCTGGAGGAAAATCATATGAATTCAATTTAAACTTAATAAAAGAATGCGGACTATGAATTGAGAGTTTGCAGCTGGAATGTAAGAAAACCCCACACTCCAGGTGCTACTAAAAAACTAGAATCTGTCCTCATGCAGTATAAGGCAGACATTACTGCTATCCACGAAATCTAGGATAGGATCAGGAACAACGAAATGAAAAAAATCGATATTCGTAGTGGGAAATCGACGTAGGTCCAAAGTCATGGATTTTAAGCCAATTAATGATCGACTGGCTGTAATCCGCCACAGAACAAACCATCAGTTTAATATGTGCCACGCCCCTACCGATGATGCTAAGGAGTCTAGCAAGGAGGATTCTTACGACCTCCTGGATAGAGCCTACGAAGCCTGTCCAGAGTACGACGTCAAAATCGAACTTGGAGACTTTAATGGAAAAATCGAAAAGGAAAACATTTTTGGGACGTTAGTTGGAAACCACAGCCTACACTTAGTAACAACAGGTAATGGCTTCCGACTAATCGACTTTGCCGCAGCTCGTAATACAATGATAAGTAGCATTCCAAAACGGTGATCTGGCGACTGCTGACCTCTGGATGGTCGAACCGCCAACCAAATCGATCATATGCTAATCGGTGCAAGGCACGCATCCAACATCTTTAATTTGAGCACTTTCCGAGGAGCAAATGTCGACTCTGACCACTTTCTGGTATTGGCTAAGTTATCAATCGACAAAAAAATACGTGCGACCCAAAGAAAGAAGTTCAATATCGGTTGCCTGAGCACCCCGGAAAATACCAGAGACTACAGTGAGTGCCTGAGTGAGCGACTCTCCGCCGTCCTCCCAAATACCACAGATGTCAACACCTTCTGGTAGCAATATCGCGAAATAATTAAAAATGTAGCCGAGACCACCATAGCAGGTCACCAGCCATCCCCGAAAAAGAACCCGTGGTATGATCATGAATGGACGTTATTGAAAAGAGAGTAGGAAAATGCACGTTTACAGATGCTGCAACGGAATACAAGAGCAGCAAGAGTAGAGTACCGAACAAAAAGGAGACATGAGGAAACTACTCTGCGAAGGAAGGAAAGAGCATCCACAGCTCCTCAGCTCAAAGATCTCGAATCGCCGAAACAAAACCCGACATTTCTCCAAAAGCTCGAAGCAATTAGATTCTGGTTCAATGTTAAATGTAAACGATACACACTCGTTGAGCTCTTACAATCGACTGATTTATTCTTCATAATTCATATACATAACAATCTTCCCCAACAAAATAATGTTTAAATTACATGGAAATAACTAATAGTTATTAATATTATAAACTATAAGGGTTGAGTAATTTAAAATTAAATGTAATATTATAAATTCATAAACTTAATTAGTTTTTCAAATTCATTAATTAATTTTCCTTCAAGGTAAAATAATGAAATCCATATTAACAGAAACTTATAACTAATTATGATTCATGTTATCAGATATATCCATCAAAACCAACTCAAAATTTAGAATATCCCCAACGACTAGGTTCCTTCCTAGTTCTTGTTGGCCTTTGTAAAGTACGCGGTTTGTATGAGTACATTAATTCATTTGGTGATCTTCCTGTTGCTGTTGATGGTGTTTCCCTGTATGCTAACAAAATTTTATTTAGAACAGTTTGAATGTTTTTCTTGTTAACTTTTCCTTCTATCATATATTTTTTTAAAATCGATTTCACCGTTTGTACAGCGCGTTCTGCCAAACCATTGCTTTGTGGGTGGTACGGAGGGGTTTTAAATAATTTGATTTTGTTTTGATCTGCAAAGTCTTTGAACACGCCAGAGTTGAAAGGAGGACCGTTGTCGGAGACCAATTCAGAAGGATTTCCAAAATAGGAAAATATTTTCTCCAATGCATGAACAGTATGTTGAGCGTCGGTGCAGTTCATTTGCTGGACTTCAATAAATTTTGAATATGCATCCACTAATAACAAAAATGTGAACCCTTCCCAATGAAAAAAATCTATATGCACTCTTTCAAAATGTGAGCTTACTTCGGCCATTTTGTACTTACAACTTCTTTCGGAACATTTCGACTGACCTGGCATGTTTTGCATGATTTTACAAAATTATCGATATCGCTATCTATGTTAACCCACCACACCGTACTTCTGGCTAACATCTTCATTCTAACTATCCCGTTATGGTTTTGGTGTAAATATTTCAATACTTTTTCATATAAAGATTTAGGAATTACAAGTCTATCTCCGTAATATAAACATTTGTCTTGTGTGGACAGCGATGTTCTCAAATTAAAAAATTTGTTGTCTTCGTGCTGTAAAACTACTTTATCTGACCAGCCATTCTTTACAAATTTATAAATTCTAACTAATGTAGTATCTTGTTTTATTTTGCTCGCTACTTCTTCCTTTGTTACCACCATTTCCATGGCATCCGTTAACGACATTATGGTTTCTACATTTGTCTCCTCGGGTAAAGGTAACCTAGAAAGCATATCAGCCACTGCCATTTGCCTTGCGGGGCGATATTGGAAATCATAGTCATAGCTCGAAAGTATAACTGCCCATCTTTGCAGCCTAGAAGCTGTTATATTAGATGTACCCTTGTTAGGGTTAAATATTTCTTTTAGCGCTTGATTGTCACTGCATAGCTGAAATTTCTGACCGTACAAATATTTATGAAATTTTTGGACCCCAAAAATTACAGCCAATGCTTCTCGATGTACTTGGGAATACCTACTTTCAGATTTCGATAAAGTACTCGAAGCAAAACTTATCGGTTTTTCTTGTCCATTTATAATATGCGCAATGTACCCCCACACCTTTAAGGCTAGCATCACAAAAAAGAACAATCGGTTTGTTTGGATCATAAATTTCCAAAATATTGTGCTCAAGAATAAGAACCTTAGCCTTATCAAAACATTGTTGGGCTTGCTTTGACCAAACGAATTTAATCCCTTTACCTAGAAGGTCATACAAATCTCTAAGCCTAGTAGAAAGGTTTGGAATAAAACTACTATAGTAGTTTAGTAACCCCAAAAAGGATTGTAATTCCAGTAAGTTCGTGGGACTTGGAGCTTTACGAATTGCATCTGCTTTTGCAGGATCTGGATGAATTTTGGATTTTGAAATAATATGGCCAAGATATTTAACTTGTTTTTCAAAAAAAATGCATTTTTCCATGTTGATTCGAACTTCATGGTCATTTAACCTTTTTAAAACTTTCATAAGCGTCTTTTTACAGCTTTCCCATGAATCTCCGCAAACTAAAATATCATCTATAAAGATGGCAATATTTTCTACACCCAACAGAATCCGGTCAATAACACTTTGAAAAATTGAAGCAGCTGACTTTACACCATTGGGTAACATAGTGTAGCGAAATAAACCTAAATGAGTATTAATTACAAAGTATAGCTGAGAACTTTCAGAAAGCTTGAGTTGCATATATGCACCTGATAAATCAATTACACAAAACCATACACCACCTGCAAGACTTGCGAAGATATCCTCTTTTAGGGGTAAAGGATAAAAATTTGAGACTACATATCTATTAAGCGTAACTTTACAATCTATACAAATCCTAATTTTACCCCCTGGCTTTGAAACTACTACTATGGGAGACGCAAATTTACTATACTCAATTGGTTCTAGAACCCCAATGTTACAAAGTCTTTGCAACTCTTCCCCTACTTTGTCTCTTAATTTATATGGAACAGGATATGCTTTATGGAATATTGCAGGTGTATTAGGCAATAATACAACCTCAGCCGTGAAATTTTTTATGCAATGGTTTGGCTCGTTTTTAAATAAATTTGGAAATTTTTCTTTAATTAACTCTAAAGTTTGTTCTTTTTTAGATAAATTATCAATGAGACCCACCTTATCCTCTTTGAAAAATTTCTTTTTCCAATTTGGAAAGAGTCCATTCAAACCGGGCCTTCCCAAAAGTGGACTACGTAATTTATCAGACTTTATCACCACCAACTCCAGCGGACACCTTTCACCAACAGCAGAAAGACCAACCAACAACTCAATTTTTCCGATTGATTCGATTTTTTTACCTGTAACCGTTAAAAGATTTATTTTACAAGCTTTTAATTCTACATTATTGAACTTATTTCTAAACTCATCTTCAGTTATGACTGACACACACGCCCCTGTATCAACTTCCATGTCCAAAAATTGGGTATCGGTATACACTCGAACGCTGGGTGCTTGATCCGAGATTCGATTTATTTCGGTGAAAACTCCATTTATGGATGAACTTGAATCATCGGATGATGATTCAACTGCCTCAGATAACATTCTTACGGCTCCCCGGTAACCTTTTTTATGATTGACTGGTGGACGTGCACGGCAAACCTTGGCTATATGGCCCATTTTGCCACAGTTGAAGCATTTCCAGAACTTTGCTGGACACTCGTCTACATCATGAAATTTATTGCATTTGAAGCAACTTCTCTTCGACATAGATTTTCCATTATGCCTTTGACGATTATTATAGGTGTGACTTGGGTTTTTCCAACCACGTGGATTTTTTTCGTTGTTAACGGTAAAAAATCCAACTTCTGACATATATGCTTATTTTCCTCTCTGATCATTTCGAAATTTACTGCACTTTTACATGCAATTGCAAATGTAAGCTCTTTTTTTGCAAGAGTTGTTGTCGTAACTCACTATTTTTAATACCACACACGAACTTGTCACGCAGAGCCCTTTCTTGAAATTCTCCAAATTTACAGCTCTCTGACAATGATTTCAAGGTTAAAATATATTCCTTGATTGCTGTGTTGGGCAAAATTTAATTGCAAGGTACAATTGAAAATAACAATTAATTAATTGTTAATTGTGATATAACAATTAACAATTAATTAATTGTTAATTGTGACTTTTCAATTAACAAATAATTAATTGTTAATTGTAAGTTTTTCAATTAACAATTAATCAATTGTTAATTGTTCTTGCAAATAAACTTTATAATAATAAAGGGTCCGCCAAATAACTTTTTTTTTTTTTTGAAAATGCTAACAAAAATAAACTACTGAATATTTTCTCAAATTTTTTATTTGAAAGTACAATTCTTCCGGTTAATAACGAATAATAATTTTATTCAAATGGCTGCCTCGGCTGGCCATGCAGTAGCCTACACGATCGGTCCAATTTTTAAGCACATTATCGATTGTGTGCAGCTGTACATCACCAATGGCTTCACGAATATTGTCCTTTAAAGCGTCAATTGTGTCTGGCTTGTCGGCGTAACACTTGTCTTTTACGGCACCCCACAAATAATAGTCCAACGGTGTCAAATCGCAGCTCCGAGGTGGCCAAACGACATCAGCTCTGCGGCTGATAATGCGATCTTCAAAAACAGGGCGCAAATCATCAAGTGTAGCTTCGGCTGTGTGGCACGTAGCGCCGTCCTGTTGTAATCAAATGTTGCCAATATCCTCCTCTTCAATTTTTGTGAGCAACATGGCCCGATAACGATCGCCATTGACTGTAACGTCCACTCTTTGCTCATTTTCGAAGAAAAATGGCCCAATTATGCATCTGGAACAAAATCCGGCAAAAAACGGCATCTTCTCTAAGTCGATCGCAGGCCCACTTAGCGAAGCGAAAACGTATTGGATGGTCACGAAATAAGCACTAGTTGAAAAAAAAATACGTTAAATGGCGGACCCTTTATAAGGAGGAAGGAGGAAGGAGGAGTAGCTCCAAGCTGCGCTAAATTAATCTTTTAGGTGCGATGTGATACGAGAAAGACAGAGACAGAAGTAACGTACGTGGCTTTAAGTTTGAGCGAGAGCGTGACAAGTGGCAACAAAAGGGAACATAATATGAGAGTGTACAGTGAAATATGATAATTAATTGTTAGTTTTAATTGCTTCTTACAACAATTAAAAATATTAATTGCAATATTTTAATTGTGTCTCGCAATTGACATGCGTTAATTTAAATAAATTAATTGTAATACGCAATTAACAGATTAATTGCAATTAAAATTAATTGCAATTAAATTAATTGCAATTAAATTTTCAATCAATTACTAAGATAATTAAAATATTAATTAATTAATGCCCAACACTGCTTGATTGACGAATTTCCCTGTTCAGCTTTCCAGAATTTGAAGGATTCACTAATTTCATTTAATTCAGGGTCGAAAAGTTCTTTTAGTTCCTTTACTAGCTCCGGGTATTTTTTCGTTTCGGGTTTCGTAGGTAGCAATATTCTACGTAATTGCTTTGATGCATCAGGTCCAATGTAAAGCAATAGGTACGCAACCTTTTTTGCATCGTCAATATCGTTCACAATAAAAAACTGTTGCAATCGACTTTCCCACTCATTAAAATCTGCCGTTATTAAAAACTGTTCAATTTGACCAACCGACATAGTAGCTTTCTTTAAACACTCTATTTTTATATTTTTTTCGTCTATTATACTTTCATTAGTTTCTCTTTCGTGATCACTCTCACCGTCTATCATTTGCCTTTTGTCCTCGTCGCCAATGTTAAATGTAAACGATACACACTCGTTGAGCTCTTACAATCGACTGATTTATTCTTCATAATTCATATACATAACAGTTCCAAAACCAGGACACAGGATCTTCGAAACAGTCACCGAAGCACAGAAAATTGAAGATGTATTCAAGAAGCACATCCAACAGCTGCTGAATGTGCATAGTGTAGATCGAGCCAATGACGGAAGAGATCAGTCAATCAAGACCATTTCTCAGATCCCAGCACAGAAGAGGTAGAAAGAGCTACCCAAAAGCTAAAAAATAACAAGTCCGTCGGGTCGGACGGCACACCTGCGAAACTCTTTAAATATGGAAGAGGTGTTTTGATGAACCGCATGCACCATGTCATCAACAAGGAGGAAGAATGCCTACCCACTGACTGGTCATCTACAAAAAAGGCAATCATATGTCATGCAAAAACTACCGAGGCATATTCCTGCTTAATGTTGCTTACAAAATCCTATCCAACTTACTGTGTGAGCGTCTTAAAGCATTCTGAAACACTATAATCGGCACGTGGGCTTAGGCCAGGGTTTAGACAAGGAGATGCACTGTCATGTGATCTCTTCAACATAGTTCTGAAGCAGATAGTTCGCAAGGCAGGTGTGAGTACGGAAACACTATCTTCAACAAATCCACTCAGCTCCAAGGCTACGGGGACGACATAGACATCATCGATTTATCCAAGAGCGCTGTGCTTGAGGCCTTCACAGCGATTGAAGAAGAAGCGAAACTCGTTGGTCTTGAAGTGAATGAGGACAAAACAAAGTCAAGCTAACAACAAACAAAGCAACATCTGTTCACCGCCAAGGACAAAACGTCACTGTTGGTAACATCAATTTCGATGTAGTTAAAGAGGTCACCTACCTTGAAACAAACATCAATCCAACAAACGGCACCTTAGTTTCGTCGCCTTAGTGATGATCCGAAGAAGATTTACCCTAGCGAACCGGCGCTGCTGCTTCGGTTTGGCAAAACAACTGGGTTCAAAACTCCTTACTCGAAAAACAAAGTGTCTGATTAAAAAAACTGTGATTTTAACAGTCCTATTCTGTTTTGCCAAGTGTTGGACGATAAGTAAAAATGTGGAATTGATACTGGGCATTTTCGAAGGAAAAAATCTTCGACGGATTTTCGGTCGTGTATGCCATGATGACGAATGTATAGAAGAAGATTCAACCGCGAACTGTACGAGCTGTACCAAGATGTGGACGTAGTCCAAAAAGCCAAGAAAAGACGACTACATTGGCTCTGCCATGTAAAACGAAATCTTCAATCAAATGTTCATCACATCGCATTAAAATTCGAAATCCATACCATTTTTGCGCAACACACTGTATCTTATTCATCATAAAATAGCAGAAACAACTTGAGGCCCCAAGCAAAAACGAATACAAAGCGCGCATTTGAATGCAACTCACCGATCTATCACCCACATTTCAGGCAGTGCAAGCACCGAAACTCGAACCCAACCAGTGGGATTTCACTACTACCCTTGGGTGCAATGTCGGTGCTTGTTCGAACTCTCGAGTGCTTTTCTCCTCGGTGCAGAGCCTCAGTTGTCGTCGTCGTCATCGGAGTCGTTGCTTCCCATCATCGCCTCGTTTCCGACGAAGATGCGACGACACTCACAACCGCACCAAGCAAATCGCCTGCATCACCCCCAAACTCCCGCTCACACGATTTTGTGTGTGCATGTTGTTTGCCCGGATTTGCATAGATTCAGCCGGAAGCAGTTGTTTCTTAAGCCTTTGTATGCCAATTGATCGGAAACCATGCTAATTCCAATTGAACATGGTTAAATGCCTCGGAAGTGCGTTTTCTACGGGGGTATTGAGGAGGTGGTAGTGTTTCACAGCTCAAAGTGCTCCCCTTCCGCCGCGCCGCGCCGCTGCCACCGGCAGCTAGCAGCTCTTGCCACAGCCATGGCTATTGGAAATCAGGCATTCTCGTGCATAGACCTTATTCATGAAGAGCCATTGAGTGTGACGTCTTTTGTATCTTCTTTACCGAAGATAGTATGGAGTCGTTGTTGGCAGGGGGTAGAGGTTGCTCTGTGGCTGATGGCAACGCCATAACCATACGTTTTTGGACCAGGCGGTCGGTGGTGTGGTGTTGCAAATGAAACGATTGTGTATCGGCTATGTAATTAGCATTGTAGATGACATTGAATTAAGACCAAAAGCAATATGCGAGTGTGGGTATTTTGTGATAAGGTGTTTGGTACAATAATGACATCGCAAGAAGGATTAGCAAAACCATTGTTAAGCACAAGTGTAGGGGAGACTGGGGACAAAAGTAACACGTCATGAAAGTAACAAGCCCATTTACAGCGTGAACGAACGTGTTAGAGAAATTCCTAGTAAATAGTTGTGCAAATAATTCAGCTTTTCTCTTTACTACTCACTTCTTGTTCAGCTGTCGAGTGATTAGCACGTGCTATATCCGAAAAAAGAAAAAAGTGCATTCGTTGGAATTTTTTTAAGTGCCAGTTTTTTAAATAAATATAGAAGAAAATTTTTATATTTTTGGGTAAGTTTTTGCTCAATCATTATCTAATATTTTGTTTTTCGATCTCAATCGCCGTTTTGAGTAAATTTTGAAGTGTGCGTGAATAAAAAAGTTTTTTCCAAAAAATGAGGGCATGTGGACAAAAGTAACAGTAGACCATGTGGACGAACGTAACATGTTACTTTCATCCCCAAAAAGATTCAAAACTTTTTTTTTGTTTTTCATGTTTAGAATGCCTCGTTTTCGAATTAGAAAAACAAATCGCGGAACGGTTGACACATCGATTTATAAACAGGCAGCTGAGGATGTAACAACAAAAAACAAGAGCGTGAGGGCCGCCGCAAAAGAATATGGTCTCTGCCATGTAACCCTCTCTCGTTACATAAAAAAAGTTACAAATGGTAATCCCTCTGCCACTGTTGGGTACAGAAGCGTCAGAAGAGTATTTTCTGATGCTGAAGAATACGAACTGGAAAAATACATCGTCTCATCCTCGAATATGTTTTACGGCCTTTCGCCGAAAGAGGTAAGACGCTTGTCGTACCAATTGGCCGTTAAACATAACAAGATGTTCCCATCTTCGTGGAACGAAAATGAAATTGCTGGAACGGATTGGTTTAGCGGATTTTTAAAGCGACATCCTACCTTGTCTCTCCGCTCTCCTCAAGCAACAAGTTTAGCGCGTGCGACGAGTTTCAACGAGACAAATGTCAATACATTTTTTGACAAGTTGGCTGAAATAATGGACCGATACAAATTTGAGCCTAGGGACATCTGGAACGTAGATGAGACCGGTGTTACGACAGTCCAGAAGCCAAATCATGTATTAGCCAAACGCGGAACAAAACAAGTTGGTGCCATTACATCTGCTGAGCGAGGAAGATTGGTTACAGTGACCATAGCCATAAATGCTCAGGGAGGTCATACTCCACCGTTTTTTGTGTTCCCACTGAAACGATATCATGACCACATGGTTAGAGATGGACCGGTGGGATCAGTGGGAGCAGGCAACGGCAGCGGATGGATGCAGGAGGGTGAGTTCTTGATTTTTCTTGAGCATTTTAAGAAACAAGCAAAACCAACGCTGGAAAATAAATGTTTACTCTTGCTCGACAACCATGAGTCACATTTATCTATAAAATGCCTAGATTTCTGTAAGAGCAACGGAATTGTGTTGTTGTCTTTTCCGCCCCATTGCACTCATAAATTACAGCCCCTCGATCGGGCAGTATATGGGCCTTTTAAAAAAATGATAAACACGGCTGCAGATGCTTGGATTCGAACAAACCCCGGAAAGACAATGACCATCCATCACATTCCCAGCATCGTAAGAGAAGCTTTTCCGCTATCAATCACACATGCAAATGCAACTGCTGGGTTTAAATGCACTGGAATAAGTCCATTCAACAGATGCATTTTCACACCTGTAGATTTTGCACCGTCCAATGTTACCGACCGCCCACTACATAACAGCAGTGAAAGTAAGGAAAACCAGAATAACGAAAATTTTACTGACGAGCAAATCTTTAATTTAACATCAACAGTCGAAAATATTGATGCAAGTAAATTAAAAACAAAAATTTAATTAAAATTACAAATATTTTACTCATACAGATAATTCCTTCATGTGAAACTGCTTCCATGCTCGATATTGAAACAAATTTACCTTCAATGTCCAGTTTCGAAATTGCATCCAATGTACCATCAACATCTGGTCATGCCAATGTAACTTATTATTTGTTTGCTTAGCATGAAGTTATCACTAGTAAATTTCATTCTAGGTTATCCCTCCTTCATCACCGATGCAGTCTCCAAGTACATCGGCAACAATCCCTTTTTCACCTGAAGAAGTCCTTCCTTTTCCTAAAGCTGGTCCAAGACTGAACACAAGGCGGGGAAGAAAGAAGCGCAAAACGGCTATTCTCACGGACACACCAGAAAAATTGGAAATCGAGCTTGAGTATCAAAATCGAAACAAAGCAAAAAAAAACGGTTCTCGAAACGAAACCGTCGTCGAGGGGGCGGATCAACAAAAAGGGGAAAAAAAGAAACAGAAAGATTTCTGACAGTGACGCTTCTTCAAGTGATGGCAACGATTGTTTGTGCTTGGTATGCCTAGAGTCGTTCAACAAAAGTTGTGGAGGTGAAAAATGGGTTCAGTGTCAAGAGTGTAAGGGTTGGGCCCATGAAGCTTGCACAAAAGGTGACCCATTTTATATGTGTCACAACTGTGTTTCGGAATGAAAAACTTATTACTTTAAAGACTTGATACATCTTTTAATCCTTACTTTTTTTTAAGTTTAATAACTCGGTCCTCTAACCTGTTTTATTGTTTTGTTTTTTATTTATTTCTTTGAATTCAGAAATATTCATTGAATATGAACTGTTCGTTATGTTCCTTAATTAAAATAAATATTGATTATCATTAATAAACTTGATAAAAAAACGTTTTCAGTATTTTAATAAATTATTTTTTTTTTAATAATTGTGTTACTTTTGTCCCCGGTATGTGTTACTTTCGTCCCTCACATTGAGGACGAAAGTAACAAGGGAAGACTTTTAGAAAACTTATCACAGCTACATGAATCCTTCAATGTATTAAAACTTGACTAAATAATATTTCAGATAAATAACCCATCTTTCAGAATGCATATATATTTTTTTTCCTTTCCAATTTTCACAAAAGTAGGAACCCAAAAAGTGAAAAATGTTACTTTTGTCCCCGGTCTCCCCTACAGACAGAGACCAAACGAGTATCAGAGATTCCGAAATTGGATAACAATTTATTAAGCTAACTGTGTTCTGCAAAAGCGTTTAGTTTATTGAATGGGATTTGGACAAATGACTGCGTGATTGTCTTACAATAAATAACAATTAGAAAACATTTACAAGAAGCTTAGTGCTTGTACAAGTCTACAAGGTTGTGTTTTTTTTTTTTTTCTCAGATTGACAGGATTAGAGATTCATTTTAACACGTGCTGTTTTCTAGGTAAGACTGATTTTTCTGAGGGGATAGATTAATTGATGAAAGATTTCGGTATACTTCATACATATCTACTTAAGTTAAACCTGCGACTAAGTATTAACATAGGCTATTGTAATATCAGCTGCTTACTTAGTTCATTGAAATCATTATTGAATTCGACCACCTCAGTCGGGATAACATCAGTTGCCGATCGGTCAACGTCCAGCACAACCAGAAGGCAAGTATCTGTTGCTAATCGAAGCAAAATTAAAGCAAAGCCATTTCTAATTAGCAAACACCAAGCAGTTGCCAACCGATCGTCAAACGTTAAACCGCACTGGCAGACAGTCAATAGTCTTTTAATAGCCAGCTGCCAGCCCTAATTAAGTCAGTTGAAGTCAGGCACTCGAAACGATCAGACGTGTGCTCCGGAGTGTTAAGTTTAAACCGTAACTAACCAGACGTAGACTTCCCCCCACCTGTGGTAACGGGTCTTGTCACTTATACTAACCCATTTCCAGATTCGTTTGCGATTTACCGGATTCATCCGTGATTTACCAGATTCGTCTGCGATTTAACGGATTTGAGAAAAGTCTCAACTCTCGAGCAAAAAGAATATACCCTGGCAGCATTTCTTGATATCGAGGGTGCGTTTAATAACGTAAAAACGGAATCAATCAAAACTGCCTTAGTTGAAGTTGGAGTTGAATCTGTCATTGTCGATTGGATCTTCACCATGTTAAATGGCAGAATTATCAACTCTGAAATGGGAGTTAGCACTATTGAGAAAACAGTTACTAGAGGTACACCACAGGGAGGAGTCATCTCACCCCTGCTCTGGATCCTCTTTCTCGTAGTCAACAAAATTCTCACA
Source organism: Sphaerophoria taeniata (assembly GCA_943590905.1). Lineage (NCBI taxonomy): Eukaryota > Metazoa > Arthropoda > Insecta > Diptera > Syrphidae > Sphaerophoria > Sphaerophoria taeniata. The sequence goes on from OX016540.1 coordinate 202,374,046, forward strand.
AAGTTTAAAGATCAGGGCATAAAAATTGTAGCATATGCAGATGGGGCGCTGTTTCGAAAAGATACCTTTTGTTCATAGGGTAATTTTTCTTAGATTTTCGTCTGTTTTGGTTTTTATTTTTTTAAATTGCAATGACTGAAGACTTCAGAGTCGATTATTGTAATATTCGCGGGCTTCGAATAAATTTTCTGGCTGCATACATCCACACTGTATCCAACAGGCCAGCTGTCTTGGCGCTAAGTGAAACCCAAGTAGGTGAGAATTCCGATCCTACTGAATTTCTCATTCATGGGTAAAGCTTAGTGCCATTATTCTTTCCCCACCATGGTCTCGCCGTTTACATTAGGAATGATGTAGCTTATCAGTTCTTGCCTCAATATGGACGTTGCTCCAACTCTTTTTTTAACTTTATATGGTTTAAATTCTCCGTCAATAAGCACATCATTCACTACTGTTTTCTCTATCGAAGCCCAAACCTGGACAGAGCTTCAACTTCTCGTGAATTTGACGCTCTGTCTGACTCCATACAAAGAATTGAATCCTTGTATCCTGACACTGAAATCGTTATTACGGGCGATTTCAATGTACACAATTCTTCTTGGCTTCTCCATTCGGGCCCGACAACACCCGAAGGAATGTGTGCCGAGATCTTTGCTGAGTTTAACCACCTGACTCAGCTTGTCACTGAGCCTACTCGAATATCGGACATTGATGGCCAAGCGGAAAATACTCTTGACTTGTTCCTTACGTCCGACCCTGATAAATACACTATCTGTGTATTAACGCCTCTAGGCAGATCAGACCATAGTATTATATCTGCAAATTTCTCGTGTCAAACTAATCCAGTTAGAGAAAGAGCTCCGAAGAGAACCGTATGGCAATATGAGAAAGCCAACTGGGACGGTCTCAATAATTTTTTCCGGATCTTCAACTGGTCACTATGCTTCCTCGATAGTGACATAGATTCCAGCGCTGATATGATTACTAATATGATTATTTTGGGAATGAAAACTTTTATCCCGAATAGGGTTAAAAGCATCAAACCCAAAGAAAAGTCATGGTTTGATTCAAGCTGTAAAGAGGTTATCAGGGAAAAAGAAGTAAAGTTCCGGTGTTTTAGAGCCAACCCAACTGAGGAAAACCGGAACAAGTTTAAACAAGCCAGGAAGGCCTGCAATGCCCATATTCGACGGACCAAGTTTTTGCATGACCAGAAATTAAGGTAAAAATTTCTGCAATGTCCCAAAGGCAGTAAAATTTTTTGGTCATTTGTAAAAAATATGAAGAATTCTTCTTCTTCCTCGGTCCCTACGCTCGTTGACAGTGACACTCCTGTTGTTAGCTCTCTCGAGAAAGCTAACCTTTTCGCTAGGCAGTTCGCCTCCAATTCTACGCTGCCAGAGAGTGTCATGACTCCTCCAGCTCTTGAGCGCGTCAATGATTCCATGGGACAAATCTTCTTCCGCACTCGTGCTGTGGCGAGAGTCTTAAAAGATCTCAACATACATAAATCCGCTGGTCCGGATGGTATCTGTTAATTAAAATTTGCATGAATTCTTAATTTAAAGGTTTACTCTTATTTCTAAATAATATTCGAACAGAACTATTGTACTTAAAAATCAAACATACCTATTCTAAACAATTGTGAGCTTAAAATGATTCTCTTACAACTAAACTTAAACTTAAACTTAACTAAAGAAAAACTATAAATTGAAGTGTTACAAGCTTATCTCTTTCTTCTTGATTCATCTGTCTTAATAAGCTCTTAATACTCTGCTAATCGTGTTAGCCCTTAAATAAATGAACTTTTTATACATTTAAAATTAAAATAATTTGATTTTTCATTTATCATAATTTGGAATTAAAAAATATTAATTTCTCGTAAAACATTGGTGACCCCGACGTGATATCATCAAGATACACGTCAATTGAAAGCTTTTCTGCCTGCATATATAACCTAATCGTAACCACATGGCAAACGAAAATGATGACGATGGGCATAAAGGCTCCACGCACGATAAAAAGCAAAAGCAAGTAGACTTACTTCGAACACGTCGATCTGTTGTTATCGATCAAATAAAACGCTGCAGTGATTTTGTCTCTAAAGTTGAAAAAAATCCCGACCTTACTTCAGTTCCTGAAATAAAACTTCGACACGAGGCTCTTCTTGAATCATTCACGAACTTTCAAAAGGTTCAATTAAAAATTGAAGAAGCAGACCCAACTGAAATAAAAACTACAACTCGATCTGATAATGAGGAATCATACTACTCTACATCGTCATCGCTGCAGGTTATGATGCATAAATTGGAAAGCCCTTCGTTAGACGCTTCAGTGTCATTTAACGCAACTCAGACCAGGTTTGATCCAATTAAACTACCGAAGATTGAACTTCCTATTTTTTCAGGCGATATAACCACGTGGATGTCATGGTTCGAGACCTTTAGCTCTCTTGTCCACAATAATCCACACCTCAACAATCTTTCAAAGTTTCATCATTTGGTAAGCAAATTAGGAGAAGCAGCAAGGTCTCCGATTGACGGATTGAAAATTGTGGATGAAAACTATGAAGAGGCACTGAAGAGGCTTAAGGAGCGCTTTGAAAACAAACGCGTCATTGCACAGGAGCATCTCCATCGCATCTTTAACTTGCCACGAATAATGAAACCATCGGCGTCGGCTGACGATCTTCGAAATTTAATGGACAAGACCAACAATCATCTAACCTGTCTTAGGAATTTGAAACGCCCCGTCGATCAATGGGATGATCTTATTGTGTACCTACTGACATCGAAATTGAATAACTTTACTGCAAACCGTTGGAATGAAGAATCACCTGTCGATCGTTTACCTACCCTCATAGAGTTCAACGCTTTCATAAAAAAAAGATGCCAAATAATAGAAGGTAATATCTTGAATCATTCGCTATCTAACACAATTTCACGTCAAAATGTTACTAACAATAAGGGCGTTCCAAACAATCATCGTTCTATTCAAAAATCATTAATTGCCAAAGTAGAATCGAAAGTCAAATGTTCATTCTGCCTCAAAGCTGGTCATGTCATATACAAGTGCTTTAAGTTTTTAAATTTATCTACCTATGATCGTCATCAACAAATAACTGAACTCAAAGTGTGTAGTAATTGTCTAAAAACAGATCAGCATGCACCATCCAATTGTTCTGCTAGTGGCTGTCACATCTGTGGTGAAAGACATCACACTTTATTGCACTATGCTAGTACACCCTCAGCAAACTCCGTTATCATTGAACCTCCAAATTGCCAATTGAATACAAACGCAGCAGTTTTCGATTACTTCTCGTCTTCCGATGTTGATTCTAAGCAAACACTTGCGTCATCATCTCCTAGTGATGGGCTAGGTTCAAATACACTTCTTGCTACTGCTTTAATTAATGTTTACGATAGCCTTAATCATCAAGTCCCATGTCGCGTACTTCTTGATTCAGGATCTCAGCTAAATCTTATTACCCAAAGTTTTGCTAGACTTCTCGGAATCAAAATGTTGAAAGTAAATCAATTGATTAGCGGAATAGCACAGAGCCTTTCGTCTTCAAAATTTAAAGGCTCATTGACCATAGCTTCACGATCATCTGCATTCAAAACAACCGTTGAAGTTATTGTATTAAAAACGTTAACTACGAACATTCCTGATCAAAACATAGATATATCTAATTGGAATATACCAAAAAATATCACTTTGTCTGATCCGTTGTTCCATATTTCGCAAAAAATTGATTTGGTATTGGGCGCTGAAATATTTTTTGATTTGATGGCCGTCGGACAAATTAGATTAGGATCTAATTTACCAATACTCCAAAAAACTACACTCGGATGGGTAGTATCAGGACCATACCAGCACAATCAGAACATGCTATATAGACAGGTTAACTATTTTGCAAGCCAACCCCAAGGAGACATGGTATTACATGAGGAACTTAAGAAATTCTGGGAAATTGAGAATGGTTTTGACATAAATGAAATTGAACACAAATTGAAAAGGTCGGAGATTGATTGTGAAGAGCACTTTAACAAAAATTATTGTAGACTGGATGATGGTAGATACCAGGTTCGCTTACCTTTTAAATCAAATTCACTGAAGTTGGGTGAATCATTTTCACAAGCTCTAAACCGATTTAAATATTTAGAAAGACGTTTTCACAAAAATAATGAACTTCGCCGAGAATACGCCGCTGTTATTAACGAATTTCTTGATTTGGATCATATGGAAATTGCACCAAATATTGATTTCTCTAAACCTCATTTCTTCCTTCCTCATCATTGTGTGATGAAACCATCAAGCTCTACCACAAAAATGAGAGTCGTATTTGATGGTTCAGCAAAAACGACAACGGGAGTATCTCTCAATGACACTCTTCTCACTGGTCCAGTTATTCAAAACGATTTGTTCTCCATTATAATCAAATTTCGGTATTTTGCTTTCGTCTTTACTGCGGATATATCAAAAATGTACCGCCAGGTTGCATTGCACCCAGCTGACCGCTGGCGCTGTTTTCACCTCATTCTCTGGAGAGAGAGTGAGTCTGATGAGGTGAAAACTTTTCAACTAAAAACTGTCACATATGGAACTGCCCCCGCCTCCTATCTAGCTACGAAATCATTACAACAACTATCCGTAGATGAAGGTCAAAATTTCCCTAATGCAACAAAAGCTATCAACATGGATTTTTATGTTGACGATTTGTTAACAGGTGCGGCAACTCTGGAGGAAGCCTTAAAGTTAAAATCAGAGTTGATAGACTTACTAGCTAAGGGCGGATTTATATTGCGAAAATGGTGTTCTAATGAAGAAACAATTTTGAAGACTGTAGATGAGGTTGATAGGGAGACATTGTTTAGAATTTCCGATTCCAATGCAATAAAAACCTTAGGAACGTTTTGGAACCCAACTTCGGATAAGCTGCTTTATGACTGCCCTAAGAACAAAAACAAGTCCGGTACTAAAAGAACTGTATTGTCGGAAATTGCGAGTCTTTTCGATCCATTGGGACTAATTAATCCTATAATAGTCTTGGCAAAGGTTTTTATGCAACAGCTTTGGAGACATGGTTTTGATTGGGATGAAAGTTTACCAATGGAGTATCACTGTCGATGGTTACGCTTTAGAGAAGAACTAGAACATGTTGGAAAATTTCAGTTCGATCGTAGAGTTTTTTATGGCACTTCAGATACTCAACTACATGCATTTTCTGATAGCTCTGACTACGCTTACGGTGCATGTTTATATGTGCGTTCCATCAAGGAAAATGGAGATATTTCTGTTAACCTCCTATGTTCAAAATCGAGAGTTGCCCCCGTAAAGAAAGTCTCAATCCCTCGCTTGGAATTATGCGCAGCTGTGTTGATGGTTCGTCTCGTTGACAAGGTTCTGCATATCTTTGATGGAGAGTTTTCTAAGGTTCATTTCTGGACCGATTCTTCTATTGTGTTGAGCTGGATCTCGGAAGAATCATCAAATTTTGAAACATTCGTTGCCAATCGTGTCGCAACTATTCAAAGGTCAACAAATTTCGAGCAATGGCATCACGTTCGTTCTAAACTGAATCCTGCAGACATCATATCTCGTGGATCATACCCCCTTGATTTACTCAAGTCCGATTTATGGTTTCATGGTCCAGAGTATCTTAAGCTAGAAGCAGAGAAGTGGCCAGTCTTAAATCTTAACTATAAAAACGTATTTGATGAATCACTTCTTGAAAGAAAAAGCCAAAAAATTATCCTATTAGGATTGAATACTGAGCCCTTTTGGCAAACAATTAAATTTCATAACGACTATCTTAAGCCACTTAGAGTCGTGGCATATTTATTAAGATTTAAAAACAACTGCTTGGCAGTCAAACGAGATAATGAAGAACCGGTGTATGGAGAAATTACACCGAAGGAATTACAAAGATCATTAACCTGCACAATCCGAATGATCCAGCAAGAACGATTCTCATCGGAACTTGATCTTATCCGCAACAATAAACCTATCCCTGGAAGATCACACTTAGCATCCCTTCGCCCGTTTATTGATGGTGATAATCTCTTACGCGTAGGTGGAAGAATAAGAAATTCTGATCTGGATTATGATGCAAGGTTTCCAATATTAATACCCAAAGATCATACATTTACTGACGCAATGGTTCGTTTCTATCATGAAAAATATTTACATGTTGGTCCTCAAACTCTTCTTAGTATAATCCGCGAAAAGTACTGGCCAATACATGGGAAGATAATTTGCAAAAAGGTTTGTCGCCGCTGCGTAAGATGTTTTCGTGCTCAACCTGTGTCCGGAAATCATATAATGGGAGATTTGCCTAGAACTAGAGTACAACAATGTCGCCCCTTCTTAGTTGTTGGGATTGATCTTTGTGGACCATTCAATATACACTTCCGACGACGAGGGACATGCCCTGTTAAGGGATATGTTGCAGTTTTTGTCTGTTTTGCTACGCGTGCTGTTCATCTGGAAGTTGTCGAAGACTTGTCAACTGTCGCATTCCTTGCGGCTTTAAAAAGATTCATTGGACGTCGCGGTTACCCGTCCACAATATTTAGCGATAATGCTACCAATTTCATTGGAGCTCGCAATGAACTTTTATGCGTTTATAAAATGCTTCAAACCCCAGAAATTCATAATGAAATAACTCGTGCCTGCGCCTCGGATAATATAACTTGGAAAACAATCCCTGCCAGATCCCCACATTTTGGTGGTTTGTGGGAAGCTGCTGTTAAATCAGCGAAATTTCACATGAAACGTATACTGGAAGATGCATCCTTGACTTTTCAAGAACTAAATACGATCATAATTCAGATCGAATCCGTTCTTAACTCACGACCTATTACTCCATTATCTGATAATCCTTCTGATTTAAATGCACTAACACCAGGTCATTTCATTATAGGTTGCCCACTCACCTGTTTGCCAGAACCAGACATCACTGAGATTAAGTCTCTAAACTCTTTAAGTCGATATCAGCTACTTCAATGGTATTTTCAAATATTTTGGAAACGATGGTCCAGAGAATATCTCCAAAGTTTGCAACAGAGGACGAAGTGGAAAACGTCAGGAAATAACCTTAAGATCGGTGACGTCGTACTGATAGCTGATGAAAATACCCCACCACTTAAATGGAAACTTGGAAGAATCATAGAGACACACCCTGGAAAGGATGACGTTGTTCGCGCAGCAACCATTAAAACCTCTACAAGTATTATTCAACGAGCATCAATGAAACTAAGAAGATTACCTATAAAAGATTTTGAGGAATCTATATCTCCTCAAGGCCGGGTGGATGGTGTTTCCGCCCGGGTCTGTCTTAATAAGCTCTTAATACTCTGCTAATCGTGTTAGCCCTTAAATAAATGAACTTTTTATACATTTAAAATTAAAATAATTTGATTTTTCATTTATCATAATTTGGAATTAAAAAATATTAATTTCTCGTAAAACAGTATCCCCGCTATTATTCTGAAGAGGTGTTCTTCCACGCTGGCAAAACCCTTGCGTAAGCTTTTCCATCTATCCTATTCTTCTGGGCTCGTTCCGAGCAGTTGGAAAACAGCATTTGTCCAGCCAATCCCAAAAAAAGGCGAATCTTCTTCTCCCTCCAATTATCGTCCGATTGCACTTACGTCCCTTCTTTCTAAGGTCATGGAAACGCTGATAAACTATCAGCTCAAGAAATATCTCGAAGACCGAAAGCTTCTTAATGACCGGCAGTACGGCTTTCGCAGCAACAGGTCCACTGGTGATCTGATGGTTTATCTCACCGAACAGTGGAACAAATCTTTACATCGTTTTGGAGAAAGTAAGATTGTTGCACTTGATATTTCAAAGGCATTTGATAAAGTCTGGCATCTTGCTCTTTTATCGAAAATGCGTGCTTTCGGTATCGATGAATCCCTCCTTCGTTGGATTAGAAATTTTCTTTCGAACCGTTCAATACAAGTTGTACTGGACGGATTCAAGTCTGAAACCCACAACATAAATGCTGGTGTGCCCCAGGGCTCCGTTTTGTCTCCGACCCTCTTCCTCATTTTCATTAATGATCTCTTGTCTGTTACGTCTTATCCAATAAATTGTTTCGCTGACGATAGTACCCTTAGCTTTACATATTCGTTTCCAGACTCACTTCCTTCCTCTTCGGATGTGGAACTGCAACGGCAAAATATGATAAGCTCATTAAACTCTGACTTAAACAGCATTGTACAATGGGGAATAAGAAACCGCGTAGAGTTTAATGCTTCGAAAACTCAATGCTGTCTTGTATCGTTGAAGCGAGATATACCCCCCTTGCCACTATCCATGAGTGGCACTTGCATCAATGAGACCGAACATCTCGAGATTCTCGGTATGTGCATCACTGACCACCTCTTGTGGAACGAGCACATATGCGATGTCGCCAAAAATGCCGCAAAATGTTTAGGTTTCTTAAGGCGATGCAAGAAATTTTTTTCCCCTTCTGATCTGGCTACCATCTACAAAACCTACATACGTCCTAAGCTTGAGTACAATTCTCACGTCTGGGCTGGGGCTCCAGTGACGTACTTAAATCTTCTGGACAGTATCCAAAAAAGAGCATTCAAAATGATTGGTGACAATACCATCGTTGAGTCATTTACATCTCTAGAACATCGGCGTAATGTCTCATGTCTCACCCTGTTTTACCGATACTTCAACGGTTTTTGCTCTAGTGAAATAGCCAGTTGCATTCCTCCCCTTAAGACATTCAACCGTAATACCCGCGCCTCCAGGAATGCCCATCAGTTCACCCTTGAGCCCAACTTCGGACGTACTGTCAAGTACAGAGAATCGTTCTTTAGCCGTACTACGCGAATGTGGAACTCTCTTCCACACTCTGTCTTCCCCAGTCATTGTAATATTGAAGAATTCAAAACCAATGTTCACCGACACCTCCTTTTACATCCTCTATCCTTTCCCTAATGCTCGCACTGTGCTCTTGGCATATAAAGGGTAATGAAAAAAATCCCTTGAGTGCGCGTTAATTATAAAAAAAAAAAGATAACATAGTGGTTTTGGTATCAGGCATCATCGAAAACATTATGGAAAACGCATTAAGGGATTTATCTTTTTGGGCAACAAAGAACGGTCTCGGGGTCAACCCCACCAAGACAGAGCTAGCTGGAGGGCTTCAACCCTCCCAAACTAATCGGTATTCCTCTAAAACTTTCGAAGGAAGCTAAATTTCTAGGAGTAATCCTTGACTCCAAGCTTACATGGAAGCGTAATACTGAGGAAAGAATGAAAAAAGCACTATGAGCATTCTACACATGCAAAAAGACCTTCGGTGTACGTTGGGGTATGCGACCGCAAGTCATCCAATGGATGTACACAGCGATTGTCAGACCCATTCTTACCTATGGCTCTATTGTATGGTGGAAAAATCAAGCTATCTCAAGAACCTGAATAAGATGCAGAGACTAGCCTGTATAGGAATAACAGGGGCTCAGAGATCCACACCACAAGCTGGGTTGGAAATGATCTTGGATCTCCCGGCTCTGGATGAGTTCATAAGGTACACAGCAGCCAAAACTGCAATTCATTTAAAAGAACTGAGTTTTTGGAGGCACAGCACTTATGGACACGGGTCAATCTTACAAAGATATGACACGATTCCAGGACTGATGGAGACGGTTAAAAAATGGAATCAGGAACAGGCGCTGGAGTGTTTTGCCAATCTCTCAACATCAGAGTGTCGTCGTATAAACTCCCAGCTGACTGAAGTGTCTTTCAGGCCGAGATCTTTGCCATTGAAAAAGCAGCTGAATTGGCACATCATGAAAAGCTAAGCTCCTCGGAGAGTACTTTTTTCGTGGACACCCAGGCTGCTATCAAAGCCTTAGCCAGTGAGACCATAAGATCAAAAGCAGTTTTAAACTGTAGGAAGGAATTAAGTAGAATCTGCCACACTAACCAGGTTAAGCTCTGCTGGGTTCCTGGACATAGCAATATAGAAGGGAACGAAATAGTATATGAACTAGCCAGGAAAGGGTCAGAAGCAGACACAAGTAGTAGCGACCTTTCAGTTAGGGGACCACTCGTCCCGATTGGGGTACTCAAGAGGAAGATAGACCTTAAATCAAAAGAGAAAATCAATAACTCCTGGAAATCCAGGGACGATTGCGTAATCTCTAGAAGTTTATGGCCTAACACTAAAATGAAACTCGGTATATTCTATCGCTGAGTAAAAGGAACATTAAAATCCTGATAGGTGTACTAACGGGTTATTGCGCCATTGGCACAATGGCCAACAAGATAGGGGCATTTGTACCCGATTTCTGTAGGAGCTATCAGGATGAGGAGGAAATAGAAACCATTAAACACCTGCTCTGTGACTGTCCGAACCTCCAAACTATCCGACTCTGTCATTTCGGAAATAGGTTTGTTGGAGAACTGGATGATCTAGCACGGGCCGCAATGGCAAACATGAGGAAATTTATAGGTAGCACAGGCTGGTTCGTTAACGAGCCAGTCCACGTTAATCGGCAATTTTGAGGTGCATCGATGCTAACTTTTATTTTTATAGGGGTTCACAATGGACCAGACCCCGTGTATGCAACAGCTTCACGCTGTGCACAGCCTTTATCACCTAACCTAACCTAACCTACCAGATTTGTCCGTGATTTACCAGATTCGTCTGCGATTTACCGGATTCGTATTAGATTATTTGATTTGTTTTTTTTTTTTACATACTATCAGAATTGGTATATGGGTTCATTCTGACTAGAACTGCAAACTCCAGCGTTTATTCAATGTTAAAAATTCTTTTACTGCTAACAAAAACCTTGAAAACTATAACTAACACCTTCCGAAGAGCATTATTTTTTCTCACATTTAATTTTTCCTGGTGTAGTATTGTGTACTGTAATAAATAATAATATTAACTTTGGGAACTTTGTATTTAAAAACAGTCAACAATGAATAAATATTCATTGGAGATTGAGAGAATAAAAATCATTCTATGTATAGCAGTCAAGAAGTAAAAGTGTTTATTTGAAGATACTATATTGGCGACGAGGAATAAAAAAAAGAAAACGAAAAAACATAGAAGCAGAAACATTGAAAATATTTTGAACACGAGAATTTTGAAGAAGGAAGATTTCATACTCTGTAAAAAAAATGGCAAATGACTTTCTTGGTAAGAAATTAGAAAAGAAATAAAAAAAAAACAAAGGTATTAAATTAAATGAAGGAGACATCATTTATTTTATTGATATATTGAAAAAAAGAGTCAGTTTGACAAATTGTTGCCATTTAATTTTGTTGTTATTTCTATTAAATGTGGAGAAGGTTCATTTTTAAGATTATTACCACAATTTTATTCTGTGTTTGCTGAAAGATTTTGAAAGCTTTCTAAGAATTTGTGGACAACAAAACATATTCTATGTTTATGATTAATATTAAAGATTCGTGCATTTAACTTATGTAATGAACAGAATATGTATGTATTTGTATGTGTGTGTTTATAAAGTATGGTTTTGTAGTACAAAAAAAGGACACATATAAAAAAAAGCTTAAATGCTGAAACGATTGCGTAAACAAATGAAAAGATTACGTAAACAAAATGTAATATTTGTTAAGTCAAACAATGTCATAACAAAGTGATTGCATAGCTTAAATGCTGATAGTTTAAATACTGATAGCTTAAATGCTGATAGCTTAAATGCTGATAGCTTAAATGCTGGTAGTAGGGATGTCGAAAAAATATCGATATATCGATATATCGATATTTTTTTCTGGATTTGTTGATATTTTTGAACGATATTTAATTTTTCGATATATCGATATATCGATATAAAAATCCGAGTATCGAAAAGGTATAAAAATTCGATATTTTTTGATTAAAAAAAAAATCTTCAAAAGGAATGCTACACAGTACACACTGCACTAAAAATTACTCAACTGCTATAATGTTGTTCTTCTTATTTTATTTAAAATTATGTCTTTTTATAAGTCTAGTAATGTTGATGGTTGAATTTGAAGTAGAATAGGCAAAATTATTTTTTTTGTCATATTGTACCGATATATCGATATATCGATATTTTTAAAAATAAATATCAAAACCGATATTGATATTTTTTAAAAATATCGATACGATATATATCGATATTTTTTTGAATTTCGACATCCCTAGCTGGTAGCTTAAATGCTGTAATGATTGAAATGAAGAAAGAATTGAATTACCTCTTTGAAAAGTTCTAAGATAATTTTATTTACGTTCTAGACACTATTCGATCATTAGGTCTTCAAGTTCAGGAGTTTGATTATTCTCTACATACAAATAATGTTGGAATAGAATGGCAGAAACGGTTGCGTTCTTTCGAAACAATGATTCAAGAAAGTCGTATTCATGATGAAGATTGGTAACATATTTTACTTTAACATTATGCCGGCTCAAAAAAAAAAAAAACGAATGTTAATCGTTACACTGCCAGACCTTTCAGAAAATTTAACATTTGAACCATTAGCGAATATCGAAAAACATATTCCACATAATATGACTCAATTGAGAGAACAGTCAATAAATTAAATACATTTTTCCTACCAAAAACAAATACCACTTATGAAAGGCACTTATTAAGGCAAATGAAACAAAAATCACATGAAAACATCGATATATTTACAATTAGGTTAGATCTGACTTTGGATCAAATTTGGAAGAAAATGTAAAAGATCAAATTATTCAAAATTGACTGAAGACTACTCTCCGAAGAGATTTGCTCAAACGAGGTGATGCTAGTCTCGAAGAAAATGTTCGTATCAAATCAACGGATAGAGACTGGAAAAGTTTTCAAAGCATACGGTGAATATGATTTGCCATTAATAGGTGCATGTACTGCTGAACTTGACCTATCCGGCAAACACAGCTGTGATTTTATATGATAAAAAGTGGAGGGAAACTTCTGATCAGACGAGAAACCGCCACTAAAATAGGCATTCTGAAAATCAATCGTACAATTAATAATATAGATGAGGGAAAGATGCTGCAAATGGGAAAAATGGAAGGTGTTTTGGAAGATATACCAATAAAGAAAGATGGTAAGCCCGTAGTTCAACCATACCGAAGAATCCCGATAGCATTAGAGAAAGCAGTTGACACAAAAATTGAGGAACTTCTTGTGCAAGATGTCATTGAAAAAGTTAACGGACCAGCAAAGTGGATTTATCCGATGGTCGTTCATCCCAAAAGGGGATAATATTCGGCTATGCATCGTTATGCGTCGAGCGGTCGAAGCCATTGAGCGGGAACATTACCCTCTTCCAACAATAGAAGATTTCTTGCCACACCTGGGGAAATTAAAAATTTTCTCTAAATTTGATGTAAAGAACGCCTTCCACCAGGTTTAATTTTGCATTCTATATTTATTAATTTTTGGTTTTACTTATGTCTTCAGCAATTGTCATGATAAGGTTTTTAATGAAACTATAATCATAAGATATTTAGATATTATTATTTTGTTTTGTTGTTATTTGATTTCAGATTGAAATATCAGAGAAATCAAGAGAAACTACTACCTTTATAACACGGAGAGGTTTATTTCGTTACAAACGGTTGATGGAGCAAATATTGAGTGGATGCAACGATTACCTACTGTTCTGAAAACATTTAAAACAAGTTGCATATCACTTAATCAACAAAAGTACGTTTTCAGGGTCGAATAACATCAAGGGGTATATTTCCAGAAAATGATAAGTGATGAGTTTTTTTAGGTTTGGTGAATTATGTTGGCAAGTTTATTCCAAACCTTGCAACAATAACTGATCCACTTCGAGTATTAACCAAAAGAGTCAAAAGTTTACTTGGAAAAGTGAACAGTACTTCGATTATTAACCAAAAAGAGTCGAAAGTTTACTTGGAAAAGTGAACAGAAGAACTCTTTTGATAGACTTAAAGCGTACATGTCAGATCAACTGTCATTGATCCAAGAGTCATTTCTGATGTGGAAAAATGATATGCACAAACGGAAAAAGAAGCATTGGCCAATGTTTGGGCACAGAAGGATTTCACTTTTATTTTTTTGGACGAGAATTTGAATTGGTTACTGATCACAAGCCAATCAGTTCAAGATGATACAATTCAAGCGGTTAAGATTGCACTTCGTGAAAATAATTGGACTGGAAAAGCATTCCAATTAAAATTTTTGTTTTCAACTAAATTCTGTTTTGCAGGTGAGATTTTGCTGCGTGGAACACGCATCGTTATTCCAGAAGGTTTGAGAAGTCGAACGCTTGATTTGGCACACGAAGGTCATCCGGGAATAACATTGATGAAGCAAAGATTACGTTCCAAAGTTTGGTGGCCAAAAATGGACTCAGATGTTGAGTGAAGCAATATCGTGGATGCACATTAGTATCTGCACCATCAGCACCAGAACCATTGAAAAGAGAGTTGTTGCCGTCTAAACCTTGGCAGCACCTTGCTTAAGATTGTTTGGGCCCACTACCATTACAGCACCACTTGTTTGTAATCGTTGATTATTATAGTCGGATTCGGACTACCTCTATCCATTACTGCCGATAGTAGAAGACATTTTATAAGTGAAGAATTTCGCGACTATTGTAATCATAACAATATTCATTTGATTAGAACGACACCATATTGACCACAACAGAACGTGAAAACACTAATAGAAACTGGAAAGTTGATTTGGACGAATATTTACTTATGTACCGTTCAACACCACACTCAACAACACAGAAAACACCATCAGAAATGCTTTTGGTCGTAATATTAGAAATAAGCTGCCAAGTATTCACCAGCCAATGAAAGTTGATGAGGAGACTGCTGAAAAAGAAAGAGAAAGGAAAAGTATATGCAGATAAACGAAGACGGGCAAGAGAAAATTATATACAGAAAGGAGATGAAGTTCTTCTGAAAAGGATGACACAAACTAACAAATTAGCGTCTAACTTTGAACCTGAACCATATAAAGTATAATCGAGGAGAGATGGTGAAGTTGTCGTTATGTTAAATAATTCAGGCAGAACTTATCGACGAAATGTTTCACATTTAAAAAAGTTGAATACAGCTGTAGGATCAAGTGTAATGTCAACGGCAAGTACTTGTACTGTAGAACTAAGATGATCACTTATATAAAATTTTAGATTAAAAAAAAAAAAATGTATTAACTTCAAAAGAAGAAAGTAATGTAGTATTGTGTACTGTAATAATATTAACTTTGGGAACTTTGTATTTAAAAACAGTCAACAATGAATAAATATTCATTGGAGATTGAGAGAATAAAAATCATTCTATGTATAGCAGTCAAGAAGTAAAAGTGTTTATTTGAAGATACTATACCTGGTTTCTGTTTTTTTTTTTTTTTGACATCTGTGTGCCTTGGTGCAAATGTACAACTGCAATCAAAAACACAACACCAAACTACGAGTAGTAGAAATAAAATGTACATTCCCAAATTCAATTCCCACATAGTCAAAGCTCTCTGCAGAAAAGGATATCCTTTCTCATATTGAAGCTTCTATGTTTGAACATCCGCCTTGCATTGTCTTTGTCGGAACTTCACTATCAACATCCTTCGGTTTCGGTAGGTAGAGGGGAAAATTGTTGCGAATAGAAAAACATCACTTCATTCCTCGAAATCAAAGTAGTTTATGAATATCCGATGAAGAAGAAAAAAAGGACGGTACGAAAAAAAAACTATCCTTATGCATAAAAGAAACATAAAAGCAAACCAAACCACTTAAGGCGATGTCATCCTTGCAGATTCTGTTTCTATTTTTGTTTTTTTTTTTTCAATTTCATTATTCTTCGTGTTTCCAGAAACTTGCAAGAAAAAACGAGATACTTGTTTCAAGTGCTTTCACTTGGGTGAGGCTGAGGACACCAATTTGATCTTTTTAACAGAACACACACATAGAAAGAAATCACTTTTAACGAATAATGAAGAACAAGCAACAGCTTTGAATGTTTGAACTTGGATGAATTCGATCAAACAGATTTTGTCTGCTCGACGTGTTTCTTAAGAAGGCTCGAGGTATTCAAGAAATAAGAATGCAGAAATTGTCAATTTAATTTTTCGCTAGAAAAAAGGGAAAGCAATTTTGTAATTCTTGCGAATTACTTACTCATCGTGAAGCCGGTATTCGTATTTAAATGTAAGACCTTCAAGATTCTGAATCAGGTGGTTTTGGATTTACTACCTTTTCTTAAAAATCAACATTATTTTTTGGAGAAGCAAATAGATATGTGTAATTGTGTAACCTAACCATCCAACCATGAGAAAACTCCTTTTTCAAGGTCGTCTATACAACCTCTGACCGAGTTAAGTTATACAATCTCTCTGCATCCATCGTTGCAAACAATTTAGAGATAAAAGTAAGAGACCGGTCTGTACTGGGTTGGTAGATACGATTCTTGGTAGTCTGAACAACAGACAATAAGCACGGAATTTTCGAACATCATTTATTTTAGCGATGAGGCATATATCTCACTCGGTGGATATGTAAACAAATAAAATTGCCGTTTGGTCCAAGATCAAGATAAAGTAATTTCATTTTTTTCTATAGAGCTACGCAAAGGTGGTTGGGTGTTGTAGGATCTGGGGGCATATGATATATCTTTTCCTACACACAAATTGCTTACTTTACCTCCAAGCGGTACCTGGTACTGGTTATATCACGAGATATTAGTTGCAAAACGTATAAGCGCGAGTGCAAACAGAGAAACAGAAGCAAAACAAGAGCCCTACAAATTTGGAGGTTAGTTCGAGGGGCTAACAACCTCGGATAATGACCACCCTCAAACGGCAACCAGACCCGGAACGACAACGGACTACGCATTGAGAGTTTGTAACCTGGAATGTAAGAACACTCTACACTCCAGGTGCAACTCAAAAACTTGAATCTATCCTCACGCAGTAGGTATAAAGGAGACATTACTGCGACCCAGGAAATACAATGGATAGGATCAGGGACAATGAGAAGAACAAAATTGCGACATTTATTACAGCTGTCATCAAAGAATGCACATGTTCGGATTAGGATTCGTCGTTGGAAATCGCCGAAGATCGAAATTCATGGATTTCAAGCCAATTAGTAATCGCATGGCTGTAATACGCATCAAGGCCAAACTATAAAATATCAGTCTAATATGTGCATTAGCCCCTACCGATGATGCTAAGGAGCAAGGAGGATTTTTGCGACCTTCGACGAAGACTTCTTTGGCGGATTAGTTGGAAAGCATAGCCTCCACGTAGTTACAACAGATAACGGCTTCCAAATAATCGACTTTGCTGCAGCTCGTTATAAGGTTATAAGTAGCAATAGGTTTCCAAGACGGTGATCTGGCGACAGGTGATCTCCGGATGGTCGAACTATTGAAGTTATTTGAATATGTGTCATGTTAACAACCCACAATACAATACTCTTTAACTTTCACCTGTTAATAGTAACTTTAAATTATTATACTGAAATTAATCAAGTAGCAGATTTGATAGAAAATATGATTGTGAAAATTTAACAAAAATATTGTAACACGAACCACCAATCAAATTGACCATATGCTAATCGGCGCAAGGCACGCATCTATCACTTTGAATGTGCGCACTCTCCGAGGAGCAAATTTTGACTCTGAGCACTTTCTGGTAGTGGCTAAGTTTAGAGCTCGAATACCTAACGACAAAGAAACACGTGCGGTCCAAATCAGTTGCCTAAGCATTCCGGATAATGCCAGAGATTACAGTGCACGTCTGAGTGAGCGACTTTCCGCCGTCCTCCCAAATACCACAAATTTCAACACCTTGTGGGACCAATATCAAGAAATAATAAAAAAAATATGTAGCCGAAACCACAATAGGTTACCAGCCACCCCCGAAAAAGAAACCCGTGGACCGTGGTATCATTATGAGTACGCGTTATTGAAAAGAGAGACGTAAAATGCACGTTTGCAGATGCTGCAACGGAGAACAAGAGCAGCAAGAGAAGAGTACCGAATAAATAGGAGAAATTAGAAAAAGACTCTGCGAAGGAAGGAAAGAGCATCCGCAGTTTCTCAGCTCAAAGATCTAGAAGAGTCTCGGGCCAAGAACAACACCCGGCGCTTCTTTAAAAAGTCGAAACAATTAGCTTCTAGTTTCAGAACCAGGATACAGGCTCTTCAAAACAGTAAAGGAAACCTAGGCACCGAAGCACAGGGAATTGTAGCACAGCTGCTGAATGCGCAAAATGTCGAGCGAGCTAATGAAGAAAGAGAAGCAAGACCAGTCAATGAAGACCCAGTCCCAGCCCCCAGCACAGAAGAGATAGAAAGAGCCACCCAAAAGCTAAAATATAACAAGTCCGCTGGGTCGGATGGCATTACTGCGGAAATCTTTAAATATGGAGGAAGTGTTTTGATAAACCGCATACACCAGGTCATCAACAAAGTGTGGGAGGAAGAATGCATGCCCGCTGGTTAGTATTAAAGCTCCTTATGCCCCATCTACAAAAAAGGCGATCCTCCAAGGCTTATCCCTGCTTAATGGTGCATACAAAATCCTATCCAAAGTACTATGTGAGTGTCTAAAATTGTTCTGCAGCACAATAATCGGCACGTATCAGTGTGGCCTTAGGATAGGCAGAAGAACGATAGACCAAATATTCACACTGAGGCAGATCCTAGAAAAGACCAACGAATTTTAAGTCGAAACCCACCATCTTTTCATCGACTTCAAAGCTGCTTATGATAGCATCCACTGCCAAGAGCTTATAATGGCGATGTCTGAATTCAATTCGGGACCCCGAACAAACTGATCCAGCTGTGCCGCATGACGCTAAACAATACGCAGTGCAGTGTGCAAATGGGTAACAGCTCATCCGTGTTGTTCCAAACATACGTGGGGCTTATACAATGAGATTCGTTGTCATGTGACTTCTTCAACATAGTCCTGGAGTAAATAGTGCGCAAGGCAGGTTTGAGCACGGAAAAGACTATCTTCAACAAACCCACCCAGCTCTTAGGCTATGCAGACGACATAGACATCATCGGTCGATGCAAGAGCGCTGTGCTTAAGGCCTTCACAGCGATTGAAGAACAAGCGAAACTCGTTGGTCTTGAACTGAATAAGGACAAAACAAAGTACATTCTACCAACAAACAAAGTAACATCTGTCCACCGCCTAGGATAAAGCGTCACTGTTGGTAGCGTCAATTTCGAGGCAGTTAAGGAGTTTACCTATACCTACATCAATCCCACAAACGGCACCTTAAAGGAGATCCGACGAAGAATTACTCTAGCGAACAGCTGCTACTTCGGTTTGGCAAAAAAAAACTGGGTTCAAAACTTCCCACTCGAAAGACAAAGTATCTGCTATATCAAACTCTGATATGACGGATTTTTGGCCCCGTATGCGACGATGGCGAATGGTACGAGCTGTACCAAGATGTTGATGTAGTCCAGAAAACCAAGAAAAGACGACTACATTGGCTCGGTGACATCGAGCGAATGGACGACAATGCTCCAGCCAAGAAATTCTTCTCATTGTAGCAGATTCGAGACGACAAGGAAGACCGAACCTACGGTACAAGGACCAAGTGACGCGGATGCCAGAGCTCCTGGATTTGGCGACTGGAAAGTGCATGCGAGGGACCGTTCCCGATGGAACGCTGCAGTGTCTCAGGCTGAGATCCTTCATGGATTGGTAGCCCGATAAGAAGAAGAAGAAAAGCTACGCAAAGGACCGTGTGTATGCGAATAGTCCCCGAACTCTAGACGCATTAAAAACCAACATTACTCTAGTTTTGGCCGAGATACCGCCCGTTATATTCCAAAAAAAAGTGGTTAAAAGTTACCTGAAAAAATCACATGCTGCGAAAACTCCCGAATGATGCGTGTTTAATTAGGCTTTATTTTCGAAACCGAAAAATGATTGGCCCTGTAAGCAGTTAAACCAATCTCATATGGCCAAGTATTCCAGGCCTGAAAGTCCTTGGCACTCTCAATTTGAAATTCTAATTAAGTATCATTACAATAGTTACATGAACCTACTAAGGATTTCAGTTGTGTTAAATTTTAATGTCTTCCCGAGTTCCATGTGTCCTTGATTTACATTAACTTACGAACACGGTTTCTTATCGCTCCAACGTCTTTTATTCCTCATTAATTTCTATTTATTTTTTCCCAAAATAAAATTTAGAAAAAAAAATCATGATAGATGTTCCACAGCGATATCCGTGCATACAAACACATGTACCTACTTACATCTATCAGATGAGTTCACCCAAACAAACATCCAAACACACAAAGATTCAAGATAAACTTTGAAAATTACTTTCTGCCATTTTCTTCGAAGAATTTTATTGTACTATTTTGTATTCCTTTAGGGACAAGAAAGACAGCCAACAGCGAAGCGTATCTCTCTGTATCTATTCCTATATACCCCGGCCATATCTTCCTCTTAAATGTACCTATTTCATTTTAAAAGGGAAACAACAAAAAACAAGGAGAAATGTCCTTGTTCCAGCACTTGACAAAACAAAATGTCACATAACGCCTATTTAAGCTGTCATGGATGAAATGAATCAGAAGAAAATGTTGATTTATTAAATGCTACTTTTATGAGAATTGTTGTTGCTGTTTTCCTTGTTTTTTGTTTTCGAATTGGAATCGGGAATGACTTTTCAAAAAACAAAAAGAGAGAAATAAAAAGATAAAAGATATTTTTGTTTCATTTGTCGTCTTTCAAATTATAGTGAGAATGTCTACTTTGTAAAACTTTTCGTCAACTGTCGTTGTCAAGTTATCATGGGTGTCCAAAGTGTCCAGCGTGTCTCTCTCTCTCTGTTCATGTCCAATTTTAAAGATGTCCCATCATATGATTTTTTATTTCTTTCCGTTTTTTTGCTTTTTTATTACACTGTTAAGGTTTGGATGCCGGTCTTTAACTTTTCGGATGGCCATAGCAAGGAAGAAGTTGGAGTTAAATATTTGATAAATTGTTTTTGTTTGATCTATCAATTATGATTAGTGTGCTGCTTCAAAGTTACGTCATGTATTATGCACAATTCCACTTCTAAACTGTCATAGTCTTTTTTTCATGAGAGGTTAAATTAAATAAAGCCTTTCTGAGAAAGCTTATTTTTTAGAATAGACAGTTCTGAATTCATTGAAACAAAGAAGAATTTAAAAATCATATACTAAACGGAGTAGGCTGTTAATACTAACTACCCCACAACGAAGGAGTGTTCCCACCAAGGCACTCCCAACGAGCGACGGCAGAGAATGAATTTCTTTTTTTGGAATCAACGGTGGCGTCTTCAGTTCCAGTTAGGCCGAACTACTTACGGGCTACTTCGACTTATTTGAAGCCCAGGCCGTAAAAGGAGCGGTTCTTCCGGCTCTTGCACTTGGAGTCACATCAAGTACCTGGTACTCCAGGTTGGGGGTTGTACGTCGGGATGACTTTTCGACTACGTAGAAAAAGATTTAGTTACGAAGCTACAATAGGCCTCGGAAACGGACGGATAAACTGATGACGACCCAAGCAAATGTATTGTTTGTCTGATCCTGAAGAAAGGAGATCTTCGAAACTGCGCCAACTACAGGGGAATCAGCCTACTTTAAAGCCCGAATTCTTGACAAAGTTCTAGCCTTTAAAACTTGGTTTAGTGAAATTTTGGAACTCATTTGAGTTTTAAGTCAATTCTTCACCAAGGTCTAGTGTGTTAGAACTCCGATTTAGAACTTTGTTCTTTGTTATAGTTAGAACTTCGATAAAATTGGACCCTCAAATTCGGGGGTCAAGTGCCTTAGAACTTGGATTTATTAGAATTTCGTTTTTTCAACGAGCGAAATGAATTTGCTGATTTCATATCGGACAACGGCGTCGACCGACCGTTCGTTGGGAAAAATTGATATTTATTTACTTTGTTTCATTTGGTAATGATTTATTGTTGGAGTTGTCAGACGACCGCGGCACCGTTGTTTCAGTGGACAAAACTGTAGACACATGAGCTGTCGGTGGAAAATTGACGGTTTGGGACGGCGTCATTAGAGTTGTAACTTTTTTTTTCAACCAGAGAGCATGGGAATCTGGTGGCATTGCATCAGAATCAAATGATGCTAATCTTGTTAGCAAATGGTCAATGAAGTATACTTCGGCGATGGCGACAGCTTAAAGAAAGCCAAAGCCTAAGTGTAAGCCAATCAATCATTAACAATTCTTTGAGTGCATGTGAAGCACAATTTAACGCCGATCCCGAACGGCGAAGCACTTTTTTCTTGACAGTTTATGGGCACGAGTAGGATTCAAACCCCAGGTTCTGCGTAACAGCAAACACACAAACTAACATGCCACGGACATCACAAAAATAAACATACAGTTCTAAAGTTAGACCGAGATAAACTAGATCGAGTTTTAAAGGGAACTTAGAACTTTGTGAAGAAATTGGGCGTATAAGCCCTCTTTCGATCAACTAAGGTAAAACTATATAACACCCTTTCCATCCCAGTCCTACAGAAGGTATGGTGCAGAAGCATGGACCCTGACAAAGTGGGATAAATATGCCTTCGGCTGTTTCGAGACGAAAGTTCTTCGGGTCATCTTTGGTCCCATAAGCATTGTACATTGTACATAGTACGATATGAAATGGAGAAGAAGATAGAACAGCGAACTTTACGGGTTGTACAATAACGTGGACCCAGCCACAAGGGTGAAGGTCCAGGTATACAGAAGTGGAAGAGGACCTCAATTAACATGGAGTGCAAAACTGGAGACAGCTAGCTAGGGACCGAGCTGGCTGGCGGAGACTGTGGATTGAGGCCCAAGTCCACAACGGACTGTAGCGCCAACTGAAGTAAGTAGGTACAGCACGTGCTTGGACCTTCTTCTCCATTCGTCATCGCCGCATACCGGACCGAGAATTTGTCAAAGAATTTTTGTTTTCGAAAGTGCCCAGAAATTCCCCATACTCGGCGCCATAGAGTAGGACTGGTAAAAGCAAAGTTTTGTATTGCAGACACTTTGCCTTTCGAGTGAGGAGTTTTGAACACAGTTGTTTTGCCGAACCGAAGTAGCAGCGGTTCGCTAGGGTAAATCTTCGTCAGTTTTCCACAAAGGTTTCGTTTGTGGGATTGATGTCTGTTCCAAGGTAGGTGAACTCCTTAACTACCTTGAAATTGCTGTTGCCAATGGTAGCGTTTTATCCTAGGGGGTGAACAGATGGTACTTTGTTTTGTTCTCATTCACTTCAAGGCTAAAGAGCTTCGCTTGTTCTTCAGTCCCTGTGAAGGCCTCAAGCACAGCTCTTCTGGATCGACCGATGATTTCTATGTCGTCCGCATAGCCTAGGAGCTGGGTGAATTTGGTGAAGATAGTGTTTTACGGGCACATACCTGCCTTGCGCTATCTACTCCAGGACTGTGTTGGAGAAGTCACATGACAGCGCATCTCCTTCTCTAAGCCCCGCGCATGTTTGAAAAAACCTAGATGAGTTGTTACCCATTTGCACACTGCACTCAACGTATTGCTGAGCTACATGCCGTACAGCTGGATCAGTTTGTTCGAGATACCAAATTCAGTAATCGACACCATAAGGTCTTGGTGATGGAAGCAATTATAAGCAGCTTTGAAGTCACACAATGAATATGCAGATTTAAATTTCTGCACTAACCTTGTTATTTCCACTAGGGCTAGAATAACGACCGGAACAATGAGTTAACGCTCTCAAATTTGCTGCATCCGACTCCGAGTTTCGGTAGAAAATTTATATTATTTGCAGAAATATAAACAAGGAATAAAATATATCAATAAATTCAGTCAAAAAATTGACCTTAAAATTTAACGACTTCAAAGAATGGTCTTTCTTGTAGAAATAAAAAATTTAGTACGTATACGCCACCGTGCCCCAGTCTAGAAAATTTCAATTATTCTTGTATTTCCTGATGCGGTAATAATAAAACAACATTTCTGTTCTATTCAACAAGACATAAAGTCAGTTAAGTTCCTCGTTGCAAAGTCCAAAGTGAAAAATATCCCAAACTATCGTTATTCTTCTAGTTTTCAATTAACAAACCTGGCAGTTCTGCAGCCTTATTGGACTATTAAAATTTAAATTGTAAACACAGCAATAAACTTCTTCACCAAATTGCTATTAACGTTTGGCGCAAAGCCATAACGCTTTAAAAATAACATAACTCTCCCTCAAGCAGCAACATCCAAGCAACCATATTTGGCAGCGATGTCCTCTGGTTTTCAAGTAGTAAGCAATTAAACAAACTTGCAAAACAGCCTGGCTTTATATTCATGGCCAAGTGCAAAGCTATCTCTCTCTGGGTAGAACTAAAACAAACCATCCCAAACGTTTTAAGTCCTCTTGATGGCCGTCCTTGTCGACATTTGCCATGTCGTTGGCGTGTTTATGATTTAAGACATCTTTTGGAATGACCAGAATTGGAAGCAAAATTCTGTCGTCGTCGTTGTCGTCGCAGTGGTGGTCGTCGTCGTTGGTTTTCTATGAACTAAGATCTAGCGGTTAAATATACACACGCACACACATTTAACTAAAAGATAACTTTTCACTTTATTTACCTTTATGATGGCACTCAGGAAGCCATAGTTGCCAACATATAATAATAAAGCCATTTTATGATGTGTTTGGACGCTTAAACCAACATCCCAGGATGGAGCACTTTTAAATTATTTCCATGACCGTGTTGTTCTATATAGTGTTGTCGGTTGTCGTCCTTCTTGTTGCCTTGCGTCGTTGTCGTCGCATTCGTCGCCGTCGTCGTGTCGTGTAGTTCAACATGGCTAAGTACACCATCGGCTACCAACTAGGCTACACAGTGTCAAGCTTAGATGAGGGTACAAGGTAAATAAATTTGTTGACTTTTCTATGTTTCATATTTTCATGTTTTACTTTCATTCTGTATCCACCCATCAGCGCCGCCATCATCTAGTGGCCATTCAATGGGATGGGATGATGAGTACGGTTCGAGCACGGGCTATACAAGAGTACACCTTGTTTGAACAGCAAAGATAAGCAGTACGGCTTGAAAATGGGGATCATAATTTCATCATATAAAGTGACAAACAGGTAGTTAGAAAAGTCATGCTGCGGAAAGGGGTTTGGGGTCGCATGTTTCAAAAATTGAACAAGATTATTTTTAAGAGGATATGTGTTTTCTAGGTGACTTAATTTAATGTTTGGCATCTCGATAAAATGAAAAAATTAAATTTATTTCAAAAATTAAGCGCATACGAGATGAATTGTCAAACAACAAAGAGCAGTTCTTTTTATGATTTATGTTTCGAGATTTGTGTTTAAAGTACATTCAAGGCAGGTTACTCAAATATCTTGGCAAGCATTTATTAAGCCAATAAACTTTTTAAACTGTTTCAAAGCTGATTGTAGACATTAAATTTTCATTAAAAATGATAAAGTTTTCAAAAAAAAGTTTGAAGATGATTCGGTAAGGAGTATGCGCTTGTTCATCTTCATTGAGTTTAACCCCCTTACTTGGCTTATCACCGATCCAACTTGAATATAGGACATTAAAAGCCAAGCGGAAATAAGCGACTTCGTTCCTAGCTCTGACCATGATAAATTCACTTTGGCAGTGTACCTTTACATGCCTTAAAGCTAAATCAATTCAATTCATGCAGAGAAAGAACTCTTAATAGAACTGTATAAAGCAAAACAAGAAACCAACTCGAGCGGTCTTAATAGTTCTGAAAATTTTCAAGAATAGTGGCGTTCTACAGTTCTGATAAGATCTTAAGTTTCATCTTTTTTTGGATAAGAACTCTCTTCCCGAACAGAACTAAAAACACTAAATCCAAATAAAATCTGTAAAATTGTGCATCTATCTAAATCTAACGATCTAAAATCATCTTTGAGTTTAAACACTTACTTATATACATACTTAAAGTTGCGCTGATATCCCTTGTGGACTTGGGACTCCAAGTTGATTGAGTTCCTCTTCTACTTGTGTGCACCAACTGAGTTGCGTTCTTCCTCTACTTCTACGTCCGTCGGTCCGGAGCATTGATGTCCATTCGCTCTAAATGACCGAGTCATCTGAGTCTCTGGACCATGACCCTTCTGGCTAGGTCCACGTCGTTGTACAACCTGTAAAGTTCAATGTTGTATCTACTTCTCCATTTCCCATCAATGCACACGGGGCCAAAGATGACCCGAAAAACTTTCCTCTCGAAACAGCGTTAGGCACATTCATCCGGTTTTGTCAAGGTCCATGCTTCTGTACCATTAAGCAGGACTGGGATGATGAGGGTGTTGTATAGTTTTACCTTAGTTGTTCGAGAGATGAATGCGTCTTTTGTGACGTTCTATCCAAGCCGTTAGTGTTGGGTGTCCTTCTTTGAAGACAGCATATACTTCGTTTTGCCCTCATTTACCGCTAAGCCCATTTTTGATGCTTCTGGCTCAATTCTCATAAGGGTGCCATTGATTTCACGCTGTGTTCTTCCCATTATAGCAATTTCATCGGCGTACGCCAGAAATTGAACAGACTTTTGGAAGATTGTGCCTTTAGTATTGACGATGGAGTTTTGCACTATCTTCTCAAGAACGATGTTAAAGAAATCGCCTTGTCTGAATCGTTTTTTGACATCGAAAAATTCCGTAAGCTCGTTGCCAACCCTTATGGCGCAGCGTGAGTTTGCCATTGTCATTTTGCACAAGCGAACGAGCTTGGCAGAGATGCCAAAACTAGACATAGCTTTATACAGTTTGTCTCTGTAGATGCTGTCTAACGCGGCCCTAAAATCGATGAAAAGGTGGTGGCGATTTTGAGTTCATAGGTTTTTTCCAGGATCTGCCGCGAAGTGAAAATTTGGTCGATTGTTGACTTTCCCGGTCTGAAGCCACCATTGATAAGGACCAATCAGATTGTTGACATATTACGGCGGAGAGGATCTTGTAGGCGATTTTAAATAGGCTGCTTCCTCTGTTTTTGGCGCAGTTAAGAGGATCACCCTTTTTCAGGAACGAGCCAAAAATGGTGAGGTTCCATTCATCGGACATGTACTTCGACCATATGTAACAGATTATTTGGTGCCTGCTCCTATCTAGATCGTCACCTTCTACTTTGAACAGCTGGGCAGCTAGACCATCTGCTCCAGCAGCTTTGTTCACTTCTTCTACGTCGGGTTCACGGAATTGTTGGCTATCATCGTGTCCGATTAAAGGCTCCTGCCTGACTCGACGGCGGGATTTTGTTCGTCGTCACCGCTATACAATCTACAGAAGTGGTCTTTCCAAATCCCCAGCATTGATTCTACTATGATGTTCGGTTCTTCCTCGATGACCTTAAGCAAGCTGTTTTACCTTCCGGTAGAACCTCCGAACTTCATTCCTGCTGATAGCTCTCTCAACATCCTTGATCTGACGCTTCTCATGCTCCCTCCTTCCCTGCTTTCTGGCAATGTTGCCACTGGTCTTCGATACTTGATGTCGGTGGCATAGGACTTCTTATAAGAGGTTACTTGACACTCTATCAGAGAAGGATCTGGCATTTCCTTGTTTTGGCCGTTGTCGGGATAGTCGTAGCGCCACCTTGGCTACGACGAGGTAGTCGTCCGAGTCGATGTTGGCTCCTCAAAAAGTTCGAAGATCTAAAATGCTGGACAAGTACCTTCTTTCGATCGCAATGTGATCAATCTGGTTGATGGTTGATTGATCAGGAGATCTCCATGTACCTTTATGGATTTGGAGATGTGGGAACCAGGTGGTTGCTACCACAACATTTCGCCCTGCGGCAAAATCGATCAGCCTGAATCCGTTGTCGGAAGTGGTGTCGTGCAGGCTGTGCTTTCCGACTCTTCTGCCAAAGATGCCTTCTTTTCCCAGCTTTGCGTTAAAATCGCCGAGGACAATTTTCATGTCATAGCTAGGACATTGCTCATATGTTTTGTTCAGGAGCTCGTAGAACTCGTCTTTGGTGTCATCCTTTCTCTTTTCTGTGAGGGCATGCGCGCATATTAGATTAATGTTGCCGAATGTTGATTCGGAGCGTTCGTGATGCCTATCAATGCATTATAACGATGTAAATAAAATGGAGAAGAACAGAAGAGAACCGAACTATTCCATCACTCATGAGAAACTTCAAATTTTAACCCAAGCCCTAACTCACATTTTAAGGCCCAATTGCTTATTAACAATTTTCACAAAATTATTCCAAGTCGCTCTGAGAGACTTCTTTAACCAGTTTTTTGTATGCTAACATGTTTCTAACTCATTGAGCCCGTTTTTAAATCCTATTTGACATTTTCTTGGAAGAAAAGCTTAAATTTCCTAAGAAATCATTTGTTTAAACAGGAAATAAACATTATCCCTTTTATTATCATTCGGTAAACATGTTTTATTTTAATAATTGTTTAGTAAAAACAAAAAAAAAAAGATTTCTTCGAAAATTATTAAACCTTGAAAATATATCACAAAATAAAAAAAAATCCCCCGAATCGTTTATAAATTCTTTATTTCCCAGGAAAGGAAAGAAATGTATCCTTCCTTATTTCTTGCAAATATTCTCACAGCTTTTTTCTTCCCACTGTCTTATCGCTATCGCATATATCCTTAAGGCAATCTGTCAAAAAGAGAATCCCAGACAAAATAGATAAAAATAAATACAAAATATATTGTAACAGAGCAAAAAATGCTCTTCGTGTCGCTGCAAGGATAAAATAAGGATACATTTTCCGAACCCAATAAATAAAACCAAAAATTCATATATGAAGAAATATGAAATCAGAGACAAAAAATCTGTGTTTCGTCATATTTGTGCGTCCTCGTTGATAATAAGGCGACGCGAGGGGTGAGCAGAGGGTGTCCGAAGGAGCATTTTGCGAAATGAAAGGCGATATTATGTATCGATATCGGTTTTCTTCCATTTTTCCTATATTGGCTACAGGAAATAACCTGAGGAATTTTTTAAAAAAATCCGTTTGAAATAACACAAGTTTCAAGAGAATAAAATATCCATAAAACAATTTCATAGACCAAGCCCAAGAGTTCGAGCTAAGATATCGACATACCTGTATACGTAGGTAAGCTATCCAGATCCAGGACCCTATGATGATGTATATTTTTAGATGTTTGTCCTTTATTTTCTTTCCAGGCATTTATATCAATTTTAGTAGAGAATACATTTCGAAGCCCCTATTGCCTTTGAAAGAGGTCCTTTTTGCCTTTTTGGCAAAAACAGTCTTATGGGCTTGGTACACCTTAAGGCTGTAAGAAATAAGTTTTTTCTTATGAACTGATTTGATTGATGATAAATAGAAATTGAAAGGGAAAAAATTTAGGCACAATTAGATGGAAACATATTGCTTTTCATTAAACAAAAATGTCTTGAAGCTATGTTAGAACTGTGATGAATTTAAACATTTTTTTGTTTCTCTTTCATAATATGAATTTCATTATTTATTTAGGTTATTTTAATATCTAAAAAAAGACTTGTAGAAGCCTAAAGTAAAAGAAAATGGATTTTAATTTTTATAGGAAGTGTGTATGTATATTTATCGTGTGCTTTACACATAATCGAAATCGAGCCCATAGATTTGTAAGGCAAGCCCGAATTTAAAAGTTGCCGATTTGCAATTTTTGTTGTGCTGCTACTGTACCCTGATATATGAAGAAGTGGTTCGATGAGTAATTATTAAGCCTTCAAAAGTAAAAGCAAAATTATTGTAAAGGTGCTATTGCCTCCAACTCCTTTAATCCGTCTGAGAGACACGTTTTTTTCACGATCTGCAAACTAGGCGTCCATGGAGACGGTGACCTACTCATTCGACTTACTCTGCCCGGTGAGTGACTTGACTTTTCAAGTGAGGAAACAAAAAAAGTTGCAGAAATTGTCATGGTTAATACTGTTGTTGAAAAACCTCATGGAAGAGTGGGAAAAGTGCATTTGTTTTCAAAAAGAAAACTGGAAAATTTGGAAAAAAAATGGGTTTTCAAATGGAAAATAGGGCAGTTGCCCGTAGCTTAGTTGGTAAGTGCGTTGGCTGCTAAGCAGAACGTCGTTGTTTCGAGTCCTACTCAGGCCAAGTTTTTGTTTCATCTTTCACGGGCGCTGCCTCTTGCGAAGACCTGACAAATCTTCCAAGAGTATCAATCTGTCATGAAAAAGTGCTTCTCAACTCTGCCGTTCGGAATCGGCGTTAAATTGTAGGTCCCCTCAATCCTTCACACGCACTCAGAGAATTGTCGCCACTCTTCAGAGCAACCCCAGAATAATTATGGTTAACACAGGTATTGTTAAAATGCAATGTGATTTACTTGAATCCGATTAAAATAGAGAACTTCATATCTGAATTTTTCCAAGATTTGCAACTTACTTTCTACTTTCATTAAACCATGCAGTAAAATGAATATTTCGATGAAAAATTAATTGAGGATTGAGCAGATAAAGAGTCCCTGCCGGACATACAAACATACCAATGCACCTTAAATTCTATGCAAAAATTGGATTTTAGGTCTTGAAGTTCTTACCGGATTTTTTGTCTTTTTGTCTTATTTACGAATAAGAAACTTTTAGAAAAACTGTCATTCAAAAGTGTCCCAGCCTAGTTCAAACCTGCCCCACATGGGGGCCTATTTGAGATTTGAACATAATTACTTGCTGCATCGAGATCGTTTTAAAAATAACTAATTTATAGACTCAAACTTAAGTTTACATCCATTTCTATTAGATGAATTATGTTAGAAGTCAATAATTTGAAAGCAGAGGTTTTTATGATGTTAGGTTAGGTTAGGTTAGGTTAAAGTGGCTGTCATGGATGTTGAAAGACACACTTAGGCCAATCAAGGGCCCATTGTGATACCACATGAATCTAGGAAGGCTATTCTTCGAAGCTCATTGAAACCAATTAGAGTTCCTTACGAAACGTAGAAGATTAATTAAGTTAATGTGTTCGAGATCGTTTAGATCATTGTAGAAGTATTCTCCCAAGTGAATCCTACGTTTATGAGCAAGAGCAGGACAGGTGCAGAGGAGGTGAAGAACTGTCTCCTCCTCCTCCTCATCCATACAGCTTCTGCATAAGTCATTAGAAAATACGCCCAGTCGCGCAGCGTGTCTTCCAATTAGACAGTGTCCGGTAATGACACCAATTAAGGAGCTTATATGCAATCTGCTTAGAGATATCAGGCATTTGGATCTCTTTAAGTCCAAATTTGGCCAAAAGTTTTTCGTTGCCTGACAGGTGGTTATGTTATTCCACCTGATGTTAGTTCTCTTAATAGCATCTTGTTGTAGCAAAAGTTTACATGTAGCGATTGGTATACCAACATTAGCCATTTGTGGCTTAATGGGTAATGTTGTACCATGTTTGGCGAGTTCGTCGGCTTTGCAGTTTCCTGGAATATCTCTATGGCCCGGCACCCAGTGAAGGTGAATGTTAAACTGTTGTGCCATCTCCATTAGAGACGATCGACAGTTTTGGACCGTAATCGAGTTTGTAGAGACAGAGTCCAGGGATTTTATAGCTGCCTGACTGTCTGAGAAGATCCGGATATCAGATGTGGATACCACGTTTTCTCTGAGCCAGGACAGCACCTCCTTAATCGCCAAAAGTTCTGCCTGGAACACGCTACAATGATTTGGAAGGCTGAATGAGAGACTTAGTTTTAGTCGTTCGGAGTACACACCTCCACCAACCCCATCATTAGTTTTCGATCCATCTGTATAGAAGTGGATTGCCTCGTCTTCCAGGAATGTTTTATTTTCCCAGAAGGAACGGGGAGGGATAGAAGTTTGAAAGTTTCTATCGAACTGTATAGTTGAGGAATGGTGTAGTCTGTGTGCTTAGGAATTGATTCTAAATAGTTAAGAATAACAGAGTGGCCAATGTTGTTGTTAGTCCACTGTGAAGAGGCATTCAGGCGAATAGCAGAACTAGCAGCTATTTGTTTGCTGATTATGTCCAGAGGTGTTAGATAGAGTAGGGTGTCTAGTGCCGCAGATGGGGTCGTACGGAGTGATCCGTTTATACTTAGGCATGCTGAGCGTTGCACTTTACTAAGCTTATCGCAGTTCATTTTAACGTCCAAGGCAGTCCACCATACTGACACACCATAAAGAAGAATCGTTCTGATTACCGATGTGTATAGCCAGTGAGTGATTTTGGGTTGCAAACCCCATTTGCTACCAATGGCCTTCTTGCAGGTGAAAAGATCTACCGTAGATTTTCTTATTCTTTCAAGTATGTTGCTCTTCCAATTCAGTTTTCTATCTAATATAAGACCCAGATACTTAGTTTCATCTGAAAACTTTAATTGGACACCGTTTATAAAAGGAGGGTCGATGTGCGGAATTTTATATTTGCTTACGAAACACTTTTTTTTCAATTTCAAGGAGTGTTGTTGATTGATGTGAAATTCGGACGAATTTTCATAAAAATCAAGGAAATTCGTCCGAATTTCACACAATCATAATGATAATGGAAAAAATAAAAAAATAAAAAAAATAAACAAATTCAAAAGAACAGAAAAATAAGAAAAAACAACACTTTACTTGAAATTGAAAAAAAGTGTTTCGTAAGTTTGATTGATCGAAGCAGAGAAACGGTTAATCGTATTGATATGAAATTTTCACCAAAATCAAGGAAATTTTATAAGCTTTAATAATTAAGCCTCAGATTAGTTGTACTACTGAAAACCACAAAATAACGGTAGTTTTTATGAAAAAGTTGAAAAATTCGTTTTTTGGACCCTTTTTCAAATTGATAGAAAAAATTGAAAAAAAAAATATTTTTATTTTTCAAAATGTTTTTGTGTAGAAAATTTAATATATTTTTCAAATCTGCCTTTATTTTTTTTGTAAGTCAATATTTAGCAGAGTTATTAGGGTCCAAAGTCAAAATTGTGTTTTTGCATGTAAACCCATTTTTTGATTAGAAAAAAAATCGTAGCGATCTGAATTAAACAGGTTATTAAAGCCAACAAAATTCTCAAATTGAATCTTAGATTGGTTGGATTGAAAAAATATTTCCGCTCATTTTATGAACAATCAAAGTTTATTTTTTTTTCGATTTTGAAATTGAGTGAACATTTTTTACGCTCAAGTGAAAACGACTAACGGTACTTTCTTAACTCAAAATAATTTGAAAAGAAAAAATGATAACCTTTGAAAAACTTTTTGTTTCACTTCAATCCGACTTTTTTCTACTGAGATACAGCCTTATAAAAAACCACTCCAATTTTGAGTTTTTTCAAGTGTTCCTTTAATTGTTTTGACTAGTGTATTTTAATAGAATAATATACATACTTTCGCTTTTGGTTGTTCATTTTCGACAACGGCTTGTAATTGAAAACAAAAATTTCTTCGAAGTCACGAAGAATAACAGTTCGACTAATTGTGACAGATAAATGCGAACGTTCTCTAATGATAATAGAGCGAAATTTTATTTCGCCAAATTTTTGAAATTTAAGGGAAAGGTCCACTGAGACTCGCTAGTCATAATACGGGCCTTTAATTTTTTTTTTAAATTTTGAAATTGAGTGAACATTTTTTACGCTCAAGCGAAAACGACTAACGGTATTGTTGGACAAAGTAAAAGACTGTAATTAACAAATAATTTAGTTGATCTTTATTTAGTGAGTATCAGAATAGAACTAAGAACAATATTTCATATTAAGCAAGAAAAGAAAGAATTAGTGTGTATAATAGAAAACAGAATACAAAGTGTGTGGTGTAGGGTTGCCAGATATATTATCAACAGGTATTTTCTTAACTCAAAATAATTTGAGAAGAAAAAAATTATAACCTTTGAAAAACTTTTGATTTCACTTCAATCCGACTTTTTTCTACTGAGATACAGCCTTATAAAAAACCACTCAATTTTTGAGTTTTCTTAAATTTTTTTGACTAGTGTAGATAACTGTTGCGGTAATTCGGCCCCTGATTCAAATTTCTAATGGAAAATATCGCGATTCGCGATGAAAAATCGAACTCTCAACAGGCACGGATTAAGACGGGGGTCATGACCCCCCCTCCCCCACCCAAACAGGCTGTATTTAAAAAAAGAGCTGACAATATTTTTCAAACCGAATAACAAAAAAAACAAACGAACAAAACCTAGTTTTTGCAAACTTAAGAACCGGGAACTAACCAAACGATCACAATTAAGTTACTCTTTTGCCCTCTGAAAAAATAGAATTAAAAAAAGGCTAAATCAACAATTTTTTTTTACTGACATTTTTTATAATTTTAATGCTAGCATCTGTTTACAATCTGTTTACAAGTTCCAACCAAAAGCAGAATTTATAACACAAAACGCAATCTTCTATATTGTAATATTCGGCTTGGTCCGACAATTAAAACTTATTCACTTTTTAAATAAAACACAAATTCACTTTATTCAAATCACTCACAAACTTATTTATTCAACACTTTCAATTATAACTTTGCAAACACAGTATCTTTACTTTATCTCAGTTCACAATCAACTAATTCTTCGCCGCCAAACGGGCTCTTTATATAACAAAAATACTTGGTTCTAGAAACTACTATATTGGTTCTTGGAGAAGCTTGAATGTTCCAGAAGCTTACACTTACAAACAAAAATACTGGGATTTTTTTTGTAGGGGCTAACGTTCTTAATGCTAAACAAAAAGTTTCTCTTAATCACTAGGTATTGCCCCTCACAAGTGTTTACTACTACAATTAAACGATATTAGAGTTATAGAAATAAGGAGTAAGTAAAGAGAGTAAAAGTACATTAAATAAACAAGAGATACAGAGTAAGTGAAGAGAGTAAGAAAAGTGTGTACATTAAATATAGAAAGAGGTACAGAGCGTAAGAGATAATATTGTATACACATTAGTATTAGACATTACAATAGAAGGAGATACAGAGCGTATGAGATAAATAAAGTGTATACACATTACATTGCCCCCTCCTTAGGATTGATCGTCCCGAACAAATCCATCATCTTCATCACCACTGTAGCGATGTAGTCGGTCGCGATGTACGACTTTAAGTTTACCTCTGACTCCTTTTTGTATCCGGTACACGACGTCGTTGATTTTGCTAATCACTGTACATGGACCTTCCCAGTCCCGTTGAAGTTTCGGTGACAACCCTTTTTGTCGATGGGGATTGTAAAGCCACACTCGATCTCCTGCTTGGAACTCTGTTGTTGTCGCTCGTATATCGTAGCGTGCCTTCATTCGGTCACTGAACATCTTTATTTTTGACCTGTTATCGTCGTGGATCTGATGGAGTCTTTCTCTGAGGTCATCCAAGTAGACATCCTCGGCTTGCGGTTCCGACGTGGGACATCCAAATTTGATTTCGCTCGGCAGTCTGATGTTCCTTCCCATCAAAATCTCAGACGGTGTATGGCCAGTTGAGCTATGTCTTGCACTTCGATACGCCATCAAAAACAGTGGAATGTGTCGATCCCAATCTCGCTGGTTGTCGTCCACAACTTTGCAAAGATGTTCCTTAAGGGTTCGGTTGAACCGTTCGACCATGCCATCAGATTGTGGGTGGAGTGGTGTTGTTCTTGTCTTCTTGATGTGAAGAAGCCCACAAACTTCCTGGAATATGTTTGATTCAAAATTCCTTCCCTGGTCGGAATGCAGTTCTAATGGAACACCGAATCTGCTCACCCAGTTGAACACAATTTGGTCTGCGACTGTTTTGGCTTCTTGATTCGGAATGGCGTATGCTTCAGGCCACTTGCTGAAGTAATCCATGACGACCAGAATATAACGATTTCCATTATTTGTTTCCGGAAATGGACCCGCCACGTCTATTGCAATCCTTTGGGTGATCCGACATTATACTGCTGCATTTGGCTGTGATTCTTTTTGTTCGGGCCTTTGGTGGCAGCACAGGTATCACATTTTCGGCACCATTTCTCGACATCTTCCCTTGCATGTAGCCAATAGAATCGTTGTCGAATCTTTTCTAGCATCTTGTTTACTCCTAGATGGCCTCCCGAAACTCCATCATGCATCTCTCGCAGAACGTCCATAATCTTCGATCTCGGTAAGACTAGCTGCATTACATAGGACTTTCCATCTGCTGATTCCCACTTACGTCGAAGGACACCTTCTTGGACATGCAATGAGTCCCACTGTGCCCAATAGGCCTTCAGAGCCGGACTTCTGTCGGAGATATCAGCCCATTCTGGTTTTTCCTGGTGTTCCTTGCATGCGAGGATGGGTTCAATATCTGGGTCCTCTTGTTGGGCCTTCCTCAGCTCGTCGTTGCTCCAGCCGTAAATGGGATCGGTTCTGGTTCGTTGGACAGTGACCACTTCTTTTTCTTCTTGGCGTCTGCAATGCTTACAGTCTTGCTTACATGGTCTCCGAGACAGTGCATCAGCATTTGAGTGAATTTTCCCCTTCCGATGTTGAATTTCATAATCGTACGTCTGCAGCCTCTCAATCCATCTCGCCACTTGACCCTCTGGATTCTTGAAATTCAAAAGCCAGTTTAGTGCTCCATGGTCGGTTCGAAGAAGAAACTTCTGTCCATAGAGATACTTATGGAAGTGCTTTGTTGCCAAAATCAGTGCAAGAAGTTCTCTTCTGGTAACACAATAGTTTCTTTCCGACTTCGAGAGTACCTTGCTGTAATAGGCAACCACCTTTTCTTCGCCATCATGTACCTGTGACAATACAGCACCAATCCCGACATTGCTGGCATCAGCATCAATGATGAACGGTTTTCCTGGAGTCGGGTAGGTCAGCACTGGTGCATTACACAAGCGTTGCTTGAGCTCTTGAAAGCTGCGCTCGCACTCACCTGACCATTTAAACTGCTTTCCCTTTTCCGTTAGCTGATGTAGACTCTTGGCGATCTCAGCAAAGTTCTTTACAAAGCGCCTATAGTAGGTGGCTAGACCCAGAAAGCTTCGGAGTTGATGTTTGTCCTGTGGTGTTGGCCAATTCTTCACGGTGTCAACCTTATCAGGATCCGTCTTAACTCCTTGGGATGAGATGATATGTCCCAGGTATTTCACTTCGGTTTTGAAGAGTGAACACTTTTCTGGATTGAGCTTGAGGTGGGCTTCTCGAAGTCTTTGAAACACGGCTCTCAGATTTGTACAATGTTCGTCAAATGTTTTCCCGTATACGATGACGTCATCCAAATAGACCAGGCAAGATTTCCAAGTGAGTCCTTGCAGGACGCATTCCATAAGGCGCTCAAAAGTCGCTGGAGCATTGCACAGTCCAAAAGGCATCACTTTGAACTGCCACAATCCGTTTCCTGTTGAGAACGCTGTCTTCTCTTTGTCTTCAGGATGGATTTCTACTTGCCAGTATCCACTTTTCAGGTCCAACGTTGAGAACCATTGCGCTCCTTCCATTGCGTCCAGAGTATCACTGATCCTAGGCAGAGGGTAGCTATCCTTCTTGGTCACATCATTCAACCTTCGATAGTCTACGCAAAAGCGGGTTGATCCGTCTTTCTTCTTTACCAGGACCACTGGAGACGCCCAAGGGCTTTTAGAGTTTTCGATCAGACCCTCTTCTTTCATGGTGGTTATCAGTTCTTCAACCTCACCTTGTTTGGCTAGTGGAAGGCGTCTTGCAGGTTGACGGATCGGCTTTGCATCCCCGGTGTTGATTCGATGTTGAACCAGTTGTGTTCTGCCATATTTCCCTTGCGATGACGAAAAGATGTCTGCAAATTCTTCGAGGAGACCTTCTGCAGTTCTTCGTTGTTGGTGGCCAAGATTAGAGGACTTGAGAATGTTCGTCTTTATGGAGTTCAGCTCTTTGGACTTCAATGTTTGCCTTGGCTCTTCTTCGCTGATTCGCATTGTCCGACAATCTCACCTTTTCTAAGCTTAACTTCGTACGGCTTGATGTTCAGTATTCGTACGGGAACCATGTTCTTTACAGGTCTAACAAGAGTCCCAATGGTGACGTTTTGGGAGGACTTTACAAATGCTGGTTCGACCATGAGGTATCGATGGCTTCCAGGCTTACCCTTCAATTTCGTCCACACGAATACTTCTGAAGAAGCAGGCAAAGTCAGATCTTCTTTGATGACGGTTTTCACAGATAGCAAGGTCTCATACGAGTGAATCCCATAGATCATCGGAATCTCGATGTTTCGATATTTCAGGACTTGGTTCCCGATGTCCAATATCAATCCGTTATCTTTCATGAAATCGACGCCGACAATGCACTCGTCGCATATATCTGCTACCAGGAACAGGTGAGAGAATTCCAGCTCTGCCATCCGGATCTTAAGACGTACCTCACCATAAACTTTTGCGGCCTCTCCAGTTGCAGTCCTTAGACGATAGCTGTTGGTGTTGTGGAGCCATGTCTTCTTAACGAGGTCCTGCCGTACAATTCACGCCGTGGCACCGGTGTTGATGGTAGCCACACATTTGTTGCCGTTTATACTTGCTTCCACGGTCAGGCTCTTGTTGTCACGTTTCGTTTGAGAAACCTGGATGGTGTTTCTGTAGCTATCGGTACTAGAAGCCAGCTTCTGTCCCTCGAAGTTGGTAGGGTGGGAAACAACTTGGGAAGCAACATTGTTGTAGGTGTAACTTTGACCAGTTGACATATTTCTGTGTTCACAGTGTTGGCATGCGATTCCTCTTCGCGGTAATCTGCACTGTCGTTGAAGATGCCCGGTCTTGTTGCAGTTCCAGCATCGTGCTGGTCCATCTCGCTGACTCCTTTCCAGAGTAGCCTTCTGACAAGAGCATTCTTGGACTTCCAATTCTCTCACGCGATGCACGTTTTGGGAAGCTTGTTCTGCGGCTTCCATTGTTAGAGCGAAAGCCAATGCTTCTGGTAGTGTTTGCTTTCCGGCAGTGCGAATAGCCCTTTGGAGATTTATATCGCCCACAGCTCTCACAAAGGCTTCAACAGCAAGTTGATTAATTATCTCGTTGCCAGCTGTTGGGTATGCCAGGTGAACTAATCGCTCGATATCTGCCTGAAGCTGCTGCAGAGTTTCACCTCTTTTCTGTGTCCTGTTGTTTAGTTGTACTCGGAAGACTTCTGTCATGTGGCTATCCCCAAACTGCTGTTCGATTGCGTTTACCAGAACTTTGAAGTCACCGTTCTTCTCTGCTGGGATGGTTTGTAGCAGTTCAGCAGCTGCTCCTCTCAAGGCAAGTGTAAGAGCAATGTATTTTTCGTCATCGTCCCAGCCGTTTGTTAACGCTGCTGCTTCAAACTGTTTCTTGTAGATTGTCCACGGTATCTGACTATCAAAGCTTGGAGGATTCACTTCTCTCTTCCTTGAGCACTCACCAGAAGGTTCTCGAGCTTTCATCTTTCGCACTTTTTCTAGTACGTTTGTGATGGTGTCGATTTGTTCGTCAATTTTCTCGATACGTGCATTTTGTTTTCCGACGCGCTCATCGAGAGTATTGATTTTGTCTTCGACGTCTGCAAACCGGCCTTCTAGAAGATTTTTCTGTTCATCAAACCGCTCTAGAACATTCTTGTTTTGAGTTCCTAGTTGCTCCCGAACATCATTTCTTTGACCCTCTAGTTGTTTGAGAACATGCTCTTGCTCGTTCTTCTGCTCGTTTCTTTGAGTTTGTAGTTGCTCCAGAACATCATTCTTTTGAGTTTGTAGTTGTTCGACAACATCATTCTTTTGTGTTTGTAGTTGCTCCAGAACATTCTTCTCGAATTTGGCTAGAAGAAGTGACATCATGTTAGATAAGTCGGCATTTGCATTTACCTCTTCCGATTTTGCTTCCACTTCGAAAGCAAACGTATCTGGGTCTTCATTTTGTTCTTCCAGATATTCCTGTAGCCGTTTTACGAGTTCGTTTTTATATCCTGCCCCACTTAAGCCACGTTTGCTTAGTTCGGCCTTTAGCTCAAAGACAGTTAAGTCTTTCAAAACTTTACTCATTTTTTTTTATTTTTTTTATTTATTTTTTTGAACTTCACTATTTCACACAAAATATTATCACTGTTCACTGTTTTATTCTCAATAAGTTTTAATCCCACTTCTGACACCAATGTAATATTCGGCTTGGTCCGACAATTAAAACTTATTCACTTTTTAAATAAAACACAAATTCACTTTATTCAAATCACTCACAAACTTATTTATTCAACACTTTCAATTATAACTTTGCAAACACAGTATCTTTACTTTATCTCAGTTCACAATCAACTAATTCTTCGCCACCAAACGGGCTCTTTATATAACAAAAATACTTGGTTCTAGAAACTACTATATTGGTTCTTGGAGAAGCTTGAATGTTCCAGAAGCTTACACTTACAAACAAAAATACTGGGATTTTTTTTTGTAGGGGCTAACGTTCTAATGCTAAACAAAAAGTTTCTCTTAATCACTAGGTATTGCCCCTCACAAGTGTTTACTACTACAATTAAACGATATTAGAGTTATAGAAATAAGGAGTAAGTAAAGAGAGTAAAAGTACATTAAATAAAAAAGAGATACAGAGTAAGTAAAGAGAGTAAGAAAAGTGTGTACATTAAATATAGAAAGAGGTACAGAGCGTAATAGGGCCCATACACTACACATGCATGCATGCACAAACAAAAATTAGCACAGTCACGTTTCAACCATACACTACTCATGCAAACTGCACATTCTTCAGTCGTGTGTACATCGCTGAGTAGAGAACATCTTCAAAATGTCAGATTCAAAGTCCACTGCTAAAGCTATTTTGATTGCATTGGCAATACAAAAAATAATAATAATAATAATGTTGATAAAGTTCCAAGAATTAAGTCGAAAATTTTTTATTTCTCGCTGATATTTTCAAAATTAGATTTCTCTTGATGTTTACTTATTGAAATCCACCGCTTGAATGAGCAAATTAGCCCACACACTACACATGCATGCATGTACAAACAAGAAAATATCAAAATTTTTTGAAATCACTCATGCCGCATGCACAACCACACATGCCTCACCATACACTCGCAGTTTGCATGCACAGTCACTGGAATGTGCATGCATGCATGTGTAGTGTATGGGCCATATAAGAGATAATAACGTATACACATTAGTATTAGACATTACAATAGAAGGAGATACAGAGCGTATGAGATAAATAAAGTGTATACACATTACAATATTTTGTTTCGCAAATCTGTTAATGATCGCATTTTTGTCTAATTTGATGTCACGATTGATTTGTAGCAATGCAAGCCCGGTGAGTCTGTCTCAACAAAGTTTTGAGCGATAGAGAGTACTTTCTGCAGTGGCTCCAGTAACATAGAGCGTTTCCAAAATCGTAAGCAGTGTATTAATAGCTGGATAAACTACCATCACAATCTTCAAGGGTGAGAGGAACCGAATCTGGGAGTTCACCGCCGTTTTCAACAATTCGGTTCCTTTTAGCTACTCACAACTCAAATTCGGCAATAACGCTCGAAGGAGGAGAGTTCAGAAGCTTCTGGTACGTTTTTGCTACAAGCAGAACTTCTTCAATGTCCTCCGCTGTAAAGGAAATCTGAGGCAGAAACACTCTCAACCCAAAAAACTTTATCACGTCTGGAGAGAGCCTTCCGTTGAGGTCCGCAACAACGTTGTCCAACAGAGGAATGTAAATTGCTCTCCTGAAATATTCCTCCGGGGTTTGATTCTGTTGGTGGTTATCTCGATGCTTTTGACGAGAAATAACGCGTTGTTCTTTCAACTCCACATCCAACTGTGTTGCGAGATTTTCAGTTTTAGAAAATAGCTTATTTCGTCGTGCGTTATTTCACGTCACCGCTATTGATACTTCCTATAATTGATACTTCCTCTAATTGTTTGAAATTTTTTTTTATTTCTCACTAACTACCTTGGCACATAAACATTTACAGACGTATTTATTAGATTTTCCTTATACATCTCTATACAGTATTATAGCTATGCTATGAATAAGGCTCTTATGTTACGTTGAATAAATCCTTATTTATAAAATTTTGTTCAACATAGCACAGTTATGTCAAATAAAGTACCAAAATGATGATGATCTACTACATTCGGCAGACATTTGAATAAAAAAATAAATAAATTTCTTTAAAAATGTTGAATAATGTTGAATAAAGGGAGAAATGATGAACAATGCCAAATGATATACATTGGAACAACAAAAAGAAAACATGGTGTGAGACTGTCAGAGCATGAAGCTGATATGAAAAAGAGAACAGCTACAGACAACACGTGAATGACAACGATCATATGGACGATTTTGATAAAGCTATAATACTAGACAAGGAGAACCGCACTACCACCCGCTACACTCTAGAAAGCTTAAGAATACAACAAAAAATGAATATGACGATGAACCACAAAGAAGACATCGACAACATAAGCGCGTTGTATAGTGTTGCCATAAGAAGCTGTGATAAATTGTGATATTACTTTTAACTTTGTTGTATTTTTTGTTTCATTGTTTAAAATTGTTCATTTATTTATCTTTTTATTTGTGTTATTTATTAATTTATTTATTCAACATTATTCAACATTTAATAAAAAAAATATGTAATTTTCAACGCAATAGTGCAGCAAACAAACAAGTAAGAAAATAACAAATCAAATAGTTCCTCATTGTAACGTTTATTTTAAATCTAACTTCAGCTATAAATTTGAAAATCCCCTGAAGAAGCTGGAAAACAGCCAGCGAAACGTCGGGTATCAAAAAGATGAATTAGTAGTTTTTTTATTAAATGCATCCATATAATCGATCATAAAAGCCCAATTAAACAAACATCATTTATAAAATTAATAACATGATCCAACACCCAAATACATAAATAAATTTCTGTAGTTGTCAGTTGTGTTAAAATAAAAATTCGAAAATCAAATCAAAAGGACAGACCACAGAAATCAATGAGGACATCGCTTAAGATGGAAAAAGTTAACATTTTAATATATGCAAGTGTACAGACGCAGCAGAGTTGGTTCGATGGTTTGATGGCTTCATCGTGGTTTTAAATTTGTGCGATTTTCTGACGGATAATAAAATCAAATCCATAATTTTTATTATCTGACTTTTGATTTTTGACACATATGTATGTACGTATCATAGTCCTTATAATAGACTTTATACAACCCCAAGGGATGTGTAGCTTATTCAATACCTGTGTAGTGTTGCTTAAACTAATAAATAAGGATTTTGCTTATACAGGCATAATAGGCGTTATAATGAGTCTATGATCGGTTTATAAATAAGGCCATTAATTTAATACCACAATCAAAACCTTTTTTAATCGACTTTAAACCTTATGACGAATTGGCTCTGAAAAAATATTTAATTGGGTGTTTAAAACAAAGAAACGGTGGTTCGGGAAGCTAGTTTATTTTTTTCTGTCAAATTTGAATTTTTATTCATTCGAAAGTGTATTGAATAAAAGCAAACACATTACTTTGTTTATATTTCTACAAAAAGGTATGGAAAAATTAATTTTGCTCATAACTTCTGTATAGGTAAATTTATGAAAAATTTCTAACCGTTTAAACCTTCCCTGATTTATTTATTTGGTTATTCTTGTTATTTTTGACTTTTTTCTATCCTGTGACCCCCTCTCGAAAAAAAATTCTAGATCCGCGCCTGACTCTCAAAAATTAAGATTAAGAATTTGATTCTCTATCTTAACAAAACCAATTGGATTTAAACACTCCAAATCTCTGCACTTTACTGTGTGTATTTTTATAATTTTTTATGTTTTAGGTAACACAAGTTTATGGTATCAAAACGGCTTAATTAAAGCGCTAATTATTTACAGCCCTATTAATAAGAACTGCAGATATGTCTTCTAATTCACCAATTAACAAAAACATTGATTAAAAGTTAATGCATGAATTAACATTTCCTAATAATAAAAAAATAACCACCCTGCGATAGCTAATTGACGTTTAGATAAAAATTATTACCAAAATCTACAACAATTAACAAGAACCCTGTATTGACCATAGATTATAAATTGGTTTGCACATATACTTTCTCATCTAATCTCAACTTTTGCACACACACTGTCTCATTGATTGCATTTAAGCGTGTGCATAGCTGAAATGAAAATAAACTTATATGCTTCTTTAATGATAATCTGTGTCTGTTATTTGTCTATCAATTGTCTTTCCCACTGGAGTTTTCTTTCTTAAAAAATTTCAAAATGATAACTTCAAATAAAAGAAAGAGGACTGAAAATTGGACACCGAACCATAAGGTAAACATGCTTTACTGTTTTAAAAAGAAATAAATAATCATTCTTAAAATTATTCACATTTAGAACTTCAATTAACTCGTTAATCCACCTACTTTGGTGTATTAGTTAATTGACAAGTTAAGTAACGTCAATTAACTCAATTTTTGTTTTATTGATAATATTTTGCACTTAAGTCACTGATTAAAAATAATTCAGGTTTGATTTTCGTTTATTATTAGTGGTGTTAATAAATATTAGGCGTGTTTTTTTGCACGCATATATACGCTTAAAAAAATATTTACATGCAAAATGCAACAACAACAAATGTCTATATCCGCTTAGTAAGCGCCGATAATTATCCACGCTTAAGAAATAAGCGGATATAAAAACAGTGCTTCCATAATATCTTTTTCATTGTTTGCGATGAATTTTCAACATATGTCAGAACTTCATTTCGAAATTCATTCGAAATTCATTCCATTTTACATACAAGGATACATGGCTGGTCTGCAGTTGAATGGT
This sequence comes from Sphaerophoria taeniata, assembly GCA_943590905.1. Lineage (NCBI taxonomy): Eukaryota > Metazoa > Arthropoda > Insecta > Diptera > Syrphidae > Sphaerophoria > Sphaerophoria taeniata. The sequence goes on from OX016540.1 coordinate 202,418,690, forward strand.
TAATCTCAGGGGCGCCAAGCGAAATTTGATTGAATCAAGATTATATCGATTGTACATCAATTTTATTTTCAATTTCAATTCTTTTTTTGGACTACATGGTGTTTTAACGTTCAAGGTGTACATGTACGATTTTTATTTATTTTTTTATACTTCCTTACATTTTCTTAATTTTTCATCCTTATAATTCATCATATTTATTGTGCTTTTTCGGGTCGTATTCGAAAGCGCATTCTATGAAAACTTGATCAAGTGTTAAAAAGTACAAGAAATTGTGTAGCGCCTAACGATCACCAACAAAAATAAATGCGCCCCTGAACTCGAGTTTTTGTTTTTTTGACAGATGAAACATTGGACCAATCACAGCTTAGCAAATGAGGGAAATTTCAAATTGGCATTTGACTAGTAATGCCAAATTACAAATTGTCGTTTTTTTGTGTACTGTTCATTTTAAGCGTATATACGCGTGCAAAAAAACACACCTATTTTTTTTGTGTCCTCAAAATTGATTGTTTGTCATAATTTAAAAAAAAATGTCAAACAAAAATGAGACATTTCACGTTCCCCGCAACAAAATGGAAAAGAAGAACGTGACTGAGCACAACAGTGTAAAGCCACCGCAAGTGATTTTTCAGTAGCTTGGCTAGCCTATGTAGCCAGGCACAAATCTTCATTTTTCACTGATTCCATATTTTCAAATATCTATAAATACAAGGGTTTATAAAGTGTTAATTCAGCTTAAGAAAAAATCTACTACTACTTTCTAATTCTTGTACAATTTCCATCACCAATGTCAAACCGAAACGTCAACCAAATGTCAATTTCAATCGATTTTTCCAAACCGAATCCAACTTCACTTCCTTAGCTTACGACTGCGGTCTGCGACGAAAATTTTCCTGTATCACCAACATTTTAGTGAGTGGCTATTTCATTTTTGTCCAATAACTAAAATTCTTAAAAATTAAAAAAAAGAGTGTTTTATCCCAAAGCCATGGCGTTGCGTGTGTTAAATCTGCCCCAGCATTTGCGACAGCTAACCAAAGGAACCTCCTTTGCTCAGGTAAATGACAAAAGAAATGAATTTCATAATCTCGTGCTGTAAAAGTTGAGCCGAACAAAAATTTGACATTACGTAATTTTTCTAAGGAAAATTTGTTTTAATTCGATTTAACACTTAAAAGAAAACAATTGAAAAAGTTGAGTTAAATGAAATGTTTTCAATAAATTTAAATTATGTTAAATGTCTGTCCAGCGAATCCTGGAACTATCCATAATACAAAGTTTAAGGTTATGTTATTGACCCAAAGTTTTAAATTGAATTTTCTCCAGCGCTATGCCTCGCATGCTGCCAGCCTTAAGAAGACCCTTGTGAATATTCCAGCTACCCAAGTCACTCAATTGGACAATGGTGTTCGTGTTGCCAGTGAGGACTCCGGCGCTCAGACTGCCACTGTCGGTGTCTGGATAGATGCTGGTTCACGTTCTGAGAATGAGTCCAACAATGGAGTTGCTCATTTCTTGGAACATATGGCATTCAAGGTTAGTTGGCTTGGCTCTGAATCTAATATTCTTACCAAAACCCTTTCTGATTGTTAGGGAACAGCCAAACGTTCACAAACCGACATTGAATTGGAAGTCGAGAACATGGGTGCCCATTTAAATGCTTACACATCTCGGGAACAGACTGTCTTCTATGCCAAGTGTTTGTCTAAGGATGTGCCAAAAGCTGTGGAAATCCTTGCCGACATCATTCAAAATTCGAAATTGGGCGAATCCGAAATCGAACGCGAGCGATCGGTCATTCTTCGTGAAATGCAAGAAGTCGAGAGCAATTTGCAGGAAGTTGTGTTCGATCATTTGCACGCAACTGCCTATCAGGGTACTCCATTGGGTCAAACCATCCTGGGACCCACAAAGAACATCAAGTAAGAAAATTTTGTTCGGCTGCCAAACTTATGTAATGCTCAATTGTTTCGCTCTCCAGGTCCATTGGCAAATCAGATTTGGAAGCATACATCAGCAACCACTACAAGGCATCTCGCATCGTCTTGTCCGGAGCTGGCGGAGTCAACCACAAGGAACTCGTTGACTTGGCTAACAAGAACCTCGGCAAATTGGAAAATACCTACGATGGCAAGCCACCAGAGGTATCGCCATGCCGTTTCACAGGCTCAGAAATGCGTGTCCGTGACGATTCATTGCCCTTGACTCATGTTGCTATTGCCGTTGAAAGCTGCGGATGGGCAAACCAAGACAATATCCCACTCATGGTTGCCAGCACTTTGATTGGTGCCTGGGATCGTTCACAAGGCGGTGGTGCCAACAACGCTTCCAACTTGGCTCGTGCTAGTGCTGAGAGCAGTAAGTTCTTCATTCCATTCTGTTTACAACACAAATAACGTGTCATTTTTTCCAAGATCTCTGCCACAGCTTCCAGTCATTCAACACCTGCTACAAGGACACCGGTTTGTGGGGCATCTACTGGGTCTGTGATCCACTCCAGAGCGAGAACATGCTCTACAACGTAACACAAGAATGGATGCGTCTCTGCACCATGATCACCGAAGCTGAGGTTGAACGTGCAAAGAACCTCCTCAAGACCAACATGCTCCTACAATTGGACGGAACCACACCAATCTGTGAAGATATTGGTCGCCAAATGCTCTGCTATAACCGACGCATCCCATTGCACGAATTGGAACAGCGCATTGATTCCGTTTCGGTGCAAAACATCCGTGATGTTGGCATGAAATATCTGTACGATAGGTGTCCAGCTGTTGCTGCCGTCGGACCAACCGAAAACCTGCCCGACTACAACAGAATCCGATCCAGTTTGTACTGGCTCAGGCTTTAAGGTGTTATGTTGTATATCAATAGAAGCTTTCCCCAAGCTTTACAAAAACCATAAAAAAATATGAAATTTCAAACCAAGCTCCTGATGTTATCGATACCAATTTAGAAAATATGTTTTGTTTAATGTGAAAGAACGCACTACAATGATCAAGAGAAGATGTTTAACGATGAGAAAAAAGAAAACAATAAAATTCGATTTAAATCTAACTTAATTCATTTCGTGTTTTGTTTTGTAGAAGAAAAAAGCAGTTGCATGTTCCCTGTACACTACTCTATCCAGATCGAGCAGGCGGGAAAAAACAATATGGAGGAGGAAATACACGGGCAACTGCTCAAAGCCAACATAACCTACTATAGTGAGAACCATAAGCTACATCAAATCTACCGTGAAGGAGACTTGATGACAAAAGGAGGCCCGGTCCGGATTCCGGTTGTGCGCAGATGAAGGGAAAAACTTAATTGGCTAGGCCGACGATGATGATGAGTTTCACTGTTTAAGGACTTCGTTTTACCAAATGTAACCAAAGGGTCTACATGAGACCTTAGCAATTGGCTTCAGGTTCAAGGACCGGAACAAGGTCTCATCGAAGAAGTGAAGGAAACCACACAGAACTTATGAAACTTACTTACTTAACCGTCTCCCAATCCATGAAGGATCTCAGCCTGAGACACTGCAGCCTTCCATCGGGAACGGTTCCTCGCATGCACTCCCCAGTCGCCAAAGCCAAGTGCTCTGTCATCCGCAGTCACTTGGGCCTTGTACTGTAGGTTAAGCCTTGTCGTCTCGAACCTAGGGGCTGCGATGAGAAGACTTTCTTGGCTGGAGCGTTGTCGTCCATTCGCTCGATGTGGCCGAGCCAATGTAGTCGTCTTTTCTTTGCTTTCTGGACTACATCCACATCTTGGTACAGCTCTTACAGTTGCCGAAGCAGCAGCGGTTCGGTACTGTAATTCTTCTTCGAATCTCCACTAAGGTGTCGTTAGTGGGATTGATATTTGTTCCAAGGTAGGTGAACTCCTTAAGTACCTCGAAATTGCTGCTACCAACGGTGACGTTTTGTCCTAGGCGGTGGACAGATATTGCTTTGTTTGTTGATAGCATGTACTTTGTTTTGTCCTCAAGCACAGCTCTCTTGGATCGATCGATGATGTCTATGTCGTCCGCATAGCCTAGGAGCTGGGTGAATTTGGTGAAGATAGCATTTTACGTGCCCATACCTGCCTTGCGCACTATCTGCTCCACGACTTTGTTGAAGAAGTCACATGACAGCGAATCTCATTGTCTAAGCCCCACGCATGTTTGAAACAACTCGTATGAGCTGTTACCCATTTGCACACTGCACTGCGTATTGTTTATCTTCATGCGGCACAGCTGGATCAGTTTGTTCGGGATCCCGAATTCGGACATCGCCATCATAAGCTATCATAAGCAGCTTTGAAGTCCATGAAAAGGTGGTGGGTTTCGACTTGAAATTACTTGGTCTTTTCGAGGATCTGCCTCAGTGTGAATATTTGGTCTATCGTTGTTCTGCCTGGCCTAAAGCCACACTGGTGCGTGCCGATTATTGTGTTGCAGAACAGTTTAAGACGCTCACAAAGTACGTTGGATAGGATTTTGTATGCAACATTAAACAGGGATAAGCCTCGGTAGATTTTGCATGACATCGGATCGCCTTTTTTGGAGATGGGGCATATGGAGCTTATCGACCAGTCAGTGGGCATGCATTCTTCCTCCCACACTTTGTTGATGACCTGGTACATGCGGTTTATCAAAACAACTCCTCCATATTTAAAGAGCTCCGCAGTAATGCCATCCGACCCAGGGGACTTGTTATATTTTAGCTTGTGGATGGCTCCTTCTACCTCTTCTAATTGCTTCGACCTTTTCAAGAAACGTCGGGTGTTGTTCTTAGCCACGAGACTCTTTAATATCTTTGAGCTGAGAAGCTTATTCACTTTTCTTTCTTTGCAGGGTCTTTTTCTCATTTTTCCTTTTATTCGATACTCTCCTCTTGCTGCTCTTGTTTTCCGTTGCAGCATCTGCAAACGTGCATAATCCATCTGTGTTTTCAATAACGCGCACTCATCATCATACCACGGGTTCTTTTTCGGGGGTGGCTGGTAACCTATGGTGGTTTCGGCTACATTTTTTTATTATTTCGCGATATTGGTTCCACAAGGTGTTGATATCTGTGGTGTTTGGGAGGACGGCGGAGAGTCGGTCACTCAGGCGCTTACTGTAGTCTCTGGCATTCTTCGGAATGCTAAGGCAACCGATGTTGAACTTCTTTCTTTGGGCCGCACGTGTTTTTTTGTCGTTTGATATTCGAGCTCTAAACTTAGCCACTACCAGAAAGTGGTCAGAGTCGACACTTGCTTTTCAGAAAGTGTGCACGTTCAAGATGTTGAATCGTGCCTTGCACCGATTATTACATGGTTGATTTGATTGGCGGTACGACCATCTGGAGATCACCAGTCGCCAGATCATTATCTTGGAAACCTAGTGCTACTTATCACTGTATTACGAGCTGCAGCAAAGTCAATTAGTCGGAAGCCGTTATCTGTTGTAACCTCCAACCAATCCGCCAAAGATGTCTTCCTTCCCGATTTTTGCATTGAAGTCTCCGAGTACGATTTTGAAGTCAAACTCTGGACAGGATCCGTAGGCTCTACCCAGGAGGTCCTCCTTGCTAGACTTTTCAGCATCATCGGTAGGGGATCCTTGACTTTCGATCTAAGCCGATTTCCCACGACGAAATCGCATCCAAATATATGCATTCTTTGATGACATCTATAGTAAATGTCACAATTTTTCCTTTTTATTCTCCCTGATCATATCCTATCCATCGTATTTCAAGTTTTTGAGTAGCACCTGGAGTGTGCAGTGTGTGAATATAACAGTGGAAGCTCAAAATGTTTGCCCGGCAGCAATCCGAAGAACACCCGAGCTTCAGCTGTCCAACACACACTGGTTACTAAGCAGACAACGGCTCATGGCATGATTGAATGAAGCAACATAAATAAAAATAAAATAAAATAGAGTGGCGCGACAGCTCTTGAAGAGCTAAGGCCTAAGTGGCTTACTCTCATCAACAATTCTCTGAGTGCGTGTGAAGAATTGAGGGGACCTACAATTTAACGCCAATTCCGAACGGCAAAGTTGAGAAGCACTTTTTTCATGACAGATTGATGCTCTTGGAAGATTTGTCAGGTCTTCGCAAGAGGCAGTGCCCGTGAAAGATGAAATAAAAACTTGGCCTGAGTAGGACTCGAACCAACGACGTTCTGCTTAGCAGCCAACGCACTTACCAACTAAGCTACGGCAACTGAAGCAACATAAATCTTTAGATTTTTCTCCTTCAAGTAAAAAAGACAAATTATAATTTATTCAGAAAAACCATACACTTTCAAGTTGCCAGCTTCCCGACGTCTATCGTTGTTATCCTTATCGTCGCACGCATAAGCAAGTAAATACTGCTTTGGATGCCACGAGACGGTGAAAGTTGCCGCATCAACAGGAATATCAGATATTTTCTCACCTAAATGGAAATGGAAAACATGAGTAATGCTCTATTTTTTTCTACTTCACCAAAGTTCAACCTGTTTCAGTGTGCGCAATGTCAATTAGGAGATCTTCACTAGCCGATGCTATGAGCTTCCCATCATGACTGAATGAAATCGTTCGCACTGGCCAATCTAATCGGGACAGAACTCTTAAACAAGCAAGTTCATTGGCATCCCAAATTGAAACAAGTGCATCGGCCGATCCAGTTGCAAAGTACTTTCCTGTAAATTGTACATTAGAGTTAATTTGGATCAATCTTTTTGCGTCTAACAAACCTGTCGGATCGAACTCAATGCAAATACAAGTGGCAGGATGGGCTTTGAGGACGTGTTGCAGTTCAAGTCCTGGATAATTGAGAATATGAACACAGCCGAGCCCATTCGTGAGGAAGAACATGTCACTCGTATTATTCCAAGCTATTTCGTTTACCTTTAGGGAAGTATTCATAGAGATAACCTCTTAACTTTGGGTTCTAACTATCTCACCTCAAAATTAAACTGTTCTTCAGCCCTTATCTTGTTCGCTCTCGTATCGATGAAGGTAACCAAATCTTCTTTGTTGCCAACAGCGATAGTTCGTCCATCAGGTGACCAAGTAATGTTGATGTTCTCTCCTTTTGTATTTGTTACCGTGGAACATTTACCCGCACGAATATCCCAGATTCTAACCGTTTTGTCGCCACTCGCTGTGCTTAGCAGTTCCGGCGTGAATGAATGCCAACACAGTTGGTCTACCGATCCAGTGTGGCCACGGTAAGTGTTTTCTTTATTCTGGAATCAAATCAAAGATTAGCCGGGAAGAAGTTTCTTGCTGAGAAAAGCGTCTTTCTTACCACACGTTCTCGATCAAGAGTAAAAACCGCAACAGTCTTATCAAACGATCCAGATGCCAGTCGCTTACCATCACAGCTCCAGCCAACTGAGTGAACCTTTTATGTAAATAATTAATTGATGATTGAGGCTTGGGTCTCCCACTCGGTTACCAGAACCGGCATGTTTTGTTTGGTTACCTTTGAAGTGTGGGCTTTTTGTTCCTTTATTTTACTGTGCGATTTAAAAAAGGTCTGCAATTCTTCTATGGTAGCATTTTTGCGGGTCATTTTGTTAATAAAATTAAATTAAAGTGAAAAAACGGTATTGTTTTACGATTTTTTAATTTTAGGATTTTTGTTGCACTAGTGAAGTGGCATATAAACAAATAAAGACTGTTCAATAAGAAAAAGTGAAGGTTAGAACAGCACAGAAAAGTGTAGAACAGAACAGATCAGCACAGAAATGTCAGACAAGTTAGAACCATTGAATAGCGGGGTTTACATGGTCCAACATGGTTGGACAACATGGTTTGACAACAGCAATGTTGGATCATCTAAACGCTAAAACAACCGCTTGACAAACCATGTTGGATGGTTTTTAAAATTTTTTAAAAACTTGCTGGTTTGTCATACCATCCAACGTGTGTAAACAGATGTTGGACAAACCTGAAAATTGAAAATATGCGAAATTACCCGCATTCACTCATTTTTCATTTCTATTATATGCGTTTACTCTGAGGTCGAGTCGGAATGTCGGAAATTACCGATAATGAGTTTTGGAGGGAGTTTTTTCAACTTTATAAAAATCTCCCAGAACCAATAACCACACTGATGTTGGACAACATCGTACTTCGTGTAAACGCAAAGTTCATTTTTTCATCCAACCATGTTGTCCAACCATGTTGGACCATGTAAACCCCGCTAATAAGAAGTACAGGAAGCGGTGTAAGCTACACGTACAGTGTACGTGAGTGAAGCAACAAAAATTTAAATAGGGGTAAAATAGGGGGCATTAATCTGTCAAAATAGGGGGCACTAATCTGTCAAACTTTGACTTTGTTGTCATCATTGAATAAGAAGTACAGGAAGGGGTCTTATGAAAAAGAAGTGAAGCATTTTTCTAAGTAGTGTGAGTTTCACAAACACAAACGCATTACAACAGGGTTGGTCTGCAGTTGAATGGTTAATCTCAGGGGCGCCAAGCGAAATATGATTGAATCAAGATTATATCGATTGTGCATCAATTTTATTTTTCAATTTCAATTCTTTTTTGGACCACATGGTGTTTTAACGTTCAAGGTGTACATGCACGATTATTATTATTATTTTTTTTTTCGTTAAATTTTCTTCATTTTCATCCTTAATTTATCATATTTACAGCCCTATTCTGGCGCTGAGAGGGTCTCAAGTCTCAAATTTTTAAGACTAATTTTTTGAGAGGTTTTTTGTTAGGTGATCTCAAATTCGTATTCTGCAAATTCGGTCTTAAGAAACCTCTCAAAAAAATTCACCACAGGAAGGTAATTTTTTTTTGTTTTGGCAGGACTGTTTCTAATTAAAATGAAAAAGAATTCAAAACAGCAACAGATAAGTGGGAAATACAGTTTTAAAACAAAATAAAGAAAACTATGGAATCGATCGGTAAGAAATTAAATAAAACGTTCAATAATTTGTATTTCTATTAATATTTTTATAAATTGTACTAGGCACTCAAAAAAGTAAACGCACAACAAGGGAGCAACTCAGTTATTTCATCGAGTTTGCGAAGAAAAATCCAAAACTCCTTGCGAATAAAAACGATCCAACGAGTCCTAATCGGGTAATGGATCTTTGGAGTCAACTGGCGGATAATAAAACAAACATATAAAAGATAAAATATGATACTCGTACGTACTCGAATGACAAATGGCAAAGAAGATGGTTGATCGTCGTGCTGCTCTAGGTCATGAATAAAGTCTCAGCACAAAGTTTTGGGCAGCCGAAAAAATTTTGTGAATGTTTCCTCTTGAAGAGAAAATGGATCATTAATTTCTCTCAATTGTTTGAGCATTCTCCTCCGCTCCAATTTTAAAAATTAGTTAATTAAAAAATAAAAACACTATTCACTTTCTATAAAATAATAAAATTCTTACTTTTCATTCTCTTCCAAGAGATGTATTAAAATGAACATGTCCATATTTTGCCTTCTTCTTTGTATAAAAAAAAACAAACGCAGTTGTGATGTGCCAAAGAGCAGATCTCAATTTTAAAGATTTTGAGATGCTAACAAGTTGAGAGGTTTTCGCCAGAATACCAAAAAAGTCTCAAAATAAAATTCACCCCGAGTTGAGAGGTCTTTATTTTTTGAGAGGTCGCCAGAATAGGGCTGTTATTGTCCTTTTTCGAGTCGTATTCGAAAGCGCATTCTAGGAACAAACTGATCAAGTGTTAAAAAGCACAAGAAATTGTGTAGCGCCTTACCATCACCAACAGAAATAATACACCCCTGAACTCGATTTTGACACATCAAACCAAAAATCCAAAACAAAGAAATTCAATGGACAAAGTATTTTTATTTTTGAGAAATTTGTTATTTGGGTTGCTAAATACTATGACAAATACATTTTAAAAGTTCTACGATATTTAAATTAACTAAATAACTTCACTTCACATACATTTATAATCAAAATAAGGTATATTTTACTTGTGATAAGAAATTGTTTCTGGCTCCGTCTTAGAATTGTTTCCACACAATTTCACACAGCACTTCATTATCGCTTATGGTTTTATTATAAAGAGTGGTAAATATTCTATTTAAATTAGCAAAAACTGCACTATTTAATTTTGTTTTATAGATTTGTTTAATAAATTTAACAATGATAATATCAAAAGCACTTCCTTACAGCTCGGCAAATGACAACAAAGTCAAAGTTTGACAGATTAGTGCCCCCTATTTTGACAGATTAATGCCCCCTATTTTACCCCTATTTAAATTTTTGTTGCTTCACTCACGTACACTGTACGTGTAGCTTACACCGCTTCCTGTACTTCTTATTCAATGGTTGTCATTTGCCGAGCTGTAAGGAAGTGCTTTTGATATTATCAAAATGGCAAAATGGCAACACAGTCAAAGTTTGACACTACAAAATCCAAAAATTGACATTACAACTTCCCAAATTGACATCATCAGAAATTTTTGTTGCCTCACTCACGTACACTGTACATGTAGCTAACACCGCTTCCTGTACTTCTTATTCAATGAGTGCGACCGGCACCTAAAGTATTTAATCTGACATTTCCTGTCAATTGCAATTTGTCAAAAACTGATAAAAAGGAAATCCTTGAAATTTTTCATTACATCCGCGATTTATAAATTTTCCAAGGAAATAAACTAAACGGAATTTCCGTATTTATATTAAAATCAATTTAAAACAAACCTATTATGAGCGCTTCAGCTTTCTCCACATCAGAAAGCGTTTCATTAGAACGTCAAGCAGAAACCGATAACGATTTGGAAACCTCCTTCGAACAAATTTGGTCTGACAAACACTTGAAAGTTTGCTGCGGTTGGATTAAACAAAATAATTATAAAAATGTTTGTAGAAAATGTTCTTTCAATTGATAGTACTTGAAGCACTTACTTCTCTTGCAGGTTTGTCTACAATTCCCAGATAACTATCTTCAATTCTGTGTCAAAATATCGGACAGTCTGAAGTCGGAATGCCAAACAAATGTCTTTGTTCTGGCTGATACTTCATACGGCAGTTGTTGCGTAGATGAGGTAGTTGTAGTTGAATCCTGTTTGGTGCAGTGAATATAGTATTCGCCTTTACAGATTGCTGCAGCTCATGTCGATGCAGATAGTCTGATTCATTTCGGGAATGCTTGCCGCAGCAAAGTGTCCCGTCTCCCAGTGCTTTACATGTTCCCAGAACTTCCTTTTGAAGTTGAAGACTTCGAAAAACACATCAAAACTCTGGCACTAGAGGGTAAACCAATTTCAATCTTTTTGGATATTGGCTATCACTATCTCCAGGAACAAGTTGCTGAAAATGTATTTGAAAACACCCTAGCACTCCTGGCAGGAACAAAAGTTTCCATTAGAACATATCCCTTCGATGAAGAAATCGTCGAAGATCACGAGATATTGGATAACAGAATTTGCATATTCATCGGCGCCGACAACAATCGCTTCTTCAACCTTTCACTTACATCGAAAGCAGCCAAGTGGTTTATTTACAACCCAAAGCTCAGCACATTCGAAGAGAAGAATCCCCTAACTGCCAGCTACATTCGCCGTCGCTATTTCTACATCGAAAAATGCAAAGATGCCAAAATGCTTGGACTGATTGTTGCCACCCTGACATCGGATGGGTACTTGGATGTCGTGACTCGTATGCAACAAATGGCCAAAAGCCATGGAATCAAGACACAAATCATATCAGTGGGCCGTATAAATCCCGCAAAGCTAGCAAATTTCCTAGAAATCGATTGCTTTGTAATGATCGGTTGCCCCTTCAACAACATGTACACTTCGAAGGAATTCTATAAGCCAATTGTTTCGGTTTTCGAAGCCGAAATGGCCTTGAATCCGGCTTGGCATATGAAATATCCCGAGTCGTATGTGACCGATTTTAAGGAAATTCTCCCAGAAGGAAGTCAGTACATGGAATTTAAGGCAGCAGATGTGACTGAGAACGATGTAAGTCTGGTGAGTGGGAGAGTGCGTGGTAATGGGAATGCTGTTGATGGTGGAGAAGACGATGAGTTGTCGAATGGTAGCCAAGCGGTTGCACAAGTTGGTAAAATGCATCTCATGGAGACGAGCAATGGATTGACATTTGAGGATCGAACATGGAAAGGATTAGATCCGGCATTGGGATGCACTGAACCAGCAAAAATTCAAAAGGGCTTGAGTGGGATTCCTATTAATTATACACATGACTAGATTTAAGTAGGTTACGGTTGTTTTTTTTACTATCTATTACAGTTTTTCCTTGACAATTTTTTATACGCTTTTGCAATAAAAACTCCAAGCTTCACATAAAGCGCTTACACAAATATGAACACTTTTTTTTTGGTTTCAGGTAAAACAAAGTATGTATGAGGCTAAACGTGTCAGGACGTGACGGTATACAACAAGTTTGAACAGATTTTGGTTGATAGACGCTACAAAGACTCTTGTCAGGTCCAACTGTTTGTCCATTCTCGTTTACAGTTAGAAATCCCAAAATCGGATGATCGGCGGAGACATTTTGTTTCAACTAATACGAACAAATTTCAACTTCATCATGCAAGTCTTCCTTGTATGTGAATATACGTTTATTTACGTTTTACAACGATAAAACTCCAAGGGAATAAAATAAATCAAAGTGTAGTCCCTGCTAGTCTTCTCTTCAAATTGAATGTTGTTTCAGACCTTTCAATGTTTTTTTGTAGTCAAAACATAAATTAAAAAGTGAGTTGAGTTGTATATTAACTTTGTGTCCTTCCATTTGAAATTAGTTGCTTAACTTAAAAAAAAGAAAGAAATAATACTCATACGCCATAGTGAACTGCATATATGAACTCCCGTTAGGCTTGTGCTAAGCTAAAATCTGTTAAGGAAAGTAAAGTTTGTATTTAAGCAGCAATTTTAAATATCCATTGCCTTGCATAATGTATAACCGCACCTCAAAAAATGCGTTTTATAGAAAACCTACAATAGGAGTGACTCCTTACTATTTTTTATTGACTTGCATCACTGATCAAGCAAATTGAGAAGAAAATAAAGTACCGTTATTACCGTTATTCGAGTATGCCATTTGTAATAACGAGATTTTAGTGTAGATTAATAGAAAGTCACTTATGGTTTTCCAATCCCGATTCATGTTTTGGCGGGCAAATTCCAATCTTTTTTATTTATGGGCTGCTGTTAGATTTGGAGCTGGCACCATTTTGCCTCGAACAATCACTCCACTGCTTTTTAAAGCACGAGAAACGGTTGAAACCGAAACTCCTAAACCAAATTCGTCACGAAATTCCGGCAAAGAATGCACCGAATTGGATGCAGCATTAATTAAACGCCTATAATCGCGACGTATCAGCTTCTGCGGACGCCCGGGTCTTATTTTTGTCCCATAAGATTCTGGATGTTTTAAAAAATTTCGAACGACACGATCCGATCGTGAAATTCGTCTGCCAATAGCCCTAAGACTTAGGCCGCTTCACCGAAAAGCCAAGATTTTACCTTTTTCAATTTCTCTTAAATGCGTACCACGTGGCATTGTTGTTTTTTATTTGAAAGCACTTGACTGAATGCAGCTTCAAAGAGATTTCCATTGTGCGGATGATTGGTGACGCTACCATCGTTGAGTCATTTACATCTCAAACATCGGCATAATCGACCTTATTACCGTACCCGATCGGGTAGTTTTATTTCCTTCAGCGTACCCGATTCGTACATAAATAAATGATGCGTACCAACGCACTTCCTTGTTGTTTTGTGAGTTAAAAAATATTTTTAGTTCCGACTTCCGACACTTTTTTGTTTCGGAGACAATAGCGGGGTTTACATGGTCCAACATGGTTGGAAAACATGGTTGGATGAAAAAATGAACTTTGCGTTTACACGAAGTACGATGTTGTCCAACATCAGTGTGGTTATTGGTTCTGGGAGATTTTTATAAAGATGAAAAAACTCCCTCCAAAACTTATTATTGATACTTTCCGACATTCCGACTCGACCTCAGAGTAAACGCATATAATAGAAATGAAAAAATGAGTGAATGCGGGGAATTTCCCATATTTTCATTTTTCAGGTTTGTCCAACATCTGTTTACACACGTTGGATGGTATGACAAACCAGCAAGTTTTTAAAAAATTTTAAAAACCATCCAACATGGTTTGTCAAGCGGTTGTTTTAGCGTTTAGATGATCCAACATTGCTGTTGTCAAACCATGTTGTCCAACCATGTTGGACCATGTAAACCCCGCTAATCGAACGAAAACAGTAAGTAACAAATCGCGATGCATCGTATGAAATCGCGAAACGTCGCTCTCAATTTGAAATTCCGACGTAGATTTGAAATTTTTTCGTAGATGTCTACGATTGACCTGTCTGAAAGTATACGGTGGTATAAAATTCGTAGAAATTGTACGAATCGGAGAGAATTTTTCTCCGATCTCATGCCTCACCCTATTTCACCGTTACTTCAACGATATAATGCTCTATTGAAATAGCCAGCTGCATTTTCCTCTCTTTAAGATATTCAACCGTAATACCCGTGTCTCCAGGAATGCAAATCAGTTCACCCTTGAGCCCAACTTCTGACGTACTGTCATGTACAGAGAATCGTTTTCAGCCGAACTACGCGAATGTTGAACTCTCTTCCACACTCTGTCTTCCTCAGTCATTGTAATATTCAAGAATTCAAAACCGATGTTTACTGACACCTCTTTTACATCTTTCCCTAATACCCCTCGCACTGTGCTCTTGGCATATAAAGGGTAATGAGCGCCCTTGGGTGCGCGTTTATCTTCAATGCATTCATATATAGGTATCTATAAATCTGAAAATAACTGTTCAAGTATTTATATTTTTTTTAATACAAAAAGCACCTAAGAAATGTACCTTCGAATCGTAGCACATTTTCTCTAGTTTACCCTATTGCACACTCGAATTTCCCAAAATCCCATCTTGTTTCTTATTTTCAAACTAGCCGATCCTGCGAACTTTGCTTCGCCTGCCTCCAGATTAACTCCAGAATAATATTTAAACACAGATTTAGTCAAAATGCAATGTGTTTTACTTGAAAGCATTCCAGGGGCTAGATTCCGCAAGAGTGAGTTTTAATGTGTACACGAAAAAATGTGTACACTCCCTAATTTCGATTCCGCAAGGGTGAAGGTGAGTTTTTTTGACAGAAGCCGTGTACACAATTCTATAAATTTATTCACGCTATTTTTCAGGGTGTATTTTCGCAAGGTATAGTGAACTTTATTGAAGATAACGAAGTAGGTGAGGAAGTTGTTGATCCAAGTCGATCCGTTACTTTTCGGATATTGAAAAAAAAAGTTACATGGGGTGTATTGTTTTAAGCAAAGCTCAGATTTATATGTATTTGATTTTTTTTTTAAACGGAAATGGACGCAAATAAAAAATCAAGAATTTATAGTAGTTGCAGCACCGGAAATCGACGACAGCGACGTCTGGAACGCGATACAGAACTAAATTCTTTGTAAAGGGTTTTCCAATAAGAGGTGTTATTTTGAATAGCCCGCTATTTCGGTAGCTGTCACTTTTGAAGCTGCCATTTTTTGACATTTGACAAGTAGAAACTACGCCATTAATAAAAATGGAACGATACACGCTTCAACAACGCATTGAAATTATTAAGATGTGGCGCTACTACCATCGATCTTTTACGGGAAAAGTTTCCGGACCGTGTTATCTCTCGAAGAGGTGATCACAATTGGCCACCGAGATCTCGTGATTTAACACCTTGCGACTTCTTCCTTTGGGGCCATGGAAAGATAAGGTCTACGCCAACAGCCCAGCATCGATTCAAGACCTCAAAGATGGAATTCGTGAGGCTATCGAGGACATAGGGCAGCCACTTTGCGATTTGGTTATGGAAAATTTCATGAAAAGGATATGGTCCTGTAAGCGTAGTCGTGTCGGCCATTTGGCTGATGTTGTGTTACATTATTAACGGCATACCTTCCTCTTTATAATGAAATAAACATCCGATCATTTATCTCAAAAAATGCCATTTTTCTTTGAATATCAAAATAACACCTCTTATTACCTTTTATATAGAAAAACTTCCAGCGCCAAAACGGGACGATTTTCCAACCAAAGAATCACTAGGCTGCAACTGCTATAAATTCCATATACAAAGGTCAAATGTCAAAATTCAATTCAGCTCACTGGGCTTACAAAAAAAAATTCACTCAGCACATTCAAACTCACAGCAACTTGCGGACGCGCGTGAGTTAGTAGCTGTGTACACTGCTCGTGAATGTGAGTTTTGAAAACTGTGTACACGGGTAAAAAAATTCACTCTTGCGGAATCTAGCCCCAGATAGAGAACGATATTAATTTTTCTCTAACGATCTAAATTTCAACTTTTACGTAGTCCAGCGATAAAATTAAAATTTTTGATGAAATATGTTGTAATTTTTCCCGAAGTTTTCCAAGTTCTCACCTAAAATTATTTCTAAAAAATTGCGCTCAGAATCCCATACAAACAAAAATATTTTTGACCGCTTTCGACTGTTCCCATTTGCTGATTTTTCTGTATTTCTGTAAGACTTTCACGAAATTTGTTTACACAGGATTGGAACCAACGTTGAAAATCTTATAAATGCGATGGATACAAACAAACCAACATACATACAAATCTCTTTTCCTCCAAAATTTAGTGCCTTCAGAAATACTCCAGATTGGCTATAAAACAGATATTTCCATTTTCAAAGGTACAAAATATTTCTTGCTAATGCACGATCCTACATCAAAAACTTCCTATTTTTCCATTCCATGTGGCATTGTGGAACAAAAAATTTCATGTAAATAATGAAGTTTTCGATCTTTGTTTCATTTTTCCAGTTTACCGACTCTTCCGTAAGATTTTGAATTTTTACTTGCGATATATAGAATACTAGCCGACCCGCGGGACGTTGTACCTGCTCTTAAGAAATTGTTAGTGTTATATTAAAGGTTGGGTGTGCTGTTTTCCCGTAACTTAACAGACTTGCAACAGTTTTGGAAGAAGCAAGGGGAAGTACAATTTACCCAGATTCTCTTACTTTTGCCAATATCAAATTTACGAAGATGTTTTCCGAATTACTTCTGGTTTATTTGCAATAAACCGTCATCATTGTCAAAAATGCAATAGTCGAATGAAAGTATAAGCAAAAAGCAAACCGAAAACTATGTATTTTTTTGTTTTTAAGTTTTGAGAGCAGCTTCAAAGCTATGTCCTTTTTTTCGCAGCATTCAGAAAAGAACTAATTGGGAATAGTAATGTAATTGTTTGTCATAACTCATAAGTCATAAGATACCTCTGATAGCAAAATAATATGCCATAAAAAAAATGTGTGAAAGAATTTGACCTAATTTTATTAAAAAAACAAAAAATGAAAATTACAAATTGCTTTACATTTTCTTTTCTTAAACTCTCAATTTTTGGTGCAAAAAATAAATACAGCCAAAGAAAATATATTGCTGTTAATTAAATAAACTAAGATGGCAACCCGCCTTTTTCTATCTGCGGGACAAAAAAATGTTCAAGGTTAATAGCCTTTGAAAGTCATCAAAACTTAAGAAAAGATCAAAACTTAAAGAAAAGAAAGCTATCATTTATGTGCACGTGCGTCGGTCGTTTTACGTTTTTGGTTTTTTTTTTTATTGTACGATAAAAATTTAGGGCAGCCACCATAAAAATTTTTTGGCCAAAAACCAAGTTTCAATTTTCTCAAAAACTGCTCCTACGATTTTTTTTTTAAACTTCCTCGATTTTTTTTTTTTTAACTCTGATGTATTTTATGTAAAAATATATTTTTGTATTTCTCCAAAACGGTACCTGTCGTAGAACCGTTTTTTGTTATAACGTTTGCTCGAAAAATAAAAGTCCGATCAGTGTATTTTTTTTTTTGAAAGTACGTTTATATTGCCCAAATAATATGTACCTATTTCGTTTTCCGAAAAATTTCAAAATTTTGTTTGTACATATTTAAAAAAAAAAAAATATTTTTACTTTTTTTCAAAATTCTGTATCTCGAAAAGGGATCAATATTAAAAATCGAAATTCATTAATAAAATGTGTACTTTCATATTCTTGAATGCTACCCAAATTAATTTTAAGACATTTTCGAAAAAAATTTTATGTAAAAAAAAAATTATATTAGAAAAAACGCTTCAAGGATTTTTTTTTAAATTTGGAAAATCAACAACTTTTTAACAAATAATGACATCAATTCTCTATTCAAATAAAATGTATTTTTGAGGTTCATATTTCACTTTAAATTTTTATTTATTAATTTAAATTACCTACATGTTTTTATTTTTTAAGGTTTTTTTGTGAGTTATAATTTGAAATACGGAGCAAGTTAGTACGACCCAGTCGTGCAGATATTTTTTTATCCGACAATACAGGCTATATTTTAAGCTTAAATGAAAGCCTGTTACTTTAAAAAGCCGTCTTAGATGTCCTTTTCATTTGTCTTTTGGCGAACCAAGCCTTTATTTTGTTACAAACAAGATCAAAACTTTTAAACAACCATCCCTCCCAAAAATATTAACGGAATGACTAATTGATTTGGTGATTGTTGTGTGCGTAAACCAGCTACATTGAAGGCGGGGGGCGGGGGTTCGAATCCTTCTATATAAATGTAATGATGTCTATTTATCAATTCAGCAGCTCGGAATCGTCATTTAAGACTCAAGGAATTGTTGAAGAGTCTAAGTAGCCTTGGTTCTTCGGAGCATTCGTCCTTGACTAGTATTATTGTTTTTAAGATTCTGGTTAAATACAATTCTCCAATAAATTCCTGACTGTTGTCCATTAAAACGCGAAGGTTTTCAGAGATTTATTTATTTAAAAAACAATAATCATTTACAACTTAAGACATTCGTCTTTTAAATTGGTGCAAGCCTTTATATTACTAATTACAAGAATAGGTTTAATTTGATTAATATATTTAACTAGCTGACCCGGCAGACTTCGTACTGCCTATTTAAATTGCAATAAAGTCCTTTCAAAATGATTTGTAATGTGACATTTTTTTGTTCCTACATATTTTATAGACGGGGCAAAAAAATTCTCCTGAACAGAACCGTCACCTTATTATTAATCATGTGAATCATAATTATTAACAAAAATCAGTTTTATTTTCATTGTAGTGCTTTGTGATATACGATGTTTTTTGTTTGATTGGTTTTCCAACACGGGAACAGACATATCTATATTATAGATTATCTTGTCACATGCAATAATTAGCGATCATAGCTCATAGGTACCTAAATAAACACTGCACAAAACACTATATACATAGGTACGAATTTGTTTCATGTATCAGTTGAAAAAGCAAACTCATTATAGATTAGGTAACAGAAAATCCAAGAAAAAAAAACACTGACATTTACAGTTTGTTGTTGTTTCAACTTTTTTTTAATTTGATATGACTTGGAGTCAACAGTCAAATCCTTCAAGCCGTATTTAAAATAGAGATATGAAATAATAAAAATTTAAAGTAACTAAACACTTATGGTAACGCTGTTTTTGTTTGACTGATGACTTGAAAACTGATGCATTTTAAAGTAAAACAAATGAAATAATATCGCGATTCGCGAAGCCGGCTACTATTCGATTCTTTTTTTTTTTTGTTTACCTGTCCTCCAACGCACACTGTTTTTATATCGTCGAAATTTTCATGAAAACTGAGTAGGAAGTGATAAAGGCTTTTAAAAAGTAGGCGTTAGTGCAAGGAAGTTGAAAATTAAGGAATGAATGTATTTCTTAATTCCACACCATTCAAAAATTATTTAAAAAAAAAACTGCCCAAAAAATGCAAAAACAAAATGTGTGGTGAGCTATCCTTAATAATTAGCGGTATTAAAAGGAATATAATTACATATATCCTTAATATTGTAATATTCGGCTTGGTCCGACAATTAAAACTTATTCACTTTTAAATAAAACACAAATTCACTTTATTCAAATCACTCACAAACTTATTTATTTCAACACTTTCAATTATAACTTTGCAAACACAGTGTACTTTTCTTTATCACAGTTCACAATCAATTAACTTGCTTCGCCGCCAAACGGCTATTTATATAACAAAAATGATGGGTTCTAGAAACTACTATGGTTCTTGGAGAAGCTGAATGTTCCAGAAGCTCTCCATTTACAAATAAAAATACTGGGATTACTTTTTGTAGGAGCTAACGTTCTTAATGCTAAGCAAAAAGTTTCTCTTAATCACTAGGTATTGCCCCTCACAAGTGTTTACTACTACAATTAAACGATATTAAGTAAAGAGAGTATGAAAAGTGTGTACATTAAATATAGAAAGAGATACAGAGCGTAAGAGATAATAAAGTATACACATTAGACATTACAATAGAAGGAGATACAGAGCCTATGAGATAAATAAAGTGTATGCACATTACAATATTTTATTTCTGAAAATTAACAATTTTTTTTCTATTCACAATTAATTTCTTCACTTTTTTCTCCTTCCATATTTTTTTTCTTCTTCTTCTTCTTCTTTTTCTCCTGCTTCTATTAGCTTTTCTTTATCTTCTTCCTCTTGATACAAGAATTCGTTTTCTTTTAACAACATATTTGAAGCTGTTATGGCTTCTAACATATCCTTCTCATCTTATCATTCTGTTTTACTTTTCTTCCTAGATGGTTCTGAAAATGAAATTGGACTTAGTCTTGTATTATTTGATTCTAATTAATTTTTACCATCGGTTATTAAATTCGTCAATGCTTCATATTTGCGATATGATTCATCATTGCGATTTATTTGCCTTCTTCTTTTACTTAATTTCTTTGTAGTCTTGAAAGTCCCGTTTACTTGTTCTCTTAAAATTTAAAAATCTTAAATTATGTTGTACTTGAATTAGTCTCTCTCCCACCATTCTCTTTTTCTTGGTTCGATCATGTAACGGTTATAATATCAGTTTTACTTTTCAAATTTGTCTGCTTCTAACCTAGTGACTGGCAGTGTACTTGTAAATGCCTTGAGGCGTTTTAAATTTTGCTGGATCTCACTTTGATTTGCTAAATTGTCCTCAAAGGTTTTTTTTGTCTGCATTGTTTTTTTTTTATTCGTATGGGTCCATCTTTAAAGAAATAAGCGACATCAAAAAAACAAAACAAAATGATAAGTATACGCCCCGTTGCACTTATTTTTTGAAAGTAAAACTCACCTGAACACGTATGTCTCTGATGCTCGAGAAAATTCGATTGCTTCTAGTTTTCGAATATTGTTTAATTTTTTGATTCCCAGTTGTTTTTTATTTTGACTTATTTTGTTATTAAAGCAAACACATTACTTGCTATGTTTCTACTGTTCAAAGTGCGAGCATAAAGAAAGATGGAAAATACGAAAAGAGCTAAGGAGGAGGTTTCGGTTTACATTTAGTATTGAATTCCCTAATATTGAAATGAAAAGCAGAGTGTGGTATTGAGATTCATATTCGTGTTGTTAAGCTAATAAATATATGTATGTCTTTACTTGACAGTACGACCGAAGTTGGGTTCGTAAGCATTCGTGGAGCCGCGAGTACTACGGTCTAATCTCTTAAGGAGATTTTCCCATCACGAATACTCTATTTTCCCATTTTTTAAAATCCATGCAAAATATGACTTGGGGTTTTCTTGCTCTTGAGGAGTTTTCCATTGCGAATTTGTTATGTTTTTGCAATGCGTTTTTTTTAAATTATACTGGCTTTCCAGGACTTCTCTCAGTTCCCCAGCACGAACTTTCCATTTTACCATTTCAAAAGTAATGCCTTTCGTTTGAAAGAGTGTTTTGTGATTTTTGTTTAATCAAATTTTTTTTGCATTTCAAATTTGCCATTTTTTTACTTTTATTTGCTTTCTAGTTCCTCATCACAAATTTTCCAGTTTTCCATTTGAAAACCACTGCACCTACAATTACATGCAATCTTCCCTTTGAAAACCAATGAGTTTTCCGAGTTCCTTTCGAAAACCTATTTTGAAATTTTCCAGTTTCCAAAATTTGCGCTGGTCCAATTCTGTGTCGCTTGCGCCCATAAAACAATAAATTTTCAATTTACATAAATAATTTTAGATCTGACATCTGACAAACATAATTTTCAATATTTGAAATTGATCAAATTTTTTTTATTTTGATGGGATGGAAAAAGTAGTTTTTTTTAACATTGGCACAGTTTTTGATTTAAACAAAAGAAGTTTCTCGCCGTAAAAACCATCTTTGAACTTCAACCAACATTTAAAAAAATGTGCATGACTCGGTCGTACGAACTTGCTCCTGTACCTATTCCCAATTAAAAATCATAAAAAAAAAACATAAAAAAATAAAAAAATAATTCATAAATAAAAATTTAAATTGAAATATGTACTTCGAAAATGGATTCAATCGGAAAAAAATCGATGTCATATGATTTCTTAAGAAACTGTTGGTTTTTCAATTTTTTTTAATTTATTAAAAAAAATTAAAATTTGAAAATGTACCTCGTAAATACATTTTATTCCAAAAATTTAAATGCCAAACAAATTCAAATCTTATTCTTGATTTATTGAATTTTTGTTTTGAAAATCGTCGGAGCTGTTTTTTTTTTTAATTAATTTTTATATATAAAATTTTTCAAAAATGTCTTAAAATTAATTTGGGTATGCAGTATTCAAGAATATGTAAATATACATTTCATAATTACATTTAGATTTTTAATATTGATCCGTTTTTAAGATACACAATTTTGAAAATAAGTTTAAAAATATTTTTTAAAAATCCAAAAAAAAAATTTTTTGAACACAAAATATTATTTCGGCAATATATACATACTTTGAAGCAAAAAATTACGCTGATCGGACTTTTATTTTTTAAGAAAATCTACTAACCAAAAAACGGTTCTAAGGCAGGCACCGTTTTGGAGCAATACAAAAATTTTGTTTTTACATAAAATACATGAATGTTGAAAAAAATGAAATTCAAGACAGTTTATATAAAATCGTAGGAGCCGTTTTGGAGAAAATTGAAAATTTTGGTTTCTTGCCATAAAAATCGTAGGGTGGCTACCCTAAATTTTGATCTTAAAAAAAAAATGAAAAAACTGGGATATGAGTTTTTGCTCAAACCACTAATTTTCAAGTTTGAAGTCAATCGGACCAGTGGTTAAGGCTGTAGATGCCTGTAAACTTCCAGACAGACAGACAGACGGAATCGCCATACCCACTTTTTTCGACTTCTCTATCATCGTAATGTCATATCTCATCATCATCTCAATTTTTTTTTACGAATTCAATGCTTGCCATATATTCTATAAGTCGCAAGTAAAAAGAATTGGCCAAATTGGTCCAGGCGTTGTTGAGTTATGCGCTTACGAACACATTTTGCGATTCATTTTTATATATAAGACTGAAATTTAATTATAATTAATTTAGTACGTCATGTAAAACCGATTTTAAAATAAATGTTCAATGGTTTGCCAAATACGTGAAAAATAAACATTTAAATCTTCCTCTGGCTCTGATTCCTCTCATAGCGAGACTCCTTTATTAGTGTTGCTGTCTAGTTATTTTTCATTTTAATCGAAAAACTTTTAAAGTTGACATCTTGGGATTTGAACCTTAGATCAACTAGTTGGGAAGCCAATACAACGCAAAACTTTTCATTGTTTATCAATTGCTATGAATATACTTGCATTTTTACAAGCTCCTCAAAGTTATAAAAATTCTTGTTCCGCTTTCTTCTAATATCCTATTTTTTAAAACAGGGAGTAATAGAGTTTTGTCTAGCAAACATTTGCTAGGAATGAACCTTTCAGTGACCTGACTAGATTTGATGAAGGTCGTTGATATAAAGCCAAAAAATAATAGATCCTTGTGGCACATCAGTTAAAACACTCATAAAGCTGGATGAGCGACCATTTATGACAATGCGTTGCTTTTTTCAAAAACCTTTGAAAGCAAAGGTAGTATGGCTATTGGACGCTGTACCTGAAGCTTTTTTGGAAGGAGGGGTAATTTTGGATTTTTTTCAATTCCAAGGGAAATTCCGAGGTAGTCAGTATACTGTTGAAAATGTCTGCTACAAATGGCAGTAAGTACGAAAGCAAGCTTTACAAATTTTGGATTTATTAGATCGAGACCAATTGCATTTGATTTAATCGATAGGATTGCCTCAACAATGAGCCTTATTTTGAGTTTCACGTGAACAGCATTCCACCCGAAAAAATCCATTTTTCGTTTCCCCTATTATGAGTTTCGGGCGTAAAAAAGTTCATGTTCGAAAGATTTCCATTATTACGTCGCCGTTTTCAATACAGTGATAACACACTGAGCAAACATTTCCTGTATGTTTATTTTTTTGTTTTTGAAATGAAATGAAAAAAAAACTGATCACCCCTATCA
The DNA here is from genome assembly GCA_943590905.1 of Sphaerophoria taeniata. NCBI lineage: Eukaryota > Metazoa > Arthropoda > Insecta > Diptera > Syrphidae > Sphaerophoria > Sphaerophoria taeniata. The sequence goes on from OX016540.1 coordinate 202,443,009, forward strand.
CAGGCCCCAACGTAGTAGAAACGTGCTACGAATCCCGAAAAAAAGTATCATAGGTCCCGTCGTAATAAAATTATTTGCTACGAAATTCGGAGTTCGTAAAATCGACATCACAAGCCCCGAACGAATAGGAAGATTGATAGTTTTTTCTACGAATATTTTTTTTATCGGAGCTGTGCTTCATATAAATTGCTTTGAAGTTTACCGGGCTCCAAATGCTTCTTTAACCTTCCCGATATCTTCTTTAGAATACGGACCACACATGGGAATAATTTTTTTTCATTCCTATTAAAAAACCGCTGAATGATTTCGCTGAAAACTCGTAGTTCTCAATCAAGCAATTTCGCGTCGAATGAGACCAATCACATGTTAATATCATTAGTGGTTCGCGAGATAATCGAGCAGAAAAAATCTCAACCCACATGCATACACAATACACTTTCAGAGACATCATGATAAAAAGGGTTGATTGGAATTCCAGGGAGAAAAACTGGGGATTCACAGAATCGGCCCCATTATAATAACTTCCTCGTGGAAAAAAGTCCCGAAATTGCCAAGAATTAACAAAAGCATCAAAAGGGGGAAATTAACGCCTATTGGGACCAAGTGAGACCAGACCTAAATAACATAGGACCACCCGCATAGGATGCAAGAAGTTGGAGAAGATGCATATTTTTTCAACTGAAACCGTCTAAAAGTATTCCTATTTTTTGAAGGTTTGGGCGTTTGGCTAGATTGGAAGGCGTGTTTTTTAAGAAAACTAGTACATAATTAATGAAAAAGAAATTTAAGCTCAGGTGGTCAGAATAAAATGCACACTTTTTCAGACCTAGGAAAACTGTAATTAAAATTACTGTTTTCAATAAATGGCATCCAACATCCAAAAAACTTGAAGAATAAAATGAATTGAATGCATCTCTTAACGGTTTCTTTTATATTTTTGATGCACGTTTTCGCTGTCGATTTCCTTAAATAATAACAACAACTGCAACTGCTATTCAATCCATTTTTAGTTCAAATAACAACTTCAAATCCGCTTTGCAAAAACTTCGTAGATATTTAATTTGTTTTGAATTTTATATTTTGAAGTACGTCAACTGATTCCGAAATTCGGAATATTGATTTGGGTATGGCAATGCCTTTATTTATTTATTTCGGGCCTTAGTGCCTGGCTACACAGGGATTTTTCAAGCTACTGAAAACTCACGTGCGGTGGCTACACACTGTTGTGCTTACTCACGTTCTTCTGTTCCATTTCGTTGCGGGGAACGTAAAATGTCTCTTTTTTGTTTGACATTTTTTTAAATTATGACAACCATTATGAAAAATAAAAACTGATTTCTTTTTTTGAATTTCGCTTCAGAAGAAATGCGAGTCTCCTTCATTCCATTAAAATCTCATTAAGGGGACGAAAGAGAAATTATATTTTATTCACCCTACATTACATTGCATGTTGGCCAAAAATTAATGTTCAAATATTTTTTGTTGTTTTCAAAAGACATCCGAGCAGGAGAGAAGATTTTTCTTCAATCAATTTCTCAGTCCCGTGGTGGTTATCGAACCAGCTGCGACACAAATCACTTCCATGGTTGCCTCCATCACGAAAGACATTCTAGAAGACACAAAATTAGTTTCTCATTCAAAAAACAGAGACGAAACTCACCTTAACATGAATATGAGCCTTCAACATAGCCGCACGCAGGACTAGCATCCGCGACCTACGTTGATATTACTTTCCGATGTTTATGGCCTTCTCGAAAGAGCTACTCCTCTGTCGGCGTCCTTAGCATACAAAATCTTATTGTGCGAATCAATGCGAGCCCGAATCTTTCCATCCAGAATAAATTCGTTCTCCAGTGCGGAAACAGAAACACTGCGATTGAAAGCAGTCGCCATGCTGCCCATATCCACCGCCAAGTATGGACTGAAGTTCTGAATCAGAGCTCGATTGCGGATCTTGGTGTACAAATACAAAGTATTGACGTGCGGAGCGATGTACATGTCCAACAGAAGATTATCCTGAATCATCTCGAAGCTCTTGGTGGCTTGTGTGTCACTTGAAATCAACCCACTGCAAATCCTTCTTTCTGGAGTCCAGTGTTTTGAATTTCATATTTTGAAGTACGTCAACTGATTCCGAAAGTCGGAATAATTGATTTGTGTATGGCAATACCTTTATTGATTTTGTTCGGGACTAATGATTATAATTTGTTCGTATTCGTAGCGGAGCTTTAAGTTCGGAACTTTGCTACGAGGAACTCTGTGATAGGGGTGGATATCTTACAAATTGCGTATAAATAGCCTTAAAAAAATTGTAGGTAAGCCATGAGTTGGAAAAGAATATTTCTTTAATGAATTAGCCATTTGGATTGTAAGTAAAGAAAAATATAAAAATGTTTAATAATTTGAAAGGGAAATATGAATGGGATATTTTCATTCCCTGAAAACTGGTATTTTTCTACAAGCATTATATCACTGTTTGTTTTATTCGAACTGTCAGTCCTTTTTTGAAGTGAAATTCTATTCGGACGAAACTCACAATCACCCCTATCACAGAGTTCCTCGTAGCAAAGTTCCGAACGTAAAGCTCCGCTACGAATACGAACAAATTATAATCATTAGTCCCGAACAAAATCAATAAAGGCATTGCCATACACAAATCAATTATTCCGACTTTCGGAATCAGTTGACGTACTTCAAAATATGAAATTCAAAACACAAATTAAATTTATTCATAGTGTAGGGTGACGTGGTCATCAATGCACCAGTGGTGCAGAATGCACCACAGCTATACACGCCAAACCGGACACTGGATTAGTCTATACCTCTTTCAATGTAACCGTTACTTTCAGTAACTCCAATAGCCTTAAGTTTGAAAGTGTTTCTCTTTGGTGGGTCACTTGTGCGGAGTGTTTTATAAATTAACAGTGATAAAGGAAAAAAATAAGGTTAGCTTATTTTTTTAATATCGAGCCCTTCCCGCAAAATCATCGTAAGCGACATTTTTAACAAAATTGTTTTTATTATACCATTCGAAAGCTTACATTATACCGCAGCTATCTACGTCATTAATTAACATAAAAAAGTTTTCTACGAAAAGTAACAGTAAAAATCAATTTTATCGTAAGCGACATTTCAACTTTGTGGCAAATATCGCAAACGACATAGTTTTTCTTAGATCATGTATATCAAAGTTCATTCATGTTGTTTTCGTTAATGTATACTCTGCATGTAAATTACAGTTAAAAGTAAAGCCATGAGGTGGTAGAAAATTTGTTCCGAAAGAGTACAGTTTGTCCCACTGTGCTTGCTGATTCACTTAAAACTGTTAATAAAGAAACTTAACGGTTATCTTCTATAATTCATTTACTAAAGGATAAAATCAGAGAAATTAAAATATTTTTGAAAATTTTTAGTATGCAACATTATTTAAACATTGCAAATAAAATAAACATGTTGACGAAACTTGCAAGAAATTAGTTGAAAAGTCTAGAAAAAAGTGTAACAAGCGTAATAGGTATTAAAAAAAATGGATTTCCTTTTCGATTTTTTTGTGATTCAAGCTTTTATTAATAAGTATCTTGGAATGCAATATTACTGAAGATAATATTAAGTATAACAATGCAAAATTTGAACAAAATCGATCATGCTGTACAGGAGATGTATGGGAATAACCCAAAAATCAGACTAAAAATCCCAAGTACTAGAATTTCATTTTGATACAAGGCCAATAAAGTATAAAGATAAAAATCTGAAAACATTATGGCTGACACACAAACACGCTTTAGCTTTAGCTTCGGCGGAAGTTTGCGAGTTCAGCCATTGAAATTCAATGCATGCTGTCATAATGAAGCTTCGAACTCACGTTTTGTACGTAAAATTTCGTAACGTGACTCCAAACATAAGGTCTAGTTCAAATATGCTAAACACTTGTTTTATCTGACAGCTCAACAGCTGTTAAAATAAAATACACAAACAAAATTCATTTGTTTTTGGAGGGATGATATGATGATGGAGAGAGAACTATCATTCGAAGCTAACTCGAAGCGAATTCATCGTAACACAGACGAAGACGAAGCTGAAACGTGTTTGTGTTTTAGCCATTAGAGGATTTTTTTTATATGATTGTAGACGACTGAGCGGATGTCTTCATTAGATTTCGAAAAAAAAGCAAATAAGGACCATCCTAATACACATGGTGTCCATCTATGAAAATCTGATTTTTGTATAGCGCAGAATAATGTATTATTAATTTATTTTAATTTCTATAATTTAATTAATTTTAAAATTTAATTCCGTCAAAATGCAGTAAAACCGAGATTTTCGTTTTATTTTAATTGTATCTTACTTATTAATTTTATCGTAAACACCATTAATATAACGACTTGGTAAGTAGGAAAAAATCGTAAGCGACAAAAACGTCAAAAACAGCTATTATTTGTTAGAAAAAGCGACAAGATTCTTATCAGTAGATTGAGTTTACATATAATGTTCATGACTCCTGACTTTGAGCCTTTTTGGTTTAACCCTAGATAGCTAACCTATCTGGACTGCCATGAGAAGCTAACCATTCGACTTTTTGACGAACATTAAAAACATTGTTTTTTTTTCAATTAATTAACAATTTTTATTCAAGGAAATGCTATTTATTATTAAAATAGAAGGAACATAAATGAATCTTAAACTAAAATAAATATTAACTTCATGTTTTAATAAAAAAAAAATCACATTTTTAACAGCACTTCTTTTTCTTTGAGATCTTAATGGACTATTATAAAAAAAAATTAAATAAAAAATTATTATAACAAAAATAAAAAAAACTCCACAGTAAATAAAAGTTAACAATCCAAATTTACTTAAAAACTAAAAAAAAAATCAAATATCCGCAGCGCAACCTACGCAGACATCAACAGTATGTTGACCACATATTGGCAGTTTGCATTTCTTACGTACGTCTCTTCTTGTAGTGGCACAAGCTACAGCTCTTTCTTTTATTTGACCATTTTCAGGAACGAGAGGACCTCCAGAACAAGCTGGTACAGAATTTTGATCTTTACTTTGGTCTTGACAGTGGTTTAGGCCCAAAACGTCCCCAATTATGTCTTTTATTTTTCTTGTCATTGTAGGTGTTTCCACACGGTTTTTAAGCCATGGCTCTACAAGTATCTCGTGCAATTGCATCATGTACCTTCTTCGAGATAGAGGTTTAGCCTGCGCAATGCCGATATTGTGACAATAAATTATGTAGGAATTAATGGCAGCTATATTTAGCATATCATAAAATATCGCCATGGGCCACCTATTTGTCTTTCGATTGCAAGACATATTGGAACACATTTGATCGAATGTATCGACACCTCCTTTTGTTGCATTATAGAACTCTATCATTTCGGGTTTTTTCGTTGTAGGGTTCACAGTTGCTTCTTCATTGCATGATGACAGCAAATAAACCATTTTACTTGGCTTTGGTTTATATGAAATTAGAGTAAGTGGCCCATCAAAGCAAAACATCGATGTTCCTATTGGCCTGCCGGGTTTGTTTTTTATCTCTGCTGGTGTTTCGGATTATGTTATCCTATTTTACATCATAATTATTTTATATCGTATTACAAAACTAATTTGAAAAAAACAAAACTTAAATTTCCTAACATTGCCTGTTATACCCTATAAAATGTAAAAGAAGAAACTTAAAAGTCACTCAATCTCTTTATGAAATATGTAGCATACGCTTAACAGTAATCTTTCTTTCTCTTTAATAATTTCACTCTAATTCGAACATTGTAAACTTCTAATGTAAGCTTCTAATGGAAAATTTGTCATGGGCTCGATCTTTTTGGATTCGATCGTCACCCAGGACAGTTGGTAAAAATATATTGTAACGATTTAATTAACTTTTTTAATTTTTTTATTTGCTCTGCTGGATTCTCATACTGATTCATCGCCAACATTTATTGGTCCTTCGAGCCGGATTTTAAAATTAAACCAGGGAATTTGAACATTTCTATTCGAAAATATACAGTCCGCTAAACTTAAAAAAGAATAAAACTAGTGATTTGTGTGTGCCTGCTTGATTTATTATGTATGCCTAAATCGTGGGCACATACATATATTTGTATTAACATTCACGTGATTTGATTAAAAGCAAGCGAATTAAATTATCGAATCAAACCGTTTACCGTATACCTATAGATTGAAAATTCAAACAATTGTCCGGGTGAATCAAGACATTTTTTGTTATTACGTAATTTGAGACATTTTTTCTAAAAGCTGTGGTGTTCTTTGTTTCAACGATGACGTCGCTAAAGCAAAAATACGGGAACGCTAAGGGACGTATATCTAGAGCACGTGATTTTGTGAATGGGCTTTCTTCTTCGGTTTCTCTTGAAATGTTAGAGATAAGGCTTGAGGGTTTAAATCAGGCCTGGTCAGAGTTTTGTTCCTTCTATAACATACTTCTCGAAACAGTTGAACTTAAAGAAGTCGAAGGTTATGAAAAGGAATATGCAGAATACGAAGTGCGTTTTTTCGAGGCAAATGCAAAGTTATCAGCAGGCATTCGTAGTAAAAAAGAGGCGTCCAATTCTGAAAGTGATGACACGGTTGTTGAACAACTTGCGAAACAACAAACCGTTTTTCTAGAAAAACTTAATGTGACATCAGAGCGCTGCTCTATCCAACTTCCGAAGCTAGTCATTCCTCCGTTTTCGGGCGATTATAAGGATTGGCCCTCATTTAGAGATTCGTTTACGGGATCGGTAGATCAAAAGACAAACCTGACGTCTATCCAAAAATTTCACTATTTAAAGTCGTTTCTTCGTGATCATGCACTTGATCTCATCAAACACATTCCGCTGACAGAAGCGAATTATTTCGAAGCATGGGAGCGTTTAGAACATCGATACGACCGCTCGCAGCTTATAATTCAGTCCTTTATCGAGACCTTTCTTTCACTTCCTATGGCCATCGGGGGCAATGTGAAAATTCTTAGGCAGATCGCAGATACGGCCGATGAGGTTATACGTGGACTCAATTCGATAAAAAGTAACAGTAGAGACCCTTGGCTTATTCATTTACTTTTGGCTAAACTCGATACAGATACTAAACAAAGTTGGGCTGAGAAAATCGGAACGCGAGATGATGCTACAATTGATGAGCTCATTACCTTTCTAGAATCACGGTGCAATGCGTTAGAATCATGTCAATCGGTTGTAACAAGACATAGTGCTTCGCGGAACAAACAACAAACTAACATTCGTTCGCATTTTGTTGAATCTTCTCAAGTAAAACCTTTGCTAAAATGTCCGAAGTGTAAAAATGAACATAACTTGCAACAGTGCCCACAGTTTGTCGCCCTAGATGTCGAATCTCGTCGGTCTTTTGTTAAGTCGAACTCTTTGTGCTTCAATTGCCTCCGCCCTGGACATGGTGCTTCTCGTTGTATTTCTTCATTTCGCTGTCGTGAGTGCCATTCGCGTCACCATTCCCTCGTTCATTCATCACAGAAACCTACGGTTTTGACAACTCAGTCATCACCATCGTCGTCCAAACAAAACCTTGGTAGTTCTTCTTCGCCTTCGTCGTCGTCGTCGTCGTCGTTCTCGGTCGCACCAATTGTAAATAATCATTCCATGGATATCAGATGTGAGAAGCAAACTATACTCCCAACAATCTTGGCGAATGTAGAAGACAGTCAAGGAAGGCTACATGAGTGCAGAATATTGTTAGATTCTGGATCTCAGATTTCGTTTGTTCTTGAATCCTTCGTACGGCGATTAGGGCTTCCTCGAAAGCATGCTCGCATTCCAATAAGTGGGGTATCGTCAACAAACGCAGGTTATACAAAAGGTTATGTGTCAATGGCATTAACTTCTCGCTATAATTCAACGTCCTTGGTCATTGACGCATACATCATGCCCACACTCACATCATGTTTGCCACCACAGGCATTCGATTTGTCTCGATTTGTTCATATTCGCGGTTTGGACTTAGCAGATCCTTCATTTAATGTACCTAGTTCTATCGATATTCTGCTAGGAGCAGATAACCTCTGGTGCATTCTTAAAGGCAATCAAATTCAAGGCCCTGAAGGGGTTCCTATAGCTCAAGACACAACCTTTGGCTGGGTCATATCAGGCTCGTTGCTCAATTCTCCAGCCGCAGATCCATCAGTTGTTGCTCTTCACACTTCTCTCGATGTTGATGCTATGTTGCAACGTTTTTGGGAATTAGATAATGTTGCACTTACACCAAATAATTCAAAGATTAATGAAGACGAAGCTGAAAAGCATTTTCGCACCACCTTTACTCGATCTCCTGACGGAAAATACGTAGTTCATCTCCCATTTAAATTTCCTCGCGTTCAATTCGGTGACTCACTTCAACTTGCAATCAATCGGCTTCATTCTATGGAAAGAAGGTTTCAACGTGACAAGACATTGCATGAATCGTATACTAACTTCATGAAAGAGTATCTAAATCTTGGACACATGGCCCGTGTTCCGCCGAATGAAATTTCGTTACCTAAAGGGCAATATTTCTATCTTCCTCATCATGCGGTGTTGAAACCCGATAGTTTCTCAACAAAAATACGTGTCGTGTTTGATGGGTCTTCTAAAGATTCACTAGGAATATCGTTGAATAGCCAACTGCATATTGGGCCGCCGATTCAAAGAGACTTGTTTGGAGTTTGTCTTCGTTATCGACAACATAAATACGTCTTTACGGCCGATGTAGTGAAGATGTTTCGACAAATTTGGGTCGATGACGGAGACACTGACTTTCAACGCATTGTTTGGCGCGAGAATCCTAATGACGAAATAGAACATTTTAGGCTGAAAACGGTTACCTACGGAACCGCACCGGCTCCATTTCTCTCCGTTCGTGTCTTGAAGCAGATTGCACTCGATTATCAATCACAATATCCACTCGCAGCTTGTGTTCTCCTCCGAGACGTGTACGTGGACGATATCATGACTGGCGCGAACTCAATCGAAGATCTGATTGATCTGAAGTCTCAACTGGTAGACCTTTTATCCAAGGCTCAGCTGGAACTAAGGAAATGGAATTCCAATTGCTGGCCTCTTCTTGCTGGACTACCTAAGGAAGATTGTGAGTTTTCGTGGTTTGATGCAGATCGCTCAAAGACTACAGTGAAGGTTTTGGGATTGCATTGGAGCCCAACTTCAGATGAATTCTCGTTTCGTATGTCCACCCCTCGCATTGTCTATCCACCAACAAGACGTTCTTTACTATCTGAGATATCGAGCATATTCGATCCATTAGGTTTTCTAGCACCATCGGTGATTTTGTTTAAAATCATGTTTCAAGAATTGTGGTCGTGTGATCTTAATTTAGGCTGGGACGATGCACTACCAGAACAGTTGGCTGAGAAATGGACAACGTATCGCAATGAGCTCCATTTCTTTGAACAGCTTCACATTCCAAGATTTTTGTTTCCATCAGTTGACAACCTTGAATACCATGGATTCTCGGATGCGTCGTCAGTTGCCTACTCAGCGGTTATATACGCACGTTGTAAGATTTCGGAACATGAATATACATCTACGTTGATTGCAGCGAAAACGAAGGTAGCACCACTTAAACCCGTCTCGATTCCTCGACTTGAGCTCTGTGGTGCTCTTCTTCTGACGAGGTTATTTAACATGATAAAAGCATCGATTTCAATTGACTGTAAGATTTTTGCATGGTGTGACTCACAAATCGTCCTTCATTGGTTGTCTTCTCCGCCTCGCCGTTGGACTGCATTCGTAGCAAATCGCACAGCCACAATCCTCGACACAATTCCTCGACATTCCTGGAACTACATCGCTTCAGAAATGAATCCTGCAGACTGTGCCTCACGCGGAATTTTACCATCGGCCCTAAGGGATCATCAACTTTGGTGGAGCGGTCCTGATTGGTTGCTACAACCCCAGACTCTATGGCCAACAACAAGGTTCTTGGTCCAACCACCATCGGAAGAACATATTATCGCAGAAGAAAAATGTTCAACGAAAATTGTCGCGCTTTCGTCATGCATTGAACCTAACATTTGCCAACAAATCTCATCATTATCAGAACGAGTATCTTCATGGAACCGTCTGATTCGCGTTATTGCATCATGTATCCGATTTACACGAAACCTTCAACCTAATAAATTCAACAAAAGAATCGACAGCCTTTCATTTGATGAAATTCAACGTGCTAGAATCTGCGTCCTTAAAAATATACAAAGTGAATATTTCGGTAGTGAAATTCGGTGTTTATTAAAAAATCATGAACTCCCTTCAAAATCCAAACTCCTTCGCTACTCACCTTTCATTGACAGGGAAGGGCTCTTGCGTGTGGGAGGGCGTATAACACATGCTAATGTTACTTTCAATTTAAAACACCCAGTAATTTTGCCAAATGATAAAATTTCTCTTCTTATAGCACAAGACATTCAACAAAACCATTTGCATCCTGGCTTGTCTCAAACGTTTGCCATCATCCGTCAACGATATTGGATACTGGGAAGTCGTGCTTTAATCAGGAAGGTAGTCGCAAAATGCCGAACATGTTTCCTACAACGAAAAGCAACATCCAGTCAGCTGATGGGTGATCTACCCGAGTATCGAGTTCAGCCTGCTCGGCCATTTACTAACACCGGCGTTGATTACGCGGGTCCAATTGCTATAAAATTGTCTAAAGGACGCAAGCCCAAACTCTCCAAAGCATATTTTGCAATTTTCGTTTGCATGTCAACCAAAGCTGTCCATTTGGAGTTGGTAAGTGACCTAACGACCGAGGCCTTTTTAGCAGCGTTCAAGCGTTTTGTTGCTCGCCGTGGTCGATGCTCAAATGTATATAGCGACAACGGAACGAATTTCCAAGGAGCCCGACGTTGCCTCACCGAGATGCAGAAACTAGTTGTGTCACACGCCTACAATGAAGATATTGCCACAAAACTGGCAATGGATGGGACAGCTTGGCATTTTATTCCCCCCTCAGCTCCTCATTTTGGTGGGTTGTGGGAGGCTGGCGTTAAATCCGTAAAGCTGCACCTGCGAAGAGTTGTTGGATCCTCGATTCTAACGTTTGAAGAGCTCTACACTGTTCTTATACAAATTGAATCCATTTTGAATTCTCGTCCTATTTGTGAAATTTCTGATGACGATTTAAATCCACTAACCCCAGGACATTTTCTTATAGGTGAGCCTCTAACTGCTGTTCCCGAGCAAAGTTATCTGGATGTACCTATCAACCGTCTATCTCAGTGGCAACATCTCCAATGCATGGTCCAGGGCTTCTGGAAAAGATGGCAGTCCGAGTATATCACCTCACTACAAGAAAGGCCAAAGTGGCAACAAAGGGGACAATCGTTGCAGGTCGGAGACCTAGTCGTTATCAAGGAGCCAAACCAACCCCCTACAAAGTGGATTCTCGGAAGAGTCGAAGAAGTTCACCCGGGAAAAGACAAGTTAATACGTGTTGCAACTGTGAGGACAGCAAATGGCACCTACCTTCGGCCCATCACCAAACTAGCACCATTACCGAAAGCCTGAAACTCGTTCCAGGGGGGGCGGGATGTTTCGGATTATGTTATCCTATTTTACATCATAATTATTTTATATCGTATTACAAAACTAATTTGAAAAAAACAAAACTTAAATTTCCTAACATTGCCTGTTATACCCTATAAAATGTAAAAGAAGAAACTTAAAAGTCACTCAATCTCTTTATGAAATATGTAGCATACGCTTAACAGTAATCTTTCTTTCTCTTTAATAATTTCACTCTAATTCGAACATTGTAAACTTCTAATGTAAGCTTCTAATGGAAAATTTGTCATGGGCTCGATCTTTTTGGATTCGATCGTCACCCAGGACAGTTGGTAAAAATATATTGTAACGATTTAATTAACTTTTTTAATTTTTTTATTTGCTCTGCTGGATTCTCATACTGATTCATCGCCAACAGCTGGGATCTCCCTTTTGTTGGCCCGCAAGGTTCCAACAATAGTCAATTTGTATGGTTGTTGCATAAGTTGTTTTGCCAACGGAACTGACGTAAACCAGTTGTCAGTGGTTACGTTTCTATTGGTGCCATGAATGCTGCGAGTTATTTCCTTCACTACATACTCCGCAAGTGGCATGCCTTCTGTGGTTGTTCCTTTGCCAAGGTAAGGCATGGCATCAACCATGAACCTGGTTCCACTATCACACATCATCTCTATTTTCAGAACGTACTTAGCTGGTTTGTTCGGAATATACATTTTAAATTTGCAGCGACCGCGGAATGCAAGTAATTGCTCATCGATGGTAAGGAAGCTCCCAGGTATGTAGTTAGATCTACACTGTTTCATCAGCAAGTCCCATATTTTGCGAATTGGTGTAAATCGATCCGACTTTATGGCTTGCAATCTCAATTCCCTGTCATCAAACCTTAGGCATCTTATGAGGAAATCAAACCTTTCTCTACTCATGCATGCAAGGAAGCGATTACCACAAAAAGCAGTGTTGAAAAGCTCGTCAGATGTCAAATGGTTGTTTTTCAAGGCCGCTGCTAGCAACAGGACACCAAAGAGAGCTTTCAGTTCCTCTTCGCATAAATGCTTGTTGGTTGCGGAGATCGTTTTGTACGTCTGGTTCTTGGCAGAAATTTCGACATTCGTCCATTTAATTATTTCCGCACAAATTTCATTTGTTTTAAATGATTCAAAAATTTCAGCGGGATTGGTTTTGTTTCTCAAGGAACGAGCTGGTCCTCTAGCCATTCGGACAATATTAGCCACGGAAGTTCGAGAAGAACTTTGTCCCTTCTTCGTAGACCAAATATGGTTGTTCTTACCTCGAATTTTATTCTGACACAAACTCAAAATTAAGTTTGATCCTGAAGATATCTCTGGTGCATCTTCGATGTCAGTAGCTTCTTCTTGCAAATCACTTTGGACGTCATCAGTCAACAAACCGTCTTCACTTTCACTGTCCGAAAAATCGCCACTCATACTTTCACAATCATCTTCCGGAACCATCCTTTCCTCCGAATTAAACAATATCGCTGCCATTATTTAAAATCACGTACTGTATGAAAACAAAACAAAAAGAAACAAAAAAAATAAACACCAACAAAATTTTAAAAAGTCACACATAAGCTAACCATTCGTCAAAATGACGACTACACTGTACATATATAAAAAACAAAAGGACTTACAAGAAAAACACATCCACCACACAAGAGATACTACCGGCGACTGAGTTGGCGCGAACGCACGATTATGTAATGCAAACAATAAAAAAGGGAGAGGGAGAAATGTGTTCGATCTTCGATGTGTGCCATTTTGACGAACGTTAGCTTTCTAGGGTTAAGGGATTTGGATCAAAACAAAAAAAACCTCTTCCTGTAAAATTCGCTTTTTGTCGCTTACGATAAAATGGCGGGAAGGGCTCGATATCTGAGTGAAATTAAAGAGTTTCTTTATATAAAATCAACTAAACATTTTTTTTTAACATTTTAAAATAAGGAGTAAATAGTTTTGTTCATTTTGTTGTAAACTATTTCAATTTGTTTAAAAAATGTCAGAGTGGTGCATAATGCACCACATAAGCATGGTGCTGAATGCACCGTAGTTCATTGTGTAAAAAGACAATTTTATGTAAGCTTATTATCTACTTGTTGCTAAAGATGAAATAAAGGAACGACTGCAGCAGCTACAATCTATCTGATCAAATTCATCACTTGCTTTGAATTCTAAACTTCTTGACCGTCTATTTGATGAACTTAAATCCATTTATAACTTTGTTTTAGTGAAGTTCCTCTATTTATTTTGATTTTAAAGTTCCCTTAAGTGATATGGTCTTTGGATCGTTTTTTTTTATTTTTAAGTTCACGTATATTTTTGTTTAAAGCCTAGTATACAGTTCCTCATGAAAAAAAAATCGAATGTATTTCTTATGGGAGAGATTTTTGCCGAAAAAAAATATTTTTCATTTCACCACTGTGTCATCCGAGCTGTAAACCAAAATCGAAAAAAAAATTATACTCACCTCGATTTTTTTTCACACATGTGTAGCTCATTGTTTTGGCAGAAAAAAATTTAAATATTCGACATAAGTTTCACAGTGACAGCTAATTTATTTCTCAGAAATTTGTTCATGAACAAAAATTTTTGTTTCACCTCTTATTTTTTATTTTTTTGCAAAGAACTGTATACTAGGCTTAAATAAATAAATCTGTCTATGACGTTAAAAAATCGTTTTAATTCTTTAAATAAATTTGTGGTGCATTGTGTACGTACCATGGTGCACCATGCACCATTTGTTTTTTTGTTAAAAAGTAGTTTTTACACAAAGAATTTAGATCATATCGAAAATATAAGTTCGTACGTATTTTCATAATAGGGGTATTCACGTAAACGCGGAAAACCCAGAGAAACCGTAGAAACCGTAGAATTTTCTATCGGTAGAAATGAGCTGTCAAAATTTGTATGGGAAAAATTTTCTACAAATCGTAGAATTTTATCCCACAAACTTGAAGCAGAAACTGCAGAAAAAAAACCTGATAAAATTTATGACGTTTTTTTTGACGTTTAATTTGGATTCATTTCATCCATAAATCATTTAAAGTGATTTGTTCATACAATTGAATGAATTTTGTTTTGAAACTACTTTTTGGCATCTTGAAGAGCAAAAATAAAAATGTAATTAGAATAAAAAAAAATCACTTTAACATAAATTATCGAATGACGTGACGTTTAACAAACAGCTGTTTGTTTCCCTTGTTTACGCAACTATTTTCTGCTGGGGTGTTCATTTAAATCTTTTGCGGAATTTCAGTAGAAAATTATCTCGTTACGTGAATACCTTTAGGCCGTGTGCGAATTGGATGAATTGTGGTTAAAAAATAAAAATGGATGAATTTTTAACCACTACTGTCATATTTTAACCTGCTCAGCAGCTAGTCAAATAATGCGAAGTGTCAAAATTTAACCAAACGTCAAGTTTTAACCCATTTTTAACTGAATTCGCACACGGCCTTAATATATCTAACGAATGAAATACAAAAATACATAACAAAAAGAGTTCATTTGAAAAATTTATGGTCATTTAAAAATAGGGTGGTGCATTGATGACCACGTCACCCTATGTGAAATTTATTCAAAGTTTTCATTTATATTAAAGATAGATTCAACAGCAATTGCTATTTTTAAAAGAAATGTTGGCCTAAATGAAGCTGCTTTTCTACTGTTACAGCTTGTGGAAATGGTAGAAATTCGGCAGACTGTGTAGCTAGTGGTCAAGGTCCCTCTGCAGAGATAAGAAACTTTGTCCCTGTGGTAGTACAAACGAAAATGTGATGGAGATTTGGGGATGGCGAGTCCGCCTTGACGAAAAACACCTCACTGATAATAACTTTTGCCCGTTTTTGAGGTTAGCCGAACCGTTAATTGCAAAGGTGGTGTTTTTTTTCGAATTAAGCCTAAGTTTTTCAATTTCTTCGTAAGGTACTGCCTTTTGAGAACAACTGATAATGCTTTGAATAGAGTTTGTCAGTGATCTAAATTAAATATGAGGTATCCTCCATTCCTCACATGCGCTTTAGGAATGGTGGAGACTGGAGAGTATCACCTATTCATGTAATGGTTCTTCGTATCGTGCAGTCCGATTGTTGTAATTGTGCATACAATTTTCCATGAACCAGATAAAATGATAAAAATGAAGCTTAATAGGGACCAGTATGTCGGATACTTAACTTGCTATTTCTCGAAAAGATTTCGGGAAGGTAAAAGAAACACTGGGATTCTATGTAAAGTACAAATAAATTGCATTTATAGATGTATGTCTATGCATATAAGAGTATAAAACATTGCATTTTAGATGATGCCGGATATCTCTATTAACCTTTCGTATTGGGTCTTGTTAGTTATTTTTCAACTAAAATTAAATTAAAAGTAACATAGGTATCTGCATTGTGTTCATTTTTTATGCAATCGAATCAAAAGGTTGAATTGTTACATCCTTTTGAATCTGAATTTATGTAGCTCCGATCAAAAAAAATGTTCGTAGAAAAAACAATCAAACTTCCTGCTCGTTCGGGGCTAGTGATATCAATTTCACGAACTCCGAATTTCGTAGCAAATAATTTTATTACGACGGGATCTATATTTATTTTCGTGATTCGTAGTACGAATCTATTACGTCGGGGCCTGTGATAAGGGTGAAATATCTCTTTTGAATTCCGGGTGAACAAATATTCCGGGGGAATGATTTCCCGGGCGGAACTCACAATAGGGCTGAATATCTTCATCTTGTAGCCCAACTTAATTGAAAGCGCTGCTGACATCAGTTTGTTCATTTCACTAACAGTGTAATTTGCGGTGAGTGTGGATGGTGGCATTGAAGTGAACTTCCTGTTGAGGCATCACAATCAATGGCGTCAGATGGCGCCTCAGTTTGTTTGCCAATACCGATTTCTTTCAAATTTGTCCATACTTTTTTACTTGAGGATGAAGTACAAGCTTTTGTTCATAAAAATGCATTTTTGCTTTTTTGCTGATCTTATCATTCTGACTAATTTCAACCAAAGAAGAATAAAAGACATTTATTTTTTTTTTTTACAATTATATTTATGTTTTCTAGTGCAATTTTTCTTGTTTATTCAAATCTCGAACTTATAAATGTAGTTGTTTAATTTTTTGTTGTTTGTTTTGTTAAATGGTTTCCTTCTTCTCTATGTAAATCACTTCTATATAATAATAAGTTTAAAACTAAAATAATAATAATGAACAGAAAAAAAACATTATTTTTCCTTTTTTAATTATTTAAAAAAATTATAATATCCTAAGAAATAGAAAAAGAGGAGAAAAAAAAACAAAACATGGTAATAAAAAATATTTAACACAATTTTAATTGTTTCTAAATTAGGAGAAAAAAAAAACCAAAAAATCAATCAAAAGAAAAAATAGTATTTAATTCTTATACTAAAAAAAAATTAAGAAAAAAACAAAAACATTGTTTTTATGTTTTTTCATTTTATTAATATTATTTATTTTACAACAAAAATGCTTCAGTTATTATTATGTATTTTTTGTTATATTTTTTGCCTTGTGTTATGATTTTCATTTGTTTTTTTCTTTTCATTTTGTGTGTGGCTAATTCTATGAATGAATTAAATGATTTTTTGTTTGTTTTTTTATTATTTTTTGAATGAATTGTTTAATGAATTCCTATCTCATTACGATATTCACTTTAATTAATTAATAAATTTATAAATTTGTTTTGTTTGTATTTTAATATTTATAGCTAAGAAAAACTAAATGTTAATAAGAGAATTATTATTAATTGTTTTTGTTTTTTTTTAAAGATTTATGTTGATAGCAAAACGTTTATTTTTTAAACAGGGACGTTCCGTTGTCCGTTTAAATGTTGTTTTCCTTTTGTTCATAAATTTATTGTGGTTTATGTATGTGTGGGGTGTTTATTGGCTTGAAGGGAATTAAAAAGCAATAAGCCACGAGCTATTTTGAGTTTTCACAGATGAGAAAGCTTTTCCCGTTCAACAACGTTGTACATCTCGAGAAACAAAAATGTGACTGCTAAGCGGAGCTTAATATTTTGTAAAATGTTCATCAACAGGGAGTTAAAAAAAAAAGTAAAATAAAATGCACAATTCTGATCCAGACGTGTGTGGCATCGGCATCGGTGTCGGCGTGTCGGTAAACGTTATCCTCCACAAAGCTTAAAGTGCGATCATCATACTTGCACTTAGAAAAAAAAAGTTCTTATCGATTAATCATTTTTTGTTTTTGTTTATATTCAGTAGTATTTGTTTGTTTTGTTTATTTTGAAATAAATACCACGTTTAAATATATTTTAATATATATTGTTGTTGTTGTTGTAAGTTTAACCGGCATTGTGTCTAGACAATGTATTATTTATTGTTTCTACTGTCATTGACAACGACCGTGGGTCCACCTCGAATGCGAATTGACGGACGCCGTTCGGGCGTATCGTAAGGCCTTGACGAATTTGTTGCAACGGCCATTGAGTCATCGATAGCACCCACAGCTGCACTACCAGTGCCGCTAGCTGATACCATTGGTGCATTGCCACCACCACCGCCACCAGAATTGCTAACCATTCCGCCGCCACCGCCTCCAGAACTTGGCACCACCGCTGTATGGCTACTAACAACTTGTGTATTCTGTTTATTGGCAGCATTCGCCTCGCCAGTAGCATCTTCTTGTTGCTGTTGAACCGCCGGATTGCGTGGCCCTCCGAATTTCAGCAGATTCCAATCGAAGACATAATCATAGGTGAAGCCCAGACGATGGAACAAATTGCGAAACAACTTACGCAAATAACAATAATCTGGACGTTGTTCGAAATGCATTTGACGGCAGAAATTTAAATAGTTGACAAATTCACTGGGGAAACCCTTGCACAGGGACAATATCGTTGTGGAGAGTTTCTTCTCGGAAATACGTTCGTATTTTTGTCGTTTGTTTGCCGCCTTCAAGCCCTGCCACGGGAGCGCACCCAAATTGAAATACATTAGAACATATCCTAAAGACTCTAGATCGTCACGACGTGATTGTTCAATTCCTAAGTGGGTATTTATGGAGGCATAACGAGCTGTACCGGTTAGATTTTTGTTTTCTCTATACGGTATGTGGCGCAGGGTTCGTGTATCACGGAATTTTTTCGCTAATCCAAAGTCTATGATATATACTAAGTTACCCTTTTTGCCTAGGCCCATTAGGAAGTTATCTGGTTTAATGTCCCGGTGGATGAAGTCTCTAGAATGTATATAGTCGATACGTGATATCATTTGATCGGCTAACAAGAGTACGGTTTTCAGTGAGAAACGGCGCGCACAAAAATTGAAAAGATCCTCGAGCGATGGACCAAGTAATTCCATAACCATGACGTTGTAGTCGCCTTCAGAGCCACACCATATTATGCGCGGTATACCGATACCGCCTTGCATCATTTTATAAAATTTACTTTCAATGTGCAATTGGGGGTGTTTTGTTCGGATGCATTCTAATTTGATGGCGACTTCTTCGCCAGTGTTGATTGTTGTGCCCAGGTAGATATCACCAAATGAACCGGAACCGATTTTGCGGCCTAATCTGTATTTGTTTCCAACGCGTAACTCCATTTTTATGTTGTTGTTGGTTTCTTTTTGGGATTAAACTATTGCTAAATGTTAGTTTTAAATCAGCTTAACAAAAGTTGGAAATCTAAAAATAAACCGAAGAAAAGCGGCTAATTAATGTTGTTCAAACAATCGAAAGGCAAAACTCACCTTAAGTGGTATCAGTGTTGGTTTGTTTCTTTTTGTGTACAGTTCTTAAGTTAAATGTAATAAATGCCAACTTGTTGCACTTGAGTTTGCGTTGCAATCTGTAAAAGAGGACATGATTAATATTTCTATCTATAAATGAGGTTCAGAGACATTTGTTAAATCTAAGCGAGCATTTGATGGTTATGGCAAGGGTAAGCGATATGGAAGGTAAAATCTATTTCTCTGAATATAAAGGGTGCTTATTTCGTGAATGGTAACACTCATGTCTGATTTGACAAATAATTAGTTTAATCCTTCCGCTGAACGAATATGGTTGTGTATACGCTTGAACAACGCTGGGAAATATTGCGACATTGCTTTGAAAATCATGGTAATGTCAGCTTCGTATGTTCGCTTTGTGAAAAAAGTGAAAGAAACTGGCATCCTCATCAATAAACCAAAGCGTGAAAAGACAAAAACAGTGCGTACACCCGAGAATATTGCTGCTGTGGCAGAAAGTGTGCGTGAAGCGAGATCAACATCAATTCACCGTCCGTCGTTCTCAACAATTGAACATTTCGGAGACATCATTAAGACGAATTTTGCATAAAGACATTGGTATGACGCCATATAAAGTCCGATTGGTTCAGGAGTTGAAGCCAACTGACAACCCAATGCGTTTGCGCTTCGCTAAGTGGGCCTGCGATCGACTTAGAGAAGATGCCGATTTTGCCAAAAAAAAAAATCATCTTTTCAGATGAAGCTCATTGTGATCTTGGCGGGTATGTAAACAAGCAAAATTATCGCATTTGGAGCACAGAAAACCCGCACACATACACTGAAAAGCCGATACACCCAAAACGAGCCACTGTTTGGTGCGGATTTTGGTCCAGAGGCATAATTGGGCGATTTTTCTTCGAAAATGAGCAAGGAGTGGCCGTTAGTCAATGGCGATCGTTATCGGGCTATGTTTAACGAATTTTTGTTCACAAAAATTGAAGAGGAGGATATTGGCAACATTTCGTTTCAACAGGACGGCGTTACGTGCCACACAGCCGAAGCTACACTCGATGTTTTGCGCCCTGTTTTTGAAGATCGCATTATTAGCCGCAGAGCTGATGTCGTTTGCCCACCTCGGAGCTGCGATTTGATACCGTTGGACTATTATTTGTGGGGTGCCGTAAAAGATAAGTGTTACGCCGACAAGCCAGAGACAATTGGCGCTTTAAAGGACAATATTTGTGAAGCCATTGGTGAAATACAGCTGCACACAATCGACAATGTGCTTAAAAATTGGACCGATCGTGTAGGCTACTGCATGGCCAGCCGAGGCAGCCGTTCGAGTGAAATCATTTTCCATTTTTAACCGGAAGAATTGTACTTTAAAATAAAAAAAAGAAATTTGAGAAAATATTCTGTAGCATTAAAATTATAAAAAATAACGGCAATGCTAATACCTACATTTAGGAATAAGAAAACACTTTGAATTGAGTGAAATATTAAATATTTTAATCAACCGACAAAGTGACGGTCATCAGTTCATAAGTAATTTATCTTCTTTTATCATGAACTTGCGATGACGGGGAATTGTTAAACGAATCATCGGTTGTGTGTTAGTGTTTAACACTCTTTAACAATTCCTTGCATTTGCTTAAGGGTTTGATGTCGAACCCACGCGATCGACGCACTACACTTCCCTAGCATTCAACACACCAAAAAGCTAAGAGGAAATTCGAAGTTAAACGGCTACAATCGCAAGAGAATGCAAGATTCTCTTCTGATCGTGTATCCAATAACCTCCTTAGAAGTCCTTTGCTGCCAGCAAAAAAAAGGTAGAGAACCAGTGGCAGCACTGACAGCTATCTGAGATGCCGCCGCTGAAGTTCTGGGGTTTACACGACCACAACAATGAAACCCCTGGTTTAACGATGAGTACCGGCAGCTAAACAAGATACATACAAACCGGCGGCGCTGCAAAGAAGGACTCGAGCCGCTCGCGAGCTCTACGAGCAGAAAAAGGAGAGGAGCACAAACTTCTCAGAAAGAAAAAAAAGGGAACACGAAAAGCGCGTGATCAAGGAGATAAAGGGATATCACAACAGGAACGAACGAAAAGTATTCCAAAAAAAAAAGGTAAAACAATCCACAAGAGGAAGCCTGAAGCCGAAGCCTGTAGACACAATAATGGGAATATCGTAGTGGATGTGGAAAGACCACTTTCCCAAGCCGTATAACGGCGATGACAAATAAAAGCTAGCCAATTATGCAGAACCATTAAATTTAAGTGACGCAGATAACCAATTCAGCCCACCTGCCATTGAAGAAGTGAAGATAACGAAGAAGAAGATAACGATATCTAAGTTAAGTCGAACAAAGCAACTGGAGCAGACGCCCGCCTAGCCGGCGGACTGTACAAAGCAGCTGAAGATGTTTTGGTACGCACCAGCTAATCTGCAAGATTTATTCGGAGGAATTCATGCCCGACGAATGGAACCTCAGCATCGTATGCCCGATCCTCAAGAAAGGAGATCCCCTGAACTGCACCAACTACAGAGGTATAAGTCTCCTAAACATCGCCTACGAGATCTTGTCTGCCGTGCTGTGTGAAAGTTTGAAGCCTTTCGTCAACAACCTGATAGGTCCTTATCAGTGTGGCTTCAGACCCGGAAAATCCAGCATCGATAAAATATTCACTCTACGGCAAATATTCAAAAATACCCAGGAAACTAATACCTACAAACTTTTCACCTGTTTTAAGACCGCATATGACCAACTATATAGAGCAATGTCTGTTTTTGGGATCCCAGAAATACTCGTCCGTCTGCGTAAGATGACAATAGAAAACTCACGCTGTTACATCATGGTCGGAAAAATCCTCACGGATACATTTGCTGTCAAAAAAGTTTTTATACAAGGTGATGCTCTGTCTTCAGTCATGCGATTTCTTTAACATCATTCGTGATATGATAAGATTGAGTAGAATCCAACGTCAACAACAGAAGGACAATCTTTCAAAAGTCGGTCCAGATACGCTGACAACATTGACATAATTGGAAGAACACAGCGTGATGTCAGTGGAGCTTTTTTGAGCCTTGAGATGGAGGCCAAGAAGATAGGATTAGTGGTTAACGAGGGAAAGACCAAGTTAATGCCGACAACAAGAAAAAATATCCAACATTAACGTCCTCGCCAACGTCAGTATACACAGATTTAACTTCGAAGTAGCTAAGGACTTTGTCTACCAAGGATCAGCTATAAGGGTAAACACAACACCAGCGCTGGAATCAAAGGAAGCGTATGTACCTTTAAAACATCGGATGAAAACGATTTGATCTGCTTCGAGAGAAAAATCCTTCGAGTGTTTTTTGGTGTCGTCCGCCCGAAAAAAAAAGATCCAAGGACTTAAATGGTTGGGTCGTGTACAGCGAATGGAAAGTTATGCTCCGGCCCGTACATTCTTGGAAGAAGAGGAAGACCGCGACTCAGCTGGAGCACACATATAGTAGGGAACCTCAATCAACTTGGCGTGTGGAACTGGAGAAAACTAACTAGGGTTCGAGAAACTGACTGGGAACTTAATAAGACCAGTCATCGTATGTTTAAGGTCGAAACGCAACGAGCAAAACGTAGCTCATGGAGGGCCTTCACAAATGAATCTGTTAAACCCAGAAAAATTCAAAAAACCCTTGAGCTCCTTGTGAATACTCATTTTCCTGGCTGCGTAGCTGATATCCGTAGTCCGGAAACAGAATCTCATACCTAGTACCATCGGATATTTTAACGGAAGTAAAGGATAGAATGGGCTATTCCTCCTTCTGCACTCCTTTTCCCCGTATACGTCCCCTGGTTTAGATGGAATCTTTCCTATGATGCTTCAGAAAAGCATAAACTTTATCATCCCATAACTAGCTAGCATTTTCTATAATAGCCTTAAATGGGGGTATGTTCCCTTATCGTGGCGTGAGGTAAACAGACTATAAAATACACGAACTTGATTTTCATAAACTATTCCAGGCTGCCATCCCAAGCAGAGAGGAATGGATTGTATTGTTTTGAGAAAAACACGCTTGCGCTCAGCATTTCGCTCATTATGCTCGGTCTCTTTTTTCTGAGCGCGTCGCCGAACTCTGAACACTCAGAATCAGTGCTCTGAACGAAAAAAGTAACACAACTTTGATGCTCTGAACACTCTGAACTAAAAAAGAAACACAATTTTTCGTTTGACAGTTCAAGCTCTGTTCAGATGTAAAAAAGAAAAACGCCTTAAATAAATAGAGTAGCGCGACAGCTCTTGAAGAGCCAAGGCCAAAGATTAAATAAGTAACAAGATGGGAAACTGACTTACGTTTCACTCCCTAGATCCCGCAATTTTCATTTTCTTTCATTTTATTTTCTTTCCTTGTACATGAATAATATAAAAACAAAAACAATATGGTAGGACCAGAGTTGGGCAAAATTTATTCGAATAATCATTCGAATAATAAATAATCATTTTATTCGTTATTCACGAATAATGAATAATTTCATTTATTCGAAGAAAATTTATTCGAATGACGAATAAATTATTTTATTCATTATTCGAATAACGAATAAACGAATAACGAATAAAATAAACACAAGAAATTTGGTAGAACAAATAAGATTTCAATTTTTTTTTTTTTTTTATTAAAAGTTATTTACATAGTTATTGGTTAAAGCTCCCAAGATTGGACTTCTTCACTTGTCTTTGTTTAAACATATTGGCAAGTTTATGTGGTAGCGTATGAAAAAACTTTTTCGACTGATGCAGATGAAGGCAATGATGTATTGTCCCTTCCCCTTCTGGATAGCAATCCAAGACTTTCAGCCTACGGTTTGGGAATCCTTTGATTTTTACAACTTTAGGTTCACACTTTGTACATTTCATCACAATGCTTTAACCACTAGAATATAAAGAGTCGTACTTAAAAAAATGTTCCATTCAACAAAGTCAATGTCGTTTTTGCACAGATTTGATTAACAGACACATTTGTAGCACATTCATTAGAAATTGTTATGATGTTCGAAATGTTTGGATTTCATAGAGATATATCAATATCAGTGCCCAATTTTCATTTCTAAATCCATAACTTCATTTAAGGCTCACTCATTTAAAAAAATCAAAAGTACACCACAACACAACTTTCATTAATAATGGTACCAACTGCTATATATGCAATATATATAAGAATAAAATATTACTAGATTTTTTAAAATTTAATCACTTCCCAGGATTCTTCAGGGGATGGGTTGAAGGCGTTTTGCATTGGGTTGGAAGGTGCAATTGCTAGGTAGAATTGGTAGAATTCGTTCAAAAAAAATTTCTCAGCAATAAAGAATGAATGAAGGAATTCGAGCGTCTAATTCCAAAGGAAACGTAAATAAAAAAAAATTAAGATAAACAGACAAAGAAAGAAGGAATAAAGTCAATTTTATTCGTTATTCAGAATAACGAATGAAATTACGAATAAATTACGAATAACGAATAAAATCACGAGTAATTTATTCGCGAATAAATTATTCGTGAATAAATTAGTTGCGAATAATTTTTTATTCGAATAATTATTCGAATAACAATTTATTCGAATAATGCCCAACTCTGGGTAGGACCATAGTTACTGTGTAAAAACAAACACGCATACCTACTTTCACAAAAACTATGGTCCAAACTGTGATAGTATTGGTAAAAACACGCATACTTTCACAGAAACTGTGGTCCCAACTGTGATAGTATTGGTAAAAACGCTTGTAGGCATCTGTCATTTTGACAGCTTTGTTTCCCATCTCCTTGCTCGGCAAAAATCCTTGATCGAACCCTCCTAGTGGGTGCCGGGCGGACAATGTCACCACAGTTTTGGTCTGTAGGTGTCAGACGGTGATAGCTAAGGTTAGATTGGATCGCTGTGTGGTTCTGACTTCTTTTATAGCACAACTCACAGAAATCCTCTCTCACCATAGATCCAAGGTTCCTAGTTTTAGTGGTGGTGTGAGCTAGTAAATCCGTGCCCAAGAATTAAAGGTTGAGGGATAAATCAACCATGAACGAGCTCAGCCGGAGGCCTGTGGTGGGTAACGGTTTTTGTTGTTTATACCTTCCCTCGGTATGCGGCTCTGCCGAGGGTGACCTTCTTTTCCGTCTTACTCGTGGGAATCAAATCGAATTTCACAACCATGTCTTCGTCCAATTTATGTGTTAAAATCCCATCCATCGAGTCCGAGGATGAACTCCTGGCTTCCAGTCAGGATACTATTGTAGGTAGCTCAGGGGAAGCTAGAGACGCTAGCACCTCAGAGCAGGCTACACTTAGAGGTAACACGGGAGGTACTAGTACCCCTGTGCTTCAGCATCCCTCTCAAAAAACGCCCGTAACTTCAAGTAGCAAGGCTCGCCAGAGCAACGCTACCAAGCCCAACAAGCACTCTCCTGCGGATCAGCTCAGGATCAAGTACAGGAAGGCTACTTTCATTCTTGGCAAGATTGCCGAGAACGAAAAAGCCGGAAAGGTACATGAGCGTGATGCTGCCGACAAAATCAAATATCAAAAAATTGTTGAAGAATTCAACAGTCGGGAGAAGAGTGCGCCACCCAGCAAAAAAGAAAAGTCCACCAAGAGGAACAGGTCTCTGGAGGAGGAGAAGCCACCTCAAAAGAGAACCAAACTTGGTGGCAATGCCAAAAAAGAGACTCCGAGGGTGATAGCGCAACCGCGCGCCTTGAGCGAGGTCGTCAGAGACAACCTCCAGGTGGCGATTGTAGATGAGCTCTCCACAGACAACAGAGCTCTGATGTCAGCGTGGAACTCAATCGAGGCTAAACTTTCGGAAATAGTATTCCAATACACCATATCAGCAAAAGAAGGTCCCTATCCGAGCTTTGACTCCGGCGAAATGCTCAGGGGTTACAAGGTGATAAGGTGCGCTGACGATTTTTCGAGGGATTTCCTTGGCAAAGGAGTTGCTAAGATTAGCAACGACTGGAAGGGCTTGAAGCTCAAGCTTATTCCAGCCAGGGATGTTCCTAGGAAACCATTGGCTCGCATCTTGTTGCCGCTCATGAGTGTTAAGCCAACAGGAGTGGAGCTAATTAGGAGCCTTCAACGACTGAATCCGCAGATTCCGATGAATGACTGGGTGGTCATCAAAACGGAGGAACCGCGCAAGAATAGCGCGGTTTACCTTCTTAGGATCTGCGAGGCAAGCCGCAAAGCCCTGGAAGAGGCACAATATAAGCTGAGATTCGGCATCAAAAGTGTCTCTATCAAGATTCTGCAGAGTCAGGAAGTTGGCCCCACCCTGAGTGATGACATCGTCAAGGTAGACGACGTCACCATGCGGGTTGGAGCCCCCAGCGAGGCGCTGGATCCTGGCCCTGCAGTTCCGCCGAATTAAAAACGATCCGCTATGCGCCATCCAGGTTAACCTGAAGCACTCAAAATGTGCCACGGATAACCTGAAGGTTTTCCTCAGAGAGGAAAACATAGATGTTGCGCTGATCCAAGAGCCATGGGTTAACGGCCTCGCGGTAAGAGGCCTCAAGGATAACCAATACGACCTTTTTTACAAGCCCGATAACCAGAATCAAGGTAAGCCTAGAACTTGTATTTTAGCTAAAAAACACTTAAAAGCTTTTCTGTGTCCAAATTTTAGCACCCCTGATTTAACAGTGGTTAGGTTAGAGGGTAGGCAAGCGGAGGGCTTGATTCTAGCCTCTTCGTACATGGCGCATGACAGGGAGTCACCGCCTGAGGAAGTGCGATTGCTAGCGGCAGAGGCAAAAGCTAGGAAAGTAAGCCTGCTCGTAGGAAGCGATGCCAATGCCAGGCACTCAATCTGGAGCAGTTCTGAAATTAATGACCGAGGTGAGTCTCTCTTTAATTACATTATTGAAAGCAACATGACTATTTGTAACAGGGGTAACACTCCTACTTTTGTCTTTCCGAGTACGGATAACACAGAAGGGTGGGAAGATGTTTTAGATGTTACTTTTGTCAATAATCACGGTAAACTCTCCATCGAAAATTGGAGAGTATCTCTTCTTAATTCCTTTTCTGACCATAGATATATTTTATTTGATCTTAAATTTGAAATGGAAACTCCTTCCCATTATAGAAATCCCAGAAGAATTGACTGGAAGAAATTTAGTCAAACCTTTAGCTCAAAGCTACGTAATATAACGAACACGAGTTACGAGTCGGTTACAGATCTTGAGTTAGAGATTTCAAACTTCGAGGACTCTATAAACACTGCCTTCAAGGTCTCTTGCCCGATAAGATATAGTAAGAAAACCTTTCCACCTTGGTGGAATGATGACTTATCTAATCTGAGGAAAATTACAAGAACCATTTTTAACATCTGCTATAAGCATAAATTTTATCAGCCTTATAAGGACTGCTTGAGAATATACAAGCGTTCTATAGCTCAAGCCAAAAAACAAGGATGGCAAGAGTACTGTCAGTCCATCGAAGATATCAAAGATTCGGCTAGGCTTAGTAGGGTTTTATCGAAAGAACGTTCGAACCCCTCATTTCTTAAAAAAACAGATGGAAGCTGGACAGCATCTCCAATGGAGACATTAGAGCTACTAATGAATGTACACTTCCCAGGTTGTGCAGAAGAACCACCCGAATCTAATCTGACTCTCGACATGCCAACCTCCATAGAGCATGTCAACGCCCTTATAACTAGAGAAAATATAGTCTGGGCTATTAAAACTTTCTCGCCATACAAATCTCCAGGCCCTGATGGAATACTGCCTATAATGCTGCAAAATCAGCTTGAATTAGTGGTTCCACGGCTTGAGAGTATCTTTAAAGGTTGCCTCTTGCTTAACCATGTCCCTTTGTCTTGGAGACAGGTAAGAGTGGTTTTCTTGCCAAAAATTGGTAAAAGAGGGCATGAATCTGCCAAAGATTACCGACCTATAAGCCTTACTTCCTTTCTTCTTAAAACCCTGGAGAGAATCGTAGAATCTCACATAAGGAGTATTCTGAGTAGTTGTCCCCTATCTAACTCGCAACATGCCTACATGAGGGGTAGATCTACAGAGACTGCTCTTCATGAGGTAGTGAGAACGATAGAAAACACGATTCATTTCAAGGAATATACCCTAGCTACCTTCTTAGACGTAGAAGGAGCTTTCAACAATGTCCTAACTGAATCCATCGCAGAATCACTTGCGGACTTCGGTGTAGAGAACTACATCAGAAGGTGGATAATATCCATGCTAAGTAATAGGAGGATTCAATCAAAGTTAGGATATTCAACGTGCACCAAATATGCCAGCAGAGGAACACCACAAGGAGGGGTACTGTCTCCTCTTTTATGGCTCTTGGTCATGAACAGCATTCTTGTGAAATTCGAGAGTAGTGGAGTGAAAGCGGTTGCGTACGCCGATGATTTGGTCATTCTAGTTTCAGGAAAATTTCCAAGCGTGATCAGTGAAATCACTAATATGGCTTTGAAGAAAGTAAGCACCTGGGCTGCGAGCTGCGGACTAGGTGTTAACAGTAACAAAACCGAGTTGATGCTTTTCACCACCAAAACCAAGGTACCACCCTTCACTCTACCTCGTTTAAACGGACAAACACTATCATTGTCCTCCAGTGCTAAATATCTGGGCGTAATACTAGACACCAAATTGAACTGGAAGCTTAACATTGAAGAACGGGTGAAGAAGGCGTGTGTTGCCTTCTACGCCTGCAACAAAACATTCGGCAAAAAGTGGGGCCTCCAGTCAAAAATGATAAAATGGACATACACAGCGGTTGTAAGACCGATACTTGTTTATGGTTCCGTTGTATGGTGGCCTGCTCTCAGCAAAGCTTACATAGTAAACAACCTAACAAAGGTGCAGAGAAATGCTTGCGTAGGGATATCAGGGGCAATCAGGTCCTGCCCAACAGATGCACTTAACGTCATCCTGGACCTTCTTCCGATCGACCTGTTTATTAAATATCAGGTGTCCTGCAGTATCTTGAGACTCAAAGAAATAGGGTGCTGGAAATCTAGATCCTATGGGCACTGCAATCAAACAAGCCTTATACCATCAGACATCCTATCCACTACCACCGATTACTGCATCCCCACCCTAGACACCTCAAAGAAGTTTAGAGTCTTGCTCCCGTCAAGAATCGACTGGGAGGAAGGTGATGTGACGAAAGACTTCGACACAACTATCTTCACGGATGGTTCAAAGATGGAATGCGGTGTTGGTGCAGGTGTCTTCTGTGAATCTCTTGAGATTTCAAAATCCTATAGACTTCCCGATTTTTTCCAGGCAGAATTGTTAGCGATAAGGGAAGCTTGTAAAGCCCTTAAAAATATCCGTCAGAACCAAAATGTAGCTATACTAACAGACAGTCAGGCAGCTATTAAAGCCATAGATTCTGCTTTATCATCCTCTAAACTGGTCCAGCAATGCAAAGAGGCTCTCAAGGAACTTGATTTGAGCGTCACTCTAATCTGGATACCGGGCCATAGGGGCTATGAGGGAAATGAGAAGGCAGATGAGCTAGCTAGGCAAGGATCAGCCCTTCACAACTCATTGGCAGTGAGAGTATATGCTCCTCTTGGAGTTGTGAAGGGCAATATCCTGACCAAATACACATCAGAAGCAAATCATAGGTGGAGTAGTTTAACGAGTTGCGTTATATCTAGGAAAATCTGTCCCGCCTATAACAAACCAAAATCAACCAATTTAATTTCCAAACCAAGGCATGACATAGCCAGGATTGTCGCTACCTGCACAGGGCATTGGCCTGTAGGGGAGCATGCGGCAAAATTGGGTATACCACATAACTCTTTCTGCCGTAGCTGTGAGAACCAGGAAGAAAAAGAAACGGTCCCACACTTTCTATGCCATTGTCCGGCCCTGGCTAGGAAAAGAGCACTCCATTTAGGTAAAGAATTCTTCAACGGTATTGAGGAACTCGCAGATTTCAAGATCAAAGATTTGATCTCATACCTCAATAGCACAAAGTGGCTTTAACGCCCCCCCCCCCCTTTATTTCTCCCTCATTAAATGGCACTATGAGATAATAGGCTGTAGGGTAGGAAAATAATACAACACTATTATATAGGATTGTATGTGCGGAACATACATAATCCATAACCCATTTTCAAAGCCATTTAGAATCTCACGAGGTATGGTATCAAAACGGCGCACTCAGCGCTAATTGTGTCCTGCGCGAAGCAGGACAGCCATTTCTACCTACCTACCTTCCCATCTCCTTACCTTATATCATCTCTGGCCAAGGCCTAAGTGACTTACTCTCATCAACAATTCTCTCGGTGCGTGTGAAGAATTGAGGGGACCTACAATTTAACGCTGATTCCGAACGGCAAAGTTGAGAAGTACTTTTTCATGACAGATTGATAGTCTTGAAAGTTTTGTCAGTTCTTCGCAAGAGGCAGTGCCCGTGAATGATGAAATAAAAACTATAGGCACGAGTAGGACTCGAACCCACGACGTTCTGCTTAGCAGCCAACGCACCTAACCACTTAACCACGGGCAGCTGCAAGCATAGGTTAGGTTAGGTTGGAGTGGCTGTCTAGATGTTATTGACTCACTTAGACCTCAAAGGTCCATTGTGATACCACTAAAGAAGTTACTCATGGGAGAGTAATGAACTTAAACAAACCATTTTGTACTTTTAATGAAATTAGAGAGACATTTTGTGTCTATCGTTGCCAGTTCACTGGTATTATCGAAGAAGGGATTACCGAGATAGTTATTCCTTCTATTGGAGAGTGCCGGACATGTACTGTACATAGAAGGTGTTGGATTGTTTCCTTTTCCTCCTCGTCCATGCAGCTTCTACAGAAGTTGTTTGCGTAGACCGCTGTGACTCCAATTTGTAGAGCTTATATTTTGTCTGCTCAGGGAAATCAAGCCTTTTGACCGTTTCAGGTCTATGCTTGGCCAAATTTATTTGGTTGCTAGGCAGGTGGTACCCTGTGACCATCTAGCATTTGTTGATTCTAGAGCATAATGTTTGAGAAGATATTTGCATGTAGCAAGTGGTTTTCCTATGTTATGTCTTTGTCTAAAAGTAGGCAGAAGTGTTCCGTTTTTGGCGAGCTCATCGGCTTTGTGCCTGTGCCCCGGTACCCAAATGAGGTGAATGTTAAACTACTCCGTCATCTCATTCAGAGATGATCAACAGTCGTGGACTATTTGAGAGTTTGTGGAGACAGACGCGAGAGATTTGAGAGCGGCTTGGCTGTCCGAGAAGATATATCCTTCAAAGATATAACGTTTTCATTGAGCCAGGATAGTGCCTCTTAAATCGCCATTACTTCTGCCTGGAACACACTACGTTGATTGGGTAGTCTATATGATAGACTGAGATTCAATTGTTTCGAATAGATACCACTTCCACCGCCGTAATCGGTCTTTGAACCGTTTGTATAGAAGTGTACCGTATTGGCTTCCAGGGGTCTCTCTTCTTCCCAAGAAGATCTTGAAGGGATTGAAACTTGGAAATAGTAGTATGACCAGTGTTGTTACTGATCCATTGAGAGGTGGCTCTAAGCCTCACGCATGAGTTGGCTTCCACCATTTTGGAGAAGATGTCAAGAGGTGTCAGGTTTAAAATCACTTCCAAGGCTGCTGTTGGTCTTGAGCGAAGTGCTCCTGTGATACACATACCTGCTGACCGCTGGACTTTGATGAGTTTATTCAGATTTACCATCTTGTCCAGTGCGGTCCACCATACGACAACTCCATAAACCATTATCGGTCTGATTACCGAAGTGTATAGCCAGTGGGTTATTTTTGGGGAGAAGCCCCATTTTGAGCCTATGGCTTTTTTACAAGTAAAAAGCGCTACAGTAGCCTTTTTTGGATTGACGTCCAAGCCACACTGCTTAGCCCAATTTGTTAGCCTGTTTACGGCATTTTGTAGGAGTTCTGAGAGAACTTGGGGATATTTCCCAGATACAGATGTTGCAACGTCGTCAGCATAGGCAATCACCTTGAAACCCTCTGCTTCCATGGAAAGCTGCAAGCATACTAGCTTTGGAAAAAGTAACATTCAAGAAAACCTCGTTTTAATATAACCTTCATCTGATATGGTAAACTTATGATTTTGTCTACCCTCTTCTTTTGGTCTTCACTCAACCCTTCAGCACGAGTCAAACGTTGGACTTTTTTTTTAAATGTTTAACAAAAGCATGAATCGATAAGAAAATCAATTACTAGTTCAAAGTGTGTTGGTGTTCATTCACGAAAAGCAAAAACAAAATACTTTTAATACTGAGCTAGTTTTGAACTATTTCAGTTAAATCACAGACTATCACGCATTCGACGACATTCCTTTCATAATGTAATGACTAATCAAATTAAAACATGACAATAATTGAAAACAGATAAATTTGCATTTCACTTATTTTAAGAGGCATAAAACATTACGTCGTCAATCGGTCGTTCAGTTCCATTTACCCCTTAAGTCGCTTCAAATACTTAACAAACTGACAGTCATCTTACTACTGAAAAATTCAATGCGTAAAATTAATGACATCTTCCTTATCACTAAGAAGATAGTAAATAACAGAAAAATACAAAGATTCTCTTTACTAGGTTATCCGATTAGCAAACATTAAATAAAAATCAAAAGAAAACAATGGAAGCAACAGCACAAACACAAAATACAACAACATCAATCCAACAGCTGATTAACACTTGAATAAGTCTTGTTTCGTCGCTTGTCTTGACACCAAGTTGCTATTTTTTTGTTCGAATGCAATTAGAATGTTAATCGTTATTTGCTTGGCACTTTCATTCGTTTCGGAATGATTTTAGGTATTCGAGAGAATGGTCGCACGTACCTGCTACGTGTTGACATTTGATGCCAATTTGAATTGTTATTATTTGTATAAATTTTCTAAGGCTTAGGTTAGGTTAGGTAAGAGTGGCTGTCTGGATGTTGTTGACTCAGACCTAAGTCTTAGACTTAGACCCTAAGGGTCCATTGTGATACCTCTGTGAAAAGTTACTCCTGGGAGAGTTGAAATCTTAGAGAAACTATCAAGTGCTATTTATTAAACGGGAGAGACATCTTATGTCAATCTTTGCCAGTTCACTGGTATTGTTGTTGCGCCTTGGTGACCCCCAAGTGCCGATTTATGAAAATCGCTCAAAACCATTTGAATTTTTTCTGGGTTCGAGAGTGAAATTCACTTGCCTGTATTGCTTTCAACCAAATTGGGATGACTCATTTGCTTTGGTATATCCTGACCACTCACCCGTCGCTCCTGCTCTCTTGCCATCTGTAACCTCGTAACTGCTAAACACTGACCCTCAGGCCATGAGATGCGACTGAAGGCGTCGGCGTTTGTATTTTTCCTCCCGGGTATGTATTCAATTTTGTAATCGTATTCCGAGAGCTTGTGATGGAAGTTTACAAGACGGGTGGTTGGTTCTTTCACGTTGAAAACTCATTTCAACGGTTGGTGGTCAGTATAGACTACAAACGGTCGCCCAAGCAAATAGGTTCTAAAATTTTTAGTCGCCCATACGACGCCTAAAAGTTCCCTTTCTATTGTGGAGTACCTTTTTTCACAGGGACTTAGAGACCTACTTGCGTATGCAATCGGCTTGTCGTCACCTGCTTTTCCCTGCGATAACACTGCACCTAAAGCCTCACCACTAGCATCAGTTGATAGGATGAATGGTTTAGTGAAATCGGGGTAAATTAGGACCGGAGGGAATGTTACCGCTGTTTTAAGATCTTTAAAAGCTTTTTGGCATTCTTCACTCCACTCGAACTTTGAGGTTTTCCGAAGGAGGTTATTTATGGGATAAGCAATAGCTGCAAAAAAGGGGTAGCTAGATAGGTATTCCTTCTGTTGGAGAGTGCTGTCGATCATAAACTTCTACAGAAGTCATTTGAAAAGACCGCTAGCCCGATGGCATGTCTTCCTATATGGCAGTGTCCTGTTGTCCAATTGTGGAACTTATGCTTTGTCCGCTCAGGGAACTCAAGCATTTCGACTGCTTCAGGTCTAAAATTGGCCATTTATTTGTTTCGTTACTAGGCCTACATCGCCTTGTGACCATCTAGCATTTGTTCATTCGAGAGCATATTGATTGAAAAGAAGTTTGCATGCAGCAAGTGATGTTTCTATGTTGTGTCTATGTCTAACATTAGGCAGAAGTGTCCCGTTTTTGGTGAGCACATCAGCTTTGCAATTTCCCGGAATAACGCTGTGGCCCAGCACTCAAATGAGGTGCATATTAAATTGTTCTGTCATCTCAAATGGGTGGAACAAAGTAAAAGGAGACGCTCCGAATTGTGCTAACTACTCCTCAACATCGCTTATAAAATTTTGTCGTCTATCTTGTGTGATCGCCTAGATCCATTTGCCAACGAGCTGATCGGTCCCTATCAGTGTGGTTTTAGGCGAGGCAAATCAACCATCGACCAAAACACTCCGACAGATTTTAGAGAAAACCCAGGAATACCAAATCGATACACAAATAAAAAAAAATAGAGTGGCGCGACAGCTCTTGAAGAGCCAAGGCCTAAGTGACACTCTCATCAACAATTCTCTGAGTGCGTGTGGAGAATTGAGGGGACCTACAATTTTAACGCCGATTCCGAACGGCAAAGTTGAGAAGCACTTTTTCATGACAGATTGATACTCTTGGAAGATTTGTCAGGTCTTCGCAAGAGGCAGCACCCGTGAAAGATGAAATAAAAACTTAGCCTGAGTAGGACTCGAACCAACGAAGTTTTATCAATTTTAAAATCGCCTATAATAGCATTAATAGAAACGAGCTATATAGAGCCTGTCGCGCATCGGCATCCCTGCCAAACTCGTTCGCTTGTGCAGGATGACCATGGAGAATTCTCTCTGCTCCGTCAAAGCCCGACAGAACATCACCGAAGCTTGCAACTTCTTTAACACCGTACTTGAAACTATTGTGCGTATCTAAGAAGTCAACACCAGAGGCACAATTTTTCAAAAGTCAGTTCAACTCCAAGCTTACGCGGACGACATTGACATCATCGGCAGAACGAAGCGAGCTATCAGTGGTGCATTTGCTGGGATTGAGACGGAGGCGGCTAAGATGGGTTTGGCTGTAAATGAGACGGAAACAAAGTATATATGCTGTCATCAAGAAGAGAAACACAACACCGTCGACTCGGCCAGAACATTACAATGGGCATTTTGAAGTAGTCAGAGACTTTGTATATCTGGGTTCCACTATAACCTCGACAATGACATCAATGCAAAGATAAGGAGAAGAATCATTCTTGCTTATCGCTGTTTCTTTGGGCTAAGAAGGCATCTGAGCAGTAAAGCCCCCTCTCAAAGAACCAAGGAATCCCTGTATAAGACCTTAATCATCCCAGTCCTGCTTCGAGTTATGTTCGGTCCAGTATGCATCGGCGGAGAGTGGAGAAGGAGTATACAATCACGAGCTATGGCCTTACAGCGACATCGATCTGGTTAGAAAGCTTAACATTCAGCGGTTAAGATGGCTGGGTCATGTTGAGCGTATGAACACCGACGCACCAGCCCGTCGAGTTTTCATATCCAACCCCGATGGACAACGTGGAAGAGGAACCCCTTCATCTTAGATGGCGCGCTCAATTGGAGAACAACATCAACCAACTTAATGTGCGCAATTGGAGGCAGCTAGCGAGGGACCGAGCTGGCTGGAGAGGCTTGATGGCTGCGGACGAGATCCATCTTGGATTGTGAGCGCCACCGAAAGTAAAGTAAGTCATCTCGTAAGTCGTGGATAGAGTTGTGATAAGCTTTGTGGAGACAATCGCGAGATTTGAGACCGGCTTGGCTGTCGAAGAAAATACGTATATCCATGCAAGATACAACGTTTTGTTTGGACCAGGATAGTTCCTCTTTTATCGCCATTACTTCTGCCTGGAACACACTACATTGATTGGGAAGTCTATATGATATCTTGTGATAAGTGTTTCAAAAATTTACAGCCAATGCCTTTGCGCTTCACTTGATGGAAAGTAAAATTAAAAAAAAAACGACTGAGATTGGCTAAGAAGGATAAAGGTGAGTGAGAACTAATCTAACTCACCATCGGTCCAAATTAGACAAAACATCATGACCATCTTCCATGTAGAAATAAATTCTGTAAGAGTGTACACCCCATATTACCTCAAACAAGAAAATACAAAGAATACTCCATTGTAAATGCAGAAGATCGTACATTTGAAACAGGCCCTGAGACCTATTCAAGACGAAAACTAAATCAGGAATAAAATAAAAAGTAAGGAAGGGGAATTCAGGAATGTACTATGGAAAAACATCCCTAAATCTATACACACATAACTAGTGAAGGGAATATACAACCATAAACGCTTAAGAACCTGAATTGATTTATGAGAAAGCCAAAGAATCATTACAGGAATATAATCTTGTCGTTTCTGCAACAATAGAGATGAAACACTTGATGCACGTGTGCAGTGTTAGACACCGAGGACGCCACTTTATTTAAGCATTTGCCAATTAGCTTCATGCAATATTATAGTCTCTGTTTGTAGATTCTTTCAAGACCTCCCAGAAAAAGAGGGAAAATGGCACACAAGAAACTCGCTGGTGTATCAAATTGGAAGGCAAGACAAGAAAAATCAACACTTTCCATCCCAAACCCATCGCCAAGACAACAAATGTCTTCCCTTCTGCCTTGTGGAATCAACAAACTCTTGAATTCGCACCGGACCTCATGGGAAGGAATTGTTGTTCAATGAAGAACAGCACAACACTGTGATTTGCTTTTTTGCCACAAAAAAGAGATCTGACTCGGAAAGAAAACTGGTGAAGTGTCGCTTTTTTTCATTGTTCCTAGAACATTCTTTTGAATGTCACTTTCTGCACGGCATTGAGTTGTCTGATGAGTTTGGAGTGCTAACTTGATTCAAACAATCAGAAGAAAGAGTGCGTGCAGGCAAGACAGGAAGTGAAGGACTTCGACTAGTTTCATGAATCGTCACCAAAATTAGTTGAGAGAAATGCTAAAATCATGAACAAGGTCAAACACTAACGAAACAAAGATGAGTGTCCTCCTTCCTCACAACTACTGGAGAAAGACGAGAGCTTCAAAAATATTGGCAGTATCACCTTAACCGAAGGTGAAACCTGAAGACATTTACAACTGCATCGGAAAGAACCCTCAGCTTAAGCTCAAAGTTACTGCTATATAGACGCATTATTTCTGAAGTTATAGATGTTACTTAGGATTTTATGGAAGAATGAAAAACATGTGTGGATAGAGCTTCGACTCGGACCACCACCTTGTTGTAGCCATGGTACGAATGAGGATATTCCGATCAAGGCCAACACGTGAAAATGATAGGAGAAAATTCGACGTCAAACGGCTGCAATCGCAATAGATTGCTAGATCCTTTTCCGATCGTGTCTCCGAAAATCTCCTCAGAAATCCTTTGCTGTTAGCACAAAATGTAGAGAACAAGGGGCAATACTGCCAAGCAGCCATCAGTTGTCGTCTGTCTGCTTTTCGAGCAGAAAAGGAGAGAGGAGCACAAACTTCTCAGAAAGAAAAAACGGGAGCATGAGAAGCGCGCGATCGAGTAGATAGAGAGATGATGAAAATTTTACAAAAAGGTAAAACAATGCACCAGAGGTTTTACACCTCAAACCGAAGCCTATACAGAACCATTCAATTTGGGTGAAGCAGATCGCCAATTCCACCCACCCGACATTGGCGAAGTGAAGATAGCGATATCTAAACTTAAGTCGAATAGAGCCGAACTGTACAAATCAGCTGGAGATGCTTTGATGCACTGGCTCATCTGCAAAATTTGGTCGGAGGTAAGCATGCCCGACGAATGGAACCTCAGCATCGTATGCCCGATCCTCAAGAAAAGAGACAAAGGACAAGATCTTGTCTGCCGTGCTGTGTGAACGTTTGAAGCCTTTCGTCAACAACTTGACAGGTCCTATCAGTGTGGCTTCAGACCCAAAAATTCCACTTTTGCGGCAGAACCTCGAATAAAACCTATGAACCCCAAATCGATATCAACTACCTTTTCATCGATTTTAAGGCCGCGTATGATAGTATCTTCAGAGACAAACTGTTTAAAGTTATGTCTAGTTTCGGCATCCCTGCCAAGCACGGTCGCATATGCAAAATGAACTCACGCTGCGCTAACAAGGTTGGCAACGCGCTTACAGAATCTTTCGATGTCAAAAAAGGATACAGACAAGGCGATGCACTGTCGTGCGATTTCTTTAACATCGTTCTTGAGAAGATAGTGCAAAACTCCACCGTCAACACCAGAGGCACTATCTTCCAAAAATTTGTTCAGCCGACGATATTGATATAATGGGAAGAACACAGCGTGGTGTCAATGGCGGCTTTTTGAGAATTGAGACAGAAGCGGCAAAAATGGGTTTAGTGGTAAATGGGGGAAAAATGAAGGATATGCTGTCTTCGAGGAAGGACATCCAATACCGACGGCTCGGACAGAACCTCACAATAGACGCATACAACTTCGAGGTAGTAGAGGAGTTTGTCATCCAAGGCTCCGCTATTAACACGGGCAATAACACAAGCGCTAAGAAAGCAATTGAGTGGAAAAGCCCTCTCTCGAGCAACTAAGGTAAACTAAGGTAACTAAGAAGCATGGACCTTGACAAAATCGGATGAATGTGCCTTAGGCTGTTTCGAGAAGAATGTTCTTTGGGTCACGATTGTAGGGACACGGTTTGTCCAGTTTATTTAAAACAAATTGAAATTGAGAAAAAACGGGCTTCTTATTAGCAACCAAAGTTTTTGAATTGTGCCTACTTTAATATTCAAGGATTAACAGGTAACTTTTGTGAACTTGAAACTATTTTGTGTGAACAAAAATTTGAATTAGTGGCACTATCGGAAACACACCTCACCGACCAAATCGAAACAAGTGAATTAAACATTAACAATTATGAACTTTTAAGATGTGACAGTATCTCTAGATACACAGGAGGTGTTAGTATCTATGTGAAGAAAGGAATACGATTTGATACTCCGAAGCTAACGCAGTTTCAATATGAACATTGGTGGATGAGTGTAAATATAACTGCCAAGGGTTTTCCAATCACAATCATAGTTTTATATAACTCACCAAGTGCATCGTGTCGAGTATTTTGCGATAGATTTGCAGATATGCTAGAAGAGTTAAATGAAAACGCGAAAGACTTTATAATTGTCGGAGATTTTAATATAGATTGGTTAGATAAAAACTTTACATATCAAAAAGAAATTCAAAGAATTATTTATGAAAATACAGCTTCACAAATTGAACATAGCCCTACTCGAATAACTCCAAGTTCTAAAACGTTAATAGATTATGTTGTAACAAATTCGTGCTTAGTTTCCACAGAAAGGAATAGTGAATTAAAAATTACTGATCATGAAACAATAATAGTGAAATTGAAATCGAAAGAAAAAAATAAAGTTAAATTGCCACAAAAAACCTTTAAGTTCATTAAGTACAACAAAGATGCGTTTATAAATGATATCAGACAAAGTCAGTTAAGAAACATATGTCTTCCACTCGTTGATGTACATTATTTAAGTAATCTTTTTTCAAGTGAAATGTTAAGAATCGTAAATAACTATGTTGAGACAAAAGTGGTTAACGAAAACTCGGTAGAGTGGTTTAATGATAATTTGAGAAACTTAAAAAGAGAAAAGATAGCTTGTTACCATAGAGCCTTACTTACAGAAGAAATTAGTGATTGGGAGTCTTATAAGCGGACGCGAAATCGGTATAAAAAAGAATTAGTAAAAAGCAAAGGACTTTTCGTTCAAAATAAAATTCTTATGCAATCGGACCAAAAAGCTATGTGGAGAACCTTAAAAAAATATGTGTTGGGATCGAAAAGAGTTGAAATTGAAGAGAACATTATTTTTAATGGAGTAGTGACTAATAATTCAAAAGTGATCGCGGATGAATTCAATACTTTTTTTATTAATAGTGTATCAGAAATAAATCAGTCAATTGAGGTTATTCAATATGTTAATCAAATTGA
The DNA here is from genome assembly GCA_943590905.1 of Sphaerophoria taeniata. NCBI lineage: Eukaryota > Metazoa > Arthropoda > Insecta > Diptera > Syrphidae > Sphaerophoria > Sphaerophoria taeniata. The sequence goes on from OX016540.1 coordinate 202,483,308, forward strand.
TGAATATCCGTGTCGGTTTAAATTCAGTCCTGTGAACAATTCTGACTTATCTGAAGTATTGACATCAATGAAACAGAAAAAAGATTTTAATTATATGAGTCCAAAGATGTTTTTGGAAGTATTTGGAGAAATAGAGGACGTTCTTACGGAAATTGTAAATAAATCTTTACTCTCGGGATGTTTTCCAAGCACATGGAAGGAATCGTTGGTCTCACCAATACAAAAAGTGAAAGGCTCAAGGCGGTGTGAAGAATATCGACCAGTAAACGCATTGCCAGTGTACGAAAAACTTATAGAAAAAATTGTTAAAATTCAACTGCAAAAATACATAGACAACAACAATATCTTAATCGAAAGTCAGTTTGGATTTAGAAGTCACCATTCCTGTGAATCAGCACTAAACTATGTTCTCATAAATTGGAAAGAGGATATGGCAGCAGGATCTACCATTATTGCAGTGTTCTTGGACCTTAAGCGGGCTTTTGAAACGATCGACAGAGGTATATTAATACAAAAATTGAAGCAGTATGGTATCCGAGAAAAAGAAATTCAGTGGTTCAAATCATACCTTGATTCGAGAACTCAGAGAACATCAGTGAATGGGAAACTTTCGGAGATAACACAAACGCTTTTGGGAGTGCCTCAGGGCTCAATACTTGGGCCAGTTTTGTTCCTGCTATACATAAATGATGTATGCAAAGTTTTGAAGCATTGTAAAATAGTCATGTTTGCCGATGATGCCCTAATATACATCGTGGGTAGAGATGTGTCAGCTTTAACTCAGCAACTACAAGAAGATCTCGACAGCATAAGCATCTGGTTCAAAGCTAACAAGCTAAAGACAAATGTTCAAAAAACGAAGGCGATGATATTTAAAACGCAGTGCAATATAGACTTAAGTATAGACAATGAAAACATAGAACAAGTAGATCAAATAAAATACTTAGGTGTGATAATAGATCAGAATTTAAAGTTCGATAAACATGTGGACTATATTGTTAAAAAAATATCCAAAAAAGTGCAATTTTTTCGAAGAATCAAAAGTAAATTAGATTTCAATGCATCTATTAGAGTATATAATGTTATAATAAAACCACATTTTGAATATTGTTCATCTGTATTATTTCTGTTAAGTCAAAGTAACATATATAGACTGCAAAAACTCCAAAACAAATCAATGCGAATAATATTAAATTGTAATCGTTATACAAGTATTTTAAATATGTTAAGTCGACTAGAGTGGTTAAGCGTCAAACAACAGTTAGTAGTAGATGTTCTATTGTTTGTTCAAAAAATGAGAATGGGAGATTTGCCTAGCTATTTTAGTGATTTAGTTAGATATGTGGGTGAAGTCCAACCATATCAATTGCGAAATGTAAATAATTTGCGACTTCCTAATTATAGAAATACAATAACACAAAACAGTGTAATATACAAAGGCTTTCAAATTTTTAATTCCTTGCCAGAACATGTTAAACTGGAAACAAATTTTAATATATATAAGCGCAATGTAAATGAATTTGTAAAAACTAATTTTTAAGATATATAATAATTGTATTATAAAGTAGCTTAATTTATATTTACTATAAATGCTAAATAAATCAAATCAAATCAAATCAAATCAAAATCAAAATCAAAAATATTTGGCCCCGTGTGCATTGCTGGGGAATGACGAAGAAGATACAACAGCGAACTTTACGGGTTGTACAACGACATGGACCTAGCCAGAAGGGTCAAGGTCCAGAGACTCAATCATTTAGAGCGGAAGACCGCGACTCAGGTGGCGTTAACAAGTGGAAGAGGACCTCAATTAACTTGGAGTGCAAAACTGGAGACAGCTAGGTAGGGACCGAGCTGGCTGGCGGAGACTTGATTGAGGCCCAAGTCCACAACGGTCTGTAGCGCCACCTTAAGTATGTAAGATCGAGTACGATAAATCAATCAATCGATATCAACATCTTTATCTTAGAGAAGAGCTAACAACAATACATAATTGCTATAAGCTTCTGTTCATAGCCAAAGTATTGAATAACATTGAGAATCAAAAGCTAACATCAGGTGCCTTTCTATGGTTTCATAAGTAAAGGCGCCCCTCATAAATGGGAGCAAAGCATTCATAGCACGGATCATACGGAACAAGAATTAATTGCAAGAACTTCAAATAATTTTGCGTAAAATAAAAATTGCCTACGTCATAAGATGAAACCTACTTTGTTTGGAGGACGTCTTTCATTTTAAAAGGAAGACAAAAAAAAAACATAATTTGATACACATCTGATCTACGCATGTTAATGTTACACACAAAACAAGAATCGAATAGCAACAGAGAGAAGGAAAAAAAAAACAGACCAAATCACATGAAAACAGAATTACCCCTTTCCGTTCTCCACAAATCTGCTTTTTGGGTTTTTGAGAATAAATAAAAACAATTTGCCTAAAACAAAATGAAAAACAAAATCAACAGAAAATGCAATTACAGTGGCAAACTCACCTTTTTCCCAATCGAAAGATGCTGCTACTTAAAAATATTTTTCTTTTATATCCAAGTCGAGAGAAAACAACGAATTCAAACAAATGTTTTGATAGCCACCCTTGTTGAAGTCGATGAAGAAGAGCCTTTTGAATCCAGAACAGGTTTTATTTCGTTTGGTTTTTTCCTTATAGGACAATCGAGGGAATCTTTCAGGTCCGGGACTGGAGCGTCTCTCCAAAATAACAACAGTTGTTTTCGTTTCTGAATCCTTTCTCAAAACTTCAGCTAAGGATCATCAAAATCGAGACAAAATACTCGAAAGAAACAATGTCACAGCTGAATCACAGCTTTGCATTGTGCTGCAATTCCACAATATCCGGAAGCCAACTTTTTTCCACCTTGCCAGCAGAAGCAGCAGTAGAGACGTGATGTAGAGAGAAAGCGAACACAACGACAAAAATTCTTTTCAACCAAAGTTCACTTTTTCTTATTGAGTTTGCAGTTTTTAAATTTCAAATTCAGAATTTTTAAATATTATTTTTCTTTCAACAAAAACAAAAAAATAAAAGAAAACTGAAATGTTCTGTGAACAATGGTTGGTGATGGTTTTTCAGATGATGATGATGTTGGTTATTGTGTGCCACCGAACCCGAACGAAAAAACACATGCGATGAAGAAATTTTCGGGGACTTGATTCTTTTCGTTTGATTTTTTCGACGTTTTAGAAATGTTTTCGGTGAAATAATAAAACAAAATAATAAACTTTTTAACTTGATGATTGAATTTTATTTAAATTATTGGTGATTTCTTTTGAGTCTACTCGGGCATTTTTGATAAGAAAACGAATCAGAAAAATATATTAAATTCTGCGATCGCCATTTTGACAAAAAAAAATTTATTTGACATTTTCACGATGAATGGATTTTCTTTCGGTGCAAACGTATACAGATATGAGAATTATTGGGCAAAATGTCATCTAGTAGTGTATGGATAGGAAAGTTTTGTGATGGTAGGTGTGAAATTTGATGATGATGTGTGGAATTTTAGTGAGTTTTGTGTATGTAAGCGTCTAGTTAATTGGGGATGTTAGTTCAGGAAGGAACCGAGTAGCGCTGTCGTCATTAAGCAGAACTTAACTTAAGGTTGAGTGTTGAATATGTTACAATGAATTTTATAAGGTGGTAGCTATACTGCGAAAACATTGGCGCAAAATTATAGTCGCTAATGAACAACTTTAGTGTGATACTAAGCTTAAAATGACGTTTGAGTCATGTCTGAAACGTCATTTTAAGCTAGTATCACACTAAAGTTGTTCATTAGCGGACTATAATTTTGCGCCATTATATTTTTGTCTAAAAGGTTCTTTCGCTCATTTTTTTAAAGTAAAAGAATACGATGAAATCTTTTTTTAACGTCAAAATTCGGGAATGATAATCATGAAATTAAAAAAACAAAAATTTTTTAATGGAAAAAAGTAAAGAAATAGAAGTTTCAATCGACATTTCTGGTCAAAATGGGGAAGATGTTATGTAAATAATATGAACTGACCCTTATCACGAGATTTAGCAAAATAGATTAAAACAAATTTAGACTTTTCTGGATTAAAGGGGACTTATTAGTAGATCAGAACGTAGATTAAAAGTACGTTTAGTATAATACTAGGATACTACGTTTTCCTAAATCCGATTAAAGTTAAGAATTATTCTTGATCTATTTCGCTGAATCTCGTGATTAGGGTCAGTGGAAACATTATATAAGGTTCTTGAGGATTTGGGCGAAGATGGTGAGGAAAGGTAATCTATATCTATACTAATATATAAAGCTGAAGAGTTTGTTCGTTTGAACGCAGTAATCTCAGGAACTACTGATTCGAATGGTATAATTTTTTTTGTGTTGGATGGTCCATTAATCGATTTAGGCTTTAGGCTACTTAACATTAAGCTGTGACCAATAGCAGCGAAGAGTCTGTGGAAAATGTGGAAAAAACGGCAAAAAATATTAATTTTTCTGCGTTTTAACGCGCTTATCTCAGGAACTGCTTAATCAAATTGAACAATTTTTTTACTGTTGAATGGTCCATTTATCGAAGAAGGCTTACCTACAGCTATATAACATTAAGCTGCAACCAATAGGAGCGAAGAATTTGTGGAAAAGTGGAAAAACGGCAAAAAAATATAAATTTTTCTTGGTATGTGTACCCCTCCATGGGGTAAGCCTTGACGTGGCGGAGCGGCTTACGGTAACTACTACTGTGATGCTTAGAGCTATGCGATCGCGAAACTTGTTTTCGCAGCAGGGCCTCCCATGGTCGACAGGTCGAAGCGGAGTAGGCTGTTACTACTAATTACCCCACAACGAAGGAGTGTTCCCACCAAGGCACTTCCCACGAGGGACGGCAGCGGATGAATTTCTTTTTTGGAATGAACGGTGGCGTCCTCAGTTCCAGTTAGGTCGAACTACTTGGTGAACACCTTTACGGGCTACTTCGACATATTTGAAGCTCAGGTCGTAAAAGGAGCGGTTTTCCGGCTTTTGTACTTGGAGTCACATCAAGTACCTGGTACTCCAGGTTGGGGGTTGTACGTCGGGGTGACTTCCCGACTATGTAGAAAAAAAGTTAGTTGCGAAGCGACAACAGGCCTCGGAAACGGACGGATACACTGATGACGACCCAAGCAAACGTATAAAGGACAACGAATTTCGGATATGCACGTGGAATGTTAGGTCCCTTAATGGACTGCGTGCTGCCGAACAACTAGCGGAGACCCTCAACTGCTACAAAGCAGATATTACCGCTATCCAGGAAATGCGATTGGATGGACCGGGCGAAATGAAGATGGAAAACTGCGACATCTACTATGGGGATTGCTACCGGGACCAGCGACTCTTTGGATGCGGATTCGTCGTGGGAAGCAGACTCAGGCAAAAAGTCTTGAGCTTCAAATGCGTAAGCGAACGCATCACGACGATCCGAATCAAGGCTAATCTCGGCAACATTAGCTTAATATGCGCGCATGCCCCCACAGAAGAGAAAAAGGACGACACCAAAGACGAATTCTACGAGCTCCTCGACAAAACATATGAGCAATGTCCTAGCTATGACATGAAAATTGTCCTCGGCGATTTTAACGCAAAGCTGGGAAAAGAAGGCATCTTTGGAAGAACAGTCGGAAAGCACAGCCTGCACGACACCACTTCCGACAACGGATTCAGGCTGATCGATTTTGTTGCGGGGCGAAACGTTGTGGTAGCAAGCACCTGGTTCCCACATCTCAACATCCATAAAGGTACATGGAGATCTCCTGATCAATCAACCGTCAACCAGATTGATCACATTGCGATCGACGGGAGGCACTTTTCCAGCATTCAAGATGTTCGAACTTTCCGAGGAGCCAACATCGACTCGGACCACTACCTCGTCGTAGCCAAGGCAGTACTACGAATATCTCGACAACGGCCAAAACAAAGAAATGCTGCAAGAAAATTCGACGTCGGACGGCTACAATCGCAAGAGATCGCCAGATCCTTCTCTGATCGAGTGACAAGTAACCTCTTAAGGAGTCCTATGCCGCCAACATCAAGTATCGAAGACCAATGGCAACATTGCCAGAATGCAGTTAGAGATGCCGCCTCTAATGTGCTGGGTTTCACACAGCCACCAAAACGAAACCCCTGGTTTGACGAAGAATGCAGGCAGGCCCATGCAGCCAAGCAGGAGGCATACAAAGCGGCGCTGCAAAGAAAGACAAGAGCTGCTCGTCAGCTCTACGAGCAAAAGAGGAGAGAAGAACGCCGGCTTCTCAGGAGAAAAAAGAGAGAGCATGAGAAGCGTCAGATCGAAGATGTTGAGAGAGCTAACAGCAGGAATGAAGTTCGGAGGTTTTATCGGAAGGTAAAACAGCTGGCTCAAGGTCATCGAGCAAGAACCGAAGCCTGCAGAGATCATCAAGGGAACATCATAGTAGAGCCGCAGTCAGTGCTGGGGATTTGGAAAGACCACTTCTGTAGACTGTATAACGGCGACGACGAACAAAATCCCGCCGTCAGACAGGAGCCTTTTATCATACGTGATGACAGCCAACAATTCCGTGAACCCGACCTAGAAGAAGTGAAAACAGCAATATCACGGCTGAAATCCAACAAAGCCGCTGGAGCAGATGGTCTAGCTGCCGAGCTGTTCAAAGCCGCAGGCGACGAGCTAGATAGGAGCATGCACCAAATCATCTGTAAGATATGGTCGGAGGAATGCATGCCCCATGAATGGAACCTCAGCATTGTTTGCCCGATCCTGAAAAAGGGAGATCCTCTAAACTGCGCCAACTACAGAGGAATCAGCCTGCTTAACATCGCCTACAAGATCCTCTCTGCCGTATTATGTGAACGTCTGAAGCCTTTCGTCAACAATCTGATTGGTCCTTATCAATGTGGCTTCAGGCCAGGAAAGTCTACCATCGACCAAATTTTCACGTTGCGGCAGATCCTGGAAAAAACCTATGAAATGCAAATCGATACCCACCACCTCTTCATTGATTTTAAGGCCGCGTATGACAGCATCTACAGAGACGAACTGTATAAAGCTATGTCTAGCTTTGGCATCCCTGCCAAGCTCGTTCGCTTGTGCAAAATGACGATGGAGAACTCACGCTGCTCTATCAAGGTTGGCAATGAGCTTACGGAATCATTCGACGTCAAAAAAGGATTCAGACAAGGCGATGCACTGTCGTGCGATTTCTTTAACATCGTTCTTGAGAAGATAGTCCAAAACTCCACCGTCAACACCAGAGGCACTATCTTCTATAAATCTGTTCAACTTCTCGCGTACGCCGACGATATTGATATAATGGGAAGAACACAGCGTGATGTCAATGGCGCCTTTGTGAGGATTGAGACAGAAGCGGCTAAAATGGGTTTAGCGGTAAATGAGGGGAAAACGAAGTACATGCTGTCTTCGAGTAAGGACACCCAAAATCGACGGCTCGGACAGAACGTCACAATAGACGCATACAACTTCGAGGTAGTTAAGGAGTTTGTCTACCTAGGCTCCGCTATCAACACGGACAATAACACCAGCGCTGAGATAAGACGAAGAATTACTCTTGCTAATCGCTGTTTCTTTGGGCTAAGAAAGCAACTGAGTGGAAAAGCCCTCTCTCGAGCAACTAAGGTTAAACTGTACAACACCCTCATCATCCCTGTCCTGCTGTATGGTGCAGAAGCATGGACCCTAACAAAATCGGATGAATGTGCCTTAGGCTGTTTCGAGAGGAAAATTCTTCGGGTCATCTTTGGCCCCGTGTGCATTGATGGGGAATGGAGAAGGAGATACAACAGCGAACTTTACGGGTTGTACAACGACGTGAACTTAGCCAGAAGGGTCAAGGTCCAGAGACTCAGATGGCTCGGTCATTTAGAGCGCATGGACACCAATGCTCCGGCCCGGAAAGTCTCCGACACTATTCCCGAGGGACGCAGAAGGAGAGGAAGACCGCGACTCAGGTGGCGCACACAAGTGGAAGAGGACCTCAATCAACTTGGAGTGCAAAACTGGAGACAGCTAGCTAGGGACCGAGCTGACTGGCGGAGACTGTTGATTGAGGCCCAAGTCCACAACGGACTGTAGCGCCACCTTAAGTAAGTAAGTATGTGTTGAAAAAATTACTGTGCAGTGTGCACTGCTCAGCACCAACTGATTTTAGAATTAAAGTACCAGAATTTCAAAAAAAAAAAAAAAATTAAAAATACGAGCGTGTATAAGTGGATATAGTGTTACTATTTTTCCCATTCAGTAGCAATGGCTGTCATAGCACCGCCCCGCACGCTGTCGTCCGTTTTCAGTTCAATAACAACATAGAAGTTAGAAAGATGAGAACGAAAAATATTGTGTTGGCTGTGTCAAACTTAAGACAGGCTGGCCAAGCAAATGATATAAAAAATGCCAGTTCCACCTTACAACATCTCACTGAGATCTCAGAGATCTCAGAGATTTTTTAAGTGGAACAAAAAATCTCAGCTGCGAACTGAGATTTTTTTCTCAGATCTCTGAGATGAAATTATTTTGGATTCGATTTTTCACTCAGCTATTTTGACGTGGCTGACATATGTGCAACAACAATTAGTAAGGTAACCATTATATCTCAATGATACTGAGAATTAAAAGCAGAAACACAATGACGCTTTGCCGTCGATTTTGACAACTGCGAAAAGTTCAGCTATAGGAAATCTGTGTAACCTCACACAATGACGCTTTTCCTACGTACGCTTTTTTTGACAAACGTAAGAAAACGTAAAGAAGCCACCATCTGTCAAAACAAAGTTCAACTTGGTTGAACTTTTGCTTTGTCTGACAGCTCAACAGCTGTTTGTTCATTTGTTGTTTGGAGCAGCGTTACCACTTTAAAAAAAAATGGAAGCGAAGTAAATTTGGGAATAAAGCGAAGTAGATTGAGAAAAAGCGAAAAAGATTTTAAAATAGTGTATTTTATATTGACCATGAATACATAGACAGATCTACAATTAGAGCCGTGTGTGAATTGTATTAAAATGTGTATACAAACTTGACTTTCGATTTAATTTTGACACTACATGGCGGATATGATGTGTTAAAATTTAACTAGCAAGCTATAATATGACACTAGTGCTTAAATTTAACCAACATTCCAACCCAAGTTGCGCACGGCGTAAAATATTAAACACTTTAATACAATCACGTAACTCATACTTTGCGTATATGTATGGGTTGACATTTCGTGTTTGTAAAGTGTGTCCGCTTATTGTTCGTGTATAAGGATAGAAACTTATCGATTATATATTTTCCTGATGAAAATAAGAGAACTGTAGGCATAAAATTACTCAATGAGTTAATCGAAGCAGATTTTGGAAATATCAAGTAAAATCGAGTGAAGTAGATTTCAAAACATTCTTGATGGTGCGAAGTTGGAATAGATATTCAAAGTTTTTCAAAAATCGAAGTAGACTACTTCGAAAGGAGTAAAGTGGCAAATCTGTTTGATGATGATGGAGGGAGAACTGTCATTCAAAGCACACGTGAAGCGGGTGCATCGTAACGCAACGACGCGTCTGCCTAAAGCGCCATTGTGTTTCTGCTTTAAGTTACACCAAATGATTTTGCCTCAGTCAAGGTGACATTGAGATCCCAGTGAGATGTTGTTAGGTGGAACTGGCCTAATAACTGCTCAAATTAGAATTTTGAGAGTTCAATTGATTTGTGAATGTGATTGATTGCACTATTTGTGCAGATTATTGTGTTTAAACAATATCATTTTATATATTTCTTAACTACAAAATAGGTGCGGTGAACGAAGGCCATATGAACTAACGCCATAATGGATTTAATTCTCATTCAAATGTGAATTAACGCCATAATCCGATTATGGCTTAAATTCACATTGGAAGGAGAACTAAAGTAATATGGCGTTAGTTCATTTTAAGAAGTGGCCCAAGTACTCATTTCAATGTGAATTAAAGCCACTCGCATGATATAAGGAACATATGCAAGTAAATAAATATATGGTTTAACGAAAAAAGTATGAACGCCATATTAGTTAAGCGGGCGTTAAACACAAACAGCCGTATTCATAACCAAAACTTAAAGGCTGCTTAAATTTAAGCGAGCTCTAAGCAGTACTTAAGCAGACAATCCTTATTCATAATCAATTTTTTAATTTAAGCAAGGTTGACTAAAGGTCGCTTAAGTTAAACGCAAATTTGTGCGTTTAAAGGCTGATTAAATCCTACTTAGATATTAGGGGTATTCACGATCCGGTGCAACGTTAAAGTGCCAAATTGCGAAATTGCATCTTTTTTTGTAAATCGTGAACACACCTTTACTATTCTATAGCAATACCGGAGTAAACATGTCAAAAACAAACATTTGTGAGAGAGAATGACAGCTGCCAATTATAAACTACACTAGACAAATTTTGCACCATTGTAATTTTCTGTTGTAATAGGGTAAGGGTATTGCAAAAGTGCAAAAGTGTAGCAAAATTTTAGTCTGTTTTTTTTGTTGTTTTAGTGCAAGAAAATATTACACTTTTACGCTTTTGCAACGATACAAGACCATTTGCACCGAATCGTGAATACCCCTATTGAAATTTCAGTGAGGTTGAAACTTTTAGATCTGGTTGCTTTCAATTCAGTTTTATTATTATCTATGCAAATATTTATCGCCAAAACAATAATAGATAATAATAATGGAACATCAACAAATTCTTCGAGACTTAAAAGTTTTAAGGATATTACGGCCGAGGACTAGAAGGGCAATTAAAATACAATACAAGATCCGAATTAATCCAATGGAGCTGGACGACAAAATTTTTAAGAAGAGATACCGATTCTCAAAATTGGATATGACAAAAATTATTGACCTAGTTCGAGCCGATCTAGGGGGCCATATACCTCCCGGTCATAGAGAGATAATATTCTTATATATTCTCTATGCTCCCGGTCATAGAGGACATATATTACCTAGAGTCCCGACTTTCCTCGTCCCTTTCCGAAAACACCCGCAGATCTCTTCTGAGGTGAACTCTCACGATCCTCTCTTAATTTCGTGTCCGTGTAAATTTTAGAAAGAAAAAAAAACAAAACTTCACCTCAACCGTGGGCAAATTTTTTTCCGGGCCCAAAGTGACAGAAGCCAAAAAAAGAAGAAGAAAAAAAATCATTTGTTTATTTGTTCAAGTTTTGCTTATGTCGAAACAAATTAACAAATTATGTCCAATTTCTTGTGGATTTATCAAGGAACGAATTGTATTTGGAAGAGGGTGAAACGCTCATAAGAGATATAAATTTATTTCTTCAATAAGGTAAGTTCAGAAGTCCTGAAATTTTCTAGTTTATGCTGTGTGCTTCTTGTTTCCACAATCGCCATATTTGCAGGTCAAATAACTCCTACAAAACATCGAAGGAAGCACTCAAAAAGCTATTTGCGAAGCAAATGAAGACCTCAAGCAATGCATCAATGAACTCAAAGAAAGAAATATCAATCAACCTCAAAGTCTCGTGCAAAATCCGAATTGATGATTTATTCTAGTCTCGAAGAAGCCAAATCCAATAAAGAATACCACATTGTCATGGACATTGTTGGCAAACTCAAACACCTCATCGACGAAAGTTAATCAAAGTTAAATTATGTCTCCAATCTGATATGCTCCTTCAAAATATAAAGGAATGCTTGGATTGTTTGGTACAGTTTAACGAGAAGAATTTTCAAAACACCAAATCAGTAACGCTGAAAATTTCTAAAGAAGAAAATCAACTCCAAGACACGGTCCTGACTTTATTCAACGCCCGTTACGATCCGAAAAAAATCTGTGAACTCCGATAATTGCTTTGTGCCATTGTTTTGGCATTGATTATATAAATGAATGTCTGAACAATGCAGTTCCCAAAACAATGGACGAAATGCACGAATCAACGCTGGTTAAAAATGTCCTGAAGACGGAACGCTATGAGATCCTCATGGCTTACTTGGGATTTTTGAGGACGTATGCGAAGGTGGGTTTACGGTTTTGAGTATCAAAAACTATATTGATGGTTTTTTGAAATTTTAGCTTGGTCGAAATCGACTGTTCCAGTTGGAAATTCATAGCCTGATATTTCTATTGCGTGAAGGCTTTCCCCATATGCACACTTGGCGCTTCGAGTGTGACATTCTCGCTACGGTCACAACCAAAAAAGAGTCGATAAATCCCTCCAAATAACTCCTTCGCAATATGTGTCTACAGATTGCTTAACCTTGAAAATGGCTTGGATCTGCTGAGGTAAATCAAATATTGATTTATTTTATTGATGCAACTTTTACGTTTAAAGACGTCGATTTTCTCAAAATCCGAACTCTCACCCCTGGAAGCTCTCATCTACACACAACCCAAACAGCGAGACACATTGCGTATCATCCCAGTAGTCACTAGCTACATGAACAACATCTTCGAACCTTTCGCTGCCGCTGCTCTCATGTCGACTCCTGAAACGCATCGCTCTCGAATTCAATATGTCTGGACATGGTTCCCGAACAGATACGTCTGTCATTTCTCAATAAACTACCCATGGATTTGGAAAGTGACAATTTGTAAATCGCCACTCTCGAGCTATTCGAGGCGTGCATAGAAAAAGCCAGGCGTGACGGAGGCATTCTTCAATGTGAACTTCTCGCGTGACAAGACAAACGATAAGAAAGCAAATTTTGGCGACAGTATTGTGACTTTTATGAAGGACTATCTCGAAGCAGTTGCTAAGGTACCGAATGCTGTGGAGGTTTGTTGCATTGCAGTGTGTGCAATTCAACCCTTACTACATGATGTTGGCATCGGTCGGCGTGCACTAACTAATATTCAATACACACGACGATGACGACAAGGATTAGGATCTCTCAATGGACGAATTCTTTGAAATTCAATGAACAGCACAATAAAGAAAACCAACAGCCATAATCAGAACCAAGCCAAAAGCCGCAGCTTAAAGCCAAGCAAGAGAAAGAAGAGAATGACACGAATTTGAAGAACTTCTTCAACCAATATCGCGAATACCTAAACCTGCTCTACGAAAAGCAATAAAATTCAACATTCTTCCACTTTTTACTTTTTATTATTTTGTTTTCCTTGAATGTACATTTTCGTTGACGATGGCGACTTCAACGACGGATCCTTCATCGATTGGGAATACTTTCTCAATGGAGTCCTGACCGATTTGACGTCACGCTTGAGATCTTCGTCGACTTTGATTTCGTAGGTCTTTTGCAGGATTTTTGGGAAATTGGCTATTTCCTCCTCCTCGATCATTGACAATGGCCGGGAGACGGCTGGTGTGACGGTCGCGGTTTTGTTGAAGACAATTCCATCACAAGGTGCTTTGAAACTTTCCTGCAAGTCACTCAGAGCCAAGTCGGACTTGTCCATGTGTTTCATGTCGAAGGTTTTGTCGTTGATCAGTGGCGTCTGAACGATGTTGAGATGAGCCGCATCGTTCTCGTAGTTCTCCGTGTTGTCTTGCTTTTCAGCTGTTTCAGCTTTGTTTTGGTTGCAGGAGTGAATTGCATCTCGTCGATGAAATCGAGGACATTGCCTGGCGTCAAGGGACTTACATTTTCCTTGTGCGTGTGTGATGCTGTACGAGTAATTGTGTGTGGTGTAGCTGATGGCAATACACTATCGACGATCCTGATTTCTGGGACATTGCGTTCTAGCAGCGGTGAGGTTTGTTTTTTTGAGACAGGTAGTGTTTTTTAGCAACTGGAGACACTCGATCAGTCTTTTGAGCTTTGTAGTTTATGGATAGTCGATTGCCACGTTGTTGGGTTGTGTCATTTGGCTTGTTATGGGTTGGCGATTTGAGACGGAGCGCTTTTGTGGGGCCTGATGTTGACGATGACAATGACGATGAGATCGTTGGGAAGCGTTTAATGCTCTTATTTAGGATAGTTATTGGATTATGTTGGGAATTTCAGGAACTCACTTTAGCAACGTAGTCAGACACTTTTTCTTGATTCTGTGACTCAAAACATAGAGGTGACTGTGTCGGCATTGTCTTGAGCCTTCACAGTAACTTTATCTTCATTGTTGGCGCATTTTAGAATTTATGTCATGCTACCGAGGTTGCTTGAAATGTTTCGGTCACATCGGTATTTATCGAAACCATCAGATCGAAGGCTTAGAGACACCAATGAGACATGCGAATTGTCCATTGCTTGGAGTTGGATTCCTGAATTACTGCATTCGAAAGTTCCTTCGTTAATGATTAACAGTGGAACAATATTAACCGTGTCTCCGGTTTCGATGGTTCGAATGCAACGTCCGGTGACAATTTTCCAAACTGAAAGAGAGAAAGGTTTTCGGAAGATTGTTCTTAGAAGCAATTGTGATAGAATTACTTTTGACTGTAGTGTCAACCGATCCGGAAACAATGTAATCGCCTTTGGGCTCCAGACTGACCGATCCGATGATGTCCGTATGCCGACGATAGACCATGCTCTCAGTGGTTGGGAACGCTTACAATTCTCTCGGACTTGGAATCTTGGGAATAAGATACTCAGCAACGATGTTCAACTTCATACGCTTGGCCTTCGGACAGAGATACAAAACCAAACAACGAAAGAATCTCTCACGCAGGTATCGACTTGTATTTTGAAGCATAAAACGCAACTTACGCTTCTGCGGCTCGTCCTTCATGCGCTCCCACTCCTTCATTTCATTGGCATCGAATATTCTGGAGGAGGATTGTAAGACTCAGCATGACCGGGAAGATGTATCTTCGGAGCCAAGACTGGATCGTGAATTCGAAAAATTATATAAGTCCTTTGATTTGCTCCGTACGATGTCTATTGAATAGCAGCTCTCGGACACCAGATGCATGCGCTAAGGGCATGTTTTCGCATACAATGGAGTTGTGGGTTGAATCTAAAATTATTCTCAATAAAATTATAAAAATATAAAATATTGTTTGCCATACTTACCCTTTCCTTGCATTTTTCTATTATTGAAAAATGAAAATGTCAAATATTGTTGACATTAACTGTCAAAAGTTTCACCACAGCAAATAAGAAACTAAAGGTCCGATTGTAGTATTAATATTGTTTGTTCCTAAGGGTGTCGCGTACTATTTCGATTTTTTTGCGTTCTTTTTAAGTTTTTTAATATTTTTGATACAAATATTGGTAAATAATAATATTATATGTTATTATATGTTATTTTATGTTATGTTTATGTTTATATTATATGTTTATTTTTCATATTACATGAATTTTTTTGCATGTTCAGGTTTTTTTGAAAAATGTGAGCTCAACGGAATCTACTTTTTTGAAATTTGAGCTATAGGTTTTACACCACGACTGTAATGAGCACACATGCCTTAAAATTGCATAAGTATTAGTGAGAGTTCCCATAAGAAATGCATTGGGAAACTAACACTTATGCACTTTTAAGGTATAAATGTGAAAATTTCAGCTTGTAGGCCGAAAGAGAGCGAACCACCGAAGTCGGGCCTCTAGGTAATATATGTCCTCTATGCTCCCGGTCTTCAAGTTATGGTTGCCTTATCTGGGGAGTCCCAGTTCTGCGACCAAATTGCACTGAGATGGGCTGATTTTTTTTTGTATTAATTTCAGTTTGACAACTAAAACGTAATAGCATCCAGTTAGCGATTTTCAGTTTCTATTACATTTTTAACAGGGACGTTACTTAGTTAAGTAATGGTGGATTTACATTGATCTGCATGCCATCATCTGCAAAAATAGAGGATGCAAGATACAAAACTCATACTAGTGTAAGAGAGAGGTAAGACCAAAATGCAGACGTCTGCACGGCACGGATGAAGATAATGGTGGATTTACATGTAATCTTCGACGTCTGCATCTGCAAATTCGCAGAAAAGTAAAGCGGGGAAGCTATACGACATAACACGAAAGAGTGAAAGAGTACACATATACCTACCCATTTTTACTTGCTATAATTTTTAAAGCTCGGTGACAACCAACAACAACAGCCAACAACAAAAAATTATGGTGCAGATGAAAAAATTATGGTGCAGATGAAAACGCTATAAAAAAGATGAACATGTTCGTCTTCACCATAATTTTCTTCTGCATGAGTTGAACTTCCTATAATCTTCATCCGTGCAGACGTCTGCATTTTGGTATTACCTCTCTATTACACTAGTAAGAGTTTTGTATCTTGCATCCTCTATTTTTGCAGATGATGGCATGCAGATCAATGTAAATCCACCATAAAGGAAGTTCAACTTATGCAGAAGAAAATTATGGTGAAGACGAACATGTTCATCTTTTTTATAGCGTTTTCATCTGCACCATAATTTTTTCATCTGCACCATAATTTTTTGTTGTTGGCTGTTGTTGTTGGTTGTCACCGAGCTTTAAAAATTATAGCAAGTAAAAATGGGTAGGTATATGTGTATTCTTTCACTCTTTCGTGTTATGTCGTATAGCTCCCCCGCTTTACTTTTCTGCGAATTTGCAGATGCAGACGTCGAAGATTACATGTAAATCCAACATAAGGGTCGCAAATCACTTATGAATAAGAATTTTTAGTACAGCCGCTTAAAGGTCGCCTAAATATTTAAACCTGCTTAGCTAAGTAACCTTTAAGAGCCTGATTAAGAAATCATTATGAATACGGCTGTTATTTTAAACACAATTTACTATAAATCAAATTGAAAAAAACAATAGTCAGTCACACATTTGCCTTATTCTTAACTTTATTCATCGCGCTTATAACTTGCAAATTTTTGAAAAATTTCTTTGTTATTTTACGCTTTCGTGGTCCCCTCTTTTTTGGCTCCAGAATCGAAAGTCATCCGATTTCGATGATATTTTTTTAACTCATCGTTTTTACGGCGGAGTTATGAACAAATTTACAAGGATGGAAAAAAATGAAAACGTGTAATTGTTGATAATGTTTTCCAAAGGAATCGAATGAAGTTGCTTTATAAATAAATAAAAAATCAGTACAAAAATATTGATTTTTCATATTTCTATTGAATTCTAGAATGAGTAAATTTCTCAATATATTCGTAGATGCTTAGTTTTCCAGACTTTAAAAGTAATCAAAAAATCGCGTGCCTATTGCAGAACTGGAAAGCGAGCGAAGCGAACCGAAAGTTTTTTTTTTGGCAAACAGAGAAACAAGTTGGGGTTTGAAAATAAAAAAATTAGCGCGAATTTTTTTATTTTCACACCCCAAATTGTTTCTCTGTTTGCCAAAAAAAAATTTCGGATCTTCGTACGTGATTTTTTAATTACTTCAGAGTCTAGAAAACTAGTTTTCCGAACGAAACATCTACGAGAACTGTGGTTCCTGAGATCTCGATGAGATTTTGTAAGGTAATTACTTGCTGCTAACTTTGCTTCAAAGCTCAAAGTATTTTATGGCATCAGTTCTCATTTGAATGTGAACTTACCTCATATGGCGTTAGTTCTCATTCAAGTGATGGCTTTATTTCTCATTCGACTGTGAATTAAGGCCATAATCGGATTATGGCGTTAATTCACACTAAATTGAGAACTAAGGCCATATGAACTAACGCCATAATGGCCTTAGATCTCAATTGAATGTGAACTAACGCCATAATCCGATTCGCGCGAATTTTTTCTATTTTCACACCCCAAATTGTTTCTCTGTTTGCCAAAAAAAATTCGGCTCTTAGTACGCGATTTTTTTATTACTTCAGAGTTTAGAAAACTAGTTTTCCGAACGAAGCACCTACGAAAATTATTTGGTGGAACACAGT
The DNA here is from genome assembly GCA_943590905.1 of Sphaerophoria taeniata. Classification (NCBI taxonomy): domain Eukaryota; kingdom Metazoa; phylum Arthropoda; class Insecta; order Diptera; family Syrphidae; genus Sphaerophoria; species Sphaerophoria taeniata. The sequence goes on from OX016540.1 coordinate 202,501,042, forward strand.
TTTTAAACTTCAATTTGATTCTTTGAAATTAATATTTTTAACACATGATTACTTTCAAATGGTTGACCAAGAAAACGGATCCACAAATTTTTTTTATTTCAGAAATTTTAAAAGAAAATATCAGCACTCGCTGAGAGTGAGATCTCTTGTTCTATTTCAGAAATATCTGAGGTCTCTGAGATCTCGAAGAGATTTTGTTAGGTAATTACTTTCTGCTTACTTTGCTTCAAAGCTCAAAGCATGTTATGGCATCAGTTCTCATTTGAATGTGAACTTACCTCATATGGCGTGAGTTCTCATTCAGGTGATGGCTTTAGTTCTCAGTCGACTGTGAATTAAAGCCATAATAGGATTATGGCGTTAGTTCACATTCAATTGAGATCTAAGGCCATTATGGCGTTAGTTCATATGGCCTTCGTTCACGGCACCATTTTTAGTGTTTCCTGTGAGTTGGTATTTTTTTTATTATTTTATGAATGGTGAATGGGCTTTTATCAACTATTTTTGCGATTTCCCTTATCCTTTTGTTTTCTCGGTGATGCTTGATTATTAAATCCTTCAAATCTTGCGAAAGTTGGTTACCTCTAGAAGCCATATCACCTTTTTTCCTATTTAAGTGGTAATTTTGCATAAAAAAAACAATCAAAACAAATTAATGCATATTGTGTACCTACTTATTTTTGTGATTGACTGTACATATATTTAAAAAAAGAGATACCAGTCTGATTATGCACAAAAAGTCAGCAATGTTTTTATTGTTTTTATTGAGCCGTATAGGCTCTTACCACGATTTTTGGGCTTACAAGAATTTTAGAGTGTTTGAAACACACCTTGCTGATGTTTACACTTTCATTTTCTGTAATACCCTATGGCCACACGAGCAAGTTCTGGCTTGCCAGTAGCCTATATATATTATTTGTCAAATCAGTATCGGTGAACTTGGTGTGACGTAGGTGGCAACCCACTTGCTAGTGAACTAACTTGCAAGTTCTCATTTTTTTTCCACTTCAACGATTTTTTATAAGCTTACTTGCTTTTAACATCCAATTTTGAATTTCGAAGATGTCACCAAAAAAAAAAAAAAAGAAATTAAAATCCTCGCTTCAGAGTTTAGAAAACTAGTTTTCCGAACGAAGCACCTACGAAAATTATTTGGTGGAACACAGTTTTTAAACTTCAATTTGATTCTTTGAAATTAATATTTTTAACACATGATTACTTTCAAATGGTTGACCAAGAAAACGGATCCACAAATTTTTTTTATTTCAGAAATTTTAAAAGAAAATATCAGCACTCGCTGAGAGTGAGATCTCTTGTTCTATTTCAGAAATATCTGAGGTCTCTGAGATCTCGAAGAGATTTTGTTAGGTAATTACTTTCTGCTTACTTTGCTTCAAAGCTCAAAGCATGTTATGGCATCAGTTCTCATTTGAATGTGAACTTACCTCATATGGCGTGAGTTCTCATTCAGGTGATGGCTTTAGTTCTCAGTCGACTGTGAATTAAAGCCATAATAGGATTATGGCGTTAGTTCACATTCAATTGAGATCTAAGGCCATTATGGCGTTAGTTCATATGGCCTTCGTTCACGGCACCATTTTTAGTGTTTCCTGTGAGTTGGTATTTTTTTTATTATTTTATGAATGGTGAATGGGCTTTTATCAACTATTTTTGCGATTTCCCTTATCCTTTTGTTTTCTCGGTGATGCTTGATTATTAAATCCTTCAAATCTTGCGAAAGTTGGTTACCTCTAGAAGCCATATCACCTTTTTTCCTATTTAAGTGGTAATTTTGCATAAAAAAAACAATCAAAACAAATTAATGCATATTGTGTACCTACTTATTTTTGTGATTGACTGTACATATATTTAAAAAAAGAGATACCAGTCTGATTATGCACAAAAAGTCAGCAATGTTTTTATTGTTTTTATTGAGCCGTATAGGCTCTTACCATAGAGTTGCGCAAAACAGTTCCATGACCGGAACGAACATGGAACGGTTCTTTTGGTAGTCGGAACTAGTTCCTGGAACTAGTTCCGCGGAACTGTTAAGGTTCTGTAAATGCATAAGAACTTGAACATGGTAACATGAACTAATAAGCGAAAGGCAGAGTTGTTTTCTTGGTTGGTTTCTTTCAATCCACAAACCACAAACAAAAACCAACAAAACAATAACAAACAATCAAAGATACACTACACATGCTTAATTGCTAATACCAATACGAATAAAATGCACATCATTTTTCATTTTCATCTTTCATGAACGAAATAAACTAGAATCCAAACCAGTTTTGTCTTTTAATGTTCATAGTTCCGACTCCGATCCAAAGGAACTATGTCATACGCGAGGAACTACGAACCTTCGGAACTATGAGTATTAACAGAGATATCAGACATCAGACCGATCAACGTTCATTTCGTTCTAGATCATATTAACAATACAAACACGCTTCAATCCATCTTCAACCTACCTACACATGGTAATACAATGGTGGTTGGTTTGGTATTTCACATTAATTCGTTCCATTTGTGTGTGAATAGTGTTAGTGTATACCTACAAGCACAAGAGCGCGATTCTTTCTTTCCACTTTCATATCATACATATCCATATCCAGTCGGAACTATGAACTGCTCAACAAACATGTGTTTTGTTCTTTCTCTTTCCACTTTCATACCATATCCAGTCGGAACTATGAACGAACATGTTTAGTTCATGCTCTTTCCACTTTCATACCATATCCAGTCGGAACTATGAACGAACATGTTTAGTTCGTTCTCTTTCCATTTTCCTACATCCTACCATATCCAGTCGGAACTATGAACATGTTTAGTTCTTTCATGTCCATGTCCGGAACTATTTAGGTTCAGACTTCGGAACGAAAGGAAATGTCTCCGGGAGAGGACATAGTTCCTGGAACTATACATGTCCGGAACGACTCATGTCTATCTTACCACGATTTTTGGGCTTACAAGAATTTTAGAGTGTTTGAAACACACCTTGCTGATGTTTACACTTTCATTTTCTGTAATACCCTATGGCCACACGAGCAAGTTCTGGCTTGCCAGTAGCCTATATATATTATTTGTCAAATCAGTATCGGTGAACTTGGTGTGACGTAGGTGGCAACCCACTTGCTAGTGAACTAACTTGCAAGTTCTCATTTTTTTTCCACTTCAACGATTTTTTATAAGCTTACTTGCTTTTAACATCCAATTTTGAATTTCGAAGATGTCACCAAAAAAAAAAAAAGAAATTAAAATCCTCGCTTCAACTAATATTCTAATTCAATTTTGTTCATTTTGATAAATTTGACAAATCCTGTCAAATTACTTGCCTTTTTACTTGCTCGTTTACTGGCTTCAAAATTCGCAAGCCAGGGGGTCGATTCCCGATCTGTGAAGCTGTGAAGTGAAAAATTTTATCACCGCTTCACCACAAATGCGATTCTCGATCTGTGAAAATTAAATTTGAAATGTCAAATTTTCTTCATATTGTAATATTCGGCTTGGTCCGACAATTAAAACTTATTCACTTTTTAAATAAAACACAAATTCACTTTATTCAAATCACTCACAAACTTATTTATTCAACACTTTCAATTATAACTTTTCAAACACAGTGTACTTTACTTATCGCAGTTCACAATCAACTAACTCGCCTCGCCACCAAACGGCTATTTATATCAAAAATGATGAGTTCTAGAAACTACTATTGGTTCCTATTAGTTCTTGGGGAAGCTGAATGTTCGAGAGAAAATACTGGGATTTTTGTAGGGGCTAACGTTCTTAATGCTAAACAAAAAGTTTCTCTTAATCTTAATTAATTATTGCCCCTCACGAGTGTTTACTACTACAATTAAACGATATTAAGTAAAGAGAGTATGTACATTAAATAAACAAGAGATACAGAGTAAGTAAAGAGAGTAATGAAAAGTGTGTACATTAAATATAGAAAGAGATACAGAGTAAGTAAAGAGAGTAAGAAAAGTGTGTACATTAAATATAGAAAGAGATACAGAGAGTAAGAGATAATAAAGTATACACATTAGTATTAGACATTACAATAGAAGGAGATACAGAGCGGATGAGATAAATAAAGTGTATACACATTACATTGCCCCCTCCTTAGGATTGATCGTCCCGAACAAATCCATCATCTTCATCACCACTGTAGCGATGTAGTCGGTCGCGATGTACGACTTTAAGTTTACCTCTGACTCCTTTTTGTATCCGGTACACGACGTCGTTGATTTTGCTAATCACTGTATATGGGCCTTCCCAGTCCCGTTGAAGTTTCGGTGACAACCCCTTTTGTCGATGGGGATTGTAAAGCCACACTCGATCTCCTGCTTGGAACTCTGTTGTTGTCGCTCGTATCTGCCTGAAGCTGCTGCAGAGTTTCACCTCTTTTCTGTGCTCTATTGTTAAGCTGAACTCGGAAGACTTCTGTCATGTGGCTATCCCCAAACCGCTGTTCGATTGCGTTTACCAGAACTTTGAAGTCACCGTTCTTCTCTGCTGGGATGGTTTGTAGCAGTTCAGCAGCTGCTCCTCTCAAGGCAAGCGTAAGGGCAATGTATTTTTCGTCATCGTCCCAGCCGTTTGTTAACGCTGCTGCTTCAAACTGTTTCTTGTAGATTGACCACGGTATCTGACCATCAAAGCTTGGAGGATTCACTTCTCTCTTCCTTGAGCACTCACCAGAAGGTTCTCGAGCTTTCATCTTTCGCACTTTTTCCAGTTCCTTTGTGATGGTATCGATTTGTTCGTCGATTTTCTCGATACGTGCATTTTGTTTTCCGACGCACTCGTCGAGAGTATTGATTTTCTCTTCGAAGTCCGCAAACCTGCCTTCTAGAAGATTTTTCTGTTCATCAAAACGCTCTAGAACATCATTCCTTTGTGTTTCCAGTTGTTTGAGGACATTCTCTTGCTCGGTCTTCTGCTCGTTTCTTTGAGTTTCTAGTTGCTCCAGAACATTCTTGTTTTGAGTTTCTTGCTTCTTTTGATTCTCTTCAAATTTAGCTAGAAGAAGTGTCATCATGGTAGATAAGTCGGCAGTTGCATTTACCTCTTCCGATTTTGCTTCCACTTCGAAAGCAAACGTATCTGGGTCTTCATTTTGTTCTTCCAGATATTCCTGTAGCCGTTTTACGAGTTCGATTTTATATCCTGCCGCACTTAAGCCACGTTTGCTTAATTCGGCCTTTAGCTCAGCGACAGTTAAGTCTTTCAAAACTTTACTTATCATTTTTTAACTTCACTATTTCACACAAAATAGTTTAATCACTGTTCACTGTTTTATTCTCAATAAGTTTTAATCCCACTTCTGACACCAATGTAATATTCGGCTTGGTCCGACAATTAAAACTTATTCACTTTTTAAATAAAACACAAATTCACTTTATTCAAATCACTCACAAACTTATTTATTCAACACTTTCAATTATAACTTTTCAAACACAGTGTACTTTACTTATCGCAGTTCACAATCAACTAACTCGCCTCGCCACCAAACGGCTATTTATATCAAAAATGATGAGTTCTAGAAACTACTATTGGTTCCTATTAGTTCTTGGGGAAGCTGAATGTTCGAGAGAAAATACTGGGATTTTTGTAGGGGCTAACGTTCTTAATGCTAAACAAAAAGTTTCTCTTAATCTTAATTAATTATTGCCCCTCACGAGTGTTTACTACTACAATTAAACGATATTAAGTAAAGAGAGTATGTACATTAAATAAACAAGAGATACAGAGTAAGTAAAGAGAGTAATGAAAAGTGTGTACATTAAATATAGAAAGAGATACAGAGTAAGTAAAGAGAGTAAGAAAAGTGTGTACATTAAATATAGAAAGAGATACAGAGAGTAAGAGATAATAAAGTATACACATTAGTATTAGACATTACAATAGAAGGAGATACAGAGCGGATGAGATAAATAAAGTGTATACACATTACAATATGATAAAATTCTCTTCACAGTCAAATTATTGTGTGAAGAGGCGTGAAGACGAAGAGCTCAAATGGAAACAAAAAATTTGTTGGATTTTTTTAGGGGAAGACCACATCCAAATTATTCGGGAACTGTTGCTGTCATCACACTGGCTGCTTTGTTGGGTGCTTTCTTATATCTACGTCGGAATAATTTGGAGGTTTTGTACAACAAACAGTTGTGGGGGTCGATAGCTTTGCTATTTTGTTTTGCCATGATTTTTGGACAGATGTGGAATCATATTCGTAGCTCACCGCTGGTGCACAAGAGCCAGATTGGGGACGGGGAGTGGCTTATATCAATGGCTCGTCACAGGGTCATGGTGATTGAGACCTATATTCTCATGTTCACAATAGCAATATTGCAGGAAGTTTTGTGATTTCGTTTTCTGATTACATATTCACGTGTTTTTCTTTTTCTTTTAGTTTCTTTCTTTCCTTCTTTATCAATAAATAAAACAATAATGAACTTGAAAAGGGTTTAACACCGTCGAACAAGGAAACAAAAGGCTTTCATTTATATTCAAAGTGCCTCTAGTTTCAAAAGAGCTTCTTTCTTTGTTTTTTCTCAATTAAGGAATTATATTTGTTCTGATGTCAACCACGAAAAAAAACATTAAATGACACACAGCTTTCAGAATCTTTCATTTAGAATACTTTAGTACTTTTTAGTACAACTGTTTATCACACACAGTTTGAGAATCGCATTAGGTGTGTTCGTGAAGTGAAGAAATGAAAAAACTCTGTGAAGACTAAAATGATAAATTTTTCTTCACTTCACAGCTTCACAGATCGAGAATTGACCCCCAGTTGACTGGCCAGTACTAAAGCAAGTACTAAAAGTTTGAATGTGTGAGTAAAGGCCCAACTATAATAGTCGGAAGGGTGCGTACGTTGACGTACGAAAATTCCCAAATACATGCAAATTAGATGTCACAGCCATAATAGCGCTCAGTTTTGTTTTCGGACGTAAACTCACTTTTTTTTCTCAATTTACGCGCGGAAATTTGACATTTCTCTAAAAACACAGAATAATGCCAGAATGCTTTCCGTTCAATTATGGGTAAGCGGATGCAATTGACAGTCGGAAAGAAACGGTTCGTTCAGTTTTGACGCTAGCTTCCGTTCCCGTCCGTCTATTATAGTAATAGTATAGTATAGTATAGTTTTTGAAAATTTTATGAAATTAAGTAGGTACTATTTTTTTCATAATTAAATGCTGTCAGTAGTTCTCAGTGAGATTCAGAAAACCCCATCCGAAAATGTCTTCTTGTTTTCGAAAAATAACTCAGAAAATTTTGATGATATCTTGTTCTTTTTTTTTCGAAAAAATAATATTTAACAAATAATTTTGTGAATTTTTTTCTGAGTATTTTAGGTTTTTTCTAAATTTCTCGAAAACAAGAAGACAATTTCGCATGAAGTTTTCTGGATCTCACTGAGAACTACTGACAGCATTTAATTATGAAAAAAAATTAGCAGCTAGGTACTTATTTTTATTTATTTTACCGTGAAATAAGAATTGTTATTATTTTTTAAGATATGAAAACAAATTTTAAATGTGATGGTTTTTTCAGAGTTTTTGACAGTTCGACGCAGTAATATCTAAAGATAAAATGCAAGTATCATCATATTTACCCTTAAAGGGGCTAATTAAGTGTATAACTTAATCGCTAAAATGTGAAGTGGAGGCCTTCTCTTGCTTATCCTTAACTTTGAATTTTCAAATTTAAAATAGTACCTAAGAAAAATACCCCAAAGCTGCGCAATGTAAGGCCTTATATGGTTACGGCATGCATAACTTAAGAAACGTTAATTGACATAGTTAGTAGGGCTATTAGATGAGACGCATAAGTGATCCCCTTTTCAAAATCGAAGTTATTATTTTGATAAATAATAAAATAACAAAAAAAATAGATAACCAGTCATAACTAGTGTTAGATAAAGCAAACCTACCGCATAAATAAAGGTTTTGGGAAGCTCCCCAATTTATATAATGTTTGATGTTTATTTATCGACAATTCCAGGTGAATTTCTTATCAATCCATAAAAAAGACATTTTCACACGTGCATGTTGACTTAAGATTTTGATAAGAAATATCATGATCATGAGCTGAGGAGGTATTAATTGAGCAGATTCAAATTTAATTGGATCGCTTGAAACTAAATACAAAATTCTTTCACTTCACATACATACATAGAAATAAATCATACATTTTTGTTTTGATTAGTTATTCTTTGCGCATCGAAGGCTGGATTATTTCCAAAATATAATCTTTTATATTTATCAATTCCCGGAGGCTTTGTTATGCTATTGAAACAAAATGGGCTGTGCTGAACATAAATATTATTAAAAGAAAGCAACAAACGTAACAGAAGCTATACGCTGTTTTAAGATCATTTTTTTTCAAATTTTAAGGAGTTTGAAAGGTGGAATAACTTATAGTATTGACCATAGAGGCAGTGGTGGATTAAAGGTTGAGGGCGCCATAGGCAAGCATCTCACTGGCGCCCCTATATAGAAATATCTCGTGCTATAGTTTGACCGAAATCGCTGCACCGCGCCTAAACAAAAGGCGTTTAAATAGGGGCCAAGGAAAAGGAGACTTATTTAACATGAGATCTATTAGTACTGTCCAAAAGATCTTACAAATTTGGTTAATTAATGGTCTGCCGAAACGTAAATTTTGTAAACCAAGTTAACTCGAGTTGTTTCTTATGCAAACCGATTGGCAACTCGGTTCTCAAATCGGATTTCCCTTAAAATAAATCTAGAAAGAACTTGAAAAGCAGAAAAATTAGGTTTTAAATCTGTCGATATCTTTGCCATCCGCTGATGAACTTCGACCTTTAGGTTATTTGCCCCTACAATAAGTAAAATCAATACCTATTCAAAAACGCTTACAAAATTAGAAGAAAGCTAAGTCGATATCCGAGTAGGCAAACCGAGTTGACTCTGTACTGTAAGAGCAATTGCTCAGGAGTTCACAAGTTTGTTACCTTAACAACCACGTATGAACTCGAATTATTTGCCACTTTTAAAAATTACTGCGCCCGCGCGCCGCTTTGTTGCCGCGCCCCTAGGCACGTGCCTAGTTTGCCTTTAGGATAATACGCCACTGCATAGAAGATACTAGCAAAACTGGTGACGTGAAATATCGCCAAGCGAAATAAGGCGAATTCAAATTCTCAATTTGGCTTTATTTCGATTTAGAAAACGAAAAAATACCAATTTGGCAGTATTTCGATTTGAAGTTATGCAGAATTAGGTCCCGAAGTCAGAAGTCCTACTTATATGGGTCACTATGGTGGGTCAGTAGTCCCAAATTTATTTTATACTCTATCGGACAAAAGTCCCAAATGAAGAAAAATGTTTTTTATGAGAATCATTAAATTTATTTGTACTCGTCACTATTATATGGAAACAAAAAAAGTTCATCGTAAAAATAAAAAAAAAACCGGTATAGGTAAAAAGTCTTATAGAAAAATAAATAGGATCATTTTTATTTACTATTTGTCAACAAAATTGACAGAGCAATTCATTTTTCAAAGCTGCTGCCGTTTCCTTTAATTTGGATAAGGAACCACCACTCAAATTTGTAATGCTGCATTGCAATTGTAATGATTCATTTTAAGAATCTTTTTTCACTTTCACTGGCTTGATTGGGAGCAAAACGAGCGGAAAAAATGTTGCCCAAAAGAGAATCAATTTGGGATGTGAAAATAAAAAAATTGATTCTCTTTTAGGCAAATTTTTTTCCGTTCGGTTCGTTCGCTAGTAGTTATTGTACCTGCCATTTTTTCCCATATATGGAATAAATTTAAGGTGCATTGTTTTGTTTGTTTATACGGAAGGGACTATTTATCCGCTCAATCCTCAATGTATTTTTATAAAATTTTAAATGTAGATATAGCCTGAGTAAAAACATATTTTGGGGACAATCTTACGGGAAAGTCAGCAAATAAGGGGGACAAACGAAAGCTGTATGAAATTTTTGTGAAATAGTCAAAACACACCGGAAGAAAGAAAATTTGTTGAATTTCTCAACGAAATTTGCATTTTACTGCATGCTTTAATGAAAGTAGAAAGTTAGTTGTTGTAAAGCTTGGAAAAATTCAGATATGTACATAGTTCTCTATTTCAATTGGATTCAAGCAAATCTCATTACCACAATATCTGTGTTAATCATACAAACTTATTCTGGATTTGCTCTGAAGGGCGGCGAGACGAAGTTCGCAGGGTCAGCTAGTAACAGAATAAAATATCACGCCGAATAGGCCCAATTGTCAGTGATTTGTTTGTAAAAGGCAGTATCTATGAAAGATGTAATGAAAGTTCATTAATTTTTCGGTTTCGAAAGTAAATAAAATAAAACACACACAACGATACATTTCAATGAACATTTTATTCCATTATAAAGTTCGGACTTTGCCATGAGTTAAGTGTGAAAAACAAATGGGCGCCTCGGGAGTTTCGCGGTATGCGATTCCTTAAGGTAATTTTTAACAACTTTTTCGCACATATCGGGTGGGAATCTCGGCCAAAACTTGAGTAGGTAATGTTGGATTTTTATGCGTCTAGAGTTCGGGGACAAAAAAAAATCGGTTATCGGTTCACCTATTATCGTAAATGGCAAATATTCAACTAATATTATGACACTTCAGATGACAGTTTGGCTTGACACTTATCAAATGCCAGCGTTTTGAAACTACGAAAAGACCCGTTACTATTTCAATTTTTAAATTTAAAATTTTTCAAAAACAAATTTTATCCAACTACCACCTATTTTTAACATGCTTAAAAACTTCCCTGTCATTAAAACATATCCCGAAATTGTCAATCCAAATAACTAAAAAAATTCACAAGATAATTGCTTTGCCAATTTCACAAATATGAGCGTTTTTGAGTAAGCATCAACATTCAGTTACCTACAGATAAACCTGGAATCAACAACTAGACTGGGGTTCGCCTTATTTTCGACCTTTAACATCTTACGCTATAATGTGCTCATAAAAATGCTGAGTTAATTAATTACTATCAACATGAATTATCCCCCACCCCTCAAAACTTACACCATGTAATGTAAACCTAAACATACTTTGAAAATAAATTCGCCGCCTTACACTTGTCATAACAACAACAAGAGTAACCTGCTGATTGGTCGGCTCATTCATGTCAATTAATTTAGTCAACGTACCGAGACCGCCTGTCATCTCATCTCATTGGCTACAGATCTTATTTTCCCCTAACAAATTCAACGCCAGATAGAAAGAAAAAAAAATATTAATTAGCGAGTGAGGTTCATGAAAAATATATAGGGTCGATTTGATCATGAACATGAACAACAACTACAACTAACAACAAGGTGCTAATGGGGCTCTACGACATCGTTTCCCACCCTAGATCCGAATCTCCGACCACTTAACGTAAATACTATTTCACTTGTCATAGTTGTAGACAGTTGCTCGTGCATTAATGTGGGTGTGAATTTTAGCACATTTTTCGATCAGAAATCGGAAATCATATTAGAAAACATCTGCATGTTGACATAACCAACTTTGAGCCGCTCTCACAGGTTGTGTCAGTTTTACGTCACAAATGACAAGTCACACATATGAGCTGTCAGTTATATATCATAGCCAGACGATATAATTTGTCATGTGAGAAATTTTGTGTAGCGTAGCGCAGGGAAGATTTATGGGAAAAAGTGTTTTTTTCTCGGAAGCTGGTAGGTTTTCGGCAAGAAAAAAAAGAAATAAACAAACAAAAGCGCAACTTCGTCGCATGGAATCTGACATTTCTAGTGGCCTTTCGGATCACGTTCATTTAATATAGCGATAGATGATAATTCGTCTAGTGGGAAGAGCGGGTAAATGCACAACTTTGCGCTAAAAGCATTTCCGTTCCATTTCACCCGCGTTTTAGGTATTGCCGCTGTCGCTACCCCTCAATGGCAATTTATGCCAAGTAGCACCAGTGGTGGCGGCGACGAAAGTCGTTTGAAAGGATTTGCGTGCGATATTGGATGATACCGCGCCTATAGAATTTTCATATGTAGCCGTACATTTGGTTTCATTTAATTAGAGAGATGATCCAATTTCACATATAAAGTCGAGCGACCGACGACGACGAGCGATGGGGCGGCATACATCAAAGCTAACGATTCTGGCCATTTGTTATGCATTTAAAATAGTCGGCTTAATGGTTTAGATGCAACGACTTTGATGATGGTGTCCGTTGGTGGTAGGAGCATTTTATCATCATGTCGGTCGTTGTCGTCGGTCGTTTATGTTGTTTTTTTGTTTTTTGTTCGCAAAAATCTATAGATGACATTACGACGGACGGCGAAAAGTTAATGGGTCGCTCTAGTTTGATTACAAACTGATATTGATAAATATTTCAATATGTGTGTTTTTTTTTTTTGGTTTTTGGAATGCGTTTTTTGTTTTGACTTTTGCAAGTGCGCGCAATTCCTTTAAAGTGCCGCAATTGCATTAATTCGGTGAAAGAAATTAAGATGACATCAATTATGAGTTAAGTGGAACTGCCATTGGACTTCGGTTTTATTGACTTCTTGTGATGTTTATGTTGAAATATGTCAGTGTTTTTATGAAAAACAGATTTTTAACAGTTAAGGAAAGGATTTTGAGATTTTAGGAAGGAGTACCTACTTTTATAAGTAAGGATGGATCATAGGATGATTTTAGCGAGCACATTGCTTTTGAAGTGCAAATCCAAATTTCAGTGTTAGCAAAACTGTTGACCTCCCCTTTTGCCTGGCCAGGAATCTTTGTTGTAAAGTAATTTTATCGCTTTGCGTTACGCCACACTACGCTACACAGGTTTTTAGTTTTAAAATTTGTTACTCAGATGTTAGAACCTTTAAATTATGTAAAACCATTTCTGGTTAGGTCAAAGGACGATGGTCATACCAGCCTCACTCCTACCTACCTACCTTAAAATGTGTCCGTTAAGGTAGGTCACAATTCATATTCAAACGGAAAAGTAGTGTGAACACAAAATCCCCTCTTTTACGACTTTGTACCTGTCAACTTTATGTTACAATGACAGAATTGTAATTTTTTTTTCACAAATATGGACATAAATATGAACAATTTTAAGAGAATCTAGTGTGATACTAACTTAAAGTGACGTTTCAGCCATGACTGATTTTCTGTATTCGTATTTTTGTAATCCTGTTCTGTTCAAATATTCTTCTGACTTTGTGTTGTACAAGTACAATTAAGGACATTGCGCACAGCAATTTTATCTTCTTTTGTAGGGTAATTTCCACAGTTGTGGCGGAGATAATTTGTTGCGGAACTGACCAAACACCTCCGTGAGGAATCCTTTAATGTTCCTGTTTTGTCATATTCATCTAAAAGGAAGTGGTTTTCACTGTCCTTAATGAATTTTTCGAGACCCTACAGCAAAAGGACAATCGACAATATTACAAATGGCAAAATTATAGTACCTATTATCGCAAGATTCAATCTGTAATAATACGACAACGTATACTTGGTGTACGATAAAATAAAATTTTTTCGCGATCGAAAATTCAACCGATTTTCCCGATTCTGATTATTTTTTTTTTGTCAGAAATAGTGTCAGTTTCCAAAACTTCAATAGCGTTTTTCATTGTAAACTAAAAGAATTGCCGTTAAAATCCAGAATTACACTTTTCAATAAAACATGGTTTTTGGGTTTTTATCAAAAGAAAATACTCATACTCCACAGTGTACCATCATTATCATCAATTGGATTCAAATAAATCACAAAATCAATGTTCCATTACTATTCTGGTAGAACAATATAAACAAATTAAATATTTTTAATCTGGCGTTTGAAGCGATGATGCGTTTACATATGTGTGGGTTATAAAAAGAGCAATTCTCTTAAATTTGGAAGATCAATTCTTTCCTCTTCAGAATTGAAGAATTGACAATGAAACACGAAAAAATGAAAAAGGGGCAATTCTTTTGCACAATAAAATAGCTATAAATTTTTTTCAAAATGTGATATTTTTAATTTTTTTTATTTTTTTTCAAAAAGTTCTCTTTTTCGAAACATTTTCTTTTTCATTATTTTCGATTATGGTTGGTTGAATTTCAATTAAAAAATGGCTGTAATTCATATACTGCGAAACGATATTTTTCAAAAATTCGACCGGAATTTCAGATCCGTCACGATCTCTTACGGTGAAATCACCAGTGACTTCTGGTGTTGTAGCATCCAGAACTAACCAGAGAAAATTCGTATTAAAAAAGCCAAATTATCGAAATTTTTTCTCAGTGAAGTTGTATCACACATTACTTATTATTACAATAAATAGAAATAAAATATAGTTTCATTTTGTTGGGACTCATTAAAAATAAAACATTCTTGCATCTTGATATGCATTTAATATGATAGGAAATGAAACGACGCACGATAACGAAGTGCACACTCTGTGTGCTACATTCCCTGAAAAACACATCAGTTTTAGGATAATTCGATAATTTATGTTTATTGATCATGAAATGTTTATTGTTCTTGAAAATATGACTTAACTTTAATTGACTGCGCACTGAAGAATTTTTAAGGAACAAACTAAAACTCACTCACATAAATGCAGGAAAATATTTAGGAAGACCAGCATTTTTGCACTTATTTTTATTATTCTTATTGCTTAACTTTTAACTTACCGGAAAAAAGAATATCCAAAGAAGTGGCTTCAAAATTGTCAATTAATTCTCCTTCGTCTTCGTTAACACTTTTGCGTTTTATTGGTATTAGACTTACTTGTTTTGTTTTAAAATGACGAATTTTTAGATACGACCCGAATTTTACACTTGCGTTCTCCATATTGACTTTTTTGGAATGACGCTACACTACCAGGCAGATGTCAAACAGCAAAATGTATAGCAAGTGTTTTTTTTAATTAAATATTTATTAAATTTCAATATGAGGGTATTAAAATGTAGGTAATACAAAAGGTGTTGTTTGTTGAATTACTTTTAAATACATGGGTATTAGAATGTAATACAAACAAGTATTACATCTTAATATAGTTGAAATGTAATGCAAACGGGTATTACATTTTAATGCAAGGATATTAAAATGTAATACAAACCGGTATTATATTTAAATGCAAGGGTACTAACATGTACCTAATGCAAGAGGGTTTGTTTTTAATAAAATTGTATTATTTTTCAATATAAGGGTATTAAAATGTAGGACCAACGGGTATTAAATTTTGGTTTTAAATCGAGATGTATTAAATTCTAATCTTTTTGTTTTACAAATAGTACCTAACTTTAAGAGAAATATATTAAAATTTAATTTTGTATTAAATTTATTTTTAATTATATTAAAATTAAATGTAATAATTTGACAATATTAAAAAGTAATATTTTGTGTATTGCATACAGTTGTAATACAGGATCATTTTGTTGGGTTCTTGTCTCCTTTTTGTGTTTTAAATTTATTAAATTAAATTGTAAAACTTATAAAAATGTATTAAGTTTAAGCTTTAATTTATTTTATTTTAAAATTACTTTCACAAACATAAATCATTTTCTTTTGAGAGGCGACGCGTTAATTGTACAATAACTTTTTCCCCACAGTGATTTGGGAGTTCTTACCAAAATAAAAGTTAAAGAACACAAGAAAACCTTTCAATTGATATACATCATGTTGTTATTGGTTCCAAGGTCAAGATGAAAACAAGAAAACACTTAATACTTGTGAATGGCTTAATTGTGCAATAACTTTTTCCACACAGTGATTTGGGACTTACTGCCATAGTAAAAGTTAAAGTTGACAAAAAGACCTTTCTATTGATATATATCTACGGTGACCATCCGTTCATTATTATAATGAACAGTTCATTATTTGAAGAAAATGTTCATTATGAATTATTGTGAGTCGGAAAACATAAAAATGTTCATTATTTTAGAAATTGCTCATTATTTGTTCAGTTTTTTATATTTTTTTATCTTTAAGGAAAGCCTTAGCATGAAAACCATAAAATGTTTAATAAAAACCCTTACATCATAATTCGTAGTCTTTATTTTTCCGAACACTTCCTACTCGCACAATTACAAAAATCAGAAGATCATATTATACATACTAACATACAGGGGAAGCTAAACTTATACTCTTGCACTTACGCACAGGATAACTTTCACATTTGGAAATTAATTTTACCATTGAGTTTTACAATGGTAAAAATAACTTTCAGTGAATGGGAATGAAACTCATCTTTTTGGCATTTTCCAAAAGCAATAATTATGAGAGTGCATTCCGACTGTTGGAATTATTGCATTGTTGAAAAATCCTTCACTCCAAAAATTAATGAAGAGCAAGGATTACACTTCTCTTTACTTTTGGAAAAATCTATTAGGTTTCATTTGGAAGGATCATTATGACTAGTTTGTGGTTTGTTCACTTGTTAATATCGTTTACCTCTCGCTTGTCGCGTGCCTCTGGAAAAGAAATGGTTTACTTACTTACTCATGGTGGCGCTACAGTCTAGGTCGGACCAGGGCCTCATCCAACAATTGTCTCCAGCCAGCTCGGTCCCTAGCTAGCAGTTTCGCACGCCAAGTTGGTTCAGGTCCTCTACCACCTGTGTGCTCCACCTGAGTCACGGTCTTCCTCTTCTGCGACGTCCTTGCGGGTTGGATTCGAAGACTCTACGAGCCGGAGCATTATTTTACATTCGCTCTACATGACCCAACCATCTAAGTCGTTGGACCTTAACTATGTTTGTTTTGTTTATTATCGATGAAAGTTCCTTTTTTGTTTATTTTATAAATAAAATTATACTATATTTATTAACTAATTTATATTATACTAACTGACCCCGCGAACTTCGTCTCGCCGCCCTTCAGAGCAACTCCAATAACAGTTATCCCTTTGAAAACCAATGAGTTTTTTATCAAGAACCTTCTGTTTTCCATACGATAACCCATTTTTCCCAGTTTTCCATTTGAAAACCAATGAACCTGCAATAATATGCAATTTTATCTCTGAAACCTAATGAGTTTTCCGAGTATTTTTTCCATTTGAAAACCCATTTTGAAACAAAAAAATGTCCAAGCAAAAAAAATCTTATTCCAGACCTATGTTTGGTTTTTTTTCAGTTTTCCCACTCTCCCATGACGTTTTTCCAATATTTTTTTTTCACAGAAATTATCACTGAATACAGCAGTATTAACCATGAAAATTTCACAAATTATCCATTTACACAACAATGTCTGTGCAGCGAAGCGTACCGGGTCCGCTAGTAATTTAAAAAATAATAATTTAAAATAATTATTTTAAAAAATCTTGAAAATTCGTCAAAATTTTTCATTTTTTGGGTACTGTTCATTATTTGGTCTCGGAAAATATGGTCACCGTATATATATCATGTCGTTATTGGTTCCTAGGGCAAAATGCCGGTTCTCCTTTCGTATTCTGTAGCATCGAGTAGTTTTCCTTTTTTGCATATGTGTTATGTTTTCATATTTGTTTTGATGTCTGTGTAATTATGGTTATTGTTTATTAGATTTTTGATGTAATTTTTCGATTGTCTTGACTTTGTATCCGTTGGCTTTTGCTATGTGTTTGATGGTGTTGAGCTTGTTAATATAGTCTGTTTTGTTCATTGGTATGTTTGTTAGACTGAATATGAAAGACTTGTATGCACTTATTTTGCTAATGCTATAATGCTAAGGTCTAGAAAGTTTATTGTGTTGTTGTTTTCTATTTCGGTTGTAACTTTAATGTTATTATTTATGTTGTTAATGTATTTGGTTAATATGTCTATTTGTCTGTATGTTCCGTCAAATATTATGAATGTGTCATCAACGTATGATATTATTTTTTGGGATTGTGGGTTGTTTTGTGATAATATGTATTTTTTTTTTCAAATTTATTCAAATATATTTCAGCTATTAATGCGCTTATGAGCACCAAGTTATAGAATAGCCAAAGCTATACAGAAAATGATAAAAGCAAACATTCGATAACAAAATAACCACAGCATAAAAAACAACATAGAACTAACCAAAAATCTAGAAAATATAAACATAACACTGATCAGAAACTAATATCACTAGACATACCTATAGAAGAATCAATCAATATCCTAAAAAAGAACCTAACCAACACAGCTACAGTTAATCAACAAAAAATAAACGAAATCATAACTCTAATTCAAATAATATTAAAACAGAACTAGTTCACCTTCAACAATAAATATTACCAACAGAACGAAGCCTTAGCAATGGGTTAACCTCGGATTTCAGTTCTGGCATTCGCTTGTTAGGCATATTTTACGTTTCTATAGGTGATTGTTGGTGTATAGTTTACTCAGCCGATTAATTACCGGGGGATCAGCAAGTCCAACTTTTAAGGCCCATGGTGGTACTACAAGCTCTGGTGGATCAGCAGGTATATTTAAGGCCCCTGGTGGCACTCAGGGCCATTTCAGGGTATCATTTGTGGCGGGTAGTTTCAATAATGATATGGTGATTGCTGCACGGCGGCGCGCGCGGCGGCGGCAATGAGAAAAATCATTAACCCTTTACTGCATGAATGATATCTGTCAGAGGAAAAAAATTAAAAAGTCTTAAAATGGGTTATTTTTGACATTTAAAGACATATTGCATTAAACAAAATTTAAAAAAGTTATTTTGTTTAAACTTTTGGAAGAGAAGCCAAAAACACAAACGGATTAAGAAAGCAACGGAATTTTTATTGTGTTATAATGAAGTTAACAATTGTGAGTTTGAGCACCGTGACATTTAGAAAAACAGTTTCTTTTTCTCATTGTAACATAAATCAACTTGGCATTTTGTACAGTAAGTAAAGGAACGGTAAGAGCAATTGCCTTAGCAAATTTTTCTTCATTAATGGGAAAAAATGCCTTGACGATAGGAGTTGGCAGCAAGACATAAATGTCACCATTCCGATGAATTGTTCCATTACATTGTTTGTAATGTTGACTGGGTTGTTTATGTTATACTGCAGAGCTTTTTTTATTTGACTCGTCGTTAAACAGGAATTTAAAAAAACTCCGATGGGGTCTTCAGGACTTTCACTGATTCTGGAAGATCAGCTGATCGTGAAAATATAAAAATGTCCTTGTCGTAAGCTGAAATGTGTCTCTTCCGCCAAGAAACTTGTTCCTTCTTTGTTTTTGATGGTTTCGCTTTCTTCGTATTGGATTCATCATCAGAATCTATATCGGTTTCTTCTACCGTAATGTCGCCCACTTCATTTTATCGAAGTCTTTGTCCGCCAGCAATTCCATATCCGAATCACCTGCTAATTCATCATCACTCAGTGACCCATCTTCAGGAATGGGATTTACAAGAGAATATCTTCCATAAAAACGACGAGATTCCAGTTCTATTCACAAATTAGAAAATTATATACATTCGTACTAGGAGTTGAAATGACAACTTAAAGTATTAGAGAAAGGTACTACCGCTTCTGGCCATGCTTATAGCAAAGCTTACCACCTGTGTTCACTCTCTCACTCTTCAAAAAATAGGAAGGTTGGCAACGAACAAGTTGAAATCCTTAAGGTAAAATGCGATTACATTTACATCTAGAACAGAGACTTGTTATATTAGCGTTTAACATAATTTTGTTAACCAACTCAAAAAAAACGTATTTTTTTTTATTAAACTTAAAACATATCGCTGTTATCTTACTCTTTCCTGTTCAAAATTGATATGATAAAAATAATATTGTTTATGATTTTTGTACAAACATAAAATCTACGCTTGGTAATCTATTTCGATTTGTTTGTCGATTTTTTGCTTGCAAAAATGCCAACATATTTATTCATTCTTCAAAATTATTAAGGAAATAATATCTACTCCACACAAGTCAGTCTTATCAGTGCTATGGACTCTTCACTTCAATTGATCCATGGCCCTGCCCTACCCAGAATAATAACAATGTCCATAATAGGGTGAGCAATAGTGCTCGAGTGGGGCCTCGTAAGGGTGCGCACTGTCGAGCTTCCAATCCCCAAGTCCAACGCACATATGAGAACGCTTAAATATTGCGCGCATAATTAGCAAATCCACTAGCACTTAAGTCTTTCTTCAAATGACAGCAACTGTACAAACCACTTGAAGATCGCGAGAGATACATTTTTGTTTTTCGGTTCGAACGTTTTTCCATCTCAAATTTATGTTCGAGTAAGCGTGGCTGTGGCTCTTCGTATGTGATAGTAAAGTTGGCAGAGCATTTTTGTTGAGGGGTTTTTCTAAAGTAAACATCAAACCGTACACGAGTATTCTAAGGTCTAGCTTGAATGTGGAGCTCTCGAAATTTGGTTGCAGAAGCAGCACACAACAACACAACGGCCGGCACCATGTCAAACCAGAGCCACACATCAGTTACACATAAAAAATAGGAGATGAGCCGCGTCCGTCCATCCGTCCGTCGCGTCTTTGCATCGCGTCGGTGTTGGTTCTTCGAGTTTTGAAGTGTGACTTATGGGAATGTGATATGTTAGATGGTTTTCGTTAGTAGTAAGATCGGTGGGGCTCGCCGGCGGCCATGGTCGAGTTGATTTTTATCAGCGTAAACAGTAACAGTTCTCGATGGGATGTTGAACGGTAACGATCGGTTTTTCGAACGAGTACAAAAATAACGGTTGGAAGTAGTTGACGTTCTTGCGATCGCTTACAAATTTCGCGCGGAATTAAAACCAAAACAAGAATTATACTGAAAATAAATTAACAGTTTGTGTAGATTGACAAAATAGTAAAAAAAATCCGGATTTTTCTAAAAGTGTTGAAAATGGAAAACAGTGATAAAAACGTTAAAATTGATACGAAGCCGGTTGAAACTTTGGTGCTTGCAAATTATGCGAATGGCAAGGATGGCAAGAAAGGATCATCAACGGCAAAGGATGCGCCTGGTAATGGACGCAAAGAGGACGAAAGAATTACATGTGCTGTAATGAAGGTGTTGGAAGGATACGATTGGAACTTGGTGCAGGCGACAACAAAGTGAGTGTTATGACGAATTAAACAAATGTTCCTTATTCAGTGAATTTCAAGACTTGGAAGCAAGTTTGAAAGACATAAACTAATGGAAAGCCGAAAAAATACAAATTTGAAGATGGTTCAGATTTTTGCAAATTATAAAAATTTGGTTCTCGAAATTGATCCCCGCCCGGCGAAATAATGAAACCAAGATTGTGATCAAAATCTAGTTAAACGTTAACTTAAAAACGCAACCCTATTCTTGCTGTAAGGTCCTTTCTAGATCAAGGCTTATACAAGGCACCAAAGACTGAACTCTCTGTTCTGGGGTCAGCCAAGGGTTAGGGTTCGTTATATTGCCACGCACAATAACTTCAAATTTATGGTGAAATATAAAAGTAAAATTGTTGTGAAACTATGTTTCAACAAACTGCGACTTGCTCTTTCCTAAAAAACATTTTTTTTTTTTTAATCTTTGACGACACAAATTTTATGGTTGATTTTAATTTCTTTTTATGCTCATAAAAATATTGATGTGTTCCGTTAAATTAATTTTTTGGTCCTTTATGGACGTACCAACACAGAAAATTATTATTAGTTTCAGAATTGTTCAATTTAATGAAATTCGTCCAAGTAGATTATAATGAGTAGAGCTCGGTAGTATGAATGCATTGCTTAGGTGTTAGGTTTTTGTTTCTGTACACAGCATGCTGACTTAAATAGGCATCCCCTTTCGCCTCGAATCTTTTGGCCAATATCTTCAAAACAAGTGATTGGAAGGACTTGTTTCTTTGATTTATAATTTTTGTGTTTAAAATAAGAAAAAATGAAATCAGTACTATTAATAATTTGTTTTGTATGAATTTTAATGCTATTTGACTAACAAAACTTACATTAATCCATTACGAGGGTGGTCCCAAAAGTATTCGACCTATGGTATTGATGCCGGTAGTTGATTAAAAATATTGACTATAGTAGAAAGTACTAACCATTTGCAGCGTAAAATTAAAGTTTGTGAATGGAATTAAAGAAGTGGATGCTTTCCGTGAATTAGTCAAGATGGATAAAATTAGTCATCGTTATATGATCCAATACTTTCATTTGAAAGGCCTCAGTCCAACCAATATCAAAGAAGAGCTTGATTCTACTCTGTACCTTCATTAACAACGGTAAAATATTGGGTGGTGGAGTTCAAACGAGGCCGTACCAGCTGCACTGTAGTGGGCGACCAAATGAGGTGACAACACCAGAAATGGTGACAAAAATTCATAAAATGGTATTGCATGACCGCCGACTGAAAGTGCGTGAGTTAGCAGACATGGTAGGCATATCAAAAAGCGGTGCACACCGGATACCTACCGAAAATTTGGATATAAGAAAGCTGTGCGCAAGGTGGGTGCCGCGATTACTGACAATGGCACAAAAACAGCGTGGGAAGGATGTTTCAATTGAGTGTTTGGCAAGATTTCGTAGAAAAAAAGCCGAGTTTCGAGTCGTTTCATAACCATGGATGAAACATGGGTCCGTCACTTCACACCTGAGACAAAGAACAGTCAAAACAATGGGGTGGGAGGTGAGAATTGGCTCAAAGGAAAGCAAAGACAGTTCCATCAGCAGGCAAGGTCATGGCGTCAGTTTTTTGGGATGCACGAGGTGTGATCTTCATCGATTATCTTCAAAAAGGAAAAACAATTAACGGCGAGTATTATGCGAATTTGTTGCAGCGATTGGGTGATGAAAACAAAGGAAAACGGCCCCATTTGGCAAAAAAGAAAGTTTTGTTTCATCACAACAATGCACCAGTTCACACATCCGGCATTGCTTTGGCCAAAATCAATGAGTTAAATTTTGAATTGCTTCCTCACGCACCATATTCGCCAGATTTAGCCTCCTCGGATTATTTTCTGTTCCCAAACTTGAAGAAATGGCTCGGTGGAAAGAGAAGTTGAGTCTGCAGTTGATGGCTATTTAATGGAGCTCGACAGTTCGTACTACAAACAGGGTATCGAAGCTTTTGAGCATCGCTGGGAAAAGTGTATAGAACTAAATGGAGACTACGTAGAGAAATAAATAATCAAGCAAACGATGTCTTAGACCAAATAAAAAATACATTAATCAAGCAAAATACATAAAATTGTTCAAGAATTCTTGAACAATTCATCTGCAAAACGGACACAATACGGGAGATGCATCGTTTGTTGTCATTTTCTTGCAGCAATTTCCACAGATTTTGATGTGGTTAAACGGGCAGAATCTTCTTTTTTGGACATTTCCAGTTCTATCTATTCATTCTTGTTAAAAATTTGTATAAGTTTTGTAAGATTTTTGAAAAAGCTTGTTCGCTTGGCATCGATTGCAAAACGTTAGCATAGTTTGATCGTCCACAACTTCCATAAAATCCAGTGTGCATGTGTATTCTCGGAGATCAATTGCCGTTTTTGCAAAGGTTTCTTCCTAAGCAACTATTGTAGTTTTCCAGAGCAATCCTTGTTCGCATTCATTTATTGTAAACAGAAAATTACTGCGGAGTTTTCTACTGAATACAACATTATGAATATGAAAATGTAGGTATGTTATAAATCAATGGTTCTTACCCTCAACCACAGATCCGATATGTGCTCGCAACACCCCCTTTCGTTTATTGTTAGGTAGTATCAGTAGGCAATGAAGGAAGACAAGCTAGTCCAGGAAATTTTTGTTGCTTCAAATTCAATCACCGAAAATTTAGGTTCAAGGCTTTTAAAACCTATCAGACGCAGTGTTTATAATTTTTTGAAAATGTTCCGAGCTTTTCTGTCTCTCTACTCTCAAAACAATTTTTTATTTGATGAGGAATCCTCTATGCTTTTCTTCTTAGGGCTTTGGTATAGTGAAAAGAACAACCATTTATAGCAGCATTTGGAAAAACTGTTCTAAGTGCGTTTTGTTAACCCTGTTCATAGTCCGTTGTACATGAAGAAGAGTTCGTTTGATAAATGCAAACAAAATGTAAAACGTATTTTTGACTTATTTGTGGCCAAAATATGTTTACATGAATGGATAAACCAATAAAAGTAACAGTTGATTACGAAATACCCATTTCATGATTCTGAAAATAGTGAATAATATTTGATTGTTTTCAGAATATTGAAAAAGGTATTTCGGATATATTTAGTGTTTTTCATTATTCTGAGAATTAAAATCGCTCGATCGAGTAGGTGCCAATTAATTTCGGAATACCATTGAAGCGACTCTTAAATTAACTATTTTTAAGGGTATAATAGTGAAGTGTTTGTTTTAACAGTACTAGGAATCAAGGAGATACTTACATATTCTGCATACACGAAATTAATTATTATTATCAATTGTTTGTAACCATAACCACATGCTGTTGGTACAACATTGAATGTAACGTCCACAAAATAATGTTTCAGGCATTTCTCCTTTTTAGTTGTGTAATATTTTTAGCCATTAATATGCTGTAAGCAAATTCGTTTTCCAAAATCGTGTGTTGGTAGAAATTGACTTTATTGATAAGTATGGAAAATAAGTACATGGAACATCACCTGAACTCACTGGGGAGTTAGGTAATCCTTGTGTCTTAATATTATTTGATAAATATCAATTGGCTTTGTTTTACAAAGTACATATTATGAATAGAGTAAAGTCGGGTATCGTGGACCACTCGGCTAATTTGGACCACCAGCTTTTCTCACTTCACACACATGCTACCGAGGTAAAGCTTACCCTCATCACTTCGTTACAAGTTCAAACACACCTCAGCGTTGTTTTAGCTGTCGAGCTATGCTTGTCGCGGAGGTGTGCGGAAAAAAAGAAAATCGAGGGTCTGATCATTAATTTTTGTAAGTAGCTATTTGTTATTTTTTTTGTACACACAAATTTCTTTTTTTATAATTTCTTTTTTGAATATAATAAGTGAATATGTGTTTTAAAGTGTGTATCCATCGAATTAATTAGAAAATGTGTGGATTTTTTTGTAAAAAAGGTTTCTTTCAGGAACGCACATGGTGGGTAATTTGGACCATGGGATTTGGTCTAGTGGTTCAAATTAGCCGCCAATTTTACTGTATGAAATGGAAATCTGACATTTTATTTTGGAGCCACGAACTTTGTGCCGGGTGTGAAGAAAAACCTTTTATTTGTGAATATTGTTCACATTGAGCTGAAATTTATGTTCCTTTTTATTTTGCCCAGGTGGTCCATATTAACCCCAACTTTTTTATAATGTGGTTTTTGACCATTTTTACTTTTTTATTTTATTTATTTTTTTTATAAAGTGAATTTATATATTTGTTTTTACTTTCATGTTAAGAATGAACTGACTTTTTTTTCGAATAAATGCGTTTAATAAAACTTACATAATTTGTGTTTTTTAGCAAAAATATGAATGGGGGTCCATAATACCCGACTTTACTCTACATTTCTCTTACACGTTTCAATTATTGACACATATTTGAATATGGATGCAAGTCTGCTTTCATGTTTGAACAAATAGCAAATTGACCTTTCCTTATAGTAGAATAATCCACAGGTCCTAAAATTTCAGTCTTAGGTAGGTTTTTGCTTGTATTTTTGGGGGCAGTGGCAGTACTAAACCATTCGCAGACATGCAGCCCAGCTCCTTTGACGACTGTTGTACTTGTACGTGAAAACTGCTTTAAGCCTGAGATCTGAGTTGATATCCTAGTTGATGTCCTTCTATTGTTTTCTTGCGGTTGTCTTAAAAATCATAATAGAAAGGGATTATTTGGCATCCTTCCGAAGCTTTTGTATATGTTCTGTTTTTTTTTTATATAAACGTTTGGGATTTTGCTTATAGTAAACTCTAACCAGTATTCCCCTGGAACATTGTTTTTAAATAACAAATTTAATATATTCCCCTAAAAATTTTCGCATTTCTTTCTCATCACAAGGAATAACAATTTCTGACCTATCTCTTCTTCAATTATTCTGAGAATGACGGGTGTTCGCCCAGAGCCAATTGTTTGTGTGGTTTTTGTCGGCCTTTAATTATTTTAAATACTTAGTTTTAGGAATAATCCCTTCCCTCTTCATAGTTTTGAGTGTGAACTAAATATTTATAAGAAAGTGGAATTCGTGTCCACTGAGTGGGAAATAAATTCCTCAGTGGAGTTAGGACATGCTCCGTATGATTCTCCTTGCTTGATAAACTCCTCAGTATCATAGCTAAGTCGTGTTAACATTTTAAATTATTTTCTGTAGTTCAGCCTCCATGTCGTTTCCATTCTGATCTCAGAAACATGTTCATTCTTTGTTTTGGGGTATCACAAGGGAAAGGGATCATGAATCAGATTCAAAATTTTGGGTAGCAGGTTAGTACGCTATTCCCATATCTCAATATCCATCAACCATCAACCAGATTGATCACATTGTGTTGCGATCGACGCACGACACTACTTCTCTAGCATTGGATAACAACCTTGTTGTATGACCGATCCTCAAGTAATGAGATCCCTTGAACTACACCGACTGCAGAGGCATCCCCTAAACATCACATACAAGATCTTGAAGCCTTTCGTCAATGTCTTGAGACTTCTTCATCAGTGTGGCCTCAGACCCTCGCTGTTCCATAATGGTGGGAAAAAATCGCCAGGTTATCTGAGGCCACCTGTGCGATAACACGAGACAATATAACATCTATGTCTCCTCCTCTGAGCCACGTAGGTTTCTGTTATGCGTTTTCCTTCTATGTATCTATCTGTCTCTCTCTGTTTTATTAATGTCTTGTTCTTTCCCAGCCGGTGTTCTCAGTCACCAGTGCTGCTATGTGTCTGTAGTTCGTCACATTCATGTGCGAAGTACTGTAAATTCAATGTTCAATGTTCAAAATCTCACGGATACGTTTGATGTCAAAAAAGGTTTAAGACAAAGCGATGAGCTGTCATGCGATTTCTTCAATATCGTTCTTGAAGAGATTGTGCAAAACTCCAACGGCAAAACCAGAGGCACAATCTTTCAAAAGTCCGTCCAGCTACCAGAAACAAACATTGTGATGTCAGTGGATCATTTGTGAGCCTTGAGATTGAGGCCAAGATGATGGGTCTAGAGGTTGATGAGGGGACAACAAAGTTAAAGCAAAATCGACTCCATGGCACTAACGCCAGTATAGATGGATTTAACTCAGAGGAAAAATTCTTCGAGTCCCGTCTATATAAATGGAGAATGGAGACAAAGATTCCACCAAGAACTGAACGAGCTGTTCAGCGTAACTGACCTAGCTAGTTGGTGAAGGTGCAGTGACTTAGATGGTCGGGTCATCTAGAGTCATCTAGAGTCAATGGAAAATAATGCTCCTGTCCGAAGAGTCTTCGAATTCAACCCGGAAGGAAGTCGCAGAAGAGGAAGACCGTGATTCAGATGAGCAAACAGGTGGAAGAGGACTTGAACCAACATGGTGTGCGAAACTGGAGGCAGCTAGCTTTAGGGACCAAGCTGGCTGGAGACGTTTGTTGGATGGTCTGTTGATGTCGCGGGTTTACTTGCTTTAGGAGTGGGAGCGAATATAATGCCACAGTCTTATCTCATCAAAAAAGCATTTATGTTGAATATTTTTTTCCTTTTTTCCGTTCCCAATTTTCTTATTTTGCGTACATTCCATATCGAAAACTTATCCCTATTTTTCTTGCATGATATTACTTCCAATTTCAATTATGCAAAATGATAAAGTTTTACTTTTGCATAACAAATAGTTAAATTCTGGTTCAAATGGAACTTCGTGGTTACAATATTCAATATCTGGCCCTAGTTTGTGTCTTGAAAGTTTAAACGACTCGTATCAAGGGGCCATAGGTAACCAATGTCATTTCCATCAAGGGAGAAATTACATGCATTTCCCTAAGCTGACAATATCTCACGTAGTTTCAATTTGTAGGACGAGCACGTACACTCACTCATAGCAACAATCGTTTTTCTATTTCTTCAAGGACACTTTATCGTTTATCCTTATCCCACGCCATATCCCTACCTACCTTGATATAGTTTAAAGTTAAACAAACCACCTCAGGAAGAGAAACCAACGCTTTTCTTCACCACAAGGACCAGACTGCCACAAGACTATCGTCCTGCTTTCCTGAAACTCCTACATCAATGCCTGCCAGCTATAACCCTTATGATTATTTAAAATTTGAATCGATATTTAAACGATGATGTTGGGAAGTGCTTCAAATGATTTAATGATTGATGGCATGGCCAAGTAACCCAACCTTGGATCCTAAAGGATACAAATGATGAAATTAATAATCCACTTACTCTTCACATCCACCAACTGAACGACCGATGACGAGGATAACGACGAAACCAGATACGACAGAACACAGAAATTTGAAACTCAAGATCGAGACTCTTGTTTAGCATCGAGGTGTTAAATGCCTGACTAAGTACACACATACCGCCCTCCGCAACCGCACTTGACAAATTGAAACGTTTAAAGAATCCCTTTTTGAGTATTTATCCATTCAGTGTTTCGTCAAATAGCTGTGGGACATGCCATTATCCATAGTACGAGTACCTGCCGCCACTGCATCTTTCAAAGAAAAAAATATATAATTTACGGGTAGCGGATGTGGTATGTCTGGATCTGTATGTACGATACTGGATGATGATGATTAAGACTCTTATCTTCTTGTTAGAGAACGGAAAACAATTTGTTTACATGATTAGCAACATTTACAGTCAGCAGCGTACTTAAAATGTGAACTCGGAGAGTAGCGCAGGTAAAAAAAGGAAGGCATGTGTAAACCAGGCTGGGGACTTCCTTTAGTTAAAAAAAAATTAAGTAAATAGGGACAAGTCCTTGGCTCTACCCCAAACTATGAATTTATTTGCACAAGGATATAAATGGTTGTAGTTTACTTTGTGTCTCCGCAAACTGTGTTTGGTTTGTAGTGTCTCTATGCCAGTCAGTCGGCAGGGAAAGGTACCTTTTTTGTGGACGCAATTTGTGTGCTAAGGACGTTTACATTGGTGACTGAGATAAAAGAATGAGTAGAAAGGTATGGTTTTGGGACACAAAACAATTTAGATTAAAACCCAATTAGGAAGATGTCGTCCGAAATTTTAGCTTGATGTGGATATACTACTGCGCTTGGCCTTTTATGTTTGCTGCATGTCGAAGAACACGTTGCGGGTTGACGAACGCCTGCCGATGACACGACAGGTTGGTTTATTGCGTGGCGTGAACATGGATGGTGTATGAATTATTATGAGAAAAGTTTTCGACACGAATAATATTGCGGATTATGGGGCAGCTAATTTAGATATTTTGTAATGAGGACAAATTTCAAAGATTAATGAGGTTATGTGCCTTCTAATAAATGATTGACAAACGAATATGTACCTGTATGATTAATATTTTCTAAATAATGGATGATGTGATGTCAGGATGCGCTAAGAGGACACACGACCTTATTTTTGAACTTCAGTGGTAACGAGTGTCGCAAAAGCCTAATGCGGATTCTATGGGGACTCTGAGATTTTGCATTATGGTCACAGAGGGGTCTTCTTCTCACAGGAAGCAAAACTTAAGACAACCTTGCAGTTTATGAGTTTTTAAACGCTTTTCATGCATTGTAAGTTTATTTGCTTAGACAAACATTCCCATTCATTTTCATTACTATGGAAAACAATATTGCTCAAGTTGTCTATCAGTATAATTTTCTAAGACCTTGTTGATGGTTTCAGGCTGTAACGCACGGATTGCTTGGATGAGACTGACCTTAGGTGTTTGAATTGTTTTGTAATTGTTGACATAACATCGGTCCTCCAAGTTTCTATAAAAAACGAAGTGTATGTGTGTAATATTCAATAGATGAGGCGGGAGTTTTAAGCAAATAAGTCGTGAATTTCTTTGAGAACACGATCTAGTGAATTTGAATAGAAGATTAAATTTTGTAGAAAAAAAATCAAAATTCAAATCAACTAATAGCGTTTTTTTTTGGTCGTCCGGAACTGTTCCGAACAGTTCTGTACTCGTTTACTTGGCACAAGATGACAGTTCTTGTTCTGAATAGAACAGAAAAACGATTCCGGATTTGAAGTCAGAATCAAAAACAGAATCACGCATACATGCACACACTCGCACATACGTACTCGCTGCCATGTTGACAAATAAAGAAAATAAAACAATGTCATGTGATCTTCAATTCTGCATATGAGGTTTCACAAATACACAACCATTCAACCCTTAGAAGCAAAAAAATGTGTTTGCCTGTTCGTTTGGAATCCGGAATCGGACAGTTCTGTGTACAATTCCGGATTACCAAAAAAAAACGCTATAAGAGACAAGAAAATGGAAATGACGTTGTTAAAATGACACCTGCCAAACGCCGTACATACATCGGTAACATATTAATAAAGAAACGCCTATTCTACTCTTATTCCACAGGTTAACTAACCTATAGAGTATAACTATAAGTTAAACCGTGGGCTAAAATTTCCGCCGCAGCTTGGCGGTGGTCCTTAGCCACGGTCATTTCCTCTCTTACTGGTGCTTTGGGTCGGATTGTCGTCTAACGTGGTTTCACCTCCAAATACACCGGTTTGGCATCTTTGGTTGGCACCTGTATCTTCGATGGGACGATTGGCGTTTGGCCGACCGAACAATGTGGTTTGCTAAATTAGATCTCGGCGGTTTTCTCTGCGGTGCGAGGGTTACTCTTACAACCCGGACATGGCCATCTTGCAGGTAAAGCAGATGGAACAGATAACTCTTCCCTTGTCGACGGTCGGTCGGTTAGTGGCATCTTCCATCGAAGGGACTGCCCTTCGTATAATGTTTTCGTGAATAATGAACGGTGAATTAGAGTCTGGGAATGAAGGGCCTTCGGTCTTGTCTCATACGACTTTCGGTATGGTAGTTAAAACAGCAGACTGGTCGGTATTTCCATGTGCGTGTTGAGAACCTTTGAGGTCAAGAACATGTGCTCGGGTAATAGTGTTTGTTACTCCCTTTCTTTTGCTTTTTGGGACTAGGGTGACTGGTGAACATGTTTCTTCGTAGTGATCAGGCTTTCTACCTTCTTCAATTTTGCTTTCAATACATATCTGAAGCCCGGCTGGTGCCAAGATATCCATATCCTGAGTAAAACATCGGCTTCCAATTCAGGCAAATAAGTCACATTTTTCGTAATTTCTCTACCGTTCAACGTGAGATTCACCGTGTAACTCCCCCTTTCTGTTGCGGAAACGCCGTTCGCATTACTTACTTTCTGGTATATACTGGACAGCAGCATGTAGTTTCGAGTCTACGAAGTTGATCCCTGCTTGGGCGCCAATTTATGATGCTTGTTTTTTTTTTTTTTTATACATTTTTTGGGTTTTGTGATGGGCCCGCTCCTAAAAATAATTTGTTTCCAGAGTAATAAAGTGACGTTTGCCAAAAATACCCTTTCGGACGGACTTTTGTTTTTGTTGATAATTGACAGCCGGTTTTTTGTTGTCTTTGCTTTATGTATAGAAATCGATTGTAGTTTCATCTACTGAACTAACAGAGAAGCAGTTTTTTTTTTTAATTTTTTATTCCTTCACCATCCATGGTGAAACAAGTGAATAAACGTCAATTAGTAGAAATTTCATTATATTAACAACATTTTCCAATAAGTCTACAGAATAAGGGTTAATCCTTCGCTATTCTGTGTTTATTAATTTGGCTGTAAGCTTAAATAAATATAGTTGTACGGCTATGCTTTCTCAAAGGAAAAAGTGTCGGTATTCAAATTAGCTGAATTTAATCATATTGTATTCAATTTTATTTTATTTCAAAAACACAATAAATTTTACTTTCGATGGAATAACTACAACTATTTTTTGTTTTGGCTCTTTATTTCCACTTACTATGAAGAAGGCAAAACTCTACTTCTGAATTGTGGATTTAATTGCTGTTGAAGTGTTGAGTGGTCCTATTTCCCGAGGCCTAGGTATCCTGCACCAATTATGAAAAGAGAACAATTTTATCGGAGAATCTTAGTACGCAGAGGCCAAAATGCAAAATTTCTTAAAAAAAACTAAAATTCAGAGATTATTTTAATTTTTAACTTCCCATAGGAAGTTATTGTAATGGGTCCGATTTTGTGAATCTCCAATTTTCGCATTTCTCGATGTTTTGAGGTCACTAGAGTCTGAATCAAGCGTTTTTAAGATGACATCGGTGTGTGTGTGTGTATGTGTGTTCGTATGTGCGTTACGTTTTTTCAGCTCGATTATCTCGCGAACCACTCATCGTATTAGCATAAAATTGGTCTCATTCGACGCGGTATTGTGTTGTTAAGAGCTGATTAGATTTGAGCGAAATCCGCTTAACGGTTTTTAAATGGCAATCAAAAATCTAAGACAACCTTATAAAAAATGAGTTATTTTTATTATAAAAAAGGGTTTTCCAATATGAGGTGTTATTTTGAATAGCCCGCTATTTCGGTAGTTGTCACTTTTGAAGCTGTCATTTTTTGGCATTTGACAAATAGAAACTACGCCATTAATAAAAATGGAACGATACACGCTTCAACAACGCATTGAAATTATTAAAATTCACTATAAAAAATGGTGAAAATTTGGCAGAGACGGTTCGCGCAAATAAAACATTTTTGGGTCGTCGTGAAGCACCTTGTCGGACCGCAATACAGAAATTGGTGGACAAATTCGAGCTGTTGGGACAAGTTAGTGATGTGAAGAATAAAACCCGTGCACGTCGCTCAAGAACAACTGAGAATATTGCTGTTGTAGCCCAAAGTGTTGAAGAAAACCCAGGTTTGTCCATTCCACGTCGTTCTTTGGAATAAGGCATTCCACAAACACCGTACACCGTATTTTGCATAAGGACTTGGGTCTTAAGGCTTATAAAATTCAGTTAACACAAGAACTCAAGCCGGCTGATCATCAACAACGTCGTGTCTTTGCTGATTGGGTCCTTGAAATGCATGAAAATGATCCGGAATTTCATCGAAAAATCATCTTGACTGATGAGGCCCATTTCCACCTCGGAGGCTACGTCAACAAGCAAAACTGTCGCTTATTATTGAAAAGCCTCTCCATCCTCAACGCGTGACTGTTTGGTGCGGTTTATGGTCCCCGCGGGGTCGGACCTTACTTTTTCGAAAATGAGGCTGGAGCAACAGTTACGGTCAATGGATTGCGCTATCGAGAGATGATTAATAATTTTAACTTCCCAGAGGAAGTTATTGTAATGGGGCCGATTTTGTGAATCTCCAATTTTCGCATTTCTCGATGTTTCGAGGTCACTAGAATCCGAATCAAGCGTTTTTATGATGATGTCTGTGTATGTGTATGTGTGTTCGTTACGCGTTACGTTTTTCAGCTCAATTATCTCGCGAACCACTCATCGAATTGATCTCATTCGACGTGGCATTGTGTTGTTAAGAGCTGATTAGGTTTTGAGCGAAATCGGCTTAGCGGTTTTTTAATGGCAATCAAAAATCTAAGATAACCCTAATATAATGAAAATTATGATAATTTCTGCAATAATTTCAATAATAGTGCAAAAAATCTTATAGTTAGTGGAAAAAAAACAATATTCAGGAGTATCATATACTATATTTGATTACTAGCTGACCCACCAAACGCTGCTTTGCCGTATAAATATTAATTTTCAGAAATACTAATCCGATTAGAAAAATTGCTTCAATAATAGAAAACTACAATATTCAGGAGCAATTATATGTAGGCTGTATTTTACTGTGCAAAGTAGTTGTGAATGAGTCCACGAAATGGTACGATCAACTCGGCAGTGGCAGATGGCGCCACTGTTATTCAATAAACTTAATGTTTTTCATAAAATCATCAGTTTTATGGAATTTGGCTTTGAAGCAACGTGCGTGTACAACTACAACGGGATGCATCCGCTGAATATTTTGCAAAACAACTAATGTTTGTACGTATTTTTCTACTATGGGAAGTTAGTCGTGTGGACTCCATGGGTCGCACTC
The DNA here is from genome assembly GCA_943590905.1 of Sphaerophoria taeniata. NCBI lineage: Eukaryota > Metazoa > Arthropoda > Insecta > Diptera > Syrphidae > Sphaerophoria > Sphaerophoria taeniata. Next base: position 202,534,969 of record OX016540.1, read on the forward strand.
ATATTTTTAAGAAATTGTGAATCTATACATACATATTATAAAAATCTAGCGCCCTTCGTTTGCTTTATATAGACATAAAAACCGGCCGATTTTCTTAATTTTTGTTAATTTTTGTCTTAAACTAAAGAGGATTAAGGGTAGAAGGTTTAAGACAAACAAAATTTATACTTTTCAAATCACAAACGGTGCAAATGTTAAATAATAATGATTTTCTCACTACATCAAAATTTATCAATATACCTACGATAAACCAATTTCGTTTAAAATTTCGTCAAATATTTTTATTTTCATTAAAAAAAAATGTCAGTGACGAAAATATACATAATGTTCGTCAAAAATTGTTTTTCATCGAAAAAAACGTAGGTACAGTTGACATTTTGTTGTTGTCGATATTTTTCCTTTTTGAGATTTGTTGCTTTTGAAATATGGCCTTGGAAGCCGGAAGTGGAGTAGCGGGGTAGTAGGGTAGCGAGGAGCGGATAGCTATGGAGGGTAGGAGGGTAGTGGGTAGTGTGCTAGCAGGGTACAAAAGTAAAGGTCTTTTTTTATCAGATATTTTTTATGAAACACTCGGAAAACTCATTGGTTTTCAAAGGGAAATTGCATGTAATTGCATGTGCATTGGTTTTCAAATGGAAAATTTTAAAGTGGGTTTTCGAATGGAAAATAGATATTTCTTGATGAAAAACTCGGAAAACGCATTGGTTTTCAAAGGGAAAATTGCATGTTATTGTAGGTGCAGTGGTTTTCAAATGGAAAACTGGAAAATTTGTGATGGGGAACTAGAAAGCAAGAAAAAGTAAAAAAAAGGAAAATTTGAAATGCAAACAAAATTTGATTAAACAAAAAACTCTAAAACACTCTTTCAAATGAAATGCATTACTTTTGAAATGGTAAGATGGAAAGTTAGTGCTGGGGAACTGGGAGAAGTCCTGGAAAGCAAGTATAATTTAAAAAAAAAGCATTGCAAAAACATAACAAATTCGCAATGGAAATCTCCAGAAGAGCAAGAAAACCCCAAGTCATATACGTGATGGGCAAATCTCCTTAAGAGATTAGACCGTAGTACTCGCGGCTCCAGGAATGTTTACGAACCCAACTTCGGTCGTACTGTCAAGTACAGACATATGTTTGTTAGTATAACAACACGAATATGAATCTGAATACCACACTCTGCTTTTCCACTTCATTTCAATATTAAGGAATACCTCCTTCTAAGCTCTTTCCGTATTTTCCACCTTTCCTTATGCTCGCACTGTGAACAGTAAAAACATAGCAAGTTATGTTTATAATAATAATCTTTATTGTAGCTGAATTTATACATTTTGTCTCATTACTAGATTGCACAATTTACAGAGAAATGGTATTATTCTACCTTACTACTGAAAAAACGGAAAAAAATTATACAATACTATATCACAGATTCATATTTATTTTGAAGGAAAAGCTAAGATCAAAGTGTCGCAAGTAATGTGTTTGCCTTAATCTTATATATGAAAACTAGCTGACCTGCGGGACGTTGTACCCGCTCTTAAGAAATTTTGTGTGGTAACTTAAAGGTTACTGTGCAGTTTTCCCGTAACTTAACTGAGTTGCCACAGTTCTCAAAGCAGTAACCCAATTACTACTGGTGTATCAAAGTGTTCAGAGCTGCAAAGCTGTGTTCCATTTTTGTTTGTTCGCAGGATACAGAAGTGAGAATAGTAGTATGATTAATTTTTGTTGTTTCTTCTGATAGCAAAATAATTTTCCATAAAGATATTATAGTGAATAAGGTGTTAATTTATTGTCCCAATATTATCACGAAAGAAATGAAAATTACTAATTTTATTTTAAATATTGTAAGTAAACTTGTTAGCAACGCCTTTTTCTATCTGAAATAAAAAAAAATGTAAAAGCTAATAGTCTTTGAAAGTCATCAAAACTTAAGAAAAGATCAAAACTAAAGAAAAAGAAAGCTGTCGTAGCATTTCTATGTAGGTCTACGTAAAATTTATTTGAATGGTTTTTGTTTTCTTTTTTTTTTGAAACCTGCTAAACATAAAGTCGTTCAAAATAAATTGCTCTGACATATAATAATTATTACATGATTTGTTTTAACTTAATAAAATGCAGCTTATGTATATTACTCCTAATATTCTTTCTGTGAAAGATTTTGCATAATCTTTCGGATAAGTATTTCCGAAGATTAATATTTTTATGACAAAGCAGCGTTTTCTGGGTCAGCTCGTAATAAAATACAGCTTAAATTACTCCTATTCTATGTTTTGTATTTTCTGAATTATTTAAATCGGATTAGTATTTATGAAGATTCTCTACAATATTGCAAAATAACGTTAACTGAGCTAGAATGTCAGCTAATAAGTATCCTAGACGATTCCTGGCTCTACCCACCTTTTAAACAATTTAGAGCCAAATCAGGTTAGCCATTCTTACAATGCAGATAAAAACGAAGAAAAATAGTTTTGGGATCATAGCCCGGTAACCATACCTCGCAAACTGCGTTATTGATAGAGTTAATGAAACAGCTCGTTTTTTTTGTTTGAAATATCAGGGTAATACCAAACTAAACAAAAAATCTATTTTTAAAAATATTTTAACGTAGAGGGTCTTATTTTATCTTTTTGTTTTAAACCCAATTTGTTTTTTTGCCTTGTTGTTATTATTCTTATTAATCGTAAATCTAATATGTGTATATTTTAACACCGACAGCAAAATTCGCAAAAAAAATTCGATGGAAATAACCCCTCTATTTAACTCTCACCTTTTAAATTGCTACAAATAGTACCCAAAATTCAAAAAAAAAATTAACAAATCTGGCATTAACGACTATTAATTTTTTTTTTTATTTTCATTGGATTTCCAAATACATATGTATGTATGCATACTCTTCCTTCGTCGTTTCTTCAAACTTACGAAAAAAAAAAACAAATCTCCTACAAAAAATTATCGACAGCATCACTGAACAGATAAAAGGGTGTCGTTTTTGGTATGGAAGGCGTGGACACTTGCATACTCGGAACCTTAACAGGTATGTTCCAGAACTTGAAGAAAAAACACAAAACTATACATGTCGCAGCAAGACCAAGCAATGTTTGTGGGGTTATCAGCTTTGGGTAGATCTGCTTGAAGTTCTTATGGCATTATCTCTTGTCTCCGAGAGCTTGCAGTCGCAACGCCCTGGGTTTGTAGGTGAATAGCTTCGTGGAGAGCTTAGTCTCCGGTTTTTTTCACCCAGGGTTAAAAAATTCTATACCTATGTACCTCCGGTTTTCAAGAAAAGACATACATACCTATTTGAACAGGCTTATTAACCTTTGTAAGTTAAATCTAATTTGCTTCAAAAGCGCCTTCTCGCCTTCTGTATCGCCCTCGTCAAATAATGAATTTTCAAAAAATAATTTTTGATTTGACATTCATAAATTTTCAATAATTGAAATTGATCGGATTTGTTTTTATTTTGTTGTAGTGAGAAAAGTATGTTTTTTTTAACATTGGCACCGTTTTCTATTTCATTGCATTTGAAAAACATACATTTTATTTTTGCTAAACCTTCTACCCTAATACCTCTTGCATTTAGAGAAAAAATTAGGAAAATCGGTCAACCAGTGTGCCCGGTTAGCGAACGAACACAAAAATTAGGCTGTTCTTTTATATATATAGATGGAACGCTAAATGTGTTACTAAGCACAAAACTCGAGAATTTTTGTCATTAAATTTTGACAAAATGTTCGAGTGTTAGTGTAGAGAAAATTAAAATAGGCCAAGCCGTTCATGAGTTATAGCAAAAGATGTGAAAACACAATTTTCCCTATAGAACGTCAACTATGCATTTGACCGCATATCCTTAACAAAGTTTTTGTGCATGAGACAAGGTTTCTGAGTTGTCACGACCTTACTAGCTGACCCAGTAAACGTTGTTTTCTTAGATATATAAAAATCTCATACAAATTCGTTGAGGACTCACTGCTTTTATACCAGTGGAGTGTTTAGCACCAAATGTTGAGGGAATATTTGGTTAGTGGCGTAGATGGAGATATGGCCAGGATAGTAGTTGATTTGGTAGCGGGGTAGTGGGAAGCGGGTAGCGGGTTAAGGAATAGCGAGTAGTTAGTAGCGGGGTAAGTGGAAGCGGGATAACAGGTAACGGGGTAACGTGTAGGGAAGCCTTTAGTGTGTAGTGGGGTAGCAGGGTAGCTGGTTTTGTAGTGGGCTACAAAAGTTTAGATCTTTTATTTATCGATTTAGGCAGTGCGAAATCTGCCGGGTCAGCTATTTCACTCTAAATAAAAATCAACGCACACAAGCAACATGTATATTACCTAGTACGATTCCCCATAAAGTACATTTTCCCTTAATTTTCCTTGAGTAACTCTTTAAATAAATCGTACCTGTTCCGCCCCTTAAACAAGAATTTCAATTTGTACCATTATAAACATCTCATAACACCTGTAACATCTCAAAATTAATAAATTACACTACCCAATAAATGGGTAATACAACTATCCAGCTGTTGCTCATGCTCTTCCCAATTAATGCCATTTTTAATACCCACTCAAGGCTTCCCGGTGTTAAATTTAATAATTAATTTCCATCACTCAAAACGCCATCCATATTAAAGCGTAATCAGTACTCCCAAATGGCAGCAATTGTTTCATATTTTTTTTCCTTCCCTCTCCTTTCTGTCAAGGACATTATCGCATTGAATTTAAAAGGCCGTCCTTGAAAATACATAATTACAACTGATGGGGGCTGGAGATTTAATCCCAGTAGGACGGATTTGCTTTACCTATCTGAGCTCAGTACCTTAAAATAAGTGTGAGTAAAAAAAAAAAGATTTTCCATTTCGTTATAAGAATGAGCAATAAAATGGATGAACTTTTAAAGCTCTGCAAAAGGAATACATCATCAAAGTGGAGGAATGAGAATTTAAAGTACCTACATAACATTCAGATTTACTATTCCTTCGGGAAAAAAAGTTACCCGAACACGAAGCGGCGATTCTCTTTTTCTTGGTAATTTGCTTGGTTTTTTCCACATCGTGCTTCGATCATTCTCAAGACAGCAATTTAAAAGTCAAAACAATTCCTCTCGGTGAGTTTGTCATCGTTTTATGGGTTGTCGTCAGGTTAGTTGACAAAAGGTTGAAACAGGGTGTTTTGACATACATCAAAAATATTTACATACTCTCGTTCGAAAGTAGGAAACTGAAAATTTTATACTGGAAACCGGAAACAATAGATAAGGAACCAGACATAGAAAACCAGGAATTAGAAACCGGAAATCAAAAAATGCGAATCAGAAAACTGAAATCTTAACTTTAAAGGCAAACAATTCACAAACGCAATTAACAATAGGAGTTCTAGAGAATCAAGAAACGAACATTTTGACTTGGCAATCTTCATTTCAAGTTCGCTGTTGTATCTTCTTCGCCATTCCCCTTCAATGCACACGGGCCAAAGATGACATGAAGAACTTTCCTCTCGTAACAGCCTAAGGCACATTCATCCGATTTTGTCAAGGTCCATGCTTCTGCACCATACAGGAGGATTTGGATGATGAGGGTGTTGTACAGTTTTACCTTAGTTGCTCGAGAGAGGGCTTTTAAACTTAATTGATTGGCAAGAGTTATTCTTCGTCTGATCTCAGCGCTGCTGATGTTAAAAGCGGAGCCTAGGTAGACAAACTCTTCTACTACCTCGAAGTTGTATGCGTCTATTGTGACGTTTTGTTCCTTCCTCGAAGACAGCATGTACTTCGTTTTTCCCTCATTTACCGCTAAACCCATTTTTGCCGCTTCTGTCTCAATTCTCACAAAGGCGCCATTGACATCACGCTGTGTTCTTCCCATTTTATCAATATCATCGGCGTACGCGAGAAGTTGAACAGATTTTTGGAAGATAGTGCCTCTGGTGTTGACGGTGAAGTTTTGCACAATCTTCTCAAGAACGATATTAAAGAAATCGCATGACAGTGCGTCGCCTTGTCTGAATCCTTTTTTGACATCGAAAGATTCCGTAAGCTCGTTGCCACTCTTGATGGCGCAGCGTGAGTTCTCCATCGTTATTTTGCACAAGCGAACGAGCTTGGCAGGGATGCCAAAACTAGACATAGCTTTATACAGTTCGTCTTTGTTTATGCTGTCATACTCGGCTTAAAATCGATGAAAAGGTGGTGGGTATCGATTTAAAGTTCATAGATTTTTTCCAGAATCTGCCGCAAAGTGAAAATTTGGTCGATGGTTGACTTTCCTGGTCTGGAGCCACATTGATTAGGACCAATCAGATTGTTGACGAAAGGCTTCAGACGTCGACATATTACGGCATAGAGGATCTTGTAGGCGAAGTTACATGACCTTAAAATCGGTAAAATGTGATAAGTATATTTTTGAAGTTCCTGGGTCTTTTCCAAGATCAGCCGTAGAGTGAATATTTGATCGATGGTGGTCTTTCGGGGTCTCAAGCTACACTGATAAAGACCTATCAAGTTGTTGGCGAAAAGCTTCAAACATTCACAGAATGGCAAACAAGACCTTGTAGACAATGTTAAATTGTTAAGGAGACTTATACCTCTTAAGTTGGTGCACTTCAGGGGTATCCTTCCTTGAGGATTGGTCATACGATACTGAGGTTCCATTCGTCGGACATGCTTTCCTCCGACCGAATCTCGCAGATGAGCTCATGCATACTGCTAACCAAATCATCTCCAGTTGCTTTGTACAGTTCGGTGGCTAGGCGGCAGTCTGCCCCAGCGGCCTTGCTCGACTTAAGTTAACATAATGCATCGCACTTGCCCGTTTAAAGATGAATTGGCGAGGCCCTCGATGAAGATAAAAAAGAGTTAACTCACGGTTATGTCATTGATTGGCATCTCTGTCAAATTTTAAACTGCTGAAATGTTGGGAGATTTCCATCGTTACCACCTAACTTTTTTGAAGCAGAGGTAGAAAGGTATGTTTCATATTTTTTTTAAAGACAAAATTGACACAGAACACACACATTCTTCTTTGTCAACCTGTGTATTTCACTCATGTATAACATTGAGTGATGCCAGAACTTTTAAATCTCTATTGGTCATTCTTTTTGACATTTTCCTCTGACGATAAAAAATACCTATATTGCTTTGGAAGTATAAACACTTTTTCTTGTTGACCTTTAAAATTTGGTTTAAAGGTGTTGGGGTACAACTTGGCAGACAATATAAGTTGTCTGCTTCTTTTGTTCTATACCAGCTCACACTGCTTTGTGGGTAAGCACAGTGGGAGTCGACATTGTGTGAAGCATTAGCAATTACAATAAATGATTTTATTATTTTGCTTTTATTGTTTCTCCTAAGGAGCACAACAGAAGAGACTGAGTCGGGGCAGTCGTTATGAAGGACATAGGTACATAATCTGAGTACATTCAGCGAAATCATTTCTTTTGGTTCTAGCTCCTTGAATTGCTTGACGAAGAAACTTATTTCTATTGAAGTGCGATACGATGAAAGAATTCCAAAAGGAAAAGGAGAATAATCTGAAAATTCACACATCAAAATATCATTAACTTCGTTTGTTTTCGAAAATCCAAATAAAAGAATAGTATCATGTTTAAAGTACAATCATAACAATAAGATACCCTGTTTACCCTTAAGGCATAGCCCTCAACGAAAAACCCTTATTTTCAAGGTCTCACGTCAAAATTCCTTATGGTATGGTTGTCAGAGGTTAACGACAACATTTATTCCCCATCGAATAGGGTGCCGGCTGAAAAAAATATTTTTTCTTATTGCAGTTTGAAAATTCCTAAGAAAACCAATTTTTCACTATGTTACGTTTGAAGGACAAAATTTTGGGGACCTAAACGGTTTATGCAAATTCTTCCGTCTTCTCTGAGGAAATTTAAAAATTTCATTCTACGAGAAAGAAAAAAAGCGCAAGGACCTCTTAAGATTTAAAAACTTTTATTGGGTACCATTTTTCCCCGAATTCGTTGTGAGTAAGAAATTGTAGACATAAGAAATTTCTTCTCACAACGAATGAAAGCTGAAGGAAAAGGAATAAAACAAGAAGTTTAGAGATTGTACGAAGATTACGGTCTGCGTACCTTAAAGCAAGCTTTCCTCTCATAAAACTTTTCACAACACAACAGCCAGCTATTTCGGTAAAACATCGTCGTTGAAATATTATATATTTTATGAACCCAAGACGAAAAGTAATAACGTCTTTTTTCCCGTTTTTAACAGAGCAAGCAATAAAGAAAATCTTCGAAAAAGTTATTATTTACGGTTGATGGGTTTTCTGGTCCAGGCAGGTTGATTAATTTTATTGCTTCTTTTTGTTGTGTAAACATTTTAATGTTTTCTTCTCGTTGGTAAGGTGCCTTGTTTGCGTTGTTATTGTCCTCCAACAACTGTTCTCGAAAGGTAATAAAGGGATGAAGAGTTTTTAGGTTGAGAACTTGTAATTAGAAGCGAAGGGGTTAATCTAATGAATTACGGTTTCCACTCTAAATTATTTCAGTAGCAATAAAACCGTTACTCTCTGATGAACGGTTAAAGGATTAAGGTCAAGGCAGGATGAGGCAGGAAGGAAGAGCTGTCGTGAAACAATTTATAGTTATTTTTAGCCATTAATCTATTTATAGATGTATATGGACACCACACACCACTCGATGTCAGGTCTCAGGTAAACGATAAGAATACATTTATTTAAATCGAACTTTTGTTCGTATAATTTCTTATGGCCATTCACAATAATCGCAACAATCATGTTGTTAGACAAAGCTCAAAACTAAGTATGTAATGAACGTAAATGCACAAAGTAAGGACACAAACAGCGTTAAACAGCCTTTAATTATACATTTTTATTTCGATTTTTATGTACCCAGCCCGCGCCTAGTGAAGGGATTGTAATCCCGTAAGGTTTATGTAAATCTCGGGGTTTATAACGATCCGGGTAGGATTCCAGCCTGAGACACAGCAACCTTCCATCAGGAACGGCCCCTCGCATGTATTCTCCAGTCGCCAAAACCAAGCACTCTGGCATCCATAGTCACATGGTCATTGTACCGGAGGTTCGGTGTTATTGGTCGTCTGAACCTGGTAGCTGCGAAAAGAAGACTTTCTAAGCTGAAACGTTGTCTCCCATTCGCTCGATGTGATTTCTGGGATACATTCACATCCATGGTACAGCTCGCACAGTTCGCGGTTGAACCTATTTCTTCATTCGCAATCGTCGCATACAGGACCGAAAATCCGTTACAGAATTATTATTTATCGCCCAACACTCGGCGCCCGCCGTAGAGTAGGACTGGTAAAATCAAAGTTTTGTATAGCAGACTGTCTTTCGAGTGATGAGTTTTGAGCCCAGTTGTTTTGTCAAACCGAAGCAGCAGCGGTTCGATAGGTTAATTCTTTTTTGGATCTCCACTAAGGTGTCGTTTATGGGATTGATGTTTGTTCCAAAGTAGGTGAACTCCTTAACTACCTCGAAATTGCTGCTACCGACAGTGACGTTGGTCTTTTCGAGGATTTTCCTCAGTGTGAATATTTGGTCTATCGTTGTTTTATTTATTTATCTACACTAATATATATAAAGCTGAAGAGTTTGTTTGTTTGAACGCGGTAATCTCAGGAACTACTGGTTCGAATGGTATAATTCTTTTTGTGTTGGATGGTGCCTTAATCGACTTAGACTTTAGGCTACTTAACATTAAGCTGTGACCAATAGCAGTGAAGAATCTGTTTAAAATGGGGAAAAAACGGCAAAAAATATACATTTTTCTGCGTTTTAACGCACTTATCTCAGGAAGTACTGATTCGAATGGTATAATTCTTTTTGTGTTGGATGGTCCATTAATTGAGGAAGACTTGAGGCTATTTAACATTAAGCTGTGCCCAATAGCAGCGAAGAATCTGTGGAAAATATGGAAAAAAACGGCAAAAAATATACATTTTTCTGCGTTAAAACGCGCTTATCTCAAGAACTGCTTTATGAAATTGAACAATTTTTTAAATGTTGAATGGTCCATTTATCAAGGAAGGCTTGAAGCTATATAAAATTTAGCTGAGACCAATAGGAGCGAAGAATTTGTGTAAAATGTGGAAAAAACGGCAAACAATACAATTTATCTACACTAATATATAAAGCTGAAGAGTTTGTTTGTTTGAACGCGGTAATCTCAGGAACTACTAGTTCGAATGGTATGATTCTTTTTGTGTTGGATGGTGCCTTAATCGACTTAGACATTAGGCTAATTAACATTAAGCTGTGACCAATAGCAGCGAAGAATCTGTGGAAAATATGGAAAAAACGGCAAAAAATATACATTTTTCTGCGTTTTAACGCGCTTATCTCAGGAACTGCTTTATGAAATTGAACAATTTTTTTAATGTTGAATGGTCGGTCCATTTATCAAGGAAGGCTTGAAGCTATATAAAATTTAGCTGCGACCAATAGGAGCGAAGAATTTGTGTAAAATGTGGAAAAAACGGCAAACAATACAATACAATCTATACTAATATATAAAGCTGAAGAGTTTGTTTGTTTGAACGCGGTAATCTCAGGAACTACTGGTTCGAATGGTATAATTCTTTTTGTGTTGGATGGTGCCTTAATCGACTTAGACTTTAGGCTACTTAACATTAAGCTGTGACCAATAGCAGTGAAGAATCTGTTTAAAATGGGGAAAAAACGGCAAAAAATATACATTTTTCTGCGTTTTAACGCACTTATCTCAGGAAGTACTGATTCGAATGGTATAATTCTCTTTGTGTTGGATGGTCCATTAATTGAGGAAGACTTAAGGCTATTTAACATTAAGCTGTGACCAATAGCAGCGAAGAATCTGTGGAAAATATGGAAAAAACGGCAAAAAATATACATTTTTCTGCGTTAAAACGCGCTTATCTCAAGAACTGCTTTATGAAATTGAACAATTTTTTAAATGTTGAATGGTCCATTTATCAAGGAAGGCTTGAAGCTATATAAAATTTAGCTGCGACCAATAGGAGCGAAGAATTTGTGTAAAATGTGGAAAAAACGGCAAACAATACAATTTATCTACATCTACACTAATATATAAAGCTGAAGAGTTTGTTTGTTTGAACGCGGTAATCTCAGGAACTACTGGTTCGAATGGTATAATTCTTTTTGTGTTGGATGGTGCCTTAATCGACTTAGACATTAGGCTAATTAACATTAAGCTGTGACCAATAGCAGCGAAGAATCTGTTTAAAATATGGAAAAAAACGGCAAAAAATATACATTTTTCTGCGTTTTAACGCGCTTATCTCAGGAACTGCTTTATGAAATTGAACAATTTTTTTAATGTTGAATGGTCCATTTATCAAGGAAGGCTTGAAGCTATATAAAATTTAGCTGCGACCAATAGGAGCGAAGAATTTGTGTAAAATGTGGAAAAAACGGCAAACAATACAATACAATACAATATAAAGTTCGTTTGAACGCGGTAATCTCAGGAACTACTATTTCGAATTGTAAAATTCTTTTTGTGTTGGATAGTCCATTAATCGAGAAAGGCTTTATTCTACTTAAAATTAAGCTGCGACCAATAGTAGCGAAGAATCTGTTGAAATGTGAGAACTGAGATTTTTTTCTGAGATCTCTGAGATGAAATTATTTTGGATTCGATTTCTCACTCAGCTATTTGACGTGGCTGACATATGTGCAGCAACAATTAGTAAGGTAACCATTAAATCTCAATGATAACTGAGAATTATGTTCCACCAAATGTTTTTGCCTCAGTTAAGGTGACATTGAGATCTCAGTGAGATGTTGTTAGGTGAAACTGGCCTAATAACTGCTCAAATTAGAATTTTGAGAGTTCAATTGATTTGTGAATGTGATTGATTGCACTATTTGTGCAGATTATTGTGTTTAAACAATATCATTTTATGTACTTCTTAACTAAAAAATATGCTCAGTTTAAAGAAAAAAAAATTTACTTAACGAAAAAAAACGATGCAGAAGTAAGAGAAATATTAGAATTAGGGAGAGTTCACCCAAGGGAATGCTTTAAGTATGAACAACTGAACGGAATCATAAAAAATGCTCAAATTTTTCAAGTTCAAGAGAATTACGACCTAGGGAGAGTTGACTGCAATGCAATTTTACAATAACTTCCGAACAAAATTCCCACGCGCGCATGATGCACAAGTCGAGACGATACTCTGGCCGGTGGACGAGGGAGAGGCGGACGAAGTCGCGGGCAACTGCTAGTTAGCTTAATACAAGCTTGACTTAACAACTAGTCTTAAACAACTAGACTTAAACTATTTTTTTTTTTTTTTTGGTTCTTGTTATTAATTTTGCAATTAATCATTCATGTGGGGCCAGAGGCCCCCACAAAGTTCTTTAATGAACAAGAACCAAAAAGAACATTTACGGCTTAAAAATTAAAGGGACAAGGTATGGAGTGTAACTTAAAATTACGACAAATCGGAAAGTCGGTATAGGGTGGTACGTAGGGATGAAGATGAGGTGTGGAAGTCAAAAACGTGTTGTATATTATTAGCTGACCGCAGCATATTGTTAACGGGATTGAAATGGGCGTAATTGGTCCTGTGAGTAGAAAGCTGAAAGAGGGGGACAGTTCTCAGATTGCGCGGATTGGTGTTAAATGAGAGCATATTGAGAAGGGATTGGCTGTCAATAGCTCCTGTAGCTAATTGATGGATAAAAATAATCTCCGCAATTTCTCGGCGTTTTTCCAAAGACGTGAGTTGGATAATATGCAGACGGTGTTCGTAAGGAGGTAAGATGAGGGGATTGTTCCAGGGGAGGTTGCGTAACGAGAACCGAAGGAACCTTTTTTGAACAGCCTCAATTCGTAGGGAATGGGTTTTATGGTAAGGAGACCATACTATGCTGTCGTATTCTAGAATAGGTCTAACAAATGTTGTGAACAAAGCCTTTGTCACATAAGGGTCATTAAATTCTTTTGACCACCTTTTAATAAAACCTAGAGCTGAATTCGCCTTTGAAATTATTGACTCGTAGTGAGATCTGAGGTTTAGCTCTTTATCACAAATTATACCCAGATCACGAATGAAGGTGACAATTGGTATAGGTACGTTGGAAAAATGATAAGAACGCTGCAAAGACGGGAACCGTTTGCGGGAGAAGGTCATGGATTGGCATTTGTTGACGTTAAGTTCGAGAAAATTTTTGTTGCACCAAGTAATGAAGACATTCAGATCACTTTGAAGCAGTGAGAAGTCGGATTCGGAAGTAATTTTTTTAATGATCTTAATGTCATCGGCGTAGATCAGGACAGTTGAGTGAGTAATAATGTTCACAACATCATTTATGGCAATGACGAAAAGAAGAGGGCCAAGGTGACTACCTTGAGGGACACCTGAAGAAGCAACGAAAGGATTGGATAAATGGTTTCTGAACAGGACTTGATATAACCGGTCCTCCAAGTATGATTTAACCCATTGGATGAACGAAGGAGGAAAACCAAAGGTACCAAGCTTAAAGTACACTATTTGGTGATTAATTTTATCAAATGCTTTGCTGAAGTCGGTGGTTATTACATCGAATTCGTACCCTTTTTCCATATCATTAAGGGACTCAGACACAAATTGGGTTAAATTCGTTGTAGTAGACCTTCCTTTGATGAAACCGTGCTGATGGGGACTAATCATAGATTTAACATGAAAGAAAATCGAGTCATAGATTATGGATTCGAAAAGTTTGGGGATGGCAGAAAGCTTGGCTATTGGGCGATAGTTAGAAATATCGTTCTTACAACCTTTTTTGTGGATGGGGAAGATGTAGGAGTCTTTCCAAGCGGAAGGAAAAATAGCTTGAGAAAGAGATAGACGAAAAAGAGATGCTAGAGGGCCATAGAGGTGAGAGACACATTTTTTTAGAAGTATGGCGGGAATTCCGTCGGGACCAGGAGAAAAATCATCCTTGAGTGAGTTCATCTTATCAATAACTGAGGAATCGCATATGTTGAGGGATGGGAGCGAGGAGCCCGAAAAATTTGGTAGGTATTTAAAAAATTCAGAGTCTGGAGCTTCATTGTATTCTTTATAGGACTGGCAAAAAAAATTTGCAAAAAGATCGGCTATCATTTTGGGATCATCGGAAGAAATGTTATCAAATTTGAGAGAGGGAGGGATTTCTTTTTAGCATTAATGAATTGATAAAACCGTTTGGGGTCTGAAGTTAAGAACGATTGCATTCGTCTCAGATATTCCTGATATGATGATTCGCAAATTACAGAAAATTCGGAAGAAGCTTGTTGGTATTGTGAAAAATCAAGTGGGCTCATTGATTTCAAGTAGGTATTCCAGAGTTTGTTTCTCCGGTTACGGAGTGAGCGAAGTTCCTTGGAGTACCAAGGAGGAGAATATGAACAGTTTTTCTTTCTAGTGATAGGACAACAGTGCATGATACAATTGAAAATTGAAGTGTAAAAGAAGGAAATTGCTATGTCTACGGGAGTGGTTGGGCTTAAAAATTGATTAAAATTAATTTCATTTAAGAGTGTATTTAGCGACTCAAAATCACAATTGCGGAAGTTAAAAGTGAATGATTCTTCACAATCATTCATGGGCATGTTGTTAGAGTAGGAGAAAATGAGTTCTAAAGGAGGGTGGTAGCCATCTAGTGTCGATAAGAGATGTTGACTTGGTTTGACAAAGGAGTTACAAGGGTCAGATGAAAAAATAAGATCTAGCTGTCTGGCCAAGTTATTGCAAACTGCGCTGATTAGGAAAAGTCCAGATGCAGATAGCCTGTCAACCAGAATAGCCTCTTTTTCAGATAGAATGTTATGAGGGCTGAAGGAGAGTTCATCATCGGACGGGCACCAAACCAAATCAGGTAGATTGAAATCGCCTAAGACAAAAATCTCATCATTAGGGGTGGTAGCTTCGATTAGAGAGTCGATGAAGTCAACAAGAGAGACATATGCGTGGATAGGCTGTGACGGGCGTATGTAGCAGCATATACAAAGTAAAAAGAGCGAGAGGAGTTAGTTATTTTAACGGAGACAGACTCAAAAAGTGGAGAATTAGAAAATAGAAATCGTGAGTAAAGTTGCGTTGAATTTGTTGTGTATGGCTAAAAGGACGCCACGACCGGAACGACCATTATCGAAAGAGGAGCCATCCGCACGAAAGACCATGAACTCAGAAGTGAATAATTCGCTGTCAGCTATGTTGCGACAGAGATTGGTTTCAGTTAGGGCAAATACGTCATAGGGTAGCTTTTGTGTGTTTAGAAAAACAGTGGAGGTCTTCGAGCGTAACCCCCTTACGTTTTGGTAGTAAACTGACAAGGATTGATTCTCACTAGGAACGATAATAATTTTTCATATCTGTACGGGATTTTTGGATATGGGAGATCCGTTTGGAGGTAATGAATGACTTGAAAGAGGACAGGTCTTCCCTGACTTTTTGGGCGGGAATTTCAAGACCATCATGGAAATTTAGAAAAATTTTCATTAGTGCGTCACGATTGGTAGGGAGACCTTCTTGGGATATTAAAACCTTAATGTTAGTGTTAGTTTTACCCTCAAAGTAGACAGAATCGGGTTTATCATGCAGGAAAGCGAGATAAAGTCGGACGTTATTATAGATTTTGTTGTCTCTAAGCCGGGACATAACATAGCGATCATCAGTGTTGACGTCGGACAAGTGTTTAGTCAGCTTAACGTAAGGAGGGATCAGTGGATTAGGAAATCCTTGAGGTTTTGGGGAGACTGATGAGGAACAGGCTGGGTTAATGGTGTGTGAGTGAATAAAATTAGGAAGGTATGAAGAAGAAGTCTCGCAGGGTTTATTCGTAGGAGCATTAGGTGGCCTGTCCTGACACGTACACTAGTACGTGCCGATAATTGTGTTGCAGAACGGTTGAAGACGCTCACACAGTACGTTGAATAGGATTTTGTAAGCAACACAAAGCAGGGATATGCCTCGGTAGTTTTTGCATGACATAGAATCACCTTTTTTGTAGATGGGGCATATGGAGATTTAATACTAGTCAGCGGGCATGCATTCTTTCTCCCACACTTTGTTGGTGACCTAGGTGCACGCGGTGCATCAAAACAACTCAACCAAATTAAAAGTGTTCCGCTCGTATATACCAACCGACACGGCCGAACTGTTATTTCTTACCTTTTAGATGTCACTTTCTACCCGTACTGGGTGCTGGGATTGGGTCTTCATTGACTGATCTCTCTTCTCTTTCGCCATTGGTTCGCTCAACATTCAGTAGCTACTGGAAGTGCTGCTTGAATACATCTGCAATTCCCTGTGTTTCGGTGACTAGAACCAAGAAACTAGACTAGGTGACTAGAAGAAACGGGTGACCCGGTTCTGGAACGAGAAGTATTCAACTAGATCCCAAAAAATCCATGGTTTTGGAATCCTATACTGGTATTTTCGTTATGTCGCATTCAATATATTTGTTTAATCTGGTTTTAAAAAGATTAACTTCGCTGTGTTTGAGATGAAGAAAGTATGGGTTGGATTTTGCAAAACAAAAAAACTGTATTTTAGAAGACAATGCAGTTGCCCGTAGCTTAGTGGTTAGGTGCGTTGGCTGCTAAGCAGAACGTCATGGGTTCGAGATTCGAGTCCTACTCGCGCCCATAAAGTTTTTATTTCATCTTTCACGGACACTGCCTCTTGCGAAGAACTGACAAATCTTCCACGAGTTCTTCTGTCATGAAAAAGTGCTTCTCAACTCTGCCGTTCGGAATCGGCGTTAAATTGTAGGTCCCCTCAATTCTTCACAGGCACTCAGAGAATTGTTGATGAGAGTAAGCCACTAAAGCCTTGGCTCTTCAAGAGCTGTCGCACCACTCTATTTATTTATTTTATTTATAGAAGACAACACCATTATACCTTTTATGTTAAAATCTTTCCAAATGCTTTTGGAAGATTATTCTGTACTTCGCAATTGGAAAATTTGGGATTTGTCATTGCATTGAATTGTTCTTGTATTTAATAAACTATTTTTGCTGCCATTGAACTTATTTCCTTTATTTTAAAAAAAGGTTTGATTGGTAGAAAAAGAGTGCTCATACGCCATAGTGGACGAAATTTTAAGAAACTTATAAAGTAATGACGCTCTGCATGTCTGCAACCCCCACTCACACCCTGTAGGAAAATGTCATGTCTTGACTTAAGTTTTCGAATCAGTATCTCTCCTCATTGCAGAAATTCAGATGTTCCACAAGCTAAGAAGGTTCATATCGCATGTGTTCTTGTTGTCCGTGTGGTTTTGGCAGCTAGATTTAAGAAAAAGCAATTTCAAGTTTGAATGAAAAAAAAACACGTGTTTCCAAAGTGTTAAGCGATGACCTTAAAAACATTACAAGGCGTGTCATGATAGATTAATTTGTTATCGTTACAATGGCGGATTAGGTCTGCAAAGAATGTGACAAAACACAGAAAAATATACTTAAGTAAAGAGCAACTTTATCAACTGTACCTTTATAAACCAAAGAGTTTTAGAAAGTATATAATAATGTTTTTAGTTTTTCATTTGCATTTTTATTTAAATTCGTAATTTTTCATGATTGTTTTTTGTACTAATAGAAAGTCATGAATAATAGGAGCCCAAGGGAAGGCGAAGCCCACATTATTCGGTACTGTAGGCACGTAAGGACTTCAGTTCTGTTGCATTGACGATACAATCTACTTTTTTCCCATGACGAACATCAGTAAGTTTAAGTGGTAAGCTGTCGGATGGCATACACCACTTCAAGCCACCCAAATCTCAAAATCGGAAAGAGTTAACATACCCTCAAAGTTGTGCTTACTCGATGTACATGTTGTATATCTTGGTTGTTTACCATATGCCAGAAGAATCCTTATGTTATGGCTGGCATGACGTTGGACCTTGTAAAAGTATGTGCAACAATCAAGGTGTCATTTTGTTTCGACTTTTTTGTTTTCTGTTTTGCATATAAATTAAATGAACATGTCATGTTTTTCAGGTTGTCTCTACGTTATCTTGTGAGTTGAGTGTTGTATCAACTTTTGCTCTTTCCGATCTGAGTGCTACGTTGAATCATTGTCATTGATATAAAAAGTTTCGACTATAAACGAAGAAGTAATGTCCAGCATGAGACTTCCTAAAGGATGTACTTTTATGAATTTTAAAGCTGTAGGTGGCTGTAACATGTGGATAACTGCTTTAACAAGGATACAACTTATTTTACGGGATTGTTTTTGATATATGTTTTGGTTTTTCTTGTATCTTTAGTGCAAAAAGTTTTGGTGTTGTATTCAAAAGTTTGTTATTTAAGGTTAAACCATGACAAGTCGAAAAACATGATCGTTAAATACATGTTTTTATCGTCAACATGCACTTTTTAAGCAAAATATGGTGGCGGAACTAACTCAATTTGAATCGTTATAAGAACTCAGCCTTAGACACCAACAGACTTGAACATTCCTCATAAACTTCCCTTGGACGGCAGAAGCAGTCGCTCTTACTCAAAGAGGTGATCAAAATAAGCCCCCGAGTTCTTGTAGTTTAAGACAGACCTTTAAACAGTTTTTGTTATTTCCACGTCAGAAACAAGTTCTACAACAATGCTGTAAATCGAAGATCTTTCTGATAAAAGGACTTAATGCACCATATGCAATGCATACAAAATAAACATCCTATTTCCGATGTTCTGACAAATAAAAATGTCACTTCCTCCCATTGAAATAGGAAAATTAAAAATCCCACTCATCTATATCACTAACACAAAACGCAAACGACCGAGCGACCATTGAACCCACCATCATGTTTTATTCGTCCTGAATGTTGTATTATTTGGCATCCTTTTTATTTGCATTTTCATTATTATTCAGTGCGGAAGCGAATGATGGAAAAAAGACTGTTTACCTATCAGAAAGAAATGTTCATTTCCTGTTCGTTTTGCTGCGGTTATTGATTGAAGAATGATCAATCATGACAACGCTGCAATGGTTGTCGTGGCTGATGGACAAACCAAACATCATTTTTATTTCTGTCTGCAAGAATTTTCGATATCCTGAATCAGTGTCGATTTCATGCTCGCAAGCTCTTAGGTTAATTACGTTTTGGCTATTATTTCACCAAAAATTATTCAGGTGGTAGAAATTTAATTTTAAAGATTGAATTGCGGAAGTTCTTCTACCAATTAATTGCTATATTCACTTCCTGTGATGTCCTTAAGTTTTCTTAAAATTCAAGGAGGCAAAATTCTGACAATAAAAAACTTTTATGAAAAATTATTCTTATCTAACGGAAAATCACTGGTATGCAATAATCATATTTCTTTCATCCATTTCCAAGTATTTGTTAACAAAATTCTTTCCCTCCAAGAATATTGAGGGAACTTTTTGTTTGCGAAATCACTTGTCTTTTCAACAAATTTAATGAAGGTCAACATTCTTGAAATTATACACAATTTAAGTAGATTTTGTGTTCACAAGCATGTCTTTTTGATACAAAACATTTTAAGACTCGTTGTTGTAGGTAACATATTTGCAGGAAATTGGTGTTTGATAAGCTGTGGAAAGAGACATAGGTACTTAAATGTGGAGCGTCCAGAAGTCCAGATGAATTTTGATCCATTTTAGAATGTCAGGAGTTCAAAGGTATCCTATGGTGAACGGGCCTTATATTTTCCATTTTGATTTTCGAAAGAAATAGTCATGTTGGTATTAACATAACTTTGTTCATGTTCATTGAATCCGTCTGTTTCTAGATACCATTAGCCTCATAAGTACCTTTTTCTCAGATAAGGATATCTACAAAGTCAACTAGGTATACCTATCGACTGATGGATCGTAATTCGTAAACATCTTTGTATTGCTTGGTTAGTACCTCGAAGATGACAATTGATAGTAGCATCATCTGCTTCGTGTGCAGGTCCTTACACGAAGCAATTTTTTTGCAAACATTATTCTTGAAAAAATTTTGCAAGACTTTAACGTCAACACCAGAGGCACAATCTTTCAACATTCCGTCCAGCTACTAGGATAAGCCAACGACATTGACATAATTGGAAGAACACAGCGCGATGCCAGGGAAGCGTTTGTGAGCCTTGAGACGGAGGCTAGACGATTGGTCTAGCGGTAAACGAGGGCAAGACCAAATAAATGCTGTCAGCAAGGAAGGCCACCCTACAAGGACGTCCTGGAACTAACGTCAGTAAAGACACCTTTTGGAAACCTTAAGGGCTTTGTCTACCTGGGATCCGTTATAAATTCAGATAACGACACCATTGCTGAAAGCACACCATGAAGCACTCTTGTTAAGCGCCGCCGCTTCAAATGAGCTGTTGGATAATTCACAGCTTCGGTCATACTCATAATGCAATCTGTATAAATGGATTTGTCATTTGTATGATACAATGCTTCAGCAACTGATTATTGTATCTTGAGACTTACATTTTTTGATGTTCAGATTTGAGTTAGAAAAATAATTTATGGTATCTTTCGGACAGTTGTTTATCGTGTATAAGAAACACAAACAATACAAACAACAATATAAGTTGAAGTCAGTTTGCCAATTTGATCGTTGAAAGTTTGCGGAATTAGTGGCGAATTTCCCTAAGAAAATCTGAGAAAATTGAACTAGCCGGTTCTCTTTCGGAATTGCGCAAGTCCCTCATTTGACGTTAAAACCGCAAACACAATAATTGAGTTACCATAGGAATAGGAATAGGAAGAGAATTGAGCTCTTCCTGATAACAGAGTTAGATAGTTAATTAGATATTGTAGTAAGATCATTGCGCAAAACATATTTGTTTGCATTACTGAAAAGTTGTTAACAGTTGACCGACGCACAGAGGAGTATTCGACCTCAAAATCCGGTCATTAGTAAAAAAAGAAATCATATTCCTACCGTTATTCTTTGGGCTGGGGTCGAAATTCTGTATGGGCCAAAATTCGGATTCCAAAATTCTGTATTCCAAAATTCTGTATTTTAAAATTCTGTAAATTCAAAATTCTGTATTTTAAAATTCTGTAAATTCAAAATTCTATATTCTAAAATTCTGTAAATACAAAATTCTGGATTTCACAATTCTGTATTCCAAAATTCTGTACTCCTAAATTCTGTAAATGATAAAAGAAAAATTTTTCTTTTATCATTTACAGAATTTAGGAGTACAGATTTTTGATGTTTTCTATGCAGAACCTTGAAGCATAGATTATAATTCTAACGTAACGGATCTCTCTCCAACTAATTTGCATATTATAATATAACTTATTTGCTCTAAAGCACAAGTAGCTAGGGTTCAAAACGGGGAATACATTCCAAAAAGTAAAAAAACCATACTAAAAAATAAAAAAATTAAACGTTTACTTAAAAAACGAAACGTTGACTATTTAAGACGGTTAGCTAAAAATCTTCATCTATATTAAATTATGTTATTCATTTTGTTATTTGCTCTTTTGTTACTTGCTTTTTTGTTATTTGCTTTTTTGTTTTTTTTCGTTATTTGTTTTCTGTTTGTTTTTTTTTTTATAAAATGTTACTTAATTTGTTAATTGAATAAAAATTGTTCTAGAGGCAATCAACAAACCTATTCATAACTGTGAGTTTTAATGTAGAGATTTGGAATTACAGAATTTCTAAAAGCAGAATAATGGATTTGCAGAATTTTGGATTTACAAAATTTTGAAATACAGAATAACAGAAAAGCAGAATAATGGAATACAGAATTATGTTCATACAGAATTTTTTCTTCAGATACAGAATTTTGTTCATACAGAATTTTGGAATACAGAATAACGACCCGTTCCCTTATTCTTTTCTACATTCTCAAATATCAGATTTAACTAAAACCGGTAAAAAAAAAATTTGCTTACCCCCACTCGTGAGAGTTTTAGTCTAAATTTATCACAATTGAAAACGCTCCGTTTGAATTTATACAGTTATCTTTTTTCAGCAACTTTGTACCTTGTTTTATTTTTTTTTAGTTGTGGTTATCGTGTATAAATTTTTAATGAAGATGGAAGGTCAAGTACATACCTACTTAATATTAATGCCTAGATTTGCATGTGCTTTATTGATTTTAATATGAAAAATTGCCTTCACATCGGGCATTTTTTTTCTATAACTTAATATATGTAGGTACAGTTTTGTCATGCTAAGCACATTCAAATACTTTCCCCATCTTGCCACATTTTTTTTAATGGCCTTTACAATTTTTGAGGTATTTTTTGAAAATTTCGAGATGTGGTGTGGCCTTAAAATTGATTTTTGTTAAAGATTTCGTATCAAATGACATTCAAATGTCTAGAAGATCACTGTGCACGGTATTTAAGATGAGCAACAAGCGAAAATTGGATGAACAATTTTCAGATTTTGAAAAAAACAAAACTGCAAGAGATGACCAAGTGCCCCGAAAACCAGTTAAGATATCTAAGGATTTGAGATATTTTAAATCAGATTTGCGGATTAGATGGACTGCGGCTAACTACCTAGAAGAAAGTTTTTTTTTTATGAAAATTGGCTTGACGGTGTTGTTAAACTACACAATTGGTCGTCAACAGCTAATTTAAAACCAGGACGCCCAAGCAAGTCGTTCCAAGAATTGTCTGATCGGAGTAAACGGCGAAAAACGAAAGAAATAAGAGATCATTCAACGGTCGACGAATTGACGTATGCAGCTTGTGTAAGTCAAAGAGCATCTGGTAATTTAGAAGCCTCAAAGCTTATCAAAGAAGTTATTGCTTCTCCATCTAGGGCAGAAAAGCTCACAAAGAGACTTTCTGGAGTTCAGAGCGCAACTGTAAAGAAGCATTCTCCATTAGAAGTCTTATCTCTTATAATTGACCTAAGAAACAGTATGAAATACTTTATGAATCAAACAAAAGTATTTTTTATCCTTGTTATACGCTGATTAAGAAGGACAAAAAAGAGTGTTACCCCATACCAGAATCAATGGTTGTATCCGAATATTGTGCAGAAGTAAAACTGCAAGATTTACAAAATCACACAGCTTCTAGACTCTGCAAATATTAAGAGAATTTATTTGAAATAACTGACACACAAGAACCATTGGAACTGATTTCGAAATGGGGTTGTGATGGCAGCCAACATGCTTATAAGTTTCAACAATTGTTTCAAAATGAGCAATGTGATGACCCTAATATTTTCCAAAGCTCAATAGTGCCAAAAAGATTACCATCTTTTGGTGACAGGAAGAAAATTTTATGGCAAAACCCAACACCATCCTCACCGAGATTTTGTCGTCCGATCAGAATACAATTCGTTCATGAAACAGTGGATATAACAGAAGAAGAAATAAAATATGTTGAAGATTAGGTGTCAACTCTTTGACAAGGACACAAATAACAAACAAAAAATGAACTATAATGTATGTTTCACATACCCTGGCTTTGACAATGGTAGATGGCAAGGTATGTAATGCGGCAACTGGCACAACATCTACGATGAAATGTTACATATGTGGAAAAACTTCCAAACATTTTAATGATTTGGAAAGTACGAACGCTGAGAATCCTGAAGCACTCAGATTCGGAATTTTTGTCCTACATGCAAGGATAAGACTTTTAGAAACCCTTTTGCATATTGCTTACAAATTAAATGGCAACGGCAAGCAAGAAACCAACATGAAAAAAATCTTGTAAAACTAACAAAAGAAAAAATTCAGAAGCATTTCCAAATCAAGACAGGGTTGGTTATAGACATGCCTAAGATTGGTTTTGGAAACTCGAATTCTGGAAACACTTCGAGACGTTTTTTCAGCGACCCAGAAACAGCTTCACAAATAACAGGCATCGACATTCGCCTCATACAAAAACTAAGAAAGATTAGATTAGATTAGATTGGTTTTATTATTTTTCAATGATTAAATTCATAATTTACAAAAACAAAAAAGCATGGCATTTTGCCGTCTGCCTAGTTGACAAAACATGAAAGTTTTACATAATATGAAAATTTGATTGAGCAATAATTCGTATGTATTTTTGCAATATATATTTATAAAAAATAAAAAGATTAGTTTATCTTAAAAGCTTTCATTTATGATTTTGTTTCTATAGAGAAGAGCTAGCCTGCAGTATTTGTATAATTTTTGTATATCCATATTGTTAAGCAGTTGTATAATTTGGCTTTGTGTCAACATGTCACTTCCGAATACATCCCTTCTGATTTCTCTTAAGATCGGACATTTACCCATAAAGTGAAAATTATCTTCTCTTTCACCTAAGTTGCACAAAGAGCACACAATGGGTAAATCATCTCTATGAGGTAAGTAGTTCAGTGGCATAAGTTCGCTCCGCAGTTTTACCATCATTGAAATCTCGGCTGTACTATTGTCATCCCTAAAATAATTTTTCTCCTCCAGGTTATGATTCAATTGGCTATATAGTTGTCTGTAGATAGATCCTGTTGCATCATTTAAATATTTATCCCGATGTTTTAAGTCCACTGCAGCAATGAGTTGATAAAGCGAAGTTTCTAATTCTTCACTGCACAGGTTAAAGACTATCCCACATTCTGAAGCAAGTTCCAACCAATCAGCGCACCAACTTGTCTTTGTCCTTATGACCTCAAGAGCTACTATTTTAGGTAGTCGATTATCATCCATCTTCAAGACTTTCGTGACATAATCCACTTGCATTTTTAATGTTCGAATGAACAATGGCGAGATTCCTGTTTCTAACATGATAACGTAGTTAGGTGTGCTACGCGGAAGCTGGAAGATTCTTTTGCAGTAGTATCGTAGAAGTTTTTCCACCGTATCGTACTGCCTTGTACCCCATGTCTGAGCTGCGTAGAAAAGGATTGACGCTGATATCGCTTCAAATAATTTGAATTTACTGCTGTGTGCTATACTTTTGTTATGAAAGCATCTATTCCATGTAGCGCTGATTGCGCATTTTGCCTTCATTAATTTTTCCTTCAGATGTTTTTCCATACTCAGAACTAAGAATTATTTTAGAAGCTATTTCGTCTGGTTATGATATCAATTGCACTAAGTTTGCGAAGTTCGCTCGAGAAACTGCTGAACTATATATTGAGTTATACGACTGGCATCCAATGGCACCACATTTGCACAATATACTTGTGCATGGACCTGCTATTGTTCAACATGCCCTTTTGCCAATTGGGCAACTTTCCGAGGAAGCAGCAGAGGCTAGAAATAAGAATTTCAGAAACTTTCGAGAAAAATGTTCAAGGAAATTCTCTCGTGAGATGTGTAATAGAGATGTTTTTAACAGACTTTTGCTAACTTTCGACCCATTTTTGAGTTGTGGACGCAAACGGCAACATAAAACGATTGGAAGCTTTTTGCTTTTTAATTTTGTATGTTATGAAACCTCACTTAATTTTTTCAATTAAATAAAAAATACAGTTATGAAATAACATTCTAAGCTATTTCCAATAAAAAAAAGCAATAAATATTTTTGACCGGATTTTGAGGTCGAATACGCGACGACGCGTTCTCGGCGTTGAAAAACCGCACTCACTGAGACATTTGCCAGATTGTTTTTATGCAAAAGGTAGTAAAATTTATCAGCGAATGAATCCAAAATGTTGACCAGTTAATTTCTTGTATAATTTTTGTTTACATTATGCCTCTTAAAAATATACTCCTGATAAGAAAACGCGAAACATGCATAGTATAGGCAACGAATGTACATATTTTACTTCCTTCCTGTATTCCTTCTTTGTCGTTTCATAAATATTTTATGACCAGAGTATAGTATATTGGCCTAACCGAAATGTATCAACACGCAACGGCTTCAATTTTAATGCTCCTAAACATTATTAAGTCATTCACTCAGGTTATTTTAAAAACCCAATGAATCACCCACTACCGGCAGAGCTCATGTTATGTTAACAAGGCAAACTCTACTTCCACCATGCAACGCACTGTCCCTGTGCCTAGCTTCAATTCCAACAAAAACGCAAATAATTTTTGTTCCAACTACTTTGTGTATAGTGTTAACTAATTAACGTATATTTATACTCGTTAAACATTCAAAAAATGTTTGTAGCCGAGGAAAAAAAATAGATTTCCCATGGAATTGCAGTAGCAATCTTGGAAGCTTCACTTTATCTTATTTATATTTGTCATGTGCGATGTGCGAACTTCTCATACTCATGCTATTGGTATTTCTTTTCGACAAAAAAATATCGCGTCTCGAAGAAAGTTGACAAACTGCAATTAGCACCTTTTGTAGGAGGGGTTTGCCCATTGGGAAATCAAAATAAAAATAAACTTTTCAAAGTTAACAAAAACAACTTGCAACTAGCGAGACATCAAGTTTCTTGGAGTGATGAAAAGAGTTCAGTAGGTTCACGAGAAAGGTTACAAAGAAAAAATTAGCTTCCGTTTGATGAACACAAATTCCCACACGCGCACTTAACTTTTCTCCTCGGCTCGTACTTCGAAGTTCAAACGTGTAACTCGTAAATGTCGTGGGAGCATTCGTGATGGGATTCCTAAATTAAATAAAAAACGAGGAGCCCTTGAGAAGATAACAATGTTTATTCAGCTTTTTGTGTGTTGTGACATCAAGATTAAGATAACTCAATGACAACAAACTATAAGAACGTTATTTTGGGGAAGGTAATGTTCATGACATGTTGTCATCTAAAGATGATTGATTTATCCTTCTGAGGAACGAAAATATTATGGAAGAAAGTCAGGAATAATTTCTTCATAAGGATAGTGTCAACATTACTCCTACACTAAGTTAAATAGTGGAGGGTAGGTCGATGACGGTGTATTCAATCTGTCGAAAAAGAAGACTTAGAATTTGTTCCCTGCTTGATTAATTAATGAGCCTCGTGTCTGGTTCTTTTGATGGTCCTAACAGATTTTCTGTTTTTGTTTTAAAATTAAATTACCCAGAGAGAAGTTGTACTTGGATCGAAAGTCATTAAAATGTTAAATTAAGTAATACACTCGTATCCATGTTGTTTATCAATTATGTTTCTAAATTTACTTTGATGCCAAATTGTTACACAGATACTTCAAGTTGGAATAGGTAACGTTGTCTTGTATAGGTATTTCATTTCTTAAATTACTCGTGGGAGATATGTATTCCTTCTGTTGGAGAGTGCCGGACAAGTACAAAGGAGGTGTTGGACTGGTTCTTCTTCCTCCTCGTCCATACAAGTTTTGCATATGTTATATGAATAGACCCCTAGCCTGATGGAATGTCATTGTTCTGTTATGACCCCAACTGTGGAACTTATGTTTAATCTGCTCTTAGCTCTGGTGTCCTATCTGTCGAAATCTTCCAAACTTAATTCTGGTGCGCGGCAAATTTGATACACAACAGACAACACTCATGATAAGGAATCTCTTCTGGAATCGAAATTGCTCACAAATGTAAACAACTACTCTCTGAGAGACTTTTCTCACATGGAGCCACACGATTTGGTCCTTACTTCATTTAACAGGACTTCTAATAGGTACCTACTTCTAGACTTTGACATTTGATAGCGGTCATATTCTTCGGCTTTTGGCCTCATGTTGAATGCGGTCTTTATCGAATAAATGCTGTTCTTCAAGTTCCTGTTTTGTACCGATGAAATTAATGTCATTGTCATTGAAATTAATGTCATTGTCACTTCTGATTTTGACTGGTGACCCTTTCTATTTTTTGAAATTGCACGGCAGAGGCGGACAAACGATGAATGCGTCAGTGGACACATTTTTAGCTAACTCGAGATAGGTTGCTCGTACTGTCAGGCTTGTAAAAATAACTCCCCACCTCATTTCTTGTTTTTGGCCGATTGCGGCTTTTCATGGACCAAAGAAGTCAATTCCATCCCTTCATTCGGAGACTCGATTTGGCTTTTTTCGATTTCGCATTCCATACACTTGCGTTGTATAGCTTTGAAAAGGGACTTGGCATTAGTACATGGACGATTCCATGGACCATTCCAGGGACGATATAACTAACAGCTATATCAAATCTACCGGGAAGCAGAATTGATGACAAGAATTAAGCTTAATAGACTCCGCTGGGCTGGACACATATAGCTCGTATGAGCGAAGAGGAAATGCCCTGGAAAGTCCTTCGTGGTACAATTTCATGGCAGGAGACAGCACAGCAGACCAAATTTGCGCTGGAAGGATGGCGTAAACCAGGACGCTCATAGCCTTGGATAGCGGAACTGGACGGCGCGGTGCGGCGGCGTGCGTCAGCCAACAATCGGGACGCATGGAAGAACTTGCCCGGGTAAGGGTTGTAGCGCAGATGAAGAGCCAGGCCAAAGATGATGTTGATGATTCTCAGGAGTACCTAATTTTTTTGTTCGTCGTCGATTTTCTCCTAAGACCTATTTGGGATGCGGTGAAACATAATTTTGAATTCGAAACTGACGATCCGTGATGTGACTTGGTATTCCATATTAATCGAGCTGGAATATGCAGGACGACTGAAGGTTGTAAACCAAAATTAGCTTCACTGTGAGTTTTCATCACAACCATGTTAACACTTATTGCTTCATTTTGAATTTGGAAACTGGTGACGTAATCGTCAACATAATCTTTGTTGATATGTAATGGCTGTACGGCTTCTGGATGTTCTTGATATATTCAGCACTAAACGGAGAGCAAATTGCCCCAAAGACTATTGAGACCATGACATAATGAACAAGTGGGGAGACTGTGCCTCGGTCTCCATATCTCTATTCTCTGTGCAATGTAGGTTTCTGTTATACGAGTATTTTGTACTTTCTTTCCGTGTTTCTATTAGTCTCTCTGTTGATAGCTTCTTGTTACAATCGCTTCGACCGCCAGTGCTGTTGATCAATACAAACTCATGTCTGTTTATTTGGGATGTTGTAGGTATTCTCTTTTGCAAAGTGTACACTCCATCGCCTGTGATATCCCTTTTTCTTACATCATCCTTTGCATGTCTCTGTTCATTTATTTATCATCGAACCAATTGCTATACAGCCCCTGAGATGAGACTGCCGCCTTTCGATGGATCTTAATGATAATAATTTAATGAAGCACATCAGCTTCAGGATCTAGATACTTTTTCTTTTTCTTCATCGAGGTATTCTAAGACGAGTGGAAACGCATGACAGATGCGAGTCTGAGAATCGGATTCATTGGTCTGCTATTTGCTATCCGCCCACGGAACACCTTTGCAAACACCTCTGCAAAAAGATTAGAACCATGTTTGGCATACCGCTAAGAGCGCATCGTGATAAATCTTAAGCAGAAGCAATAATGGCAATCTATCGACACTTATGTATTTGGATACATGCTCCATATGTCTATGGAGTATCGGGTATCGATCTGACTTTGTGGATATCCTCAAGCGGGAACCGGTACTTCTACCGACCATGTTCTTCGAGGCTGCCATTTCTGTAAATCGCTCTCCATTGTACTCGGTATTCTCATTTTGCCTTCCGCCCTATTTTTTTAATAAAAATCTACAAGGATGTTTCCAACGTCATAACTTGGGTAGCATTGAGGGTCCTTTCTTCGACTTCCTAGCAGACACGTCTTACTTCAAAAATAGGCAAATTGCAGTTTTCAGTTTATTTGTGTAGTGAATAATAATGTTCCTTTGATTTGTGCATTAAACTTGTCATATTTCAAAACAACTGATATTTTTCATTTCATTTCATTTCATTTTCCTTTCCCACCTTGGTCACCTTGAAAACAAATGTTTTTTGAGTGAGAAGTTTTCGTGTTATTTCAAGTTTTCTAAAATTGAAAAACAATAATGTACCTACGCCAGAAAATTTTCTAAAGTTTCTTTAAGTTGTTTTCTCTTTGTTAAGCAGTTTATTTGAAAACATGTTCATCGAATTCGCAATGGCATTACATTTTCTTAAAAACACTATATTATCTCTTCTCCCCTTTTCAATTTTATTAAAACTCTGTGTGGGCTTCTGAAAAATGCAGTTGAACAACAAGTTCGAGGAAACTTTTCCCAAGAAATTGAACAACATTTTCTCTCGCCCAATCTCAACCAAAGACCAGATTAAATGCCTGGGAGATGCATAAACATTTGAACTTTAACCTACAGCCAGTGCTGCCGAGTGAAATGTTAGTTTTGATTGTTTACGTTCTACAAAACTGCTAAGCCACTTCAAACTTATGTCAGTCGGATTCAAGTGTTGTTATAACAAGAAAGTAAACTAAAAAAATAAAATGAAATAATAATCTCTTAATCGGACTTCGTCTACGAGAATTCACAGAACAATTTTATCTGAGCGAATGGCCAAGGAAAATACTTGAAAATTGTTTTGTGCATCATCGTCAGAGCAGAGGAATCTTCGCTTGTTTCCATTCCAACCCCCAGTGTCGGGAACTTCTATGCTTCAACTTCAATCATTCCATTTGCCCTGGCATGGCATCGGGACAGAATACAAAATAGAACGAAACGGACGAAACGACTGCAGGGCGATGTGCACTAGCAAAGCAAAAGCTGTTAGCCGTTGGCTATGGCTTTTGGAATTTCACTGATAAATTTCTTCGAAAACTCAGAATTTAATAAAGTTTCTCGATTAAGTTAATATAAATTCATTTGACTCAATTTTTGTTTTTAATCTCCCGGGTGTTTCGTTTCCTTTTCTCCTTCTCTTTTTGAGTTTGACGGCACCATGACCATGGTATCATCCGAGTGCGAAAAAGGGATTTGGATTTAATTTCAACTTTTTTTTTTGTTTTTTTTTTTTGTTTTTAATCACCGACCAGAACGTCAATTGTTGCACAACTCAGGCTCTGTGTCAGTTTCAGCATCCAGGGTTTTTAATTTTGATTTGTTTTTGAGATGCGATTGTGACGGGGATCATGAATTGTTATTATCAGAGATAAATGAACCGCAATATGATGTTTGTTGTGAGCATCGTGCAGTTTCGCAGACGAGATGTACTTAGCAGATATCTATAATGAGTTTGGCATTTTTAATGTTCTGGCCGTTCGAAAACCACGGAAAAAAATTGTTCAACAACCCGCACTGCAACATACATTAACATTCATGCAGATGTGTATTTGTATAGCATGTTGTTAGTTTCAGTATGTAGCAATTTGATTTTATGTTGGATTGAAAACTAAGAGATTTTTAACTTTTTAAATTAAAATGTAAAATGCATGTACCCGCATTTGTGGCAGTTTGGGGGGTAAGGATCTGCCATTACGTAATTATCAGAACCCACAATTTTAAATTTGCGTAGGTACCTATGTGGTGGTAACACATCGAATGGAACCTTTGCATATTAATTAATTTATGGAGCTGTCTTCCTAGACCTCGATGGATTCGGACGTTTCCGAAAACGTCAACTGGCTGAAAATATTCATTTTGTACCGAAAAACGAGTAGAGAGTTAGCGGAAGGAGGAGCACAGGCTGACCTTGAGCCAAGTTCAAGTTCAAGTTAATTAAAATGTGAAAAGTCTCCACAACTCGATCCTACTCTCTACTCACGAACTTATCCAGCTCTCAATCCACTGTCCAGCGAGTCCAGCCTGAAAAACTGCAAGTGAGATTGCCAAGTTTTGAGCCCTTTTGCTTTTCCAAACCGAATTAGCATTCCAGGATGTGAATTTTTTAACTACCTTAACATTATTGCTACTTGTGGTGACGTTTTATCCTAGGCGTTTGACAGAATTTTTGCTTTGTTTCATCCTTTGCTATTGTTAATAATTAATAAGTGTTTCATCATCATCAACGCCTTGGCCAATAAAGTTTCTCCCTTCAATTGCGCCACAACTGGGATCCGGTTCGAGCTTCATTTAGCAAGTTCTTCCATTCTCCCACTGTTGGCCAACGTCATCCAGTTCCACACCCCAAGACTTTGGGCACCCTGGTCTAAGCCATCCTTCCAGCGCAAATTTGGTCTGCAGCGCTGTCTCCTACCGTGAATTGTACCGCAAAGGACTTTTCGGGCCGGTTTCTCTTCGCTCATTCAAGCAAAGTGTCAGGCCCATCGGAGTCTTCCAAGCTTAATTTTTGTCATCAAGTCTGCTTCGCGGTAGATTTGATAAAGCTCGCGGTTGTGGTTATATCGCCTCCGGAATGTAAAGTAAAGTAAAGTAGGCCTTCCATCGGAAACGGTCCCTCGCATGTATACTCTCCAGTCGCCAAAACCAAGCGCTATCGCATCCGGAGTCACTTGGTCCTTGTAATCGTCTTTTCTTTGTTTTCGGGACTAAATCTATATCTTGGCACAGCTCGTACAGTGCGCGGTTGAACCCCCTTCTCCATTCGCCATCGTCACACCGAAAATCCGTCGAAGACGAAAGTGCACAGTATCAATTCCCCGTTTTTACTCATCGTCCAACACTCGGCGCCGCCGTAGAATAGGACTAGAAAATTCAAAGTTTTGTATAGCAGACACTTTATCTTTCGATTGAGGAGTTTTGAACCCAGTTGTTTTGCCAAACCGAAGTAGCAGCAATTCGCTAGGGTAATTCTTTTTCGGATCTCCACTAATGTGTCATTTGTGAGATTGATGTTTGTTCCAAGGTAAGACTCCTTAACTACCTCGAAATTGCTGCTAACAACAGTGACGCTAGGCGGTGGACAGATGTTGCTTTGCTTGTTGATAGCATGTACTTTGTTTTGTCCTCATTCACTCCAAGACCAACGAGTTTTGCCTGTTCTTCAATCGCTGTGAAGGCCTCAAGCACAGCATTCTTGGATCGACCGATGATGTCTATGTCGTCCGCATAGCCTAGGAGCTTGGTAGATTCGTTGGAAATAGTGTTTTCCATGCTCACACCTGCCTTGCGCACTATCTGATTTAGGACTATGTTGGAGAAATCACAAGACAGCGCATCTCCTTGTCTAAGCCCTGTTTGAAACAACTCGGATGAGCTGTTCTGTTACCCATTGTTACCCGGATTCAGACATCGCCATCATAAGCTCTTGGCGATGTATGCTATCATAAGCAGTTTTGAATCGATGAAAAGATGGGGGGTTTCGACTTGAAATTCGTTGGTCTTTTCCAGTATTTGCCTCAGTGTGAATATTTGGTCTATCGTTGTTCTGCCAGGCCTAAAGCCACACTGGTACGTGCCGATTGTTGAGTGGCAGAACGGTTAAGGACGCTTACATAGTACGTTGGATAGGATCTTGTATGCAACATTAAGCAGGGATAGGCCTCGATAGTTTTTGCAGGACATAGGATCACCTTTTTAGTAGCTGGGGCATATGGAGCTTATAGACCAGTCAGTAGGCATGCATTCTTCCTTCCACAATTTGTTTCAGGCGGGTCATCAAAACGCCTCCTCCATATTTAAAGAGTTCCGCAGGTATGCCATCCGACCCGGTGGACATATTATTTTTTAGCTTCTTTTACCTCTTCTGTACTGGGGGCTGGGACTGGGTCTTCATTGACTGATCTTGCTTCTCTTTCCTCGCTCGCTCGACATTATGCACATTCAGCAGCTTTTGGAAGTGCTGCTTGAAAACATCTACAATTCCCTGTGCTTCGGTGACTAGGATTCCTTCACTGTTTCGAAGAACCTGTGTCCCGGTTCTGAAACCAGGAGCTAATTGCTTCGACATTTTGAAGAAACGTCCGGTGTTGTTCTTGGCCAGAGGCCCTTCTAGACGTTTGAGCTGAGAAACTGCGGATGCTCTTTTCTCCTTCGCAGGGTCTTTTTCTCATTTCTTCTTTTTGCTCGGTGCTCTTCTCTTGCTGCTCTTGTTTGCCGTTGCAGTATCGGCAAACGTGGATTTCTCATCTCTTTTTTTCAATAACGCTAACGCGCATTCATCATCATACCACGGGTTCTTTTTCGGGAGTGGCTGGTAACCTATGGTGGTCTCGGCTAAATTTTTGATTACTTCGCGTCTTCGCGATATTGGTTCAGGATATCAGTTCAGTTGTTATAATTACATATCTATCTCAACATTTTTTCTGCGAAATGTGACGCTCTCACCAAGTCACCATTTTGATTGTTCTTTTCGGATCATAGCATATTATTTTTCCCCCAATTGACCATACGATCTTTTTTCTCTTCCTCCTGACTGAATATTCTCAAACGAGTAACCGACATTCCCAATGTGTTCTTCCAATTTTGAGCATGTCAATATAAACCGTGCTGAGCTGAAGTTTGAAGAATCTTGTCCCTACGTCATTTCCTTGATTCGACTTACTTTGGCTTTTTGATCGATAGTGGCCACACTGATTGTGGGTTGGATTTTTGTTGAAAGGTGAAAAATGACCTTTTAATGTACTTGACAGAGATGAGACAATTTATTTCTTGTTCATAATCCTTAGGTTCCATTCATGTAGTACATGCTTCTTACCAAGTCATCCCAAGGATATCTTGCAAAGTAATCCGATGGTGTTTGCTTCGTTTCTAATCTTGTTAATATTTTATGGAATTCATTATTGTGGGGAGAAGTGGGCATAATATTCGCTGTCTGCTTTATTTAAATATTTCAAGTCTTGGATTAACATTCCATCTAATAACTGAAAGGTCTGTCGTAAGGGCTGCTTACAGTAAGTTCATATTTTTTTGCTACCAAAAACTTAATTCAATTCGACGATCTTGAAGGTTTGTGTTTACGCCGATGTATTCGAAGCCAAATTATAGCTGATATATTAATGAAAATATTTATTGTAGTATCAGTCAACATATCTTTGATTTTATATAACTTAAGTTCTCCCAAAATACAATAAGACGAAATTTCTCTTTCGAAGAAAACTACCATAGAAATCATAACGAACATAAGCATTTGACCTCAAATATGAAGACTATTTCTGATGGTTTCATGAAATTCTTGCTCTTAATTCGTTACATTTTCATTAGCAGAATTAGTTTCTGTTATCTGAATCTATTTAAATTGATTTTTGGTTCAGAAACGCCGCCAAAGCCCACATGACATGCTGTTTAATCTGGCCCAGTTCGATGGTGCATCGTAAAGCTCAATAAAACCTATAAAATTTTCACTTTCAACAATTTAATTGATACCAAATGAAAATACATTTCATTGGCAACCGAAGAACAAAAAAATCACAGTCGTGCGTCACAAATTCTATTAGACAGAGCATTTTGAACGTATGATGTTGCTTCTAAATATATCGCTTTTGGTGCTCTATTTTTTTAGTATTTTTGTCTGAGAATGTATTTTTTTAGAGTAGAATATTTGTTGGTACTCACCAACAATTTATCACAAATATAAAATTTTTTAAACATGAAAACCTATGGCGACAATTTCATTTCAACTGATCGATTTAAACTGCACGTAAAATTCATTTGAATCAAGGCAAAGTTGAAAGGACATCGTTGGGTGCTCAATGAAACGATAACTTTTAATAAATGTTCTTTACTGAAATGAGAAATTATTTTCTGACCAAGAACAGTAAACTTAAACTGAAATAGAGCAGAGGGTTTTCCGTTTGATAAACCATTGAACAGTTTGCAATAATACAATACGAACCACACTGATGACAACTTCATACATAGCTATACTCTTATGCTTCTTTAAATATAGGAAACTAACCAATATTCCCTATATTTGTTAATTTGTCAGTGAGACAACATGTTGGTCGAGGTGTCGAAAATATCGCTGCCGTTCAGGCGTCCGTAGCAAACGATCCAAATCAGTCAACTCCACAACGTTATCAAGAATTGAACATCATATAGACCCAATTTTGGTCCGAATTGGAAGATATGCATTTGAACGACATGTACTTAGTTTCAAAAGGGTGGTGCCATAAGCCACGCACATCGATTTTTAAAAAAGTAAGTTTGATAAGCGTTTTATTTCAAGTAATCGGCTAGTCGATTGGCTGACTCATTCATGCTTCTAGACTACTTTCTTTGAAGGTATCTACGTTAAGTCATTGGCTTATGTCAATGCGAAGGACATGTGGTATGAGCTCAGTGTTAACATTGACCAAATAGTGTTCGAATGGGCCAAGATGCATGGCCGATCTATTATAAACAGGGTTCAATGAATCGAACGCCTCAAACGTGTCCGCAAATTCCATATGAACAAAGCCCAGTTACAGTTAATAAACAAAAATTGGTGAAGTCCTCAATAAAAAATCCCAGATCGACAAAGTCCTTAACTACCGCTGACATCAAGGTGTTTTATTTCAATTATGTAAATGTTGTCTGCGTATCCTAATATCTGGACGAACTGATGTTAGAGTTGGAGTTCTGCACAATCTTTTCACGAATGATGTTGTTATTATATATTTAATCAATTCGACATCTTTTTGGCCAACTGGAGTCTTAGTTTACGAATTTATGAATAAGATGAACAAAAATAAAAATCCTTTTCATCAGAACCAGACATTGCGTTTACGAAGACAAAGTAGCTCAAACAGATATTACTTTTAAAACGTAAATGGACTTCGGACTAAGACCAACTTGATATACAAAATGTCAATAATCTTCCTCATGATTTTATTGTTCTGACGGAAACATGGCTGAACAGCTTTATCCTGGACTCAGACCTTTTTGAAGCATTCTACCAAATCTTAAGACGATATCGGCATTTAATAGAGGACTCTGAAACTCTGGGAGATGGCATTCTAGTGGTGATCACACATTCTTTTGTGTGCCACCTTGTTGACGACTTCCGATCTACCCATATTGCAGTTCTGTGTATTTAGAATCAAATGGAAACTGGACATCTACTCTCAGTTACTACTTACATTACTCCGAGCTCTAACAGAAACATTTTTGAAAATTTAAACCAATGCATCAAGCAAATGTATTGCTGGAACCTGAAGGTGAGATTTTGATTATTGGAGATTTTAACCTACCAAATCTAAACTGGATAAGACAAGACAACGACAGTGCTTCAAGTGTAAAAGAGATATTTTTACTGACTATATGTCCTCTTATTGCCTGCGCCAACAAAATTAAGTGACCAATGACTCGGGAAAGACTCTGGATTTTATATTCTTCTCTCTCAATATAAACACTGCTGCTGCTGTAACACGATCTAAAAATATTTTGACCGCTGAAAATCGTCATCATCCAGCCCTGGACATCGCCTTAAATCTTCTAGCAACCAATATAATACCAAACTTGAGTTTAACTTTTCAAAATGTAATTATGTCTTAATGTAATCTGTTAAGTATGATCGATTGGGATGTTTTATTTTATAATTACAATATTTACGAAATGTGTAACGTATTCTATAACACCCTGCTCAACTACTTCTGTGATATTGTACTATTTAAATACCTCAGAATACTTCAAGTACACCACCATGGTTTGAGAGTCATCTTAAATTCTTAAAAAGCAAGAAAAAAAACCAAGTGTCGACTAAATAAGAACTGTTGGAGATTATACAACCTTAAACATTAGTCTACTTTTTACTGAATACTTGAATATTGCCTACGATAGCTAATATACTTAAATTAGCAGCCGAACCAGTAGCTACCTTCTCTTCTTCAACTACTATTAATCCCTTAGTAATTGCTAACATGTTTGCTTAAAATAAATAAATAGAGTGGCGCGACAGCTCTTGAAGAGCCAAGGCCTAAGTGGCTTACTCTCATCAACAATTCTCTGAGTGCGTGTGAAGAATTGAGGGGACCTACAATTTAACGCCGATTCCGAACGGCAGAGTTGAGAAGCACCTTTTCATGACAGATTGATACTCTTGGGAGATTTGTCAGCTCTTCGCAAGAGGCAGTGCCCGTGAAAGATGAAAGAAAAACTTGGCCTGAGTAGGACTCGAACCAACGACGTTCTGCTTAGCAGTCAACGCACTTACCAACTAAGCTACGGGCAACTACATGTTTGCTTACTGCTTCAAAATTGCTTTTGAGACAACTGACTATTGTGACATCTCTTGTAATTCTTCTTCTTCTACTACTTCTTTCTCTCATCTAAACTCTATAAACTTTAATATTGAATTTAAAACTGTAAAGGTTAATATTCTAAAGGACAATGACCATTTTTGGGCCCAGTGCGTACACACATAAGACAGGTATCAATAAAAAGGTGACATTTTAGCTGAATATATATTTCAAATATTTTCAAATTCAGTTTTGTAGTTTTCGAGATATTTGAGCTTGAAGTTGTATATGAAGAATCACAAAAATTGGTTATTTTCACTATAAAAGCCAATAACTTCTGACTCATTAGTTTTACGGAAAAGATTTTGGTACCAAATGAAAGATCATAAAAATATTTTTCTTAACAAATCAGTATTTTTTATATATATTAAGTACATGATCATATACAAAGCTTCGATTTTGTTTGAAAACATATTTTTAAGCTGCTATTCAAATGCAGATATTTTGAAAATATCAGTGATGACATATCTATTTTTATACATAGTTCTAATCCTTATTTAATAACCTTTAATTTGATATATAAATCAATAATATTTTCTTACATAAAAACCATCTTATTAAAAAAGTTCTTCTGAAAATAAAAATTTTATTTTATATTCTTTTTACATTTTTCTCAGAAAAAAATCACATATTTTTTTATGCTAACTAAAATTCATTCAACGTTTATTTAAAGTCTTCATTTAATTTCTTTTTTTGTCTTCATCACCGTTTTCATCAATAAGAACACTATCTAAATATAAAGCTGGTGGTGGTTATATTTGTACCATGGCGTGCATAACCCAAGTACCATAAGATACTCATTACATGTGCGAATTATGTTTTAAGCAAAACAATCAATTTCAGTTTCATCAATTTTATTTAATTTTATTTTAATTTTATATTTATGCAAATAAATTCTAATTTCTAAGTTTTAAATGTCTCAAAATTAATTTGATGTTGACAGTTCGAATACAAGGCTTATAATGAATAATTGAAGTCGTGTATGGAGATAAAAAAGAATACCCATGCCGATCCCGATATATACGCACAGTTGGAAATGAACAGTTGTTCGATCTTATGTCCAAGAAGAGAACATACATACTCTTTTCCAAATAATCATTCTCATTCTTATACGTAAGCTTTTAGTAGCTGTTTATTACAGTGGAACATTTTATGTTCTTTAACTGAAAGAAAGTGGGATGTTGATGTTGTTGACATGCTATTTGTAAGAGCATGTAACTCCTCCCATCGTTGTTAAAGGAAAGAGTTGAATGATCTTTGGTACAACTGCAATAATGAATAATTCATATGTATTGAAATGGTGCACTGGGGCGTATGAGTAATCTTTTTTTTTTGTTTTTTGTTTTT
Source organism: Sphaerophoria taeniata (assembly GCA_943590905.1). Taxonomy (NCBI): domain Eukaryota; kingdom Metazoa; phylum Arthropoda; class Insecta; order Diptera; family Syrphidae; genus Sphaerophoria; species Sphaerophoria taeniata. Next base: position 202,574,061 of record OX016540.1, read on the forward strand.
TTTTTCAATATGTTTTGTCTGTTTAGTTTTAAATACTTATCAGAAATAAATATCAAGTAGAATCTTGAGCTAGCGTTTAATTTGATAAGCAAATCAAAAGGAACAAAAGTTTTATTTCAAATCAAATTTTGAGTTTGTTTGTTGTTTTTTTTTTATATATTGGCTTATATGCAATTTTTAAATGAATATTATTTGACTCGGTTAATCTTTCCGATTTGAATAATTTTATGATTTATAAATCTTAAATAAATATAGTCTATAAAAAAATTAAAATTCAGTACATTGTATGTGATGTAGAGTTCAATTATTTTATCTTACAAATTTAATTTACATAGAAATTGGTTAAATAGTGTCCAAGTTCATATCCAAGTAAAAAGAAAGGGCAAAAAAAATACTTAATTTTTCAGCTATATTTTTTTTTTTTACATCCATCAAGTTTGATTTTGTTTCCGGTTTTTTATTTTTTGCTTGTGAACCTTGCGTTTGTTTGTCTCTACCGTAATTTTATTGTCTTTGGTCACAGTATGTTGAATGAATCGAGGTGCAAGTTTGTTACGCCTATCATCTTTTTCGTAAATTGTTTCCTGGCTTTGAAATACAGGAGGTTTATAACGACTTTCATTGCGATGATTAATAATATTTTCTTTTTTCCTTGAACTTCTTTCATAAACTAAATTGCGCAAAAACTCATAGTTTTTAATGTGGTTTCTTAAATATTCTTGTTCATTTACAAAGTTTTTAGGTTGAGGGAAAATACTTCTCTTATTGATATGGCCTGTAAGGATTTCTAGAGGGGCTAGGTTTGTTGTGGAATGAATAGAACTGTTGTACGTAAGCACAGCTTCATCCACTATTTCGTTTATTGATTTGCTACTATTTTCGGACTTAATTATTCTTATCAATTCAGTAAGGGTTGAATGGAATCGTTCAACAGGCGAATTACCCGTTGACGTCTTTGCACATATTGTATGAAAACTTATTTCGTAAGCTGACAAAAACTCCTTAAAAAGTGTTGATAAGAACTCGCTACCATTGTCTGTTATAACTTTTTCAGGAAGACCGTGATGAGAAAAAAAATGTGTTAAGCATTTGATTATGCATAAACTATTTCTAGATTCTAGTATATAAACACTTGCAAATTTACTAAATTTATCCAGGATAGTAAGAAAATGTTCTTTCTGGACAAAGTATATATCCATGTGTAAAATCTGCAATGGTCTTGTAGGGGTTTCCGAAATCTCAAATTGAATTGCCTTAGCTTGCCTGTCATACTTATATTTCGCACAAATTTCACAAACATAAATTATTTTTGTGATAAGGTTTTTCATTTTAGGAAAGTAGTATTTTCTTCTTAACCCTCCGTGCACCACGTGGGGTTTAATAGACCCCAGCGAAACAAAAATCGTTGTATCTTTTTAAACGGCAGCGCAAATTCCACGAAACGTCGTGTAGCTGGAGAAAAGACATTGCTGGATCGCATAGTAACAGTCATTTATAAGTAGTGTTGGATGCGCAGCTCATGGCTGCTCTCAAAGTTTGGCAGGGTGTCACAAACCCCACGTGGTTCGGGACGTCGTCTAAACGATTGGACTGGGATCTCAATGGGTCAAATTTTGTTTGATTATTTTTATTTTATTTTTTTGTTCCCAAAATCATTAAGCCTCTTAATAAAAGGCAATAAGAAGTTTTTTGTTAAGTTTTTTTTTTAGAATGTTAACAGTAGGAAGGTGGTATCCTCAAGTTATTAAAAACGTACAATTTTTGTTAAAATGCTAATAAACATTAAAAATGTTTACTATTTTTAACATATTTGTTTTATTTTTATCTCCTCATAGTCCAGAAATAATATTAATATCAAAAAAATAAAGTTTGAAAAGATAATCTTTATATATAAATAGAATGAAGTTTGGGGTATAGGAAACCCCACATGGTGCAGGACGTAACTTTTGCCCACGTGGTGCACGGAGGGTTAAATTATCATAGCTTTCATTAATTCCCCTATGCTTTGAGGTCTGATGTTATTGACGTACTACATTTTCCTGATCATCTATTTCTGTTAGGTCTTGTACAAGTGTGTTGCATCGAATCAATTTAAGGTTTTTACTGCTTAAATATTTGGTGAAAACATGCTGAACTACTTTAAAAATTGAATCTTCAACTAGAATAGCTGTTATTTTTCTAATGCTTGTATAATTATTTAAAATTTAAAAAATGATGCTTTCATCATGTATATCTCTGCATTCAAAAGTGATTCTTTTTTTCTTTTTAAATAAAATTTTGAGGGTTGACTTTAACAATTGTATTTTATGTTCGTTTGCTATTATAATGATTTGATTCGAAAATTCATTAAGAGGTCTCTCAGAAATATGGATCCCGTCGTTGATGTTTTCTTCGGCAGAGTGAATGGTGTCAATACTTTCGCTGTCGTCAAGGTTATTGATCATTGACATTTCATCAGAATTTTCTGCCTGGCTGTCGATTAATTCATTTGCGTGAAGTTCAATGCGGGATAACGCATCGGCGTTTGAATTGAGTAAACCTTTTTTACATACAACTGTATAATCGAACTCTTCGAGTCTCAAACGCCAACGTACCAGTTTAGAATTTGGTTCCTTTAAAGAGAAAAGCCACGTTAAAGGTTTATGGTCGGTTATAATTTGGAACTTTCTGCCATAGATATATGGCCGGAAATGCTTCACGGCCCACACAATAGCCAAGAGTTCCTTCTCAATTGTACTGTAATTTTGTTCCTTTTTTGACAGAGTACGACTTGCAAAACAAACCGGTCTGTCTGAACCTATAGGTCCTTGTGAAAGAACAGCACCAATAGCAACGTTACTCGCATCTGTAGTAGGGTTGAATGGTTTGGCAAAATCTGGGTACTGCAATATTGGATCATTGCATAAAAGGTTCTTGCATAATTCAAAGCAATTAATATATTTGGAATTTAAAACAATTCTATTTCCCTTACGGAGACACTCGGTCATCGGTTTGGTTATGTTCGCGAAATCCTTAATAAATTTTCGATAATAACCAAGGAGTCCCAAAAAGGATTTGATTTGCCTAGATGTTTTAGGTATCGGGAAATTTTTGATGGCATCAATTTTATCAGGGTTTGGTCTTACACCTTCTGATGTTACCAAATGACCTAAAAATGAAACCTCCTTTCGAAGAAACTCTGATATGCTTAGTTGTAATTTGAAATTAGTTTGTCTGAGCTTTTCGAAAACTAGTTTTAAGTTATGGATGTGCTCTTGCAAGGAAGTTGAGTATACAATGATGTCGTCCATGTATACTAAGCAGACTTTACCTTGCAAGTCCTGCAAGATGTTGTCCATAACGCGTTGAAACGTAGAACGGGCATTCTTAAGGCCAAATGGCATACGTATGAACTCGAAATGCCCGTTGTCGACTGAGAAGGCAGTTTTTGGTATGTCATTGGGGCTTACCTGAATTTGATGAAAACCCGATGCCAAGTCCAAAGTACTAAAATACATACATTTTCCAAGTTTATCTAGAATATCCGTAATATTTGATATAGGATACTTGTCATTTTCTGTCACGTTGTTTAAACGTCTATAGTCAACGACAAGTCTCCATTTTGTCTTACCACTAGAATCTTTTTTCTTTGGAACTATCCAAATCGGAGAAGACCATGGCGAATAACTTGGGCCAATAATACCTTGAGAAAGCATTTCCGATACTTGTTTTCGTATTTCTTCTTTATGAATTTGTGGGTACCTATACGATTAAGTATAAATAGGGTTCACATTTTTGGTGTTAATAAAGTGTTTTGCCTCATTAGAAAAGGTAAGTATATCTCCTTCTTTGTAAAAAATGTCTTCGTAATTTAAACATAAAAACTCTATTTCTTTTTTTTCTTCAGAATTAAGATGATCAGTTCGTATCAAATCACGAACATTGTAATTATTTTCATAATCTGGACTATTTATTGAAAAGCTATGTATTTCAATAGCGTTTTCTGTGCTTATCGACTGGACTTTAAGAGGTTGTTCAATAACAAAAGTTTGTGAAAAATTACACAAATTACTGACTTCCATTAAAGCATACCAATTTTCTGCACGATAAAGCCCTTCTGAAATATAAAGACCATTATTGATCATCATAGGTTTAACATATATGTCTCAAAATTCTGTTTCTACTGGAAGTCGACATATATTTTTATTTAAGCCCAAGACAACATATTTTTTCGACATTATGTTTGGTTTAAAATTAAGTGGTATGCTGACAAGATTATTTTCTAATATAGAATTCTTTAAATCTATTTTGAAACCAAGTAGTTTTAAAATTTCAGTTCCTATGAGACCATCAAAATAATTGTGGAAATTGAAAAGTAAAAAGGAAAGTGGTTTATTTGTTTTAAGTTCCAATAGGCCATTCAAAATAATTTCCTTATTAATTGATTTCGTATTGAAAACGGTTTTTATTTCTAAAGGGTCTATTGTTCTAATATACCTGGTATCAACTACATCCGGATTAATAAATGATTTGTTACTACCAGTGTCAATAAGAAATTTAAGTTTTTGTTTGTTTAAAGTTATTATTATGTAAGGAAGCAAGTTAGCATTAAAATTATTTATGTCAAGATATCCTATTGAGGGTCCGAGGCTAGTGAGAAAAAATTTTCGTCATCTATCTCATGAAATTTATTTTCTGCTGCCATGTTTTTAACAGAATTCTTGTCGGTATACAAATCTTGAGATTCGTTCATTTTTCGATGAACCTCTTGAAGCAATGAATTATTCTGACTTATACTTGACTCAATATTGTTCATCAAATTGCTGTTTCGACTTTAAAGACTTTTATTGTTTTGGTAGGAACTACCGTATGAATTTCTACTGGTGTTACCACTACCTAATTCCATCGGTTCACTTGATGAAAATCTTCTCATTTGAGAACTGGGGTTATTACTTCTTGGAACTTGAAATCTTGAAAAGTTTTGTCTTGGATTGTTTGGCGTGAAAGTTTTATGAGGGGTTTCTTGAGAGCTGAAGGGTTGAGAATATTGTGTTGCGTTAGATTGGGTGAAATGGCTTGGAGAATTACCAATTAGGATATTTTTTAGGATATTTCAAAATGATTAGGATAAAAAAAACTAGTTGGGATTCCGATGCTGGGAAGTTGGCTTGGGATTCTGGCTTGATATTTGGATGGGACTCTTTCGGGAAATACAGGTTCTCTTCAGTAGACTGCGCCAATTATGTTTTAAGCAAAACAATCAATTTCAGTTTCATCAATTTTATTTAATTTTATTTTAATTTTATATTTATTCAAATAAATTCTAATTTCTAAGTTTTAAATGTCTCAAAATTAATTTGATGTTGACAGTTCGAATACAAGGCTTATAATGAATAATCGAAGTCGTGTATGGAGATAAAAAAGAATACTCATGCCGATCCCGATATATACGCACAGTTGGAAATGAACAGTTGTTCGATCTTATGTCCAAGAAGAGAACATACATACTCTTTTCCAAATAATCATTCTCATTCTTATACGTAAGCTTTTAGTAGCTGTTTATACAGTGGAACATTTTATGTTCTTAAACTGAAAGAAAGTGGGATGTTGATGTTGTTGACATGCTATTTGTAAGAGCATGTAACTTGCGCAACACCCAACGGTTCGCATACCAACAAGACAATTGCAATAATATGTCTTAATTCCATTGCAACTGTTTGCATCATTTGGTTCGTTGCTCACTAGTATGTAAGTGAAATAGATTTGTCCACTTATGTGCCGCGACTTGATTCTTCCCCTCATTAAAAAATTGTTTCCAACTAGGCTTGGGTCAGCTAAGCTAATACGCTCACGGCGTTCGCAGACATCTATAACGTAGTCGCCATTTTCTTTTAAATGCTCTACACAATAGGAGCGGTCTTGCTTTATTTGATAGTTCCCCAAAGATATTTTTCGAAGCTCCACTAAATTGAGAAGCGGGAAGTTGTCAAGACTTGTAATTTGCCCATTAATACGAAGAAATGCAGCCCTTGCTCTATTTAGATATTGCTCTTTAACAAAATCTCCTAAATAATTTGGAGTGTTTAATTTATTTAATGCCAACTCCAGGAAAGAGCTCGCGTCTATTAATGGATGGAATTTATTAAGAAGCGCAGCTGCAATTTTAAATGACCCGCTGCTAAGCTGTTGAAGTCCTGCCGAAACAGCTTAAAATCTCTTTTAAATCGGCCGTTTACAACTTCAACGACCCATCGAACCATTGTTACACATCTTGACCTATTCGCTTGTGCTGTTGTGAGTTGAAAATTACCTCCCAACACAGATTCAGGCATGTGAAACATGTAACCATAGGATTCTACCCGTCACAAGATGTCATCATAAACCTTTTGACCAAATTCTGGTGACTGTAGGTGTTTTTTTGAAAATTATAATTAGAGCTTTTTTGCAAATAGATGTATGTGCCGTTCTTTGAAAACAAAAATCTTTATTTTCAGAAGAATTTTTTTAATAAGATGGTTTTTATGTAAGAAAATATTATTGATTTATATATCAAATTAAAGGTTATAAAATAAGTATTAGAACTATGTATAAAAACATATATGTCATCATTGATATTTTCAAAATATCTGCATTTGAATAGCAACTTAAAAATATGTATATGATCATGTACTTAATATATATAAAAAAGTACGATGATTAAGAAAGATATTTTTATGATCTTTCATTTGGTACCAAAATCTTTTCCGTAAAACCAATGAGTCAGAAGTTATTGGCTTTTATAGTGAAAATAACCCATTTTTGTGATTCTTCATACATCAACTTCAAGCTCAAATATCTCGAAAACTACGAAACCGAATTTGAAATTATTTGGAATATATATTCAGTGTTACCTTTTTATTGATACCTGTTTTTTGTGTGTACGCACTGTGCCCAGACTTGTATGAAAAGTGGTTATTCTCCTTTGACGATTGTTCTAGTCAAGAACCTGGCGGAGTTCCTTCCTCTATTTTTAAGAATTGTGTTGATCATTTATCTTATCATTTATGTGTTTTATTCAATGAATCTGTTAAAAACTCTATCTTCCCTTCTATTTGGAAAAGTGCCTATATCACGCCAACTCATACAAAACGTCAAAAAATGGAATTAAAAACTATCGTCCTATTGCCAAGTTATCCGCAATACCTAAATGGTTTGAGTCCATTATTTGTAAGCACTCTTTCCTTTTATTGTAGTTCAATTGTTTTTGAAAGTCAATATAGTTTTATGGAAAAGAAGTCGACTGTTACTAACTTATTTAATTTTACCTTGTTTTGCTTAGATGTATTTGACGACCGTGAACAAGTAGATTGTGTGTTTACTGACTTCAGTAAAGCCTTTATGACAAGTTATGCCATACAACGCTGATAAAAAATGGGCAATCTTGGTTTTAGCTCTAGGATTCTAAAATGAATATCCTATATCAAAGGGCACGGTAGTGCCCAGCCAAGTTCTCTAGCAACTTTGGCACTACACCCTTATTTACAGGAAACAACTCAGGGCATTTTCCACACCTCTCTAACTTCTATACAAAAGAAGCCAAAATTTTCAACTCACATTATTTGTTAATTGAGTTGATTTTTTGACCAATTTATGTAATTATTGTAATAAGTGGAAATTTAGTTTAATTAATTTAATTAATAATTTAGACAGCCCTGGCCAGTCACAGCATTGAAAGCGGTCATTCTCCAAACTTTGAAGGCGTGGAAGTTCTACAGACCGAGAAACATGTTTCGAAACGGTACACGTTAGAAACATTACATATCCTCAACAACAAAAACAACATGAATCGAAAACATGACACTCAAAACATCTCTGCTGTCTATTGCTCTCTTCTCTCTTCTTAAATGTAATTTGTGCCCTATTCAAAACAGACTTAACTTCATTCCTCGAAGTGCTAAACATATTTATTATTTATTTTCAATTTATTTAAATGTTTTGACAATCCCTTTTCTTTTTTGTTTAAGTGAGTACACTTTATTGTTTTGTATTGCATTTATCTAACTAAGATTATTTGTATTTTTGTGTTAATAAAGTTCCCCTGAAGAAGGCAGCAATCCCAGCCAAAACGTTGGGAAAGTTAATGTAACTTAATTGTTTCATTGCAAAAATTACAGCGACCAAAAAAGCCGACGGAAAACTAAATTTCCACTTATTACAATACATTATTTGTTAAGCTAGTCAAGAAGAAGCACCTCAGTAAATTTCAGATATTTAGCATAAGTAGTTTCTAAGATACAATGTTCCAAAAATCACGAAAACCGTAACTGACTGACTCACTGACAGATCATCAAAATTATGAAGCACTTCCCCTTGCCTTAGAAACTTGAAATTTGGCACAGTGATAGGTCATGTAGTACATACAAAGGAAAAAAATCGAAAATTTGAAATTTTTCAGTCAGGGGCGTGGTAGCCGCCTACTTTTACATTATTAGTATAAATTATATGGAGCACTTTGGAGACCAGTAGAATCATGAAATTTAGCAAACAAGTACAACGTGCAAAAGCACAAATAAAATATGAAATTTATGATTTTCAACTGAGGGGGCGTGGTACCCACCCATTTAAAAATAAATTTTATAAAATATATGGGGCACCTTGGATCATCGTAGAATATTGTAATTTGGTAAACTAGCAATTCTGCCAGTCAATATGTCTTTCGAGATTTTCACCTTATCAAAAAAAAAAAAAATCTTTGCAAAAAGTAATGATATCACACCAAAAACATAAATGTAAAAAAAGAGACAAGTTCTCTCGTACAAAAATTCTGCCTAACAAATCAGCCACGAAAAGTAATGAGATCTAAAGAACGCCAAGTTCTAAGATTCAGCAAGTACTCGTAGGTGCATTGCAAATGTTTTAATTGGACTTACATCGAATCAACTATTAGTTTTGAAAGAAATTTGTAAAATAATGTAAATTAGTTAATTTTTTTTTTACTTGGCAGGTTTTCTCTTAGTAACCTTCTATTTTTAAGTTAAGTTTGGAAAACTTGCTAAGTAAAAAAAATTAACTAATTTACATTATTTTACAAGTTTCTTTCAACACTAATAGTTAATTCGATGTAAGTCCACTTAAAACATTTGCAATGCACCTACGAGTATTTGCTGAATCTTAAAACTTGGCGTTCTTTTAGATCTAAATTAAGATTTAAATTACAGAAATCACTGTCTAGTTTTCTTTAATGAACATTCCACTAATTGTTAAGTCAACTCCGGTGTCCCTCAGGGTAGTCACTTAAGACCAATTTTACGTACATATATTATTTATTAATGAATAAGCTTTGAATATTAAAAACTCTTCTAAACTAATCCATGCAGATGACGTTAAAATTTTTAAAAGTATTAAATCTCAATCCGACAGCTTGTTATTACAGGAACCCCTTATTCTTTTTCGGGAGTGGTGCAATCTTAATCGTCTTGTCTTAAATGTTGACAAGTGTAAAAGTATGACTTTCAAACGCAAACAAAATCCTTTTGTATTTAGTTATATGATTGATCTGTCACCGTTAAACAATGTATTTGTATTCTCTGACCTTGACCTTGGTATAATCCTGGATTCAAAACTAACTTTTAACTTTCACTAGGACTATATAACTGAAAAAGCCAATAGAATCCTTGGATTCATAAAGAGTTTTAGTCACGACTTTCAGGGCCCTTATGTTTTAAAACTTTTGTTTGTATCGTTTGTAGGGCCAATGCTAGAATAGGGATGCATAATTGTGTAGTATGGTCACCATATTACTCTACTCTCATAAATAGACTTGAAACAGTTAAAAGAAGGCTTATGCGTTTCTGCCTACGTTTCTTTTCTTGGTCGCCGAATAATATACCTCGTCCTTACTCTCATAGACTCGCTCTAATTAAACTTCCCTCTATCACCCATCATAGGCAATACCTTCAGTTTTGTTCTATAACTAATTTTATGACGGGTTCTGTACTATCTGCATCAGTTCTAAGTAGATAAACCTCCGGTGCGAATAATCCTCTGAATCAAATGGTCTTAATTTTAAATAAGTATAATATTATAGTTTCGATAAATGCTAATTTCAAAATCGAATCTTTCAAAACTGTATTTTATACACAAATGCAGGGCTGGAATCACGTAACGCGATAAGCGATAGTTGATAATCAAAATCAGGGTTTTTGCTCTATGTAAGCTGATTATCAAATTGATAATCAGTTATTTGCGATAATTTCATTCGACACCTATTTAGGTGTCGTTTTCAAATATTTATATCGTTTTAATAAAAAATCAAATAAATATTGACATTGTATATGCTTATAATATACATTTAAACAATATCTGACAAGTTTGAAGCAAAAACAAATTAAATAATAAACCAAATCCGGTGCAACAAAAAGGTGTAAGATTACAAAATTTTATTTTTGTCTGTAAATCGTGAACATACCTTTTCTAATCCACAGCAACGGTGGAGTAAAAATGTCAAACTCAAACATTTGTGGCGGAGAATGACTTTGTGTACTTTTATTAGTGAAAAGTGTGACCTGGTCCTTAGAAAATATTTCATTCCCAGTCTGAATCGGGGTTAGGAAAAATGTCAAAACGGACGAAATTTTTTTCTCCGAAAACAGTAATGCCAACAAATCAAAGTTTTTTTTTGATCAGCTTACATGGAGCAAAGTAAAGTTGATAATCAAAAACGATAAATAATTTTTGATAATCAACTTTCGCGTTACATGATTCCGGCCCAGGCTTTTATTAATTAATTCTTGATATAATGATTTGTAATTTATAATAATTTTGTATTTTGTAATTGCTTATAGATATAAGTAGTTTTTAAGTTTTGTAACGTTAGGAAATCGTATGACAGCACATCGCCTTGTCTAAAACCATTTTTGACGTCAAATGCATTCGTGAGGTTTATTCCAACCGTGATGGAACAGCGTGAGTTTTCCACCATCGTATTACACAGGTGGACGAGTTTACCAAAGCTAGACGTTGCTCTTGCTGTAGGTATATGTAAAGTTGGTCTCTATAGACACTGTCGAATTCGGTTTTGAAATCGATGAAAAGGTGGTATATCGATTTGAAGTTCCTGTATCTCTTCCAAGATCTGCCGTAGAATGGATATAAGTCACCTGAAGATATAACAAAAGTTGGTTGTTAAAATGCCAAAACAATTCACAGAATAGTAATTGGCTAAGAATTATAGTAGTATGGAGAAAGAACTTGCATCCTTCGTTAATGGATTCAATGAGACAAAAAGCAAATATAGAAACCTCGCTTTTACATCAAAACTTTTTCCAAAAGTCAAAGACTTAAATGTTTCAAACTGACTTCATATTGAGTTAATTCAAAAAGGAAGAAAACTTTAAAACATTTCTTGAAATAAGTTACAGCTTGAGAGGAAAACTAGAAGTCAGTGAATGCATTGATACATACTTAGATACGCTAACAGACATAGCAAAACTCTTTAACAAGATTAAAACTTTTCTTTTCGAAAACACTCAAATTATTTTTAACATTTCATTCATTAGAATCTGAAACTGTGAGCAAGTTAATATAAAAACTTACGAACTTCAACTTGCAATAAAGGAACTTTTATTTAATCTTGGTATTGTCGAAAGCTTGCAAGCCGCAACCTTGCTGGAGATTTTTTGTTTAAAAAAGAAACTTCAACTCGAATAGTTTCACCTGAAAATGAACTTGTCATCATCATCAACATCAATCCCTGTTTTTCTTTTCTGACCAAATATATAAGTCAAAATAGTTCCGTTCCGACGGAAATTACACAGCATCCTCCATTCCTCAAAATGGTAATCCTCTAATTAGTTTTCACGTATTCACAAATTCCTGCCAACAGGAAGCTGCCATTATGCAACGAGCTTGCATACAAAATAACCAATCAAAACTCCAACAACAAAGTTTGTTGGATTAATATTTTGTAGCAGAAGCGAGCGCGTTAATTAAAAATGAAAATGGCATTATATTCGAGTATGCCTTGGTAGAGCTCAGTTCGCAGAGCGAAATTCAAAGGGCGATGGGGAATGCACCAGGCACCACTATCCATCAACGCCGCCGCTGAAGAGGGACGATGCTGATAGTTAATTCATCTCAAATCCCAACCAAACCCAGCCAGCGACCACTAAACTATAATTTTCTCATTTCAGATCGACATCGGATAGGAAAAAAGACCACATCAAGCGGCCGATGAATGCATTTATGGTGTGGGCGCAGGCAGCCCGGCGAGTTATGTCCAAACAGTATCCCCATCTCCAGAACTCGGAGCTGAGCAAATCTTTGGGGAAACTCTGGAAGTGAGTATAATGCGGAAAATTGATTTTATTTAAGATTTCGCTTATTTTTAATTTTTATTTCTTGAGTACTTTTCTGTGCATACAAGTGTGAGTAAGTGTATGTTAATCCTATGAAATTGAATTGCATTTTATAATGAGCTTTACTGCTGGGGGAACGCTTTCTACAGTTGAGTTTTTAATTAGTTTTGACTTATAGTGCGGAATTATATTTGAATGCTTATGCGGACATAAAAGTAAAAATACAAATTGTGCAAGTTGTTGGGAAGTCATGCAAATTGCAAATCTTCAAGAAACTGAGCTGTCAAATTGAAGGTTAATCGACAAAGGGCATGCAACAAACGTAAGAAGTGACTTTAGGTTAATCTGTATATTTGTACTTTGGGTGGAACAATGTGCTTACAACGAAAACGATTAAATTGTACAAGGAAATTTATCTGTAATCATAAAGGAACATTAATATTGTGGTTTCAAGTTGGTAGTGCTTGCATTTTATACGTGTCAAACTGAAATGTCTTCAGGAGCCATTTACGATAATGCATGGCTTAACAATCGAACTTACTAACTTACTTACTCAAGCTGGAGCTGCAGTCCGTTGTGGACTTGGGCCTAAATCAACAGTCTCCACCAGCCAGCTCGGTCCCTAGCTAGCTTTCTCCAGTTTTGCCTTCAAGTTGATTGAGGTCCTCTTCTACTTGCGTGCGCCACCTGAGTCGCGGTCTTCCTCTCCTTCTCGGAGAATAGTGTCGAAGGCTTTCCGGGCTTTCCATTGGTGTCCATCCGGTCCTCTACAACCTTGAAGTGGTATGCGTGTATTGTGATGTTCTGTCCGAGCCGTCGGTGTTGGGTGTCCTTCCTCGAAGACAGCATATACTTCGTTTTGCCCTCATTTACCGCTTAACCCATTTTTGCCATTGACATCACACTGTGTGCTTCCCGTTATGTCAATATCATCCGCGTACGCAAGAAGTTCAAAAGATAGTGCCTCTGGTGCTGACTGTGGTGTTTTGCACTATCTTCTCAAGAACGATGCTTAAGAAATCGCATGACGTTGTATCGCCTTGTCTTAATCCGACTCCTTTTTTGACATCGAAAGATTCCGTAAGCTCGTTGCCAACTTTGATGGCGCAGCGTGAGTTCTCCATCGTTATTTTGCAAACGAGCTTGGCAGGGATGCCAAAACAAGACATAGCTGAATACAGTTCGTCTCTGTAGATGCTGTCATACGCGGCTTAAAATCGGTGAAAAGGTGGTGGGTATCGAACTCTAATTCTAATTCATATATTTTTTCCAGGATCTGCCGCAAAGTGAAAATTTGGTCGATGGTTGGCTTTTTTGGATCTCCTCTTTGGAGAATCTCCCTTCTTCAGGATCTTCAGGATTCTTGAACTTACGTTCAATTATTACTGCATCATATCCAGAAGATCTTATCACAAGGGACAAACTACTTTGGGCTCTCAACAGCTTCAAAGCATACAAATCTTCAGGACCAGATGGCATAATTTCAGATTAACTCCGAAAAGCCTCATCACAACAATGCTTCGGTGTTCAAAAGCTGTCTTAATCTAGTCTATATTCAGTAATTTTAAGGAAGCATCCTAACACCTTAAAAGGACTCCTGAAGCTTGCTTGCTCGAAGCATGCTAACTCTTTGAGAAGATCGGTGTGGGAGGTGTCAACCCAAACAAAACCGATTTAGTTCTATGCACAACATACAAGAAAGAGTACAAAAAGGCTACTGTAGCTACTGTACAGATCAATTCTACTTTACAGTGTTACAGTATGATGGACGCGACAGGGATTGCTTTTGTTTACAGGCATAAGTTGTGACAGCCTAAGCAGAATCCAACAGATCACTTTATATGACCCCATCTGCGGCACTAGACACCCTACTCTATCTTACGTCTCTAGATATACTAAGTAAGTAAATAGCTGCAAAATTCTGCTATTTGAAGTTCCTCCGCTTATCTGCGCCACAACCGGGATCCAGTCTGGGCCTCCTTCAGCAAGTTCTTCCATGCATCGCGATTGTTGGCCTGTGCCATCCAGTTCCGTAACCCAAGGCTTTTGGTACACAGAACTGTCCGATTCTGGATACCAAACGAACAGGCAAACACATTTTTTTGCTTCTAAGGGTTGAATGGTTGTGTATTTGTGAAACCTCATATGCAGAATTGCAGATGACATGACATTGTTTTAGATAGATAGATACAAATTTTATTAAATTAACAATTAGATTTTTTTACAATAAATGTTTTTACAAATTCATTATGACATGGCATTTTTTTCCGTCTGCCAGATTGACAAAAAAAAAACTTATATTTTGGAATATTAAGGTAGGTTATCACAATTTGATTTGATTAAAAAGAAAAAAAAATACATGTATACAAATAAAAATTAAAGAAAACAAAAAAACAAAAAACTAAGTTTTCAGAAGTCTTTATTAATTATTCTTTCTCTGTACCTTAGTGCGATTTTGCAATATTTATACAATTTGCCTACATTCATTTCATTTAGTTCTGTAAGAACTTCCTCTTCAGACAAAAAATCACTTCCAAGGATGCTTCTTCTGGATTCTCTTAGAGTTGGACACTTCCCTACGAAATGAAAGATGTCTTCCCTTTCCCTTAAGTTGCAGATACTGCACTCCAACGGTAAATCCGGTCTGTGTGGTATGAAGTTAAGATTAAGTAATTCACTGCGAAGTCTGGCCATTGTCGAGATTGCGCTTATACTATTCTCGTCGTGGAAATAGTTTTTGTCTTCCAGATTATGGTTTAGCCTGCTGTATATTCGTCTATATAGGGAATTTTGAAGCTTCCTGCACATATTCGGCTCTAAACTTCTCGTCCACCTTCGATATTACTTCGTACAATATGGCTTTGCAATTCGATGTGTTTTCAATGTTTAAAGTAAAATTGAGATTACAACTTTCCGCTAGTCTTGACCACTCTCTGCAAAAGCTTTTATTCTCCTGAATAGCTTTAAGAACCACCTTCCTAACCAAACGGGACTCAGGCATCTTGATGACATTCAGAAGATAGTCAGCTTGCATTTTAAATGTTTTGATGAAAAGAGGAGATAGTCCTGTTTCCAACATGAGAACGTAATTCGGGGTATTCGAAGGTAGACGAAATATTTTCTTAACGTAGTGTGTTAAGAGTTTTTCTACTGGGTTATACTTTTTGCAACCCCACAATGTTTCCGTTCATAAAACATCTTTTCCACGATAAATTGATGGCAGTTTTAGCTTTTTGCAATTTTTCTGTAAATTGTTTTTCCATGCTCAAATTTCTTGAAAAGATTACGCCAAGATATTTGTATTCGCTGACGCATTCAATAGTCTCGCCGTTATACGTCCATTTTTCATTCGAAGCATATCGACCTCCACCTTTTTTGAAAACCATAACTTTTGACTTTTGTGTGTTCACAATTAAGTTCCATAAACTGCAATAGTGGTATAATCTGTTTATCATGAGTTGCAGAGTTTCTGGGGAATAAGCAAACATAACAATATCGTCCGCAAATAATAAAGCTTTGATACAAACTCCTGCGAAATCGACGCCACCAGGAAGGTGGTCAACGAGGTCATTGATGAAAAGCGCAAACAAGGTCAGGCTTAATGTACATCATTGCCTCACTCCTGTTGATGTTTCGAACCATTCTGAAAGTTGCGCACCATTCCACACTGCAGACTGAGTTCCTTTATACAACTCTTCGAGCAAACGACCGAATTTGAGTGATACTCCTAAGCCATACAACTTATAAAATAAGGCTCCCCGATTAATTGTATCGAAAGCAGCTTTGAGGTCGACGAAAAACACATACAGTTTTCTTTT
This sequence comes from Sphaerophoria taeniata, assembly GCA_943590905.1. Taxonomy (NCBI): domain Eukaryota; kingdom Metazoa; phylum Arthropoda; class Insecta; order Diptera; family Syrphidae; genus Sphaerophoria; species Sphaerophoria taeniata. The sequence goes on from OX016540.1 coordinate 202,590,193, forward strand.
ATGCGCTCTAAAGCTCTCCGCTAAACTTCTTAGAATGAATATATTATCGATGGTGGAATAGCCTGATCTAAAGCCAGCTTGGAATTCATTTAAAACTTTCTCAGCTTCTATCCAGGTTAAGAGCCGCTTATGTAGCATCGTTGTCAAAATCTTATACGTTGCGTTAAGAAAAGAAATTCCACGGTAGTTCGAAGCTTCCATCACTGATCCTTTTTTGTGGATTGGGAAAATAATTGCATCCTGAAATTCCTTGACTACTATATCGCCTTCCATAACTTTATTGAAAAGTGTAACCAGGCGATCTTTAAGTGCTACAGTTCCGTATTTATACAGCTCAACTGGAATACCGTTCGTACCTGCAGCTTTTCCATCCTTTAGACATCCCAACGTTTGTTCTAATTCACTTAAAGTGAATGTAGAGTCTAAGACATCACTGGTAAATCGAGGTGACGCATAATGCCAAATTTTTGGTGACGTAATGGGATTAAGTAAATCCTTGAAGTGGGTGCGTAGCACAGTTGCATTCTGATTTCTGGATACAGCAAATCTTTTGCCATTTAATTCCCAGACCAGTTTCCAAAATTCACTTGAATTTTTGCAATTTGCAAGTCTAAAGGCTTGACGTTCCTCATATTTTCTTTTGTTTGTTTTGCATACTTCTTTAAACATTTTGTTAGCTTCAATGTAGTTGTTTTTGAAAAACCCTTGAGAAGATCTTCGAAAGTTCCTTAACCATGCAAACCAGATTTTCGTCAAACCAAGGCTCGTTACCTGGTCTATTACTTTTTTCACTCCTCTTTTGGTGAGGATAAGATACTTTCACAATATTTTCCAAAGAGAAAAAGTCTGCATTTTGGTGTTCTTGAAGATTGATGTCTAGTCGCTGCCTATAAGTCAATGCTTTAGAGGGATTCCAATAAAGTCTTGGCAATAATGACGAATTATTCAAGTTCTCGTCAATTGTCTGTACAGCCCTTTGGAAAGTTACAAATAGTGGAAGGTGATCAGAGTACGGAAATTCTTTTACCTCGAAGTCTGTCATAAACGGCTCCCAGTCTTCGCCTATGATAGAATAGTCAATCACAGATGACCCTTGTCCAGCAACAAAAGTAAGATTTCCCGAAGCATCGCTTAAGCTCGAACCATTAAGAATCCGAAGTCTTAGAGAATCACATAATTCCATCAGTTTATTCCCTCTTGCATTACTAATTGTGTCTTTGGATTGCCTGCATATTCCCTTAACTTCATTCATCAGTCCCCCATCTTGTCCAATTCTTGCATTCAGGTCACCAATGAGCATAACGTTAGAAGTACTAATAGTGTTAAATGTGTCCATTAATCTTTCAAAATGACATTGTTTTTATTTTCTTTATTTGTAAACATGGCAGCGAGTACGTATGTGCGAGTGTGTGCATATATGCGTGATTCGGTTTTTGATTCCGACTTCAAATTCGGAATCGTTTTTATGTTCTATTCAGAACAAGAACTGTCATCTTGTGCCAAGTGAACGAATTCAGAATCGTTCAGAACAGTTTCGGACGACCAAAAAAAACGCTATTAGTATCGTGCTCTACGCCATCCTTCTAGCGAAAATTTATTCTGCCGCGCTGTCTCATATATCATGAATTGTACCGAAAAGGATTTTCCGGGCCGGATCCTCTTCGCTCACACGAGACACGAGCTAGGTGCCCACCGGAGTCTACCAAGCTTAATGCTTGTGATCCGTTTTGCGGTACATCTGATATAGCTCGTGGTTGTATCGTCTATGGAATCGTCGCGTCGTTCCTTACAAACCGGTCCAACTATTCTCTGTAAGACTTTTCTCTCAAGCGCGACTACAGCATAAGTCTCGAAGTAATGGTAAGATTTTTGGATTTGAAGAGTCCTGAAAGACTAAAGTAGGTTGTGTTGGCTTTGAGCAGACGCCCACGTATTTCTTCTTCCATATTGTTATCGGCTGCTAATACTGACCTATTCCACCTAAATAGTTTTTACTTGCCAACGTTTTCAGTAGACGCGGCCTCGATTTACTTAGTTTTTATGTATGTTATCAGATTTCCCTCTCCGTCCTTACTGCGTCATGTTACGGAAAGATTGGTAGAACTACCGCGCCTTGTGCGGACCTCGCTCTCTATTTATTTCAATTTCATAGAAAATCATTCATTAAAGTTTAATTTTAAAGAAAACTTAGTTAGTGAACTGCTTTCTTTGTGATGTTGTTGTTTCCTACGTCTGTAAGGACACTTGTCTGAATTTACACAACATGCTTCGCCTGAACTTTGAGAAACAATATATGAACCTCAGAATATGTCGTTTCTACTAGTCTCCCAGTTCCAGGTATGCATGTCTCTGGGTTTTCAAACATATCATAACTTGTCACCAAGCCTCAATTTTTTTTTTCAATCACCCTTAGCCCAAAGGCCACCAAATCCATGCCTCAACTGAATTTCGCGCCATTCAAATAAGGAAGTAGCTTAGACAAAATTCAAATCAAGCCGATAGTGACTAATAAATTTTTATTCCCCAGCAGACAACATCTGCGATCGCGAAAATCCTTATCACTGAATTTCTATTTCCAACAATAAATATTTATTTCCAAAGATAACGTCCAATAATTTTCGAGACGATTCATTCGTCCCCTTGGGAAAGACTGTCATGCTCATGCTCCGCTGCACAAGCCCCCCGTCAACGATGAGGTCACAGTGTTTCTCTCTGCCATTATAATTTGTTGTACACAACACACCAGCAATCAACATGTTTATTGATTGGGATCAACGACGGGCGATAAAGGGGACAAACGCCTATCGGTATTTCTTTCTTTTTTTTTTTGTCATATCAGAAAGGAAGATGAAACTGATGGATGCCAATTAAAAATTACGAATCGAATTCCAATTTTTGAATTTCATAAAGAAACGAAATCGGAATCTGGTGATTGTAGATTGTTTTGTTATTTTTTAATGGTTTGTTTGAAATCTTACAACGTGATTCCATATAGGGTGCAATGGAGTGATTGATTTTACAAGGGTGGAAAAGAATAATTGGTTTATGATTGACGAATTTTTAAGTTAAATATTTGAAGTCAGGAACAAATTCATTCATACAATAAAATGTTATCTCATACTCGATTTTCCTGACTCATAAAATTGAAATTTTGCGACTGAAACGATATGTAAATGGAAAAGAGCTATACTCTTCAATATACCTGTGTATAAGAGATACACATGAAGAATATTCTTACTTAATATCCTTACTCTAATATTAAATTTTATTTTATTTTTCATATTCAATTCACTTTGCATCTTATGCTGATTTAATGCTTCTCTCAAGGTAAGGTGCACTCCGGTTTTAAAATGTACTTCTTATAGTCTGGGAGGAGAAGATAACATTTCTTTCGTCGAAATAATAAAATAACTTCTTACTAAATCACTTAAGGTGGCGTTACAGTCCGTTGTGGACTTGGGCCTCAAGCAACATTCGAAGGCTTTCCGGACCGGAGCATTGGTACATCTATCCGTTCTATATGACTACGCCATCTGAGTCGCTGGACTTTGACTCCTCTGTCTAGGTCTCGCTGTTGTATGTTTATCTACAATCCGAAGATCTTTGCTCTCGAAATAGTTTAAGACACATTCATCCGATTTTGTCAGCGTCCATGCTTCTGCACCATACAGCAGGACTGGGATAATGAGAGTGATGTACAGTTTTACCTTAGTTGCTCGAGAGGGGGCTTTTCCACTAAATTCCTTTCTTAGTCCACAGAAACAGCGATTAGCAAGAGTTATTCCTAGTCTGATCCGGGCTTCTGAGGTATAACGTTCTGCCCGAGCCGTCGTCGTTGGTATTGGGGTTCCTTCCTCGAAGACAGCATGTACTTCATTTTGCCCTCATCTGTCGCTTCTGTCGCAATTCTCACAAAATCGCTATTGACATCACGCTGTGTTCTTCTCTTTATGTCAATATCATAGGAGAACAGACTTTTGGAAGAAAGTTCCTATTGTCTTGATTGTAGAGTTTAGCGCTATCTTCTCAACCACTATGTTAAAAACAGCAAACAGTGTTGACAAGTGGCCCGATCGGACCATTTTGGCCCTATTTCGTTGAAATGGCCCGGTGGCCTGCAAATATTGAAAATAGCCCTCTTGAAGTGCTGGAACCAAAAACAGAACATTGGTTCATATGCATTAAGATTTCTATTCTTTAGTGAGGATGACGAGTTCAATTTATTTATTTTGATCACTAATAACTGTTCAGCTGATAACTGATTTTTTTTTCCGAGATCTTTGAGATGAAAATATGTTGGATTCGATTTCGCACTCAGCCGATTTGACGTTACTGGCACATGAATCCCAACAATTTGTTAAGTAACCGAAGCTTTCTCAATGAGGACTTGGAATTATGTTCCAATAAATGATTTTGCCTCATTCAAAGTGACATTAGGTTTTAATATAACTTATTAAGTCCGTGTGATAAGGTACTAGGAAGTGCAAACACAGACAAACAGAATGATAAACAAATATTTAAACCACCTTAATGTTTTTACACTATAGGTTTTTGTCGTTTTCAGTCTAAATTTTAATTAATCGATTAAACGAAATAAACAAAAACAAAACTAACGAACGATCAAAAACACGTACCTTGAATGCATTTCGGACTATATGCAGTCCATCATCAGCATCACGACTGATCAAATTGGTGTCATCTTATTGGGTTTATAATCAGATGAGAGAAAAGAGGTTCGAAGATATGTTGCCGTTATCAGCATTGATAGCATTGCTATCTTTCTGTATAAAGTAGCTCTCATAGGCATCCAATTTTCTCTCATCTGTTATGTGTTTTTTGAGACTCACACTGCTTGCATTTATGTTGAAGTGGTTGAGCTTTAAGACGTGGTCTGCAATGGCAGAACTTTGATTTTTATTTTGCTTAATGTACGCACAGTGTTCTTTAAATCTCTTTTCTATGGTTCTGAAGCAACATTTATAACGACCAATCAGATTTTCGACGAAAGGCTTCAGACGTTCACATATTACGGCAGATTTTAAGAAGGCTGATTCCTCTGTAGTTGGTGCAATTTAGAGGATCTCCCTTCTTCAGTAACGGGCAAAAAATGCTTAGGTTCCATTCGGGCATGCTGCATGCAATATTCCGAACATATCTTACAGATGATGCGGTGCATGATGCTTGTTCGTAGATCGTTGTCTACTGCTTTGAAAAGCTCAGCACGTTCTGAGCTTCGCCTAGGTCGTTCTGGCTGACAGTGGGATTCCGTTCGTCGTAGCCGTTATCAGTGTACTGAAAAGGTCTGTATTAAGAGAAGTGCCCCAGTGGAAGACACTCCCCAGATTTACATCTGGAAGATGTTGAAAATGTCTGTTGGACTCAACGACATACATCACACACATTTTTTAAATGCTAGAATTCATTAAATCGATACACACCTATCCTGGGCAATGGAAAGTTTCCACAACAACTCCGATTTCCAAGACCCGTAGCAAAAAAAATAAAGCCAATTTCCACTACAAAACATTATTATAAACAAATCGAAATCCCCGATTTGTCTCCCAACTAATATGGGTTTGGTGGTTGCAGGTTCTCCAAAAACACGGCCAAGAATACTCCAAACTCGCATCCGGTATGAGGACTGCCCATGGAAACATCAAACCATAGTAGCGTTGACCTGGCATGCCTCTTCTCAGTTCACGGTTATGCCCTTGGGCTCTACAAGGCAACGGCGGGCGCCGGCCGCAGCGTATTGTTCGATTAATGGACACAGTGGTACCCTATGAGCTGAGCGAGAAAATATTTTTGCACTTTTATGATTGCATTGAGCACGTTTAAAAGGTACTTGTAAGAATAAATGAGGCGGGAGGATGACGATCGATGTCTTCAAGTCGAAGTTCTGCTTCAAAGAGCGAAAGTATTTTGGGTACATCTTTGGCGACGACCCGACGGTTGTCTTAAAAAGTATTTGGAGGAAGTGGCAGCCATTTCAGACTTGCCTCCAAGCTCCAACTGCGGCAAAACCGGTACTAGCGGCCGACGTTTCATTGGTATGGCGGGTTGGTATCGTCGCTTCATTGGTATGGCGGATTGGTATCGTCGGTTAGTGAAGGCCTTCTCAAACGCTCGCATGTCCAATCACAGACACTTTCAAGAAGGGGGAAAAATTCGCTTTTACCGACGAGGCCATGGTATCATTCATCAAACTAAAGACAGCCCTGACGGCATACAGCTTCCCTACTCATAAGCCTGGACTTAATTAAGGATTTCCTTATTCTGTGCGATGTTACGAATTGAAGTTCCTCAAGAGTCTTTATTGGGGCCTTTATTTTTACTCCCTTCATTTCTGGTTGTGAAACTTTCGGTCCCCTAAAAAAGGAAAACTTTTTTTTCCAACTCTAAAAAAGTACATAACCATTTTCATTTTTAACTCACTGACTACTGACAAGCCCGATATACATACGTAAAAGGAAGAAAAATGTGTACAGGTTGCTACTTCACTTTGTTGATAGAGAACTGTTTCTAGGTATCTTGTTGTTGTTGTTTTTTTGTTTTGTTTTCAACAGAGATTGATTCTCAAAAGGATCAAGGAAATATATTTTTTGTACTCCAGCCAGAACTCCGCGTCCGCACTTACGTGTCCAGATTTTACTCTGTGCATCGTTGTCCTCATGCATCGATATCGTTCTTTTTTTGCATACCAACAAAACCATAGGCTATTCAGTTTTATTTCTTTTTGTTTTTTTGTTTTTCTTTTTTTTTTTTGGTTACTGCATAGCAAATACTACCATCTGTTATGTCCTGGTCCTGGCTGTCGTAGCTCGAATCGTACTTCTGGTCCACTTTTGAATGCAAGTTCATGGATAAATTAAATTATAGTTATACTCGTTGTGAACAGAGAGTTGAAGCTTTCGGCAACTGATGCAAATTTGTTTGTGTACCTACTGTTTTTCAAGGTATAAAATGTTTGCTTAAAGCAATTTGAATTTCGGGTGAAAAATACAAAAAGAATTTTTTTTTTGTGAAACCAAACAAAAATATTTCAACAAAAATGAAATATGGAGTGATTATTTTGCTAAAATTTGGGTCCGATTTATGACCAGGATATGCACAAATTGTATGAAACAAATTTTAGGGTTTATACGAATTGAAAGACAAAATTTTTAAAGGCCATTCACCAGATATTTATGGGCAAATATAAAACAATTAACCAAGGTAGCTATTTGCAATTGAAAGTTGACTTATGCGAGTTGTAGGTAGTTGAATTTTAAAAGTGTACAAACGTCTACAAAGAAATAAAGGGTTTTCCAATTAGGGCTTGACAACTTATTTTTAAATTAAACTAAAACTATTTGAGAAAATTTAAAACCTTTTTGAATTTGTATAAATTCATAAGGCTTCCGCAGACTTTTTTGCAGCGGTCGATTCGTTGGACCCAATTTTCGATGACCCGGCAACACATATCAGCCGATTCGGTCGCTATTTTTCGTTCAATGTTGAATCTGAGCTCCTCCAACATCGTCGTCAGCTTTATAAGCAATAGCCAATACTTAACGTTGCCCCAAGGAAAATAGGTAAGAGGCCTTAAATCGCACTAATGAGTCGGCCAATCGACTGGCTCATTTCTTGAAATAACAGGTTCGCCTAACTTATTCTTCAATAAATCGATTGTAAGTTGTGCTGTGTGGCTTTTGGCAACATCCTGTGTCGGTTTACATTGGTTTTGAATTCTTGAAAATTGCAATGACAGAGAGTGAAAGAGAGTTCCACATTCACGTAGTACGGCTAAGGAATGATTCTCTGAACATGACCGTACGACTGAAGTTAGGCTCGAGGGTGAACTGATGGGCATTCCTGGAGGCGTGTGGTTGAATATCTTAAGGCGAGGAATGCAACTGGCAATTTCTCTAGAGCATATACCGTGAAAATACCGGTAAAAGAGGGTGAGACATGAGACATTACGTCCATGTTCAAGTGACGTAAATGTCTCAACGATGTTATGTTCACCAATCATCTTAAATGCTCTGCTCTGGATACTGTCCAAAAGACTTAAGTACGTCACTGGAGAACTAGCTCATACAGAAGTTGTACTCAAGCTTTGGATGTATATATGTTTTATAGATGGTAGCCAGATCAGACGGGGAGAAAAGTTTCTTGCACCGTCCTAAGAAGCTCAAATATCTTGCGGTATTTTTGGCGACATCGCATATGTGATCATTCCACAAGAGGTGGTCAGTGATGCACTTACCGAGTATCTCGAGATGTTCGGTCTCATTGATGCAAGTGCCACTCATGAACAGTGGCAAGGGGTATAAGTATAATTCGCTTCAACGATACAAGACAGCATTGATTTTTGATACATTAATTTCTACGCTGTTTTTATTCCCCATGCTGTCAGTCAGGATATAATGAGTTTATCGAAAGAAAGTTTCTAGTCGAACGAAGAAGCACTCATCAATACCAAAGGCACGTATTTTAGTTAAGAGGGCCTGGTGCCAAACTTGGTAAGACTTCCGAACCTTCCTTCCTTCCTTCCGATCGATCGCTTTTTATGATCTCTCTTTTTATTTTTGAAAATTTTGGGTTCTTCTTTATTCTTCTACTCTTAGAGTTCCAGATGGGATTTCGTTTTGATGACCGTGTAAAACCCAGAACATCAGAAGCAATATCCCTAATGGCTTACTGTCAATTATTCCATTGGTTCTCAATATGACTGTACTGGATTTCTCATAAGGTTACTTGATACTCAAACGGTCTCCTGCGCTTATAGCCGTCCAATGTCATGTTTTCTTCTAGCACTTCCTGGTTTTGGCTTTGTTCTAGATATCTGCTGTACTACAGTGGCTACGACGAGGTAGTGGTCCGAGTGTATTTCGGCCATTTGGGAGGGTTGGACATGAATGATGCTTAAAGAGTGTTTTGCGTCGATCACAATATGATCAATCTGGTTGACAATTGATTGGTCTGGAGACTTAGAGGTCTACCATGCATGTTTCCCGATGCAGGCTGTGTTTTCCGACAGTTCCACCAAAGATGTTCTCTCTTCCTAGCTTGGCGTTAAAATCTCCTAAGACGATCTTAACGCCGAAGCTAGAGCATTGCTCATATGTCTTGTCGAGGACCTCGTAGAATTTGTCTTTTGTGTCGTCATCTTTCTCTTCTGTGGGAGTGTGAGCGCATATTAGGCTTAAAAAATAAATAGGGTGGCGCGACAGCTCTTGAAGAGCCAAGGCCTAAGTGGCTTACTCTCATCAACAATTCTCTGAGTGTGTGTGACGAATTGAGGGGACCTACAATTTAACGCCGATTCCGAACGGCAAAGTTGAGAAGCACTTTTTCATGACAGATTGATACTCTTGGAAGATTTGTCAGGTCTTCGCAAGAGGCAGTACCCGTGAAAGATGAAATAAAAACTTGGCCTGAGTAGGACTCGAACCAACGACGTTCTGCTTAGCAGCCAACGCACTTACCAACTAAGCTACGGGCAACTGCATATTAGGCTTATGTTCTCGAATTTAGCCTTGATGCGGATCGTCGTGAGGCGCTCGTTGACAACTCTCAAGCTAGGGACATGCTGCCTAAGCCTGCCTCAAACGAACAAGCCGGATCTTAACAGACGCTGTTCTTACTCTCGCTAGCAATCGTCGTAGTAGATATCGCAGTTTTTCATCGTATGTGCTGGATGGCGTTTATATTCGCCTTATAACGGTCTAGGGCCTCCGCTTATTATTCGGCTGCTGTTAAGGGACCAAACATTGCACATGCAGATCCGAATCTCGTTGTCCTTAATCAGTTAATCCGCCCGTGTCCGAGGCTTGTTGGTGCTTCGCAACTTGACTTTCTTTACGCGATTGGGAGGTCACCAAGAAGTACGACCCCCAACTTGCATATAATATGTACCGAATTTTATGTTTGAATTATTATTTTTTGTTTAATAAAGTAGAAATTAATTTCCTTTATTTTAATTCAAACAACATTTTTTTTTCTTAATTTCTATTTCAGAAACCTCAAGGACAGTGACAAGAAACCATTTATTGAATTTGCGGAAAAGCTTAGACTAACACACAAACAAGAACATCCCGACTACAAATACCAACCACGCCGGAAGAAGGCCAAATCAGGCACATCCAATACATCCAACATTTCACCATCGACTCCTCCGTCAACAGACACAAAAACATCACAAAGCAATCAGAAGTCAAACAATAATCAACGAAGCACTAATTCCAGTCGCCGACACGAACTCAAGTCCTTTTTAGATCCCATCAATAAGAACAATCAACGTTTCACTAGTTGTCGTGGGCAGTTCCTCAGCACGGATACAACAACATCCGGCAGCGCTCGACTTGCTGCTGTAAACCAATCAACAGAGATGGATTACACAAACACTGGATGCGGCGGCGAAGGCAATCTATTAAAACAATACAACCATGCAAATGGCACCACCGACCATCATCATGATTCCCTTTTGAAGTCCCTAACCGAGGCCAATGACGCGTATCGCAAATTCGACTACGTTCGCCAAATGGACTCGCCATGCTCTACAACATCAAGCTCTAGGCAATCAGTTGGCGAAGCGAATCCTTTGACTCCCCCAGCTACACCATACACCACTATTGGCAGTGTTCTTCATCGATCGATAGGTACACCGCCGCCACTTGTAATGTCTTTGTCACTGCCTGGGACTTTGTCCACATCGGTGGCTGCGTCCTCGTCATCGACTTCATCATCATTAACCAAAAATGAACACAATTCGCCCGAACATTATGCCATGGGTGCTTCCTCCGACCATCATCCACAGTATCACGTAGGCAATAGTTTTGATTTTCCTAGAAATAGTGATGTCTTGGCGGCTGCTGGTATCAGTTACCATCATCAGTCGCTGGAAATGGAATCGTCTTCTTCGATACATAGTGGTGGTGGCGGCGGTAGCAGGACATATGCCATTCATCACTATTTGCAGCCACAGCACGTTCAGACTCAGTCATTACAATCTCAATCTCAGTCGCAACAAAACCCCATCATCCATCATCAGCAGCAACAGCAACAGCAGCAGCAACATGATCTAACTCTAACATCAGCGTCCGCTTATGGAACATCAACGGCGTCGCCACACTCGATTGCGTCCCTTAATTATTTGCATACCCACCACCAGCACCATCCCCACCAAATGGTCCACAACTATTTGGCGCCATCTATTGTTGATACCGACATCGATCCCAAAGAAATCGACCAATATTTGGATGGTTTGCCGCAAGGTCACATGAACATGTGTGCCACACCGGTGTCTGCTTCCTCGCCCTCGTCTCCAGTCTCGCCAAAGTCACATCATAACTCAGCCACATCGGCAACGTCAACAACTACTTCTTCCAGTTGTGTGGAATCTTTGGGCGGCAGTATCATGACTTATAAAAACGAAGTTGAGTCTCTGTTGGAACTACAACCGCTCGATAGAATAAATTCACATTCACCCAGCGAGTTGCGAAATCCCATAAGGACAACGCCAATGACTACAGCAGCATCACTGAATATGCCAGGGGCAAATTGCTACTACCAGGACACTAATATCTCACCAACGAACTCCGTCTCCGGATCCTATCAGTATCACAATCTTTGGGGAAACTATGTGAATCCATAGTACACAGAGAGAATGGGTGGATTGGGACTCGATTTAATCTGGAAGACCATATCGGAGAATGGCATGGTGTGACGATGAATTCAATTACGGCGTCATGTGAATTCCTTTAACACAATTTAACTGTATACACAGTCACTAAATAAGTTAATAAAAATTTAGCAGATTGAGTTGGTAAAGAATTAAGTTTTTTTTTTTATTAATTTTTGTTGTCATAGCTTTAGCTTATGTATCTTTAAGGTTCAAATTCGAATTGTATAAATATTATTTTAAGTGTTTTTGGTACATAAAATTTAAAAAAAATTAAACTTTGTTGAATTGCAATATTGTAATTGGAGAGTTTTGATTTGTCCTTTTCCATGAAGTAGTAGAGTTTTTCTTGACTTTAAGAGACAGAAACACTTCGTCATGGGATAGAATATATTATTTTTGAGTTTTCGACGAAATAGGTGAGTAAATGATATCTCTTACTAGCTGACCCGACTATCATTGTTCTATTGAAGTACCATTTCCGGTATTTATCATATCCTCCAAGACATTATCATCAATGGTTTTGAATATGCGAAAAAGTTACACCTCTTTTTCTCTCTAAATTGTGTATGTGTAAGAATTCACCCACCCTATCTTTGAATATCAACACAATCGCAAGAAATCCAATCTCCAAAGTACGTAAAATTCATCAGCTTCTACTACCGCGAAAATTAATTGAACTCTTTTGAGCCTTTTTTTAATATTTCAAATATTTTTCAGCCCTAGCCTCGGCATCATTCTTTTTCTACAAGAGTTGTCAGCCATGAGACATCATAAATCTATGTCTATCCCATTTTGAAAGGACTTTGATAGAGCTTGTCATCAGGCTCTCTTATCGAAAATGTGTGATTTCTGACTCGGTAAATTCCTTCTTCGTTCAGTTGATAATTACCTTTCGGACCGTTCAAAACACGCCATTTTATACGAATTCAAGTCTTACACCTGCAAAATAAACGCTAATGTGTCCCAGGGCTCCGTATTGTGTCCTACATTTTTTCAAACGATCTCCTGCCTGAAACTAGTGATCTACTTTCATTTCTCGCTAAGGATAGTACCCTGCATTTTTCATATAGGTACGTTCTTAGACTCACAGCCCTGCACTTTATATACCTCTCAGGATGTGTATCATCAAACTCTCTTGTGCGACGACTGTGGAAAATGCGAAAAATGCCGCCAAAAGCTGCTAATGTATTTCAAAGACAATACAAGACATTTTTCACCCCCCTCTGATCCGGCAACAAATGTAAATTCTCCCAAACAGAGGGTTCAAAGTGGTTGCTGATTTTTGATTTCTTTTTTAATATGAGCACGCACTCAAGGGGTTTATATTCCCTTTTTTAAAGCCAAAGCAAGGTGCGAGCGTTAGGGAAAATGTGATCGACGGAGAGGGTTTAGGATGAGGTGTTGGTTAACATTGGTCTTGAATTCTGGAACATTGCAATGACTGGGGAAGACAGAGTGTGGAAGAGAGTTCCACATTCGCGTAGTACGGCTAAAGAACGATTCTCTGAACATGACCGTACGACCGAAGTTGGGCTTGAGGATGAACTGATAGGATTCCTGGAGGCGCGGGTATTACGGTTGAATATCTTATGGGGGGGGGGAATACAACTGGGTATTTTACTAGTGCATATACTGTTGAAATACCAGTTGAAGAGGGTGAGGCATGAGACATTACGTCGATGGGCAAGTGACGTGACTTAAAAGCTCTGCTCTGGATACTTCGCAAAAGACTTAAGTACATTTATTACGTTACTGGAGCACAAGCCCAAACGTGGGAGTTGTACCCAAGCTTTGGATATATATATTTTTTATAGATGGTAGCCAGATCAGAAGGGGAAACAAAATTCTTGCATATTCTTAAAAAATCTAAACATCGCACAGTGGATCGCTTCCATATAATTAGACGTGAAAAAGTTAATGACATAAACTACAAACAATTCAATTTCTTATCTATAACGGATAACTGTTAAGTCTGAAAACACTTTTTTTTTCTTATTTAAACCAATTTAGTATGGAATAAATGATCTGCAGAAGTGAAAGTGAAAAGTCTTTTTTTGATCTGGTGCGCTTAAGTTATTTAGAAAAATAATTTTTAAAATTACAATTTTAAGTGAAATTGAAAAAAAATGGCAGATGTTCGTGAAGGTATGTGTTTTTATAAATCTGTGTTGAAATTTTAGTAGCGTTTGTTTGTTGAATTTTAAAAATGTGTTGTTGAAATTGAAACGACAAAGAAAGGTGTTTTTACCGTGTTGGTTCTAGAAAATCAAAATATGAGCTTAAGGTTGCCTTAAAAATAAATTATGCGTTTTGGATAGATGTGAACGTCTACTTTCTAGAAATATATGTTATATAACTCGCAAAGATTTGCAAAGCCCTTTTTATTCACTTTTAAGGAAAAGATTTCTGCGTCCAAAGGAAGGAATTTTTCAGTGTTTGGTGATCGAATTCCAAATTGACTCGGACAAAAAAACTTTTGGAGTATACTTCGAAATAATCTTAATTTTCTTGATTAATTATCATTATAGACGGAAATAGATATTTTCTAAAAAGATTAGAATTTTTCACTTCCAATTGTATGAAGCCGGTCCACTATGCATCGTGCGGCATTTTTGGCGACATCTCATATGTGATCATTCCACAAAAGGGGTCGGTGATACACATACCGAGAATCTCGAGATATTCGCCACTCATGGACAGTGGTAAGGGGTATATCTCGCTTCAGCATTGAGTTTTCGAAGCATTAGATTCTATACGCGGTTTTTAATTCCCCATTGTACAATGCTGTTTAAGTCAGAGTTTAATGAGCTTATCATATTTCAACGTTGCAGTTCTACATCCGAAGAGGAGGGATGTGAGTCTGGGAAGAAATATGAAAAGTAAAGGGTACTATCGTCTGCGGAACAATGAATTAGATTAGAAGTTACAGACAATAGATCGTTTATGTTAATGAGAAAGAGGCTAGGAGACAAAACGGAGCCCTGGGGCACACCAGCATTTATTTTGTGGGTTTCAGACTTGAACCCGTCCAATACAACTTGTATAGAACGGTTCGAAAGAAAGTTTCTAATCCAACGAAGGAGGGACTCATCAATACCGAAAGCACGCATTTTCGAAAAGAGAGCTTGATGCCAAACTCTATCCAATGCCTTTAAAATATCAAGAGCACCCAACTTAAAAAATAAAATAGAGTGGCGTGACAGCTCTTGAAGAGCCAAGGCCTAAGTGGCTTACTCTCATCAACAATTCTCTGGGTGCGTTTAAAGAACTGAGCACCCAACTTACTTTCTCCAAAACAATGTAGGTAAAAATTTGTTCCACTGTTCGGTGAGATAAGCCATCAAATCACCAGTGGACCTGTTGCTGCGAAAGCCGTACTGCCGGTCATTAAGAAGCTTTCGGTCTTCAATATATTTATTAAGCTGATAATTTATCAGCGTATCCATGACCTTAGAAGGAACAGAAGTTAGTGCAATCAGACAATAATTGGAGGGAGATGAGGATCCGCCTTTTTTTTGGTATAGGCTAGACAAAAAATGTTGTTTTCCAACTAATCGGAAGGAGCCCCGAAGAATAGGATTGATGGAAAAGCTTACGAAAGAATTTTTCCAGCGTTCTCTTTGAGCATCCAACAATATTTGCTTTGTTGGCTTTTGGGACCGCTGTGGCTTATGACCAGTTCACATCACCTTCACTGGAGATGACTTTGTCCTAAAATTGCTCATTCCGCATGTCCAATGCTTTGTGATGACTATATCGTCGATGTTGTTTTAAAAGCAAATATCGTTAGTTTCCATCCACATAACCCAATTAAGGCCAAAATAAGTTGGTAATTATCGACCTCGCCAGCAAAAAATCCATACCAAGCAGTGACTTTATCTCAATGCATTGGATCTCTTGGATGTGATATGGACAAGGATCATCGCAAATTCGACAACGTTTTTTGTTGACGTAGCCATTCATCCAGAAATGGGGCTCACCGCTGAAGATGATTTTTGCGACAGTGCAATGGCGAAGAGTGGGCAACATTACCTTATCAGAACAACCATTTTGATGTCACAATTTTATTTGGACATTTTTCTGAACACTAAGTCCATCCATCGCATCGGGGCAAAACAGACTGATAAAAAAGACAGCCATTTTGAAGGATGCTTAACTGCTAACATTTTTAAGTTTTCTGAAATGAAAGGAAAATATAAAGCTCGACATTTTAAGTTGACCATATTCAATCCTCTCCCAACTGAAAAACATGACAGACAAAAAAGAAGTAGGTACTTATTGAATTTGCAAGTACATAGCAAATACTATATACATAATTGGTTGTCAAGCGCTTAAGTAGCAATCATGAAAAACTACGTATTTTGTTCCCAAAAAGTTAGAGTAAGCCCACCAATCGTTGCTTTGAAATAGGCTTTCATTTAAGCCATCACGTTCTCAATTACTTCCTCCTATTTACTATTTGGCCGGAAGGCGAGAATCGTTTTTAATTATAGTTCTTCAAATTGCAATTAGAGCAAAAACGCGTTGTTGTGTTGCTGTGTTCAGTGATGGATGTTAACTACAATAGAGCTTGTCGTAGTGAAAACTAAAAACCCGAACCCGATGATTAAAAGGACCTTTCTTTAAAAAAATAACAGAAAGCAATAACATTGCTTCTCTTATACTGTTAAAAATTCCTTTTCGAGATAAAGCTTTCATTCGGAATTTAAGAGATAAAAGCTTCACCCTTCACGTTTCAGTTGGTTCTGGCGTGTGTTTCTCTTGTACTCTGCGACATTGTTTCAAATGCAATCCAAATCCAACAATGCCGATATCAACATTTGAGAATGTGGCAGAATAAATAATTAATTTTTATTTATTTCGTGTAAAACAAAAATTGATCCGGTGGCATTGGCATTTGAAAATGAGAACGTTCTGTTAAAATACTGTCTTGCATTGTCCCACCTTATTGCAAAAAAAAAAGAATTCCTCACGATTTTCGGTACACGGTGGCGTATGAGTAACATTTTTTTATTGGTATTTTGTTGCCGTGGGTTTACATATTTTATGCTCGATATTTCAATCCTTTTTTGCTCATAGCAAAGGGTTCTCAGAAAAGTCAGGCACTCTTTTTATTAATGCTACACGTAAGTTGAATTCTTTGCCTCGCCATATCAAGAGAATAAACAACATTACAAATTTTAAATCCAAATTACGTCAATTTTTATCAGTATCTTAATTTTGTTTTCCTTTTTTCTTTTCTTCTCTCTCCTGTCTAAACCATTATAGCTTCTTTTTTCCTCTTCTTCTCCACCTCTTCCTGCTTTCTTCCTATCTCTTCTTTCTCTCATTTTCTCCTTTTATTTCTAAACAATCATTAAATTTTATTATAAATATTGTATAATTTTTGCCTACAACTTTATCCTTCTTTTCTATTCTTTTTTTATTTCATTGCTTTCATTACTTAATAGGTTATCACTAGTTTATAAGATATTATATCTTAATGTGTATAGCAATATCGAAATAAATAAATAAATAAATAAATAAAAAATAAAAGAACTCTAATGCTTCAGTTCTACAAACACGATTTTTCTATTTTATGAATATGATGAGGAATGGAACATGTGTTTTTGATCTTAACCGAAATATTTTTGGATACTAGTAAACGAATTTATAGTGCACGTCTGGAAAGAAAAGGCGAAAAGATGGAGAACAGGAGACACAAGATTGCAACAAAGATAGGGGTACAGCTTTTAAGTAAAACATATGGGAAATTTTACTCTTTCTCTAAAATAGAACAGTAGTTCGAAACGCAAAAACTGTTATTGGCAAGTATTAATGTTTTTTTTTTTTATTTCAGAGCAGTCAAACCGGCAATTGATCAGGTATTCACCAGAAGGAAGTTGTTGGAATGTTATATAGTAACATTCCATCTATAAGGCCGTCTGCAACAGCAATCCACACCCGTCAAATTATTCAATGGGCTTCGAGAAGTGGATGAGGAGACTGCACAAGCACATCCTGCAATTTAACGCCTATTTCGAACAGCAATGTTGAGAAGCATTTTTTATTTCTTGACTGATTAATACTCTTGGAAGTTTTGTCAGTTCTTCGCAAGAGGCAGTACCCGTGAGAGATGAAATAAAAATTTATGTTCACAAGTAGTGTTCGAACCCACCCGTTCTGCTTAACATAGCCACTATCTACACCATGGGCACTTACATTTACTGAGCAGATTCCTGATTTCTGTTTCCTTTTCAACCTTACAGCTCCTACAAAAATCGAAAGCAAATACACCCATTTTGTTGGTCATTATGCCAATGGTTGAATAACCTGTTGTCACACCTAAATCCAGATTAACCGAATTTGTTTTTCATTAATTCTAGGCCATAAACTGCCAGAGATAATACAATCGTTTTTGGATTCCCAGGAGTTACTGATGTGATCTCTTGTTTTGCACACCTATCGGAACATAAGGCTCCATAACTGATTTGTTGCTACCATTTCGATTCCGCCCTTGTCCTTGCTAGTTCATCTACTGTTTCATTCCCTTCAATAATTACTATGTCCAGGGACCAACTAATGTTTAACTTGGTTAGTGTGGAGGATACTATTCAGTTTTCTGCTGCAGTTTAGGACCACCTTTGATCTTATCAGAGAGACTGAGTAAGGTTTTAATTAGGCTGGCTCTCCACGAAAAATATAATCTCCGAGGAGTTTTTCTTGGTTTACCAGTTCTGCTGCTTTTTCAATAGAGATTTGCAAAATACCCCAGCTCCTCTTCCGAATTCCATTTTTGAACCATCGCGCCGTAACACGAAATACCCTTTTCACTGATAAACGAGTTTTGGTCCCAACCCCGTCTTTCAGGCATAGAAAAGGAAAAATTTCCTATTGAAATCTACTATAGGTTGAATGTAGTCGGTGATCACTTTCAATCCTGGGACTGTGTCATATCTATGCATACCCATGGATACTGTGATTCCAAAAGCCCAGTTCTTTTAACCGAAGTGTACTTTTGGCTGCCGTGCATCTTATGAACTGCAGGACTGGGTTGTCCTAAATCATTTCTAACCCTCCTTGTGGCGTAGATCTCTGTGATGTGTTCTTATACAGGCTTACCGACAACAACTTAGCTTATGTTTGGGATGGCGAGTCTATATCCGAGGAGTTTGCAACAGTAACTGGTCTTAAGCAAGGCTGTATTCTTAGCGCCCTCCTATTTATAATTTTCATAAATGATATTAGATACTGATGAAGTGAGAGGTGGAATCACTGTAGAAGGATTGACTGTTCCAGCCCTTATGTATGCAGATGACATCGTGCTATTCTCCGAAACAGTAGATGGCATGCAGTTGATGATAAACAGGCTTGCGATATATTGCAATCGATGGAATCTGGAAGTTAATTTGCAAAAATCGAAGATGATGATTTTCAGAGGTGGGGATGGCAGATATTCAAGAAATGAGCAGTGGAAATATAACGGACAGACAATCGACATTGTGCGCGAGTACAAATACCTAGGAGTTTTAGTAACCTCAACCCTGAATATGAGACAACATCTGGAGGGAAAATTGGCGGAGGCCAAGCGCGCAATCTCTTCGTTATGGGAAAGGTGCTTCAGAAACAGGTATGTTGAG
This sequence comes from Sphaerophoria taeniata, assembly GCA_943590905.1. Lineage (NCBI taxonomy): Eukaryota > Metazoa > Arthropoda > Insecta > Diptera > Syrphidae > Sphaerophoria > Sphaerophoria taeniata. The sequence continues at coordinate 202,609,480 of OX016540.1, forward strand.
CACAGTGCTAAACAAAAGTTGTTCCGCTCTACAGCCCTGTCAATCCTGCTCTACGGAACGCAAGTTTGGGGATATTCCTCCTTTGAATCTGTGGAAAAATTCCTAAGATACCAAAAACTACGCCAAACTACATGGTTTACCTTGAAACAGGTACACCACCTTTGATTATGGACACCCTCGCAATACACTTCAATTATATTGTAAAGGTATTTGAAATGGATGGTAATCGGATACCAAAAAAAGTTCTAAGAGCAGCTATCCAAGGAAAAGGATCAATGTTCGAAGAATGGACTAACCTTGCCGAAACATGTGAACATATCCTCAACTGAACAACCGTCAATGCTAAGGAGAAAGTTCAATGAGATCCTCGAAAAGTTTGGAAGCATCTTGTTTGAGAGATATGCATCGGAAGCCAGCTCTTCTCTGTTTAGATGCTACTATAATCGTCTTAACTATAACCTTCAACAGAGCTCGTACCTTCTAAATAAGAACTCATTAAATAAAATAAATATTATTTTCAAAGCAAAAGGAGAATTGCTCAGTCTCAACTTTGTACCCCACCGACCAGATCTGCCTTTACTGTGTAGTCTATGTAACTTGAAAGCGCGTGAAGATACATTTCATTTTATTGCAATATGTCCTGTTCTGATTGAAATTCGGTTGAGATACTTCAACAAACGCAACTTGGAAGAAGGAGAAATGCTCAGCATACTCAACGGCGACCAGGGATGGGATGGACTTTACAACTATGTTATCACAGCACTGCGTTATAGAAAAGCTATTATTGAAGAAGATTTTTAATTATGTATATAAAATAGTAAACAAAACAAATTTTAACAATTTCTGTATTTTTTCAATGAATTCATATTATAATATGTCACTCTGGTAGACGGCCAAATAGGCTATACCAATTAGGCTTTAGAAATTAATATTATGAAATGTTATTATTCTAAGAAATAAAGAAGTCAATTAAACTAAAAAACTAACTAACTACAGGCTTACCTATGTACCTATACCTACCTTGTTCAGGTATTTGAAATAGCTCGTTTTATCAACAGATCTCCACCATATGATACAACCAAAAGAAAGTATGGCTCGAACAATCACTGTGTAAATCTATTGGATAACTTGCGGTTATATCCCCCACCCTAGGTGAACCAAATGTTTTTTTTTTTTACATATGTAGAAAACTAGCACAAGCGACATGGATATCATTGCAATGTCACATCCCAAAAGTCCATTTTGAAATACCTACACTTTAGAAATACATAAAGTAAACAATTAAAAAACTTTAGCAAAACAAAAACACCACTCAAAAGTTTTATGAAAAATAACACCCGCATAGCAACGGAATTAGTTTGACCTAAATTGGATATTTCGAATTAGATTGTGTTTCAAAACTAAAATTCTCTTCTTCTGTGCAGTAATTCTATTAAAAAGTTCATACAACCACAATTTGTCAAGTCTTCTTTTAACTTTGCAGAACTTTTTGATTAAATTTAGTTAACCTAAGGCATACCCTAGCCAAACACATCCTTTTGAAAAAGTAAATACTTTCATACATTTTTAATTTATGAACAAAAAAAAGCAATGTTTTCAAACTGCTTTTTTGATATCTACAATCTACAAACATAAGTCTAATGCTAAAATGTTAAATTTTGTCAAAACTTTAGGTAAACCTTCTAATCAGTTTATCAGTTTCCATTTTTCATTAGCAACCAATTGAACCCAAATTGACCAAATAGTGACTCACACTGTCTTTATCTACTAATAATAATAAAATGTGTACCTATCTAAAAGATAGTCAAATATTTTGTCAACAACTCCAGGTACGGGTACCGAAACCTCTCAATTGTCACAATTAGCATGCGATAAAGTTTAAACACGCAAACAAGTATCGCAATCGCGAACTCCAAACAGTATAACTTAATTGGAAAATTCCAAACAACATAATAACAGTAAATACAGAATGCTGCGCATAACAATGAATTCTGTCTATAATTGCTGGCCAAATTATTTACCTTATCCCAACACAATTAACGTACCTACTCCCCCATTACCTTCGTTTTTGACAGATACTAAAGCTACAGAAACTTTTGCAAGTGATTGCCATCATTTAACGGTCAAATTAACTCGCGGTATACTAAATGATTGTGTCAATATTGTTGTCAAACCGCAATTCTTCAATATCTAACATTTTAACCAAAATATTTTTTTTAAAGTATGAAAGTGTCATTTTGTTGGCTTTTGGTTACATTTGTTCACATGATCCAAAGAAATGGCTGTGGGAACTATTTCGTTTGGATGTGAGGAAACTTATTTTACTGCTATAAAATGTCTGTACACAGATTAAGGTAGGTGAAGGCTTTAAGTATGAGAAAAATGCAAATAGTAAAAAACTTCTGTGGTAAAAGTTTTTTTTTTGTTCAGTTCCTTCACATTTTCTGTTTTCCCTACTTTCTAAAGGAAAGTTAAGTATTTTAAAACGTAAAACGTACTTATGGTGGCGCTACAGTCCAGGTCGGATCAAGGCCTCATGCAACAAGCGTCTCCAGCAAACTAGGTCCCTAGCTAGCTGTCTACAGTTTCGCACACCAATTAGGTTCAGGTCCTCTACCACCTGTGTGCTCCACCTGATTCGCGGTCTTCCTTTTCTGCGACATCATTCCGGGTTGGATTCAAAGACCCTATGAGCCGGAGAATTATTTTACATTCGCTCTACATGAACCAACCATTTAAGTCGTTGGACCTTGACTTTTCTGGCTAGGTTAGTGTTGCTGAACAGCTCGTACAATTCTTGATTGAATCTTCGTCTCCATTCTCCTTTTATGCAGACAGGACCAAAAATCACTCGAAGAATTCGAAGAATTTTTCTCTCGAAGCAGCCCAGAGCGTTTTCATCCGATGTTGTCATGGTCCATGTCTGCACCATACATTGGACCGCAATGATGAGGGTTTTGTAGAGTGTCACTTTAGTTACTCGAGAGAGGACTTTACTACTCAAGTCCAAAGAAGCAGCAAGAGTGATTCTTCGTTTGATTTCAGCGCTGGTGTTGTTTTCTGAGTTTATAGCGGATCCTATAGGTAAATAAAGTCCTTAATTACCTCGAAGTTAAATCTGTCTATGCTGACGTTTGCTCCAAGACGTCGATGTTGGTTGTCCTTTCTTGTTGACGACATTAACTTGGTCTTTCCCTCGTTAACCGCTAGACCCATCTTCCATCAAGAATGATGTTGAAGAAGTCGCATGAGAGCGTATCGCCTTGTCTAAGACCTTTTTTGACAACAAATTCGTCCGTTTGACAGACGAAGTTTTTCTGTCACTGTCATACGCGGCCTTGAAATCGATGAAAAGGTGGTAGGTACCGATTTGAAGTTCCTGAATCTTCTCCTAGATCTGCCGTAGAGTGAATATTTGATCGATGGTAGACTTTCCCAGTCTAAACCACACTGATAAGGACCTATCAATCTGTTGACGAAGGCTTCAAAAGTTCACACAGCACGGCAGACAAGATCTTGTAGGCGATGTTAAGGAGATTAATATCTCTGTAGTTGGTGCAGTTCAGGGGATCTCCTTTCTTGAGGATCGGGCATGCATACGATGCTGAGGTTCCATTCGTCGGACATGCTTTCCTCCGACCAAATTTTGCAGATGAGCTGGTGCATGCTCCTAACCAAATCATCTCCAGCTGTTTTGTACAGTTCGGCGGCTAGGACGTCTGCTCCAGAGGCTCTGTTTGACTTAAGTTTAGCTATCGTTATCTTCACTTCGTCAATGTTGGGTGGATGGAATTGTTGGCCTGCTGCACCCAAATTGAATGGTTCTGTATTGCTGGCGGAATTTTGCTTGTCATCGCCATTATACAGCTTGGAAACATGGTCTTTCCATATCCTCAGCACTGGCTGTGGTTCCACTACGATGTTCCCATGATGGTTTCTACAGGCTTCGATTCGGGGTGTATAAGCCTTGGAGGTTTGTTTTACCTTTTTGTAAAACTTTCGAACCCCCTTCCTGTTGTGACATCTCTCTATCACCTCGATCGCGCGCTCATCATACTCCCTTTTTTCTTTCTGAGAAGGTTGTGCTCCTCTCTCCTTTTCTGCTCGTAGCGCTCACGAGCTGCTCGTGTCCTTCTTTGCTGCGCCGCTTTGTATGTCTCTTGTTTAGCTGTATGTGCTCGCCGGCACTCATTGTCAAACCTGGGGTTTCTTTGTGGTGGCCGGTAAACCCTAACACCTCAGAGGCGGCATCTCTGGTGGTTGTTTGGCAGCGTTGACACTGGTTCTCTCCATTTTGTGCTGGTAGCAAAGGACTCCTGAGAAGATTTTTGGAGTCACGATCGGAAAAGGATCTAGCAATCTCTTGCGATTGCAGCCGTTTGACGTCGAATTTTCTCCTACCATTTTCACGTGTTGGCCTTGATCGGCATATCCACATTCGTACCTTGGCTACAACAAGGTAGTGGTCCGAGTCGATGTTGGCACCTCGGAATGTGTGGACATCTTGCATCTCGTGTGTCGATCGCAAGGTGATCAATCTGGTTGACGGTTTATTGATCAGAAGATTTCCATGTCCCCTTGTGGATATCGAGATGTGGGAATCGCGTACTTGCTACCATTACGTTATTGGAGGTGGTGTCGTGTAGGCTATGTCGTCCGATTATTCCACCAAATTTTTTTCTCTACCCAGCTTAGCATTAAATTCTATAAGGACAATTTTAATGTCATGGCTAGGGCATTGCTCGTAGGTCTTGTCGAGGAACTCGTATAACCTATATTTGATATCTTCATCCTTTTCCTCAGAAGGGGCGTGAGCGCAGATGAGACATATGTTGGTGAATTTAGTCTTGATGTGGATATCACAGTTGATCATTTTACGTAGGCACGGACCATCCCATCGCATTTCTTGGATGGCGGTTATATCTGCTTTTTAGCAGTTGTTCGGCTGAACGTGGTCTGTTAAGGGACCTAACATTCCAAGTGCAAAACCGCGAAATTCGTTGTCCTTAAATCGTTTGCGTGGGTCGTCATCATCAATTCTGTCCGTATCCAAAGCTTGTTGGTGTTTCGGAACTATATTTTCTTTATGTGGCCGGGAAGACACCCCGACACACGATCCCCAACCCAGAGAGCCAGGTCTTTAGTTTAACTCTAAGACGAAGAGCTGGGCAAACCGCTCCTTATAGCCCTGGGCTGCGAATATGTCGTAGTAGCTCTATAAGGTATTCAATAAGGACTAAGTAGTTCATCCTGACTGGAAATTGTAGACACCATTGTTGATTCCATCTGGGGAGTTCTTCCGCTGCCGATTGTTGAAAAGGAATCATACCTTCTCCCCCACACAATCTTCCCATGCTCAATATTACGAAACAAACAATCTACTCTTGTTGTTTGGGAACGATTGTTCTCATCCGGCTTTTTACAAGTCTTGCAAATTTGTTTTTTTTTTTGTGGTAGAATTACCATAATTACCACAGATGAGTTAAAAGGGAGATTGGAAACCAAGCTGTCAAAATGACAATGTCTACAAGCTGTGGTCCAAGTTTACTGCAAGCATTGTATTTCTATCTAGCTAGTATGTGCAAGATGGCAATCGATTGTGGTGCCATCTTGAGATCTGGCGCAAAGCCATTTTTTCCCAATACTAAACTTATGTAAAAAAAATAGCACTGCGCCAGATCTCAAGATGGCACTACAATCGATTTTCATCTCGCGGGTACTAGCTAGATAGAAATACAATGACTGCAAGAGTATGCGTGCTTTTACTAATACTATCTCAGTAAACTTCAACATACCACCTGAGGTGCGTTTTTGCGCTGACTATAATCAACTATAATTAACAATGGTTGACTATTTCTCGTTTTTGCACGCCAATAGTTACGATTCGTAATCACAATTGTCGTTTTTGCGGTCTGTGTTGATGTGTCAAATCGTAACTATCTCTAACTATTTCCAATCCATCTCAGGAGGTGAGTTGAAAGTGGTTGGTGTGTCAAAGTGTGACACAAAAACTATAGTCAACTATCGTCAGCGCAAAACCGCACCTCTGATTTTTGTTGCGTTTTTTCTCATTTATTCACATACACGAAGTAACGGTTAAATAAAATTTGAGGTATCCGGAGAGTAAAACGTAATGGCGTTTTTAGTCCGTGTGCGAATTGGATGAATTGTGGTTAAAAAATAAAAATGGATGAATTTTTAACCACTACTGTCATTTTTTAACCTGCTCAGCAGCTAGTCAAATAATGCGAAGTGTCAAAATTTAACCAAACGTCAAGTTTTAACCCATTTTTAACTGAATTCGCACACGGCCTTAATTGGCAATCTGGAAGTAAAAAAAAGTATTCTGAAAGCGTTCAATTGGCAAAAGTGACAGTTCTGATTCTGAAAAGAAGAGAATTTCCCTTATGATTTGAAAACAGAATGCTTCTTTTTCGATTCCACATTGCTAGTTATAAACGACATAAGTCATTTTCCGATCTCCTTTCGGCTCTGATAATTAAGCACTCCATACACAGTTCAACTTGTCTTTCAATTTAATGTCAATTTCATCAAATCAACTCGTGTGTGGGCTTGAATTTGATTTTTTTGAAGGTTGACGATTGAATTGGAAGAAAATCAAAAGATTTTGAATTTTTTCAAGTTGATGTGAATGTTTTCAACTTAGTTGAGGTGTGTTTAGGCAAATCATTTGATTTACTGTCAAACCAAACGCATTCCATCTCTTTCTTACCAAGAAATTAAAGTGAGATAAAAAAAACAGAGACGCGAATAATCTCAATAGAATTATCTCTGTAGTCATGTCTGATGTCTCGTCTCTGGTTTTGGTGTGCTTTGCTTGGTATTTGTTCTTAAAAAAATAAATTAAAAATGACTCAAACAGCAAATAAAAAATGTTGGAAGGAATTGTTTGAACTTCTCCAGCAACATCCCACGCTTTGGAAGATAAAAAGCAATGAATACAAAAATAAACTAAAAAAAGCCAAGCTTGGGATGTGTTGCTGGAGAAGTTCAATGAAATAGAACCCGATGGAACTCTCCAATAATTAAAAAATAAAATTACAAATTTCAAAACATCCTACCGCCGCCGGGAGCTGAAGCTTGTAAACAACTCCATGAAGTCAGGTGCAGGAGAAGACGACGTCCACGTACCCACTTTGTGGTACTTCGACGACTTCGACTTCTTGCGAGACCAGGAGGAGGCATCGGAAAGTATTTCTACTCTTGATGACATGGATGAATTTAAGGTAAGTAAATACAAAATAAGTGTAGGCTGCAAAGTGCAAAAATGTATTCACTGTATTATTTGGTGAGATTTATTTTCATTATAGGAGGTTCCATACAAGCGAACAAAGAAGAATAGTAGCTGCGATGAGAAGAATAAGTTACTGACAAAGGCATGTATGCACCTGGATTCCCTGAAGGAGAAGGACGAAGCTGGTGAAGATGATACGGAAGTGTATGCGAAGTCGTGGGCCTGTTCTTATAGGAAAATAGATGAAGAGCAGAAAATTTATGCCAAAAAAGCCATTGAAGAAATTTTAATTGTCGGTCAACTGAAGCAGCTGACAATTAATGCAGTGAACACCAACACACCACAACCATCAAGAGTTTTTTGAAGAATTAAATCAAACAAAATAAAAATAAGTTCTCTAAAAAATATAACCTTTATATATTCATTGAGTACAGATATTATGACCTCACACGTTTCTATTACTATTTTCCCAATTGCTTGTGGGGACACAGCATAGAAAAATTTGAGATCCTCAAAATCATTTCCTTTGGCGAGGTACCTTAATGTAATAATTAGAAGGCGTGTTTCTGGACTTATTGAATCTCGCATAAAAGTGTCTTCTTTTTTTATTAATGGAGTTACTTTATTCAGCAGTTCCTGAAAGGCTTCTGCATTCATTCTGGTAAAATTCGAGAAATCATTTGGTTCATTTGTTTTAATTTCCATTATCAATTTTTCATTGGAATTTTTTTTTTATCTCTTATGCCCATTTTCTTGACTCTCCATTAAACTTTAGGTTAACTAATCTGCCATTAAATTTAATCGACTCATTTAAAGCTGCAATTAAAATTTGATTTTCTTCACGTTTGATCACTCAACTTAACAAGGTATTAATACTTAATCTCCAATTAAGAAATGCTTCCAGTACTCCAAATAAATTTCCAATATTTCCATTCTAATGTCAATAAATTATATTGATTTCAATTTCGGAGTTCTTTTCAAAAAGGAAAAAAATGGAGGAACTAAAACGTCTGCCACTAGCACCTATTCGATCAATGAACGAAAGTAACTCACTGGAGCTTGCTAAAAAGATTCCTCTCTTCAAACTTGATGCAAGATCTCTGGGATACAAGACAAGCTATCGCCATGGCACAAATATTACCGGTTTGTTATGTTCCCTTTCGAAAGATTCATACGACTAATCCAAACATTTTCCTTCTAGGTTACTGGCCAGGAAGTTCGAGTAGTTTCGGCCTAATTTAATTCCAACCTCGGGATTACCTTATCGAACGAAACCCAAAGTATGGCCCCGAAGATTTCAAAGAAGCCCTTCATGCCCAGGCCATTCAGTCTAGCTTCAGCTGGCTTCTGGCCCAAGCCAATTATAATGGATTCAACACCTACAACGAACTCACTTATCCAATGACAACTCAAACAATCATAACAAACGGAAAACAATGGTCATTCTATCGCTACCAGTTAAACACAACACTCATCCACTCGGATCACGTGCACGACAATCCAAAAATGAACTTCTGTTGGGGTAGCCCGGAAATGAGTCTGTTCCAAGAAATCGATTCCAATGGTAAATGCCTCGGATTCAATGAAGACGTCGCGTCGCTAGGAACTTAATCGAGTTGTATCTCAACGCTCTCGTTGAACAAAAACTGGACTTAAGGCCTAACCTCGCCGCAAAACAACAAAAGGTTGCGGACATCGATGATGATGAATGATGATAAACGACAATTCTTGGAAAATATTTTCAAACATTTGTCAGCTAATCTTTCTCGTCATTTGGAAATTCAAGAAGTCTATTTGTCGATCTACACGTGCGTCGATTCTTCGAAGTTGGTATTAATCCATGGCGAAGAACTCTCCACCAGCATGATCCAGAGTATATTCCTAAAGCTGTGCATCCAGGGGGACCGAAAAGCAAGCCCAGGTTCAAGAAGACCTACTATCCATAAGTTGTTTTGTTTTACAATTAGAAGAAAAATAAATAAAAATAAATATAAAAAGAAACAAATCTCCAATATTTCCATTCTAATGCCATTTTTGCTGCTACAACTTGTGTCTTCAAAAAGACCATTAACAATAAGCTGATGCGCCAACAGTCAGTTTATAAAGTGTGAAGGGAGACCATTCAAATTTACTCGTTTTTATTAGCATAAAACTTACTTCTGCAATAGGACTTGCTTGTGAAAGCTATACGGCATGCCAATGAGATTTCAAAGGTCATATATAACTTTCTTATGCAAGATATCCTTGTGCAGGTATAGCAAACATCCTCGATTGCATTGATTTTACCTATTGTAGTAAGATAAACAGATGGAATCAACGGCCCTACTAAGGACCAGCCCTCCAGGTTGGGGGTCGTGAGTCGGGGTGACTGCCCGGCAACATAAAGAAGAGATTGTTTTGATATACGAAATCGATAAATAAAATCTTCATCATCCCATTTATTTAAATCAATGCGCTCCTGCATTTTATATTTACGCCTTTCATCATCGGAATCAGAAGACCAATTATCCCAAATATGATCCATCATAACATAAGAGCCGTATTGTTGTTTGATAGTAATAAAAAAAAAAAAATAAACAGAAATTTCAGGGGCTCTACAAACAACAGCAAAATGTCAGAAAACAAACTAAAGTTCTGTGAAGAAATTGGATTCCAATGCTAATACTGACATTGAAAGCGTTAATGGGACCCTTGAGGTCAATTAACTAATGATTCAGTTAACGTTAATTGACAGGTCTTAAAAAGTAACATTAAAGCTAACTTGGAGTGAAGAAAACGAAATCTGGAAAAATTATGGAATTAATCAGCCATTAAACTTAATGGAGAGTCAAGAAAATGGGCATTAGCCATTCTTTCATCCAAATTCTTTTTCTTTTTATTTTTACTTCTTCATCGTCATATAGGCACTCTGCAATAATTATTAATGCCAATATTTTTCTTTTTTCAGACATCTTGATTCGATTAAATGAAATTTTTTACGAAAAAAAATGATGTTTTGACAGTTGAAGCAGAAGTCTTTCAACAACGTTTATGTAGTGTGTGGCGAAGCATCAATTTAGTTGACAACTAAATTGAAAATAAAATTGAATCGTGTATGGAATGGAGTGCTTAAAGCACTATTCACATGAGCACGACCAACGAACGACGAATGAATGAAGAAAAGTGATTTTACATACGTTTGAAGCCTTATTTTCTTACAAATTCTCAACAAAACGATAAAAGTATAGTTTATGTTTGATTTTTGATGCATAAATTAACTTTTTAATCTCAATTGTTAGTAAATTTGAGAAAACAAGTTTATTCGTCGCGAATAGAATTGTAGTTGATACGAATTGTCAAACTCTATTCGCGTTCCACACACCATCCACACTCCCAACGAACAAAATATTCGCGCGCGTATAACCTCAAAAATCATTCCTGCTTTGAGTTTTGGTTGTTCATTCGCGACGAATTAAAAACTCTCATGTGAAAGAAATGTCAAAATCGACGAATATTCGTTCATTCGTTGGTCGTCGTTCGTGTTCATGTGAATAGTGCTTTACCAATCAAAAAATTTTATAGGGAAATATTTTCCCCATCTGTTTCCACCATAAGTCTTTTTCTCTCATGATTTTATAACACCCCTGACTTTATAACCTCCCTGCTTAAAAGCAAAGCAAAATAAACTCGAAATGCCAAATGTCAGAAACATGGAGAAATTTGCACACAAAAGCAAAATAAAAAAAGAAAACGACACAGATTTTTTCTTACCACTCAAACGCATATTCACAGACAGCTGCAAGCAAAAAACGCTCCAGCAATCGCTCCACAGTTGATCAGCTAGAAAACAAATTTCCAAGTTCTTGAAATCATTTAAAATTTAAATTCATCGCCCCAAAAAATGGAGGATGTTCGCGAAGAAAACCAATTCATCGTGGATGATGTAAGCAAAATCATCAAGGAAGCCATCGAGCAAACAATCGGCGGTAACGCCTACCAGCACGACAAAGTCAACAACTGGACCAGTTTGGTAGTCGAGAATTGTCTCAGTGTTTTGACCAAGGAGCAAAAACCCTACAAGTACATTGTTACATCGATGATCATGCAAAAGAACGGCGCTGGTCTGCATACGGCTAGCTCTTGTTTCTGGAACAACGACACAGATGGCTCATGCACCGTCCGCTGGGAAAACAAGACCATGTACTGCATCGTTTCCGTCTTCGGTTTGGCTGTTTAAAGATATCTTGAATCCAACTTTGCTCCGAATTGTATTTTTGTGTATTTATTAAACTAAAACTTAAAATTTATCTTTGGTATCCAACAAAATTCGTGTGTCCCAGAAACACGACCGGGAGTTTACAGGAAGTTGATCGGGAATATTTGAAGTTGCCTTGTTTCGTGTCGATATTAAATTTAACAAAAAATTAACAAAATGTAAGACGTTTGGAGAATCCCTGAATTGAGAATAAAATTAAGAAAACGCAACATGGCTGCAGGCTTTTTTTTTTATTTTCTTGTTTTGGTTTTGCTGTAATTTATTGAGTCATCGATTTTTTGTGTTGGACGAGTGCTTAAAAGGCATTGCCGTGGTAACCTTGGTAATGGTGCAGAGGGCTTGTGGTGGAGAATGAGGTAGGCAAAGTGCAATCCTCTTTTAGAAAGTGCCAGGTTATTGAGTACCTTTGGACGTAGGTTTGTATTGCTTCTCGTTCAATAATGAAAGGAATGTGGGTGGTAAACAAGGTACTGCGCTGTTGTAGGCTTGGAGTGGGTGCACAAGTACTCGTGACTTAAGATGAATAAACAAGGCCATACTGGCCTTCATTATTACCAAAGTTTTCAACGTCTTTTTTTAATTTACATGTTTGTCGCTTGCATGTTCATCGTTTCTTGAGCTCTCTTTTGTTCAATAAAGTCATAAGACTAGAGTCTAAACTATTTTTGTTCATCAATTCCCTTCAAGTTGCAGTATTAGGATAAGATCCTTTCAAGATTCTTATTAAAGGTTGCGATAGGTCCGGCATCCGGGTAAGACTAGATCCTAATCTTCATCCCATAAGCATATCTAATCCAACCAACAAGTTGATCTTCTCTACCATCAGTGTGTTCCACCTGAGTTACGTTTATGGTCGGGGTTTGATTCAAAGACTTTTCGGGGCTGTAAAGTTTTCAATTTATTAAAGAACATAGGACTTAGCCTCTGCCTCCATTCTCCAGAAAGGATTTCATCTCAGAGCTTCGTTTGGGACAAGGTCCATGTACCAAAGACGAAGAGAATACGGAATACGACAAAACTATGTGACTTTGAACTCTTAGGAACGAATGAAACATTTCCAACGGAAAATGGTTGGACTCGTTTGTAAGGAAGGATGATGAATTGATGCATTAACATAGTATGGCACACAAGATTTTGCAGATGATGTTTGCCGCTTTTTAGAAAATCAGGCATACAATGTGGAAGTTTTTTTTTTCCCATTATACGCTCTCTGCGGCTTTATTGGACCTAATTATTGACTTGTCCGGCTCCTAATCCATGTAGGATCTCAGCATGAACCACAGCAGTCTTCCATGGGGAACGGTCCCTCGCATGCACTCGCCAAAACCAAACGCTCTGGCATCCGCAGTCACTTGGTCCTAGTACCGGAGGTGCGGTCTTCCTGGTCGTCTCGGACCTGGGGGCTACGAAGAGAAGCTTTTCTTGGCTGGAGCGTTGTCGTCCATTCGCTCGATGAAGTCGTCTTTTCTTGGCTTTCTGGACTATATCCACATCTTGGTACAGCTTGTACAGTTCTCGGTTGAAACTTCTTCTCCATTCGCCATTGTCGCATACGGCACCGAAAATCCGTCGAAGAATTTTTCTTTTGAAAGTGCCCAGTATCATTTCCCCTTTTTTAATTAACGTCCAGCACTCGGCACGGCGCCGTAGGGTAGGACTGTCTTTCGAGTCAGGCGTTTTGTACCCAGTTGTTTGGCTAAAACGAGGTAGCAGCGGTTCACTAGGGTAATTCTTCGTCGGATCTCCACTAAGTTGTCGTTTGTAGGATTAATGTTTGTTCCAAAGTAGTCGAACTCCTGAAATACCTCGAAATCGAAATTGCTGCTACCAACAGTGACGTTTTGTCCTAGGCGGTGGACAGATGTTGCTTTGTTTGTTGATAACAGGTACTTTGTTTTGTCCTCACAAGACCAACTAGTTTCGCCTGTTCTTCAATCGCTGTGAAGGCCTCAAGCACATCTCTCTTGGATCGACCGATGATGTCTATGTCGTCCGCATAGCCTAGGAGCTGGGTGGATTTGTTGAAGATAGTGACCTCCGTGCTCACACCTGCCTTGCGCACTATCTGCTCCAGGACTATGTTGAAGAAGTCACATGACAACGCATCTCCTTGTCTAAACCCTGCGCAAGTTTGGAATAACTCGGATGAGTTGTTACCCATTTGCACACTGCACTGCGTATTGTTTAGCGTCATGCGGCACAGCTGGATCAGTTTGTTCGGGATCCCGAATTCAGACATCGCCATCATAAGCTCTTGGCGGTGGATGCTATCATAAGCAGCTTTGAAGTCGATGAAAAGATGGTGGGTTTAGACTTGAAATTCGTTGGTCTTCTCCAGGATATGCCTCAGTGTGAATATTTGGCCTGGCCTAAAGCAACACTGTGGTTGTTTCGCCTGGCCTAAAGCCGCACTGGTACGTGCCGATTATTGTGTTGCATAACGGTTTAAGGCACTCACACTGTACGTCTGATAGGATTTTGTAAGCAACATTAAGCAGGGCTATGTCTCGGTAGTTTTTGCATGACATAGGATCCCCTTTTTTGTAGATGGGGCATATGGAGCTTATCGACCAGTCAGCGAGCATGCATTCTTCCTCCCACACTCTGTTAATAAGAGGTGCATGCGGTTCATCAAAACACCTCCTACATATTTAAGGTCTGCAGGTATGCCAACCGACCCGGAGGTTTTGTTATTTTTTTAGCTTCTGGATGGTTCTTTCTACTCTTCTGGGTGCTGGAACTGGGTCTTCATTGACTGGTCTCGCTTCTCTTTTGTCATTGGCTCGCTCGACATTAAGGGCATTCAGCAGTTGTTGGAAGTGCTGCCTGCAAAAAAAACATCTACAATTCCCTGTGCTTCGGTGACTAGGTATCCTTCACTGTTTCGAAGAGCCTGTGTCCCGGTTCTGAAACAAAAAGCTAATTGCTTGAACCTTATAAAGAAACGTCGGGTGTTGTTCTTGTCCCGTGACTCTTCTAGATCTTTCCGGTCAGAAACTGCGGATGCTCTTTTCTTCCTTCGCAGGTTCTTTATCTCATTTTCCCTTTTTGTTCGGTGCTCTTCTTTTGCTGCTATTGATTTCCGAAACGTGCATTTGCTGTCTCTCTTTTCAATAACGCGCATTCATCATCATACCACGGGTTCTTTTTCGGGGGCGGTTGGTATACTATGGTGGTCTCGGCTACATTTTTTATTATTTCGCGATATTGGTTCCACAAGGTGTTGACATCTGTGGTGCCTGGAAGGACGGCGGAGATTCACTCACTCAGGCGCTCACTGTAGTCTCTGGCATTACCAGAAAGTGGTCAGAGTCGACATTCGCTCCTCGGAAAGTGCGCACGTTCAAGATGTTGGATGCGTGCCTTGCGCCGATTAGCACATGGTCGATTTGGTTGGTGGTTCGACCATCCGGAGGTCGCCAGGTTGCTGTGTAGATCTTTCGTCTTGGAAACCTAGTGATACTTCTCACCGTATTACGAGCTGATTATTCGAAAGCCGTTATCTGTTGTTCCTTCGTGGAGGCTGTGCTCTCCAACTCATCCACCAAAGATGTTTTCCTACCCCATTTTTGAATAGAAGTCTCCGAGTACGATTTTGACGTCGTAGGCTCTATCCAGGTTGTAAAAATGTTCCTTGCTAGATTCCTCAGCATCATCGGTAGGGGCGTGTGCACATATTATACTGATGTTTTGTAATGTGGTCTTGATGCCAGGCGATCCCTAATTGGCTTGAAATTCATGTCATTTGATAGTCGAGCAGTCAGAGTCGACATTTGCTCCCCGGAAAGTGCGCACGTTGAAAATTTTGGATGCGTCTTGCAACGATTAGCACATCGTCGATTTGGTTGGCTGTTCGGCCATCCGGAGATCGCCTGGTTTATTCTAGAGAAGGGTTATCTGATGTCCGCGCTTACACCTCGTCAATCACCTGATTGTTACTGTGGAGAAAGATTTTTAGTTGCAAATAAAATTGAGGAAAGGTGTAACTAGTTCAACAACAATCCTAAGAAATATAAACACAACAAAAGCTTTCGAGTCTAAAACAAAAGAAGGAAAAAATTAAGGAAAACTTTAAACTGAATGTTTATTCACGTCTCTTTCTTTTTCCTGCAAAAGCAAAGCCAAGGGGTTTAACCTGGCTCGGCAAGCTCATTTTCATGCAAGCAGTTTTTGTCTTGTGCACGCCATTCACCAAATTTCCATATTTCAGTATTTTCGCTTTTGACATACACAATTCGGTTGAGAGTGTAAATAAGTCCAATTCGAATTCCTCACTTAGCAGGAAAGCCAGCACCAAGAAGTAGCAAATTGCCTTTTCATTCGTGGTACTTGATCGCATTCTAAAAAAACAAACGACACAGAGAAACAATTAAAGTGTGTCGATGATTGGAGAGTAATGGACGTACTTTTGCATGGAATTCTCTGCGGAGAACCTGTTACGAATATCGTTTTCGACTTTCTCTGTTATTTGGGAAAATTCAATCTTGCTCAGATTCTTTTGCTTGGTTTTGATGAGGTTCATCAGGGCGTCCATGTAGATGACCATCTTCATTTTCATAAGATTCTCGCTCGATTGTGGAGCTGCTTTAAGACTTGTGATTGCTTTCTTGAGATATGCGGATTGTATTCTGGAATAAAAGAACGATTATAATTTCTATTTAGAGGCGATCTGAGAAGCTTACGGTATATCATCGACATCTGTGCTGAAAAGTGTAGCTACTTCTTCGTCGAGACGTTCAAGCAACTCCAAAGGAATAACATCAGCAATATCGTAAACACTGTGTAAATTGGTGGCTTCCTTGTTGAATCTCGGTCGAATGCGATCAGCAATATCTTCTGTGGAAACAACTGTTTCTATAGTTTCCGCAACTTGGGAATCTTCAACAGTCTTGTCCAGTTGATCTTTGAACACATCGAAATTGATGTTCTCGCGTTCTTTGTTATTAAGATAGCGCAATGCTTTGCGTCCACCAAAGTTTCGCAATGCTGTTTCCATTGCATCTTCCTTGGATAACGTATTGAAAACAGTTTTTTGTCTGTCCTCGTAGACTTGATTGATTAGACTCGCTTGGTCAATCGGGATAATTCGAACTTTGTCTGTTGCTTTGTTTCGAACACAAATGTAAGTGTCGACAAGGTCTTGGGCATTTTTGGCTATTGGTCCGGTGTAGACATTGCCACTGGCAATGACAACAGCACGCTTAACTGAATCTTCTTTGGCTGAGAAGTATAGAGTTGTGTCTTTGTGGTCATTTTTAAGATCTCCGTTCTGGAATTTTACTGAAAATAGTGATGTTAAGATTTGTTTTGATACCAAGTTGGAATTATATTTACATAAAACAGGCGTCGTCTTGCTTGCGGACCGTGAGTGCACTTCTTCGATAAGTGCTTTATCCTTTGTCATCGTATTGATTTAAAATATTTTTTATTAAAATGAATTTATTGCAATTTTAAAAGAAAAATTAAAATGTTTCCTTTTGGATATTTGGTTTTATAGCACATGTACAAGATGACAAGTTCACGTTGTCATAGTGACGTTTGACGTTTAACATGGGTGCGTTCATAAGTGGAACTTCCTTACACCGGAAACACATGGAAAAATGTTCTGCGACACAAGAGAATACAAAATATGTACTTCAAGAGAGGGGGAAAATACTGAAAAAGAGGAGACAAAATCGAAAATGCAGTTGCATGCTGTTTTCACTCACTGACCCTAATCACGAGATTTAGCGAAGCAGATTAAGAACTAAACTCGACTTTTCTGGGATTAAGGGTAGATTAGTAGTTCAAAGCATAGAATAATAGTACGGTTAGTATAATATTACGTTTTTATCTACCTTAAATCCGAGAAAAGTCGAATTTCAGTCCTTAGGCCGTGTGCGAATTCAGTTAAAAATGTGTTAAGACTTGACGTTTGGTTGGTTATATTTAGAGATTTCGCATTGAATAAAATGTGTTAAAATTTGACTAGCTGCGGAGCAGGTTAAAGTATGACAGTACTGGTTAAAAATTCATCCATATTTAACTACAATTAATCCAATTCGCACACGGCCTTATCTACTTCACTGAATCTCCTGATTACGGTCAGTGGATATACTGTTTCCACTAGCTAGACAGTCAAGAGTAAAAAAAAAAAATAAGGAACAGTCAAAATCAAAACTGTTGCTTTGCTTACCAAGGACAAGGAGCTCAGTGAGAAAACGAGGGAACTCTTCTATTTTTTTTCTCTCTCGTCCGATTTTTCCAGCTACCTTTCGTGCTCTATTATCAAGGGGCTCGGTAGTATTCCAAATTATAACTCATAAAAAAAATTTAATTCGTAAATAAAAATTTAAATTGAAATATCTACCTCAAAAAAAGATTCAATCTGAAAAAAAATTATGTCATATGATTTCTTAAGAAATTGTTGATTTTTCAAAAAAAAAAAAATTTAAATCGTCGGAGCGGTTTTTTTTTTTAATTAATTTTTTTTATATAAAATTTTTCGAAAATGTCTTAAAATTAATTTGGGTATGCAGTATTCAAGAATGTGTAACTATAGGTGCGTTCCTTTGGGACTTTTAAACTACTTTTTAGTACTTCGCAGTAGACGTTGAATGGAACGCGTTAATTTTTCAAAAAGTAAAATCTAACCTCCAAAATCATACGTCATTGCAAATTCATTGGAAAAATTATTATTTTTGAGAAACGTCAAATCAAACAACAACAATTTCTATTTCTTTTTACTGACGCCATCTGGCGTAGACTAGTATCGTAACTACTTCGAAGAACTACTTTGACCACAGGGGAAAAGTAGTTTAAAGCAGCCAGAAGTACTAAGCAGTAGATAAATGTTCCCAAAGGAACGCAGCTTATATATTTTACAAGTAAATTTCAATTTTTAATATTGATCCGTTTTTGAGATACAGAATTTAAAAAAAAAGTTTAAAAATCCAAAAAATTTTTTGAAAATTTTTTTGAATACAAAATATTATTTGAGCAATATAAACGTACTTTCGAAAAAAATTACCCTAATCGGACTTTAATTTTTCGGGAAAATCTGATATAAAAAAAAAACGGTTCTATGGGCGGTACCGTTTTGGAGCAATACAAAAATATTTTTTTTACATAAAATACATCAAAGTTAAAAAAAATTCGAGGAAGTTTAAAAAAATCGTAGGAGCCGTTTTTGAGAAAATTGAAACTTTTGGTTTTTTGCCATAAAAAAATCGTATGGTGGCTACCCTAAATTTTGATCTTAAAAAAAATAAATAAAAAAAAACGACCCACGCGAATCCGCTCAAACCTTTAATTTTCAAGTTTGCAGTATCTGCATCATCTTGATCTGTAAAAATCAAGAAAAGTAGAGCGGGTGAGATATACGTCGTTATACAAAAGAGTGAAAGAGTACACTATATGCCTGCTTTTTTCAATTGACATAATTTTTTATAGGTCAGTGACAGATGAAGAGTCGCCATTTTTTTGGTTACACATTTATTCATTCTTCATTTTTTGCAATTTTTTGAGCGCGCCGCCGTCGTCGTTGCTTGTCTGCTTGCCACCGTCGCTGTCGTTCGTGTTGCAACGAAAACGAGAATAATAAAAAAGGAGCAAAATAAACAATTAAACTCACTCATACAATCAAACAAATTATTTTTTTTCTGTCCATTAAAATGAAATGGACAAAAATAAATTTTTTGAAAGAAAGGCGGAAAGAAGAAAAAAAAAGTTTTTGATATGTGAATGATTTTTTTCCATTTGAAGACTTTAATTCATGTTAAATCGAAGGCGGACGCCATATTGGTGTGTTTAAAGAAACTTCACGAACAATTTTCGAATGCTTTTGATTTTTTATCATATTTTCTCACTTGCAGCTTCTAAGCGTAATATCGCAATCGCACATTCAATCAAATGAGCGGAAAAATTGACAATTATAGTTTTTGTTGCTTTTTTAGCGTTCAGGTGAGAAAGGGAGATTCGCTGTTGTCCTGAACTCAGTTATAGGAACCTCAAATGCAGATGAACATGCTATAAAAAAGATGAACATGTTCGTCTTAACCATAATCTTGATCTTGATTTCTATTATTTCCTATAATCTTGATCTTGACAAGATGTCTGCATTTTGATTTTGCCTCTCTGTCGAACGAGCATGATTTTTGTATGTTGCATCTCTCTTTTTTGCAGAACTAAAAATGCAGATACATGTAAATCCACCATAAGGCTGTAGGTGCGTTTACAGACAGACAGACAGACAGACGGACGGAATCGCCGGACCCACTTTTTTCGACTTCTCTATCATCGTAATGTCATATCTCATCATTACCTCAAATTTTTTTTTTACGAATTCAATACTTGCCATATATTCTATATGTCGCAAGTAAAAATGTAATTTGATTACTGGTTACATTTTGTAATCAGGAATCAGTTATCGGATTCCTTTTTTTGCCAACACTGTCACTGATTCACTCACTCACTGACAAATCATCAAAATTATGAAGCACTTCCCCGTGCCCTATAAACTTGAAATTTGGCACAGTGATAGGTCATGTGGTACATACAAAGGAAAAAATTTGAAATTTTTCAATCAGGGGGTGTGGTAGCCGCCTACTTTTACATTATTAGTATAAATTTTATGGAGCACTTTGGAGTACAGTAGAATCATGAAATTTGGCATACAAGTACAACGTGCAATAGAACAAATAAAATATGAAATTTATGATTTTCAACAAAACTTTTTTTACTTAGCAAGTTTTCCAAACTTTTTTAATAGTTGGTTACTAAGAGAAAACCTGCCAAGTAAAAAAAAATAACTAATTTACATTAGTTTACAAGTTTCTTTCAAAACAAATAGTTGATTCGATGTAAGTCCACTTAAAACATTTGTAATGCACCTACGAGTACTTGCAGGGCCGTCTTTACCCTTTTGGGGGCCCTGGGCACTTTTCGAAAATGGGGCCCCTGTATGATTATATAAAAATGTTGTGTTGTGTAATAAAGGTATACAGAAAAAATCACATAAATTTGAATTGATATTTATTCTTTTAATTTTTCAAATAAATAATTTTTTTTTTAATTCATTAAAAAGATAAATAGTTATTGCAGCATTTAAAACATAAACATAAACAATGTAAAAATAAAAACAAAAAATAAATATTTCATATAAAAATTCAAAAATAAACAAAATTTAAATAACAGACAATTAAATAAGTTATTGAGAATGTAATTTAAAGAACAATATAGTGACACAGACTATATTTTTTCAGGTAAAAGAAAGGAATATTTATTGAAGGGGTCTTTTTCTTGATTTGAGATTAGCAAAATCATTGATCACATCTTCAAAATCGATGCCTCTGAGGATGTCGCTTTCGATTGACATCCGCGACAAACATGTCAATCTTTCTTGAATCATTGTAGTTCTGAGTTCGTTTTTGATTCTTTTTAACTAAGAGAAGGAACGTTCCCCACTGCAATTGGTCACCATCATACTTAAGAAAATTCTTAGTGCAATTTCAACATTTGGAAATTAATCTTCAATTTTATTAGTTTTTAAAAAATTATAAAGCTCTAGAATGTTGTCAGTTTTTTCATTTTCGTGTCGACTTATTTTCAAGTAGTCTTTTAAATTCAGGCATTCAGCATGTAGTTCATCTCCGTTCACATTTTCGGTGTAAAATTTAGCAAAAGATTTGCAATTCTCTTTTAAGTCTTCTGAATTCAGATTTTTTTAATCGAAAAAAAAGTCAAAACGTTGGCCAATCTTCGTATACGCTTAGTGTGTCGACAAAGGGAAGAAAGGTTTCAATTTTAAATCTTTCTTTCCCAGTCAGAATTACTGAGGGTCCAGAGCCGTCAAAAAAAGTCTGGCTTGAGCTTCTACACCTCATCCTTTCAGAAAGGTCCTTATATTCGGAATCCGGTTTTTTTTGTCTGGCTGATGAATCAAAGTTATCAAAATTGTCCCTGAGCCCAATTATAAATTCATCTATTGCACTCAGCAAATTTATTGCAACATCCAGGGTAATATTTTGTTTTTGAAGTTGTAACGAAGTTACAAATTAAAAAGACCAACAACACTCAACGAGCACCGAAAAGAAAAGCAATAGCCGACACCAACCATCATCCCAACAACAAGCACCGAAAAGAAACAAACAACAACCGACACCAACCATCGATAGAAGCAAGAAACGAAACACCGAAAAGAAAAAAAACAACAACCGACACCAACCATCCATAGAAGCAAGAAACGAAAACAAAAGCAACAACAAGCACACAGTCGGAGTATACAAAACAACAACCACACGAACGACGAACAACAAAATAGAGAGGCAGCAGCACAGAAGTTGATCGCATGGTCGCATGTGCAAATATACGATTACTTCTTTCTTGTATTCTTTCAATTCACTCCTACTTGTTACGCAACATTTATCAAGTAGGAGTGATATTGATCACAAAAATCAGACTTCTTTCTCTCAAGTCTCAAATTAACTTTTTGGGTTTTTTTTGCTTTGTCGCCTTGACTAGGGATTGAATCCCACTCTTCTGTCAAGGCTAGGGAAGTTATCCCATTAGAGTATTTGTATAAGGTAATGTTCCGACTAGGGATTGAATCCCATTTACCGTGTCGGGACTAGGGAAGCTATCCCTCCGTTAAATTCCTAGTGCTAGGGATTGAATCCCATCCGCCGCCGTTCGTTCTAGGAATCCGCCGTTTATTATACTCTATTAATACGATAAATAAAATTGAACCTTAAATTTCTTTAAAAACCGAGTTTTACTTGTTCTTTCCTCGGAAAATCCTGGACCCGCTGACCTACCTTAGCTGGGAAATACAAAAGAACATCACAAATTGGCGCCCGAGCAGGGACCTTTAAAGAAAAAGGTTCCACCGTGAAAAAACAAATCATACCGTGACCAACCGCACCTATCACCGATCCGCAACATGTCCACATCCGAATCCGAAGACCCGCCGCAGGACACCGCCGAATTCAACCCATACAAAAATCTAGGGTTCATCTATTTTCTCAATAAAACTGAGCTAGTCAAAGTTTTAACGGAGAGAAATTTAGACACCACCGGCAACGTACAAACGCTCCGAAAAAGACTTAGCCAACATTTCAAGGAATTGCGTGCTAATAAGTCTACCCAAAATCTATGCCAAGAGTGGGAAGAAACCGTGGCGAAGAGGAACGACGCCGACGAAGCCGAATCTCCGCCGGATAAAAGCAAAATGTTCCCACCCGCACAAGTACGGTTGACAGTGCCGAACCAATCAACGACGGTTCTTCATGAAATGGCAAGTCAAACCGTTGCCACTGGAACTCGCCAGTCAACCCCGACAGAGGTGCTACGTAACCAGGTAACAACACCACCACCACCCGCATCATCGTCCCGCCAGAATACATTGAGCTGTGAAATGGCAAGTCAAACCGCTGCCACTGAAACTCAGCAGTCAACTTTGACAGAAGCGCTACATAGCCAGTTCGTACCCCCACCACCTGTATTTTCTTCGTCGCCTGACCGGATTACTATGAGATTCCACGGGAAATCCGTTGGAATTCCTCGAAAGGTTATCAGAGTTAACCCATTGTTACAATATACCGTCGAATCACATTTTACGGGCACTACCGGAGATATTCAGAGGCAGTGCGCTGGAGTGGCTCCGCATAAAAGGAGACAGCCTTTCGAATTGGAGTGAATTTAAAGAAGCATTTGTCCGCCATTTCTTGCCAGCCAGGTATTTGCATAGGCTAGAGGAAGAAATATTTCGCAAGCGTCAAGGGCCTCGAGAGAAAGCAAAAGATTATTTGCTGTCCGCCCAGTACCTCATAAGGCAACACCCCCGCATCAAAATCGAAGACAACATCGACCGCATCTACGATAATATGCGCCCGGAATATAGATACTATATACGCAGGCACGACTTTACTAACTTAGATGAGCTGGCATTGCTGGCAGAAGAGTTTGAAACAATCAAAAAAGAGGAACGGAATAGTCGGCCAACTGTTTCGTCTGCGCCTCCTGCACAACCAGTTCCGCGTGGTCCTCCAATGAACATCCCTTACAACAGGGAAACTCACTGTTGGAATTGCAAGCAGGGGGGCCACCGTAAAGAGACCTGTCACCGACCCTACCGCCTCTTCTGCTCATTCTGCGGCGAAGATGGTAAGCTGACCAAGGATTGCCAGTGCCACCGAACCCATTCAGCCGTTATTTACTCACCAACCGACCAAGACCCCCGCTACTTCATGCCGATAACAGTAGGAAACCGAGTCTACCAAGACCTCATCGACACCGGGTCGACAAAAACATTTATAGGTCCCGAACTAAGATTACAGTTCTTAAAAATAGGGTACCCGATGCGCTCCGAACAACAAGCAGTATACATGGCCAATGGAGATCCAGTACTAACCACAGAGCATTACTTCCTCACATTCTGCATCGAAAATACGGAGCTGACCGGAGAGGTGACATACCTGCCTACCTTGAATGAAGACGTCATCTTGGGAGTGGACTTCATGCAACAAGCAAACCTGCAACTCTTTATGAGTGGAAGACCCGCCAACGGACGTAAAACCAAACCAGACCGCCGAGAATAGAAGTGCAACGACTAGTCTAATCACAACCTCCGAACCGCGTGGACCGAACCAAGAAAAATTATTGGCAATTAGGACTAGCCTACCGAAAATATTCTTTCACCCGACAAACCTCGACCAGAGCGCATCAACAATTAAAATTGATATGGAAAGCCAAAACCAGCCTAGACGCAGCTCACCACCGAAGCCAGATAAGAAGTGCAGAAAGCGATCTCCCAGCACCCGATTCCACAGGCTATCGTCGCCGGAAAGAATTGCCAGTCACATTCCGGCCGAGATCGTAAGACCTGGGACAAGTAAGCAGCCGAGGGTCGCTCGTGCTCCCGTGGACCAACTTTTGGGAACCAGGCCTACGCTAACCAAACTTGCGAAACTAGATCCGACAGCTCGACGACCGACGCAACCCAGCAAAGTGTTAACCACTTTACGTGCCTAGTTGCAGGCAAAGGCCCGCCTAAACGCCAGGAGGCCAGCCCAGCCAGTACACAACCGTGACACCGCTCAGCCGATACGTCCTCCGCCGCCACCCGAAGCTATGATGAAAGAGGTAAGAAAACAGCGGGAGTTGGCGGAAGAAAATTGGACGAAACGACGCGCACCAGTGACGATGGTCCCTAATCCGTGTGCGAGGCCCCCTACGGTGCGCTGTTCTGCAGCCACCAGCACGCGGACACTACCATCCACCATCAACACCCCACCGCAAGGAAAGGCTACCGTCGAGTCCCCCACCTTCCCAGTCCAAACTATTACGTTGGATTTACCGACCGTGACCAGCATCGCCACCACCACTACCGACCATGTAATGACGAACATAGTAAACCGAAGTCCACCGCAACAAATCTCCACTATAGTCGGTATCAGATCCGCACCTGACAGCACCGAGGCAGCATCGGAAGACAATGTGGCCAGGAAGGAGCCCAAAGGACGATACGACCCGAGGGCCGCAGCTTCGCCAGTCTTTTTATATCCACCAGCCATGGGGAAAAAGTTCTGTGAGGCTAAATAAGAAGAGGACGCAGGCAAGCTTACGTTTTAAGGGGCAAACTAAGCTAATCGATGTCGAGCCGTAGAAGTTTACTCACTCCGATCAAATGAATTGTTTTTTCTTTGTATGAAAATATTGTTATGTTTTTATTTTTTTATTAAATGAATTGCTTCCTTTTTTTTAATGAATTACTGTTATTCTTTATTAGGAAAAAAAAAAAAAAAAAAAAGAGAAGAACACGAAAAAATAATAATACATAAAAAAAATGAATTAGAAGATGAAAAAAAAAAATATGATGACGAAGTAACGAAGAAAATATATTTTCATTGATGAAGTAACATTTTTTTTATTTTTCTTTACTTCAGATTACGACGAGAGGTCTCGTCTCCTAAAGAAAGGGGGGAGTGTAACGAAGTTACAAATTAACCCTAGTTTACGACACACAAAATACGTGAATAAAAAAACTTGGGGTTCGCGCGAACCACAGTCATGAATCATTTCTAATTGCTTATTATTTAGTAGGCGATGCGTTTTTCTTTTCGTTCTTTATTAAGTTGACAGTTGAGGTGTCTCCAACAATAGAAAATGTTTGGTGTTCCTAAAATTTTTTAAGAATGTTGTGTAAAATCGTGAAAAATAAAGTTTGAAGATTAACAAAAAGGAAGTTGTAACATTATAATTTCAAGTTTTTGTTTTCACATTGTTTTAATTTTCCAGTGTCTAGGAGAGCTTATGAAACTGGAATTAGATGACGGCTCACAGCCTTCAATGCAAAAAGAATCTCTAAATCTAGGTTGGGTGCCCCCTGCATTATGGGAAGAAATTAGCCAATTATTCGAGAAGTAGACGAGAGACTTCCTTGTAGGTACATTACGTATCTACATACCTATTTTATAATGTGAACCCAATCTTTTTTGTTTTCAGAAAGATTTTTTTTTAATTTTCAAACAAGACAGAAACAGCAAAACAACATGTTTGTGATGTTTGTGAAAAATGTATTTGTCTTCGTCACCAAAAAACCTAATGCGTAAAATGCCTCGCGGAATTGCCACGATTCCATAATGACTCAGTTTTCTATAAGGTTCTTATAAATTTATTTGAAAATCATCATTTTGTAAATAATCTTTTTCATATTTTGTTGTCTATAGTTAATTTCAAATAAAATACGTGTTTAGAAAAATTTTTGTGTATAATATTTTTAGCATTGGGGTTCGCACGAACCCCAAGTTTGGTTTGTGACTTCTTTCCAGAAAAAAATTCCAAAAATTTTTCAAAAACCGCTGTAGTGGAAAAAAGACAAAAAACATAAAGAAAGATGAAAAAAAATCGAAAAAAATTGATTTGAACAAAAGTTATGAGGTCTCAAACATGCGCTGGGGTTCGCCCGAACCCCAATTTGTAAACTAGGGTTAAAAAGACCAACAACACTCAACGAGCACCGAAAAGAAAAGCAATAGCCGACACCAACCATCATCCCAACAACAAGCACCGAAAAGAAACAAACAACAACCGACACCAACCATCGATAGAAGCAAGAAACGAAACACCGAAAAGAAAAAAACAACAACCGACACCAACCATCCATAGAAGCAAGAAACGAAAACAAAAGCAACAACAAGCACACAGTCGGAGTATACAAAACAACAACCACACGAACGACGAACAACAAAATAGAGAGGCAGCAGCACAGAAGTTGATCGATTACTTCTTTCTTATATTCTTTAAATTCACTCCTACTTGTTACGCAACATTTATCAAGTAGGAGTGATATTGATCACAAAAATCAGACTTCTTTCTCTCAAGTCTCAAATTAACTTTTTGGGTTTTTTTTGCTTTGTCGCCTTGACTAGGGATTGAATCCCACTCTTCTGTCAAGGCTAGGGATATAATTCCATTATTTTTGGTTTTAATTAGGCATCGCCTTGACTAGGGATTGAATCCCATTATTCCGTCGAGGCTAGGTAGCTATAAGGTATTGTTCCGACTAGGGATTGAATCCCATTTACCGTGTCGGGACTAGGGAAGTTATCCCATTATAGGATTCGTAGTTATTGCCCCGACTAGGGATTGAATCCCATTATTCCGTCGAGGCTAGGTAGTTATAAGGTATTGTTCCGACTAGGGATTGAATCCCATTTACCGTGTCGGGACTAGGGAAGTTATCCCATTATAGGATTCGTAGTTATTGCCCCGGCTAGGGATTGAATCCCATGTATCTGTTGGGGCTAGGGAAGTTATCCCATTAGAGTATTTGTATAAGGTAATGTTCCGACTAGGGATTGAATCCCATTTACCGTGTCGGGACTAGGGAAGCTATCCCTCCGTTAAATTCCTAGAGCTAGGGATTGAATCCCATCCGCCGCCGTTCGTTCTAGGAATCCGCCGTTTATTATACTCTATTAATACGATAAATAAAATTGAACCTTAAATTTCTTTAAAAACCGAGTTTTACTTGTTCTTTCCTCGGAAAATCCTGGACCCGCTGACCTACCTTAGCTGGGAAATACAAAAGAACATCACAAAGTAAAGTACTTGTTTTATTAATTCTTTGCAATACACAGTGCCGTAGCAACCCTGTTTTGCGTGGGGGGGGGGCACTCATATTTTTAACGATAACCTTTTTTTTAGAAATCAAATCATGCGTTAGAAACACTACATTTATGTCAACAAAAAGATACAAATGAGTAATAGTGAATATCTATTGTTAAACTCCAGATGACCTTTCAAAACACCTATAGTTTGTTTCTTTTTTTTTCGATTTTTTGTATCGTAATGAACCCGAACGCAACAAGAAAAATTTACTCAAACATAACGATTTGTCTTTGTTTTTCGATTTCTCGAAAAGTGACTGAAAGATTCAGTTCAATTTTTTTTATATAGATGCTATGATGCAATTTTAAGAGGATTGCGTGTTAAACATTTTTTTTGATTTTTAAATTTTTTCACAAAATGCTATACTCATACATACATTTTAAAAATAAATAAATTCTTTCCTTAAAAACCGAATGCCATTAAGACTTTTCCTGAGAAAACCTGGTTTTAGAGTGCATTTATCATTTAAAATATATCTAATATATAACCATGTATGCAAAAATTTAAGGCTTGAAATCGCAGATAGACTAATATTTTGAAATTGTTACCGCTTGGTAAAATAACAAGTATACGGCACAGTGAATTGTGACAGATAAATTGTTTTGTGCATGAAATTCAAAACCTAATTAACAAAAATGTTCTCAGGTTATTGTTTTTTTGATTAAAAACCAGCTGTCTTTTCGAGGCTCATACGATATCGAAAAGGTGCAGGGAAATAACTCCACGGGAACTAACTCCACTGAGGGATTTGTTTCCCACCAAGTGAGATTTACTCCACTTTTGTAAAGTGTTGTTAGTTCCCATGCATTGACTTACTATATATATATATATAGTAAGTCAATGTTCCCATGTACAGTGGGAATTAAATTCCTCAAAAAATTATTGGATCTAGTTCCCTTCGAATTTGAAATAATTTGCCCGCTTTAATTGAGAAAAAAAATTAAAATACGAATTCAAGTATACTAAGGAATTTTTTTTGTGAAATTATATTAAATGTCTTTTAGAAACGAAGTCATTCCGAAATTGAGTTTTTAAGACTGAAAATAATTAAAAAAAAATGCATGTACAAAAATATTGAGAAACTTACATTCGGAAACCTATTTTTAAGAATCTGACCCACTATGGTGGGTCATTAGTCCAGAAATCAAATTCGGGGTTTCTGACCTTTGCTATTAATTTTAAACATTTTGTAAAAGAATAAATTGAGTGGACAGTTTCTTTATATTATCCATCTTTTTTCAGTGCATAACGGTTGAAATATACCGCATGCTCTAAGTTTATGTGACGTAAGGAAAACATTTTCCAATGCAAACGTTCTTCTGAAGTTTGGTGTTCGGTGAGAGTAGGGCATTCTACAAGCACACTGTTCTTGAACCCAGTTTAATCTTGGTGCATCTTTTTGTCCCCTTAAATAACTGAGCTGTTTCAATTACATTAAAAGTTCCTTCAGAAAGACATTTTTTATTGATTGGATGTTCAGTAAGTACTTCTTTTTCAATACTAAACCTTAACTCTACAATCCGTCTCAAATGGTTTAAAAAATTGTATTATTAAGGATTTGGACTTGGAGCTTGAATAAATAATTGCAAGCGAGCGAAGCGAGCGGAAAAAATTAGGCAATTGGGCAAAATTTTGTCCGCTCGCTTCGCTCCCAATCAAATCAAATTGATTTTGAATATTACAGATCGTCATCATCCTCAAACGAAAGTGAAAAAAGATGCAGCACCTGCTTTCCAGACACTAGCATGCATTATTGGATGTATGGTGGTTGCTTTTCCAAATTAAACGAAACGACAACAGCTTTGAAAAATGAATTGCTCGGTCCGTTTTGTCGACAAATAGTA
Source organism: Sphaerophoria taeniata (assembly GCA_943590905.1). NCBI lineage: Eukaryota > Metazoa > Arthropoda > Insecta > Diptera > Syrphidae > Sphaerophoria > Sphaerophoria taeniata. The sequence goes on from OX016540.1 coordinate 202,638,983, forward strand.
AATAAAAATGATCTTATTTTTTTGTAAGACATTTTGTGGTTGTAGTTATGTGCAGTGTATACACGAATTATAGTTTTTTTTGCTTTATTTTTACGATTAAAATTGTTTGTTTCCACATAATATTGACGAGTACAAATAAATTTTGTGATTCTCATAAAACACATTTTTTTTTTCATTTAGGACTTTTGTCCAATAGAAGATAAAATAATTTTGGGGCAACTGAACCGCCAAAATGGGTTAGTAGCCTAAAAATCAAATTTGGCACTTATGACCCACCATAGAAGGTCATTAGTCCTGAAACCCATTTTCGGGACTTCTGACTTCCGGACCAGTTACCTGCGCAAGTTATAACTTCACGTGTGAACTTAGTTCCCATAAGAAAGTGAACTAAGTTCTCACCGTACATGGGAACTAGATCCACTTTGCAAAAGTGGAGTAAGTTCTCCCTCAGTGGAGTAAGTTCCCGTGGAATTATTTCCCTGCACCTATTGAAAACCATATGGATGAAGGTTTGTTCGAAAAATTATTCTCATTCACAAAAATCAACAACAAAGATCTTTGCAAATGGGAGTCACATATGCCACATCATTACACATATCGATCACCCGATATTCAAAATGAAATAATTAAGCTTTTGGCTACAAGCGGTTTAATAAAAAAATTGCAAAGTCCAATTATTTTAAAAATAACAAAAAAAAAATTATATTTATTATACTGTTTTTGTTTTATTTTCTATAATATTGATCTTATATGCAATAAAATGGAGAAATGCGTGGGGGGGCAAAGCCCTCCCTAGCCCCTGGGTTGCTACGGGGCTGGCAATACAGAGTTCCAAAGTTCTGTAAGTATGGTAAATTCAAGCTTGTAATTTTTTTTGCAAAGACCAAAAGCTTCCTCTTTGGCCTCTCGTGCCTGTCCTAAATCGTTCGCGATAGACATCAAAGCTTCTTCAATTTCTTGATGACCTTTATAAAAGGCGCTTAGTGCATCAGCTCGCGCCGACCATCTTGTTTGAGAAAGACAAATATAGAAACACCATTTTTTTTTTTTTAATCCCACGCCTCTTTCCCCCCCAGATACCGCACGCGCTGGGGTCCATTTTCACCGAGTACGATTACAATTACGGTTGCAAGTCATATCGGCACTTTATTTGAAATTATTTGAAATAAATAAAATAATAAAAAAAAGTGATGGCGACACGAATAGGTAGGTACCAGGAAGACAAAAAAAAAAAAATACGTTAGTAGACAACAAAAAACATTTAAGAGCGTGCCACACTAGTTTTAAGTATAATCTTTAATTTATTCTTATTAATATGAGAGTCAATAAGATCCGTATTATAATTCAAAAGCCTACTCAATACTCATCCTTGTCAAGGGCTCATGCATTCTGTAATTGGTCCTATGTCTTGGGACTTTAATTAGATCGGTGCTACGAAGGTGATAACCTCCTCCCCGATAGTGGAAAAGTATAGCACTAAGAAGGTCTGGTGCATCTGTGACGCCTGTAATAAGTTGATGAAGGAAAACTATATCATTGTTGATCCTTCTTTGAGACAGCGTTTGCATTTGAAGAAGTGATACTCGATCCTCATAAGATGGAATGTTTCGAGGATCATGCCATTGAATACCTTTTAATGCGAAACGAGTAAAATTACGTTGCACCGATTCTAACCTGTCAATATGAACATCATAATAAGGACTCCAAATCTGTGAAGCATATTCAAGGTGGGGACGAACAAGGCAATTATAAAGAGAAAGGGTGACATTAGGATCAAGAATTATCTTTTTGTTTTATACAGATACAGCGATATTCAAAATGTGTGTGTGTTTTTTTTTTTTTGTTTCTGTCAGAAAGCAAACTGCATTGCCACTCAGTTAGTTATTCATATTTCTGTTTTAATTTGAATATAATTTCGCAGGGAATGTGATTTAAATTATTCAGCAAAGGTTGTTGTTCAGCAAGGAAAGTACGAATTCTGATCATTCTTTATGTATCGAAATATTTTTTTTCTTGATAATAGACCAATAGAGGTTAAGTGATGTTTCAGCAATTTGGGGGCCCCTGGTGCTTGCGGGGCCCTGGGCCTGAGCCCAGTGGGCCCAGTGGTAAAGAGGGGTCTGAGTACTTGCTGAATCTTAGAACTTGGCGTTCTTTTAGATCTCATTACTTTTCGTGGCTGATTTGTTAGGAAGAATTTTTGTACGGGAGAACTTGGCTCTTTTTTTACATATATGTTTTTGGTGTGATATATATTTTAAGGTACAGGTCACATAATGTCTTTTTTAATTTTTACATTGAATAAAAACAATAATAACATGATTTGAAATTTTATGGAACAATTCTTGGTAAATTTCATTTTATTATTATACGACCTTTTTGCTATAATAATGACTATTGACTCCAACTTTAGTAAACGTTTTGAAAAATACTTTAAGCGCACATAACATTTACTATTGGAAATTTGATCGTGCAAGCCCTAAAGCAAAATCATTATTTCGTACTAAACGGATTACTCTTGATTGCGTCCGTCACTTTTGTCACCATATCCAAATCTTCGTCGCTTTCTCCGAACTTGCGTGCATTCGTTCGAGTTGCAGTCATATTAGTCATTGTCATACCATTGTAAGCATAATGTTTGCTTTTGATTATGTGAATGACTTGCTGCAAGAATAACAAGAAAACAGAGAAATAGTAAATTTATTTGTAATTTTTCAAGACACACGCACATTTAGGTTTCACTCACAAGAACTAATTTAATTAAGAACACGGAGAAAGTCAAGAAACTAATGCTCATCAAGGCGGCCTCCGATGGAAATTGAAAGCTGGACTCGTCTGTGAGACCTCGTTTTTGACGATCCTTGGGGAACATTGAACCAAAACTGTTTTCTGAGAAATCAAGTGATTACACGGAGAAATTTAGAAACAAAACAAACAAACCGATATTCATCATTAACTGATCTCGCATGTCTTTAAGCATTTTGATCTTGTCCATGATCCCAAAGGAGTTCTTCTTTAAGAGTCCTTTTTGAAGTGATGTCAAAAAGTTCAAAAATCCGATAAACGATGGGAATTTTAAATCCACATGTTCAGATGGGGTTGCTTTAGTCGGCTTTGGCTTTGGGCGTTTGTGTGGAGTTACAGGGGAGACAGTAGTAGTTGTCCCTTTATCCGCGTCAGGATCATGAAGAGAGATTTTCGTTTTAGTCCGAACGATCTTGTTACGCTGCTGGTTGTTCGAGTCATGGATCTGAGCTGGAACAATAACTTCTGCACTGGTTTTCAAGTGGCTCTCCCCTGAGATAACCAACTTTTGCGATGAGTTCGTGCCCCTGAAGCGTTCTCTTTGGTATTCGATCCATTCGAGACTTGGCTCACTGGAATCTGCTACCAATTTTGATCGGTCCTTATCGATTCGGGTTGATAAGCCTAGATCCTCGTCGTTAGGTGTTTGGGATATTTTCACCCATTCACTTGAACTATGAAGAATGCAGAAATTCAATAAAATCAAAGCGCAGAGAACGGAATGCATGCTGAGTGCCTTGATAAAGAGATGTCGTTGCTGCCGTTGGAATTGGAACTAAACTGAGAAGAAAATATTGCTGATGCTGCCGTGGTTGGCATAGTGTTCTCAACAGCAATGCAACTTGCAAGTGAAATGCTATGAGGTGGAACAGCGAAGAGTGACAAATGCACCGCTTAAGTGTTTCAAATTATGCCATTTACCTACATGTTAAGGTCGGATGCGTTTAGAACAAACACACAAATTAGTTTAATGTTTACCATAAGAGTTTGTTATTATAAGTTGTCGTTAGTTTAGCACTTTGGTTCTAGATACTGGGTGATGATTAAGATAAATAATGACTTTAGGAAAATGCATTGAGGGAATGCCGGTTGGGTTAGGGTATAAAGATTTTCATATTCATCAAGGCACAAAAAACATTTGCGACAAGGAGGGCAAGCAAAGATTAATGAGGTGGAGATTTTTTTAACAGTTCAACCAGATATAATAAGAAGACCGCTTTAAGATGAGTTTAGTTTAAGGGCTTTCTTACCATGCTGAATATACGGCACAAGCCGTGGCATATATCGGAAATTCATAGCTAAAACCGTTAAACGCAGCCAAGGTTATCTCTTTGTATATAATATTTGGGGAGTAGTCTCAAGATGGCAAACGACGTGGCGCCATCTTAAGACGTTTTTTGTATGTCATCTGCTTCTTTTGACAGATCTTCTGATGAAAAAATGAACTTTGCGTTTGCACGAAGTATGATGTTGTCCAACATAAGTGAGGATATTTTTCGAGAACGAAACGGACACGTTATGGTGAAGAAAATATTAGCAGCGTTAATAATAAAGGAAATTATTGAAAACGAAGAAGAGGCAATCAAAGTAAAAAAAGCAACCAAAAAACGTTTGTGGGTAAAAAAGTGGATTCGGAATAGACCCAAGAACTCGCATAGGGTAAGTTCGGGCATTATGGCGCACCTAACGGAAATTTTAAATAACTTTATAATGAACAATATTTTTTAACTCAGTAATTTTTTTTTATTTAATAAGACAAAAAAGGAACATAAATAAATAAAATTAAAAAAGTAATTCAACAAAATAAACAATATTAAAATTAATTCAAAAAAGGCTTAAAAAAACCATATTGCACCCTTAAGGGCAATATGGCGCAGACATTTTACTTCAGATTTGAACGCCCACATTGGTCACATGTGTTCTTAAATCCAGTGCAGGAGTCGTGGGACCACTGTCCACAAAAGACACACTGCATCCAATCGTCCTTTTTCCTCAATAGCAGCAAGTGAATGGTCTTCTTCCCATTTGCCTCGAATCCCTTTATTTGTTGGTCGGATATTTGGCATTTCTGAAATAATTGTTGATTACTTAAAGTTGAAACATCCACTTTGTATCTATCATTACATAGTTATGCAACACGTACATAAATAAAAAAAAACTAGAAGAGACGAAGAGATCAAGGTAGGAAACTAAACTTTATATAAAAACTTCATAAGGGCATTATGGCGCACTCACGCCATAATGCCCTCATAGCATATGCGCCATATTACCCGAAAGCGCTTATTCAAAACACGTCAACAAAAAAACCTAAGATCTCTTTTCGTTTCAAATATTTCCCGTTACACAATAAAACTGAAACTATGTTCTGTATTTTGCTCTTTACATCGAACAGCTGCGTTGTCTACTTACTGAGAAACACGAATCTGAAAATAAAGCGAAATTAAAAAACACACAAAAAACGCAACAATTTTTTATTAAAGTTTTTTTTTCTTCTGTGAATCTCGTCACATCGACGACCGATGTTCACTGGACACGTGTTAGGGAAAAGCTGATATGTTTGCATTGTTTTTATTTAAATGAGAATTTTGGAACTATGACATTTGAGTGGTGCGCCATAATGCCCGGTGCGCCATAATGCCCGAACTTACCCTATACCTACTCATATGCTACAAGAGCTGAGGCTAACGTCATTTTAAGGTCATAAAAACTTTTTGCGGATGGATGCGGAGGTGAATGGAGAATTATTAGTTATGGTGACGCCTTATACCGAAAAGAGGAATACCGATATGAGAGATTCGATGTCAGCCCATGAACGGCAGTATCCATGAAGTGGTTTGGTTATGATTATGTACATGTCCTGGTACATATATCTGGAGAAAGTGGTAGAGCTGCTGTTGTGTGAAAATTATTTATTTTGACGATGATTCGGTTCCACTTGAGAGAGGAGTTGAAGAGCGTGGTTTTTCATAAAGATTATTCTCACCTGTTTCAAAAACTTTAGCTGATCCTTCATGGAGTTTTCCTAGGGCCCCCTGGAAGAGAACCTCGCTGTTGTTCGGTTCGCAAGCAATTGTTGGGTTGGTTGTAGTTTTCTGAACAAGTTTTCGCAGTTGGCGCTTAAAGTACTAGCTTCATCTTCATTTCTCTGCTGTGGGATTTTTTTTTAAATTTTTTCCTTACCGGTTGAATTTCTTCCTGTAATAAAAGAAAACTTTATTATTCTTACAGCTACCAACAAATGATGAATGGAGAAAAGTAGCAAATGGGTTGGAGAAAGCATGAAACTTTCAACATTGCATTGGATCACTTGACGGTGATGATGTCAATACTACTGGAAGTGGAGCCTACTACTTCAACTATAAAAAAAAACGAACAGCATTGTTCTGATGGCACTGGTGAATGCTTACTAAAAATTTTGAATGGTTGAAGTTGGTGACAATGGAAAAGATCTTACGGAGGGTTGTTTTCATACACGAAATTCGGGTACAAATTTGAAAATGGAATAGAATATTCCACCCCATGCGAAAATTGGCATTTTCGAGAATAAATTGCCATATGTCACCGTCGCAGATGATGCTTTTTCATAGGATGCGAACTGGCTAAAACCATATATGTAGCTTAGCTACCATTCGATGACATAGGAGCAAGATAAATTCAATTACCCTCTATCGAGGGCGAGAAACGTGTGAAAATACTTTCAGCATAATTTCATAACGTTTTAGGATTTTACTGACAACAATCCAATTGAATCCAGCGAAAACAACAGATATCGTTCTTGAGATATGCTCCTTGCATAATTTTTTAAGAACGATAAGCGCAAGGAGTTATATTAACAGCACGGATATTGAAATCTCAACATCCCACGCTAAAGAAAACTCACTTCTCCAATAAAGTGCAATGTGGGAAATACAAAAATTCAAACACACAAGAAATAATTTTTCCGAGTATTTTGCTTCCTTGAATAATATACAACTAAAATTTTTTCAAAGCACAAAATGTCACTTCATTGTTTATAATGTCTTTAAAAAAAATTAAAATAAACCACATATTACACTTTAACAACCTACCTCTTGATCTGTCAAAAAATCGAGGGTATTGAAATACTACAACGATGGAGAGTAAACATCATCCACACCTGCACCCCAGATTTTTCACTTTTTTTAATTCTCTCCGGTAAGAGGAACGAACACAATTTAATTTTTTTTTTTAAGTTCGACGTTAGCGTTTTTACCATTCTCCTTATATTTTGTAAAGCACTATTCACATGAGCACGAACGACGACCAACGAATAAACGAATATTCGTCGATTTTGACATTTCTTTCACATGAGAGTTTTTAATTCGTCGCGAATGAACAACCTAAACTCAAAGCAGGAATGATTTTTGAGGTTATACGCGCGCGAATATTTTGTTCGTTGGGAGTGTGGATGGTGTGTGGAACGCGAATAGAGTTTGACAATTCGTATCAACTACAATTCTATTCGCGGCGAATAAACTTGTTTTCTCAAATTTATTAACAATTGAGATTAAAAATTTAATTTATGCATCAAAAATGAAACATAAGCTATACTTTTTTTAGAAAATAAGGCTTCAAACGTATGTAAAATCACTTTTCTTCATTCATTCGTCGTTCGTTGGTCGTGCTCATGTGAATAGTGCTTAAGTAATGTTTCATATGCCTTCGTTTTTGCATTTTGGTTTTTAAACTGTTTACTCTTGATTTGCCAGAGTTCTGGAAGGCTTTTATAGAGTTGCTGTTGTCATACCATGTTGTCCAACCCTGTTGGACCATGTAAACCCCACTTGTTCGGATACACAGCAAGAAATTTTATGCATTCCAGACAATTTCCTGGAGAATAAAAAAAAGGGGTGTTTCTTTAGTCTTGAAGGAATTTTAACCGAAAATTCCATATAATTCAATTCGTACAGTAAAAGGCTTAAGCTAGGCATACACGGTGAACATGTTGGTGTGATTTGTTGGGCAGCGGTTCGCCATACACGGCCCAACATGTTTATAAACTTCATTATTTGTGTGACAGTCGTGAAGGCAATACAAGTGCGTTTTGCTTTGTTTTGCGACATGTTAACTCTATGAAAATAACTACACAAATGACGAATTGTTGTCACACAACGCCATACACGACGAACATGTTGATAAACTTCAAAATTTGTTGTAAACTTGCCCATACACAACACAGCCAACATGTTAGCCGTAAGTTCACGGTTTACAAAATATTTCATAAACCGTGGATTTGTTGGCCAACATGTCCATACACGTATAATTTTCAGCCCAACCCCAACAAATCACACCAACATGTTCACCGTGTATGCCTAGCTTTACATTGATCACATTTATAATACCAAACTGAAATGAGGCAAAAGGAGAGGATAGGACGGGGTGTGACTCGGGAGAAAAGGAAAAACCTAGGAAGAGGGCGAGGTAGGATAAGGGATGGGAAAAAATGTCCGCTGCGGCGGCCGTGGCATGCTCGCTCTTCGCGACTAAGCTCGTCGGACGGGAGGAGGGAGCTTGCCACTTCGGGCGAACTTCATCTCTTTCAAAAAACATAAATCATGCCTAACTCGAACTACGATCCAACGTTATTTTCTTTTAATCTCATTTTAATTTCTTACCATTCTCGGAAACAGCAGCAGTTGACTCGGCTTGACCTTCTCCCCCCCCCCGACCTTCGAATCCAGTCGGCCTAGTTTCGGATTCCCCAAACGTTCTCCGAAGCAGTGGCGTAGATAGGGGGGGGGGGGGATCAGGGGGATATATCCCCCCCCCATTGGGATTCATAATTGTTCAACATAACTAGTAAGCCAAGTAAGTTAAAGAAACGCACTCTGAAATTTAGTACCTACTTCCTATGTGAATCAAGTCTTATTAGTACTCACAGGATTCCTTGCCCTAGAGACATTGTAAATTGTACATTCTGTACCTACAGTCTACGGGCAAAACACAAAGTCAACTTCATCTGAAAACATATTTACTTCGGCAAATCACCTAATATTTTGAATTTCTTTTTTGTATCGATTTTTAAAAAGTATTTCTTAACGTCTCTCACCAATTGATAACAGTTAAAAGGTAAACGTGAACGGCAGATTGACAATCATTCGTCGTAATTTTGAGAGTTATTTGCAGTTGCATGTAGCTTAGTGGTTAGGTGCGTTGGCTGCTAAGCAGAACGTCGCGGGTTCGAGTCCTACTCGTGCCCATAAAGTTTTTATTTCATCTTTCACGGGTACTGCTTCTTGCGAAGACCTGACAAAATTTCCAAGAGTATCAATCTGTCATGAAAAAGTGCTTCTCAACTTTGCCGTTCGGAAACGGCGTTAAATTGTAGGTCCCCTCAATTCTTCACATGCACTCAGAGAATTGTTGATGAGAGTAAGCCACTTAGGCCTTGGCTCTTCAAGAGCTGTCGCGCCACTCAATTTTTTTTTGGCGTGGCTTTTTTTAAATTAATTTTTTATATATAAAATTTTTCGAAAATTTCCTAAAATTAATTTGGGTATGCAGTATTCAAGAATATGTAAATTTACATTTTATAAGTGAATTTCGATTTTAACTATTGATCCGATTTCGAGATATAGAATTTAAAAAAAAAAGTTTATAAAGGTTTTTAAAAAATAAAAACAAATTTTTAAAATTTGTTTGAAAACAAAATATTATTTGGCCAATTTATGCGTACTTTCAGAAAAGAAGTACGCTGATCAGGCTTTTGTTTTTCGAAAAAAATCTTATAAGAAAAAAATAACGATTCTATGAGAGGTGCCGTTTTGGAAAAAAATTTTTATGGTGGCTTCCCCAAATTTTGATCTTAAAAAAAATAAATAAATAAATAAATAAAAGACCAACGCGAATTCGCTCAAACCTCTAATTTTCAAGTTTTAAGTCAATCGGACCAGTGATGGTTAAGGCTGCAGGTGCGTTTACAGAAAGACAGACAAACATTCAAAACTTTTCATAAATATATTCTATACTAGCAGTTGCGCGCGACTTCGTCCGTCTCTCCCTCGTGCTCCGGCCAGAGGTGCGTCTTGACTTGGGCACCATGCGTGTGAATTTGGTTGCGAAGTTATTTTAAAATTGTATAATATTCTTAACTCGAAGCCTTCAAATATGTATTATTTTCCCCGTTTTAGTAAGACTTTTCACTGAAGCTTTACTCTTATTATTCGCAGCGTAACTTTGTACAGCTTAAAGTCTTCCTCAATAAATAGGCTATTCAACACAAAAAGAATTTTTCAATTTGATTTAGCAGTTCCTGAGATCAGCGCGTTCAAACAAACAAAAAATTAATACTTTCTTGCCGTTTTGTCCACTGATTCTTCGGTCCTATTGGTCGTAGCTTAATGTTATGTAGCCTAAAACCTTCCTTGATTAATGGACTATCCAACTCAATTACAATTCGAACCCGTAGTTTCTGAGATAAGCGCGTTCAAACAAATAAACAAACTCTTCAGCCTTATATCTAATATATAAAATTCTCCTGTCACGGGGTGCGTAATTGAACTCCTCCGAAACGGCTCGACCGATTTTCGTGAATCTTTGCGAGAATATCGGCTATAGTGGAGAATCGGACAACATCTATTTTTCATCGCCCTAAATGTTAAGGGTGGTCCACCGGTGCATTGATTTTCAAATGGAAAATTTCAATGTGGGTTTTTGAATTCAAAACGGGTTTTCGAATGGAAAACAGAAAGTTCTTTATGAAAAACTCGGAAAACTTATTGGTTTTCAAAAGGAAAATTGCATTTGATTGTAGGTGCATTGGTTTTCAAATGGAAAACTGGAAAATTTGGAAAAAATGGGTTTTCAAAAGGAAAACAGAAAGTTCTTTATGAAAAACTCGGAAAACTTATTGGCTTTCAAAGGGAAAATTGCATGTGATTGTAGGTGCATTGGTTTTCAAATGGAAAACTGGAAAATTTCAAAATGGTCCACCCTTAAATTTTTTACTATTTTTTTGGAACAAATTTTTTGTTTTTATTTTTATATGATACTTCATACTAAGGTACATACAACCCTAAATTTTCATCCCTCTATGATCAACTTAGAATAAAAAAAATTATATTACTCATAATTTTCAACCTTATACGATCAACCCCTATTTTTATTTGTTAATTACAAACTTTTACTTTTTTAGCACCAAATGCTTAGGGATAGGGTACTGAAAGTGGGGAAACGAGATAGTCGGTAGCGGGGCAAGTGTAGCGTGTAGAAGTAATGGGTAACGGGAATTGGGGTAGCGGATAACAGGGTAGCTGGGTATCACGGGATAGCGTGTAGAGGATAGTGGGTAGTTGGTAGGGATTACCGGTTAAGCGGGTAGCGAGTAACAGGGTAACTGGGGTAGCGGGTAAACGGTAGTGGCGAAGCGGGGAGAGGTTAGCGGGTGGCATGGTAGCAGGCTACATAAGTCTAGGTCTTTTTTATATCGGTTGAGGCAGTACGTAGTCTGTCGGGTCAGCTAGTATTAGTATAGATGTCGGAAGTACAATGAGCGAACTAGATCCATCCCCCCCCCATAGCGAAAAGCTATCTACGCCACTGCTCCGAAGTGCCGTGAAATCTACTTAAATCTGCTAAAATCGAAAGACCAGCTTACCTGTTTGATCCCCCTAAAAATTTGATCAATAAATCCATAATTATCTTATCGGTTGCCATGATAAAAAAAAAATAAAAAGACGTCGAATTCAATGCTATGGCGCAATTAACATTTCATTTATTCAATTAAGCTTTCTATCTTACATTCCAAACAAAAACCTAGACTGACTTAAATTAAAATAATCATTAATCAATTCTATCGCGAAAAACAAGCTGGACAGCCAGAAACAATCAATAATTATACGAACAATGCAAATCAGAATTGATTCCCCTAAAACCCCTATTCTATCTCCCGGGGTCTAATTCGTCGACCCCCAGCTGCTAACGACAAGCGATTCCGTATCAATCCCTGCCTACAAAGAGCTCTGTGGTGGAGGAAATGAGAAATTAACAACTACGTTCGACCCGAACGATCGCGAGGGGCGTGAGAGGAACTTCTTCTCGCACCTGGAAAAAAATAAAAATACATAATTGAAATAACAAACTAACTACTAAAAGGTAAATAATTCTGTATGGTAATACTGCGCCAAGCTATTCTTATAATCTAAAAAAAAAAAACATCGTGACGTGGGCGATGAATCATAGAGCTGCCTCCGGGCAGTGGACCGAATGCACTTGATTCGGACACCAGCGCAAAGAGTGCTTTCGAAATTGGGCCTCTCCAAATTTCCACTTCAGTGATGTTTAATACTTGGTTACTAATTTTTATTAAATTTTCACAGATTTCGTAGCACGGGATGGATCTGTGCTTCGGTTGTCGATTTTCATACGGGTAGGTAAGTGTCTCGGATCAACCTTTTCTTTTCTTTTTGCTTAATAATATTAACAACAATAGGGTTACTTATGGAGCCCGTGGGATTCACGGGCTTTTAAGTCCTACCAGTGCTTTCCAGTCGCACTATTCTCGGGTTACCTGGCTGTCGACACCATCCACCCTGTATGGACAAGAACTTTAGTTTTCAAACCAGGAATATCTTACGAAGGTCACATACCCGAAAAAGCTACACTCTTGGAAACCGAATAAAAACTAACTCGGAAATCCTTTTTTTAAATCAATATTCAAATATGTATTAGCAAAAAAACGTATTTTTACCCACAAAATTCTAATTAGCTACCGACACTTTATTCCTTCTTTTTCTTTTCAAACTTTTCTTTCTTTTTTAGGCACCGCCCGTAACACCACAAAAGACAGACTAACGATACACTGAAATCTATTGTAGCGGACAGCTGAAGGTTTGAACTATCACCGTTTGCACCGATGTACAACAACAACAAGTGTCTTGCATTTGCATTCAACCGCCTCACCATCGGCCCATAATTTTAACCGGAACACTTGCTGTACATATGTACACATAAGACATTACATTTACCTAACCGAAAACAAAAGGATTTATAATCATCTTGACATTTTTAACAAATGTCACTAAATTAATTTTAATTTCTTCTCAGATTTGCAAATGCAAGGCATTTTGTAAACAATAATATTTATTCTCAAGAAAATTTGTTAATCTCACTAATAACAACTAAAAAAAACTGACGTGGCGGGCTTTGCCACAAACAAGAAACGACGTGATGTCAACAACCAGCCCAAAACCCCACACCTGCAGTTAAGTATATTTCCAATGACCTACGATCTCTGTGCCCATTCTTCATCAATTTTCCTCTCATTCCAGCTCGAAAGGGCCACCCCTAGGACTTTCTGGATCGGCCGCTGTTGACCAGTTCCCTTAAGCGTCACCCTAGTGTTTAAGTATCAAAACTACCTGCAAACAAAATATTTGCTAACAAAAAAAAAAAAAAAACATTTTCCTTTCAGACGCAGCCACAACAAAACACCAATAGATATTTAATCGCTGAAGAAAATTATAACCCCATTCGCCCAAGGTCTAAATCTAAATGTGAAAATAAATTAACATTTACCAGATTAACACACTGCCTTAAGATTTCTTTCCTCTGTTTTTGAAAAATCAGACTTACCAACCTAGCAATAGCAAATTCACCTCCCTCTTGTCAACATTTTGTGAGTTTTCTTATGAGTACACGTTCACAGAATACGAAATTGTGACAGCCTCACTGATAAACGAAAAGAGATAAAAAACAACAAACAACGCAACAAGATACAACGTTTTTTGGTTTCTCTTTTCCTTTCTCCTATCTCTGCTCATAAGTTCGTCACAAAACTCACGAAATCGAATTCACAAGTCACAAAAAGCGTGGCTGTTAACATCGATTTTTTTTTTTCAACAGCGAGCAGCTGCAGTCAAGCACAAAGAAGACTCACGATTCACGAAGTCACGACTCACCTATACACATAGAGTAAACAGAAGAATATGAAAATGAAACAAAACCAGCTGTAAATGGAAAAAAATGCGCTGGATTTAGGTTGTGTCAAATACGTACACATTCATGTTTAACCACAGTTTGTGTGTGGATTGCGATTGCGACAGTCACAGCTCTGCGAGGTTGTTTTTGTTATATTTTTTATGAGGTTGTCATTTTTGTTTCTAATCACAACTAAATTCTCCATCGCAGATTAATTTGTTTCATTCTGAAATCTGAAGTCATTTAGCTGTTTGTGCAGAACAAAAATAAGAATTTTACCTACAAATAAAGCGCAATGGAATCGAAAGGTAAGAAATTCATCGACATTTGAACAAATCGCTATTTCTATTCTATGACAATTTTTTGCTTTGCATTCAAGTTGAAAAGAACAAAAAACGAGCGTCACGCAAGCAGCTAGAGTTTTTCTTAAGCTATCTCAGTGAATATCCAGAACTCTTAGCGAATCAAAAAGACCCCACAACCGTTCAGTGGGTTAAGAGCTTATGGAGTCAGATCGCCAACAAGTTGAATGTAATGGGTGGCCCTGTTAGACCTACGAAAAAATGGAAAGTGGTAAATCTATTTATTGAACTTGAAATAAAAAGAATAATTTCATTTCAAATGCCTTCTTTTAGACACTGACACACTGGAGACATTCACTGCAATCTCGGTCGAGAAAATACAAGATCCAAAATTTAATGAATGGAACTGAAAAGAAGTTAACTGGATTTGAGAAGAGGGCTCTGGATTGTTTTCGAGCTGTAGAAAAACTTACGCATTCGTCCAACGTGGCCACTGCTGAGGCTGACATCAATCCTGTTTCACCAATATCTATAAAGGTATCTATATTTCTTCATAATTCTTAATCCATGCAGGTAATGAATTTTAATTTTAGCTAGAAAGCGATCAGGAGCAGGACATGGAACAATCGCTGCCGCTTTCAGATTCTGCTAGTATTGTAGATACAGCTGAAATTGTTCTACCTGATCAAACTCAGATGGTATCCGAATCAAAGATTGACTGTACTGAAACATTGCTTCAATGTATTCTGAGAAGAATGGATGAAAAAGATAAAAGAGATGAGGCGATGTTTGCAGAGATATTAAGAGTGCAGAATTCCTTGGCAGATGGAATTAAGGCTCTTGGTGATAATATTCACTACCTGATTGATTGTTTTACCCAGAAAAATTCAGAAGGCCATTGAAATTGATTTCACAATATTCCAGTCGATATATTTTGAATTATTTTTAAATTGCAAACGGTAAATGAAATGTGTTTGTGTACATAGGTATGTTTATATGAATGTTGATGAGTATAGTATCCTTGTTTTATGTACGGTGTTGCATCGATACATATGTATAAAGCTGTAGGTATATCTGTTATTTTTATCACATTTAAAAACGCTGTGAAAAAATGTAAACAAATTGTCTAATGAATTTCAATAGAATTTCGTATTTGAAAAATGAAAATTTGATATTGACAATAGAATAGTGTAAATATAGCTTAATAGAAATCACAAACATTTTTGACTAAACAATGTAAGAAAATGTTGTTATAAAGACTCATTGTAGCTTAGAATTGTGTTACTTCTATACAAACTTATGTCCGTTTTTTTTCTTGGTCTCAAATGATATATGTCCGCCAAATAACTTTTTTTGAGAATTATATAAAAAAAACTACCGAATATTTTCTCAAATTTCTATTTTTATTTGAAAGTACAATCCTTCCGGTTAATAACGAAAATAATTTCATTCAAATGGCTGCCTCGGCTCTCGGCTGGCCATGCAGTAGCCTACACGATCGGTATCGGTCTAATTTTTAAACGCTTTATCGATTGTGTGAAGCTGTACTTCACCAATGGCTTCAATTGTCTCTGGCTTGTCGGCGTAACACTTATCTTTTACGGCACCCCACAAAAAATAGTCCAGCGGTGCCAAATCCCACCTCCAAGGTGGCCAAACGACGGGTTAGTTCATAAATGTCAACATGCAGCAGTACTGCAAGATTTGCGTTCATAAATTAAGATAAATTGTATTATGTTTGCAGTATAGCAGTCAGGCAGTGCGTTCATAAAAACAAACTTACAGCTAAACTGCGATCAAGTCTGCAGTCGTTTTATTTCTGTTGCCGCTCTGCAGAAAATTGTCGGAACAAAATGAATAAGCAAAATAATTCAATTTTTGCCAAAAATAAAATATTTTTGCTGTTGGTAATTTAAGATATAATACTTTTACTTCATAGATATGACTGTGGTGGCCAAAAATTCTGGTCAGATGCAGACGTTAAGCTGATAACAGTTCGTCTGGCGATGGATTGGCAATTTGCATCTGTTTTGTGGGGAAAATGTTTAACGGTAATAAAAACCGTTTTGCCCTTGTTTGCCCACAGTCAAGAGGACGTTCAAAAACACAAACAAAGACCACATTCATAAGAATTAAAAATAAAGTTTGTCTGGGACGCTTCCAAAATTGATTCCTTTGAAAACATTTAAAACTAGTCCTTATACAACATTTTTATTGGACATTTAAAAAGAAAAATTGGTAAGACCCAAAAAAAAACTTCTATTTTTTTTATATTGTAGTTTTTTGATATTGTATAGCTGCCGCATTCTTGCAGCAGTTTTTCTGTTCATAAATGCATTGAACGAATTTTTTCGGCAGAGCATGAGCAACTAGGCTGCATTTATGAACTCACGGGACATCAGCTCTGCGGCTGATAATGCGATCTTCAAAAACAAGGCGCAAAACATCGAGTGTAGCTTCGGCTGTGTGGCACGTAGCGCCATGTCCATGAACTTAGCGAAACAACATCAACGTATTAATTAGTTATTAACATCATAATTTGCCGCTAATTAGTTGTGAAAAAAAATTTGTCGCTAATGTTTATCAACAAAAAAAAAGATGTTTCGCTAAGTTCATGTGAACCTAGCGAAACAACTTTTGATCAGATGGACAGAATCCCACGAAAATAAGCTTATAATTTGCCGCTAATTAGTTGTGAGAAAAAAAATTTTGTTGCTAATGTTTATAAAAAAAAAAAGATGTTTCGCTAATTTTCATGTGAACCTAGCGAAACAACTTTGGATCAGATGGACAGAATCCCACGAAAATACGCTTATAATTTGCCGCTAATTAGTTGTGAGAAAAACAAATTTTGTCGCTAATGTTTATCAACAAAAAAAAAATGATGTTTCGCTAATTTTCATTTGAACCTAGCGAAACAACTTTTGATCAGATGGACAGAATCCCACGAAAATACGCTTATAATTTGCCGCTAATTTGCCGCTAATTAGTTGTGAGAAAAAAAAAATGTGTCGCTAATGTTTATCAACAAAAAAAATGATGTTTCGCTAAGTTCATGTGAACCTAGCGAAACAACATTTGATCAGATGGGCAGGATTCCACAAAAATACGCTTACAATTTGCCGCTAATTTGCCACTAGTTAGTTGTGAAAAAAAATTGTCGCTAATGTTTATAAAAAAAAATGATGTTTCGCTAAGTTCATGTGAACCTAGCGAAATAACTTTTGATAAGATCGGCAGTTTTCGAGAAATTTGGACATGTGTCCGGCAGGATGTGCTCCGAAAACCAAATCCCTCCCCACCATATCCATCATCGACAACTATCTGCAGAAACCTTAAGGAAAAGTCATTCTTGAACATATCTATCTCGAAGGTGTCAAATGTTCCAACAATCGATGCAAGATTGTCGAGAAAAATGAACTTCATTCCACCGTTAACTTATTTAATTATTGATTAAATATTTACTCCACTAAATTGAATCTTCACAATACTAAATTAATTCCTTGAAGCTATAGTAATATTTCCTTGTTAAAAAACTTCATAGTTTATTAAACAGTTCTATATTTCGGCCAACAATCAATATCTCGTCAAGAATCTATACGATTATTTGCAGAGTCTTTGAAACATTAATTCTTCAAAAAAAAATTTTTTTTAATAAACAAAAACGTTTTTTTGTTATCACGATAACTTTTCACGTTCAAATTGTTGTTTGTAATCTTTTTATTGATCTTTTCCTCTCTTTATAATTTGATGATTGAGTTTATAATCAGATATATTTACTGTTTCAATACCATATTTTCGAAAAACTCTTCGTCTCTAAGTTCGCAGGAGACGTGATTATGGTTGGGATTGATGTTGCGAACGAAATAGGACTCGGATCTCTGCCAACATCTGTTCCTGTTGTACTCCCAGGACATGCAACTTTCGAACTACTCGGATTTGCTAATTACAAAGGGAAAAAATCAAAGAGGCGCTCAACTCTACCGGGCATTACACCGCGTTCGTCCGGAGAAATAAGCGCTGGATCGAATATGATGATTTAAAATCAAGGCCCAAGCAACGGACTGAACAAACAAAGATCAACCCAGAGTTGATTTTTTTTTTCAAGAATTTCCTCATAGTTGTACACCTAAGTATACCTACTGTAACTTTTTTATAATTCAATTGTAATTGCATAAAATAATTGTATAAAATTCACCGACTAAACTTTACCCAAAATGTTTTCATATTTTTCTGAGTCGGAAAGTCCTCTGCCCCTTTTCACAAAACTTAAAATGTAAAAAAGATATTCGAGTTGAAAGTTTGAACCAATCATATTAATCGGCAAATTTATATTGGTAAACATTAGCGACAAATTTTTTTTCACAACTAATTAGCGGCAAATTATAAGCGTATTTTCGTGGGATTCTGCCCATCTGATCAAAAGTTGTTTCGCTAGGTTCACATGAACTTAGCGAAACATCATTTTCTTTGTTGATAAACATTAGCGACAAAATTTTTTTTCACAACAAATTAGCGGCAAATTATGATGTTATCAACTAATTAATACGTTGATGTTGTTTCGCTAAGTTCATGGACATCGTAGCACCCCGTCCTGTAGAAATGAAATGTTGCCAATATCCTCCTCTTCAATTTTTGTGAACGAAAATTCGTTCAACATGGCCCGATAACGATCGCCATTGACTGTATCGGCCACTCCTTGCTCATTTTCGAAGAAAAATGCCCCAATTATACCTCTGGACCAAAATCCGCACCAAACAGTGACTCGTTTTGGGTGTATCGGCTTTTCAATGTATGTGTGCGGGTTTGCTATACCCCAAATGCGACAATTTTGTTTGTTTACATACCCGCCAAGATCGAAATGAGTTTCATCTGAAAAGATGTTTTTTTTGGCAAAACCGGCATTTTCTCTAAGTCGATCGCAATTCAACTTAGCGAAGCTAAAACGCGTTGTTCAAGCGTATACACAACCATATTCGTTAAGCGGAAGGATAAAACTTATTATCGGTCAAATCAGACATGAGCTAAGTGTTACCCACTGGTCAGTTATAACAAGATTGGAAACCTGCCTACGTTTTACCCTCCAAAAACCTCAATTTTTTTTGTTGTTTACACGCGTAGGCAGTGCCCGTGAAAGATGAAATAAAAACTTGGCTTGAGTAGGACTCGAACCAACGACGTTCTGCTTAGCAGCCAACGCACTTACCAACTAAGCTACTAAGCAAAAATGAATTTGGATTAGCCAGTAGGTACATATGTATGAAAATGAAAAATATTATACGTGCCAGCGAAAATTTATCTGCGTGCCACTTTGGGCACGCGTGCCATAGGTTCACCATCGCTGAGGTGCGTTTTTGCGCTGACCATAATCAACTATAATCAACAATGGTTGACTATTTCTCGTTTTTGCACGCCAATAGTTACGATTCGTAATCACAATTGTCGTTTTTGCGGTCTGTGTTGATGTGTCAAATCGTAACTATCTCTAACTATTTCCAATCCATCTCAGGAGGTGAGTTGAAAGTGGTTGGTGTGTCAAAGTGTGACACAAAAACTATAGGCAACTATCGTCAGCGCAAAAACGCACCTCTGCTCTATCTCCTTCACTCCTTGATCGCTCGCTTCGCATTCTCCATTTTTTCCTTTCTGAGAAGTTTGTGCTCCTGTCTCCTTTTCTGCTCGTAGAGCTCGAGAGCTGTTCGTGTCCTTCTTTGCAGAGCGCAAAACCACTTTGTATGCCTCTTGTTTAGTTGAATGTGCTCGCCTCTCTCACTCACACTTATCGACAAACCAGGGGTTTCGTTGTGGTGGCCGTATAAACCCTAGCACTTCAGAGGTGGCATCTCTGATGGCTGGCTGGCAGTGTTG
This sequence comes from Sphaerophoria taeniata, assembly GCA_943590905.1. NCBI lineage: Eukaryota > Metazoa > Arthropoda > Insecta > Diptera > Syrphidae > Sphaerophoria > Sphaerophoria taeniata. Next base: position 202,658,893 of record OX016540.1, read on the forward strand.
CCACTGGTTCTGTACATGTGCTGGCAGCAAAGAACCTGCTAAGAAGTTTTCGTATAGACACGATCGGAAAAGGATCTAGCAATTTCTTACGATTGTAGCCGTTCGACGTTGAATTTTCTCCTAGCATTTTCACGTGTTGGCTTTGATCGGGATATCCGCATTCGTACCTTGGCAACAACAAGGTAGTGGTCCGAGTCGTTGTTGGCACATCAAGAAATTTCGTTCGTCGATCGCAATGTGATCAATTTTGTTGACAGTTGATTGATCAGGAGATTTCCATGTCCCCTTGTGGATATCGAGATGTGGGAATCGTGTACTTAATAAGATTCGAAAAATAGTTAGACAAAGTATTTTATTAAGAGCCGATTTTTCAATCATCGAAAAAATCTAAAAATAACAAACTGTCAAATAAACTTATCTGAGTAGGTATGTATCTGTCGAATAAATTAGAGCGTTTTTCGTCAGATAAAGTCTATCTTACGATTGAAAAATCTATTAATTTGTTATTTGTCGAATAAACACTATCTGCTTGTTTATCTGGCGATTGAAAAATCGACTCTAAAGTAAAAGAAAAATAATACAGGGTGCGGCAAGAAAACTTGCTGATTTTCAAAGGAAATAAAACTAAAAGTAGTGGACATACCGTTACAAAATTTGTTTTTTCTTGTTACACACGATCTGAATTTTTCATTACATGGTTTGAAAGAAGAAAGATGATATCGGACAAGTGATGGCCTCCGTTTTCGATACACTGAGATACCCGATTTTCGAAGCTCCTCTGAACTCTTTGAAGCATATCGATGGGTATGTTGGTTGGGTGTGCTGGATGGGATTTCTTCACGTTTCCGCTCTCTCTGAATGTTTTCACCCACGAAACAATCGACTGCCGGCCAGGAACGCGACCTGCGGGATGGATGTTGAAGCGAGTACGGAAAGCACGTTGAGTGGAAATACTGTTGGAAAAGTAAGTCTCGCAGGCAAATGCGCGTTGCTCTTTCGTCCAATTCATGATGTCGACTGACTGCGGCGTATATGAAACTTCAGGAAGTCCCCTAAAAAATGAGACACTCTCCACCCACATTCGACCACTCCCCCCCGCTTGGCGCCAAAAACAAATCAGCAAGTTTTCTTGCCGCACCCTGTATTTGATGTAATCAGAACAGCTTCTTGATAACGAGTGAAAATAAAGTAAAATATATTTACTTAAGTCTCAAAACAATTTTTAATCAAAAAGTTTCAAAGTAGTTTTAACATGTTAAATTATAGTAACCAACACTTGCTACCATTACTTCTCGCCCCGCAGCGACGTTGATTAACCTAAATCCGTTAACGGAGCTGGTGTCGTGTAGGCTATGTCGTCCGATTATTCCACCAAAGATTTCCTCTCTACCCAGCTTAGCATAAAAATCTCCAAGGACAATTTTAATGTCATAGCTAGGGCAGTAATCATAGGTCTTGTCGAGGAGATCGTAGAATCTGTCTTTGGTGTCTTCATCCTATTCCTCATTCACTCAAGATCTTCCTCCTGAGTCGAGTCATAACTACAAATCCACATCGAAAACAGACAATAAGCAGCAACACAGAAGTTACATGGTTGCATGTGCAACTGCATGATTTATACTTTTCTGTATTCTTTCAATTCACTCCTACTTGTTACTCGAAATCTATCAAGTAGGAGTGATATCGATCATAAAAAACAGACTTCATTCTAGGTGCTCTGTTCAATAAATATTTTTTTTATTAAGAGTATTCCTGAGGTATCTTTTGGTTAGCGCCATAAGAAGCTTCGAATAAACTTTTGCTTCGGCCTTTATCGCCATGACTAGGGATTAAATCCCACTTTTCTGTCAAGGCTAGGGAAATTATCCCATTGTTTTCTTTTTTGTCTTTATCGCCTAGACTAGGGATTGAATCCCATCTTTCCGTCAAGGCTAGGGAAGTTATCCCACTGTAGTATTAGTAGTAGGTATTGTTCCGACTAGGGATTAAATCCCATGTACCGTCGGGACTAGGGAAATTATCCCATTGTAGGTATCGCTTCGAATAGGGATTGAATCCCATGTACTGTTTAGGCTAGGGGAAATAACCCACTATAGGTATCGCCTAGACTACGGATTAAATCCCATCTTTCCGTCAAGGCTAGGGAAGTTATCCCATTGTAGTATAAGTAGTATTATTATTGTTCCGACTAGGGAATGAATCCCATACACTGTCAGTACTAGGGAAATTATCCCACCGTTAAATTCCTAGAACTAGGAATTGAATCCCATTCGCCGCGCGCCGTTTGTTCTGGGAATCCGCCGTGTATAATCTTTCTTACTACAATAAATAAATTTGAATCGAATATTTCTTTAAAACCGAGTTTTATTTGTTCTTTCCTGGGAGAAACCTGGACCCGCTGACCTACCTCAGCTGAGAAAAACAAAAGAACATCACAACATACATTCAAAATTTTTATGCAACACATTTTCAGAATTCAGACTGAAGTTTTGAGTGCCATTCGATACCGAATACCCTGGTAAGCTCATAATTTAACAATTTTTGGATCAAAAAACATCTTGTTCTCCTTTTTCATTATTCAATAAATATTCTCTTTACATTAACGAGCACTTGTTTCTTCATCTTTATGCGTATTTCATAACTGTATTATATTTAAATTGAATTCACGTTTAATGTTATATTCAGACATGTAACGAAGACAGGGTGATTCCTTTTTACAGAAAACGATTTTTCTGCTTACCCTAATTCTGTTTTTAGAGAATGCCCGACACTTGCCTTAAAGCTCTTGGTTACTAGTTTCGTTTGTACTGCTTAGCCGTACTCCACGAATATAGTACCTATCTGATAGTCTCCGTTTTTTCTTTGAAATTCTGTGAGAAATATCAAAAAAGGTTTTTATTCTATAATTTTTTTTAGAAATGTTTTGTTGAAAACATTGTTTTTGAAAACCATGAGGCAACTTGAATCTTATACGCACCCTGTTACACAAATTAGAGAAAATGTTCAAGTACCATCTAAGAACCAAAGTTAATTCATACATAATTATACGTAGCTCCATCAAATTCTTGAGATGGCAATAGCATACTGTTTCAGAAAGTGAAAGTCATCAAGAGTCCCCCCACAAACAAACCATGAAATGACAACACTCCATCAAAGCTGCCCAAATTCAACAAATTGAGTGTTTGGTTTCGGTTCCTTTGAATTGGAATTTATATACTTTTGGTAACAACATGGCCAGCAAAAAGTAAATTGTTCTCCCATTTAATGAATACGTCCAAGGAAACAATATAGCTTAGGTACTTGTTTAAATAGGGTCCTTGTGGACATTTGCCAAGAAGTCCAGCCTACGCATTTTCATTTTCGGCGACCGACCAACAATCTTTGGGTCGAGTTCTGATTTTAATCATAGAACATGAGAGGAAAGTGATTTTTTGCTCTTTTTATGGTTAGGGTCGCCTTCGACCTATTTCGGAATTCGGAAACCTAAAACCAACCTTTCGGTCTGGATGGAATTGGAATTCATTCCTCGATCTTATTTCTAAGTTGGGTAATTGCCGGTGTCACCCTAAACCTTCTCGTCTATCTTCTAAGTTGAACCAAAAAATTAATTCCATGCACGCCATGTTGTTGTGGCCAAGAGCATTTCTCTGGCTTGTGGTTGAGCTGCGGTACGGGTGTAAAACGAGTTGTGGTAAACGATATAAACCACTAACGAGCAACGAATTGCCAGTTCCATTCAACACCAGTCTTCACCGGGTTATGGTTGTAATATGGCAACATGAAAAATGAAGGAATTCGCTAACGGTATGATGATGGGTGCTCGCAATGGAAGCTTAATGAAGAATTATTATTTATTCCGCCAGAGCGCCATATAAATGTTCAAACGTAATTAAGTCATCAGGAACATAATACCATGCGAAACGTTAAGGGATTTTTCTGGCTGCCATGGTAGCAGGTACCCAGGTGAAATGATGGATACGTTTCGGGTGTAATTTAATTGAATTTTCGTCATTGTGGGTTAAACGACTAGGCGACTTAGTATATGGGACCTTGGGTTGTGGTTGTCATTTAGGGTGAGAAAGGGTGTATTTTTTGCTAGCGGGTTAATGTTTTTTGGTTAGTATGTTTCGTAAACAGAAATTAAATTTTAATTTCAAAAGTGAAAGGAATTCATCTTGATTTGTGTTTTCTTTTAGAAAAGAATGGAGTTTTAATTTTAATAATTTAGGGAAAGCTTTCACTTTTAGTTTTGTCAAACAATTGCCATTCATCTTACTTTTAGGGATTTGTACATATTTTGTGCACATTCAGAGGATTACTTTAACGATTTGAAAGGCAAACAAAAAACTTTGATAATAATTGATGACTATAAGGTGGTGGCAATAGCGTCTCAGATCGCACATACTAGGGTATCGTCTGGCGGAGCCATTCTCCATCAAATACGGCACTTGATAAAAGATCGTCGACCTCGATGCATAACAAGCCAGACCTCGATACCTAATCTTTTTTTTCGAGGTGACAATATTGACTCCTTCTTAGACAGAAATCGAAGCTACTGGCTTGACTGTACAGAACGACAAAGCAATCTCAAATAAGGCTGACATGTCAACAGTATAAGCTATTCAGATAAGAGAGGAGAAGCACAAAAGAACAAAAAAAAGACAGTTTAACAGAAAAAATTATTCTCTGAAATAGAGAGCAAGGACCGCACCAAGCGCAGTTTTACCACTAACTTAACCGGCTCACAATCCATGAAGAATCTCAACCTGAGATACTGCAGCCTTTCATAAGGAAAGGGGCTCTCACATGCACTCTCCAGTTGCCGAAACCAAGCGCTCTGGCATCCGCAGTCATTTAGTCCTTGCACCGTAGGTTCGGTCTTCCTTGTCGTCTCGAACCTGAGGGTGGCGATGAGAAGACTTTCTTGGCTGGAGCGTTGTCGTCCACTCCCTCGATGTGGCCGAGCCAATGTCGTCTTTTCTTGGCTTCATGGACTACATCCTCATCCTGGTACAACTCGTACAGTTCGCGGTTGAACCTTCTTCTCCATTCGCCATGGGACCAAAAATCTGCCAGTATCAATTCCCCTTTTTACTTATCGTCCAATAATCGGTAACGTAAAATAGGACTGGTAAAATCAAAGTTTTGTATAGCAGACACTTTGTCTTTCAAGTAAACAGTTTTGAACCCAGTTGTTTGGCCAAACCGAAGCAGCAGCGGTTCGCTAGTGTAATTCATCTTCGGATCTCCACAACGGTATCGTTTGTGGGGATTATATTTGTTACAAGGCAGGTGAACTCCTTAATTACCTCGATATTACTGTTGCCAACAGTGACGTTCTGCCTACGCGGTGGACAGATGTTGCTATGTTTGTTGATAGCATGTACTTTGTTTTGTCCTCATTCACTTCAAGACCAACAAGTTTCATCTGTTCTTCAATCACTATAAAGGCACAGCTCTTTTCGAGCGACCGATTATGTCTATGTCGTCGGTATAGCCTAGGAGCTTGGTGGATTTGTTGAAGATAGTGTTTTCCGTGCTCACACCTGCCTTGCGCACTATCTGCTCCAGGACTATATTGAAGAAATCACATGACAGAGCATTTCCTTGTCTAAACCCTGAGCATGTTTGAAATAACTCGGATGGGCTGTTACCCATTTGCACACTGCACTGCGTATTGTTTAGCGTCATGCGGCACAACTGGATCAGTTTGTTCGGGATCCCGAATTCAGACATTGGCATCATAAGATCTTGGCGGTAGATGCTATCATAAGCAGCTTTGAAGTCGATGAAAAAATGGTGTGTTTCGACTTGAAATTCGTTGGTCTTTTCCAGGATCTGCCTCAGTGTGAATATTTGGTCTATCGTTGTTCTGCCTGGCCTTAAGCCACACTGGTACGTGGCGATTATTGTGTTGCAGAAAGGCTTAAGACGCTGAAACAGTACGTTGGAAAGGGGTTTTGTATGCAACATAAAGCAGGTAGTTTTTGCATGACATCGGATCGCCTTTTTTGTAGATGGGGCATATGCAGTGCCGGCTTTAGGGTATGGCGACCCAGGCGGTCGCCTGGGGCGCCACGATCTAGGGGCGCCGCAACAGCTGGCATAACTTCAACATAGGCAAGAAGCAAATCAACAAGTTGTGAAGTTGTCAAGCTCTTGCTCAAAAAATTCATATCGAACAGTTTCATGACTTTCATCTTGTTTTGTTATAACAGACTATTTCAAAATGTCATTTTGTTTTTATCTTCACCATACACTACACATAGAAAACACAAGAGTGAATTGAGGTAGTGTTTAGTAAAAAAAAAACTTGAGTTTTGTTATGGCATTGTATTTTTAATCGCTGTAGCTTCTCACCAGTTGGCGCTGTTAATTTCTTATAGCGTTTGTATTATCTATTTTAGTAAGGAATCTTTCCGTTTAAAGCGCAACCAGTCAAAATCAACCCATGGACTTTTATAGAGATTAGAAATACAATGGATATGCATATCACATTATACAGCTATTAGAGAAGAGATTGCAAATTAGGTATTTTACAATAATTACTTTCAACTTTTTTTTTAAGTATTGTTTTTGCTGTCATACAGCAAATTTTGTTGTAATTTTCCTCTGTTCTTGGCATTTTGACATTTTTTCTTGTAAATTTGCGGAATGATGACGAATCAAATATCATAACATCTTAAGAAATACATTCAACAAGGTAATACTAAAACTAGTAGGAGATGTACAGTGACCACGGAGTCACTATACATATATGTAGCGACTTGGGGGAATACTCCAGGGCTAAGAACACCTATGAGCCCCGATGAAAAAGCTAATTTTGTCGTTAGCATGAGGTAAATTAGAGGTTATGGAACGATATTTAGAAGATTATTTTGTGGTATGGCGATTTTCGGCTCAAGGTACGTTATATCCACGGTAGTTCAAGGGGAGCCGCAAAATCCCACCCCTCTGATGAGCAAGCTCAATTGGCCATACTAGCTTGCCTGTCGGCAACACACCCCGAGGACAACCTACTCAAAATAGATCAAAATCTTTGAGATATTATGGATTGCAATAGTTAAATAGGAACAGCTTAAATACCGTTAGAAGTTCTAGCCCTTAAAACTAGGTTTAGTGAAATTTAAGAGCTCATTTGAGTTCTAAGTCAATTCTTCACCAAGTTCTTATGCGTTAGAACTTCGATTTAGAACTTTGTCATAGTTAGAACTTCGATAAAATTAGACCTAGACCCTCGCATTCGGAAGTCTAGTGCCTTGAAAGTCGTTTTATTTATAATTTCGTTTTTTCAACGTTTAAAATAAGAGAGAATAATAGGTGGAGGGAGATATAGAAAATGGATCAAATTTTCGATGATTTCCTATTTATGGACGTTGATTTTGAGTGCGATGCGAACGTTATCCTGGAAGAACGGCGTATTTATCGGATACCAATATGTGCCACTATTAATACATGGGACGTAACTGATTTTTTTCGGCGATTCCGTTAAAAAAAACAAACGTTTTTAGCAGTCCTTTAACTGGTGCCAGAATACCTTCAACATCCACAACCACGGTAAAAATTGGAATGAATTTACTATTCACTTTTTTTCTTGACAGTTTTTCGAATCCCACATTCTAAGTTACAGCAAAAATGAGCACAAAGTAAAAAATTATTTGTATTTTGTTTCGAATTGAAGGAAATGTCTGTCAAAAAATACTGCCGGGTGACTAAAAAGTTTCAAAAACATGCTTGAACTAGGTTTCAAAAATAACAAGTTCTAAGCGCTTAGAACTCAATGATGATTTTAGATCGAGTTCTTGAAAAGTGAAGAAATTTCGAGTTCCAAATATTCTAAAAACTAAGTTTTAACGTTAGACCGAGATTCACTAGGTCGCGTAATTTTATCGAAGTTCTAGCTATAAAAAGTTCTAAATCGAAGTTCTAACGCATTAGAACTTGGTGAAGAATTGACTTAGAACTCAAAGGAGTACTTAAATTTCACTTAAACGAGTTTTAAGGGCTTGAACTTTGTGAAGAAACTAGGCGTAGGTAAGTGTATTTGTGTTTGACATTTTCAAATTCAAAAGAAATCAATATTAACAGGATAAAATTAATTATTATTACTAAATTATTAAGAAAAATTAATGAAAATGCATGTAAATATGAATAGTCACAATATAGTGACTTGAAATGTTTACAATATTTGCGTATAGGAGAATATTGTACACAGTTATTCTTTAAAGCATAAATTCTACTTCTTCATCAACCTGCAATTTTTTAAGTGAGATACAAGTTTCATCTTTTTTAGGAGGAGGAGGTTATATAATTTGTAATTATAAAAAAGGGCGCCAAATATTTGACTCGCCTGGGGCGCCAAGATAGCTAAGGCCGGCCCTGGGCATATGGAGCTTATCGACCAGTCGAGTCGGTGCCCATGCATTCTTCTTGGTGCATGCGGTTCCTCAAAACACTTCCTCCATATTTAAAGAGTTCCGCAGATATGCCATGGCCATCTGACCCGGCGGACTTGTTATTTCTTAGCTTTTGACTGTTTCTATCTCTTCAGCTGTTGGAAATGCTGCTTCAAAACATCTTCAATTTCCTGGGCTTCAATGATTAGGTTTCCTTCACTGTGTCCCGGTTCTGAATCCAGAAGCTAATTGCTTCTACCTTTTAAAGAAACATCGTGTGTTCTTCTTGGCCCAAGACTCTTCTAGATCTTTGAGCTAAGAAATTGCGGAAGCTCTTTTCTTTCTTTGCAGGGTCTTTTTCTCATTTCTCCTTTTTGATCGATACTCTTCTCTTGATGCTCTTGTTTTCCTTTGCAGCATGTGCAAACGTGCATTTTCCGTCTCTCTTTTGAATAACGCGCATTCATCATCATACCACGTGTTCTTTTTCGGGGTTTGCTGGTCTTGGCTAATTTTTTCATTGATTCGCGGTATTGGTTCCACAAGGTGCTGTTGCTCCTCGCAAAGTGCGCACGTTCAAGATATGGACTGCGTGCCTTGCACCTATAAACACTAGGTCGATTTGATTGATGGTTCGACTATTGACTACACACCCAGGTTGCTGTGTAGATCTTTCGTCTTGGAAACCTAGCGTTACTTATCACCGTATTACGAGCTGCAGCAAAGGCGATTAGTTGGAAGCCGTTGTCTGTTGTAACTTCGTGGAGGCTGTGCTTTCCAACTTCCCAATTTTTGAATTGAAGTCTCCGAGTACGATTTTGACGTCGACAGGCTCCGTAGGCTCTATCCAGGTGGTCGTAAAAATCCTCCTTGTCGAGGATCTGCCTATCTCTCTCATAACTTCATGTTTTTTTTGTTTTTTACTGAGTGGAGGGGTTGTTAGCCCCTCCCACTAACCTCCAAATTTTTAGGGCCGTTGTTTAAGTGCTTTTGTTTCTCCGTTTTGCAATCGTGCCGCAAACACATTCTGGAGCGATAAGAAATTCTTTAATCAATTTCTAACGGTCCAAAGAAATGAAGATTCCAAGATGCCGATTTGTAAAGAAGCATTCATCATCATCATCATCGTCGGCCTGGCCTTCATCTGAACCACAACCGGGCATCCTTCAGTAAGTCCTTCTATGTATCCCGATTATTGGTCGCCACCATCAAGCTCAAAAATTCAAATCTTCGCAAATTTGGTATGCAGCGCTGTCTCCGCATAGGACTTTCCGAGCTGGTTCCTTTTTACTCATACGATCAAGGTATCCAGTCTACCTTAGTCTACAAAGCTTAATTCTGTGATGTTCCTTGTTATCAAAGACTGGGTTATCATAACATAACATATATGCGTTTCATTTGTAACTTTCCTTGCAGTATTTAGGCTAGGCTGACTGGAGTTCATTTTTCATTTTCATTTTCATTTCATTTTATTTTATTTACAATTATCTTTTACATTAAATCTTAGATTTATAATTTGTAAAAGTATTATACACGAACATTAGTAGGTTTATAACAATAATTAAGCTATACAAAATTTTAAAAAAATCTTATTTTACTTTTATTTTATTTTACATTTTAACAGGCAACTGTTTAAGTACCTTTTTCAAAAAACTAAATCACAAAACAAAATTGAAGTTGAAAATATATTATAGATTTTTTAAGTACAAAAACAAAACATCATAAAAATTACGCGCGCAATACTGTCTTCTTATGTTTAGGGGTAAAGAGTTCCATAACCGGACGGTGCCAACGAAAAACTGACGTTCGGATGATACGGATTTAAAAGTTGGTTGTAGTATTGTTAATGAACGTGACGATGTAGAAAAACTGATTTTTTCATAGAGATATGCTGGTCCTTTGGAAACAATAATCGAATGCAAAAACTTCAAGTTACAAAATTTTATATATGAATCAAGATGGCAGCCGAGAATGTTTTTCGCATAACCTGAGACATGATCGAAACGCTTGAGACCATAAATATAGCGACAAATGTTATTAAAAGCTACATTTAGTTTTCTTTTAGTTTCAACAGAACAATAGGAAGTTATTTGACAACCATAGCTTATAAGCGGTATTATAAGTGTCCTCACAAGGGTCATTTTTGTTGACATTGGTGTATAATGTTTAGATTGTGACAAACATCTAAGGCATCCATACACCTTCGCGATTGTAGACCGGACGTGTTCGTCCCATCTAAGTTATGAATTAAATATAATTCCAAGGTTTTTCGCTTTTTCAACATATTCAATTGCATTACACCCAAGTGAAACAACTGGAAAATAGCTCTTATCAAGATTGTTTTTATAAATTACCAGACATTTTGATTTCTTAGGATTCAATTCTAAGCCATTTTTCTCAGCCCAACACATTATATTTCTAAGTTCAAAATTGAGTCTTTCAACGCCATCTTCAATTAGTCCCAGTTTACAAGAATAGTAGAGTTGTACGTCATCTGCATACATATGAATTTCGCAGTTGTTTACGCATTGAGGCAAGTCATTAATGAAAGCGAAAAAAAGAAGCGGACCTAGGATTGGTCCTTGAGGAACTCCACTCAAAATGTCTAAGAACTTTGATTTGGAATTCTCGCTCAAATACACTGTCTGTTTTCGCTGAGCCAAATATGAATGTAACAGATTAGCAGCATTTATTGAAATATTGAACTTGTCTATAAGTTTGGATACTAGAAGCTTGTGATCGACGGAGTCAAACGCCTTTGAGAAATCTAAGAGCGTTAGGAAAGTTACAAAATCATCGTCCATTGCTTTCCTAATATCATCAGATACTTTTAACAATGCTGATGCACAACTATGTCTGGGACGAAAACCAGACTGGCTCATACAAATGAGATTGTTTGTCTTTAATAAGACAGATAGTTGAGAATGTAGGATTTTTTCCATGACTTTTGATAAGTATGGTAATATTGATATAGGGCTGTATTCTGGCTCTTTCTGTCGTCCACCGGGAGTTTTTATTATAGGAACAACTTTCGCGATCTTCCATACATCAGGAAAACAAGAAGATAATAAAATACTGTTTAAAACATAAGTTAATACAGGCAGTATATGTGGGAGAATTATTTTTACAAAAAGTGGATGAATATCATCCAGACCTGCAGATTTGGATTTGATACTTAGTACAGCTTTTACGATATCCGTTTGATCAATACTTGAGAACTGAAAACAATTATTATCGAAATTACTACGAGGTATAGTTATTGTTGACGAGGGAGGCCTTTGAGATTTTAAAAATTTGGTATTGATCTCATCAGGATCAACCGACTCCAGGTCTTGAATTTTGTTCCGTCCGAGTCCTAATTCTTTCAGGTTCTTTCAAGGAACTGATGGAGGTTGATTGATATCAAAGCGCTTAGAATAGTATTGTTTTTTAGCAATTCGTATCTTTGAGTTTACTGTGTTGCGCATAGAGCGAAATTGTTCATAGAATTCGGGTAATTTGAATTTTTTCCATCTCTTGTAAGCGAGATCACGACGGTTTATGGCATTTTGAATTTCAGTGGTAAACCAGCAAAGACGTTGAACTTTTACAGTTTTTGTCACAAGCGGTACATGAGTGTTATAAAGCATACGAATATTACCTTGCAGAAATTCTACCTGTTCATCAATAGAATAAACATTTTGCCAAGGTATTTGGAAAACTTCATGCTCCAAACTCGTAAAGTTTATACTCCTAAAATGTCTGTAGCAATATGTCGATGGTGAAGCATGTTGATCACTTTTTAAAGTCATGAAGATAAGGTCATGCTTTGAAAACACAGGAGTAGAAATTTGGCTATAAAACTCAACTATGTTTAAATCGCTTACAAGGAAAAGATCCAAAAGAGTCTCGTTTGTGCTGGTATAATGAGTAGGTGTTGTCGTGTTAGCATAAGCTTGTAGATAATGACAAATAAATAAATACATAAATAAATAAATAAATAAATAAATAAATAATGAATATAAAGATTGAGTAAAACTTTCAAAAGCGTTCGGTACGAGAAGATTACAGTTTAAATCACCACAGATTATTACTTCGGAGAAAGTGGAATATATGTCTTCAAGAACTCCGTAGAAAGGTCTAAGGTTTATGTGGCTATTAGTATAATATTATATAATAATTCCCACGCCTCTTTCCCCCCCCAGATACCGCACGCGCTGGGGTCCATTTTCACCGAGTACGGCGGCAATTAAGGTTGCTAGCCGTATCGGCACTTAATTAGAATTTTTTTAATATTACTAAAAAAATAAATAAAGTTATGGCGATACGAATAATAGGATGAAAAGAGTTAGGGACTGCTTAATGCAAGCAGGGTCAAAAAGGAAAAACAAAACAAAAAACAAAAATATAAAATTGCAAATTAAAATTTTAACAAAAAGTACGAACAGAAAAAAGTACAAAATTTTTAGAAAACAAAAATATTAGAGTCAAAAATTTGAGAAAAAAAAAACATAAAAAACAAAGTAAAAAAGTAAATAAGTGTGTGGAAGACACTTGTCATGTTCGCAAAAAACATTACATATACTGATACAAATAAATGAAACTAATACAAAATTAGACAAACAAAAAACATTTATTGGCGTACCACACTGGTTTTAAGTATAGTCTTAAGTTTGTTTTTATTAAAGTGCAGGTCAATGAGATCTGAATTACAATTCAAAAGCCTACTCATCCTTGTCAAGGGTTCGTGCATTCCATAATTGGTCCTATGTCTTGGGACATTGAGGAGATCAATGCTACGAAGGTGATAGCCTCCTCCCCGATAATTAAAAAGTATAGCACTGAGAAGGTCTGGTGCATCTGTAACGCCAGTAATAAGTTGATGAAGGAAAACAATATCATTGTTAGTCCTTCTTTGAGACAACGTTTGCATTTCGAGGAGCGATACTCGATCCTCATAAGATGGATTATTTAGAGGATCATGCCCTTGAATACATTTTAATGCGAAACGAGTAAAATAACGCTGCACTGATTCTAACCTGTCAATATGAACCTCATAAAATGGAGTCTAAATCTGCGAAGCATATTCAAGGTGAGGACGAACTAGGCAATTATAAAGAGAAAGGGTCACATTAGGATCAAAAAATTCTTTGGACCAACGCTTAATGAACCCAAGCATAGAATAAGCTTTATTAACAATGTTGTTAATGTGCTCAGTAAAATCAAGATTTGGCGTAAAAAGAACTCCAAGGTCCCTTACTTTAAAAACACGAGATAGAATTTGCTGAGATATAAAATACTCATAAGTCGAAGTTGTTCGTTTCTTAGAGAATGTCATTGTTTGGCATTTAGACGGGTTAAGATTTAAACTGTTCTTATTACACCATACAGAAAAATTATTTATATCATTTTGCAGAAGAATGCGATCATTGTTAGTTGTAATTTTCTTGAAGATCTTCATGTCATCTGCAAAAATAAGAATTTCACTACTTCGTACACATAAAGGAGCATCATTAATAGATAAAATAAAAAGAAGGGGTCCTAAATGACTACCCTGTGGAACACCCGATTTTGCAACAAAAGTCTTTGAAAACATCTCTCTAAACTTAACTTGATAAGTTCTATTCTCAAGGTAAGAAGAAATCCATGAAACAAGCCCAGGAGGAAAGCCTAATGAATTTAATTTTAACTTGATAATTGAATGAGATAGTTGATCAAAAGCTTTTGAGAAATCAGTGTATACACAGTCAATTTCCTGACCATTTTCCAAGCTGTTCAAACATTTATGCGTAAACGAAAGAAGGTTTGTGACAGTTGATCTTCCCTGCATAAAGCCATGTTGCTCACTGCATATGATGTTTTTGCAATAAAAGGATAAACTGTCACATACAATTTGTTCGAAAAGCTTAGGAATACAAGAGAGCTTAGAGATTGGTCTATAGTTGACAATATGCGACTTATCTCCTTTTTTAAAGACAGGCGTGATGTAAGCAATCTTCCAAAGGCATGGAAATTTTCCGAGTTGCAATGATAGATCGAATATTTTACTAAGGGGCTTAGCTAAAACTGTTTTGCATTTTTTCAATAAAATAGGTGGAATACCATCAGGACCAGAAGAATAATCTTCTTTGAGAAGGGACAAAAAATTTAAGACTTGGTCAACCTCAATCGGAACATTATTAAATGTGACTTGTTTGCTATTTTTCAAATAATTGAAAAAATCAACATCCACATCTATGGGAGAATCTATGAAGGATTGACTGAAATTATTGGCAAATGCATCACAGATCTCAGTAGTAGAGCTCAAAATTAAATTTTTGTAAGTAAAATTAGCTGGGTAAACATCGCATTTTCTTTTGGAGTTTACAAAATTCCAGAAACGTTTAGCGTCTTGCTTCAAGGAATCACCCATAGTAACGATGTAATCATTATAAAGAATGTACGAAAGTCTTTTGAACTCTTCGAAAAGAGATATATAAACCACGTGGTTCGCTACTGTCCCAGATCTAATATAATTTTTCCACGCCCTATTTCTTTTATTACGGAGGTTTTTTAATTCTTTTGTGTACCAAGGATGACAAGAGGTGTTAGTTTGGATGATTCTTTTCCTTGGCACAGTTTCGTTTATGCATCTCATCAGTACAGAATAGAAGCTAGAGATAATTTCGTCAATGTTATTGGAAAGTGGTAAATTATCAATACCGTAAGATATTAAATTATCCGAAAGCTGTTGAAAATTAGCTCTGCGAAAGTCATATTTATACGAGCAGTCATGAGAGTTACTATTTTCTAGTAAGTGACCACTCAAGTCAAGAAAAATATCCAAAGGGGGATGATAATCGTCAATATTAGATATTGCAGAGGCGGACTTAACCACTACTGTAGAGGCCGCATTAGATGAGAATACCAGATCAAGTGTCCGATTAATTGAATTTTGAATAGAGCTTACTTGTTGCAGGTCAGCGGAGATTATGTTATCTAACATTTGGAGCTCTAATTGGGAAGAGCTAGAGGAAGCTTCAAAGTGCGAATCATCAACAGAAGGTTCCCAATTAATGTTGGGAAGATTAAAATCACCAAGCAAGATTATCTCACTATAAACTCCTGCCAAGCTAATGACATAGTCAAGAATCGAGGAAAGTTCAATAAAGACGGAAATAGGACTTTTCGGTGGAATATACACATTCAAAATAAAGACATCATTCATTTGCAGATTTAATTTGATGCATATTAATTCTAAGTTATTAACGCCAGGAATAATAATTTGGGAAGAACAGAAACTATTTCGAACGGCAATAAGGACTAGGTCTGTAAACGACGCCTAACAAGGTCTTTTTCCTACCATTCATAAACTGTTCGAGTTCTTCCTGGCGATGGCTTCCTTCCTTCATGATTCGGAACTTCGTTTGTTTCTCGGAAATCTCGGATTGGTGATGAGTTAAAGATGAGCACTACTTATGCGTGCGCCCCTTAGGGTGTTTCCTATCAACGATCCTTCGATCGGCTATTAACAAGCTTTCCCTTGGCTTATCAACGGAGTTTTCTCCGGCTTTTAACGGCGAATAACCAGTGTCTTAACGTCCTTCCTCACAAACGGGGCCAACTATTCTCCGTAAGACATTTGTCTCGAGCGCATCCAAGTCTCGGATCCGTAACTGAGTACCTACTTGCAAGACTATCGTCGCAGCAGTTTCGAAGTAATGGTAAGATTTTTGGATTTAAATAGCCTCGAAAGAAAAGTAAGTTTTGTTGGCTTTGAGCAGTTGTTGGCGTTTTTCATCTTCCATATTGTTATCGGTTGCTAAAATGAAATTGAAGGATTACACTACTTCGAATTCGTGCTCTTCCACCTAAATAGTATTGTTCTTCTTCTTCTATTGCCAATGCCTTTAGCAGACGAGGCCACCATGTAAATAGTGTTTGCCTCATTTATATGCAGCCCCACGTTTTTTTGCCGCCTGCTCGATCTAGATAAATGAAGATTTGTACAGCTTGTGGGTTTCTTCCAATTTCCAAAGATGTCAGTGTCGGCTGTGCATGCCAATAATTGGGTTGACTTGCTGACGGCCGGGTGCCAGCAAAGTAGAAACAACTTCTTATCAATCTGGGACTGGTGGAAGTGCCACCATAGACCCCACGAGGCGCCCACTATCTAGACAACAGGGCCTAAGGCTAGTAACCTCTCCCTAGAAAAGAAAAAAAAACACGAACCCGACAGCCTCGGATCTGAAAAGAACGTAGGTTAGGTACCCCAAGCTAAATTACTATTCAGATTCACGCATCTGTTTATATAACACTCGATACTCCTTCTAAATGTTATCAAATTAAATCATCAGATATTCAATACTCCAATTTACGAATCATTTATTTCCAAACTGTCACCCAACCTTTCCTTCCAAAAACGAATAAATTGAAACAAAATTTGGCTAACAATGTGTTTCTCATTTTTCTAACCAATTACGTACACAACACAAATCCGCTGTCGAAATAAACATTGAAAGATTACGATTATCGATTCAATATAAAAATAAACGAATAAGACCATAACGAATCTATTGATGAAGAAAATCCAACTCAAATGTAATTCAAACAAAGTAGGTATCTCCATCTGCTATCTCCATATTGCAAAATCCTCTTTTATCAGCAAAGGTTGCTTTACAAACCAAAAATCTCTGGTATAAGTGGATTTCTTATCAAAATATTTATTCACTCTTCTTTGGGGATAGCACAGGCTTTTACAAGATTACTCAGCAGTCTGCACATATGGTCTATACGTTTTTGTGTATGTTAAAAGTATGTACATAGAAGGTACTCCATATGAAGATTTCCCAATGAAGAATTCTCATGATGGCAAATGATGATATAAAAGGAATGAAACCAGTCCCACGCGTGTTTTTCTTCAAAGGACATCTTCTCTTAGCCGAATGAAATCCTCAAGGCTATCAGGAATATGTTCTCATAACATCCCTCTGTCCAAATCTTGTCTTGCAGTATGTTTTGAATCTTGTCGAAATAAATTGAGATGTATAAAGAAAATTAGGCAGATCCAGATTGGCAATGATGGTGTTGGTGAATCAGCTGTGGTGCAGCACCTTCAAACTTATTGACTTAAGTTGATTTCATACCGCAACCAATTCATGAAGAGTTTCACTAGGTACCTACTAGGATAGTATCTCGCATTCGTCTTCCAGTCGTTGGTTGGCATCTATAGTTTTTTGTTCTTTGTAGCTGAAATTAAATGTTCCTGCTCGTTCGGAACCTCGGTGTTGATTTTTCAATTTTTGCTGGAATAGTTTGTTCCAATCTCACCCATATCTTGTATTCGTCGCGTTTGGCTATCACGAGTATGTAAATTTACATTCACATATTGATAAAGCTTGTTGTTGTTCCATTCGCCTGTCTAGAATAAGATACCAGATATCCGTATTTGGCATTAGTTTTCGAGTAACTAGTTTGGATCCCATCTGTTCGGCTACGACAAAGTAGCTGCTCATTCCGATTTCAAGCTTAAAACACAGCTCCTTATCAAATTTGCTGAAGAAAGCGTGGACTATTTGTCAGAAACCTGCACTGCGCTTGAGTGCTAACATCCACCTCAGCTTAGTTTATTCGAAATCACAAGATCAGTTAGTCCTACCAAATCTTGTAATTTGCTTTTTAGTTTTCAGTCGAAGGTGTCGCCAAGCTCTTAGGTACAGAAGTAAACACGAAACTTCAACTATAGGTCTTCTGAACCTTTTGACAGTAACCTTTATTAGGTGCCGTGAACGAAGGCCATATGAACTAACGACATAATGGCTTTAATTCTCATTCAAATGTGAATTAACGCCATAATCCTTAAATGTATACATTACATTTATTGTGATGGTATTTTAGGTTTATAGCTGAGGTATGCTCAGGGAAGTCCAGGGTATGTTAAATAAAATACCGAAATTTAACTTGTGGTCTATTTCTTTATTCGATTAAAACTGTACAATTGATATAGATTTCATTTATCGTTAAATCGGCGGGATACCGGTATTTGTTCCTCTCTCCCTTACGCTGGATTGTCACTCCCGGGTTTCTTCCTTCAGACGGTGGTTGCTTATGCTTTCGATGACGGGTTTCGCTTACTGGAATTGAACGGTTTTATCACCACTTACCGTGGGTAATCGCGGTCGGAACCGGTACAATCGCCGCCGAAACGGGTAATCGCTGTAAACACAGGTTAATCGCCACTAACGTGGGTAATCGCGGTCGTAACCGGTACAATCGCCGCCGAAACGGGTAATCGCTGTTTACACAGGTTAATCGCCACTAACGTGGGTAATCGCGGTCGTAACCGGTACAATCGCCGCCGAAACGGGTAATCGCTGTATACACAGGTTAATCGCCACTAACGTGGGTAATCGCGGTCGTAACCGGTACAATCGCCGCCGAAACGGGTAATCGCTGTTTACACAGGTTAATCGCCACTAACGTGGGTAATCGCGGTCGTATCCGGTACAATCGCCGCCGAAACGGGTAATCGCTGTATACACAGGTTAATCGCCACTAACGTGGGTAATCACGGTCGTAACCGGTACAATCGCCGCCGAGACGGGTAATCGCTGTATACACAGGTTACATTGGAATGAGAACTAAAGTAATATGGCTTTATTTTATTTTAAGAAGTGGCCCAAGTTCTCATTTCAATGTGAATTAAAGCCACTCGCAGCAATCCAGATAATTTTAATATGATATAGAGGCAAATATATGGTTTAACGAAAAAAGGATGAACGCTCTATTATATTTTAAACACGGGTTACTATAAATCAAATATAAGAACCAATAGTCCCACATTTGCCTTATTCTTAACTTTTTTCGTCACGCTCATAACTTAAAAATTTTGGAAAAATTTCTTTGTTATTTATACTTTCGCGGTCCCCTCAGTTTTTGGCTCCAGAATCGAAAATAATCCGTTTTCGATGATATTTTTTAAATTTTCGTTTTTTCGGCGGTGTTATGCACAAATTTACGAGGATGGAAAACAAATGAAATCGTTTAGTTGTTGATAATGTTTTGCAAAGTAATCGAATGAAGTTGCTTTCTAAACGAATAAAAAAATCAATACAAAAATAATGATTTTTCATATTATAGCAGCCCAATATAATAATAGTAATGTTGCTTGTTTTCTTCTTCACTGATATTTTATTAATGATTTAATAATTTGATTTTTTATTTTCCTACTTACAACCGACAGCTCGATAAATTTTATTTCAGTACAGTAATTTTTAAAACACTTAACTTATCTTAACTTAACTTAACTACTACAATTCGGCTATCCTGACTTGTAATCGTCTCGATTACACTTAATTATTTAAAACATAACTGTAAATCGGCAATCCTGACCTGTAATCGTCCCGATTACACGTGAAATTTATTTTGGCTTAGTAAGCCACGGTTTCATATTTGCAAGTTCCCAAATACCTTCGTATGGTATTTGACTGACTTGATGGTCATCAACATCTCTTAATAAGTACCGATCATTCGGTAAAACCTTAATAATTTTATAGGGACCTTTAAATTTAGGAGCAATTTTTGTACAAACACCACTCTGACTGATGAAATTTTTGACGACCACATAATCACCTACTTTATATTCTCTGTGGATTCTCCCACGATCTTTTGTTTGTTTGTTATAGTTCTGACATTTTATTATCTTATCTGCAGCCTTAGCTCTTATTTCATTCAAATTTCTTTCTAAATCTGTTGAAGTAATATCTTCTAAATTTTCCTTTAAGACATCTATTATAATTCCTTTTTGATTGACACCAAAAAGAAGTTGGATGTACCAATACTACGATGAATTGTGTTGTTTAATGCAAATTCTATTTCGGGTAAGACTCTATCCAAAGAAAACTGTGTTCCACCACTAGTAAGTTTTGCTATCATTGGTCCTAAGCTTCTATTAACTCTTTCAATTTGCCCGTTGGCTTGTGGTGACCCGGTGGCTATTTTTATTTGTTGGATATTATTTTCTTTTAAAAATAATTCGAAATCTTTAGATGTGAATGCACTTAATCCTAGATATTAGTTCATTCTTGTTTCCTGATGATTTTTCGCCAATTGAACTAAGCCAGGTTTTCAATTGTGCAATTGTACATTTACTTAAATCAGATGCCATCCCACTTCTGAATTTATAGCAGCCCAATATAATAATAGTAATGTTGCTTGTTTTCTTCTTCACTGATATTTTATTAATGATTTAATAATTTGATTTTTTATTTTCCTACTTACAACCGACAGCTCGATAAATTTTATTTCAGTACAGTAATTTTTAAAACACTTAACTTATCTTAACTTAACTTAACTACTACAATATTTGTATTGAATTTCAGAATGAGTACCTAAGTTTCTCAATATTTTCGTAGATGCTTCATTCGGAAAAATAGTTTTCCACAATTTGAAACTAATCAAAAAATCGCGTACTGCAGTACTACTAGAAAGCGAGCGGAGCGAGCCGAAATTTTTTTTGGCAAACAGAGAAACAATTTGGGGTGTGTAAATAAAAACATTTGCGCGAATTTTTTTATTTTCACACTCCACACTCCCTGAGATCTCGATGAGATTTTGTTAGGTAATTACTTGCTATGCTAACTTTGCTTCAAAGCTCAAAGCATGTTATGGCATCAGTTCTCAATTGAATGTGAACTTACCCCATATGGCGTAAGTTTTCATTCAAGTGATGGCTTTAGTTCTCATTCGACTATGAATTAAGTCCATAATCGGATTATGGCGTTAGTTCACATTTGATTGAGAACTAAGGCCATTATGGCGTTAGTTCATATGGCCTTCGTTCACGGCACCCATTTGCCTTATTCTTTACTTTTTTCATCACGCTTTTAACTTGCAAATTTAGGAAAAATGTCTTTGTTATTTTAGGTGCCGTGAACGAAGGCCATATGAACTAACGCCATAATGGCCTTAGTTCTCAATCAAATGTGAACTAACGCCATAATCCGATTATGGCCTTAATTCACAGTCAAATGAGAACTAAAGCCATCACTTGAATGAGAACTTACGCCATATGGGGTAAGTTCACATTCAAATGAGAACTGATGCCATAACATGCTTTGAGCTTTGAAGCAAAGTTAGCATAGCAAGTAATTACCTAACAAAATCTCATCGAGATCTCAGGGACCTCAGATATTTCTAAAATGGAACAAGAGATCTCACTCTCAGCGAGTGCTGATATTTTCTTTTAAAATTTCTGAAAGAAAAAAATGTGTTGATCCGTTTTCTTGGTCAGCCATTTGAACCTAATCATGAGTTAACAATATTAATTTCAAGGAATCTCACTGAAAGTTGAAAATTGTGCTACACCTAATAATTAGGTCATCGTAGGTGCTTCGTTCGGAAAACTAGTTTTCTAGACTCTGAAGTAATACAAAAAATCGCGTTCTAAGAGCCGAAATTTTTTTTGGCAAACAGAGAAACAATTTGGGGTGTGAAAATAAAAAAAATTCGCGCGAATTTTTTTATTTTCACACCCCAAATTGTTTCTCTGTTTGCCAAAAAAAATTTCGGCTCGCTCCGCTCGCTTTCTAGTAGTACTGCAGTACGCGATTTTTTGATTACTTTCAAATTGTGGAAAACTAATTTTCCGAATGAAGCATCTACGAAAATATTGAGAAACTTAGGTACTCATTCTGAAATTCAATACAAGTATGAAAAATCATAATTTTTGTATTGATTTTTTTATTCGTTTAGAAAGCAACTTCATTCGATTACTTTGCAAAACATTATCAACAACTAAACGATTTCATTTGTTTTCCATCCTCGTAAATTTGTGCATAACACCGCCGAAAAAACGAAGATTTAAAAAATATCATCGAAAACGGATTATTTTCGATTCTGGAGCCAAAAACTGAGTGGACTGCGAAAGTATAAATAACAAAGGAATTTTTCCAAAAAAAAAAAGTTAAGAATAAGGCAAATGTGGGACTATTGGTTCTTATATTTGATTTATAGTAACCCGTGTTTAAAATATTTGTGTTTACGCCCCTTTAACTAATAGAGCGTTCATCCTTTTTTCGTTAAACCATATATTTACCTACCTACATTATGTTCCAATATCATATTAAAATTAGTTTGATTGCTGCGAGTGGCTTTAATTCACATTGAAATGAGTACTTGGGCCACTTCTTAAAATGAACTAACGCCATATTACTTTAGTTCTCATTCCAATGTGTATTTAGGCCATAATCGGATTATGGCGTTAATTCACATTTGAATGAGAATTAAAGCCATTATGGCGTTAGTTCATATGGCCTTCGTTCACGGCACCGTTATTTTATACTTTCGCGGTCCCCTCTTTTTTTGGCTCCAGAATCGAAAATCATCCGATTTCGATGATAATTTTTAAATCTTCATTTTTATGGCGGAGTTATGAACAAACTTACGAGAATGGAAAAAAAGAAACGGTTTAATTGTTGATAATATCTTGCAAAGTAATCGAATGAAGTTATTATAAACAAATAAAAAAATCAAGGCAAAAATGTTGATTTTTCATATTTCTATTGAATTTCAGAATGAGTAAGTTTCTCAATATTTTCGTAGATGCTTCATTCGGAAAATAAGTTTTCCAGATTTTGAAAGAAATCAAAAAATCGCGGACTGCTGTACTCGAAAGCGAGCGAAGCGAGCCGAAATTTTTTTTGGCAAACAGAGAAACAATTTGGGGTGTGAAAATAAAAAAATTCGCGCGAATTTTTTTATTTTCACACCCCAAATTGTTTCTCTGTTTGCCAAAAAAAATGTCTACTCTTAGTACGCAATTTTTTTTATTACTTCAGAGTCTAGAAAACTAGTTTTCCGAACGGTGCATCTACGAAAATTATTTGGTGGAACACTATTTTAAAATCTCAGTGAAATTCTATGAAATCAATATTGTTAACACATGATAACGTTCAAATGGCTGACCAAGAAAACGGATCCACACATTTTTTTATTTCAGAAATTTAAAAAGAAAATATGAGCGCTTGCTGTGAATGAGATCTCTTGTTCCATTTTAGAAATATCTGGGCTCCCTGAGATCTCGATGAGATTTTGTTAGGTAATTACTTGCTGCTAACTTTGCTCCAAAGTTCAAAGCATTTTATGGCATCAGTTCTCATTTGAATGTGAACTTACCCCATATGGCATAAGTTCTCATCCAAGTGATGGCTTAAGTTCTCATTCGACTGTGAATTAAGGCCATAATCGGATTATGGCCTTAGTTCACATATGAATTCGATAAAATTAGCCTAATATTACAATTATTCAGAGCGACGCCTTTAGCTTGTGGAAAGAGCCCAGCAGAGCTATATTTACATCGTCCCATGCGTATCCGACTTGATGCTATACGACCTACGAAGGAGTTGCCGAAAATGCTTTCCCAAAAAGGTGTTCTTAGAAGTCTCAAAGTGAACGACCGTGTCACAGCAAGAATTTATCGACAAAATAAACCATCATGGGAACTTGGTTCGATTGTGGACAAGCTTGGTTCACTGCACTACACAGTCAAATTAGATAGTGGCTATGTGTTCAAGCGTCACATCGATCAACTAAGGCTAGTGAATATTCCAGCTCATGAACCATTAGCAAACACAGTTCCAGCACCGAAGCCTATAGCAAGCAATCCCAAGAGAGTAAAGTTCGCAGCAAACTATGATGTAATTGTAAATCAACCAACAGTTTCTGAACCTATGCCCCAGGTGCCCGTTCCGTCATCGACTCAAGCTGCTACTGTACCACCTCTGCAATCTGCGATGCAAGTGCCACGATGTTCAAGAAGACAAATAAGAAGACCAGCTAGATTTGAAGATTATCACCTCGACGAAATTGATTATTTGGATTAATTTGAATTTTTTTTTTGACCACCCGGAGAATGTAATGGAACAGAGCTACTTTCAATAATGTAATGGAACAAGCCTATTCGAAAACATCATTCTTCTTTTATTGTTTATCTCTGGCTCTTGTTGCTGTCAATCTATTGGCGTTTTTTTGATAACCTCATTAAGAATTCTTTCATGTAATTATTCAGTCAATAAATTATCTAGTTTGTTACTCTTAAATATTGTTTTAATTCGACATAAATACACAACAAAAAATAAGAAAAAAAAATGATTGGATAAAATAATTACTTGTCATGGTGGATATTGTTTTAGAATGAGGACGGTTGGGAGTATGAAATTTTAGGAGTAGATTCTCCGTATTCTCTTCCCTCCCTTAGGTGACACTCCCTCCTATTCATCTTCGGGTTCCATTATTTTGGAACTCTAAAGGCATGTTATATGTAACACTGTCCAGAGCTGCGACTGCAACAACCCACACCACCGACGAGCTGTGCAAAAACAAGCATGCCGCAGTCGTAGCCTGGATCCCCTTTTCAGCCTGCAACCTGGATCGTTCTTAGGGTCCTGTAGACCTAAGAGCGTGAAGGGTAGCGAAAGGTTGAAGAGGGAGGAACACGGGTTCCGTTACAAAGCTCTTGAGTTTTTTCCAGGATCTTCCGTAATGTGAATATTTGATCGACGGTGGACTTTTCTGGTCTAAAGCCACACTGATATGGACTTATCAGTTTGTTGACAAATGCCTTTTCAGCCGTTCACATAGTACTGCAGAAAAGATCTTATAGGCGATGTTAAGGAGGCTGATGCCTCTGTAAATGGTGCAGTTTAGAGGGTCTCCTTTCTTCAGGATCGGGCAAACAATGCTGAGGTTCCATTCATCGGGCATGTTTTCTTCCGACTATATTGTGCAGATGAGTTGGTGCATGCTCGTAACCAAGTCATCGCCGGCTGATTTGAAGAGTTCGGCAGTGAGCTCCCGTGGCCTTGTTGTTTTAAGCTTAGATATAGCAATCTTCACTTCTTCAAGGTCGGTTAGACGGAAATCTTGGCTTGCTTCGTCTTCATTAAATGGTTCATTCTGCCTGACAGCAGGATTTGATTCATCTTCACCGTTGTTCGGTCTACAGAAGTGGTCTTTCCATATCTCCAGCATTAACCAATCCAATATGTTAATAAAAGAATTGAAGTTTCCACAAATATAACCTAAAGAGAACACGAACAGTAACTGTGACTCTACTACGACATTTACTTGTTGGTTTTTTCAGGCTTCAGTTCGTGCTCGGTAACCTTGAGTCATTCGTTATACCTCTTTGTAAAACTTCCGAACCTCATTCCTGTTTTTTAGTGTCTCAACATCCTCAACCGATCGCTTTTCATGCTCTCTCTTTTTCTTTCTGAAAAGCTTGTGTTCTTCTTCTTCTTCTGCTCGTTTTGGTGCCCGCCGAAGCTAGGGCATTGCTCGTCTGTCTTGTCGAGGAGCTCGTACAACTTATCTTTGGTATCGTCATCTTTCTCTTATGTGGGAGCGTGAGCGCATGTTTTCGTAATAAGCCTTGATGCGGATTGTCGTGAGGCACTCGTTGACAGCTCTGAAGCTAAGAACATGCTGCCTAAGCCTGCCTCCAACGACAAAGCCAAATCCCAATAGACACTGTTGCTGTTCTCTGTAGCAGTTGCCGTAGTAGATATCGCAATTTTTCATCCTCTTTTTTCCCGGCCCACCCCACCGCATTTTCTAGATGGCGGGTATATCCACTTTATGACGGTCTAGGGCCTCCGGTAATTATTTGGCTGCACGTGGTCTGTTAAGGTACCTAACATTCCACGTGCACATCCGAATCTCGTTGTTCTCATTTTGTATGCATGGTTCGTCATATCGTCATCAGTGAATCCGACCGTATCCGAGGCTTGTTGTTGCTTCGCAAATAGCTTTTTTTTACGTGATTGAGAAGTCACCCCAAAGCACCTTTATCTATACTAATATATAAAGCTGAAGAGTTTGTTCGTTTGAACGCAGTAATCTCAGGAACTACTGGTTCGAATGGTATAATTCTCTTTGTGTTGGATGGTCCATTAATCGACTTAGGCTTTAGGCTACTTAACATTAAGCTGTGACCAATAGCAGCTGTCTGTGGAAAATGTGGAAGAAACGGCAAAAAATAATAATTTATCTGCGTTTTAACGCGCTTATCTCAGGAACTGCTTAATGAAATTGAACAATTTTTTTAATGTTGAATGGTCCATTCATCAAGGAAGGCTTGAAGCTATATAACATTAAGCGAAAAATTTGTGGAAAATGTGGAAAAAACGGAAAACAATACAATACAATACAATATAAAGCTGAAGAGATTGTTCGTTTGAACGTGGTAATCTCAGGAACTACTGGTTCGAATTGTAAAATTCTTTTTTGTGTTTAAGAGTCCATTAATCGAGGAAGGCTTTGTTTTACTTAAAATTAAGCTGTGACCAATAGCAGCGAAGAATCTTTGGAAAATGTGGAAAAAACGGAAAAAAATATTTATTTTTCTGCGTTTTAACGCGCTTATCTCAGGAACTGCTCAGTCAAATTGAACAATTCTTTTTGTGTCTAATGGTGGATTTATCGAGGAAGGCTAGAAGCTATATCATACTACGATGATACCAATAGGAGCGAAGCGTCTGTTAAAAATATTGCAAAAACGGCAAAAAATATTCTTTTTTGAATGTTTCTGTTGTTTGCTTGAACCCGCTGATCTCAGGAACTGCTAAATCAAAGTGAACAATTAATTTGCGTTGAATAGTTTATTTACTATGGAAGGCCTTAGGCTATATAACATTAGGCGATATAAGCGAAGAATCAGTGGAAAAAGTGGAAAAAACGGAAAAAAATATTAATTTGTCTTGGTATGTGTTGAAAAAATTACTGTGCAGTGTGCACTGCTCAGCACCAACTGATTTTAGAATTAAAGTACCAGAATTTCAAAAAAAAAAAAAAATACGAGCGTGTACAAGTGGATATAGTGTTACTATTTTGTTGGCTGTATCAAACTTAAGGCAGGCTGGCCATGCAAATTATATAAAAAATGCCAGTTCCACCTAAAAACATCTCACTGAGATCTCAGAGATCTCAGAAATCTCATAGATTTTTTAAGTGGAACCAAAATTCTCAGCTGCGAACTGAGATTTTTTTCTCAGATCTCTGAGATGAAATTATTTTGGATTCGATTTCTCACTCGGCAACAATTAGTAAGGTAACCATTATATCTCAATGATAACTGAGAATTATGTTCCATCAAATGATTTTGCCTCAGTCAAGGTGACATTGAGATCTCAGTGAGATGTTGTTAGGTGGAACTGGCCTAATAACTGCTCAAATTAGAATTTTGAGAGTTCAATTGATTTGTGAATGTGAATCATTGCAGTGAATGTAATTGATTGCACTATTTGTGCAGATTATTGTGTAATAATATCATTTTATATATTTTTTAACTAAAAAATATGCTCAGTTTAATGAAACAGGAAAAAAAATTGACTTCAGGAAAAAAAACGATGCAGAAGTAAGAGAGATATAAGAATTAGGGAGAGTTCGACCAAGGGAATGCTTTAAGGCTAGGTTTCCCATTGAAAATTTCGTTGGTGTTTTGCGTAAAACTGTGTAGCTCCCAAAATATTCCGAATATTTAAATGAAATAAACCAGTATAGATTATACATTTAATAAGCTAAGAAGTTATTTAGCTAATTAAAATATTAAAAATGTATTTCATCACAAAAGGGTCATGCATAATGAAAAATTATGAAATTTTTGGTGGCGTTTGCGGCGGAAAAGTTTTGTTGCCTTAAAAATTCATTTTTTATTCTTTTTATATTTTTTATCTATTCTTAAAATGTCTCACAACTCAGTGACGTGGCTTTTTTTAAATATTTTGTCCAGTTTCGTAAAAAAAAAATTAACAAAAACACGAAAAATGGGGAAAATTTAGCAAAAGTAGGTGTGATTTATTTGGAATAATTTCTAAAGTAGAAAAGATAAGAAATTGAAAATATTTTTTTTATAGTGTCGAAATATACATAATATCACATTAATTTTTTAATTTTTTTATATATTAATTTACTAAATTTTTTTTGGAGTGCAAAGTAAAAAAAATCATATTTTTCTTAGAATATTCTGTGGTGAACAAGATTCTAGACCCATTTAGTTTGATTCAACAACAAAAGTATTTTCTTATGAAAATTGAATATTTCTTTGACTCAGTAACGTTTTTAGAAAAAAAAGAAAAAAATTAAAACATATTTAAAAATGCATTTAAAAAAGTCAATATTTGTGTATCAATTATGAGGAGAATACAGCAAAAAATATTTTCAAATATTTTTTTTAATGTTTTTTCATATTTTTTATACAGAAATCAGAAACTAAAATAATTTTACGATTACCCGTTTATTTTATATTAATATTCGAAAATGGGCATTTTTTTAGATTTTTACAAGAAAAATCGCGTTTCCTCACACACACTAAGGTACTCAGTTCAAACGAGTTGAACTAGGTGGCGTTGTTTTATATTTCATTCTCTTCTCTTTCTTTTTTTTCATAGCATAGAGAGAAAAAATTCTTCATACCAAACGTTCTCATAGAATTCGTTTGAGAATGAAAATTCATTTTTTTTATACTATCGTTTATGATATGCAGACATATAGATAGGCAATAATTGTGGTCACTTACTATACTCTGTCCGATAAAAATTGGCAGTACAGGCCTTATGGGAGAGCTTTTTAAAAATCAGTGGCGCGCTGTTCTCTACACCATACCCAATTGAAGGGAACTCCTTTAAAAAGTTTTATAAAACACACATGAATTTTAGATGGCATCCGACGTGGAGCCCATAACGACCTGCCTGGCACACACACGAGCATGCACTGATCGTTCTCTGCTGCTTTTCAACCCTCATTAAATCACACATATTCAGAGTTGCCTTTTTCTATTTGGTAACTCACTTCGTATTTTTTTCTTACTTTTTCAATGGATTTCTGTTGAGGAGCTTTTGCTTTGAGAGCTTTTTAACGATGAGAGTTATCGAGTTGTGTTTGACTTTTGCATTTTTCTTAAAGTTTTGCAAATCAGTTAAAATGCAGTTATAAAAATCAAAGCCATTTTATTTGAGGAAGAATATTATTTGCGTAGATTCTCGTACCGGGCGGTAGGTTTGTTGATTTTGCGAGTTATTTTTGTGCATTATTGTGATAATATTGTTGTGCTGTTGTTGTTCTATTGTTGTGTGGTTTGTTTTTTCTTGTAGTGCTTTTGTTGTGTTGTTTGTATATTATCTTTCTGATTTTGTTGTGCTGTTTGTGTTTTATTGTTGTGCTTTTGTTGTGTTGTGCAAAATGGCTTCAACATCAAAATGCTCAAAGGACTTGAGTGCCGAAAAAAAAGAGATAGTTGAGGCGACAAAATCAAGAATGGCAACCCTTCAGTTATTTCATTTAGCTTTTTCGAATTCAAAATGCGCATTACGGCAACCCTGTAAGAGCTTTTTTGAGAAAAGTACTTATGGGTATTAAAAAAGTACAAACGAGATGCAGATATCCCTATCTTCCCTGTACTGCCAATTTTTATCGGACAGAGTATAGGTCTGTTTGTTTACCGCAACAAACTGCAACGAAGTACAACAAAGTAAAACGTTTTTACATTTTCTCTTTGTTTACTCGAATTACTTGAAAAGAAAAGAGAAATCGAGAGAGCAAAAAATTTCCCCTCCAGAGAAAATGTTTCAACTTTTTGCAACGGAAATTTCTTGTTGCAATTCGTTTTTAAATGAATCTTGTTCTTCGAATTTGAATTTTAATTGAAACGGTTCGCCGAAATTCGGAAAGAATATGCTTTGTGCGCAGCAATTAATTTATTTTTTAAGGACTTGATAAGCAAACTAAAGAAAAAGTGTTAATGCTTGGTTCCAATAATTCTTTTGTCCTGACGGGAGATAAGTATACTTATCCGAATTGCTGAATTTTTTCACAATTTTTTAGGTCTGAATGTGCATTTTTAAGTCCAAATCGGTATACTGACAATAGGTCTGTTTGTTTACCGCAACAAACTGCAACGAAGTACAACAAAGTAAAACGTTTTTACATTTTCTGTTTGTTTACTCGAATTACTTGAAAAGAAAAGAGAAATCGAGAGAGCAAAAAATTTCCCCTCCAGAGAAAATGTTTCAACTTTTTGCAACGGAAATTTCTTGTTGCAATTCGTTTTTAAATGAATCTTGTTCTTCGAATTTGAATTTTAATTGAAACGGTTCGCCGAAATTCGGAAAGAATATGCTTTGTGCGCAGCAATTAATTTATTTTTTAAGGACTTGATAAGCAAACTAAAGAAAAAGTGTTAATGCTTGGTTCCAATAATTCTTTTGTCCTGACGGGAGATAAGTATACTTATCCGAATTGCTGATTTTTTCACAATTTTTAGGTCTGAATGTGCATTTTTAAGTCCAAATCGGTATACTGACAATGACAAAGTAGTATTTATTATTTTTCGATATATATACATGTACAGATTTACAATACAATCATACACCATAAAAGTAATGTACACGATTGTCAATCGTTTTGAAAAAAATGAAAACAAA
Source organism: Sphaerophoria taeniata (assembly GCA_943590905.1). Lineage (NCBI taxonomy): Eukaryota > Metazoa > Arthropoda > Insecta > Diptera > Syrphidae > Sphaerophoria > Sphaerophoria taeniata. The sequence goes on from OX016540.1 coordinate 202,689,722, forward strand.
CTGCAACAAATTACTTCAACGTGTTTGTTTATTCTGTAGCAAGTTTCTCTCTTGCGGCGAGAATTTTACTCTCTTTTGCGAATTTGACAGATATCAAACAAACTGCTACAAAATGTTCCCAAACAGACCTAATGACAAAGTAGTATTTATTATTTTTCGATATTATATACATGTACAGATTTACAATACAATCATACACCATAAAAGTAATGTACACGATTGTCAATCGTTTTGAAAAAAATGAAAACAAACTGCAACAAATTACTTCAACGTGTTTGTTTATTCTGTAGCAAGTTTCTCTCTTGCGGCGAGAATTTTACTCTCTTTTGCGAATTTGACAGATATCAAACAAACTGCTACAAAATGTTCCCAAACAGACCTACTATGTATATATATGTACTTTGTAGGTATTTGATGAAAACGTTGTTTTGAATACCTGCCTACATTTGTCATATTTGCATGCATTCATTTCGAATATGTGAATGCGCGTATTTTTTGAAAATGAGTCAAGTGCAATGGCTTGAGAAGTAAAATACCTGTTACGCAATGAGGAAACTATCTTTTTTTCGGGGTGGTTTGTGCCATTTCATATTATTATGAAAGGGTTTTGTTTCTTTTTTGTTTTTTGTTTTGCTTGTTTTTTTTTGTAGCAATGACATTTTATCCTCTCGTTTCTCTATGCTGGTTGGATCGTAATATCCTTTTAGAAGAAGAACAAACCTGTTACGCAATGAGGAAACGATTGTTTTTCGTGGTGGTGTGTGCCATTTCTTAGGATTATGTAAAGGGTTTTGTTTTTTGCCGATGATTTGAATTATGGTTCTTTCTTTGAGATCATTGTTTTAGAATTATAAGAATTATAAAATTCAATCTAATGTCTAATCTTGACCTAATCTTCTTTTGTTTTTGTATAACAAAAGATTGATTTTATTTTGCTTTAGTACATAAAGGTAAAGGTACAAAAAAAAATAATTTTTTGATTTTGGAATCATTTTTCTTCATAATATTATTACTTTCGTAGGTAGGTTTTGAAAAATAAATTTTATTATATTATATTATATTCCTTGAAACCTTGAAGAAATAAACCCAATGCATTTGGGAATAATAATAAAAAAAAATGTTATAGTTTGAGTAGTTTTTTGCCTATTTAAAAAAAAAAAGCCCAACCGTGACCCAAATCGGCTAAAGAACAAACGTAGTTGAAGACAATCGGGTAACTTTTGCCAAAATTCCCAAGGAAAGACAGAATTGAGGCAATCACTTTTTTGATTTTTCTATCATCGTAAAATCATCATGTCATCAAAATGTCTTAAACTTTTTTAATTTTTCATAGCTTGTCAAAAAGTACCTACGTCTCTTTATAGATATGTAAATATAAAGATAAAACCAAAGAAAAATTAAAATCGTTCGTCAGGAACCCAAAAAAAGAAACAATTCGAACACAAATGTCATCAAACCTCAAAACCATCATAATCCCAAATTACAAAATTTGCGAAGAAAAAAGAAAAACAAGAATTCATGAATGCTACTCCTACTCTAAGTGCACATATCATAATACGTATGTAGAATGTAGATGCATTTTTGTGTATATCCACACCACTGTTTACAATTCCACATAGTAAATAGATACATGCAAAAACACCACTTTTTTCATCCCTATTTTGTGGACCTTCGTAAGCGAATCTCATTTCTTACATATCGCTAACTGAATTCTGAGTGAGCAGAGAAAAAAACCAAAACTAGAAAGCTAGAAATTTCAATTCAAGTGGCTATGTGAGACGGAAATAAAAAAAAAGAAAGGGAAATATTCACTAACACTCGTGCATGCTTTTACACGAGCTCGGAGTTCAAGAAAAAAGGAAACCCAGTCTTAAGTATGAAAAACTGAAGGGAATCATAAAAAATGCTCAAATTTTTCAAGTTTAAGAGAATTACGACCTAGCGAGAGTTGACTGCAATGCAATTTAACAATAACTTCGCAAAAAAATTCTCACGCGCGTATGATGCACAAGTCGTGACGATACTCTGGCCGGTGGACGAGGGAGAGGCGGACGAAGTCGCGAGCAACTGCTAGTTAAGAATATACCTACTAAAATTAACAATAATACAAATTAATTATAACAATTTCTGCTGTTTTGATTAGGTCTGGGGCTCTGGGCTTTCTCTGAAAGACGGGCTGCGGCGTTTGGTTTCTTTTCCGGTGTGGTTTGACAGTTACTTGGACAAAATCGGTACACTTTTACTGATCGGATCGGGACGATACCCTTAATATGCGGCGGTGGAATGGATCAACAAGAACAATACCCCTGGAGGCACAGTTCGTCAGGTACAATGGCCCTGGTGGCACGGATCAACTGGTACAATGTGGCGGTAAATGATCGGCCAAACGTCTCCTTGGATCAGTAGGTACCAAAGCCCCTGATGGCAAATAAAATGGACGTAGTGTCTTCAAAATCTAAATGGTCGGGGAATGTTCCGATTATAAAATGGTCGGTCTATTTCAGCCTGACTTTTACTAGCATTACTAAAACGATACTATTGTATCATTCGGTAGTGTTTATAATATTTTTCAAAGGGAATGAGCCGGAATTGTATAAATAAACATCTATTCCGTATATAGGAAAACATTACGTGACTTCGCTGAAAGCAGTTCTGATATATGAAGTCGTTAAAAAGGAAGATGATACGTAGCGTCTTTAAATTTGTCAATCTGTCTGGATAAAATTCAGAGCAGGCAATGGGTTTGCAGGAACTAACAAAAGTGCGATAGAGCTACGTTTGTGTTGTTGAACGCTGTATCAGTCCAAGGTGATTTGGCAAAACGGACAGAAAAAATGACAAATGTAGCTTCAGCAAAACAGTCGCTACCAAATAAAAGTCGGAATAGTTTGTACATATGTATGTATATACCTACTATTTTTCTTAGCTTTTAAAAATGAAAAATTGTCAATGTGATTATTAAACCTTTTTTTAGTGTCTACAGTTTGAACACAGTTTAACCAGAAAAAGTAGGTACCAGGTCCACCCACACACCACCACATATGCTGGAGTGCTGAGAATTAGAGATACTGTCAAATAGTGATGTTGATTGATGAATTCATTCAATTCTGTTTTATCAACAGTAAACATTAGTGTCCGATTCTGATGCCCCTAATGGAAATGTTCTTCCATCTGTTGTTTCTATTAAGCAAATAGAAATCGTTATGGCTCTTGTCAATACAATTTTATTAAGTAACCAACGATGATATTAAAAATGCATTTTGCAGTCTTCATTAATCAATAAAAGCATTCCTTCTGTCTTAATATGGGAATATAGTTTTCTGTCAAACCATCAAAAAACCCACAGAATTATTTTTATTAATTTTAATTTTTGAAATAAATCATTTGAAATTCATTCATGACAGTTTGCAATCCCACACCAATTAATTTGTCAAAAAATTACTTAAATTGACCAAACCGACCACAACCAAATTATTTGTCGACCGCTCGAATATTGAGCCTTAACCAATTTTCTATAATTTTGTAATTTAATTGGAAAAATATATCCAACAAAATGAATAGTAAGCTTTAAATGATATTCCATGATTAAAACAAAATAAATTGCAACAACAACGATGTCAAAACCATACCTATAGCTAAATACATCTTCATTATGATTTCACAAATGAGCTGCACATAAATAAATGGTGTATCTCTATAAAATATAATTTTTGCCTTGCCGGCCGGCGATAAAAGCAATTTGTTATGCGTATGGCAAATCAAATTACACACAATTTTCATGAAAGAGAATAAACCATGATTAAGGCAATCAGTGTTCCACAATCAAACCGCTTCGACAAAAGCATAATATAACGCTATTTCGCTTTTTGTTCTTCGCCACAAAGTGGCTTTTGTTCCTCATAAACAAAATAACGGTGGTCCGCCAATCTAAAGGAATTTATAGCTCACCAGGATGTAATTAAAATTTTAACAGTGAAGTTATGTAGGCATTCTATGCATAATATGTAATCTAAACTGAATGGTGTTGTTCGGGCAAGCTTAGCTGAAAGTGCATGCCTGTAAATCAAATTCGAGGCCACTGACCAACACATAATATGGACCAGCATCCTTTGGACAAATTCATTGCAAAATCAAACAAATTTCGTTGAATTGTAATTTACGTCCTTCTTGACTAATACTGGGCATTCGCAAAATAGGATGTTAAATTGGAAATCAGGCCCTTAGGGTAGCTGTTTAATCTTTTGTTGACGGCATGAGGACATCGATGATCGATTAATTAAAAATTTAACATGATAACGCAATCTACCACAGTTAAGACAGAATATTTAGATGTATATAGTTTGTTTTTGTATTTAAATCAGTTGAATGTTTCATTTAATCAAAGTTATAATCACTTGTGCGTTCTCAGTTGCCCATATGAGGCAATTCTACTTGTTTAACGAATCCACTGAAGTGAAAGTGTGTCTCGTTGCTGAAGATGAAGTGCACGAAATGCATCTTAATTTGAAAGTCCATTCTCCTAAAAGACTTCAAAATCTTAACGCGCTGCCCTATTTTGCACTTCTGCATGGATTTGGAATTCGTCAAACACTGAAACAAATAAATGTCAGATAAAGTTGAGCAAACAAACACCTTGACGTTAAGCTGTGGCTCATGATTACACTGTGATTGGACCCCGCTTTAAAAATCTAGGGTCCAACTAGCAAGCCCTTTAAATTTGGAGGTTAGTGCGAGGGGCTAACTAACAACCCCTCCACAGTAAAAAACATAAAGTTATGAGAGGATAGGCAGAGCCTCGGATAATGACCCCCCTCTAATGGTAACCAGACCTGGAACGACAACGAACTTCGCATTGAGAGTTTTTACCTGGAATGTAAGAAAACTCTCCAGGTGCAACTCAAAAACGTGAATCTGTCCTCATGCAGTATAAGGCAGATATTACTGCGATCTAGTAAATACGATAGATAGGATCAGGGACAATAAAAATGAAAAATTATGACATTTATTGCAGCTGTCATCAAAGAATGCACATATTTGGATGCGGATTCATCGTGGGAAATCGGCTAATTCAAGCCAATTAGTGATCGCATTCGCATCAAGGCCACACTACAAAACATCAGTATAATATGTGCACATGACTATGTGCTAATCTGCGCAAGGCACGCATCAAACATCTTGAACGTGCGCACTTTCCGAGGAGCTAATGTCGACTCTGACCACTTTTGGTAGGGGCTAAGTTTATAGCTCGATTACCGAATGACAAAAAACACGTGCGGCCCAAAGAAATAGGTTTAACATCGGTTGCCTTAGCACTACGGACGGAGAATGCTAGAGACTACAGTGAGCGCCTGAGTGAGTGACTCTCCGCCGTCCTCCCAAGTACCACAGATGTGAACACCTTGTGGAACCAATATCGCGAAAGAATTAAAAATGTAGACGAGACCACCATAGTTTACCAGCCATCCCTAAAGAAGAACCCGTGGTATGATGATGAATGCGCGTTATTGAAAAGAGAGACGGAAAATGCACGCAGATGTTGCACCGGATAACAAGAGCAGGAAGAGAAGAGTACCGAACATAAAGGAGAAATGAGAATGAGAAAAAGACCCTGCGAAGGAAGAAAAGAGCTCAGCTCAAAGATCTAGAAGAGTCTCAGGCCAAGAACAAGTATGCCGGGTCAGATGGCATACCTGTGCGGAACTCTTGAAGTATGGAGGAGGTGATGAACGGCATGCACCAGTTCATCAACAAAGTATGGGAGGAAGAATGCATGCCTGCTGACTGGTCGATAAGCTCCATATGCCCCATCTACAAAAAAGGTGATCATATGTCATTCAAAAACTACCGCGGCATATCATTGCTTAATGTCTGAACTCGGGATCCCGAATAAACTGATGCAGCTGTGCCGCATGACGCTAAACAATACGCAGCGCAGTGCAGTGTTCAACTGGGTAACAACTCATCTGAGTTGTCATCGGTCGATCCCGGGCAGGGATGAGAATGCTTAGCCCGAAAAGTGAAGCAAATTGTCCAAAAAAACGAAGTAGATTTGAAAAAAATGTAGCAGATGAAAAAAAAAATTTACAAACAAAACAAATTTATTTTGATTTTATCTTACATTCATTTAATGAAATTATACACTGACTAGAATAAGTATCACAAATTCATAAATAAGGTACATTATTAAATTGAAATAAAAAGGAACATTCTGTTTTAAATGAAATTTGGTTCTCCGCTAAGGGAAACATAACACAAATTAATAAAACATTATAAAGTACATAAGAATGTGATAAGAATTTCAATCGGTTCTTAATACATAGCCCTCCTGAACATATTTAAACTTTGAAAAATATAGTAATCTCGGGAGGTTCATAATCTTCCAGCCCAGCCACAAACTCTCTTATTAGGAAAAGGGAAGAAGCGGTACTGAAATCAGAAAATCGTCTTTCGGCTGCTGCACTGCTAGTAGCTAGTGTAAGCATATAGTCAGGCAACACCGTAAAAATATCTTCTTCTAAAATATTTTTCAGGGAGTAAAAACGCAACCAAAACTCAACAACGTCTTCCTCATCCTTCATATGGATACTTTTAGTAAACATAAGCGTTCTAAATTCGGAGTTTAGAGCGTCTATGTTTGCTATTTCATAGTAGGGAAAATCATTCAGAAGTGGAAGAATTGTCGGATATTTTTCATTTTGCATTACTTATGGATCCAAAAGTTCTAACAATTCCAACATTTTGTCGGTTTAATCTAACCGAAGTTTCAGTTGATTGCACAATTCAACATAAAATGAAACTAAATACATTTTTGTCTGAAATAAATTCGTTTCCGTATTTCTGTTCTTGTTTAACTCTTCCTCATGCAACGCTGTTTTTAATTCAAAGAACATTTGTTGTAAATCTAAATAATTAGATTTTTCCTTATATTCCACGAAATTGTATTGAAGATTCGTCGAGTAGTAGTAGTAGAGCCCTAACAAAATTTGATAAGACGGTTTTAAAGACCACGAGAACACGTTTCCGCAAAATGTGTATCTGTGTCTTTTCAGATTGAAAAGCTTTATTAAAATTGTTAATAATTTCCAGAATATTATGATAAAAATAAAATTGTTAAATTGTTTAAAATGTTTTCAGCTTTTGAAATCGTTTGTTTTCCTTTTTTTTTCAAAAACTGTTAGTCGGAAAAAGTTTATGAGCGCCAACCACTGATCTAAAATACGGGCCACTCCACAGCCATATGGCCACAGCCATCTTAAATGAATTTTGTGAGTTAGAAAAAATGTAGTAGAAATAGGTTGCTACGTAGCAGATGCATAAAAATAAATTAATGAAGTAGATCTGCTACATATGAAGTAAATACTCATCTCTGTCCCAGGGAGATGTACTTGAGGCATTCACAGCGATTGAAGAATAAGCGAAACTCGTTGATCTTGAAGTGGATGAGGACAAAACAAAGGACATGCTATCAACAAACGTCACTGTTGGTATCATCAAATTCGAGGTAATTAAGGAGTTCAAGTAGGTACCTACCTTGGAATAATCATCAATCCCGTAAACGACACCTTGGTGGAGATCCGACGAAGAATTACTCTAGCTAACCGCTGGTTCTTCGGTTTGGCAAAACAACTGGGTTCAAAACTCCTCATTCGATAGACAAAGCTTCAGCTATACAAAACTTTGAAATTACCAGTCGTGCTCTACTCAGCCGAGTGTTGGACGATAAGTAAAAAAGGGGAATTGATACTAAGCCCTTTGGATAGAAGAATTCTTCGACAGATTTTCGGTCCCGTATGCTACGAAAGCGAATGAGGAAGAAGGTTCAACCGCAAACTTACGAGCTGTACCAAGATATGGATGTAGTCCAGAAGGCCATGAAAAGACGTCTGGCACGGCCAAATCGAGCGAATGGACGACAACGCTTCTGCAATGAAAGTCTTCTGACCGCAGCCCCCAGATTCGAGACGACTAGAAAGACCGAACCTGCGGTCCAAGGACCAAGTGACTGTGGATGCCAGAGTGCTTGGTTTTGGCGACAGCAGAGTGCATGCCAGGGACCTTTCCCGATGGAAGGCTGTAGTATCTCTGACTGAGATCCTTCATGGATTGTGAGCCGGTTAAGTAAGTAAGTAAGTAAATAACTTATCCTGAGGTTGTCAAATAGGATCCTGAAAATGCGGCGATGTGTTTGCTTCGCGCTCGACTAGGCGGGGGCACTTCCGTGTCCCCGATTCATCGGTCATGCTGACTTTGATGTATGTATGTACATTGTACACCATCAAGAGTTGTTCCAAAAAAACACAAAGCATGAATAATAATTTTTCACAAACAGGTCGGGATATCTTAACATGAAAAATGTCATCTTTAGGATTTAATTTATGTTTCCGTGAATCCATTCGTGAATCCATCTCCTGTTCTTGTCTTGTTCGGTTAAACAGTTCCTAAGACAAAAGAAAACACAAACAACAAATCCAATTTATTGGGTTCTCAAGACGAACAACAAAATAAAGGACGAATCAACCTTAAAACAAATTGTAAATTTTCCACATGACCTCATATCTCTTTTCTCTGTCAAGAATCTGTTTTTGGAATTTTTCATCCAATATCGCCATATCGAATTCTTCGGCATTGCCGTTGTATCATAAATCCATCCACTTTGTGTCCTATGAAATGTGTATAGACCCGCTATTTGTTTATCCCTTGTTTCATGGTTTAATGATTTTATTTACGCTCAACGAAATCCGCCATTAACTTTGATCCTGCAAAATGTCTTGGTGAATTGTTTTTGCAGTAGTCTCCTCTTCGGCTTATCTTACTGTCCCAGTCTTTATGGTTATCCTTGTGACTTAGCCACCTACCCTTATCCCTTCTCCTCGATCTTCCTCTCTTCCGCTAATATATTTTTCTGCGCAACACCTAATTCCTGATTTACCTATTTTCAGTGAATTTAAAATTTTGTTTGAACTCAATTTTCGTCCTTTTTGAAGCGGTACGGAAGTTAGTGGCAAGGGTATAAGGACCCCGTAGCCGCTTTTTCGTGTTAACGAACATGAGGGATTAAAGCTTAAAGCTTTAATGAAACAAAGGCCTCTTCAACGTTTAAAAAAATTAACTTTGTAAGGACTAAATCCTAGTCTAGTCTTCTTCGGTGTTGATTCGCTAAAGCGTGACATTGAAAGGCGAGTGGTTGGGAATTTTAAATTATTCAAACGCTAAGGTGTGTGTGGCTGTAAATTTAAACGATATTAAGTGGCATTGGCAATGGCGGGTAAAAGTAAATTAAAATTTTCCGTCACAGGAAACCTCAAAAACGGATAAATACAAACGTGTTTGGAAGATTTCATCTGTCAGGCGATTTAAGAAAAAGTAACCTTCTTTTAGCAGCCATGAATAAATTTCCATTTTAAAGTTCGTTGAGACACCATGATGCTAACAATTTTCTCTACTCGTGATGGAGTGATTTTGGTATGGTGTGAATGAATGCTTGATTGCTCTCTTTGAAGTGTTCGAGCTCGACTTCCAGCGCTTTTCCTTGGCTGGATATAAATAAAATGGCCAAATCATTTCTTTGATTTTGTTTAGAATTGAAAGCTGTAAATATTGAAAAACGTCTAATTTTGTTTACCTTCATAATTATTTTGACCTTTAGTCAAGTCGATGAACACATAAAAGAGGCAATTTTTGGAAATTCTCTGAAAAAGAATCCGAAAGGCCCGGATATTACCTCCCTCCAATTACAACCTGGGATCAGGAACGTAAACAGACTATGATTTAAGAGTAGGCATGTAAGAACACTCCACACTCTAAGTTCCACTTAGGAGATTTGATGTATAAGATTAACACTTGTTACAGTACCAAGAAAAGAATGTTTTTAGAGCAAAGTTCGTCCATTTCAACCTATAATCCGAATCAAAGTCATGTTGCTACATAATATACGTGTATAACATGGGCACACAGCCCTGACGATACTTAGGAATCATAGGTGACCTGAACGAAGCCCAGAGATAGTATGTAAGTTGGTTTTGCTGGCTTCCAATCTATATGAAGGATCTCAGCCTGTGATACTGCAGCCTTCCATCGGGAGTGGTCCCTCGCATGCACTCTCCTGTCGCCAAAACCAAGCGCTCTGGTTCCCGCAGTCACTTGGTCCTTGTACCGTAGGTTCAGTCTTCCTCGTCGTCTCGAATCTGGGGGCTCCGATGAGAAGACTACTTTCATGGCTGGAGCGTTGTCGTCCATTCGCTTGGTGTGGCCGAGCCAATGTAGTCGTCTTTCTTGGCTTTTTGGACTACAGTGCTTTGCAAAAGTATAATCGCACCATACAAAAATGGTTTTTTTGGTTCCTTTTGGAAAAACATTTTTTCTCCTATCTAAGATCATCCCAATATCAATTAGGATTTTTTTTCGTCACTGAAAATAATCTTAAAAAAAAATACTTTAGACTGTGGTATTTGAAATTAGGTGACTAAAACAAGAAAAGAGAAAAAATATTTTTCCAAAAGGAACCAAAAAAACCATTTTTGTATGGTGCGATTATACTTTTGCAAAGCACTGTACCTATATCCAAATCTTGGTACAGGTCGTACAGTTCGCGGTTGAAACTTCTATTCCATTGACCATCGTCGCATACAGGACCGTATATTGTATAACAAGCACTTTGTATTTCGAGTGCAAAGTTTTGAATCAGTGGCCAAACCGAAGCAGCAGCGGGTTGCTAGGGTATTTCTTCGTCGGATCTGGACTAAAGTATCGTATCCCGTATGTAGGATTGATGTTTGCATCAAGGTAGGTAAACTCATTAATTACCTCGAAATTGCTGCTACCATCAGTGACGTTTTGACCTAGGTGGTGCGGTGGACAGATGTTGTTCTGTTTGTTGATAGAATGTACTTTGTTTTGTCCTCATTCAATTCAAGACCAATGTGTTTCGCCTGTACTTCAATCGCCTTAGTTGGCAGGTGCTCACGTAAAACTGTTAGTGATTCTGTTCTTCTATCGCTGTAAAGGCACAGCTCTTTTGGAGCGACCGATGATGTCTAGGAGCTGGGTGGATTTGTTGAATATAGAGTTTTCCGTGCTCACACCTGCCTTGCGCACTATCTGCTCCAGGACTATGTTGAAGAGATTGCATAACAGCGCATCTCCTTGTCTAAGCTCTGCGCAAGTTTGGAACAACTCATATAAGCTGTTACCCATTTCCACAAACCTGTTAACAATTTGCACAACACTGTTACCCATTTGCACAAAGCAGCTGGATCAGACATCGCCACCATAAGTTCTTGGCGGTGGATGCTATCATAAGTAGCTTTGAAGTCGATGGAAAGATGGTGGGTTTCGACATGAAATTCGTTATTCTTATCCAGGACTTGCCTAAGTGTGAATATTTGGTCTATCGTTGTTCTGCCTGGCCTAAGGCCGAACTGGTACGAGCCGATTATTGTGTTGCAGAACGGCTTAAAACGCTCACACAGTGCCTTGAATAGGATTTTGTATGCATCATTGAGCAGGGATATGCCTCGGTAGTTTTTGCATGACAAAAGATCGCCTTTTATGTAGATGGGGCAAATGGAGCTTATCGACCAGTCAGTGGGCATGCATTCTTCCTCCCACACTTTGTTGATGACCTGGAATATGCGGTTCATCAAAACACCTCCTCCAGCCGTCGACAAGTCATAAGATTTAAGCTTTTCGGGTTTGTTGTTCTCATCAGAAGATACAGGGACTCTGCAGGAGAGATTTCCCAGGATGATTTCTTGCTTTTTTCCTTAGCAGCATTGCTGGTTAAGTTTAAGGATCGAGACACAGGGTACTATGGTTGGTACTCTCTGTGCTTCTAAGGAGTGTAGGTTTCCCTACAATTGTCTCCTGACCAAAAGTTCACCGCCCTGCACCCACTAGGAATGGTTGAAACGAGGATTTTTCCCGGCACAAGTTAATAATAGACATAAATTTCGTTATCAGCATCCCGTCAGTGGGTCCGTGTCTCCGTGAAGAGATTGACCGAAAAACATACCCTGTCTACCATGTTTTCTTGGTCCTGGGGGATATGCATCGTCTACTTGAAGTTGTTAAATATTGATTCCGCGATCTTTCCTTGGTCATGCTTTTGACATATCCATGCAGCAGTTTTACTGATATGCTTTTAACTTTCTTAGGGAAAAATTGCGAAGCGCAATTCCATTCCACCAGATGAGTGCTTTTTTCAAAGTTCAAATAATACCGGGACTGCTATGAGGTGCCATGATCAAACCGACTTACTTGTAACCGGAGGCTTATATCAGTAAAGTTCGGAATACCCTAGGCCTTCAAAAATTAATGATTGCAGTTGATCTTAAGTTATGTTACGCTGACTTTCACCGACTAGTCAAAGCGATATAGCCATAGAAAATGTAAGAATCTATTTCCAATCAAGTCGAACTGGAAACTGTTAATTTTTTCATTACTATCAGAAAGAAACGATTCCTCACAAACGAAATCTTAAATTGCTTTTACTACGTGTCGTCTTAGAGACATTTTTCAAAACAAGTAAGTAACAAAAACATACGTTCCTTCCTATATCTGTGTAGATAGTTTGATATCATACTCGTAGAAGGTTTTCCATTAAGTCCTTTCCTTGTCAAAATGTCAACTTCGAAACTAACCTCCATGCCCGGGCCGCAACACGTGTGCTTCTACTAACTTTTGAAACGATGTTGTTGTTTATGTGTTTAGGTTTCATAGTTTAACAGTGGAACGGAAGAACTGAACCCCTGAAGCGAAAAGAGAAGAGTCTTTCACTTCCCGCTTAATGAACACTTTTCAAAAGCTACTGCGGCATTTTACTGTTCTGCTGTTGTTTCCTTTTTCCTATAGCCAGCCAGAGCTAGTGATGAAGGTATCAGGTTGACAAAACAAACATTTATGACTTTATTTAAGAGACAAGAGGGAACTTTTGCTGTTTTTCAGTCGACGACGGCGACGACGCCCTGCAAACCAAAATTTTGCCGGAAAACAACCCATAGACAGAGAAAGGGTTTAATTTTATGAGGTCTATGGAAACAACTTCCAAAGGGACATGGGAAATTGACTAAGGACATCTGTAGGCAAAGGAAACCATTCGAAATGTTGTGAAAAGCTACATTAAGGTTAAGGCCTTGTACATTTTGTAGAGTTTATGGTGCATGTTGGATAGTTGGATTTTAATCATTGCCGATGTGTTCTATACTGAATTTTATTGCCTTTAAATAGAGTAAGCATATTGAAAGGTTTATGGTCCCTACTTTTAAGATGTCTCTGTCGAGTTTTTCCTTTTTTATTTAAACTGAGTTCTTGGCAACATCTTTAGAAAGATGGGCCTTGATATTTCTCCATATAGAAAAAGGTTAATTGGAGTGTTAGTTAAATGTTTTTGGGCCAGTATTTTGTCCATACAACTTTTAAATTCCATACCTAATAGTTAACGCCTGTCAAACGCTTCTACTATAATCCGTACAACCTTAAAACAAACTGATTTCAATAATACCCTATTATATTTCTATTAACTTGTATCAAAACCCAATCAAGTAGTTTTTTTGAATTATTTATTCAATCAATTCTGACAGAAATCACGTTCTTTCAATATAAACAAACGACCAAAAATAATGATAAATAAGGTTCGATGAAGACACTATCCTTTTTTTTGGCACAAAGACTCCTACGTCTTCGACCCAAACAGAGAAAATTCCAATTTTCCAAACCCAGAATATTGTGTGATGTTATTTTTGTTATGGAAAACATGAAAAGTGTAAAAGCGCCCATAGACGTCTTCGCATAGAAAGAAAGGAACCTGACGTGAATAATACAATAAATTGGAAACAAATTATGCATCCCTTATCAGTGATTGTCCTATAGGCTAACTCCCACGCGTGTTGTTAGGTTCTTCTTTTAAAGGGCAATAACCATGTAATAATAGGCCTTGATAATGAGCTGAATACAGATTACTCTTCAAACAAGCTTAAAACAAGGGAGAAGCTTACATTCTTGCTCAGGGACGCGGACGTGCAAAATTTAACCATCAATCTTTTCTGTTATTGTCCTCAAAAGAAAATAATAATAAATGGGCATCGGAGGACAGAAGTTCACCTTAAAAGATTGAGAAAATTATTTTCTATTACCTCGTCATGATATTCTGTAACACGAATGCGTTCTAAAGAACATTATTTGAGTAACCTGAGATCCTGGCAGTTGACAACAGCTGTTATACAGGTATTGATAACCAAGCGGCAATTAAAGCTATTACTGCAACTAAGGTAAAATCAAAGCTTGTTTTTTGCTTTCACGAAAAGCTAATGCTTCTTGGTCGACGGCCACAGCGGCAGAGCATTCCAGTCTTTATTTAAGAATAGGAGATTTCAATAAGAATTTCTAGGTATTAAATCCGACGAAAGGTGGAAACTTCTTTACATCTGTGCACAGTGGCTGTTTTAGCAAACAAAGTTAACATAAGGATTGGAAACAATCACAAACAAATGAACGTCTCAGAAATCACAAGTAAGACAAAGGAATATAATTTTGTTATGGCAGCAGAAGAATTTGTAAGCACTTTAGAAAATCCTCAAAATTAGCAAGAAGCAATAACTGGTAGTTTCAAGACAGAGTGGAAGAGAGCAATGGGCAAAGAAATAACATTATTCAAAGAGATCCAGATATGGATTTAACTACGATTTTTATCCCACAAATCCAAGGCGCAGCGAGGCTAAGCTCTGTTTGTGTGGTAAGAGCTTCAGGAAGAGCTGCTTGGCTATGCGAGCCTACACATGATCGTTAGAATTGGGCAGTACTTGGCACGGAAGAGGGAACATGCAATCTGGAGCAGGAAGTGCACTTTCATGACTTGCTCAACGATATAAAGTTTTAAGAAGTCATGAGGGATTAGGCTAACACCCGGTAAAATGATAACAACGCCAGTTACTTACCCGCCAAACTGATCCAACTGATCACTTTATCCCTTCATCAACTAATCAATGAAGTTATAGCGCATGGGGAGACACACAGTTCCTGTGTTGGCAAATCATTGGTCGTAAAATGTGCTTGCTATAAGCCCATACGACCAATTCTGATAGTGTGTAAAAAAAACACTGTGGTTGATTTCCTCCCGCCACATCAACCCTAAGACCAGTCCATGGCTGTCCAGGTGCTAGTGTGTTAAATCACCTTTGCTATAGCTGAAAGCTCGTCGGACGGGGGCGTTTCTTGCTTCGTGACCCTCGAAATGTTACGTTTTTATACTTTATGCCTCAAAAAGGTGTTATTTCTCTTGATAATTAACTTACATTGGTCTGAAAAACGCTTTAGATGGCTTGATGATGATATAAGTATGTGGGAAGAGCCTATGATAGAACAGCTGCTCTTGGAGTTTATCCTACCCTCACAGAAAATATTTTACTTTGGGTATTATAATGCTAGCTCTTTACGAATAGGTACGAAACTTTCCAAAGCCATCAGAGAATTCGGCATTCCAAAATAATTGATAAGGCAATGTAAGCTGACGAATGTTTCAAGATAAATTAAGGTATCCGGATTTCTATCCAAGCAGGGTTCCAAGTGGGTAGACTGGCCTGCCTCTTCTTCAACTTGGAAAGCAATCAGTGAGCCTGGGACATCTAAAAAAAGAGCTATTGGCACCAATTCCATCCAAGTATTGCCTAATGCAGACGACATCAAAATCTTTCGAAGGAAGATCGAGGCTGAATAAAGATCAACCAATACTTATTACTCAGAATCAGAAAGAAAAGTCTAGATAACGACGAGAAACAAGCTGGAATTCCTGCACACTGCATGAAAAAAAGAGACGTTCATCCCAATGTACGCCATGAAAAACGTAATCACATCAACAAACAAACAACAAAATAACCAAGGAACTGACTGTAGTCACAGCACAAAACAACACCTGGTTAAAGAAGTAGACGGTACTTTACTAAGTTCGGAAGATGAACAGTCCGAAGGCAAAGCACAGGCAACGTTTAGTATGCTGTTTAAAGTATGTAGGAATTACTCTCTCGGCTATAGAAAGAAGAAAAGTTAACGATTGCAAGAAATGCAGTGGAACCCGCCCACACAAGAAGGAAGAAGAGCTGGGCGACTCGACTGAGAAACCGAGAAGCACATGGCGGAGAACACTTGAGAGTGAATCAGCATTACTAGGCAAGAGTTGGAGGTAGCTAAAACACATCTACGAAAACCGAACATGATGGCGCGCAGGCGTAGTAGAGGCAGAGACCCCATGCCCTTTTAAAGGAAACAACAGGTCTGAGGACCTAAGTAAGTAAATAAGTAGACTCCGATGGGCTACTACCTTGATCGGATAAGCGAAGAGAAACGTACCTAAAAAGTCACCTACGGTGAAATACATGCTAGAAGTCAGCCTGACAAGCCGGGTTGAGGCGGTAAAAGGCAGCAATTATTGGAAGAAGGCTTGCGTGATTTGATGCAATAGACAATGTTCCTTGAAATATAAAAATTGAATCAGCATGAAATTACAGCTCAACAGTGTTTTATAGACTCATTAGGTACAACATGAGTCCTCATCCTTATAGCTTTTAGTATAAGAGATTTTAACATGAAGAAAAGCTTTTCAGAGTCTAGACGCAAGAACTTTTATTCAATTTCTCTTAACATATTACGTCACAGCTATGGTTTCCATTAGCTTGCACTTGCACTGTGACTGATTCCCTTTCTTCTATGTACCTCAACACTTTTGGATGTAAATTGTTGCTTTACATTACGAAATGCATATGATGCGATAAAAATGTATTGCTTTGTGTGCAAGTATGTACATAAGGATTCCATTGAAGAAGGATCGATAGTAATACAACTGTATATTTTTGGTCTACGTTTGGTATTTTGTGATAGCAACCCAAAAAATCATTATTGCAAGCCATACCAATTTTAAAAGTGTAGTTATTATAAAACAACCAACTTCATAAGGAAATGTGATCAACAATACGATATTTGCATACCTTTCTGCATCTTGCTGTTAAATGCTCATCTGTCGTTACTCGTATACGTAATAGACATATCCTTGGCTGGCCCTAAGGAGTGTCCTTCATTTGAGAAAACGTTCAAATTCTTCTATGCATTTTGTATGAGAAAAGTGAAATTACATCTTTATCCTGCTTGCAGCTCATTTTACACAGAAATATTTCTAATACCTTTGTGGTACTAAAATTCCATTGTCTGAAGGTGTTACACCATCTCAAAGGACATGGCACTCTTGGCATATTTGCACGACGACGCACGACATATCCTTTCACAGCTGACACACCGTCATTCGTTATCATTATCATCGTCATCGTCACAAGAAAAAAAAAAACGACAAAAGAGAAAATTTCCCAAGTTCTCTCACCGTTCTCTCGATATCCTTGAAAGCTCTGCCTTCTGCTTTAAGCCTTCTCTTGCATGTCCTGTATTTTGGCCTTGTTGCTGTTAAACACCAAGTCAGGCAGGACCAAACAGCTATCATGCACCTGTTCGATTTCCTTCCTCACTCAGTTCCGAATTGGTATCCAACGCGAAAGGACACGCGATTTGGCTTTGTGTTATCTAAACATTTTCTCCATCAGTTTTTCTTCTCGCGTTTGTTAGCTCGCTTGTACGATAACACATTCATTTGAAGTGACATTTTGCTTCTAATTTGCCTGGATATTGCTCAACTTGCTACAAAAAAGTCTGATTAAAAATATATCCTCCAAAAAAGAGGGTTGACCTGATATCCTTTATTTAAACTTTTGTTGTTTAACCGGCTAAAAAAAACCAACAGATTTTGTGGTTGTGCGGGTGGTGTCTGTAGTGTCAAGTGCGATAGCAAAAAAGAGCCCTATTTTGTTTGTTGTTCTCTTTTCAAATGTTTTCGCCCTGTCTTGTGTGTCCTGACTAAGAGGAA
Organism: Sphaerophoria taeniata; assembly: GCA_943590905.1. Taxonomy (NCBI): domain Eukaryota; kingdom Metazoa; phylum Arthropoda; class Insecta; order Diptera; family Syrphidae; genus Sphaerophoria; species Sphaerophoria taeniata. The sequence continues at coordinate 202,707,618 of OX016540.1, forward strand.
TTAATTTTTGTTTTGCTTTTGCTTTTTGCAATCAAAGAAGAAAACAAAATAAGATAATAAAGAAAATTCGTTTACTCGTGTTGAGTGGTGCTGAAAGTGGTCGTTTGTGTTGTCCCTGAGATTGGTTTTTATTGATTAGCAAATTGATTTCGTGTCGTTGTAATTATCCTTGGGAATACTCGTACGACGAGTTTTTTTTTTGCTGTTTGTTTTGATTTTGGTGTTTGTGCTATATTCAAAAATAGAGCTTAAAATTGTGTGATAAAACGCGTCAGCCTGATTGTTCTACTTATAATTTTGAATTACTTTAAGTGGGCAAACCAGCCAAAAGCCATATAAGTATTTGTCTGCATCATGTTTTGGATACTACGAAGAACTGGAGCAGTAAACTTTTTCAGCTCGCTGAATAATAACTGCAGCTCATCGAAGAACAATAATAACAACACAAACGGTGAGTGGAGCCCCTTCAAAATAAAGTAGGATTTTCGGAATGTCTGTGGTTGATTTCTTTTGGGGTGCAGAATAAAGTATCCGTACCTAGTACCAGCTTACCTCTTTTTTTTCTTTTATTCCTTTGAAAACGATCAACAAGTGGAAAATCCGTACATTCTCTAAAATTTACTTACATCTTACATAAATTCACCATGTAGGCCACATAATTCTATTCTGGAAAATTGTAACTTGTGAGGAGTTTCGGGGACTTGAATATTACCAACGAAAGCAGATTCCTTTTTTTTTCTGAATCAGTGTTGAAGTTACATCATACGCTCGAATATGTTTTTGACATATTGCTCATTTAATATTTTTGGTTGGGTTACGATGAATTTTGGGTTGTTGTTTCTAAATTTATTTCAAGGTAGCATTTTTCCAAGCATATCTACATTTTATGTCTGATGACGATGTACGAATAAGAACGAGAGTAAAATTGTATAAATTTAATCAAAAGAACAGTCAAAATAATGGACTGAAGGGGGGAATTTGCTCCAAGGCCAAGGCAAGCAGACAGGTCCAACAGCAGACAAAGTCAAGGCGTCAATTTTTTGGGATGCATGTGGTGCTTCAATGAGCTTCTTTGTGCAGCTCAGCAATTCTTACAAAAAACATATCGAAACGATGATTTGAAAATAATAAATTTTCAATAAAAAAAATTGTTTCCGATTTGACATAATTTCCAAGCGATTGGGTAGTGATTATCTCAGTTGTAGTGAATAAAAATGATTTTTTAACATTGGCACTATTTGTGATTTAAAAAGTATAAGTTTAGTTTTTCCTAAGCCTTTTACCCGTATTCCTTCTAAGTTTGGAAACAAAATTAAGAAAATCGGTCAAACGGTTTGACCGGTTAGCTATCGAACACAAAAAATAAGCTGTTCTTTTATAAAGGGTCCGCCAAATAACTTTTTTTTCTTTTTAAATGCTATAAAAAAAAAACTACAAAATATTTTCTCAAATTTCTTTTTTTATTTTAAAGTACAATCCTTCCGGTTAATAATGGAAAATAATTTCATTAAAATGGCTGCCTCGGCTGGCCAATCAGTAGCCTACACGATCAGTCCAATTTCCCCAATGGCTTCACGAATATTGTCCTTTAAAGCGTCAATTGTCTCTGGCTTGTCGGCTTTACACTTATCTTTTACAGCACTCCACAAATAATAGTCCAATGGTGTCAAATCATCACAGCTCCGAGGTAGCCAAACGGGCGCAAAACATAGAGTGTAGCTTCAGCTGTGTGGCACGTAGCGCCGTCCTATTGAAACCAAATGTTGCCAATATCCTCCTCTTCAATTTTTGTCAACAAAAATTCATTCATTTTAATTTTATTGATACTTAATACAAGCATTTCTTAAAAACTATTAATAAATCTTAAACAATCTATACTTATACACTATATTAAAATTAAATAAAACTAGGAAAAGAGGCGATAAAGGTCAGTGCGGGGGCGAGAAGGGTTGGTATGAAAATCAAAAACATCTTGGACATTATTTGCTAAACGTAACATGGGGGTGACGGGATTAAAGTGGGCGTAGTTTTTGTTCGGTAAGATGGAAGATTAAAAAAAGGAACTGAACGTAGATTTCGAGGATTAGTATTCAGGGAAAGCAAATGGAGAAGAGAAGTACAGTCAATAGCTCCGTTTATTATTTTAAATACGAAAATTATGTCAGCGATTTCTCGACGTTTTTCAAGAGAGAGAAGGTTGATTATGTGAAGACGATCCTCATAAGGGGGTAAAATAAGAGGGTTATTCCAAGGAAGATGGCGTAGAGAAAACCGAAAACTGTCCGTTTTTGGACAGACTCAATTCTTTGAGAGTGTGTGACTTGGAATGGAGACCAAACGGGACTACCATATTCAAGGAGGGGACGAACATAGGTAGTGAAAAGTGCTTTGGTGACGTATGAGTCAGAAAACTATTTTGACCAACGTTTAATTAAGCCAAGAGCTGAGTTGGCTCTCGAAATTATGTGGTCAAAATGAGATCGAAAGTTTAACTCCTTATCGCATATCACACCAAGATCGCGAATAAAAGAAACCACTGGAATAGGTTGATTCGAAAAGTGATACAGACGAGGGAAGGAAGGCAGACGCTTACGAGAAAAGGACATAGACTGACATTTACTAATATTCAGGTCAAGGAAGTTTTTATTGCACCAAGTGATGAAAGAATCGAGGGCATTCTGGAGAAGAGAGATGTAAATGGGAGATGAGATTACTTTTATAATTTTGATATCGTCAGCATAGATTAGTAAGTCAGAATGTGAAATTATTATATCAACGTCATTTATGGCCCGTTAAAAATCGCCATTTACTGTAACGCCCACTCCTTGCTCAAGAAAAATGGCCCAATTATGCCTTTGGACCAAATCCGCACCAAACAGTGACTCGTTTTGAGTGTATCGGCTTTTCAATGCATGCACGGAAAGAAATGAAAAATCAGTAATCACGAATTTCCATGTCGTAAATTATGAAAAATTTTTTTTTGTAAATCATCCCCCTTTTTTCGTAAAATGAGAGTCAAAATTGTAATTCAATCTTTATTCCGTCTAAATTTACAAAACTGTATAATTTGAGAATTACGAAAAAATGTCATGATTTTAGATTTCCATTGTAAGAGCAATTTACAAATTTTGTATTCGTAATTTTAAACGTTTGGAGCATGATATAAATTGTACGACTAAATAACTCTGATTTACAAAATCAAAGATCAAAATTTATGATCTCAATATTCTAAAAACAAAGCTCTTGAAGCTAAATGAACGAATTGATCTTAGACAATCGTAGTTTACAAAAATATTTCCTGAATTAAAAAATAGGTGTTTATTAAATCATGAATTCTTATCCCATTTTACTCCTTTTGAATCCAAACTGTTTTCTTTTGTTACGACTCATGAATCGTAAAGCACGAAGAAGAATGAAGAAAATGTATTTTGTAAATCATGAATTCTTATCGCATTTTACTACTTTTGTATCCAAACTGTTTTTTTTTGTTAAAATTCTTGAATCGTAAACTACGACAATATTTCCTGAAAAAGAAAAACGTTTTGTGTTGTTTATTTATTCCCTAGTTTTCATGCGGTCGAAAATCAATTCCAATTTTTTAAAGCGTCAAGTAGCTCAGTGGGTAGAGGTGCCGATCAAGAGACCGTCGTGCATTCTCATGCCTGGGTTCGAATCCCAGCAGTGCGGAGTGACGGATTTGTAAAAAAAAATAGTCGCCACTAAGCAGTATGCAGAATGAGAAGGAAGTACGGAGATTGATCGGTGAGGTGAGAGCGAGGAAGGGAGAATATAGGACCGGGGGAAGGGCGAGGAAGGGAGAGAGAAAAAGAGGCGAGATCCCCCCGAAACGAGGATGTTGGGGGGGGGGGTGAACACAACGGAAAATTTACGTAATTGACAACTGACTGATCGTAAATTACGCTCCTGAATCGTAAATGCTTTTTTTGGTTATGATTCAAAAGTGTAGAATTACAACTTTTGAGTCGTAATTCTTGACAAGCCAAATTTAAATTTACAACTGGCTGATCGTAAATTATGCTTCTGAATCATAAATGCTTTTTTTTTGTTGCGATTCAAAAGTGTAGAATTACAACTATTGAGTCGTAATGTCTTCATTTTCCTCTTTTTCGTAAATTACAAACACGAATTCGTAATATTTGATTCCCAATCCCAGGTCCATAACTAGATTCATTTTTCGTGATTTACCGCTTGTTTTTCTTGATTTGATCTTCGATTTCTTTCTGTGTGCGTGCGGGTTTTCTGTGCCCCAAATGCGACAATTTTGCTTGTTTACATACCCGCCAAGATCTTAATGAGCTTCATCTGAAAAGATGATTTCTTTGGCAAAATCGGCATCTTCTCTATGTCGATCGCAGGCCCACTTAGCGAAACGAAAATTCATTGGACGTTGTATGGCGTCATACCAAGGTCTTCATGCAAAATTCATCTCAATGATTTCTCCGAAATGTTCAATTGTTTTGTCACAGCAACAAGCAATATTCTAGAGTATAAGCACTGTGTTTGGCTTTTCACGCTTTGGTTTATCGATGAGGATGCCAGTTTCTTTCACTTTTTTCACAAGATAACGAACATACGGAGCTGAAGGTGCTTCTCTTCTTCCAAAATCCGTAAGCAATTTTCGCACACATTCTGCAACATTATCATGATTTTCAAAATAATGTCGCAATATTTCCCAGCGTTGTTCAAGTGTAAATACTACCATATTCGTTTAGTGCAAGGATAAATATAATTATCTGTAAAATCAGACATGAGCTAAGTGTTTCCATTCACGAAATAAGCACTAGTTGAAAAAAAAACGTTAGATAGCGGACCCTTAATAACTTTTAAACTAACTTTAAAGAGGAGTCCCTGAGGAGTTTAAATACATGGGATTTCCGTTTAGTCATTTTCATTTTCTTACATCACTTCTGATCAAATGATGGAAAAAGTGATAATGCAAATGTGTTAATGATAAATGATGAGGGAAATGATGAAGATAAAATTTTTTTTGGGAATGACTGGAATGATGGAATGAAATAACCGTGTTTGGGAATGGGAAACAGATCGATATAGAACATTTTCGTGTGTTTTTTTCGTGCTAGCTGTAGTTTTTTTCTTGTCTCAAATAAATATTTGCATGAATTTATTAGTCTTGGTCCAGAGAAATAAATTAAATAATCCAAAAATAAAGTTTTTACAAAATGTAACTTATTTCTCCGCTTGCCTTATTCGTTCGAATAATATTTGTGGTTTAGCTCAGATGGAAACATTGCTGTAGAGAGGTTATATACAACATAAAATTGTTTTTGTTTTTAAAAATGACTTTTAGTTCAATGCGTTTCCACAATGCGTTTCCACAACAAAAATGACACCCTTCGAATCAATCACTGGTCATATTAACCCAAGCAAATCTGCTTTTTTCAATATCAGTTATTAGAGAATATTCAAAGTTGGCAGACTTAGATAAAGATAGATGTTCAAAGCCCAATAAATCTCGTAAGCATCCTCCTAATTTTGTCTCTGGAGAAGTCTTTTTTATGGCAGATCTAAGGAATATTCTAGCTCCAAAATGTATAAAACAGCAGGCTATTAAAAGAAAACAAGATTACAATTGACACAAACAAACGTAATATTCACCAACAAAAAGTAAAAAATCTTTAGAAAACACGTATACGCCCGAGTGTACATTTTCATTTCATCTGTTGTGGAAAGTGCGTTCATATTTTCGCATTATATTTTGTGGAATGAAAATAGCTGTTGGTTAAATATGAGTAAAATCGCTGATCATAAGACATATGTGATCAAAAACTCCTTAAGGTTACACTCAGAAATTTTTGTACTTACGACAGTTAAAATTCTTTGTGGCCAGGGTTAAACTTAATAATCATAGCTGGGCATTAACGGGCATTTTTTCGTTAATCCGTTAATCGTTAATTAACGAAGTTAACATTCCCATTAACGGATTAACTTTTCAGTTAACTTCAAAAAAATGTTAACGATCGTTAAATTTTCCAAAGTCCGTTAATCGTTAATCGAACACAAATACGAAGGATTTTGTGAATCTCCAATTTTTGCATATCTCCATGTTTCGAGGTCACTAGAATCCGAATCAAAAGTTTTAATGATGATGTCTGTGAGTGTGTATGTGAGTATGTGCGTATGTGCATATGTATTTGCGTATGTGCGTTACGTTTTTTCGGCTCGATTACCTCGCGTCTCATTCGACGCGGTATTGTGTTGTTAAGAGCTGATTAGGTTTTGGGCAAAATCCGCTTAGCGGTTTTTTAATGGCAATCAAATATCTAAGACAACCCTAATATAATGAAAATTATGATAATTTCTGCAATAATTTCAACAATAGTTCAAAGAATCTTATTAGTGTGAAAAAAACCAAATTCAGGAGTATCATAGACTATATTCGATTACTAGCTGACCCACTAAACGCTGCTTTGCCGTATAAATATTAATTTTCGGAAATACTTTTCCGATTAAAAAAATTGCTTCAATAATAGAAAACTACAATATTCAGGAGCAATATAGGTGGTATTTTACTGTGCAAAGTAGTTGTGAATGAGTCCACGAGTTGGTACGATCAACTTTTGACAGATGGCGCCACTGTTATTCAATTAACTTAATGTTTTTCATTAAATTATCAGTTTTATGGAATTTGACTTTGAAACAACGTGCGTGTACAACTACAACGGGATGCATCGGCTGAATATTTTGCAAAACAACTAATGTTCTTACGTATTTTTCTACTCTGGGAAGTTAGTCGTGTGGCCTACATGGGTCGCACTCATAAATATTTTCTATTTCGCTGCTAGTCTGTGTTTATTTTTTTTGGTGCTATAGGTATACAGAATATAATATCGCAAATTCAATACATTGCCGAGCGTTTTTTACTGGCTTCTTTATTCCCAGCAAAAAAAAACTGTTGTTGGTTTCATTTTCATTTTTTCATTTTCATTTTCATTTATTTTTTCTTAATAATGAATCATAAATTTCATAACAATAAATAATAATTAAAAGTGAATAAGAAAAAATATGAGACATTCTATATTTAATTACAATGTAATAAAATAGTGTTGAAAGTGTTTCAAAAACCTTACTGAAAACCGGAAGAAGGGAAATAGGCCTATAATTACACACATCACTTGCGGAACCTTTTTTAAACAACGGAATTACATCAGCACATTTCATAGATTCAGGAAATACACCTGCGAAAACACAGCTGTTAAAAATGAAAGCCAAAACATCAGCTATTAAAAAAGCAATTTGTTTGACAACCAAATTAGATATACTATCAGCACCAGACGAGTTAGATTTTTTCAGGCTACTAATACTTTTTAGAATCTCTAAAGGGGAAATCGACTCAAAAACAAAACTGGATCTTTGAATTGGCTCATTCATCTCGAGAAAAGGTTCACACGGATAGGGTTGTAAACTACCAGCAACACCAATAAAATATTTATTAAACGCATTCGCAACCAAAACTTTGTCTGTGACTTTGCGGTCATCAACCACTATAGCTTCTGGTATTTTAGACATAGTGGAATTTTTAAGTATATTGTTAACTATTCTCCACTCTTTTTTTAAGTCACCTTTGACGGAATTGAACTGATTCATGTAAAAACTATCTCGACAAATCGGAATTTCTTTCTTCAATTCATTACACAGATTTTTGTATTTTCGTTTAAGCGTAGTATTGTTAGGATTCTTATAGCATTTATGCCTTAATTTATTTTTTAATGTTACTTTGTTAATTAAATAACTAGTAATCCAGGGTTTCAGTCTTTTGATTTGTTCCTTAGGTTGAATCACATCCGTAGAGTTTGCAATATGATTACTTAAGCTACTAATAAACAACGTATAAGACATTGACGCATCAGCACACGAGTACACATCTTCCCAAAATTCATACACAAGAGCATCCTTTAATTTACAAATATTCACTTTAGAAGATCCTTTTTCATTGTCACTACTAGAGAACCGAAAATTTTTTCTTTTATGTATGTTATTAATGAGTAAACTTGTCATAGAGTGATCACTTATCATTAGATCGAATACACACGCTTCACATTCAACTTCAGAAATCCAACCAAAACGACCATAAATGTGGTCTAAACAACTACCTGATGCTTGACGAGTAGGCACATTAATAAATGAAATAAGTCCGTGAGAAGCTAAGAGCGATAAATAATTAGAATTAGTTTCGTTGAGTTCAAGGATATTGATATTGAAATCTCCTAAAATGATTAGATTTTTTGAGTGTTCCTTATCCAGCAGACCAGAAAATTCTTCCATAAATATACTTATATCAAAAAAGTGGAATCTATAGAAACAAAGTATGGTATAAACATCATGATTAATTTCAATGGAGACCCTTAAAACATCTGCACATTTAAAGTTGACACAAGTGAAATCAAGTATTTTGAATTCTTCTTTAACAAAACACCCAACTCCACCAGAGGCATAATTATCATTAGTTTTGGTAACGAAATTGAAACCGGGCAAAACATAATCGTCTTTTTCGAATTCGTAAATCCAGATCTCAGAAACAAAAACAACATCTGTTGTTGGTTGCAAATGAACAAATTTTTTTGCGCTACCTAAGTTATGCAGGATGAGATTTTTTTTTATTGGGTTGTTGGTGAAAGGTTCACCGTGCGCACCGCCGCACCGCCGCCGCGGCTTCGCGAAAAAACAACAATTCTAATACGAATCATGAGCTAGTCGAAATGTGAGGCGCCGTGCAAGGTTTGGTCCCTAGTAAAATTTGAAATGCCACTATTATTCCGATTCCAATTTTTATTAGAAAATAAAATTTTTATGGCGTGTTAACGGATTAACGATTAACGTTAACTTGCGTTAATTTGTCTAGAATTTAACGTTTTAACTGTTAACGAAGTTAAATTTTTAATTAACGGATTGGCGATTAACGAAGTTAACTTTTTGATTAACGGTGCCCAGCTATGTTAATAATACACAGGAATTTTCTGTACCTATTATTATTGTTATTTTCTTTGTGTCAACTCCAAGTAAGGTTATGGTACAATTAATGAATAAAATTCAAAAATCAAAAATGATTGGAGTGACTTCAATGAAACGACAAACATGACAACCAAATTCCCACGTACGCATGATACACATGACTAGACGCTACGCTTGCCGGTGAGTAGGGGGATGCGGATGAAGTCGCGGTCAAGAGCTAGTAATTAAATAAAACAGCAAACAGTGTTTTTGTGGTAGACTTTCCGCGGCCTGTAGAAACTGAAGGGGCATAAATTAAATAAACGAAAGCATTTTTTGTGCAAATGAGTAGTGACTATACAGGGTGATTCACGAGCGTTGTGCCAAAAAGCTAGAGCGTGTAGGTTGAGTTTTTTTGTTGAAAATTTTGAGTTTGAAAATTTATGTTTTTTAAACTATTCGTTAAAACAATTTAATTTAAAAACAAAGTGAAAGAAGAAGTTTTTGGCTTTTCAGAAAGGTATAGCACGGTGTTGTAAACGAAGTCGTTGATTTTTAATATTTTTTTTTACAAAATAAGTCAATTTTTCAGAAAAATGCCCCTCCCGGCTAAACGGGGGGAATAGACCCCCCTCCCATACGATTTTTTTCTTGTCTCAACTCAACCTACACGCTCTAGCTTTTCGGCACAACGCTCGTGAATCACCCTGTATATTATTTATATTCTGAACCAAAATTGGAAAAAATAAATCAAAATAAAAAATCAAAGTAAGTATTAAAACAAATGTCAAACCGCAGTATCGAACAGCTGTTGTGTGCAGGGTGTGTCCGCGAAGAAATGTGAGAAATGAATTACATTAAGATGGGTCCACATAACACAAATCCGCAAACAAATTGATAAACACAATTGAAAAATACAATGACTGCAGCATTAACATAAACAACATAAATTGTGTTTTTTTGTTTAGCCAATCTGTCCATAGTGAAGTAGATTTCCCAAAATATCGTACAGTTGTTGGTAATAATTTCAAAACAAAAGTCTGTTCAAAAACTTTAGTTAGATTTTGGATTTTCCAACACCATTTTTCATAAGAACTCAATGTTGGCGGCGATTAGTTGGTTGCAGATAAAAATAAAACCTCAAAATTGCAGAAAACTAAAATGGAAAGAGTTTTCAATATTGTTCCAACGTTTCTATTCGAGACTTGAGCTTTTGACATTATTTGTTATTAATTAGTTGGATGTAGGATCCGCAGGTTAAATTTAGGTTACCGCAGGTTCAATTTTAAATGAGTCCCGCAGCTTAAAAAAGTTAGTCATTTTGAAAATAAATGAGTCCCTAAAAAGAATGAAGTAAAAGAACGTACGATAAATTTTATTCTTTTAAACAAAGGGTCTTCCAATGGAGACTTCTGAACTTTGGCAGTTAATAGCGGCGTGTTTTTGTTTGAACCGGCGCGCATCTGTTGGTAATCATTTATTCAGTCTGTTTTGCATGGCTAAAGAATTTTTCTAGAGAGAGCACTTACCGTAGAAGTAACGGTAGAATAGAGAGAGACATGTAGAGATGAAAAGAACACTTTTTTTCGTTAACTGAAAGATAACTGTAGAAAACTTAAAAAATGAGTCAAATTGAAAAAATATGAGTCCCTGAGCCAGCTAATCAAAAATGAGTCTCTTTTGAATACTTCTTCTTTTATCCATACTGAAGAGTTTGTTTTTGTAATACGTATAAATCTAACTTCCATATGAATAGGTAGGAACTTTCAATGAAACATCGTTGAGTTTTAGTTCATTGTATTGTATCAAATAAATTAATAAACAGGCCATCAAGACAGCTTTTGGAGAGCCAAGGCATAAGTGACTTACTCTCATCAACAATTCTCTGGGTGCGTGTGAAGAATTGAGGGGACCTAAAATTTTACGCCGATTCCGAACGGCAAAGTTGAGAAGCACTTTTTCATGACAGATTGATACTCTTGGAAGTTTTGTCAATTCTTCGCAAGAGGCAGTACCCGTGAAAGATGAAATAAACACTTTATGGGCACGAGTAGGACTCGAACCCACGACGTTCTGCTTAGGAGCCAACGCACCTTACCACTAAGCTACGGGCAGCTGCGACAATTTTTTGAGTGCCTGTGGCAAAAAGTGACTTTCGATTTTATGACGATTCCGAAATGCATTTTTGTTATGAGAAATTAATTTAAGATGAAATAGCAACATTTAAAAACTTGTCTGATGTCAACCCACATTTCAAAGTTACTCGCCCTCCAACGCATATAACCAGTTAGCCATGGGAACTACACTCTTGACTATAAGTTGGTTTATATATTGGTTGACACAAGAACTTACGCTGCCTTTAAGTCTTCCTGATCGTAAATCCCAAAATAATGATGAGGAGGAACACGTTTTCCTACAAAACTTTGCAAAACTTACTAACAACATATTTTGAAGAAAGTGTTGACACAAATTTTGACGCACATATTTCTTGGAAAATAATTTGTTCAGTTGTTGAGAAATGGTTATTTTTATATTGAAGATTTATTTAGAGGAATTTAATTTTCAAAGGAATTAGATTTAGCAGTCCTTATTCATTGAAAAAGGGCTTTTATGAAGCAGTTCTTCTTTTCCCATAAAAATCTTGAAAGAGCCGAAATACCTTTCGTGACATTTTCCCCATAAAATGGTCAACAACTAACTGTTTCTTTTCAAACAATCTCGTTCCGTTTGAAAACCAATTTATATTTGCACATACACCACTCTGCTCATGCATGTGAATGTGTTTCACGCTTAATGATTTCCATTCAAATGGCACAAACATACATTCTTTTATTCCTTATCAATGGAAGAACACATAAATCCAACGATTCAGGGATAATACTTTTATAGCGTTCGGGTTTTTCGGAAAATCCTTAATTCTACATAATTTAATCCCTTTGGGTCGTTTTTCGACTCTCGAACCAAGTTCGAAGAAAGGGTCAAATTAATATTTGAACCGAATCAGATGAAACCAACCTTTTTTCTGCAAACAACGAATTCAATACTTTGAGATATTTCTGTCTGATGAAATTATTTCATTTCCTTTTTGGCGCAAAGGTAAAAATACTCGTAGAGCATCCGATTCCTAGACAGGCATCTATTAAATGAAGGTTTCATATTATTTCAAATTGAAATGTCCAATTTCCTCTCGGAGATGAAAGAGAAAAATTGAAAAAAATACTCTGTTTGATTTTGACTTTGAGATGGTAAAGCCGTGAAGGGGTTTATTTATTTAATGGGACTTTTTTACTTCTTTTAAGGATTGTTCTTTGAATTGTCATTCTGAAACTTTTAATTAAATACAGGTTCAATTTCCATAGACAATGAAATGGTGGGTGAACTTAAAATTAAGGATTGAAGTATGAAATAATAAGAAAACCCGCTTATCTGAGCTTAAATGGCATTCTGAAATATAGTCCATTAAGCGGGTTTTAATGATTCTAGGCTAGACAAACAATTCGTACAGATAGGATTCATTCGGTTTTATTGGTATTATTTGTGTAACACGACGCGTCGTAATTCTTACTCTGAGTCTATTTGTTCGTCATCAAAAGAATTATTTCGTGGAATTCTGATTAATCGTAAAAATTACTCGTCTTCTTCATTTATAGGTCTTTTTATTTGAACGTCGTGCGAAAATACGTCAAAACTAAAACAGATGATTATCTAGTTGTGTTGCTCATCAATGTTATGGCGAGACAATTATTATAGTTTTGTAATGGTCCTAGGGGTATAACTTCGGCGATAACTTCTCGCTGCTGAAGAACAATAAAACAAATCAATGGTAATATGCAATAAGAAAAGCGTCTGTCAATTATGGTGATGACATTTTACGTCAAATAAATTGCATTACGTGCGTAGCTATAAGGAGAATACCATTGTTAATAAAATGTTTAAGGTGACGGAATCGTCGTCAAGAAAATTTTGTATGGTCTACGAACAGACTGTCAAATGGATTTTAATTAAAACTCGAAGACAAATACAAATTTCATGAGCAAAAGACTTCTTTTATTACGTTATCTATATTTCATTACATACTCTGTAGGTATGCCACAACAATGCAAGAAATGTGACGTTCGCAACAAAAATTGGTATTTAAATAGGAACTTCCGAATACTTGTCAAACCGGCCGGCCCTGGCATTTATTTAAACAGTGAGCTTAATCACCAAGGACAGATATCGTATTCAACAACGCGTCTAAAGGAAAAAAAATATTTCGGAGCTGTTTTTCATGCAGATGTCGCATCCGACTTTGACAAAGGAGCAGTGCATGATGCCGATTCGAATCGATGAAACTATAGCGTGACCGAGAAAGTGTGTAATGGCAGTCAAAAGATTCAGGCGCAATGTTGAAGCTTCAAATGGTTTATTTCCATGAAGGACTTCAGTGATAGACTCGATGGAGTTAAGACCATCAGTCGTATTCCTTCGACATAGAACAAAAATGGTTCCAAACACTTTTTCTAGACTACACCTAAAGGCTCTGACTTTCCCACAGTTAATTTGGATGATTTGGACTCGGACCTACGTGTTGGAAATATGGTCACCTTTAGTATTTGATCGGGAAATACAGAGTATTGAAGGAAAGAAGTCATTCGCGTAGTACGGCTAAGGAACGATTGTCTATACTTGAGAGTACGTCAAGGGTAAACTGATGGGCATTCCTTGAAGCGCGGGTATTGCGGCTGAATTGTTTAAGGGGAGGAATGCAACTGGATATTTAACTAGAGCACTTACTATAAAAGTAACGAAATAACAGGGAGAGACACAATGTTACGACGCGACGGTGGTGTAAGGAAGTGAATGAGTCAGTGATGTCTCTATCATCAATCATTCTTACAGCTCTTTTTTTGTGTAAAATCCAAGAGGCAGAAGTTAGTAACTGTAGCACCAGCCCAGAGATGGGAATTGTACTCAAGTTTGGACGGATATAAGCCTTATAGATAATAGCCAGATCAGACAGGCAGACAAAATTCTTGCACCGTTTTAAGAAACCCAAACACCTTGTGGTCAGTGATGCACATACCGAGAATCTCGAGATGTTCGGTCTCATTGAGTTTTCGAAGCATTAAACTCTACGCGGTTTTCAATTCCCCATTGAACAATGCTGTTTAGATCAGAGTTCAATGAGCTTATCATATTTTGCCGTTGCAGTTCCACATCCGAATGGGAGGGATGTGAGTCTGGAAACGAATAAAAAAAAGCTAAGAATACTATCGTCAGCGAAACAATTGATTTGATTGGATTAGAAGTTAATGAAAATGAGAAATAGGGTCGGAGATAAAACGGAGGCCTGGAGCACACCAGCATTTATATTGTGGGTTTCAGACTTGAATCCATCCAATACAACTTGTATTGAACTGTTCGAAAGAAAGTTTCTTACCCAACGAAGAAGGGATTCATCGATACCGAAAGCACGCATTTTCGATAAAAGAGCAAGATGCCAGACTTGTATCAAATGCCTTTGAATCTTACTTTCTCTAAACCGATGTAAATATTTGCTCCACTGTACGATGAGATAAGCCATCAGATCACCAGTGGACCTGTTGCTGCGAAAGCCGTACTGCCGGTCATTAAGAAGCTTTCGGTAGTCTAAATATTTTTTGGGCTGATAGTTTATCAGTGTTTCCATGACCTTAGAAATTAGGGACGTAAGTGCAATCTGTCGACAATTGGAGGGAGAAGAAGATTCGCCTTTTTTTGGAATTGGCTGGACAAATGATGGTTTCCAACTCCTTGGAACGAAGGAAAAGCTTATGGAAGGGTTTTGCCAGCGTGTAAGAACACCTCAGAATAATAGCGGGGATACCATCCGCACCATCGGATTTATGTATGTTGAGATCCTTTAGGACTCTTGCGACAGCACGAGTGCGAAAGACGATTTGTCATTGATGCACTCAAGAACAGGCGGAGGCATGACACCCTCTGGCAAAAAGGTTGGCTTTCGCGAGAGCTGAGTAGGGTGGTTAAACTTAACAAAGATTTCAGCACACATTCCTTCGGGTGTTGTCGGTCCCGAATGAAGAAGCCACGAAGAATTGTGTACATTGAAATCGCCCGTAATAACGATTTCAGCGTGAGGGTACAAGGATACAATTCCTTGGATGGACTCGGACAGTGAGTCATATTCGCGAGAAGTTGAAGCTCTGTCCAAATTTGGGCTTCGATTAAGAAAACAATAGTGAATGATGCGCTTATTATGAAGAACTTGATTAATAGCATAACACTTCGGAGCGAATTTAATTCGAGCAAACCAATAAACAATCAAATCCTACCTCTTTTAATATTTATTACAGTAAATATAGGATATGTGTAGACAAAGAAATAATTCAAAATTTAACCACGCGTTGCCTGAATCACTTTAATAGAAGTTAATAACCAGCCTTGTTATTAATTGATGTTGTGACGTGTTTAATGTATATAAGTATTTCATAATGACCTGTAACAAATAATTCTATCTAGGTATATATACATACCTACTCTTACAGCGAGTTTCACGGTTACTAATACTAAGTAGGTACACAGAAATTCCATGAAAAATATTCAATATCCCTTCAAATGAATTTCATAACAAAAGAGTACCTAGGGTACTTTGGTTTGTTCAACAATTCCAAATCTTCATAAAAACATTAATAAACAAAATTTTCATCGAATAAGATTTAATATTCCAGATGAAGTATCTATTGTGATAAGGACGACCGACGAACCGTCCGACCCTTAATTATCGTTGAGTGGTGAATATTCTGTGATTAATTGTTTCCACATTTTGATTGATTACACGATTCTCGAAATGATGCAAAAAATTGATATTTAGATCCTTCTCGATTGCTTGGAATTATCATTAATTGATTCCTCTCTGAAAAAACATTTTTTGTTTGTCCTTAACGAATAACTTAACCATGAGCATGAGGGCGTAGGAGATTGATGTAAATTGGTATAACTTACTCCTCTGAGTAGGTATGTTTTCGGATAGTGACGTATTCGTTTAGTAATTTTGTTTACGGGGTCGTGGAACATGATTTGCTGATTTGTTTCTCGTGAGAGAGCATCAAGGTAAAGCACTATTCACATGAGCACGAACGACGACCAACGAATGAACGAATATTCGTCGATTTTGACATTTCTTTCACATGAGAGTTTTTAATTCGTCGCGAATGAACAACCAAAGCTCAAAGCAGGAATGATTTTTGAGGTTATACGCGCGCGAATATTTTGTTCGTTGGGAGTGTGGATGGTGTGTGGAACGCGAATAGAGTTTGACAGTTCGTATCAACTACAATTCTATTCGCGACGAATAAACTTGTTTTCTCAAATTTATAAACAATTGAGATTAAAAACTTAATTTATGTATCAAAAATCAAACATAAACTATACTTTTATCGTTTTGTTGAGAATTTGTAAGAAAATAAGACTTCAAACGTATGTAAAATCACTTTTCTTCATTCATTCGTCGTTCGTTGGTCGTGCTCATGTGAATAGTGCTTAACTTCGTCTCCATTAAGAACCTATTACAAGTCCATCAACAGCATGACCGTATTCAATTTGGAAGATTGCTGGGGAAACAAACTTTTTTCATCTACAAATGAGTAATTTTCTTACATCTTCCGTGATGAGGGAAAACCAACTGGCACGAGACATGATGGTGTTCCTTACATCAAAAAGACTAATTTTGATGAAAATTCAAGAGGAACATTTTGTAATATGAATACATAGCTAGATACGTCTTTTCCCTCTCACCATAACAACCAAAAAAAAAATGAGCAAATAAAGCGTTTGTTCTGAGGTAATCTAAAGAAGAATGGAAATATCCGTTTTGTTTGAAAAAAAAAGAAAATAAATGAAGATGTAGATTTTTTGAGAAAGCCATAAAGATGGTTGGAACACAAAAAGTCAATTATGGAAGCTTGAAATTTTTAAGAAGAAATTATTATTTAATATTTTTTGTTGTTAAAGTCAGCCTGTTAGGTGCTGCTTCGAGGCTTTAATTAAAAAACATTAGGTTAGGCTGAAAAAAAGTGGAAAGGAAAATAACGAGATTCAGGAGTGAACTAGGATCAAGTCATATCTAATATTAAAGGTTGAATTTAGATGACAAACGTTGAGAGGGTAATTTTTCCATAGCCCATTTTATTCATTACGAATTCCCTCTATACACGTATTTTTTAGTTCATAAAACATTAGTCACATTATATGCCTCCTGATCGTAGTATAAATAGACCGACGAAAACGACCAGTTGCCGTCCCTTCACCGACCAGTAAACATCAGTCGCCGTACGATCACCGTTCATCTTTTATTAAACAGCATCCAACCTCCGCATAAGAAGTACGACCTGTTGCTTACCGAACTCCACTAAAAACAACGAACAGTTGCCAACCGACCGCCGACTTTTTGACATTGCTGAAATTTTAATCCGACGTCACTTCCGCTCTCAATAGTCACCGGGATACGGTTGGATGCTTTCTGGATATCGAGAAAGAATTCGACAATGTTTGGATTGAGGCTCTCATGTCTCATCCCTCAGGCACTAATTAAAATATTATTTTCTTTTCTATTCTATAGGAAGTTTTGGCTGGAGTGGTCCAGGGTTCGAAGCTCGCACCCTTCCTCTTCAGCCTAATGACGTCGGACCAACCTGTGCCATTAGTTTGTGAACATCTACTTTTTTCAGATGACTCATTCACTTACGCCTCATATACAGACTTTACAAGTACTAAACCAAATGGGGAATATGGATTAACACCGCCAGGTCGGAGTAGGAATGCTTCAGGAGACCGGTTTTCAACCGCAGCCGCTGTAGATTGACGCGGATCCACCATACAGGCAAAAAAAAAAACGCCAAATACCTCGGAATCAACTTCAACGGACTCGGAACTGTTTCGTTTCAACCCGCTTCTTGCAAGAGCAGTGCTATCCAAAGCTAACCTAGCTTCCCACCGCTTCAATCCCCTCTTGCAGAAGAAGACCGGACTAAGCAAGCCAAGCAAGCTGCTGATTTACGAGCAGCTTCTCAGGCTAGTGATCAGCTACAGCTTTCCACTATGGTACACAATATTTGCATTGGACTGCACTTCACTTGGCAGAAGGGCAAGTACTTCAGCAACAAGCGACTCTAAGAGGAAGCCCGAATCAAGCCACTGGACACATTTCTTGTTGAAGCAGCTACGAAGACGTTTGCAAATGTAGCCAATCACCCCAATCTGTTAAAATATTATTATGAATGTTACTTCTACTTGTTTTGAAACAACTCCTGTTTAATATTAATATCATAGTATACTCTTAACTCATAATAATTATATGAAAATATTTATACTTCAGTTCTTCATTAAATATATTATTATAACGTTCATAAATATCGTCTCTTCTCATTACTCAAATAATATCTCAAATCTCAACAGGTTATGGGCTCAGGGGACCGCAAGGAAATATTGCTTGAATTTTAATTGAAAGAAAAATAATAAACTCTTCTTTTCAATTTATTCCTATTTGTTGTGGGAATTTCAATTCGTTTGAAATTTCCTGGAAAGAAAATTCTGCAAAGTCGTAATTTGAAATACCGAATTGAAAAAATGGCGCATCAAGAATCGATTGAAAAATTACGTAACGGTGAAAATTTCCACACCTGGAAATATGCAATGATGAATGTTCTTGAACTGAATAATTTGGAAGGAACCATAACCGACCCTGTGACGGAAACGGATAATGAAAAACTCAAGAAAGCAAAAGCTAAAATAGTTTTATCATTAGATGAATCTCTTTTTGTCCACATTGAAAATGAGAAGACTGCATATGCGATATGGAAGAAATTAGAAAATTAACTAACAAGGAAGATTGCTTTGCTTCGAAAACTAAAAACAATCCGTTTAGAAGAATGCAATTCCATGACTGATTATGTGAATGATGTTTTTCGTACGGCAAATAAATTGGCAAGCATCAAATTCCCAATTTCATCGGAATGGTTAGGTGCGATTTTACTCGCTGGTCTTGGTGACGAATTCAAACCATTCATCATGGGAATTGAAAGCAGCGGTACAAGTATCACTGGAGAAGCAATCAAGGCAAAACTGCTTGATTGTGATTATGGAAAAGTCAAGTCCGAAAACGCATTTTTGAGTGCTAAGAAGAAATTCAAATTCAATAATCTTAAATGCTATGAATGTAATAAGAAAGGCCATATATCTAAGAATTGTCCAGAAAAGAAAAAACCTCAAGGTTCTTAGAAGACAGAGTATAAGAACAAGGCGTTTTATACCGCACTATCATGTCAGACGAAGAACATAGATGAGTGGTATATTGACAGCGGTGCTTCGATGCTTATAAGAATTTTATGACTCAAGTAAAACCATCTCCAATATCAGAAATTGTAACTGCCAACAACCAAAAAATGAAAGTATCTGGAATTGGTGATATTTCAATGTTTTTCGGTAATGAACAGATTGAAGTTAACAATGTTCTCTATGTACCAGAATTATCGGCTAACTTGTTGTCTGTTGATCAAATTGTTAAGCGTGGAAACAAAGTCGTTTTTAATAAAGACGCGTGTAATATTTTCGATACAAATGGTGAACTTTTGGTCAAAGCTTTATCATCTGGTGGTGTTTACTGTTTACAAGATCAAAGGCCAGGCGTTGTCATGTATGCTTGCAAGTGGATCTTCTCAATTAATGACATGGCACAGACGATTGGGACATCTCAATTATGCAGACTTGTGTCGAATGAAGAATGGAGCAGTTGAAGGCGTCGATTTTTCCGAAGATGTCAACATTTTGAAAAAATGCGAGACATGTATGACAGGTAAGCAAACTCGTTTGCCATTTAAGCACACTGGAACACGTTCTAAGAACCTGCTTGACCTCATACACTCTGATCTATGTGGACCTATGGAAGTCAGATCCATCGGAGGTTCAAGATATTTTCTAACGTTTATAGATGATTTCTCCCGAAAGGTTTTTATTTACTTTTTAAAAACGAAATCTGAAGTTTTTGAATCATTTAAGGAATTTAAAAATATGGTTGAAACGCAAGTTGGACGAAAAATCAAGATTTTACGCACTGACAACGGAAGCGAGTATATTGGACGAGATTTTGAATCTTTCTGCAAGCGTTCTGGTATTGTTCACCAGAAGTCCAATACGTACACTCCAGAGCAAAATGGTGTCGCGGAGCGATTCAATCGCACCATTGTTGAACGTGCGAGATGTCTGATTTTCGATGCTAATTTAGACAAATCGTATTGGGGTGAAGCTGTGAATACTGCGGCGGCGTATGTAATGAACAAATCAGTCAACAGTTATTTCAATGACAAGACTCCTGATGAAATTTGGACCGGTGTCAAGGTTGATTTGAGTGGGTTGAAGATATTCGGATCGCCTGTAATGGTTCATGTCCCGAAACAAAAACGACTTAAGTGGGACCCCAAATCGAAACGAAAGTTGTTCGTTGGTTATTGCGAGACAACTAAAGGATACAGGTGTATCGATCCTAAGACAAAGAAGATTTGTATAAGTCGTAATGTATATTTTACCGAGAGTGATGCAAAATTGATTGACAGCGTTCCAATATGTAAAGATCAAGATTCAGTGGGGGACATTGAAACCACCAACCGTGTTTTAACAAAAGAAGAAATCCCATCTGATGAAAATGAAGCAATAGAAGAAAATACAATCCCATTTGTCGAAAATACACCAGTTGAAGATGAGAAACAAGAATCTATTGTTAATTTGAATGAAGATTTTTTATCTGCTGAAACTGAAGAAGAAGTATGTGTTGACTCATCGGAAGCGGAACCAATCCAGCTAAGAAGATCTTCAAGAATCCCAGTTAAGCGTGTTTTTAATGATTGTGTTTCATATTCTTCTTTTAGAAACGAAAACCCAGATCCGACAACTTTAAAAGAAGTTCTTGCAAGTGAAGATAGAAATAGTTGGGAAACAGCTATCAAGAAAGAGTTGGAATCACTTCAAGAAAACAATGTATGGACGCTTGTGGCTCTTCCACAAGGAAGAAAAGCAGTTAAAGTTAAAGGCTACTCTCAACAGTTTGGCATTGATTATGTTGAAACATTTTCTCCCGTCGTACGCTACACATCAATTCGTTTTCTCATTGCTTGGGCTGTTAAGAGTAAAATGAAGATTGATCAAATGGATGCCATAACGGCGTTTCTGCAAGGGGATTTGTCTGAGGAAATCTATATGGAACAACCGGAAGGGTACACCGATGGCTCTACACGGGTATGTAAACTACATAAGTATATCTATGGATTAAAACAAAGCAGTCGACAATGGAACCGTAAGCTTGATGAATGTTTGAAATCATTTGGACTTATTCAATCCAAAATGGACCCTTGCGTTTATTTCAATCAAGATGGAAGTCTGATAGTTGGGATTTACGTAGACGATCTTCTTATATTTTGGCGTGAAGAAAAAATCAGAGATGAACTAAAAACGTCATTATGTAATTCTTTCAAAATGAAAGATTTAGGAGCGGCAAGAAGTTGCATAGGACTCAACATCACTTATGACGATAAGACTGGCGGCGTTTGGTTGGATCAATCGAAGTATATCGCTGAAATCCTGGACAGGTTTGGAATGTCCGACTGTAAGCCAGTAGGAACTCCAAGTGATCCTAATCAAAAGTTGTCACTTCAAATGATAGAAGGAAAAGAAACCGAAAATGTTCCTTACCAGGAAGCTGTTGGAAGCCTTTTGTATTTGGTTCAAGGATCAAGGCCCGATATAGCATTCGCTGTGAACGATGTAAGTCGATTCAATTCCAAACACGGAAAGGCACATTGGACAGCAGTTAAACGGATATTCAGGTACTTGAAATGCTCAATAAACTTAAAGTTACATTTCGAAGGTTCTGAAGACTTAAAATTATTTTCCGACTCTGATTGGGCATCTGATATTGACAAACGGCGTTCTTGTACAGGATTCGTATTCAGTTTAAGCGGTGGTGCCATATCATGGAGCAGCAAAAGACAACCTACCGTTGCGCTATCAAGCACCGAAGCCGAGTATATGGCTTTATCTGCAGCTGTTCAAGAAGCAACCTGGCTTAAGCAGCTTGGTGAACAAATAAATCCATCTTTCAAGAAACTAATCGTAATTGCCTGCGACAATCAGAGTGCAATCAAACTTGCTGAAAGCAACTGTTTTAGATCAAGGTCTAAGCACATAGAAGTCCGTCATCACCATATTCGCGATCGAATAAACGACCAGACCATTGCTGTACGTTACATAGCAACAGAAGATATGACAGCTGATAATTTAACTAAAGCTGTTCCATTATTAAAACATCAACTTTGCATTAAAAATATGGGTTTGGGTATTAAAAATTAAAAACTATGTTATTTAAATATTTTAATAAGTGGGGGTGTTAAAATATTATTATGAATGTTACTTCTACTTGTTTTGAAACAACTCCTGTTTAATATTAATATCATAGTATACTCTAAACTCATAATAATTATATGAAAATATTTATACTTCAGTTCTTCATTAAATATATTATTATAACGTTCATAAATATCGTCTCTTCTCATTACTCAAATAATATCTCAAATCTCAATACAATCCGACATCGCGAACCAAGGTACCCGAGTGCCATAAAGGAATTAACAACGGACAACGCTGAAGTAGTTTCATTTATGCTAGTCAACATCTGAAGAAACAGTGTTGATACAGCCTTCGACAACCTCTCAACCACCTATGGCAACACCGACTGAATCTCCTCTAACAGACGCTCTTACATCATCGCTATCATCATGCCCTCCTCTTCCTCTCACTACGCCATCTACAGGAACTCTGATATCGTCACAAACACCACTAATTCCTGCGATTAATACAAATGGACAGGGAGTTCGAAATATATCTCCTATATCTAGTGGTTTAAAAGTAGTCGAAGGTCACCGCACCTTATTCATATCAAAACTCGACCCTTCAACTAATGCTCTTGACATTAAAAATTATATTCAGAAAAAGTTTGGTTTTTCGACAACCATGAAAGTAGAGAAATTGATCCACCGCAACTATTCGAAATATGCATCTTTCAAACTAAGAATGCCCGACTCTATCTTTGGACTTCTCAACTCCGTTTCTATGTGGCCTAGTGGTATAATAGTCCACGAATTTGAAAATAAGCAAATCAGCACAAGAATATCATCTTCTAACCATTTTCGCAATATCCAGACAATGCCACATCATCAAAGAAGCAGCTTCAAAAAATTCTAATCTATTATCAAAATGTAAACGGGCTACGGACAAAGATCAATAAGGTCTCCAAAAATATAACTTATCTACCACACGACATAATCATATTGACTGAAACTTGGCTTAACAATACATTCTTGGATACGGAACTCTTCGATTCGAATTATCAAGTGTACAGACGTGATAGACACTGCTTAAATGACATCAGCACTGTGGGAGGTGGACTTTTGCTTGCTGTAAAAAATTGCTTGATATGCACTCTGGTTGACGACTTTCATCTATCTGATGTAGAAATGATTTGCATAAAAGTTAAAACTGAGACGGGACTGCTATACATTATCGCCACATATATACCTCCAAGCTCTCCTAGCAACGTTTATGAAAACTTAATTAATTGCATAGACAAAATAAACGATCAAATTGAGCCACAAGACGAGTTGCTAGTCTTAGGAGATTTCAATCTTCCAAACTTGATCTGGACTAAACAGACGGATGAGAACTATCTATCTCCTATTAACATGTCCTCTACCAACGAATTCTTGACAATTGACGGTCTCTCCTCATGTGGACTAAGCCAATTTAATGGGATTGCCAACAACTTCAACAAAATATTGGACCTTATTTTCTTCTCGGACACACTCAATGCTGATATTGCTGTATGTCCAGCCAATACCCTACTTGTCGAAGAAGACCGACATCACCCAGCATTAGACCTATCTTTTAATTTAAATGTATGTAATGTTCCTAATTGCTCCAAAGAAAATCTTGAATTTAACTTTAAGAAATGCAGACTTAATGAACTTTTCAATCTCTTATGTAATGTTAACTGGAATCATTTGTTTGAGAACTGTGACATTAATGCTATGTGCTCTAAATTCTACTGTGTTCTCTTTAACTTTTTTTATGAGACCACACCATTGAGAAAACCGCGCAATATTTCTAAATCTCCTCCATGGTTTGACTCTTGCCTAAAAAACTTAAAAAATAAAAGAAACAAGGCCTGGATTAATTATAATAAAACAAAAGCTGATAATGACTTGGTAATATACAATGAGCTAAGAAATATGTTTATTGACTATTCAGATATTCTTTATAATGACTTTATTTTAAATACTGAAACCGACATAAAAAACAACCCAAAAAACTTTTGGAACTATGTTAATAGTAAGAGAAATACTGACGGCTATCCAAACTGCATGTCTTTCAACAACGAACTTAGCCATGACTCTGAAAAAATTTCAAATATGTTTGCAAATTTTTTCAAAGATGCTTTCGAAGTAGCGAACTCCGGTCAAACGCCTGAGCTATTGGCCTTCTCACAAAATTTCCCTCATTTGAACTCAATTAGTCTTTGGATCTCTGAAGATGAA
This sequence comes from Sphaerophoria taeniata, assembly GCA_943590905.1. Lineage (NCBI taxonomy): Eukaryota > Metazoa > Arthropoda > Insecta > Diptera > Syrphidae > Sphaerophoria > Sphaerophoria taeniata. The sequence goes on from OX016540.1 coordinate 202,732,205, forward strand.
ATCGTTCGCAAAGCTTCAGAACTTGACGTTTGTTATAGTCCTGGTCCAGATGGTGTACCTTCTTATATTTTGAAAAAATGCGCATCTTATTTATCTTATCCTCTTCATATTCTTTTTAATGAATCGCTCAAATCTTCGATTTTCCCTGAAATTTGGAAGAGTTCGTACATAACACCGATACATAAAAAGGGTAGTAAAAATGAAATAAAAAATTATCGTCCCATTGCAAAACTGTCCGTCATCCCTAAGTTATTTGAGTCCATTATTTGTAAAGTCATATCGTTTAATTGTAAATCTATAATTTGTGACAGTCAACATGGTTTTGTTCAAAATAAGTCAACAGTTACTAACCTCTTTCATTTCAGTTCTTTTTGTTTAGATTCGTTTGAAAAGCGGAAACAAGTTGACTGTGTCTTCACATACTTCAGTAAGGCCTTTGATAAATTGTGCCATAAAACATTAATTTTCAAACTAAAATCCCAAGGCTTTAACGATAAATTTGTTAGTTGGATTTCGTCGTACTTATATAATAGATCATACAGCGTAATTTTTAGGAATGTGCGGTCATCATATTTTTATACCAACTCTGGCGTACCACAAGGTAGCCACTTAGGACCTTTACTGTTTATTTTGTACGTTAACGACTTACCCTCTATTATAAAACACTCATCTGTTTTAATTTACGCTGATGACATTAAAATTTTCAAACGTATTGACTCACTTGACGACTGTCTACTTCTACAAGACGATCTAAATAGTTTTCGCGAATGGTGTTCTATAAATAAGCTTTTACTTAACATAGACAAATGTAAATCAATGTGTTTTACACGCAAACAAAATGTTTTGACTTTCAATTATCAATTAGACTCTTCTTATTTGACTAAACTCTATACTTTCTCTGACCTAGGTATTATTCTTGACTCTAAATTAACTTTTACAAATCATTATGACTATAATTATTAAAAAAGCAAATAAGACACTCGGATTTATAAAACGGTTTTCACATGACTTTCGCGATCCTTATATCCTTAAACTTCTTTATGTATCATTTGTAAGACCAATATTGGAATATGGCTGCATAATATGGGCTCCCTTTTATTCAGTCCATATAAACAGAATAGAAGGAGAACAAAGAAGATTCATGCGCTTCTGCCTCCGTTTCTTCCCATGGTCCAATAGGCTAGAACTTCCACCATACAATCATAGGCTTACGCTCATAAATCTTCCATCGCTTTCTAAACACAGAGAGTACATTCAGCTGTGCTTTATTATAAAATTAATCAATGGGTCAATCATATCTCCATCAATTTTGGAACAATTAAACTTTATTTATAGTCGTACAAGTATTAGAAGACAAGTTCCATTACGTCCTATATCAAGCAGATCGAACTATGGCACAAACAGTCCCCTCAACCAACTGATTTCAGTTTACAACAAGTATTACTTTTTAGTATATTCCGTAAGCGATAATTTTAAAAGTAAAACATTTAAAGCAAATTTTTTCAATACTTCAGTTTAGATTTTTTATTCACATTTGCAAATCGCTTAAAGCATTGTAAATCTATAAATTTAAGAATAAATGTAATATTAGTCTTAAGTCCTAACGTTAGTTTGTTTAACGGATTCAATAAATTAAATTAAATTAAATTAAATTAAATTAAATTAAATTAAATTAAATTAAATTAAATTAAATTAGTCTAGAGTCAGCATACCAACGCGGCTAAGAGTCGACATCCAACCCACAACCAGGACAAAACAACCTGAGATGAACCACGCCACGGATTACATTTTTTAAGTCGATTTTGTGCCAAATTACCTGCAATATAAGTGTTAAATAATTTTTTAGGCGTAAGCAACATTGTGTATATAATTTTTAGTTGAATAAACATTAATGTTAAGAAAAATGCTAGTTGAATCAGTTGGGGGTAGTAACTCAAGACGAGCAGACGTATGCTCCCGGTCTGTAAATATAAAACAACAGATTAACCATGTACACTTCACCCTACAAGTGATAAAGTGTCTTGACGAAACAAACTAACCTGCAGCCGGAATTTATTCCATTGATTGATTGGAATCTTCCGTGATTTTATACTTACCGGACACAGACTTCCCCCCACCCGTGGTAAGGGGTCCTGTCACACATAATGTAGCTGGGACTCGTTCCATTGATTGCCCGGATTTGTCCGTGTTTTTATACTTACTGGACAGAGACTTCCCCCCACTAGTAGTAAGTGGTCTTGTCACACATACTAACCCTGAAGTCGGATTTACTCTTATGACTGATCGGATTCGTCCGCGATTGACCGGATTCGTCTGGAATTATTCAGATTCATCCGGTTCGCCCATTTTCTAACCCAAACCTGCAGCAAAGAAGCAGGGGCGGCGCTACACTTTCTGTTTAGGTGGGGTGCATGGCAGAATAAAACGTGGTGTATGGTAGTTTTATTTTAATTTTTTTCTGGATTTCCTGGAACGTCAGCGGATCGACAATTCCGCGTACATTTAAATGAATATTCCGTGAAACGTACGTTTTATTACATTTTTCTGAAAGGATGACATAAATCTAAAATCAAGCAGAAAAAAAAGATAAAAATTATTCATGATGTTGAGCATTTGACCGATGGATAATTAAATCAAATCACTTGGTCAGTCTCAGTCAATCAATCGAGAATTATTGCAACAATATTCATAATTTCATAACATTTTTTTTCCTCAAATGACTTTAAAAAAATTGGTATATTTCCAAAGCCAGAAAGTCGGGTGCACCTCATGCTCAGAAATCTTAGGTGGGGTCCATACTCCACCCACCCCATACCTTCTGCCGCCCCTGAAGAAGAGCGCCAAGTGCAACATATTAGGCAGAATACCATTAGGAGACTACAGACTGGCTTTATTAACAACCACCCGAAATAACTTACTAAATAAATCATAATAATCAATATCTAATTATTATAGTTTGCATTTCTCTACAAACAGATAATGTGCTTTTTTTTTTAAATACAAATGTAATTTGTTCCAAGAAATAGATTTAAAACTAATAACTGAATCATTGGACCTCGTTTGGCAGTAATCTGATCAATGTCTAGGGCTTGGAAAAATTCCACATCTAAAAATAAATGCTCATTTTCTCACATACCTTTTCAATAATCATACTATGCATTCAATATTGATGATAGATAACTTCCATTCCAAGAAACCATACTATCAAGGAAACAAAATCCAATAATTCAGAACTATCACAAAGTATTGAATAAATTGTGGCCTTCGTCCGTATTGCACTTATGAATATCGATGTTGACCACAAGGAACAACTTTGTTATCGAACCTTGACATTATGAAGACTCTTGGCAAAGAATTTGTAGTATTCATGTATTTATCGACGTAAGAAGATATTCTATGTATGTGTGTACCTGTGAACGTGAAATGAAATTCTCGGAATCAACAGTCTATAATATAGAGATAGACCATATAATAGTGGTGGGAGATGGGAGTAATTTATTTTACTTATATTGAATGTCCTTGGCCTTCATAGGGCAGTAATACTTCATATGGAATGGCAGACGACTATCTGATGATAAAATATAGCATTTTTGAATCTTTGAATAAAAAGTTAAAAATAAATAAGCATAACGTCATTATTCTATCAAACTGATTATCTTTATATCTGTATAACATGCGGACATTTTTAGAGCCTCAATATAGAACCCAGTGACAGTGGGTTCTTACAATGTAAGAAACTATGGGGAATGTCAAATGTGTGATGTCTTCTGTACCAAAAATAAGATTTTCGTTAACTGCTTAACATTAAGTTAAGGTTGATTGGCTGAAAATGACCAAAATTTAAGGTTTCCATTTCCATCCCTCTTTAATTCGCCGCCACGGGAGTTTTTGTGATTATTATTGTTAATGTTATATGTGACTAGAAAAACCCCCTCCCGCTTCGCAGGGCGTAAACAAAATATCTGCTTTCTGCTGGCACTTTAGGTCATGTTTATACTGGGCATCCATATGACGTTGAGTGTTTTTCTTTTAGTCAAGGTTGTCGGTCTTACTGCATGCCTTGAGAGCTGTAAATGGGGGAGTATGTGCAACTTACCGTGATGCTGATACTCATTGGAATTAAACGGTTTCTGATGCATCTATTTCGTTTCCGCTTCCTCAATACTGATATTGTTCTCAGTAATTAAAACCACATGTAATCTTTCAAATACAGTCGAACTTTGGCAAAAAATTGTGCATTTATCTCGTTAAAATTTGTTTCATCGAATTCAGAAACACTTTTATTTGTCCCAGCCATTATTGCAACTTGATTCAACAAAGCGTGATTTTTGTAATTTTTCATTACCTAATGTTTTGAGAGACAAAGTAAATCAATTCATTCCTTGAATTTTCATTACAATCAAAATTGTTAGGGTATGATTTGGCCTTCAGAATCAAGTGGCATTTCCAGTGTCCAATAAGTGCTTAGTTCTGCCGCAGATACATCGTCTTGCAACTGGACACGAACATTTGTGGCAAATGTAAGTTTCCTGATATACCGCCACGAAATAGGCCTTCAATTCGTCTGCAGGAGTGGAAGATTGTATAATCCGAAAAGTTTGTCGAAAGTCAGACGCAAAAAGAATCATGGCGCCGCCAAATAGTTTTTGACTTCACACTTCACATTTTTCACTTTGGCCGTTGCCGCCATCTACTAACTAATTTATATCGTCAGGTATTACACGATGCATGTATTGAATTTTATTTTCAGTGACGGATAGAGGGCGCACAGACCTTAGTTTTCCGTATATTATTTGATATCTTAAAGCGATAGTTGATAATTCCGGCGACTTGAAATCGGGGAAAAATTTTCTGAAGCCGGATATCAGTTTTTATTCTTTTTCTAATAAATGTATGTTCAACCGAGTCCCGGAAAAATATTCACTTTCAATGGCTGATAGAATGTTTGTTAGCCTCTATTTTGATGGACATACGCACTGGTTTGTGAGGAAAATTGTGAGCCATATTGAGTTAAAATGTCGGGAAAATGTTTGCAAATAAGAAACTTTTTGCAAATATGTATCTCGGCTAACAGGCCTTCAAGAAACTTGTATAACCCTTTTTGATGGATAGAGTTCGACCAGACCCTTCGTTTGATGGATCATTCGATGGGGCTCGGAAGAATTTTTTTTCTGTCCAAAACTTTGGCAAGCCCATGATATTTTTCATGAGAAAATTGATTTTGCTAAATTCTACGTATGTACATACAATGCATACATACTTATGCATATATAAAAATGGAGGTGTGTTTGTTTGTTTGTTTGTATGTCTCTTATAGACTCCGAAATGGCCCAACAGATATTTGTGAAATTTTCATGGATCATAATGTTACATTCAGTGATGATTTCTGTGAAAAAAAATTGGAAAAACCTCATGGAAAAGTGGGAAAACTGGAAAAACCAAACAAAGGTCGGAAATTAGATATTTTTTGCTAGGAATGTTTTGGTTCAAAATGGGTTTTCGAATGGAAAAATAGAAAGTTCTTGATGAAAAACTCGGAAAACTCATTGGTTTTCAAATGGAAAATTGCATGAAATTGTGGATGCATTGATTTTCAAATGGAAAACTGGAAAATTTCAAATGGAAAACTGGAAAATTTCAAAATGGGTTTTGGAATGAAACTCGGAAAACTCATTGGTTTTCAAAGGGAAAATTGCATGTAATTGAAGATGCATTGGTTTTCAAATGGAAAACTGGAAAATTTCAAAATGGGTTTTCGAAAAGAACTCGGAAAACTCAAAAAATTATTTTGCTGTATTGCTCCATAACAGTAACTCTCAGAGCAATCATAAAAAATCCTTTTTTCATTCAATATCATGGTCAATGTGTTTTATACGCAACATGAGGAGCGAAGTGAAACTGAAATGATTCGCTATTTACAAATCCGTGCACCGCAGGCAACGGGGCGTATACTTACCATTTTGTTTTGTTTTTTGATATCGCTTATTTGTTTAAAGACGGATCCATACATACGAATTAACAAAAAAACAATGCAAACGATAGAGGAAGAGGGTTATCGATTATTGATTGAGGCAGTACGAAGTCTGCAGGGTCAGCTAGTATTTAATAGTTATCATTATCCAGAGCCGAGATATTTGCATGAGTAGACTATTTATACGGGATTCATAACCAATAACCATGGTTGAAACATGGGAAGGTAGTACCTACTAGGTACCTACATCACGTCCCACCTGAAACAAAAAAATAGTTAAAACAATAGACTGAAAGGGAAGAATTGGCTCCAAGTTATGCAAAGGCAGTTCCATGAACAAGGAAGGTAATGGCGTCAGTTTTTGGGATGCACGTAGTGTAATTTTCATAGACTTTCCTTGAGGTGGAGTCTGAAGTTGACGGTTACCATAAAGCTCGAAAGTTCTCACAGCAAACCTTAAATCGAAACGATGATTCGAAAATAATAAATTTTCAATCAAAATAATTGTTTCCAATTTGACATCATTTTCAAGCAATTGAGAACTGATCAGCTTAGTTGTAGTGAGAAAAGCATTATTTTTAACATTGGCACAGTTTGTTATTTGAAAACTTTCAATTTTGTTTTTCCTAAACCTTCTTCCCGTATTCCTGGCATTTACATGGTACACATGTTTTAACAATCAACTTTATTTTTGTTTGACATTTTATCACTCGACTTCTTTACGGATTGTTTTTTAACTGATAAGTTAAATATTTTTGTTAAATCGGTTTATATCCTAAGCTTACTTTTCAATTTCGCGAGAAAAATAAATATTCAACAATTCATCACATTTTTTTTATTGATTTCAATGTTCGTCTTTATTTATCAAAAATTCCTTTAAAATAGGAAAATCTATATCTGAAAACTCGGCTGCTCTTCGGACGATGAATCATTTATATTTTGCTCAGGCTTGATTTGATAGTTATTGTATTCATTTGCAAGGTGCCATATTGCCAACAATGATAAGAGGTCACCAAAGCCTAAATGTTTTTCATTCGACTGTTCCTTCTGTATTCCATTATCACTCTCAACAAAGTGTGTCACTTCAGATAGTGGCGCAGATGATGTATCGATTTTTTTTAACGGTATACGTGCAACATGCTGGCGCTTTGGTGGGGTATCTGTTGTGCCCATTGAGATAGTTTGCTTTTGTTTTTCCAAAACATATGACAATATAGGGCTTACTAAAAGCCCCAAGATAATGAGACAGTACACAATTCCCGACGAATTCATTGCGCTTTAAAAATATATAGTATAATGTGAATAGTACGAATAACAATTTAGAACTGATCAAGCATCGAGCTCGAGTGTAAATATTGAGTAGAGATAAAGTTTAATTCAAATTATTATTCGTCTGCTCATGTTTTGCTGATAAGAAGGCAGTTCAATTTTTTCGAGAGATTATTTTGTGCGCCGCGCCGCAGCGAAACATGGACAAAAGATATACAGGGTATTGCGTTTTTGGAGAATTGGTTCCATGCCAAGTGAACACTGATAAACAATTCCTAAGACACATTGAGACCGAGACTACCCTGTCAATATGAACACAATTATTGAAGTATACAAATGAGATACATCAAGTGCATTTATTTATTGTTTCCGCAGCAAGTTGGTTTCTTTTGATGTGTCGGCAATTTCTGTGAAGTAAACGTCAACGACTGTCAATTGATATTATTCCAAGCTCACGACTGCATCACGAACAATCCATTGTATATGACATAAAGATTGCCATAGAAATGATGGATAGTGTAAGTTTTCAAAAAATTCAGCTAGTTTCTGTTGGCTACGCTTTCACGCTGTTATCCATTGTGGAGTTTCCGGGGATATTTCACCTTCATTCGTTATCTATAAATGCACAATATAGATACAACCTTAGTTATTTTCTTACTTAAGGCGGCGCGCGCTACAGTCCGTTATGGACTTGGCCATCAACCAAGAGTCTCCATTAGTCAGCTTGGTTACACACTAACTGTCTCCAGTTTTGCACTCCAAGTTGATTGAGGTCCTCTTCCGAGCCACGTGATTCGCGGTCCTCCTCTATACTTCTTCATCCCTTGGGAATTGTGCCGAAGGCTTTCCGGGACGGAGCATTGGTATCCATCCGCCCTATATGACCAAGCCATCTGAGTAGCTGGACTTTGACTCTTCTGCCTAGGTCCGCGTTGCTTTACAACCCATAGGTAAGGCTCGCTGTTGAATCTTTTCCTCCATTCTCCAACAATGCACACGGGGCCATCGAAGGAATTTCTTCTCGAAATAGCCTAAGGCCCTTTCGACTTTGTAGGTGTCCAGGCTTCGGCACCATACAGCAGGACTGGGATGATGAGGGTCTTGTTCAGTTAAAATTTAGTTGATCGAGGGAGGGCTTTACCACTCAATTGATTTCTTAGCCCAAAGAAACAGCGGTTATAGCAAGAGTTATTCTTCGACTGATCTCGTGGCTTATTCTATTGTCCATGATGTTCTCCACAGAACATAGAGATGACCTTTGGGGACATCTTTATCGCATCTGTAGGGGAAGGAAATCCACCGAGATAGGGATGATAAAAGAGGGAAGTGTATCACACCTTACGTGGGGAGATAGTGTAGGAGCATTAATGAGGACCTTTTTCCCAAGGGCTGAGATGGAGCCTCTGGATAACTCATCTGACGAGCGTCTTGACGCACCAGCTCTGAGTATAGAGGAAGTTGAGGAGGCAGTTGGTCGACTCAAATCGAGGAGATCGCCTGGTATTGATGGGATGGTAGGTGAAATGGTGAAAGCCATTTGGTCAGCCGTGCCCTGGCTTTATTCTCGAGCTGTATAAGGGAAAGTTATTTTCCACTTGAGTGGAGGTGTGCAAAGGTTATTGTACTGCTGAAGTCAATGGATAAGATCAGGTCTGATCCTCGTTCTTACCGTGGCATTAGTCTCCTTCCGGTACTTGGAAAAGTGCTGGAAAGAGTCATGGTGACAAGGCTGATGCAGTGTATACCTGAGCCGTGTCCATTCCAGTTTGGCTTCACGCCAGGTTGCAGCGTTGAGGATGCTTGGCTGACTGTCAAGAGATGTGTTGACGAGTCTAACAGCAAATACGTCTTAGGCATATTTGTTGACTTCAAAGGCGCGTTTGACCATCTTGAGTGGGAGCCAATTCTGTCAAAGTTAAGGGAAATCGGATGTAGGGAAGCAGCTCTCTGGAGAAGTTATTTCTCTTCCAAAACTGCAAGAGTGGTTAGTTCAGTAGGAAATGTTGCGATGAATGTGGAGCGGGGGTGTCCGCAGGGATCCATTGCAGGGCCATTTATTTGGAACTTCATGATGGACTCTTTGCTCACATCACTAAGCTCAATGAGTGATACCAAGTGCGTTGCTTTTGCCGATGACTTGCTAATACTGATTGAGGGTCGTTCTCGGAATGACCTAGAGATCGGTGGTTCGCGAGCCATGGACAGGGTTTGCTCTTGGGGAGTGGGTGTAGGAGTAGATGTGGCTATTGACAAGACGGCAACTATGTTGCTTAAGGGCAAATTTTCGTCCAGTCGACATCCAATTGTCAGGTCTGCTCTAGGCAATCTGAGATATGTGAACAAAATCACATATCTAGGTATTGCAATGGGAGAAAGAATGAACTTCGGACAGTTGAGGACTGTTGTTCCAACGGTTAGGAGGATTCTCACTGCAGAGTGGGGACTCAGTAGGAAGGCAGCTAGTACAATTTATAGTGGCCTATTTGTTGCATGTGCAACATTTGGTGCACCTGTATGGTACGATGTTGCCAAGACAGTTGTGGGAAGAAATAGGATTCTCTCGTGCCAGAGAATTATGCTGCAAGGAATGCTGCCACTGTGTCGTACAGTGTCAACTGAGGCTATGCAGGTCCTAGTTGGATGTCCACCTCTCGACTTGGAAGTTATGCGAATTGGTATAACATACAAGTTGAAGAGGGGGCTCCTGTTGTCCTCTTCGGACTGGGAAGAATGTGCTGGATTCATAGGAATGAACTCCAGAGATAGAAAAATAGCTTTTAGGGAAATTATTTTCGCCAAGTGGCAACAAAGATGGGATAATAGCGAAGTTGGAAGGGTAACTTTTGAGTTCCTTCCAAATGTTAGGACTGCTGTTGAACGTGACAAATTCCGGCTCTCCCTCCATGCGCATTTTTTGCTGACTGGACATGGATCTCTTAATGCATTTCTGCATAGGAGAAACTAGGCTGGCTCGGCGGACTGTGCCTGTGGGGAGAGAGAGGATTGGCATCACGGTCTTGTGCATTGTATTTTGTACATTGAGGGTAGAGATCTTGAGGCAATGGGAATCACCATGGTTGGAGATCGATGGGACTTTAGCCGCGTTCTGTTTTCTAGGGACACGGTTGATAGTTTCGAGATCTTTGCTAATGGACTTTTCCAGAGACGAAGAGAGCTCAATAGAATTTAGGATTTTTAGGATTAATGTTTAAGTTTCCTTTTTCTATTTCTTTTATTTAATTTTCCCCTTTTCTTTCCAACTTTCACTGTTACCAACAATATTTCCCTTTTATTTCTTTTCTCTTTTCAGCTTTCCTTCTTTAAATCTTGGTGTCTATGCCTGCACGGCTTCTTGCCTTAAAACGCTGTGCCCTTTTGCTGCTCAAATGCAGTCGGTTACTACCTCGACCGATTGCAGGAGATGTGAGCATTGAGGTTGCCAGGCCTCGGATTTTAAGGAATCCATCTGGAAGTGACCTTCTCGGTTGCGAAGCTCCAACGGAAGCTATATTCTGGTACCACGGGAGACAGGAGCCCCTGCTCAACTAGGTTTTCTGGCGTCTTATGACATCAACCTACTTGATGCAGCCTGTCTATGAGGTAGGCCCCCTTGTGGGAGCTTCGTGGTGGCTGTGGTTGTTCTCAAATTCGCGAGAGCTAGAAGCACACAAAATGATCTGTTATCATCTAAGATCAATTGTGTGTAAGAGGTGTTAGATAGACCTCGCCCTTCAGCAAAGGGAACAGTTATGCCTTAACATAACTGTAAATTGTACTGGAGTGGTACTTGTACTGCCCCAGGGCGCTGGCCGGCGCTTTTCCTCGGCTCTGATATTGTGGGTAGGCCCACCGGAAAATTAGGCCTTAAAAGCAGGTGTTTCCGTGAAGTCTGTTTCGATATCTGTCCATGATGTTCTGTCCGAGCCGTCGTCGGTCGGTCGGTGATGGGTGTCCTTCCATGAAGACATATACTTCGTTTTGCCCTCAAAAACTAGATTGATTTTTCCCGCTTCTGTCTCAATACCCTCAAATTCGCCATTGACACCACGCTGTGTTCTTCCCATTATGTCATCGGAAATACGCGAGAAATTGAACAGACTTTTTGAAAATAGGGCCTCTGGTGTTGACGTTGGAGTTTTGCTCTATCTTCTCAAGAACGATGTTAAAGAAATCGCATGACAGTGCATCACCTTGTCTGAATCCTTTTTTGACATCGAAAGATTCCGTAAGCTCGTTGCCAACCTTGATGGAGCAATCTGAGTTCTCCATCGTATTTTGCAGAAGCTTGGCAGGGATGCCAAAACTAGACATAGCTTTATACAGTTTTTCTCTGTAGATGCCGTCATCCGCGGCCATAATATCGATGAAAAGGTGGTGCGTATCAATTTGGAGTTCATAAAGTTTTTCCAGGATCTACAACAGAGTGAACATTTGTTGAATGGTTGATTTTCCACATTGATAAGAACCAGGCAGATTGTTGACGAAAGGCTTCGCGCTCATATTACGGCAGAAAGGATCTTATAAACGATGTTAACGAGGCCGATCTCTCTGTAGTTGGCGCAGCTTATGTATAGGATCTCCCATCTTCTGGATCGGGAAAACAATGTTGAGGTTCCATTCATCAGATATGTATTCTACCCACCATATTTCACAGATGGTTTGGTGCATGCTCCTGTCTAAGTCGTCAACTGCCGCTTTGAATAGCTCGGCAGTTGGACCACCTGCTCTAGCGGCTTTGTAGGATTTCAGCCTTGATATCGCTAACAACATCATCGATCTGACGCATTTCACTCTTTTTTCTTCTGAGGAACAGGTGTTCCTCCTTTCTTTTCTGCTCGTAGAGCTCACAAGTAACTCTTTGTATGCCCCTTGCTTGGTTGCCTACATTCTTCCTCAAACCAAGCTTAGGTGGTTGTGTGAAACCTAGCACAGCAGGCAGAGTTGGTATCTCTAACTGCTTTATGGAAATATTGCACTGCTTCTCGATGCTCGATCCTAGAGGTTACTTGTCACTTGATTGGAAAAGGATCTAATGATCTCTTGCCATAGTTGCTGCCTGACGTCGATTTTTTTTTTGCAGCATTCTCTATTTTTTCTATATTTGTTCGTTGTCGTGATATTCATACCTTGGCTACGACCGATTTGATATTGGCTTAACGGAAAGTTCGAACATCTATTATGGTGGACAAGTTTTTTTCGTCGATCACCATGTAATCACTCTGATTGACAGTTGATTAATCGGGAATTCATTCCTTTATAGATTCTGAGATGTTTGATCCACGTGCTTACAGGATTCGAAATTGATTTCTTTTTATCTTGGTAATAGATGTTACCGAAAACTTTCATTGCCAAGTTGGATGTACCACAAGGTAGCCACTTAGGACCTCTTTCATTTGTTTTAGCTAGAAACAAGGCTCCGTGAAGTGTTCGAAAAAATCTTATCTTTGAAGATGATATGAAGATCTTCAAAAATATTTAATCCAATGAAAACCGCGTTAAACTGCAAGATGATAGAATAAGTTTGTTGCTGTTTCTTAACATTGAAGAAAGAATAAATAAATAATTATAAAGAAGTTTCTTGAACATAAAAGCTTTGAGCACAACTGCAGCAAGCAAATTATGAGTTTAAAAGTATTCCCCTAAATTTGTTGCCTTGTAAACTGATAACAAATAAGGAATCCTCAAAATTGAATCAACTATTCAAATACACGGCCCAAATTGAATTTCACTTAAAACTCATTGTCTCGAAAATACAATTTCTACCCCACAATTATTTTGCGAGGCCAAACAAAACCATTTCGAATTAAAATTGTAATTCAATCAAATTACTATCTTCTTCGAGAGGACAACAACTGGAAATGTATATTTCATTGGACCCCATTTACAAAGGACATTTTATAATTGAGGGCAGAGCTTAAGAGGACATAATAGGTACTTAATGTCATTGTTCTTACTTGCGTAATTAATTATTATTTTTCCAGAGACGACGAAAAATCCGAATAAAATTATTGCTTTCGTAAATAGCATGCGAGACATAACGAACAGCAATTATTTTATAATATCATGTAATTAAAATTCATTAAGCGTTAAGTATTTCAAAAAGAAAAAACGACAAAAGGATTTGGAAATCGAGTTAAATACAATCTCAGGGCGAACAACTGAAACTTGTAATAAATCATCCAGAACGCCAGCAACAGTAGTTAACAAACGAGACAGCAAACAACCGCACCCATTTCAATGTCAAGAGTTTCATCGTTTTATTGCTGACCACTGGGCTGAACGCCAGGAGCCAGTCATTGATAACTACCACTGGTCTATAATACACAAGCAACCCCTATTTCTTGACACAAACATTTCTATTCCTCAGGCGACAACATTTTCCTTTAATGGGTTGCAAATGTACGTTTTATCAATTTGAATACTGCCATTAGTACTTTTGCATAGCTGTGTTATTTGAGAGCTTTAAACACCCATCCCCGACCTATATTTTACAAAAATTGTGGTTTCGAGTAACAAATTAACGAGGTCGTGCGGTCTTGGCTTTGGTTTTTTGGACAGATTCCAACAACATTGCTGACAACAAATTCTACATAGCTATGAGTACCTTACTTCCTTACTTACTTATGGCGGCGCTACAGTCCAGGTCGGACCAGGGCCTCACCCAACAAACATCTCCAGCCAGCTCGGTCCCTAGCTAGCTGTCTTCAATTTAGCACGCCAAGCCGGTTCAGGTCCTCTACCACCTGTGTGCTCCACCGGAGTTGCGGTCTTCCTCTTCTGCGACGTCCTTTCGGGTTGGATTCGAAGACTTTACGAGCCGGAGCATTATTTTCCATTCGCTCAACATGACCCAACCATCTAAGTCGTTGGACCTTAACTTTTCTGGCTAGGTCAGTGTCGCTGTACAGCTCGTACAGTTCTTGGTTGAATCTTCGTCTCCATTCTCCATTAATGCAGACAGGACCAAAAATCACTCGAAGAATTTTTCCCTCAAAGCAGCCCAAAGCGTTTTCATCGGATGTTGTCATGGTCCATGTCACTGCACCATACATGAAGACCGGGATGACGAGGGTTTTGTAGAGTGTCGCTTTAGTTGCTCGGGAGAGGAGTTTACAACTCAATTGCCTTCTAAGTCCAAAGAAGCAGCGATTGGCAAGAATGATTCGTCGTTTGATTTCAGCGCTGGTGTTGTTGTCTGAGTTGATAGCGGATCCCAGGTAGATAAAATCCTTAACTACCTCGAAGTTAAATCTGTCTATGTTGACGTTTGCTCCGAGACGTGCGTCGATGTTGGCAGTCCTTTCTTGTTAACTTGGTCTTGCCCTCGTTGACCGCTAGACTCTTCCTGGCATCCGTCTCAAGACTCACAAAAGCTCCACTGACATCACGCTGTGTTCCTCCAATTATGTCAATGTCGTCTGCGTATCGTAGTAGCTGGACGGACTTTTGAAAGATTGTGCCTCTGGTGTTGACGTTGGAGCTTTGCACAATCTTTTCAAGAATGATGTTGAAGAAATCGCATAACAACGCATCGCCTTGTCTAAAACCTTTTTTGACATCAAAAGCGTCCGTTAGGTTTTTTCCGACCACGATGGAACAGCGTGAGTTTTCCATTGTCATCTTACATAGACGGATGAGTTTTTCTTGGATGCCAAAACTAGATATTGCTCTATATAATTGGCCTCTATAGACGCTGTCATACGCGGCCTTGAAATCGATGAAAAGGTGGTAGGTATAGATTTGAAGTTCCTGGGTCTTCTCCAAGATCTGCTATAGGGTGAATATTTGATCGATGGTGGACTTTCCGGGTCTGAAGCCACACTGATAAGGACCTATCAGGTTGTTGACGAAGGACTTCAAACGTTCACACAGCACGGCAGACAAGATCTTATAGGTGACCGACGTTAAGGAGACTTATACCTCTGTAGTTGGTGCAGTTCAGGGGATCTCCTTTTTTGAGGATCGCGCATACGATGCTGAGGTTCCATTCATCGGTCATGTTTTCCTCCGACCAAATTTTGCAGATGAGCTGGTGCATGCTCCTAACCAAATCATCTCCAGCTGCTTTGTACAGTTCGGCGACTAGCCCGTCTGCTCCAGCGGCTTTGTTCGACTTGAGTTCAGATATCGCTATCTTCACTTCATCCATGTCGGGTTGGTGGAATTGTTGGCCTTCTGCACCCAAATTGAATGGTTCTGTATGGCTGGCGGAGTTTTGCTCGTCATCGCCATTATACAGATTGGAAAAGTGGTCTTTCCATATCTTCAGCACTGACTGCGGTTCTACTTCGATGTCCCCATGATGGTCTCTGCAAGGCTTCGGTTCGGGGTGTATACGCCTTGGAGGTTTGTTTCACCTTTTTATAGAACTTTCGAACCTCGTTCCTGATATCCTTCTATCTCATCGATCGCGTGCTTCTCATGCTCCCTTCTTTTCCTTCTGAGAAGTTTATGCTCCTCTCTCCTTTTCTGCTCGTAGAGTTTCCTTCTTTGCAGCGCCGCTTTGGATGCCTCTTTTTTAGCTGCATGTGCTCGCCGGCACTCATCGTCAAACTAGGGGTTTTCCTAGCACTTCAGAAGCGGCATCTCTAATGGCAGTTTGGCAGTGTTGCCACTGGTTGTCTTTATTTTGAACTGGCAGCAAAGGACATCTGAGGAGATTTTCAGAGACACGATCGGAAAAGGATCTATCAATCTCTTGCTATTGTAGCCGTTTGACGTCGAATTTCCTCCTAGCATTTTCGTGTGTTGGCCTTGATCGCGATATCCGCAATCGTACCTTGGCTACAACAAGGTAGTGGTCCGAGTCGATGTTGGCACCTCGGAATGTGCGGACATCTTGCATGCTTAAGAAGTGTCGTGCGTCGATCGCAATGTGATCAATCTGGTTGAAGGTTGATTGGTCATTAGATTTCCATGGTCCCTTGTGGATATCGAGATGTGGGAAACACGTACTTGCTACCATTACGTCTCGCACCTCACCGCAGCGAAGTCGATTAGCCTAAATCCGTTATAGGAGGTGGTGTCGTGTAGGCTATGTCGACCGATTATTCCACCAAAGATTTCTTCTCTACCCAGCTTAGAATTAAAATCTCCAAGGACGATTTTAATGTCATAGCTAGGGCATTGCTCATAGGTCTCTTCGAGGAGCTCGTAGAACCTGTCTTTGGTGTCTTCACCCTTTTCCTCAGTGGGGGCGTGAGCGCAGATGAGGCTGATGTTGGTGAATTTAGCCTTAATGCGGATTGTCGTGATGCGCTCGTTCACTGAGGTGAAACTCAAGACTTTCCTCCTGAGTCGAGTCCCGACTACAAATCCACATCCAAATGGACGCTGATTTTGTTCCTGGTAGCAGTCGCCGTAATAAATATCGCAGTTGTTCATTTTACGAAGGCCCGGACCATCCCATCGCATTCCTTGGATGGCAGTTATATCTGCTTTATAGCAGTCAAGGGCTTCCGTTAGTTGTTCGGCTGCACGTGGTCTGTTAAGGGACCTAACATTCCAAGTGCAAAACCGAAATTCATTGTCCTTAAACCGTTTGCGTGGGTCGTCATCATTAATTCCGTCCGTATCCGAGGCTTGTTGGTGTTTCGGAACTAAATCTTTTTCTACGTAGTCGGGAAGGCACCCCGACGTACAACCCCCAACCTGGAGTACCAGGCACTTGAAGTGACTCCAAGTACAAGAGCCGGAAAACCCCCTCCTTTTACGGCCTGGGCTTCAAATAAGTCGAAGTAGCCCATAAAGGTGTTCACCAACTAGTTCGACCTAATTGGAACTGAAGACGCCACCGTTGATTCCAAAAAAGAAATTCATCCGCTGCCGTCCCTCGTTATGATGAAATTTGCATTTCGAACTGAAAATGTTGATGAAACATTATAACATAAGGAGCTGGCTTGACCGATGAATCCTCAGTTAAATGTTGAAAGTAAAAGAATACAGTTCGGTGTAAGTGAAAAAGCTAGAACGTTACCTACTGCTAGTAGAAAGCTCTCTCAGCCTTAAATCTAAAGAATCCATTCAACTCACAGTAGAAAACGGAGAAGCGTTAATAATGCCAATGTTATGAAAATCGTTAAAGATATATCCTCTTGAAATTAACCATTAAAGTGTAATTTATGCTGAATTCACGTGGGTCCTGTGCGTCATCGAAGTAACAGTATATTGATTAAGCATGTGAAAGAGCTCATCAAGTAGGTAGCTACTTTGTACCCAGTCAACTTCAATTTTAATTTCTCCGATCGAAGCTTCCCAGAACCCTTCAATAAAAAATTATTCATTCGTAAAACAAAAACCCTTCATGACTCATGAAGCATCAATTATAGCGCAAAAATGTATATCACCATCCCTTGAAGAGCAACGCCTTTCAATATTTTCAAAATCATACCGCCATGAAAATCAAACATGACACCCTTCCCTTGAAACATTTCCATTTACTTTTTTACGCCTGCAGATTACTCCTTAGACCGCAAAAAGTTGTTACACTTTAACGATAAATTAATATACTGCCTCCAGTCAGTCTCCTCGGAAAGTGCCAATTCCGAACGCAAACTTTTCTAAAGGCACCAAATTATTGTTTTTTTGTTTTCTTTATTTTGAACATCACTGAAACTTTTTACTTTGGAAAAATCGTTCAGGTATTTCAGTGGGGTTTGAGTTTAACTGTCGCTCGTTTCGGTTGTTTTGTATTCTCAAAAGAGACACTTTTTTTTGTTAAGTTTAAGTTTCTCCAAAAAGTCGTTCAAGATAATTACTTTTGACAACTTTTATCGATACACTTCTGTACCTGCTGGCTGGTGTTGTGTGGGTAGAGACTTATTTAGGGAAACAATAATTTGGGAAAGTTTCAGGTTCAGGTGAAAATGATTTTTCATGGGCGGGTGGATTATGGTAATCAGATTGCGGGCAATTTTCATCTCTTTGTAAGAACACAAGAAGGTGAGTTGAAAGTTATGGTTGATTTCGGAAACAGGAACGTTTGTTATTTGAGTAATCTACTGGTTCAGAGTGCTTAATTGTACAATGTAAACACTTGTGGTAATTTAGAGCGTCACGAACGTGTCGGTCTTGCATTAAATAAATCGACCGACGGGCTGACCGACTTCCTATCACCTCTTGATCTCAACAGATCAACATACAATATTAAATCACAGTCTGGGACATATCGATCATATATAGGGCACGTTCCCTCACATATGACCTTCAGCGCATTGCAACTAACCACTCTTCATCTTATTACACCGCATTCTAGCGATCTCCGGATGGTCCAACCAAATCACATGGTCATCCAGTCGGCACAAACACACAATCCAACATTTTAAACTTTCTCCTTTCTGAGGAGCAAATGTCGACCCTGACCACTATCTAATAGTGAAGAAACAACAAGAGAACACGTGCTGCCCAAAGAAAGAAGTTCAACATCGGTTGTCTTAGTAGAATTCCAAAACGCCCTTTGAGAGATACACCGCCGTATTCCAAAATGCAGCAGACATCAACACCCTGTTGAACCAGTATCGCGAAATAGTTAAAAATGGAGCCAAGACCACCATAAGTTCATACCATCACCGCTGGGTATGATGATGAATGTACAATACTGAAAAGAGAGGCAGAAAATGCACGTACGCAGATTAAGCAGATGCTGCAACGGAAAACAAGAGCAGCAAGAGAAAAGCACCGAACAAAAAGAAGAAATGCAAAAAGGACTCTGCGAAGGAAAAAAAGACCTTCCGCAGCTTCTTAGCACTCAAAGAGTTATGTTTCAAAAACAGCACCCGACATTTCGAAGCAATTAGCTTCTTCTTCTTGTTTCAGAACCGGTTTACAGGCTCTTCGAAACAGTGAATCACAGAGATTTGTAGATGTTTTCAAGCAGCCCTTCCAGCAGCTCTTGAATGCGCATAAAGGCGAGCGACCCAATGATGAAAGAGAAGCGAGACCAGTCAATGAAGACCCAGTCGCAGTGCCCAGTACAGCAGAGGTAGAAAGAGCTATCCTTAAGCTTTAAATAACAAGTCCGCCAGGTCGGATGACATACCGAGCTGCGGAGGAGGAGTTTTGATGAACCCACATGCACCGAAAACTCCATGCTGTCTTGTATCGTTAAAGCGAGATAAATCTTCCCTGCCACTGTCCATGAGTGGCACTTGCATCAATGAGACCGAACATCTCGAGATGCTCGGTGCATCACTTGTAATGAAACGTATTCATTACATATATTAATTTCGTTTTGTATATGAATTTGAATTCTAAATTTATAATTCATAGTTTGATTTTGTTCAAAAATCAATAAAGGAACAATAAAATTTCAATAAAATCGGAGATCTTTCGAATATAAAATATACAGGTAGAAATACCTAAATAAAATAGAAAGACTCTCATTAAGTTTTTGAAAAAGGGGCTAGTCCAAAGTTGACGTGGACATAGCAACTTAAAACAGTGTACGACTGCTGTCACTCAGTCTGTGATTACAGTGTACGACTGCTGTCTCAGTCTGTGATAAAGTGTACGACTGCTTCCTCAGTTTGTGATAAAGTGTACGACTGCTTCCTCAGTCTGTGATTACAGTATACGACTGCTGCTCTCAGTCTGTGATTACAGTATACGACTGCTGCTCTCAGTCTGTGATTAGAGTATACGACTGCTGTCTCAGTCTGTGATTACAGTATACGACTGCTGTCTCAGTCTGTGATAAAGTGTACGACTGCTTTCTCAGTCTCTAATAAGAATTGACCTGTTGTTTCACACTATTACTAATTATTGTTACACTTAATTAACCGTTCCTGTTAAATATTGTTGCACTTAACTTATTACCAGTTCCTGTTAAATATTGTTACCAGTTCCTGTTAATTATTGTTACATTTAACTTATTACCAGTTCCTGTTAAATATTGTTACCAGTTCCTGTTAAATATTGTTACATTTAACTTATTACCAGTTCCTGTTAAATATTGTTACACTTAATTGATTATCCTTCCTGTTAAATATTGTCACTACCAGTAATTGTTAAATATTGTTGAAACCAATTGTTATATAATGTTGACACTTCTATTATAAATAATGTACATAATATTTAATTAATGAATAATAAATCTTATAATCAATATTTATAGAAAACCAAAGTTTTATTGCTTCTTTGGTAAAGAACCCTGGAACCGGTGAGTTACCCCAGCCTTTGATAAAAAGCAAAAGGTTTGAGGTTTCTCGAGAGAAACACACTCTTACAAATTGGCGCCCGAGCAGGGACTATTTTGAAGTTCGTCAATTCCGACCGCTGTTGAACGTAGAAGCATTATCAACCGTGATTTTAAGAAACTTCAAAAAGTTCCACCGAATAAGATCCAGAAAACCGGTACTAACTTATGTCTAAACGAATCGTTAGACCAACTGATATTCCAATAAGAAGAAGTAATCGAATAAAAGAGAGACAACAGAAAATCATGTCGAAAAACCAAGAAACTAATCCTGAAACTACAACAAGTCAATCTGAACCGAGTCTTTTGGTCACCAATATGGAAGACTCTTGTTATAAAGAAGATATTATAGGATGGATTTTTCTTTTATCCAAGAAAGAAATAATTGAGCAAATGTCCAAACAAAACATGGATACAAGTGGATCTTTGGCCATGTTAAGGAAAAGAACAAGAGAATTTATTAACGACTCGCTAAATGCAATATCCACCAGAGAGCTATGGGTAGAAATTCAAGAAATCGTAAGAGATAGATTGGAATCTGACGATGAGGAAGTTTCATCACATCCAAGTTCTGAAAATCATGTCACGAACCAACCAAGAATCGAACCCGTTAGTACTGCTATCAGACCAGAAATAACTGAGAATTTGTTATTGCCACCAAATACACATCACCGTATAATTCAATCATCAGACCCTGTACATCATGATGCCGAGGTCATGAACACCGTGAGAAAATGGAATCTTCATTTTGATGGATCAGGGAAAGCGAACGAATTTTTAGAAAGAATCAACGAATTGATAAAATGTTATGCGATTCCACCAGACCAAATCCCAAGAACACTCCCAGAAATATTCCGAGGACCAGCTCTCGAGTGGTTCAGAATTCATAGGGAGGAATTTCAAACATGGGATGCGTTTCAAAAAGCATTCCTCAAATACTATTTACCACCTCGTTACATAAATAAATTGGAAGATGAAATAATGAGGAAAAGGCAAGGACCTAGGGAAACAGTTAAGGATTTTATTCGAAGCATGGAATACCTTATACGACAACACCCTAAAATGAAAATTTCAGAAATGTTTGACAGAATTTACGACAGTCTTCGAACAGAGTACCGTCTTCACATCCGAAGAAGAGATTTTCATTCGCTCGAAGAATTAATCGAACTAGCAGAAGAACTAGAATTCGTTAGAACAGAAGAACGCAACCAGAGACCAGTATTTAATTCCAACACACAGGTAAGGAATCCTCGACCCGGTCTGAACACTAATGTCAATCCATTCAGAGCAACTAATTCAGTACCATACGATCGATCCACTCACTGTTGGCACTGCAAACAAAGAGGACACCAGCAACAGAATTGTAACCGACCATTCCGACTATTCTGTTCATTCTGTGGGGAAGATGGAAGATTGACCAAAGATTGTTCCTGCCATACAGACCAAAGAATCCAACAGAATAGAATCAATAGAACTGCAACCATCAACAATGGATCTGAGACAGAATGCGTTAAGAAATATCGAATTAGACAACATTGCTCTTTAATGAACCGAAGATGGAGAAAAACGAAGTCGACCAGACAAAATTTTCAAAATACAAGTTTCCAAGCCCCGAAACACGTTATTACCGAAAGTTGTGAAGAAGATCCCAGGTATTTCATTCCCATAAGAATTGGAGGTGAAGAATTCCAAGCTCTTATTGATACTGGTTCTACCAAATCATTCATCGGTACAGCAATTAGAGAGAAACTCAATAATATACCAGTAAGGATTGCACCCATGGAAATACGGTTAGCCGATGGTAATCCATTAAAAACGAACGAACATTATTATATTGATGTTAATTACAAGGGCAAACAAATTTGTGGAGAAATAACATTCTTAGAAGAACTTGCTCAAGACGCCATCATAGGAATGGATTTTCTTAACCAGGTTGGCTTTTCCATATCAATGGCGGATAGCGAGATTATAGAACGTGACACTCTACAACCCTGTATAAAAGAAAGATGTAACATCATCAATAAGGAAGAATCGCTCGATAAACAGGAAGAAATATTAAAGAACTTTCTTGCATATGAACTAGCACTATTTGAATCAATAAAAAGCCCTTCAACAATCACCGAACATCGAATCCGATTGACTACCGACCAACCATTCAAACAAAGGTACTATCCAAGGAATCCAGCAATGCAACAAGTTATCAACGACGAAATAAATCAATTACTGAAAGATGGTAGGATTGAACCATCCAATAGTCCTTATAGCTCTCCAATAGTATTAGTCAAGAAGAAGGATAATTCATGGAGATTATGCGTGGATTTCAGACAACTCAACGAAATCTCAGTCAAAGATGCATATCCACTTCCGTTAATTCAGGCCATATTAGACAAACTAAGAGGAGCTAAATTTATTTCTACAATTGATTTAAAACAAGGATATTGGCAAATACCTTTAGAAAAAAATTCCCGTGCTTATACCGCCTTTACAGTTCCAGGAAGAGGACTATTCCAATGGAAAGTTATGCCTTTCGGTCTACACTCTGCTCCAGCTACCTTTCAACGTGCCTTGGACTCTGTCATTGGTGTTGACATGGAAAGTTATAGTTTCGCGTATCTAGATGATATTATCATCATAAGTAAAACATTCGAGGAACACCTTCAACACTTAAGAGAAACATTCAGTAAATTAAGATCGGCTAACTTAAAAATAAACCCTAACAAGTGTGAATTTGGAAAAAAAGAACTCAAATATTTAGGCCACGTAGTCAGCCAAGAAGGTATCCAGACCGATCCAGGAAAAATTGCTGCTGTAAAAGAACTTAATCCACCCACGAATGTCAAAGAACTCCGAAGAATTTTAGGCATAACGTCATGGTATCGAAGATTCATACAAGATTTTTCCACACTTGCCGCACCTTTAACCAAACTATTAAAAAAAAATAAAAAATGGAATTGGACTCAAGAACAGGAAAGAGCATTCAACGAATTGAAAGCAAGACTCACAGAAGCTCCTATTTTAATGTGTCCAAATTTTGAGGAACCATTTTTTTTAGAAACAGATGCTAGCCAAGAAGGATTAGGTGTGGTATTATCACAAAAGATAGACGACGCAGAAAAAGTAATAGCTTATGCAAGTCGAACATTAACAGATCTTGAAAAAAAATACTCCGTAACTGAACTTGAATGTCTAGCAGTTCTCTGGGGCATTCAAAAGATGAGACCGTATCTAGAAGGATACCATTTCACCGTCATAACCGATCACCAGGCACTTAAATGGCTCCATTCTTTGGAAAACCCATCGGGAAGACTAGCACGTTGGGCGATTCAACTACAACAATATGATTTCACAATTAAATATCGCAAGGGTGCCCTGAATGTTGTAGCTGACGCATTATCCAGAAATCCGCTTCCAATTGAAACCACTGACTTTCTCGCCGCCTGTATAGATGAAAAACCGGACTGGGTTTTACGTCAACAAAAACTTGTTTCAACACAACCAGATAGATTTCCTGAATATCGCCTACAGGGAGACAAACTTTTTAAGAAGATATCATCAGCAAAACCACTATCAAAACCAGACTGGAAACTATGCGTTACCAAACCAAACCAACTTGAAATCATAAAGAATCATCATGATGCCATCACGGCAGGACATTTAGGTATTGCGAAAACAATCGACCGAATATCAAGATTATATTATTGGCCAGGTATGACTAGAGACATAGCCAAATATGTCCGTCAATGCACAATTTGTAATAAATACAAAACATCACAACAAAAGCCGAGCGGTGAAATGCACAGCATGGAAGTAAATGAACCCTGGGAAGTTGTTTGTATCGATTTTATTGGACCCCTACCTCGTTCAGCTAAAGGCAACACGGTAATGTTAGTAATGACAGATAAGTTCATCAAATGGGTAGAAGCCGTACCCCTTCGGAACGCAAACACCAAAGGAGTAATCAGATCATTAAGAGAACGGATACTCTATAAGTTTGGCATTCCAAAAATTATTTTATCTGACAACGGAACTCAGTTCACCAGTCACCTTTTCACTGATTTCTTAAATGAACTAGGAATTAAGCAGAGATTAACCGCACCATACACCCCACAGGAGAACCCAACTGAACGAGTAAATCGCGTCATCAAAACAATGATTGCACAATACGTTCAAGAAAATCATCGTAATTGGGACGAATACATACCTGAACTAACCTTTGCAATCAATACCAGTCAACACACTACAACAAATGTTTCACCTGCTATGCTTAATTTTGGAAGAGAACTACGCATACCTAATCAACCAGACAATTCCATGGAACAAGACACGCTAAATGAAAATTTCTCCATAAGACAAGAAAGGATGAAAAACTTATTTCAGTTTGTACAACAAAACACAAAAAAAGCCAATGAGAAACAAAGAAAATACTACAACTTACGACGAAGAAAATGGAAACCGAACATTGGAGAAAGGGTATACAAGAAAAATCGAGTATTATCTTCAGGGGTAAATCATTTTACAGATAAATTCGCCCCGAAATACGATGGTCCATTTAGAGTAGTAAAATTCATTTCACCTGTGATCGTAATTTTACACAAAGAAGGCGAAAAAGGAAGAAAGAGAAAAGAATATCGAGCACATATTCAAGATTTAAAAAATTGTCAAACACATGAAAATTATTTCATTAGATCGCCAACTATTCAAGAAACAAGATCGTCCGCTCCAAAACAGGAAGAAAAAAATAAACAAGCCATACAAATGGAAAAATCAGAAGCCCCCTCTCCATTTATTCGCCAACGAACAGCTCCAGCAAAATTAAGGCCTTCGAAAAAAATTGGAAATCCTGTCAATCGAAGAGATTAAGCCTCCGACGCCGATCAAACAACAAATGGCAATAATAAGGAAAATGAGGGAGGAAGCGAAGAAAATTTATCAAAAACAAACACATCAAATTACCAATCCAACAACAAGTCCCGACGATTTGGACATTTTGGAAATAAATCCAAAAAGCCCAACGACCAGCAAAGAAACAGTGAAAGCTTCAAAATGTCTTAAGAAATCGCTTGGACCGCCAGAAGACCCGTTTAAAGGAATTCAGGTTACCAAACACTTCCTATTCCGAAAAGATTTGACTAGACAAAGATTTTTTATAAAAAAATCTTTTGGGAAGATACATGTGAAGAAAAACAAAAAAATCGTTATACTGACATTCCATAATAAAACGAAGGTAATTAAGATTTAATTTTAATTACATTGGTATTCATGTTGTTAAATGTTAACTAATATATGTTGAGAATAAAAATTAGATGAACCGAATCATAATTTTTAAATACCACCGATTGGACATCGTTGGAAGGGTCCATTCACATTTTTTTTTACCTCTCTTACAAATTCCAGACGAGAAGGTTCTCGTATTCAAGGAAGGAGGGGAATGTAATGATACAAATTCATTACATACATAATATATACTTGTTTTGTTTTGACGATGTTAAGACTTTCTAGACGAGAAGGTTCTCGTCTGCGAAGAAGGAGGAGAATGTAATGAAACGTATTCATTACATATATTAATTTCGTTTTGTATATGAATTTGAATTCTAAATTTATAATTCATAGTTTGATTTTGTTCAAAAATCAATAAAGGAACAATAAAATTTCAATAAAATCGGAGATCTTTCGAATATAAAATATACAGGTAGAAATACCTAAATAAAATAGAAAGACTCTCATTAAGTTTTTGAAAAAGGGGCTAGTCCAAAGTTGACGTGGACATAGCAACTTAAAACAGTGTACGACTGCTGTCACTCAGTCTGTGATTACAGTGTACGACTGCTGTCTCAGTCTGTGATAAAGTGTACGACTGCTTCCTCAGTTTGTGATAAAGTGTACGACTGCTTCCTCAGTCTGTGATTACAGTATACGACTGCTGCTCTCAGTCTGTGATTACAGTATACGACTGCTGCTCTCAGTCTGTGATTAGAGTATACGACTGCTGTCTCAGTCTGTGATTACAGTATACGACTGCTGTCTCAGTCTGTGATAAAGTGTACGACTGCTTTCTCAGTCTCTAATAAGAATTGACCTGTTGTTTCACACTATTACTAATTATTGTTACACTTAATTAACCGTTCCTGTTAAATATTGTTGCACTTAACTTATTACCAGTTCCTGTTAAATATTGTTACCAGTTCCTGTTAATTATTGTTACATTTAACTTATTACCAGTTCCTGTTAAATATTGTTACCAGTTCCTGTTAAATATTGTTACATTTAACTTATTACCAGTTCCTGTTAAATATTGTTACACTTAATTGATTATCCTTCCTGTTAAATATTGTCACTACCAGTAATTGTTAAATATTGTTGAAACCAATTGTTATATAATGTTGACACTTCTATTATAAATAATGTACATAATATTTAATTAATGAATAATAAATCTTATAATCAATATTTATAGAAAACCAAAGTTTTATTGCTTCTTTGGTAAAGAACCCTGGAACCGGTGAGTTACCCCAGCCTTTGATAAAAAGCAAAAGGTTTGAGGTTTCTCGAGAGAAACACACTCTTACACACTGACCACTTTTTGTGGAACGAGCACATATGCGAAGTCACCAAAAATGCCGCAAGATGTTTCGGTTTCTT
The DNA here is from genome assembly GCA_943590905.1 of Sphaerophoria taeniata. Classification (NCBI taxonomy): domain Eukaryota; kingdom Metazoa; phylum Arthropoda; class Insecta; order Diptera; family Syrphidae; genus Sphaerophoria; species Sphaerophoria taeniata. The sequence goes on from OX016540.1 coordinate 202,759,276, forward strand.
AAAACGATGCACGAAATTGTGTTCCCCTTCTGATCTGGCTACCATCTACAAAACCTACATACGTCCTAAGCTTGAATACAACTCTCACGTTTGGGCTGGTGCTCCAGTGACGTACTTAAGTCTTCTGGACAGTATCCAAAAAAGAGCATTCAAAACGATTGGTGACAATACCATCATTGAGTCATTTACATCTCTCGAACATCAGCGTAATGTGTCATGCTTCACCCTATTTTACCGTTTCTTCAACGGTATATGCTCTAGTGAAATAGCCAGTTGCATTCCTCGCCTTAAGATATTCAACCGTAACACACGCGCCTCCAGAAACACCCATCAGTTCATTCTCGAGCCCAACTTGGGTCGTACGGTCATGTTCAGAGAATAGTTCCTTAGCCGTAATACGCAAACGTGGAACTCTTTTCCACACCCTGTCTTCCCCAGTCAGTGTTCAAGAATTCAAGACCAATGCTTACCGACACTTCATCCTTAACCCTCCTGCGTCTATCTCATTTTCCGTACAAATTAGTATCGAAGCAATCTTTCGATATTTGGTATCGGTATCGAAACAAAAGTTCTTGGTATCAAGTTTAACGGGACGAGATCTGGTTCCTAAAAGAAAAACAAGCAAATAGCGTATCGAATTTCAGTTTTGTGGGCTGATTTGTTTCTTAAATAGTTCGATAGGCATACCCAATTAAGTTTTCGTTTTTGAAACAAGCAAGGCATGGAGCGTTAAAGTTTAAACAACTTTTTTTTGATAAGAATGTATTTATTGACAAATCGGTACAAAAGTGACAAATTTCTTCTCTTTATCGTGAATTCTGAAGTAGAACTTTGCGCAACCAGAATTTTTCCAAAGAAGCAACGCAGTTTGTTAAGACCTGTCAAGCGTTTCAACTATACGAAGTTTACTTTCTTATCGGTTTTTTCTGCGGTTGGCTGGTGGATATTGATCAACAGGATTACAAGGTGTAATGACGTGGACGACAAGACATTCTAGCCAGCTGATTGGAGTCAGTGAATTGTTATGGATCACTGTAATGTCTTTTTGATGTAGCAATTTTGTAGTGGTAATCCAATTCAGCTTCAACATTCTTGCGAAAATTCGAAAAAAGATGTTTTTGAAACATTAATAAACTACAGCTTATCTTTGAATTAAAAACATTACAGCCTTATTTATTAGATTCTCCTTATACACCTCTATACAGTATTATAGCTATGCTATGAATAGGCTCTTATGTTACGTTGAATAAATTCTTATTTATAAAAAATTGTTCCACATAGCATAGTTATGTTAGATCTCTGTCAAAAAAAGTACCAAAACGACGTTGATCTACTACATTCGAAAGAAATTTGAATTAAAAAAATGTATAATTTCCTGTCAACAGGAAACAACAGGTTGTTGTTTTTGAATACAAAAAAAAAAAAAAAATAAAAAAATGCTCATTGGGTCAAACCGTTATTTTATAAATGTCTTGCCCTCGGGAAAGCGAATTCATGTGATGCACAACACTGCTAAATTGGTATGGTATTTTTAGTTGCTGACAAGACTCAAATAAATTCCAAATTTCTTTGACAGATTATGATAATAATTAATAATTTTTGTTTTATTGACGTGAGAATTCTGACACATACGTATTATAGTACCTTAAAATAAGCTTAATACAACCCTAAACGTTTGTTTAGCTTATTCAATCCCTATGAAGTGTAGCTAAAACTTTATAAATAAGGATTTTCCTTATACCGGCATTATAAGTCTTATAATAAGTCTATGTTCGGTTTATAAATAAGGCTTATAATATTTAAATTTAAAATTTCTTATATCTATTAAAAGTCATTTTTCTAAATGGGGCATCACCACCTGCACCCCCACCCCAGCCAACATCGCAATTGCATTTCTTGTATTTCAATATTAAAATATTACTGCAAAGGGAATGTTTTTTTTTCGTTGGCGAACCACATGCATGTAAACTATATGACTTGTATATTTTTTTCTGTTTTCCGCATTGCGCCCTCCCTATTCCCAGCGTATCGAGGAATTTATCGATTAAATAAATAACTTCGCTCGGAGGCACATACCACCTTCCTTCAAGATATTCATTTTGGTAAATTAAAGCTGTTTGGGGCTTGAGGGTAACTGAGTGAGAATGGTTACTCGAGGATTATACATTTCTCTTACCAAAGACCTTGTTTTGGGTGAAGGAAACATTTTCGCATTTAAATAAGATATGTATATTGTAAATTCATGTTTGCATATTTTTATACAAAAAACACTTAGATAGGTATGTCACACGGGTGCGTCAAATGGTAGATAACAGTGCACTCATGAGGACCCAAGGGTCCTCAACAACCTCTGTCTACCAAGTCCTACTCTCACCTCCACGTGGTGACCACCGGGTGTCTAGTACCTCTGCTGGAGATAGGATGAAAACCCCTATGGAAGGCTTTGGCGACAGCTAACGAGAGAGGGCGGGGAGAGTGTTTTCCACTGAGGCACTACTCCTTTTTTCCAGGCGGCGGCGGCGGCGGAGGAATTCCCAGGACGGAGTCAACGGTGGCGTCTACAGTTCCAGTTAGGTTGAACTACTCAGTGAACACCTTATACGGGCTACTTCGACATATTTGGAGCTCAGGCCGATAAGGAGCGGTTATCCGGCTCTTCGCCCTTGGAGTTTAAACAAGGACCTGGCCCTCGAGGTTGGGGGTCGTGCTTTGGGGTGACTTCCCAATCACATAAAGAAAAGCTAGTTGCGAAGCATCAACAAGCCTCGGATACGGACGGATTTACTGATGACGAACCATGCAAACGAAATAAGGACAACGAGATTCGGATCTGCACGTGGAATGTTAGGTCCCTTAACAGACCACGCGCAGCCGAGCAACTAGCGGAGGCCCTAGACCGTTATAAAGCGGATATAACCGCCATCCAGGAAATGCGATGGGATGGGCCGGGCAAAAGGAAGATGAAAAACTGTGATATCTACTATGGCAACTGCTACAAAGAACAACAACAGCGTCTGTTTGGATGCGGCTTTGTCGTTGGAGGCAGGCTTAGGTCGCATGTCCTAAGCTTCAGAGCTGTCAACGAGCGCCTCACGACAATCCGGATAAAGGCTAAATTCGGCAACATAAGCCTAATATGCGCTCACGCCCCCACAGAAGAGAAAGATGACGACACCAAAGACAAGTTCTACGAGCTCCTTGACAAGACATACGAGCAATGCCCTAGCTTCGACGTAAAAATAGTCTTAGGAGATTTTAACGCCAAACTAGTAAGAGAGGACATCTTTGGTGGAACAGTCGGAAAACACAGCCTGCACGAAAAAACTTGCGATAACGGATTCAGGCTTATCGATTTTGCAGCGGGACGAAATATAGTAGTAGCAAGCACACGATTCCCACATCTCAACATCCACAAGGGAACATGGAGGTCTCCAGACCAATCAACTGTCAACCAGATTGATCATATTGCGATCGACGCAAGACACTCTTCAAACATTATTGATGTCCGAACCTTCCGAGGGGCCAACATCGACTCGGACCACTACCTCGTTGTAGCCAAGGTAGTGCAGCGGATATCTCAACCAAAGCCAAAAACAGGAAGTGTTAGAAGAAAGTATAACGTCGGACGGCTACTATCGCAAGAGATCGCCAGATCCTTTCCCGACCGAGTGTCAAGTAACCTCAGAAGAAGTCCGCTACAGCCAGCATCGAGTATTGAGAACCAGTGGCAGAATTGCCAGAAAGCCATTAGGGATGCTGCCTCTGATGTGCTGGGTTTCACACAGCCACCAAAACGAAACCCCTGGTTTGATGAAGAATGTAGGCAGGTGCATGCAGCTAAGCAAGAAGCATACAAAGCAGCGCTGCACAGGAAGACGAGATCAGCTCGGGAGCTCTGCGAGCAGAAGAGGAGAGAAGAACACAAGCTTTTCAGAAAGAAAAAGAGAGAGCATGAAAAGCGATCTTTCGAGGATATTGAGAGACTAAAAAACAGGAATGAGGTTCGGAAGTTTTACCAAGAGGTAAAACGAAAGACTCAAGGTTACCGAGCACGAACTGAGGCCTGTAAAGACCAACAGGGTAATATCGTAGTAGAGTCACAGTCAATGCTGAGGATATGGAAGGACCACTTCTGCAGACTGTACAACGGCGATGACGAATCAAATTCCGCTGTCAGGCAGAATGAACCATTCAATGAAGACGACGCAAGCCAAGATTTCCGTCTACCCGACCTTGAAGAAGTGAAGATAGCAATATCTAAGCTTAAGAACAACAAAGCCGCGGGAGCTGACGGCATCACTGCCGAACTCTTCAAAGCAGCCGGCGATGACTTGGTTAGGAGCATGCACCGACTCATCTGCAGAATATGGTCGGAAGAAAGCATGCCCGATGAATGGAACCTCAGCATTGTTTGCCCGATCCTGAAGAAAGGAGACCCTCTAATCTGCACCAACTACAGAGGCATCAGCCTCCTAAACATCGCCTATAAGATCTTTTCTGCAGTACTATGTGAACGTCTGAAGCCGTTTGTCAACAATCTGATAGGTCCATATCAGTGTGGCTTTAGACCAGGAAAGTCCACCATCGATCAAATTTTCACATTACGGCAGATCCTGGAAAAAACTCAAGAACTCCAAATCGACACCTACCATCTTTTTATCGATTTCAAGGCCGCGTATGACAGCATCTATAGAGAAGAACTGTATAAAGCCATGTCCAGTTTTGGCATCCCTACAAAACTCATCCGCCTGAGCAGGATGACAATGGAGAACTCGCGCTGCTCCATCAAAGTCGGTAACGACCTCATCGACGCCTTCGATGTCAAAAAAGGCTTTAGACAAGGTGATGCACTGTCATGCGATTTCTTCAACATCATATTGGAACGAATAGTGCAGAATTCCCACGTCAACACTAGAGGCACTATCTTCCAGAAGTCTGTGCAACTACTCGCGTACGCTGATGACATTGATATCATTGGGAGAACACAGCGTGATGTCAACAGTGCTTTTGCGAGTATACAGACAGAGGCTGAAAAAATGGGTTTAGCGGTCAATGAGGGCAAAACAAAGTATATGCTGTCATCTAGAAAGGACACCCAACACCGACGTCTTGGACAAAACGTAACGATAGACGCATATAATTTCGAGGTAGTTAGGGACTTTGTATACCTTGGCTCCGCTATCAATACGGACAACGACATCAGCGCCGAGATCAGACGAATAATAACTCTTGCTAATCGCTGTTTCTTTGGGCTAAGAAAGCAATTGAGTAGTAAAGCCCTCTCCCGAAAAACTAAGGTGACGCTCTATAAGACCCTCATCATCCCCGTTCTGCTATATGGTGCAGAAGCATGGACCTTGTCAAAAACGGATGAGAGCGCACTTGGCCGTTTTGAGAGAAAGATTCTACGTAAGATCTATGGTCTTGTCTGCATAAACGGTGAATGGAGGAGAAGATTTAACGACGAATTGTACGGGCTGTACAGCGACACTGACTTAGCTAAAAGAGTGAAGGTCCAAAGACTCAGATGGCTCGGTCACGTGGAGAGGATGGACACCAATACTCCGGCCCGTAAAGTCTTCGAATCCACCCCAGAGGGAAGACGCAGTAGAGGAAGACCAAGGCTCAGGTGGCGCGCGCAAGTTGAACACGACCTCAACCAACTCGGCGTGCGAAACTGGAGACAGCGAGCTAGGGACCGAGCTGGCTGGAGAGGTTTGTTGCTTGAGGCCCAAGTCCACCCCGGACTGTAGCGCCACCTTAAGTAAGTAAGTAAGGTATTAGACATCTGCAACGAGTGGCTTGAAACTACGTCCAAGCCGTTCTGTATTTTTTCAAATACACTATTCGCAGTACTCACTGCTTGAATTCCAAATCAAATGACTCATTTCCTGATATCAAAACAATAGAATAGTGTATTTGTTCGAAACGAATACACCACTTGATTTTTTTCTCAAATGCATCGAATACAGCGAGTTTATATCGAACACACCGAATGCACCGAATACACCGAATCAAATTCAAAACACGTGAATGAAATAAAAAAGAAACAAAAAAGCAGTTGTACATCACAAACTGAGGGAAATTTTTGGTGTGGTTAAGAAAAGTTAAGAGCGTTTCAGACAGTGATCACTTATACCAAGATTGGAAACCTTGCTGTCAAAGTGACATTTGCCTACAAGCTGAGGGTCCAGGTTAGCTGAAACAGTATGTGTGTAATACAAACTTAAGGGGCCAGGTTAGCTGTAAGAGTATGCGTGTTTTTGTAATAAAGATACAGTTGCCTACATAATAAAAAGCAAGTGAGCTGCAAGAGTATGTGTGCATGAAAAAAATAACTTTTGCGGTATTTGGAGGGTAAAACGTAGGTAGGTTTCCAATCTTGTTATAAAGTGATCACTGGTTTCAGATGTCTTAACCTTTAAACAAGGTACATACTCGACCATCAAGGTCAAGGTCAATAAAGAAAGTAGAAATGTCAGGCTCCAGGTCAGACTCCATTTAAGCTACAAAACGAACAATGAACATTATTAATTCATATTTATGCAAGTCCTTGCACTCAGTGTGTTAATATCTGTGCTGTTTGTATATTTTGTATTTTTCCCAATTCGTTCAATAAGTCAAACTAAGGCCGTGTGCGAATTCAGTTAAAAATGGGTTAAAACTTGACGTTTGGTTAAATTTTGACACTTCGCTTTGAATAAAATTATTAGACTAGCTGCGGAGCAGGTTAAAATATGACAGTAGTGGTTAAAAATTCATTCATTTTTATTTTTTAACCACAATTCATCCAATTCGCACACGGCCTAAAAAGCGACACCAAACAGTGCGTATTTGATTCTATAAATACTCGGTGTATTCGCTGTATTCGGTGTTTTTTTAACTGTTAGGCTTGTTCTGTTCTATTTGATTCAAGCATTCAAGCTTTGGAGAGAAACCAAGCAGTGTATTCGTTCTATTATAAAGGGATCGAATGGTGTGCAGTGTTTGTTTTTAAGAATAGTGTATTCATTTTTAGTGTACACTACTTTCTATGCATGTAACAAACAGAATACACTGCAGTACTGTACTTGGTCAGTGACGGCAAATGAATGTATTCATGCAGACCTCTATAAGGTATGTCACACGGATGTGAATATTGTTTTTAAGTATTAAAAAGTCCTTGTGGCGAGCAGCTGCACATAAATCAATTTACAGTTACGTGAGTACATTGTTGAAGTATATGTAGATACTGTGATGCTTGTTTTCAAAGGCTGAGGTATGCTCAGTCTGTCCAGGGTGTTCTCGACTAAGCACCTCACGTCGAGTTGAAAATTCCAACCAAATAATACAACCAACCTTCACTATTGAGTCTAACTGAGTTTTAGATCAGGTCTCTTTTACAAAAATTAGCTTACAATCAGGGGCGATTCCTCATAGTAACCAAGTATATCGGCGGTAAACCAAGAATTTCAAAAAATAAATGTATTTTCAGATATTTAATATTCTTCCGCAAATCAACAGTTCAAAAATTTATAGTTTCAAACACTTTAATAAATGCCTGAACACAAAAAAAAAAAAGTTTAGCGCAAAAAAAAGCGATTCCCTTTGAACCAGAACGTGGCATACACAAGAAATAACTTGTGCAGAAAATCTATTTGATACACCGCTTTGCTACCGTAAACAATTGCGGTTACTATTTTCATACAATCTTCAAAAACAGTAGACACAAACATTCCAATAAACGCATGTAAAAATAAAGAGAAGGTTAAGCGCAAAAAAAAGCGATTCCCTTCCCTTTGATGAGAATTTGGCATACACAAAAAATCTCTGATACCGTAAAAATTTGCGGTCACTATTTGCATACAATCTTCAGAGAGAGATAGACGCATACATTCCACTAAACGCCTGTAAAAATAAAGAGAAGGTTGAGCGCAAAAAAAAGCGATTCCCTTTGACTGAGAAGGCACACAGATACACATTTTTAACTCTTAAGCAACTTTCGTATTCGTGGTCGTAGTTGTAGTGTTTCTAATGTTTCTATATCAATTAGCACGACGACGTACGATGACGCACGTGTTCGCCAACACGAAACGATTATGCTCATAGTCGCTGTTTTGATTTAGGTAAATCAATTTCTTCATTTTGAGTATTTAGTACATAATTCCTCTTATTTATGTACCTATACTCAAATCTTAAATAATATATTAAAGCCGATTGTTTACGGCTTTATTTAGATGACAAATTTTCAGTTTTTGACGTTTTTTATGTTTAAGATTTTTAAGACCTTGAAATATGTATTTTAAGTATACTTAAGAATAGTCATAAAATGAAAACTTACCGTCAAAATAAAGCGGTAAACAAACCAAATAATAAAGATGCCTTTAAGATTTGATAATAAATAAGGCGGATTATGTACATTCTAATTAGATATTCTTATTCGGGTCGCACGTACTTGCCCATGTCTTCAACAGCGGGGTATTAATATAAAATATTAAGAAACTCAAAAAAGGTTTTGTTCTTAAACTGAAAATTTCAATTGAAAAAGAGTTTTCTAGTATAAAATTTAAATTTATGAAAAATTTTTGTTTTGAAAATCGTTAGAGCGATTTTGTTTTTTTTTTTTTTAATAATTTTGTATTAATCAAATTTTTTGAAAATTCTTGAAAAATAAATTTGGCATGTCAGTTTTTAGGTTTTATAAAGATACATGTGAAATCTGGAATTTTGAAAAAAAAGCAAACAAAAATTTTTAATATTGTGAAATAAAAAAAAATATTGTTTTTCGTTGATCAATCAAGAAGAACATAGAGAACAAAAAACAAACATTGTCGATTTTTGCTCAACAAAATTGAATGGCTACTAAGGTTAATATTGACTTAAAAAAATAATAAAAAAACATCCGTCATGAATTCGCTAAAAACACTTACTTCTTCTTTTAAGAATTTTTTAAACATTTTATTTAGAAGAAGAAAAAAATTCTTTACGAAAAAATAGCTCTAAGGATTTTACAAATCTTTTTCTTTTTATAACTTCAATTTAATATTTAAAACTGAATATAAATTGTAATTTCAATAATTGTGAAAGCAGTTTTTACTTTACCTATATTTAAATTTTCACTAAAAATATTTTTCGAGTTTCTTAATTATTTTGATTTTTGTATTTTAATATTTGTTTTAAATCATAACTGTCGGACATTATGTGTTGTTATTTTATTTTATTTTATTTTTTTTGAAATATATAAAATTAACATTTTTCCTTACTAAAAATTTTATCATAAATTAAACAAAAAACTTTGAACAACAACAGTTTTGAGTTTTTTTTTTATTATTGTCTTAACTTTTCCGAGGGTCGTAGGTAAACCAAGGATGAGGACCAGGAATCGCCACTGCTTACAATACTTATAATACTACAACGATGACAAGCTACTCCCTCGGTGCAGGATAGTCGTGGCTCCTCTTGTATGACTGTCAGTGTTGCTACTGAATAACGGTGGCTTTTCCCCCTGTCCTTGATACGCACAGAGGATTTGGGGCAAAGAATAAACCGAGCCTAGTCAATATCATACTCCTGTTCAAAACAAAGACTGAGCTCTCGCTCCGTTTCGAGTATTTTCCAGAGGGGAAGAATACACGAACTAAACGATCGTGTTGAAACTCGTGTCAGCGAGCAGCAAAACCCCAATGAATAAACGTTTGGCTTATGCCCTGTCTTTGTTACACTCAGAAGGAGTGGATTAGAAAATAAAATGAGTCTAGTCGAAATCAGACTCCTGTATCCTGTTCACAACAAAGGTTTTGAAATAAACGGTCAAGCAACAATAACTCCTGTTTGCATATTTTCCGGATGGGAAAATACAGAAAATAATCTGTCGGCAAAATATCGGATCAGAGAGAAGCCCCGGTCGGGTGAGAATATATTTTGAAGAAATATATTCCCGGAAAAATTATAATAGGATGCTAGCTAGAGCAAACTTCTCAAACGTTCAGTCTACCGAAGCGGAGTGGGAACTGATTTTCGTTGGCTACAACACTTCCTCTTGTAGTTTTTTCTGTTGACGTTGGGTGTGAATCGTATCGCACCCAAGTCATTATCATGTGTTGTTGGCTGTCGCATGTCACTTATTATTGCTATATTCGTTATTTTCGGTTGTTGCATTTTTATTTTTCAATGAGGCGCTTGTCTTTTTATTCTTTTTCAGGTTTGTGGTGGGCCCGATCCTGAATTTTGTTGAACAAAATCATACTATTTTGACGCTTCGTTACAGTACTAACGTTGATTTTTGATTCCTGAATATCGCAACAAGATTGAAAGATTAAGATAGTTTGTCAGTTTGACTGAACATTCGACATTGCGTTTTTATGTCTAGATTACGCATCTCTGTGTTTTTTAAGGGATTGATGCTTCAACTTTTCGCAAGGTCTGCGTGACGGGGATTACCTCCTCATTCGACTGACTATTTCAAGTTTGGAAACAAAAAGAGAGCTAAATCTAGAGTACCTTTACGCTGGAATAGCAGTTCCTTACCAAATTCGACAAATTTGGCTGTCACTACGACGACGGGGATGTGAGCCAGTGCGTTATCATGATGGAAAAACACATCTTTCTTCCCCATGTTATGGGTAGTTTTTTGTTCTGATCGAATCCTAAAATAAGGTGGCCATCACTTTCCGGCCCATGAGACAGTCTTTGCCTTCTTCGGAGCTCGTTCCAAGTCTGAATTCCACTGTTTCACATTCAACCGTTAATTGGTTTCTGGTGCGTACAAGTCACAAACTCATTCCGATTGCACTTAAACAGCATCAAATACAGTTCTGAAGCGCCGACAGCTTTCGCGTCTTGAAATACCTTGTCCACCTTCAGTCGATGGTCTGCCAATATGAGATCATGGATTTTTGTCACGTTACTCTCGCGAACCCCCTGGTTTGACGAAGAATGTAGGCAGGCTCATGCAGCCAAGCAGGAAGCAGACACAGCAGCGCAGCAAAGAAGGACAAGTAAGCTGCACGAGAGCTCTACGAGCAAAAAAAGGAAAGAGTCAGAAAGGCTTCTCAGGGAAAAAGGAGGGGTCGAGAGAGGTGCCAGATCGAGGATGTTGAGAGACCCAACAACAGGAGTGAAGTTCTGAGGTTTTCCCGGAAGGTCATCGAGCAACCACCGATGAGGATTTGGAAAGACCACTTCAGTTGACTGTATGACGGTGACGACGAACAGAATCCTACTGTCAGGCATTCATTAATACAACGATTGCCAACAATTCTGTGCAGAAATCCACAAAAGCCGCTGGATCAGATAGTCTAGCTGCCGATCTGTTCCAGCAGCAGGCGATGTATAGACAGGAGCATGCACCAGATCATCTGTAAGATGTTTAGTAGGAAGAATGCATGCCCGATGAATGGAACCTCAGCATTGCTTACGCGATCCTGAAGAAAGGAGATCCTGTTAGCTGCGCCGACTACATAAAAGGTCCTCTCTGCTGTATTATGTGAACGTCTGAAGCTTTTCGTCAACAATCTGATTGGTTCATATCAAAGTGGTGTTAGACCATAAAAGTGACGCATATAATTTCGAGATCGTAAAGGACTTTGTCTACCTTGGCTCTGCTGTCAACACGGACAATGGCATCAGCACCGAGATCAGAAGGGGAATAACTCTTGCTAATCGCTGTTTCTTTGGGCTAAGAAAGCAATTGAGTAGTAAAACCCTCTCCCGAACAACTAAGGTGACGCTCAATCCCCGTCCTGCTATATGGTGCAGAAGCATGGATCCTGTCAAAAACGGATGAGAGCACCCTAGGCCGGTTCGAGAGAAAAGTTCTACGGAAGATCTATGGTCCTATATGCATAAGGACCTTGTATGCAGGTGGCGCGCTAGAGTTGAAGATGACCTCAACTAACTCGGCGTGTGTAACTGGAGACAGCTATAGTTAGGGACCGAGCTGGCTGTTGAGGTTTGTAGGTTGAGGCCCAAATCTACTACGGACTGGAGCGCTACTTTCAGCCAGTAAGTAACCCTCCTAAGTCATACCACGACGAACTACAGAACCTGTTTCTATATCATATAAAAATTTTGTCGAAATAATAAAAAGTGCGAATTCTGCTTTGTGCCATAATACTTTGTTTCCTCCTGTGCTTTTTATTTTCTTACGAGTATCCCTACACTACACAAGCTTTGATGATGATGTTGATGTTCTTTTTAGTGACACGAACAATAGAGTTCTTTTGTATGAAATAATCTCGGCCTTGGAACAAAAGATATTCCATTTGACATTTTGCACCTTCTCTTCTTCTGTTTATTTTGAACAAAAGCTTCTTGTAAGGAATTGTTGATTCCAAATCCAAACGTATGGTTTCTCTCTTTCTTTTCATGGAATTTTGTTCCATCTGCTGAGTGCTATGCCAGGCATACACACACGGTTCTTTGTTGACAAATAATGAATAAGCAGCCATACGCCAGCATCCTTTCAACAAAGCAAAAAGCTTTATCAAAAAACCATCTAACAACTCTCAATTAAACAAGAAGGTTCCCATCGTAGATCGAGGTAATGTACCTTTTCTTAGAGGTTTCTATAAATCTTAATCAAATGTTGGTGGACATAGATTTATTTCTATGGCAAATAAATTGCTGCCAAAGCCCAGACGCTAAGGTCATACATCACTGTTGCTTAGCTAATGCCACACATGTGTATCCCATCTACCTCCGTTTATATGTGTTCACTTGATGACGGCTGAAGGTCAACATAATCGTATGTTGTGCTGTCGAAATGGCCTCCCGATGCCATATATGTACCGTACCACGATATTAAAAACAACAACCCTAATCCATAACCTTTCACACAACTTTCCCGCATGGACAATCATTATATTACAATCGATGTGGATTTAGGAACGCTCTGCCTTCAAACATGACGAAGCCCGTGTAGGAGTATAATCTTTTATGGATGAAAGACCAACATATCCCGTTAACTTACACATTGGCTGGATACCACTGTGCCTTTTGGGAAGGAGAAGGTCGACAACAGATGCTGTGGTTTTTAGTTGAATTATTTACATCCCCGCCCAACCAACATGGTGAATTAAATTTGGTGAGATAAAACGTCGATTTAATAACACATCAACACTGATATCGATAGCAATAAGTTTGAGATAGGTTGTCGATGCCAGTCATGTGATAAGAAACATCACCCGGATCCGGGTGGAAATTGTTTTTGACAGATTTTTCTTAATATATCATATTAGTTAGGTTTCTCGAATAATGATGATCGGTTGGAAATTGAAATCGGATTTGGTAAATTTATTAAACCCAAGATGTGCCAAATTTTGCGAATTAAGAACATTGTGTCGAAAATTATTATCCTGGGAAGACATAGCAAGTAATTTATTAAGACAGCTTGTAGATTTTCTTATGATGAATGCAGATTATGGATATTTGATTTTATTTTACTACTAAGTGAGTTATTATGTCAATCAATCAAAATACGTTTATTTTGCACACATGAGGAAGCTCTGTACAAGCACTGTTTGGTGTAATGATAAAACGATGTCGGGTCGCAGTCAGAGATATTGAAGTCTTCAAGCAAATTTTGTTCCTAGCATTTTGGAAACCTTACTTACTTACTTATCCGGCTCACAATCCATGAAGGATCTCAGCCTGAGATACTGCAGCCTTCCATCGTGAACGGTCCCTCGCATGCACTCTCCAGCAGTGGCGTAGATAGGGAGGGGATTTGGGGGATTTATCCCCCCCCCCATTGGGATTCATAATTGTTCAACATAGCTAGTCATGTCAAATAAGTTAAAGAAACGCACTTTGAAATAAAGTACCTACTTCCTACGTGAATCAAGTCTTATTAGTACTCACAGGATTCCTAGAGGCATTTTAAATTGTACATTCTATTTCTATACCTACAGTCTACGGGGAAAACACAAAGTCAACTTCATCTGAAAGAAATTATTACTTCGGCTATTATATCGATTTTTAAAAAGTATTTTTTTAACGTCTCTCATCAACTGATAATAGGTAAACGTGCAAGAAAAAGAGCTTAAATCCAGCTTTCCACAAAAGCCCACACCGACACAAAAATTAAAAGTTATTTAGATTTCTTCTCGCCGTGTGTCACATTGTTAATTTGGTGTAAGAACACGCAACATACTCATCCACACGAACACAAATGTTCGCACAACTTCGGTGAAGTTAACGCGAATCCTAACGGTAACGATAACTCACACTAATTAATTTTAACCAGAAAGCGAAATGCGCTATTACCCATTACATAAAGCATGCCTAACACAAGCGGCAGATTGACAATCATTCGTCGTAATTTTGCGAGTTATTTGTGCGAGTTATTTGGAGTGGCTTTTTTTTAAATTAATTTTTTATATATAAGATTTTTCGAAAATTTCCTAAAATTAATTTGAAATTTGCATTTTGTTAGTGAATTTCGATTTTAAATATTGATCCGATTTCGAGATATAGAATTTTCAAATAAGTTTAAAAAGGTTTTTAAAATTTTTTTTTTATTGTATTTTGTAGGAAGTTTAAAAAAAATCGTTTTTGAGAAAATTGAAAGTTTTTGGTTTTTGGCCAAAAACAATTGTATAGTGGCTTCCCTAAGTTTTGATCTTAAAAAAATAAAATAAAAAAAGACCAAAGCGAACTCGCTCTAGCCTCAAATTTTCAAGTTTTAAGTCAATGGGGCCAGTGGTTAAAGTTGCAGGTGCGACAGCAAGACAGACAAACATCCAAAACTTTTCATAAATATTCTATACTAGCAGTTGCCCGCGACTTCGTCCGTCTCTCCCTCATGCCCCGGCGAGAGGTGCGTCTTGTGCATCATGCGCGAGTGACGAAAAGTCTTCGATCCCCGAAATAAAACAAACTGTGTACCTCGGTGGTCAAACAACTAATCAACCTCCTTTATTATATTCATAGATATTGTTAATTATTATACTTTATACACAATCAGCACTTTTCGTGGGAATGGAAATTGAATGTAATTCGATTCATGCGATTTCCGTTCGCATGAAATGAAAAATTCAGAATCGGCTGGTTTTGGTGAATTGGAGCTCTGCGGTGTCATCGTTAACTTTTGGTTTGACGATGACCTCACTTAGCTCCATAACTCGCGTGAATTTGGTTGCAAAGTTATTTTAAAATTGTGTATTAGTCGACTCTCCCTAATTCAAAATTCTTCTTAACTCAAAGCTTTCAAATATGTATTATTTTCCCCGTTTTAGTAAGACTTTTAACTGAAGTCTTGCGATTATTATTCGCAGCGAAGCTTTGTATAGCTTAAAGCCTTCCTCGATAAATGGACAATTCAACACAAAAAGAATTTTTCAATTTGATTTAGCAGTTCCTGAGATCAGCGAGTTCAAAAAAAAAATTAATACTTTCTTGCCGTTTTTTTCCACATTTTACACTGATTCTTCGCTCATATTGGTCGTAGCTTAATGTTATGTAGCCTAAAACCTTCCTCGATTAATGAACTATCCAACTCAATTATAATTCGAACCAGTAGTTTCTGAGATAAGCGCGTTCAAACAAACAAACAAACTCTTCAGCTTCAGCTTTAGTATAGATGTCGGAAGTAAAAATGAGCGAACTAGATCCATCCCCCCCATAGGGAAAAGCTATCTACGCCACTGCTCTCCAGTCGCCGAAACCAAGCGCTCTAGTATCCGGAGTCACTTGGTCTTTGTACCGTAGGTTCGGTCTTCCTTGTCGTCTCGAACCTAGGGGCTGGGATGAGAAGACTTTCTTGGCTGGAGCGTTGTCGTCCATTCCCTCGATGTGGCCGAGCCAATGTAGTCATCTTTTCTTGGCTTCATGGACTACATCAACATCCTGGTACAGCTCGTACAGTTCGCAGTTGAACCTTCTTCACCATCGTCGCATACGGGACCAAAAATCCGCCGAAGAATTTTTTTTTTCGAAAGTGCCCAGTATCAATTCCCCTTTTTTACTTATCGTTCAACAATCGGTAACGTAGAATAGGACTGGTAAAATCAAAGTTTTGTATAGCAGACACTTTGTCTTTCGAGTGGGGAGTTTTGAACCCAGTTGTTTGGCCAAACCGAAGCAGCAGCGGTTCGCTAGGGTAATTCTTCTTCGGATCTCCACTGATGTGTCGTTTGTGGGATTGATGTTTGTTCTAAGGTAGGTGGACTCCTCAACTACCTCGAAATTGCTGCTACCAACAGTGGCGTTTTGTCTTAGGCGGTGGACAGATGTTGCTTTGTTTGTTGATAGCATGTACTTTGTTTTGTCCTCATTCACTTCAAGACCAACGAGTTTTGCCTGTTCTTCAATAGCTGTGAAGGCCTCAAGCACAGCTCTCTTGGATCGACCGATGATGTCTTGGGAGCTGGGTGGACTTATAGAAGATAGTGTTTTCCGTGCTCTCACCTGCCTTGTGCACTATATCTTCTCCTGGATTATGTTGAAGAAGTCACATGACAACGCATCTCCTTGTCTAAACCCTGCGCATATTTGGAATAACTCGGATGAGCTGTTACCTATTTGCACACTGCACTGCGTATTGTTTAGCGTCATGCGGCACAGCTATATCTGTTTGTTCGGGATCCCGAATTCAGACATCGCCATCATAAGCTCTTGGCGGTGGATGCTTTCATAAGCAGCTTTAAAGTCGATGAAAAGATGGTGGGTTTCGACTTGAAATTCGTTGGTCTTTTCCAGGATCTGCCTCAGTGTGAATAGTTGGTCTATCGTTTTTCTGCCTGGCCTAAGGCCACACTGGTACGTGATTAGCAAATAATATGTTATTTTCAAAAATTGCAATCGAGTAACCTCTGTGCTGTATGACGTTACACAATGGATCAGGTTTTCCCGGGTTTCGGGTTAGGTTGACATTTTCTAAAGGTCTTGCCTAAATCTTGGTGTTATAGCAAGCTGTAACTATAGTAACAAGCATTATTGATTCAAATGTCATTTTACTTTAATATTAATTTTCTCTTCTATTTTAACTGTAGAGCATAAAACATCGTGCTTTCTAGAATAACTTTCTTCTTTCTTTAAATTTATAACTCACTTGAGTTCTATTGTATTAGTATTTCTTCTCTCTAATAAACTTGGATTGTCAATATAATTAATTGGAAACACAACAGTGGCAACGAGGATCTGTGAAGTTCTTCATTTTCATTTTTTGTGGAAAATCCCTGCCGACAGTCAAAAGGTATATTTTCGCACGCTCAACAAAATTAAGACACGAGCTCACAATCATCTCAGAAAGAAAATAAAATCCAAACGCACCATCATAATCAAAAATGGAATCCGAGTTATTAAAATTTCTGAAGGCACAACAAGCCAGCCTGCAAGGATTCAACGAGTTATTGCAGAGCTAGAAAGCTTCTCATAAAGCGGAATTAGAGAAACAAAATGCCGTTCAAGAAGCACTTATACAATCCTTGAGCGTGTTACAGACACAGCAAAAAGATTCATGAACAATGTTCCAGTGAAGCTACAGTTGGACACAGCTTCGGACATAACAATTGTTTCCGAGGATATCTGGAGGAAAATAGGATTTCCTTTGAAAGCCAGCACACTTCACCGCGCTAAAAGCGCAAGCAATACCGCAATCAAACTCACTGGTGAGTTTGGTTGCGACATGGAATTTCAAGGGAAGTGTTTATTTGGTAAAGTTTTTGTATCAAATCTCACCTCGCTTAATGTTTTAGGTACTGACTGGATAACCAAATTCAATCTCTGGGAGCAGCCCTTTAGCACAATATGCAATGCAGTTACAACAGCTCATCACGATTTCGTTTCTGTATTGGCCAACAAATTTCCGAAGGTCTTTGAAGATTCATTGGGATGCTGTACTAAACAAAACGTACGCTTACATCTGAAACCAGGCGCCATTCCGGTTTTCAGGCCAAAACGACCTCTTGTTTATGGTGCCCAGACGGAAATTGATGACGAACTACAACGTATGCTGGACAAAGGCATCATAACACCCGTTGATTTTTCAGAGTGTGGGCAGCACCCATAGTTGCAGTGAGAAAAGCAAACGGAAGCATTCGTATTTGCGGGGACTACGCCACAGGTCTCAATGATGCACTAGAACCAAATCAACATCCATTACCACTACCAGAAGACATATAATATGCGAAACATGCTGACGCAGAAGTATTTAGCTGCATAGACCTTTCTGACGCATATCTTCAAGTCGAAGGATCCGAAGGATCCCAGAAGCTACTGGCGATCAACACCCACAGGGGTATATTTTTGCAAAATCGCCTACCTCCAGGCATTAAGTCTGCACCTGGATCATTTCAACAGATAGTTGATGCCATGATATCTGGACTTGATGGTGTGTCTGGATATATAGATGATTTCATTGTAAGTGGTGCAGATGAAAAAACGCATCAGTTTAATATGGAAACACTTTTTCAACGAATGGAAGAATACGGATTCCGTATCAAGATCTTAAAATGTGTTTTCAAAGCACGACAAGTCAAATATTTAGGGCACATAGTTGACCGCAACGGAATTCGACCTGACCCTTCAAAAATAGAGGCTATTAAAACCATGCCTGCTCCGGAAAATATTAACCAGTTGAGGTCGTTTCTAGGCGCTATAAATTATTATGGCAAATTTATAAGGCAAATGAAAGACATAAGAGCTCCACTTGATGATTTACTGAAAAATAACTCTGAATGGAAGTGGTCAAAACAATGCCAGAGCTCTTTCGACAAATTTAAGGAAATTCTGTCATCAGACCTAATGTTGTGTCACTATAATCCAAAGTTACCAATCAAAGTGGCCGCGGATTCATCAAGCGTTGGCATCGGGGCATACATAGCACACGAGTTTCCCGATGGAACAGAAAAAGTGATTTCTCACGCAGCAAGATCATTGACACCAACTGAGCAGAATTACAGCCAGATCGAGAAAGAGGGCCTTGCATTAATTTTCGCTGTAACGAAGTTTCACCGTATGATTTATGGTCGCAAATTTAAGCTTCAAACTGACCATAAACCTCTTCTAAGAATTTTCGACTCTAAAAAAGGAATGCCTGCTCACAGTGCTAGCCGTCTTCAGCGTTGGGCATTAATTTTAATGGCATACGATTTTCAGATTGAGCATGTCCGCACCGAAGATTTTGGCTATGTCGATATGTTGTCGCGGCTCATTGCAAAGCATGCGAAGGTTGACGAGGACGTTGTCATAGCATGTGCCACTTTAGAAGAAGACATTCAAATCAAAATCAACCACACAATGAAACAACTCCCAGTAACAGCACGCTTAGTTGAAGCTGAAACACAAAAGGAACCATTACTTCAACGATTAGCAGGTTTCATCAAAAACGGTTGGCCTCACAAGGTTTCAGACGATTTGCAGTCGTTTTTCTCACGCCGAGATGAACTCTCTTCAATAAATGGATGCCTCTTGTATGGAGATCGGGTAATTATTCCAACCCAATTAAGAGCCCGAATTTTGCAACAGCTCCACAAAGGTCATGCAGGTATTCAACGTATGACATCATTGGCTCGAAATCATGTGTATTGGCCTAGAATCGATTGCGAGATCAAAGAATTTGTTAAAAATTGTCAAAACTGTGCGCTGAATGCAAAATCACCAGTCAAAACTGAGCTTCAGGCTTGGCCAATAGCTGAGGCGCCAATGCATCGCGTGCATATTGATATAGCTGGTGCAGTCAATGGAAAATTTTTCTTGCTTGTTATCGATGCGTACTCTAAATGGCCCGAAATATTTCAAACAGACACGATAACCACAAGTGCCTGCATTAAAAAATTATCAGAAATTTTCGCACGATTCGGAAATCCTCAAGAACTTCAAACTTGTGTCAGATAATGGAACACAATTCACTTCCGAACAATTTGAGATGTTTTGTGCTGAAAGGGGGATTTTACACCTGAGAACAGCACCTTTTAATCCACAATCAAATGGACAGGTGGAAAGATTTGTCGATACGCTGAAACGAACACTTAAGAAATTGAAGCAGGAGGGGACAATGGAAGAGAATTTACAAACTTTTCTGATGTGCTACAGATCAACACCGTGCAAAAGTGCACCTGATTCAAAATCACCTGACGAATTGTTTTTTGGAAGACTCTTAAGGACTAACTTAAGCCTTCTTAATCCAAAATCTGCATTGATTTCAACGAGTCGAAATTATACGATGGAAAAAACCTATAACAGGAAACACGGAGCCAGATCACAACATTTTAATATCGGACAGAGTGTTTATTCTAAGGTGTATAAGAAAAATAGCTGGACATGGGAGCCTGGTAAGGCAATTTTTAAGAAAGGTGAGGTTGTCTATGGCATCGAACTCGATACTGGTCGAGTAATTTGCGCACATACTAACCAATTATGGCCAAGGTTTGTCCAACATGATGTGACTGCGAAAACAGAGCTCGATATTTTGTTGGAGGATTTCAATTTGCCAACACAGAAATCAACTCAACATCGATCTGATCAACAACCGCAAGTATCACAATCTGATGACCTGGTTGCAGAAACAATACCACCAGATATTTCAACTTCTGCAGATTTTACGTCAGCAGTGACTCCTTCTCCATCTACCTCAATAGATGCAGTAGAGCTTCGGAAGTCAACAAGGCAACGTAAACTTCCAGTTCACTTAAAAGACTATGTCTAATCAAAAGGGGGAGATGTTATAGCATGTCTGGTAACGCACTCAAGGGTTGCTGATTCCCTTTATTATACCAAAGGACATTGCGATCATTAGTAGAGAGGGTTAAGGAGATATCGGTTAACATAGGTCGTGCATTCCTGAATATTGCATTGACCTAGATAGACAGAGTGTAGTAGTAATGTAGTACGGCGGTAAAACGAACCTCTATACTTGAGGTACAACACATCCTGGAGACGCGGGTATTACGGCTGAATATCTTAAAGAATGCAACTGCCTACTTCGTTAGAAAATATCGGAAAAATAGGGTGAGGCATGAGCCTTTCCTACGTCAATGTTCAAGTGACTTAAGCTATTCAACGATGGTATGACCACCAGCTATTTTAAGAGCTCTGTTCAAGAGGTTTAAGAGCGTTACAATCCTAGGACGTATCTATACGTATCAGGAGGGGTGGAAGATATTTTGCATCTTCTTAGAAAGCCTTGGCATCATGCAGCATTCTTGGCGACATGAGATATGTGATAATTCCACATGTTGTGGTCGGTTTACCGGGAATTTTGTGATGTTAGTTTCGTCGATACAAATGCAACTCAGGGATAGTGGCAAAGGCTTTAATGATAGAAAACAGCATTGTGACTCTGACTCTCATTTTAAGACGCTGTTAGGGTCAGAATTCAATGAGCTTACCATAGATCCTGTTGAAGATTAATATCCGATGTTGCAAATTGAGTGTTCTGGCCCCCAAGCATAGGAACCGAAAAAAATAAAGAATTCTTCAATTTTTTTTCCAAATGACCAAAGATTCTTGCTGCATTCGGAACATTGCTGTAGGTATATTTTTCCTTAATTTTGGTCATGCAAAAACTTGATCCGCAAGTGCCCGTGGCTTAGTGGTTAGGTGCGTTGGCTGCTAGGCAGAACGTCCGTCGTGGGTTCGAGTCCTACTCGTGCACATAAAAGTCACAACAACCAAATGGCTTTAATTTCCAACAAAAATCTTCACTCCTTCCACTCGAAAAGTTGACTCAGTAACACACTTTTAAACTTGCAGACTGTTTTTTTCATGAAACCAGCTGCTGCATCCAAAATTTTTTCTTGTATTTTTCCTGATTGATATTTTTCACACAGTTTATAGCTGACAATTTTGTTTGGCTTTTCTCCAGACTTTAATTGCCTCCTCCCATATTAAGTCCTTTTCAAACTTTTGGTCCCAGGTCCCCAATTTTCTCATGAATAAACTTGTTTGATGAAGTGCCAGCAACAAACTTTCGCAAGAAAATATATGTTTCCAGACGTATAAGACCTAGACCAAAACAAAGTAGAATAATAATTCACAAAGTTGTCGCACAAAGTAAAGTACGGAGAGTCATTGGCCTCTAATAGTGGATTGAGGGTTTCCTGTGAAATGAATAATTTTCATAACGACCGTTCATTATAATAAAGTGCCACATAATAGGCAAGAAGAAAAACATAATATTTCCTTCCTTAATAGTTTTTGTGTGAACATGATTTATCAATGCGGAATCAGTGCAGGTTCTAGGAAAATATTCAATGTCATCAGAAGTTGGAGCTGGATTTAAGAAAAAAGTCTTGAGCTTCAACTCTGTGAATGGGAGTCTAATCAAAATCCATTAAGGTTTAATTCAAGAATATTAGATTTAGCTGCACTCACTGCTACTAAAGAAAAGGATGAAACAAAAGATTCGTTTACTCATTTTCGTTTTACGAACTCCTCCACCAGCCCTATGCGAATACAGCTTTAAAACTCTAAGACAATTATGGTCTTTGGCTTACCTAAACACCTAATAAAAACTAAGATACCAGCTAAATACTTAAGTCAAACCGAGAATCACTCTAGCTGTTTTTCAGGTATAAAATAAGCTCTCAAGTCTCGAGCAACTTACTATTTTCGGTGCAATTTGCTAGTTATTTGTTTCCCATGGGACATTTGATAGCAATTATTTATTATCAAATGTCCCATAAAACAGCAGTGCGGGCTATGGAATGCAAAAGTCATTGATCTTAAGAATTTTTCGACGTGCTTCACCTTGAACCCGAAAATATGACTTGCAAAGTACGTATCTCATGTGTTTGGATTCAGGGTGAGGAAAATGTGAATTGGTCGCTGGTGGCTTCGTGCGATTGAGTCGAGGGAGATAAAATATACCACACTCTACATCCTCATTCAGGATCTTTTGTATGTTGCGGAGGTATTTACTAGACAACAATGGATGACAACTTTTTGCGAAGCTTCAAAATAAAAATTCAACAGGTTGTTTTTGGTCTCGTTTTTCGGTTTGAATCCAGTTGTCAAGGATAACGCACGTCTATTAGTTAGCAAACCAATATGAGCACAAACGATTGGGACCTTTACGATAGCTATGTGCTTTTTATGTGCTAATTATGTGTGAAGTTCGCGATTTATATTTAAATATATATGCAGATTGCAGGTATGCCGAAACACCGTTACATCCAGAAAAACTGACTGTTTGGTGCGCTTTATGGGCTGGTGGAATCATAGGTCCGTACTTCTTCAAAAACGATGATGGCCACAACATTACAGTCAATGGTGATCGGTATAGAGCCATGATTATTACCTTTTTTATTCCTGAATTGAACAATCATGATGTCCAGGAGCTGTGCTTCCAACAAGAAGGGGCAACATGTCACACAACTCGTGCCACAATCGATTTATTGAAAGACACGTTTGGTGACAGTCTAATTTCACGTTTTGGACCTGTGAATTGGCCTCCAAGATCTTGTGATTTAACACCACTAGACTACATATTTTCTGTGGGTTATGTAAAGTTATTGGTCTATGCGGATAAGCCGTAAACGTTTGACCATTTGGAAGGCAATATTCGCCGTGTTATCGCCGAAATACGGCCACAAATGTTGAAAAAAGTCATCGAAAATTGGACGTTTCGATTGGACTACATCCGAGCCAGCCGTGGCAGTCATATGCCAGAAATCATATTTAAAATGTAATGCCAAAAGATTATCTTTCGAATAAATAAAAAATCATGTCAATTGAATATTCCATCGTTGTGTTATTGCAATTTAAAGTTCTATACCTAAAAAAAAAAAAAAAAAACACCCTTTATTACTACGGATGCAATGAAAATGTACACTCGGGCGTATACGTGTTTTTATAGATTTTTTAATTGTAAACGCTTCTTTTTACTTTTTGTTTGAGAACCTTACGTTTTTTGTATCAATTGTTATCTTGTTATTTTTAAAAACCTAAGAGTAGAGTTTTTGTGAATGACGACGATGAGTAAGACGAGTAAGTAAGACTCAAAGTAACGTCCTACTGACTCCTTGGTGGTCGTTATGGAATCGTTTTATACTAGAATATCATACAAGGTCGTGGCAAGGAGGACTGTATAGGAATCCAACATAAGGTTCTCAAGTAAAAAGTAAAAAGAAGCGTTTACAATTAAAAAATCTATAAAAACACGTATACGCCCGAGTGTACATTTTCATTGCATCCGTAGTAATTTACGAAATCTCCATATATATCTATATATATAAAAGAACAGCCTAATTTTTGTGTTCGTTCGCTAACCGGGCACACTAGTTGACCGATTTTCCTAATTTTTTCTCTAAATGCAAGAGGTATTAGGGTAGAAGGTTTAGCAAAAATAAAATGTATATTTTTCAAATGCAATGAAATGAAAAACGGTGCCAATGTTAAAAAAATAGTAATTTTAACACTTCACTACAAGCTGATCGCTTCTTTTGAATTTTTTTTTCAAATTTTTATTATTTCCAAATCTAAACTTGAAACGTCAAAGTTTTCACTTCAAATTAAGAACAGGAAAGCGTAGTGAAATTGTTTCTACTTTCAGTTGCATTTGTGAGTAGCTTTAATGGTTCACGAGGAACACTCATATTTAAGTCTATTTTTTTTTCTTAGATATCTGCTAAAGAATATGCATAAACATATGTACATATGTATGTATGTACCTACATACAATGTAAAAATTCAGATATGTATTCGCTAAAGACAATACCTGGAGATCCTTGAAAGAGACTATGAGTGAGTGTAAACACATTTGAAATCTCACAAGAGTTTGTTTCAAAAATCAAAGAGTTCAGTTTGTGCGATGCCGAAACCATGACTAACCCTATCCCGCAAAGCAAACGAAAGAAGCTATGGCTAATGACAAGGACGCTGACATAGAAAATGGCAACGAAAAAGATGACACCACCAAACACCGAAAAAGGTTTATTACCATTTTTCTTTTACGTTACCAAAATTTAATTTTTATCAAACCCTGACAGCAAACGTAAATCTCGCTATCAACGAAAAGCACCCGAAAACCATAAAAACCGCGGTCCCAAGCCGATAGCTAAAATGCCACAGAATTGCTACGATTGCAATAAGTCCTTTAAATGCTCCGCTCCAACTCCAGATGCACATTCGAACTCATACCGACGAGAAACCCTTCGTATGCAATTACTGCCCACGACTTTTCGCTCAGAAATATAGTCTACAAATTTATGTCAGAACCCACACCCGTCCTTTTCAGTGTGAAATATGCAGCAAAAGAGTTCTCGGCGTTGGGAAAGCCCATCAAAAAATTCAGACAGGTGTCAAAATTGTCCGGTCTGCCATAAGGCCTTTTTGAGTTCTGGCGATTTGTCCAAACACATGGTAACACATGCAGGCTTGAGAAATCATCATTGTGATCTATGTGGGAAAACGTTTACATAGCTCCAATCGTGATATCGTGGCTCACAAAAAGAAGATTCATTTAAACAGTAACGGTGGAGAAAACTTTAAATGTCCCGAATGCCATAAACTATTCGCGACGTGCGTCGAGCAGTCTGAGTGTGCACTTTCGAAGTCATGGCAGTAGCGATATTTCCATACCTTTTTGGTGCATCAACCGCCAATAATTCCGACGTCTGCGATTGGTGGCAGCTTGTGTCCACCTCCGTCAGCTCCACCTACGCCTTCTTTGTGTGTTCTTTCTATGGGTATACCACTACCGCCACCGCCACTAGGGAGTTAAGGAATGCTGGAGCTTACGCAGGATTTTGAGAAATGTCCAGCATTGGAATGGTCTCATCACATTTTAAAATGAAATCCTACTTAATGCACAGTTTTATAAACGGGCTGAGGAAAAGATTATTTTTGGAAAAACATCATGTAACTGTTATTAATGTATCAAAATAAAAACAATTGGCTTATTCAGAATTAGAATAGTATCACTATACATACATACATTGGAATTTTGTTTGTATGTTTGTACCGGACATTTATGTATTTATGAAATTTTCATGGTGAATACTGTTGTATTCAGGGATAGTACCTGTGAAAAACAAAAATTAGAAAAATCATACCGAAGAGCGGGGAAACTGGAAAAATCAAACAAACATGACCGAAAACTTAATTTTTGGCGTGGAATTTTCAAGTGGAAAGATAGAATATTCTTGGTGGAAAACTGGGGCAATTTCGGAAATGAGCGAAATATTTAATATTTTATAACATAAAATGTTCATACCTACGATGTTGGCTATGTAAACTTGGATAATTCGTTGTGCGCTACAGAAACTTCAAATCTTTGAAATTGGAAATAAGTATCTGTGTTTTATAATCTTTCTGAAGTTTATCTAAAGGCGCTTAAATGGGGTGAACCTAGGTTCGCTAAGGATAAGTTTGTACAATAAAATGGGTGTATTTATATTGGTTTGTTTGTATGTGCACTAAAGACTTAAGCCGCCCAACACATTTTTATAAAATTTTGACATTATCTTAATCCAGTCATCGTTCCAGTTCCAAATTGTGGGAAAATATTACGGGAAAGTCGGCAAATAAGGGCAGCAATCGAAAGTAGTATCGGATTCTTGGTGCAATTGTTCAGAAATTACTTTTCAAACGGAATAGATTGGGGAACTGAACGCGTTTAGATTGAATTGGCACATCTTTGGATACACAATAGGGATTCGTGGAAGTAATATACTTTCACCCTGGATTGCGAATAAAGCATTTGAAAAGTTAGGATTGGTTGCTACAAACCGTGGAATTCAAGATGTTCTCGATCAAGAAATACTACGCGAAACGCAATACAGTTGCATTGAAATAAAAATATTTGCAAATTAATGTCCCGAAGTAAAACGATCAACAAGAGTATGTCTAAGACACCATTATGTAAGGTGTAGTGTAATAAATACTGTGATCAGTATATATTATATATTTGCGGAGCGCCATGATTGTTTTGGCTCATGACTTTCGACAAACATTGCCGATATACCAAGTTCCACTTAAAATCTTTTTTTTTTTGGTGTAATGCAGTTGCCCGTAGCTTAGTTGGTAAGTGCGTTGGCTGCTAAGCAGAACGTCGTTGGTTCGAGTCCTACTCAGGCCAAGTTTTTATTTCATCTTTCACGGGTACTGCCTCTTGCGAAGACCTGACAAATCTTCCAAGAGTATCAATCTGTCATGAAAAAGTGCTTCTCAACTTTGTCGTTCGGAATCGGCGTTAAATTGTAGGTCCCCTCAATTCTTCACACGCACTCAGAGAATTGTTATTAGTTATTTATTTACGCTTAGTGCAAGCAGTGCTTAAAAAACTAATAAATACATATAAAAGTTCTTATAATAATTATATATACATAAGTTAGTTAAAACAAAAAAATAAATTAAACATAACAATAAAAAGATATAAAAACATGAAGTATTAGGTCATTTGATGGGATAGGTTTGAAAGTAGGGTATTGCGAAGGAGTGGTTTGGGTATGTTGAAATCAAAAACATAAGAGGAGTTGTTGGCATTACGAAGCATTCTAGACATGGGATTAAAAAAAGAGTAGTTAGTGCGGTGATAAGGGATTCGAAACAGGGTTACAGCTCTTATATTACGGGGGTTGGTGTTCAGAGATATATAACTAAGTAGAGCTGGGGAGTCAATGTTACCAGTAAGTAAGTCGTGAATAAAAATTACATCGGCGACTTCACGACGTATTTCTAAGGAGTGCAAGTTAATGAGTCGCAATCGGTCGCCATATGGTGGGAGATGGTAATTGTCTTCCCATTGAATGTTACGGAGTGCGAACCTTAGAAATCTCCGTTGAACTGCTTCAATACGTTTGATCTGGGTAGCTTGATACGGTGACCAAACTTGGGATGCATATTCGAGAATAGGTCTGACAAAGGTTACGTAGAGTATCTTAGCTACACATGGGTCAGGGAATTCTTTGGACCAACGTTTTATGAAACCGAGCATGGCATTAGCTTTATTAATAACATTGTCAATATGGTGGTGAAAATTTAGTTCTCTATCACAAATAACCCCCAAGTCATTAGTAGAAGTAACATATGATACTGGTTCTCCCTGTATGAAATAGGTTCGATTTTGCTCCGGTTGGCGCTTTCGTGAGAATGTCATACTATTGCATTTGGTTACGTTTAGTTCGAGAAGGTTTTTTTGGCACCAAAGAGAAAAACTGTCCAGGTTGCATTGCAGCTTGTGAGAATCACTGAGTGATGTTATGCGATGGTAAATTTTCATATCGTCAGCATAAATCGAAAGATTACAGTCTAAGATGTTAGCGACATCATTAATTGTTAAAATGAAAAGTATAGGGCCCAAATGACTACCTTGAGGGACACCGGATGTCGCAGAAAAAGGGGAGGAAAAGGATGATCTGAAACGGACAGTGTAATTTCTTTTGGTCAAGTAGGAGTCAATCCATAAAATAAAAAGAGGGGGAAAGCCAAGGGTTTTTAGTTTGTAGATTATAATTTTGTGAGATATTTTGTCGAAAGCTTTGCTAAAGTCAGTAGATATAACATCAACTTCATCACCTTTTTCCAAAGTGCATAGCGTATGCGACACAAATTCAACAAGATTTGTTGTTGTAGACCTACCCGCTAAGAAACCGTGCTGAACAACTGACAGAATAGGTTTGCAATAAAAGACGAGTGTATCATAGATAATGCTCTCGAGGATTTTCGGAATGAAAGAGAGCTTGGCTATTGGACGATAATTAGACACATTATTTTTAGGTCCTTTCTTATGGATCGGAATAATAAAAGACATTTTCCAGGATTGGGGAAAAATACATTGAGCGAGAGATAACCTGAAGAGAGAGGTTAGTGGGTTAACTAATACGCAAGCGCATTTCTTTAGGACAGCTGCCGGTATACCGTCAGGCCCAGAAGAATAGTCTTCTTTGAGATTCTCAATTTTAGCATTAACCATAGTCGGAAGAATGTTAACAGATGAAAAAGAGGTTTGTGGAGAGTGTTTTAAATACTCGAAGTATTTTTCATCAGGCTCAGTCTTACAATCTTAGAATGATTGTTGAAAATAGTTGGCAAAGAAATTAGCTATTGTCTTAGGATCCGTTGAAGAGTCATTCCTGTAGGTCAGTGAGTTTGGGTAACCATCAGATTTCCTTTTAACATTTATAAACTCGTAGAAACTTTTAGGGTTTAATTTTATCGACGACTGCATTCTTAGAATGTATTCACTATAAAGTTGTTCAGATAGAACTGAGAAATCCTTAAATACGTTGGAGAAAGCTTGGTAATCGAGCACAGATTTAGATTTCAGGTACTTTTTCCATAAGTTATTTCTGACATTGCGCAACGACCTTAATTCTTTATTGTACCATGGTGGAGAAGAAGTACAATTTTTACGAGGTAGAAAGGGGACAGATTGAGAAAAACAAGAGAAAACTTTGGAATAAAATATTGACAACTCTTCTTCAATTGGTCCCTGAGTAATATTTAAGTTGATTTGGCTAAGAAGGTGATTAAGGTGTTGAAAATCAGCCTTACGGAAATTAAAGCTATATTCTGGGGTCATGTTATTCGATAACATAACATAAGGGAAAGATACCAGTAAGGGTGGATGAAATTTGTCAAGAGTAGTTAATATTTCATTGCTTTCAGCTACAACGCAGTTTGAAGGGTCAGATGTGAAGACAAGGTCAAGTTGTCTGTCCAGATTGTTCTTGATTCCACTCACTCGAAAAAGACAAGAATCTTGTACGCAGTCCGTGAACAAGCTCTCTTTTTCTGATTTAACATTTTCGGGAGAAAAGTAAGTTGAGTCATCAGACTGACACCATTTGATATTAGGAAGGTTGAAATCACCTACGCAAAATATGTCATCGTTGGTACCTGCAGCTTCAAAAAGTGAATCAATAGCATTTACGGCAAGTTGGTAAGAGGAAGTTGGTTGTGCGGGGCGAATATAGCAACACATGACAAAAATATTTCGATTGTGTAACCTTATTTTAACAGAAACAAATTCAAAATCGGTTGTGTCTGAAGACTGAATAAGAGAAACATCCAAAATTTTGTTAACTGATATTAAGACACCACGCCCGGTAGATTCGCTGGTCTTTGTCACCCCATCACAACGGAAGGTAACGTAATCAGATGTAAACAATTCACTGTCAAGAAAACCAGGTGTAAGATTTGTTTCAGTCAATGCAAAGATGTCGTACGGAAGTGTTTGTGAGTTAGAAAAGAGGTTGGATGTTTTTGTACGGAGCCCTCTTACGTTTTGGTAGTAGATCGTAAGGCACGTTTGCTGTGTTTGGCGAGAAATTGGAATATGGGTATTTATGTTAAAGATACTTATTACTACGATGGCGATTGCGTTGACGATTCGAGATTTTCTTTGAATTTAAGTAATTTGAGTAGGAGGCCAGGTCATCTGAGACCATTTGAGCTGTACAACCATTTGCTTCATAAAAAGAGTAGTATATTTTGCGGAGGCTGGGAATATCGGTAGGGAGACCTTCTTGGTGAATGGAAAGCATTATTTTGGTTTTAGTCTTTCCATCAATGCAGACAGAGTCAGGTTTATCATGCAAATAAGCTAGGTATAGTCGAACATTATCGAAGATTCTATTATCTCTTAATCTAGCCATTGTGTATCGAGATTCAGTGGAGTTAGAAGTCTGCATAGCTAGCTTGACATTAGGTGGGAAAAGTGGGTCGAGGAATTGGTGCTTATTCGTTAGGGAGTAGTTTTTAGATGAAGCTAGTTCAGAAGATGCGGTATATGAAGGGTGATAGTTTCGATTTCTTGAAGTATTTACGGAAGGATTAAGGGTATGCGAGAGAATAAAATTTGGATACTTGGGTTTCGAGATACTTGGAGTTGGAGATAAATAATTGGGCTTATTAAGATTTGGAGAAGCAAGAGAGTTAGGTAAAGATTGAGGGTAACAATTATTTGCAAAGTTTGAGGGAGCATTAGATTTAAAATTATTTCTAAGAAAATTATTATAATTAGAACTTATATTAATATTAGAAGATACTTCAGTTAAGACGGGAACCATTGTCATCGAACTATTTCTTAGAGTTGAAAAGTTTTTGAGAAAGAGCCATTCATAGGATCTAGGTATGGATATTTTAAAAGTTCCAGGTTGTTGGCAGTTGCAATTCAATATACGAAATTTATAGTTTTTGAGAAAAAATCGTCGAATCCAGGATTCGCTTGAATGTAGAGGTGCTTCTTTGATGATGTACTCTGATATTTGATTAGACTTTAATTTATTTAGTCGATTATTCCATTCAGTGGGAGTCCAGGCTGCGTTGAATTTTATTATGTTGGTAGGGGTTTGAGAGATAGTCGGCTGAGAAGTTATTGTTTGAGGCAGAGTTGGTTTTTCGCTGGCAGTAATGATTAGTGGTGGCACTTTTTGAGCAGATGAAACTCTTTGGTTGGATTCGTCAATAGAAAGTGCAGAGTTATCCAAGTCTTGAAGTTCTAAAAGCAAAGATTTGTCATTGCCGTTATGATATTGCTGTTGGAGCATATGGGTTTGGTTTGGAGATATACGTTTCACTTCTTCAGATAATTCGGTGATGGCAATACGAGTAGAAGTAGATTCTTTTATGAAGGCATCAGCGAGCGCTAATGAATCAGTAATGATTTTGTTGTAAGTGGCTGTGTAGTCTATACCAATTGATTTTATTGCGTCTGTTTGTCTATTTAAGGAAAATTCAATTCTTTCCATGCTTTCTCTGGTAGAAGTTATTGATTGAATGCAATTCAATAATTCATCTATGGTTATAGCATCGGTTACAGCAGTCTTGATTTTAATGACTTGAGAGTTGAGGTTGTTTGGCACCAGATTAATGTTATCAGCACATTCTGTAAATTTTTTCAAGGCCTGTTTACCAAGACTTTCAATATTCGAGAGCTGAGAGGTGAGTTTAAGGTGATTATTTTCTAGGTTTTTAGTGGTAGATTCGTTGTTTTCGGCCATTAGGTTATTAGAGTTGCGAAAGCTGTTGCGAATCTCATTTTTGAGTCTGTTTATAGTATCGGTTAATTGGTCTACCCTCTCATTATTGCATTTAAGAGCAAGCAGGATATGTGCAGTTGACAATGTTTTGCACTCTGTACAGTAATAATGGAAGTGAAGTAGATATTCTTGGAGATACGTTTTTGCTCGTTTTCCAAGGCCAATACAGATAGGGTGAAAAAATTTACCACATATACCATTGCACTTAACCCAATCGTTTGTTTGTTCATTGACGGTGCACTCAGAATTACCACAACGTAATTGTTCTTCCATTATTTTCTTGTTAGTGTTAATCTTGGTATTTTTAATTTTTATTATTTTTGATTTTGTATGTTTTTTGTTTTTAGTGTACACTCGTAGATTAGCAAGTACACAAACCAGAAAAAAACGAAAAAAAAAGTCGAAAATGTAGATGGCGTGACTTTGACAGCACAAAGGTGACAGCTGATTTTGTTTGCTTAAACAAGAGTCGTTGTTTTTGTAAGTTCCAAGAAATTTGTGATGTTGGCCGGATTAAATTATCAAACATGCAATGAAAAATTACAAATGATGTCGAAAATTAATGCGAAGCATCTGCAATTTGCCCGGCAGAACAGTACTAAAAATGAGCTTACCCAGATAAAGGTAATTAAAAATCAGGATTCGGTTGCAGTTGTCAAGCAAAATAAAGGCTGAGCGTTGAGTTGTTGACAGTGTAGCAGGTGTTTGGCGGTTGGGTGCGGGCGCGGGGCGGCCGGGGATTTGAAAAAGTTGAGTTTCTTTTTTGTTGTGTTTTGTTGTTTTTTTTTTTTTATGTTTGCGACGATCGCAAAGAGTATTAACGGGAGCAAAGAGATGTCAAACAAACAGCAAAGATGTATTGAACAATTATTCACTCAAACACTCTGATTATCAAAATATTTTGGAAAAATAAATTTCAAATTGTCGATTAAATACAGCAGGACACTTTTTTGAAGCAAGTTATTATGAAAGAGCACTTGGTCTTTAACGTATTTAATCCAGACTTAGATTATATGTATAGTTATGATTTTGGTATTTTTAAGTTGGTTTTAGGGGAGAGCAAGAAATCCACGCACAGACTTGATGAAAAATCACTAAAAAAAAAAAAAAAAAAAAAAAAAAAAAAAAAAAAAAAAAAAAAAAAAAAAAAAAAAAAAAAAAAAAAAAAAAAAAAAAAAAAAAAAAAAAAAAAAAAAAAAAAAAAAAAAAAAAAAAAAAAAAAAAAAGAGATGAGAGTAAGCCAATTAGGCCTTTGCTCTTCAAGAGCTGTCGCGCCACTCTATTTATTTATTTTTAATGTCGATCACAAAATGTTCGAACATTGGAAATGGAGTTATTTCAGTTGATTCTGAAGGCCAAATTTCACTTCCAAACAATAAAGTGCAAATTCAAGAATGAAATTAGTTCAAGGTGTCCCTACAAGCATAAAGAAGTTTTTTAAAAATCACACTTGGTTGCAAGGAGGTATAAAAGGTAAAAATAGAAGTGTTTCTGAAATCGATATCCAACAATTTTCAACGAAATAAATTTATATTTCTTGCCTACAAATGAAAACGATGTATCTATACAACGTAAATTACGCGACGGAGTTTTTGAATTCTTTGGGTATACTAGATTACTAGGACTGCAGCGACATTATTTAGCGCTGAATCGATTTGGCAGAATGAAAAAAATGTTGTATTTGGTGGTTCCGGTGCTTTTGAGACACCATTTCCAAGTGTAAAATATACACGTTTTCCGTTCTTCAAATGCACTGCTAAATTAACAACTGGATACCTTTCATCTTCATGTAGGTATTTGAAAGGTAAAAATACGCCAAACTGTTTCGTTCCTGCTTATGAAGCGTAGTCATTTCATTTTTCATCCAAAAATTTCACGTGTTGGGAAACCAATCGACCATAGGTAGGTATACAACCCACATTATTGTTTGTCAAAAACGAATTTTAATAAAAAATATCCAATAAAGCACATAAAAAACAATTTTCTAAGCCCTGCGAAGCGGGCGGGGGTTTTGCTAGTTTAAATATAAATCGCGAACTTCACACATAATTAGCACATAAAAAGGACATAGTTATCGTATAGGTACCAATCGTTTGTGCTCATATTGGTTGGCCAACTTAATAGACGTGGATAACGCCAGACAGCAAAATTTAAAACAGCAAGTATGATAAAACCAACACACTTTGAGTACCTACCTAACCGTTATTTGTTTAACAAAATTCCATTACTCACATTCATGAATTAATTTAGCATTTATGTTTACAATCATAATGCACAATCATCCTTGCGTCTATCGAGAAGTGTATCCAAGTCGTGGATAGAAGTACCTACTGAATGGACGGAAAATGTTGTTCTTAACTCAACAAAAAAAAAAAGGTCGAAAAATATCATTTGTAACAACCATGTTTTCCGCGTGGTCATAGGTATAGAAGAACAATGGTCAATTCTTCTTAAACCAACCAATTAGGATCAGGCACTCTGTGGGAATCCAATTTATTGCTGGTTTTGGTTTATTTTCTTGGTTTTTGCTTCATTAAATTGGTGAAAGCCTTGCGGTTGGTTGAGGCAGTTATTCCTAATTGAATATCCTAAACGATTTCCTAAGCAGAATTGAATATTGTTAGGTATCATGTTTTTGACGTCTAATTTTGTAAATGAACAATGTATTTCATGAGGTGTAAGGTAGTAGGTACATCAATTTCTTAACAAATGCAAGCTATTTCATTGAAATTAAATACCTAACTATGGAGAAAACGAAATTTCTATTATTTCTGTATTGAAATAATTTACCTTGGGGAAAGAGCACAATATTTTTCACTCCTGGTTTGATGAAAATTTTTTTAAATTATCAAAACCAAAATTCAATTATGGTACAAAACAGAAACAAAATAAAAACATCGACACTTTTAAAAATAACAAATCTTTAAATTAATTAAAAGCTCTTTGTTCACTTAAATATACAAAAAGCAAAACGATTTTCTGTTTTTAATTTATAATCACTATTTGCCCTGTTGCCGAAATGTATTTAAAAAAATAAGCAGGAAAACCGGCTAATGGATTAATATGTGTCTAATTTGATTTTCAGAAAACTTAAATATTGAATTTCAATTTGTTATTCAGAACGAATTCGAAAAATAAACAAAATCAAAATCACGCTGAATTCATTGAATTATGCAGAATGCGTTTAATAACAGTTGTTATAGGAAATTGTTTTTATTAATTATGCAAAATGTTCCTGCATTGTTGTGATATTGTGGCAGTGTCAATAATTTCAATAATGTGATCAATACTTTTTGCAAACTCAGCTTTGATTACATTAATTGCAATAATCTGTATGAAACTTTAGAAATGGATTGTATTTTGTATTTTTTTTTTTGTTACTGTTATTTGATTAATTTTTTTATACATCTGCCGTTAAGGTTGGCCCAGTCATAATTTGTACGGAATGATACCTTGGAATTATTGTGGACCTAAATAATCAAAACTCAAGATTGCACTCCCTGATTTTTTTTTGGTCAGCTCATTCGCGAAATGTGTGCAAATTTAAGCATACTGCATGCGTAGGTATAGAAATGTGAAAACATATGTGAACGTTCCCGATAGTGTGCCTAAAAGCTAAAACTCCGTCAGCCTCGTCTCGTCATTATGTCAAAAATTCAACATCTAACAAACATCATTTTAGATACTGATTTTAATTTGCACTGTTTAAGTGATACTCACCTTTCAAGCGTTTTTAATACGTCCAATGGTTGGTTTAACCGACAGAAAGGTGAAATTATAAATAAAATCATCTTCAGCACCGAGGAACATAAGCAGATCTGCCATCATTTGGACAGATGAGAATCCACGAGTGATTTTTGAAAAGCCGAAGCATCCACAAAAGGTGACTGTTTGGCGCGGTTTATGGCTGGCAGCGGCGCGCGGTGGCGTCATCGAAAATGAGGTCAGTAAATGGTGTTCGTTATCACACTTCCTATGTCCAAAAATTAAGGATACGATATTGGACGATATATTTTTCCAATAGAATGATGCCGTGGTGTTAAGATGGAGGACATTGACTGGCCGAGATCGCCCGATTAAACGGCACTTGGCTTCTTCTTGTGGGGATTTTATTTTAATTATTTTTCTACTCTGGGAAGTAAGTCGCGTCGACCACAGGGGTAGCACTCATATATTTTAATTTTGAACTCAAAACAAAACAATTGGGATATGGTACCTACTACTCTTGTCGCAAGTAAACAGACAGCCAGACATAAATTACCGATTTTATTTCTAAAAAAAAACTTAGACACCTTACTTATCCATTTTATATCTATTTCTTTACAGGTAAATACTCCTTCAAATTATTGGTTACATAAATATAAGGATGGTGTCCATACCTTTTCATTCAACCGAATCAAAGCGTCAAAATGGAGCTGAGAAGCATATTCGAATAAACTAGATGAAGAAGTTTGTGCTTTTTTTCTGTTTATGATATTTTTGGCAGGAAAGTTTTCTACTTGGTGGTAAATTTGATAAACTGGTAATAGAATAATGAATCATCATTCGTTCTGCAAAAAAAAGCATCTGGAAAATGCGTTCTTCTTCTTCGACATTATAGAACACTAGAGTTGAAAGTATTTTTTTATATTTTAAGCTTATAATAAAATTCCTATGAAATCATAATCAAGCTTCTGGTTTCTTCCGGGAATTTTCACATGCGAACAAAATTTTTATTCAATAGAACAATTAATTTTAACTGCAGAACCGAAAATA
Organism: Sphaerophoria taeniata; assembly: GCA_943590905.1. Taxonomy (NCBI): domain Eukaryota; kingdom Metazoa; phylum Arthropoda; class Insecta; order Diptera; family Syrphidae; genus Sphaerophoria; species Sphaerophoria taeniata. The sequence goes on from OX016540.1 coordinate 202,795,935, forward strand.
AAAACAAACTTTTCAAAGCCACTGATACGATGCAACTGATGCAAAGCATACATTTCATGAACTTTTATTATTATACAAGGAAACGATTGTTATCCGACAGCATCCACTTCCGCACATGAAGGCTTCAAGTGTTCTGGTCTATGCCATCCTTAATACATACAATGGAAACAGGGTCAAAACAGCAGCATCAAAGTTTTTTTTCAATGTTTACTATTAGGAAAGGTTAAAGCGACTTCTTTAAGTAAGAAGCAGCTGAATACGATCAGTTCAGTTATTACATTAATTTAAGTCAAATTCTCATAGCTCAAATTTTTCAAACCTACTGTCTGTTTCCTTGAATGTTAAAGTGTCCAAATCAATTCGAGGAATTCTGTATTCTTTTCAGTTGAAACTCAATCGTTAACATTAGAAATAGTTCCACCATCAATTTACAGCACATCCCAAAAACCCGTAACAACGTCCATATCAGATTATTAAATTCCAGAAATATTCTATCGTCACTCTCAATGACTGCTGGTGTCATTTCATGTCAAATATAAAATTCAACAAGATTCCATGAACACTAAAAGTTAATTGGACATACCTTCAAGAGTGGATTTACATGATGTTTCTTCGAACGAGTGAATACACTAGTGGCTGGTTAAAAAAAAAGACACAAAGAGAGTAACAAGGAGTCAACGTGTTTATCCTTCGGCCTCGTTACGTTGGACGTTGCTAGTTTTTCCATGGGGTATTTTACTATCGTTTAACTCGTTGGATCTGTCTTCTGCTATGAATATTAAGTAACAATTTCACACACAATTAAAATGAAACAGGAAATTTGTTACACAAAGCTAAGTGTTAATGGTGAACATGTTTAATGTGTGCAAGAGCATATGCAACAATTCGTACGTGTGTACTTCAATATAATATATTTTCTGTTTCTTTTTTTTAGGTTTTGCAAAACCATTTCATTTCTTTTTTAAGATGAGCATTGTTCTGCCACTTTATCGACCAATCCTCCATTCCAAATGCCAAATATTTTACTTTCAAGTTTCATATAAGCGCCTTTGAATTTAATGCTCCATTATTCGTTCAATGATTTATCAAATCCGATTACTTTCAGCAAGATAAATCCTGAGCCTAGAAATCTTCCTGTGTCATTCTCCTTATCGTCTTCCTTCAGATTTGATGAAAAAGCTTAAATAAATTAATTAGCAGAAGGCACAGCTGAAAAACCACATAGCTTCTCAGTCATTGTAGCAAAAGTTAATCCGGAAGATATTTCTTCTCGGAGCATAAGGCGGATATCTTTCAAATTTTCGTAAGAATACTCCGATTCGTAAAACGTTTTATGGAAGGAAACAGGCGAAAATAAGAGGAATCAAAATGCTTAGGGAAACTGCTGATAATGGATTTACACCAAATTAACGTAAAAATTGGTAAGCGCGTGGAAATATAATCGCTACGAAGGTTATTGAGCATCTAAGTGCAAAGGTCGGTACACCATTATTTTGAGTAGTTTTTGGTCTTTGGCTTTACTGGCGGCACATCTATAGTTGAAGTTGTTAGCGCTGGAATTTAATACGTGTCAAACTAAACTGTCATCTGAAGTGTCATAATATTAGTTGAATTTCTATTCTGAATCTCAGGTTCACTTTGTTGCGTTTAGAAAAGAGATGAAACCTTTGATCTTCAGTTCAGAAAGCTAGTTTTTTACATTGAAGAATGTTTTTCCCAATGCTTTGGCTCTAATTTTGGGCACGTACACAGGAAGTGAAGAACAGTTTCATTTTTTCGATGGTGCCCACAACTATGACAGAAAGTATTGTGAGGAATGCCCGCAGCTTAGCTGCGCGTTCCCCAAGAGGCCAGTGTCCAGTGCATGTTGCAACTACCCTGGCAATGTGTTGCCTGGGTCTGTAAAAAAGGTTATTTGTCCGCGATTTGTTGTAGGTGGACCATATCTTTCTAGATATAGTACAGTTGGTAGGGCTACCCCACCTGTGGTTTGATTCAGCGAGAAAAATTGAGAAGATCTTGTTCTTTGTAGCACCAAGAGGAATGTTGGCTCTTTCCTTGCCTAGCCAACTTATCAGCCCGTTCATTACCATCAAAGCCACTATGATCAGAAACCCAGACAAATGTCACATTTTTATTACATGCGAGATCATTTTGGTATTGTTGGACTAACTTGGAGGATGATTTTGACGAGTCAATCGCTTGAATTGCCACCTGAATGTCCGAAAAGATAGCTGTATTACGGTTTTGATTTGGATCTTGTCTTAGTAGTTTACTTGTTTCCCTAATCGCATGTAGTTGAACTTGAAAGACACGAGCAAAAACAGGAAGCTGAAGAGACCTGAAGGCATTTAAGGACTCGGAGAAAATTCCTGCACCAACCCACACTCCATCTTTGTGTCATCCGTAAAATCTGTTGTGTCGAAGCCTCTCGTCATTAAGTCATCATCCCACTCCTTTTGGGATGGAATGATAACTCAAATCCCCACTGAGGTCCAAAGTAAGAGTGCAGTAATCGTTTTTTTTCGAAAAGATATCCACTGTGATGAGGTTAGCAATATTACTTTTACCATAGGGTTTAAGCTCTAAATCATTTTCCCGATTTTCTCTAAATCATTTTCTGCGGAGACACCCCTACATTAGTTAGTGCATACAGTTGTAATGATCACTCATTTTAAATAATTTACCCTTGCAGGTGGCCATGGTTCAGAGGAATGAGTAGTTGACTGCTAAGCCAAATGCTGCGGGTTCAAGCCCAAGCTTTGGCAGCATTCTTTTTCTACGAAAATCGCCTCAGATAATGAGGCCACCTGTGCGATAACACGAGACAATATTACATCTATGTCTCCTCCTCTAAGCCACGTAGGTTTCTGTTATGTGTTTTCCTTCTATGTATCTATCTGTCTCTCTCTCTGTTCTGTCCCAGCCGATGGTCTCAGTCACCAGTGCTGCTATGTGTCTGTAGTTCGTCACATTCGTGTGCGAAGTACTGTAAATTCAATGTTCAATGTTCAATAATTTACCCTTGCTACCTTCTTAAACATGGAAGGAAACTTCAACAACATCTTAACAAAGTCCATTCAAGAATTACTATTTGGCCGGAGTGTAGAGGACTATATCCTCTATAGTGATAGAAGGATTCAAGCTACCTTAAGTAATTCTAACTTGACCAGGTGCGTAAGCAGGGTTTTCTTCCCCTTCCTTTGGCTTAGCCATGAATAAAATTCTAGTTTAACTGGAAAGATGTGACGTGAAGGCTGTTGCTTAAGCAGATGATTTGGTAATATTGGTATCAGCAAAGTTCACTTCCGTGATTTGTGAGATTACGGAGATGGCATTGGTAAAAGTAAGCAACTGGGCTACAAGCTGTGGCTTAGGTATCAACCTGTCAACCAAAGCAAAACTGAACTGATGCTCTTTACTACCAAAACAAAAGTACCTCCTTTCACCCTATTTCGCCTCAAGGGTAAAACTCTTTCCTTGTCTTCCAGCGCGAGATAATTTGGAGTAATACTCGACCCAAAGTTAAACTGGAAACTTAATATTGAAGAGAGGGTGAAGAAAGTCGGCTTTCTATGCCTCTTGTAAAACCTTTGGCAAAAAATGGAGTTTGCAATCGAAAATGATTTTGTATACGTAAACCACCGTGGTCCGACCAATATTTACCTATGGTTCGTATGTTTGATGGCCCGCACACACAAAATCTTAAAAAGGTTCAGAGAACAGCTTGTATTGGCTCCACTGGAGCTTTGCGCTCATGTCCGTCAGACGCCCTAAACGTGTTTCTTCACCTCTTACCAATCGACTTGTACATCAAATATGAAGAACCTTGCAGCGCGTTGAGACTTACGGAATCGAGCATTTGGTATTCTAAATAGACAGAGTCATCCTTTCCGCTTTCTGAAGCATGAGGCATTATGCCATACAGGCCAATATAGACTTGTATGGGGAGAAGGTATGGATTGCCCAGCCAATATTTTCTTTATCTATAAGGGTATCAATGTGTTCTACGCTAGCCGTCGACAAATCATTAGATTTAAGCTGTTCTCACAACCCGTACCCTGCCGCAAGTTAAACGTCATTTAAAATCTCGAGTGCTAATAACTTCAAAAGAATCCAACAAAAGATGACTAAATTAAAGAATTCTTGTCGCATCGCAAGCTATCTAACTAGCAATCATTTCCTGCCAAGAAACAAAACATAACTCTAATGATGCCATCATATAATTCCGAAAAACTTCTTGCCAAAAATCCAAAACAGCTAATTTAATTTTCCTATTTTCAAAAACCACAGTGAAGATGGTTTTTGACGATTTAATTTCTTCGCTCAAATGTATTTCTACACGTGCCTGTGTGGGTACATTTCTCAGGAGAAGCCCATTATACGCTTATGGTACATTATTTTCCAATGTTCCTTCAAATTCCAAATGTCTGTCATTAAATCGTAAATCGTACACATCCTTGTGGTGACAATATACCAAAGCATTAAAAGACTTTTTCCATTCGAAATTTGTCATAACCCAAAAACTCGTAGGTACCCGCACTAAAGTATAAAATTGACTCGAAGTGTCTGTGTAAATGTTTGTCTTAAAAACAAAAACCTATTTTATAGACCATCTGCCAACACCTACCTATTCAACCTACAAGATTGTGTCTGCACGTGAAAGTTGTAAAACAGCCGCCCCCAGTGGAATACTTTCAAAAGTAGACAAATCACTTTTTTATCGGTCGCCCCCCCTTAATTTTGGAGTTTATTGAGAACTTGATGCTCAAAATGAACCGCACACACACAATATGGGATCCTTGAAAATAATTGGTCTTCAAGGACAATTAAAATTTTGCTCAGATAAGAGCAAATTGTTTGCACAGTGTGATGTTAATGCTGAACTTTATGGTGTACTTAGAAAACACACGCCAGCCCTTCGACGATGATGACGCCCGCCAGTGAAGAGGATTTAATATGATGATTGTTTTTTGTTACTCAGAATGAATGTTTGTTAATTTTGTATTGATGTTTTTGAAATGGGTTTTTAAAATTAGGACATTGATGGGAAGAAATTCAATGTTGCGTTGGCGGGTGCAGGTATGGGCTCTGACTGTGTGCGTTGGTTTATTCATCAATGTCTTAAAGAAGTCAGAGGCAAGAAGGTTTTTGTTTAGTTTGTCTTTGAAATTATAATCAGCGAGTGTTTTTGAAACCAACAAAAAAGCTTTTTAATACGGTTGTGGAATTTTACGTCCTACTATATGTCACCTCAATACGCCTGTTAACGTTTATGCTGCTAATGTTTATTGAATTCGAAGCGGGCTTGTCGCTATAGATATGAGAGTTAACATACTTATTCCTAAGGTGGCACTACAGTTTTTCGTGAACTTGTGTGTCAACCAACAGTCTCCGCCAACCAGATCGGTACCTAGCTTACTGTCTCCAAATTGATTGAGGTCCTACTCCACTTGAATGCGCCACCTCCTGGGAATGGTGGCGAAGGCTTTTAAGCCTGGAGTATTGGTGTCCAAACACTCTTAATGAGCTAGCCATCTGAGCCGTTGAATCTTGACTCTTCTGGCTTGGTCCGTGTCATTGTCATTGCTTCTGCACCATACAGCAGAACTGGGATGATGAAGGTTTTGATCGAGAGATGGCCTTACCCCTTAATTGCTTTCTTAGCCCAAGGAAACAAAGATTAGCAAGAGTTTTCTCCGGCGCTGCTGTTATTGTCCGTGACGTTCTGTCCGAGCCTTTCGGTATTGGGTGTTCTTCCTCATTTACCGCTAAAACCATTTTTCCCGCTTCTGTCTCAATTCTCACAAAGGCGCTATTGACATCACGCTGTGTTCTTCCCATTATATCAATGTCATCAGCGTACGGGAGAAGTTGAACAGACTTTTGGAAGAAGTACTTCTGGTGTTAACGGTGGAGCTTTGCACTATATTCTCAAGAACGATGTCAAAGAAATCGCATGACAGTGCATCGCCTTGTCTGAATTCTTTTTTGACATCGAAGGATTCCGTAAGCTGGTTGCCAAGCGTGATGGTGCAGCATGAGTTCTCCATCGTCATTTTATACAATCGAACGAGCTGGGCAGGGATGTCAAAACTAGACACAGCTTTAAAAAGTTCGTCTCTGTAGATGCTGTCATACGCGGCCTGAAAATCGAGGAAAAGGTGGTGGGTATCGATTAAGAGTTCATAGGTTTTTTCCAGGATCTGCCGCAAAGTAAAAATTTGGTCTATGGTTGACTTTCCAGGTCTGAATCCACATTGATAAGGACCAATCAGATTGTTGAGGAAAGACTTCAGACACTCACATATTACGGCAGAAAGGATCTTGTAGGCGATGTTAAGTAAGCTGATTCTTCTGTAGTTGGCGCAGTTTAGAGTATCTCTCTTTTTAGGATCGGGCAAACAATGCTGCATTTCCATTCATCGGGCACGCATTCTTCCGACTATATCTTACAGAAGGTCTGATGCATGCTCCTATCTCTATATCGCCTGCTGCTTGAACAGATTGGCAGCTAGACAATGTGCTCCAGTGGTTTTGTTGGCTGAAATCCATTATATTGCCGATTTGACTTCGTCTAGGTCGGATTTACGGAAATGTTGGCTATCGTTGTATCTAATGATTGGTTGATGCTTGACAGCGGGATTCTGTTCGTCGTCGCCGTTATACAGTCTACAGAAGTGGTCTTTTCAAATCCTCATCGGTTCTTAATCGGATGATTAGCCACATTTTTTACCTTCTGGTAAGACTTCCGAACTTCATTCCTGGCTCTGTCATCCTCCTCGATCCCCTCTTTTTCCCCTGTTAAATCGGTGTTCCTCTCTCCTCTTTTGTTCGTAGAGCTCACTAGAAGCTCTTGTCCTTTTATGCAGCTCCGATTTTTATGCCTTTTGCTTGGGTGCTTGCGCCTGCTTACATTCTTTGTCAAACCAGGGCCAGGGGTTACGTTTTGGAGGCTGTGTAAAACCGCATAGCAGATTCATCATCTCTAACTGCCACTGGTTCTCGATACTTGATGTTGGTGGCAACGGACTTCCTTAAGAGGTTACTTGGCAATCGATCTGAGAAGTATCTGGCGATCTCCAGCCATTGTCCAACGTTGAATTTGCTTGCAACATTTCCTTGTTTTGGTGGTTTTCGGTATATTCGTAGCTTGGCTGCGACGAGGTTGTGGTCCGAGCCGATGTTGGCAAATCGGAAAGTACGAACAAAGGTAAAGAAAGCTGAACGACTGTCTTCTGTGAATTGCAGTCTGATCATGCAGACTCGCATGCTAGGCTAATGCTGGCGAATTTAGACTTGATTCAGATCATGCTCAAGACTTTTTTGCTAAGCTTGCTTCCAGAGACGATTCCGCTGTTGTTGCTCTCGGTAACAATTACCATAGCAAATGTCGCAGTTTTTCATCCTCCTTTTGCCCGGTCGATCCCACCGCATTTCCTGGATAGCGATAATATCTGCTTTGTTGCAGTTGAGTGTCTCTGGTAATTGACCGCAGCACGTGGTCTATTGAGGGACCTAACATTCCAAGTGCATATCCGAAATTCGTTGTCCTTTTATTACATTTGCTTGAGTCGTTATCTGTATATTTGTCCGTTTCCCAGGCCTGTTTTTGCTTCCCAAGTAAATGGGAAGTCACCCCGTACAAACCCCAAACTGGAGTACCAGCATTTCATGTAACTATAAATACGAGAGACGGAAAAACTGCTTCTTTTTATTGCCAGGGTTCAAATATGTCAAAGTAGCCCGTATAAAGGTGTTCACCGAGTAGTTCGGCCTCTATTCTAAAAATGAATTAGTAATTAGTAGCAATACCTAGACCTACTCCACTTCGACTTTTCGACTAGGTGCGGCCCTTCGTTGAATAAAAGTTTCGCGATCGCATAGTTCTAAGCTTCATAGCAGTTGTCACCGTAAGCCCCTCCGCCATGTCAAGGCTTAACGATGGAGGGGAGATGGCATAAATAATCCTTCAAGTTCCGGGCACAAGAATCACAATGAAGCTTGTGGAGTGGAGGCATTTTTAACTTCTCAGAGGAAGTTATTGTAATAGGGCCGATTTTGTGAATCTCCAATTTTTGCATGTCTCCGCATGTTTCGAGGTCACTAGAATCCGAATCAAGCGTTTTTATGATGATGTCTGTGTGTGTGTTCGTATGTGCGTATGTGCGTTACGTTTTTTCAGCTCGATTATCTCGCACTCATCGTATTGTCATGAAATCATCTCATTCGACGCGGTATCGTGTTGTTAAAAGCTGATTTGGTTTTGAGCAAAATCCGCTCAGCGGTTTTTTAATGGCAATCAAAAACCTAAGTCAACCCTAATAATCGATTGACATGATTTTTTATTTATTCGAAAGATAATCTTGTAGCATTACTTTTAAATATTATTTCTGGCATATGACTGCCACGGCTGGCTCGGATGTAGTCCAATCTGGACGTCCAATTTTCGATGACTTTTTCCAACATTTGTGGCCGTATATGGGAAATAACACGGCGAATGTTGTCTTCCAAATGGTGAGGCGTTTGTGGCTTATCCGCATAGACCAATAACTTTACATTACCCCACAGAAAATAGTATGGCGATGTTAAATCACAAGATCTTGGAGGCCATTTCACAGGTCCAAAACGTGTAATTAGGCGGTCACCAAACGTGTCTTTCAATAAATCGATTCTGGCACGATATGTGTGACATGTTGCGCCGTCTTGTTGGAACAACAGCTCCTGGACATCATGACCGTTCAATTCAGGAATGAAAAAGTGGATGGACACATGTAAATCCAATTCCTATGCTCGATGGCGGATGGACTCATTCGGGTCTTCCTCAATTCTACACTCTACAGTAGCTTCTTCTGTACGCACCGTACGGCGTCTCTGGAGATGCGAGTTATCAATTAGAGTAAACGTGGTGCGAAAACGTTACATGGTTAATCGAATTAACTGCTTTGATGGACGGTTTTGTCGACGATAAAATGGACGTAGTGAGCGATACGTATTCCGCACAGAACCATTATTTTCGAAATAAAATTGCACAATTTGCAAGCGTTGTTCAGGTGTGAGTCTATTCATGATAAATTGCCAAACCAAACTGAGAATAAATAACTTAACAGCTATTAAATCGGTCGCCGTCTTGAAAAGAAATGCCAACTTAAAGTTCTATACCTCGAAAAAAAAACATCCGTTATAATGAAAATTATGATAATTTCTGCAATAATTTCAACAATAGTGCAAAAAATCTTATAATTAGTGTGAAAAAAAAACAATATTCAGGAGTTTCATAGACTATATTTGATTACTAGCTGACCCACCAAACGCTGTTTTGCCATGTAAATATTAATTTTCGGAAATACTAATCCGATTAGAAAAATTGTTTCAATAATAGAAAACTACAATATTCAGGATTAATATAGGCTGTATTTTACTGTGCAAAGTAGTTGTGCATGAGTCCACGAGTTGGTACGACAAACTTTTGATACATGGCGCCACTGTTATTCAATAAACTTAATGTATTTCCTAAAATCATCAGTTTTATGGAATTCGGCTTTGAACCAACGTGCGTGTACATTGTACAACTACAACGTTTTTACGTATTTTGCTACTCTGGGAAGTTAGTCGTGTGGACTCCATGGGTCGCACTCATATTTTTTTTTTGTTGACAAAACGCATCTATACTTTAAAACCTATTGGTTTTGCAAGTAACGGAGAATGCTACAAGCACTTACTGCACCATAACACCCGTAAAACGGTTTGTTCTCGAAAATACAGAAAACCTATTTAATATTGATAAAGTTCAACAGATTTCAAATTTTTAGAGCGGCAACATCTCCCATGCCCTGATCCTAAACCGTAGCAGTAATGTTAATATTTATCTTTAATTCGACGTTGTGATAAATTCCCAAATGTGCGAAAATTATATATTTTTGGAATTTCAATTCACGACATTTCATGAGGAAAATTAAAAAATTTATTCCGATATCAATTACACAACGAACATTATGTACATAATCCAGTTTGACTGATGAATGGCTTTTTTCATTCAACTGTAATCGCATTCTATACTTCGTCTCAGTCAAAACAGGGCATTAGTATTCCTGGCCCGACTTCTAAATTTATAGATGTTAAATGGAATTTCATCGTTTTCAGTTTTAAGGGTCACATGAGCATGGAATATTCCCCAACACTTTAAGTACACTCTTTAAAATCATATGTTGCATGAAAACTTACCGAAACACACATTTCTATCCCACTTCTGAAATACAAGTTAATTTTTTGGCATCAAATAAAACACCCTTGTTGTATGTCTGTTGAAGGAGTTCAAAGACATAATTTTTTGTATTTCTGGAAAATATTTTGTCCCATCAGGACAAGGAGTTATTCTGCTAACAAGGGTTATGTCTCAAGGGCAAGACTATGTTCTTTACCTTGGCAGATAACATTCCGACATGCATTCAAAATGTTCTGTAATGTTAACATTAATGAATATTAAGATCAGAAATTGTTAAGACCGTCATCTCCTGGAAATGAGAAAATAAAAATAAACACGAACTTAATTAAATCCAAGGCAAGAAAAAATCGAGAAAATTTCAGGTCCATTGAAGTTAAGTGATATTACATTGTTGAACATGAGCAGGGCAAATATAGTGTTACACACGAAGGAATTAACCCAACAAGAAAGAAGGTTAAAAGCTCTTCTGTTACGCATGAATTAGTTCGGAAGGTTTGAGAAGGTATACCGAATGAACTTACCTCTTTTTTCGTTTACGACTTCACGTTAATCTCTTGCCTTTTTGAAACTCAATTCAGGCCATGAGCAATGACGTAAATTAAGAAATAGGTCAGGTCCTTACAATTTTATTACTTTTTGGTTGCTAAATAAATAAAGATTTTTTTCTTGAAAAAACACAAACAAGAAAAGGGACTTCAATAGAACAACAATAAAAAAACTTGGCTGTCGAAAGTCAAACAACCGACCTTTTTGGGAGAAAAAAAAACAAATGCTGTTTGCAAATCACCTCATGCAGAATTTACTGGCTGACAGCAAGGTAGACATCTAAGCTTATGCAAAGCTGTTTTTTGTGTAGGTAATTCTTGTTTTGGCTAAAAATGAAAGAACTTTTTGTTTTTCAGAAGAAAAAAAAATATAACAAAAATTAACTTTAGAAAAACCCTGTTAACATTTTCTGTGACTTTTCATTACATCACGCTCATCAGAAAAGGTTTTTAAGACAAATTTTGTTCAGCACAATTTTTGCCGTTACTTAAAATATTTACATTAAATACTGGGCTGGAATCACGTAACGCGATAAGCGATAGTTGATAATCAAAATCAGGGTTTTTGCTCTATGTAAGCTGATTATCAAATTGATAATCAGTTATTTGCGATAATTTCATTCGACACCTATTTAGGTGTCGTTTTCAAATATTTATGTCGTTTTAATAAAAAATCAAATAAATATTGACATTGTATATGCTTATAATATATATTTAAACAATATCTGACAAGTTTGAAGCAAAAACAAATCAAATAATAAACCAAATCCGGTGCAGCAAAAAGGTGTAAGATTGCAAAATTTTATTTTTGTCTGTAAATCGTGAACATACCTTTTCTAATCCACAGCAACGGTGGAGTAAGAATGTCAAACTCAAACATTTGTGGCGGAGAATGACTTTGTGTACTTTTATTAGTGAAAAGTGTGACGTGGTCCTTAGAAAATATTTCATTCCCAGTCTGAATCGGGGTTAGGAAAAATGTCAAAACGGACGAAATTTTTTTCTCCGAAAACAGTAATGCCAACAAATCAAAGTTTTTTTTTTGATCAGCTTACATGGAGCAAAGTAAAGTTGATAATCAAAAACGATAAATAATTTTTGATAATCAACTATCGCGTTACATGATTCCGGCCCTGTATTAGCTATAGTTAGAATACTTGCCTTGATTTACAAGTGATTCCAAAATGAGGGATTTTTTAATGTAGGTACCTTTTTCTGAAGAATATAAATGTGTATGCCAAAATAAAACTGCAGTTAGTGAACTTAGTTCTTTCCAAGTAATGTAACTTCCCCCTTTGCAAAAACCAAGAACCCGACAACAAGCCTCGGAAACAATTAACGGCAACATTTAACGTAACATCAGCCTACAGGGCAGCTTAGCTGGTAACCTTCTAACTACTATTGTGACTAAATTTATGTTTTTGGACATTAAACCACCAACGTACGCTTACATAGAGAGTATTATGTATCAGTATGAAATAATATGACGTATTGAATAACAAAAGTAGTGTACGTATTAGCATAGGTAACACTAATCCATGTAATTAATAAACGTCAAATAAAAAATCTCTTCTGTATTAACCGCCAGCCGAGTAAGTCCTCTTTCTTGAGTTCAACTATATTTTAGAGTGCACTGAACTGAAGAAAATATCACAACTGTATTGGCCAATGTTATTGATGACCGTGAATTATTATCGATTCGGTGCCCGTTTTCAGCATTCGTAGTCCTGTGACTCCATTAAATTTTAGCGGATGGATAAACGTGTAAAGCCTTTCACAAACTGCACAAACTGTAGTGCAATGGGCTCTTGAAAAGTAGGTCGAAAATCATTTCCGGCTGAATAGATCCTTGAAAAAGCAAAACTGCAAGAAGCATTTTAAGAGCAACCAATGCATCCAGAAAAAGTTACGTGCTGGCGGATTTATTGCGTCGTTTTTCTTCAAAGATTATGTGAACTCCAACGTAACTGTGAATGGTGAGCGCTATATTAAGGCTCATGCCTTGTAACTTAGCGTTAGAACAATAAAGAGCGGAGCTGAAAAATCATAAAATATGCAACCACCACCTTGATAAAAAAAACCTACAACGATCCACCTCTGGAAATTACAGAGAGAACAAAGAGAACGCAACTACCGAAAATACCGAATACAACAATAGGAGATCAGTTTCTTTGTGTTTGATACAATTTACACCCAGCACTGACCGAAAAATATTTAATGTAGTAAGTGTTTTCACAATTCTTTTCAACAGATGACTGTGGAAGAACTACCAAGATGGAATCAACGGTGGCGTCTACAGTTCATCCAGCAGGATGAACTACTTAACGAACATCTTATGGGGCTACTACGACATATTCGCAGCCCAAGCCTATAAGGAGCAGTTTGGCCGGCTTTTCGTCTTAGAGTTAAACTAAAGACCTGGCCCTACAAGCTGGGGGTCGTGCGTCGGCGTGACTGCCCAGCCACATAAAGAAACTATAGTTCCGAAGCACCAAAAAACCTCGGATACGGACGGAATTAATTATGACGACCCACGCAAAAGATAAGATGAAAATGGAAAACTAACGCTGTTCCATCATGGTCGGAAAAAACCTAACGGATGCATTTGATGTCAAAAAAGGTTTAAGACAAGGAGATGCGCTGTCATACGATTTCTTCAACATCATTCTTGAAAAGATTGTGCAAAAATCCAACGTCACCACCAGAGGCATAATCTTTCAAAAGTCCGTCCAGCTACTTGGATACGCAGACGACATTGACATAATTGGTAGAACACAGCGTGATGTCAGTGGAGCTTTTGTGAGTCTTGAGACGGAGGCCAGGAAGATGGGTCTAGTGGTTAACGAGGGAAAGACCAAGTTAATTCTGTCAACAAGAATGGACAACATCGACGTCTTGAAGCAAACGGCAACATAGACAAATTCAACTGCGAGGTAGTTAAGGACTTCGTCTACCTAGGATCCGCTACCAACTCAGATAACAACACCAGCGCTGAAATCAAACGAAGAATCACTCTTGCCACTCGCTGCTTCCTTGGAAAACAATTGAGTAGTTAAGTCCGAAAGTGACTCTCTACAAAACCCTTATCATCCTGGTCTTAATGGATGGTGCAGAGGCATGGACCATGACAACATCCGATGAAAACGCTTTGGGCTGCTTCGAAAGAAAAATGGAGTATGGAGACGAAGATTCAATCAAGAACTGTAGGAGCTATTCAGCGATACTGACCTAGGCAGAAAAATTAAAGTCCAACGACTTAGATGGTTGGGTCATGTTGCCTGAGAATATTGCGTTTGCATTCCTATACCACATATTTTTAGAGAGCTGCAAATTTATTTTCGCTTCGGGAATATATTTTTTCAAAACATATTTTTAACAGACCGGGCCTTCTCTCCGATCCGATATTTTTGCCGACCGAATATTTTGTGTTCGAACTTTCCGAGGAGCCAACATCGACTCGGACCACTACCTCGTCGTAGCCAAGGCAGTGCTACGAATATCCCGACAACGGCCAAAACAAAGAAATGCTGCAAGAAAATTCGACGTCGGACGGCTACAATCGCAAGAGATCGCCAGATCCTTCTCTGATCGAGTGACAAGTAACCTCTTAAGGAGTACTATGCCGCCAACATCAAGTATCGAAGACCAGTGGCAACATTGCCAGAATGCAGTTAGAGATGCCGCCTCTAATGTGCTGGGTTTCACACAGCCACCAAAACGAAACCCCTGGTTTGACGAAGAATGCAGGCAGGCCCATGCAGCCAAGCAGGAGGCATACAAAGCGGCGCTGCAAAGAAAGACAAGAGCTGCTCGTGAGCTCTACGGGCAAAAGAGGAGAGAAGAACGCCGGCTTCTCAGGAGAAAAAAGAGAGAGCATGAGAAGCGTCAGATCGAAGATGTTGAGAGAGCTAACAGCAGGAATGAAGTTCGGAGGTTTTATCGGAAGGTAAAACACCTGGCTCAAGGTCATCGAGCAAGAACCGAAGCCTGCAGAGATCATCAAGGGAACATCATAGTAGAGCCGCAGTCAGTGCTGGGGATTTGGAAAGACCACTTCTGTAGACTGTATAACGGCGACGACGAACAAAATCCCGCCGTCAGACAGGAGCCTTTTATCATACGCGATGACAGCCAACAATTCCGTGAACCCGACCTAGAAGAAGTGAAAACAGCAATATCACGGCTGAAATCCAACAAAGCCGCTGGAGCAGATGGTCTAGCTGCCGAGCTGTTCAAAGCCGCAGGCGACGAGCTAGATAGGAGCATGCACCAAATCATCTGTAAGATATGGTCGGAGGAATGCATGCCCGATGAATGGAACCTCAGCATTGTTTGCCCGATCCTGAAAAAGGGAGATCCTCTAAACTGCGCCAACTACAGAGGAATCAGTCTGCTTAACATCGCCTACAAGATCCTCTCTGCCGTATTATGTGAACGTCTGAAGCCTTTCGTCAACAATCTGATTGGTCCTTATCAATGTGGCTTCAGGCCAGGAAAGTCTACCATCGACCAAATTTTCACGTTGCGGCAGATCCTGGAAAAAACCTATGAAATGCAAATCGATACCCACAACCTCTTCATTGATTTTAAGGCCGCGTATGGCAGCATCTACAGAGACGAACTGTATAAAGCTATGCCTAGCTTTGGCATCCCTGCCAAGCTCGTTCGCTTGTGCAAAATGACGATGGAGAACTCACGCTGCTCTATCAAGGTTGGCAATGAGCTTACGGAATCATTCGACGTCAAAAAAGGATTCAGACAAGGCGATGCACTGTCGTGCGATTTCTTTAACATCGTTCTTGAGAAGATAGTCCAAAACTCCACCGTCAACACCAGAGGCACTATCTTCTATAAATCTGTTCAACTTCTCGCGTACGCCGACGATATTGATATAATGGGAAGAACACAGCGTGATGTCAATGGCGCCTTTGTGAGGATTGAGACAGAAGCGGCAAAAATGGGTTTAGCGGTAAATGAGGGAAAAACGAAGTACATGCTGTCTTCGAGTAAGGACACCCAACATGGACGGCTCGGACAGAACGTCACAATAGACGCATACAACTTCGAGGTAGTTAAGGAGTTTGTCTACCTAGGCTCCGCTATCAACACGGACAATAACACCAGCGCTGAGATAAGACGAAGAATTACTCTTGCTAATCGCTGTTTCTTTGGGCTAAGAAAGCAACTGAGTGGAAAAGCCCTCTCTCGAGCAACTAAGGTTAAACTGTACAACACCCTCATCATCCCTGTCCTGCTGTATGGTGCAGAAGCATGGACCCTAACAAAATCGGATGAATGTGCCTTAGGCTGTTTCGAGAGGAAAATTCTTCGGGTCATCTTTGGCCCCGTGTGCATTGATGGGGAATGGAGAAGGAGATACAACAGCGAACTTTACGGGTTGTACAACGACGTGAACTTAGCCAGAAGGGTCAAGGTCCAGAGACTCAGATGGCTCGGTCATTTAGAGCGCATGGACACCAATGCTCCGGCCCGGAAAGTCTTCGACACTATTCCCGAGGGACGCAGAAGGAGAGGAAGACCGCGACTCAGGTGGCGCACACAAGTGGAAGAGGACCTCAATCAACTTGGAGTGCAAAACTGGAGACAGCTAGCTAGGGACCGAGCTGACTGGCGGAGACTGTTGATTGAGGCCCAAGTCCACAACGGACTGTAGCGCCAACTTAAGTAAGTAAGTAAGAATATTTTGTGTATTGTGTATTTTTCCCCTTTGGAAAATACACAGACTGTGAACAGGAGTTTTATTTTGAATAGACTCATTTTATTCTTTCATCCACTTCATCCGAGTGTATCAAGGACTGGGCGAAAGCCACCGTTTATTCAGTGGCAACCCTGACACACATAAGATCCGCCAATTATTCACGATGAGAGCCGCTACTATCCAGAGAACCGGGAAGTAGGTTGACGGTGCTATGGTATTTTAAGTTGGATTTTTTGTATAATAAACTAATACATAATTCTGTTAGATTAAAGAAATCTATATATACAGGGTGATTCACGAGCGTTGTGCCAAAAAGATAGAGCGTGTAGGTTGAGTTGAGACAAAAAAAAATCGTATGGGAGGGGGGGTCTATTCCCCCCCGTTTAGCCGGGAGGGGCAATTTTCTGAAAAATGAACTTATTTTGTAAAAAAAAATATTAAAAATCAACGGCTTAGTTTACAACACCGTGTTATACCTCTCTGAAAAGCTAAAAACTTCTTCTTTCACTTTGTTTTTAAAATAAATTGTTTTAACGAATAGTTTTAAAAAAATAAATTTTCAAACTCAAAATTTTCAAAAAAAAAGCCAAGAAAATTTTTTTGAACTAATTTTTTTAAAAATTTTATGTAATTAAGTACTAATTTTGTTTTAATATTTCAATGTCTTTGTTAATTTTTAGTCGAAAACAGAAAACCGGATGCAAAAATGTCTTTTCGTTTTTGAGAAATTAAAAAAAAAACCAAAACCACTTTTTTCTAAGAAAATCTTTGTTTTTATTTTTACCTATCTGGACTTTTAGTTTAATTTATTAGTTTAATTTACAAATTTATTTTTTTGTAATTGGAGTTTTATAACGACTCAATGAAGTAGAAAAGTATTGGATTTTCAATGGATTAACCATTTTATTCATTGAAAACGTCTGAAAACTGACCTGCAATTTTTTCTTGCTATACCTGGGGCCGCGGCCACTCGCCGGCGAAGGGTTCTACCTGCTGGGGGCTTGAGATAATCAAACCGCAATTTTTCTTGAATGAAAAAACAATTAACAACCTAAAGGTTAATAAAAGGCATCGCATATTTACTTAACAACCATTTACAATTAAAATATTAATTCACCAACACATAACAATAACAAACTCATATGTTCGAGAAGAGTTAGCGGACAGGAACTTCTGCTACGGTTTAACTTGTTGTCAAGATCGGGAAGCCGAAAGACTCTACGCTGAAAGATATCCCAATAGATGGCGCCCAAGTCGTAGCATGTTTTCAAGAATCCGCCGACGAGAGCACGGAGAGCTAGAAGTGAAAGGTCAATGGCAGACGTTTTCAATGAACAAAATGATTAATCCAGGGAAAATCCAATACTTTTCTACTTTATTGAGTCCTCATAAAACTCCAATTACAAAAAATTAAATTTGTAAATTAAACTAATAAATAAAACTAAAAGTCCAGATAGGTAAAAATAAAAACAAAGATTTTCTTAGAAAAAAGTGGTTTTGGTTTTTTTTTAATTTCTCAAAAACGAAAAGACATGTTTGCATTCGGTTTTCTGTTTTCGACTAAAAATTAACAAAGACATTGAAATATTAAAACAAAATTAGTACTTAATTACATAAAATTTTGAAAAAAATTAGTTCAAAAATTTTTTTTTGGCTTTTTTTTTTGAAAATTTTGAGTTTGAAAATTTATTTTTTTAAAACTATTCGTTAAAACAATTTATTTTAAAAACAAAGTGAAAGAAGAAGTTTTTAGCTTTTCAGAGAGATATAGCACGGTGTTGTAAACTAAGCCGTTGATTTTTAATATTTTTTTTACAAAATAAGTCAATTTTTCAGAAAATTGCCCCTCCCGGCTAAACGGAGGGGAATAGACCCCCCCTCCCATACGATTTTTTTCTTGTCTCAACTCAACCTATACGCTCTAGCTTTTTGGCACAACGCTCGTGAATCACCCTGTATAAAAGAACAGCTTATTTTCTGTGTTCGTTCGCTAACCGGCCAAACCGCTTGACCGATTTTCTTAATTTTTTTTCTAAACTCAAGAGGAATTGGGGTAGAAGGTTTAGGAAAAACAAAACTTATACTTTTCAAATGACAAATGGTACCAATGTTAAAAAATCATTTTTTTTTTCACTACATCAAATTATGAACAAAACTGATCATTTTCACTTGAAAATTTTGTAAAATATTTTATTTTTATTCATACAAATAAATGTCAGTGAAGAAAAAGAAGACATTTTTTATTCATTTACATGTCCGCTTATATGACAGGAGCCAGTATTTAGTCCTGGACCTATTTAACTGGACACATCACGCTTTGCTGTCGAAAGTCCACATGCGAGGAGCAGAGGTACATAAAGGGTGTTTTTCTTAGATAGAACTTTAAATTGTAATAAAACAACGATGGAATATTCTATTGACGTAATTTTTTATTTATTCGAAAGATAATCTTGTGGCATTACATTTTAAATATGGTTTCTGGCATATGATTGCCACGGCTGGCTCGGATGTAGCCCAATATGTACGTCCAATTTTCGATGACTTTTTACAACATTTGTGGCCGTATATCGGCAATAACACGGCGAATGTTGTCTTCCAAATGGTCAAGAGATTGTGGCTTATCCGCATAGAGCATAGACCAATGACCTTACATAAACCCACAGAAAATAGTCTAGCGGTGTTAAATCACAAAATCTTGGAGGCCAATCGTGAAATTATGAGAATCGGGAACAACGGCCATCTCGTTTTGGGCCCATTCGACGAATTTACGCCTTGCTTGATGATCGTTTGGCTTCAATGCTTGCACGAGTTGGATTTTGCAAGCACCCAAACCAAGATCCTCCATAAAGTGGATGGACACATCCAATTCCTGTGCTCGATGGCGGATGGACTCATTCGAGTCTTCCTAAATGCTACGCTGAACGCTCTACAGTAGCAATAGCTTCTTCTGTATTCACCGTACGGCGTCTCTGGGGATGCGAGTTATCAATTACAGTAAATATGGTGCGAAAACGTCCCATGGTTAATCGATTTGGCTCTACTTTCTTTTACCAGATTCTGAATTTGAAGATGAAAATGGTCTCAATCGATAGATACACGTTAATAAAGCATAAATAAACAGTTTTTATTTGTCGCAAATTAATATTTCTATTTTTAATTAAATAAAATCGCATATATACCCAGTCGTTGTCGAGCCGGTACGGCGAGCGCGTAGCCAGAGTCGTGCACTCCACATCGAGGGTTAAAACCCCTTGAGCGGCGAAGCCGCCGCATATACTTTCTGTTTGCTACAAAAACCTGTTCAAGTTTATAGTGAAAAAAAATATTTGTATGGAGAAATAGTGTTTTTTATTTTATTGATTAAATACATAAATAATAATTTCCGACAAAAAAAAACAGTTGATTTGTGCTTAAGTAACGCGTATCTATCGTTTGAGACCATTTTCATCCTTAAAATAAAAAAAAACCCATAGAATCTGGTAAAGGAAAGTCGCCCCATCGATTTAACTGCTCTGATGGACGATTTTGTCGACGATAAAATGCACAGAACCATTATTTTCGAAAAAAAACTGCACAATTTGCAAGCGTTATGTTCAGGCGTGAGTCTATTCATGATGAATTGCCAAACCAAACTGAGAATAAATCACTTGACAGCTGTTAAATCGCCGTCTTGAAAAGTAATGCCAATTTAAAGTTCTATACCTCGAAAAAAAACAACCGTACAAAAACTTTTATAAAACACTATAATACCTTTAGGCGATCGATGCATTATACGAAGTTACAATTATTATTCTTAACTTTAACTCAAAAACTATATAGATGATTTTTGTGCTGTAATCGATTGGCCAAGAATTCCCGAGAACAATCGATATTGAAGAAGAAATTCACTCTGAAAATTGTCTTCCTTCTTTGATATGTATGTATGTACAATGTACATGTAGGTCTCTGAGAACAATATAGGAACTTCAAGCCATCTTTGCAAGCCATCCTTATAGAAAACAAAGAGGAATGTATTGTAAATAGGAATGGGAAGCTTACACCCCAATCCATAAAGATGTAAGGGTATGAAAACCATTCCATGGGTAAGCGTAATATGTGGATGTAGACGCTCCCGTTTCTATTAGGTTAAGTTCGTAACATCATCTTTCGTAATTTCCTAACTGCAATTCGAAAAATTCAATTTTGCGTTCTGTTTTTTGGCAAAAGAATGATCACTACAGGCTCCAGGCTCTGGTTCGCCTTAGAGAACTGGAATAAGGTTTCTCTTGAAAGCGTTCATATGATTTGGAAATATCATCGAATCGGAAGTTGACCATTTTAATTCCTCAATTTGGAAGCCCTTTGAGCAAAAGCAATTTTAAGAAGTCGAGAATGACGGCTGCATTCATCATTCTATTGGCACAGCAGAAGTTGAAAACAAAATTTCGAGTTGGAAGGTAGTTCTTGTGGAATTTTCAAATACAAAAACTGTTTTGAAGAATCGTAGATGTTGCAGATATTCCTAGAGCAGTACAGGTAGGGCGATGTTTTCTGATTGCAATTGAATGATTACAAGAGAGTGTGCATTGAAATGCTATCGCAGGTAGAAAGTAGAGTTCTCAGAGCCTAGGATCACCGGGTACACAAACATAATTAACAACGAATTGCTGGCGAGATCACCGTTAGATGAATAAATAAATAATGGGGTGAAAATACATGGCTGACAAGTTTGTTTGTTTGAACGTGCTTATTCCCGGAACTATTGGTTTGATTTGAAACATTCTTTTTGTGTTGGATAGGCCTTTTTTCGGAGGAAGGTTTTAGGCTACGACCAATAAGAGCGAAGGATCAATGACAAATTTTGCAAAGACGGGGAAAATTATTAATATTTTTAGTATTCCATTTCGTGATTCAAGTTACCCAACAAATATGTATAAAAGAATTATTTCTCATTAAATGGTCTAAAAAATGTCGGTATATGGCTGTCTTTTAAGTATGTATAACCTTTTTTTATTGTTATCAACTTTGGTCGAAATCAATGCATTAGAACCAATTATTTTCTAAGGAGTTTTATCAACATTATATCAATCCTTACCAAATAAACGTGTTGTTGATTAAGAGTATCTAATTAAAATTCTTAAGCGCGCATGATAAACACAACAAGACGCTACGCTGGCCGGTGGGCAAGGGGGTGGCAGACGAAGTTTATCAAATCGAAAATTATTTTAATTGAAAATTTATTATTGTACATATGTATATAAGAAGGCGACACAGAACTGTAATAAGATAAGCTGAAAATTAAATTTCATCACAATAATCATCTCCGCTCATAAGAGCTAGATCTCTAGGGGTCCAGCCCACCGGAGTCAACCTATTTTTGTCATAAAATCTGATTCGTAGTAGATTTCGTTATATCGTGGTTATATCGTCTCCAGAATCGTCCGTTAGTCCTTCCTCTCGAACGCGGCTAATTTTTTGCCTACAAATGAAAACGGTGTACTAATTTACACGACACAGTTCTTGGGTTCTTTGGATATTTGGATATAAGAGGACTGCAGCCAATTATTTAGAGCTAAATAAGTTTAGTAAAACGAAAAAATGGGGTTAAATTTGTATTTGGTGGTTCCACTGCTCTTGAAACACTATTTTCAATGCACTGGCTAATGGACAACTCCTTGATACCTTTCACGTATTTGGAACGAAAAAATACGCCAACAGCTCCTACTGCAACGCTTACCATTATTACGTCATGGTAAACCACCCGACCTTATACAACCGATTATATTGTTTATCAAAAACGCATTCTAATACAAAAAATATATTAAATAAAGCACAAATATAAAACAAATTAAAAATAAAAACATTTATTTTTGAAGCCCTGCGAAGCGGGCGGGGGTTTTGCTAGTAATTATATAAAATGCTGTAACACGACTTCCGATAGTTAGTTGAGAACACCCTAGACAGACTGAGCATACCTCGGCCTTAAAAAACAAGCATCACAAAAATTATGGTTTCAAAGTTTATATCATTTTCCTGATGAACCTCCAGACAGCGAGGTTTCCGTGTTCGTCTATCCAATGACCTAAAATAACAACAAGCAAGAATACGAAATAAAATGATTAATGTAGTCTTTCTCAATATATTCTTAAATCATTACATAAGAGCTTCTTAATACCTATTTATTCTTTCGTACATTAAAATTAAGAAAAAAGACAAGTATACGCCCAAGTGCACCACCTACGATTTCAATTTGTAGATGACGTATAAGGTCACAAAGTCAAGCACATTCTAATTTTCCTTGACATCTTGAAAAACCATTAAACATAACTTCATATTCAAGAAAATGTAAATATTTATTCTTGCAGACAGAGTGCCTCTTAATTTTCCATTAAAACTATTCCCCAATCTACAAAGGTACTGTGAACCCAAATTATTCCTAAGCACTCACTTGTGCGGTTTTGCTCCCAGGCAAAACTTTCCAAGTCTCGACAAGCAGACATAAGAGCTATTTTCCACCCAAAAACATGCATATGCAGCTTTCTGTTATTCTTTGGCATAAATGTTTTCTTGAAAAGAAAAACAATTAAATATTTTGAGTTCTTGCCTCAAACTTAAAAATTAAATTCAGAGAAAAAGGATGAAAATATTTTTTGCCATAAAATTGTTCATCCAAGTGATAAAACCTTAGAATAAATAAATTGGTCCGTTCTCCCTCTTTAACTGAATGGACTTTTCTATTGCCGTAGGACTTTCCAGCGAATTGTGAACAATGATGGAGGATGTAATTTGAGGAGCAAAAAATAACCCAAGAAAATTTATTCTTCAACTCACAAATCTCTGAAATGATGGTAACCGACGGACGGTGTCTAAGCATAGTTAGATTATGACAAAACCCCTTGCGGGCAAAAGAAGACGACTTAAAGAATAAAATATCTTCGTTGCCTGTTGTCCTGGTAAACACAACCTTCGATTTAATGATCAAACTTCAATGCCTGCAAGGCTTTCAATAAAATAATTCCTTAAGCAAGTACGAAAGGAATACTTTTTTTATGGTTTTGCGATAATTACTGCAGAGGTTTCAAGTATCATCGGTAAATTTCTTGAAATTGTGAACAAATTTAACCCAAGTGGATATCAAATATCCTTGTATTTGATGGGAAGTACTGAATTATTTGCTGACGTCAAAGAAACTGACCACATTTTGTGGTTTCCTTTTGCCAGATTAAGTGGTTTGGCAAATACAGTTTGGACCATGTTCACTTCATGCACAATTGGAATACATAAAGCTACAGAAATTCTATAGACTCATCCTCAAGCTTAACGATGTTGAGTTTATTTGACATCTTTTATGTGGTCGAAAAGCAGACGGTCGGTAGAATATCTAACATCGGCATCGGCAGAGGACTACACAAAATGACTAACCGACCAGGGGCAAATATTTGCTTATGAAATATTGATGCGAGATGAAGAGATGAATTCATGTTGTTTTGCATTTTCAGATGGAAGATTCAGATATTATCCAGCCTCCAGGGGATATGACAAGAAGACCGGATGGTGGTATGAAAAGGGTCCGAGGTACAGTTAAATGAATCATTCAATGTAATTCGTTGGCTGGCAGTAAGAAAATAGAATATGTTCTTTAATTTGAACAAGAAGAAGACTTATTAAATGATTAATAAATTCAGTTTTCTATTTTAGATCAAAAATTATTATTGTGTAGCAGAATTTAAGTACCTAGATGAACAACTTTTCGATTTTTAGTTAAAAAGTGGTCGGAATGAACAAGAGTCGCTTCGAGAAGATTTAAGTTCTTCTTACAGGTGTGTGCATTTCTGAAAATTTTCAATTTAATTTAACATTTAGTAATAAATGTTCTTTAACTATAATATTTGCTGGTTATTCAGAAGCAAGATAAAAACATAATGTTGTTATCATTCGCAATATTTCTTTTTAACTTCTAAAAGCCCAATTTTCTTCAATGAAAACAAAGCCCATATTTGTTTAGGGTCTCGTCTCGGCTTAAAAGGACTTTTAATTAAAAAATATCCTTAGCGTGTCGTGATCCCAGACTCTGTTTAAAGTAAAATTGTGTATCAAACGGAATACGTGCGTTTGATACAAGCATCCCGATTTAAAATTTTAGACTTTTAATTAAAATGTTCGTCACATGGATTGGGGTTTGTTTGCTTATAGGAGACGTATCCATTTCTACATCTTTGGTGTGGATGTGGAAACAGATGAAATGTGTGAATAGGCCTTTTTTAGGATTAAGACGTTTTTTTATTATTAAGTTTATAAGTTTTTCACATCTGAGCAAGATTATACGGAAGATTATAATTTGTCATTTTTACAAATATTTGCTTTGAATGAGTAAAGCACCTTAGTAAATTTGTTTTAAATTATAAAAAAAGTACAAGCACTGTGTGCTTCTATTTTACAGCTCTCAAACTCAGTTGTCATTTGGAATTAGCTTAATGTTTGGTAATCTCTAAGCAGCCTAATGCATCTCTTGGGATCTTGGCTAAGCTGCTTTTAGTATCATGAGAAATTGAAGACGAAATCCAATGTAAATTTTAACTGGTCACGTTGTCGCTTGTTAATATCTTTCAGTATTAAGTTAGGATAGGTTTACATGGCTGAATGTCTAGCACACTTAGGCTGCGCGGGCCCACATGAATCTACGGTATTTCCTACTCGTTGAACAATTTGAAGCTTTTTACAAAGCAAAAAAGACTCGTGTCATTGTAGTAAGGCTCTCTTAAGTGAGTTTTTTTTTCTTAAACATAGCTGTTCAGGAATTATTACGAAACCTATTGTTTTGATTTGTTTAATTGTTGTTATTTATTTATTTATTGTTAATAATTTTGTTTCAGTTAAGAAATTTGTATTTTTCTATCAATTGTATTTAAATTTATTTGTTTGCACTTTGCCGAACGTTGAGTAATTTGCCCTACAATATTTGTCAACTTAAATCTCAATATTTGTCTCTTAAATCTAGCTGTTAATTTATTATTTGTATATTTTTTATTACTCTTAACTTAAGAAATTATTCTCTAACTGTTAAATTAATCGAATATGCTTGGATCATGAGAATTACTCTCTAACTGTATATTTATACCATTCAAGTCTTTTTTTTGCTTTCACTTTGACTCTTGCTAAACTTTAACAAGTAATCAGCCTCTTTTGTATTGGACCACCATAGAGTAAGCATCAAATAAATTTGTTCTTCAACTTATCTTCATATGAATAATTAATTCCCTTTGGTCGACGTTTTTGTTCCTTTTGCAAAAAGAAGTTATAAAACATCTGGTCCTTCTTCGCCAAATTACATTGAACCTTTTTTTGTTATATAATCGTGGTGTTCTTCTTCTTTTGTCGCTGGGAATATTTGAATGATTTTTTCCGATTCATTATTTTTGGATTTTTGAATTCCCAGTTATGAACGTGGTAAAGGCAAAACGTGGTCGTGCAAAGGGAAGGCTGACAAAGGCTTCTGATTTTGCTGCAACGGTCGACATTAATACTCCGTTGTCTATGCTTGAGATTCGCCTCGAGAAACTAGAGGAGGCCTGGGCTAGTTTTGTTTCGCTCCAGGATGAGATGTACAATCATATAGATGATGAAGATTTTGTGGATCCAGAACCCGAATTTTTTGAATATGAGGCTAAATATTTTGTTGCGAATTCTATATTCAAGAGCTTTATTAAAGTTAATCAACCGCAACCTGCTCAAGGAGAGTCAGTTGCTGAAAAGCTAGCAAGTCAACAAACTGAGTTTTTAGAAAAGTTAAATTCAGATTCCACTAATAAATCTTCAGTGAATTTGCCAAAGATAGCAGTGTCAACTTTTTCTGGTGAATACGAGGACTGGCCTGCTTTCAAGGATATGTTTTTGAGTGCGGTTGATCGAAATCCTTCCATAACTCCTTCGCAAAAATTCTACTACCTGAAGACCTTCTTGAGTAGTACAGCTGCAGATCTTGTTAGCCACATGAAGCTTACTGATAGCAACTACTTTGAAGCCTGGGATAGGTTAGAAAAACGATTTGATAGGTCGCAATTAATTGTTCAATCGTTTATTCAGTCATTTCTTTCACTACCCATAACAAATTCTCCAAACGTAGCCATACTAAGAAAAATAACCGATGGTGCTGATGAGGTGATAAGGGGTTTAAAAGCTCTGGATACAAATGGACGTGATCCTTGGCTCATCTACTTACTAACTCAAAAACTTGACCCAGATACGAAGCAAGCTTGGGCCGAAAATATTGGGTCAAGGGATGGTGCATCAATAGATGAACTTCTGGAGTTTCTTCACAATCGTTGCGCCTGTTTGGAATCATGTTCAACTCCTGTTAGACCTTGTAAGCCTCGCAATAAGACTCAAGGTTCTATTAAAGCTCATGTGGTTGAGTCTACCCAAAGTTGTGTGCAATGTAAGGGAAACCATAGTTTGCATACTTGTAAGAACTTTCTTGCTCTTGGAATAGATGCTCGTCGAATTTTTGCTAGAGAAAACTCGTTGTGTTTCAACTGCCTACGACAAGGACATGCTGCAAATAGATGCTTTTCATACCAACGTTGCAAGATTTGCAAATCACGACACCATGTTTTGGTTCATCAAGAAGGCGCTGCAACGTCATCATCAGTACGCACAAATTTGTCCCAAATCCAACCACCTGTTGCTGCTCCAGTCCCTTCTTGTACGTCGTCGTCGTCAAATCCAGGTTCATCGTCATATCAAGGTCCGTCATCTGTGGTAAGCAACCATTTGTCTGAGTCAAGCTTAACAAATCAAACCATCCTTCCTACTGCCGTTGCTAGAACTCAAGATAGAGAAAAGACATTCCAAAATGTTCGTGTGCTTCTGGACACGGGATCCCAAGTCTCATTCATAACTGAACAGACTGTTCAACGCTTGGGTCTTTCTCGTAGTCGTTCAAGAATTCCTGTACTTGGAGTTGCCTCCACTTCAGCTGGAGTTACAAATGGCGTTGTGACTATAAGACTGACTTCTCGCTTCAACTCAAGCTTTGTTGACGTAAAGTGCCACGTTCTTTCTAAGCTTACTTCTCTGTTACCGGCATCGTTGATTGAAAACATAGATATATGCAATCTCGTGTCCTTAGAACTAGCTGATCCCGCTTTTTACAAACCTGGTGCTATAGATGTTCTAATCGGTGCAGATATGGTGTTTAACATAATAACTGGACCGAATAACAGTAAAGTATGCGGCATACCTTACTTAATTCCGACAATTTTTGGATCAGTTGTAGCAGGAAAGTTTGTCCAAACAACTACTAGGCCTGATAGTAGTATTGCGACATTTTGTACGCAGCTGGATCATTCGCAAGAATTTGATCTCGAGAAATTCTGGCGTTTAGAGGAAATTTCTAATGAGCCCACCCTCTCGATCGATGACCAGCGTGCTGAAGAACTATTTGCCTCATCTCATAAAAGGCTGTCTAATGGTCGTTATGAAGTACGTTTACCGTTTAAAACTGATGAAGCTATAGATTTTGGAAATTCGTTTGCTGTTTCGTTACGTCGCCTTAGCTCAATTGAACGAAGGTTTATGTCGAATCCGTCTTTAAAGGATCAATACCACAAGTTTATGGAAGAGTATGTGTCACTAGGTCACATGGAAGAAGTTCCTCCTGCTGAGGTTTATCAACCATCTACCAGAACTTTTTATCTTCCCCACCATGCGGTCTTTAAGAATGATAGTAGCACCACTAAAGTTAGGGTCGTTTTCG
Source organism: Sphaerophoria taeniata (assembly GCA_943590905.1). Classification (NCBI taxonomy): domain Eukaryota; kingdom Metazoa; phylum Arthropoda; class Insecta; order Diptera; family Syrphidae; genus Sphaerophoria; species Sphaerophoria taeniata. The sequence continues at coordinate 202,824,158 of OX016540.1, forward strand.
ATGGATCCGCTAAAAGCAACCATTCTATATCGTTAAACGATTCACTACTCGTAGGTCCAACTATTCAACGTGACATTTTTTCTATATGTCTTCGTTTTCGGCGCCATCTCTACACCATATCCGGAGACATCGAGAAGATGTACCGACAAATACGTGTTGCAGATAATCATTGTGACTACCAACGGATTCTTTGGCGTTCAAACCCTCAAGACACTCTGAAGCATTTCAGACTCCTAACCGTCACGTATGGTACTGCTTGTGCTCCCTTTTTAGCAGTTAGAACGTTGAAGCAGCTTGCTCTGGATTCATCTGAAGATTATCCCTTAGCTTCTGCAACAGTTCTCAACGACTTCTACGTGGATGATGTCATCACCGGTGCAGACACTATTGATGAAGTAATTGCCCTTCAAAAAGAATTGGTAGAGTTGCTTAAAACAGGAGGTTTCAATTTACGTAAATGGACTACCAACTGTTGGCCTCTACTGTTGTCGTTACCCGAGGATCAACGTGAGATGTCTCCGTTGGAATTTGAGGGATTTGATTCTGTGAAGGTTCTTGGTCTGCAGTGGTGTCCTTCCAAGGATCGTTTTTCATACAAAGTGAAATTAAGCTCAACTGTCACCTGTACAAAACGTCGAATATTATCAGACGCATCTCGAATCTTCGATCCGATGGGATTCCTCGCCCCGATAATTGTTGCTGTTAAGATTCTATTACAGGACATATGGAGGGAAAGGTTAATGTGGGATGAAGAAATTCCGAAGGAAATGGCTCATCGTTGGAAAGTTATACGACAAGAACTACCACTTATCGAAGCTGTACATATTCCAAGAATTTTATGGTCGAATAAAGGAAACGTTGAGTTCCATGCGTTTTGTGACGCATCACTGGATGCATATGCTGCAGTTGTATACTGTAGGAGTAGAAATGAGGACGGTTCTATTTCGGTAGCGTTGGTATCTGCAAAGAGTAAGGTTTCTCCCATCAAGGTTTTGTCTCTTCCCAGATTAGAACTCTGCGGAGCCCTATTACTAACTCGTCTAGTGAATAAACTTAAGTTATCTTTACAGGATAAAGAAATGAAAGTTTTTGCATGGACAGATTCCTCAATCGTGCTTCATTGGCTTTCATCTCCTCCGAAAACTTGGTCGGTGTTTATTGGAAATCGAACTTCGGAAATCGTCTCATCGGTTCCGCATAAGCTATGGAATCACGTTCGATCCGCAAGCAACCCAGCCGACTGTGCAACTCGTGGAATTCCACCATCTCTTTTGCCTTCAAACGAGCTATGGTGGAAAGGACCCTCGTGGCTGTGGCAGGAAAAAGATCAATGGCCGTATTCAAATCCCTGTATAAAGGAGGTTCCAAAAGATCAGTTGGAAGAAAGGAGAAACCCGAAAATGCAGGTATTTATGTCAAACGCTACCGAACACAACGTATTGCAAAACATTCTAAACGACTCATCAAAGTGGTACAAGTGTGTCAGACGAACAGCAACATTGTTTCGGTTTTATTCAAACTGTCGCGTTTCAAAAGACCTTCGAAAATATGATTCGTTATCCGTGGAAGAACTATCGCATGCAAAATTAGTGTTAATTAAGCATTCCCAATCAGTTTCCTTTTCATCAGAAATCGTCGCGTTGAAGCAAAGTAAACAATTACCAAAAAAACATAAATTGCTTAATCTTGCTCCGTTTCTTGATGCCGACGGTGTGCTTCGAGTGGGTGGACGTATTCAGAACTCTGATCTTTCATATGGCAAAAAACACCCCATCATACTGTGCAAAATGAGTCGAGTATCTGAACTAATCATAAATTACTTTCATGAACATTATTTACATGCTGGTGTGACTCTTATGATCGCGTTGCTAAATAACGAATTTTATATTCATGGTTCTAGAAACTTAATTCGTAAAGTTGTTTATAATTGTGTGCGGTGCTTTCGCCAACGTCGTGATTCAACAACACAATTAATGGGAAACCTTCCGTCTGAACGAATTCGGTTCGCGCGACCGTTTAGTAAGGTTGGATGTGACTATGCTGGTCCCATTACGCTCAGACTTTCACGTGGACGAAACCCTAAATTCGTTAAAGCGTACATTTCCCTCTTTGTATGCTTCGTCACAAAGGGTATTCACCTTGAACTGGTTGGTGACTTGTCGTCGAACGCTTTCCTACTCGCTTTGGATCGATTTTGTGCACGTCGCGGAAAGCCCAAGGAAATTTGGAGCGACAACGGAACCAATTTTCATGGTGCAAGTCGTTTGCTAAATGAGATGTACAAATGTCTCTTGAGTCAGCATCATCAAAAGATTGTCACTGATCATCTTGCAAAAGACAACATCATTTGGAAGTTTCTCCCACCTTCTGCACCTCACTTTGGAGGGTTATGGGAGGCTGGCGTCAAGTCTGTGAAACAGCACTTAAGGCGAGTCATCGGAGAGCACATATTGACGTACGAGGAAATGTACACACTCCTAACCAAAATCGAAGCGCTTCTCAATTCGCGTCCAATGTGGCCAACATCAGACACTGAGCCAAGTGCGCTTTCACCGTCTCACTTCATGATCGGGGAGGCTTACACATCTGTTCCTCAACCTGACATGGTAAATGTTAATATATCTGTTCAAACTAATTGGTATCTTTTACAGAAATTGAGTCAAGGTTTTTGGAGGAGATGGCACAATGAGTATTTAACATCTCTCCAACAAAGACAAAAGTGGCAAAACAGCAGACCAAATCTATCAATTGATGACGTCGTCTTGTTAAAGGAACCCAATCTCCCTCCATCCAAGTGGATACTTGGTCGCATAGTTGCAACTCATCCAGGAAAAGACAACAGGGTTAGAGTTGTCACAGTCCGTACAATGCACGGGGAGTACACCCGGCCTGTGGTTAAGGTCGCACCACTTCCCTTTTCTGAAAGACCGGAGTCTTTCAGGGGGGGCTGAATGTTCAGGAATTATTACGAAACCTATTGTTTTGATTTGTTTAATTGTTGTTATTTATTTATTTATTGTTAATAATTTTGTTTCAGTTAAGAAATTTGTATTTTTCTATCAATTGTATTTAAATTTATTTGTTTGCACTTTGCCGAACGTTGAGTAATTTGCCCTACAATATTTGTCAACTTAAATCTCAATATTTGTCTCTTAAATCTAGCTGTTAATTTATTATTTGTATATTTTTTATTACTCTTAACTTAAGAAATTATTCTCTAACTGTTAAATTAATCGAATATGCTTGGATCATGAGAATTACTCTCTAACTGTATATTTATACCATTCAAGTCTTTTTTTTGCTTTCACTTTGACTCTTGCTAAACTTTAACAAGTAATCAGCCTCTTTTGTATTGGACCACCATAGAGTAAGCATCAAATAAATTTGTTCTTCAACTTATCTTCATATGAATAATTAATTCCCTTTGGTCGACGTTTTTGTTCCTTTTGCAAAAAGAAGTTATAAAACAATAGCAATTGAGCAATTGTTTCATCTACCCCTTCGTCCATGCAACTTCTGCAAACTATAGACGCCTAGCCGTAAGACAAAACGTCCTTTAAGGCAGTGTCCAGTGATGACATCTACTAGGGAGCTTATATACAGTCTTTTTAGAGATATAAGATCCTTTGTCCTTTGAGGATTAATACTAGACCAGATCTGCTTAGTGACTGTACAAGTAGGGATGTGACTAGATCTGAGGCTAGTGTCCCTGATGGCATCCTGCTTAAGCTTGAGTTTATACGCAGCGATAGGTATGCTTTTTCCATTGAGGCAAGACAGGTAAAGTTATTCCATTTTTAGCACGCTCATCAGCTTTGCAATTACCATGTAGCCCGGCACCCAGGAGAGGTGAATGTTCAACTGCTGTGCCATCTCCATATGAGATGATCAACAGTTAAGGGCAGCTAAGGAATTTTTAGAGACAGAGGCGGCTTGACTATCAGAGAAGATGCATTTATCAGAAGTTGATATCATGTTTTCACTTAACCAAGAAAAAATCGAAAATTTGCCACCTGGAACACGCTACAGTGATTAGGGAGATGGAATGAGAGGCTTAGTTTGAGCTTTTCTGAGTACACTCCGCCGCCTACACCCTAGTTTGGATCGATCAGTGTAGGTAGGTAGGTAGGTAGAAATGGCTGTCCTGCTTCGCGCAGGGCACAATTAGCGCTGAGTGCGCCGTTTTGATACCATACCTCGTGAGATTCTGATTGGATTTGAAAATGGGCTATGGATGGTGCACGTTCCGCACATGCAGTCCTATGTAAAATATAAAATGTAATTTTATTCTCCTACCCTACGGCCTATTATCTCATAGTACCCTTTAGTGAGGGAGAAATAAGGGGGAGGTGGTTAAAGCCACTTTGTGCTATTTAGGTATGAGATCAAATCTTTGATCTTGAATTCTGAGAGTTCTTCAATACCGTTGAAGAATTCCTTACCCAAGTGGAGTGCTCTTTTCCTGGCCAGGGCCGGACAATGGCAGAGAAAGTGTGGGACTGTTTCTTTTTCATCCCGGTTCTCGCAGCTGCGGCAGAAAGGGTTATGTGGTATACCCAATTTTGCCGCATGCTCCCCTACAGGCCAATGCCCTGTGCAGGTAGCGACAATCCTTGCTATGTCATGCCTTGGTTTGGAAATTAAATTGATTGATTTTGGTTTGTTATAGGCGGGCCAGATTTTCCTGGAGGGTCATTCCGTATCTCGATATCGTCGAAACGATATCGTTTCGACGATCGACTCGCTTCACGTAACTCTGAAAATCACTATCGTCCAGACGATATCGTTTTTTCAGATCGACATTTGCTTTCCGTAACTCGATTATCGTCAAAACGATATCGTCAAAACTATGGAATTTGAACGATAGCTAATTAGGTATCGTCTAGAACAAAAATGTTAAGGGAAGTAATTTTTTGATTCAGAACACGGTTTAAATTTATGAAACATTTAATGTTATATCATTTATTTTATTAAAACAAAATGTTCTCGACTTTTAACAGACTTTTAAGTTTAGATTTTTGTCATGAAATGGACTTTATGAATTTTCTTTGGAGTGAAAAAGAGAAAAATGCAAATAGGAATAACTTATTTCAACTGTTGGTAATGAAATCACATATATTTTTTGTATTTAAAAAAAATCTCCGAGGTAAACAAAAATTAAATGTGTAAAACGCATAGTTCAAATTGTCATCTTTGATGGTATTATTTTTATTAACGAGTACTGCAATCAGATGAAAAGAGAGAAGCGATATCTACATTATAAAGTTCTCTCTATATCTTTCTTGCAAATTCTTCATAGGGATGAAGTACACAAACACAAAACTTGATGTGATAGTAATACACGTGCACTACGATGACATTTTGTATACAGTTTGAGAGTCTCTGTAGCTCTCAAAATGTAGAGGCAAAAAAAACGATGGACGAGACGATGACGATCAACTTACGTGAAGCAAATTTGAGACGATATCGTCGACGACAATCGTTTGGACGATAGTCGTTTTCAAAGTTACGGAATGACCCTCCTGGATATAACGCAACTCGTTAAACTACTCCACCTATGATTTTCTTCTGATGTGTATTTGGTCAGGATATTGCCCTTCACAACTCCAAGAGGAGCATATACTCTCACTGCCTGAGAGTTGTGAAGGGCTGATCCTTGCCTAGCTAGCTCATCAGCCTTCTCATTACCCTCATAGCCCCTATGGCCCGGTATCCAGATAAGAGTGACGCTCATATCCAGTTCCTTTAGGGCCTCTTTACATTGCTGGACCAGTTTAGAGGAAGATAAAGCTGAATCAATGGCTTTAATAGCTGCCTGACTGTCTGTTAGTATAGCTACATTTTGGTTCTGTCGAATATTTATAAGAGCTGTACAAGCTTCCCTTATCGCCAACAATTCTGCTTGGAATACGCTGGCAAAATCGGGTAGTCTATAGGATTTTGAAATCTCAAGAGATTCACAGAAGACACCTGCACCAACACCGCATTCCATCTTCGAACCATCCGTGAAGATAGTTGTGTCGAAGTCTTCCGTCACAACGCCTTCCTCCCAGTCGGTTCTTGACGGGAGCAAGACTCTAAACTTCTTTGAGGTGTCTAGGGTAGGGATGCAGTAATCGGTGGTTGTGGATAGGATGTCTGATGGTATCAGGCTTGTTTGGTTGCAGTGCCCGTAAGATCTAGGTTTCCAGCAGCCTATTTCTTTGAGTCTCAAGATACTGCAGGACACCTGATATTTGATAAAGAGGTCAATCGGAAGAAGGTCCAGGATGACGTTGAGTGCATCCGTTGGACAGGACCTGATTGCCCCTGATATCCCTACGCAAGCATTTCTCTGCACCTTTGTAAGCTTGTTTACTATGTAGGCTTTGCTAAAGCGGGCCACCACACAATGGAACCATAGACCAGTATCGGTCTTACAACCGCTGTGTATGTCCATTTTATCATTTTTGACTGGAGGCCCCACTTTTTGCCGAATGTTTTATTGCAGGCGTAGAAGGCGACACACGACTTTCTTACCCGCTCTTCGATGTTAAGCTTCCAGTTTAATTTGGTATCTAGTATTACGCCCAGATATTTAGCACTGGAAGACAATGATAGTGCTTGTCCGTTTAACCGAGGTAGAGTGAAGGGTGGTACCTTGGTTTTGGTGGTGAAAAGCATCAACTCGGTTTTGTTGCTGTTAACACCTAGTCCGCAGCTCGCAGCCCAGGTGCTTACTTTCTTCAAAGCCATATTAGTGATTTCACTGATCACGCTTGGAAATTTTCCTGAAACTAGAATGACAAAATCATCGGCGTACGCAACCGCTTTCACTCCACTACTCTCGAATTTCACCAGAATGCTGTTCATGACCAAAAGCCATAAGAGAGGAGACAATACACCTCCTTGAGGTGTTCCTCTGCTGGCATATTTGGTACACGTTGAATATCCTAACTTTGATTGAATCCTCCTATTGCTTAGCATGGATATTATCCACCTTCTAATGTAGTTCTCAACACCGAAGTCTGCAAGTGATTCAGCGATGGATTCAGTTAGGACATTGTTGAAAGCTCCTTCTACGTCTAAGAAGGTGGCTAGGGTATATTCCTTGAAATGAATCGTGTTTTCTATCGTTCTCACTACCTCGTGAAGGGCAGTCTCTGTAGATCTGCCCCTCATGTAGGCATGTTGCGAGTTAGATAGGGGACAACTACTCAGAATGCTCCTTATGTGGGATTCTACGATTCTCTCCAGGGTTTTAAGAAGAAAGGAAGTAAGGCTTATAGGTCGGTAATCTTTGGCAGATTCATGCCCTCTTTTACATCGATCAGTGTAAGGGTGTATGGATTTATCTTAGAGGATCACTCTTTCCAACCATTTTGTTCTTGATGGTATAGAGCCGTGAAAGTTTTTTCCAAAAATTAATTTTGGAACAGTGAAGTATATGTACTTGGGTATTGAATTGGATGAATTCAAAATTGGCGAGTCGCCAAAATTGTTATTTTTACACTGAGAGACGGATGGACGTGTTCACAGCAGTTTGTTTGCTAAAAATATCGCCCTACTTATTCAAATGCATGTCGAGCATTAAACTTTGGATAGTTTGATGTAGTTAATCGCCTTATCCAAGGAAATCCACCATACCGCAACGCCATATGTAAGAATCGGTCGGATAACCGACGTGTATAACCAATAGGTAATGTTAGGTTGAAAACCCAATTTGCACCCTCACCCTATGGCTTTTTTGGATGAGAGCCACTCAACATTCATAAATCATACCCTTGCGTAAGCTTTTCCATCTATCCTATTATTATGGGCTCGTTCCGAGCAGTTGGAAAACAGCATTTGTCCAGGCAATTCCAAAAAAAAGCGAATCTTCTTCTCCCTCCAATTATCGACCGATTGTACTTACGTCCCCTCTTTCTAAGGTCATGTAAACGCTGATAAACTATCATTTGAAGAAATATCTCGATGACCGGAGTGATCTGATGGTCTATATAACTGAACAGTGGAACAAATCCTTACATCGTTTTGGAGAAAGTAAGATTGTTGCACTTGATATTTCAAAGGCATTTGATAAGGTCTGGCATCTTGCTCTTTTATAGAAAATGCCTTTCGGTATCGACGAATCCCTCCTTCGTTGGATTGGAAATTTTCTTTCGAACCGTTCAATACAGGTTGTATTGGATGGATACAAGTCTGAAACGCTCAATCAATATAAATGCTGGTGTGCCCCAGGGCTCCGTTTTGTCTCCGACCCTCTTCCTCATTGTCATTAATGATATCTTGTCTGTAACTTGTAATCCAATAAATTGGTTTGCTGACGATAGTACCCTTAGCTTTTCTTATTCGTTTACAGACTCACATCCCTCCTCTTCAGATGTGGAACTGCAACGGCTTAATATGATCAGCTCATTGAACTCTGACTTAAACAGCATTGTACAATGGAGAATAAAAAACCGCGTAGAGTTTAATGCTTCGAAAACTTAATGCTATCTTGTATCGTTGAAGCGAGATATACCCCGGTATGTGCATCACTGACCACATCTTGTGGAACGAGCACATACACGATGTCGCCAAAAATGCCGCAAGATGTTTGAGTTTCTAAATACGGTGCAAGAAATGTGTCTCCTCTTCTGATCTTTTTATCTATACATATTATAAAAATCTAGCTCCGTTCGTTTGCGGCACGTAGGCATAAAAACCCGTTGGCCGATTTTCTTAATTTTTGTCTTAAACTTAAGAGGATTAAAGGTAGATTGTTTGAGACAAACAAAATTAATACTTTTTGAATCACAAACGGTTCAAATGTTAAAAATAATGCTTTTCACACTTCAACAAAATAAAAACAAAGCTGATCAATTTACAAATACTCAATGTCAAATATTTTTATTTATAAGAAAAAGGATGTCATTTAAACAAGCTTCCCGGTAAGTTTTCACTATTTCCAAACCTAAGCTTGAAAAAAGCAATTTTTCTCATTTCGCTTTCAGAATTTAAGGACACACCCAAGCACAGCATTTCAAAACAACATTAAGAAGAAAATAATAAACTGCTGTACAATTTTAATTGCGGAATTAAGAAACACAGCAGAGAGCAGAGCAATAGGTGAGTGCAAGTGTCAAAAGCTAAATTCGTGCTTTGAACAAGAGCGCCTTGATTGACATTGACACACTTTTTGAAAAAAACATTTTTATTTTTGCATAAGCTAATATACATATGAATTTGCCCGTAGTGGTTAGGTGCGTTGGCTGCTAAGCACAACGTCGTGGGTTCGAATCCTACTCGTGCCCATAAAGTTTTTATTTCATTTTTCACGGGTACTGCCTCTTGCGAAGACCTGACAAAACTTCCAAGAGTATCAATCTGTCATGAAAAAGTGCTTCTCCACTTTGCCGTTCGGAATCGGCGTTAAATTTTAGGTCCCCTCAATTCTTCACACGCACTCAGAGAATTGTTGATGAGAGTAAGCCACTTAGGCCTTGGCTCTATAACAGCTGTCGCGCCACTCTATTTTTTTAATATGCATATGTATGTAGGTATTTTTCTAAAAAAAAAAAAAAAAATTAAGAATATGCTTGCAACCAAACGTTTTGGTTTTTAAAAACTGGGACAATATAGTTTACGACTTTGCATTACGTGAAGTCATGAATAATTCGAGCTTGGGATTTTGAACAAACATTATTGGTTTTACTTTTTGAGAAAGATAACATATTTGAAAGTCATATTTTTTTGTATTTTAACTTATTGTATTGAAAGTATTAGATTATTTTTACTATAACATAAACATACATAGATAAAATGACGCCAAAACGACAAAATATTGGTCGCCGTACACGTAAAGTTGATAGATCCTCGACCTCGAGAGCAAATGAAACAGAAGAACAAAGAACGCAACGAGTTGAAAACGTACGAAGACGCTTAGCAACATCGAGGTCATCACAGACAAACGAAGAGCGACAGATAAGTAACATAAAAGATCGACTACGAATGCAACGAAGCCGATCTTTAATGTCTGCTCAAGATCATTCGGAATTCAATTTGAATGATCAGAATAGGAGACAATCGAATCAACTGCTTTTATACCGCGCTGCATTCCAATACAACTGTGCCATCGATTATAGTTTGCATAAATATGTGTTAATTGACACAATGAATAAAATATGTAAACATTGCAAGGCACTGTGTTACAAAAATGAATTACTTGGTATTTGTTGTGCAGATGGAAAAGTGAAATTGCCGACCTTGAACTCTCCACCAGAACCATTGTTTTCATTAGTTTCTGGGGTTGGACAACAATCAAAGCATTTTTTAAATAATATTCAAAAATATAATTCGTGTTTTCAAATGACCTCCTTCGGAGCAACGAAAATAATAACTGAAAACTACATGCCAACTTTTAAGGTAATTTAGTTTCTTCTATAAGATAACTACGAAACCAGTGCAGTTCGCACAAGTTCTGAAATTAAATGTGACCATTTTACATTTTAATTATAGGTTCAAGGTCAGATATACCACATGGCAGGCTCATTATTGCCGTTTGCAGATGCAAACCACTGTTTTCTTCAAATTTATTTTATGGGCAACTCAACTGATGAATTGAATCAACGTTGTGCAATTAGTTCCAATATGGAAAGAGAACTAATTGCACTGCTACAAAACTTTTTACATCAACACAATGTATTAATAAGATTGTTCAAATCAGCAATTGAACGAATGCCATCCGATGACCATAAAATTGTCATTCGAGCCGATAAAAGACCTGCCGAAGAACATGAAAGAAGGTTCAATGCTCCGACAATTGACGAGGTTGCAATAATAATGGTTGAAGGTGAATTTCAATCACGTGACATAGTGCTTCATCGTAGGAGTGATCAACTTCAACGTGTTTCCGAAACACATCGTTCCTACGATGCACTTCAGTATCCATTATTGTTTTGGCAAGGAGAGGACGGCTATCATTTTAACCTCAAAATGGTAAACCCCTCAAATGGTAAGTAAGAATATTCCATATGATTGAAATCATTCATGTTTCAGTTCATACCAATAAAATCACAGGTGAAACCACAAACAAAAAGGTCAGTGCGATGAATTTCTATGCGTACAGGTTTATGATACGAGAGAATTGTGAAAATCACATTTTAAAATGTGGAAAACTTTTTCAGCAATATGCTGTCGATATGTACGCTTAGATTGAAACCGAGCGTTTGAACTTTATAAGATTTAATCAAACGAAATTGCGTTCTGAGGAATACATACATCTGTGCGATGCGATTAATAATGATGCCAATGTGAATGATATTGGGAGGATGACAATATTACCAGCAACATATGTTGGAAGTCCGCGGCATATGCATGAGTATGCACAAGATGCAATGTCATATGTTCGTAATTACGGTCGACCCGATTTGTTCATAACATTCACATGCAATCCAAAATGGACAGAAATCAAAAACAATATATTTATAGGTCAATCGCCAAAAGATCGTCACGATATTACGGCACGTGTATTCAAACAAAAATTAAAGTCATTGATAGATTTCATTACGACACATCAAGTCTTTGGAGAAACACGTTGTTACAATGTATTCTGTCGAATGGCAAAAAAGAGGATTACCTCATGCCCACATTTTGGTTTGGCTGCTTCATAAAATAAACGCAAATGAAATTGATAATGTGATCTCGGCAGAAATTCCAGATCGAGCAATTGACCCAGGTTTGTTTGAAGTCATTACCAAGAATATGATCCACGGCCCATGCGGTGCATTTAACATAAATTCCCCATGCATGATTGATGGGAAATGTTCAAAACGATTTCCAAGGCCACTCTGTTCGGACACAATTACTGGCAACGATGGATATCCATTATACCGTCGTCGCTCAATTCAGAACAACGGAAGATCCACAACTGTTGAAATACGAAATCAGGTAATTGAAGTCGATAATCGATGGATCGTGCCATATTCCCCATTGCTGTCGAAAACGTATAATGCTCACATAAACGTTGAGTATTGTAATTCAGTAAAATCAATAAAATACATCTGTAAATATGTCAACAAAGGGAGTGATATGGCTGTTTTTGGAGTTGCTGCTGAAAATAGAAACGATGAAATCAAAACATATCAAATAGGACGTTACATTAGCAGTAACGAAGCAATTTGGCGTATTTTTTCTTTTCCAATACATGAAAGATATCCCAAAGTTCTTCACTTAGCCGTTCATCTCGAAAATGGTCAACGTGTATATTTTACAATTGAAAATGCATTGCAAAGAGCAGCGCAACCACCATCTACAACACTAACTGCATTTTTTTCTTTATGTCAAGCTGACACATATGCCAGAACTTTGCTCTACTCTGAATTACCAAAATATTACACTTGGGATAGTTCTTCGAAAGTTTTCAAACGACGCAAAAAAGGTAAAGCTGTTGAAGGACAAGAAGGTATGATATCATCAGATGCTTTGGGACGAATTTATACAGTCCACCCTTCCAACGCTGAATGTTTTTACTTGCGTTTGTTGTTAATCAACGTTCGTGGGCCAACATCATTTCAAAATTTGAGAACTATTGATGGACATTTGTGCGCAACATATCGCGAAGCATGTCAACGATTGCATTTGCTTGAAAACGACTCTCATTGGGATCTCACACTTGCGGACGCATCAATTTCAGCTCTTCCCCATCAGATACGGACATTATTTTCAATTATAATTTCAACATGTTTCCCATCGAATCCAATTGAGTTATGGAGAAAGTATCAAGACCAGATGACTGAAGATATCTTACATCGAGAGCGTGAGAAAACATTAAATTCAGAATTGCAAATCAATCAGCTAATGTTAAATGAAACCTTGACAATTATTGAGGATATGTGTTTAGGGATTGCAAATAAAGCGTTGGCACAATTAGGAATGTTATCGCCCAATCGCCCTACACAAGAGATATTTAACATCGATTTGCACCGCGAGCAAGGATATGTTAATAATGACTTGACCACCTTTGTACAAGCAAACAAACCAAGATTAAATGCTGAACAAAAACACGCCTTTGAGTCAGTCATGAAATTTATTCACGAAAAAAAAGGTGGAATGTTTTTTTTTGGATGCACCTGGAGGAACAGGAAAAACGTTTTTGATTACCTTGCTTTTGGCCACAATCCGATCCTTAAAAAAAATAGCTTTGGCACTTGCTTCTTCAGGGATTGCTGCAACTCTCTTGGAAGGTGGAAGAACAGCACACTCTGCACTTAAGCTCCCATTGAATGTGCATTTAACTGAGTTCCCTACATGTAACATCTCGAAGAATTCTGGAATGGCAAAAGTTTTGCAGCAATGTGAACTTATAGTGTGGGATGAATGCACTATGGCTCACAAAAAATCTTTGGAAGCTTTAGACAGAACATTAAAAGACCTAAGAGGAAGCCAAGAGCTGTTTGGTGGTGCCTTGATACTTCTGGCAGGTGATTTTCGACAAACATTGCCAGTAATTGCAAAATCCACTCCTGCCGATGAACTGAACGCGTGTTTTAAGTCTTCAAGTCTGTGGAGAAACGTCAAAAAACTTACACTAACCAAAAACGTGCGTGTTCAGTTGCAAAACGATTCTTCAGAAGTTGAGTTTTCTAAACAATTACTTGACATCGGAAATGGCAGGATGCCAATCGATATTTTAACAGGATTGATAACACTACCATCAAATTTTTCCAGTTTAACTCAATCTAAAGAAGATTTGATCAAAAGCGTTTTCCCAAATATAAAAACACAATACAAAAATCATGGTTGGTTGAGCGAAAGAGCAATATTGGCAGCAAACAAGGATGTTAATTACCTCAATACTTTAATTCAAAATGAAATACTTGCTCAATTGATCACTTACAAGTCCATAGACACGGTCATGGATCAAGACGATGTGGTTAATTACCCAACCGAATTTTTAAATTCACTTGATTTGTCAGGGATGCCACCGCACAATCTTGAGTTGTAAGTTGGAGTTCCTATTATAATGCTTCGGAACATAAATCAACCTCGGTTGTGTAATGGCACAAGGCTTGCAGTAAAAAAAACTCATGAACAATGCCATCGAAGCAACAATTTTAAATGGGAAGTATATGGGTGAAGATGTTTTGATTCCACGAATTCCAATGATACCATCAGACTTGCCTTTTGATTTCAAGAGGCTTCAATTTCCTGTTCGTCTTGCTTTTGCCATTACCATAAATAAAGCACAAGGCCAATCACTACAAGTTTGTGGCTTAAATCTCGAAAATCAATGCTTCTCCCATGGTCAGTTATACGTAGCCTGTTCCCGCGTTGGGAAGCCATCAGACTTATTTATCTACGCACCAGATGGAAAAACTAAAAATGTGGTATACCAAAGGGCATTGCAATAATCAAGTATGCGATTGATATGTATCAAGTATAATTATTTTTGTTTTAACTAAACTAAAAGTCTTCAAATATATTATATTTTGTTTTAACTAAACTAAAAGTTATCTGTTTTCCCTAAACTAAAAATTTAATTAGTAAAAAGTTTTGAATTGATTGTTCAAAATAATTTTTCTATTAATCTTACGATCATAATAATATCTATAGATACAAAAAAACTTATTTAGATTTAATCTATGTATGTATGTCTTAAAGTTGGCACACTTCAAACATTTCATGTGTAAATTATTTATGTTTATTTCTGTTTTCACCAAACTAAAAGTCCAAAAATTCATTGCTTAAATTATTTAGTTTTATTCATCTTTTGAAGACTTATAAAATAAAAAACAAAATAAACTAATTTTTTAAAAGTTTGATAATGTTGTAAAATTTGTTGTGAAAAAAAAATATAAAACTGAATATAAGGGTATGCATCATAAGTTATTTCAACAAATTTTTGTATTTGTGACATAAGGTTTGCTGTCAAATCATTTCAAATCGAATTATCGCATGAGGATTTTTATTGGTTTCATTAAATTTTTAATTGTTTATAGAAAAAGGCAGGGTAACGTTTACCGGGTCAGCTAGTTATCTATAAAATTTATATCCGTCCAAAGCTTAAGCACAACTCCCATATCTGGGCTAGTGCTCCAGCTACTTACTTAAGCCTCTTGGATGGTATCCAAAAAAGATCGGTACTAGAGATATCACTGACACATTCACTTTTTTAGACCACCGTCCTAACGTTGCATGTCTCTATCTGTTCTATCGTTACTTCTACGGTAAGTATTCTAGTGAAATAGCCAGTTGCATTCCTCCCCTTAAACAATTCAACCGTAGTACCCGCGCTTCCAGGAATGCCCATTAGTTTACCCTTGAGGCCAACTTCAGACGTACTCTAAAGTACCTATAGAGAATTGTTCTATAGCCGTACTTCACGAATGTGGAACTTCCTTCCATAATCTGTCTTTCCCGATCATTTTAATGTGCAGAAATTTAAGACCAATGTACACCGACACCTCCTTTCCAACACTTTCCTTCCTTCCTAAGGAACTCACTGTGTCTCTGGCATAAAAAGGGAATAAAATCCCCTTAAGTGGGTGTAAATTATAAAAAGAGAAGAGGAACTTTGAATCAATACAGCTTGTAATATTGATACCTATCAATCGTTCTAAGGTTTATAAAAGTGAAAAAGTTAGTCTTAAGTCTTTTGGACTAACCTGGGAGGGCTTGCCTGATTTGCGGATGAAAACAACTTCTCGTCATTCTTGCGGAATATAATCTTTCAGTGTAAGTGTCAATGTCAATGAGAGTTCTAAGTAAAGGTTCCCAGCAAAGGTTCCTCATCGATCAGTAATGCAAAAACAAAATTAAACTATTCGTCGGTGGAATTTAAAAAAATTACTTTTGTTTATTGTTTTATTTGTGTTCATCAAGGGTTTCCCTTTGCTTACATATCTGTGTGGTCATTGGCAAGTGCTACCAGTTTTATTAATACAAAATCAATGTAACAATTTATTGATGAATTTCCAGCTTCCCTCGAGCATTTTTTATGCTATTCCACTGCGAGTAATATTTCTATCATCCCGAGAATTTTTCATATATCTATGACAGGGACGTAATACCACATAGCATTCCATTCCGAGGAAAATTCCGCAATTAATCATTAATAACTCAAACAAAGAGATTTCCCATTATTCATCGGGTGTGGATGATCCTGGGCTATGCTGATGTGCCTTTTCCTTTTTTGTTCTGTTTTGTTTTATGAACAGGCATTCTTCGGTTACTCAAAGCTTTGTTTTTTTCTTTGCTTTATTCACACACAAATACAAAGACCAAACAAAAAGCCTTTCAAAACAAAAGGACTTCATCCTGTATAGGATTTCGGCCCCAAAAAAAGCCCCCAAGTTTTATCCTTATTGATTGACGGTTGACCAGCCATCGTAATGAACAATTTATAGGGTAAATATTGTGGGGCTATACAAATATGTATATCTATTGTATAAGTGTACACAACACATGTTTGTGTGTACATGCATGAGCAATGGGACTGTAAGCATGCTAGCAACAAGGATTGAGGGATATATATGGGCATCATCTGGTCATGGTGAAGGTTTTGCTTCGTTTTTGGGAATGAAAATTGAATTAATAATAAAACAAGGTCCATTCGAATCATAAACAGATTTTCTCTTTTGGGAAAACGGGAAACAAACACCACTCTTGCTATTGTTTTAACTTTTTGGGTTGTTTTATTTATTCAAAATGGACACAAATCCTTGCAGAAGAAGGATGACAGCTGAAGGATTATAATAAATTACTTATGAGTCCGTCAGCAGGGTAATTACTTTTTATCAAAAAAACAAACAAAGGACTCTTTGAAAAGAGTCCCATTTCCATTGCTTCATTGAATCGAAGTCAATGAGGAACAAGGTCAAAAGAGATTATCACAGCAAATTGTTGAATTTGTCAAAAACTTTGAAACTTGACACAATACACACGAAACCCACAGCTCTATAGCAAAGCAAACACATCACACAGTCATTAACAGTTTGCTAAGTCTTTTCCTGCGAATGTGAAGCTGTTGTTCATTCCATTAAGGACTTAAATATATAATGCCGCCGAAAGTCCCCAAAATTAAGTCAATGTTTAGTAGCTTGGACACGAAATCTCTCTTCCAATATCAACTTTCATGGAAACATTAAATGTAAAGTATCGCTTTGTCGCCTTCCCACGGCCGGTATTGGGTTGCCTTAAGCCATTGCAGAGTTTTAATGTTGAGAGAAAAGTTTTTCACAAACTATTTCGCATAAATCCTCATTATATCAGGATCACGGGACTCAAGGCACAAATTATACTTCATACGCATTTCCCAGTGCACATTCATCCTATTCAATCCATTATCAGCCATTTGAGTGCTTCGGAACTGCCATCTGGAATCACAGTAATACAAACTATTATTCAGGAAATAAAATAAACTTTCCCCATGCTCGGCTGTGAGTGCTGTGAAAGGATGGAAATGTCATGAACAACTTTGCAAATCTACTTACCAGATTATTGGTCTCCGTTCCGTTTCGCCGTATTAATGTCAGAAAGGAACCGGAAAATGAGGTAAATGGCATGGTCGAACGGATTTGCTTATAGGAACTATTGAATTGGATGAATGAACCTTATAGTAGCATTTAATGAACTTTTGATTGAAAAAAAAGGAATCGTTTCGGAATTTTGTGGAAAGCATCTGGAACATTAAAGTACCCCACGACCGAATGTGAACATCTGGCAAAGAATTACCCAAGCGATTCGACCAAACAAATGGTTTTAAATCTTCGTTTTTACGGCGGAGTTATGAACAAATTTACGAGGATGGAAAAAAATGAAATCATTTAATTGTTGATAATGTTTTGCAAAGTAATCGAATGAAGTTTCTTTATAAACAAATAAACAAATCAATACAAAAATGTTGGTTTTTCATATTTCTAATGATTTCAGAATGAGTACGTTTCTCAATATTTTGCTAGATGCTTCAATCGGAAAATTAGTTTTCCAGACTTTGAAAGTAAAAAAAAAATAGCGTACTGCAGTGCTGGAAAGCGAGCGAAGCGAGCCGAAATTTTTTTTGGCAAACAGAGCAACAATTTGGGGTGTGAAAATAAAAAAAATCGCGCGAATTTTTTTATTTTCACACCCCAAATTGTTTCTCTGTTTGCCAAAAAAATTTCGGCTCTTAGTACGCGATTTCCTTATACTTCAGAATCTACAAAACTATAGTTTCGAGAACGAAGCATCTACGAAAATTATTAGGTGGAACACAATTCTCAAATCTCAGTAAGAGTTTTTGAAATTAAAATTGTTAACACATGACCAAGAAAACGAAGAAATTTTAAAAGAAAATATCAGCGCTCGCTAAGAGTGAGATCTATCTGAGAAATATCTGAGGTCCCTGAGATCTCGATGAGATTTTGTTAGGTAATTACTTGCTGCTAACTTTGCTTCAAAGCTCAAAGCATTTTATGGCGTCAGTTCTCATTTGAATGTGAACTTACCCCATATGGCGTAAGTTCTCATCCAAGTGATGGCTTTATTTCTCATTCGACTGTGAATTAAGGCCATAATCGGATTATGACGTTAGTTCACATTCAATTGAGAACTAAGGCCATTATGGCGTTAGTTCATATGGCCTTCGTTCACGGCACCCGTGCAGATCTAAGTCTCGTTGTCCTTATTGCCTTTGCTTAGTTTGTTATCAGTAAATCCGTCCGTATCCGAGGTTTGTTGTTTCTTCGCAACTATACTTTCCTTACGTGATTGGGAAGTCAACCCAAAGCACGACCCCCCAACCTGGAAGGCCAGGTTCTGTTTCCTAACTTTAAGGGCACAAAGCTGGATAAACCACTCGTTAACGGCCTGAGCTTGAAATATGTCGAAGTATAAGAGTTCATCGAGTAACTGGTACAAACTGGAACTGTGGATGCCATATCGGTCTCTCCATCCAGGGAATTTTTCCGTTAAAACCCGGAAAAACGAATAGTGTCTCATTGGAAAGCACTCTCCCCGCCCTCTCTCGTTAGCTGTCATCAAAAAACTTCCAAAGGGGTTTTCATACTGGAATATTGCAACATTGAAAAAATTGGATAATGCCTTAGGCTGTTTTGAGAGAAGAGTTCTTCGAGTTTTGTATGGCCCCACTTGCATCGATGGAGAATGGAGTAGAAGGTTCAACAGTGAGCTTAACGGGTTGTACAACAACACGAAACTAGCGATAAGAGTCAAGTTTCAGCGAGCGGATGGTCACCATAATGATCCGGCCCTGATCAAAATCATTCCCAATGGGGCGTAGAAGTAGAGGAAGACTGCAACCCAGGTGGCGCAACCAAGTGCAAGGGGATCTCAATCGACTTGAGGTGCAAAACTGGAGATGGGTACCTAGGAACCAAGCTGGCTGGCTGGACTGTTGCTCCACCTTGAGTTAAAGTAAGTAAGTTGGTAAGCAGGTTCACACTGTAGTGAATGATATGTGCACGTAGACCTTAATTCTCAATTGACCGTAGTTGTTATGTCAAAGAAAGAGAATTTCTTATAGTAAAACACAATAAAACTCGACCAACAGCGACTAGAATCACAATATTACCTTAACTCCATTGGTTTATTTCATCATTTCCTTTGACTCCTTTGAAGTAAGACAATGCTAAAGAGATTTCTTGTCCTTTTCTTGGAGATGTATTTACTTAAAAAAGAACCCACCTTGTCAATACTTTGGCAGTAAAAAACTTCAATTGATTTTTCAGACAAGCAACTGCCGACTACACATCGTTTCCAGCTTAAGTTCTATCGTTTTTAGTTAAAGAAAAGAAAAAAAAACAGAAGGAAGAAGTTTTCCTTATCGGCTTTTTGTCCTTCTGGCTAACAAAAGTCAACTTCAAGACTGTAGGGAGTGTTTAGTGTCGTGGAAACTTGTTCAACGCTCATGCAAGCAGGGTTGCCCCTCAACGTTTGGAAATCGGAATAAAAAGTTGAATCAAGAAACAGATTTTATAGTTTTACTTTGAATTCGTACACAAAACTAAAACAACCTTTTGCTGCTCAGTGTTGGCTCACCCGGAGGACAATTGGACCTGCAATAAGGGAAGGACAATAACAATCTCTTAAATTATCCCAAAGGCAACCCTTCCGATTTGTATTTTTTTCTCAAATAAGGTTCAGTGATGGACAGACAAAGAGGCGAGATGGTTTAATGCTTTTATCTTAGCCGCGAGGGATCAGATGCCTTTTTAGCTACCATCGATTCTTCCCAGTTGGCCCTGGCATAGAATGAACATAGATAACTGTATAAAAAGCACATCATGGAATTGCGAGTAGATATGTATACATTTCTGTATAGAACCAGAACTTGCAAGAATTGATAAGGAAAGGAAGGATTGCGATTACAAACGCCTTCGCTATTGCCGCTGCTGGCTGTTGGGGTTAACACTTCATTCCTCTTGGAAATGAAAAATTCATTAATTTCAAAATAATCATCGGGGTTTTCTTCTTTGTGAGTTCTTTTTTTGTTAATCAAGGAATATCTTGTGGAAAAAGATGGCTTGTGCAGCAAATTATTATAATTATACTTGAACATTATTGATGGTGAGGTATTTTCATTAGAATTTAAAAGAGCGTGACGCTCAAGGATCTTTAAGAAAGAGAAATTGTTGCTTTAATTTTTGAAGTCTAAGTGGAATAAGGATTTACAGTCTAGACGAGTCCGGTTGTTAAAGACGATGCGTCCGCACCTTAAGCAAAGTCAATTGTAATTCCAAGTCGAACTTGCTGATGGCGCCACTCAAAACAGGATAGATCGGCCATCTTAGTTTGCTCTTTTTCTTTTCTAAAAATTTGTAAGAGTCGAGAATCTTCCTTTTTTTGCTATTCGATCGCCCACGAGGCACATTAAAATCTTTTTGCTATAATTGTAAAAATCTACTTAAAACCTACTTAAAATCTAAAAATTGTAAATTGGAAAACTAAGTAAGTTACAATCTTAATTATAATTATTTTATACCTTGGTAATAAATTTACTTATTTAGGTTTTGTAACCTGGCTAGAACTACGTTGTTTCATTTAGCCGGTTCACAAAAAAGTTGCTTTGGTTGCTACCGAATTTGTAGCAACATCTTACAAAACTTATCGACAGATGAGTAGAAGATGCCTCCCAAAGGGTCAAAAAGGTCGAAGACTCAACAAGAATACAATTGCTGCTGCTGCGATGAACCTGACTCAGTGGAAGATATGGTCCGGTGCGACCAGTGTAACGGCTGGAACCATTTTAGCTGCGCGGGAGTAAACGACAGTATCCAGGAAAAACCCTTTATATGTAAAAAGTGCACAGGTAAGCGTCATTCTGTTACTAGCTATTCTGGGGCGTATTCCGCAACTGTTGTGAGGGGGTTAGGAGCCAATACGACTAGCCAATTTGCACAAACATCATTAGCAACAACTACCGCTCCGCTTGAGCAAAGTGCTGTCACGCTTCTGCCTGGAAGTGCAGCTGAGTGTGCTGCCACTTCAGTCGGTATTACTCCGTCACAATTTAATTATGGGAATACTCAAAGTCCGATATCCACTATATTTAATGCCGCCGAACTTGCGGCCTCGTATAGGAATCGAGCCAATGACGTAAACTTAATGAACTCCTGTATTTATACTTTTCCTAAAGTGCCAACTAACCCTGTCGTCTCAAGCTCAAGTTCTGCGACATTCTTGGCGTACAACAAAGCCGAAGCTGCTGCCATGCGCGTGAATTTAGCCGGTGAATTTACAACACTTGACGCTTCCTACTTTAGACTACCATCAGCCGCAACCGTACCTGCGTCTGCCCAAAATTCTTCGAAAGTTTCTGCGCATAGTGCGGCCGACGTTGCCGCCATGTGTGGAAATCTTTTTCTATCCAACGCCTTACGAACGACTAACCAAGTTCCTGCGCATAGTGCGGCCGAGGTTGCCGCCATGTGTGGGAATCTTTTTCTTCCTAACTCATCCAGTGTAACTCAGAAAGTTTCTGCGCATAGTGCGGCCGAAGTTGCCGCCGTGTGTGGAAGTCTTTTTCTTCCTAACGTGCCCTCCTTAACAATGAACGGCAGCGTCGCAGTAACGACAGGCCATCCAACCCAAGGTGCTTTAATGCAAGAAAGTGATCACGTTGCAGGTGGTTCGAATCGACCACCGAAATCGGACTCCAGCAGTTCACGATCTTCTAAGGGTGCATCAAGTAAGCGACTGCAAATGGAGTTACAGAGGATCGAAGAAGAGAGACAGCTCCGAGAAGAAAGGGACGCTGAGTACCTAACGAAGAAATACAAAGTTATGAACCAAGTCTTCGACTCCTCAGAGGATGAAGAAGGGGTCGACCATGACCCGCCGATGACAAAAGATAAAAATATGAATGCGAATGCGAACGCCAACCAACGGATCAATGATTATCTTCATTCCACGGCGAACGTGAATACCATTCCCGTCGAACCCATGCCGACTGACTTTCAACCACAACTCATTCCAAGTACACGTAACCTAGCCGCCGAGAGGGAATCCCTGTTTGCTTCCAACCAACAACCACCATGCTCCAATGTCGACCGAAGCCAGTTCCATTCTGTCAATGCACTACCCGATAGCTATCAACGTGACACAGCCGGAGTCAAATTTTTGAGGCCAACACCACAGGGCGTTTCAATTTCAAATGCACAACAGGTAATCCAAGACAACAACGCACATCAATATGCTCGGGAACCACCTGCCGCACATCGACCGTCTTCTCAATACATGCCTTCGTTTAGCAATAGCCAACAATTTACGCCCTCAAGTATTTTTTTAACAAAAAATAACTTAGCAGCACGTAACTTAATTCGAGATCTACCAACCTTCGATGGAAATCCTTCGGAGTGGCCACTATTCATCGCAAGCTTTAATCGAAGTACTGAACTGGGTGGCTTTAGCAATGAGGAGAATCTCATAAGGTTACACAAAGCCCTTAAAGGTGGAGCCTTAGATGCAGTGAGAAGTTTAATAATCCAGCCCAATTGTGTTGATCGTGTCATTGAGACTTTGAGAATGTTGTACGGCCGCCCTGAGCTGATCATTAACACTATGGTTCGCAAGATTAGTGCCACGCCTCCGCCAAAAGCAGAAAAGCTCGAGACTATAGTTACCTTCGCCATAGCGGTGCAGAACCTTTGTGCTACAGTTGAAGCCCTTGGTCTAGTCGACCATCTTAACTATCCTATACTGATGCAAGAACTTGTGGACAAGCTCCCTCCAGCTCTCCGTCTTAATTGGGCTATTCACAAGCAATCATTGCCCAAGTGTACCCTTGTTCACTTCAGTACGTGGATGTACTCAATGGCCGAAGCTGCAAATGGGGTTCTGGTGTCAGCTCCTTCTACGTATCCTGATGAGAAGAAGCGCAATAAAGGCTGGAAAGATAAAGGGATGGTCAATGCTCACTACAAAGAGAATCGAACGAAATGCTGTATCTGTGGTGGTGAATGTTCTTCGGTAGCAGAATGTACGAAGTTTCAGAAGTCAAACCGCTCCGCTCGATGGGAGGAAGTAAGGAAACATCGCCTCTGCTGTAGATGCCTAAAACAACACCTGAACTACAAGTGCAAGTCAGAGTCTCTATGTGGAAAAAATAATTGTGTACTTAAACACCACCAGCTTCTACACAACGACCTCAAATCTGTAGAAGGCTCACCTACGCCTACGGACGGAACGGTTGGAGTTCATTCAGAAAATGAAAGATGTAAAACTTATAACAGCGATTCTGTTTTGTTCCGAGTGGTGCCCGTATTTCTCTATGGAAATGGAACTAAAGTAAAGGCCTTTGCATTTTTGGACGACGGTTCATCTGTAACTTTAATGGACGAAGATCTCGCGAGGCAGTTGAATGTGAAAGGCGAGCCCCGACCTCTGTGTCTGAAATGGACTGGAAACACATCGCGGTACGAGAGTGAATCTGAGTTGATCAGTCTTCAAATATCCAGCACCAACTTGAACGCTGAGAAGTTTCAATTAACAGATGTGCGTACTGTGAAAAAGCTATGCCTACCTGCCCAGACACTCAATTCAGATGGGTTACAGAAGGAGTTCGAACATCTAAGAGGCCTCAACCTAACATCGTACAACAAAGCAGTCCCACTATTGCTCATTGGCGTCAATAATGCTCAACTCGGTTTTCCAATCAAGTCCAAAGAAGGAGGTCCAAACCAACCCGTCGCGACTAAAACCCGCCTAGGCTGGGTCATTCATGGAAAGTGTAACGGAGAAGCAAGCAATCTCGATAATTCCCATAACTTTCATGTCTGCGACTGTAATGACCTTGAACTACGTCGGCTCGTGAAGAATTTCATTTGTGATGACAACTTCGGGACCGTTGAATCGAAGAAGATCACGATGTCAGACGATGATGCCCGAGCTCTGAACTTGCTTAACACTCGTACAGTTCGTAAGAACGGAAGATTCGAGACGACACTTCTGTGGAGAGTTGATGACGTGCAGCTACCGGAGAGTTACCCCATGGCCAGAAAGCGATTAGCCTGCCTGCAGAAAAGAATGCAACATGACCCGGTCCTAGCTGAAAAGCTAGATAGTAAGATCGAGGAATACATCAGCAAGGGCTACGCCAGGAGGATCACTCACCAAGAGATCCTGGAGAACAACCATCGCTCATGGTATCTACCAGTTTTTCCCGTGGAGAACCCAAACAAACCGGGGAAAATTAGGATGGTCTGGGACGCTGCCGCTACAGTACGCGGCACTTCGCTCAACTCCCTACTCCTCAAAGATCCCGATCAATTAACTCCTCTTACATCCGTCATCTATAAGTTCAGACAACACAAAATCGCGATTTGCGGGGACATCAAGGAAATGTATCACCAAGTTTGTATTCGAGAAGAAGATCAGCATTACCAGCGCTTCCTGTGGGGCTGCGATGAGGACGGACGACCCAATACATATATTATGAAAGTGATGACTTTTGGAGCCACCTGCTCTCCGTGCACTGCTCATTATGTGAAAAATACCAACGCTGACCAATTTGCAGCTGAATTTCCCAGAGCAGCTCAGTCGATTAAAGAAAATCATTATGTTGATGACTTGATGGATAGTGTTCCAACTGAGAAAGAAGCCATTAGTTTAGCTCAGGAGATTCGATACGTTCATAAACAAGGTGGATTTCATATCAGAAATTGGGTCTCTAATTCGTCCGCAGTCCTCGCAGCACTTCAGTCGGAACCAACAGAACAAGTAAGCATCAGTGTGAACGTCGAACCCGGTACAGAAAAAGTGCTTGGAATGTGGTGGTGCACCTCTTTAGTCTGCCTTACGTTCAAGCTTACCACAAATCCAAGTCAAAGAGAACTCCTTTCTGGTTCAAGACGCCCCACTAAGCGCGAAGTCCTAAGAGTCATGATGACAATCTTTGACCCTTTAGGACTAATATCGTGTTTCCTGATGTACGTCAAGATTTTACTCCAAGAGATTTGGCGGTCTAAAATTGAATGGGATGAGGAGATCAAGACCAACGAATACAACAAATGGCTGAAATGGGTGCATCACCTTCCCAAAGTCGAATCCGTTAAGATCCCAAGATGCTACGTAACTTCAACCGTGGGCTCCGATGTGCAGCTGCACATTTTCGTCGACGCTAGCGAGAACGGGTTTGCGGCTGTAGCATACGTAAGAAACTTTAACAACGGTTTGGTGGAGATTAGTCTAATAGGAGCGAAAACTCGTGTAGCACCTCTTAAAGCGCTATCAATTCCACGTCTTGAGCTTCAGGCAGCGCTCCTCGGAGCACGGCTCGCTAAGTGTATAAAAGAGTCACACAGCATCGTCTTCAGCAAACAATACTTTTGGTCAGATTCGAGAACCGTTCTGTGTTGGCTTCGATCCGACCACCGAAGATATCGGCAGTACGTAGCGTTTCGAGTAAGCGAAATTCTAGACCTCTCCGAAATTGAGGAATGGAAATGGATTCCTACGAACTTGAATGTCGCAGACGAAGCAACAAAATGGCAAAAGCCTCCAGAGTTCAAAAACACTAGCCGATGGTTCACGGGACCCGCATTCTTGAAATCACCTGCGGATCAATGGCCGCAGGAAACTGTGATTGGTTCTACGATTGAAGAACTTAAAACTAATTTTGTTGCAATTCACACCTTTGGCCGAGACAACATATTTCGCTCCAATGAAATATCTACGTGGTGGAGGCTCCTTAGGAGTACGGCTTATGCGCTACGATTCGTGCACAACACAAGCGCCAAAAGAAAGAAAACGCTCAAAGTGAATGGCCTTCTCACTAGAGGAAAACTACAAGAAGCACAAAAAGCACTGTTGCGAGAAGCTCAAAGCTGCGCATACGCCGAAGAAATCGCAGACTTGACCATGAACCGCTGCGTTGAGAAAAGTAGCTCGCTTTACAATCTGTCTCCGTTCCTTGATGAAGATCGACTCATTCGAATAAATAGCAGAATACTTCTGGATGAAAAATCAACCCTAGACTTCCGACTACCGATTATACTGCCAAGATTTAACCGAATAACTGATCTTATTATCAAAGACGTCCACCATCGTTACAACCACCGAAACGACGAAACGGTGATAAACATCATTCGGGAAAAATTTTACATCGTTCAGATGCGATCAGCTTTGAAAGCCGTCAAGAAAAACTGTCCACAGTGCAAGATTAATAGAGCTCTTCCGCAGCCTCCCATCATGGCACCACTCCCACACGCGCGGCTCGCCTCCTTCAGTAGACCATTCTCGTACGTGGGCGTCGACTACTTTGGCCCACTTGCAGTCACCGTAGGTCGACGAACTGAAAAGCGCTGGGGAGTGCTTCTAACCTGCCTTACCATAAGAGCCGTTCATATCGAAGTCGCTCATACACTAACGACAGACTCTTGTATCCTCTGTCTTAGAAACTTCATGGCCCGAAGAGGTGTTCCCATTGAATTTTATAGCGATAATGGCACGAATTTTCACGGCGCAGAAAGAGAATTGCGAGAAGCGGCGAGTAGCATCCAGAGAGACAGACTAGCTGAAACCTTCACCTCTACCAGCACTCAATGGAAATTTATACCACCGGCCTCACCACATATGGGGGGTAGCTGGGAGCGCTTAGTACGTTCCATCAAAAACGCTCTTTACGCCATTTTGCCGACAAGGAATCCGAACGACGAATTGCTGCGAAGCATGCTAATCGAAGCAGAGAATACGATAAATTCACGCCCTTTGACATACATCCCAATTGATCCTGCAAATCCGGAAGCCCTCACACCGAATCATTTTTTACTAGGCTCGGCCGGCGGTTCCAAGCCTTTAGTGGAACTCAACGACGACGACGTGACAGTGCTACGTAAGAATTGGCTAACCTCGCAACAGTTTGCGGACCGCTTCTGGAAGCGCTGGGTAACAGAATACTTGCCCACGCTAACCAGACGCGCCAAATGGTTCACTCCCGCAAAAACTCTAGAAGTCGGCGATCTAGTCCTGGTTGTCGACCCAAACGGCCCCAGAAACAGCTGGGCCAAAGGACGAGTACTGAAAACCAAACTGTCTAAGGACAACCAGGTACGCAGTGCTGTTATACAAACTTCGAGTGGGGTCTACGAGAGACCTGCGGTCAAGCTGGCCGTTCTCGATCTAAACTCAGGAGAAGAACCCATTTCGTCAGTGAAATTACCAAGGGGGAGTGTTAAAGACGATGCGTCCGCACCTTAAGCAAAGTCAATTGTAATTCCAAGTCGAACTTGCTGATGGCGCCACTCAAAACAGGATAGATCGGCCATCTTAGTTTGCTCTTTTTCTTTTCTAAAAATTTGTAAGAGTCGAGAATCTTCCTTTTTTTGCTATTCGATCGCCCACGAGGCACATTAAAATCTTTTTGCTATAATTGTAAAAATCTACTTAAAACCTACTTAAAACCTACTTAAAATCTAAAAATTGTAAATTGGATAACTAAGTAAGTTACAATCTTAATTATAACTATTTTATACCTTGGTAATAAATTTACTAATTTAGGTTTTGTAACCTGGCTAGAACTACGTTGTTTCATTTAGCCGGTTCACAAAAAAAGTTGCTTTGGTTGCTACCGAATTTGTAGCAACACCGGTTGATATGGTATTTATTAAAAAATTTAATGTTTTTTGATAAGATTTGTTTGAAATATTTTTTTAGGCAACAACACGATTTCATTCAGAAAGTTTTACTGTCACAAGCCTTCTTGCCTTTGTTAATAAATGCTTAAAATTTTTGGAATTAGATTGCGCCTATACATACTTCTAGATAGCTTTCTGCCTGGTTATAACGTTTGAACCCCTTCTTTTCATAATGTATCTTGAAATCAGTAAAATGCAGGCAAACACATCTCTAAATCATATATTTCTAAATCCTGTGTCCCTCAAGGTAGTCATTAAGGACCCCTTCTTTTTACATCATGGCTATTAACGATGCCCCGCACCGCTATGTATTCAAAACGGGGAAATGCTAGTCTTTCCAGATGATAATGAAGATATTCAAAAACATATCTTCAATTAATGATAGAATTCCCCTGCAGGATAACATTCATAATAATTTTTCATCGCTGTATGACACTAAAGTTGCTCGAGACAAGAGTACTCCATTACAGACTTGCCTTATAAGTCCAAAGAACCAGTGATTTAGAAGATTAAAGCCTTGGCAGGTACAAAGGTAGGTCTGGACACCTCATACCTGCAATAGTGTCAGGTATGCAATTCCAGACCTCAGAATATGAAAAAAAATACCTCTCCCCAAAGCTGTTAACCCCACAAAATAGAGGCGCTGCGTGACCAAGCTGCGGTTGTGGGGTAAACAGCTTCGGAGAAAGCTGCTTGGAGTTTTTATGGCATTATCTCCGATCTCCGAGACCTTGATCTCGCAACGTCCTTGGTTTTTAGGCGAATAGCTTCGGGGGTAGCTTACATAGTCTCTGGTTTTTATGGGGCAATGGGACCGAAAATTCCATAGCTTCGGTTTTGAAGAAACGACACCCCTGGTCATGACTTTGAAATTAACAAGAAACTTAAAATCACATTGTACTGGTCTAGAGGTTAGTAGGTCCAACCTACTTACGACCCTTCATCAATAAACGTTTGTGATTATTCTGAGAGGGACCTGAAAAGCTTCACCTTCATCACATCCTCTCCCTATAGCACCTAGAATCGGAATATGAGCAGACTATGACTTGGGATAAGGCACTTAGAATGTAAGGGAACGTAAGAACAGGGTTGCTATGTAATATCTCGAATCTCTGGCTTAGAGCGGTCCAGTACTTTTGACTGACAGGATCAAGTAAAACAAAAGAACATCCTCCATAAAGGCCATCGACTTTGTTGCATTTCGTAATATGTTGATAAGTAGAAATTACTTTCCAAGAGAGAATTCACAGGCAACCTGGTGATAGCTAAAGGGTCCGCCAAGTAACTTTTTTGTTTTTGAAACTGCTATAAAAAAAAAAGCTTCTGAATATTTTCTCGAATTTCTTTATTTATTTGAATGTACAATCCTTCCGGTTAATAATGGTAAATAATTTCATTTGTGGCCCTGCGATCGACTTAGAGAAGCGAAAACGCATTGGATGGTCAGTTGGGTTCAACTTCTGAACCAAATGGACTTAGTATGGCGTCATACCAAGGTCTTTATGCAAAATTCGTCTCAACGATCTCTCCGAAATGTTCAATTGTTGAGAACGACGGTGAATTGATGTTGATGACGCTTCACGCACACTTTCTCCCACACCACAGCAGCAATATTTCCGGGTGTACGCACTGTTTTTGGCTTTTCACGCTTTGGTTTATCGATAGGGATGCCAGTTTCTTTCACTTTTTTCACAAGATAACGAACATACGGAGCTGACGGTGCTTCTCTTCTTCCAAAATCCGTACGCAATTTTCGCACACATTCTGCAACACTACCATGATTTTCAAAGTAATGTCGCAATATTTCCCAGCGTTGTTCAAGCGTATACACAACCATATTCGTTCAGCGGAAGAATAAAACTATAATTATTTGTCAGATCAGACAGGAGCTATGTGTTACCATTCACGAAATAAGCACTAATTGAAAAAAAACGTTTGATGGCGGACCCTTTAGATGGTCAAACAACAAACCAAATCAGCCATGTGCTAATAGATAACATGTCTGAATCCCAAATCCTAGGAAAATTTTGACTCTGATCACCGATATCGGCCAAAAAAAATTTAGTATGTAGTTACAGACCCCCGCAAATAACCAACCAGCCTTGAAGAAGAATTCTGGGTTTGATATGAAAAAGGGACGGAAAACGGAAGAACAGCAAAAAATTGGTTTCCGTATAATAACTCAGAGAACAGGCTCTTCATAAAAGTGAAGGCAATCTACCTGGCGAAGCACAGGGATTCATAGACAGCACACCCAAAAGCCACTCCATCAATACATTCTCGAGAATGGTTATCTTATGAGGAAGACTGTAGTACTATCTGCATAATTATTGCTTCTTCAGTCTGGGGCAGATCCTGTGGTTTCAAAGATTAATTTAAAGATTTTATAATTTCAATTAAACTTTCCACCGAATTGGGAACGCAAAGCCTTTATTAAGTTTTTTTTTTTTGTAAGCTATTTAACCATTTTTCCGGAAATTTTCATAAGGTCGATGTTAGAAATAATCCTCCGAAAAAAGGATTACATGGAATAAAGGAATTCTTGGCGAGAAAAAAAAGACAAGTTAAAAAGTAATCACTTCTTCACTTCTATTTGATGACAACGAGCAATTTCCCAGAGAGTTGTTAAATTTAGTCCTTGAAACTTTTCCGACTCCTATACAAAATACGGAGAAAAAAAACACCCACCCGACATCCGGCAGCCGGATGTGAGGTTTATTCGCTTTTATGCTGCTGACTGCCAGAATGAAATCAATTAGGAAAATATCTCTCGTAGCACTTCAACATCAATCAATAGATTGATTCGCCCTGCCCTTCCTACAGCTACAGGCTCTGAATGATTCTTTCAAGCGTAACGTGGCATTCTTTTTTTTGTGTTTGTTTTATCTCTATTGCGCTCCGTTCTCGATTTAAAAATAAAACCCTCGTTTCCGCTTCCGTATCCGTAGCAACAATTATACCAAATTAAATTGACATGTTAATTGCTTCAAAGTGCAATTATTATAGCTTAAAGGATGAAAGGAATATTGAGTGTATTGTGCATGTGCGCTTGACGGGCGTCAGTCTGGTGGGTTCTTAATTAATTTGTATGTTGCTTCTGGTGGCGGTGCCGTGCGTTGTTGCGTCAGTTATAAATATTTTGTACACAATTAATGTGCATTGCTATTTTTGCTTGAGGCAAAACTATTTTGCAAGTTCAACAGCGATAACGGAAGTTGAAATTGCATTCTATTTTCAGACACAAACAAACATCAGTGGAAGTTTTCGGTGTGAAGAACATTGTTCTTTAAAATCATTTGATGATATTGCCAGTGAAGTTGATGTGAACTTTGCAAAATCAGTGACGAAGGAAGTTATTTTTGCTCTAAAATCCCTTGGAAGCTAAACCATGTTTAAAACTTCTTAAACTGGTTTCAAAAACAGAAGACAATATCGAAAACAAAAATATTTCTCTTCAAAAGTGTAATTGGATTAAACAAGTAAGGCATGCATGTTAATGACTTCCCAAAACCGTATATGAAGTCAGACATTGACATCACACCACTGACAACACTATGTTCTTCCCATTATGTCAATATCATCGGAGTGCGCGAGAAGTTGAACAGGACTTTTGGAAGATATGCTTCCAAAAAATAGTTACAAAAATCGAATGACAGTGCATATCCTTGTCTGAATCCTTTTTTGACAGAATAATTCCTTTTCCAACCTTGACGGATCAGCATACGTTTTCTATCGTCATTTTGCACAAGCGACCCAGCTTGGCATGGATGCCAAAACTATATAAAGTTCGTCTCTGTAGATACTGTATTTGGCGCAGCTTAGAGGATCGCCCTTCTTCAGGATCGGGCAAACAATGCTGAGGTTCCATTTATCGGGCAGGCATTCTTCCAACCATATCGTACAGATGATTTGATTTGCTGTACGGAATTGTTGTTTATCCTCGTATCCAATACATGACTTCGTGCCTGTGACTTCCTTAGTTGGGAAGTCAGGCCAACGTACAATCCTCCAAACCGGAGTCGCAGGCACTCGATGTGACTCCAACGGCCTGAGCTTTAAATATGCCTGAGTAGCTCGTAGAAAGGAGTTCATTAGTCAAACCTGACTGAAACTTTAGTTGAAAACGCCACTGTTGTTTCCTCCACGAAAATTCATCCGCTGCCGTCTGTATGATAACTTTCTCAAAGCTAAATTTTTTTAAAGTGACGTTTTTCTCAAGATCTCGTTGTTGACAGAGTTCACATGGTTTCGCCTTCATCAACAGTTGAACCTATTTTGTCAGAAGAAGACGCTCTTCTTCGTCTTGTGTTAGGGTTGCTTAAACATCGCTTTTCGGCCCTATCGATAGTATCGATATTTTTCGAAAAAACTATCGATAGTATCGATACTATCGATTGTTCTTTTAAAATCAAAATAGTCCTTACAAAAGTAATTTTATAAAAAAAGTTGTTCATCGAATTGCTATACATGGACTGCCAGTCGGGTAAAATCTCATATCGATGCTAGTCCTTTGAAATTGCAATTGGAGTTG
This sequence comes from Sphaerophoria taeniata, assembly GCA_943590905.1. Classification (NCBI taxonomy): domain Eukaryota; kingdom Metazoa; phylum Arthropoda; class Insecta; order Diptera; family Syrphidae; genus Sphaerophoria; species Sphaerophoria taeniata. Next base: position 202,856,780 of record OX016540.1, read on the forward strand.
GAGAGTAGAATTCCTAACAATAGAAGTAATTTTATTTGTCTCCCAACGTTCGTGTTCGTTGAGCGCGTTCACGTTCAAAAAGCAGTAAAGCGTGTAGTTGTTTTTGTAATTTTAATTTCAATGAAAGTCTTACGCCAAAAATTACGACATTAACTTCTAGTTGTCTAGTAGGAAAACTTCTTTCATTAAAGCTGAAGTAGTTTTCGGTTATTGACTGACTTATTCAAGTCGTTTACTTCAATCTGAAATTGAACAAGGCCTCAGAAAAAGCAAACTAAAACAAAATAGAACGAATACTTTTAAAGTGCGAGATCATTTACTTGACGCTTGAAGTATCAAGGACTAATGTCATGTACAGCAGTCCATGTATGGTAAGTCAATTTAGTTGAAGAACATTGCTACATTTATTGAAAATGTGAAATTTTTGTGAAAAGAAAACATTAAAAAACAGCGATGTAAGTTTTTCTCATTAAAAAAAAAAAAAAAAAATAGAGTGGCGCGACAGCTGTTGAAGAGCCAAGGCCTAAGTGACTTACTTTCATCAACTATTTTCTGGGTGCGTGTGAAGAGTTGAAGAATTGAGGGTTCCTACAATTTAACGCTGATTCCGAATTGCAAAGTTGAGAAACACTTTTTCATGACAGATTGATACTCTTGGAAGTTTTGTCAGTTCTTCGCAAGAGGCAGTGCCCGTGAAAGATGAAATAAAAACTTTATGGGCACGAGTAGGACTCGAACCCACGACGTTCTGCTTAGCAGCCAACGCACCTAACCACTAAGATACGGACAGTTTTTCTGATTAGCTTAAGCAAAAACAATTAACTGATTTTATACGATGACTCATGAGTTATGACTTATGACTCTTTTTCGAATTCTCTTTTAAAATTCTATCCCCTGCCTGAGTCAAACACTATTACACAATGACTCTTAAGACACGACTCAAATTTGGCAATACTCTTTAATTCAAATTTCCTTGAAATGAAATGAAAAGCATTATTTTAAACTTTTTCAAACAGCGAGGTATCTATAAATATGACCTCCAAGCAATAAGAATTTAAATAAACAAAAAATAAGAAAATATTGAATGGGAAGTGAAGAACGTCAAAAACGAGTCGCATACAAATTTTCCTGCGACTAACCGAGCAAATTATTTTCCTTTTCATCTTTTCGAACCTTGTATCTCTTTGCACCAACGTAGTTCGAAAAGAGTCACGACATAAAACAAAACACTAACTTAAAAATGAAGCAGCTTCAATGAATATATACGTTTTTAAATTCATTAAAAAATACCAAAAAGAGAAAAATAAGAGTTTCATATAATTATGTTGAATGAATAGAAGATGTTTTATCTTAAAGGAGAATGGGCAAAAATGTATGGAAGCTGGCCTACGAACCAATAACAACATGCTATATATCAATGGAAAGGTTTTTCTGTTTACTTCAACTTTTTCTATGGCAGTAAGTCCCAAATTGCTGTGTGGAAAAAGTTATTGCACAATAAAGTCATTCACAACTAATAAGTGATTTCTTATTTTCACCTTGACCTTTGACCCAATGACGACATGATGTATATCAATTGAAAGGTTTTTTTGTGGACTTTAACTTTTGTCTTGGCAAGAAGTCCCAAATCACTGTGGGGAAAAAGTTATTGCACAATTAAGAGATTCAAGGATAAAAATAAGTTATATGTTTTGTTTTCTTTTGTAAAGCTTTTCTATTATGATGAAAGCAAGAAAACACTTTTTTTTTTCTATGACTTAATTGTGCAATAACTTTTTCCCCTCAGTGATTTGGGACTTCTTGCCAAGACAAAAGTTAAAGTCCACAAAAAAACCTTTCAATTAATATACATCATGTTGCTATTGGGTCAAAGGTCAAGGTGAAAACAAGAAATCACTTATTACTTGTGAATGACTTTATTGTGCAATAACTTTTTCCACACAGCGATTTGGGACTTACTGCCATAGAAAAAGTTGAAGTAAACAGAAAAACCTTTCCATTGATATATAGCATGTTGTTATTGGTTCGTAGGCCAAAATGCCCATTCTCCTTTGTTTCGCAAATAAGTCAATTCTTGCCTGCTTTTGAAAAAAATTACTCAAAATAAACAATCGATAGTTTTTTAAAACCATCGAATATACGCGATAGTTTTTTACTATCGATACTATCGATAGACTATCGATGTTTAAGCAACCCTATCTTGTGTGCCGACACGTCGTTATTGTGGTAGATTAGCCGAACCAATAATCTGCCTTCTATTACACCTTATATATCTTAACAGAGGGGCCGTTGTTGGATTAAATTCACTAAAGTGTATACTTTCAAATATTCACAGTAGGACTAAGGTCGGTTGGGCGTGGGAAATTCGTAAAAGAAAGAGATAGCGCTAATTGGTAGTGAGGGAAACCGAGAAAGAATCGCAGGTACTGTCGCCCGAAAACACCAGTCTTCTTCATTTGTGGGTCAGCAACGTTGAACCACACTTGAAAGCAATAAACCATCATCGACCGTATAAGGGGGCCATGTTGCAGATTACAGCAGTCGATCCCAAAATTCAACAAAGAAAAATCATATTCCCTGAGACGATTTCCGGATGAAGTTTGCAATGCTCCATACATCAAATACAGATACACCAAGCACAAACTATTGGCTGTCTAAAAAACACGCTTACAAAATGTTTTGTTGTTGGAAAATGTCATGAGTGAAATGTAAACAATCCGGTTAGGGACTAAAAAAGGACTTTTTCAACAAAAGTACAAACACAATTCCCTACATTCTCAATTCTCACAGAAAATCAGAAGCACTTCCTAAATTGTATCTCGTCACCATATCCTTTTGAGACTTCCTTTCTATATGGATTCTCCTCTTGATATCCTTGCACAGATCAATAGAATATTTCCTCTCCGTTTACAAATCCTCGAATTCATGTGTTTTGTATTTATCTACATGGCGAATGTGGGATAGTAAACGTCTGCAACATAAATCTAATTCTTTTTCTGTAATATCCTTCCTTCGGAAATACTCCAAGGACCCAATAGTTTGAAGTGGGGTAAAAGCTTGTTTTCTTTCTTTTTTTGTTAATAACAAAGCAAATTGAATTCCCTAAATCCCGTCACTGGTTCTTCTTGCTGAGGATTCAATTTTCTAGTTAATTTCCGTTCTCAGGTGCGGGAAAGTTTTTTTTTCATTTCGTTTTCTTCTTTTGTGTGTCAACTAAATGGGCGGACATATGAAACGTTCGAGGGTCACTGCTAATGCTAAGGGTATGAACTTGACCACTTATACACTTTAAGTGCCTTTTGGAGAATGGAGTTCTCTCCTGTTTGTTTGAATGACAGCAAGCTGCGGCGCGGAGAGGGAGAAAGAGTGTGTGTTTGAAGCAATTTCTTATTATTCTTTTTATTTTGTTGTTTTGAGGATCCTCTTTTTGAGGAAATTTTCTTTTTTTCAATTATTGCTAAAGGCTGAGGAAAAATGAGATTTTATCTCTGCCATGCGAATGTCGGTCGTTGGAGTTTGGGTATGTTTCAAGTGAATGGTGTCAATCAAAAGAGAACACAGAACAAATTGAAAATAAAACACTTGGGATAAAGTTTTGTCAATCTGAGAGGTAATTGAAGGTTTGCGGAATTTGGCAGGCAATATGTTTGATAGATTTTGGGTTGTTTTAAGAAGATCGATTGACATTCACATGATACCGCATTGAAGGTTTTAATAAAAAAAAATAAAGATATCAGAGACTGCTGACATTTTCATGGAACTAGAACAAAGGACAAAGGAGGTTGTATTTTTTGTTCTTATTTTCAGAAATTCATCCCTGCTGTTAGTGAGCCTACAAACTGGCAAGACAACGAATTTCAAAGCTGAAGGTACGTTAAACGTCAGATTTCTTGATACTTGAGTGAATGGCATTAGACTGATGGAGTGTGGGTACACAACTATAATTGGGAATTCTCAAATATTTTGCAGTTATAACATTGACATGTGAAATGGTATAGCTTAGACTGCTGTATTCACTTTGGCCACTACTTCTTCTAATTTTAGTTTTGCGCTATTAAGAACTCTTCTTCGAAAGCGTTTTACCATCTTTACCTTAAACTGACTACTCATTGTCAAGTGCCGACTGAAACCTCCAGAACTGGTTCTCCTGCTTCACTCTACCGATTTAGTCCTGTTCGGACACAATTCTTGCGCGAATCCCTCGTGGCCCTAGCCAAGGAGTTCTAGAACAGAATTGTTTCGCATTTCTGGACGTTTATTTTCAGTTTTCATCAGTCATCGCAATATCGCTGAATCTTCTCGAAGTCACGTTGCATGAGAATTCTAGCGAATTCGACCTTTGAGAGTTCTGTACACAATTAGATCGGCATACGCAACTGCCTCAGTAAGGCTACCTGGTGTAGATACTGAAGAGAATCGGCGAATTAACCGCTCTCTGCTTCAGACCATTTTTAATTTCGAAGGTTGTAGTAGAAGTTAAATTACAATTTTGACAACTTACTTTCTACCGGTAAGCATATCATAAAGAATATTCAACACTGGTTTACTTAAGCCAAGTCTGGTCAGCCTTAGATAAGGAAATGTAAATTATTTCTACGGCCCGTAGAGTCTTTGAATCCAATCCAGAAGGACGTTGCAACAGAGGAAGACCACGAATCAGGTAGAGCACACAGGTGGTAAGGGACCTCAAACTTGGCGCGGGAAACTAAAGACAGCTAGCTATAATGACCAAGCTGTTCCGACCTGGACTGTAGCGCCATCTTAAGAACGTACCTAAGTAAGAACTTACAAGCCTCATTTCTGTTTTGACATGGTCTCTGTCTTCTTTCTGCAAAGTCGGAACTCTTCTCGTAGCGAGCTCGTAGAGTTCGCGAACAGCTCGTGTTCTTCCTTGCAGTAGCTCATTTATGCATATTTATTTTCTTGTGTAAAGCTTCAATTGCTCACCGGCACTCATCTTCTAGCAGGAGTCTCTTCGGTGTGCTCATGTGACCAAACACTAAAGTAAAAGGACTAACGATTCAGACAGTTTGTCATCAAACATTTCCCTATAGAATTTTGTGGTGCTGGGCTCGAGAGGGGAGTCGAACTATGATTAAAACGAAGAAATCGAAGTCGATGTTGGCACCTCTAAATGTGTCGATCGCAATGTTGTCAACCTTGATTGATTGCTTGATTGATGGGGAGTTCTTACCATTAGGACTTTTTAACTTCCCATAGGAAGTTATTGTAATGGGTCCGATTTTGTGAATCTCCAATTTTCGCATTTCTCGATGTTTTGAGGTCACTAGAGTCCGAAACAAGCGTTTTTAAGATGATGTCCGCGTGTGTGTGTATGTGTGTTCGTATGTGCGTTACGTTTTTTCAGCTTAATTATCTCGCGAACCACTCATCGTATTGTCATAAAATTGGTCTTATTCGACGCGGTATTCTGTTGTTAAGAGCTGATTAAATTTTGAGCAAAATCCGCTTAGCAGTTTTTAAATGGCAATCAAAAATCTAAGTCAACCTTATAAAAAATGAGTTATTTTATTATTATAAAGGGTTTTCCATTAAGAGGTGTTATTTTGAATAGCCCGCTATTTCGGTAGTTGTCACTTTTGAAGCTGTCATTTTCTGACATTTGACAAGTAGAAACTACGCCATTAATAAAAATGGAACGATACACGCTTCAACAACGCATTGAAATTATTAAAATTCACTATAAAAATGGTGAAAATTTGGCAGAGACGGTTCGCACAAATAAAACATTTTTGGGTCGTCGTGAAGCACCTTGTCGGACCGCAATACAGAAATTGGTGGACAAATTCGAGCTGTTGGGACAAGTTAGTGATGTGAAGAATAAAACCCGTGCACGTCGCTCAAGAACAACTGAGAATATTGCTGTTGTAGCCCAAAGTGTTGAAGAAAACCCAGGTTTGTCCATTCCTCGTCGTTATTTGGAATAAGGCATTTCACAAACGTCATTACACCGTATTTTGCATAAAGACTTGAGTCTTAAGGCTTATAAAATTCAGTTAACACAAGAACTCAAGCCGGCTGATCATCAATAACGTCGTGTCTTTGCTGGTTGGGTCCTTGAAATGCATGAAAATGATCCGGAATTTCATCGAAAAATCATCTTGACTGATGAGGCCCATTTCCACCTCGGAGGCTACGTCAGCAAGCAAAACTGTCGCATCTGGGGCTTGGAAATCCCAGGAGTTATTGTTGAAAAGCCTCTGCATCCTCAACGCGTGACTGTTTGGTGCGGTTTATGGTCCCGCGGGGTCATTGGACCTTACTTTTTCGAAAATGAGGCTGGAGCAACAGTTACGGTCAATGGATTGCGCTATCGAGAGATGATTAATGATTTTAACTTCCCAGAGGAAGTTATTGTAATGGGGCCGATTTTGTGAATCTCCAATTTTCGCATTTCTCGATGTTTCGAGGTCACTAGAATCCGAATCAAGCGTTTTTATGATGATGTCTGTGTGTGTGTATGTGTGTTCGTTACGCGTTACGTTTTTCAGCTCAATTTTCTCGCGAACCACTCATCGAATTGATCTCATTCGACGCGGCATTGTGTTGTTAAGAGCTGATTAGGTTTTGAGCGAAATCGGCTAAGTGGTTTTTTAATGGCAATCAAAAATCTAAGACAACCCTAATATAATGAAAATTATGATAATTTCTGCAATAATTTCAATAATAGTGCAAAAAATCTTATAGTTAGTGGGGAAAAAAACACAATATTCAGGAGTATCATATACTATATTTGATTACAAGCTGACCCACCAAACGCTGCTTTGCCGTATAAATATTAATTTTCAGAAATACTAATCCGATTAGAAAAATTGCTTCAATAATAGAAAACTACAATATTCAGGAGCAATATATGTAGGCTGTATTTTACTGTGCAAAGTAGTTGTGAATGAGTCTACGAAATGGTACGATCAACTCGGCAGTGGCAGATGGCGCCACTGTTATTCAATAAACTTAATGTTTTTCATAAAATCATCAGTTTTATGGAATTTGACTTTGAAGCAACGTGCGTGTACAACTACAACGGGATGCATCCGCTGAATATTTTGCAAAACAACTAATGTTTTTACGTATTTTTCTATTATGGGAAGTTAGTCGTGTGGATTCCATGGGTCGCACTCATATTTTTGTAATGTGATATTTAAGCCCCCGAACTACACAATTATTATATTTTCTTTTTCGTTGTCACACAGTCTTCACGTTCGAACAACTCCACCTCAGCTCCGAATGCTTAAAATTCCTTGAAGTAAACTTTCAAAGCGTTAAAATGAAATGTTATGTTGACAATTGACATGAATATGTAGATAGCCTATTTAAACCTAAGTCATTCGTTATATTCCTTAAAAGGGGTTCCCTATCTAATATTCATCCATTTTACTTTCACTTACCCCTCATTGAATTCCTACCATTTCATGTAAACAAGGAAGGAATTTGGTTTATATCATTTTGAATATTTTCATTCATCCAAACATATCTAACACGTCAACCCGAATTTAAATTTTGACAAAAAAAAATTCACACCCTTGTCTTGCATGCAAATGTCTTCAGTCTTGTCGCTCACTTAAAAACGAAAGAAACCTTCACGAAACCCCACAAAAGTCATAAAGTAGATTTTATATAAGAAAAAAGAAAATCGATCAATATTCGTGAAATATTCAACCCATCGCCATAAAAAATATTTTCCTATTCTTTTCGAAAGGTAAATTAAAGTCATGCCTGTAGAAATTTTTCGTCAACGTCGCCACATCCGCCAACGGCATCGGTTGGTTTTCAACTTCCGCATAAGCCCGAAGAGTGACAGAATTTTAAATTTATTGGAATATCAACCAACTTACACACAAAATTTTATATGGCGTCCCAGGTGCCAGCTGTTGGCGTCTTAATGTTCCATTTCCTGTATTGCCATCAGACATTTGACATTGACATTTTTGATCGATAGAATTCCGTAGTGAAGTATGAAGGTTTCAGAAATATTATTATTGCCCTGGAGCTGGCTCTTATGGGTAGAAAAGTTTTCATTGGGGTTGTTCCAAACCGAAGTGGGATAATAATATGTTAACGGTTGGCAAAAAGTTTGGTATAACTCTGCTTTATGTGTGTGAAAAGGATTGAAGACTGAAATCCATCTGGTGCATTATAGAGTTCGACAATGTTTTAAGTACTCACTTGCCAACAATGTTCAATTCTTGGAAGCAAGGCAATTAAATCTTGTGATGGGAGAAGGAAAACTACTTCATCAAGAGTCCTTCCATCCATAATATTGAAACAAAATGTTTACTTTTTTTTAAATTCTCTCTCCTCTCTCAAACTTTGCCTTTCAAGCAATTAAGACAAATAAGTAAGTACATAACTTAACGAGTGAAATTCACAAATTTTTCCTTGGAAAAACACATTCTCGAATTTCTTTCCAGGAGCTTGTAGCTCGTTCCGTGTAGCTTATAATAATATTATCGGTGCAGGGTCGAAATGACAACATGGAATATGAAATTTAATTTCACAGTCATTGCAGCATTTATCGTCTTTTAAAAGTTTCTAATTAATTTTGATACCACAATAGCCTTGGATTTAATTATTGTTTACAAACACACAAGGAAACGGGCAAAGCGGAAAACAGTATGACATGGTTTGATCGATCACTTTTACCAACGGTTTCTAGGATAAGTATGGTTTTATTTCCTTATGACTAATGGAATTTGAAGGGCTAACTAGGCAAACTAGCCCATTCAATTGACATGTGAAGCAGACACATCAGTGGGTGGACCAAGAATAATTTTCGGAGCATTTTAAGTTAAAAGTTGGACTCGACAAATCGATCTCCTACCTGAGTTCATTGTTTTATTATTATCCGAAATTAAGTTGTCTTCTGTACCAAATCTCCAAAACTGGATTGTACCATTATTATAGACTAAAACCATCCAGTTAATATAGTGTTTTTTTTTAGAGGTATAGAACTAAAAGTTGGCAACAATATTTAAAATAGCGGTCCTTCCGGCTGCTGTCGTTTAGCCAAAACACTTACAATTTCATCATCCGTATCACAGCTGAAGCTTCCAGTTCGCTGTACAGATCAATCTACAGCAGGTTAAACCACAACCTAGCCCCAAAAAACTACTTCAGAGATACCAATAAAGTAAAGGTCATAGCTACCATGGTCAGCCTACGCAGCGAACTCCTGAATTTGAATTATATCCCACACAGACCTGATCTACCTCTGGAATGCAGTATTTGTAACCGAAGGGAAAGGGAAGACATCATTCATTTTCTAGGACGATGCCCAACTCTAAGAGAATCGAGAAGAAGCGTTTTTGGAAGTGATTATTTGTCAGAAGCCCAAGTTTTAACGGAATTGAACGAAATGAACGTAGAAAGACTTTATAAATACTGTGTAATTGCGCTAAGGTATAGGGAAAGAATAATTAACGAAAATTTTTGATAAACAAACACATTAAATGTATGCCTCTTGTTCTTTTATGTATTCTTATGTTCTTTTAATAACTTTGTTCTAAAATGTTTTATTATGCTTTGTTAACAATATGATACAAAAAAATTAAAATAGTTGTCACTCTGGCAGACGGCAAATGCCATGTCATAAAGATTTTTGTAAAATTATGTATGTATTTAAGGATAAATTCAGAAAAAAACTAAATAAAAATCATTCTAATCTAATCTAAAAAATCTAATCATCTCTATTTAATACCGACCGTTAAAAACTCAAATTTGAATTTTCAATAAATTCAAATTTACTTTGTTTGCTGCCTTCCAATTCACATTATGTCATGACATATGGGCCAGTAAAATCCCGAGTTGAAATCAGTTTTTTACCTTTCCGTTGCCGAGTATCAATCAAGTGTTCAAGAAGTAAAAGACGCCGGGAGGCAAAGTGCTATACTAAATACTAGCTAGTAGATTCAGAACCGGTTTCTTTTGACATAGCCGGTGTGCTTTGCAGTCTGAGATCCATTTCTTTTAAATGCACTTACGACCTGACATGGCTTCTCTTTGAACTTTATTATACTTGTTTGCCAGAAAATAATTTCGTGGTTCTTCTTCTTCAAATCACACAACGGACATGAGCCTGGCACCCGGTCGTAATCCGCACACGGCGTATATTCTCCAATTTTGCACTAGACCACATTCGGTCTTACTATTTTTTTTTTCTTCGATCCTCTTAATATTCGTCCTAGGCACCCACAGGCCTACCTCAGGCTTGAAAACAAAATCATCAAAACGCTTATAAATTTTGGAAATCATTGTTCTGTTGAAAATTTGTACACCTGTCGTACTTTCAGTCATGATAATCCTAAAGCCCACAAAAACTGACTTTTGGAATGCTTCATGGGTTGATGAAGTAATTGGTCCGTGCAGATCGTAACAGCCAGTGGTGATCGCTATAGAGTAGTGATTATTTTTTTATTACGTTTTCCTTTCATTATGATTAAAAAAAATAATAATAAATAAAAAGAGTGGTGCGACGACGCGACGCGACAGCTCTTGAAGAGCCAAGGCCTAAGTAACTTATTCTCATCAACAATTCTCTGAGTGCGTGTGAAGAATTGAGGGGACCGCCGATTCCGAACGGCAAAGTTGAGAAGCACCTTTTCATGACAGATTGATACTCTTGGAAGTTTTGTCAGTTCTTCGCAAGAGGCAGTACCCGTGAAAGATGAAATAAAAACTCCATATAGGCGCGAGTAGGACTCGAACCCACGACGTTGTGCTTAGCATCCAACGCACCTAACCACCAAGCCACGGGCAGCTGCTTTCGTTATGATAACAAGTACATACAGTCAAACTTCTTTATAACGAAACTTCAAGGGAACAAAAAATTGCTTCGTTATAAAGAAGTTTTATAAGAAATCCGTTATATAGAAATTTTTTTCTTTTAATACTGGGAAGGGGAACAAATTGAAATTCGCTATAGAGAGAATTACGTTATAAGGAAGTTCGTTATAAAGAAGTTTGACTGTAATTGCTTTTGTAAGATGTAAGATGCTTTCGCTGGCTGGTCCTAGGATGTGGACTTCTCGACCGCTGCCAATTGACTTCTAGTTATTCTGGTTATTTTCTTCGTTCTATACAGCGTTCTTGTGCCTTATGTTGACTCCTCGATAAGTCTTGCTCAACGGACGTTTGGTAACCGTTTCACGAAACGAACCCGTGATTCGATCGTTCGATTTAATGATTCCTGTGAAGTTAGCAAAATTATTGTTGAAAATTTAATAAAAAATGAGAGTTTCCGGTACCAAACCAAGAGTTCTAGAGTTCCTCATACTTCAACTTAAATCGAGAGTTCTAGAGTTCCTGATGACTTTTAGAAAGAGTTCTGCAAAATTGGAAAAGATAGGGCTACGTAAGGTTCCCATTGACTTAGAGCTACATTTTGAAAAATCCAAAAAAATCAAAATCAAGGAGTTCTGATTAGAGTTCGCGGTAGGCAACAAAAAGTTCTAAACATTTTTTTTAATAACTTTGGACTAATGGGTACCTTAGGTAGCCCTATCTTTTCCAATTTTGCAGAACTCTTTCTAAAAGTCATCAGGAACTCTAGAACCCTTGATTTTAAGTTGAAATACATCATCAGAACTCATTTTCTGAAAAGTCCTTGCTGCGTGAAGTTAGCCCAAAAAACTTTTTTTTCGAATTTCAACCTAAATTCGCCAGAGGAACTCTAGAACTCTTGGTTTTCTACCGGGAACTCTCATATTTTATTAAATTTTCAACAATCATTTTGCTAACTTCACAGAACTGATTTAATGCCGCTTGATTTTTTTCTGTAGGGTCGCTAGTTTACGCCGATAAGCCCGAAGCGAATATAATATTTATCGCTTTGAAGTTATAGCAAAGTTTAAAGGACATTTGTTCTTGCCGACAACATTCTGGCTTGTTTGTTGTAGCTGGAATAGTTTAAGTCCATCAATTAAGAGTCTCGTCGAGCCAATTGCTAGCAATTTTCCAGCTCATAAAATCTTCGACTCCAAGCCCAGAGAACTTCGTGGCAACAAATGATAATGGCTCAGGTGGATCACAAAAGTTAAAGCGGATCTCGAGAGACTTCGAGTTTCCAACCATACACATCTAGCTAACGATTGAGCTTGTTGGACACAAATGTCCGCCCTATATTAAGTGAGTTAACAAGATCTTAATCAGAGATCCCTTTGTATGTCTACGCATCGCAGCATAGTCTGTTTTCCATCATCTTTCGGACGGATAAGTTGAATATCCTAACCAATTGCTTGTTGTTAATGAATGTTATTAGAAAGCTTGTTTACAAACATGATCATCTATTAACACAAACCATTTGCTGGTCTGTGCTCCAGTGACATTTATTGGAGCTCATGTTTTGTTTGAATATTGCCTCCCAACTAATCTTGTCTTAGAGATAATGATGATGGTTAAAATAATGCAACCCTTGCGCCTGAGTTACCATTGAGTGAAGTCATCTAGGATCTTTGATGAAAGTTGCATGCAGCTTTTCATAAAGAATCTTTTAACTATCCGCAACGTTGAGGTTTATTTTTCCTAGTCAAATCTTTGTTTGGAAATGTTTGAATTTAAATCTTGTAAAATTTAAAATAAATTGCATCAGTTTTACACATAAAGTCATTGAACAATTTTTCGATAAACAATCTGTATGGCGTATACTTACTATTTTCGGAGTATTTTATCTTGACTTCCTATCTATTGATTTTCAATTGGCGCGTTACAAAAATAATTCCTTATGATTGCCAAAAATATACAGGGCCCTTTGTGACCTTGATACACTCCTGCTTCGCGTGCCGTACACCGTCGTGCTGTTTCTGTTATCTTTCTACTTTCCTTTTGCCTAGGGATGGATGAATTAAAGTTTTCATCATCATGCCCCCATCTTCCTCGTTTCCACTGAAAGCAAAGCAAAAAAAAAAACTATTTCAATGCGTTGCACGTTGCGCAAACATAATTCAATAACTGTGGAGTATCTCCTGGAGAAGAGAGTGTTCCTGAAAGACTACATGCGAGCATTAGAGGCATTTCTTCTCGGTTTCACCCATCACTCTTGCACTAAGTGAATGGTTTTCTAATGTAAACTGAAACTTATTTCTTGGAAGTTTCCTTCTCCCTTTCGCTTGTAGTTGCTACGCCACCGTCTGCCTTTCAGCATCTCAACTGGTGCCTGAGTTTGTTTTATGTGCAACGAATTAACTCAACTATTTCACCTGACTAGGAAACCAGGACGGAATAAAAACGCGACACCATGATGAGGTTATATAAAGTGGCGTGACTTCATTAGCTTGAAAAATAATGCTTGTCGGTGTGCATTTTGAAGATAAAATTAAGTTCCTAAATTGTTCAAGGTGTTTCGGTGGCATTAAGCATTCATTTCATTTGTCAATGTCACTATCAGAGTCAGGCATCCACATTCCTTCAGAAATTGTTCGGAATAGGCTTTTTGGAAACGAAAACCATTTTCGCATAGTAATTCACTGAATATTGAATATCAATTTCCAGACACATTTCCAGAAAAATTGGAATTTCTTTATTTTCTTCGAACCCATCGATATTACCAAATTTATGCTCGAAACATGGAATTTTAATGAAATACGGACTAAAGTGAGGGTATAGGAAAATATTGAGTGGAATTAATGAATTATAAATGGGACTGGAATTGAGGAGTTGGAAATTTGGCAGTTCCATGTCATCAAAAATTCGTACTCAAAACATAATGATTTCTTGGAAATGTCATGTTTTTGGATTGCTCATAAGATTGCATCCAAAAAACAAAAGCCATAACAAAACTGAAAACAAATTTGACAACACCACAGGGAACCAGCATAACAAACAGCTGAATACTTGCAGTAAATAAAATTGTTAAATATGAATTTCAATAGGGAACTTACTTCTTACTTACTTACTTACTAACTTACTTAATTTGAATAAATTTATACGTATGCAACACAATGCACTTTATTTCCTCGGAGCTGTACAGTGTACAGGTATGCTTTAGGTGTATAGATGCTGATAATGGAACCAGTGCGAGAGGTTGGTGTGCATTGAAGTTGAAGAATTGTTTGAACTGCAAAAAATAAGATGTTATGAATATTTGACAATAAAACTTGTCCTTTTGGGTACAGAAGCTGGAATATTGAGATTAAGCACTAGGTATTGTTCGATTTGGCTCAAAGGATAAATACATTTTCACATTCAAGTTTATTTCATGAGGATATGATTATGTTTGTCCTTATAGCGGTCTTTCTGGTCACCTAAGACCTTGCGGCTGTGAGACGAAGATTTTCTTGACAGGAGCGTTGTTGTATACCAATATTCTTACTATTTTGGCTTAAATCCATCAATTTCTCTTATAGCTATGAGTCCAAGAGCAGGTAAAGCGCTTCTTCACAAGTCCATGTACCACCTGAGTTTTTAAGACAGCTGGACATTGTTGAATTTGTTGAGAGAATTTTCCTTTATCTTGATGCCTCCTAAGATTTTTCTAATGAACTATAGAAGGATCTCCAGGAAGATCTCTTGGTTTTTATCAATTATTTTTTATGGTTTTTGAAGGGTTTGTTATAGTTAATCCCAATCATAGTGATATCTAGACCTTTTCTCAAGGTTAAATAGCTTCCTACAATCTTTTTCAGTATTTCTACTTCAGCAGCCCACCACTATGGTTTCGTTTTTCCCTTCAATGCTGTAAGGGGGCAGGTAATTTCCATAGTTTTATTGAGGGAGAATCAAACATTTCGAAACTTTTTTAGTTGTACTGTTTTTTTACCAAATTATTTGTCGGTTGGTTTTGGGGTTGGGGTTTTTTCGACAGTAATGAATTCGATATATCCATCGTCGGAAAACGATACTCTCCAAACCAATTTTCTATTCCGAGACAAGTGTTATATCAAGATCTTCTTGCCGATTTTTATTAACGAAAGTTTGTTCATTCGCTAAGTTACTTTCTATTAGCTTTGTTTTTAAGCAACATTGAAAAGAGATTCACCTCTGTCATTTCTAACGGTGCTACCCCACATAGTATGTTGAGCATTTGCTTCACACCTGATGAAAAGATTGGTATTCAGTCTAGTTGATTCAGTGATTGCCCTCTCCAGTGTATCACCGGAAAGTGGGCCTGTTAAATCGTGGCCCTTATATGCTGACACCAACCAGTAGGTGTTTTTAGCATCTCTACTTTGGCTGTGTTCATGTCCTTATCACCGAAATTATGAAGTAAAAATATTTTAAGACTACTCTTTATTAGTATACAATATCTTGAGTCATCTGTTCCTGGTACGTATAAAACGTAGTGGAGTGTTTAAGGTTTATCTGTACCATTTGCAGCATCGTGGCTACAACTAGGTGGATTATCCTCCACTACTGTTTTGTCCAGTTCTTCCAGATCAGACGAAGAGGAACGCAAGAATTCATGTTACTGCTCACTGTTAAAAATCAGCCTCCATGGCGGTTAAACTTTTGACGTTAGAGGACGAAGAATGGGCTGCGACAAAAGAAGGTCTTGCCATATCATCCAAGGATATGAAAACAATAAGGAAACTGGCACCTTCCACGCCTTCACAGCTTCTAGTAGGGTTTTAGAGGCTTACCCAAGGCGTCTACCTCAACTTTTTATGTACACGGAGCGTAATCGTTTCAAATCAACATCTTATTAGTCCTTTGTGTCGCGCCAGAAAAGCGACAGAGTCCTTTCTATCACGACAATCGCACTCCAGCTACTCCATTTTCGCGCTCTTCCTTTCGTGACAAAAAAGGTCTGGGTTGCTAAGTCTGATCATCTCATGGATGTCTTCTATGCATGAGGGTTCCATTCCCATCCATTCATGAGCTTGGGGCCGGCAAGGAATATCTTTCTTAGCAACAACCTCGAGTCTTTGGCAAAACTTCGCCCAGCATTCTGATAACAAGCGTCTATAGATCACATGACCTCTGATTGTTACATACAATGAGTTCGACATGTCCTTGATACCAACCCACATTGCTTGTTAAAGGTGGATGCTCTCGCATGATAGATAGATAAAATTCTTTATTTCATATATGTACTAATGTTTACAATATTTATTCTTAAGAGTAAGGACATGGCAATTCTGCCGTCTGCCTGAGAACTTTGAGAAAGTCAGCCGTGAGCTTCAGTTTCGCCATTTGCCAACGGTCAGGGGAAATCGTGCCATCGATGTACTCCTATCACTGACTGTTTATTACTAAATAACTAAGTGAGAGGTATACAGCCCAATTGAGAAATTGAGGGGGTGGGACATGATTTGGAATGGAAGTGATGAACAGCAAGCAATTAAGCCATAAGGCACAAGGAAGGAAACTGTCGACAGACAGTGAAACACTGTCAAGGGATTGGAGACATCAGCTAACATAATAAGAATAACACAAGCCCACGGAGGAGGATGTAAGGAATGGGAAGGCGAAGGATGGGTGACCGCTGGTTTCAGAACTCTTCTGGAGAAATATTTCGCAAGAATCATTGACCTTACTCGGCTTCTACAGCTCGACAAGATCAACGCACGGGTAGTGACATTGTTGTTATTTTGGAGAATATAAATTTATTAGAATACATGTAACGGCGCGCGGCAGCGGTGTGCCGCACCGTGTTGCAACGACTATATTGTATGTTGCTATCCGCTTGCATATGCTTCTTAGTTTTTATATGACGTAGTGTGTTCATTTGATCTTGTTTTAGACGACCAATAGTTTGACCCACATCATACCTCACTGCAATCAGCTATTCCGCACTCTAAATATAGTGTGTACCACTTTGTTCGTCATTTGGTATGGAATCTTTTCTATATAATATTCTTTATTTTCGGTGAACTCTTCGGTTTTTCTCTTTCAGCGGTAATATTGGTGCCACTTTTGATTTTTCTCTAGCTTCTCTGTGTTAACATAGCTATTGATGTCTCCCATATGCAGAATTTGGTGAAGTACCTTGTCAAAATGCTTTAAATATTTCCAATACTCCCCGATGACACGCAGCAGAGTATGAATGTGTCAAAACAGCTCAATATGTAGCACTTCTATGATCAATACTACTTCACTACCGAAAGTACTTGTTTTGCAATCAGTAAATGTAGCTAGCTTGCACACATTAGCCGCGTTTTATTATCCTCACTAACCCATATGGGTTTATTTTTTGTACACAAAACAACAACAAACTGTAACTCCGATAGCTATCGGGGTTTATTTTGTAACTCAAAAACTATGTTCTAAATATGGCGGATAGATGGCGAGTGTGAGACAAAAAAGAAGTTATTGTAGAAAGAATTATTAATATCAGCCATATTAATAAAAAATAACGCGTATTCCACTCTTAGCCACAGTTTTATAAAGCCATAGGATAAGAATCAATCCAATTAATTAATAAAAACAAGTTGTTTGCGGAAAAGCAAAATAAAATTTAGCTGAGGGTTGCGTCTTGGATAAAAACATAGCTTAAACTTCTACCTTTTTAACCCAGATCGTTTTATTATCACGGGGTAACCCATATGGGTTAGTGAGGATAATAAAACGCGGCTATTGTTCCTCAAAATCTGAAATACCTTATCGCTGACATGATGATCCTTATATCCTTGTTTATTATTGCCACACTGACACTATATGCCATCGTGCGTCGTTCATGTACAACAAAGTCAGCTACGAACTTAATTGTACAACCGGCATTAAAAATAGCCTATACCATCGAGTATGTCTTGAATTGCTAGATCAGGGTGATTTGTCGATTAAAGTTCTCTTCACCGATGGCATCAGGATGAGTATGCAATACATGGACGACTCATATTCACGGATGCGCTGGTTGGACGCCTTAGACTTGCATTACGATCTGCAAACTGGAAACGGTTGACAAAAATGAAGCAAATTGTAAGAATAATTTTTTGGTCTACCTACATATACATATGCATACATACGCAAGTTTCTACATGAATGAGATAAAAAGAAATTCATTAGTTAGCAGATTTTCTTACAAAATTTCCCATATGAAATTATGTGATGAATAAAACCATTCAAGCGTAATTTAATTTAAGTGCACTTCAATCGAAAACCTAATTTCAAAGTAAATATTTGTGAACATTGGCCAAAAAAAGTACCTACACTTTGTCTTCTTCTGACAATTTCACACCAAATATTTCAAAATGCACAAATTAAAATTTAAAATACAAGAAGAAGAAAAGTTCTTAGAAGTCGCTTAATGCATTCTTTTTTGATTAAACAAAGAATAGTGCTCATAGATAGCTAAGAAATATTAATTGCGATGTGCAGGGGCGAACGCAGAAAAAAATTTCGGGGGGGGGGGTTTCAAAAAATATATAGGTATTAAAGGGTTATGGCACTGGTAGTCAGCCCTTTAACTTAATTTTTGTGTTTGCGTGGTCTTTAAAAATTAGTTATTTAATTGTTGGTCTGTTGGACGTGAAACTTATTTTTTCCGATTTGTTAATATTTGCAGATAAGGAAAAAATATTGCTATTTGTTAACCAAAACAAATTTATTAAATATAATTCAAATAGAAGTTGGATTCTCTTATAGTCGGCCCCTTAAATTCTAGTAGTCGGCCACGGGAGTTGTCAGTAGTCAGCTCCCTTTAGTAAATTAATTATTTGTAATTTATAAGCCGTTGTTAAATCTTAAATGTATTAACAAGACATTTTTTAAAAAAATATTTATTTCTAAATAAATAAAAGACAACATACAACAAATAAATTAAAAACAATCTTGTTTTTCAGTCAAATATGTATATTATTCAAAATAATTCAAGAGTATACGTCTTCGAAACTTGTTTGAAATTTAGTTTAGTGATTACTTGATAAAAATATACATTTTTAATTTTAAACATTACCATCAGCATAGTTATTTAAAATTAACAATAAATTTGATTTAAATAAATATCTTCTTACATTGAAATCAATCATGTCGCAAACAGTATTTGTTTCTCTTAAACACCTGGATAATGGTTCATTGGCAGCATACACAGTTCTGTGATATGTTATTTTTTTTTTGTAATCGATTTTCCAGTCCTTTAAATGCGCCCACGGATTGTGTAATATGTGTTGTATTGGGTAAAAGAGCGTACAAGATGATTCCGTTAATACTCTGCGCATTCCATTGAGACGAGGGATTTGTGGCCATCGACTTAAAGCAGTCCTGAGCTTATTATATTACTTTCCATAATCCGTTCGTTGAAACTATATTGGCCACATATTAGAAAAACGTCTCGGATTGTATCCACCTACTTTCAGATCTGCCTAAGAGGTAAGACGTAAGACCATTTATCCGGCACACTTTTTGCAACAGCTTGGAGGAGGGAACACATAGGGAAACACAAGCAAAGGTTTAGTCACTGAAGACAAAAAGTACCTATACAGTGATCGCCTCATATTCGTTTCCATGTTGTACAGTATAAAGATTTGGCCAACCTCTTGGCGACTCCTGGTTTTAGAGGAATGAATGATGTTTCATCTCCATTCAGAATCTTAAGGGGTCTTCTAAAATACCGGCTGCGTCAATCTCTCCTAAATACTCATACGTCCCGGTCGCTCGTCCTCTTCTGAGTCCCGCAGTTCATAATGTAGTGTGACATCTTGAGAAGGCCTAGTAATACGTTTTCCCTTGTAGGCTATCTTTGAAAAGCAGTCCTACGTTTGTCCTCACGATGGCCGTTTGTCACCAAGAGGTCTGTGGGTTTCTGAGGAAAGCCACACTTGGCAATGTATATGAGCCACATAACAAGCTTTTGTTCTTCGGCTAAACTAATGACAGTTTCCTGTCCTATTTTCTTGTTGTCTACCTCGAGGGACCTCGTATGCTTCTCTGATCGGCCAATTATGCTGTTATTTTTACTAATACGTTCGAGGTACTTGAGGAATTCGCGTTTTGCTTTCTGTTCGGAACTACCCATTTTAAGAGTGCTGGAAGTTAAGATATTTTTTGAAACTAAGCTTTTGTTATTATTTGGCTACACTACCTATTTATGTTGTTAAAGAAACAAATCATTTACTAATCTACTAATCATAAAAGGCTGACATAAGAGTATTATTTGTCTTCTAAAGTCGGCCCTTACGTTTATATAAGCGGCTGACTACTGAAAATACATTTTTAAAAAAAACTTTTTTTTGCGCCAATCAAGAGAGAATACAATTTCCATTAAAACTGCATTTTCAGGTTAAAAAAATTAAGAAATAGAAGGTTTCAGCCTTGTAGGGCAACGACGCAACATGATCGTTTGCATTATTCCCTACACGGTGAATATAAAATTGGCGAACATCATTTCGTAATTCGTACGTGTTGATTCTTTAAGGTGTGTGTGAGGATGTCAAAAAGAGAAGCTAAGTCACTGCGCTAATGGTTATTTGTTATTTCATAGAAAAAATGAAATTTGCTTGGGACTATCTCCCTAAATGTGAAATGTGAAACCTACGAAAATGCGAAAATGAGAAACTCGAAAATGTTTGGCAACAGCGAACCATCTACCTATTATGACGAATTTAAGCCGAGCTCGAGCATGTTCGTCGTTTAGGGCTTCCTTTAAGTATGTGTGATTTGGTGTGGCTCATAGAAGGTTTTTTTTTCGTAGATTTTGCTCGCAACGCCCGTTAGATTCGAAACGACCGATTCAATGTATTTGCAAGCAGATAAGTGAATTTTTGTATATTTTCGTCATAGCTTCGCGTTATTTGGGACCCACCAATTTCAACAGATTCATTAAAATTTTTCGTTAACATAGTTTGAGAATTTGAGTTGGAAATTTATTTTGTACCATTTCTGTATTTTTTTTTCTTTTGAACAGTAATGGATATATATTTTTTAACTGCGCAAATTCTCATATTTCGGGGGGGGGGGGGGGGGGTTTAACCCCCAAAACCCCTACCTGCGTTCGCCCCTGGCGATGTGATTGAAAGGGGATGTGAACTTGAATTGTTTTTACTTCAAGTTTTATTTTATTTTTATTTTTTTTTAGAATAACAGGGTGCTTAGAATTTTTGACATCTCAAAAGAATTTAATATTAGGTCACCAGAATTTGAATCAACTCTTCTTATCTGGATGATGTTTTTGAATTGTTTCGTCTCGATCATCTAGCAAACCACTCATAATATTGACATGAGACATGAGACTGAGCTGATTCAAGGTGAAATTCCACAGAAATTCAACGGGATTTGAACTCCACTTCCAATTGGGATATCTTTCTAGTTTGTTCGAAATTAACATTAAATTCTACCACAAACATTAACTGTGAGTCCAGTCGTAATACTTATATGTATCGACTGTACTTAACATTGGGCTATAGCCACCAACAACCAGCTACATTCAATCACAAAAAGGTGACGTAATTTATATTGGAAATTACTGTTCATGTTCTTCCAACCAGTTGTTACACGACCAAAAATATGCGGCCAAAATCAGTCTAGTGTCGACTTCCAACGAGATAAGTGACGATAGCGGAAATAATAACCATACGGCTTTCCCCCATCAGTGTAAAGGAGTCGTATGAAAACTAATTTGCCGGGTCAGCCCGTTGATTTGACAGGTTTGCCTTTTGATTGCCGGATTCTGCCGTGAGTTTCCGGATTGCCCTGTTGGTTTGCCAAGTCCGGCTGCTGATTGACGGATTCTTCCGTTGATTGGCCAGGTTCGCTAGTTGATCGCCGATTTTCCAGGTCCACCTGTTGATTGTCGGATCCGTCCATGATTTGCCGGTTTCTCCCGTTGATTTTCCTAATCTGCCTGTTGATTGTCGGAATCGTCCGTGATTTACCCTCACGTCCTCCTGTTGATAACAGGATCTGGCCGTGATAGTCCAGATTCACCCACTTATTGCCAGGTTTTCCTGTTGATTGCCGGATACGTCCGTAATATACCGGGTTCGCCTGTTGAATTGCCGAATCCGTCTGTTGATGGCTGCGAGTATTCGAAGAAGGCTACTGAGGTAGGACTAGAGGAAGTAGTACCTTGCAACTCCCATTATACCGTAATGAGTTTGTGATATTTTGAAGGAAAATAAGGAAAAGACCTTTAACTAAATTTTCGTACTTTCTTGACAGCGGGGAAGCTAAACCTCAGCCTTAGACCCAAAGTACAAGACAACTTTTTATATGAATCTGACAACAATAAATTTAAAGCAAAATCCATAGTAAAAACTAAGTACACCCTGTACACCAAGTCTCTAAGATTTATTGTATCCAAGTCCGCATACCGCATTAAGTAAAATTTGCTTAAACTCAAAAACCTTTCATTTTGATATGAAAGCTATATTTCCCCTTTTAGCAAATCAGCTGCCACAAAGCATCAGTTCCATATGGCCAAATAGAAATAGACTTTCTCTATCTTTTAATGTTTTGTTTGGATTTTTTTTTTAGATTTATTACTCCCCCATTATTTTGGAATAAAAATTATTGATTTTTTATTGCCCTAACAAATAAAACAAAACTACAACTCTCACAACCAAGGCGGTAATTTGTGAAAGAACATACATAGCTCGAAGAATTTTTTTTGTCGAACATAAATAAACAAAAATAGAAATAGAATTTTTATTTCGTGAAAACATTTGTTGCTCGTAATATATTTACGCTTATATAAGTGAATATTAATGTTGAATTGGTTTTCAGTTATCAATTGGAAAATTACACTACTGGAAATAAATTAATGGACACATTAATTAATGCAAGTATATTGGAGGGATTTTGGATGGTTAAAAAAGAGATATTAAATTTTCTAACACATTTTTGTGCTAAGGGAATTTCCACAATTTGTCCTTCAGGTTAAAATAAAAAAACTTGACAGTATCACAGCAAAATTTATGGGACAGTTTTTATTGTCATTTTCATTACTTAAGTTCCCTAACCAGTAAATTGGATAAGTATTGTTTTTATAACTGTCCTCGGCAATAAAAAAATTAAGTCCTTACGAAAGCCCACACATCGTAAACTAAACATATTGAATGTGAAAACATATTATTAAAAAAAGTAATTAGTGGAGTACTTTGCTGTATAATCTTAGGCACATTAAAAACGGTGCTGTCGGCTCCAACAATTCACATTGGTACAATAGGAATAGATATTAGAATAGGAATATACAGGTAAGTGTTGGTTTCATATTTCATATCATTTGAACCCACAAACAAACACTATAGATCTCTTTTTAAGGGAAAATGTTGTTATTATTTAACAGTAATAAAATCCAGTCAGAACCTCTTTTTCATGTTCACAATACTTTCTTGTTTAAGATGGCGCTACATTTCGGGAAGAAGCAGCACTTCTTTATTTGATATCAGAAGTTGTGTCATTGTTTAAATATTTTTGGCAGACCAACCTTTTTCTCTAGCTTGATGTTTCAAATCTTGGTTGCCCAGTGTTTGAGGTTTGCTATACCTTCGGTCATCTAAATCTTTGGATCTAGATTCTAGACTATAATGGCTAGAACTTTGTAATTTTCTTCCATAAATCTTCGCTTCTGGTACTACCGTAATTTTTACTGGTCGCGATAAAAACAGCACTTGTGTCGTTGTCTGAATTTTAAACTGGTTCAAGTCTTCAAAAGCTTCTAGGTTAACACTGTTCTTGAAGATGTTTTGAATACGAGGTTTTGTTGTTGTGATTGCATTAACACAGTCTTAGGTTAGGTTAGGTTAAGCAGGCTGATAGTTGGTATTGTTACCATCAAACTTAGATCAATGTAGATCCATTGTGGTACCCCGAAGTGTTGTAACTTCCTGAAAAAATAAATAACCTATGAATCATGTGGTTCGTTTAACCATTTGGAGGTCTTGACAAAGTTTAGTAAGCTTTTGCCTGGTAGTTTTGATAGTTCCTCTAGTTCATTGAAGAAGAAGTTGCCTAGAGTTTTCTTCCTGGTAAGACAGAGTGAAGAACAGTGGCAGAGAAAATGAGCAGTATCTTCATGCTTGTCAACACAGTCTTAGACTTCAGAAAATGATCTTTTCCGTCGTTGGGCTGGAAAAATAAGATTAAAATAACGCTTCTGATATGTTTGGGTAGCTTGCTCAGTTATACATTTTATGCCAGTATCCTACGTAACAACCTCTTATAGACGCTATCACACCTGGCATCGACATCGATGATGATTCAATTGTTTTGCCCAAGATCCGACGTAGAGTCTTCGTTCTGCTAAAAAGCAATACAATCATTTTCATCATAAGGAGTTTTACAACTACCAGATCGTGATCCTCAAGGTGAGTTCCTATCGCTTCTTCTATGGAACATGGTGGTTAACGACCTCTTAATATAACTCTAAGCAGAGGATTTCAAGCCGAATGCGATGACGTTGCAATGTCAATGTATCTGGGAAACACCCACAAGTTCTTGCTGAACTCTTGTAACAAATTGGGCAAGGTACAGAAACTTGGACGTCAATCCACACCTCTAGATATCTTTTCCAAAATTGTGGCAGCAAACTCATGCGTAACGTTTAGATCCACCTATCAATGCTTCAGTGTCCGTAGCTTAGTGGTAAGGTACATTGGCTGCTTAGCAGAACGTCTTGGGTTCGACTCTTACTCGTGCCCATAGTTTTTATTTCATCTTTTACGGGTACTGCCTCTTGCGAAGAACTGACAAAACTTCCAAGAGTATCAATCTGTCATGAAAAAATGCTTCTCAACTTTGCCGTTCGGAATCGGAGTTAAATTGTAGGTCCCCTCAATTCTTCACACGCACTCAGAGAATTGTTGATGAGAGTAAGCCATTTAGGCCTTGGCTTTTCAAGAGCTGTCGCGCCACTCTATTTTCTTATCAATGCTTCAGGAATAAAACAACACTGGCCACATTTACTGGTAACAATTTCCAGATTTCCATTCCTTTTAGATCCTCTTGGATCTCTACTTGGGCGTTGGAAGTGGTATTTACTCAAAAGCACTAGATCTCAGTCTCTCCTACATATTTCCCAATCAATGTAGCGTTTTCCAAGTAGAAGAAATGGCGATACAAGATCCGATCTCAAATCTACCGCGTCTGTCTCCACAAGCTCTACAACGGTCGACATTCTACGAAATTGTAAAGCTAATGAGCTCGCCAAACCGGGACACTTCTGCCTACTACATGCACATTTCTATTTATATTGCTTAAGAATAAACAAATGCCACATGGTCATATGCTTGATTTCCCTAAGCAGAAAAAACATAAGTTCCACAATTGGAGTCATAACAGAAAACTGCCTTATAGGGAGACGTGCCATGAGGTTGGGAACCACCCAAATGACTTCTTTAAAAGCTGCATGGACTATATGGCCGGCACTCTCTAACAGAAGGAATACCTTTCTAGGACAATGGCAGTGAACTCTATCTTGTTGTATCTCCCGTGACATAAATAGTAGGTATTAAATGATTCGTTAAGTTCTTAAATAGTGGTATCACAATGGACCCTCAGGAAGAGTGAACAACTTCCATACAGCCACTCCAACCTGACATAACCTGATCGTTGAAGACTTTTCCTGGCTTGGAGCCACCAGTTTGTTGTAAGGCTTTTAAAAAGGTAATCTAAATACCTTCGACGGTTTTCTTTTCTACATTATCGGAAAAATTCGTCAGTCATACTCTCCCAGAAATTATTTGTAACAGATGAGTTGTTGTTAACTCACTTATGACGTCATCCTATAAAAATGTCTGCATTTTTATTGCATTTCCGTTTCTATCTTAGATTTTTCACTGTCAATAGTGAAAGATTCCTCTCCTGTTTGACAGCGCTGGTGTCAGTAGTTCCCAATACTTGTCATTGGCTCCATGGATCTGTGTAGCAATTTAGTCGAGACTTGATCGGAAAAGGACGTTGACATCCCTTGCAGATGTAGCCTTACTTTTAACTTCCTCTAATGATGTCTTTGTTTTGGTTATGGTGTCATTTATTCAGTTCTTATACCATAGTTGCAATTAGTAATTGGTAATTTTGGCTTCTCAAAGCTGTCAAACATCCATATTAATGGTCTTCCGTCGATAGCAATATGATCTGGAAATGTCTGCCCATGTTCTTTAGTTATAGTTTTGACATGATGATGTACCTTAAATGCGAGGCCTGAATCCTGAAGCCTGAATAACTGGAGGGGAGATATGACTTTCAAAGGCCCTGAAAATGGCTTCTACACCAAACTTGTCCTATAAGTGTAGAATTAATGTCAAATCTAGCCCACTAAGTGAATGTGTACTCCATCAAAGGTTCGTAGAAACTTTCTTTAGTCGAATCATTATTTTTTCTGTGAGGATATGTGCACATTTTTTGGCAAAACTACTTTTGATGCTGATCGTCGTGAAACGATTGCTTGGATCTGAAATTAAAAAAATGTTTTCCCAGGTTTCCTTCCGACGACAAATCCATTCCCAAATAACCGCTTTCGACAAAAGCACTCACTACTGTTCATATCGCAGTTTTTCACCCTTCTTTTACACAATCCATCTTATCGCACATTTTCGACGGAGACCATGTCCGCTAATAATCGTCGAAGGCCTCCGCCCTCCGCTTAATGGTTTAGCAGTTTGGTCTGAAGGAAAATCCCATGAAGGAAAATCATAATTTTGATTTCGTCATCGTTAAGTCCGTCCGCAATTGGGTTCCTTGGTGATCTCAAACTGGCTCTTACTATTGGTTTGACCGTGAATTGAAACATTCTATCTCGCTTTTCGACATATACTTTTGGTTTATAGAAAACAGAAGTCATATTGTTTGTTTTAGCATCGAACCGAGATTGTCGATTTATTATCAGTTGCCTCCTGACGATTCTTTATCATGAGGTTGTCTACTCATCAAATTCTGACGAAAGCCAAGACAACGTTATTCTCAGTTGTCCAATTAAAACAAGACTGTTGCCGATTGCAGCAAGTAAACGTTGATCCGTTTAAGTCAACAGAAACTCCATTCACTCCATTAAGTATTGTATTTGGTGATAAGGTGATTCGATAAAACCTTTCGTTTACTCAAAGCATTTCAATGTCAACTGTCCTCTGTCCATAACTAAAAATATTCGAAGATAACAAAAGCAAGTTCAATACAAACAAAAATCCATCCGCTCACCGTGATATCGTCCGATGATAGCAGATGGTACTGTCAAAGGCATACACACTAACATTTATTTTTATACCACTGCCACTGACTACCTACTTGAGCATTAGGTTTAAAAGTCTGCAGCCCTGGTGCAATTCCTTTTACTACGAGTATATCTCCAAAACAAGCATGACCAGCCCTCTTCTTGATAAACGCACATTCGGTCATTATATTTTTATGCAGAAATTCCCCAGCGTACCAAAACGAAATTGTTATCAATTACCTGACTATAATCTGTCCATAAAAAAATACCACAAATTAATAAACAAACAAGACTCGCCTAGAAGCTTTCAAAGAAATAACAGATAGATAACGACTTGGTCTAGCCGCCATACGACCATTGCGCGAAAATTTGCTCTTCAGTATACGCCTGGATTCGAACGCCAAAACATGTTCAGCGTGAACTTGCAATCGGAAATTGTATTTTTGCTTTTGGTTGCGATAACGTGCATTTTTGCAACAACCACGGAAGAATATTATAGAACGACAGCTAAAAGATCATGGGACAGCTTTGAGGCAACATCGAACCCTTCTGTAAGCCTCACGACATTTCCTGATAAAAGGACTAGTGTATTCCCTTCTGTGAAGCTCGTCTGTCCACGAGAACCGTTCGGCAATACATCAGTAAATTGGAATGAAGCGGAAGTTGGAACTGCTGCGATTACCAATCGCCCATGTCTGCTGCGCAATGGACTTCCTCTCACGCGAAAGTGTGTTCTCAACAAGTATCAAGAACCATCGTGGGAGAAGATTTGGGTCAAACCTGCAGATTGCTTGGATATGACTCGAGAAAAACTGATTACAAACACTTTGGTCGAATTGGAACAAGAGGCATTTGTGAAGAACAAAATCAAACCACCCGAAGCGGTGAGGCGTTTGAAGGCCTACCTCAAGGCCAAGCAGATCAAAATTATTCCAACCGACATACACTTTGTCTGCAGAATTGTCAAACAAGCCGTTGACAGAGCAAAGAGTGCAGATTTATGTTTAACCTTGCTGGGTATGTATAACCACCTGATGGGAACTGATAGAGAAATTCTTCGCGCTTCAACAATTTTTAACTCGACGAATAAGCTCGTGGCAAGTTTTGAAGCATGTATCGATGGAACCTTTCGGGAGAAGAGTTCCACTGCACTTTCTAAGGAGGATCGCATCGACATGCTTGAGCTTCCAGAACTCGGCGTAAGAGCTAACTTGGCTGAGAATTTGAGTGTCTTCGTCATAGACCCTCAGGTTGCCAATGTGTCTGGAATTGCACTTTACAATCAACCACCGAGGTCGCTTGTGAACAAAATATTTCGAGAGGACTTTGGAGACTTTTACTATCGCTTCATTACTTCAAACGAAACGGTCTCGAGTGTTATCAGAGAAGATGGACTCCAGATGGCTTCATTTTTCCCACACGCATTGTGGTCGAATTTGACCAGAAATCTTTCAACTCCTGGCCGAATCATCATCAAGGTATATTCCAGCGATGTGTTCTTCTTGGAGTATCGACTCAAAACCGCACGGAAAGTCTTCAGTAAAATTGCCTCGTTAACCATACCTGGAGTGAGTGAATCATTCTCGGGACTGCTTCCGATCATATTGCGAATCAATGGACCATCGTCATCTGTCAATCATTCGGATACTGGTTGTGGCTATTGGAACTATGATACCTGGGTTAGTGATGGTATCGAGATGATCGATCGGATTGGCGATCTCGTTGCCTGTGGAACACACCATATGACCCAATTTGCCTATCTCATCGGAGGAAATTATCGTTATGCTGATTACTCCCAAAGCATCGTTATCACCAAGTTGCATTTGAGAGCTTTGGACTTTATCACGTTTGTTGGTTGTAACTTGTCCATCCTTGGACTGTTGGGAATTTTCTTAACCAGTATTTTGTTCAAGTCTTGGCGAAGTAAGGCATCGTCGAAAATTCTTCTCCACCTCTGTATCGCCATGGCCTGTCAAATGTTTCTATTTTGCTTTGTCAACACTAACGATATGACTGAAAAGTTGATCGAGGACCGACGGTACATTGGATGCGTTGTAGTTGGAGCTCTCGTCCAATACTTTCTGTTGGTGCAGTTCATGTGGATGCTTCTGATTGCGTTTTTCCAGTTTCAACGGTATGTTCAAGTGTTTGGCTCGAAACCCAAGCGTTTTGTGTTGAAATCAGCAATAATCGGTTGGGGTGTTCCGATCATTCCACCAGCCATTCTCATAATCTGCGATCCTGCATCATACATTCCAGACTTGAGCTCGGAGGATTCGTCAGTCTGCTATCCTACGGGACTCGGTCTGTACTTGGCAGTGATACTACCAATCACACTCATCATCATAGCCAATTTGATCATATTCGTGATGGTCATATTGAGCATACGGAACACCATGGAGTCGTCATCGAAACGAGACGAAAAGAAGAAAATTCTTCAGCAAATTCGACTGATGGTTATGTTGTTCTTTCTGTTTGGATTCTCGTGGATATTTGGAATTCTGGCAGCAATGGAAGCAGGTCTGCTATTTTCGTATTTGTTTTGTTTGACTGCGACTCTGCAGGGCTTTGTGATGTTCGTTTATTTTGTTCTGCTCGATCCAGCAACCAGGAAATTGTGGTATCAATTGTGTGGCAAGGAAGATAAGTTGAGAGAATCGGAGACGGTTAAGTTGCGATCGGGAACGGGAACAACTAGTACTTAAGTGTCGTGTTTTAAGAGTGGCACGGAATATAATATGACATATCGAATATTCAGCAAACATATTTTTCTATTAATTTATTTCTTTTCGTTTAATATTTTAAGTTTTAAACATTTCTATAAATATTAAAAATAAATGTGGACTAAATAAACTCATGTTTTAAGTTGTTTATGTTGTGGAACTTATAGTTCACAGCCCGAAGACCCAAGTAATTTGTTCAGCAGTCCAGAGCTATATGTTAATAATAATACAAAAACATGGCAAATCTCTTAGTGAGGTAGGCATAGAACCATTGACTTAACGTAGTCTAGAGGCGAACGAAGCGACCAGCCGACTGGCCCATTTCTTGAGATAACACGCTCGGCAAACTTGCTGTTCAATAAATTGATTGTAAGGTGCGCTGTGTGGCTTGTGATACTATCCTGTTGAAACCACTGTGAAGTGCTTTTTTCTTTCCAGCCGAGGTTTCGCTCGCCGATGACAAATTCTTTATTGGAAACACTACAAATACAATATGGAAATTAAATGAAGTTTGCTTTCTAATTCCTGGTAAATCGGATAGTTGCTGTTAGCAGATATCCGATGGTATAGTGCTTCGGATGCTTGGGTTTCAGTTGTGGGTTCCGCTCGTTGGATGTTAATTATGGGATGTCTCTATCGATGATTGTTATTGTATGCTTTTTCGAACGATTTGTTTCCGGGGTATCAGCAGGTAACTACATTTAAAGCCCCTGGTGGAAATATGTACAGTTACACGGCATGCAATAGCTCTGGTGGATCAGTAAAGGTTTATTTAAGAGAAAGGTAGAGGAAGTGGAGCTTTTAGTAAAAAAGTACTGACTCTCATATACATTTGCGGTTTATGTGATATGCAAGCATTGTTTTTGCCTGCAGATGTGCCTTTTAATGAAGATGTGAATTATGTTAA
Organism: Sphaerophoria taeniata; assembly: GCA_943590905.1. Classification (NCBI taxonomy): domain Eukaryota; kingdom Metazoa; phylum Arthropoda; class Insecta; order Diptera; family Syrphidae; genus Sphaerophoria; species Sphaerophoria taeniata. The sequence continues at coordinate 202,887,444 of OX016540.1, forward strand.
GGTAATATGCAACAATTCGATTTTTGTATGGCAGGTAACGCTTCGTTACACCACATCATGTCCTCCAAGTCCATATCTTCCAATTTGGCCAAAAATAATGTTATCACGGCCCAACAACGCCGCTTGTCACCGGCATGCAAACCGCTTTAATTCTTAAGTCAGCTTGATATTGTATGGGTTTTAAAACCAAGGTTCTAACGCAAAATACATCATAATGTGATCTGAGCGGGTGTCCAATTCTTGAGAACGCCGTGGAATTGACTGATTTGGATCGTTTGCAACGAACGCTTGAACGGCAGCGATATTTTCGACATTCGACCAACCCGTTGTCTCACTTGCACAGTAGCACGGCACAATCACACAACGAATATGTAGACTGAAACTTTTGCACTAAACTTAATATTGCCTGTCAACTATGGAGTAAACGCTCTTAAAGTTGCGGTATACGACTCCGAATTTCCGTAGAAATTTATTATTTATTGCAGAAGTTGCTCATTCGAGTAGGTACTATAGAGCGATGCAGATTTCGACTTTACTGCATAAATTATTAATGACAGTTTGATGCAAAAGGGAGCGTTCATAAATTAAATTGAAAGTTGTCAAGTCCCAGTTGGAAAACCCGAGACAATCGATTGATGGGAATTGGTAGAGAAATTCACAATGTTCGATTCTACAAATAAGCTTTGTGAAATTCCTTATTAAAGGCTTGTATATCCTCAGGTGATCCAAGGTCTACTATGGTAAGAACAGTAAACCTTAGTGCGGTCCAATAGAAAGAAAGATAAATGTTTTTTAATTCAAAAATTCTATTTATTTAATTAAGTATTTCTAGTTTACTTGAAAATTTATGACTTCGTGTGCGGTCGCACGACGCGACGTATGCGTGCGTCCTTTAGGGTTTCCCCTAGTGTATCAACGAAGTCCGCCGGATTTCAACGGCTTTGTAACCGGTTATCAACACGGTTTCCCTTGGCTGATCAACTGAATTTCCTCCGGCTATCAACGCCGGTTAACCGGTGTTTAAACGGACAGATCCGGGACTTGTACTTTGACCGACTGATCGGCTTTCGTATCTTACGAGGCAAGGAATGTTAATCACTCTTCAACCTCATTTTGTCGTCGATGGTTGGACCCTATATGGGTGTGAGTTATATTCGGTCGAGTTGTAAGATTTCATACAAAAGTCTTTATCATACGATATGAATTAGGTATATTTTGTTGGTATAATTTAATTCATGCTATTTTGGATTTTGGAATGTTTGCAGCTAATGCATCATTACTGCTTTTCAGGTGGCTTCATTTTTCCTCGAAATTTGTGGTCGAATTTGACAAGAAATCTTTCACCTTCTGGCCGAATCATCATCAAAAAGAATTCCAGGGAAGTGCTCAATAGTATATTGAGCCATGCATAGATTACACATTGTTTTATATTATTTTTTTAACTTTTGACATTTAAAAATTTGGTTTTTGACCGAGAACAACTTTAACCACTACTAATTTCGTAATTGCTTTATCGGAAATATAAATTCAAACAGTATCTTATACTCAGTTATCGGTTGGCGGATAAGATTACTAAATCATTAGCGAATAATTGAAAGCATAAGCATGAGTAAGTGCTTCTGATAACAATTCAAATATATTTTGGCTACGTCATGATTCCGATAACAAGAGTGTTTATTTTTTATATGGAAAATACTCTTTATCAATAGCGACTACAACTACTACAGTGCGGTTCGAAAAAATATTGGTTAAACTTTTTTTCTGAATTTTGTCAAATTTTTTGCAATAACTAATTTTTTCCAATGATGTATTGGATTGTAAGTGTTACGAGATTTCGATCGTCTTATCATTAAGGCTGATTGCGCTTTTCACCGTTTCTTTTTCAACCCCACCCCAGCCTAAAGTCACGATCGCAGCCTGACCCGCCAGACTATTTGGTTGCAAAAACCATCAACAGCACACGAAGTCATCCAGCAACAACAAGCAGCTCATGTTTCCAAGATGTACACAAAGAAATTTTCACTTCGTTATGATAAAATTCACACCGTGTTTTTGTGCAATATAGGTATATCAAGTAAAAAGAAATTTCTGCAGTAAGTCGAGGCTCATACCGTATTTAGAATATAACAAATATTGAGTATTCTGATGCTTTCAACTTTACCGATTATCACTAGAAAGCAGTTTTCCCATTTCTTACCGTTTGCTCCTTCTCAGTTGGCCATTGATTTTACTAAAACTTGGACTCATTATTGTTGTGCATTTATGTGTGCCATCCAAATTTAGTTTTCTGCATTGCGTATTGTGTATAACGTCATATGGAACAAAATGATCACTGTTTTCGGGATGACGACCTTGGACACCGCCATCAGAAGCTCTTTATGATTCATGCTGTCATATATGGATACGCAGACGGCATGTATTGACATTATTGGGAAAACACAGCCACAGTGTAGTCATTGCATCGTTGGTGAGCCTTGAGAATGAGGCCAAGAAGATTATTTTAGCGGTTAATGAGGGCAAGACCAAGTATATGCTGTCGACAAGGAAGTACACTCAACATCGATGTCTTGCAAAAAACGTCAGTATAGAAAGATTGACCTTCGAGGTAGTAAAGGATTTTGTCTACCTTGGATGCACTATAAATTCAAACAGTGATACCATCACTGAAATCAAACAGGATCACCCATGCCAATCTCTGCTTCATTGGACTCGGAGAGCAACATCGGATAAAACGCTTTGGTTGCTTCGAGAAAAAAATTCTTCAATAATGGAGAATAGAGAATAACCCAAGAACTGCACCAGAGAAGTAAAGGTCCAACGACGTATGTATATTATTGAGTCATGTAGAGCGAATGGAAAATAATGCTTCATTCCGAAGAGTCTTCTAATCCAAACCGGTAGAACACAGGAGGTAGAGGACCTCAACCAACTTGGCATGCGAAACTGGAGACGAGCTGGCTGGAAATGCTTGTTGGATGAGGCATTGGTCCGACCTGAACTGTAGCGCCACATTAAATTAGGTGGGGTTTGTAGATCTTATAGACTCGTTTTTGGACGTCTTCTTGGGTGATGATGTGGTACATTCCAGTTTTTATAAATATCTCTTCCGTACTGGAAAAGGTCCGCTGGTATGCCGTCTGAGGTTGCGAATTTATTATTCTTTAGCTTATGGACTCATTCCAACTTTTCCGTATACTGGGTATCTGGAGTATAATTTACCTATTTCTTTCTTCTGATTCCACTTGCTCTACATTGTAAATGTATTGCATTTTCAATATAATGTATTTTGATGCTATGGTAGAATTATGGCGGATGTTTTAAGATACGTGAACTGCAAAGCTACATCCTTTTTTTGCAGACACTTCCTCTCCTATCGTTCGAAACGATTTTAAGCCGTTTGACGTCTTTTTCTTAATCTGGGTTCGATCTGCATTCCTCATATTCCACATACGTATCATATTGTATTTACAGATTTTCAAGGGATTGCAATTTGCAAGGCATTATTGATTTTATGATCTTCCGAAGCATATCTACGTGTATACAACTCAGCAAACTAATGCACTATTACATTAATAGAATAATACCCCTGGCAGAGAACAATCCTCTTATTCGTCTTATTTCGTAGTATAGAATTGAACAATAATTCACTATGCACTACCCTCATTCGTCCTAATCTCTATACGATATGATGCTCATTTCTCTTCAAAATGAAAAGAAAATCCTCACAATGGATTCCTAATACCATAACCACAAAACACAGCACACAAACAGCTTCTTATGTCTGACTGAAGAATACTTGAGTAGATAGCAACTCGTAGATGAAAGAAATTTCCAGGTAAATCCTTTGACAATACTCGCTTATAGTTTTGCACATGTTTTGCACATTTTTTGCCCGGCAAATGAACCCACGAACAACCTGTAGACGAGGTTCATTGACATGATTCTCAAAGCAAGCTCTTAAACTGGGTGGAAACCCCATCCTTTATCCTTTCAAGTTCGTCAGTATGTGTGTCTGCCAAACATACACTAACAAGGTACATCTTTAAGTCTGCAAAAATCTTGCTACGATAAACATGTCATTTATGCTTGAAGGTGTGAGAGCTGATATAACCTTGACGTATAAAGGAGAAGTTAATTGAATATTCTCACCGGGTGCTCGTTTTCATATGTGCAGATACTTGTTAGGATTCATTATTAATTACATTTGCGGTAATACCGACGACGGTAACGGCATCGTTTATCGGTTGCTAAGACGGATGGGAGGTTCGGATATGACGAGGTGAGGTTGAAAGTGTTTTTGGTTTCCACATCCACACATACGCTAATTAAACTGTTCAATGACATTCTGAGGATTTAAGGTTTCTACGTAAGGACTTCTTGAGTGAAACTCGATATAAGATTGTATGTTTGTGCTTTGAATTCATGATAAAATTATTTCTGTTCGAAGTTGAGAGCTTAAATCGGGAATTTAAAATGAGGTGAATGTCGGTGGGTGTGAGGATTTAAAAGCTTGGTATTGTCACAGAGAGTAACTGGCTCGATTTAGCTGGATAACACTTTGAATAATTTGTAAGCTTTCAGACTGATAGAATTTTTGATCAACTTCTCATTTGGAAGACAGTTTGTACGATATTTTGAACTTCAATAGCAATTTCTTCATTTTCTTTTGGTTTTTGGAACTAAGGGCACTAAGTTCCAATCTCATTATTCAAAATTAAACTAATCATCGGCTTCGCGTACGAGGCCTTCGGAATCGTCGCATACGGGACTGAAAATCCGTAGAAGAATTTTTCTTTCGAAAGTGCCCAGAACCATTTCCCCTTTTAACTTATCGTTCAACACTCGGTCTACAGCGCCAACTGGTAAAATCAAAGTCTTGTAGTAGGCAATGCACTTTGTCTTTCGAGTGAGGAGTTTTGGGTAATTCTTGGTCCACTAAGGTGTCGTTTGTGGGATTGATGTTCAATCCAAGGTAGGTGAACTCCTTAATTACCTCGAAATTGCTCTTACCAACAGTGTCGTTTTGTTCTAGGGGATGGACAGATGTCCTTTTGTTTGTTGGTAGCCTGGGCCTTGTTTTGTCCTAATTCACTTCAAGACCAACGAGGTTCACCTTTACTTCTATCGCTGTGAATGCCTCAAGCACAGCTATTTGCAAGCGACCGATGATATCCTTCTCCTCCGCATAGCCTAGGAAATGGCTGGACTAGTTGAAGACAGTGTTTTCCGTGCTCAGACCTGCATTGCGCACTATTAGTTCAAGGACTATTATTATTATTAGTTCTTTATTTTCAGCAAAAAGGTTATTACAATATTACATTCTTAAGAATAAGGACATGGCTTAACTTCAAGGACTATGTTGAAGAAGTCACATAACAGCTCATTTCCTTGTCTAAACCCTGCACATGTTTGAAACAACTCAGATGAGCTGTTACCCATTTGCACACTGCACTGCGTATTGTTTATCGTCATACGGTATAGCTGGATCAGTATGTTCGGGATGGTGGGTTTCGATGGGCTCTTTCTACCTCTTTTGTACTGGGGGCTGGGACTGGTCTCGCTTCTGTTTCGTTATTGGCTCGCTCGGAATTATGCACATTCAGGAGATGCTATAGAAGTGCTGCTTGGAAACATCTAAATTACCTGTGCTACGGTGACTAGGTTTCCTTCACTGTTTCACTGTGTCCTGATTCTGAAACCAGAAGCTAATTGCTTCGACCTTTTAAAGAAACGTCGGGTGTTCACTGTAGTTTCTTGCATGGCAACCGATGTTGAACTTCTTCCTTTGGGTACGTGTAGTTTTGTCCTGTGATAACCGAATTCTTAGCTTAGCCAATACCAGAAAGTGGTCAGAGTCGACATTTGCTCCTTGGAAAGTGCGCACATTTAAGATGTTAGATGCGTGCCTTGCGCCGATTAGCACATTTTTAATTTGGTTGGCGTTCCGATCATTCAAAGATCGCCAAGTTTCTATGTGTAGAACCTAGTGCTTCTTGTCACCGTATTACGAGCTGCAGCAAATTCGATTATACTTCGTCCAAAACAAATCTGCAGTACAGGGAAGATAGGACATTCATCTCTCACTCTTTCTGTAGAGGAATTCCATTACGTTGTGTGAAAGAAAAAATTGGCAAGGGCTACCGTAGGTTATATACTAAAACTGTAAAAAGCTCTCCGAAAAATCGAAAGAGTTGCCTTCTATATTTTATTAGCATTGTCTTTAACAAAGATTTTCATTCAGAAAAAATATTTAATACGAACATGAAATAAATTTGAATTTCTGGCAGTGATTACCTAAGAAAAAGCTACTATTCTTGAAAGCTCCCTTACAGAATCGAAATAAAAGTAAGCATTATTATTTCCTGGCAGCGCTGATTTATATGTTTGTTTTGTCAAACAGAAAGAGCTTTGCAAAAAACGAGCACAAAATCAGTATGGCGTTAGCCGTGCGAATAGCAGGTCATAGGGGGATGTACGCTTGCTTTTCAAAATAAATCAAAACAAATTGTATGAGGAAACAGTGTTGTAGTATATTTTTTTAAGGGGATTTTAGATTTTTTTCCTGGACAGGCACCCATTGGAGTAAAAAAGCTCTCCCATAAGGCCTGTACTGCAGATTTGTTTTGGACGAAGTATAGTTGGAAGCCGTTATCTGTTATAACTTCGTTGAGGCTCTGCTTTCCAACTAATTCGCCAAAAATGTCCTAGTATAATAGCGCCACGGCCTCGAAGTGAGGGGGACTCTCGGAAGGAGCTAAACTGTCCTATCGTTACAGCCTCAGGTTGAAAGGGATACTCGGAAGGAAGTAAATTTGCTACAGCCTCAAAGTGAGGGGGATTCACGGATGGAGGTAAATTAGACGCAGCCTCAAAGTGAGGGGGATTCTTGGAAGGAGCTAAACCATCCATTCGCCCAGCCTCAAGGTGAGGAGGAATCTCGGAACGAGGGGAAAAAAGACAAGATATAATATTTGGTCAAAATTAGGAACAATCTATATTGCCCTAAGCACCATAACTCGTTGCTAATCAACTCGTACCAAGTTGCTCGAATTTCATACTTAATTACTGTATTTACTGTAAAAACAGCAAGTGAATTATAAAAAGACAAAAAATTTAATTGCTAAAAATATTTGTATTCATGTTGTTGTTTTTCGCTGACGTCACCTGCTTATGAGTGATTTATAGTCCGGGTGGTACGGTTGCTCTTCGTTTTATAAATCTGGGTGCTCGTTGTTGTATTTTTTTTTACAGTTTTTTGATTTTTGGTGGCTGGTTGGTCGGGGTAGTAGGGCGTGAAGTGTAACGCTTCGTCACAACACGTGCTGAGGATAACTATACGAGACTCTACTTGTCTCTCTTATAACTTAAAGTTTTTAACTGGTGCAAGGGATGCTAACCCATCGCACTAACTTCCAAATTAATAGAGCCGTTGTTAAAGTGCTGTTGTTTCTCCGTGTGCACTCGCGCTTATAAGTTTTGCAAGTTATATCTTAGAGATATAACCAATCCCCGGTGGTTGGTGTTAAGGAAAAGATAGGTACCAACAGCTTTCGCCTCTGGATCCTGAAATACCAAACCACCAAATTGACATAATAAAGTTTTATCATTGTTAAAAGGATGATTATTAAGGCACTTAAACATTAACTACTAATACACCATCATCCCATAAAGACTATTACAAATCCAGAACCTAGTCGAGGTATTTCAGTCACGGTGTCTCCTGTCTCTCCTAAAGCGTTGCAAAGACCAGGATCTTTTCAAAATATTATTAAAAATCGTAACTCGATTAATTTAAAAAAGTTTAAAAACATTAAACGTTAACATCATGTAGTTAATTTTATTTAATAGACCCTACAGAGAGGCTATATAGAGGCTATACTCTTAAAAATTTACATACACCAAAATCCTGCCACCCAACTGTTGACGGTGATGAAAGGAGTGTTGAGTGGATAGAGAGAACAGCTAACATTTCATGGTGGGTTTTCATTTTTGGAATCATTTCGGGAGCTGACTCGTTAAATAGTTAAAGCTCATACATATTCATGAAGTTAAAAGTTTTATTTTCGTTGATGTAGCTCTGGGAAATGGACTTCCGCCATAGCTGATGGCGAGTACTAGAGCTCTATGAATGAATAAAATATTCAATGCCGCACTTATCCGATTCGAAAACCACTCGAATTAGTTTTATTTGGTTTGTTGGTTGAATAGAATGTTGTTTAAAAATCACACACACCTTTAACTTTATAAAAATAAAATTTTGATATTAAAGTGAAATCAGTCTTGCTCAGGTCACTGAATTTTGATTCAAAATTAACACCTTTAAGAACAAAACACAATAAACAGACAGTTTAACCTTGTAACCGAATTCAACGCGATTGTTCCCAACATGGTTGACAGAAGTTGTTAAAACTTTTATGACCTCAAATAGAAAGCCTCCTCTTTGGCCTAAAACATGTATTCCCAGCCCGGCCTTCAATCCCTTTCGTTTGCTTTGATTCCCCAAACAACTCGAGTAAAAGACGGCATTAAAAAAAGAACCTCATCACAATACTTCCTTCTGTTCCGGCGGTGCCTCATAAAACTTTTATTGAAATCCTCCCAGCCATTTTATTCATCATTTGCATACCAGCTGTTTAAATTTCCTTTTTGTTTTTTTGTCATTTCAGATAAGTACGTAAAACGTCCGCCACGCAAAGCTTACGGTCGGCTGAGTGTGGATTCAGACGATGGCTCCTCAATGAAGAACAATATCGATGATCCCTTCGACGATCTGGAGAATTTCGAAATGATTTCATCAAAGAACAATGGTGGCGGCGGCGGAAGTACGACGACGACAACAACGACAACACAACACAATCACCATCCTGCCGACAATGATGACCATCACCATCATCACGACATGCAGGGTAACTTTGTTGATAACGACTCGGATTTGGAATTAGATGGACCATCAAAAAACAATGCCACACGACAACACAAGGAGATTAACGCAAACACCATAAGCCGATTACAAGCAATGGCCATGTCGGACGATGAGGATTATGGTAGGAAAAGCACAATGATTCATTTAAAATTCAAAATAACAAAAAAAAAAAGAGAAACTTGAGAGCAACAAAAAGTTATTTTGAAATTGAAAAGCGGAAATATTTAAGCAAGATTGAAACAATTGATTCGGTTTTTAGTTAATGGGAGTTTAAGCCGAGTTTTATTCAGATGATTGATTCTTTTTTTTTGTTTTATCAGTTCAGTGCCGCTATAGTCCTAAACCAGATTAGATAAGGGCTTACCCAACAACTGTAACATGCCCACTCGGTCCCAATCCGGCATGACTCTTTGATCGGATTTTAATAATGACTTTCCTATGTTTGGATGATTAGAATGAATATGCTGTAAAGTCGTATAGTTTCATAAAAGCACACATTTGAAGATACACTGAACATTATAATTTTCGTAAGACTAAGAAATTCGCTTCATAAAATATTTTTTTTTCGTTGGCCCAATGAAAATTACATTGAATCAACGAAAGATTTTGTAATTTACGCCTTTCTATGAAATAAATTCATTGGTTTAAGTAAAATTTCATACACCAACAAATATTTTAAATAAATTTGTTAGTTCAATGCAGGTTTCATCGTTTAACGAAATTCTTACATTCGAATTTTTAAAAAGCCCCAGAGAAATTTCGAAATTTCAACAAGAAAAATTTCATTAAATTAATTAAAAAATTCATACGTCTACAAAACGTTTCATTAACATGTGAAATGAATTTCGTTGGATCAGCGAAACCTTACCTCTTTCATTGGGCCAACGAAGTCCTTTCTTAAAACTTTTATGGCACCGAATTTACACGTGGGATCCAGTGGCATGAGAGTAAACCTTGATAAAGGTGATAGACATTCACCCGAATTTGCTAGGATTTTCCAAGATTTTCGGTATCAATTTGTTGTCAGCGTTGGAATAAAAATTTGAAATCACTGTTCCCGTAATCGGAAATTTTGGCTTTCATTTTTTTTTTCAGTAACACTGTGGACAAAGTTAAAATTGGTTGAACGAGTCAACTCGGTTCACAACCTCAGTTCAGCAACTCCGTTCGACAGCTCGATGGGCCAACTCGATTCGGCAACTCGGCTCGTCAATTTGGTTCTCCAACTCGGTTCGCCAACTAGATTCGCCAACTTGGTTCGGCAACTTCTTTCCCTAACCCGGCTCATCAACTCGGTAAGTCAACTCGATTACTCGGTTCTAGAACTCGGTTCGACAACTCGCTTCACTAACTCGGCTCGCCAACTGGGTTTGCAAAATCGGTTGGCCAACTCAGTTCACCAACTCAGTTCGACAGCTCGCTTCACAAATCGGTTCACAAACTCGGTTCAGCAACTCGGTTCAAAAACTCGGTTCGCCAACTCGGTTTGCCAACTCGGTTTGTCAACTCGGTTTGCCAACTTGGTTCACTAACTCAGTTGGGGAACTCAGTTCACCAATAAGATTTAATGATTCGGCTCACCAACTCGGTTCGAAAACTCGGTTTATCAACTCGATTCACCAACTCGGTTCGACAACTCAGTTCACCAACTCGGTTCACCAACTCAGTTTGCTAACTCGGCTCGCCAACTGGGTTTGCAAGCTAACTTACTTACTTACTTAAGGTGGCGCTACAGTTCGGTCTGGACTTGGGCCTCAATCAACAGTCTCCGCCGGCCAGCTCGGTCTCTAGCTAGTTGTCTCCAGTTTTGCACTAAAAATTTACTGAGGTCCTCTTCTACTTATGTGCGCCATCTGAGTCCCGGTCTTACTCTCCTTCTACGTCAATCGGGAATAGTGTCGAAGGCTTTTCGGGCCGGAGAATTGGTGTCCATCTGCTCTAAATGACTAAGCCATCTGAGTCTCTGGATCTTGACCCTTCTGGCATGTCGTTGTACAACCCGTAGAGTTCACTGTTGTATCTTCTTCGCCATTAATCAATCCACACGGGGCCAAATATTACCCGAAGAACTTTCTTCTCGAAACAGCCTAAGGCACATTCATCCGATTTTGTCAAGGTCCATACTTCTGCACCATACAGCAGGACTGGGTTGATGAGGTTATTGTACAGTTTTACCTTGGTCAAGAGGAGCTTTTACACTCAATTGCTTTCTTAGCCCAAGGAAACAGCGATTAGCAAGAGTTATTCTTTGTCTGATCTCGGCGCTGGTGTTATTGCCCGTGGTATCTAATAGCGGAGCCTAGGTAGACAAACTCCTCTACTACCTCAAAGTTGTATGCGTCTATTGTGACGTTCTGTCCGAGTCGTTGGTGTTGAGTGTCCTTCCTTTTTTGACATCGAAAGATTCCGTGAGCTCGTTGCCAACCTTGATGCAGAAGCGTGAGTTCTCCATTGTCATTTCGCACAAGTGAACGAGGTTAGACATAGCTTTATACAGTTCGTTTCTGTAGATGCTGTCATACGCGTCCTTAAAATCGATGAAAAGGTGGTATGTACCGATTTGGAGTTCATACACTGAGATGGGATACGGCAAAGTTAGGATGGATTTTTAAGGCAAGAGGAGGTCTTCTCTATCTGAATGGAACGTTTCCATCAAACGATAGAAGTACTCAGTGCACGTTATGCAATATGAGGGAAGACGAAACTTTTATCCACTTCGTCGGAATATGCCCCGTACTGAAAGAACTACGGATATTATACTTTGGATCAAGAATCCTCACCGAAAACATTGCTAAATATCCTGAACGGTGAGGGAAGCTGGATTTCCCTGGTAAGATACCTCTCACAAGCCATCAAATATCGAGCTGAACTTGTAAGATTATACAACGGGTAGAAAAACATGAGAGATAGAAGAAAACAGCATCGCAAACAACAATGAACTCGATATACATATCAGATATCACAAACCAATGCAAAAATTATTAACGACGCACAGTGGCCCGTTTCGGCTTTTTTGGTTCCAAAAATCATAGCTCCTAAACGAGTTGAGATATTTCCACATTTTTTTTTTATTTTGAAGGTTACACCCAACGCTATGAAATTGGTGAATTTCAAAATAAAAACATTACAGGGTGTTTCGGAAATAGCTGTCAAAAAGCTTAGTTATATTAAGTGAGATAAAAATGATTAAATGTGAATTAAACAAACAAGAAAATTCATTTTCTGGCGTAAAACAAAAGGAATTGACGTTTAACAGTAGCGCAAAAAGTAAAACACCGATTTTAGAGGAACAGTGGCGAAAAAAGTTTTTTTTTTTTTGTAAATTGACATTAGAATAATAATAAATAACAAATTGAACAGCAAATTATACAATAAAAACAGTTGAAATGTACGTATAAACATTAGATTTCTTGAAAACTATCATCTTGGTCCGTGGTAATATTCAATAAACTCAACATTTCCGGAGAATAAAGTGCTTTCATATCGTTTTGGGTCCTTACGTGCCTCAGAGAAGAAATAAGCGGATCAGATGAGGCTGCAAGCATGTTGCATAAGTCTTCATTCTGCCTTATTCTCGAAACTTTGCAGGTATTTTGATATCTATACCTTTTGTAGTCCTTATTTTTGGATTCCTGGGCTTCTTCAGATAATTCTCCTAAGGGAAGTGATTGATACTCTATAATATCTTGACTGTGAGCCAAAATTTTGTGAAGAGTAGGTGTCAGTTGTTTTTCAGGATACTTTTGAGTCAACAGAGCTGCTGTTGCTTTAGTATACTCCCCAAATTTAACTGCGTTCACAACTTCCCTGCAGTTCAAAACATCAAGCATTATTTTCAGCCTGGAAATAACCTCTATGTTTACTCCAGTTATTTAAGCTGTTATCACCGATTGCTCGAAAAATCTTCTCGAAGTGTTCCCATCATTAGTATTTCCGAATCCCTGCTTTGGTTTGTCTACATCGAGTCCAAGCTGATCACGGAAACACGTTTGTATACTTTCCTTTCTTCTTTTTTGTGCTTCTTTGATCCCAATCGATTCACCGAAATCCTCTCCATCCTGTCGAAGTGTATATGCAAGTTTTAATATAAATTCCATGCATCTGATTCTACCATGCAGTGGAGATATTCCATATTGGTAGTTATGTTCGTCAATGTTTGCATTGGATTCATCTTGGCTATTGAAACTTTTTTGTGTCCTTTTGCATATTGGGCATGACCGCGTTGATTTTGTTTCTGTAAGTTCATTTAAAACTTTTCCGTCAATCTAAAATTTTATGACATCGAGCAATAAAAATAAACATTTAATCCGATTAAAAATTAATACCTACATAAATAATCACTGAACATTTAATCTCCTTAAGTCAAAAGTAACTGCTAATATTTTATTATGGATATAATATAAACCCTTCAATTTAATTTTTTTATTGCCTCCGATTTATGTAATATTTATGACATATCGTATTTTAAAATATTTCCGTCATCAAAAACAAAATTGTGGTGAATTCATTCCCCATTTCAGATAATTTTTTGAATTTGAAAAAAAAAAATTTTTTGTTCGAAAATTCTGGAACACCCTGCAAATGTAATAAATTTAAAACTCATCATATTGTTAGCCGTGAACATTTTCTTCGAATTAAAAAAAAAATTGTGGTGATATCTCAACTTGTTCAAAAGTTACAGTATTAAACATTTTATTAATTTGCCATTGAAAACCCAGAAAATTGAAAAAAAGTGCCTGCCATCGATTAATAAAATCGCTCTAGCTCAGTTGGGCGCAAGTTGGCGCAAATTATTTCTTCAGGATTATATTAAGAAATACTTCAGCTTTCATTATGCGTTGAGTTTTGCTTAATGCTTTTTGAAGCTTTTTTTTCCATGCAATGTAAAGTCAGAAAAAGGTACAAAAAGTGGTGTCCAAAAAAAAAAAAAATATATATAGACATTTTTTTTTTTTTTTTTGTAATATTTTTTCCAAACATATATTTTACCGTATTTGTTAATTTCAGAAAGAAAAAACAAAAATTCTTTCCCCACGTTCGTAATATAGCTTCTCAAAGTCAAGAAAAAGAAAAAAAAAATGTTTGTTATTAAAACTGAAAAAAAAGTTCAACTTTGACCCCCTCTCAAAACCAAACCGTTGGGAAAATTAAAAAAAAACTTCGGTTTCAAGAACTTCAAATATTTGTTAATTCAGCGAAACAACAAATTTTGAATTCTGGAACAACGAAAAAAATGAATTTTGGAATGACTTTAGCCTAAACGGGCCACTGTGCGACGTCAACCATACCAACCTCAACACTCGCTTCATGACTATAACCAACAACAACATCAACACCAGCATCAATAAGGACCGCAACATTAATAACGCCACTAAAGACAAACTCAACACCAACATCAGCAATAAAACCAACACAAACGCCAACACCAACGCCATCACCAACTCCAACAACAACATCATCACCAACACAAACACCAGCACCAACACCAACACCAACTCTAACAACACATCAACACCAACACCAACATCATCACCAACACCAACAACAACACCAACACCAACTCTAACAACACATCAACACCAACACCAACAACATCACCAACACCATCACCAACATCATCACCAACACTAACACTAATACCAAGACAAACACCAGCACCAACACCAACATCATTACAAAATAATAACTTAAAAACCATCGAAAGCACCAATACCAATACCTACACCAACATCATCACCACCACCAATATTAACACAAACACCAGCACCAACACCACATATACCAACACCACCACCATTACAAAGAGCAACTTAAAAACCAACGTCAGCACCAATACCAATACCAACACCATATAACATCAACACCAGCACCTGAACCAGTACCTACACCAACACAAACACCATCAACAAAACCAAAAATCGTCAATAATAGCACCTGTACCAGAACCTACACCAGCACCAACACCATCGCCAAATTCTAAGAACAACACCAACATCAATACCAACACCAACATCATCACCACCACCAATATTAACACAAACACCAGCACCAACACCACATATACCAACACCACCACCATTACAAAGAGCAACTTAAAAACCAACGTCAGCACCAATACCAATACCAACACCATATAACATCAACACCAGCACCTGAACCAGTACCTACACCAACACAAACACCATCACCATATTCTTCACCTGCACAAACTCCTATTCCAACAACAACACCTAAGCCAGCACCAACTTCAGCCTCATAAACAAAGCGAAAGCAAAGGTTAACGACGACACCAATATCAAAAGAAATACAGACACCAACAACCACACCATTCGCCACCCCTATCTCCATCGAAATTAATTAACGACACCAACAAAAGTAACAATACCTTCACCAACAACTACAACATCTACACCAACACAAACTCTAACAACACCATCAACATCAACACCAACACCAACATCATCACCAACACTAACTCTAATACCAACACAAACACCAGCACCAACACCAACACCAACTCTAACAACACATCAACACCAACACCAACATCATCACCAACACCAACAACAACACCAACACCAACTCTAACAACACATCAACACCAACACCAACATCACCAACACCATCACCAACATCATCACCATTACTAAACACATCACCAACACCATCACCAACATCATCACCAACACCAACAACAACACCAACACCAACTCTAACAACACATCAACACCAACAAGATCACCAACACCATCTAACAACACATCAAATCCAACACCAACCTCAACATTAACACCAAAAACAACATCAAGAACAACATCAACACCATCACAAACATCAACTTCAACTCCAACTTCATCATCAACACCAATATTTCAAAATGTGTATGAACACCAACCCCAACAGCAGTAACAACAACAACACAAACACAACGCCAACATCAACACCAACACCAATTTCATTGACAACACCAACAACAACACTAACACTAACATAAGGATAGGATTAAGCAAAGATATTTAATCGCAGCAGACGGCTCAACCGAGCCATTGATGCAAAATCAATGTTTTAATGTTAATCTGAGTTAGTCAACAAACATATCTATATTAATTAAATTTGTTCACTTTCATGTAATATTTTTTAATCATAATTTTTTAAATAAAACAATTACTACTACTACTACTACTACTACTACTACTACTACTACTACTACTACTACTGAAAAAAATATCAAACAGATTCATATTCAAATCAAACTCAAACACCTATGATTTGGCATGGATTCGTTTTGAGTTTAATTTGAATATGATATCTATTAACTTTAAATTGAGTTCAATTGAACTTAAATCAGTTTATATTAACTTCATTTTCTATTTAAGATAAACATTTATACATTTATTTTTATTTACTTCATTCAAAGTTGATTTAAATAGAATTGTATTAATTTTTTGCTTTTTTGAAAACGGAGACCAAAACGAGACAATTCCATTGTTTTTATTTGTAAAAATTGTAAACTTGTCAAGATGAGAACAACAAAACCATATCGACGACGACGACCGTCGTCGCACGTCAGTAATTTACAGTTATGTGGTTGTATTTTACTTCGTTTGGGTTCATTTTAAATTGCTTTGAGTTTGAATCAAACATAATTTATTTAATTTTTTTTATACAAAATCTGTTCGGGATCGTTTCAAATCGATGTAGGTTTGAACTTAATATGGTCTGTTAGGTTTTATTGTTCTACAGATATTTCAAACGCCTTCTTACTTGAAACAAACTCATTTATTGTAATTTCATGTTCAAAGAGTAAGGCAAACATGAATCCTTTTGATTCAAATAGACTTGTATTCAAACAAAATTGTTTTTCTTGTATTTTAATAGATAAGAGGTTGGATTAAACCGAGGTCTATTTGCCATTATTAAATAGTTTTCAAATATGTTTCTATCAGTGAGTTTTTTTCCAGGATCTGCCGCAAAATGAAAATTTGTTCGATGGTTGACCTTAATGGTCTGAAGCCACATTGATAAGGATCAAACAGATTGTTGACGAAAGGCTTCAGACGTTCACATATTACGGCAGTGAGGATCTTGTAGGCGACGTTAAGTAGACTGATTCCTCTGTAGTTGGCGCAGTTTAGAGGATATTCCTTTTTCAGGATCGGCAAACAATGCTGAGGTTCCATTCATCCATGCATGCATGCATTCTTCCGATCATATCTTACAGATGATTTGGTGCATGCTCCTATCTAGATCGCCGCCTGTTGCTATGAACAGCTCGGCATGCAGCTTGACCACCTGCTCCACCGGTTTTGTTGGATTTCAGCCGTGATATTGCAGTTTTCACTTCTTCTAGGTCGGATTCACGGAATTGTTGGCTATCATCGTGTTTGATGAAAAACTCCTGCCTGACGGCGGGATTTTGTTCGTCGTCGCCGTTATACAGTCTACAGAAGTGGTCTTTCCAAATCCCCAGCACTGACTGCGATTCTACTCTGATGTTCCCTTGCTTATCTCTGCAGGCATCGGTTCTTGCTCGATGACCTTGAGCCAGCTGTTTTCCGCTAAAACCTCCCAACTTCATTCCTGCTGTTGGCTCTCTCAACATCCTCGATCTGACGCTTCTCATGATCCTTCTTTTTTCTCTCCGCTTTGTATGCCTCCTCCTTGGCTGCATGGGCCTGCCTGCATTCTTCGTCAAACCAGAGCTTTCGTTTTGGTGGCTGTGTGAAACCTAGCACATTAGAGGCGGCATCTCTAATTGCTTTCTGGCAATGTTGTCACTGCTGTTCGATACTTGATGTTGGCGGCATAGGACTTCTTAAGAGGTTACTTGACTCGATCAGAGAAGGATCTGGCGACCTTGTTTTGGCCGTTGTTGGGATATTCGTTTGCAAACTCGGTTTGCTTATTTGGCTCGCTAACCGAGTTGGCTCGTTCGACTCGGATTGAATACCGAGTAAGCTAACTCGAGTTGAAGAAAAAAACTCGAGTTAGCAAACCTAGTTGACCAAAGTACAAATCGGACTTAAGGTTCTAGGCGGGCGGAGTTCTTGATGCATAAAGCTTTAATCGGTTGACGATTAAGAAGAAGCAATTTTTGTAGTTTTTTCAACATGCAGAATGTTTGTTTCAAGTTACTTTAGTGTTATAATGTTTAAGACCAAAGCTAACGGAGAAAACGTTCATAGGCAAGGCATTTTAGTGCTTCTCAAGTCAACATGCTTTGACGGTCGACCGAACCAATCCATATCCTCCAATACACAGGACAAGCTAGATCTTTTCCGAATCCTTGAATATAGGAGGTAGCAAGCGCTTTGTCTTCTCTCGAACCTAAAGGCTAAGAAACAAAGATTGCTTTCCATAACTTTCAATGTTGGTCAACTCATTTACTACATCAAAACTTCCGCTAACGGTTCTTGAGCATTAGACCGACAATGTTTCGTTTGTGACAAAGCTGTATCAGTTTTTTCCTGGTCTCGAGTTCAGATTTTGACCGAATTACTTGAAGACGCCATTAGTAACAACATCTTCGCAATATTTCCACAAAAGTCTGTTGAAAATGCAAAAAGAGGTTAGCTTTAGCGGCCCCTTACTTACTTTAGGCCCCCAGCATCTTTTCACTGGTTCTAGAAACACCATTTACAGGCGGAGATTAGAAATTGGCTGAAAAGGTTTAGTCTTAAGAAATTCCATAGGACGCTTGTATCTTTTTGAGTGCACGTGTTAACCTTTCGAATATTCTATAAAAGTACAAGGCAATAAAACCTTGTAACAAATGAAACGAGTATCTTATTAAGAACCTACAAACCTACTCAGTATCTGTGGCATAATGCAGAATCCAGGTCATATGAGATGTAGGAATAAAAAATGAACTGAAAGAGAGTTTATTCACAACATATTGACTTAAGAGCTTTCTATTGTTCTTTAAATAAATTCTCAAATCAGACCGTGCATTGTTGACATCATTCTTCCACAGAAAGGTGCCGCTAAGCCCCCTCTACACTATATACAAATCCTACGACTCTTTCCCTATCGTAGCAGATAAAGAATGCCTCTAGACTCGTGACATAATCTAATCAGAAGAAAGTGTAGCTAATGGTACTCTTCTTTTATTATGTTTCAATTTAGCTTGATATTTCTTTTTTTTTACATCAGAAAACGTGTTAAAAAGTCTATTGCCTTAAAACTTTTCTCTCTTTTTTGTTTTTCTCCTGACAGATGAGTCCTTGACTTGTAATGTGTGCGATAGAGCCTTTCATTGTCACAGGCAGCTGGCGTCTCATCAACAGAAAAAGCGACATTTCGGGTAAGTGCTAGCTGAGCTTGTTCTCACTTATTTCTATGCGTTTTTATGGAGAGGGTGACTTGTTTGGTTTTTTCTCAAACAAGAAAATTGAATAAAACTCAAATTTATTGAAGGTTTTCGGTGTTTGGTTTCTTTATTTCGAATTGGGTGGGGCAAAAAGTCAAGTCAAATGATAAAAGAGGACCTTTTTCACAAAAATTTTGTGCGACGGTTTGTTGAATGGAGATGAGTGCAAACGGAATTCTGGGTAGCTGGAATTTGATAGACTTGTTTATTGTGTCATGTTTTAAATTGGTTTTCCTCAATTTAATTTTGGAGTTTTCTAGAAGAAGTTGTATCAAAGTGAAAGCTCAGAGCTCATATATTCTTAGAATTCTATGTTAAAGTTGTTTTCATGAGTACCAGGGGAAAAGCAATTTAAAATGATAGTTTGATTGATGGCAAACTCGGATTCCATGTCGGCACTTTGACATGATTATTTTGTTGCGTTTACTTTGAGAATACTAGCTCGTAGAACAATGTGTACTGTCAAGTGCTTCAGCAAAATTTCAACAAATTTAATATAGGTAATAGCACTAGCATTTTTGTGAGTATGTTTTTCGAATAGGGGCATGGATTTGAACTTTTTCCATAAGTAAACTGCTTTTCACGGACTTGACGAAAAACAAAAAAAAACGAAACTATTGAGGAAAGTGGTATTCAAGGGAGTTGGTGTCCTTTTTTAAATGTCGTGCGAGTCATTATAATGACACATTTCATTTTTCCTGCATACATCTATTTGTAGACTTCATAAAATAATGTGCCTCCCGTTTCCGTGTAATCAGTTGCCGGGCGTTCACCGACCAGTTGCAGCCCGCTCGCTAACGCTGGAGCAAACTTCACACAGTACATACCTGCTGCTACCAAGAACAACAACCAGTTGTATACCTGACAACAACGATCAGTTTCCCACCGATCGCCGAACTGACAACATCGTAAGTGGCCAGCCTATAAATAGGCGGCTACCGAATGTTGAAAATTCAGCAACTCGATGGGTCAGGGGAGCAGACGTATGCTCCGGAGCTGTAAGCAACAACTAATCTGGCACAGACTTCGCCTGCAGTAGCCGGATTTATTCCGTTGAATACCCGGATCTGCCCGTTGATTGTCCGGATTCATCCTTTGACTGCCTGGATTTGTCCATCGATATCCCAGATTTGTCCGTTATTTCATACTAACCACTACTACTGATACAGACTTCCCCTAGTGGTAAAATGGTCTTATCACACATACTAGCACTATAACGGAATCATAATTCTAAAGTAAACCTGCTATAAAGGAAACACCTATACGCGGCTTATACAGCAGAATACCGTAAAGAGGCGGATATGGCGGATATGATCAATCAACCAGGGCCTAAAAGAGTACCAGTACTAATAGATATAACAATTTAGAATAAAAATCGTTATAATAAGCAGAGTTAAATAAAAACTTGACTGACATTAAAGTTTCTGTTCTTCCAAAACCTGAAAAGACGGGAGAGATCACCTCAGACTCGGACCAAAGTACCTCACATCATCCATATGTCATATTTTCTTAATAATACGAGTCTACGATACTAAATCCGAAGTCGTACCGCCATTTTATACTTGCTTTAATGTGAAAGGATTCTTGTACCTAAACTACAGAAGAAATGACGCAGACAGGTCCCCTAAATAAGAAAAGTGATGGCAAAGAGCATAGCAATAGGGGCAATAGCTACTAAGGTAGTCACTTCTCATTTCTGTAGTCTTATTGAGGCCCTTTGAATTCAAAAACCTTAACCTTAGAAATTGCTGCTGTATAAGATTACAGTCTTAAAAGTTATCAATAACGGTTCCACTGCTTTGCAATAAAGAACTTTTAACTCTTAGCTGCGTTCAAGAGAAAAGGTGGCTCCGTTTGTGACGAAGGATGATTCCGAAGACGCTTAAATCATAAGCTATGCCAAATTACCTAGCCTTTATGATAGATCTCGACAACACGCGGCAACTCATGGTAGTAGACATCGTTAACTCCAAGCTGCACCATATGTTCCTAGGCAGTACTCTTCTTCTCCCAACCACAAATCTTTCTTTAAAGTTCGCCTTTTGACAGGGTTCAATGGAATCATAGGAATCATGTGGTTGATTTGCAATTCTGGGTGACTTTACCTGGCTCTGGGCGTCATATAGCAAATGTAATTATTTTTTGCCGTGGGCTTCTCAAGATCCGCTCAAATATCTAAGGTACGTGGAATCAGCTTAAACGGTAACTATCACAGACTTAGGTATCACCTTTTTCTTTGTAGATTTAGAGAGGAATTATCAATTGATAAGTTTTAAGGGAAGAATCATAAGCCATATGAGGCTGAAAAACTCTGGGGGCATCTTGTCTCTGTATAATAGTATAGTCCCTCATCCAACAAGTGTCTCCACTCAGCTCGGTACCTATTTAACTGTCTCCAGTTTGGTACACTAAGTTGGGTAAGATTCAAATACTCTGTGGGCAGGATATTATGTTCTCGCTCTACATGGCCCATCCACTTAAGTCGTTAGACTTTAACTTTCCTGGCTAGGTTAGTGTCGCTAAACAGCTCGGGCAGTTCTTGATTGAATCCTCGTCTCAACTCGTCTCTCATTAAGCAGACTGGACCGAAAATAATTCGATGAATTTTTCTCTCGATGCAGCCCAAAGCGTTTCATTCGATGTGTTCAAGCCTTCAAGGTACATGCGTCTGCACCATATATGAGGACCGGGATAATAACAGTTTTGTATGGTGCTGGTGAGAAGACTTTACTACTCGTATTGCATTTTTATTCCAAACAAACAACGATTGGAAAGATTGATTCTTCGTTTGAGCTTATAGCAGATCATAGGTAGACAAAGTCCTTTACTACCTCGAAGTAAGTTCACGTTGGATCCAAGAGCTGATGTGGGATGTTCTTACTTGTTGACAGCATTAATTTGATCTAACCTTCATTTACCGCTAGACCCATCTTTTTGGCTTCCGTCTGTCACTCACAAGCGCTCTACTGACATCACGCTGCGTTTTTACACTTAAGTTGACGGACTTTTAAAAGATTGTGCCTCTGGTGTTAACGTTGGAGTTTTGCACAATCTTTTAAAGAATGATGTTGAACAAATCGCATGACAGCGCATCGCCTTTTCTAAAACCTTTTTTGACATCAAATGCATCCGTGAGGATTCTTTCGGCCATGATGGAACAGTGTGAGTTTTCCATCCTCAACTTACTTACATAGACGAGTTCTTCTGGGATTCCAAAACTAGACATTGCTCTTTACAGTTGGTCTCTATAGACGCTGTCATACGCGGCCTTGAAATCGATGAAAAGGTATCGATTGTAAGTTCCTGGGTCTTCTCCATGATCTGTCGTAGAGATTTGATCGATATTGGACTTCCTGGGTCTGAAGCCACACTGCTAGGGTTGTAAACGAAAGGCTTCAAACATTCAGACGATGTGAAGAAGATTTTGGCCTCTATAGTGATTGCAGTTCAGGTCTTTCAAATTCTTTCCTGAAGGTCAAGGTAGTCTTCATCCCAAAAGCAGGGAAATCGACTCACTCGACCGCCCAGGATTATAGACCAATAAGTCTCTCCTCGTTTCTCCTTAAGACACTGAAGAGGATAATTGATCTACATGTTAGAGAACTTCTCAACGAAAACAATTTGTGCAACTACCAACACGCTTACCTTAAAGGTAAATCAGTGGAGACTGCTCTGCATGAAGTGGTTTCACATATTGAGAAAAGTCTTGAACATAAAGAATATACCCTGGCAGCATTTCTTGATATCGAGGGTGCGTTCAACAACGTTAAAACGGAATCAATCAAAACTGCCTTAGTTGAAGTTGGAGTTGAATCTGTCATTGTCGATTGGATCTTCACCATGTTAAATGGCAGAATTATCAACTCTCAAATAGGAGTTAGCACTATTGAGAAAACAGTTACTAGAGGCACACCACAGGGAGGAGTCATCTCACCCCTGCTCTGGATCCTCGTAGTCAACAAAATTCTCACAAAGTTCAAAAATCAGGGCATTAAAATCGTGGCATATGCAGATGACATAGTGGTTTTAGTATCAGGCAAGTTTCTTACCATCATCGAAAACATTATGGAAAACGCATTAAAGGATTTATCTTCCTGGGCAACTAAGAACGGTCTCGGGGTCAACCCCACCAAGACGGAGTTAGTTTTGTTCACGAAGAAACGGAAACTGGAGGGCTTCAACCCTCCCAAACTAAATGGTATTCCTCTAAAACTTTCTAAGGAAGCTAAATTTCTAGGAGTAATCCTTGACTCCAAGCTTACATGGAAGCGTAATACTGAGGAAAGAATGAAAAAAGCACTATGCGCATTCTACACATGCAAAAGTACCTTCGGTACACGTTGGGGCATGCGACCGCAAGTCATCCAATGGATGTACACAGCGATTGTCAGACCCATTCTTACCTATGGCTCTATTGTATGGTGGAAAGCGGTGGAAAAATCAAGCTATCTCAAGAAGCTGAATAAGGTACAGAGACTAGCCTGTATAGGAATAACAGGGGCTCAAAGATCCACACCACAAGCTGGGTTGGAAATGATTTTGGACCTTCCGGCCCTGGATGAGTTCATAAGGTGCACGGCAGCCAAAACCGCAATTCGTTTAAAAGAACTGAGTTTTTGGAGGCACAGCACTTATGGGCACGGGTCAATCCTAAAAAGATATGACACGATTCCAGGACTGTTGGAGACAACCGATTACATTCCCCCTTTACTAGATTTCGATAGGAAATTTTCTATTTTCATACCAGAAAGACAGGGCTGGGACCCTAATCTATATATATAAAAGAACAGCCTATTTTTTGTGTTCGTTCGCTAGCCGGGCACACTGGTTGACCGATTTTCTTAACTTTTTTTCTAAACTCAAGAGGAATTGGGGTAGAAGGTTTAGGAAAAACAAAACTTATACTTTTCAAATGACAAATGGTACCAATGTTAAAAAATCATTTTTTTTTTTTCACTACATCAAATTATGAACAAAACTGATCATTTTCACTTGAAAATTTTGTAAAATATTTTATTTTTATTCATACAAATAAATGTCAGTGAAGAAAAAGAAGACATTTTTTATTCATTTACATGTCCGCTTATATGACAGGAGCCAGTATTTAGTCCTGGACCTATTAAACTGGACACATCATGCTTTGCTGTCGAAAGTCCACATGCGAGGAGCAGAGGTACATAAAGGGTGTTTTTCTTAGATAGAACTTTAAATTGTAATAAAACAACGATGGAATATTCTATTGACGTAATTTTTTATTTATTCGAAAGATAATCTTGTGGCATTACATTTTAAATATGGTTTCTGGCATATGACTGCCACGGCTGGCTCGGATGTAGCCCAATATGGACGTCCAATTTTCGATGACTTTTTACAACATTTGTGGCCGTATATCGGCAATAACACGGCGAATGTTGTCTTCCAAATGGTCAAGAGATTGTGGCTTATCCGCATAGAGCATAGACCAATGACCTTACATAAACCCACAGAAAATAGTCTAGCGGTGTTAAATCACAAAATCTTGGAGGCCAATCGTGAAATTATGAGAATCGGGAACAACGGCCATCTCGTTTTGGGCCCATTCGACGAATTTACGCCTTGCTTGATGATCGTTTGGCTTCAATGCTTGCACGAGTTGGATTTTGCAAGCACCCAAACCAAGATCCTCCATAAAGTGGATGGACACATCCAATTCCTGTGCTCGATGGCGGATGGACTCATTCGAGTCTTCCTAAATGCTACGCTGAACGCTCTACAGTAGCAATAGCTTCTTCTGTATTCACCGTACGGCGTCTCTGGGGATGCGAGTTATCAATTACAGTAAATATGGTGCGAAAACGTCCCATGGTTAATCGATTTGGCTCTACTTTCTTTTACCAGATTCTGAATTTGAAGATGAAAATGGTCTCAATCGATAGATACACGTTAATAAAGCATAAATAAACAGTTTTTATTTGTCGCAAATTAATATTTCTATTTTTAATTAAATAAAATCGCATATATACCCAGTCGTTGTCGAGCCGGTACGGCGAGCGCGTAGCCAGAGTCGTGCACTCCACATCGAGGGTTAAAACCCCTTGAGCGGCGAAGCCGCCGCATATACTTTCTGTTTGCTACAAAAACCTGTTCAAGTTTATAGTGAAAAAAAATATTTGTATGGAGAAATAGTGTTTTTTATTTTATTGATTAAATACATAAATAATAATTTCCGACAAAAAAAACAGTTGATTTGTGCTTAAGTAACGCGTATCTATCGTTTGAGACCATTTTCATCCTTAAAATAAAAAAAAACCCATAGAATCTGGTAAAGGAAAGTCGCCCCATCGATTTAACTGCTCTGATGGACGATTTTGTCGACGATAAAATGCACAGAACCATTATTTTCGAAAAAAAACTGCACAATTTGCAAGCGTTATGTTCAGGCGTGAGTCTATTCATGATGAATTGCCAAACCAAACTGAGAATAAATCACTTGACAGCTGTTAAATCGCCGTCTTGAAAAGTAATGCCAATTTAAAGTTCTATACCTCGAAAAAAAACAACCGTACAAAAACTTTTATAAAACACTATAATACCTTTAGGCGATCGATGCATTATACGAAGTTACAATTATTATTCTTAACTTTAACTCAAAAACTATATAGATGATTTTTGTGCTGTAATCGATTGGCCAAGAATTCCCGAGAACAATCGATATTGAAGAAGAAATTCACTCTGAAAATTGTCTTCCTTCTTTGATATGTATGTATGTACAATGTACATGTAGGTCTCTGAGAACAATATAGGAACTTCAAGCCATCTTTGCAAGCCATCCTTATAGAAAACAAAGAGGAATGTATTGTAAATAGGAATGGGAAGCTTACACCCCAATCCATAAAGATGTAAGGGTATGAAAACCATTCCATGGGTAAGCGTAATATGTGGATGTAGACGCTCCCGTTTCTATTAGGTTAAGTTCGTAACATCATCTTTCGTAATTTCCTAACTGCAATTCGATAAATTCAATTTTGCGTTCTGTTTTTTGGCAAAAGAATGATCACTACAGGCTCCAGGCTCTGGTTCGCCTAAGAGAACTGGAATTAGGGTTCTCTTGAAAGCGTTTATATGATTTGGAAATATCATCGAATCGGAAGTTGACCATTTTAATTCCTCAATTTGGAAGCCCTTTGAGCAAAAGTAATTTTAAGAAGTCGAGAATCACGGCCGCATTCATCATTCTATTGGCACAGCAGAAGTTGAAAACAAAATTTCGAGTTGGAAGGTAGTTTTTGTTGAATTTTCAAATACAAAAACTGTTTTGAAGAATCGTAGATCTTGCAGTTTGCAGATATTCCTAGAGCAGTACAGGTAGGGCGATGTTTTCTGATTGCAATTGAATGATTACAAGAGAGTGTGCATTGAAATGCTATCGCAGGTAGAAAGTAGAGTTCTCAGAGCCTAGGATCACCGGGTACACCAACATAATTAACAACGAATTGCTGGCGAGATCACCGTTAGATGAATAAATAAATAATGGGGTGAATATACATGGCTGACAAGTTGGTTTGTTTGAACGTGCTTATTCCCGGAACTATTGGTTTGATTTGAAACATTCTTTTTGTGTTGGATAGGCCTTTTTTCGGAGGAAGGTTTTAGGCTACGACCAATAAGAGCGAAGGATCAGTGACAAATTTTGCAAAGGCGGGGAAAATTATTAATATTTTTAGTATTCCATTCCGTGATTCAAGTTACCCAACAAATAAGTATAAAAGAATTATTTCTCATTAAATGGTCTAAAAAATGTTGGTATATGGCTGTCTTTTAAGTATAACCTTTTTTTATTGTTATCAACTTTGGTCGAAATCAATGCATTAGAACCAATTATTTTCCAAGGAGTTTTATCAACATTATATCAATCCTTACCAAGTAAACGTGTTGTTGATTAAGAGTATTTAATTAAAATTCTTAAGCGCGCATGATGAACTCAACAAGACGCTACGCTGGCCGGTGGGCAAGGGGGTGGCAGACGAAGTTTATCAAATCGAAAATTATTGTGATTGAAAATTTATTATTGTACATATGTATATAAGAAGGCGACAGAGAACTGTAATAAAATAAGCTGAAAATTAAATTTCATCACAATAATCATCTCCGCTCATAAGAGCTAGATCTCTAGGGGTCCAGCCCACCGGAGTCAACCTATTTTTGTCATAAAATCTGATTCGCAGTAGATTTCGTTATATCGTGGTTATATCGTCTCCAGAATCGTCCGTTAGTCCTTCCTCTCGAACGCGGCTAATTTTTTGCCTACAAATGAAAACGGTGTACTAATTTACACGACACAGTTCTTGGGTTCTTTGGAAATTGGATATAAGAGGACTGCAGCCAATTATTTAGAGCTAAATAAGTTTAGTAAAACGACAAAATGGGGTTAAATTTGTATTTGGTGGTTCCACTGCTCTTGAAACACTATTTTCAATTGTAAAATATACACACTGTCCCTTTTTCAAATGCACTGGCTAATGGACAACTCCTTGATACCTTTCACGTATTTGGAACGAAAAAATACGCCAACAGCTCCTACTGCAACGCTTACCATTATTACGTCATGGTAAACCACCCGACCTTATACAACCGATTATATTGTTTATCAAAAACGCATTCTAATACAAAAAAAATATTAAATAAAGCACAAATATAAAACAAATTAAAAATAAAAACATTTATTTTTGAAGCTCTGCGAAGCGGGCGGGGGTTTTGCTAGTTCACTTATAAGTAAACAGGGTATCCCTTTCTACACTGACGGTTCAAATATGGAATCAGGAACAGGTGCTGGAGTGTTTTGCCAATCTCTCAACATCAGAGCATCGTATAAACTCCCAGCTGACTGTAGTGTCTTTCAGGCCGAGATCTTTGCCATTGAAAAAGCAGCTGAATTGGCACATCACGAAAAGCTAAGCTCTTCGGAGATAACTTTTTTCGTGGACAGCCAGGCCGCTATCAAAGCTTTAGCCAGTGAGACCATAAGATCAAAAGCAGTTTTAAACTGTAAGAAGGAATTAAATAAAATTTGCCACACTAACCAGGTAAAGCTCTGCTGGGTTCCTGGACATAGCAATATAGAAGGGAACGAAATACACTAGTCAAAACAATTAAAGGAACACTTGAAAAAACTCAAAAATGGAGTGGTTTTTTAAAAGGCTGTATCTCAGTAGAAAAAAGTCGGATTGAAGTGAAATAAAAAGTTTTTCAAAGGTTATCATTTTTTCTTTTCAAATTATTTTGAGTTAAAAAAGTACCGTTAGTCGTTTTTGCTTGAGCGAAAAAAATGTTCACTCAATTTCAAAATCGAAAAAAAATAAACTTTGAGGTTTCATAAAATGAACGGAATTTTTTTTTCAATCCAACCAATCTAAGATTCAATTTTAAAATTTTGTTGGCTATAATTCACTGTTTAGTTCAGATCGCTACGATTTTTTTTCTAATCAAAAAATGGGTTTACATGCAAAAACACAATTTTGACTTTGGACCCTAATACTTCTGCTTATTATTGACTTACAAAAAAAAATAAAGGCAGATTTGAAAAATTTGTTAAATTTTCTACACAAAAACATTTTGAAAAAATAAAAATATTGCTCTTTTCAATTTTTTCTATCAATTTATAAAAAGGTCCAAAATACGCATTTTTCAACTTTTTCATAAAAACTACCGTTATTTTGTGCTTTTCAGTGATACAACTAATCTGAGGCTTAATTATTGAAGCTCATAAAATTTCCTTGATTTCGGTGAAAATTTCACATCAATACGATTTACCGTTTCTCTGTTTCGATCAATCAAACTTACGAAACACTTTTTTTCCAATTTTAAGGAAAGCTTTGTTTTTTCTTATTTTTCTGTTCTTTTGAATTTGTTTATTTTTTAAATTTTTTTTATTTTTTTCATTATCATTACGAATTTGTGAAATTCGGACGAATTTTCATCAAAATCAAGGAAATTCGTCCGAATTTCACAAATTCATAATGATTAAGAAAAAAATAAAAAAAATTTAAAAAATAAACAAATTCAAAAGACTAACGGTACTTTTTTAACTCAAAATAATTTGAAAAGAAAAAATGATAACCTTTGAAAAACTTTTTATTTCACTTCAATCCGACTTTTTTCTACTGAGATACAGCCTTTTAAAAAACCACTCCATTTTTGAGTTTTTTCAAGTGTTCCTTTAATTGTTTTGACTAGTGTAGTAGATGAACTAGCCAGGAAAGGGTCAGAAGCAGACGCAAGTAATAGCGACCACTCAGTTAGGGGACCACTTGTCCCAATTGGGGTACTCAAGAGGAAGATAGACCTTAAATCAAAAGAGAAAACCAATAACTCTTGCAAATCCAGGGACGATTGCGTAATCTCGAGAAGTTTATGGCCTAGCACAAACGAAAAGGAAACTCGGTATATTCTATCGCTGAGTAAAAAGAACATTAAGATCTTGATAGGTGTACTAACGGGTCACTGTGCCATTGGCACAATGGCCAACAAGATAGGGGCATTTGCACCCGATTTTTGTAAGAGCTGTCAGGATGAGGAGGAAATAGAAACCATTAAACACCTGCTCTGTGACTGTCCGAACCTCCAAACCAGCCGACTCCGTCATTTCGGAAACAGGTTTGTTGGAGAACTGGATGATCTAGCACAGGTCTCAATGGCAAACATGAGGAAATTTATAGATAGCACAGGTTGGTTCGTTAACGATGCTAACTTTTATTTTTATAGGGGATCACAATGGACCAATAGGCCCCCGTGTACGCAACAGCTCATTCTGTGCACACCCCTCATAACCTAACCTAACCTAACCTTCCTGAATTTGAGCGCAATTCTTCGCTTCTCTTTTGCATATTCAATATTCCATTTCCTGTTGTGGATTATTCTCTCTATCGCGCCAAAGGAAGTCTTTCAAATAAATAAAACAAAAAACGATTACCGTTTGCGATTTCCTTCCATACCAAAAATTCATCATCTTAGTCTTATTTATTATTTAATTGGATTTTGAATTTTGAATGAAAAGAATTTGTAACCAGCAACTCATGTACAATCCGCCTTTACGAGCACATTTGCACATTTATATGTTTCGGAACAATCAGCTTCTTGAGCTCAATCATCTCCATCCGATACAAGAAAACATCATACAACATTATTCACATTCGTATGAGTTATTCGTTGTTGTTTCTTGTGTAACAATTGGGGCGTGTAGGTACTCAAGAAACATTTTGACGATGTACTTACTTCTGTTATTATTTTTTTTTCAAGCAAATCCTTTTATCCAACCTTCCACCACCACTTTAACCCCCGTACTCGTACGAGGATTCCTTGTCTCGAAACTTTTCC
Organism: Sphaerophoria taeniata; assembly: GCA_943590905.1. NCBI lineage: Eukaryota > Metazoa > Arthropoda > Insecta > Diptera > Syrphidae > Sphaerophoria > Sphaerophoria taeniata. The sequence continues at coordinate 202,918,088 of OX016540.1, forward strand.
TTCTTTTGTCCTTTAGGATGGCTTAAGAGCAAATATAAGCGTTTAAAAGCATAAAGCTGAACCAAAAGCCAAATAAAAACGCACTTTCGCAACTGAGTTCAGTACGTGTTATTGTGTGAAAGTGGCTCTGAGCTATTGTTCCATGAGGAAACTTATATATGCGTAGAAAGAAATGCCCTTCAAGCTAGAATTAAATTCATTTGTGGTCTTGTGCCAAGGACGAATTTTCCAACAATACAAAAATGTCATTTATATATGGAAAACGAATGCTTAAAATTGTGTAAACAGAACTTCTGAAAATGTAAGGCTTTTACTTTGGTCGTGGGAACTAGTGCAATACCTCGAATTTGTTGCAAAAAACATTTTAAGTATTTAAAGGATTCTTGACTACAGGAACATCACCAGAATCATCTTTCAGTTTTTAAGAGTTCAGAAAAGAACCCTCTTAAGAGGTCCAAGTCAAGGCTCATTCAGCAGAGGCACAAGTCTCGGGTAATACAAATTGCTCGAGCAAAGAATGAGTAATAGTTCTCCTCAAAAACACACACCGTGAATGTAAGAACAAATCTCTACTGTTGTAATCTCTTTTACCGAAAAGCCTTAATACGTGCCGACATTTAATATTTTTTGTTTTCGCAAAGAATGAGTTATTATGAAATGAAAGTAGAAGGTGCTTTCGTGTTCGTGTACTTAAGCTTCCTTCTTAATAATAATTTGTTTGCTTTGCAGTTTTATTTTTGAGCGACGACAGCAACATCGAGGATAATGAAATTCTTATGACCCATTTTAATCCCTGCTTTTAAAGTCAAATGATAATGGAGTCTTTATGCAGTTCTCAAAAATCGTATCACAAGCTCTGTGTGGCAGCGTAGTTGTAGAAAAATTAATGTTCACGTTTCGTAAATCATTTTAAGATATGTGAGGGATTCAAATCCTTAATGAACTCGTGCACACAATCAAGTTTAAGTTCTATATTATTTTTTGAATTAACAATGCTGGTTGAGGTTATATTAGGTTAAACTGGCTACGACGGACTATGTCGCAAATTCCCGATTTCGTGCGATTAATTAAAAACGGTTGTTAATCATTGATTTTTTTTCAAAATAAGAGTAGGTTGATGTTAGAAACAGATAAATTATGTGTTTATTTTAAATAATAGAAAGTATAAACTTATAAAAATCACTTTCTTTTTTTTAATAAAAACCAAATATTTTGGTGTTATCAATCACCGAGGCTGGTTTCTAAAAATTCTTCAGGTTCAAACATTTGAATTACGTCAGGATTATATTGTTTTCTGTTGGAACTTGTGAGTTTACGATTAAGAAAAACTATTTGGGTCGGAAAGTAAAAGCATTCTTTGAAATATTTATATATTTAATAATTTATATATTATATTATATACTATATTATATATTATTATTCATACATAAATATTTATTTTTTTACATCACTTGACAGTAAAAAACTCTTAAGCTCTTGCTTACAAATACAATTGTTAATAAGTATACAAGAAATAATGCTCTTTACTCTACCTACATAAGAACTACAGTCACTCAAAGATGTTTTTGTACGAATTTTCGAAAGATTAAAAAAATAAATTCAATTTTCTCGAAAAGTAAGCTACTGATTTTCATAATTTTTTTTCTGGAATATCTTTGATAATATGCTAACAATATTTTGTAGTCATCTTTATTTTATGCTTAAGGAAATAAAAAATAAAAAGAAAATAAAATGATATCATACATTTTTTTTTTTATATTCAATTTTCTCGAAAAATAATAGATCAATTTGAATAATTTTTTTTTCTAAAAAATCTTTAATAATACGATAATAACATTTTGTATTTAATTCTTTTATTTGAATTTTAGAAAAAAAGAAATAAAAAAAAACGATTTTTTTAAATTTTTCGACTCGTTGATTTTTATACTTTTTTGAAATTTTAGTACCTTCGGGGCAGAATGATTCAACAAAACCCTTTGGTTTCTGCTTGAAGAATATCTCATTAATATGTATGCAAAAGATCAATTTGATCATTCTGCCCCTGATATGATTCCCAGCCCTTTGAAAATATCCATAAACAAATTTTGACCTTAAATCGAAAATTGCCCCTAATATAAAATTGGTAACTTTTTTGAGTCTGGAAAAAAGTGCCACAGCTTTAAGAATACATAAGAAAAATATAAAAAAAAAATAATAACAATTATCACTAGAATATAACAAAAAAATTCAAACCAAAGTCAATTGTTTTTTTCTTGAGAAAAAAATTAATATCAGTTTTCACACAAATTACCAATCTTTGACGCCTTCTATCTTCGTAAGGGACCAACATAATCTTATGAAATTTTAAAGCTAGGTTGGAAATAATGTCTAATTTAAAACTGCATTTAAATTTTTATGAAAATCTAAAATTTTCAAAATAGACTTAATCGCACGAAATCGGGAATTTGCGACATAGTGCGACGCGACGTACGCTGTTCACACACTTAATTCCTTAAACAAGTTATAAGCTGATGAAAGTTTAGAATGAGAGCATTCTGGCTGACACTGCGAACCATGTGTGCTCCAAATGAGGCCATTTAGGCCTATTATTTTTTCGCAGCGGTAACGTGTAATTTTTAGGGCATCTTTATTTAAATCAAACCATTGGTATTTATGAGAATAGGAACTTCGCAAATATCCTTGCATGTTGCCTTGAACACAAAACAAACCAGAAAAAAAATATTCGTTTGATCTGAAAAAGAACTTCGTAATTTTAACACAAAAAGGCTAGACAGGATTCTAAAGGATCGGGTATCAGAAAAGATCCCTAATCAAAATTCGTTTTTCAAAACATTTACTTCTCAAAAAAAAAAATACCTATCCCTAACTACTATCCCCACCTTTAGCACCAATAGTCACAGATCCATGGGCCCATACAGGCAGGAGTCGAGAGGGGTGTCCATCCGCGGTAGTAACTGAAGGCCTGATAATATACCATGCACAGCTCGTTGATGGGGGGGGGGGGATCTTGTTACGCGCGAATGACGATGTTACCTTTTTGCAGGCCTAAGTCTCCGATGTAACTTGACTGGTATAATTTCCATCTTTAAAAGGGTGAGGCCCGAATTTAGATTCCAACAGCGAAGCTTTCGACATGCATACTGAGTGGAGGACAAAGATGATCGTGTAATCTGAGCTTTTTTATTCACCCTTAATAGTATTCAAACCAGAATTAACTCGAATGAACACTCCTACGCCATTGCTTTGCTCAAAAAAAAAAAATATCTGCAACAGCCCTCATTTGAAAGTGGAAAATCATGGACTTTCCCTTACGACATTAGAAACATCATCTTCCCCTTCTTCTTCCACGAATTCACTTCCCAAAATAATTACTTAAATCTCCATATTAAACTTGTTCACTTACGATAACGATAATTCAATATGACTCAATAGAGTTTTATTTTTACTAAAAAAATGTAACAACAACATTGCTTAGTTGTCGGACCACTCAAATTTTCAAAAAAAAATCTAAACGACGGATTTATTTCATTAGCTTATGTTAAAAGCATCTCACATTTTATTCCACACAAAAATTCAAGTGGCAATTCTTAAAACTAAACATGCAAATAAAAACAATAATTGAAATCATTCCCATGCATCGATAATTAAAAGATCCTTCGAGATCTTGAATCTGATCTTTATAAAGCTTTCTTTATATGAAACTCAATTTAACTTGGAATGTCAATTATTTCAAAGGAACAAAAATACTTTCGTTTTGTTTTCATTTCTTTCATTATATGTATGTTTGTAATATACTTTTTTTATTCCAACTTATACTTTACTAAACGTTTGTCTCTTTCTATCATTTAATTATTTTTTTTTTCCAATTAAATTTCATTCTTTTTATCATTTCCTTAAATCCATTCAAATTTGTTTAAGCAGTATTTATAAAAGAAAACAAAAGACACTTACCGGTATCCATATCCAGAATTCTGTGCACAGCATTTTGGTGACCATGTATGTTTATGCTAAACAATGACTAAATTTTTAAGAATGATGACACTGCACGGATTTAAGATTTGATCAATTAACAAAACAAAATGTTAATTTTAAATCACGATGGATGGGATGGTACACTTTTTTTCATATCTTAATTAATTATTATTTTTTTCTGATTATTAACTTTTTGTTTGCTTATCATACTTTCTCTTTCTTTTCACACTTATTTCCTTCTAAATAACTCTAAACATTTATTTTCTCTCTTATCACTGTCTTTTTTTTCTTCTATATTTTCTACTCTTTTATCTTATTTATTCCTGTTGGGCTTCTCTATTTTTGTTGTTGGTTTTATATGGTTGATCTGGGATTTTAATTTGGCGCTTGTGCCCTTTCAGTGATTAAAGTTTTTGCGAAGCCCCGAGCGAATTGAGGTTAAGATTCCCGAGATGGAATCTCTGCTCTGGGTAAATTTCGATCAGTCCTTCTTGGTTGGTATTTTTCGCCCGAGGGCCAACGTGGATGATTTATCGTACCTAACCAACATGACGAAAAATTTGGTTGATATTCAAAATGACTGAATGTGTAATCTTACCAGTTTTTGTAGGAATAGTAGACCACTTTTTTGAACATCCAAATATTTTTCGTAAGACCAGACCTCGTGTTTTTCTTCGCTCCTAATGGAGCCAAATGATCAGCCGAAGGTCTATTTTAATCTGGTTTTCTAAAGAAAACAAGTATTTTTCTCTAACAAAAACAATATCTTTCTTTTAAAAGAAAAAACTGAGGTCTAAGCTTGCCGATTTCTTTTTATTTTCTTCGTGAGCGTAAAATAAGTTAAGTGAAACTCAATTACTAAGAATTCTGAGGTTAAGTCTCTTTACTCGGATCTCAGTCTTATCAATTTGCTGGTGACTGTTTCGGTTGACGGCTTGGAGAAAAAGAAATTTCTAACTCAATTCTTCTACAGTCTAACTAGCAAGAATAAATCCTGCCAAACGAATTGGTAGATGGGCCGGATATAGCATGCTTTTGGGACGGAACAAAATTCCATTCCGATCGTACCACTTGCCGAAACCTTAAGCTGGAACATTTTATGCTACAGCTACATGGGCGCATTTAATGTACATTTGTGTATTTTTTGTTTGGTCATTAATATTATTTATAATTATGTAGCTCTAATGAGAGAATTCATTAAATTTTATGATTTGAGCAAAGTTTCCCTTTTGCTAACACTCAATTTGGTGATTCTGACATACTACGTGCACCTTACGGATCCTTAGTGAGATATCAAACTTATAATCTTCATTAATTTAAAAGAATTGAATGAACAGCAAAACGTTAAAAAAAATACACAATTCTTAACAAAAAAAATGTTACACATACGCCACAGTGAACCATACTTCTATATGAAGCTTATGCAGTAAAACAAAATTTAAGTGAGGAAACTTACTGAAATCCTGAATCCTATAGCAATATTAGGACGAACACATAGTTAAAGAACTATTCCATTCTATTCAAGACAATGTAATTTTGTGTTCTTCTTTTAAGCTTAGCAAAATCGTATTGGCGTTTCCTACACGGCTAGGTCAGTAGGATCATTACAAAAAATAAATGTTCTTCATATCAATACTCGGTCAGAAAGATTTTGAAAACGGCATTTTACAGTAAAGACAATTTCAAATAATATCTTTTTAGTTTCCTTTGCATCCTTAATCCAGATTGGCTGTTTTCAATCCTATTCTTGACTGTTCTGGTACTCCCCAAGGTATCCATTTAGGACCCGTAACCCATAACACCACGACATTGACATGGCAATTCATGGTAGGACCTTGGGCTAAGACACAGCAGTTTTCCATCGGAAACGGTACCTCAGATGCCTTCTCCAGTCTTCATATCCAGGAGGTCTGGCATTCACAGTTACCTGGTCTCTGTACCGAAGGTTCGGTCTTCTTCGTCGTCTCGAACTTTGAGGCTGTGAAGGGAAGATCTTCTTGGCTGGTGTTGTCCATTCGTTCGATGTGGCCGAGGCAAGTTGTCGTTTTTTCTTGGCCTTTTGGACCACATCCACATCTTGGTACTGTTCGAACAGTACGCGGTTGAACCTTCTCGCCATCGTCCTATACAGGACCAAAAATCCGTCGAAAAATTTTTCTTTCGAAAGTGCATAGTACCATTTCCCATCTTTTACTTATCCTGCACTGGTAAAATCAAAGTCTTGTATAGTGGGCACTTTATTTTTCGAGTGAGGATTTTTTAACCCAGTTGTTTAGCCACACCGAAGTGAAAGCATCCATCACAGTTCTTTGGGAGCAACTGACGATGTCTACGTCGTCCACATAGCCTAGGAGCTAGTTCGATTTATTGAAGATAGTGTTCTCCGTGCTCACACCTGCCCTGCGCACTATCTGCGCCAGGACTATGTTGAAGGAGTCAAATGACAAGGCATCTTCTTGTCTTAACCCGTCACATGTTTAAAACAACTCAGATGGACTATAACTCTTTTGCACACTGCACTGCGTATTGTTCTGGAAGAGTTTGTTTGGAATGTCTAATTCAGACATCGCCATTAAATAGCTCTTTGCAGCATTAAAGCCGATGAAAAGATGTTGGGTTTCGGCTTTAAATTCGTGGGTCTTTTCCAGTTTTGGTTCAGTGTGAATATTTGGTCCACTTGTCGTTGTTCCGTCTGGCCTAAGGCCACACTGGAACGTGCCGATTATATAGTGCTACAGTAGATATATTTTAAGACACTCACATAGTACGTTGGATAGGATATGTTGTATACATTAGTAAGCAAACGGTAGTTTTTGCATGACATATGATCGCCCTTTTTGAAGATGGGGCATATGGAGCTTATAGACCAGTCAGCGGGCATGGATTCTACAAACTTTGCTGATGACCTGGTACATGCGGTTCATCAAAACACTTCCTCCATATTTAAAGAGTTCCAGAGGTATTCCATCCGAACCATCAGAATTGTTATTTTTAAGCTTTTAGGTGGCTGTTTCTACTTCTTCTGTGCTGGGGACTATGACTGGGTCTTCACCGATTGGTCTTTTTTCTCTTTCTTCATTGGATCGCTCAACATTATGCGCATTCTGCAGCTGTTGGAAGTGTTGCTTGAAAACATCAACAAGTCCGTGTGCTTCGGTGACTAGGCTTCCTTCACTGTTTCGAAGTGTCTGTATCGTGGGTCTGGAACCAAACGTTAGGTGTTGTTCTAGGCACGTGACACTTGAAGATCTTGAGCTGAAAAGCTGCGGATGGTTTTTTCTTCCTTTGCGAAGTTTTTTTCTCATTTCTCCTTCGTGTTCGTTACTTTCACATGATGCTCTTGCTTTCCATTGCAGCATCTGCAAACGTGCATTTGCAGTTACTCTTTTCAGTAAAGCGCTGTTCCAATTATACCACGGGTTCTTTTTCGGGTGACTTGGCTAGCAACCTATGATGGTCTCGGCTACATTTTGCAATACTGGTTCCTTAGGGTTTTGACGTCTGTGGCTTTTGGAAGTACGCCGGAGAGTCTCCCACTCAGGCGCTCATTGTAGTCACTAGTATTCTCCGGAATGCTAGGGCAACCGATGATGAATTTCTTTAATATTCGAGCTCTTAACTTTGACACTATCAGAAAGTGATCAGAGTCAACATTTGCTCCTCTAAAGGTGCACAGCCAGCGCTTCGAATCTTTGAAACCACCGTATTACGAGCTGCAACAAAGCCGATTAGTCTTCAAGCTAATCCGATCCTTTCCGATTTCTTAATTGAAGTCCAAGTACGATTTTGACTTCATAATCTGGACAGGCTCCATAGGCTCTATCAAGAAGGTCATAAAAATCTTCCTTCATAGATTTCTGAGCGGTAGGAGCAATATCGTCTTAGGTGTTATTTTTGAGTAAGGTACTTTTGGCATTTTCTGAACACATTCGTTGCGTTCAGGTTGCCTACGAACGGCTTCATACCTTTTCTAAGTACGGCCTGTGTTTGAAATGGATGTGGAAGAAATTTCTGTAGATTCCTTGGATCTTTTTTATTTTTTAAAATTTAGTAACTCTTGAGGGTGGGCTCCATATGAAACAAACAATTTATTAAGAAGAAGAGTATCATTATTTTTCCCACTTAGAGCTGAAATACTTCACTAACTGCTACTCCCCATAGATAAGATTTAAATATAGCAAATGAATCCCTATTTTTCTTGGGATCAATTAATTAAAGCAAGAGAACAAACCCCATTTTCTGGAAAATGAAAATTTAACAAGCCCAGAACCAGACCAAGGAAAACAAAAACAAAAGATAAAAAAGAAACTTTTATTCATATTGTTGCTTGTTACCGATGACAAAGAGGGTTCTAAGAATTGGTGTGCAAGAAGACATCTCCATGCTTAGCTCTCTAATGGCATTATCAGCCTTCTCTGGTGCTATAGGCTTGGGGTGTCCTTTTCTTTATCTCAGTGAACCAACATATTCGTTAGTTCCATTTTCTCGCAAAGAAATGATATCCCTTCATTCATTGACAACCGCGTGTCTCCTGGAGAAAAGACATAAGACAAACCCATTTAAAGATTTTTTTCTGCCGAGATAATAACATAAATGTGTTTTAATAAATTTGATTGTTTCATAAATGCCAGCCTGGGAGTGTTTTTCTTCTTTTCTTTTGGAAAAGAATCATCCTCTTCTTTGGGCTTTGGATATGTAAATGTCCTTTATGTTTTAAGATTTACAAAGAAATATTTTAGGTGAATTATCTCGTATCCTCGTCTTATTGAATTAATTTTAAATACAATAAAATCTTAAAAGAGTTTTATTTTTGTTCTGTTGTTTTTGTGAATGAGTGATTGTAATGGAAGACTCGTATGGAACATGAAATTTAATATTTCTATAAGAGAATAACTCCTCAGACCGTCAGACGTGACTCTTAATTCCGTATGTGACATAGGTAATGAATTTTTAAGGTAGGAAATCTGAAGTTGAAACTCACTCAATCTGTGAGGAACTTTTGCCGTTGAATGAATTTTATATTACCTCTCATGATGACTTTAGATTTCAGAATTTCAATTCAAACTTTTTACGGAAATTATGGAAAGTTAGTTCGAACATTTTAAAGGACTCTTTCCTTTCTCAATTTTTTTTCCATCGATTGAAATACAATTCCTTATGCACTGAGAAGCTCGCGACCTGTTGGAATAGGTGTATAGGTAAATACAAAGAAAATTTGTAAGAAAGTGTCGGTGGATATTAGTAGTTTGAGCATAAATTATTTTACTTTGGACAACAAAAACGTCTGAAGTAAATCACAGGAATAAAAAGACGTCCGATCTATTCTGAAGTATACAATCGAATGAATGCTTCATTTTCTTTCTTCTCTCGTTATCCCACCTTTTTTGTCTTACATTTTTAATTTTTTCATTTTATCTTGGAAGTGTTACCACAGTAGTGAACTTTCAAGCATTACAATCAAAGTGGAAAAAGAGTAGAAATTTACAAGGACAACCTCTTTGAGTTGCTTTGAAAGAGAAGAACAAGGAATTGGAACCGGAGAGCTACGATCTACGAATCAAGACTTAACTTAACTAATCATCTACTACTAGAGTTAGAATCAGGAAATATAATTTTTAACACCCTCTCAAGATTAAAGCAAACAGTATTCAAATTGATTGGCACAAGAAGCGCCTTCAGGTTAGTGCGGGAAGTCCAAAATTTTCAAATTTCTTCAGAAAATCAGTTGTTGATATATCCTTCTGCTGCGACCATCTGAAAACAGCATAATGATAAGAAAACATTTTTCACACTACTTCAGTGAATGGTAACATTTATCATGTGATGAGAAATGTGTTCCTGAATTGTTGGTGTGTTGTATGTTCTCCTGGCTGTTCGTCAAAATTCTCATGTGGTTAGAAAGATGGTTCAAAATTATTGGTGAATGCTCCTTAAATCAATTCAATGCTGCTGTCTTAGATTAAGCGGCAGTAACGAATTGATTGATGGTTCAAATTTGAAGTGCGGGCTTGTTGCAGAACTTTTTGTTTCGAATTGAATAACTCGCGATAAGCATGCATACCGAATTACGCCAATTTTTTTAGACAGTCAGGCGGCTTTTCACGCGATTAACTCGTCCTAATCATCATCTTAATAGTCAAACAATGCCAAAGTGAGTTCGCGAGCATCAACATTGGAGTCAGGGTCACTCTTATCTGGGTCCCGGATCACATTAGCTTTGAGAAAAATTAACGAGCTGACGAGCTAATCAGGCAAAGATCAGCCCTATATACCTCACTCGCGGAGAGTCCTCTTGGTGAATGGTGCTATGAATAATAAATCCCGAATTAATTTGAGACCAGTCAAGCAGGGTCGTTGAAATATGCCCTTGACACTAGTCTGTTGGGGAACACGCAGCTAAGCTGCTGCTGTGTCCTGCGGTGGACAGAATGAGAGCTTAATCATTATCGAAGACTTTCTTCAATGACCAAAAAGAACTCTTTGAAATGAAAATAAGAGATTTGATGTCTTTTTTAAACGTGAAAAAGTGGATCTGAGGCGTAATCCTTACAGGTAAAGCGAGTTTTTATGGTAACAAAATGTTTCAATCAAGCGTTTATTGGGTCACGGAGCTAGACCGCTCCTCCGCCATTTTGTAGTACTAACACAACTGGCACACAAATCACCTTGTCTTGTGTTCAATCACAAGAAGTTCGACGATCAATTCTCACTGATGATTTGAACTGGTGCTGGTATACGTTATCCTTATAGCCATAAAATGTTACGTTTCCTTTATGAGATAGGAATACAGCCCACAAAAGACTATGAATCTATAATTCCGTGCTGTTGTTGTCTGCATTAGCCAATCATTTGGTGAACTTGCTGACGATAGTCCCTCTCTGTAGATGTTCACAGATGAAGAAGAGTTCAGTCCATCTGGATGGTAATCCAGGTTTAAATTGGGCATTAAACGTTAGTCATGATCATGATCAGCCTTTTTTTTAAGTTCTAACCAGGGTCTATGCTATTTTAGCTGACATCCATCGGCTGCGGTAAGGTGATGATATGATCACCTGCCGATTTACCTCGTTTAGAACCACATTTATTTGTCAACAAAGGTTCCCGAGTATGGGGCTATACAATCTTGTAAGGATAGGAGAAAATATTTCAAAGGATATATATAGTAATGTTATACCCCTTTAGTTGGCTTCTCCTTTTGCCAGACTGTTGGTCGGAATTTATTTCGATGCCTTGTGATGTTCCTTGTTATCAAAGGCTGGTGTATCAGGGAATCAAGTTCGGTCCAATAGAAAAAAAACATAAATGTTTCTTAATTCAGAGTTTTGTTTTTTAACTTAATATTTTTGGTTTTCTAAAAAATTGTTGATTGGAGTTCTTCCTGGCGATAGCTTCCTACCTTCAAGGCTCGGAATTTCTGGGGTTTCTTGGATTGATGATGATTTAAAGAAAAGCACGACGTATACGTGCATCTATTAGGGCTTTCCCTAGTGTATCAACGGATCTTTCTCCGGCTTTCAACGATCCTTCGATCGGCTATCGCAACAAGGTTTCCCTTGGATCATCAACTGATTTGAACCGGTTTATCAACGGAGTTTCCTCTGGCTTTCAATGGCGATTAATCGGTGTTTCAACGGACAGCTCCGGGAGTATACTTTGTCCGAATGATCGGTTTCCGTATTTTACAAGGCATGGAGCATTACTACTTCCCAACCTCATTTTGTCGTCAACGATGACGGTTTGCTCCCTTAGAATTCAAATCTTTTTCATATGGGTTTTTATTTTAATTCAGAGTCAGACAAAGATATCAATGCCTTTCAAAAATTTCATATTGAAAAAAAATAGATTTACGTTGTTTTCATCTTTAGTTCTACCGCGGAAATTTATTTGTTTTACTTCTTTGTTGAGTTTAACGCTAAAACAGAATATTGCAGTCGGCCATTTGCTCACATCCCCACAAAATAATTGATATAAAAAGCAACACACCAAAACCTTAATAAAGAATAAAACATTTCGCCCGAAGTACATAATTCAATTACTCTAATTCTTCAGCAAAATTATTGTTCCACTTATTCAATATTTTAATAAGCCCTGCTGCTTGGCGCTGCTGCAGGGCAGGCAGGCAAGTCGTTTCCTCGTTCAGAAGTTAATGAAAAAGTTAAAATATTTAATAACACAAGAGTACTTAAGGCACTTCACATTTTCTTTTCTTTTTTGCTTAATTAATTAAAGCCCTTTGGCTTCGTAGAAATAATTTTGTTTGTATTAAAATTTTAATGGAACGAAAACTGTTTTTTCTGCCAAATCCTTTTACCTATCCCTGCTCGATAAGGCACAGAGTAGACTTCGTTGAACTTAATTAACCTCACATGAAGAGCTGCTCCACAGAGGAAGATAAGAAATTTGTGTTAAAATTTTTCCAGGGAATAAATTTTCATCTTGTCTTTATGCCAAAACATAAAATCATTTGCTTCCCAGAAAAAGGGTACAAAAATGTCAATTCATTTTTTGTTTGTGTGTTATGGAATGCAAAATTAAAATGCTGCTAGAACGGGTGTCAAATTGTTCATTTTATCAAACTGAGAAAATTGTATTTGCAGGAATCTTGTAAAATACTTTTTTTGCTTTGAGGAAAGGGGATTCTCGGAATTGTATTGACGTTTTTGAATCCGGATTTAAAAGGAAACGTTTTCTTCTGCGTTGTCATTCCAAAAAGGAAATAAATTCACCGTGTGAACTGTTACTCCACAAAAAATGAATATGAAAACAATAATGAAAAAAAAATTGGGTGCGCACTTCAAGATAGTAGGGGAAACTGGGGCACATTTGACAATTAATTTTAAAGAGCCTGTATTTTTGTATTCGGTTGATGGATTTCAATCTTTTTTTTATTCAATACGTTGAATGTTTGAGATAGAACTGGCATGCCGATATTCCGTTTTTAACATTTACATATTTTTTTAAAATTAATTTTGTAAAAAAAGTCATTTTGTCAAAATTGCCCCGAACACGGGGCACCCTTGACTTTGTACTGGGGAGCATTTGACAATCACCAGTTTAAGCTCAATAAGTCTCACCAAATGTGGTCTTTTTGATGTTTAGATGGAAAGAAAAGTCAAACTTAGGGCTGAATGAATTTTGTTCATAAATTTGTCGAAGATTCTGAAAGAAGTTATCAACTGCTAATTTGAAAAGCCGTTGAGCATGGCTAAGCTCATATTTTCGGGCTTTCTTAGGGAGAGATTTGGATTTCGTTTTAAAAATCCGTAAAGCCAATCGTATGCAGCTTTTTTTGAAACTTCCCAACTTGGTGAATGTTATTGGCCTTGGCAAAGTCATAAACAAATTTTTTAAAAGTTTCTATTGATGAACCATAAGCATAGAAAGAACACAAATGTACCCCTAACACAAGTCAAATCTGCCCCATTTGAAAAGTCAAATGTGCCCCAAAGGTTGTTTACAGCTTTTTTTTAATTTTTTAAAATTAATGTTAAACTTTCACGATATTTACTTCAATTTATAAATTTTAAAGGGAAAGCACTATCAAAATAATGTTTCACAATAAAAATACACTTTCACAAAACTCACAAAATGCTTACGTACCGTTGGTGGAAAATTACATCAAGTATCTGGAAATCACAAAAACGCGTATTGCTCGTAGAAAAGTTGAAGCAAGACTGTCACAGTCTACTACATTGTTTTTTAAATCAAATAAGGCGCCTTTTTCAATCCCAATTTTTCTTCTTAAAGGCTACGTTCACACTTAAAATCGCAAAGTCAAATGTGCCCCAACGTCAATATACCCCAGTTTACCCTACATATTTAAATTTAAAGAAATGTCCACAATATCGTAATATTCTGTTGTTATGGGTGCTTTGCGATGAAAGACCAACACTCCAAGAAAGAAGGGTGCCAAGAAATTATATCTTGCAAAAAATATTTCGCTTTTCCATTTGATTTCTGCGAAAGGTATGATGTTAAAATCACTTTCACTCCCATAGTTTGCATCAAGACACTTAAGAAAACGTACGGCGGGTTATACAGGGTGTCCGGTAATTCGGTCTACTATACTTTGCTATATTGTGATTTATGATCATATTCTATGAAAAAAATATTTACCTAGGGCCGTCCATAAACTAAATCACGCTGAATTTAGCTGTTTTGACCCCCTCCCTCCCCCGGTGTCACGCTTTGTCACATTTGCTGTAACCCTCCTAAAATATTACGTCACAAAACAAAGACCCCCCCCCCCCCCCCTTTAACCAAAAAAATTTAATTGATAGAACACAAATTTCAAAACATAAAATATGTAAGCTCTCTCGGTCCAGTGTCTCCAACTAAATGGGTTGACCATATTCCTTAATTGTGGAGTTAAAGCGAGAGCCGTTAAATATGTATTGTAATATGATTGCAAATGAGTGGTATAAAACAAGCCACGTTTGATGATGTAGGTTGAAGAATTGAATATCCTCTCAAATAATGTCGCGTTCTCTGGAATGTAAGTAAGTCTTCGGAATCAGCTGCAAATTGATGAAGCTTCCATGCGTTCACCACCGTTGAACTAAGCATCGACGTAAATAGCGGCCACCACCATTTCTAACCTTTAATTTTAATTTTGTAAGCATTGACTGTTGATTGGTCGTGTAAAGAAACGCCACCCATTCCCTGATTGTAATCTGCAATAAGATTAGGTTGCTGAAAAAACGCCTCTTTTTTCTTCTGATGATCAACGTTTGACATAATTCTGAATAGAGCCTCTGATGTGTAAATCTTAATATTAAGTGGCCATTAAATAAATACAAATACAAATACAAATACAAAATGTGCTGGGTTTCACGCGACCACAAAAACGAAACCTCTATTTTGATGAAAAATGCAGGCAGGTACATGCAGCCAAGCAAGAAGCATATAAAGCAGCGCTGCACAGGAGGACGAGATCAGCTCGGGAGCTCTACGAGCAGAAGAAAAAGGAAGGACCACTTCTGCAGACTGTACAACGGCGATGACGAATCAAATTCCGCTGTCAGGCAGAATGAACCATTCTATATCTAAGCTTAAAAAAAACAAAGCCGCGTGAGCTGACGCGACGGCATCACTGCCGAAAGCTGAACTCTTCAAAGCAGCCGGCGGAGATGACTTGGCAAGGAGCATGCACCAACTCATCTGCAGAATATGGTCAGAAGAGAGCATGCCCGATGAATGGAATCTCAGTATTGTTTGCCCGATCCTGAAGGAAGGAGACCCTCTAAACTGCACCAACTACAAAGGCATCAGCCTCCTAATCATCGCCTATTATATCGTTTCTGCATTACTATGTGAACGAATGAAACCTGATAGGTCCATATTAGTGTGGCTTTAGACCAGGAAAGTCCACCATCGACCAAATATTCACATTACGGCAGATCCTGGAAAAAAACTCAAGAAATCCAAATCGACACCTACCATCTTTTTATTGATTTCAAGGCCGCGTATGACAGCATCTATAGAGAAGAACTGTATAAGGCCATGTCCAGTTTTGAGATCCCTAAAAAACTCATTCGTCTGAGCAGGATGACAAAGGAGAACTCACGCTGCTCCATTAAAGTCGGTAATGAACGCCTTCGATGTCAAAAAAGGCCTTAGGCAAGGTGATCCACTGTCATGCGACTTCTTTAACACCATACTGGAACGAATAGTGCAGAACTCCCGCGCCAAAATTAGAGGCACTATTCAGAGAAAAACGCAATCGCAAGTAGTGTGGAGCAACGAAAAATACTTCGAATATAATACTTTGACAATAATGAATGAAGAATCACTTACCTTAAACAGAGTTAAAATTGAGCTGATATCTTCGGGTTGCCAGATATTCAATTTTAAACGGTGTTCAATTTTTCTTCCCCGAGCGAAATTTTGACTTTGAGGTCAATTGCGTCTATTTATTTTGGTAGACGCACAAACTAAATTGCCTTGACCCGCCCTTACTTGATTGCCTCCCTCGCTAGGGCAATTCCCTCTCCTTCTTCCTTTTTCTTACTCTTCCCAAGAATAATGTGCCAATCAGTTTAAAATCCAAGTTTTTTTGATAAAATTCGTCATCGATGTATTATAAAATCTGGATTTTCACAGCCAAATTAATAAACATAGACTACCGAAGGACTAACTCTTAGTCTGCGGACTAGTGGAAAATGCTATTAATAAAATAAAATTTCTCTTAAGTGACGTTTACTAACTTAGTCCAGCTTGAGAGGTGGATTAGCAAAGGACTAAGCAAGAAATATGTCAATTGTGAAAGAAAAAAAAAATAATTATAAATTTCTGTGTCAAAATAAATTGTCTATGTTTGTGAATCATTTTCTGTACTATTTTGTGGATTTCTCTGGCTTTTAGGTTATTATTTGGAAATATGGAAGCATTTTTGAAAACCTTGAGGGTATATAACCAAAACCGGCCAAAAATGATAGTTCTACACCAGTGTTTCTGACATGTATTTGAAATCAAGCACAATTCCAGATCAAAAATAAACAAACCATGGAAAGGGTCCTTAGCTATAAATCAAGGCAAATTTTATTCTGTACAAGGTTTATCTGTGGACTGTGGCTTCACATAGTACATATATACATTTGTTTTGATGAACCCATCCTATCAGTTGTTAGTTTGTTTTTTTGTTTTGTTACAAATGAATCATACGTTGTATATTTATTTGTATTGAACGAAAAAGACAAACGAATGCATCTGCCAGAGTGATTCCATCCATTCCAAGTAATGAGCATGTGAAAAAACCTACAATACAAAAAATCTGAGCTTTAAGGGCTCGGAAAGTGTTAAGACCTTACTAAGGGGCGAGATCTAAGGAGTTGAGCATAATGTTAAAAATCGTAACAATTTGGTAGCTAGGGGATGCTTTTGTCGAATTCATTTCAATCATTTTCCGTCGATTGCAGCCGCTTAGAAGTTTTGGATATTTAGGAAATTAAATCAGTAGCGACTTTTTTTTTTGTGAATGTTAACCTTCTGCTCGTGTTTGTGGAGATCGAACTGTTTTCCTTGTCAGCTACCTCTTTCTGTAGCTCTGAAGGGTCTTCCAGGTTCAATATTTTTTGAACTGTTTTTTTTTCTTTTTCTTTTTTAATTTTCAAATTTCCTGTCAAATATGAACAAAAACGAAAATTCCCAAAGGGGAATTTTTGGTAAACGTCACTTTACTATTCTGGGATCAAATTATTTTTATTAATGAGAAATTTTAGGCCATGGACTAACGCTTAGTCTATGGACCAGTTAGACTGTGGATTAAAAGTGGACTAGGCGTTTTTTATTAATATGGCTGTCAATATCTCATTTTTCTCCTCTAAATTTTTCTGCAACATCAACACTCAACAGATCTGTTTGTCTGTTAGGACGAATCTACACACGATATAATTTTCAGCTACACCAAATCTACCACCAAGTTGATAATGTTATGGCAAAAGTTAAGCTCTGTAGCCTCAGGTAAGTTGGACACCGTATGAGCGAAGAAGAACCGCCCGGTCCCGATATTCATATTGCTGTGCAGTTCATGAGAGGAAACATCGCTTCATACTAAATATTATCCTAGAATACGATGGCTTAGACGAGGATGCAGGATGCCTCGGGGTGCGAACCTAGATGGCGTAGACAACCAACTTTGTACACCACTCGGGCTCGGGTTCTATAAATTTGAAACTTTGCTTGTTTGTATGATTTAGAAAGTTTGTCTGCGTGTCATGCTACTGCGTTGGCCTGTGTGTGAGAGTGTAAAATAGTCTACTGGCTGAATGTTTTTAGCATCAGCACTTGAAATTTTGTATGGATAAATGTTTTTGCAAAACTTGTGAATGTTTATGTTTTTAATATTCATAGGTTGCAATCCTGACACTTTAATCAGGATAATCTTTAAAACACAAGATAGATAGGACCTTTCAGCATTTACCTAAAGAAAGCAACAAAGTTTGGACATCGTACCTACTACATCTAAATGTTCAACCTTTATGTTTATAGATGCCACTTGTATTTAAGTTAAATCTAGCTTGAGGACAAAACACGATGAAATTTAATAAAATAATTGTATGAACATAAATTTACGTGTACTTGAGTATGATAACTATTCAATTCAGTAAATTAAATGTGGCATAATTATCCCATTGTTATGGAAATACACGTCCTTTACTCTGGAAATCATTTCACAAGGACCAAGACCAACAAATGGATTATATTACTTGAAACGCAAGGCTCTCACAAATTCACAAATTAAATGGATCCCTGAAACATCCATACTAACAAGAATCGATTCCTAATGGTAATGGAGATTAACCTCAAGATGAAGTCCAGTGCAATAGTTATAATTAAATTATTGAATTAAAATAATAAATGGACTTTCGACTTCAAATTCAGTAAATATAATGAATTGAGGAAATGTGCAATCTCTTAACTTTATCTGACGCTGAAAACCAATTTCGGAATTTATTGAAATCCAAACATGGTAAATGCCTTTATACTACATCCTGATAGTGAAATTAACTCAATTTCAACAATTTGATAGATTTTCTGAGACTTGTTAGTTTTCATTACTGTGAGAATTGCAATATTGAAATTTGACAACAATATTTTATGTACAAGTACAATTGTTAGAAAAGCTTTTCCTTAAGTCTGACTCGAAAGTTAGACTTAAGAAGAAAACCTCTTCTTTTTGTACTATAAGAGTGGTTTTATATAGCGCTTACGAAATTTATTCGAAACACATGTTTTCACCTCATTGGAATCCCTTTGAATTTGAATTGAAACGAACCCAGAAAATCACATCAGACGACACATTCCAAAAACTATTCATCTTCTTTCAATCAAATCGAATCTCGAAAGTGTAATCCAATTTAATCCTTCTAAATGAATAAGTTAATTAAAGAGTTTAACTTTTTTTGTCTCCTGTCACGAAACTTGGATGCGCATGCAGAACAAGAAGCAAAAGTTTTACTTTGGAATAAAGTTTGAATTCGAATCAAAGAAGTCAGTGCTGTTTGTTGTTTATTTTGAAACTGTTTACCGCAAACTTGTTTATCCCTTTTGAGCTGTCAGTGGGTGAATCTTTTGTGCTGTGGACCTGTGGTGTTTTCTAAGATTTCCCTGAATTATGACATTATTGATTTAATTTGAAGTTTGACTAAGAAAAATATTTTCTATGAATTTCCGAACAACACAGTAGTTTGCTGAAATCATTTATTATTGCGAAATTTCATATAGTCAAGTAAAATGAGGACTTGATACAAACAGGTTAATAAAAAAAAAGTCTTTGTTCTGTCCAGGGTAAGAATCCGTCCACGCTGTTAAAGATCTTCTTTTCTTTGTCAATTCACATTGCTGAATAAATGTTTACAGTGCGAGTGCACTCATTACTTCTGTGCTCCCTCGATCTGCTATTCCTTCAGTCCAGGTTAACATATACGACATTCCTGCATCTGTAGTTATGGCATGTATTCCTAAATTATAAAACCACATCTATCTCATATAAAATGCTTTTGACGTTGTGAGTTGAGGCAAGGGCATGGTTTGTTGCACGTCGAAAGTAATATAAAGAACATTTGAATCAGATCGAGCTTTTTCGCGATGAAGCTGATTTTCAAGTGCTGACGTATATAGCTAATTCGATGCTTTGACGAGTTTTTACCAGCATCACATATGCTGCAAGTATCACTTCTTGGATGACGGAAAGACAGATTGAATTTTGAATTAAAAATGGTTCTGTAGTAAGAATCGCTTATTAAAAATTCTGCTGTTTTGTCTTCTTGAGTACGTTTTTTAATGTAGAGCTTATACATTTTGGAAATATTTTAAGCAATGGTAAAAGGTAAGGTTTATGCGGGCTTTTGTTTCGTGAGTAGTGGAATTCTTCAGCTGGGAATTAGTTTATGTGTTAATATACAAACGCTTCCACTTCACTTGGAGTTTTATTCATTCATTGCATTCTTTTGACCACCTTTTTGCTGTCGTATACCTACTCCTTGCCCTGTTCTCTCAACATAGCGTTTACTCGTCGTTTCCATATCTCCGAAATATTTTATCGTTTGTTCGTCTTTTTTGGTGATTTAACACTGCGCTAAGCCTTTCTATCCCGAATTGCTATTGGATTTAAAATTTCTTCATTTTCATTGATTGAAATCACGTTTTGTGATGTAGAAGCTGTTGCTGAAACTTCTTCTGGGGGTGATATTGAACCTAAATTGTGAAGAAGGTTGTCTTTGTTCTGTTTGGGTGTGACACCGCCTTTATCGCTGTCAGAAAAATCATCAGGTATATATTCTTCTGTATCACTCACAGAAAAAGCCAACTCGCTGTCACTCTCTTCTAGAACACCAAGTCCAATAGCTAAACAAAAAACGTAGGCTTATTCATAAATATGTTGTCACAAATGATTTGGTAACTTTTTTTTTACAAAAAGCAGCACCTTCCTTAGATTCACTTTCTATTAGGTTAACTACATTATATCATTATTTGTTAAGGAAACTAAGAATAACTTACCGCTTACGGGACTGTGCACACTCTCCAGGTAGGTGTTAATTTCGTTGTTGTAATTCGGTGACATCACACCGCTGTCAAGCTATCGCTTGCCCACAATCACTTTCTCCACTCTATTAATTAGCTTAAACTATAAAGGTGCATGTATGCATACAACTTACATATATATATCGCTATCGCTATCGCTTGCCCACAATCACTTTTTCCACTCTATTAACTAGCTTAAACTATAAAGGTGCATGTATGCATAAAACTTACATATATATATTCTAAGAACTACCATGTGTTTCTTTTGTGTTTCTGTTTTCCAGGTTTTCGTTTCGGATTCTTCCTCCCCGTTCCTCTTCCCTATCCTTACACCCACGCTCTCGGTTTAGTCGCCCGATTTTGCCAAACTCCGCGAACCGACGAAATCTGAAGGCTGGAAGAGAACTTGCAGACAACGTCGGTCGTATGCCGAGTAGGTGTACTCTCTTCCCCTTTTTTTTGCCGTTACTTAGCCCTTTCACTCGATGATCTCTAAAAGCGAGAAATCCACTGGAGTCAGTTTTTTTAGGGGGATTCGCTACAGCCCTCCTGGCTCTCCAGGTGTCCTCTTTCGGAACTCGTTGTGCACGTGGTGCGAAACGTCAAATACGATGGATTCCTTGGTAGGATCAGACAAATGGAATGATTCTAGGTAAAAGCGTGGTGTCGTCTGTTCGCCTTTCCCCCACGAAATTTGTGGAAAATCGGGCAAAAACTCTACTCGATTTGATATTCGTTTTACAAGAGAAAAAAAGGACTCAATTATCGCTCTACGCGAGCTTAACTTTTTGGCGGTCCAGATGAAAATGTACCAAGTTGAACTCACCTAAATTTAGGTTATCAACGCTGTTTCCTGTCCGAAACCAGCCAAGTTCGAAATTTGGAATATTCGACGACTCGATAACTCCCTAGAAGATGTATACTGTAGGGTGTCTCAACTACGTTTTGACTAAAAAAATGTATAGCTTTGGTCTTACTCTTCTCTGCTAACACAATCATGGCGCTGATTGGAGCCAAGGCGAAGTTGAAGGAAGCAAATCCTTCCCCATTAATTTACGTTTACGCCGTAGTGACCTTTCCTTATATAAAGGAAATTCGTAACATAGCATTAGGGGGTACATAGGTATTTAACTCCTTCATCCAGATAAAAATGTTTATATTTGTATTTTGTAGTGCATAAAGGAGTTAAGTGCCTTTGACTCCTTTTTCCACGATTAACTTGCACATTATGTGCTGCATTAACCTCCTTTACACAAAGACGCCAGTGACATAGAAAATTTAAGTTTCGTTTAGCCCCTTCATTGAAAAAAAAAAAAACAGAAAAAGCCACCATACATTTTCTCAAAGGCGCTTTTACGATATTTTTTTGAAACATCCTCGTACTTTTTTTTCGGAACACTGGTGTTTTTAATGTAAAAAAAAAAATACAACTTTTTTCAAAATTCTGTAAATTTAAATTTAAGACGTATATTAACATGTTCTTGAATATTGCATACCCATATTAATTTTAGGAAATTTTTGAAAAATTTTATGTATAAAAAATTAATTTAAAAAAAAACGGTCCAAGATTTTTTTTTTTTTTGTAAATTTGAAAAATTAACAATTTCTTTTTTGTTCTTGAGTTTCATAATTCAATTCAAATTTTTATTTATGAATTTTAATTACATACATGTTTTAATTTTTTAATGTTTTTTTGTGTGTTAAGTTTTCGAACACAGGAGCAAGTTTAAGCAGCGCATGCGCAGTACTTACGCCGCCGTCTGGGTTTTCTAACGCAAGCGCGTCATCTTCATCGGCCATTCCATTGTCATTGGTGACAGCTTCATTATTTTCCTCTAATTCCCTCTTCTTATTCTTTTTGCCGTCAGTAACATCACTATCCACTGGTGTCTGCGTGGCAGCTCTTGTATCAATTCGGAATTCACTGGATTCTACATCCATAGAAAAAAAATTTAATCTGCACATGTTTGTATGTTTTCTCGACTTGTTCTTGGGCCCGGCTCGACCAATTAAGAAACTACAATCTTAAAACAGACAAAGTGATCGAACGTGTTTTCAGGTGTCTATGAAAAAAAAAAAAAAATTTGACAAACGAATTTGAGTTTTTGTATATTGTTCAGATTTGTTCATATTTTGTAGTATAGTGAGAAAAGTATTATTTTTTTTTAACATTTGCACCATATGAATTGAAAAGCATACATTTCATTTTTCGAAAGACTTCTACCGTTATTCCTCTTTCGTTTAGCAAAAAAAAAAGAAAAATGGGGCAACCAGTTGGGCCGGTTAGTAGACGTAGCCTTATATATATAAAAGAATAAATGAAATACAATGATATAAGATTATTAGCCGATATTTCATTCATCGAAAAAATCTACAAATAACGAACTGGCAAATATAAACTTATATGAGTATTAATCGGTCGAATAAATAAGAGCGTTATTCGTCAGATAAAATCTATCTGACGGTTGAAATCCAATATTTTTGTATCTATCCAATAAACACTATCTGTTTGATTTGCGCCTCTGGTGTTGACGGTGGTTCTTCTCAAGAACGAAGTTAGAGAAATCACATGACAGTGCATCGCCTTGTCTGAATCATTTTTGGCATCGAAAGATTCCGTAAGCTCGTTGCCAACCTTGATAGTGCAGCGTGAGTTCTCCATCGTCATTTTGCACAAGCGAACGAGCTTGGCAGCGATGCCAAAATAAGACATAGCTTTATACAGTTCGTCTCTGTAGATACTTAAAATCGATGAAAAGGTGGTTGGTATCGATTTGAAGTTTATAAGTTTTTTCCAGGATCTGCCACAAAGTGAAAATTTGGTTGATGGTTGACTTTCCTGGTCTGACGCCACATTGATAAGGACCAATCAGATTGTTGACGTAAGTCTTCAGACGTTAACACATTACGGCAGAGAGGATCTTGTAAGCGATGTTATGTAGGCTGATTCCTCTGTAGTTGGCGCAGTTAGAGGATCTCCCTTCTTCAAAATCGGGCAAAAAATGCTCAGGTTCCATTCATCGTGCATCCATTCTTCCGACTATATATCTCACAGATGATCTGGTGCATGCTCCTATCTATATATTTCTGCGATAATTATGAGACCGTGAAGACGTTGGAGATCATCAATCAGCAGCAAGTTTCTGCAGAAATAGCAAGCTATGTACAAAAATGGATTATATTCCCACATACTGTAGGAGCAATACAAGAAGAAAGGTTATGGAGCAGGAAGTATGAGTTTCCTTATGCAATTGGTGCTCTCATTGCACTCATGTCCGAATAAGGAAACCTTTGACCTATCATGAGGAGTACATTAAAAGTAAAGGATACTAATCCATTAATGTTCAAGCTTCATGTAATGCGGAAGAAAAGTTTACAAGTGTTAAAGTTTGCTTGCCAGGATCTTTACACGACTCCCGTATTTTGAAAACCTCTTTCTCATAAAGTCACATGAATAATAATAACTTCCGATTTACTATTTATATAATGCATCATTTTCACTTTCAGACGACATTTTTTTTTCACGCACTAAAGTATAATCAAAAGCCACGAAAAGAGCTTTGAGATCGATCTCAATTTCAACGAGTAATAGCTGTTGAGCTTGAACTCGTTTTTTTGCATACAAAACTGAGTCAGAGTTCCGCCCTGCTCAATCGCTCTCACAGGTGAGTTCAAGCTCGTCAGCTCAGACTCTGAGCTCTTGCTCATCTTTTAGAATATGACCCTATATCTTATAGGTATTCCATGTTGTCATTGCTGCCCTGCACCATTCATACATCAAAATAACCTTAAGCAACACCCTTGACGGTACAAGCTTCTGATATGAAATTCTAGAATGTGTTTTTCTGAGGAAAAATTTGCGAATTTCACTTGTTAAGTTATGTACCTACTTACTTATTTGTCTTAATTGCTTTAAAGGCAAAGTTTGCTATAAGAGGACAGAGAATTTCCAAAAAAGAAAACATTTTGTTTCGTTATTATGGATGGAAGGACTCCTGATGAAGTCGTTTTCCTTCTCCCATCATAAGATTTAATTGCCTTGCTTCCAAGAATTGAATTGTTGGCAAGTGATTACTGGAAACATTGTCGAACTCTACAATGCACCAGATGGATTTCAGTCTTCAACCCTTTCCACACACACGTTAAGTAGAGTTATGGCAGAACTTTTGCCAATTGTTAACATATTATTATCCCACTTACCCACCGGCATCGATTTGGAGCAACCCTAATGAAAACTTTCTACCCGTCGTAAGAGCCAGCTCCAGGGCAATAATAATATTTCTGAAACCTTCATACTTCACTACGGAATTCTATCGATAAAAAAATGTCAATGTCAAATGACTGATAGCAATAAAGGAAATTGAACATTAAGACACCAACAGCAGGCACCTGGAACGCCATATAAAATTTTGTGATATTCCAATAAATTTAAAATTCTGTCACTCTTCGGGCTTTTGCGGCCTTATGAAGTAATGATTATGTTGAATAGAATAGTGGCCGAAACTTCCGGGCTTATAAGGCATCATATATTGTTCTGAATACATTTCAGCAAGTCCTTGCAACCCTGTCGACTAGCCTCTGTTGTTATTATTTGACTTCTTGGCTGTTTGTAGATTGTGACGCACTTCAAACGCTATATTGACTTACCTCCCCAATCGGAAGCTCCATTGATTGGCAAGGTGTGTTTGTTTGCTTAGCTGATTTTTGGCTAATATTTGAACAAAGATTCACAACAGCTTTTCCGATTTGTACAAATAGAAGAATTGAAAATAGAAAAACCAAAATGTCAACAACTTCATAAAAGGCTGGAAAGCTGCTAATTGAACGCAAAGCTTACCCAAGTTATGGTAAGGTAGGATGAAGTGACTCAGCAGGCCAGTGACTGATAGTTTCGATAACAATAAGTGGCTTTTGCTATCGCCAAATTTATTGCACGCAATATTCAAATATTGCGTGTTAATTTGATGGTATTCGATAACAGCAGATAAAAGAATTAATCGGTTAAGTGCGATTGTAATTTTCGTTGCCGGTGTAGTAAATTTTAGTGTTAACAGTTTATTGTTTTATTTTTCCGAGCACGCACAATAAATTACAATAATTGATAAATAAATTGATGAAAGCAAAGGAATCAAAGGCGACTTTACTTATGTACTTCCAAAGCTAGCTGCATATTTGCATAATTTATTGCAGCTACAATCCGAGTGTTGCATACCTAAGGCTGGGTTGCAAAAGTCGATACAATTGTACTTTTTTCGATACACTCGTCGCTCCTTAAGTACACAAATACACTTTTACTAAATTCAATACAATAATGCACTTCAAGTCTTTCACTTGTTGATGCAGGAATTCTGCTAAATCAAATATTTTTACCAAAATCCATATCACCAAGCATCCTTTTTCTAACGGCACTCATTTGTTGCAAGTCAATAAAATTGGCAACACATGAATGAGGTTAAGTTACGACGACGAAACATGTAAGCCGTAGACATCATCTGTCTTATCCGTTTTCACCCTCATTTGTTTTCATTCCGTTATCCATTTACCGTTTTTAATTCTTCATTCAGCTTTTTGATGTTTTGAAAACAACATAGAGAGTTAGGTGCATCTCCTACTAAATGTAGGTTATCGGAACGTCTCGAAAAAATTACTAAGGCGATCATCATGAAACTTTGTACACATATTCTTGGAGGTATTAGAAGTAACATAAGATACGTTTTATTCTGATAAAATGTACGATTCCCGTGGGACAGATTTAACCTAATTTTTCATAGAACAAAGGATTGACACATAAGGCTTCTTTTTATACCGGTTATCGCGGATAATATCCCGGGCAAAGCTATGTGCCATAAATTAAAATCACCAGCACCATTTTCGTCACCAAGTCCACCCAATTATTGGCATACGCAGACGACATTGAAAACTTTGGAAGGAACCCACAACCTGAACAATCTTCATTTATTCAGAGCGAACAGGCGTCAAAAAACTTTGGGGTGCATATAAATGAGGGAAAAACTAAGTTTATGGTGGCGCGCGCCGACTGCTGAAAACGTTGGTAAAATAGAAGAACAATTATTTAGGTGGAGGAGCACGAATTCGAAGAAGTGCGATCCTTCAATTACCTTGGGTCAGCAGTAGCAGCCGATAACAATATGGAAACAAACAAATTTGTGGGCGGCTTCTCAAATCCAACAAAATCTACTTTAGTCTTTCAAGGCTCTTTAAATCCAAAAATGTTGCCATTACTACGAAATTGCTTCTGTATAAGACGAAAGTCTTACCAGTATTCACTTAGGGATCCGAGACCTGAGTGCTTAGCCAAAGGTACTCTAAGCTCTTAGCTGCGTTCGAGAGAAAAGTCTGACTTAGAATAGTTGGCCCCGCTTGTGAGGAAAGACGATATAACCACGAGCTGTATTAAATCTACCACTAAGTAGACCTGATGTCAAGAATTAAGATTGGTAGACTCCGATGGGTTGGACACCTAGCTCGTGTAAGCGAAGTGGAAACGGCCCGGAATTGCAGTACAATTCAAAGTAGGATTCAGCGTGGCAGACCAAGTTTGCGCTGAAAGGATGGTGTAGATCAGGACGCCCAAAGTTTGGAGATGCAGAACTGGATGGCATCGGCCAACAATCGGGAGACATGGAAGAACTTGTTCTAGGAGGCCCGGATCGGATCCCGGTTGTGGCGCAGTTGAAGGGAAAAACTTCATTGGCCAGGTCGACGATGATGTTGATGATAAATAACGAGCGAGACGGCGCTCTCAGGGTCATATATAAATGTGAAAATCTGTACCGGGTCGGAACATCTCGCCTAAACCACACTGCCGAATAACGCGAAAATGTACACAGTTCTTTATTTTGTTTCACAACAAATGTCGACTTTAAATTGCGAGTGAGACGAGGTTCAGAGAGTCGGCTAGTTACATATATGTTTTAAAATTGTTTTTGTTTATTTATTTCTCAATAAAACTTAACAAATCAAAAAGTACGAATCGATACACTTCTTATTTTCATTTTGATACAATGCTGAAAGACGATTTTTCATCCCTGACCTAAGGCTAAAAACACACCGAAGCGGACAGACGAACTTTTTGTCTTTCGACAAAATGTCGCGGACACAAGTCCATTGCTCTTACGAGGCAACACACACCGAACAAGACACGACACGACAAAAAGTCGTGTCCGTCCGTCGGTTGCAGTAAATACATGGGGTTGTATAGGAGCAAACCACACCAAAGAAGACAAAATGTCCCGGACAAAATGTCGAAGCCTGAAAGTACACACCGTCTTATGAAGAACCACACACCAAAGCGAACAAGACAAACAAACAGATTTCGACAAACGGACATGTCGGTTGCTCATAGTTGGATTTTTATTTTATTGCGATATTTTTTATTGTATTTTGTTCAATTTGGTATGGATGTGTTGTAATGGTAAAAAGAATTAAGAAAAAGAAGAATTAAGAAAAACGTAGAGATTTCTTTTGTGTGGATGTTTGTGTGGATGTTTTCTTTGTTTGTCCGCTGGCAAAACACACCGAGTGCGACAACGACAAAATGTTTTGTCCGTGTCGTCCTCGGTGTGGGGTGGATTACGACACGACATTTTGTCTTGCGACAAGCAAACGTTTTGTCCGCTTCGGTTTGTGGTTGGCCTAACGTGACCATTTGTTTTTTTATTCATAGCGGAACATCCATGTCCGTCGACAGGAGGGGGGGTGTTTCCTTTGATCCCGGATTTTCGGCGATGACTTAAATATACAACAAGAGACAGAAAATGTTCTGCGATGTTTTAAAAAATCGATAAAGAATGGAGCCAAAAAAAACGAAAAGGATGTTCCACTAGCAGAATTGTCAATAATTAAAGCAATTCTCGGGTTGTTCTTAACTACCGCTTTTTTCCTCCCGAACTTTCCACTGGGGTTGTGAAAAACAAACATTTTTTAAGTCGTTTAGTAATATTATAATAAATTCAGTGCGGAAGCCTTCAACAATGAAAACTCCTAAGAAAAAACGCTCTTGCTTTCACAGTTTCTCTGATACGCGATGGTCTGCAAGAGCTAACGCCATCAAAACTTTCGTCAAACAACTTTCTGGACCACAAAAGCACTTGATAAATTGAAAGAATTAAAGCGGAGACTCTCCGGGTTCCGGGACGTCAAAGGTGTTCAAAGATACTTGAATTCGAATTCGAATGTGTGATGTCGTCGATTTGGTTCTAAATTTTGAGTATACTATCAATGAGAAACACATCATCCTTAAAGAAAGATCAGGTACCCTACACGTTGAAATTGACAATCTGAAGGCTCTCCTTTCAGATTTATAGTTCAAACGACATTGATGGGGGATGAAAAATTACTAAAACTTTGCCAACAATTAGCAATGTAATGGAGACGCAAGCCCAGAAATCTACATTATTTCTGAAGAAGAAATATTCAAAACTAACAACTTCCTCACTCTTATCGATTCCGTCATTGCAAAAATGACGAAAAGATTCAAACAGTACAAAATATGAACGAAGTGTTTTCTTTTTTTTTATTGAAGTTAAACTATTTGAATGAAGATACTCGGCCCAATCGAGGTAACCGTGCTTCGGAGCGGAATTTTCTACGTTTTCCTCCGAATTTTGTTTCGAGGTAGTTCTCCGTCACCGATTCGGAGAAAATCGGAGAAAATTCCGCTCCGACGGTTACCTTGATTTGACCGATTGTCCAGACGTCTGCCGGAGAATTTACTAATTGAAAGATGAAATCATCATGTATATGATTTTGAAGAGAAACTTCCTCCATTTAGATTGCTCAACGCTGTGCAGTGTGCAGTGTGCACTCAAAAAAACCTGCAAAACGTTTTTTTTTTTCTAATTTCCGCGTTACATTGGCGAGTTTTTGTACTATTCCTGGTCAGTGTCGTTACTGAAGAAGGGTATTTCAGTGTTTTGTGGTGATTAAAAACTTCCAAAAATCTTTTCTACACAAGAGGGTCTAATTGGTCTGGCGACTTTATATGCTTGGAGTCAGACTTGGCAAGGGAGTTATCGGTTCATTGTGAGTGATGTTTTTATCGCATTTTCTATGCGTGTGTGAAATTATGAAAAACGGGACAGTTTTGCATCCCGAGATCTATTGCTGGGA
The DNA here is from genome assembly GCA_943590905.1 of Sphaerophoria taeniata. Classification (NCBI taxonomy): domain Eukaryota; kingdom Metazoa; phylum Arthropoda; class Insecta; order Diptera; family Syrphidae; genus Sphaerophoria; species Sphaerophoria taeniata. The sequence continues at coordinate 202,947,716 of OX016540.1, forward strand.
CACCGGGCACGGGGACGGGTTACCGAAAAAGGGACGGTCCCGATTAAAACGGGAAGTATGGTCACGTTATGCATACCCATTATCTCACATTAGGGGCACTTGTAAGGAAACAAAAAATCCGTTTCGTGTAAGCGAATGCCTTTTTTGAATTTGATTTGTTTTGCTTTGGGTTATAAACCCAAACAAAAAATTTAATTTACGACACCTCGTCCAAAATCATAGTTATAGTCGGCCAGGCGATGGAACTTCTGCCTCCAACTACGTCACATTCGGAATCCGATGCAGGTTGTCTTTAACAAGTAGCCCAATTCCAAGTAGGTATCCCGATTGCAAGCCGGCGTACAGGACTTTCTGGGCCGATTCACCGCTCATACGAGCTAGGTTTCCAGCCCTTCGGAGTCTACAAAGCTAATATTTTGTCATCAAGTTGTTTCGCTGTAAATTCGTTCCGGGATAAGAGATAAGAACCCAAGTCTCAGATCCGTGAAGACGGTTAAGGCTATTTCTTTTAAAAAATCCATTTAGAGGTAACGCAATTTTTTTGGATTCAATGAACCTTGAAAGACTTAATTAGGTTCTGTTCAGGTTTTGTTCTATCCTTGTAGCACAATAAATTACAATAATTGATAAATAAATTGATGAAAGCAAAGGAATCAAAGGCGACTTTACTTATGTACTTCCAAAGCTAGCTGCATATTTGCATAATTTATTGCAGCTACAATCCGAGTGTTGCATACCTAAGGCTGGGTTGCAAAAGTCGATACAATTGTACTTTTTTCGATACACTCGTCGCTCCTTAAGTACACAAATACACTTTTACTAAATTCAATACAATAATGCACTTCAAGTCTTTCACTTGTTGTTACAGGAATTCTGCTAAATCAAATATTTTTACCAAAATCCATATCACCAAGCATCCTTTTTCTAACGGCACTCATTTGTTGCAAGTCAATAAAATTGGCAACACATGAATGAGGTTAAGTTACGACGACGAAACATGTAAGCCGTAGACATCATCTGTCTTATCCGTTTTCACCCTCATTTGTTTTCATTCCGTTATCCATTTACCGTTTTTAATTCTTCATTCGGCTTTTTGATGTTTTGAAAACAACATAGAGAGTTAGGTGCATCTCCTACTAAATGTAGGTTATCGGAACGTCTCGAAAAAATTACTAAGGCGATCATCATGAAACTTTGTACACATATTCTTGGAGGTATTAGAAGTAACATAAGATACGTTTTATTCTGATAAAATGTACGATTCCCGTGGGACAGATTTAACCTAATTTTTCATAGAACAAAGGATTGACACATAAGGCTTCTTTTTATACCGGTTATCGCGGATAATATCCCGGGCAAAGCTATGTGCCATAAATTAAAATCACCAGCACCATTTTCGTCACCAAGTCCACCCAATTATTGGCATACGCAGACGACATTGAAAACTTTGGAAGGAACCCACAACCTGAACAATCTTCATTTATTCAGAGCGAACAGGCGTCAAAAAACTTTGGGGTGCATATAAATGAGGGAAAAACTAAGTTTATGGTGGCGCGCGCCGACTGCTGAAAACGTTGGTAAAATAGAAGAACAATTATTTAGGTGGAGGAGCACGAATTCGAAGAAGTGCGATCCTTCAATTACCTTGGGTCAGCAGTAGCAGCCGATAACAATATGGAAACAAACAAATTTGTGGGCGGCTTCTCAAATCCAACAAAATCTACTTTAGTCTTTCAAGGCTCTTTAAATCCAAAAATGTTGCCATTACTACGAAATTGCTTCTGTATAAGACGAAAGTCTTACCAGTATTCACTTAGGGATCCGAGACCTGAGTGCTTAGCCAAAGGTACTCTAAGCTCTTAGCTGCGTTCGAGAGAAAAGTCTGACTTAGAATAGTTGGCCCCGCTTGTGAGGAAAGACGATATAACCACGAGCTGTATTAAATCTACCACTAAGTAGACCTGATGTCAAGAATTAAGATTGGTAGACTCCGATGGGTTGGACACCTAGCTCGTGTAAGCGAAGTGGAAACGGCCCGGAATTGCAGTACAATTCAAAGTAGGATTCAGCGTGGCAGACCAAGTTTGCGCTGAAAGGATGGTGTAGATCAGGACGCCCAAAGTTTGGAGATGCAGAACTGGATGGCATCGGCCAACAATCGGGAGACATGGAAGAACTTGTTCTAGGAGGCCCGGATCGGATCCCGGTTGTGGCGCAGTTGAAGGGAAAAACTTCATTGGCCAGGTCGACGATGATGTTGATGATAAATAACGAGCGAGACGGCGCTCTCAGGGTCATATATAAATGTGAAAATCTGTACCGGGTCGGAACATCTCGCCTAAACCACACTGCCGAATAACGCGAAAATGTACACAGTTCTTTATTTTGTTTCACAACAAATGTCGACTTTAAATTGCGAGTGAGACGAGGTTCAGAGAGTCGGCTAGTTACATATATGTTTTAAAATTGTTTTTGTTTATTTATTTCTCAATAAAACTTAACAAATCAAAAAGTACGAATCGATACACTTCTTATTTTCATTTTGATACAATGCTGAAAGACGATTTTTCATCCCTGACCTAAGGCTAAAAACACACCGAAGCGGACAGACGAACTTTTTGTCTTTCGACAAAATGTCGCGGACACAAGTCCATTGCTCTTACGAGGCAACACACACCGAACAAGACACGACACGACAAAAAGTCGTGTCCGTCCGTCGGTTGCAGTAAATACATGGGGTTGTATAGGAGCAAACCACACCAAAGAAGACAAAATGTCCCGGACAAAATGTCGAAGCCTGAAAGTACACACCGTCTTATGAAGAACCACACACCAAAGCGAACAAGACAAACAAACAGATTTCGACAAACGGACATGTCGGTTGCTCATAGTTGGATTTTTATTTTATTGCGATATTTTTTATTGTATTTTGTTCAATTTGGTATGGATGTGTTGTAATGGTAAAAAGAATTAAGAAAAAGAAGAATTAAGAAAAACGTAGAGATTTCTTTTGTGTGGATGTTTGTGTGGATGTTTTCTTTGTTTGTCCGCTGGCAAAACACACCGAGTGCGACAACGACAAAATGTTTTGTCCGTGTCGTCCTCGGTGTGGGGTGGATTACGACACGACATTTTGTCTTGCGACAAGCAAACGTTTTGTCCGCTTCGGTTTGTGGTTGGCCTAACGTGACCATTTGTTTTTTTATTCATAGCGGAACATCCATGTCCGTCGACAGGAGGGGGGGTGTTTCCTTTGATCCCGGATTTTCGGCGAAGACTTAAATATACAACAAGAGACAGAAAATGTTCTGCGATGTTTTAAAAAATCGATAAAGAATGGAGCCAAAAAAAAACGAAAAGGATGTTCCACTAGCAGAATTGTCAATAATTAAAGCAATTCTCGGGTTGTTCTTAACTACCGCTTTTTTCCTCCCGAACTTTCCACTGGGGTTGTGAAAAACAAACATTTTTTAAGTCGTTTAGTAATATTATAATAAATTCAGTGCGGAAGCCTTCAACAATGAAAACTCCTAAGAAAAAACGCTCTTGCTTTCACAGTTTCTCTGATACGCGATGGTCTGCAAGAGCTAACGCCATCAAAACTTTCGTCAAACAACTTTCTGGACCACAAAAGCACTTGATAAATTGAAAGAATTAAAGCGGAGACTCTCCGGGTTCCGGGACGTCAAAGGTGTTCAAAGATACTTGAATTCGAATTCGAATGTGTGATGTCGTCGATTTGGTTCTAAATTTTGAGTATACTATCAATGAGAAACACATCATCCTTAAAGAAAGATCAGGTACCCTACACGTTGAAATTGACAATCTGAAGGCTCTCCTTTCAGATTTATAGTTCAAACGACATTGATGGGGGATGAAAAATTACTAAAACTTTGCCAACAATTAGCAATGTAATGGAGACGCAAGCCCAGAAATCTACATTATTTCTGAAGAAGAAATATTCAAAACTAACAACTTCCTCACTCTTATCGATTCCGTCATTGCAAAAATGACGAAAAGATTCAAACAGTACAAAATATGAACGAAGTGTTTTCTTTTTTTTTATTGAAGTTAAACTATTTGAATGAAGATACTCGGCCCAATCGAGGTAACCGTGCTTCGGAGCGGAATTTTCTACGTTTTCCTCCGAATTTTGTTTCGAGGTAGTTCTCCGTCACCGATTCGGAGAAAATCGGAGAAATTTCCGCTCCGACGGTTACCTTGATTTGACCGATTGTCCAGACGTCTGCCGGAGAATTTACTAATTGAAAGATGAAATCATCATGTATATGATTTTGAAGAGAAACTTCCTCCATTTAGATTGCTCAACGCTGTGCAGTGTGCAGTGTGCACTCAAAAAAACCTGCAAAACGTTTTTTTTTTTCTAATTTCCGCGTTACATTGGCGAGTTTTTGTACTATTCCTGGTCAGTGTCGTTACTGAAGAAGGGTATTTCAGTGTTTTGTGGTGATTAAAAACTTCCAAAAATCTTTTCTACACAAGAGGGTCTAATTGGTCTGGCGACTTTATATGCTTGGAGTCAGACTTGGCAAGGGAGTTATCGGTTCATTGTGAGTGATGTTTTTATCGCATTTTCTATGCGTGTGTGAAATTATGAAAAACGGGACAGTTTTGCATCCCGAGATCTATTGCTGGGACACCGGGCACGGGGACGGGTTACCGAAAAAGGGACGGTCCCGATTAAAACGGGAAGTATGGTCACGTTATGCATACCCATTATCTCACATTAGGGGCACTTGTAAGGAAACAAAAAATCCGTTTCGTGTAAGCGAATGCCTTTTTTGAATTTGATTTGTTTTGCTTTGGGTTATAAACCCAAACAAAAAATTTAATTTACGACACCTCGTCCAAAATCATAGTTATAGTCGGCCAGGCGATGGAACTTCTGCCTCCAACTACGTCACATTCGGAATCCGATGCAGGTTGTCTTTAACAAGTAGCCCAATTCCAAGTAGGTATCCCGATTGCAAGCCGGCGTACAGGACTTTCTGGGCCGATTCACCGCTCATACGAGCTAGGTTTCCAGCCCTTCGGAGTCTACAAAGCTAATATTTTGTCATCAAGTTGTTTCGCTGTAAATTCGTTCCGGGATAAGAGATAAGAACCCAAGTCTCAGATCCGTGAAGACGGTTAAGGCTATTTCTTATAAAAAATCCATTTAGAGGTAACGCAATTTTTTTGGATTCAATGAACCTTGAAAGACTTAATTAGGTTCTGTTCAGGTTTTGTTCTATCCTTGTAGGATAGAGGAGAATATCATAAGAATGTAATCAACAATGCGACATCATCGTTCTTAAGAATGTGACCTATAATATAATGGTTTTTCGCCAGCCTTCCGGCATTTCTTCCTCCTTCCAATACGTGCACTTTAGCTTCATGGACTCGTTAGTGGAGTGATGGTCCTCCGCGTTTGATCAGCGGGGCTGGTATGCCATTAGCATCTTCGGCTTTGTTGTCCTTCAGCTTTTCTTACTTTGTTTAGGTAAGCTTGGTGGATACAGCAAATCATTGTCATCCTGTAATGGTGGAGCTATCATTTCTTCGGTAATATGACAGTTGAGCAATTCATTAAAATACATTTCCCATCGCTCCAGGATACATTTGAGATCGGTGATTAGATTTTCCTTTGTTGCCCTTGAGAAGCAGAATTAACGCAATTGGGAATATGAGAATCCAAGGGCGATTTTCTAAAATCCCATCCAGAAGGAAAGACTGTTTTGTGCGTTTTATCTATGAGGAGAGGTGCCGTCATCGGGCGTAACTTCTTTGAAATTAAACACAGATAAGTCGTAACATTAAATGATGTTTGCTATCGCGAGATGATAACGAAATTATGGCCAGAAATTGACGATATAGTAGACATGGATGACCTAGTTCCAACAGGATGATTCCAAGGATGAGGTAATACGGCACGAATTCTCTCATTCTCTTTGGAATAAAATTCCCATCAAGATGTAATATTACTAGTGTTTAACGACAACAGTGTTTAATACAACGAAGAGTTTCCGCCTACCTTTAACTCCCTACCAAGCGGGTCACAAAACTGGCCAAATGATCATTCAGACTCGCATAAGCCTTATGTCGAAAATTACACTTTACTCCATCTTACGAAAAAGTTTCGTTAGTTTCATCATTCAAAAACTTAAATGTCATTAAAAACACACAATTTCCGGTGCAATTATGGTTGACGGGCTTTGAAAACTCAAAAGGGATGCTAAGCCCCTGAAGCACGTCAATGTAAAAACTGAATGTTCAACTAAAAACTCAAATCCTTTCTGGCCAGAGGCGGCCATTTACGAACGAATGCTCGTGTGGTTCGGAACCTGGTGGTTGCCGGTAGTGTCAGTCTTTTAAAAGAGAGAGTGCAACTTTTTATGAGGTTCTCGCATCCCCCTACTTCAGCAAAAATACTTAATTACAGCTTCGGTATCGTTAAGGCTATTTACACGTCTGCTTTATGGTAATGACGAGTACTCAGACTCATACACAAAATCTTTATGGAATGAGCTCTATTCATTGCCAGCAGCACGCAATGGTACAGCACGGGCTTGGACAAGGACATGGCCAGACTTTATATTCATAGTATTTGGCTTGCTAGCATTTTCGCACCATCTTGTGTCCCTGTCCCTAAAAATAGAAGCTGTTGTATACATCTATCTGGTTTACGAACTGTTGGAGGCCATTGTTGTTGAGGTGTAATAAACTTGAGGCGCGTGTTGGAAATATGAAGTTATGATGGTTTGTTTATTAGGAAGTGTAGGCATCCTCGTCATCAAGTCTATATTGATGGCATTTGAGTGCGTGTACACATGGATGGAATGAATTAAAAATAAATATAAGAGCTAGATAGATATTTATGCAGCTGCAAATAAAAAATAATAATAATAGCGCATGGCAGAAGAGGCTGCTTTATCGGAAGGATATGAAAATATCCTTGAGCGTATGGTAATTAAGATAATCCCCGAAGTCGTTGGGTTGATTAATGTTAATGTGCAACGATAATTATTGTTTATTATTATTCTCGCTGTCGCTACTGGCGTGGTAATGAATATTTTCATTAGTTAAAAGGAGGTTACGAGCGAGCGTATGCACAGGATGGATGTTTGAGCTATTTCTATGTTAAAACCAAATTAAATTATTTTTTGTCTGTGAGGTACAGTGTTCCGAGGGAGGATTGCAAATAGACTAGATTGCAGGATGCATCCGCTCCTTAAGCTCGAATCAACACGACTGCCTTGAGCAATGAAGGCACGAAGAAAACCTTATAGGCACACGGACGGAGAGGGAAATCTGACCACCGATCCGAAAGACATACTGGAGTGCACTTGCTAAATGGCCAGCTTACCGAAGAAATGACGGCTCGACCAATTCAAGATGACAACATCTTGCATTGATGAAGTCAAAAAAGCTATTATCTCATTAAAGGCCAACAATGCCTGAGTTGATTACGGCATACTGGCCGAGCTGATCAACTGTGAAGACCCTTCACTCACCAACTATTACATGAAACCATTGTGCGTGCACGTATGGAGTCAGGAAGAAATGCCGGAAATCTGGTGAGAAGGCATTATAAATGTATGTCCCATAAATCAGAAGGATACCACAGAGTGCAGCAAAGAAAACGGAATAACATAGTACAACCTACAAGTTGGAGATGGACTGGGCTGCCTCCTCTTCAACCTGGACATTATAGAAAGCAATCCGTGACTCTGGAACATTTATCATGGCGACTATCGTCACCAAGTCTACCCAAGGAGTGGCATAAGCAGACGACGACATTGATATCTTAGGAGGGAACCCACAAGCTGTACAATCCTCATTTATACAGACCTGCCAAGGACTGCATATAAATGGGAGAAAAACTAAGAACATGGTGGCCCCGCCTGTTGAAAACGTTGGCAATAGTAGAAGAACTACTATTAAGGTGGAGGAGAACGAATTCGAAGTGCGATCCTTCAATTACCTTAGGTTAGTAGTAGCAGCCGATAACAATATGGAGCAAGAAATACGCGGGAGAATAGGTGACCCTGTGTGTAAGGAAGGACGATTCCGGAGATGATATTATCAAGAGCTTTATCAAATTTACCGAGGAGCGAACGTGTCAACAAAAAATGAGCTTGGTAGCCTTCAATGGGCCTGACACCTAATTCGTGTGAGCGAAGATAAACTGGCCCGGAGAGTCCTTTGTGGAACTGAATGGTGAGGGCCAACAATGGGGATACAAGGAAGAACTTTCTGAAGGAGGCGGATCCCGGTTCTATCGTGGATGAAATCAGAAATCAACGGAATACAGTGTAGAATTAACGATCCTGGAAAGTTACAACTTGTTATGAAACGTGGTATTCTTAACGAAGCATTACGGTTAATTTATTTTCTCAACAAAATTAAGGAGTGGATACGAGTAAACTTGAATAAGCGGTAAGTGGGTAACCTCCCCTCGATAAATAACCTACAACCCTGTAACAACCAAAAACAAAAAATACTGACAGTAACAAGAGAATGCAACAACACCAAATCATGTGATACACATTTAAGAATAGAATTCACATGCAGTAGGTACACACCGGAAGAATGTATATATGAAGAGGTGTTTTTGTGATGGGAATTCAGTTGTTGCTTCACTGCACATCGTGCTCAAAGAAAATGCCTGAGAAGTTTGCCTCCGCATAAGGGAAGGCACTATTTTATTTTATTCACTGGAGGAACCGCTCAACTGTTCATTTCATAGGCTTGACTGTGGACACGAGTTTTATTTGAAACTCAGTTTATTCGTTGATCCATTCTGTCCGATCCGAGTGTATCAAAGACAGGACGAAAGCTGACGCTTATTCAGTGAAGTACTGCCGGTGACAGGAGATCACAGCTCAACCGTTTATTCCATAACCGTAACTGTTAACTGTGAACAGAAGTCTTGTTTCCAATAAACGGAGGTTATGCTTTGATCCACTGGGTGGATCATAGACATAGGCGAAAGCCACAGTTTATTCAGAGGCAACACTGACAGGCACATAAACACTCCAACAACGATATGAGGTGCACTCTCGATTATCCAGGGATCAAGTTGGAAACCGGAAGCAGTTTGTCGTTGCTGTGGTATTAAATGTTCTAACCAATATAAAACTCTGTTAAACTTAAGAAATAATTAAATAAAAAGCCGAAAAACGAATAGTAAAGTTTGTTTGAGTTATTTACTTTGAGTCTTCAACTCGACGTAAGGTGCTTAATGGAGATTACCTTGGACAGACTGATCTTACCTCAGCCTTAGAAAACAACCATCAAGCTTCTGCTTCCTGATTCGGGCTTATAAGTAGTACAAGTTCAGAATTCTAGAAAATTCGATATGTTGCATCCGCTAAATAGGTATAAAGAACACTGTGAAACTCTTACATTTCTTCCATTTATTAAATATGCGAAAATTATTATGACTTCTTCAAACAACTCATAAGTATTATTCTAGAAAACCAAAGATTCCTTTCCTGTGAACTTTTTCATATTCAACCCTACAGTTTGTATAATTTTTGAATTAATGAATCTCTTGATGTGTCATTCCACCCCTTAACCTTAAGTAAAAAATATCCAAGTTCCATTATTTTCTAATAAAACTCCCCATCAAATATGTGTTCTCTGACCTGTAAAATGTGCATGGATTGAATTTTTCTTACTCTGCCATATCTCATCTTATAAAACTAATAGCAATGACAAACCTCAAAAGGTTGCCCCATGAAACAGTCTCTACCTCCACCGAATACCATGACGATATGGCAAAAGAACCCTCATGCATTTTAAAATATTCTACATTTCATACCATTAATGCAGCTCCTTTTTTCTTGCCTTCCAGATGCGGTGGCTGTGATAGCTTATTCCCTTCTCTGATGCTCCTCGAACATCACAAAGAAGAATTCGAGCATTGGAGCGACGACGAAATAAGTCGAAGGATATGCTGTCGACGGAATCGGGGAGACGACTATTTCACAGACACGGACTCATTTACCAGCGAAGCAGAAAGCGAGGACCTTGAGCGTCTGTTATAAGAAAAAATCCAAAAGTATACTCTCACACTACAAAAACAAAAAACTCAATTTAGTCATAGTGTAATTTGCATTGTAAATAATCATTAGCACTTATGTATACAACAAATTAATAAACTAATATATGAAATGTATAATCTAGAATTTAAACAAAAAATCCAAAATCAGCCTCCTTCCATACAATTAACCTAGAATGCATCAAAATTATTTATTTTCTAAAAATCAAAAATATCAAAAAATTAACAACAGGAATATATATATCACTAAAAACACCTAGAAATAAAAACAAAAATAATCGTAAATCAAAAAAAGGGAAACAAGAAATATTTTTGTACAATTTGTAATGTTTTAAAAAAATTTGTAGATCAAATCACACATTTTGTTGAACATTTATGTTTTTTAGTATTTTTTTAAATTTTGCACTTCTAATTTTTCTTTTATTTTTTCCTAAATTCAATGTTGAAGATTTTTTATTAGAATTAAGAAAATACTACAAGAACAAAGAGGCCATGCCTCGTTTACTGGAATTTATATCCCCGAAGCAAAATACCTATATACCATATCAATAATATTCTTATGTTTTGGAGCATATTCAAAAAATAAAATGTAATACATGGAAAACAGACTTTTGTATCACTCATTTCTGTCTTAATAGTTTGAATAGTTTTCTTGTTGTAACGGCACCGCCCGTGCTAGCCAACCATTACATTTTACCTAAACATCGCACCAAAGACCTCCGTCATCAGCTGAAAACCATCAGCGGTTCATTAAACGCAAAGCTGAAATAAAAGACAGAATTTTACACTTTGCGAGATAGAAGTCACACTCTGTTTTTCCCATAAAATTATTGAGCAGGATACGAAAAACCTGGACAATTGGAAGCTTGCTACTGAAGTGAATAAGTTTTATAGCCTCTAATACTGGAGTGCTAGTGTTCTCCATTTTCGTGGGCTTGTTATAACATAGCATGCGATTACAAAAACCCGCTTTTCCTCGCACCCTTCTGATAAGTGGGAAGTGGGTACTTATACCGATATTCCCTAGCACACTTCTGACGTGTGGACACTTTTACCGATTTGATTAGTAGGCACCTATATCCGATATGAGATTTGTACGAGATCACCACCTCATGATAGCTGCTGGGATTGGGGTCATGTCATAATCCCAAAAATCAGAATACCGATTTTCGGGGATTTTGACTTTCGGGATTATGTCCGTCTCCTTAACTACTGTAAGACATAGTAGAGCTGCAGCTCAGATATCAAATGACGTCACCCGGGTACCCTACCCAGGTTCAACGTCGACAGACTAAAGGATCCCTCAACACGCACTGAAAAGAACTTTATGGGTGCTTTCGGTATGCTTAATGGAGGAATAACTCACTAAGCTTATGAACCATGCAAGGGCTGCTGCAATCCAACTTAAAATCCGTATAACAATACTGTTGCAGCTCCTGGGAAGTAATAGCCGTCACTAAGTAGCTGCAAACGTTAATTAATAGATGTCTACGACCTATTTACGCTATTAAACGATATCGGAAAAACAGTGAATCCGACATACGCTTGGAAAAATTGACAAATGTATTCCAGTGCAAGAAATGAAGTGGAATCTGCTCACTCAAGAAGAAATAAGAACTGAATGACCGAGAAACTCAGGAAGAAGGACAGTCGAGGAGGCGTCAGCCCAACAAGAGTTCGAGGGAGTTGCGACTCATATCCAGGAACTGAACACGATGGAGAGCTTTAACACCTGAAGACTTGTTGAACGCTGACCCAGGGAACGGGGATCCCTTACGATTCATCTTCTTATCGAGATAGCCTCTCACCTTGTGAGACCAGGCTGCTGGGACCTTTAAGGTTTGTCCTGAAATATTTACCAGCTTCGGGTGATCATTTCTTCATTCACGGGTACTGCCTCTTGCGAAGAACTGACAACACTTTAAAGAGCATCAATCTGTCATGAAAAAGTGCTTCTCAGAGATTTGTTGATGAGAATAAGCCACCTAGGCCTTGGCTGTTCAAGAGCTGTCGTGCTACTCTAGTTATTTTATTCGGGTGATCCACGCGGTCGTGCACGATCATTTCTGCCTCCAGCCTCCAGCCTAACAGAGCTGAATCAATCTACCAGCGAGTCCTGCAGCCAAGCAAAATTTTGAATTTTGAAAAGGCTGAGATGAATGCTCACCGAAGTTTATTTCCGGCATCATATGTTTATGGAGCATTTCGGGATGTAGAAAAGGAATGGCAGAAATGGAGATTATCATACGAGCACAACGGAGTTTGTTTTGTTGGATTGTGATTTTGCGTTTCTAATGACATTCTGGATTGGTATGACAATGATAGCGTAGCGATTGAACCTATTATGAGTTTCGGTGAAAGAAAAAATGAATAGGACTTTTTCGAGTATTTCTAGAATACGTATGGTATAGTCCCTATACCGCTTGTGAATCATCCAAGGACGAATAATAGCGTGGAATCAAGGAATAATGCCATTCAAGCTGTAGTTGGATACTAACATCCTAACATTAACGGGTTCATGGAGGTCTTTTGAAATGAGCATGTGCGTACCAATTCGCATTACAGCAGAGTTCTGGAGATCATATTTCCCTTTATTTACGTCGAGAGTAAGCACAAGCTAATCAAATACCGCTCAATATAAGTAATTGCACAGTACGAAGTCAAGACCTCACACGAGTAGGTACCCTTAAGCGTAGGCAAAGTTTTCGGGAAGTAATATTTAAGTTCTTTGAAGCACCCTAAGAGTGAGAAACGCGGAGAACTCACTTTAAAGCTGGCGACGCTACAGTCCGGGAAGGATTTAGCCATCAACCAACAAACCTCTCCAGCCAGCTCGGTCACTAATTAGCTGTCTCCAGTTTCGCTCACTGAGTTGGTTGAGGTCATCTTCAACTTGCGCGCGCTACCTGAGCCTTGGTTTTTCTCTACTGCGTCGTCTCTTTAGGGTAGATCGTGGATTCGAAGTCTTTACGGGCCGGAACATTTCTGTCCAACCTCTCCACGTGACCAAGCCATCTGAGTCGTTGCACCTTTATTCTTTTAGCTAGGTCATTGTCACTGTTCAACCCATAGAGCTCATATTTCAAAACTCTCTTCCATTCAGCACCAATGCAGATAGGACCAAAGATCTTCCGTAGAACCAGATAGCTAGAACTAGAATGATCAGGACCTATAGGGCGTCACCTTTGTTGTCTTAGAAACAGCGATTAGCGAGGCAAGGGTTATTCTTCTTCTGATCTTGGCACAGAGAAAACTTTCAAATCTGATAAATAAAGACGTCGAGGAAGACTTAGGCTCTGGTATCACAATTCGTAGAGGATATCAAATATCTGACATTCTGTACTGTAGTAAGATAGGGCAGCAGTTTCCTGTCAAAAATTATTCGATTAAGCCCTGGTACGAAGCGGTATGTAATGTTATCTTAAGTTTGATGTATGTTATATTCGCTGTGCTCAACTGTAAGGAATTCTGTCCCTGATTTTCCAAACCAAATATCAAAAAAACTCAAGTACGTAACCCAATTTATCGCATCATCTAAAAGGTAAAGTGCTTTTCGAATTCAGCTACATTTCCAAAATGTATCCCTTATTAACTCTTGTACCTATTTGTTTCTTTTCAGACCACTTCTTCTTGATCAAGGCCTTTCACTCTAATTCATTTCACTCTGCCGCATAATCTCGTAAATCTACCTTTTTGAATGAACATTTACTTTCCCAGAAACTGAGGCAAAACACTACTCAAATTTGAATACACACATGCTCTGATGAAAAATGTAAATGTCATTGCTTGAAGTAATGAGTCACGTTATCCTTTCATAGCTCATAAACTTTAACGATTCTTCTTTGAAATCGATATGCTTTTACCAGAAGGAATAGGTATCCAACCAAATGTAAGCAAATACCACTCCAAACCGATATCCTCTCTTTGTTAGAGCAAAGTCACTTCAATCAGAAGCCTCTTTAGGAACATATGTACATACATACATCAGCACAGGATTCATACATACAGACGATTATGATAGGCGAAATGTATACAAGAGTTAGTTGAGCTTAGGTAAAGGTATCTCTCTCTGTGTCGATATAAATGAACTTACGTCAGGATGATGAGACATTCCATCGAATGACTTTCAACAGTTCTCCGGCGTTTGGTTTTGCTATATCACCGTAGTCATAGAGAAGTGCTTATGTAATGCGAGCATTACAAACTGACAAAAGGGTAAACATTTTCTGACAGTTTATGAATACATTTTCAGCTATGGTTGATGTATGGAAATTTGAATGACTGTCATTGATGACGTGCGTGGAACGTTCAGTGTTTGCCATTATCCGCAACTAATGGCCATGTGACAGATAGTGTGAATATGGCATTCGATGCCTTTTTCGCATATCATTGATGAGAGTTTGAATTTCTTCTGCTCGGTTATTGCATTCTTTGAGGGCGAGAGGGAATGTGCAAGTACCACTTCGCCAGGAAGCAATTTTATTCTATTTGCACACTCAAAAGTTCGTTATTACAATCAGAGATTTCAAAGAGTCTAGATTTCATCCCCCACAAGAGGGAGCGAAAAAATGTTGACGACGAGGAACACCGCTTACAGAAGCATTACCCTGAGGACAACAAGATAAAAGCATTCCGCACTTTTCACTCGAAAACACCTTTGCGAGATAACATAACAGAATTAGCCTCATACACTTAAGGTTTTCCCTTTGAGCTGTATTTCACATTTCGAAACTTTGCGCTGCTATGTTGCGTTTTTTGATGGAATGTGTGATTTAGGAGATGCAAGGTCGAACTCAAAGCCAGAAAACCCAATAAAGAAAAACCTAAAGCACTTTCGTTTTCGTTTCTTTTCTTCAAAATTGGTTTTCCGACCACACGACGACAATGTTGCAAACTACTTGTTCAGGTTTACAGAAGACTTGTCGGTTGTGTCTCATTTCCTTTGTAAAACTTGATTTCAAAATTAAATTGAATGAACTTTTCATTTCTTTGAGGCTTCAAAACAAATTGCAAAGTTTTGGAATTTTGAACCAATTTGGTTTCCATACAATTTTTTGTTACATAAATGTTTTGAAGGCAAAAGTTCTTTCGGCGGATGTAAGTCCAAAGCATACATAAATCCGCTGGTACGGATGGTACGGGTACCCCTTCTATTCTTCTACGCAATATTTCCTATTATTTGCGGTCGTTCCAAATACCTACAAAGTTTGAAAACAGAATTTCTTCTGATTGCAATTCTTTCCGAGGACATGGACCGGCTGATAACTTATTAAATTGAGGAAAATTTGGAAAACCGAAAGCATCTTAATGACCTGCAGAACGGCTTTCGCAGCAACAGGTCTACTGGCTGAACTGATTGTTTATCTCACCGAACATTGGCACAACGACGAGTCGTTGTGGACGGCTCTTCAGCCACATTATTGCGAACAGCAGCAATGAGTTAAGAAATGTACAAGCATGCACAGGTGTTTTCACATCTCCTACTCCTACCCAGTGTGCTCAAATTTTTGAATGAGACGAGACGAATGATTGTGGATTCCTTGTGGCGATTATGCAGACCAACAACATCTCGAAGTACTCGAAATGCATTTCAGTTGAAAGTGTAAGACTCTTCCCTGAGAAAAAAATATCAACATTAAGGTGTGGTTCGCAACGAACTTTCTGTGTTGTGGTTGGTCCACAATTTATATGCGGTACTAATGAACTATGAGCTCATATGACAACATGCTAATTTTTATTGTTCGACAGTTCACTTCAGCTATGTTATTTCCGGTTTTCGGAATAAAATTTCAGTAAAAAAGACATGTATTCAAGAATTTATTCATTGCAGTAATGAAAACATGAGAAAAGCTCCAAATAAAACTTTTTTCCCATTTTTTTTTCAGATGGACTTGTCCAAGTTTAATATTCGATGATACTAAATTGGTGGGAATCACAAATAAAGGCTGAAAGCTTATAAGAAATAATTTCAAGATGACACAAACCTTGCAGAAAGGAAAACTTGGAAAATTCAAAATTAATAAGAATAACATAAGTTTACAGATTAGAAATTTAACTTCTCAAGGGTTTCTGTATGAGGAAAAAACATAGAATAGGTTTGTGTATTCGAAATATAAAAAATATCGAAGGTTGTATTCTGTGCTGAGAGTATTTCTGTGCATACTTAATTTGCTATAATGCAGAGGTTCTAAAACTGTATCTCGTGTAGTGAACATCGATTTTGATAACATTATTTTAAGTAGTTAACAGGTAGTTCTGTTAAGTTTGTAAGCGTACTGTACATAAGGTGTGTTTCATATAGGATAGTTGAACACTATCAGTGCCGGGTTAGGTAAGATTAGGTTGGAGTGGCTGTCTAGATGTTATTGGCTCACTTAGACCTCAAGGTTCCATAGTGATAACACTAAAGAAGTTACTCATGGGAGAGTAATGAACTTAAAAAAACTATTTCGTACTTTTAATGAAGTTAGAGAGATATTTTGTGTCGATCGTTGCCAGTTCACTGGTATTATCGAAGAAGGGACTACCGAGATAGTTATTCCTTTTCTATTGGAGAGTGCCGGACATGTACATAGAAGTTTTTGGACTGTTTCCTCTTCCTCCTCGTCCATGCAGCTTCTACAGAAGGCGTTTGCGTAGACCCCTAGCCTCAAAGCATGTTTAGCTATGAGGCAGTGTCCTGTTATGACTCCAATAATTGTACAGCTTATATTTTGTCTGCTCAGGGAGATCAAGCCTTTTGAACTTTTCAGGTCTATGCTTGCCCATATTTGTTTGGTTGCTAGGCAGGTGGTACCCTGTGACCATCCCAAATGAGGTGAAAACTGTTCCGTCATCTCATTCAGAGATGATCGACAGTCGTGGACTATTTGAGAGTTTGTGGAGACAGACGCGAGAGAATTGCGAGCTACTTGGCATTCCGAGAAGATACGTATATCCTTACAAGTTATAACGTTTTCTTTGAGCCAGGATAGTGCCTTTTTAATCGCCATTACTTCTGCTTGGAACACACTACATTGATTGGGAAGTCTAAATGATAGACTGAGTGCCAGGTTTAACTGCAACAAATTATTTAAAAGAAAAGTTAATATGAAATACAACATGCCAACAAAACAAATGTTTGAATCTACGAGTAATCGCCAAGAATGATTTTTGAATGGAAAAATATTCCTATAAAATTTCAGTGCCTGCGCTGCAGTTTGGTGTTCTCTGTTTTGTAAATTATTTTGTTTTCAAACCAACACGATGTCGGAGGCTAATAGCAGAGATTTGAACCAATTCGAAAGAACATTAGGTCCGTTCTTTTACTTTTTCGGCAGTTCTTATAAAAACTGTCAAAAAAGGAGGAGTGGGTGGGGATGAAATTTTGTGATTCTCCCAAAAAGTAAAAGAACGCTTTACAGTAAAAATCTGAGAAATGCACAAAATTATATCAAACGTCAACTAAATTCAATGTACTTCTTATGGTTTTACAGAATTTACAAAAACTGCCACAAGAAATTTTTGTGGCTAAAATTGGCAGATAGGGGAAATATTTTTCTCCTTCAAAAGTGACAGAACTTACAAAACTCGGGAGGAAAAGTGGGAGAATTTGGGAGTTTTCGGCAGTTTTAGGGAGTAAAAGAACAGACCTATTATTTCATGGTTCGTAAGGTAGCAAGGATTGATGTATTAAAGTTCGTAGTCGTGTTTTCCGGTGCAGTGCATTAACGCCCATGGAATTAACGCCCGCGGGTGTTAATTCCAAAAACAAAAGGAATTTATCCCCGCGGGTGTTAAATCCTTTTTGAATTGGCAATAAGGCCCACCATAAAAAAGAACTAACGACCGCGGGTGTTAATGCCATTTGAAATTGGCACTAACACCCGCGAGTGTTATTTTCTTTTGGAAGAGATCTTTTCAACCTCGGATGTGTGCTGGCATCCTAGACACCTTGGCCACGTGAGTAGAAACAAATTAAACATCACAAATGAAGTTTTAAAATTTTACATTTCTAACTTCGTACGATTATACTTTTGGTCATTCAAGACTTATTCGATTTGTGAATTGATTTTTATTTTATTCAAAAACCGAATAAATCTTTGGGATGTCAAAGTTCGGTGAGGATACGGCATTCTACAAGCACACTATACTTGAAGCCAATTTCATCTTATTGTATCTATCTGTTACCTAAAATAACCAAGCTATTTCATTGACATTGAAAGATGGATGGACACAAGCGGAAAAAATTTCGGCCAAAAGAGAATCAATTTGCAAATTGATTCTCTTTTGGCCAAAATCTTTTTCCACTCGCTTCGCTCGCGATCAAGTCAAATCGATCTTGAATTTTTTGTGTCGGCTTCAACCTCAATTGAAATGTGCTGAAAATGAATCATTGAAATGCTTGCAAAAATGTAGAACCACTACTTTTCCAAATAAAAGGAAACTTAAACAGCTCTGACAATTTTGTCGACAGCTAATAAAGAAACGTGGTCCTATTTATTTCAATGTGTACTTATACAATACATACATACAAGAATTTAAGTTTTTTGTTTATTTGTTTAGCATGAACGTTCGTTGTTTCACTTTTTTTTTCATTTGGGACTTTTGTCCCATATAAAGTAAAATTTAATAGAGACTACTGACTGGCCATAGTGGGTTAATAATCATTAAAACTATTTCTGTACTTTTGAGTCTCCAGAGTGGCTCAGAAGTTCCGAAAACCATTTTCGGGACTTCTGACTTCGAGACGAGTTTCCCTGCGCCAAGTTTCTAATCAAAACAGACAAAGAAAAAATAAGGCCCCACGGGCATTATTTCTGGGTTGCAATGGAAATAAGACCGCAACGGTGCCGTGCAATAACGCCGAGCGAAATAACGCCGAATTCTGAAATTCAGCATTATTTCACTTTACTAATGTGTAATAACGCCGAATTTTTGCATTTGGCCTTATTTCACTATAGCAAAGTGAAATAATGCCGATTCGGTGTTATTTCACTTTGTCAGTTTTAATTTTTTAAAGTTTTCATCAGGTTTTCTATACTTTATAATAAAAAAAGACAGTGTTTTATAGGTTATTAGGTTGCCTTCTCATGTTTTGAAATAAATTCGCGAAACAAAATTTTGCTTTTCACAAAAATTATTTTATCAAAAAATTAATAATATAGACTATGTACATTGTACATATTCCTGCTTCATAAGTAGGTATTTTCAAAATACTTGGTCTTAAGCTCAGTTAAGTTAAGCGAAGTGACATGAAGTGAAAGTTTCAGTGTTGAAGGAAATTAAAAACTATTTAAATAATACCTACGCAGGTACCTGTACAACATCAAGGTTAATAACTAAATATTTCAGTTTCTTTCAAAACCATTTAATTACCGCAAATGAATTCGATTTTGAAAACGCATGTTGTTTTTTAAGGCTGTTAGAAGAATTTTGCGACATGGAGCAGGAAGAATATTAATATTAGATTTTACGTTTCAGTTAACACTACATTTTTAAGATATTGATCAAATGAAAATTAAAAATGAGTAAGGATTTGGAACTTGAAACAAAATTCAAATTAGTTCAGATACAAATGCCAGCGAGCGTAGCGAGCGAAAAAATTTTTGCCCGAATTTTTTTATTTTCACACCCCAAATTGATTCTCTTTTGGGCAAAATTTTTTTCGCTCGCTTGTAAAGCGACTTGATCTTGAATGTTCCGAATCGGCATTCTCCTCAAATAAGAGTTAAAAAGGAGCTCAAAATGAATCATTGAAATGCAGCTTCTGCTTTCAAAAGCGTTTAATGCCATAACAAGATGTGTGGATGCCTCTCCAAATTGAAGGATGTGGCAACAGTTTTGAAAAATGAAATGCTCTGACCATTTCGTCAACAAATAATGAATAGGAGTGGTCAAATTAATTTATTAGACTTCGTGTTACACGATTTTAAGATATTTCTTTTTTTTTGTACTATGAACATTTATTGTTTGTATATAATATTGACAAGTACAAATAAATTTTGTGAATTAATTTTTTTTTCATTTTGTCCCATAAAATATATAAAAAAAATCTGACCTACCATACTCGGTAAGTTTTGTTCTACAGTTGATTTTGCGTTAAGTCCAGCTAAAATGCTCTTTCCAAAAGTTAATTAAAACCGGCTTCCTTGTTTTCTCTTTCTCGGCTTTATTTCTCAGTTGGCATTCGGCGTTATTTCACTTTGTCGAAGTGAAATAAGGCCAAATGCTGAAATTCGGCGTTATTTCACTTTGGTAAAGTGAAATAAGGCCGAATTTCAGAATTCGGCGTTATTTCGCTCGGCGTTATTGCACGGCACCGACCGCAACCCTTGTAAGGGTCTAATTTCCATAAGAAATTGAAATAAGGCTCCATACGGCTTTATTTCGTCGGACGTTATTTCACGTCACCATTTGTTTCACGTGTGGGTTTTATTTCCAATTAAAATTGGAATTAAAGCCCACCAAAAAAAGGAATTAACTCCCGCGGGTGTTAATTCCAAATCAAAAAAGGAATTAACGCCCGCGGGGGTAAATTCCTTTTGTTATTGGAATTAACACCCGCGGGTGTTAATTCCATGGGCGTTAATGCACTGAACCATGTTTTCCATAAGGGCTATATTGTCGAGTCATGGAGTTCCTTAAATTGTCATTAGTCTAACAAATTAAAAGATATTGGCGCAAATTTAATGTCACTTCCTATTATGTTACTTTAGTAGATACTAATTAAAACCATTTTAAATTTAAAACCAGGCTTCTAATTTTATATCAACTTATAGACATTTTGAAACCTGCCTATAACAAGTGTAAGTCTTAGGTCATACCCACAATACATTTTAGTCGAACAAACCCAAAATATGACAGTTTGGGAAACCAACTACAGTTTAAAAGCGATTGTTATAAACAGTTAAATCCAATTTTGTAGGAGGAAAAACAGTTCGAAAAGAGATTTGAACACGTTAAAGAATTTTTTTAAAGCGTGGTAGGGAGTTCAATTGGAGCCATGACGAAAAAGAAATGTTAAGGCAATTGGTCCAGAGGAGCACATTTCAATCATCGAGTACAGGGGCAACGATGCGAAGTTGATCCGCAAAAAAGTTTTGGCATTGCATAGAATAGCTGCAGCCTTCATGAATGGTTTCGGTGGGTTATCAGAGAACATTGGAAGCATTTCCACAGAGCCATTCCATCCTTGGACAGCTGCGAATTCACAATTTGGATTCGATAGTGAAAGACAGTAGTCCAGATAAATTAGACATAAAAAAGCTCAAACCCAGAAATAATTCGCATAGAGCTGAAAATTGGTGCATAGCATTAGAACATCGATTAAAGTAAAATGTCAAAAGTCCCCAAAAATCCCATGTGTGCATAAAAAACTATTCAAGGTCAAAGTCGAAAATGTTGGTTTTTCATATATATTTTTTAAAGGGGGGAAGCTATCAAAAAAAAGTATATGAAAGGCTTGTACGCCTTGTAGTTCTCTAAAAAAATATTATGACACTTTTTTTCCTACAAGCAAGCGATTTTAAAATGTGTCAAATGTCGAAAATAATGGTTTTTTGCGTACTACTCTTAGACGGTGAGTCCGATTGAAAAAATGTTTATGAAAACTTGTAGATTATGTGGTTTTCTATATAAAAACATTTTTTTTAAAGCTGTCAGAAAAAAAAACATAATTGGGTCAAAACTCAAAATTTCGAATTTCTTATAATTAGCTCCTAAGTCCTGTACAAAATTCGCATAGAGCTGAAAATTGGTACAGAGCATAAAGACATACAAGATGTCAAAATTCCCCAAAAATCCCATGGGTGCAAAAAAAAAAAATATTCAAGGTTAAATGTCGACTATGTTGTTTTTTCATATTTAACTCTGTAGATTTTGTTAATCCCTGCAAAAACGAAAGTAACGGTTTTCAAACTTTGATTCCTATGCAAAAGTTGTCTCTTGTCCACACTCTTTTCCACACCACCCATGAGGTAGAGTCCTTGGCTCTATCCTTTTTTTCGTTTGAGCGATCATTTATATGATGTGCACTCAAAATTTCGAATTTTTATAATTAGCTCCTAAGCCCTGTACAAAATTCGCTTAGAGCTGAAAATTGGTACGGAGCATAAGGACATCTCTCTATATAAGATGTCAAAATTCCCCAAAAATCCCATGGGTGCAACAAAAATATTCAAGGTAACGGATCTATCGGTACTTTCTCTTGATGAACTTTTACAGAACTATTCACAGTCAAAAGAGGAAGTACTTTATCGGTACGTTTAAGTTTTATGTTATTAAAAGTTTGACCTATTATTTTGGTCATAGCGGCAAGTCCTACTTCGCGTGCGTTATGACAGTCTATTTTGTCGTCGCCAACAACTCCACTTGCAATAGACATAATTTGCTTGAGTTCAGGAAAAGGATCATGCAGTGCAATTATAGCGTTGCCAGATGTCCCGATTTTCCCGGGACGTCCCGGTTTTTTAATATTTTTTCAACCGTCCCGCCGGGACAAGCAAATTCCCGTGAAAACTCTATGTGAGCAACCAATAACTACAAGAAAATTTACTTTTTCATTGCGGCTCTACCTTTACGAATTTTCTTGATTGAATGTAATCGAACAAACCTTATTTCGTTAAACGTCACTTTCAACTATAGCTTTGTTCAGCGAGAAAAAAGACAGGACAGTACAGCACAGCACAGCAAAGTACAGCACAGCTTCATGAGAAATGTCAGAACAGTTTGGAACAGTTTAGAAATCAAAATGTGTTCTACCTAATAAGATGGAACAGAAAATCCTGTCCTAAACTGTTCCAAACTGTTCTAGACAGACTCAATGAACACCAAATCAGAACAGTTTGGAACAGCAAATGTGTCAATGAACACCAAAAAGCTGTACTTTTCTGTTCCAAACTGTTCCAAAGTGTGCAGAACAGTGTCGCTGAACATACCTTATGTCAAATTGTACAAATACAAATGTTGTTTGGAAGTGGAATAGAGCACCAGAACATTGAATAAGAAGTACAGGAAGCGGTGTAAGCTACACGCACAGTGTACGTGAGTGAAGCAACAAAAAATTCTGATGGTGTTAAATAGGGGGCATTCATCTGTCAAAATACGGGGCACTCATCTGTCAAACTGGGCATGTGCTGTCATTTTGCTGAGCTGTAATTGGTCAAATGTTGTTTTGTATTTTCTCTGTCAAAAAAACAAAAACTCGAGTTCAGGGGCGCATTTATTTTTGTTGGTGATCGTAAGGCGCTACACAATTTCTTGTGCTTTTTAACACTTGATCAGTTTGTTCATAGAATGCGCTTTCGAATACGACTCGAAAAAGGACAGTAAATATGATAAATTAAGGATGAAAAATGAAGAAAATGTAACGAAAAATAAAAAAAAATAATAATAATAATCGCGCATGTACACCTTGAACGTTAAAACACCATGTGGTCCAAAAAAGAATTGAAAATGAAAAATAAAATTGATGCACAATCGATATAATCTTGATTCAATCATATTTCGCTTGGCGCCCCTGAGATTAACCATTCAACTGCAGACCAACCCTGTTGTAATGCGTTTGTGTTTGTGAAACTCACACTACTTAGAAAAATGCTTCACTTCTTTTTCATAAGACCCCTTCCTGTACTTCTTATTCAATGCACCAGAATGAAACCGATGTAAGCTATTTTATTCTTTTCTCTCTTCTACTTAAGCAGGATCAGCTATTGTTTTTCATATTATCAGTTTTTCCTTTTTCTTCTGTTCTGCTGAATCCCAGTGCAAGTCAAGTCGACCGACACTCGACATTAAATAAAATTAAAAAAAATATTGTAAATATTGTAAAAATTATGTAAAAAATAATAAAGAATGCTAAGAGTTCCTTTAAATATACTACTAATTGTGAGTAGATAATTTTATTTTTAAACTTTATTTTCAAAAACTGAACTGAACTGAACTGAAGAGACTGTTTTGATTTATTTATTTTTATTCATAAATTGTAAATACACGAATTCACATAAAAATTATTATATACGTAGTTATGTAATAAAATTGTTTATTAATGGAAAAAATTGATTTTTTATTTTGTCCCGGGAAAACTTTCGAAATCCCGGGATTTTTCGAATATTTTGTGATTTGTCCCGCTTAGCTCTAAAATTCATCTGGCAACCCTAAGTGCAAACCAATCAAGAATTTTCTTAATATCGGCAGTTAAATATGAAAAAACAACATATTCGACATTTAAACTTGAATATTTTTTTTGCACCCATGGTATTTTTGGGGAATTTTGACATCTTGTATGTCCTTATGCTCTGTACCAATTTTCAGCTCTATGCGAATTTTGTACAGGGCTTAGGAGCTAATTATAAAAAAATCGAAATTTTGAGTTTTGACCCAATTATGTTTTTTTCTGACAGCTTTAAAAAAAATGTTTTTATATAGAAAACCACCTAATCTACAAGTTTTCATAAACATTTTTTTCAATCGGACTCACCGTCTAAGAGTAATACGCAAAAAACCATTATTTTCGACATTTGACACATTTTAAAATCGAAATGTTTTCTAAACGTTTGCTTGTAGGAAAAAAAGTGTCATAATATTTTTTTTAGAGAATTACGAGGCGTACAAGCCTTTCATATACTTTTTTTTGATAGCTTCCCCCGTTTCAAAGATATATATGAAAAACCAACATTTTCGACTTTGACCTTGAATAATTTTTTATGCACACATGGGATTTTTGGGGACTTTTGACATTTTACTTTAATCGATGTTCTAATGCTATGTACCAATTTTCAGCTCTATGCGAATTTTTTCTGGGTCGAATGTTTATTTTGTCTGGACTACAGCACTCAAATAGGTTAATAACATAAATCAGTGGTCTTAATATTTTTTTTTTAATTAATTTAAATGAGGTTAGTGCATTGGAGAAGCACATTTTGAAACAAATTGAAGAAATAAAGAATGAAGAGCTAATATTTTTTAAAGATTTATAAACCTAGTCTCTAGTACCTTCTATTGCTCGCTTTTATTTTTAGATAGCTATGTCACACCGAAGACGAGCTGAAATTCCTTCGAGCAGGAGGTTATAAGTTCCAGTTCAAAAATAATAAATCTGGTACGTAGGTATTGTTATATTCGGCTTAGCCCGAAAAATTAAAACGCGTTTAAACTTTGAAAGTAAAACACGAAACTACTTTTACGAGATGTCGTTTCGCTCAGTAATTATGTAATTATTCTTCTACAAATTCAAATATTCCCATAGTTTCCATAAAGTATATAGGTACATATGCACATTATTTCGTAGGTATATAGGTAAACCAACATTTCGTAAATATGTATTTATACCATCCTAAGTTGTATGCATATATCTCACATTCATACATTTCTTATCAAAACTAGTGATGGGCATAATCGAATGATTTCAATAATCGAGAAAATAGTATTCGAATGATTTGAATAATCGAATGATCATTCGAATGATCATCCGAATTACGAAACGAAAAAATTTAACGTTTACAGTGCACAATGTGCTATTTAACTACAAAAAATTAATAAAAAAATAACTCAAAATACAAATTTTGATTCGCCTTTAAAAAATGTAACCAAAAACCAAAAACAAAATTCCATACCAAGGATTTGCAAATTAACTAGAAATAAAATCGTCATTGTCAATCGAATTTAAATTTAAAATAATCATCATTCGATTTTTTTGCATTCGAATACTAATAATCGATTCTTTTCATTCGAGTACTATTTTCAATCGAATACTATTTTCATTCAAGTACTATTTTCATTCGAGTACTATTTTCATTCGAATGATTTTTCATTCGATTATTAATAATCGATTATTCATTCGAATGATTTTTCATTCGAATACTAATAATCGATTATTTGCATTCGAATGATAATAATGGTCACTCGAATACTAATAATCATCATTCGATTTTTTTTCCATTTGAGATTTTCATTTTGAAGAGTAGTAGTTGTAGCAGGGTTTGAGAAATAATTCGAATGATTTCAATAATCGAATGATCTCGAATGATTGCCTGAATCGATTATAATCGGTTATATCATTTGAATGATCCCATCACTAATCAAAACCTACTTGTTTAATTTTAACCTGCTGCTTATAAGAAAATCATTGAACAAATTATTGAGACGAAACAGTCTTGTTTAAATAAATAAAAACCTTCTAAACCAAGTCATCGTCCACAACTTCAGAAGTGGGCCAGCCCTGAATACCTTCAACATTTTATTTAATTTTCCGCAATTTTGAAAATCAAGCCAAGATATTAGGTAGGTCATCAACAATGAAGAAGCAAGAATTGGTAGCTTGGTTAACCGAGCGAAACATACAATTTGCAGCAGATGCAAAAGTTGCTCGTGTTGCTACGTGAGCTTTATGAAAAAAATTGTGAAGACAATTATTCCGAAGACCATTTCATCGAAGCAGAAAATATTGAACTTCCTGGTAAGGCAATAAATTCTGATTCGTCACAACAGATTCAAGAATCCGTTCCTGGAAATGAAGCTGAGATGGATAAAGAAATTCATATGATTGAAATGAAACTTAAGCTGATTGAATTGCGTCGTGAACTAGCTCGACAAGAGGAAAATTTTACAAGTTCTTCGTCGCCTTCGTATCAACCTTCGTTTAAGGATATTCAATATTCCTTACCATTGTTCTCTGGTGATGATACATACAGCACTTTTGAGCGAGCATGTGATTCCGTTTACGATGTCATGAAATTTAAAAATAAAGTGTGACATTTATTCTTCATCATCATCACCAATTTCCTATTTCTATAGATGTCTCCTGAAATGGAACAGCTCCATTCGACAATCAGTTCTGGAACAAATGCGATTTTCAAGAATTCCCCGAGCTTTTCACCAAGAACATATGTAGTTCTTCTTCTTTTTCTAAATTCTGAAATAATAAATTCCATACAAAAACTCAAATTTTATCTTAATTTTTCAAATTTCCCTCTCTTTCTCGTGTAGACATCGCTTTGTTACCTTCTTAATTGAATGCTGCTTGCACTTTTGGTCTTTGCAAAAAACGCAAATAACTTTAATTCATTCAAGCAAAAAAATAGTAACTCCCATTCAAAAATAATCATTTCAATTTAAATCTCCTTCACACCCACTCAAAATCGGTCAACATTCTATAAGCTTTTGCAACCGACATAAATATCACCAAATCCAATTTGAATACAAACCAATCACACTCATAAAAGCCAAAAGATTAAAAGAAACAAAACAATATGCAAAGACGTCAAGACGTTTATAGTGACGACGCTGATTATCGCACACAAACCACAAATTAATGATAGTTCAACTCAACGACAGCAACCGCACCGCAGCAGCGGGTCGTTGGTGCGGTGGTATGCGGTTGTCATGTTTTCCAAATTGCTTCCACGCTTAAAAGACATATCCGATATGTGCGCGATACTTTCATGCTCAATGTTCATCACTCAGTCGGTCAAATCTCCATAGGTATACCTATAGGTAGCCAACTATTTTGCCTATCGAATTTTCATCGAACATGTTTTTTGATTAAAATAATTATTCACCGCCGGTAATACTCTTGACCATGTTTATGTTAATTTACATTCCGCTGGACAAAAACTCTGTGCGATATGTAAAACCCATTGAACAAGCAGAGAAAAATCAGAAAACAAAAATCACCGGCATCATAAATCTGGTTATCAGCATAAACGAGGGAATTCCATACCGAACGACGAAATCATTAGTATTCAATATTTTATTGATTTTTCCACATGTCGAATGCCCCTCGTCGACAGCTTAAATACCAGAAATACCCAAAAGACACACGACAAATCATAATCATGGCTTTGGAAACAAGCTTCAGCTTCGTGATTACACAACGAATCACTTATCGAAGTTCTAAATGCACCCTCTCTAAATTGGCGTGAATTTGGGGTAAACATAGCGAAAGGCCCGTTCGAATTATATCTGATGAATTGACGACCAATCACGATGGTGACAGAAGCTGCTCAGTTGTTGACCTTGAACTTGTAGAACAAGGAGGCTTCATTCGATTGAATTTGCTGGTGTGACTATCATTTGCAATCGAACAGTCACCATGGATAGAACTATTCGGCTTTTGGTAGGTTACTAGAATCTTTGTCAACATTTTTGATACTTTTCTAATGAAGACTCTTGTTTCTATTGAAGATGTTGACAGCTCTTGTTGGAGCTTGCATGGCGGGAAATGGATACAACTACGCCAGACCTGCAAGGACTAGTGGAAGCCAGCAGCCTATTGTTACAAAATCGGTTTATTACTTTGCTGATCCCGGAAGTCAACAAAATGTTCAAAGACAGCGTCCGGTCGCCTACAGGCAGCCAGCTGTCCGCCAGCGTACTGCGGCCGTTTACCGCCCAGCGGCTCCTCAGCAACCACGTGTAACATACACTCAAGCGGCACCTCAACAACCTCGTGTATCTTATACCCCGGCAGTTTCCCAACAAGTGGCTCCTCAGCAACAAAGTTCATACAAGATTGATCCAAATTCATTGCCTTTTTACAATAGCAACAAGCAATACGCTCAGCAACAAGTTAAATACTCCGCTCCCCAAGCAGCCCCACAGCAAGTTCAATATACAGCTCCAAAAGTCGTTCAACAGCAGGTTCAGTATACCGCTCCCCAAGTGATTCCACAGCAGGTTCAATACACCGCGCCTCAACAAGTGCAATACACCGCTCCTCAACAAGTGCAATATTCGGCTCCACAAGCCGCTCCACAGCAGGTACAATACTCCGCTCCCCAACAAGTCCAATACACCGCTCCTCAACAAGTGCAATACTCTGCTCCACAGCAAGTCCAATACACAGCTCCACAACAAGTGCAGTATTCCGCCCCACAACAAGTCCAATATACCGCTCCTCAACAAGTCCAATTATCCGCTCCACAAGTGGCTCCACAACAAGTCCAATACGCTGCTCCACAACAACCCCAATACACCCAACCCCAGCCAGCTCCTGTTGTAAAGAAAAACCTTCAAGTGGTATTCGTCCGGACCCCCGGCTATGAGGCCTACACCGAAGCCCTGCTCAAAATGGCCAAGGAAGCAATTCAATCCCAAACCATTGTCTACGTCCTCAGCAAGGAACCCGACGTCGAAGAGCTCACCCGACGCTTCAAGGAAATTCAATCCACTGCCCGCAAAATGCCCGAAGTTCGATTCATCAAATACAAGACCAACGACGAGGCCGTTCAAGCTCAACAAGAAATTCAAGCTCAATATGAAAGCCTACCCGGACCTTCGAGTTCATTTGGCACCCAAATAGGAACAGTCATTGGAGGAGCCAGCTCCGAAACTGGATCTACAAATTCAAATTATTCCAACAACGATGCAATAACAGCCACATTGCCTTTGACAGCGACGACAATCACTGGACCAGCAACAAATGTCGATGATGTGAATTCACAAAGCTTTCCACCTTTCGTGCCAACCGGTATTGATGTTGTACCAGGAAGTTCATACCTGCCACCAAATCAGCAATGATTGAGCTTAGGTTAGGGTTTAAAAGGTGCCAATATCTGTTTGTTTTTTAATGTGGTGTTGACGGTTAATCGACTGGGTCCATTAATTTTGTTCAATTACTTTGTTCCATGGTGACATAATGATGGAAGATTATTTATTCACTGCCAATTTTTTAGATTTTAATAATTCTAGATAAAATAAATTAAAATATTTAAACGAGTTATGCTTGTTTTGTTCTTAAGTATCTGAAAGCTTAATGCTGAAAACGCGTTAGTTTGGGTACTGGTTTTTGTGTTTTTTTTTTTTTTTAAGACCAAAACAAAGCAACATTTTCGGCCGATAAGCGAAGAATCCAAGATGATACAACCGCATCACCTGATGCACCATGTCCCAATCTTACGCTTCCTATACTGGATACTGGAAATTTTTGAATAGAGCTCAAAAGGGATTTCTTAGATGAACAATGTACACAGATGTAATATGTAAAGCTCAGTCGCATCGAGCGGATAAAGAACAACGCATCATCAAAACAGATTATCGGCTCTATATTGAAGAATACCACAGATATCGAAACTCGACCCAAAACAGCAACAGCTTAAAGAGGCGATTCTGAATTTCAGATAAGCGGCAAATGGCTCAGGGAAGAAGAAATGAAGCTTAACAACAGAAAGCAAGCAGAGTAAGGACTGCACCAAGTGCAGATGATCTACCAATCCATCCGTGGTCATCAATCCTAAAGGCATTCTGGACCCATTGCCCAACGGTCAAGCGTAGTGAAGAAACGGGTCCACAATTCCCACTTGACAATCTTGTGTTCAAACTGGAAGGAAAGTCGCATGAAAGAAGATGTCAAGAATGCTGTAATTATAGCCGTGGCGTATCCATTTTCCATCCATTCTCCAGACGGGACCCGAAAACTCGCGAAGAATTTTTCTTTCGAAGCAGCCCAAAGCATTTTCATCCGATGTTGTCATGGTCCATGTCTCTGCACCATACATTAGGACCGGGATGATGAGGGTTTTCTACACTTCAGTTGCTCGAGAAAGAACTTCACTACTCAATTGTCTTATTCTAAATCCAAAAAAGCGGCGATTGGCAAGAGTGATTCTTCGTTTGATTTAAGTCCTGGTGTTGTTGTCTGGGTCAAAGTCCCTTACTACCTCTAAGTTAAATCTGTCTATATACAGAAGTTTGTACCAAAACCTCGATGCTGGGTGTTCGTTTCAACTCTCAAGGCTCACAAATGCTCCGCTGTGTTCTTCAAATTATGTCAATGTCGCCTGCGTAGCCTAGTAGCTGGACGGACTCTTGAAAATTGTGCACTTGGTGTTGACATTGGGGTTTTGTGGATACGAGATGAGGGATACGCGTACTTGCTATAGTTACGTCTCGCCACAGTGAAGTCGATAAGCCTAAATTCGTTATCGGAGGTGGCGCCCTGTAGGCTATGTCGTCCGATTATAGCTTAGGGCATTACTCATAGGTCTTGTCGAGGACCTTAAACAGGTAGAACTTGTCTATGGCGTCGTCATCCTTTTCCTTACTGGGGGCGTGAGCACAGATGAGGTTTAAATTGGTTTGGATTGTCAAGATGCGCTTATCCACTGAGTTGAAACTTAAGACTTTCCTCCTGATTATTTCTTCTTTATGTGGCCGGGCAGACGCACGAGCCCAAACCTGGAGGGCCAGGTCTTTAGTTTAACGCCAAGGACAGGGAACCGTTCCTGACCTGGGCTGCGAATATGTCGTATAGTAGCCCTATAAGGTGTTCAATAAGTAGTTCATCCTGACTGGAACTGTAGACGCCACCGCTGATTCCCTCTGGGGAGTTCTTCCGTTGCCGCCTGTTGAAAAGGAGGCATGCCATAGTGGACACATATTACCTTCCCTAAATAGATAGATAGATAGAGTGGCGCGACAGCTCTTGAAGAGCCAAGGCCTTAGTGTCATACTCTCATTAACAATTCTCTGAGTGCGTGTGAAGAATTGAGGGGACCTACAAATTAACGCCGATTCCGAACGGCCAAGTTGAGAAGCACTTTTTCATGACAGATTGATACTTTTGGAAGTTTTGTCAGTTCTTCGCAAGAGGCAGTAGCCGTGAAAGATGAAATAAAAACTTTTATGGGCACGAGTAGGAGTCGAACGCACGACGTTCTGCTTAGCAGCCAACGTACCTAACCACTAAGCTATGGGCAACTGCCTCTGCTTCTTTGCTGACAACAATTTCCAACTGGGGTTGGAACCCAATCTTCGGTTGAGGTACTAGGCACGCCAATTTCACCTCGGGAAGGTGAAGACTAAAAGTTAATAGACAGAGGTTGCTGTGGACGCTTGGGTCCTCTTGAATGCACTGTGTCTACCCTTCGAAAATCTTAATCTTAGATAATGCCATCGTCACTTCTTCAATGTCGGGTTGGTGAAATTGGTGTTCTACTTCATCCAAGTTGAGTGGTTCTGTATAATTATCTTCTTCTTTCCATTTCCTCAGCACTTCTTAGTCTTACCTTCTTGTAAGACTTCCGAACTTCATACCTTTTGTGGCATTTCTCCATCTCCTCAGCCGTACCTACTTCAGAGGAGGTATCTTTAATGGCTTCTTGGCAATGGTAATAGATAATAGTACAGCACTCGTTTTCTACATTCTATGCTGGGAGTAAAGGACGTCTGAAAAGGTTATCGGATTCACGATCGGAAAAGGATCTAGCAATTTAGTTAATTTTTTACTTTCTCCAAAACTCCTTCCAGTGGAGTTGCGAGCCAATTTTCAGTTTGGGTCCGGCAACCGACCCTTTAGACCCCACGTAGACCCTTAAGAGTCTTCCATTGTTAGTATCCAATCAACACATCAATTAAAATGGAAATGTGTGTCATAACTCATAAGCATCAGTCAATGAGGTCAGAAACATAACTTTTATGTCCTTTTCCTGTCGTACGGACGATCCCATTCATTCAACCAAAAAATAAATCTAATGAAATTTCATTTAAAAACAGAATCGAAAAGTCCGAAACAGGCAAAGACCAAACAAATTGAAATATTAAATTTACAAAAAACGAACAAGGCCACCGCATACATTCATTCATGGACACAAAATTGCTGAACAAACTCTTTTATTTTCGCATTGCACTTCGGGCTCAAGTGCTCAAGGTAACCATTGCATCATCCAAATAAAACAGATGCCACATAAAACAGACACAAATTTTTAAATAGACAATTTTAAAGGAGCACATAACAAAAAATAATAAACAGAAACCGCGCTTTTACACAAAGGATGTGACGTGTGTTTTCCAGTGGAAAAAAATTGTTATAAAAATGTGACAGCGACAAGAACAGGACACATCTGATATGATGATGTTTTATGAATAAATCCAACAACAATATAAACAACAAAAAACCGTCTGCCCTCAGACAACAGCTCTATACAAGCTACATAGTATGCAACGCACAAGTATTGTATAAGCTTTAGCCAACATCCGAACGAAATCATTTTGCCGAGATTGATTTATGCCTTCACTTTACTTTAACATCGCCGCATGATGGACGGAAATATAAAAAAATTAATCCTTTTTTTTTGTTGTTGTTGTTGTTGTTTTTGAAAAGGCGATTAAGTGGACGAAGGGCGAGGATTTATCGACACACATTTTATTTTATTTTTATTGTTTTTTATGATATCGTTTTCTTTTTTTTCAGTTTGTCAATGTGGAACGCTGCGTCCTTCTGCAAAACAGAGCGGGCTAGTAATATTGTGTTGATATTGAAGAAGGAATTAAAAGTCGTCAATCATAAAAAATTAGAAGATAGGTACATATTTTGCAACGAACCTAAACGAAAATTTTGTAAAAATCTAAGGGAATTCTCCACATTTTAAAATAATTAGAAAGTGTTCACTTTAGTCACCGTAATCAGACCGGTCGCCGCAAGAAAATTAAACAGGATATTTCACTTGGCGTTCGAACTTCGTTCCTTGTTTCAGGAATCTTATATTGTAGAAAAAAAAGTCAGTCTTTTATGTTATAAATATTTAATTGATTTACAGTCACTTTAATTCTCTTAATATTTCTCTTATATTCTAAATTACAGTGTATAAATTG
Organism: Sphaerophoria taeniata; assembly: GCA_943590905.1. Lineage (NCBI taxonomy): Eukaryota > Metazoa > Arthropoda > Insecta > Diptera > Syrphidae > Sphaerophoria > Sphaerophoria taeniata. The sequence goes on from OX016540.1 coordinate 202,981,350, forward strand.
TGCTTTTGAAAAGGCCAAAAAGCCATTAATATTTGTACTTTAAAACTCAACTTATTATTATCGTTGTTGAAACGCTTTATTTCCGTTTAATTAGAAATCCATTGAACTCATTTCCGTGTTTTCATTTAGGTACTTGGAACATTTTTTATCATTATATGTATATCATGAACCACGAGATTGAGTACGATTTTCCGGCACAATTTTCAAAGGACGAAGAAAGTTCTGCTCAAGATAGAAGGATTAGTTTATTACAATACGTTAAATACTAACGTTAACAGTGCTTATACATATAATACTTAAAATCTAAAACTTAATCTAGGATGTTAAAAATCATTAATTTACATTTTATGCTTTTGACATTATCGTTAGGCGAGTTAATACAAAAATGTAATTTATTATATACGTCAATTAATTGGTTTAGAGGGCTATGAGCACCATAGTTTGATCTACTAAATATTTTATTCAGTGGTTTCTGCAGTCTTATGTTTGAATTACTAAAACTAAAATTTAAACTACTAAGAACTGATGGTAATGATATACGTCCATTTATTATTCCAACAATAAAACAGAATTGTAAGTATTTTCTATGATTCGTTAAAGAAGGAAGGTTTATAAAAGAGAGTCTTTGCGAATATGGCGGTAATAAAGTACCTTGAAACCAAGGGAGAGATCGCAGACAAAAACGCAAAAACCTTTTTTGAATCGTTTCGAGTCTTGCTGTGTGTACGGCGTAGAAAGGTGACCACACTGTACATGCATATTCCAGGATTGGCCTCACAAATGAAATGAAAAGTATTTTCAGTACATATGGATCGCGGAAATCTCGACCAAATCTTTTGATGAATCCAAGTACTTTGTTTGCTTTTTTAGCTATGAAGTTAATATGTTCATTAAAAGTTAGTTTCGAGTCTAATATAACATCTAGGTCAGAAAATATAGATACTCTACTTAAAGGACAAGAATCAAACATATAATTAAAAACAAATGGGACTTTTTTGCGTGTAAAACTCATTGTTTTACATTTGTCAACATTTAGGACAAGACGATTAATATTGCACCATTCCCTAAATAAAACTAAGTCTTCTTGCAGAAGAAGACAGTCAGAAGGAGTGTTAATTCTTTTAAACAGTTTGATGTCATCAGCATACATAAGGACAGACGAATTACGAATGATCGAGACCAAGTCATTTATAAATAAAACAAATAGGATTGGACCAAGATACCTTGGGGGACACCAGAGTTCACAACAAATGGAATTGAACACTCGTTATGAAATAAAACACTATAACTTCTATTTACTAAATATGATGAAATCCATTTTATGAAATTATCGTTAAATCCTTGTTGAGTTAGTTTAATAATTAGTATTTTATGACACAGCTTGTCAAAAGCCTTGCTAAAGTCCGTAAAAATACAATCTACTTGGTCACGTTTTTCAAAAACATCTAAACAAAAGGACGTAAAGTTAAACAAATTAATAACAGTTGACCGTTTTTTGACAAAACCATGCTGGTTATCACATATAATTGAACCACAATGAAAAGAAAGGGTATTACATACAATAGACTCAAACAGTTTTGGTATCACAGACAGTTTCGCGATAGGCCGGTAGTTCATTATTTCGTTTTTAGGTCCTTTTTTATGTACCGGTATAATAAATGAGTTTTTCCAGATAGATGGAAAAAGTGAGCTTTTTAAAGATTCGTTAAAGAGAACACATAACGGAAATGCTAAGTAAGCAACACATTTCTTTAAAATGGATGATGGTACACCATCAGGACCAGGACTAAAACATTCGTCGAGTTGTAATATACCTTGTGCAACAGTATCTGTGCTTATTACAAAATTAATATTATTTAAGTGGGGAAATTTTAAAACAGAGGAAGGAGTGTTAGAAGTGTTAGAAGTGTTAGGAGAGCTAGAAGTGTTGGATTCAATAAAAGCATCTTTGAAATAATTTGCAAACATGTTTGCAATTATCCGCGGCTCATGACTGGATGTTGACGAATCAGTCATCAGGTTAGGATACCCACATGATTTCTTCTTACAATTTACAAATTTCCAAAAACTGTCAGGATTAGATTTAACGTTAAATTCAATTTTACTAATATAGTTATCATATAGAGTATTTGAATAGTCAGTAAAAAGTTGTGTCATAATAATGAACGTTCTAAAATCATCATCAGTTCTAGTTTGATTATATTTTATCCATGCTTTGTTCCTTTTGTTTTTCAAATTTTTTATGTGAGAATCAAACCATGGTGGAACACTTGAGTTATTACGATTCTTTTTTAATGGAGTTGTTTTATAAAATAAGTCAAAAAGAGTTAGATAAAAAATGTTACACATATCGTTAATATTCAAGTTAATAAATAACTGCTCCCAATTTATCGTAGATAGTAAGTCAAAAAGATACATAAAATTACACTTACTAAAATTAAACTCAAGTTTGTTGTCGGATGGCATATGAGGTGAAGATATGTTTAAATTGAGTGCAATGTCCAAAGCAGGATGATGCCGATCTTCGTCCACAAGTTTGGCATGAGAAGCTAACACGGCCACATCGCAGCATATGGTTTCCGAGAAGAATATCAAATCGAGTGTTTTCCCAAAGCGGTTTTTCACACCATTGAGTTGGCTCAAGCCACACGAGGACATACTATCTATTAATGACAGCTCATTTACAGATGACGCGTTGATAGGAACGTAGAAGTTATCGCCATCAATTTGAATCCAGTTTAAATTCGGTAAATTAAAATCACCAACAACTAGTAGCTCGTCTTCGGGTTCCAAGAGAAAATGAATACTTTCTATGCAGTCATTAAATTTTTCATAAACCTCTTTCCTAGAACATGGAGGTATATATCCTGATACAATAAATAGATGTCCGGATGTCAATTTAATTTTTATGCAGAGTACTTCAATATCAGCAGACCGAAAGTCATCAATCAGGTAACACGTGAAAGTATTATTAATAGCGAAAAGTATTCCTCCACCAACGAGGTTTAAATTGTCATCGTTATAACGATCACGTCTAAAGACTTGATAAGAAGAGTCAAAAAGCTCCGAGTCAAAAATTGAATTGTTGAGCCATGTTTCTGTCAGTATAATGACATCGTGAGGAAGGTTATTGCAATTTTTATAAACCATATTGGTCTTTGTCCGGAGTCCATTAACATTCTGGTAGAAAATTAATACCTTTTCAAGCTGCTTGGGCGGTGGTTCAGCGTTGTCGGAATTTGGCGAAAAGGGTTGTTTGGTTTATTCACAAACTCATGAATGGACAAATTATATGCGGCTGTCGAACGTTCAGTTCAGATGACAACTTTAATGCTGAAAGCTTCAAAAGTAAGGTACCTAACTAAGCTTCAGAACCAAGTTGAGGACTTAGAAAACCAGATGGTCCTGAAAATTAAGAACAAATTTAATTGCAACATGAATAAATTACAAGAGCGTTTTTGAACTTTACAACTAAATGGAACCTGAGAGCAAGTCATCAGTTCAACAAAAGTCAAACCTCTAACATTAAAAAAACTCAAAATAATTGGAACGAAGAATCTAGCGCAGCAGCATTGCAAGTAGGTCTTAAAGGTAGTGCAGCAGATGTTCTTAAAACTGTTCCAAAGGGTGAAGTATGTAATAACCAGACAATCATGGACGTACTTCATAGGAAATATGGAATTGACCACCAGAAACAAATACATAGACTGGAATTGAAAAACCGATAACAGAGAATTGGAGAAGTCCTTCAGGAATAAGCAGCAGACATTGAACGGTTAGCATATTCGGCATATCCCGAATCATCTTGTGAGTTCATCGAGCAATGCAAGATAGATGCTTTCATCGATGGTATTCGTGATTCAGCTACCAAACGTGCTGCGATTACAACACCAAAGCCAACTTTTACCGAGACAATGTCTTTACCAGTGACAAAAGAAACTGCAGCAAGGGTGTTCGGATTCAAGTGAAATGTTCACAGATTAGATGTTGGGAATGACACTTTGACTGAAGCTGTGATTCAAGCTGTGAAAGCTGCAGTAAAATCAGAAATCAATTCCTTGCAACTTTTTTACGGGAAGGTGCTTTTCTTGTGGAAGAAAATGACATATGGCACGTTATTGTTATAAACGACAAAGACGCTCGAGAACCCCCGACAGATTTCCGGAGAACAGGACTTCAAAAAATGCTTCGACGTCAGTCTGATCTGAAGGGAATACGCTGACTCCAAATCATGATGGCCCTTACATAGCAATTTCCGAAATTTTGCGTAGTAGTAATAGCCTAACTGTCTTAGGGAAGATGGATTCGAAAATTTATACAGTTACCTTAGACTGGTGCTTCGCATTAGATTATTCGAAATGATATCATTAAAGATGTGGAGCCGTTTGTTGGAATTCGACCGCTATTGGAGACAATGCACCAGTATTGTTGAAAATAACGAAGCAAATCACGATAGGAACGATGAAAGTTGAGCACGAGTTTCTAGTTGTAAATATCATGGACGAACTAATATTAGGTATTGATTTCATGTTACAAAATGGTTTTTACATTGATTTAGAGAAGCAAGTTTTGAGATATGGATGCGTTAAACTGCCATTGAATTTAAACCATGAAAAACATACAATAATTATAAAAGCCATCGTGAAGAAAACACAAACAATTCCACCAAACTCTGAAGCAACAGTGTGGGTAAAAATAAATAATCAAGACTAAAAAAATGTAACAAGGTGTTGAAGGTGCAAGCATTTGAAGGAATTTTAACAAGAAAATCCTGATTGGAAGAACCCTTGTAACACAAAATATACAAGGACATATATTCCAATTAGAGTTCCAAACTTGCCAAATGCATCACAATCTATAAAACGCATTGAGGTTATTTGCAACTGTACAAAAGTTTCAGCAATTTTCAATAACGATGATGATGATGATCCTATAATATTCAAGATTAAGAATAGTAAAAGATTCCAAGAGCAATTGAAAAACTTATCATATACTTATTATATACAAAGGGCCTGACAATTTAAGAAAAAAACAAAGTTAATTGGTTTTTGATGAAAATTTTGGATTTATTCTTCATTGAACAACAATTGCTCAACATCACATCGACACTGCAGAAGTTGACAAACTTGTTGAGGACATGAAGAAGAACAATGTGATTGAACCATCAATAAGTCCGTGGAGTTCACCGGTAGTCTTAGTTAAAAGAAAAAGGTGGAACGACAAGATTATGCATCGACTATCGCAAACTTAATTATGTTACCAAGAAAGATAGTTATCCGTTGCCAAGAATTGATGACACTCTTGACACATTGTCTGGTACTAAATGGTTTCAACATTGGATCTTCAGCGCGGTTTTTGGCAAGTGAATATGAACAAAGATGACAGAGAGAAAACACAGAAAACACGACTTGTGGCAGTTTATTGTTATGCCCTTCGGCTTTTGTTACGCTCTAACAACGTTTTTAAAATGGTACGGTTTTTGAAAGGATTTCACTGGAAAACATGACATTGATGATATCATAAGGATGAGAAAAGATTTCGAACAACCTAGCGGAAAGGTTTCAAAGACTACGAAGCGCTGGTCTTAAACTGAGCTCAAAGAAGTGTTCATTGTTCAAGAAAGAAGTCGAATACTTAGGCCATGTAGTATCGACTGGTTGTGTACACACGTATGATGACAAAATCTCCACAGTAAGGACATGACCAAGACCATACGAGGATTCCTGGGACTGTGCACCTACTACAGACAGTTTGTTCCTGGATTTGCCAACATTGCCTGCAGTTTGCATGATCTGACTAGAAAAAATCAAAAGTTCCAATGGACTGAATTGAAAGAAAAATCTTTTAAGCAGCTTAAAAATTTGCTTTGTAGTCCACCGATTGTGACTTTTCCAGTAACTGGCGAAAAACTCATCTGGATACTCATGCCAGCGAAATTAAATACCTACACTATACCTACATTATTTTTTCAATAGGTACAAATCTGAATCTCACCTACGATACGAGACCATTTGGCTCGCATTGTCATAAAGTCATCTCATCACACTTCATGTAGAACCAAGTATCTTTCTCTAAATGTCTCGCCTCTACAAGCAACCACTCCACAAATTCAACACCATAGTCAAAATATGTGGTCTGGCCAAATTAAATGAAAACACATTTCCTGTTATTCCAGGTTTCAAATGCTGCTTCTTAAAATTAAAACCTATTTTAAGACATTCCATTAAAACAACCGAGAAGCTTGTTCTATGAGCTTATACGCTAAACCAATTTAAATTAATTGAGATATTTTGTATCTATTAAGCCTTTTCATCAATTCATCTACATATCAATACCAATCAAACAAGTTGGATGGGGATATACAAAATTTCATAATAGTTATTGATTTAGAAAGACAATAACCTTTTCACAAACAAGAGAATTTTAAATTTTCGTCACTTTGTCACTCCAAATAAGGTTTTTTTCTGTCATTCTTACGCATTTTGAACTTGTTCGTCAATATAAAAGAGGAAACAGCATGCTCTCACACTACGAGTCAATTAAAAATGTATGCCGTGAAAGTTGGTTCTGGGTTTATTTTAATTGTCTATGCCAAAAAACCTGTTGCCAGAACTATTCCGAACCGGATTAAGTTCTTTAAATTATTGCTCTTGTGGTCACTTTGGTCAGCGTGTCGATTCATTGAATACAATGCTTGTTTAATAATTCGCTATTTGCTTTTCCTAATATTTTTATGTCACTAAGTCAAGTTCGTAAAACCGCATGTTCACAACTCACAGAAAACAACCATGACTAGTTTTGAGGATTACTAAACGCACGTGGCTTTGAAGTCAGAACTTAGATTTGAATAAGTATCCCAGGCAGATTTTGAAATTCACACTTTGTCATAGCCATAGAATAGGGTGGTCTTCTTATGACAAAATTAATTCGTTCGTTGATGAAACCCTCATGAGGTATTAACGATTCAATCAATTTTTTTAGTACGGCCTCTACAAAGCTCTACAAAGCAGCTGGAGATAATTTGGGTCGGAAGAAAGCTTGCCCGACGAATGGAAACCTCAGCATAGAATGCCGCGATCCTCAAGAAAAGAGATCCTCTAAACTGCACCAACTATAGAGGCTTCGTCTTTGAAGTTCTTTTATCAGTGTGGCTTCAGACCCGTAGAGTCCACTACCAATCAAATATTCATTTAACGGCAGATTTTTGGAAAGACCCAGGAACTTCAAATCGACACCAACCGTTTTATTTAAAGGCCGCGTGAGCGCGCATAAAGCAGTCTTCTTTTCGCATCCCAGAAAAAACTCCTCCAAATATAGACATGAACCTTGAAACTGAGGCCAAGTAATACCAAGTAAATTCTGTCAACAGGGAAGAAAACGGTTGTATAGACAGACTTGACTTCGAAGTGATTAGGGACTGTGTTAACCATGGGATCCGTTTTGAGCTTAGACAACTACAGCAACGATACAGCTGCTTGTTTGGACTAAGAAAGTAAGAACTCATAGAAAAATCAAGTCCTGCAATGCCTAAATCGAGGGACCAAGTTTTTGCGTGACCAAAAAGGTGTGACCTTTTTGCTAGGCAGTTCGCCTCGAACTCTTCGCTGCCAGAGAGCGTCATTACTCCCCCTAGTTCTTGAGCCCGTCAATGATTCCACGGGACAAATCTTCTTCCGCACTCGTGCTGTGTCGGGAGTCCTAAAAGATCTCAACATACATAAATCCGCTGGTCCGGATGGTATCCCCGATATTATTCTGAAGAGGTGTTCTTCCACGCTGGCAAAACCCTTGCGTTAGCTTTTCCATCTATCCTATTCTTCTGGGATCATACCGAGCAGTTGGAAAACAGCATTTTACCAGCCAATCCCAAAAAAAGTTGAATCTTCTTCTCTCTCCAATTATTGTCCGATTGCACTTACGTCCCTTTTTTCTAAGGTCATGGAAACACTGATAAACTATAAGCTCAAGAAATATATCGAAGACCGAAAGCTTCTTAATGACTGGCAGTACGGCTTTCGCAACAATAGGTCCATTGGTGATCTGATGGTCTATCTCACCGAACAGTGGAACAAATCTTTACATCGTTTTGGAGAAAGGAAGATTGTTGCACTTGATATTTCAAAGGCTCGGTCCCTAGCTAGCTGTCTCAAGTTTTGCACTCCAAGTTGATTGAGGTCCTCTTCCACTTGTGTGCGCCACTTGAGTCGCAGTCTTCCTCTCCTTCTGCGTCCCTCGGGAATAGTGTCGAAGGCTTTCCGGGCCGGAGCATTGGTGTCCATGCGCTCTAAATGCCCGAGCCATCTGAATCTTTGGACCTTGACCCTTCTGGCTAGGTCAACGTCGTTGTACAACCCGTTGTACGCTGACGCTGTTGTACGCTGTTGTATCTTCTTCTCCATTCCCCATCAATGCACACGCGGCAAAAGATGACCCGAAGAATTTCCTCTCTAAACAGCCTAAGGTACGTTCATCCGATTTTGTCAAGGTCCATGCTTCTGCACTATACAGCAGGACAGGTATGATGAGGGTGTTGTACAGTTTTACCTTAGTTGCTCGAGAGAGGGCTTTGCCACTCAATTGCTCTCTTAGCCTAAAGAAACAGCGATTAGCAAGAGTAACTGTTCGTCTTATCTCGTCGCTGGTGTTATTGCCCGTGTTAATAGCGGAGCCTAAGTAGACAAACTCCTCTACTACCTCGAAGTTGTATGCGTCTATTGTGACGTTTTGTCCTAGCCGTGTCGATGTCCTTTCTCGAAGACAACATATACTTCGTTTTTCCCTCATTTACCGCTAAACCCATTTTTGCCGTCAGCACATATGCGATGTCGCCAAAAATGCCGCAAGATATTTAGGTTTCTTAAGGTGATGCAAGAAATTTTCCTCCCCGTCTGGTCTGGCTATTATCTATAAGACTTATATCCGTCCAAAGCTTGAGTACAATTCTCATCTCTGGGCTGGTGCTCCAGCTACTTACTTAAGCCTCTTGGACGGTATACAAAAAAGAGCCCTTAGAATGATTGGTGACAGAGACATGAGTTGGATCATTCACCTCGTTAGACCACCCTCGTAACGTTTCGTGTCTCTCTCTGTTGTATCGTAACTTTAACGATAAGTGCTCTAGTGAAATAGCCAATTACATTCCTCCCCTTAAACAATTCACCCGTAATACTCGCGCTTCTAGGAATTCCCATCAGTTTACCCCCGAGCCCAACTTCGGACGTACTCTCAAGTATAGAGAATCGTTCTTTAGCCGTACTACACGAATGTGGAACTCCCTTCCACACTCTGTCTCTCCAAATCATTGTAATGTTCACGAATTTAATACCTATGTACAACCCCTTTCCTACTTCCTAAAGCACTCACTGTGTCTCAAAAATATCAATCTTGTACCGCATGAATTCTCTCTCTGATTGGAGGAACATGGCACTGTCTAGTCTGGACCTTCACCCCTTCTAGAAAGTAATCTTTTTCCGGGTACAATCGCCAAAAGTCGTCCACGAGCTATCATTAATTTATCAGAGGCGTAGTGTCAGTTTCTGTAGCGATAGAGAATCAGTTGCGAAGTGTGTTAACCTCCGTAACCCATCCTGAAGTCAGGAAACTTTGCCCTTGCAATTTTTTCAGGCAAGCACTTCTACATGGCAAGAAAGTTGCAGCGCTGGCCTAAACCAAGATTAAGGCATCCACCAACTACCCGATCTGCCATTCCACTAGGTTGGATAGAAATAGTGTAAGGGGCATGTTGGGGTAAAGCTGCTTAAGTATGTTAGTAAGAATCAGGTGACAACATGTCGGTTGGTTGATGCATTTTAATATAAGTACTTGAAATAAGTCATAAATAAGAAATCGGATGATTTTTGCCAAACAAATATGAAGTTGGCTCGGGAAATGAATTTACACTTTTAGACTCAGCAGCTAACTCTCACATTTTCTGTCATCATCAACCTTACCAACCTACAAGGTGCCATCGTGTTTTACGGTTTAACCATAAGGCTAAAACGCATTGTAACTGCAATTACTTGCACTGTCCAGTGCAGATGTTAAAAACTTTATCTATTTCTGAACTGCAATCACCTTTTATCGCAAATCATAACCATATAATTCTTCTCTCTTATTTATCACTCTTGACAAGTCCAATGCATTTGGTTTTGACTTATGTGACTTAAAAATTCAAATAAATGACCCAATGAATATTTAAAACGCTTTGAACTACCCATTTCGCAATATACGTGACCAGAGAGGGGTTATGTTAAAAACTTGCAGTGCTATTCTCAAACACCAGCTCCTTTATGGAGTGATATTTGCTCGACCAAAATAGAGATGAGTTTTTAAACAATATAGCAGTTCTCTATCCCCCATAGTCAAGCTGCGGCTATGACACATAGTAGTAGTGGCTGGCCTCATATCACTCTTGTGTCTGGTTCAGGGGATCATTCAAGAAAGACATAAACTTGTGACATGTGACTTCACTAAAGAATATAAAACTAAAATATACGACTGGCCGTAAACTTTTCTCGTATATCTTTTGCACTCTATTTCATTTTGAGTGTGCGAAAGGGTTCGATATACAACTACCAAGTGAATCAATAAAAATAAACTCACAGAATCTGGATCCTTGGACGTAATTGCTGTAAAATTGAGTCTTCGTATTAGAATTAATAAAGAAGTGATGAAATATTTATGCGTGTGAAGACATTCAGTTGGCCTTTTTCCCAACTCGAAGCTGCTGGCTTTTGAAGGGTGTTTTTGAAGACATAATTTTTGGAAATGGACTTTTGAATAAAAGAAGTCATTTTGTTTTAAGGCTTTTTGAGTATTGAGTATTTCATTCGCTTAGAAAAGACACCTAGCTATGACGATGAAATTGTCCTCCCAAATCTGAGGCGGCAAAAGCATAGACTTCACAATGCAAAAAGTGCCAAACCGACTAATGAATGAGAAAAAAAGGGAATCGAATAATATCTCACGTTCTCATTCGAAATGTCATCAATTAGCTACGAAATATTGGTCGACCGTTTGTAGTGAAGTTGTGCGACAAATCACGTCCATTCGCTCTTTCATGCTGTCCACATGTGAATTTTATTTTTTTTCGGTTTTTGCGATTTCCGGTTCTTTTGTTTCTTCTGTAATTCTATTAAATTTTTATGAAGATTTTTCCAAATTGAACAAGTGATTGACAATCCAACTTGTGGCCTAACATGGAAATGGAAATTTTAACGTTATTACGGACATAGTGGACCATTCTTAATAAAACTATCGATCGTCCCGGGCTGTCGACGTTCTCGTTGTTGGAAAAATTTCAAACAAAGTGTAAGTACGTCGTACCTACGTTGTTTTATTCGCGGTAGAGACTTATAAATATAGAAGGTATATGCACAACCATGTGTACTGCTGCCAAGTGAAGAGAAAATTAAGTTCTTAGCTAACATCATTAGTTTCCATATGGAATTAGCGGGCACTTATACAAATGTGAAGGGCTGGACCTGTGTAGCTTTGTGGTCTTGTGAAATTGTAATTGTGGAGGACCAACGCTACTTGACATTGAATCCATGCTAGCGGTGAATTTTAAATAGTTTGTTCGAATTGAAGTTGAGTTTTGATTTCAGAGTTTGAGATTTCAGATGGCGAAGAACCGAAATACTGTAGTGTCCGTGGCTAAGTGGTAAGGTGCGTTAGCTGCTAAGCAGAACGTCGTGGGTTCGAGTTCTACTCGTGCCCATAGTTTTTATTTCATCTTTCACGGTCATTGCCTCTTGCGAACAACTGACAAAACTTCCAAGAGTATCAATCTGTCTTGAAAAAGTGCCTTTCGGAATCGGCGTTAAACTGTAGGTGCTCTCAATTATTCACACGCATCCAGAGAATTGTTGAAGTAAGCCACTTAGGCCTTGGCTCTACAAGAGCACTCACGCCACTCTATTTATGTTTACAACGCGCTGTATACAGCAAAATGTTTTGTTTTCTTCAACATCCGCTCCTGGATTGGCTTGGAATGCATGTCTATTAATTACAACTGATAAACAATAAAAAGTCTGCAATTGGGAGCGAAAAAATCAGTGGAATTGTTAGCGTATCGTATTGGCCTCTCAACTAGCTGGTCTAAGATTCAAATCCAAAGCTGTGAACATGCAAAGTTTTTCAACTAAACATGAAAATAGCCAGCACCACTAACGAAAAGAGACTTATGATCAACTTTGCAGCCTTGAGATAGCCATAACTCTAGCCAAACTGCCAACGAAAGTATTGACGGAAAAAAGCCATTGGTGACCAATATCACCCCATTTTCCTTTCTTTATGTCAAAATCCAATAGCTCCTGAATCGTTCTAAGCCACAATTCTTAATGTGATATGATTTGCGGCCATCAAATCTTTGGGATGTAACGTAGACAGCAATTTAAAATAGACTTTAGCTTTCCGAGATGATAGCCTAGATTTTCCAGGTTTTGCAGGCATAACGTGACACGGATTTCTCAATGAATTCGAAGAAAATTAACTTAGTACGAAAGGAAATTTGACTAGATTTCCAAAAAGGAGATAGGGCACCGAAAGCAGCGTGACCTTTATTGATTCTGCCTTTGGAGGCAGAAAAAGGCTAAGTGTCAGTCTCGAGCTTGAGACATTCAGAGCAATGCACCATGAACCAAAGGGAGCAAAAAAACTGAATTGGGAAAAGCTCCGACGGGATATCAAAAGCGATTCCTTGAGACTAGGCTACAAGACTGTTGGGAATCCACTTTGTTTATTCTAATCGTTCACTATATTATTTTTATGTTACTCAAAACTCAATATTATTTTCAATAAACTCAATCTTGTTCATTCGATTTCGTTCATTCAAGCTAAAAGTTGTTTTATTCCTCAAACAGAAAAGCTTCATAGCAACCAATAGTATCTACAAACATCGCCACGCGAAAGGTTGTAGCCCAAAAACCCGTGGAATATTTTAGACCAGAAAGGATGAGCTACAATATGGACACATTGTTCGAAAACCATCCCGACAGGCAACCCGACAACCCGAGATTGCTGCAACAAGATATCCCACCGTTAAGCGAAGAAGAGTTTAAAATTGCAGCCAACAAAACAAAACAGCGCTACAAAACAATAAAGCTCCCAGACCAGATGGAATACCGGTGGAAGCGGTGAAACTGGTCTTGAATATGTACAACAGCTGACTAAACAATAAGGAATTTTCCCATACACCTCTGAAAGCAACGCCTTGTAGGTATGTACTCATTATCAAAAATGAGAGGAATTCTGAATTTCCATCCCCATACAGACCTTTGCGAACAGCCCCAGCAAAATTAAGGCCTTTTAGAAAAAACGTGGAAATTTTATCAATAGAAGAAAGAAAGCCTCCGACGCCAATGCAAGAACAAATGGCGAAAATAAAAGAAATGAGGGAGGAAGTGTAACGGAACCCGAGTTCCTCCCTCTTCAACCTTTCGCTACCCTTCACGCTCTTAGGTCTATAAGACCCTAAGAACAATCCAGGTTGCAGGCTGAAAAGGGGATCCAGGCTACGACTGTGGCATGCTTGCTTTTGCTCAGCTCGTCGGTGGTGTGGGTTGTTGCAGTCGCAACTCTGGACTGTGTTACATCTAACATGCCATATTTATTAAGGGTCCAAAGTAATGGAACCCGAAGACGAATATGAGGGAGTGTCACCGAAGGGAGGGAAGAGAACGCAAGAAATCTACTCCTTATATCTCATACTACCACCCGTCCTCGTATCATACTCACCATGACCTTGATTTAAAATTTTAAATATACATGTTCATTAAGAACAAAAAAAAAATTGTTCAAAACAAAGTCAACATTTTAATTAGTGAAAAAAAAAATAACGACAAAAAAAAATTACATAATAAATATTTAAAGAAAAGTATTAAAAAGTAGAATACTTAAATTAAATATATGTAATACAAAAAAATTTAAAATAGTACCTTTAACAATCCAGGTGCACCAGGAACACAAAAAAAACACACAACAATTAATAGTAAGAAATAAATTTATTTAAAATTGAGATAAAAAAAAATAATTTTAAGTCCGAACACAAACAACAAAACAACACTGAATGATATTATTTCTTCTTTATATTTCTTCTTTCTTAGTTCTTCTTCTTTATTCTTCTCTTCTTGCATTAATTTAATTTGTTTTCTTGCATTGATTTTATTTTATTTTTATGTTTATAGTTTATTAGATATACACATTTGCAATTTTGCAATTTTTTTTTTTTTTGTTTTATGTTTCTTCCTTTTTTTTTATTATTTACATTCCGTTCATTTATTTTGTTTTTATTGTCTTTTCAAATTTATATTAGGTAGGTACACATATTTTATTTTGTCCAATGCACAATAATTCATTTTTGATGATATATATTTTTTTTGTCGTTTATTAAACTTTAATATATAGTTTATATAAATCAATAGTTTCTACCATTAAACTTTAAAATATTTTAAATTCACAATTAATAAACTGTCTTCTTCAAGGTTTCTGTATGACTGATTCTTTTTTTTTAATTTTTTATTTTTTTGATTTTTGTATGTTCAAAATTTTGATTTTTATGAGTGTGTGAGTAAAGTGTATGTACCTATGTTATTGTAAAGTACTGTTGTATGGAAAATGTTGTTGTGGTAAGTATGTCTGTGTATTCTATGGATATTATTATGTGGTAAATAATATTATGTACTGTACGTGTGAGTTTTGTTTTGTTTTTGTTTTTGTTTTTGTTTTTGTTTTTGTTTTTGTTTTTGTTTTTATTTTATTTTATTTTTCTTTCAGATCCTCACAGTTGAACATGAGACTGTGAGGATCTGAAAGAAAAATAAAATAAAACAAAAACAGAACAAAACTCACGCGTACAGTACATAATATTACTTACCACATAATACTATATCCATAGAATACACACACATACTTACCACAACAACATTTTCCATACAACACTATTTTATATACATACACTTTACTCACACACACATAAAAATCAAAATTCTGAAAAATAAATTATTTAAAAATCAAAAATAAATATAAAAAATTGTATTCAGTATTCCCAAAACTAATATAAGGAACACTTAATTTATATTTTATTGTGCGGTCATATGAGACTCTGTGCGGTTCGATTATTTGGTTGTACATATCAATTCAAAGAAAAAAAAATTGTATTCATTGAAATGTGTTTTTAAAACAAAACTTAAATAAAATATATAGTATGCAAATACCAATAATGGTAATATAAAGAGACTATTTAAATAAAAGAAAAAAATGCAATTTATAACAAAAAAAGGAACAAGCAATAGTGAAAAAAACTAATTAAATTATATTATATATATAAGCAATGATTAAGACATTGAAGTGAGAGAGACAATATAAATCAAATAAATCAAGAACAAAAAAACTATATAATAAAAGAAATCAAGAAAGAAGATAAAAAGAAAACAAAAAAAAATACAAGAAGAAGAAGAAGAAGACAAAAAAAAATTAATTTCAATTGTGTTTTTTTTTTGTTTTATTTTTTTTTACCAAATTTTAATTGTTATTTTTTTTATTATTATAAACATCTCGGTGCACCTGGATAGAGGTAATTTTCATTAATTAATTAAGTTTATTCTAATTTTTTGTATGTTTAATAAATTATATATGTAGGTTATTTTTTTGTTATTAGATTACATTTAAAAACAAATCCTTTAAAAATTTAGTTAATTAAAAAAAAAATTCTTTAATTCATCATTTTCTTATTATTGGTAAAATTATAAATTTCTATTTCCTTTTGATTTTGATTTTGATTTTTAAATTAAATATGTTAAATTTATTTTGAACAAATTTATTATTTTAATTATGGGCATATAATTTAAAAGATTTGGTCATGGTGAGTATGAAATGAGGACGGGTGGGAGTATGAGATTTTAGGAATAGATTTCCCGCGTTCTCTTCCCTCCCTTCGGTGACACTCCCTCGTGTTCGTCTTCGGGTTCCATTACTTTGGAACTCTAATAAATATGGCATGTTATATGTAACACTGTCCAGAGTTGCGACTGCAACAACCCACACCACTGACGAGCTGAGCAAAAGCAAGCATGCCGCAGTCGTAGCCTGGATCCCCTTTTCAGCCTGCAATCTGGATTGTTCTTAGGGTCCTGTAGACATAAGGGCGTGAACGGTAACGACAGGTTGAAGAGGGAGGAACACGGGTTCCGTTACAGAAGCAAGACAAATTTGGGAAAAACAAACCCACCAAATTGCCAGTCCACCAACACCACCGACGACATGGATGTTTTAGAAATAAATATTCAAGAAGCACAATTTTGTCCAAAGAAACCACAGAGCAGAGGGATCAACAACTTCCGAGGTTTTTTACCTCAAAAGAAAGACTCAAATAAAGTTTTGGTAAATTGGCTAGTCAACTTCAAAGCTGCTTATGATAGTAACCACCGCCAAGAGCTTATGATGGCGGTGTTTTAATTCGGGATCCCGAACAAACTGATCCAGCTGTGCCGGACGCAGTGTGCAAATGGCTAACAGCTCATCCGAGTTATTTCAAACTAATGCAGGATTTAGACAAGGAGATGCGATGTCATGTGATTTGTTCAACATAGTTATGGAGCAGATAGTGCGCAGGGCAGGTGTGAGCACGGAAAACACTATCTTAAACAAATCCACCCAGCTCCTAGGCTATGAGGACGACATAGACATCATCAGTCGACCCAAGAGAGCTGTGCTTGAGGCCTTCACAGCGATTGAAGAACAGGCAAAACTCGTTGGTCTTGAAGTGAATAAGGACAAAACAAAGTACATGATATCAACAAATTAAACTACATCTGTCCCACCGCCTAGGAAAAAACGTCGCTGTTGGTAGCAGCAATTTCGAGGTAGTTAAAGAGTTCACCTACCTCGGAACAAACATCAATTCCACAAACGACACCGAGATCCGACGAAGAATAAACCTAGCAAACCGCTGCTACTTCGGTTTGGCAAAACAACTGGGTTCAAAACTCCTTACTCAAAAGACAAAGTGTCTGCTATACAAAACTTTGATCTTACCAGTCCAACTCTACGGCACCGAGTGCTGGAAGATAAGTAAAAAAGGGGAATTGATTCTTCGTCGGATTTTTGACCCCGTATGCGACGATGGAGAATGTAGAAGAAGGTTCAACTGAGAACTGTACGAGCTGTACCAAGATGTGGATGTAGTCCAGAAGGCTAAAAAAAAAACGACTACATTGGCTCGGCCACATCGAGCGAATGGACGACAACGCTCCAGCCAAGAAAGTCTTCCCATGCCAGCCCCAGATTCGAGATGACAAGGAAGACCGAACTTACGGTACAAGGACCAAGTGACTGCGGATGCTAGAGCGCTTGGTTTCGGCGACTGGAGAGTGCATCCGAGGGATCTTTCACGATAGTATCTCAGTCTGAGATCCTTCATGGATTGTGAGCCGGATAAGTAAGTGACGTTTCTGTTTCGTTGCCGAAAAATAACCACACTGATGTTGGACAACATCGTACTTCGGGTAAACGCAAACTTCATTTTTTTTCATCCAATAATGTTTTTCAACCATCATGTAAGCACGAAGAATACCGGAAACAGTACAAATATATGGTGATTTGCGTAAAGTGACCGCCTACCACATAGGTACTGTCGGAACCAAAAGTTTTATTAGACACAGGTGTTAAACCAGTCCATCTACTCACGACAGGCTTGTTGAACACGTTAGCAAATGGAGTAACAGGAAACACGGTGAAGTGAACTGTTACGTAACATGTAGTTTCTCACCGTTTTTATTGAAATATGATAGAACTGAGAACAGTCACCTCATTCAAGTGGAAGTGGGTCCACACTAAAACAATAAATTTTATGAGATCTCTGTAAAACCGGATCAACAACTTCCGATGCTTTTTCCACTGCTTTTGAAGCAAAATTAAGTTAAAACAAGTTCTTTGTTTTTAATGTTTCCCCCGGAACAAGGAATTCAAATCACTTGTAATTTTGAATAAATATGCAACAATTTAAGTCACAAAAAATCTTCGCATTTCCTTTTCTCGGAATATGTACCATTACCCACATACTAACCACACAGTTTTTTCTTTTTTTTACTCTGAACAACTTCACAAGAAAATATTAAATTCAAAACTCTTTTCTAGTTTCCTATCTTCTTATGCAGTTCATGTTAATTTCCCTCCTTTATTTTTGCATGCACAGGTCCTTGACGTCATTGTTACATCACCAACTCACAGTCGCAGTCGGTAGTTATAATAAGTATAAATCGTATTATAACGCGCATATTAGAAAACACAACAAAAAAACGTGAAAATGTGTCAGCAACATTTTTCACTCAACATAAACTCTGAATCGGCAATATTTCCCACGGTGGAGTAACGTTATCCTTATCAGCAAAATACCCCAAGTACAACAGCGCAGGACTATTTCCCCTCAAAATTCGCCTGATTTCTGCAAGAGAGTTTATGGTGAATAAAGGACACTCTCTCCAAATTGTCTGCGTTGTCCTTTTCGACCAAATAAATGGGCGATGAGAGACAAAAAGGATTTCGCTGTGATTCAACTTGCCGTTACACAGTCCACGAGCAAAAGCGACTAGGACAATTGTGTGTTGTCTATTGAATTAAGGACTGACCTAGTTTAATACACTTCTGTGAGGACACAAACTTAGCACGGAAGTAGTCTATGGTATGTTGGCAGTGAGATAAGGTATTGTCCGTCCGCAAAATTTTTTTTTTCCTGTCTTCGAAATAACGAAAGAGGCAGGTTTAATGCCTGAAGCGGATTATGCCGTAAATGTACCTTCGCCACGCACAAACTTTCCAAAGAAACTCCTTAATCCAAACCCCCCGCTGAGGTCACCTCATCTCCCATCAAGGATATGTCCCTCCTCCTTTTTGAATGGCCTTGGCGTGTTACCCTTTTGTTGTTGCTTTTGAAGAAAATAGAAAAAAGGGACTTGAAAGATATAATATGTGTATTGTGTGCCATTAAAGTCACTATGCCTAACCTACACCTTAAAAAGTCACTTTTTTCAAGCTTGAGCTCTTTGGAAAGGCAACATAAAGGACACGTATGAACCTACTGTCGGAAATAAGAAGAAGAACGTATACCCAAAGGGAAAGTTGTCGGGGTCCTTCGATAATTAAGTGAAAAAAGTAATTTAATAGGGAAAGTTTTCACGTGCTGGAAATACAAATGCAAACAAAAAATGAAAACAATTCCACTCCTTCCATATTCCTGCCACAGCAAGGATATTCTTCATTTGTTAGCCACTTTATATGGATCTTGGATTTTATGCGTGAAGGAAATAAAAGCAAAACTGCGAGGATAACGCTGCCTCTGCGTCCTTGAAAAAGTATCTAACAGCAAAAAAAGTACAAATACAAATTTATGTATCTAGCTGATGTGAATGTACAGAACAGTACGGCATCGGCAGTGGTGTTCCTGTTCATGTGCTGCGATTTATGTAAACCTACGTGTATCTTTATATCTTGTGTTGTGTCTTTAATTCTTCTTTTTTCTTACTTCTTTATTTTACTTAAATTTTTCCTTTGTTGACTTCTGTATGGGCTTGTTCCAGCCTCGCGGTGTGTTAATCCGAAAAATTTTTCATTGGGATTATATGCCTTGGTCTGGAGCTAATCGGATGAAGAAATCTTCATTAATCCAAGGGAATTTTAAATTCAACTCAGGCTATGAAACGAAGAGAGTTTATATATTTATTTTCGGCGGATAAGGATGTGCGTATACTGATATCAGGATGAGCGGCTTACCTGATTTTTTGGGGGAGCTCAAAACACGGTATGACTTTTTAAATAAAAAGTGAAACAATCTTTGGGGATGGTTTATAGGGCACACATTGAAGTTTGACGAAAAATATCTGAGATGAAAATTACTGGAGGAACTTGAAAGAAGTTAAGATTTTTGGGGTCTAGCATAAAACATCTATATTATCCATCGATTAAATCTCACCTTGTATCACACAAATTCTACTTTTATTCACTGTGAAGAGTAGGTATGTATGTGTTTTTCTTACGAAAGTGCCCAGTATCAATTCCCCTCTATTACTTATCGACCAACACTCGTTGCCGTAGAGTAGGACTGCTTAAATCAAAGCTTCGACTGATGAGTTTTGAACCCAGTTATTTTGTCAAACCGAAGTACAACCTGTTTTCTACGGTAATTCTTCGTCTGGTCTCCACTAAGGTGTCGTTTGTGAGCTGGACGTTTGTTCCAAGGTAGGTTAACTCCTTAACTACTTCGAAATTACTGCTACCAACAGTGACGTTTTGTCCTAGGGGATGAACATATTTCTTTTGTTTGTTGATAGCATGTACTTTGTTTGTCCTCATTCACTTCAAGACCAACGAGTTTTGCCTGTTCTTCAATCGCTGTGAAGGCCTCAAGCACAGCTCTCTTGGGTCGACTGATGATGTCTATGTCGTCCTCATAGCCTAGGAGCTGGGTGGATTTGTTTAAGATAGTGTTTTCCGTGCTCACACCTGCCTTGCGCACTATCTGCTTCAGGACTATGTTGAAGAAATCACATGACAGCGCATCTCCTTGCTTTTACCCTGAGCATGTTTGAAACAACTCGGATGACCTTGTTTAGAGTCATGCGGCACAGCAGCTAGATCAGTTTGTTCGAGATCTTGAATTCATGCATCGCCATCACTGTCACTAGACAGGGCCACTCGAATTGGAAAGTACGGACTATAAAGAAATGTGGTGCCAAAAGGATGGATCCATAAGCCGAACAGCACTGCTTTTTTCTTCTAAGTTGCTCGAGAGAGGACTTTACTTCTAAATTGCTTTCTAAGTCCAAAGAAGCAGCGATTAGCATGAGTGATTCTTCGTTTGATTTCAGCGCTGGTGTTGTTGTCTGAGCTTATAGCGGATCCTAGGTAGACAATGTCCTAAACTACCTGGAAGTTAAATCTGTCTATGCTGACGCTGACTCCAAGATGTCGACGTTGATTGTCTTTCCTTGTTGACGGCATGAACTTGGTCTTGTCCTCGTTAACCGCTCGATCCATCTTCCTTATAGGCCTGGGCTACGAATATGTCGTATCAGAACTGTAATTTGTTCACTATTTCATCCTGACTGGAACTGTAGACGCCACCATTGTTTCCATCTTGGGAGTTCTTCCGCTGCCACCTGTTGAAAAGGAGGCATGCCTTAGTGGACTCATATCCTTCGCCCTATCTACGTTTGCTGCCGCCAACAACTTCCCACTGGGGTTGGAACCAAATCTTCGGTTGAGGTACCAGGCCACCGCCCTTTGTTCACCGCGGGGAGGTGGAGAATAGGTGTTGATAGACAGAGGTTGCTGTGGACGCTTTTGTCCTCTTGAATGCACTGTGTCTTCCCTTCGCATAGCTTACCATGGGCTTAAGAGATGGAACAGTTGATAAGCCGCATTGTTTGTTTTAAAGTCTGTCGACCATTTACTTTGGGGCTAGGTTAAGTCATTGGATTATGCCAACAAGCCGAGCTTTCCAAGCTCAGAGCCCACATTAAACGCGAAATAGTGGCCATTTCGGCCGAAACGAACCGACGCAGGGCTATAAGCTTTCCCGCGGGCTATATGAACAAGGTCTTCTGTATTGAACTTAAAGCCGTTTCTTAGTTACTAGTGTTTTTGGTTTGCGTTTTGCTACCCTTTTTGGAAACCCTTTACTTATAACCTTTTCAAGGTTTTGTTTCTTTCTTCTATGTGAAGACTTTCTTCAGACGATTGGCATAATCTACTTTAAAACACTTTGCTTGAAATCACTTAAAACTATTTGGACAAAGTAGACTTGGAATTTAAAGTCAATGCGTATATCGTATATGACACTTTTTCATTCATCTGTTTTGTGTTTAAATTGAAGAACTTCACAATTAGCTATCAAAAAAAGAAAATTACAGAAGAAGGAACACTGATTTTAGAACAACTACGCAGTAACGACTTCACAAATACATTCTTGAAAACTGCTCTGAAACGAAATATAGAAATATGTTGCGCCAAAGTGCATCTCGATTCTTACTACCAGCTGTCCGCAGCGCAATCCAATCCCGATCGCAATCGGCTATTTGTGGGCCACCAACAAAACATGTTCCAAAAGGGGTAAGTTCTATCTTGCCATCAATATTGTTGATTCTAAATGAGAAAACTACAGAGTAAATTCTAATTTTTTTATTAATTTCAGGAACTCTATAGCTATATCGTAGCAATCATTACTATCCCTTTCATCTACCCCATATATATTTCGCTTCACATTAAAGAATACCGTGATGAAGGAAAGTAAGGAGTTGTGATTTTTGTAATGTTCGAAGTTTAATAAAATTACATAAACCACGGTGAAGTTCTGTTATTCATTTATTCTCTAGTAAATTTGATGAGAGTGCGCACAAGGTCTGCTGCAAACATTTCTCTAAGACGACGCATTCTTTATTGACGCTACAGCTTAGGTCAGAACAGCGCCTCATCCTACAAGCGTCTCCAGCCAGCTTGGTCTCCAGCTTCGCACTCGAAATTGGTTGAGATCCTCCTGGCGTGTCGTTTCTACCTACTTACATACATTTAGGTCTTTTCCAAATTATCCGCTTACCATCTTACTGTCTTCCGTTCTTCCGTCTCAAGGCTGACAAAAGCTGCACTGCTTCAAACGTTCACGCAGCACGGCAGACAAGATCTTGTAGGCAGTGTTAAGGAGACATACCTCTGTAGCTAGTGCAGTTCAGGGTATCTCCTTCCTTGAGGATCGGGTATACTATGCTGACGTTCCATTCGTCGGGCATGCTTTAAACCGAACGTGCATTCTACTAACCAAATCATCTCCAGCTGCTTCGTACAGTTCAGCAGCTAGGCCGTCTGCTCCAGCAGCTTTATAGTTTAGATATCGCTGTCTTCACTTCGTCAATGTCGGGTGGGTGGAATTGGTGGTCTGCTTCACCCAAATTCAATGGTTCTGTAGAGCTGGCGGAATTTTGCTCGTCATCGCCATTAAACAGCTTGGATAAGTGGTCTTCCCATTTCCTCAGCACTGTATGTGGTTCCACAACGATGTTCCCATGATGGTGTCTCCACAGGCTTCGGTTCGGGGTGTATAAGCCCCGGTGGTTTGTTTAACCTTTTTGTAAGACTTTCGAACCTCGTTCCTGTTGTGACATCCCTTTATCTCCACGATCGTGCGCTTCTCACGCTCCCTTCTTTTCTTTCTTAGAAGTGTGTGTTCCCCTCTCCTTTTCTGTTCGTAGAGCTCACGAGCTGCTCGTATCCTTCTTTAAAGCGCCGCTTTGTATGCCTCTTGCTTAACCGCATGTGTTCGCCGGCACTCATCGTCAAACTAGGGGGTTCGTTGTATTGGCCGTATAAACTCTAGCTCATCAGAGGCGGTATCTCTGATAGCTGCTTGGATTTTTTGCCACTGGTTCTCTTTATTTTGTGCTGGCAGCAATGAACTTCTGAAGAGGTTTCCGGAGACACGATCAGAAAAGGATCTAGCAATCTCTTGCGATTGTAGCCGTTTGACGTCGAATTTTCTACTAACATTTTCACGTGTTGGCTCTGATGGGGACTGCCACATCACCACATCGTACCTTGGCTACAACATGGTAGTGGTCCGAGTCGATGTTGGCACCTCGGAATGTGCGGAAATCTTGCATGCTAGAGAAGTAGGTATCGTGCGTCGTCGATCGAAATGTGATCAACCTGGTTGTTAGTTGATTACTCAGGAGATTTCCATGAACCCTTGTGGATATGGAGACGTGAGAATCGCGTACTTGATACAATTACGTCTCGCCCCGCAGCGAAGTCGATTAGCCTAAATCCGTTATCGGAGGTTGTGTCGTGTAGGCTATGTCGTCCGATTATTAGAACAAAGATTTCTTCTCTGCCCAGCTTAGCATTAAAATCTCCAAGGACAGTTTTAATGTCATAGCTAAGGCATTGCTCATAAGGGGCATAGGTCTTGTCGAGGAGCTTGTAGAACCTGTCTTTGGTGTGTCTTCATCCTTTTCCTCAGTGCGGGCGTTAGCGCAGATGAGGCTTATTTTAGTGAATTAAGCCTTGATGCGGTTTGTCGTGATGCGCTCATTCACTGAGTTGAAACTCAAGACCTTCCTCCTGAGTCGCGTCCCAACTACGAATCCACATCCAAATAAAAGCTGATTTTGTTCCCGGTAGCAGTCTCCGTAGTAGATGTCACAGTTTCTCATTTTTAGTAGATCCGGACCATCCAATCGCATTTCTGGGATGGCGGTTATATCAGCTTTATAGCAGTCAAGCGCTTCTGCTAATTGTTTGGCTGCGCGTTGTCTGTTAAGGGACCTTACGTTAAAAGTACAAAACCGAAATTCGTTGTCCTTATATCGTTTGCGTGGGTCGTCATCATTATTTCCGTCCGTATCCGAGGCTTGTTGGTGTTTCGGAACTATATTTTCTTCATGTGGCTGACAGTCACCCCGACGCACGACGCGACGCCCAGGCCAGGTCTTTAGTTTAACTGCAAAGACCAAACCGAACCGATCCTTAGCCTATCCTGACTAGAACTGTAGGCACCACCGTTGATTCCATCTTGGGAGTTCTTCCACTGTCACCTGTTGAAAAGAGAGCTTGCCTTAGTGGACACATATCCCCTCCCTTCTCTTTCTTTGCTACCGCCAAAAACTTCCCACTGGGGTTGGAACCCAATCTTCGGTTGAGGTTCTAGGCACCCGATGTTCACTGCGGGGAGGTGGAGAGTAGGAGTTGATAGACAGCTACGATACGGTGCTGAGGTTCCATTCATCGGGCATGCCTTCTTTACCAAGTCCTGCAGATGAGTTGGTGGATCACCAGCTGCTTTGTACAATTCGGCAGCTATAGTACAGCTGCTTCGACGGCTTTATTCGACTTGAGTTCAGTCAATTTCGGGCGGGTGGAATTGGTGGTCTACGTCATATTGAATGCTTCTTATAACTGGACTATTTAAGTTCGTCATCGCACTGACTAGACTATCTTTCTACTGTACGATGTTCAATTGACAGTCTCTGGAGGCTTCGATCCCTCTAACTCGTCGATCAAAATAAAGAGATGGCATCTCTAATAATAGCCCTAAGACGGTACACTGCTCACGGATGTTGTCCTTAATGTCCAAACTCACTTCCACTTTTTTATCAAAACTGGTAGTGACCCTGACCGCTGACTCCGTCCACAAAACACTCAACATACAAAAGGAGGTACCAAAATACAAAATCAAAATAATTATTATTCATGAATTAATTATGATGCAAGCAAGTTCCAAAAAAAAATCAAGCAAGTAACTTGACACCTACCCCCTGCCTGCTGCATTTCTTTGAGGATATCAAACTTCATGTCCTCGTAAAAAAAAAACCTAAAAAAAAATTTAATTATTTCCTGAAGTTATTATTATTATTTCGGAGGAAATTCAAGGTTCTTGTCCGTTGGCGTTGTTTGGGTCTAGGGTTGAGGGTTGCAAAAGAGTGAGAGAGTTAAAGAATCTGCTCAAGTCGAACCACATTGCGAAATAAACTTTGCACAAAGGTTGTGTACTTCAATTAATTTATTTTTAATTAAAGGCTTTCAAGTGCCAATCCCGACAACTACACTACCGAAGAAGTAGATAGAGAGAGAGAGAGAGAGAGAGAGAACGAAAGAGACTCTACAAGTAGAGCGCATTCTGAAAAATCGTTTACTGTAATTTCGAAAACAGTCAACAGCAAACAAAAGACGCAAACAGCGAAGCTCTCAGTTCCACCGCTGTATACTAAATGAGAATAAGACGCCCGGCGAAGGACAGCCACGGTGGGTGGTAATTGTAATGGGTATAAGGCAGATCACCCTGCGTAATGCTCACTCCACGCTATTGCATCTGTTTTGCTGCTTTAACACTTAAATGCTAACTCCACAAGAGCCGACAAGGACACTTTCCAAAGCCCCTGTTCCTGCCAGTCCTGATTTACTTAGGTACTTCAACGTCAGAGTCTTTTTTTTGTGTGAATGTTGAATTTAATATAGCGACCAACGGAAAGCACTAGCTCGAGGAACAACAACGACGTCGAACGGCGCGGCGCTCGGCGTGGAGGACGTACAAAAAAATCAAGGAGAACCTTTACTCGTTGTCGTCATCGTAATCATCGTAGTCACAAAAATAGAAAAGAGAAAAACCGTTATATTCTCCCAGAAAATTAATTGAAATTGTTGCACGTACATTAACAATTAGCATTTAATGGAAACACCATGCAAAAGAGGTTCTTCAATTTGATTTCGTTATGTCCTTGCAACGCTTTTCCGGGCTTATGGATTGCCTTTGCTGACTCTGTTTTTCGATACGAGTTCAATGTGCAATCCCACCCCATCAAGCATCAAACTTCAAATTGGAATGAGGCGCTGTGCTGGCTGGCTAGCGGCGGCGAGTTTGTGAATGTGTTACGAAAATTTTGCTTTTGGTTTCATTTGGTTGAGGAAGTTTTTTTTGAAGAATGTATGTGACAGTTCTAAGACGTTTAAGAGACTTTGATTTGCTGTGGGGTAGCTTCTCATGCTTCTTCCTTTTTCTCCTGAGAAGCCGGTGGCGTTGCTCTCTCCTGTTTTGCTCGTAGAGCTCACGAGCAGCTCTTGTCCTTCTATGCAGCGCGGCTTTGTATGCCTCCTGTTTGGTTGCATACGCCTGCCAGGGGTTTCGCTTTGGTGGCTGTGTTGCTTTCTGGCAATGTTGCCATTGCCACTGATAATCGATACTTGATGTTGGCGACATAGGACTCCTTAAGAGGTTACTTGAAACTCTATCAGAGAAAGATCTGGCGATCTCTTGTGATTGTAGACGTCCGACGTCAAATTTTATTGCAGCATTTCCTTGTTTTGGTCGTTGTCGGGATATTCGTAGCATTACCTTGGCTACGACGGGTAGTGGTCCGACTCGATCTTGGCTCCTCGGAAAGTTCGAACGTCAAGAATGATGGACAAGTGCCTTCCGCCGATCGCAATGTGATCAATCTGGTTGACGGTTGATTGATTGGGAGATCTCCATGTTCCTTTATGGATGTTGAGATGTGGGAACCACGTGCTTGCTACCCCAACATTTCGCCCCGCAGCAAAATCGATCAGCCTGAATTCGTTGTCGGAAGTGGTGTCGTGTAGGCTGTGCTTTCTGACTGTTCCACCAAAGATGTCCTCTTTTCTCAGCTTTGCGTTAAAATCACCGAGGACAATTTCAATGCCATAGCTAGGACATTGATCATATGTTTTGTCGTGGAGCTTGTAGAACTCGTCTTTGGTGTCGTCCTTTTTCTCTTCTGTGCGAGCATGCGCGCATATTATGCTAATGCTGCCGAATTTAGCCTTGTTTCCGATCGTCGCAATGCGTTCGTTTATACATTTGAAGCCCAAGACTTTTTGCCTGATTCTGCTTCGCAAGACGAATTCGCATCCAAAGAGCCGCTGATGTTGCTCCCGGTAACAATTACCATAGTAAATGTCGCAGTTTTTCATCCTCCTTTTGTCCGGTCCATCCCACCGCATTTCCTGGATAGCGGTTATGTCTGCTTTGTAGCAGTTGAGGGTCTCCGCTAATTGTTCGGCTGCACACAGTCCGTAAAGGGACCTTACATTTCACGTGCATATCTGAAACTCGTTATCCTTATAGTTATAAAACTGTCATCTGGCAAGTAAATGTTTTTCTTCGTAGTCGGGAAGTCACCCCATCGTACAACCCTCAACCTGGAGTACCAGGCACTTGATCTGGCGCCAAGTGCAAGAGCTGGAAAAAACGCTCCTTTTACCGTCCGGGCTTCAAATATGTCGAAGTAGCCCGTAAAGGTGTTCACCAAGTAGTTCGCCTAACTGGAACTGTAAAACGCCATGGTTGATTCCAAAAAAAAAAAATTCTTTCGCTGCCTTCGTTATTTGGGAGTGCCTTGGTGGGGAAAACTCCTTCGTTGGAGGGTAATTAGTATAGCAACAGCCTACTCCGTTTCGACCTGCGATAGGAGGCCCTTCTGCGAAAACAAGTTTCACGATCGCATAGCTCTTAGCTTCATAGTAGTAATTACCGTGAGCCGCTCCGCGACGTCAAGGTTTACCCCATGGATGGAATGTAGCACCACCTTAAATAAGTAATTTACTTCACTCCCACGACAATTACTCTGGTTTCAGGACAGACTCTTGCCTTTTTATCTAGCAGTTCGAAAGTGAGCCCAAGCTAATGCCTGTAGATTTGTGTGCTTGGGAAACAGATGGTTCATCCCTTCGATCAATGTGGATATACCTGACAGAGGGTGAGCGGTGTCCCTCATCCGCCAGCTGGAGAAGCTGCGAAAAGCTAATAAAAGCATAATATTATAAAGTATGCAGTAAATTAGCGTTGCGAAATATTACAGTAAGTATAACTTAGGAGTATACAAAAGTGATACCCTCACCCAGGCTGTTGGGTAGGTGAGATTTAGCCACCTCACTAGTGGGATGGACCTTCGCGGGGGTTGTGGTTATCTGTGTTTGGCCTCAGCTGCTATTCGTAAATCACGGTTAACGGCTCTTCTTTCGGTACTGAAAGTTGAGTGCAGTTTCCGTGACCGGAAAACGGCTCTTCTTTCGGTGACTGAAAGTTGAGTTCGGTTTTCCGTGGTGTTACATGAGTAGTTAGTCCAGAATCAAACCAAGATGAATAAGAGCTGGCACTAATTCAATTGGTACTGGTGTGAATCTAGATACAGGGTACTCTTGCTTCTTTCTTTTAGAAAGTTGAGGTGTGCTTTTGTATGCTGGTGGATCATCAGGAAGAGGTTTAGTGTCCTCTTAAATAAAACAAGTGACTCAGCTGACTTCGGTTGGAATTTGTCACGCCGACAGTGTGGATTGGATAGGTCCTCCGTGAGAAAAGGCTTAATTGCTAGGTGCTCACGTAAAATCTATACTACTTCTGTATCAGTTGCCAAAGTGTCTCCGAAAAATCCAGAGTCTGGAACAGGACTCTTGAATAAAATGTGGGTTTGTAGTGATACCTGCCATACCTTCATATTGAACTCTGCAAAGAAAAACTTAAGAATTCTCATTTGACATTTAACTAACAATTTCATACAACTTAATGAGTCGAAGTCTTACAACCAAAAATTTTCCCCTTCAATTATGTTGATCGAAGTTACCCCAATAAAAATTTCCCATTAATTTGCCTATGGCAAATAAATCCAATAACAGTATCATTTTCAACATTATCAACACATCGTACACAAAACAAGGCCCACTTCACTTTCATTATGAAGTCGATTCCCAATAATTGGAATGTAGCGTAGGTCTATTCCAATTAACAACTCAATTAAGCATTCAAGAGTATAACAAAAAAACAACAAACAAACAAAACTTCTCCCATGCTATAAAGAGGTGTTGAGAAGCTTTGAAATATTTTCCCAAAGCAGAAACCTGGTTGCGTCGTTTTTATTGTTGTCGATTGTTGGATATTTTCGAACAACTAACAAAACTGCCAATTGATTTCCCCAGATAATATGAATCGGAAAATAATTGATTTCCCAAGAAAACGAATCGAATTTATCTACAATCGCTTGCAGACACGCAACCGAATAAAAAATTCACCGATTTTTACCTTTGAATAAAGACACACACACAGCAAATGGAAAAGGATAAGTGAGGGTCGCTAGCGCTAGGTGCTACTTCGATACTTCGTTAGCTTCTTTTGAAACGATACCTCTGATCACGAACTCGTTTAAAATTATTAATTCACAAATCGATTGCGGGAATGGGTAAATAGATCGTTTGGCCACCATTTACAGTGCTTGTGATTCGATTCGGTTCGACACATCCATTGTTGAGAGTGTCCTTCGGTGAGAAGGATGTCCTTCTCCGAAAGTGGCCGTATTCCAAGAAATCCCTAATAGTTTGTCCCATTTCGAAGGGGAATAAGCTTTGCGGGATGACCAATAAAATTGATTTTAAATTGCCAGTTCGTTTGGTTAAGGCACTTTTGAGGATTACCGAGAAAATCAAGAAATAGGACATCACACTAGCTACCCACATCGCAAAGGACCCCCTTTCCTTTTTGTTTGCATTAGGTATAAAGGACCCCCCCTAAGGACGAAGGCAAAAAAAGTCATGTCTATAAATAAAATAAAATTCATTGTTGTCATAATGTGACATGTAATTTCCGGTTAGAATTGTTGCCTCCCGTTGCGTGGCAAGAGCCCTGCCAGAAGCCCATAATATACAAAACCCCAGCTACAAACGGCTTTAACATATGTACGTAATTAAGAAGGCAATCATTTTGATAAGGCTCGTTGTTGTAGGACATGTCAAACTGGAACTGGAACTGGAACCAGAGTCGACATCGGGTTCGGCAGTCAAAACTGGTGAGAAATCATCGTCGTCGTGCGTTGTGGCCCAAAAGGCACGGCACGACACGCTATTTGTATGTTATCGCGATTCACGACCTTGTTGTACAGAAATTATTAATGTATCTTGTAGTTTGCACTGTAATATGGCTCATGGGACAAATCAAAGTGTCGCGCAACGCACACAATCAAATGTAATGTTACATATTTTGGTTACAGGAAAATAGAGGACGTCATCCAAATTAATATTAAACGATGGGACATGCAAGATACACTTTGATTAGATACACTAAATGTCAATTTAATTAACTGTGTATTGAGGTAAGTATAGGTTTTTGGCGTGGTTGTTGGATGGTTTAACAATTTTCTAGATTATTGGGTTCTTCCAGTGGGTTTGGCCAAAGGTTAGGAATGACTCTTTTGGACTTGTTCTGTATAATTTTGGTTGTGAGATTTTCTTAAGTCGGAATAGTTTGGCTGCTTAAGAGGGGAGGAATAATTGAGTCCAAGAATTCTAACGGTTCGTAAAATATTTATTCTTGTAAAGGACACTAGAGGTCAGTTTTATATTTAAGGCTAACAGGGAAGTAGCTATTTAGCCTTGGGTTTTTACTCTCTTGTCTTGATTGAGATCCTCGTCCAATTGAGAGCGCCATTTTCCTCTACAAAGGCCTTCCTCTCAAAACAGATTTAGACACTTTCATCCGATTTTGTCAGTATCCTTGCTTCTGCACTAACAAGCAGTGCTGGGAAAGTGAGGGTGTTATTGCATAGTTGTTAGCATAGTTTTAGTTTTAACTTAGTTGATCGAGGGAGGGCTTTAGCACACACTTGCTTTCTAAGTCCAAGGAAACAGCAATAAGCAAGAGTTATTCTTCGTCTGATGTCAGGGCCGCTGGTGACCGTGATATTGCTGATTTCATTTCGGCTTGGTCTTCGAAAAAAAACCTATGAACTCCAAATCGATAACCACCACCTTTTCATCGCAAAACGAAGTATATGCTGTCTTCGAGGAAGGACACACAACACCGACGGCTGGGACAGAACGTCACAATAGACGCATACAACTTCAAGGTAGTAGAAGTGTTTGTCTACCTAGGCTCCGCTTTTAACTCAGGCAATAACACCAGCCAGCGCCGAGATCAGACGAAAAATAACTCTGGCAATTTAGTGGAAACACCCTCATCACCCACGTTCTGCTATATGGTGCAGAAGCATGGACCTTGAAAAAATTGGATGAACGTGCCTTAGGCGGTTTCGAGAGGAAAATTCTTCGGGTCATCTTTGGTCCCGTGTGCAATGATGGAGAATGGAGAAAAAGATTCAACATCAAACTTTACGGGTTGTACAACGATATAGAAATAGCCAGATGGACTAAGGTCCAGACACTCAAATGGCTCGGTTATTTAGAGCGGATGGACATCAATGCTCCGGCCCGCAAAGCCTTCCACACTAAAGGAAGACCGCGACTTAGGTGGCGCACACAAGTGGAAGAGGACCTCAATCAACTTGGTGTGCAAAACTGGAGATAGCTAGCTAAGAACTGAGCTGGCTCGCGGAGACATTTGATTGAGGCCCAAGCATAGCCGTAGCTAGGATTTTGTTTCAGGGGGGGTTAAGATAAATGATAATTTTTTCAACATTCTCGAAGTACGGCTAAAGAACGATTCTCTATACTTGAGAGTACGTCCGAAGTTGGACTAGAGGGTTAACTGATGGCCATTCCTAGAAGTGCGAGTATTACGGGTGAATTATTTTAGGGGAGGAATGCAACTGGCTATTTGACTTGAGCACTTACCGTAAAAGTAACGGTAGAACCGAAAGAGACACGACACGTTACGACGGTGGTTGTCTAACGAGGTGAATGAGTTTGTTATTTTTCTGTCACCAATCAATCTCAGGGCTCTTTTTTGTACACCGTTCAAGAGGCTTAAGTAAGTAACTGGAGCACCGAAGAAGAAGAAAAATTTTTCAAGATCAAAAATTCTTACTGCCTTTGGGACTTTGCAGAATTTTGTGCCTTAATTTTTGGTCACGTAACGACTTATGTAAAAGATATATAGTTATCTCTGCTTGTAGGTAACTAGATGGCGAGAGCAGTAAATGATATCTTGATTATACCATAAGAAATAAATATACAAAGGTTTCAGGAAGAAAATAGAAAAATACCCTTAAGCTTCAATGGAAAAGTTATAAATTCAGTGTTAGCATGACAAAAAAAAACATTAAGTTATTAATCAATAGTTATTTGATTTTGCTTTACAAAATTATTTCGGGGAGGGTTAAACCCCGTAACCCTCCCCCTAAATACGGCTATGGGCCCAAGTCCACAATGGATTGTAGCGCCACCTTGAGTAATTAAGTATTCACGGAATTGTTCTCTACAGAAGTGGTCTTTCCACATCCTCGGCATTGAAGGTGATTCTGCTATGATGTTCCCTTGCTCATTTCTGCAGGCACCGGTTCCTGTTTGATGACATTGAGCCAGCTGTTTTACCGGTAAAACTTCCAAACTTCATTCTGGCTGTTAGCTCTCTCAACATCCTCGATATGACGCCTCGCATGCTCCCTCCTGTTTCTTCTGAGAAGTCGGAGTTCCCCTCTCCTCTTCTGCTCGTAGAGCTCACGATCAGCTCTTGTCTTTCTATACAGAGCCGATTTATATGAATCTTGTTTGCCTGCATGGGCCTGCACTCAAACCAGACGTTTCGCTTTGGTGGCTATGTGAAATCAAGCACAGCAGAGGTAGCATCTCTCAATGATTTCTGGTTGACTTTATTTAGACGACAAAGGTTTTGTTAAGAGGTTACTTCACATTCAATCGGAAAACGATCTGAAAAGTTCCAAAAGGTCCAACAAATTAGATGGTTGGGTCATATAGAGCGAATGTAAAATAAGCGGAAAACACAAAGCTGCTTTGCTGTTAGCGTTGAGTGACGTATAAAGTTCAAGCATAGGAATTCCTAACAAGCTATCACAAAGCAGCTTTGTTGCTCAAACTTTAATTTGACATACTGAAGAACTCCGTAACGTAAACGTAACGTCGCAAAAGCTGTAGCAAAAGTAGAAATATTTTCTACTTTTTGATATGTATTTGCTCACCGACATGTTTTTTTGTTCGTGTGTATGAAAATTTTATTTGAATTTTTCTTCCTGTCGGTTTTCTTTTCAAAAAACAAAAAAAAAAATGAAATTTTTGACAAAAAATTTTTGAATAAAATAAAATAAATTTAGTAAAATGGCAGATGTCAGTCAAAGTTCAATCCAAAGTATAGAAGCGTAACGGAGTCAGCGCTAACAGCAAAGCAGCTTTGTGTTTTCCGCTATAGTGTACCAGCAAGACGTCTCTAAAGAGGAAGATCGTGCACAAAGGTAATAGGTCACAACAAGCAATTTGGCGTGCGAACCTAGAGACTTGTTGAGTGATGACCTTTAGTATGTAAGTTTGACACCTTTTAGAGAAAGCCCGAGTCCGAATCCTCGGGATGTGAAACTGGAGGCCCGGAAATATGTTTAACAATTTTGCTTGTGTAAACAACTTTCGGTACCGCAGAATTGAACTTAACGAGTAAGTAGTTTCAAACCATTTTGCATGAGACAACTGAAGAATCAGCAAGTTTTACTAACTTCACAAATTGGGTCTACTTTCGATTCCAAGAACAACATCGTCGCCTTCGTCAACACTTTCATGTTTTTAAAACGAATGAACTTTTGTCAATGTCGATCGATATTCTGTCAAGGAATTAAGCTTAACATTTTGTGTTCCTATTTATTCACCATAAAACTCATTGCCGTTCTATAGGCTTACTTCCTCCACAGTTCATCGCATAACAAAGCAATAAACTTCCTGTTTAAAATCAACTGTTGCAGCAGTGACGTATTATCCTAAAGGCAAACTAGGCACGTGCCTAGGGGCGCGGCAACCAAGGGGCGCGCGGGTGCAGTAATTCTTACAAGTGGAAAATAATGCGAGTTCATATTATGTGCTTGTTTAAGTAACAAACTTTTGAACTCGAATTGCACTTGCATCTTTTGTTAAAATAAAAATCTGTCGTGAGTAATTCCTCTTACAGTACAGAGTCAACTCGGTTTGTCAATTCGAAAAACGACTTTGCTTTCTTCTAATTTTGTAAGCGTTTTTGAATAGGTATTGATTTTACTTATTATAGGGACAAATAACCCAATATTCGAAGTTCATCAGCGGATGGCAAAGATTTCGACAGATTTAAAACCTAATTTTTCTGCTTTTTAAGTTCTTTCTAGTTTGATTGTCGGGGAAATCCGATTAGAGAACCGAGTTGCCACTGGGTTTGCATAAGAACCAACTCGAGTTAACTTGGTTTACAAAATTAACGTTTCGGCAGATCATTAACTAACCAAATTCGTAAGATCTTTCGGACAATACGAATAGATCTCATGTTAACTAAGTCTCTATTTCCTTGGCCCCTATTTCAACGCCTTTTCTTTAGACGCGGTTCAGCGATTTCGGTCAAACATATAGTACGAGATATTTCTTTATAGGGGCGCCAGTGAGATGCTTGCCTATGGCGTCCTCAACCCATAATCCGCCACTGTGTTGCAGACTGTGCAAGTTAGAACCGAGCGTTTGTTAAAATATTTCAAAATTACATTAAAATTCCTTAGCCGCATATACATCTCCGATAAAGAAAGACAGAGCTGAACAATCCTTCGCTAATTTAATATTTCGGTAAACGTTGAAAGACAGAGCTTCTACTTGGTTATGGTCTTGGTATAAACTGTGTTAATTATACGAATCTAATTAATTTTATTTTAAACAGTTTTCAACATCATAATTCTTTTGGAAAACGCCATTAAATTTCTTTTGCCTGATGACCGTTCGTTGGCGTAGGAAGGTAAGGTACCTCTATAATGCAGGGTAGGTTGATATTACCTTGCATAATATACACTGGAATTAAGCTCATCTGGGGATGGAATTCTGCAGTTATTAGCACTTCTATTGTTAGCTTGTGCCAACAACATCCATTCTCATCATCTACACTCAGCAGACGAGTGTGCCAGGTCCATTCATTTCTAATCTTCAATCCTCCCGAGTCGGCCGAACAGCCACCACCACCGTCACAGCTCCACTGCTGGCAGTGCCATTAAGACCCAATGCTGTTTGGAGCTTAGAGCATGGAGCTTAAGATGGATGGGTGGCTCATTTTTATTTTCTCCTTCGGTCCTGTCACTCCCCTCTCTATCACCCATCCAAGGCACGCCAAAAGTAACATACTTGCGTGCCGCATAACTTCCCACCCATCTCCTTGTAATCTGCATAAATTTTTGGTTGCTTGTTGAATCGTTCTCATGCATAAAATGTTAATTAAAATAATTTCCTCCCGGAACCATAAAAATCCTCCACACATTCACACAATCAGGCATTTAGGAACGAGTGGGAGTGGGATAAAGAAGTAAAGAATTATATACGTGTTTTTCTGTTTATAACTATATATCTGCCTCTGTTGCTGCTCTCCATACCAGCCACATCCATGAACACACAACCTAACAAGAATACGCACCCGCACCCTGTAATAAAGGAAACCTTCATCAATGGCTGATGAGCATTTCATTCAAGACTATTTCTTAAAGCAGAAGACTTAAAAAATAGCTCACATCATTTTCCTGGAATTCATTGAGCTTGAATTCGTGTTCGTGGTGTTGGTAATGAATGAAAGGGAGATGGCATCTCAATTGTAACTCCGTTCTTCTTGGAATTGTATGTGGGAGATAACTTGCAAAATTAGCAAGAACAAAAATTATTCAAATATATAAACTAAAATAGTATTCAGAATTTTTTAGCAGTTTCATTTTGTGCTCACTCTTTGATACCAGAATCCAATGATAATACCCCCAAACAACCCTCCCCCTCCCCCATCTCAGGCTTAGACTGACTTCTTATGAGAGGGGCACGAGTAACGTCGGACAGCAATAGTTTCGAACGTCAGACTTGGGCACAGATTAGTTTAAAAGGGAGATGGGAAACTGAGCTGTCAAAATGACAATGCCTACAAGCTGCGGTCAACATTTACTGCAAGAGTATGCGTGTTTTTACCAATACAATCTCAGCAAAGTGTGACACCCCACATGTTGAGTAAATTACCCGGAAAATTTGAAAATTTGTAGATTTAACGTACGAAAGGTGAGTAAAAGTGAGCAGAAGAGGGATATGTTCAAAAAGATAGCAAACAAGTAAAATTGCATAAAAGCAGGAAATGGCATCAAATGTATCAAGCAGTAGGATTTCCGACATCAAAAATGAATAAAAAAGAAAATAAAAACAAATGTTCAGTCTAATTAAGAATGCTGAACATGTGAAAAGCTTTTGTTTGAAATCTTATTTTTTTATATAAATACCTGGCTTTATCAGTAACGAAATGCAAGCAAATCGGGTTTAAATTTATACTTAATCCATGTTCTATGAAATCGGCAGCAAGACTTATAAAGGTATAAACGTGTTATTTGACCTCTACCTGATATAAAATTTAAAGAGTTAGTTTAACTATTTGTGTGTGTTTTTGCTTCAAACAAATCTTAATGGCCTTATACCCTTATTCACACGTGAAGGAAATCGAAATTTTTTTTGATTAGTGATGGCAAACGGGGTCGCTTGCAGAAAACGTAAGGGGAAGGAAAAAATTAAAAATGTTGAGTGTAGAAATTTGAGTCTTTTCCTTGTGTTCTTCTCTTCGGCCCGCATATCCAAAATATTTGTTTGTCGAACACAAGTAAACTGTTTATATCAACGGCTTTAATTCATTTTTCTTTTCTTCTTTTCTTTTTTTTCTGTTTCTGCGTCATCTTAAAGAAACTAAAAAAAATATTAAGGAGTAAGCAAAATCTACAAAAAATCTAACACAATCGTTCTTCACATGGGAACAGGGCCAATGTAAGGCACGAGTAGGTTTTCGGCCAAAAGTTTCGGAACTCATCCCCAATCATGGATTCTAGTATTTTCGTGGTGAGTTTAAGAAAAACGTGTTGCCAATTTGAAAATTCAATCTAGCAATCTACGCTAAATTTGAAATTGCGAAAACAAACAAAAGAGAATTGTAAAAATATAAAAATCCCACCTCATCTCTTTGTTTTTGTATTTTTCATGTACAAGGAAGAAAATAAAATGAAAGAAAATGAAAATTGCGGGATCTAGGGAGTGAAACGTAAGTCAGTTTCCGATCTCCTTTTGTCTCTGAACTTGGGACACCAACTACGAATTGAGAATATTCACCTGTAGGGTAAGTTCGGGCATTATGGCGCACCTAACGGAAATCTGAAATAACTTTATAATGAACAATATTTTTTAATTCAGTAATTTTTTTTTTATTTAATAAGACAAAATAGGAACATAAATAAATAAAATTAAAATAGTAATTCGACAAAATAAACAAAATTAAAATTAATTCAAAAAAGGCTTAAAAAAAACAATATTGCCCTACATGCGGGCAATATGGCGCACCCTTAAGGGCAATATGGCGCAGAAATTTTATTTCTGATTTGAACGCCCACATTGATCACATGTGTTCTGAAATCCAGTGCAGGAGTAGTGGGACCACAGCAGCATTTATTGAAAGTTGTTTTTTTTTGCACCTCCTCAATAGCAGTAAGTAAATGGTCTTTTTCCCATTTGCCTCGAATCCCTTTATTTGTTGGGCGGATATTTGGCATTTCTGAAATAATTGTTGATTACTTACCTAAAGTTGAAACATGCTCTTTCTATCTATCATTACATAGGTATGCAACACGTAAAGAAATTAAAAAAAAAAAAACTAGAAGAGACGAAGAGATCAAGGTATGAAACTACACTTTATATAAAAACTTCATAAGGGCATTATGGCGCACTCACGCCATAATGCCCTCATATCATATGCGGCATATTACCCGAAAATACTTATTCAAAACACATCAACAAAAAAACCTAAGATCTCTTTTCGTTTCAAATATTTCCCGTTACACAATAAAACTGAAACTATGTTCTGTATTTTGCTCTATACATCGAACACCTGCGTTGTCTACTTACCGAGAAACACGAATCTGAAAATAAAGCGAATTTAAAAAACTAATATCGTTAGGAAGCTGCAGACGGCCTTGAACAACAAATGAAACCAGATTTAGACAACACTTTACTTATAAGGCTAAAAACACACCAAAGCGGACAGACGAACTTTTTGTCTTTCGACAAAATGTCGCGGACACAAGTCCATTGCTCTTACGAGGCAACACACACCGAACAAGACACGAGACACGACCAGTGTTGCCGCAAGCTGAAATAAAAAGTCGCTAGGCTCACCTATAAAAGTCGCTAGATTGGCTAAAATTTTAGAGAAAAAAAGTCGCTAGATGTCGCTAGAAAAAATTGAAAAATCATAAACTAAAAAATCTTTTCTTTGACATTTTTTTTTCTGAAAAACAACAAAAAAATAAAAATATAATAAAACAAAAAATGAGAAAATAAATAAATTTCCTCAGATATTACTTTACGGTTAGTTAAAAACTAAATTCAGTCTCTTGTTCTTGTTTCTAGTTTTATAAAGTCAATAGCCGATTTTTCAATCATCGAATAAATTAACAAATAACAAACCGGGAAATAAACTTATCTGAGTATTCATCGGTCGAATAAATAAGAGCGTTTTTCGTCAGATAAAGTCTATCTGACGATTGAAAAATCCAATATTTTGTTATCTGTCGAATAAATACTATCTGCTTGTTTATCTGACGATTGAAAAATCGGCTCTAAGAAAAATAAATAAAATAAATAGTTGCGAAAATAAATATACTAACAACTAGGTTAATTCAAAAAGTAACAAAATTCAATGGCGCAAAATTATAGTCCGTTAATGAAGAGCTTTAGTGCGATACTAGCTTAAAATGACGTTTCAGTCATAACTCAAATGTCATTTTAAGCTAGTATCACACTAAATTTTCTTAAAATCGGACTATAATTTTGCGCCAGTAAATTAATATCAATTAAATCGGTGTCTTCACCTTCATTTTCCTCTACAGCATATTATCTAAAAATATTTTGCATTAAACAAAATTTCAATTTCGGGTAGTTCATAGGTGTTACAATTTTTATTAAGTAATTAAAGCTGATTTCAGGTGAGCATTATAGAATTTAGAGTTTTTGTTGACATTTTATTTCTGAGCTTACTTTTCACATGGTTCTTCACGCTGAATATGTGCTCTACTGCACAAAATATGTTTTTTTTTTCAAAAAGTCGCTAGAAAAAGTAGCTAGAATTATCTAGCTACAAAAAATAATTTTTTGTCGCTGAACTTTTGAAA
Organism: Sphaerophoria taeniata; assembly: GCA_943590905.1. NCBI lineage: Eukaryota > Metazoa > Arthropoda > Insecta > Diptera > Syrphidae > Sphaerophoria > Sphaerophoria taeniata. Next base: position 203,020,967 of record OX016540.1, read on the forward strand.
ATTCCGCTAAATATATCGACAATGTCGCTAAAACGGCAACCGTGGACACGACACTACAAAAAGTCGTGTCCGTCCGTCGGTTGCAGTAAATACATGGGGTTGTATAGGAGCAAACCACACCAAAGAAGACAAAATGTCCCGGACAAAATGTCGAAGCCTGAAAGTACACACCGTCTTATGAAGAACCACACACCAAAACGAACAAGACAAACAAACAGATTTCGACAAACGAACATGTCGGTTGCTCATAGTTGGATTTGTATTTTATTGCGATATTTCTTGTTGAATTTTGTTCAATTTGGTATGGATGTTGTTGTAATGGTAAAAAGAATTAAGAACAAGAAGAATTAAGAAAAACGTAGAGATTTCTTTTGTGTGGATGTTTGTGTGGATGTTTTCTTTGTTTGTCCGCTGCAGCGTTGCCAACCACTTTAGCCCAAAAAATGCCTACATTTGGAAAAAAGATGCCTTTTTCATTAAAAAAATGCCTTTTCTTGATTTTTATCAGTGGAAGTAAAAAAAAAAACACAATTCAAAATTTTTTTAAATCTTAAGTCTAAAAACCTAAAAAAATATTTTTTTATATTTTGCTAAGAACTTAGAACTTAAAACTAAAACATTGAATTCGATGCGAATTATTGAAAATCGTATAAACAAATAATAAAAGTGGATTTACTTACTTTTCTTCAGTTAAAAACGGCGATGTTGAATGCATATGTAAGTAAATTAACAAACCGCAATCCGCAATGAGTGCAAAAACAGTTTTCTTTCAGTAACATGACTTAAAGTTGAAAAAACAAAACAATAGAGAAAGCCTAACATCAGAACTTCCCTGGGCTAGACAGTGAAAGACAGTGAGATAGATGAGCACCAGAAGAACCTGTTCGGAAAATTCGAACAATTTGAAGGTGGAAACTCATTTTTAAGGGCGAATTTACATACTTCAATCTTATAGGTTTAATATTTAAAGAATGCTTTAATAAAATAAAAAAAGTCAGTAGTTTAAAACTGAAATGAAAAAAATGCCTTTTTGCAGAAAAATAAGCCTTAGAGCCTTTGCTGGCAAAATAATGCCTAAAAGGCATGAAAATGCCTAGGTTGGCATCGCTGGTCCGCTGGCAAAACACACCGAGTGCGACAACGACAAAATGTTTTGTCCGTGTCGTCCTCGGTGTGGGGTGGATTACGACACGACATTTTGTCTTGCGACAAGCGAACGTTTTGTCCGCTTCGGTTTGTGGTTGGCCTAATTTTTACGAAACCATTGTAATTTACAGAAGTAAATACCATCCTGGTTGATGAAACCCATCAGTACACAGATGAAGCAACTGCGCAGCACATGCCAGTGTGTTTGGTATCGACGATTGGTTCGCAAGTGGAGCTCTGCAACGAAGCGTAGCTTTTCTTCTGTTTTTCATGACATTGACATTATGTAAACAAAATTTCTCCAACATGCAACCAACTTATTTGGAAATTATATTCGTGTATTTCCTCGAAGAAAACCTCTGTCTTAAGTAGACCCAAGTCCGCACTAAAATTCCATAGCATTCTCCGTGACAAACTCTTTGTCCACCAAGAGGTGCTGCCACAAATATTGGACGTATGGCGTGCGTTTCCACTGTGTGTCATTTTACTATCGCAAACATGATGTACACCGATAATAGTTGGTTTGTATTTTTATTCCCAAGCGATTTTTGATTTGAACGCACGCAGGAAGTCCTTCGTTTGGCTTGGAACAAACGAGCAACGAAGAAAGAAATAAATGTGTTAGGCCTATCGCCTCTGTCGAATAACAATATCATTCATAGTCGACTTCACACTATTCTCCCTTGCAAGGGATAGCAAAGTGGTTTTCAAACTGCCTGAAAACCCCAATCGTCCGCCACCCTAAAATCTGCCGTCGAATTGAGAGTGCCTTCCATGAGGTGCTCAGTGCGCTCATAACCTTAATCTAATCTAAAGTTTTGTCGCGCTAGGCGCGGAAGGAGTGCTGATGGAGAAAAACAAGCTGCTCGATGTTTTTGAATACCTAATTAAGATAAGTAGGTTGATTAGTGAGCTCAGCGGTGTTGGAGAAGGCACGCGGATTTGCTGCTGTAGCTAGACTCTTGTGCTATAATGCTGCGTGCGAAAAAGTCTAGGGCTCTCCTGGTCCTGGTGAATTAATCACTTAAAAAGGGTTGGTTTGTTGTTGCTTCCACTACGTCTAGTTGAAACATATGTTGGTGACATAGAACGAGCCTGGTGAGTGAACGACACGGCTACCAAATCCAGTGGCAATGACTGTGGCGGGCGGTGATGTACCGGTGTGGCAGTGGCTGGTTGGGTAATTAGTGCGTGTCCTCTACAATAAATTGGGGACTGCACAATTTTTGTAATGGACTCTCGAAGTGAAGAACATGTGTGTGCTATGCTGTGGTTCCTGACAGCAATGGTTTATTATCGTGTGGCAGTAATCCGTGAGGTGTGTTAATTTTAATCAAAGACTCTACTCGGTATATGTTGCATACATGAAGGGGTTTTGCTAGGAAAGGGAACATGAAGGCGTGTTCGTCAGTTCATGATTTGAATAAATCAGTCATTTTTGGAATCATAATGCGGCAAATATTAAGTTGAATAATTTGCACAGCTGGGTATAGGTACCAATAATATGGAAGCGCCGCAACACAACTCACAGCTTGTGGTCTAGCTCCAATGTGCTTGTGACTTTTTGTTCTTTGTTTTTCTACACACACGGATGTACGTGGGGGTTTGAGAGTTAAATACTCTCTAGTTAAATTTTCTCGGAATTCGAGTTTTAGATTTGAGGAAGTTTTTATGTAATCCTCCATTGAACCTTCAAGCAAATTAAGCGTTAAAACTTCTTCGAAGAGAATTAGTGATGTGAAGAATAAAACCTGTTCACGGCTCAAGAATAACTGAGAATATTGCTGCTGTAGCCCAAAGTGTTGAAGAAAACCCGGGTTTGTCCAAACCTCGTCGTTCTTTGGTATTGAGCATTCCACAAACGTCATTACATCGTATTTTCCATTAAGACTTGGCTTTAAAAGCTTGTTAAGTTTATTAACCCAAGAACTCATGCATGAAAATGATTCAGAATTTCATAAAAAAAATCTTCACTGATGAGGCCCATTTCGACCTCAGTGGCTATGTCAACAAGCAAAATTTTCACATTTGGGGCTCGGAAACCCAAAGATTTATTAATAATTTTTTATGGGTGGAATTGGATGGTATTGATCTGGACAACATTATCTTCCAACCCCTACTTTTTAAAGCATGAATATTTTGGGGGAAAATGTTTCCGGACCGTTTTTCTCTCGAGGAAATGATCAAAGAACCTTGCGATATATTTCTTTGGGACCACGAAACATAAGGTCTACGCCAATAGCCCAGCATGGATTAAAGACTTCGAAAATGGAATTCTTGAAGCTGTTGAGGGCAAAGAGCAACCACGTTGAAAAGCATAATTTTGGCAAATATGTTACTTGTGAGTTGTTAGATTTACCGTCTCGAGAATCACTTATGCATGCCTGAAGTGATTGCAGTGTTATTCCAGATTAAATATTTTGGTCGTTGCGATCGTGTCCTTCCTTAAACCGTTTTGTACGCCTCTTATTAAGCTGGATTTGCCCGTCAGTATCTTCGTCAAATATTCAGAAGCAGTATCTCTGACAGCTGATTGACAATATTGCCACTGGTTCTCTTTCCTTTTAAAGATTTACGGCAAAAATGTTTTGAAAAAGAAGTAGCGATCACTGGCTATTATAGCCGTATAACGCACAACAAGACTGTGCTTCTTACCATGTGCTTTCTTGCCTTCAGGAAGTTCTCCGTGGAAGCTGAAAGCAACAAATCTGCTATAAGGCTGGAGTGGCCTAGGGTTCAAAGCTCGTAACCTTCCTAATCAGCCTTAAGACGTTGGATCAACCTGTGCCATCAGGCTGTGAATATCTGCTTTTTGCACATGACTGACTGACGTTAGCCTTATTCATCACACTTATCTAAGCAGTCCGGAATGTTATAGCCCACATAAGTAGACTCTATGAGTACTACACCAAATGGGGAATAAGGATCTACACCACCAAGTCGAAGTTGGCATGCTTCAAAAGAACGATTTTCAAACGCAGCAGCTGCAGATCGGTGGCAGCATTCAGAAACCTAATTCTAAAGTTCCCAAATGGATCCACCATTCAAGCAAAAAAGAATGCTAAATTCTTGGAAGTCAACTTCAACAAGCTGTTTTGCCTTAACCCGCATTCAAGAGCAGTGCTAGCCAAAACTAGCAATGCAGAAACTTCTACTGTATGAAACGAAGCTGCTTAGGATTGGCAATGGACTGCACTTCGATAGGCAACCTCAGAAGTACTTCAGCAACATGTGACTCTACGAGGAAGCCCGTATCAAGCCACTTGACATTGGGCATATTTCTCGCTAATGCAGTTAGCAAAATGGTTGCATATGTTGCCAAACACCAATAATGAACGACATACTGATCCAAGGCATCCTATGGATTTCCCGGAGGAAATAACAACGGACAATGCTGAAGCAGTTTCCTTTATGGTGGCCTGAAAACAGCATACCAACACGGCTAAAAGCTGACACCCAACCCAATCCAACCTACAACAGACAACCAGGCCTGAGCAACCTAATATGAACCACTCCAAAAATAACATAAAATCAAGTTTTACTTCTCCACTTCCGAGTACCAATCTAGTTTACTAGAAGTAAGCAACGCCGGGAAGCAAAGTGCTGTAGTAAGTAATAATAAGTCGCTTCCAAACCGGTTTCATTTGGGGGTAACCCGTGTATTTTGAAGTCTAGGATCCACTTCTTACTATTGTATCTCCGAGCAGGCAAGGCTTTCTCTTGATCTTTATTGCTGGACGGTTTCCGAAAGATGTTTCATGGTTATTCTTCTTTAAATCATGCCATGGAAAACTCCTTGTCATCCGGAGACAACTCACCGTTGATTCTCTATTCCTCTTCTAGAGACAGGACCGTTTCCAAAAGATCATTCTGTGGCTGCCCTTCTTCGATACTCTTCTTCTAAGTGCGCTCTCTCCCGAAATCCGCTTCCGACCATTCCTTAGTCTTTTTCTAGTATTTTGCTACTGAATAGGTATTATAAGTTGGTAAGAGACCGTATATGTTATACCGAGAACCAGCAAATCTTTGAAAATAACCTCGACAAGACTTTTAGGTCAACCAAGCCATACGCGATTATTCTTCAAACGTAAAACCCCTTCAACATGTTCTAGCAAGTGGCATGTTCAATGTGGTTCTGGAGAAAGCAATGTTACTTGGCAAAATCTTAAGCAAAAATAAATGTTTGTAAGCTGTGGTTTCTAGTTAATTTAGTTTTCAATTTCTTAAGCCAAATTACTCCACAAAAACAAACAAATCTAAGCCCATAAAATTGCTTTACATATAAATTCTCCTTGATTCGTCGCAAATTATATTATTCGAAATTTCAGGGCCCTCAAACCTTCCCAACCATCGAATTTCCATCATCAAAAGCCTCCTCGCTAACTGATTTCTCAATTAAGAACCAATTCCGCGGTAAGTAAATACTGCCACAGCCACACTGATGATCGAAATGCCTAATGGGGATTATGGCTAATTTCATCATTCCAATTGTTGAGCCGTCTTCACATCTACTTCTACATAATTTCTGGTAGCATTCTTGCAGGAACGCGGATGGGGCTTTACAGGATAAGTATTCATGTGGCTTCTTCAAGTACTCTGCAAGTAGTCTTGTTATACGAATACAGCCTACAGACATCAAATCGTGGTGAAGGGGTGTGGCTGGATTTGTGTCGACTTTGTTGAAGGTTCATGGCAGCAAGAAGAAAAAAAATTAAAAACTCAATTTATACTCAAGCGCTGAGTTGATGTGCTCTCCTCCAATAATTCGGAGAAGGAGAAAAATGAAGAACAAAAAAAAAGCAAAATAAGGACATCATTGAATTCAGTTTAAGAGCTTCATTTGGCATCACACCAAACACACAGACATATATTTAAAGCTACATCCACTCATACGTAAACACATTTAGATATTAGAGACTATGCGGACTGCGACGAGTGCTCTCACAGCTCTTATGCGATAAAGTGGAATCGCAGGCAAACCGAGCAAGTACAACGTCAAGTACTCCACAGGACGTTGACGACAACAACGACGACGAAGGAGACGATGATGGGAAGATTACGGTGATGGCGATGACAATGATGATGATGATTATCTAAACCCATATCGGGAAGATGAGCCTTGTAGAAATGTGTGTGGCGTCGGCATCGGCACTACACAACCCAAACTCTCGGTGTTTTAGAAAAAGATGAGGATTCCCTTTGTAGCTTTTGTTCGTTTTCCCAGTTCCAGTTCTAGGAATCCTACAGTTCCAACCAAGTTGGAGACTGCAGAGATAGGTCGGTGGCAGGGTGGGGCGCTTGTTTGACACAAATAGACAATTTTTTGTGTTGTCCTCGTGCTGTCTATTTCTATTCTTTCTCTTCGTTTTTCTTTATAAAGATATAGGCAATTCGATGACAGTATGGTATCAGCATTTAAATTTTAATGGGATAAGAAGCATAAAATACTGCTTTTGGCCAAACCAGCTATGGGTATATCAATGAGGCTGTGCTCGTTGAATTGGATCAATGGAGAAATTTTGTACGGTAACAGAGCTCATAACAGTTAATAAGTACCTGGGTATGTTCATCGTTAAAACAAACAATATTGAATGTCTGAGGAGGGAGGGATGTGCAGAGCAACATAATACTTGTACTGAAGTGAGTCTCATAATGATGATCTGTTTTATGGACTATCGATTTAATTTTAGGGAAGAATTAAATCAAGACAGGTGGAAAGATATTCGACGAAGCAGCACAGATTTGGAGGGAAAATGAAGGTTTTCAGCTTTGGTTTGCTATCGGGATCGATAAAGAGGTCTTAAAGGTGGAAAAGTTAATATATCTTGGCAATTTCATGCTTTTTTTGTGAGCGTTGGTAGGTTCCGGAAGAGATTTCGTCACTGAGCATGTAAAGAACTCGTATTGCAAGGTTGTTCAACTTTCTGAACTTCTGAATATCCAAGAAACCCATCTTTTGGAAGGTCTCCGGCAATCAACAACAATAAATTCCAAGAAGAAGCCTTGGTCGGAAATACACAAGAAGTGGGTCTTAGACTTCAAAACAAAAGGGTACCTAAAGAGAATCTGGTTTTGCAGCAACTCACTAGTACTTAGTACAGCAGTTTGCTTCTCGGCGTTTCTTACTGTATTAATCTAGATTGGTACTCACGAAAGTTCACTTTCGGTTATGATACTTTATGTAATGACATAATGTGAATTAAAAGCAAGTAAACGAAATAAAGTTATTGAAAATTCATAATAATGATGGTTATGCCTTGAATTGGCGGTTGGACATGTCACGATTATTACAAAGAAACTGACAAGTTTGCGAACTCAATTCTTTAGAAGGGCTTGATAAACTCCTTACATCAAACATATGTCGTGTTAAGACCTATTAGGAGCATTATTCTTCAGCCGAGCTCCTGTACTTAATGTGCTGGCTTTGCACGGTGGTTTGGAGCCCCGGCCTAGGGAAGTAACTAATTATGATAAACAAAAAAGCCTCGGTTACGGACGGATGTACTGATGGCGATCCTAGCAAATGAAATAATACAGATATTTTTTTTTTTTTTGGCAAGGGTTATCCTTGCTGAACAATAAAAGGAGGTGCTCTTCCCTTACGGAGATAAAATCATGGACATGGAAATTTAGAATAGCAACGTGTTTCCGATTACATATTCCAGTAAGTGAACATGCTGGCTGACCTACACTTTCTAGCGGTGACTGTGAGAGGTTCTTGTAAATTTATTGGCATGAACCAGCGAACGCAGCTTTCGCCATAATGGAAAGAGCGGATTAGAAACTGGACGTATGATGACGATAAATGTGATCCAAAAAAGATACTTTATACTCGGATATTGTTAGCTGAAAAACGATTAACGAATGCCGAAAGTGGATATGTGCCTTGATTGGTCAGTACTTCCCTCTAGTCTATCAATGGCATATCTGACTGAGTGGTCGGAGCGTCTCTTGTATGCATGTATAGGTACATTAAGGATTGCGTAATATCACAGAAAGTTTAACATAAGAGTACCTACACAAAAGTGATACCCCCATCCAGGAAGTTGGGTACCGCGGGTAGTGAGGCTTGAGATGTTAGGTAGAAGATTTTGGAATTAAAAGAATGCTTCCATCATCGTCGTTGGAATGGCCAATGAAGTTTCTTCCTTCATCCGCGCGAAAACCAGCATCCGCTCCAGGCCTTCTTCAACAAGTTCCATGTATTGATGGCCGATTCGACACTTTCCAGTCCAGTCTACGCCATCCTTCCACCGCAAATTTGGTCTGCCACGCTTTCTGTCTCCGCAAGGGTTTTCTGGGCCATTTTCTCTTCGCCCATACGAGCTAGGTGTCCAGCACACCGGAGTATACCAAGTTTAATTTTTGTCATCAAGTCTGCTTCGCGGTAGATTTGATATAGCAGTTGATTATATCTTCAGCGGAAGTTTCGAAGGATTAGTTAAATTTCGGGATTGAAAGAGCCTTGAAAGACTTACGTAGAAGAATACTATGGCAGCAATCAATTTTGGAAGCCTTACTTAAGCCTAAAAAGAACATTTCAAGCTTATTAGGCCCGAATAAAAGCCTTCAGTCACAAAGAGTGGAACATTGTAGTAAATCCAGGATTTGCTGATGACTTCGTGAGAGGATGTCTAATGAATGGAAATTCCACATTATTTGTCCGATTCTGACGATAGCAGACCCTTTGAACTGCAGCAACTACATAGGCATAAATCGCTTTAGCATCGCCTTTAAGAGATTCTCTTTCGTAGTGTGTAAAAGTCCCTTTATCAGTTGATCGATTAATCCAGGAAAGTCCACCATCTATCGGAGATTCAAACTAGACAGATCTTGGAAAAGACCGAGTAACAACAAAGCGATACCCAATATCTTTTCAACGATAACAAGGCTGCGCATGACGATGACAGAGTATACGCGGATGAACTGTACAAAATCGTGTAATAATTCAGGCTGACGATTGAAAACTACTGCTCCACCGCCTGATCTCCGCTATCACCACAGGCAGACATCTGGCTGAGGTCAGAGCAGAGACATTTCGGACTAGGTGCACATTAAAAAGGACTCAGATGGCCACTTTAAGTTCTTTGGTAAGTTGACATCGATTTATATAAAGAGTTTCGAAAGACCTCAGACCTCATATCACTAATCCAAAGTATTTGCACTAATTCAAAATCATCTACTGTGTCTTGCATCTATAAAATTAAACAGTTTATTTGTTACTTCTAAACGTCCTTATTTCGCAAAATATTTTGGTGAAGAAATAAAATCAAACAATTCCCCTAAGACACTCTCCTGTCTTCAGTTGATTATTATTTACCCATTTCTAACTCAATGACATCTTTGCATAATACACACAAACCTACACACAAGCACCACAAATATAATTATTGTTTGTCCCCCTCTCAATAATAAACAGCTTGAGATGTTCTTCATGATTCTTCATATTCCCGCAGTGTGTAGTCCTTGTCGTCGCCACCACCGCACCATGGCAAACACCATGCAAGATATCAACGACATTAATTTCATTCCTTCGCTCAAGAGTCATATCCTTCCACACTTTTGGCCACATACTGACATCTTTGAAATTGCACATAAATACGAATGTATTCCACAAGGAAGGATGTTTCGTTTCTTTTAAATTACAGATTTATACTTAGGGAACTGTTTTGGCCATGTGCTATGTGGGCTGAGGCTAAAACTGAAAGGCTCAGCTATCATGAAATTCCAGCAGCGGGTACGAGCGGAAATTGGACAAAGTTTGGCTGCAAAACAGCTTGAATACACTTTCTTGTGCTTGAGTCTACGGAATGGTACGCAATGTTTTTTCAGCCTTCAGCTTCCGGTCTTAAGTCGAAACGAAGTGTCTTGCATTATGGCAATGGCAAACATCAGGGGAGAATTAAAGAAATCATAATAAACATAACAATAAAGGATGAATGTTTAGGTACGTATACAGCACGAACACATGCCCTCACACACGACTGTTGTAATTTATAACAACACCCGGTTGCCCGACTCATAACGTTTTTGGGGCTTTTCTTACACTTTTTTTGCCTTTGAATATCTATTTAAGTACGCAACATTATGGGCTGAGGAAGGGGGCTCAGATAAGTGTGAATCCTTATGAAATAAATTTCAAGATCCTCATGTCCTTACTGAGTGGCGAATGGCGAGTCATAATAATTGCAAGTAAAGTCATTTATGCGGCATAAAAATGAGGCAAGTTTTATGCGCAAGGACACTGCCTCGTTGTTGGGCGCCATTACATACCTTACTTTCCACTATCATTTCCCGTTTTAGGACTTTTGTTTTACGACCATAATTTGTCATGGAATTAAGATTTTCTCAACAATTACTACACAAAAAGTGGGCATCTAAAAATACCACGAATTAAGACAAGATTTAGGAAGCTATTTATATTTTGATGTTGAACATAAGCGGAATTAACTTTTATGGTGTGGCATAAAATGAATTTTTTTGTGCAAAATGCTAATCTACGGAAAATTATGTCGACGTCGCGTCGAAGTATGGTGGAGTAAAAGTTTGGCTATTTAAAGCTAAGTTATTTCACTTTTTTCTAATTTATTTTCGATTTATGTTGTTGAAAGGATGTTAGAATCTCCTGTAGAATTTGACACTTCAGTTACAAAGTTACTGAAGTTACAAGATGTAAACCTTAATTATCGGGAACACGTGTCTGAAATCACAAGCTCATTAAATAAATATCTTAGCTACTTAGTCTGCCCAATACTTGCTTTTTCTTCCATATAGTGATCGGACAATCTCTTACAAGAGCGAAGCTAATGTTGCCCACAAGGCGAAGACTATACGTCATTTAATCTTTCTATTCAAGTTCAACTCTTCAAAGAGATCAAACATTAACTTTTTTCGAACACACAGCACAATTGCTACTTCCGCCAATTACTTACCTCGACCGAAGTAACCAATTTCATTCAGTAACTTTGTACCATCAGTTAAATCTTCAATCGATTCATTTCGCCAATAATTGGCAGTCTCATTGAAAAGGTGCTGAAACGCAGACATTCTTCAACCTGTGCTACACCTTACCTCAAATTGAAGGTTGTTGCATTTGTGGCGCAACGCCAGGTGATCTGTAGTGTTTACTGTCGCTGCAGAGAGGTTATTGGTTTGGGCGTTCACCCAAAAGGTTCAAAACAAAGTCATGGGACTGCAAAACTATCTATCAATATCAGTAGTCCGTGGGTTAATGTTGTAATCAGGTTTTTACTTTTATATGCTGTTTATTCTGAAACATTATACAGGCGAAAAATACAAAAAGTGAAAAATCAGATAGTAAATTGACGGAAGACTAATAGCGCTTTTTTTTTGGTAATCCGGAATCGGTATACAGAACTGTCCGATTCCGGATACCAAACGAGCATGCAAACACATTTTTTTGCTTCCAATGGTTGAATGTCTATGTATTTGTCAAAGCTCATATGCAGAATTGCAGATGACATGACATTATTTTTATTTTCTTTATTTGTAACCATGGCGGCGAGCACGTATGTGCAAGTGTATGCATGTATACGTGATTCTGTTTTTGATTCCGACTTCAAATTCGGAATCGTTTTTCTGTTCTATTCAGAACGTAAGGGTGCTAGCACACTCACTCACCGCAAAAAATTGGTGCGTGTGCAAGCGTATATTTAATCACGTACGCCATAACTTCCCGATACTGCCGGCAATACAGAGGTAGTGATCGGCTGCTCACCGGCTACCGGCATTTTGCCAGCGGCGCCGATCAGCGGTCAGTGTGTGTGCCAGGTCCCATTCCCAGCTGTGGTTCACTATTGAAATTTGCAAGACCGGTATAAAATCGGCCGTCCAAAATATGTGTGTGTGCAATTACCCAATTTTTTGCCGACTATTCCACTCGACTACTCTCGCGTGAAATAGTAGGTACATACTTCTACAACTACAACTGATTGTTAGACCGGTAAGAATCCGGTGAGTGTGCTAACACCCTGCTACCGGTAAAATGTCGGCCGATTTTATACTAGGCGTTTACAATCGGTGTGTGTGCAATGAGCCTAAGATAAAATACTTAAAAAAATTCCGAAGAAGAGTACAAATGGTACATAAATGATTTTTTGAATTTAAAATTGAAATTTTTCTCTCTCTCAGTAGGTATAGGATATTTTACTGTTTGCATTAGTTTACCCAAAAAGAGGGGAATAAACAAAACAACGACAAGAGTGATATTAACATTGCATACGATAAGCGAATTAAAAAAGTGCTGCAAAAAGCATCTCGTTGACATGCTCGACTAAATTAATTCTAATTTTCATAGTTTAAACTTAACCTGTATTCTGATGATCAACCAGATGTTCACCCAGATCTGTTAGATGAATCGGAATACGAAACCTACAGGGCTACAGCCCTATTCTGCGGCGCACAGGTGAAATTGATTTTGTGAATGTATTGAACCGATATGCCTTTGTATAAAATGTAAAGGTATTTGTATTAAATAAGCCAGTTTTTATTAATTTATTATAGTGGTAGTAAAAGTAAGGAGCTTTGTTATTGCTTCACTCCAATGTCCAATCTGCTCTTTCTAACAAGAGTCAGTCGTTTAAACAGAGCCGTAGAAGTAAAATGCACATATTGGTCAAGAGTAAATTCAATTATTTATAAAATATAAGTATGTAGATAGTATTGTGCAGATTATACCGTACAGATTAATAGTGAAAAAATAAAAAAATTCTATAGTCGGTTTTTTCCCAATCTCAGTTTCATTTATAAATCGTTCATAACAGTCCGAAATATAGGTACAGTGACAACTTGTGACAGCCACAAGGTGATTCCGGTTACCCCTTAGAGCCACGGCTTTTGACGCCTGTGAACAAACCCATGAAGGAAAATGAAAAAGTGTTCAATATTATGCATACAAAAGTAGAAATGTTATTGAACGGGCTTTGATAAATACTACGCAACTTGAAGGAATATAAATGTTACCTGTGATAGCTTTTATGACGTTTCGGCAACCTGGGGGCACACCCGGAATGCCGTTCACGGATATCCGGACGAGGCCGAAGCTCATTTTTCAAGTGAGAAAGGGTCTGAAACATAAGACAACATAAACAATGTTGTAATTTTTATTATAAGAACTTACTTCATTTCACTGATGCTGCCAAATTTGACCATACACATTTAATTATTGCGAAGTTGATTGGGTTGTTTTTGCTGGCGAGGAGCTCTGGGTGAATGTTGATCAAATCAACAAAATAGATACTGGAACTGCTCTTAAGCTGAAAAATACTTTCTTACTTAAACGGCTCCCAATCCATGAAGTATCTCAGCCTGACACACTGGAGCCGTCCATCTGGAATTGTCCCATGCATGCACTCTCCAGTTGCCAAAACCAAGCGCTCTGTGATCCGTTGTCACTTGATCCTTGTACCGTAGGTTCGTCTTCCTTGTCGTCTCGCTCGAACCTGGCGGCTGCGATGGAAAGACTTTCTTGGCTGGAGCGTTGTCGTTCATTCGCTCGATGTGGCCGAGCCAATGCAGTCGTCTTTTCTTGGCTTTCTAGACTACGCCCACATCTTGGTAAAGCTCGTACAGTTCACCTCGGGATCTTTTTTGGGGGTGGCTGGAAACCTTTATCGGTCTTGGCTACATTTAAAATTATTTCGCGATGTTAGTTCCACATCTGTGCTTGCTAAGGCAACTGATCTTGAACTTCTATTTTTAGGCCAGATGTGTTCTTTTTTATGACCACCAGGTTGCTGTGTAGATCTTTCGTCTTGGAAACCTAGTGCTAGTGCTACTTATCACCGTATGACGAGCTGCAGCAAAGTCGATTAGGCGGAAGCCGTTATCTGTTGTAACTTCTTGAACGATTTTGACGTCGTACTCTGGACAGGCTCCGTAAGCTCTATCCAGGAGGTCGTGAAATTCCTCTTTGCTAGACTCCTCAGCATCATCGGTAGGAGTGTGTGCACATGTTAGACTGATTTTTTTTTAGTATAGCCTTGATGCGGATTACAGCCAGGCGATCACTAATGTCGTTTTCCATTTGTCTTTTTTTGACGTTTCTTCTTCTACCGCCAATGGAACCAGGGCCGGACCAACTATATGTGCAGGATGTGCAAATGCACAGGGCGCAGAATTCTGGAGGCGGCGGCATCGCAGCTGCGCGATGTTATTTCTTGCACACCTATTCATATAATTTCCATTATTCTAATCGGAAAATATTCCACCCCATCGTACTACCTACAGCAGAAAACAAAATCATAACAAATCTCAACACAGAAAACATCTACTCCACCTCAATACCTCATCAGTGCGAGTTTTTCATCTTACACACAAACAAATCTGAATACAGAAAGCATACACTCCCTCGACCTCATCAGTGCGAATTTTAAATCTTGCACGCTGGGTCCCAAAACTCACATTCTAAAAACAACAACAAAAGAAAAACAAACAAATCTGAATACAGAAAGCATACACTCGACCTCATCAGTGCGAATTTTAAATCTTGCACGCTGGCTCCCGAAACTCACATTCTAAATACAACAACAAAAATAGTTTGTTTATTTTTGTTGTTGTATTTAGAATGTGAGTTTCGGGACCCAGCGTGCAAGATTTAAAATTCGCACTGATGAGGTCGAGGGAGAGTGTATGCTTTCTGTGTTCAGATTTGTTTGTGTGTAAAATGAAAAATTCGAATACAGAAAGCATACACAGACACAGTGATCACTTTATAACAAGATTTATTTATTTATTTATTTATTTATTTATTTATTTATTTATTTATTTCATCAATATGAGATTTAATTCTACAATTAGACTACTTGATAAATATATATGTTCGTACATTTTTTTAAATAATACTTAATTTTAATATATGTAAATACTTAAAATATAAACGCAAATAGAGTTATTAATCATACTTTAAGTTTAATAATAATCAATTAAAATGGAAATGCAATATTAGTTTATTTTTCAAAGATAATCTATTTAAGTGAAAATCGAAATCAACTACATTTAGAATGATGTTAGTTTCTTTGACACAGCGAGTTATTGGTTCATTTTTCGCATAGTTTACTCTGTGTTGATCTTCTTGAAACAAATAACGTACTCGAAGCTGTCGTGATGGAGCATATATTTTAATTAGTGACAACAGAAAAGGGCACTTGATATGATAGGATAGAATATCACTTATAAACATTACAGAATAAATTTTGCGTCTGTTTTCAAGTGATAGAATCCCTAAAAGTTGGCATCTAGTTTTATACGATGGAGTTTCCCTGTTCCAGCCAAATTTTAGAATTGTAAATCGTGTAAACTTTTTCTGGACCATTTCGATTCTATTGGAATGATTATTATAAAACGGGTTCCAAATTACACAGCAATATTCCAAAATTGATCTTACATACGAAATGAAAAGCGCCTTGAGAGCAAAAGGGTCTTTGAAATCTTTACTATTACGTTTAATGAAACCTAGCATGGAATTCGCTTTGCAAACACTAAATTCAATGTGCTTAACAAAGCTAAGCTTAGGATCTAAAATGACACCAAGGTCTTTCTTCTCCCTGACTCTTTCAAGAACTTGGTTTTCAATTTTATAGTCAAAGATAATTTCAGAAGAATTACGACAGAAAGAAAAACATTGACATTTAGATACATTTAAAAATAGTTGGTTAGTCGTGCACCACCGGGTGAGGTCTAAAATATCGTCTTGTAAAAGATGGCAATCATCAATAGTTTTTATGCGTCGGAAAAACTTTAAGTCATCAGCGAAAAGCAGTTGCTTAGATTTAAGAAAAATACTAGGTAAGTCATTAATAAAAAAATAGAAATAGAAGGGGGCCAAGATGGCTACCTTGGGGCACACCAGAAGAGACAATTACTGGTTTTGACAGAACATCGTTAATACAAACAAATTGAACTCGATTAATGAGATAAGATTCCAACCAATTCAAGAACTTTGAATGAAAACCAAAGTTTTTTAACTTCAAAATTAAAATAGAGTGATTTACTCTGTCAAAAGCCTTTGCAAAATCGGTATAAATTACATCGATTTGATGCCCATCTTCAAGATTATTTAAAATGAAATTAGTAAATATAGAAAGATTGGTTGTTGTTGATCTTCCCGCAACAAAACCATGTTGAAGGGGTGAAATATATTCCTTAACTAAAAATGTAAGCTTTACGCACACTAATTTCTCGAAGAGTTTTGGTATACACGCCAATTTACAAATAGGACGGTAGTGGGATATTTCCTGTTTCGACCCAGATTTGTGAATTGGGTTCAAAAACGATTTCTTCCATATTGGAAGAAATTCACCTTTTTCGAGAGAACTCCTAAAAATAAAGAAAAGCGGTTCAGAAATAGAAGCAGCGCATTTATTGAGAACAATTGGTGGGATTTCATCTGGTCCTGGATTGTTGTCGTCATTTAAACTCATAAGACCTTCTTCAATTTCTGAAATATCCAACTCTAAACAACCTATGTTTACCTTACATGCATGAGATAAATGTTCGGCAGTCCATGATGAATTAAAATTGTTGTTAGTGTAATTAGATTCAAAATAGTGTGCGAAGGAATTACAAATTGGAAACCTACCTACGTTTTACCCTCCAAATACCGCAAAAGTTATTTTTTTCATGCACACATACTCTTGCAGCTAACTTGCTTTTTATTATGTAGGCAACTGTATCTTTATTACAAAAACACGCATACTCTTACAGCTAACCTGCTCCTTAAGTTTGTATTATATACTGTTTCAGCTAACCTGCTCCCTCAGCTTGTAGGCAAATGTCAGTTTGACAGCAAGGTTTCCAATCTTGGTGTAAGTGATCACTGCACAGACACACTACCTCGACCTCATCAGTGCGAATTTTATTCTATCACACTATTTTCTGGATTCATAAAAAAAAAACTGTCATAAAAAAGCCAGCAAATAATTTGTTCAGTAGGATGTTATGTAGGTGAATGTAGCAATATTATGTATGAATGGCTTTCGTTGCGTTGCCTACTTTTATTTTTTTAAATTTTGAACCGCGTGACCATTACATGGAAAAAATATGTCACAAAAAAAAAATAAGGAAAACGTATATCTAAACTTGAAATCATTATGGGTGCGTAAGAGCGTTTGGGCCTTATACTATACACTGTCTTGTCTAGTGTATAGTATTCCCATCTTCTATCTAAGGAATGACGGTTATAACGACTGTTTTTGGCATTATTGAATTTGTCACTTTTTGATATACTCTGGTCTGGTACAAATTGTTTTAACTCATAAATCAAGTGATCATTTACATAAGTGAAATCTGAAGTGACGCGTTTGTGGCCTACTTAGGCCTACTAGGGATACCTCAATAAAAAAAAACGCATTGAAAGTCTACCTCCTGGGTAATATGAAAAGGGCTTATTATAAGTGTATGAGCGTGTATATCTATATATATAAAAGAACAGCCTAATTTTTGTGTTCGTTCGCAAACCGTGCACACTGGTTGACCGATTTTAATAATTTTTTCTCGAAATGCAAGAGGTATTAGGGTAGAAGGTTTAGCAAAAATAAAATGTATATTTTTCTAATGCAATGATATAAAAAACGGTGCCAATGCACAGAAAGAAATCGAAGATCAAATCAAGAAAAACAAGCGGTAAATCACGAAAAATGAATCTAGTTATGGACCTTGGATTGGGAATCAAATATTACGAATTCAAGTTTGTAATTTACGAAAAAGAGGAAAATGAAGACATTACGACTCAATAGTTGTAATTCTACACTTTTGAATCGCAACAAAAAAAAGCATTTATGATTCAGAAGCGTAATTTACGATCAGCCAGTTGTAAATTTACATTTGGCTTGTCAAGAATTATGACTCAAAAGTTGTAATTCTACACTTTTGAATCATAACCAAAAAAAGCATTTACGATTCAGGAGCGTAATTTACGATCAGCCAGTTTTCAATTACGTAAATTATCCGTTTTGTTTCCCCCCCCCCACCATCCCCGTTTCTCTCTCCCTTCCCCCGGTACTATATTCTCCCTTCCTCACTCTCACCTCACCGATCAGTCTCCGTACTTACTTCTCATTCTGCACTGCTTAGTGGCGACTATTTTTTTTTTTTACAAATCCGTCACTCCGCACTGCTGGGATTCGAACCCAGGCATGAGAATGCACGACGGTCTCTTGTTCGGCACCTCTACCCACTGAGCTACTTGACGCTTTAAAAAATTGGAATTGATTTTCGATCGCATGAAAACTAGGGAATAAATAAACAACAAAAAACGTTTTTCTTTTTCAGGAAATATTGTCGTAATTTACGATTCAAGAATCGTAACAAAAAAAACAGTTTGGATTCAAAAGTAGTAAAATGCGATAAGAATTCATGATTTACAAAATACCTTTTCTTTATTCTTCTTCGTGTTTTACGATTCATGAGTCGTAACAAAAGAAAACAGTTTGGATTCAAAAGTAGTAAAATGCGATAAGAATTCATGATTTAATAAACACCTATTTTTTAATTCAGGAAATATTTTTGTAAACTACGATTGTCTAAGATCAATTCGTTCATTTAGCTTCAAGAGTTTTGTTTTTAGAATATTGAGATCATAAATCTCGGTCTTTGATTTTGTAAATCAGAAATTTTTAGTCGTACAATTTATATCATGCTCCAAATGTTTAAAATTACGAATACAAAATTTGTAAATTGCTCTTACAATGGAAATCTAAAATCATGACATTTGTACGTAATTCTCAAATTATACAGTTTTGTAAATTTAGACGGAATAAAGATTGAATTACAATTTTGACTCTCATTTTACGAAAAAAGGGGGATGATTTACAAAAAAAAGATTTTTCATAATTTACGACATGGAAATTCGTGATTACAGATTTTTCATTTCTTTCCGTGTGTTAAAAAATAATGAGTTTCTCACTGTAGTACAAGCCGATCGATTCGATTGATATTTTTGCCAGGTTTTTTATTTCCAGAAAAAAATTCAAAAGTCAAAGATTTCATTTCATAAACAACAAGATACATACATAGATACATAATATGTACATACATAGCTACATAATGTACTTAAATAAATGCTAAAAACCGTAATGAAATTCTTTATATTGCGTACCTAATTTCAGTTTTAGTTGCATTTGCATTGGTGAGTATAGCTACATACATAAATAATTATTGTTCACGAGGAACATTCAAATTTCATCTCATTTTTTAGGTTTTAGACAAATAAATACTGCAATTATTTCCCGTTGTAAACTAAACAGGCCGTAAAATGTGTAAAAGCGGTCGGGGTGGAACCGCCGACGCGACGGCCGGCCGGAGGTAAATTCCGTATCTCCCTAGGTCTATCTGTTGGAGCCGTCATGAATTGTGCATACAGGCGGTAAAAATCTGTATGACATTGCTGTCCATGGAATTCGTTGTCCTTTGAACAATTCAAACGGCCAGATTGAGAAAAATAAGTATCGCCAAATAGATATTCGATCCTTTGTTGTGATTTGCGTGGTGTTGAACGTTGAAGGTTGGAGGGATACAAATGGTTTTTCAATTGATCGGTTGATGCTCGCTTTTAGAGGTGTCGAGAAAGCCAATTTCACTGAAAACATTTCACGAGAAGCCTTGGAAAATGCGTTGATAATAATTTTAGTTGTTGTCTAGACTCAAAATTTTATTAACGGTCAGAGGAAAAGATTATATTGTAAAAGAATGGAATTGAAAAAGAATTTAACTGTTATATATACAAACGTCACCAAATAAAAACAATTGGTTTATTTTGAATTGAGTGAAAGTTTTTTTTGTATGTTTGTATATTTGTCCGTTGTGGACTCTTAAACGGCCCAACAGATATTTTTTATGAAATGTTCATGGTAAATACCTACTATTTCATTCAGGGATGGTTCCTGCGAAAAAAAATGGAAAACACATATGGAAGAGCGGGAAAGACTGGAAAAAAAAACAACATAAATATACATAGATCGAAAACTTTATTTTTTTGCCCAGAATGGCTTATTTAAAGAAAACTCATTGCGAAGCGGGCGGGGGTTTCAAAATCCTGTTCGTGTGTAACCGCATAACTCACAAACGGCTGGACGGATTTGGCTAAATTTTTTTTTTATTTTGTTCGTGTTAGTCTGTAGATGAAACTTGGGAAATTTTTTTTTTAACTATTTGCATGTTATTGCAGGTGCATTTGTTTTCAAATGGAAAACTGAAAAATTTCAAAAAGGGGTTTTCGAATGGAAAACAAAGTTGTTGATGAAAAACTCAGAAAACTCATTGGTTTTCCAAGGGAAAATTGTTATTGGAGTTGCTCTGAGGGGTGGCGAGACGAAGTAAATATATGTATAAAGGGCGCTCTTTGAAAATCTTGCACAGGGCGCCGTTTTGGCTTGGGCCGGCCCTGAATGGAACGGGTTATGATGTATCTGTCATTCTCCGGACCATTCTGTTTTCAAAACAGAAGAGTTCTGCTCTTCTCAGAAGCATTCCGTCTGTCAAAGTCAGTCCAATGGAATGGTTTCAGAAGACTTCTGGACTCTTCCGAATGCTTCTGAACGACCAATGGAAAACGACATAATTTGCTTGAACTTGACATGACGTTCTTAGCCGATCTGTGCATTCTTTGATGACAGCTGAATTAAATGTCACAATTTTTCCTTATCATTGTCCCTGAATCTATCCATCGTATTTCCTAAATGGCAGTAATGTCTCAATTATACTATACGTGAGGACAGATTCAAGTTTTGGAGTTGCACCTGATGGAGTGTAGAAAAAGGAGATCTTCTAAACTGCACCAACTACAGAGGAATCAGCCTACTAAACATCGCCTACAAGATTCTCTCTGCCGTAATATGTGCACGTCTGAAACCTGGAGTGTAGAGAGTAGAGTGTTCTTACAATCCAGGTACAAACTCTCAACTCGTAGTCCGTTGTCGTTCCGAGTCTGGTTGTCATTATAGGGAGGTCATTATCCGAGGCTCTGCCTATCTCTCTCATAACTTCATGTTTTTTTTTTTTACTGAGGAGGGGTTGTTAGCCCTTCGCACTAACCTCCAAATTTGTCGGGCCGTTGTTTAAGTGCTTCTGTTTCTCCGTTTTGCACTCGCGCTTACAAGTTATATCTAGTGCTATAACCAGTTCCCGGTGGTTACCACTTGGAGGTAAAGTAAGCGCTTGGTGTTAAGGAAAAGATACAGCATATTGCCCCAGATCTTACATACAACACCCAACCACCACTCGCAGCGTGTCTACTAATCATTACTCTGAGTCTCAAAGTCTCATATTCTAATTTTTGTACGAATGCAAAACTTGCCGTGTAGGCCTACAATGACATCATTCCAATCAACTCTTAAACATTTAATCTCCCACACCTAACTCTTACCTACCTATTCTTGAAAAAATTGTAAAAAAAAAACATTTGCATCATCCACTTCCAGACTATAACAGCTAATCTTGGATAAACTCAGTAATACGCGTACTTCACCAGATACTTCTTATCCCACAGCGAAAGTCAAATCGATTCCTATTCCTATTCCCGTCAGACACCGCGCAGACTTTCCAATCCACAAAACACATTCACCGTAGGTACTCACAACTCATAACTTTGTCTTTCGAATTTATTTTGCATCGACTTCGATTGAATTGATGCGATAGCTGCTGCTGGATGAAGCACAGCCAAGCAAGTATCCCCGTCCAACAGAGATGGGGGGGGAAGCTTCCTCCAATTCACTTTCATCCGCATAATAATAATTGCCATCGCACAGATATCTCAGCCTTTTGTTATTTTTTCACAACATTTTACTTGGGAATTCGAATTTGGTTCATGTTATTTGGCCTTTGGATGAACACTCGAGCATTCAGCGATATCTTCAGGGGGACATGTCATATATAAAAGTGCAGCTCCGGCACTGCAGAACAATACAGCAGCCAGGACCACTGTAGAGGAGGCATCACATCTACGACAAGACGAGACTATGGTTAAATTATTTCACTCTGGCGCAGCCATGAATATTGTAAGTTCGAAATAAAAAGTGTAAAAATTCGTTTTTTGTTCCATCACATTTTCGAGATTAATTTATGTTCTTTATATTCTTTACTCTCCCGTTCTCCCTCTCCTCCTCTTCGTGTTTGCTTTGCTTTTTATGTGAATCTGGATTCTGGACACGACCGACCGACACGACGTTGTCGTCCCTCAGGAGACTCAGCAACAGTGCCGGCGTGCTGGACGGGTGCTATCGTTGCCGCTGCTGGCATGGCAACTACTTGCTGCAAATTTGGTTTATGGTGCAGCTGGAATCGTGGCAGATAACTATAATTCTGCGGCCACGGGGCTTGCAGCTAGAACATATAATAGCAATGGCGGCGGTCACTATACTTCAACAAAGGGTAATGCAGCTGCGAACACACTTGCTGATTATCTAAAAGGATTCAGCGGCCATCGGAATGGCGGTGGCGGTGGGGTGAGTGGAGTGGATAACTTCGCCCAGCAGCGTCACGACCAGCTTCAGGCATCACTGGTGGAGTACGAAAATCGATATGGGAGCAGTGGTAATGGTGGTGATGCACAACAGAGCCACATCTCCGCTGGGTACCAGGCGAGGACATACCATCATTCTCCTGTGTCCGAAGAGTCCGACCACTCGTATGAGGTTCCTCATCATCATCAACATCAAAGTGACATCGATAAGTTCGGGGAAAATAATTTCTCGCATCAATATGGACAGGAATCGTCTGAGAGTGGCGGCGGTGAAGGCGGCACTGGCAGTGATGGAACTTACCATTCATCCGCTAGTGGTAATGAAGAGTCTTCAGCGTCGATTGACTACCATCAAAGTCATTCGGAACTTTCCGCTTCTCAGCATCAGCACACAGATGTTATTAACTATGTTCCCTACCCGGTGGTTAAGAAGGTCCACATACCCTATGCCAAACCAGTGCAAATCCCTGTTTCAAATGCAATCCTTGTGCCGATTCGACGGCCCGTACCCATACATATTCCAATTACAAAGCAAATTCAGATTCCTGTCGAGAGGGAACTTAAGATCCCGGTAGAAAAGCTGGTGCCGTATCCGGTTGAAAAGGCTGTTCCAGTACCGGTGGAGAAACATGTGCCTTTTCAAGTTGTGAAGTATGTTCCGGTTAAAGTGGCCAAACCATATGCGGTTAAGGTTCCTGTTGTTAAAACTGTGGTGCACAAAATTAAACAATGGTGGTAATATTGTGTGTGGGAACTAGTGTTGCCCTGCTGTTGCCGGTTTGTCGACAATGCGGTTGCTATAGATTCGTTAACGTAGATTGGTTATTTTTTAAGTTTGCATAATTTTTTAATGGAAAATAAATTAAATTTGTGATACAACAAGTTTCTTTTCGATTGGAAAATAGGAAAATGTTAAATTTTTAGTTGGAAGCAGTGCAGCTGAGATTCAAACAGTTTGTTGGCTTGAGTCGTTAAACCTTAACTGAAATATTTTTAATTCGATTCTTGATTTGATAGGCATTATAGTCATTATAATCGAAATTAGCATTATTTGGATGTCCGGATATCGGTTCCTGTATAGTTGGGAATGACTTTTTCGGCGGCTTTCAATAATATAGCATTTCTTTATGCGGGATCAGGAGTTAAAGTTTATGTGGCAGTCCGAGTCTATGGTTCTGATTGATTGGGAGGTATAAGGCCCCTGGTGGCACTGTGGCAGGCCTAAGCTCTGTTAGAGCGACAGTCTTTGCAATCCGTTGTGGACTTGGGCCTTGATCCTAAACTAGCTGTCCCTAGTCCCTTTCTAGCTGTCTCCATTTTGCCACCTGAGTTGCGGTTTCTTCTACCTCTAGGTCCCACGGGAAAAGTGTAAAAGGCTTTCCGAGCCCTATCATTAGTGTTCATCAGCTCTATATAACCAAGCCATCTGAGTCGTTGAAGCTAAACTCCTTTGTCTGATTCCGCATTTTTGTACAACCCGTAAAGCTCAACATTAATAATCTTCTTTTCCATTGTCCATCGATGCATACGGGCCACGGGGATATAGATAATCAGAAGAACTTTCCTCTAGAAACAGCGTAAGGCACTTTCACCCGATTTTGTTAGCAGAAGCATGCGGATTCTGCACCATACAGCAGGACTGGGTTGATAAAGAGACGGTGAATGGTAAAATAATCATAAAATCTGTAACTGCTTTTTCTCTAAGGATGAAGTATTACTCGTCGGATGTCCAGGGTGTTACTCAATGAAAGCAATAGATATACTCGAGATACATTGGATCTGTTCTTTGCAAGAGTGGGTATTAACTGTATGACCGAACTCTGTTAGGAGCAGACACTGGATAAGACCGAACTCATTTAAGATTAGGTATACTCTGTAAGACCCCAATCCCGTATATGTTTAATACGGTCGGTAGGTCGTAGGTATGAACTCCAAATTACTGCTGATGTTCCACTCTTATTTCATAATTTTTGTACAGAAACACAGTGTGTTATATATATTGCACGAAGTGTAATTTTGTTCTGTGCATCTGGTGAAAACTGGCCGCTTGTTGTTATTGGCTGACTTTGTTGTAGGTATATGCTGTTGGTTGTCGTCCTAATAATATAGTCATTTCATTCAAAAACTTTGTAAAAAATTTAATTTTAGTGTCGTGAGTAAACTGCTTCATTGGGCCTTCGGGAGTTCCATGATTTTTTTTTCTCTCCGAACCGTAAGGTCCCCCGTTTCGCTTCGTTTCATCATTACCAAAATTTGGTCCCACGCTCTACGGTGAACTTCTGATAGCGGCGTCTAGGGCGTTGTCGGATCCCTTCGAAGGAGTCCTTTTGATGACAGGGCCGCTGATTGATGTGACTTTTGGACCCGCTCATAAGTTGGTTTGAGTCCAGTCCGGTTGCTTACTTGACGTCAATGGAATTGCTGTGTCACGACGCGTCGTTCATGAGTGCCGGTGACTGGTGCTGGTGACAGGATAGGTTTAGCTTATTTCTTGGCCAGCGAATCCGGTTGTACTCGAAGGAGACCTTATTCGTTTCACGGGCTGAAGCTCGTACACGCATTGGGGCCGTTCGTTGTCGGGTGCAGGGATTACCATCTGTTCTTCCGGGCGGATTCTGCTAGTAGTCGACCTTTCCTGTCTTTAGGGCGGATGTTGTTGTCGCTCCGGGGACGCGATTCGCAGATAGCCAGACTTCCCATCGCCCGGCCTGTTAAAATACGAATTACGAATAAAAAAAAAAAATTAAGAGTCCTAACTTCTTTCTCCAAGAAAAATAAAACAGAATTGAAGTCTCTAACAATTTTTCGAATGTCAACCCGAGTCTATGTCTTCATCAAAAATTTCATTTCAGCTTCCAGAGTTCTCCGTCGTCATGCGTTTATATAGTCATCTTACCAACGCACATCCTTACCGTTTTTTTTCCTTGATTGTTTGCTTCGTCTGTAGAAATTCTTGTTTTTATATTTTATTTCCTCCATTTTTCGAAAATTTCTTGATTCACTTTTTTTTGCTCAGATAAAAAACAGCAGACAGCAACAAAATACACAACATTCCTCTTGGGGCGAATGAAGATGCACAAAAACAAAGGCAGATGCAGTCTAGAAGAATGTTGAAGCAATCTCGTTGGATATTGTTCGTGTGACATTTTGGACGACATTGACATCATTTTTCTAATTTTTTTTTCTGTTCACTTTCTAAACTGCAATATTTAACACTTTGCATAAGAAAATAAGGAAAACTAAATAAGAGTGCGAATTTTTGTTATTTTCTTCAAGAATGACCTTCCGGCAAATTGAGAGTACAAAGAGTTCAACATTTTCACAAGTTTTGTTTGGGAGTACCTACCTATTCATTTATGGTTGCCAAAACACAAATAGATAGATATTAAACAGAGCTTTCAATTGAAGTATGTATATTAAATTTAAAGAGGGAGCATGAGAAGCCTCAGATCGAGGATGTTGAAAGAGTCAACAGCAGGAATGAAGTTCGGAGGTTTTATCGGAAGGTAAAACAGCTGGCACAAGGACATCGAGCAAGAACCGATGCCTGAAGAGATTAACAAGGGAACATCATAGTGGAATCACAGTCAATGCTGGGGATTTGGCAAGACCTGTAGACTGTATAATGGCGGAGACGAACAAAATCTAGCCGCCTCGTCAGGACACGATGATATCCAACAACTCGTTGAACCCGACCTATAGAAGAAGTGAAAACGGCAATATCACGGCTGAAATCCAACAAAGCCGCTAAAGCAGATGATCTATCATGCCCGATGAATAGAACCTCAGCATTGTTTGCCCGATCCTGAAAAGCGGAGATCCTCTTAGCTGCGCCAACCACAGAGGAATCAGCCTTCTAAACATCGCCCACAAGATCCTCTCTGCCGTAATATGTGAACGTCAGAAGATTTTGGTCCTTATCAATGTGGCTTCATACCAGGAAAGTCAACCAATGACCAAATTTTAACTTTGCGGCAAATCGTGGAAAAATCCTATGAACTCCAAATCGATACCCATCACCTTTTCATCGATTTTAAGGATGCGTATGACAGCATCTATAGTCACAAACTGTTTAAAGCTATGTCTAGCCTTGGCATCCCTGCCAAGCTCGTTCGCTTGTGCAAAATGACGATATAGAATTCACGCTGCACCACCAAGGTTTGCAACGAGCTTACGGAATCTTTCGATGTCAGAAAAGAATTCGGACAAGGCGAAGCACTGTCATGCGATTTCTTTAACATCGTTCTTAAGAAGAACTCCACGGTCAACACCAAAAGCACTATTTTCCAAAAGTCTGTTCAACTTCTCGCGTACGCCGATGATATTGATATAAATGCGAAGAACACAGCGTAATGTAAATGGCGCCTTTGTGAGAATTGAGACAGAAGCGGCAAAAATGGATTAAGCAGTAAATGAGGGAAAAACGAAGTATATGCTGTCTTCGACGGCTCGGGCAGAACGTTACAATACAGAAGCATGGACCTGGACAAAATCGGATGAATGTGCCTTAGGCTGTTTCGAGAGGAAAATTTTTCGGGTTATCTTTGGCCCCGCCCCCGTGTGCATTGATGGGGAATGGAGAAGAAGAAACAACAACGAATCTTACGGGTTGTACAACGACATGGAACAAGCCTGAAGGATTAAGGTCCGGAGACTCAGATGGCTCGGTTATTTAGAGCGGATAGACACCAATGACCGGAAGGCCTTCAACATTATGCCCGAGGGACGTAGAAGGAGAGGAAGACCGGGACTCAGGCGGCCGGCACACACAAGTGGAAGAGGACCTCAATCAACTTGGAGTGCAAAACTGGGGACAACTAGCTAGGGACCGAGCTGGCTGGCGGAGACTGTTGATTGAGGCCCAAGTCGACAAAGGACTTTAGCGCCACCATTAGTAAGCAAGTAAGTATATTTAAATGTTTGCTTATTCCGTAGACAAATAGGAATCGAAGTCCAATCATAAGCTCGGAAGGAATTAACTTAAAAGATTTTCCTGTCGTCTTGTATATATCGAGGCTAAAGAAAGCACACTGAGTAAATTAGTGTTAATGTTAAACTTGTGTTTTAGCTGTTTTAAGTTTGCCATATAAAAGTTCAACAACTTAAGCAATAACATTGTATATTGTCATTGACTTTCTTATAATTCCCTGCTCTGGTTTCATCCATTGTACAAATTGGCAAACATTAGAAAAATAAAAACCAACCCAGTTTTATTAATTTCATATTAAATTTGTTTTCATTTTCAGTGTCAAGCTGTGTGCCTTCACGATGACCTAAGTCTGAAAAAAAATGGTAAAAATGTCAACAGTTTTTCGTTTGTGGCCTCGGGAGGATTTACAAAAAAAAAACGCTCTTTTTCAATATAATCCAAAATAATTGGCCTTTCGATGGAATATTTTGAAACTTTTTTGTTGTTGTCGGACATAAACAGATGTTTTGCTGTTGTTTTATTGAATTATTGGATTTGTTGGAATGGAAACATGTTTTTCTTATGTAAGCATGTCAATTAGTTTGTATGTTTTCAAAGTTCTTAGGGAGCGGAGAGGCATGTTTTGAAAAAAAGAAGTCTTTATTAATTTTTTATTCAAATTGATATTTGAAGTTTTAAATATTGGTTTCTGAATCTTTATTACTTTTGTATTAACAAAAGTTTGTCTGCTTTTGTATTTGGAGTGTTTGAATTCATAATTTTTTAATAATGATTAAAGCGCAGCATCTGAGTCTGGATATCAAACAAAGAATGTCAGCATGGCAAGGATACGAATAAAATTTAAGGAATGAAGACATTACGAAAATGTATGCAACATATGTACATATATGTAGTGTGAAGCTTGATTTTCGAAGGCTGGTGTATACTCGCCGGAATCCAGGGTCTGTCTGAGGAAAGCACAGTAAAACTCAGTTTTTGAAGAAAACTCTGAATTCTTCCAATTAGTTTCTTCACTTCTTCTTTATTAAGCAATTTTCTTTACAATATTTTGTCTTAACACTAAATGAACATATAAATTCTCATTAATAATTTTATTTAATACAAATCTAGGATAAAGCAATAATCATCAGTTGCCCTTGTCGACTAACCTCAGTCCAATTATCATCAGTTGCCGACCGGTCACCATCCAGTACACATCAGCGTTCAATACAACCAGAAGGCAAGTTAGTAGCTGTTGCTAACCGAAGCAAAATAAAAGCAAAGCCGTTGCTAACCAGCAAATACCAAGCAGTTGCCAACCCACCGCCTAACGGTAAACCGCACAGGCAGGCAGCCTATAAATAGCCATCTGCCAGTCCTATTTGAGTCAGTTGAAGCCAGGCACTCAGCAGACGTGTGCTCCGGAGTGGTAAGTATAATCCTGATACCACCAGTGGTAAGGGGTATTGTCATTTATACTAATCCGTTACCAGATTCATTTGCGATTTAGCGGATTCGTCCGTGATTTACTAGATTCGGTCGTGATAACCAGATTCGTCTGCAATTTACCGGATTCGTCCGCTATTTACCGGATTAGTCCGTGATTTTGTACTAACCGGACATAGACTTCCCCCCACAAGTGGTAAGGGGTCTTGTCATTCTTATTAATCTTGCACCAATAAACTTATCCCACCGCACGACCCTAAACCTACTGCAAGGGAAACCACCAAAGGCGGCGCATCATTCTTACACAGAAGGGAGCTTCAGACACTGCATCATTATCATTATCGCACCCTCTCGAGAACTTGTAGAAGTAGAAAGACTATAGTGATACTCTACTAAAATCGTATGACTCTATAGACAAGACACTCCTATAGACCAGTCCTGGTTCGTGTTAACCGACCTCCCAAAAGGTGCTTTGAACTGTACCTAAGCTGCGTTCGAGCGAAAAAAAAGAAAAATTGTTGAGGAAGGATGATTCCAGGGACGATATAATCATAACAAAAAAAATACTATGTTTGGTGGCGATAACATAATATGAACGGAGAAGAACCGAGCCAATAAGTCATTTGCGGTACAATTCATTGCAGGAGACAGAGCGGAACCCAAATTTAAGCTGGAACCTGGAAGGATAGCGAAGATTTGGGATGCGAAACTGGAAACCGTCGGCCAATAAACGTCATCGATGAAAGAACTTGCTGAGGGAGGCTCAGACCGGATACCGATTGTAGCGCCATTGACCAAGCCGACGATGATGATGGTTTTTGCCTACGATTGAGAACGTGAAAGAAAGAGAAAGAATTTTCGAGACGTGAAATGTGATCAACAAAACTAAAGCATCAACGGTTCTAACACCATTGCTTAATAATAAAATGTGAGAAAGATCAAAGTTGGACAACTACAATCCCAAAATTATGTTATTTGTAACAAATTTCCGTGGAACCTGCCATATAATTTAGGGCAATGAATCTAACGTGCAGCGTCACAATTAGCTCATTGAGCGAAACAGATAGGCATAACATTGGTTATAAGATCTTTAATGTACCATTAGTTGTGTGTGAACGGTAAAACCCCTTCATCAAAAATCTGACTGTTCGATGTGGCTGTAGGCCACGAAATTCCACCAATGATATGTCTTGTCAAACTCGTCTGTTTGCACAGGATGGAGATGGAAAACTCAAGCTTCGCCATTAGAACAGGCAAAGACAATAGCGTTATCTTTGACGAGCTGACATGGTTTTCTCAAACATTATTCTTCGATTTTTTGTGCTTAACTCGCGAGCCATCAGCGGAGGAACGATTCTGCAAAAGAACCGGTCCGGTGTTTACGCTTTGACATAATTGAGAAATCATGGATGGATGTCGGGGTCAATGCGGTGTAGGTAAATAAGACCAGTATGCCTTTCATGACCTTAAATAAGCTCAGTTTGAATTATGTCAGAGGTCAGATCCTTTCAAGAAGAATATTTTTTAAATCCGACTATTTTTCGTGCATGAAGACATGACCTTTATGCAGTAGTTTCGATGGCAAAACAAATATTTAAATTTTAAAAATTGACATGACATATAAAAGCCAAAAATAAACTTCAACTTCCTTGGCCATTGTCCTTAAAAAGTGCATTTTCCTCAAATTAAATAAAATATCCAGTAAACAAAACAGAATTTTCGTTCCCCAAAGGCATTATTCTTTTGAAAAAAAATTATAACTAAGCCCTTCCTAGCTCCTGTCGAACAACGATGCTCTTGGTCAATTTTTTGAACATAAACCTTACCCATATTATGCATAGATGTCCAGGATGTCCATCTATTTCGCTTCTATCCTTTTTCTCTCTGTCATCTCAAACCCTTAACAATATTTTCCCTTTTTCGGTAATAAATTGACCTTACTCCATTTATGTTTCTCCCTATCGTACCTTGGGGTATTCGTAAATTCTCGAAAAGTTTATCCTAGAAATATAATTCCATACATAATAAATGCCAAACATCAAGTCTGTCTCCAGCTTTAGAATCAATTTTCTTCTTATTCCATTATGAAAGAGACACGCGTCCATGTATTGTATGTCAGAGAGTTTATCGAAAGGAAAATCCTTTAATAGCGATAAATTATAAATCATTTGCTAAACCACACGTCTAAAACATTCTTCCTAAGACATGCTTTGCTTGCTTGCTCGCCTGGCCTGGCCTTGCTTGCTTGCACCAACCATCATCTCATCGAAGAGGACTATCGAGGCGAGGGCTATATAAAGTCGAACCAATCGATTCGAATTTCGATGTAATAAAGTTACCTCTGCTTCTCGAATAACCTTCGACGAGCGACGACGATGGTATGAAATTATTTGAAAATTCTATAGAGATCGGCCGGCCAGGCTGGCACCTTAATAGACTTCCAAATGCATACCCCATTTCATCCGTAGTCGTTGTAGCTTGTAGCCCGACAAGTTCAATAGACAATCTGATGTTTTCGAGAAATATCCGAAGTTAACGATTTCTCACTTCCAGACTTCCAATTTTTCATATCCATTTTCAGCAGAGCCTGCTGCTCCTGCTTTTAAAATAAAACCCTGGCATGGGTATTTGAAGCTCGATAAGTCCCTTTGACGTCCGAAATAATGTTCCTACCTTAAGGCCAACACTCATGCGGTCGTGTCGGTCGGTCGTCTTCTCTGTCGGGTCGGTCGGTTGGTTGGATAAAAACAGACAAGGTGCACCATGACAGGTGAGTTGTGAAAAACAAAGAATAGTTGAGGTTAAGGTATGGATGATCCAGTCTTCGACTGCGACTCTCTGCGTCTTTCTTCTTCTGCAGGATTACAAGGAAGAAGGACTGTATGTAAATGTACACAAGTTTGCATCGTTGAAAAGATTGCTCCGAGCAAGTTTATTATTATCACCAAGGCTTAGGGTAGCTTACAAATGTCTAAATTATGTTAAAAGTCAAATGGCTGATATAGGCCTTAGTTTATAGTGAAACGCAAACCCTCAACACCTTTTTTTTTGTGTTTCGAGTTCGACGAAAAAAAGGAATTTGGCGAATGAAGATTTTTCGACAGATTAACACCGGTCCGAGAGGAGGAGGAGAAACTAAAAATGGTATTTTGGTGATGTAGTCATTTTTGTTGTTGCTGTTTGTTTTTGAAAAAGTATGTTGTTGGCAATTAAATGGAAACTTTGGATAAGCATCTACAATCTACATAGACAAAACAAGACAACAACATAAAACTGATGGGAATAAGGGCAGGCGTTGGTCGAAAAACGAGCTCAAAACAAAAATGCTTACTATGGATCAATTTCTAATTCTGGAAAATTTTTGTCGAGTCATTGAATTTTTTACGGACAGATAGAAGAATTCGAATAACAACTATTTCCTTGTTCGGAAGTTTGTTTTGAAGTTTTGAGGCTGTAGGTACATACTATGACCTTCATTTTCAGACTGCAGATAAAAATCGATTTTTCGGGGAAAAGTTTAAAATAAAATGAAATGGCAATGGCACAAATTCTTTATTCAAAAAAGTATGCAATACGTAAACATCAACTTATACTTGATCCTCGCTTAGTCAAAAGGATTTCGTTAATGATAACGATATGGGGACTCTGTCTTTTTGGACTGTGATTTTGTAGACTAAACTTCGAAACATTTTTCATGCATGTTTAAAATTAAGTTTTGAAGCGTGGTTGTTACGCTTTGGTGTGCGTGTGTGTTTGGATGCGGGACTGCACAATGTTTTTTCTCTCTCTAGCGATT
Source organism: Sphaerophoria taeniata (assembly GCA_943590905.1). NCBI lineage: Eukaryota > Metazoa > Arthropoda > Insecta > Diptera > Syrphidae > Sphaerophoria > Sphaerophoria taeniata. Next base: position 203,053,739 of record OX016540.1, read on the forward strand.
GCGGGAGCGGGGTTATGAGCGGGTGCGTGAGCGGATGCTTGTCGGACAGGATTGACCATGAACTGATGAACAGCAGTTACGTAAGCGAAGCAACAAGAGAAGCGACTATGGATGAAAGCGACGACGAGATTGTTGCAGAGCCAGGCGACCAATAATGTTCAGCCTGTCTACTGATCGGAAAAGCAATTTGTTCAGAAAAAATAAAAAAGTCAAGTAACTCCAACAATAAGTTGTGTGTTTACGAGAACGCTTTATTAGAACAACTGCTCACAATTTCTAATTTGCTTCGCCCTTTTATACTCTAGAGCTGAAGCATTTACTGTCACAATTCTTAGAAAATTTAATACAATATTTTTTTTATGATAGTTACAGTGTTTTGCAAAAATCTTAATTAAAGAGTAGTGAAAAAATATGATAATGTTTATAAATTATTTTATGTTATTCAAAAGTATTTAATATATTTGTTGTATTAGATGAAAGATGGGTGTTACAGTTTTGTTGTCTAAGCAGGTCCACTTAGCGAAGCGAAAACGCATTGGATGGTCAGTTGACTTCAACTCCTGAAATACCTGGACTTTGTATGGCGTCATACCAAGATCTTTATGCAAAATTGGTCTCAATGTCTCCGAAATGTTCAATTGTTGAGAACAACGGTGAATTGATGTTGATGGTGCTTCACGCACACTTTCTGCCACAGCAGCAATATTCTCGGATGTACGCACTGTTTTTGGCTTTTCACGCTTTGGTTTAGGTATCGATGAGGATGCCAGTTTCATTTCAATTTTTTCACAATATAACGTACATACGGAGCTGACACGACGGTGCTTCTCTTCTTCCAAAATCCGTACGCAATTTTTGCACACATTCTGCAACATTACCACGATTTTCAAAGTAATGTCCCAATATTTCCCAGCGTTGTTCAAGCGTATACACAACCATATTCGTTCAGAGGAAGAATAAAATTAATTATCTGTCGAATCAGACATGAGCTAAGTGTTACCATTCACGAGTTGTGAGTCAAGGGTGGCGTCTTCAGTTCCAGTTAGGCAGAGCCTTTGTGAACACCTTTCTACGGGTTACCTCGACATATTTGAAGGCCAAGCCGCAAAAAGGAGCGGTTTTTTCCGGCTCTCGCACTTGTAGTTACATCAAGTGCCTGGTACTTCAGTTTGGGAGTTGTACATTGGGGTGACTTTGACTTCACGGCTACATAGAAAAGCATTTAGTTGCGAAGCAACAGCAGGCGACGGAAACGGTAGGATAAACTGATGACGACCAAAGCAAATGTTTTAAGGATAACGAATTTCGGATATGACGTTAAATGTTAGGTCTCTTAGAAGGCCGCTTGCTGCACCGACCTTCATCTGGTATAAAATAGACATTACCGCTATCCAGGAAATGCGATGGGAAGGACCGGGCAAAAGGAGGATGATAAACTTTGACATTTGCAATGGTAATTGTTACCAAGAGCAACAAAAGCGGCTAATTGGATGCGAATTCGTCGTTGGATGCAGACCTGGGCAAAAAGTTTTGAGCTTCGAATGTGTAACCAAACGCATCACGACGATCTGAATTAAGGCAAAATGAGTCAATAAAAGCCTAATTTGAGCGCACACCCCCACAGAGAAGAAAAATGAAGACACCAAAGACGAGTGCTACGAGCTCCTTGACAAAAAATACAATGTCCCAGCTAAAACATTGAAATTATCCTGTTGGGAAGTTGGGTAAAGAGGACATCCAGAGAGCACAGTCTGCACGACACCACTTTCGACAACGGACTCAGGCTGATCGGTTTTGCTGCGGGCCGAAATGTTGTGGTAGAAAGCATGTGGTTCCCACATCTCAACATCCATAAAGGAACATGGAGATCTCCCGATCAATCAACCGTCAACCAGATTGAAGACATTGCAATCGACGGAATGAACCTGTCCACCATTCGAGATGTTCGAAGTTTCCGAGGAGCCTGCATCGACTCGGACCACTACCTCGTGGTAGCCAAGGCAGTAAATTCTGCAAGAAAATTCGACGTTGGACGGCAACAATCGCAAGAGATCATCACCATCATCAAGTATGAAGGAACAGTGGCAACATTGCCAGCAAGCAGTTAAATATGCCCTCTCTAATGTGCTAGGTAACACACAGCGAGACCCCTGGTTTGAAGAAGGATGTGGGGAGGCGCATGCAGCCAAGCAGAAGGCAACCAAAGCTGCGCTGCATGGAAGGACAGGAGCTGCTGGTGCTCGTAAACTCTACGAGCAAACGAGCTCAATATACCATCGAGCAAGAACCAATGCCTGCAGGGATGAGCATTGGAACATCATAGTAGAACCGCAGTCAATTTGGATAGACCACTTCTGTATACAGGATAACGGCAACGACGTGACGAACAGAATATTGTTGTCAGGCAGGAGCAATTCATTCAAGCTAGACGAAGTGAAATCGGCAATATCACGGCTGAAATCCAACAAAGCCGCTGGAGGAGATGGTCTAGTGCCGAGTTGTTCAAAACAGCAGGCGACGACCTATAGAAGGGAGCATGCACCAAATTACCTGTAAGATGCCTTTGTTCGAAAGAATGCATGCCCGATGAATGGAACCTCAGTATTGTATGGCCAATCTTGAAGAAGGAAGAACTTCCAAAAAGCGCCAACTACAGAGGAATAAGCTTCCTTAACATCGCTTATACGGATCCCCTGTGCCGATATATGCCACCGCCTGAAGCCTTCGTAAGCAATTTGAATGGTTCTTATCGACGTGGCTCCAGACCAGGTAAATGAACCACCGCATCGCCCAAATTTTCACTTTACGGCAGTCCCTGGAAAAAACCAATGAATTCCAAATCGCTACCAACCATTTTTTTTTATAGATTTTAAGACCGCGTACAGAGACGAACTGTATAAAGCTATGTCTAGTGTTGGCATCCCTTCCAAGCTCATTCGCTTGTGCAAAATTTAGGTTGGCAACGGGCTTATGAAATCATTCGATATCTAAACAGGATTCAAACAAGGCGATGTGCTGCCCTGCACTTTTTTTAACATCGTGCTTTAGAAGTGCAAAACTCCACCGTTAACACCAGAGGCACCATCTCCCAAAAGTCTGTTCACTTCTCGCGTACTTCGATGAAATTGACATAATAGGAAGAATACAGCTTGGTGTCAATGGCGCCTTTGCTTTGTGAGAATTGAGACAAAAGCGACGAAAAGGGTTCAGCTGCAGGTATATGAGGACAAAACGAAGTATACGGTATACGGTTGCCAGAACGCTTGGTTTCGATGACTGGAGAATGCATGCAAAGGACCGATTAGGATGGGAACTGCTACTGTGTCTCGAGCTGAGATCCTACATGGAGTGGGAGCTATCAAAGTTATGCTATGTAGATAAGAATAGCAGGTTGCACTGTGTATCATTTGCTATATGCAATATCTGGTCGGAAGCTAGCAAGTCCAAAGTACGGATATCATTGTATGTATGCGGTGATCCTCGAAAGATCCACGAGATGTAAAAAATAACGAGTTTGATGCCCTTGACAAGCAGAGTGGAGGACCCGGATTTGGGAAGATTACACTCGTCGAAGAGGATCCAACCATGAGAAACTGGAGCTGATGACAGCTTAATAAGTAAGAACTGGCTTGGGCTACAGATACAGAGGCCTGCTAGTTAATTCCCTGCTCAAACCCGAAATGGAGTTCCAATTTAAGTGAGAAAAAATTCTCTGCCCTTCTCTTGCCCATCATTTTCACACTTACATATCTCATTTGAAGAGGATTTAATTTAATTTATTAGTTTTTGTTTATTTATGTTTTATGCAAAATAAATACAAAACCGAACATTCACAAATCCAATAATAAGGCTTTCTAATGTCGCGTCGAGTCGTCATGATGGAAAGAGACGGGAGAAACTCGAGGTAGTAATCGTAAGAAAGAGCTCTTTACAAACGGAAACAAACCTCAGTTTGAGAAATTTAATAAAATGAAATGTAGTTTCCTCCCCCGCCGAACCGACAAGACAGGATTGAAAATCTTCTCCCCCGCAAATATTCGAGGTTAATGCCACCGTCACATCGTTCCACACGCTTTGTCACCATCATCGCATCGTCAACCACCATATCGCCCTGTCACCATCGTTATCGTTGTCGTAGTCACTTGCCCCGTCAAACAAGCAAAATATGGCACACAAAATGTTTTCATTTTCGCATTTTATGCAAATTGAATTGCAAGAGATTTGCATTCATGAAACATCGTTATTCGTTATGCCGCTCAAATCTAATATTTCGTTAAACATATTTCGTGCTCGTTGCAATGCGCGCATCCATTTGATTCGTTCAGATTTAATATTCAATTATGTATGTCCGCCTTTTTTTTGTGTCTGTTTGACTGCAGTGTCGACGTGGACGTGAAATGAAGTCGACAACGAAACAGTCATATCGCCAGTTCATCATTATAAGTGGGTGAAGTGGTTTTTTCATCTCTGGTGGTTTTTGCAGGAACAAAGCTGTCGGATTCGCCACTCGGTTTAACGTCCTTGGTGATGTTTGTCGTTGGAACGAAAACCTTTTTTAAGACCTGAAAGTTTATGGTTTCAGGAGAGAAAGCGGATCCTTTTGCTGTACGCCCGCCAGTGCCGCTCCTCAGCCATCTGAATCCATTTTCTGGGGAAAAACGTCAAAATTTAAATATGCACATAAATGTTGTGTTGCCTCGAATTTGACCTTGTGTGGGTGAAAGATATGTCGTACTAGATGCAAATGAGCTGGAATTTAAAATGTTTTTATTGTTTAATCATTTGACTTAAGGGCTGACAATGTAATATGAAGAATAAACATTATATGGCAACGGCATGGCTGGCATGGCGAATATAAGGACACACGACGAAAGTTTATGAGAAGATAAGAAAGTTGTTTTATACTTTTTTGTTGTTGTTGTTGTTGTTGTTGCCTTTGTTGCGCTGCTGTTGTAAAGAATTATGAATCGGAGGGATGTGGGTTTGATTATTTTTTATTTGCGGGAAAGTCCTTGGGGTTTGGGGGCTTAACTTGGTTAAGCAATGAAAATGAGTTAAGAAAGTTGTGTTTTCTTTCTTGAACTGCGGCGCTGTGTTGGTATAGGTTTATCCGTTGTAGGATTGTTTTAGGCAAAATGAAGTTTTTTTCTCAGGGGAAGGGAAGAGTTTTAAGATTTTACTGCATTTTTTGACTTAAGCTTTCCTTACAGCTAAACGGAATAGTCTGAAATGTATGAACAAAGATACAAGAAATGACAAAAACAAAATATTAAAAATTGAATGGCTTCAATACTGGAGAAATGCAAATCCCTAGCAAGCTGTCCACAGTTTTGCATTTGCACTCCAAGTTGAGTGACATGTTGGAACTAACAGGATTTTGCCACTTAACAATCGTGCCAACGAAACAATAGTTCTCTTGCGCATGAAACTCAATAGTCATTCAAGTGATATAACACCTTTGTATTTCCTAGTAAGTGTAAGACTGACGATTGACACTGACATTGACTTCACAGTACTTCGCACATAGATAAATTTAACGAACTACAGACACATAGCAGCACTGGCGACTGAGGCCATCGGCTGGGACAGAACAAGACATTAAAATTAATACAACAGAGAGAGACAGATAGATACATAGAAGGGAAGAACATATAACATAAACCTACGTGGCACAGAGGAGGAGACACAGATTTTAATTATCTCATATCATCGCACAGGTTGCCTCAGATAAGCTGGCGATTTTTGTAGAAAAAGAATGCTGCCGAAGCTGTGGCTTGAACTCGTAGCATTCGGCTGAGCAATCAACTACTCTATCCTCTGAGCCATGGCCACCTGCAAGACTGACGATGAAATACCTGCTATAATGCAAAAAGCATATCACAATTTGCTAGTGCCCGTGCCGTAGGAGTGTGTGAAGTTACCCCCCCTTTTTTCGAAATTCCAATTTTTTAAAGTTGTTCCAGGTTGTTCCCGGTTTGTTCCGGATTGTTCCAAATTTTGTTCGAAAAATATTCAAAAATGGGGGTTTTAGACCCCAAAAACCGTTTTTGACCTAGCCCCCCTTTTTTCGAAATTTGAAAATTTGAAAATTGTTCCGGGTTGTAAAAGTTTTTCCTAACATTGTTCCAAATTTTTGGACCTCTTACTTCGATATATCGTAAGTTATAGCCAAATTTTGAAAAAAAGCTAGCCCCCCTTTTTTCGAATTTTCAAGTTTTTATATTTTTTTTCGATAGTAAAAGTTGTTCCAACCATTGTTCCAAAGAATTGGAATCATAGAACTTTTGGATTTTGAGTTATGAATTTTCGAAAAAAAATTCAAAAACTGAAATAATTTTTTTTTGGAAATTTTTATCTCAGTTTTGATTGTTGCAATCGTTAATATCATTCAATGCGCAACTTTGAACAAAATTTGGAAGGTCGCGAAAAAGTACTCCACTAAGAAAATATTTTTTGAAAATGTTTTTGTCCTTTTTCGAAATTTCAAAAATTTCCAGAATTTCGTGGGTCGAAAAAATCAAAAATTTTTGAAGTTGTTCCCGGTCAACCTATTCTATATCTCTTATTCAAAAAAAAAAATAATCTAAATTTTCATATTTTAGAGACTTAACCAACGAAAAACCATTTAAACACATTTTAATACGCCCACACCTTCCCTTTCGAAAAATCAAAAAACTAAAAATTGGTTATAATTGGTATCAAACTTTAACAAAAAATGCACTTATGATGCTTTTTTCAAAATAATTCCGAAAGTTAAATTTCACAAAAAACGCTCCCAGCCCCCCAAAAGTCTTTTTTCAAAAATCCAAAAACGTCATTCTGAGAAGTCTGAACTACTTACAATTGTTCCAAATTTTCAATCAAAAATATTCAAAACAAAGGATTTTAGGCCCAAAAGTATTTTTTACGATATAAGCAAAAAACCATTTTTACGATATAAGTTGATGGAAAAATTATTTTAATAAATGAAACTGACTAAAAAACAGTATTTTCAGACAAAAAAAAAAACTAATACAGAAGAAAAAATTTCAAAATTTAAAATGCATATGTAAATTTTGGTTCCCTGACCCATTTCTTTTCCAGGTATCTCAGCTTTTCTTCTTTTTCATAGTAAAATGAATTTGAACAGTCACAAACTTATATCTATTCAACAGAAATAATAAAGTAAAGAAACAACAAAATTATTTTTTACGATATTAGAAATATAACCCAGAAGCAGCTCCCCTTTTACCACACAAACAACTTTCGCATGTTCAAGGTTGCTCCAGGACTCCTTTAAATTGTTCCAGGCTTTCGTTCCTTAATATTGATTTTTAGTATGAGAAATTTCAAAAAAATGCTCCCCGGGCCCCCCTTTTCGAAAATCAAAAATCCAATAGTTGTTCCAAGTTCAAAATCACTCAAATCCAATTGTTCCAAGGTTTCATGCAAAAATATTCAAAATTAAACTGCCCCCCCCCCCCCTTTTCGAATTTCAAAAATCAAAAACTTGTTCCAGGTTGTTCTAGGGCTCCTCTAAATTGTTCCAGGCTTTCGTTCCTTAATATTGATTTTTAGTATGAGAAATTTCAAAAAAATGCTCCCCGGGCCCCCCTTTTCGAAAATCAAAAATCCAAAAGTTGTTCCAAGTTCAAAATCACTCAAATCTAATTGTTCCAAGGTTTCATGCAAAAATATTCAAAATTAAACATTTTTGAAGGAACCTTTGGAACAATTATAATTATTTGAGTGATTTTGAACTTGGAACAACTTTTGGATTTTTGATTTTCGAAAAGGGGGGCCCGGGGAGCATTTTTTTGAAATTTCTCATACTAAAAATCAATATTAAGGAACGAAAGCCTGGAACAATTTAGAGGAGCCCTAGAACAACCTGGAACAAGTTTTTGATTTTTGAAATTCGAAAAGGGGGGGGGGCAGTTTAATTTCGAATATTTTTGCATGAAACCTTGGAACAATTGGATTTGAGTGATTTTGAACTTGGAACAACTATTGGATTTTTGATTTTCGAAAAGGGGGGCCCGGGGAGCATTTTTTTGAAATTTCTCATACTAAAAATCAATATTAAGGAACGAAAGCCTGGACCAATTTAAAGGAGCCCTAGAACAACCTGGAACAAGTTTTTGATTTTTGAAATTCGAAAAGGGGGGGTCCAGTACAAGATTAACATGAATTTTGTATGTAAAGTGTTTTTTGGGCTTAAAATGTTTAATTTTGAATATTATTGCATGAAACCTTGGAACAATTGGATTTGAGTGATTTTGAACTTGGAACAACTTTTGGATTTTTGATTTTCGAAAAGGGGGGCCCGGGGAGCATTTTTTTGAAATTTCTCATACTAAAAATCAGTATTAAGGAACGAAAGCCTGGAAAAATTTAGAGGAGCCCTAGAACAACCTGGAACAAGTTTTTGATTTTTGAAATTCGAAAAGGGGGGTCCAGTACAAGATTAACATGAATTTTGTATGTAAAGTGTTTTTTGGGCTTAAAATGTTTAATTTTGAATATTTTTGCATGAAACCTTGGAAAAATTGGATTTGAGTGATTTTGAACTTGGAACATTTTTTGGATTTTTGATTTTCGAAAAGGGGGGCCCGGGGAGCATTTTTTGAAATTTCTCATACTAAAAATCAATATTAAGGAACGAAAGCCTGGAACAATTTAAAGGAGCCCTAGAACAACCTGGAACAAGTTTTTGATTTTTGAAATTCGAAAAGGGGGGCCAGTACAAGATTAACATGAATTTTGTATGTAAAGTGTTTTTTGGGCTTAAAATGTTTAATTTTGAATATTTTTGCATGAAACCTTGGAACAATTGGATTTGAGTGATTTTGAACTTAGAACAAGTTTTGGATTTTTGATTTTCGAAAAGGGGGGCCCGGGGAGCATTTTTTTGAAATTTCTCATACTAAAAATCAATATTAAGGAACGAAAGTCTGGAACAATTTAAAGGAGTCCTGGAGCAACCTTGAACATGCGAAAGTTGTTTGTGTGGTAAAAGGGGAGCTGCTTCTGGGTTATATTTCTAATATCGTAAAAAATAATTTTGTTGTTTCTTTACTTTATTATTTCTGTTGAATAGATATAAGTTTGTGACTGTTCAAATTCATTTTACTATGAAAAAGAAGAAAAGCTGAGATACCTGGAATATAAGAAATGGGTCAGGGAACCAAAATTTACATATGCATTTTAAATTTTGAAATTTTTTCTTCTGTATTAGTTTTTTTTTTGTCTGAAAATACTGTTTTTTAGTCAGTTTCATTTATTAAAATAATTTTTCCATCAACTTATATCGTAAAAATGGTTTTTTGCTTATATCGTAAAAAATACTTTTGGGCCTAAAATCCTTTGTTTTGAATATTTTTGATTGAAAATTTGGAACAATTGTAAGTAGTTCAGACTTCTCAGAATGACGTTTTTGGATTTTTGAAAAAAGACTTTTGGGGGGCTGGGAGCGTTTTTTGTGAAATTTAACTTTCGGAATTATTTTGAAAAAAAGCATCATAAGTGCATTTTTTGTTAAAGTTTGATACCAATTATAACCAATTTTTAGTTTTTTGATTTTTCGAAAGGGAAGGTGTGGGCGTATTAAAATGTGTTTAAATGGTTTTTCGTTGGTTAAGTCTCTAAAATATGAAAATTTAGATTTTTTTTTTTTGAATAAGAGCCGATTTTTCAATCGTCAGATAAACAAGCAGATAGTGTTTATTCGACTAATAACAAAATATTGGATTTTTCAATCGTCAGATAGACTTTATCTGAAGAAAAACGCTCTTATTTATTCGACCAATGAATACTCAGATAAATTTATTTGCCAGTTTGTTATTTTTATTTTTGTTCGATGATTGAAAAATCGGCTCTAAGAGATATAGAATAGGTTGACCGGGAACAACTTCAAAATTTTTGATTTTTTCGACCCACGAAATTCTGGAAATTTTTGAAATTTCGAAAAAGGACAAAAACATTTTCAAAAAATATTTTCTTAGTGGAGTACTTTTTCGTGATCTTCCAAATTTTGTTCAAAGTTGCGCATTGAATGATATTAACGATTGCAAGAATCAAAACTGAGATAAAAATTTCCAAAAAAAAATTATTTCAGTTTTTGAATTTTTTTTCGAAAATTCATAACTCAAAATCCAAAAGTGCTATGATTCCAATTCTTTATAACAATGGTTGGAACAACTTTTACTATCGAAAAAAAATATAAAAACTTGAAAATTCGAAAAAAGGGGGGCTAGCTTTTTTTCAAAATTTGGCTATAACTTACGATATATCGAAGTTAGAGGTCCAAAAATTTGGAACAATGTTAGGAACAACTTTTACAACCCGGAACAATTTTCAAAATTTCAAATTTCGAAAAAAGGGGGGCTAGGTCAAAAACGGTTTTTGGGGTCTAAAACCCCCATTTTTGAATATTTTTCGAAAAAAATTTGGAACAATCCGGAACAAACCGGGAACAACCTGGAACAACTTTCAAAAATTGGAATTTCGAAAAAAGGGGGGCTAACTTCACACACTCGTGCCGTAGTCGTTTGTGCGTTGGCTTGCTACGCAGAACGCATGGGTTCGAATACTGCTCGTGCCCATAAAGTTTCTATTTCATCTTTCACGGGTACTGCCTCTTGTGAAGAAATGACAAAACTTCCAAGAGTATCTGTCATTAAAAAAGTGTTTCTCAGCTTTGCCGTTCGGAATCGGCCGGCGTCAATTCTTCACACGCACTCAAAGAATTGTTGATGAGTGTAAGCCACTTACGCCTTGGCTCTTCAAGAGCTGTCGCGCAGTCACAAGCTTTGTCATACATAATATTCTCCCATACGGAACTGAACTTTATTATATTATTCAATTAACACTCACTCCCTTCGGAAAATATTATAAGAAGACTAGTACGATAGTACCAAAGTTAGTTCGAAATAGCCCAATCATTTCATAATCGAAACTTCCCCCCCTTCTACGGCCGTCCCTATTAATTGTCACCAGGGGCATTGTTCCTTCTGATCCGTGCCACCAAGAGCATCATGTCACCAGAGTCATTGCACCTGTCAAAACGTTCAGAAGACCTGGAATTGAAGATTTGTGTGTTCTTCAACAAGACCTCGGCGAGACGGGCGAGCAAAACCTTGGCTGGATACCATAAAGCACATCATAAATACTATAGAAAAAAAGACAGTAATTCGGAAGAAAATAACTTTAATAAGAATTAAGAAGACTTATGAGACCAACCACGCTTAACATTTGTTGATCTTTTCATTTTGGCAATAAAATTTTTAATTGGATCATAATACTCCAAAAGACTCTCAGCCGTTACATAAGGACTGTCCGGAAACATTGATCCCAAAACATCAGCAAATGGCTTCGAACTGCCAAGCTTCATCATTTTTCTACAAAAATATTGCAAACACTCTTTCAATTTCAAAAATTCTTCTCAACGTTACTTACCTTAATGCATCTCCAGCTTCCTTGCATCCGTGAAAATCACAAAGATGCAAGGGTCCTTTTGGATAATTTCCACTTAGTTCACAAAACTTCTTGTACATTTTGTAGCTTAGAATTTCCATATCAAATTTTCTTAAATTGAAGTCCATATTTAAAAAAAAAGAAAGTCAAAAAGAAAATGTTCTCACATTTTGTTGTCTTCCCAGAAAAATTCATAAGGCAAATCAAGAGTGTCGGTAGAGTGATTTGTTGGAGGTCCAACACCCGCGTACTTTTCCATCAGTTGCCAGTAATTGACATTGAGGTCTTTCAATTCCACCTTCTGTGAGAGCAAATCAACCATTACTTTGATGTGCACAAAATGTAGAGGAATTTGTAGAATTTTCTGAAGAGCCTAGTATGAAAAAAAAAATTGATTCAGTTGCTAAGAGAAAAAATGAAAACACACCATTCTGAACAGCCGATTGTTCTCAACTTCTTCCGTCAGTTTGAAATCAACAATCATTCCAACCGCTTTCAAATTTTGATGTGTCGAAGCCGATAGTATCACCGCTTTTCCCACAGCATTCTCCAGGTCGTACGTTTGAAAAAAATAAGCCGGTAGGCCTTTCATTTCTTTGGCATAGTAGAGGCTCCCCATTTGCGCATAAGCCTGGAGAAAGTCCATGAAACTCATATCCTTGCAATATTCGAGTTGGACATTTGGAGTTAAATAAAAGACGACTGCCTTGCATTCATCACCGTCTTTAGTGTCATTAATGGGCTTAATGCGATCACTCCAAATACTGTGAGGATACTGTTCAAAGCCTAATTTCTCATAAAATCTGTCGGCGATTTCGTATAAATTGATTGCCTTGAATCTGTTCTTCAGTCTGTCTTCGACAGGAGGGAGACTACTTTTGGGGAAACTGTACTCAATAATGCTTTGATTTGTCCAAGCTTGTTCAATTATTTGCTCGAACAGATGCATTGGGATCAGTCCATCCGGTTTAATTATAGAGTTGCCATACTTCTTTTGCACGCGATCACGGATAAAGGCATGAAGTTCGACATAAAGCGGTGTGATGTCGGTCATAAGTTTCTCCATTTCAACGACGGAGTAATGTTCAAACCAACATTCCAGAGGTGTCTTATCTGAAATGAAAAAAAAAGTTAGAATCTAAAACAGATTTCTGAAAAGCATCCATTTTGTATTGAATATCTTTTGAAGATTTCGTCTCTATTCGCTGTTTATGCAGACAGGACCAAAAATCGCGCTAAGCATTTTCATCCGACGTCTCTGCACCTTACATGAAGACTTGTTTGATTTTTACTCCCCAATTACAGCGACAAAGATACAACGACTGCTGTCATCACTACCAGCAAAGGCACCTATTGGCTTATCCAATTCCCGGAGAGACACTGAAGAGTGCAATTGCGGACGCGCATAAAATAAATAGAGTGTCGCGATAGCTCTTGAAGAGGCCTAAGGCCTAAGTGGCTTACTCTCAGACTTGAGGGGACTTATAATTTAACGCCGATTCCGAACGACAATAAGTTGAGAAGCACTTTTCATGACAGTCAGTTCTTCGCAAGAGGCAGTACCCGCTTAGCAGCCAACGCAACTTACCACTAAGCCACGGGAAACTGCCTATTCACTAACTTCTTTAGTGATATCATAATGGACCCTTGAGGTCTTATTGAGTCAACAACATCTAGAGAGACACTCTAACCTAACCTAACCTTCTTGTTGACAGCATTAACTTGGTCTTGCCTCATTAACAGCTTTATCCATACCTATACTTGGCCTCCGTCTCAATACACACATACGCTCCACTGATATCACGCTATATTCTTCCAATTATGTCCATGTCACATAACCTAGTCTGAGACCTTTTAAGACATCATATGCATCCGTGAGGTTTTTTCCGACCATTATGGGACAGCATGGGTTTTGCATCACCAAGTTAACAGATTTGCTCTATGTAGTTGGTCTCTATATTTGATCGAAGGTGGACTTTCCGGGTATGAAGCTACGGCGATAAGGGCCTATCAGTTTTTTTGACGAAAGGCTTCAAACTTTCGCAAAGTACTGGAGACAAGGTCTTGCAGGCAATGCTTAGGAGAATTATGCCTATCTAGTTGGTTCAGTTCAGGGGATCTCCTTTCTCGAGGATCGGGCATACGATGCTGAGAATCCATCCGTCAGAACAGCCACCGACCAAAATGAACTGATGCATACTCCTAACCAAATCAATTCCAGCTTCTCTGTACATTTCTGCAGCTTGTTCGTCTGCTTGATTGACAGGCCCCTTCCCACTTCCCCAATCATAGGGCCATATGTGTCCTAAGAATCGTCTTGCTCTTAATCACAAGCTAAATAAGCTCATCAAAGTTCAACGGTCAGCAGGTATGTGCATCACAGGAGCACTTCGCTCAACACCAACCGCAGCCCTGGAAGTGCTTTTAAACCTAACACCTCTCGACATCTTCTCCAAAACGGTGGCAGCCAACACATGTGTGAGGCTTAGAGCCACCTCTCAATGGAACAGTAACAATACTGGTCATACTACTATTCTAGACAATTTCAGATCTATCCCAGATCGCTTAGATTATACCACCCCAAAAATGGTGTTCGGTAAAAGCTTCCATGTCTCTATCCCTTCAAGATCCTCCTGGGAAGAAGAAAGACCCCTGGAAGACAACGCGGTACACTTCTATACAGACGGTTTAAAGACCGACTGCGGAGTTGGAAGTGGTATCTATTCAGAACAATTGAATCTCAGTCTATCATACAGACTTCCCGATCAATGTAGTGTATTCCAGGCAGAAGTAATGGCGATTAAAGAGGCACTATCCTGGCTCAAAGAAAACGTTATATCTTGCAAGGATATACGAATCTTCTCGGACAGCCAAGCCGCTCTCAAATCTCTCGCGTCTGTCTCCATAAACTCTCAAATAGTCCACGATTGTCGATCATCTCTGAATGAGATGACGGAACAGTTTAATATTCACCTCATTTGGGTGCCGGGCCACAGAGACATTCCGGGAAATTGCAAAGCCGACGAGCTCGCCAAAAACGGAACACTTCTGCCCAATGTCAGACAAAAACACAACATAGGAATACCACTCGCTACATGCAAATATCTTCTCAAACAATATGCTCTAGAATCAACCAATGCTAGATGGTCACAGGGTACCACCTGCCTAGCAACCAAGCAAATATGGCCAAGCATAGACTTAAAACGGTCAAAAGGCTTGATATCCCTGAGCAGACAAAATATAAGCTCTACAATTGGAGTAATAACAGGACACTGCCTCATAGGCAGACATGCTCTGAGGCTGGGGGTCTACACAAATGACTTCTGTAGAAGCTGCATGGACGAGGAGGAAGAGGAAACAGTCCAACACCTTCTATGTACATGTCCAGCACTCTCCATTAAAAGAAACAGCTTTCTAGGTAATCACTTCTTCGATAATACCAGTGAACTGGCAACAATCGACACAAAATGTCTCTCTAACTTCATTAGAAGCACGAATTGGTTTGTTTAAGCTCATTACTCTCCCATGAGTATTTTATGGTATCACAACGGACCCTTGAGGTCTAAGTGAGTCAACAACATCTGGACAGCCACTCGAACCTAACCTAACCTAATCACAAGCTGAGGAAGTACTCAGCGGATACAGGGTCATTCCCAAAAAGGCAAGTAAACTTATACCCATATAACGAAGGGGGTTATGCATGGTGTCTTGTTTTGTCTGGAATGAACTCTGAATTCTGTCAAGGTACCTACCCAACGTTCCATTATCAATTTTTCTGGAAATAAGTGAATGTGAATTGATAGAAGTACAAAGTAAAATACCCTCGACGACTTCTATTGCAATGTTGGTGCTTGTCATGTGGTATGTGGGCTGTGAATACTGTTATGCTGCCTTTAAACAACTTGCACAGGTCCGTAGTTCCCTGAGATTATTCAGGTGCGTAGCTTGCTGGGTGACACAGGTCAAACTAACTATTTTACCGAGCATTGGTTTGCTTGAATGTTCGGTGCTTGAGAAGCAATGTTTTGTAGAACAAAACGAGAAGTAAGTAGCTATTCGCTACAACATTAAATATCTAACGACTATTTTCAAATTTAAAATAGGTAACTTTGTGTATCTCCAAAATTTAAACGAGCTTGATCACCCCCACAAACAGATTCATATTTCATTTTATCAATAACTTGTACATACCTCCTAACTCCGCCACATCCCGCACTACTTGCAAAAACAAATTCATATTTTCCGACCAAATTCCCGTTAATTTCCTCTACTTGGTCCAGTAATATTGCACCTCATCTGGGTCACTCGACGATTTTATGATATTCCTTACTTCAGGATCGTATTTCAGTCTTACGGTTCTATTCCCATATTCTTTAATAACTTCTACCTTAGGTAAAAGCCAAAGGTCGCCAACTGCAAACAGCAACTCGTACAGCTTGTCCTCATCGATAAGGAAACCCATTTTTACAACATAGTCACGAATGCTTTCAAAAGCAAATTTCAATTCTTTGTCTCTGAAACTGTCCAAATCGAATTTGTGGCTGTCCTTAAAAATGTTATTCGAAATATTTCTTATATGTTGAACCATCTCCCGGAAATCAATATCTTTCTGCTTAATTTCCACTAGTATTTCATCGTTGAGTTTGAAAATTGTCTCACTGGCTCGTTGCGCAAAAATTTTTGCTTGCGTCTCGTTCGTATTTAATTCTGATCCATCACAGATCTAGGAAGGGATTTTGAAAGAAATTACACTTATAACTAAACATATCTAAACACTTCTCACGTTTATTGTTAGCAGACTGACAAGTAATATTATTTTGATCCTTTTGTTTGTCATTGTTAGAGCTCACTTATCTGCTTTCTGTCTTATTCCAAAGTTTTATAAGAAACTGAACTGAAACTGCGACTTTTGATTTATATCGAACATCAATATTTTATTAGACATTTATGCACATTACCATGTGACAACTGTTTTCCATCCCATGACAAAGTTGCTCATCCCTCAAACTATTCGAAATTAAAACACACTTTGTTATTAGTAGGGGTTTCCCCCTTCACACCCAAGCGTCAGACCAGCTTTCCGATACATATTGGTTTATTACTATTTTTGTTATTTATGAATACAAATATTATTATTAGGTTCTTCGGTATGCGAAATGATTTAGCTCAGTCTCAAATCTTATTATAGCTTCACATCGGAATGTAAGATGATAAGCTGTAAATTGGTTTACCTAAACTTTTGTTTTGTCGTCCTAAATATTGTCCCAGAAGTCGAAATTGCTATCATGATCGCGTCGTAAGATATTGAAGGTTAAAAGTCTCATTCTAGCAAGCACATTTTACAGAAGAACTGAAATCCGCACGAGTCGTAGCGACTTGTTAGTTGCAAGACGAAGGCCATGCACAGTGAGGGCCCGGTTTCTTGCCGCCGCGGACTTCTTTTTTATTTATTTATTTAGCTTAATCCAAGCTTTGACTTAACTTAAAATTAACACTTCTTGTTATCGATTTTTAAAGTTAAATCGTGTGGGCCCTTAGGCCCACTTAAAAGTTTTTTATTGAACAAGAACCTAAACAATTTTTTTTTCTTATAACTGACTAAAGTAAATGGGGTCGAGGGGTAGTGTCTCAAGGAAGCAGGTAGAAGCAAAGGGTATTTTTTAGTTGGGATTAAGAGATGTTCAAATCAAACACTGAAATTGTAGCATTAAAGTGACGAAGAATTCTGGACATTAGTTCAAAGTACCCATAGTTTGTGCGGTGATGAGGAATATAAAAAATGTGCACGACTCGGTCATACGAACTTGCTCCTGTATTCCAAATACTCATACAAAAAATTTAATTCGTAAATAAAAATTTAAATTGAAATATCTACCTCAGAAATAGATTCAATCTGAAAAAAATTATGTCATATGATTTCTTAAGAAATTGTTGATTTTTCAATTTTTTTTTTAACCGTCGGAGCGGTTTTTTTTAAATTAATTTTTTATATAAAATTTTTCGAAAACGTTTAAAAATTAATTTGGGTATGCAGTATTCAAGAATGTGAAACTATACATTTTATAAGTAAATTTTAATTTTTAATATTGATCCGTTTTTGAGATACAGAATTAAAAAAAAAAAGTTTAAGAATATTTTTAAAAAATCCAAAAATTTTCTTGACATTTTTTTGAATACAAAATATTATTATATAAACGTACATTCAGAAAAAAAATTACCCTGATCGGACTTTTACTTTTCGAGAAAATATGATAACAGAAAAACAGTTCTATGGGCGGTACCGTTTTGGAGCAATACAAAAATTGTTTTTTTTTTTACATAAAATACATCAGAGTTTTAAACAAAAATTTTCGAGGAAGTTTAAAAAAAATCGTAGGAACCGTCTTTGAGAAAATTGAAACTTTTGGTTTTTGGCCAAGAAAATCGTATGGTGGCTACCCTAAATTTTGATCTTTAAAAAAATCAAAAAAACGACCCACGCGAATTCGCTCAAACCCTTAATTTTCAAGTTTCAAGTCAATCGGACCAGAGGTTAAGGCTGTAGATGCGTTTACAGACAGACAGACAGACAAACAGACAGACAGACAGACAGACAGACAGACAGACAGACAGACAGACAGACAGACAGACAGACAGACAGACGGACGGAATCACCGGACCCACTTTTTTCGACTTCTCTATCATCGTAATGTCATATCTCATCATTACCTCAATTTTTTTTTTACGAATTCAATACTTGCCATATATAATATATTCTATGTATCGCAAGTAAAAAGAGAGACAGATCGCACGTTCCGAGGGTTAGTGCTGAGTTGGATTTTACTCAAGAGTGTCGGAGAATCTATATTGCCCAATAACAATTGGTGAGTAAACAATGAATCGGTGATTTTCCGTCTTGTACTTAAGGGTTGCAAGTCTATCAGCTTTAGTCGGTCGGTGTAAGAAGGCAAGTTGGAAGAATCTTCCCATTGGAGGCCTCGGAGGGCAAATCGAATGAAACGTTTTTGAACGTTTTCAATTCGAAGTGAATGGAGTTCATAGAAAGGGGACCAAACTCGGCATGCGTATTGAAGATGAGGTCGGACTAAGGAAACGTAAAGGGATTTTGTTACATAGGGATTCGAAAATTCCTTAGACCATCACTTAATAAAACCGAGAGACCTATATTAGGTTTATTAATAATTTGGTCGAAGTGGGAATGGGAATGGAAATTCAAGTCTTTATCAAACATTAAACCGAGATCTCTTACAGAATCGACTTTGTTAATGGCGTCATTAACCAAACAGTATATTCTATGAGTTGGGTTTTGCTTCCGCGAGAAGGTAAATTGCTTACATTTATTTATATTTAATTCAAGGAAGTTATGAGAGCACCAAGCAGAAAAGATATTCAGGTCGTTTTGTAACAGTGAGTGTTTTTTGCCCAACGTTAATACTTACTGATTCAATACCAACAAATCAAGCAAATTTTAATAAATGAAAAGAATTTGGAATTGAGTGATATTTTAATTAATAATTTTACTTTTATTGTCCGATTTGACTTACTTTTCTAGTAAAAAATGTTTACTTAAAATAATATTATATTCGAAAGATGATCGCTTGACGTATATGCCCGTGTAACGAATTCCAATCGAATTTCTTATACAAATAAATAAACAAGTGAACTACAACTACGAATTTTTCTTAAAAAGGTTGTTTATCAAATTTATGTTCGAATGACGTAAGTATTCATCAATCGATTTCAAAATTGATTTTCCCTTTTTTTTACTAGTAATACAACTATTTATTTCTTAAAAAACAATGCATCAAATTATATTTGTAAAACGTATAAATCGTTAAACAATTTCAATTTGATTTATTTTGAGTATACACTTGATGGCTTCTGGAGTTGAAAGAGGCTGATTGCTGATTTTCTCGGTCTTTTATACCCATTTTCGCGCAGAAAAGTGATTCCCGCAATTCGTTTTTGGTTATACCAAGTGTCAAGAAATTTGAGTGTAAAACTCACTACATAAAAGTAAAAGAAGAAAAAACATGTATTTAAAATTTGTGTACCTACTTAATTATTGTGAATTATTGTGTTAAGAGCTTAAATTTGCTTAAATTTTGTCTATTTTCGTTATTTTACAAGTTTATCGTGCCATATAATGAATTTGCTAATGACATCATGGTGAGCAACTTAAAATATTTGTACCAGCAATTTTTATTTTGGCAGCACTTGCCCTTTTGCTATATGTTTTTCGCGCAGCCTTGCTTACGACATTTTGTTATTTCTTGTCTCTTTTTATCATATGTGTTAAATGTAAAATTTTAAAATTCAAAATATCTTTAAAAATATAAAATATTTTAACAAAATGTTTTTAAATTCGGTATCAGCGCGAAAAAATGTATTGACTGAACATATTCAATTTGTTCAGCCCTTAAAGTTTAGCTGTGAAAATGACATATTTCATATGCGAAGGCAAACTGACGTTTGTGCCAATTTTCTTGCTAAACATAGTGATTTTCTTCAATTTGTTTAATAAATTCAGTGTATTTGCGTTAAATAAATTTATTTTATGTTGTTTGAACAACGATAGTAACTTAGAGGTGCTTCCACCAATGGCTTTTTTCCGTCAATTCCTTTGTTTTGGCTGGAGTTAAAGCTATTTCACGGGTGCCAAGCCGATCATCAGACTCCTTTATTAGTGGTGCTGCCTAGTTATTTTTCATATTAATCGAAAAACGAATTGACGGAAAAAAGCCATTGGTGGTAGCACCTCTAAGTTACTATCGTTGTTCAAACAACATAAATGGAATTGACGGACGCAGCCTAACTGCAGTGTTAAATAACACAAAAACAAAACTATAAATGTATTTTAATTGTTAAATTGTTTAAATTCGTGTAATTATTCATCAAATAATGTGT
This sequence comes from Sphaerophoria taeniata, assembly GCA_943590905.1. NCBI lineage: Eukaryota > Metazoa > Arthropoda > Insecta > Diptera > Syrphidae > Sphaerophoria > Sphaerophoria taeniata. The sequence goes on from OX016540.1 coordinate 203,074,100, forward strand.
GATGTGTTTTGTAGGTTATAATATAACCTGTATTCTCTAACAAAACAAAGTTTTGTCCATATATGTATATGTGTTATAAATAGTTTGTGTTTTGTTTTACTTTGTCATTTGTTCATTAATTACTTAGATTATTGTTTTAATCTTATTTCTTATGTCTTTTTTATAGATTCGTTCGTTGTCGGTTGTCGCCGGGGCTTCGTGGGACACAACAACATTAACTTACCATTGCCAGAAAGTGGCAGTCTCAACACCCAGTGGTTTGTATGTTTACCTTTGTGTTGATTTACCTAATCAATTTTCTTTCTTATTTCAGGTAACGACTTTAGTTTTAAGATTTAGATTAAGTTTTAGATTTAAGAAACAACAAAACATTGTGTCAATGTTAAAAAAAAGTTACATTTGTACCCTTTTCATTTTAATTAAATTCATTTCAATTCAAAATTCATAAAATACAAATTTGCATGTTGTTGTTATTTATTATTTGGTGGTTCAACAGTAAGGAATCCGCTGGAGTTGAGATAATTTTAAAAATTTTCTTGTCGTCGGCGAGCATTAGGATATCTGAATGTTTTAATATAGGACAAACATCGTTCACAGATAAGACAAAGAGTAGGGGACCTAGGTGACTACCTTGTGGAACCCCAGAAGTAGCATGAATTGGACTGGAGACAGAATTACGGAAGATGACTCTATAAGTTCTATTTTCAAGATAGGAGCTTATCCAGTTTATAAAAATTGGTGGAAAACCAAGAGCTTTGAGTTTGAGATAGATTATTATCTTGTGAGATATTTTATCAAAGGTCTTGCTGTAGTCAGTGTATACAACATCAACTTCATTGCCATTTTCGAGGGCTGATAAAACATTTAACACAAATTCAATGAAGTTGGTCGTGGTGGATCTTCCTTTAAGAAATCCATGTTGATCGGGATCCCAGAAAAACTCGTCCGTCTATGTAAGATGACAATGGAAAACTTGCGCTGTTACATCATGGTCGGAAAAAACCTAACGGGCGCATTTGATGTAAAAAAAAGGTTTTAGACAAGGCGATGCGCTGTCATGCGATGTCTTCAACATCTTGAAAAGATTGTGCAATACTCCAACGTTAACACCAGAGGCACAAACTTTCAAAAGTCCGTCCAGCTACTAGGATACGCAGACGACATTGACATAATTGGAAGAACACAGCGTGATGTTAGTGGAGCGTTTGTGAGTCTTGAGACGGAGGCCAGGAAGATGGGTCTAGCGGTTATCGAGGGCAAGATCAAGTTAATAATGTCAACAAAAAAGGACAACCAACATCAACATAGACAGATTTAACTTCGAGTCAAGGACATCGTCTACCTACGATCCACTATCAACTCAGGCAACAACACCAGCGCTGAAATCAAACGAAGAATCACTCTTCCCAATCGCTGCTTCTTCTTCGAGTGATTTTTGGTCAAGAACTGTACGAGCTGTTCAGCGACACTGACCGAGCCAGAAAAGTTAAGGTCCAAAGACTTAGATGGTTGGTTCATGTAGAGTGAATGGAAAATAATGCTCTGGCTCGTAGATTCTTCGAATCCAACCGCCTTCCGGTTGGTCGCAGAAGAGGAAGACCGCGGCTCAGGTGGAGCACACAGGTGGTAGAGGAACTGAACCAACTTGGCGTGCGAAACTGGAGACAGCTAGCTAGGAACCGAGCTGGCTGGAGATGTTTGTTAGATAAGGCCCTGGTCCGCCCTGGACTGTAGCGCCACCATAAATGGAAAAAAAAATGTTGTTGAATTAAATTTTTTTTTTTTGTTTAATTCAAATAAATTATAAAAAAAATTTGAACTTCGGTCTCTTTTTTTTTTTTGAGATTTTGGCAGGTGTCTTCTTTTCCTTGATTCTATATCTGGTCACCCTAATCGGGAGAGAATATGAGTTTACAATGAAAATAAACCGAATCGTAAACTAAGCTTTCAAAAAGTTAGGGATACATGAAAGTTTAGCAATTGGTTTATAATTATTAACTTCGGTTTTATTGCCTTGTATATGGATCGAAAATATGTATAAGAATCTTTCCATTATGGGGAAATATACCTTTAGAAAGAAAAAGTCTAAACAGAGCAGCTAGGGGCTTTGATAAAGCATGCATACATTTTTTTAGGACAACAGATGTGATGCCATCGGGCCCGGGACTACAGTTTTCTTTAAGGCTTACAATTTTGGCAAGAACCATTTCCTCAGTTATTGTAAATGATGAAAGAGAGGTCTGAGTGCAACTTTCTTAATAACGAATGTAGCAAGGATCGGGGTCATGATGGTGTTCGATGTAAGATTGGCTGAAGTATTCGGCAAAAAGATTAGTTATTATCGTCGGATCTGAAGAAGATATATTTCGGATGATTGGGACATCACTATTCCACCCTATAGTTGTCCCAATCCTATTGATCGCAGGAGGAATGGGACAAACCCAATCCCCCTCCTCGCAGGAGGAATGGGACAAAGTGAGTTGGTTTATAAAATGATTTTTTGCTTTTCTTCTGTCAGACTTTCGCCTTCTTTATAGCTGAAAATAGGTTGCCAAAATGTTATTTTATCTTTAGAAATTAATTTTGCTCAGATACGATCTATAAGATCTCGGCAAATGTATTGTATTCGAAAAGTGTCCCATTCCACCCCATAGTTGTCCCAATCCTCCTGCTCGTAGGAGGAATGGGACAAAGTGAAATGGTTAATGAAATTAATTTTTTGCTTTTCTTCTGTCGGAGTTTCGCCTTCTTTTTAACTAAAAATAGGTTGCCAAAATGTTATTTTATCTTTAGAAATCAATTTTGCTCAGAAACGATCTATAAGATCTCGGCAAATTTAATGTATTCGAAAAGTGTCCCAAACATACCCACTCTCCCCTACTGATTTATCAATACAGTATGAGAGAGTCAAATAAAACCAATTAGATAGCGATCCAACTGTAGAGTGGAGGGAGTTTAATTCGAAATCGGCTGAGCTAAGTAGGTTGTTGAGATAAGAGAAATCAGCCCTACGAAAATCGTAGCAGTAATTCTCAGTCTCAAAAAATTTGTCATCAAATTCTATGGGGAAAGAGGTAGCAAGAGGAGAATGATAACGATCCAGGGTTGAAAGAAAGTGAGGGCTCTCAGAGACAACGCAATTATCACAACCAGAGCAAAAGATGAGATCTTCTGTTATACAATGCATAGTATAGATCGTGATTTTCTCATAATCTTTTTCGAAGTCTGCTCCCTTATACTCCACAGTATCCTTATCTTTGGACTTTTTTGTATTCGGCCTTTTTTAGAGGCCCAAAGCTTTTCTGCGGCCCTTCAGCCTTGATGACTGTCCGTCGCGCATTGGAACCAATGTCAAAATTAGAGTAGGGGGACCTCCGCTTGCCAAAATTGTGAAAGAAAAAACCATCCACGAGAGCTTTGCTTCGATTGAGTACCTTACAACCAGCAGACAACTGCTGGTTTTTGACAGCTCATCCTCAACTAATGCCTGGAGTTCATCTCTGACAATCTCACTTAGAAGTTGACATCTTTTCTTCCTAAACCGTCATCGGTTGGGTTTCATTTTCTTCGAATATTCGATGATCTCTTCGCGAGATCTACTATACGTATGTTGTAAAACTTCTTTTTTGCGGTCCTTCTCAATTACAATATCTGTTTTCTCATACTCAGCAAACTTGCCAAGAACATAGGAAGCCTTCTTGAATTGAGTCCTGAAGCGAGCCACAGACAATGCTTTTATTCACTCTGGTACCATTGCTATGACTGGCTATACTGTTCGGAGGATTAGGGTTCAGGTTGGGTGGTTGATGCACTGGAGTTACAGGACTGGTCCTCTCAGTGCTTCCTGGGAGTGTAGGTTGCCCTACTATGGTCTCCTTATCGGAAACCCAGAGTTTATCCTCAATGCCGATGGATGATCCGTAGTGCTTCATGTCTACAACGTCTGGAATAAAAAGTGGGATGTTTATTTAGTAGTGTCCGTGGCTTAGTGGTTAGATGCATTGGCTACTAGACAGAACGTCGTGGGTTTGAGTCCTACTCGTGCCCATAGTTTTTATTTCATCTTTCACGGGCACTCAATTCTTCACACTCACCCAGAGAATTGTTGATGAGAGTAAGCCACTTAGGCCTTAGCTCTTCAAGAGCTGTCGCGCCACTCTATTTGTTTTTTTTTTTTTTTTGGATATTTTGGTCCCACGGACAGTACAGAAACGCAAGCTACAGCTACGGTAGTTCTTTAACTATTTTTCAATAACAAAAACCAGCTATTAAACCATAAGGCTTCCTTAAAAATAAAATCAAAGCCAATCAACCCAATTCAACTAACCGAAAACAAATCCTAATTCCTTGCAAACCTCACAATTATTTTGATGGCATTGTTTTAATTTTTTTTTTCTATGTAACAATTTGATTACACAAAAGTCAATGTTAAAAAAAAAACCTACAGTCAACTATAAATACTCGATTGACACGTAACAAAATTTTATGCGGTCTGTGCGTGAATTCTCTGCATCTCTGATTAGATTGAGTAAATACTCGTTATGTAAGCCACAGACGGAAATCAAAATAATAAAAATGTAAACCAATTGCCACTAAAACTAGTCAACAATTATTATTACTCAAATTGTTATTATTATTATTTGGAATTACATTTTGGCTAAGCCAATTTGAAAATCACGTTCTGCTTGATTGCGATTTGATTACATTAACATACTTTGCATTGCTCGCTTTAATAAGGGGTTAAAACTACTGTTACAACAACAAAAACGCCAACAACAACAATATAAATCTGTAGTGTGTCAGGAACAGACAGACGTACATATCCTGCCACAGGGACGCGTTTTAAATTCAATTTCATACATCGTTAATGTTTTATTATTTAACGTTATTTGATTTTATTGACCGTGATTATTATAAAAATGTTAATAGTTGTTGGTCGTCGTGGTTCTATTTTTTGTTCACTCTTTTTTGTGGTGGCAATTGCGAATAATGATGAAGAGATGGCTAGGGAGTCGGTAAAAAAGGAAAGCTCAACTAAATTCAATTGTTCAGTTAACCCAGTTCATGGAGTTTGCCTTTTGTTTGTCTTTGTATAGACCCTTTCGGATGAACAGGGCCGAATTAACTTTGTGTGTTAGGGAACTGGATAGAACCTACGTTGCCGGTCCATACATTCACTTTATCTTTCATATGTGGTAGTTTGATAATGATAGCACTTGATGCAGATTTATTTCTTGGCTTGGAACGAATAATATGAATTGGATTAATTGGTGGTAGACTTATCAATTTACAGAATCGCTGAAAGACAGGTTTTCGTTGTCTGCTGTTGGTATTCCGTGAAGTACACGATCACTGGAGAGCTTTTTTCGCGTCAGTACATCAATTTGTATTTCAAGCGATGTGTTGTCCTTCTCAATCAACTTAGCCTTAAGGTAAGATAGCTCATCTTCTTGATAGTCAATCCTTCTTCCCTGTTGCTCCAGTGCGTCCAAACTGGAACCAGATGTAAACATTTGAATGGTTGAAAGAGCACAACCGTTCGTTAAACGAATTTTCAATTTTTTTAAAGTTTAAGGTTGAAATCATGATCTATTTGGTTAATTTGTTGGGAAAGATTTTCACACGTGGCATTTAATTCAGTTTTTAATTGATTTAGAATAGTGTCTATTAGGGATTTGAAGGAAAATGCCTTCTTTTGAATTACCAATAATTGATAACACCCCACTTAAACTCTCAGAAAAACCGAGAGTTATCTTGGATAAGAAACTCAATTGGGGTCTAAACATACAAGAAAGATACAAGAAGGTCATGATTGCACTCTACACGTGTAATAGGATTCTGGGAAGAAATTGGGGACAAATCCTAAGATAATCATGTAGATGTATACAGCCATAGTTAGACTCATTCTAACTTATGGTAGTTTGGTTTGGTGGCAAACTTTGGAGAAATCCACGAACTTAAAAACCCTTACCTTTACCGTAGTGCATGCATTAGCACTACGGGGGCGATGAGGACTACCCCAACTGCGGGTCTTGAAGCGATCCTAAATCTCACCCTTATAGACTTATTTGTACAAGAATCGGCAGCAAGCAGCGCTGTTCGACTCAGTCAAACCAAACCCTGCGAACTGCTTAACTCTTTCCACCATTGACAATTTTCATCCGCCATTGTCTTTAACTTATGTCTATGAGCACAATCATCCCTATGTAGATTCTGAGAACCCATATCGATTTAATTTCCGAAAAGCAAATTTCACCCAACTAAACGAGCTGCTTAGTAACATTAATTTTGATTTAATATTAAACCAAACTGTTAACAATAGCATCAATTGTTTAACCACTAACATCTACTCAATAATTTTTGAATGTTTTTTTCTATGCGTTCCCTATGCACCATATAAAAATATCTCACCGTCACCACCGTGGTATTCAAAACAACTTCGTTCACTCCGTAACTCCCGAAATAGTCTATGGAGAAAATATCTTAAAACTAGATCAGAGACAAACTATTACTCCTATTTAGTAGTGTACAACGAGTTCTCTGCTCTCTCAAAACTCCTGTATGATGCATATATTAATCAAATGCAGTTTGATATAATCTCAGATCCCAAACGCTTTTGGCAATTCATTAACGTAAAAAAAAGTCAGATGGATATCCTAATTCCCTCAAATATTTAGATCACTCTTCTAATGATTCAAAAATTATAACTAATTTATTTGCTAATTTCTTCAGTCTTGCTTTTTCCGACAGTAATTTTGTACCTGATGCTGACTATTTCACTTATATGAACGATTGTAACCAAACATCATTGGTATCGATCAACATCACTGTTGACGATGTGCTTAACAAAATAAATAAATTAAAAGATGATTTCTCTTCGGGACCTGATGGTTTACCTGCGATTGTATTAAAGAAGTGTGCAGCTAATTTGGCTCAGCCTCTTACTATTCTTTTTCAAAAATCTCTTTCTCAAAGAATTTTTCCATCTATGTGGAAAGATTCTTTCATAATTCCCATTCATAAGAAAGGCTGTAAATCTGACATTTCTAACTATAGGCCGATTGCCAAATTATCTTGCATTCCTAAACTATTCGAAAGTATTATATTCGACACAATGTACTTTCATTGTAAATCATTATTTTCGGCCAAACAACATGGGTTCCTAAAAGGGAAATCAACGACCACTAATTTAACTGAATTTGTTTCTTATGCATTAAACTCAATAGAAAGTAAAAAAGAAGTTGATGTTATTGCTACGGACTTTAGCAAGGGGTTTGATAAAATATCCCACAATATTATATCTTTCAAGCTAAAGGCTCTTGGATTCCCTCCGAGTTTCATTCAATGGATGGAATCATACCTATCCGACCGTAAATATCGCGTTTTATTTAGATCTTCTATATCAGAACCATTTACTGCAAAATCGGGAGTCCCTCAAGGTAGTCATCTAGGCCCTATTATTTTTATTCTGACTATTAATGACGTAGAATCTGTGACTGAAAATTCCCAAGTTTCAATGTACGCAGATGACATGAAAATCTTTAGAATGATTTCTTCAGGCGGATTTAAACAATTTCTATGTTTGGTGTCAAAAAAACAATTTAGAACTTAATGTTTCCGAATGCCAAACTATCACATATTCCCGTAAGCGTTTCCGTCCGCAAACACGGGACTATTATATCAACGAATGTATTGTTCACAGAGTAACAACTATCCGAGATTTAGGAGTTATTTGTGATAGTGAGCTTAACTTTGAGTCTCACTATGACAATATCGAAGCCAGAGCTAATTCTGCTTTAGGTTTCGTCAAACGTTGGTCTAAGGAATTCTCAGATCCTTACGTTACGAAATCTCTATATACCACGTTTGTAAGGCCTCTACTGGAATACGCCAGCCAAGTATGGTCCCCTTATCACCAAGTCCATATAATGAGAATTGAAGCAATACAACGTAGATTCCTCCGTTTCGCCTTAAGAGGACTTTCATGGGTTGACAATTTTAACTTACCCCCGTATCAAGAACGGTTGCGGCTTAAAAACTTACAATCTCTAGAAAAACGTCGTGAAGTTGCCGATATTATTTTCGTACACCAAATTCTATCCGGTGCTACAGAATCTTCCACCCTCCTTGATGCAATGAGTATTAACGTTAACTTTCATTCTCTAAGATCGGTTCCCCAATTTCATCAAGCTCATCACAGAACTGATTACGGCAGTAATGAACCAATTACGAGAATGTTACGTAAGGTGAACGAAAATTCAAATATTTTTGATTTCAACGATAGCAAGATCACACAAAGGAAACTTTTATACAGTTCTTCCTTAAACAACTAATAAAATAAATAAATACGTATGTATATGTAGTAGAGAGAAACTGACTCCTCTTTTTTTTATTTTATTTTTCTTTACGAACTTGACAAGTGTCTTCTACACGCTTATTTACTTTGTTATGTTTATTTAATTATTTTTTTTAATTTTTGACTTTTAAAATTTTGTTTTTAAATTTTTTTAATTTTTTTACTTTTTTTTTCTCTTTTTGTAAAATTTTTAATTTAAAATTTTATTCCTTTTTGACCCTGCTTGCATTAAGCAGTCCCTAACTCTCATCTTCCTGATATTCGTATCGCCATCACATTTTTATTTTACAAATAATTTCTAATTAAGTGCCGATACGTCTAGCAACCGTAATTGCCGCCGTACTCGGTGAAAATGGACCCCAGCGCGTGCGGTATCTGGGGGGGAAAGAGGCGTGGGAATAGTTAATTAATTAGAAGGAAGAAAATAGCATCCGCAGTTTCTCAGCTCAAAGATCTAGAAGAGTATCGGGTAGGGCTTCACGATATTCGATAAAAATATCGGTATCGTTTCGTATCGTATCGAAAGTCGATACGATATCGAGTACCTGCGATACCGATATCGATACGATAAACGTGTTTATAAAATTGTCGATATTATTGTATCGCCGATAAGCACTGACCGATAATTATCGAATATATCGATATCGACTGAAAGAATTCTATTTTCTACACTGCGTGCGCGAAGTTCGCATTTTCATTCAATAGCATTTACTAATAGTATTACTGGCAGTAATACACACATTTGATCGTTTTTTACGCGTTCTCTCGTGCTTTCGATGTCGATCGTCTTTTGTAAGAACCCGATGAGAATCGAAACGCGTGATTTGTTTCCGAGACATATTGGTAGCCGGTTGATTATTATTAAATATAATAAGTGGTTGAAAGGTTGTCTTCATCTATAATCATATATGTCTATAAATGTACCTATGCATTAATTCTGTACGGTGTTAGAGTATCACGCATAAAACCGGAACACCGCAGATAACACGAAAAGGTACACCGTTCTATATTTTCAATAAGAACGGTAATGGGCATGTGGACTTTCAACAAATGTCGATTTAAAATTGCTGGCGAAACGAGGTTCGCTCCATATGCCCCATCTACAAAAAATGCTGTCCTTTGTCATGAAAAACCTGTCAAAGCATATCCCTGTTTAGTGTCGCATATAAAATCCTATCCAACGTACTGACTGAGCGTCTTTAACCTTTCTACAACACTATAATCGGCACTTACCAATGTGGTTTTGAGGCAAGCAGACCAACGATAGTCCAAATATTTACACTGACGCAAATCGTGGAAAAGACCAACGAATTGCAAGGCGAAACCCACCATCTTTTCATCGACCTTAAAGTTGCTTATGATAGGATCCACCGCCAAGAGCTTATGATGGCAATGTCTGAATTGGGGATCCTGAACAATTCTCTGGGTGCGTGTGAATAATTGAGGGGACACCTACAATTTAACGCCGATTCCGAACGGCAAAGTTGAGAAGCACTTTTTTCATGACAGATTGATACCCTTGGAAGTTTTGTCAGTTCTTCGCAAGAGGCAGTACCAATGAAAGATGAAATAAGAACTATGGGCACGAGTAGGACTCGAACCAACGACGCGACGCTCTGCCCAGCAGCCAACGCACCTTACCACTAAGCCACGGACACTACGGTGCCGAATGCTCGACGAAAAGTATAAAGAAGAGGAATTGATACTGGGAAAGAAAAATTCTTCGACGGATTTTCGGTCCCGTATGCAACGATGGCGAATGGAGAAGAAGGTTCAACCGCGAACTGTACGAGCAGCACCGAGATGTGCTCCAGTTAAGAAGATCTTCCCTTCGCAGCCCAAATGTTCCAGAGTACCTGAAAGATCGAACGTGCAGTGTAAAGACCAGGTAACTGCGGATGCCAGAGCGCTTGGTTGTGACGACTGGAAAATGCATGTGAGTGACCGTTCTCGATGAAAAACTAATATGTCTTAGGCTTAGATCCTTCATAGATTGAGAGCCTGATAAGTAAGTAAGTAAGTATCGTCCGGGATTTGCTTTAACGTCAATATGTACCACTCGAGTCGTCGGATTTGTTACTCTTCAGCTTTTGGAGCACTCTTTTTCATACTAGTTCTAGTTCTTTCCATATGTTCAGCTTTGACTGTGGTTCTTCTTTACAGATACCATTTTGGGGTCCTCAACCTTCGATAAACTTACAAAGTCCGAAAATGAACTTTTAAACTCCTTTACCTTAGTTAACTGCTGCGGAACGGAATCCTTAAAAATAAACTGTCTTTATGACAATCGTCCATTCGAATTTGACATCCAGCCCTGTTCCATCTGAGTTTTCCTACTTTACTATTTTTTTTATAGCACAACCCTAATCCATGGGTAATTTATTCAAATCACGTTAAATCGAAACGGGTGCCAGCAAACAGATTGTTGCAGGTGGTGTATTTCCTGTTCGTCCTTTTTGCCGTTGAACTATAAAATGCACATTAACATTCGGAACATCCAACATCATCGACCAATATGACAACGAGTACAGGGGAGCCAAAACAACAACTGCCAAACTCCCAACTCCCACCATAAGCCAACAGATTCCTACTTGTATCGAGAATAATGTGCCTTACGCGATATATCGATGTAAGATCCTCTTTTTGATCGTCTTTTTACCTTCCCTCTCACATAAAGGATTTGAAGGATTCTTTTTTGATTTCTGCACTCCTTCTTCTTCTTGGCTTTTTGTAATGCTGTTAAAGGTTTCCCTTATTTCCCATGGATGGATCTTTTGCCAGCCTTACTGCCATTCGGGTTGGCGATGCGATGGTGATGCAAGAAAAGGGAAGAAAAAATCAGGATAACCTTTGGTACATTATTTTCGCCCCATGGCAAAGGATTGAACAAGAACAAGCGGGATAAGAAGAACTCAGCCAGGACAAGCACAACAACGACTTCGAAGAAGAGTTCCAGCTCCAGGTCCAACCAGCCACCGCCGATGATGATTTGCTTTATGGCGTGTAAATTTCATTTTTCTCAATTGGAATTTTATTGCTTGTTTGTAGTTATTCTCGGGCTCGTAGCTGCTGCTGCGTTGTGTTGTCGGTTGCTACTGTGTGACTGTGTCGGGATAAACAGGAAATGTGCTGACTTAAATGTGAAATTCCATGTAACGGGAAATACAAAGTACGAACATTTTATTAACAGAACTTTCTGTGGCCATCATGGTTTACTCCTATTGATGGTTCATACACATATACGAACACCAAGAAGTGGGGGAGGGAAGGGGTAGTCGTCGTCGCCGCCGCCGTTCGTATATTATGTTTGGGTGTAACGTAGCGAATTGTAATCGCACTGCCGAATTTCAATTCAATAAAGAGCAAGATGTGAGTGAGTTGACGGCTTGCACTTGGCGGTTCGTTGCAGAAATGTTTTTCGGTTATGGCTATGAAGTGTTATGGCGCATTGAACTTTAGATATTATATGGAACATCAAGGAAGTCTACGATACTTCATGTATACAGACATCCTGGATGGTGTTTTTTGCTGGGCAGTCGGGTTTATTGTTTTCAGGATACAAAGTTCTTTTTGAGATTTTTTTTTGGCTGCTGCAAATTTTATTTATTGGAATTGATTTTGGGGAAAAATGAAAGGAAACATTTTTTTTGACTTACGTTTTCTACCCACCTAGTCTAAAGCAAAAAAACGAATTTTAAAGGAATGGCTACGTGGTCAAAAGATTTTACGGGCCCAAAAGCTGCATGGGTTTGTGTGCTTTTGCAATTTTTGTACCTACATGATGACTCTAGAGAATACTTGTTCAATGGATGAACAGAAATGAACTGCAAGTGGGTTATATATGCAGTTTGGAACTTATTCTCATTCGTTTTGGCAATTAATTGCGACTCAATTAAACAGGAGAATTAATCATTTGGTTGCATGAGGAGGAACGGTAGAAACGGTGCATTCAAGTGGCCACAAGCGACCATTGATATCTCTATCTATAAACTTCTACACTCCATCTCCCCGCAGTGAGCATCGGGTGCCTATAAGCCTATAGTAGGTATAGGTACCTCAACCAATGATAGGGTTCCAACACCAGTGGGAAGCTGTTGGCGGCTGCTAAGAGAAGAAGGGAGAGATGGTATCTGTCCCCTCAGGCATGCCTCCTTTCTTCAAAAAGAGGAAGCGGAAAATTCCCCAGAAGCAATCAACGGTGGCGTTGGCGTCTATAACTCCAGTCAGGATGAACTACCTAAGTAAACACCTTATAGAGCTCCTACGACATATTCGCAGCCCAGGCCTATAAAGAGTGGTGTGGCCGGCTCTTTGTCTAGGAGTTAAGCAAAAGACCTGGCCCTCCAGGTTATGGGTCGTGCGTAGAGGTGCCGGCCCGAGTGCCCGGCCACATAAAGAAAATATAGCTCCGAACCACCAGCAAGCGTCAGATACGGACAGAATTAATTATGGCGACCCACGAAAACGATTCAATGAAAGACAAATGCATTTTGTTTTTCTAAGTTTGGAACGTTAAATCCCTTAACAGACCACGTGCAGCCGAACAACTAGCGGAAAAGACTTTGACTGCTAGAAAGCAGATATAACCGCCATCCAAGAAATGCTGAGGATGGTCCGGAGCCACGAAAAATGAGAAACTTTGACATCTACTACGGCGACTGCTACCGGTAACAAAATCAGCGTCTATTTGTATGTGGTGTGAATGAGCGCATTACGACAATTCGCATCAAAGCTTAATTCACCAGCATAAGCCTCATCTACGCTCACGCCCCCACCGAGGTGATTTTAATGCTTAGCTGGGCAGAGAAGAAATCTTTGCTGGAATAATCGGATGACATAGTCTACACGACACCACTTACGATAACATAGTTAAGCTAATCGGTAGCAAGTATGCGATTCCCACATCTCATTATCCACAAGAGAACATGGAAATTTCCTGATCAATCAACAGTCAACCAGATTGATCACATTGCGATCGACGCACGACACTTCGCTAGCATGCAAGATGTCCGCACATTCCGAGGTGTCAACATCGACTTGGTACTTGGACCACTACCTTGTTTTAGCCAAGGTACGAATGCGGATATCCCGATCAAGGCCTGCACGTGAAAATGCTTAGAAAATATTCAACGTCTAATTTCTGCAATCGCAAGAGATTGCTAGTCCTTTGCTGCCAGCACAAAATGAAGAGAACCAGTGGCAGCATTAACATCCAGACATCAGAGATGCCACCTTTGAAGTGCTAGGGTTGTAATGTATCATTCCATTACCTACTTCCGCTTCCCTACTAAAATACTTCTGTAACGACTATGGTTACTAAACGAAAAGAGTCAAGTGTCGCCTGGAGGAACCTCCTAGCTAACACTGCAGCGGGCGGAACTAGTTGACTAGAGGGACTCTTATCGAACTAGAGTTGCGTGTATCGGTTAACCTTAACGTGTCGGGAGGAACTCCGGACTGCGTCAGCACTGTAGCGAATTTCCTTAACGTGTCGGGAGGAACTCCGGACTGTGTCAGCACTGTAGCGAATTTCTTTAACGTGTCGGGAGGAACTCCGGACTGCGTCAGTACTGTAGTGAATTTCTTTAACGTGTCGGGAGGAACTCCGGACTGCGTCAGCACTGTAGCAAATTTCCAAAAAATAGAATATTTTCCAAAGCAATAAAAAGAAGTTTGTTATTTTAGTTTCAGATATAATCAATACTTTTAATAATTTCGAACCAGTGGCGTAGATAGGGGGGGGGATCAGGGGGATATATCCCCTCCCATTGGGATTCATAATTGTTCAACATAGCCAGTCAAGCCAAATAAGTTAAAGAAACGCACTTTGAAATAAAGTACCTTCTTCCTACGTGAATCAAGTCTTATTAGTACTCACAGGATTCCTAGAGGCATTGTAAATTGTACATTCTATTTCTATACCTACTACGGGGAAAACACAAAGTCAACTTCATCTGAAAGAAATTATTACTTCGGCTATTATATCGATTTTTAAAAAGTATTTCCTATCTCACCAACTGATAATAGGTAAACGCGCAAGAAAAAGAGCTTAAATCCAGCTTTCCACAAAAACCCACACTGACACAATAATTAAAAGTTATTTAGATTTCTTCTCGCCGTGTGTCACATTGTTAATTTGGTGTAAGAAACCGCTCCAAACACGCAACACACTCATTCACACGAACACAAATGTTCGCACAACTTCGGTGAAGTTAACGCGAATCCTAACGGTAACGATAACTCACACTAATTCATTTTTACCAGGAAACGAAATGCGCTATTACCCATTACATAAAGCATGTCTAACACAAGCGGCAGATTGACAATCATTCGTCGTAATTTTGCGAGTTATTTGGAGTGGTTTTTTTTTTAATCAATTTTTTATATATAAAATTTTTCGAAAATTTCCTAAAATTAATTTGAGTATGCAGCGTTCAAGAATATGTGAATTTGCATTTTGTTAGTGAATTTCGATTTTAAATATTGATCCGATTTCGAGATATAGAATTTTTAAGTAAGTTTAAAAAGGTTTTTAAAAAATACAAAAAACAAATTTTAATTTTTTTTTTGTGTTTTGGAGGAAGTTAAAAAGAAATCGTTTTTGAAAAAATTGAAACTTTTGGTTTTTGGCCAAAGAAAATTGTATGGTGGCTTCCCTTAATTTTGATCTTAAAAAAAAAAATAAAAAAAATACCACAGCGAACTCGCTCAAACCTGAAATCTTCAAGTTTTAAGTCAATCGGACCAGTGGTTAAAGTTGCAGGTGCGTTTACAGCATGACAGACAAATATCCAAAACTTTTCATATATTCTATACTAGCAGTTGCCCGCGACTTCGTCCGTCTCTCCCTCGTGCCCCGGCCAGATATGCGTCTTGTGCATCATGCGCGTGAATTTGATTGCAAAGTTATTTTAAAATTGTGTATTAGTCGACTCGCCCTAATTCAAAATTCTTCTTAACTCGAAGACTTCAAATATGTATTACTTTCCCCGTTTTAGCAGGTAAGACTTTTAACTGAAGCTTTGCGATTATTATTCGCAGCGAAACTTTGTATAGCTTAAAGCCTTTCTGGATAATTGGACTATTCAACACAAAAAGAATTTTTCAATTTGATTTAGCAGTTCTTGAGATCAGCGCGTTCAAAAAAAAATAATACTTTCTTGCCGTTTTTTCCACATTTTACACTGATTCTTCGCTCCTATTGGTTGTAGCTTAATGTTATGTAGCCTAAAACCTTCCTCGACTATCCAACTCAGTTACAATTCGAACCAGTAGTTTCTGAGATGAGCGCGTTCGAACAAACAAACAAACTCTTCAGCTTTATATATTAGTAGGGCAACCAAAAATATGCTCTATAAAAACCATTTATAGCGCTTTAAATATGCTCTAAAAAGCCAATTATATGCTCTAAAAATATGCTCTAAAAAATGTTGAAATAGCGTAAAATCTTAAATTTTGAGTTTTTTTGTATAGTTTATTGACTTGTCAAAAAAAAAAAAAATGTCAAAATATCCTTAGAGACAAATAAAAGAACAAAAACATAAAAAGCTAAATAAATACCAAAAATCAAAAATGAAAATATAAACCAGAATAATTAAAAAAAAAATATTTGTTAAAATTTTGTTTGCACTTAAGGAAAACAGTTTTACTTAAAATTTTTTCTCTGAAAACATTTTTGTAGGGACATCATCCGCCAGTTAAACGTGCAAACCTTAATGCCATTATTTCAGATGCAGTTTTTTTTTTCTACAAATAAATTCTGCCATAATAAACAATTTGAGCCCTCTTATTTTTCTGAAATATCGATAATTTTATTTATTTTTTCTTATTGGAGTCGATGGTATTAATTTTAACTTGGTTAGCCAAAGGCCGCTTGTTTCCAGTTGTGCAATGCATTTCAATAAAAATGTATAATTGGATGATAGAAATATCAAGTCACGTTTAATGCCACTTCATTAAAACAATTTTTTAACACCTCGTATTTCAGCAGATTCCTCTTCATGTAGTGTTTCGAAAAAGCTTTCCACTTTTTTTTTTAAACATTTCTACACAGTAAACTGCTTCCCTCCAAGATACCCAATTACTCGTAATCGTTTGCGAAGGAAGCGGTGTTTCCGGTGCAATATCCTTGAATACCCTTATTCTTGACGGAGCTTTTAAACACTTTTTTCACGTTTGCGATGAAAATATCAACTTCTGGAAATTGACCTCGAAGTGTTTCACAAGTTCTATGGAGCCTGTGGGCCTCACAAGTGACATGCGTTACTTTTGGATAAAATACTTGAATAGCATCGAATTTTTCGAAAAAAAGTTAAAAAACAAAATATTTACTCTAACATTTGCAACAAAAACTACAAATAATGATGAAATATGCCAAAATATCCATTTTAAAGCAAAATATGCAAAAATATGCATTTATAACAAAATATGCTAAAATATGCTCTAACGAATAGGGTCCAAAATTTTTGTTTTTTCATGAAACGTATTTCTATCTTGTCAATTGTTAAATTCGACGTTCTAAAAAAAACATGCTCGAGCATATTTTTGGTTGCCCTATATATTAGTATAGATGTCGGAAGTAAAAATGAGCGAACTAGATCCATCCCCCCCCATAGCGAAAAGCTATCTACGCCACTGTTTCGAACTTCAGTGTTTTTAATACAATTTTCACATATTCTTCTTAACATTTCTACAAACACAGAATGTGAGTTGTAAACTCATAAACTTAAATGAAATGAAATAAATGAATGAATGAAGTATAGTGCGAATGTAAACAAGCAAATGTGTTTGATTGGTTTAATAGTGTTTGAAGCAAATGTGTTTGATTGGTTTAATAGTGTTTGAAGCAAATGTGTTTGATTGGTTTAATAGTGTTTGAAGCAAATGTGTTTGATTGGTATGATATTATTGTATGAAGCAAATGTGTTTGATACTTTGATTGGTATGATATTGTATGAAGCAAATGTGTTTGACTGATATGGTGGTGAAATACAGTAGGGTTATTGTTTGTTTATGTGTGACTTATTTTATAAATTTATATCTTGCTACAGTCTCCCCCTCTGGCTACGAGTACGTCTCGGCGAGTTGACAGTTGATTGAAGAGTGGGTGATGTAATTCTTGGACGTCCTCTTCTTCTGATTGGATATTTTGTGTTTGCGGTTGTTATGTCACCAACAGAGTTGTAGGGAGTTAACGCAGATACGTGGTATGTCCCAATTGGAATATCGGTCTGATCAGGATGTGCTATTTGAAATGATGTTTCGCCTACCTTTTGAATTATGATATATGGGCCATCTCTTTTTGGTACAAATTTACTTGTAATGCCTTTATCAACATTGCTTAAAACGTGAGTTGTTACCAGTACGGCATCGCCTAAATTGTAACCAGGTTGCGGCTTTCGTTTAGCGTTTGCGTTGGCTAGGTGTCGCTCCTTGTTTGACTTTTCAAGTTGACGGGAATCTTCCAAGACGTTGGCCAGTTGTTTCAAGTGTGGTATTATTTCGGATACGAAGTTTTCATTGTTAATTATGTTGCTTAGATTGTGTGTGATGTGTATTGGTGTCCTTAGTTCTCGTCCGAACGTAAGGAATGCTGCTGTTTGTCCTGTTGTTTGGCATACAGATGTGTTCATTGAAAATCGTATTGATGGCAGTCGTGTTACCCAAGTTGTGTGCTCTATTTCGACCAGAATGGCAAGTTGTGTTTTTAAGTCACGATTTTTTCTTTTGACTATATATGGCTGTGGATGATAGACTGGTGTCAATCTTTGTTCAATACCGAGACAGGAAGTGAGATGCTTCATAATTGTGGATATGAATTGAGGACCATTGTCGCTGATGATTCGTCTAGCGATGCCAAATCGTAAGAAGATTTCGTTAAGTAGGATGGTTGCACATTTTTCAGCGGTGGCTTCTCTGAGCGGGAAGAGCTCTACCCATCTGCTTGCGGTATCTTCGATCACGTAAATCCAACGATATCCGTAACTGGGTGGAAGAGGGCCAAATAAATCCACTGAGATGGTTTCAAAACTTTGATTTTGTGGTGTTGATTGGAATAGACCAACAGGTTTTTGATTCGATGGTTTGTATCGTTGACACTCGTCGCATTTCTTTATAAACTCAATAATATGTGAGTTGATCCCATCCCAATAAAAATGTGGTAAAATCCTGGCTTTAGTTTTCTCAACTCCATAATGTCCAGCTGTGGGTGCTTTGTGTAAGGCATTTAATATAGTTTCTTGCTCGCATTCCGGAACAACCAGTGCTGCTTCTTCGTAATCGTCTATGTACTTGTACAAGATACCATTATTGATTATATAGCCTTGAGAAGCATAATGCTCCGCTTCTGTACCGCTGCTCTCTTCGAATGCATTGATGATGGTTTGTAACTTTTGATCGTCAAGCTGACTTCTTCGAATTTCGAGAGGACGACGTGTTGGAATGTCAATTTGTGTATAGCAAATTTCGCATGATTGTGATGGAGGTCGAGATAAGGTGTCTGCAACGACATTAGTTTTTCCTTTGATGTAATTTATTTTTAGGGCATATGATTGGAGTTGCATGGCCCATCTTGCAAGTCTACCAGTTGGCGACTTCAGCGACATTAGCCATTTTAGAGGTTGATGATCTGTCAAAAGAGTAATTTCGGTACCTTCGAAATAACCCCGAAATTTATTCACTGCCCATACTATTGCTAATGCTTCACGTTCTGTGGTGGCGTAATTTCTTTCGGCAGGTGATAACAAACGACTAGCATATTCAATAGGATGTTCTTCGGCACCCTCCCCCTGGACCAGGACTGCCCCAAGAGCATAATTACTCGCGTCGGTCTTCAGGAGAAATGGTTTGTTTTCGTCAGCTTGCTGTAATATAGGTGCTGTCACTAGGAGTTGCTTTAAACTGTCAAACGCTTGTTGTTGCTCGGAGGTCCAATGGAACGTAATATTTTTCTTTAATAAATTGCTCAAGGGCTTCCCAACATCAGAGAAATTTGGTATGAATCTCCGATACCAGGAGCAAGTCTGTAGAAACGTAAGTACTTCTTTTGAATTTCTTGGTGGGCTCATTTTAACAATTGCTGATGTTTTCTCCGGATCTGTCTTGATGCCATTCCTTGTTAGTAAATGTCTAAGGTATTTAATTTCTTCACAGCAGAAGCAGCTTTTTCCTCTATTAACCTTGAGGCCAAATTCAATGAGTCTTTGAAATAATCACTCATGTGGTCATTAAATGTACTTGAACAGACAACTATGTCGTCTAAATAAGCAAAGATGGTCATTTCGCTTAATCTAGCTTTTATTCGATCGATGAGCCGTTGGAAGGTGGCCGGCGCGTTTCGAAGTCCAAAGCTCATTCGGTTAAATTGAAATGTTCCGAAAGGTGTTACGAAAGCGGTTTTCGGTTTATCCTTTTCGGCGACTTTTATTTGCCAGTAGCCTGACTGTAAATCGAGAGTGCTCATAAATGAGGTTGCTTTAACGTCATGAAGAAGATCGTCAATTCTGGGGAGAGGGTAACGATCCGGTGTTGTGACAGCGTTGAGCTTGCGATAATCGATGCAAACACGTATTTCTCCTGATTTTTTCGGAACCATTATTACTGGAGATGCCCATGGAGAATCGCAAGGTTCAATTATGCCTTTCAGGAGCATGTTCTGAATTTCAGCTTTCAATTGTTCTTTTCTAGCTGGGGAAAGTCTGTACGGAGGCGAAGCGATTGGCAGATGGTTCTTGGTGTCAATGATATGCTCAACTCCTTTTGCAGCCACTTCGTTGTCCCAGTTGAAAACCTGCTCGTGCATATTCAATATCGACTCAAGTACTTTCGTTTGTTTATGTGATAGGTGACATCCTTCTTCTGTGCGAAGTTCTATAGCATTTATATTTACTCTGTGCGGTGGCTGGAAAAGGCTTTCTGTTCTGTAAGCTCGCTCGTTGCGTTTTGTATTCAAAATACATTTTCAAAGTTTGAGTCACTTTTTGGACTGTGGACATACAAAGGAAGTGCGTCTCGAAAAATGTCAAATATTTCATCTTCTGATGCTTTTTCGGGCTGTTGATCGCATTCGTCGATTGACATATTTAAAATTTAATTTGGCGTATTGCCTATAGGAGAAATCGGCTCGACTCTATTGTTTTCCAAATTGTATAAGGACGCTGGTGTTGAAATGTTGCTTCTTGGTGTTTGGGTTTGTGGTTCGACATGATCGTAGTATTCAAAGATGACATTTGGTTGATCGACATATTGCCATGTTCGTTGTGCTAGATTCAAAACGATTCCAGAGCTCTCGAGAAAATCAATCCCGATGAGTGTGATGGAATTTCGCCTTTCTGGCAACACGCTAATGTTGATTACCTTGGATCTATTACCGATGATTATGCGACAAGATGTACACCACATATCTTTTTGTGAATCGATTCCATCAGCTAGCGTGACGTTTGCACTGACCTTATGAAACTTGTGTCCAGTTTCTTTAAGGTGTATGTATAAATCATTGCCTGCGATGCTTGTTAATGCTCCTGTATCAATATATGCGAGTATTTCTTTTCCTTTCGTCGAAAATGGGATTGTTGGGATGCTTCCTGTCGATGACGTTTTCAAGGATTGCGTCAAGTTATATGACTGACTAGGGAAGGTTTTGTTTTTACAATTAGGGCAATTTCCTCTATAGAACCCATTAGCTCCGCATCCAAAACAAACTATTTTTGGTTTTTCTTCGACTGATTTTGCTTCTTTTGTTTTTGCCTGTTGAACCTTTCTACACTCTTCAGTCCGATGACCGCGATAGTTGCAGTGGTTGCATCGTAATTTTTGCTTTGCCTGGGATGGTTCTGCAAAATTAGTATATGGCCTTGTATTAACTGACAGTTGCTCCCAGTCTCTACATAGCGTAATTAATTCGTCAAAGCTCTTGAATTCTTCTCTTTTTACATCCTTACGGATCGCTTCTTGTAAAAGAGAGTAAACGATGTCCAAGCCAATTTCTTCGGAAAAGTGTGAATATGGCAACTCTGAAATAAGTGCTCGTTTTTCGCAAATGAACGTATCTGACTTTTCACCTCTTTTTTGTTTTGTGTCGAAAATAAGTTGAAAGATGACGTGAGGCTTTCTGTTCGGAGCGAATTGTTTTTTTAGTAGGTCAATTGCTCGCTTCCAAGTTGTCGCCTCGTCTTTCACACCCTTCCACCATCGGATAGCAAAGTCTTTGAATAGTAACGGCAACTCTAAAAGTGCATCTGCATCAGATATATTTTTGACTTTTTTAAAAATTTCTACGGCTTGTAGAAAATTATCCAATTTTTCTGAGTCCGCCTCGCCTCGAAATCGTTCGGTGCACTCGGAGAGTGAAACACTTCGATGCATCAAACCTTGTTTGTAACGACTATGGTTACTAAACGAAAAGAGTCAAGTGTCGCCTGGAGGAACCTCCTAGCTAACACTGCAGCGGGCGGAACTAGTTGACTAGAGGGACTCTTATCGAACTAGAGTTGCGTGTATCGGTTAACCTTAACGTGTCGGGAGGAACTCCGGACTGCGTCAGCACTGTAGCGAATTTCCTTAACGTGTCGGGAGGAACTCCGGACTGTGTCAGCACTGTAGCGAATTTCTTTAACGTGTCGGGAGGAACTCCGGACTGCGTCAGTACTGTAGTGAATTTC
The DNA here is from genome assembly GCA_943590905.1 of Sphaerophoria taeniata. Classification (NCBI taxonomy): domain Eukaryota; kingdom Metazoa; phylum Arthropoda; class Insecta; order Diptera; family Syrphidae; genus Sphaerophoria; species Sphaerophoria taeniata. The sequence goes on from OX016540.1 coordinate 203,096,114, forward strand.
TTTAACGTGTCGGGAGGAACTCCGGACTGCGTCAGCACTGTAGCAAATTTCCAAAAAATAGAATATTTTCCAAAGCAATAAAAATAAGTTTGTTATTTTAGTTTCAGATATAATCAATACTTTTAATAATTTCGAACTTCAGTGTTTTTAATACAATTTTCACATATTCTTCTTAACATTTCTACAAACACAGAATGTGAGTTGTAAACTCATAAACTTAAATGAAATGAAATAAATGAATGAATGAAGTATAGTGCGAATGTAAACAAGCAAATGTGTTTGATTGGTTTAATAGTGTTTGAAGCAAATGTGTTTGATTGGTTTAATAGTGTTTGAAGCAAATGTGTTTGATTGGTTTAATAGTGTTTGAAGCAAATGTGTTTGATTGGTATGATATTATTGTATGAAGCAAATGTGTTTGATACTTTGATTGGTATGATATTGTATGAAGCAAATGTGTTTGACTGATATGGTGGTGAAATACAGTAGGGTTATTGTTTGTTTATGTGTGACTTATTTTATAAATTTATATCTTGCTACACTTATAATACGATTTTACACCAATTAGTAGTATACTAGCATATATAAATTCATTCAACCTATCAAACTCATACAAAAGTACTTAATGTACGACCAAATTATATGCTACCTTTTGCGATGACACACTTTACTAATAAGTAGCGTACTAGAATTGGACTATAAATAGAGCTGCTACGACCGACCAAAAATCAGTCTGGTGCCGATCGTCGTCGAGGCAAGTTGTGCTCGCGAATTAATACAAGTAATACTAGCTGATAAGACTTCCCCCCACCAGTGGTAAGGGGTCTTATTATTAACCAACTCTTTTGCCGGATTCATCCGTGATAGCCGGGTTCGCCCGTTGATAGCCAGGTTCGCCTGTGACAGCCGGATTCGTCCGTGATAGCCGGGTTTGCCCGTTGTTAGCCAGGTTCGCCTGTGACAGCCGGATTCGTCCGTGATAGCCGGGTCCGCCCGTTGATAGCCAGGTTTGCCTGTGACAGCCGGATTCGTCCGTGATAGCCGGGTCCGCCCGTTGATAGCCAGGTTCGCCTGTGACAGCCGGATTCGTCCGTGATAGCCGGGTCCGCCCGTTGATAGCCAGGTCCGCTTGTGATAGCCGGATTCGTCCGTGATAGCCGGGTTCGCCCGTTGATAGCCAGGTTCGCCTGTTGATAGCCGGATTCGTCCGTGATAGCCGGGTTCGCCCGTTGATCGCTAGTAACAACCATCGAAGCTGCTACAGTATCGGACACTATTTCCCAGAGAAGACGGCTAACAGCCCAGATCGAAACAAGGAAAACACATTGATACCAGCCACATTTCAACTTATAAATATATATTACTAGCTGACCCTGCAGACTTCGTACTGCCTCAATCGATAATCGATAACCCTCTTCCTTTATCGTTTGCATTGTTTTTTTTGTTAATTCGTATGTATGGATCCGTCTTTAAACAAATAAGCGATATCAAAAAAACAAAACAAAATGGTAAGTATACGCCCCGTTGCCTGCGGTGCACGGATTTGTAAAACGCGAATCATTTCGGTTTCACTTCGCTCTTCATGTTGCTGTTGTGTAAACATTTCGAGTTCTTCGACCCCAATTGTTGCGTATAAAACACATTGACCATGATATTGAATGAAAAAAGGACTTTTTATGATTGCTCTGAGAGTTACCGTTATGGAGCAATACAGCAAAATAATTTTTTTACATTAAAAATATCAGTGTTTCAAAAAAAAAAATTACCAAAATCACGAATTCTCTATTTTCCCATTGTTTAAAATCCATTCAAAATTTGACTTGGGATTTTCTTGCTCTTCTGGAGTTTTCCATTTTACCACTCATTTTACCACAACTAATGCATTTCATATGAAAGAGTGTTTTTGAGATTTTTGTTTAGCCAATTTTTTTTTTTGCATTTCAAATTTTCCATTTTTCCAATTTTTTGTTTACTTTTTTCCAGTTTCCCTTTGTAAGCCAATGAGTTTTCCGAGTTCCTTTCGAAAACCCATTTTGAAATTTTCCAGTTTTCCATTTGAAAACCAATGCATCTTCAGTTACATGCAATTTTCCCTTTGAAAACCAATGAGTTTTCCGAGTCTCATTCGAAAAGCCATTTTGAAATTTTCCAGTTTTCCATTTGAAATTTTCCAGTTTTCCATTTGAAAATCAATGCATCCACAATTTCATGCAATTTTCCATTTGAAAACCAATGAGTTTTCCGAGTTTTTCATCAAGAACTTTCTATTTTTCCATTCGAAAACCCATTTTGAACCAAAAAATTCCAAGCAAAAAATATCTAATTTCCGACCTTTGTTTGGTTTTTCCAGTTTTCCCACTCTTCCATGAGGTTTTTCCAATTTTTTTTTTTTCACAGAAATCATCACTGAATGTAACAGTATGAACCATGAAAATTTCACAAATATCTGTTGGGCCATTTCGGAGTCTATAAGAGACATACAAACAAACAAACAAACAAACAAACACACTTCCATTTTTATATATATAGAGATAGAGAAGAGAAGATAATTTAATTAATTTAAGATATTCTGAAGTTTAAATAAGGAAAAGACCTTTAACTAAAGTTTCGTACTTTCTTTAGTAACATCCTGGACATACCGGCGAGCTAAACCTCAGTCTTTGACCCAAAGTACATCACAGGGTTTACATGGACACCGCAACGAAATCGCTAGTTTGACAATGAGTGCGGGCGAGCACATGCAGCTTAACAGCTGACATACAAAGCGGCGCTGCAAAGAACGACTCGAGCCGCTCTCGAGCTCTACGAGCAGAAAAGGAGAGAGGAGCACCAATTTCTCAGAATGAAAAAAGGGAGCATGAGAAGCACGCGATCCATGAGATAGAAGCATGTCTCAACAGGAACGAGGTTCGAAAGTCTTATAAAAAGGTTAAACAAACCACCAGGAGTTTTATAAACCCAAACCGAAGCCTATAGATACCATCGTGGCAACATCGTAGTTGAACCACAGTCAGTGCTGAGGATATGGAAACACTATTTTTCCAAGCTTTATAATGGCGATGATGAGCGTAATTCCGCCAGTTATACAGAATAATTCCACCCACCCGACATTGATGAAGTGAAGATAGCGATATCTAAACTTAAGTCGAAAGAAGCCACTGGAGTAGACGGGCTAGCCGCCGAACTGTACAAATCAGCTGGAGATGATGAGCTTGCACCAGCTCATATGCAAAATTTGGTCGTAGGAAAAGCATGCCCGACGAATGAAACCTAAGCATCGTATGTCCGATCATCAAGAAAGGAGATCCCCTGAACTGCACCAACTACAGAGGTATAAGTCCATGCTGTGTGAACGTTTGAAGTCTTTCGTCAAAAACTTGATAGGTCCTTATCAGTGTGGCCTCAGACGCGGAAAGTCCACCATCGATCGAATATTATCTCTACGACAGATCTTGGAAAAGACCCAGGAACTTCAAATCGATCCCTATATCCCCATATTTTCATCGAATTTATAGCCGCGTATGACAGCGTCCATAGAGACCAACTATACAGAGCAATATCTAGTTTTGGCATCCCAGAAAAACTCGTCTGTGTAAGATGACAACAGAAAACTCACGCTGTTCTATCATTGTCGGAAAAACCTAACGGAAGCTTTTGATATCAAAAAAGGTTTTGGACAAGGCGATGCGCTGTCATTACGTAGATTGTGCAAAACTCCAAAGTCAAAACCAGGGGCACAATCTTTCAAAAGTCTGTCCAGCATAGGCAAACTACATTGACATAGTTGGAAGAACACAGCTTGATGTCAGTGGAGCGTTCGTGAGTCTTGAGTCTGAGGCCAGGAAGATGGGTATAGTGGTTAACGGGGGCAAGACCATGTTAATGCTGTTAACAAGAAAAAACAGCCAACATCGGCCTCTTTTGGTACAAACGTCAGCATAGACATGATTTAGCATCGAGGTAGTTAAAGTCTTTGTCTAGTCTATAGTAAATAGTAAGGATCCGCTACTAATTGAGACAGCAATACCAGCGCTAAAATCAAATGAAGAATCACTCTTGCCAATCGCTTCTTTTTTGGACTTAGAAGGCAATTGAGTAATGAACTCCTCTCGAGCAACTAAGGGTCACTCTGCAAGACCTTCATCATCCCAGTTATCATTAACATTGACAAGGTTTGATGAAAACGCTTTGGACTGCTTCGAGAGAAAAATTTTTCTCGTGATTTTTGGCTCCGTCTGCATAAATGGATAGTGGAGACGAAGATTCAATCAAGAACTGTACGAGCTGTTCAGCGACATTGACCTAGCCAGAGAAATTATGAGGTCCAACGAATTAGATGGTTGGGTAATGTATAGAGCGAATGGATAATAATGCTCCGGCCCAGAGTCTTCGAATCCAACCCGAAAATACGTCGCATGAAGATGAAAACCGTGACTTAGACGGAGAACATATGTAGGTGGAAGAGGATCTAAACGAGCTTGGTGTTCGAAAATGGAGACAGCTAGCTAGGCTCTAGTCTTGGTGTTGGCCTTTACATGCCTTGTCAATGTTAAAGTTCAATTTACCAGTCAAATTTGTTGGGTTCATAGGTGTGGAGGTTTACTATATTACAATCCTGGCTCCTTATTCATTGGAACTGGTTCTTGTTTTTTTTTTACGTATGTTGTTGGACAACTTTAACCGAAAGGTGTTGTGTGCGTTAATATTTATCCACACGATAAGAATAACACAGCTTAGCCTACGGCAATTCACACCAACTCCTATGAATTTCAATTCACAAACAATAACATCATGTTACATGCAAAAATTGAACTTAAATCAAAATTCTTGTAATTTAACCTGATTCGCAATTGCAACCGGACGGACGTTCCTGTACGTTTATTATGTAGGGTTGGGGTGGTCAGATGTATTTATCCTTATTCGTATCGATGCTTTTGATAGTTCTTCGAAATACTCGTGTTCCATATGAATTTTGTTACAATTTCGCATGAAAGCATAAACAACAATGAGTGGTTCACATCAAAATCTATTTCTTCTTAGAAACGGATCCATTACCGAGCAAAAGCAACGAAGCGGTTCCCTTTTAGTGGAAATGCTATAACCTTCGTTTTTATAGGGTAAATCGTAACTGGTTCAATAATGTTAGTACAACAATTTAGAAAGAGCTTTTTCTTAGAACGCAGCAAACATACACAAAAAAGAAAACCAAATAACCTTGTTTACAAATTCGCGGCTTATTACTTCGAAGAGCAAAAACGAACACAGCACTTTGTTTGCTAGTTGTATTAGCTACGAATCCGCAATTCAACAACTTATGTCAGAGGAATAGGGCAAAAGGTTTATTTTATTATCAAACAATGAAATTCTAGTTCTTCCTGATGATATTTTTCTCTCATAATAATTTTGGATTTCGAAGAGCACTTGATGCTGCTGCATTCCAGGAACAAGGATTTTAAAATAGGTACTTACAGTTATATCATTGGTCGTTGAATAGTTTCTTGTACCGGATGGTTTTTCCTTCGCCAAGCGCAACGAGGATATCTGAGAACATTTGGAACACTTGAAGAGTTTCCTTTTTTTTGTAGGAAGCTTATTATTTTTTTCTGATTTGATAAATTCAATGATGAGCTCCTCAAAACTACAAAAACAAAAAAAAAATATTCAGGACATTAAAAATAAGAGTAAGTTGGTCTTGAAATACCTCCTGCAAGACACTTGAGCAAGGATAAAATATTGTAGGTATTTATTTATCCACAGCAATAATGTTTTAGTTTTCAGATTACTTATTTTGTTCGGAGAGGAAAGAAATTGGCATGGTTAGACGACGGGATTAGAAAAAGCAAGGAATCTAGAAAGTACCTAAGATTTTTTTAACAATAATTGTCCTTGAAGAAGGGGTACATTAAGGTTGAACCGAACCTTTCGATCATTAACATTTAACAGTATACAAGTGTGTTTCGATAAGTATAGGTAGGTACTAAGCCTCGCCGCATGATAGCTGTATCGAAAAGGCAGTTATCATCATCGTGAAATAGCCGCATCGGACTCTGGTCGTGTGTATTAGAAGTTTGCGCGGATTTATTTTTTGCGCGACAAAATCGTTCCGTGATTCGATTCTATGATTGTGGAAAGCAAATCGTTAAGCAAAAAAAGAGCGCTTGGATGCTGTATTGCTGGGTACGGTGAATTTCTGAAGCTTTTTTTCAATAATGCTTATCAATGTGGCTTCAGACCAGGAAAGTTCACTATCGACCAAATTTTCACTTAAAGGCAGACCTTGGAAAAAACATATAAACTCGAAGTTGACACCCACCACCTTGTAATCGATTTTAAGGCCGCGTACGACAGCATCTACAGAGACGAACTGGGTAATACTGTCTTGTTTTGGCATCCTTGGAAAATGACGATGGAGAACTGACGCTGCCATCAGGCGGTTCCTTTAACATGGCCTTGAGAAGTGCAAGACTCCACCGTCAATACCAGAGACACTATCATATCCAAAACTCTGTATAAAGGACACCCAACACCGACGGCTTGGAAGAACGTCGCAATAGATGCATATAATTTCCAGATAGTAGATGAACTTATCTACCAAGGATCCGCTTTTAAAACGGGCAATTACACTTGCGCCGAAATAAAACGACGAATAACTATTGCAAATCGCTGTTTCTTTGGGCCAAGAAAGCAATTGATTGCCCTCTTTCGATCAACTAAGGTAAAACTGTAGACGATTGATCATCATCCCAGTCCTGCTGCATGGTGCAGAAGCATATACACATAAGGCGTTTTTCTTTTTTAGCACCGAGCGGGGCAAAGAGCGGGGCTCGAGCGAATCGAGCGAGTGTCGAGTCGAGCGGGACCTGAGCGCTCAGAACTATTTGAGAAACACAATTGAGCACTGAACTGTCATAATTAATTTTTGGTTGTCACTTCAGCTTCTAAATCCTAAATTCTAGATTCAAAATATTATTTACCATCACTGGAAGAGCAACCAGCTTCGCCTGCCATTTCTTTTGTTTTGTTTGTTTGTTTTTTTTTCGTCCCTCAAAAACTCAACGCTGTTTATTCTGCTCTATCTGCTCGATCATTTTTGACCGAGCAAATCGAGTCAGCCCCGAGCGTATTCGGTTCTAAAAAAGTAACACAGATCGAGCGCTCCGAGCGCCCCGAGCTAAAAAAAAATGCCGATCTTTTTTTGACAGTTCGATTCCCGCTCCGTGCTAAAAAAGAAAAACGCCTATAGGCTGCTACGATTGGAAAGTTCTTCGGGTTATCTGTGGCCCCGTCTGCATCGCTGGAGAATGGAGAAGAAAATTAAGCAGCAAGCTATACGTCGCAAACCTAGCCAAAAGAGTCAAGGTCTAACGACTATGATAGCTTGGTTATATACTCCAGATGGACACAAATGTTCTGGCCCAAAAAGCATCCTTCACCATTACCGAGGGACTTAGAAGTGGGGATAGACCGTGACTCAAGTAGCGCACTCAAATAAAATAATAACTCAGTCATTTGATTGAGGCCCAAGTCCACAACGGACTGTAGCGCCCCCTTAAGCAAGTAAGTAATCCGTTACTACTACCACAAGACTGCAAGCTGCAATAAACACAACCGGTGAAACAGCTAGACTAAATTCTGCGATATCAATTGGTCACTAGGTAGTGCGAATCAAGAAATCAAGCATTTTGGAAATCTGCGCGGATATGTTACGGCTTACAGCCCTGACGGTGACACGCAAAACAACAGACGATAGCTCTTGTGAATCAGTAGGTAATGCAATAGCTTTAGTCCATCACCATGAGATATGAGAAGGAACAAGTACGTCCATGGTGGCACAGAGGTTTCTTGTTTTACTTCAAACTTATCATCAAATTGTTTAAGTTAAAGTTAGACGATTACTTTCTGCATATAAAATGGTAAACTATGCCAGGATATTTAAGAACGTGTTGCTTGGTATAAGCCAAAACTCACCATGAACTTAGAACAACAGACTTTAATTGCCAATAACTGAACACGATTTTATTTGTATTTTTGTAATTGTTCAAATCCTAAAGCAGTACAATCCAAACCCAATTATTTGGTCCATTATTGTGTGTTAAGTGTGTAATTGTGTAAAGCAATCTAAAATGGACTTCGTCTTCGATTGGATAACATCTGAATTAACATTTATCGGGACCTGTTTTCTACATAAGGCCGAATATACCTATTCTTAAAGTTTTGCCGATGGTACAATTATTTTAACAAACCGAATATACGCTTCAGCATGTGTATCGAACTGATAGTACTATCAGGAACAGGACTTGACCGTTGGCATTTCAAGTAATAAATTAAAATAATCTTGACACACATAGAGTACATTATTAACAGAATTAAGTTTTAATAGTACTGTGCTGTGTATACAAATGTCTTTAAAATACAAGTGTATATAGGCATTCCTCTCTGCCGTAATATGTGAACGTCTGAATGAAGCCTTTCGTCAACAATCTGATTGGTCCTTATCAATGTGGCTTCAGACCTGGAAAGTCAACCATCGATCAAATTTTCACGTTGCGGCAGATCCTGGAAAAAACCTATGAACTCCAAATCGATACCCACCACCTCTTCATCGATTTTAAGGCCGCGTTGCCCGTAGCTTAGTGGTTAGGTGCGTTGGCTGCTAAGCAGAACGTCACGTCGTGCGTTCGAGTCCTACTCGTGTCCATAAAGTTTTTATTTCATCTTTCACGGACACTGCCTCTTGCGAAGAACTGACAAAACTTTCAAGAGTATCAATCTGTCATGAAAAAGTGCTTCTCAACTTTGCCGTTCGGAAACGGCGTTAAATTGTAGGTCCCCTCAATTCTTCACGCGCACTCAGAGAATTGTTGTTGAGAGTAAAGCCACTTAGGCCTTGGCTCTTCAAGAGCTGTCGCGCCACTCTATTTCTTTTATTTATTTTTTTGTATGACAGCATCTACATAGACGAACTGTATAAAGCTACATATGTCTAGTTTTGGCATCCCTGCCAAGCTCGTTCGCTTGTGCAAAATGACGATTGAGAACTCACGCATCACGCTGCTCCATCAAGGTTGGCAATGAGCTTACGGAGTCTTTCGACGTCAAAAAAGGATTCAGACAAGGCGATGCGCTGTCATGCGATTCCCTTAACATTGTTCTTGAGAAGATAGTGCAAAACTCCACCGTCAATACCAGAGGCAGTATCTTCCAAAAAATTTGTTCAATTTCTCGCGTACGCCGACGATATTGATGTAATGCGAAGAACACAGCGTGATGTCAATGGCGCCTTTGTGAGAACTGAGACAGAAGCGGCAAAAATAGGTTTAGCGGTAAATGAGGGTAAAACGAAGTATATGCTGTCTTCGAGAAAGGACACCCAACACCGACGGCTCGGACAGAACGTCATAATAGACGCATACAACTTCGTGGTAGTAGAGGAGTTTGTCTACCTAGGCTCTGCTTTTAATACGGGCAATAACACCAGCAGCGCCGAGATCAGACGAAGGAATAACTTGCTAATCGCTGTTTCCTTGGGCTAATAAAGCAATTTAGTGGAAAAGACCTCACTCGATCAACTAAGGTAAAACTATATAACACCCTCGTCATTCCAGCCCTTCTGTTTGGTGCAGAAGCATCGGATGAATGTGCCTTAGGCTGTTTCGAGAGGAAAGTTCTTCGGGTATCGGGTCATCTTTGGCACCGTGTGTATTTATGGGGAATGGAGAAGAAGATAAAACAGCGAACCTAGCCAGAAGGGTCCAGAGAGTCAGATGGCTCGGTCATTTCGAGCGGATAGACACCAATTACCGACACCAAACGTCTATTTTAATACTTCATAAAATATAATTCAAACCATGTGTCTCCTATTCGTGGTAAAAATAGATCCTCGAAATCACGATAACTATAAGTTGCCGACCGATCACCGTCCAGTAAATATTGAATAAACATCTGTCACCGACCAGTCAGCTAACAATAGCACCAAACTAGTAACAAAATGGTCGCTAACCGAATCAATATAACAGAAGCAAACCAGAGTTGTCCGGAGTGGTAAGTATACGATCAGACTAACCTGACTTAATCTCCCCCCTCAGTGGTAATGGGTTTTGTCACGCATACTACCCCGTAGCCAGCGTAGCCAGAATTCGGCCAGTTTATAGAAGACTGGTGAGCTAACTTCAGCCACAGGACAAAAGTAACTCACAAGTGGAAGAGGTCCTCAATCAACTTGAAATGCCAATACTGTAGGCAGTTGGGAGCTGGCTGGCAGAAAATGCTGGGGCCCATGTCCATTCCGGACGGTAGCGCCACCTTAAGTTAATTCTCCTCAATCAAGGCAAGGTGGTGGTATCTCGTGCAAATGCTCTAAGCTATTCATCTGGAGTTGTTCAAAACTCCAAAGGCTCAGGCATCAGACAAGTTAATGTTTTCATCTAGAAAGGATACCTAACACTTATTACCTGGACACAAAGTCACCAACAGCCAGCCAAATAACGTTTTATTCGCACAGTACTGTACGTAACACAAAATATCCTGTCTTGGCTTAACATGTATATCATCTTTCCTATTAGAAAAAGGTCTCGAATAATGCAACCTCCATCAAGACACTTTAAAACCGAATATTTCATCTTACCTCGATGTCCATAAAACCTGATACATTTGTAGCTTAAAACTTGAAGAAGATGTTTCACTTGTTTGACTCAAGGGAAGGTTCACCTAATTGCGTAATAACATTTGGTGAGTTCCTCCCCAAATTTTGTCCGCTACATTCATATGCTTTACTCTAGGCAATCTTTGATGTTTACATTTTTGAAAGCCTTACAATCTTACCTTCCGTCTGTTAAACATTTCTATTAGGGTCGTCACACATATGCATGTATAGGGTATACCTCTGTGAATGTGCTACGTGTATGTATCGTTTGGCTATCCATAACACTTTGCCGAGCAAATTTGAAGGAAACAGGCATCAAAGATTTTCTGTCAGATCATTAAGCACCTCGGGTAGAGTGAGAGGGGGAGATAGAGAGAGGATAATGGTACCGGAACTACTTCGATACTTGGTAACACTCAACATACTTTCTCAACCCACACGGATGCCCACCTTTAATGGGTCTAAAGACATTAAACAGAAGATACTTGGTATAAAGAAGATATATATACATGTTCGTCTCCATCGTGTGTCGGTCGTTCAAAGCGTAAATGTATCTTTCATATGGTACATCGCCTTTGAAAACTATGTTGTTCTTGATGGGATAATGTTTTGTTGTTTTTTCTTGTCTTTATGTTGTTTATAGGATACGCGCGGGCTGGTGGCAATGGCAACGCGTCACAGAGGTAAGAAAGGATACACACTCTCTAAGAGTCTAAGATAGATAAATGTGTATATATTTTATGGATACTTGGTGCTTTGGCTTTTAAGGAGGAAAGTGTTTAATGGTAGCAATTAGTTGCGAATATTAAATGCAATTTGCTCGGTAATTTTCGCATATTGTATGTACATTTACCGTTATTTATCACTGTCATTAGCACCACAACTAATTGTTTGTATTTCGGTATGTGCTGGGCACAAAACAAATGTCTGCAACTAGATATAAATAATTTCCAAAAACCCGAAGAGCAAGGATTTGCGTTCACAACCTTCAAAAACAATTCAAAAACAAATGTTTTGGTTTATTTTGAAGCCAGCAAACAGCAACAGCTACAGCGCATTAGAATTAGTCTGGAGCCACCTGGTTGGGACTATTAGAGAGTTTGGTTAGATTTATATGGTTACGGTTAGTCGCTTACGAAAAGGAGTCCTACCAGACTCCCACTCACATTGCTAAAGCAGTGAAGCTCTTTTTGGATGGTAATCAGCTGGAAAAGAGCGACGGCCATTTATTAGACAGGTGTTTTTGAATCGGGACTCATTGCGTGTCTGTATTATGGATGAACGAATGGATAAATAGTGTCTGCGGTCAGTGCACACAAATGTGCAGGTGGAGAAATTTGAATTTCACCGCGGGGATAGATGAATTTTTGATTAAATATAAATATTGAGAGTTGCATAGTTTCCGGGATGTGTGTTTTTCAAATGAAGAGAAAAATCTAATTTGAGCGTAGATATTATTTTTCATCCAGAAAAAATAATCACATGACTAAGTTTTTTGTTATTTAACGGTTGGTGGGAAATTTGAGTTTCAGGCTGTTTTGTTTTAATTGCGTTTTAAATCGAACTTTGTTTAGTTTGAAATAATGAGAACCTGTTGAACCTTAGGTTCAAGTAGAATCAGTAGGTGTTTTCAATTAAATTTAAGATTAAATATAAACTAGGATCTGATTTGACCGCGGCGAACGCGGTGTAATAAACCAATTAACCTATTCCTTCAACTTTTTGTTAAGTTAGGTGATGAAGGGTGTGCACAGCGTGAAACTGTACACGGTGGCCTACTGGTCCATTGTGATCCCCTATAAAAATAAAAGGTAGCATCGATGATCCTCAAAATTGCCGATTAACATAGACTGGCTCGTTAACGAACCAGCCTGTGCTATCTTTAAATTGCCTCATGTTTGCCATTGAGACCTGTGCTAGATTATCCAGTTCCCCAACAAACCTGTTCCCGAAATGACGGAGTCGGTTAGTTTGGAGGTTCGGACAGTCACAGAGCAGGTGTTTAATGGTTTCTATTTCCTCCTCATCCTGACAGCTTCTACAGAAATCGGGTCCAATGCCCCTATCTTGTTGACCATTGTGCCAATGTCGCAATGACCCGTTAGTACACCTATCAAGATTTTAATGTTCCTTTAACTCAGCGATAGAATATACCGAGTTTCCTTTTCATTAGTGTTAGGCCATAAACTTCTAGAGATTACACAATCGTTCCTGGATTTCCAACTTCCAAGAGTTATTGATTTTCTCTTTCGATTTAAGGTCTATCTTCCTCTTGAGTACAGAAATCGGGACAAGTGGTCCCTTATCTGAATCGTCGCTACTACTTGTATCTGCTTCTGATCCTTTCCTGGCTAGTTCATCTACTACTTCGATCCCTTCTATATTACTATGTCCAGGAACCCAGTAGAGCTTAACCTGGTTAGTGTGGCAGATTTTTTTAAATTCCTTCCTACAGTTTAAAACTGCCTTTGATCTTATGGTCCCACTTGCTAAAGGCCCAACTATAATCGACATAAGCTAGCTTACGCGCGCATAAGCAAACGTGCAAATGCATACACGCTTTATTGAATAGCCATAATCGAGTCTAGCTCCGTTTTGTTAATTTTTTCTCATTTCGTTAACTTAAGCAAACATAAGCAAGAGCGATCTCAGTCGCTCGGCGCATAAGTAAAATCTGACAGGTTTGTTCAAATACACATGAAAAAAATTATTTAAAAAATAGAAAAAGTTTATTTAACAAATCAATACAAAAATTTCACAGCTACGAATTTGGTTTTGAAAGATGGCTTTGATCACTTAAGTCAATTATGGGTATGCGCGGGAATTTTGCAAACATAAGCAAATTTTCATTAGGTTTTTTTACATTCGCTTATGTTGGCTTATGTCGATTATAGTTGGGCCTTAAGGCTTTGATAGCAGCCTGGCTGTCCACGAAAAAAGTAATCTCCGAGGAGCTTAGCTTTTCATGATGTGCCAATTCAGCTGCTTTTTCCATGGCACAGATCTCAGCCTGAAAGACACTACAGTCAGTTGGGAGCTTATTCGACTTTCTGATGTTGAGTCTGGTTTCAGAATTGGGACACAGGTTCTTCGAAACAGTCAAGTTAACCTAGTCACCGAAGCACAGATAACTGTACATGTATTCAAGAAGGCTATATTGAAAATAATTCGCCAGTAATCGGAACAAAATTCCGTGGCCTCTTATAACATGCCGCCGTATCCAACTACAAATCCTTAACTTTATTGTTTTCGAGTTTTTTGATTTTCATTCAAAACAAAAAAACACAACTTATCAAAGGCTTGACAAAGTTTTTTTTTTTTGTGGCACTGGTAAATGATGTCCAGCAAAACTTCTTGAATGCAAGACGAATCCATAACAATTGAAAACCTGATGCTACTAAGCTTTTGCAGTTAACTCTTTTTACTTTTCATGTTTCACAAGCCAAAAAGTCATTCTTATGCATAAGTTAACCAAAAAAGAAAATAAGAACAAAAAGGGTTGGAAGAGATTTATAGCTTCGAATATATTTGAAAGCAGGTCCGCACTCTGAGAGGATGCATATTTGAAAGACATTTACAACGCGAAAAAAAAACATTTTAATTTGAAAATTCCAGGATCTAGGAATATAGCTATGCTAACATTTATTTGACAGAACACACGTAATTGTGAATTGTGAAAGTAGCCAAAAAGTTAACTCCAACCTCACACGGCCCTGACCAAAAAGATTTCCGAATAACAAGTAACCTTGATTGCCTGATATCAGAATATTACGTTTTCCCTCACCAGGTGGTTAGCAAGTTTAGATCTGGCAATAACGCAAACAGTAGCAAACCCTTCTGGTTTGTGTGTATTTTACTTTTTTTACTTCAGCGATTTGTTATACAAACGAATGGATACGAACTCGCCGACTTGACATTCATAATGGCTCCAGAAATATAAATTGTGATATCATTAAGTGTGATTTATTGGGCAGTGCTATAGATTAAGGCTGTGCGATAAAAGTTTGCCAAAAATAAGTTATCTCTGATACAGAACTAACGGGAAAAAAGGCATTAATAGAGGGAGTCATCATAAATATTTAATTTTGCTAATTATTGCTGAGTCCGAAAGAGGAAGTGGCTTTAGTTTTTGGGCTATAAAGCTAATTTAAGACGAGAAAGGAAAGGATGGAGAAGAGAGTGAATGTTATTTCGATTCCAAAAAACGACAAAAGCTTGGAGAATCAGAAGTAATCATACTAGAATTGAGTTGAGGCGAAAAGAGACATTATTGCAATGCTACGAGTTAAAGCTTGCGATGTTTGAACTCGTAACTCGGCAGGCAGGAAGATGCGCTGTTGTCTTTACAGCATTTAAAGAACTGGTTTAACTGGGTTTGTCAAGCAAGCATCATAACTCCACTAGGACAAAACATAACAGTTGGTACCACAAACGTCGACGAAGTACATAATTGATTTCATCGTCCTTTGATCAAATAATATTAGACCTACAAAGGATAGCTTAGGAGAAATGTACGGAACAAATAAGCAATCGAACTGCTAGGTACCACATCGGTTTGGTCAATCAGGCTGCGCAGCTCTTATTACTTACTTTCGATAACGCTCAACCATGAATCGTCTGTTGCCAGCTCGGTCATAAGCCAATTGTCTATAGTTCCACACGCCAAGTTGATGCTCTACCACTTTCGTGTTCCATCTGTTTTTTGTCGCAGGAACCTTAAACATGCTCATCAAGTAATATCAATATACAACCCATGTCTGCATCTGCACCATACTTGATAAGTATGATGTCATGCCTTAGTAGCTCGATGAATGAGAAATAATTGGAAGGCAGGATTCTCGGTTGTCAATGTCCTCAACTGCTTCTCACACTTGACGATGAACAATGGGGTTAATGATATCCAGATTGGAGAAAGAACTCCTGAATGTCAGGAACCAACCGAATCCCTGTCTCATTGCTCTTCAGCAGAATTAAATACCAATCAAGTAGCGTTCAAGTCAAGCTGAAGGTCGTATATTCCAAACGTTTTTCGTGACTAAGATTATAGGCAGGGAGCATACAAGAAATTCCCGTCATCGCGCCCACTAAAATTTTTAATGAGGAATAAAAGATAAAGCAAAGACGAATAAAATTCGCTTGGTCGGCGTGAATTTAGTTAGCCGGAAAGGCCGTGCATACCTGTTGCAATGTGGTGAATGATGGTGAAATGTCTCCATCATCACGGATTCTATTTCGTCGCCTGAGAAAAAGAATGTCGTATATCACAAAAATGGTTTTTTGAGGTTTGAATGCAGTTTTGATAAGAAAAAAATAATCTTTCGAATGGTGCAATCCGCGTTTTGATATCTCCTTTAGTTTCGGAGATATTTTGTATTATTTTGTCGTATGTGCAAGGTCAAATGCGTTTTGGGTATTAATTTTGTCGTATGTGTAAAAAAAATTCACATACGACATTTTTTCTATGTAAAATCGCGGTTTTTGTTGGTTGCGTAAATGATTGTCGTATGTGTTTGAAATCCTTCACATACAACAATTTTTTACCCAACTTACGGTAAATTATTGTCGTATGTGCCATAAGAATGTGTATGCAGAAGAACAATTTCAGTTGACTTCAGAATGTCGTCGAGTGCGGACGGGTCCCCTGAGCCGGAGTTACCGCCAGAACTTTTAGCGTGAGTAGCCGTGTTTTATTGGGAACTTAGCTCAGCTTAGCAATAGGAATTACATGTCAAACAACAACAACCGAAAGCTAAGTAAAAATAAGTTAGCAATTTTAGTTAGCAATTTCCTGAAGATAAGGTTTCAGCAATTCGACACTTGAGTTTTTCGTTGTGTTTTTCCTTTATCAAATGTCAAAACCTTTTGAAGAAAATAGTTTTCCACCATAGCAACTCAATGTAAAAAAAATTGTTTCAGATAGGTCTCAAGATGGCGTTTGAAAGCTTTCGATATTTGAAAATAGTTTTTCACCATAGCAACTCAATGTAAAAAAAAATTGTTTCAGATAGGTGTAAGGATGGCGTTTGGAATATTTCGATTTTTGACATTCTAGTGAACGAAACTTAATTCAAAGCTGACTATAGCGTTTTATTGGAATTCCTATTGCTAAGCTAAGCTAAGTTCCCAATAAAACACAGCTAGTATTATAAAGTATAAATCAACTTAAATATTTTTTTAATAAAAAATATATAATAACTAGCATGAGTGATGACATACTAAATGACACAGATTCTGTTGACTTTTCTGTTGACGACGAAGAAGACGATCCCACCTTTTTACCCACAACTGAAAACAACGAGCGCCAACTCTCAGGTCGTTCTATGAAAATGCACCAAACGAAATAGAAACCCCATCGACATCGAACCAAATAGAGAGAAGTTTACCGTCCAACTACACAAGCTCGTGTAATTTTTTTTATAATTCTTATCCACAAATTGAAGATGTATAACGGCATATTTATTTATTATTTATTATTTATTTTTTTGTTTCATTGTTTTGTTAAGTTGATAAATCACCATGGATGTGTTTATGTTTTTTTTTTAGATTTAATGTTTATTTTTTTTAAAAAGAAGAAGACTGTTTATTTTTATTTTATGTGAATTAAATTATTTTTGTTTCAAAAAAATATTGAATAACTCGTAGTTTTATTTATTTGTTTGAATAAAAAGTAACTGAATTGGGTAAAAGTTTGTCGTATGTGCAAATTTTTTGTCGTATGTGTATGGAATAAACATTTTAGTTAGCAAAATGTAACATACGACAAAATAATACTATGGTTTATTGGCTTTAAAATCTGTAGAAATGGAAGCTGGGTTTTAATTTTGATTCTAAAATGAAGTTCCATCAGCTCTGCAACTATAGTTAAAGTTTTGAAAAATTATTCGTAGCCGTTTCGGAGATATGATTTTTTAAACTTTGATTGCGATTTCCCAAAATCAAAAAAATGTCGCTTACGACATTATCATTCTCGGGCGACGATTTCTGTTTCTTTCATTACACGCGTCTTTATGTTAGATGTAGAAATACCTTCGTTTGCTTGCTTTTAAGCTGCCATAAATATCGCGCAGCTGTAAAGTAAAAGCAAAGTAAAGTACTGTATTTTTATTACGAACTACAGTAGTTTCGTTTATAAAAAATCTGGTTTGCGCAATACTTTCGGCAGCGTGAAAGCAAGCAAACCAGGGTGTTTATACATCTAACGCTAGGACCCGTGCAATGAAAAAAAAAATAGAATCCGTGGATGATGGAGACATTTTACCACATTGCAACAGGTATGCGCGGCCTTTCCGGCTAACTCAATTCACGCCGACCAAGCGAATTTTATTCGTCTGGGCTTTAACTTTCATTCCTCATTAAAAATCTTAGTGGGCGTGATGACGGGAATTTCTTGTATGGGGGCTCCTGGGCTATTATGAATTCGGAAACCTAATGAGCTGATGCCATTTTGCATCTTTTGTTCAACGACTAATTTCGATATTCTAGCTCAATATATATAGTAGAAGAGTCTATGTGGTATGCTCATCAAAATGAACGTGAATTTTCCATTGAAGTCGAAGAAAAGAAAGACTTTCTTGGAATGGATCTAATAATGGGATAATGTTTTACCGTCTCTTCGAGATTACTGGTCTACAGAACCGGATATGGCTGTACATTTCATATCGCACTTATTGCCAAGAAGGGTTCGATCCGAAGACATTCGCAAAGAGCTTCACTTTTACAACAATGATAAAGCAATAAAAGACTCAAATATCCCTGGCCATGACAGAGCATATAAAAAAAGACCAGTAATGAAACATTTGAAAAATTCAAAATTCCCTAAATAATACGAAGAAACAATCCATCGATGAAAATATGGTCAAATTCAAGGGACACAACGCCATGAAGCAAAAACATAAACATAAAAAACAAGCCTGTAAAATGGGGCTTCAAAATGTGATGTAGATGTGATGCAAAAATACGTTACCTATTCGAGTTTGAATTATACACAGGAAGACGGCTTACTGGTACTCAGTTTGAGTTTATCGTTAGTGCTTCAGCTTTCAAAAAAGTTGGAAGGCTTAGGATGCGAAATTTATACCCACCATTTTTCAACTCCCCTAAACTGCGCCACCAACAGAGGAATCAGCCTACTTAACATTGCTAACAATATCCCCTCTGCCGTAATATATGAACGTCTGAAGCCTTTCGTCAACAGTCTGATTGGTCCTTATCAATATGGCTTCAGACCAGGAAAGTCAACCATCGACCAAATTTTCACTTTGCGGCAGATCCTATGAACTCCAAATCGATACCCACCACTTTTTCATCGATTTTAAGGCCGCGTATGATAGCATCTACAGAGACGAACTGTATAAGCTGTGTCTAGTTTTGGCATCCCTACCAAGTTTGCTTGTGCAAAATGACTATGGAGAACTCACGCTGCAGGATGGCAACGAGCTTATGGAATCTTTCGATGTCAAAAAAGGATTCCGACAAGGCGCGATGTACTGTCGTGCGATTGCTTTAACATCGTTCTTGAGCACTATCTCCCAAAGACTGTTCAACTTCTCACGAACGCCGATGATATATTGTTATAATGGGAAGAACACAGTGTGATGTCAACAGCGCCTTTGTGAGAATTGAGACAGTTGCGGAAAAAATGGCTTTGCGGTAAATGAGAGCAAAACGAAGTTCATGCTGTCTTCGAAGAAGGACGCCAACAGCTCGGACAGAACGTCACAATAGACGCATACAACTTCGAGGTAGTAGAGGAGTTTGTCTACCTAGGCTCCGCTATAACCAGGGGCAATAACACCAGCGCCGAGATCAGACGAAGGATACCTCTTGCTAGTCGCTGTTTCTTTGGGATAAGAAAACAATTGAGTGGAAAAGCCCTCGAGCAACTGAGGTATAACACACTCATCACCCCAGTCCTGCTGTATGGTGCAGAAGCATGGACCAAAATCGGATGAATGTGCCTTAGGTTGCTTCGAGAGGAAAGTTCTTCGGGTCATCTTTGGCCTCGTGTGCATTGATGGGGAATGGAGAAGAAATACAACAGCGAACTTTACGGGTTATACAACGACGTGGACCTAGCCAGAAGTGTCAAGCGCCAGAGACTCAGTTCACTCGGTCATTTAGAGCGGAAAGCCTTCGGGACTATTTCCGATTGACGTAGAGGTATACGAAGACCGTGACTTAGGTGGCGCACACAAGTGGAAGAGGACCACAATCAACTTGGAGTGGAAAACTGGAGACAGCTTGCTAGAGACCGAGCTGGCTGGCGGAGCCTGTTGATTGAGGCCCAAGTCCACAACGGACTGTAGTGCAACCTTAAGTAAGTAAGTAAGTTAAGTTTTTATTTTCTCTAAATAAAAATACCTTCCTGTCATTACAAGGGCAATACCTATCGATTGATAGGTTTACTTCTAAGCTCTTAGTAACCTTATCTAATTAGTTCTTCAGTATGTGTTACATGAGGTAGTACTATTACTTTAAATTACAGTACCAATATTTCCAAGCAGCAATAATAGTGCCTCAGCAATGTGAAGAATCAGAATGTGTGGAGACCCAGAGAAAAGAATAAGACCAATATTTCTTATACAAGAAGTATTTTACTGTATGAAGTTTAAAAGAAGACTAATTATATTTTACAAATTAAAGAAAACTTGAATTGAAAAGTAAACTGAGATTAATATAGTTTCGAATAAATTACTGAAAGTAGCTTTATACAAAGTACAAATTAACACCGCCTCTTAATTTAATAGAAACTATAAATTCAAATTAAATCATAAAGTACATTAATCAAACAAAATCAAAAAAAAATAAACTAAACTAAATTTAAACCTCTACGATGTCTTAGGAACAAATTTCTTCCTAATGCTTTCGTCATGACGTCAGCTAGTTGATCTTCAGTTGGTTTTTGTTCTAGTCGAATAACGCCATTTGCAATTTCATCTCGAATATAATGGTATTTGACGTCTTACGTCTAAATGTTTCATTCGTTTGCTTTCCTTGGACTCTTCAGCAATTTTAATACAGGAATTATCATCTTCATATATGACTACTGGAATCATGCATTCTACGTTTAGTTCATTCAGCAACTTTGACAAAACAGCAATATGTCATCGACATACAGCAGGACGTAAAAACTGATTGCGTTTTGTTCCTTGACGTATTGAGAATTTGTGAGGAAATAGGGCTTGAAACGCATCTAAAATCACTTTTTTTCATTCATTCGTCGTTCGTTGGTCGTGCTCATGTGGATAGTGCTTAAGAGCAAAGTTTTCTGATTCAGCTGAATAAGTGCAAAAACCAAGTCGTTCAGGTTGTCTTCGCGTACGTTCGCTTCTTCGTTGAAAATTTGTTTCAACACTATTCTCGCTTCCACTGTTACTGTTGTCACCGATGGCGTTTTCTTCGACATCGTGGATTGTTTCAATGCGGTTACCAGCCCAATCCAAAAAGAGCTGTGGACTATTCCTTTGTAAAATATAATTAGTCTTCTTTCAAACTTGATACAGTAAAATACTTCTTTTATAATAAATCAGAACAAAAACATAAGATGTAAAAAAAGAGCCAAGTTCTCTTATGGGCGAACAACACTGTGTAAAAAGTCAGCCACCAAAAGTAATGAGATCTAAAAGAACGCCAAGTTCTTACATGTAATAAAAGTGTTATATTGAATATTTTAAACCGAAGAAGATAATACAACAATATTAAAAGAAAATAGAAAATAGTTTGGATGAATATTTACAAGTTCACTGTTCAAGTTTTAAAATGTTACTAATCACGCTTCAAACGAAAACTTGCCAAGTGAACTTGTAAATTTTCATCCAAACTATTTTCTATTTTCTTTTAATATTGTTGTATTATCTTCTTCGGTTTAAAATATTCAATATAACACTTTTATTACATGTAAGAACTTGGCGTTCTTTTAGATTGTATACACGATTTTTTACTTTGTATACACCCGAAAACCTACCATTGTACCAAATTTCAAGATTCTGCTATTGTTAGAAGTGCTTCATAATTTTGATGATCAGTCAGTCAGTCAGTCAGTCAGTCAATTACAGTTTTTGAAGCTTCTAACTCAATGGGTTCAAAAGTTATGGGGGGTTAAAAACGTGCTTGAGTTCGATCCTGTAAAAAGGGAGTAGTGCTAGAACTTGGCTGGGCACTACCGTGCCCTTTGATATTGGTCTTTTTCTTTTCTCTGGATCTCCGACCATTCTGAACCTTTTCCATATTGATGCTCATTTCGAAAGCCATGTATATTTTCGTTCCCAGCTCCAACCCAAAAATTCAAATTGCGTCCGTCATCATCTATTAATAAATATTCCTAACGAATGCCTTTGGACTTCCAAACAACCCGCTGATGGCAATAGCAAAAAAATCCGCCGGACAAAGTCAATTAAACATCCTCTCGTAAATATTCAATTAGGATTCCATACTACGACCTCTTGAATTAACACAGTTTAATATTAGACACAGCCTCGAAATAATTTTACCATCAGAGGAAAGAATTCCGAAAAAAGAAGGAAAACAATTTGTATATCGGTCACGTTTGTGAATTTCCCTCGAGGCAACTCGAGGAATTTTTAATCGAACAAGGAACAACTTCAATTTGCCAAAAAAAAATATATTGGCATTCAAATAAGACTCTAGTCGCTTTTTTTGGATCGAAGCTGGCGGATATCGCCAAAACGAACTTCCCCATCTTGATTACAAGCCTAAATCTATCTTTCGTGCCCTCTCTTACAGCTATGGTGATAGCGTGGGTGTGTTCGATTTTTTGCTTGTGCTGGTAGTACAAAATACGAGTGCGTTTGTTTTGTTCATTAGAGACACAAGCTAGGCGTAATCTCAGTGATTTGTCATTTCAGCCTATTTGCCCCGGAGATAAATGCTGTGCGAAAATATTTAACAGTGCTCATTTGTATCCATTGGGGTTTGGGTACACTCACACTCACTCGACGATAACTTGGCGTGCGTTGCGATGTTGGCCGCAAAACGTAACAAAGACACGAATCCTTTTAATTGATTCCGATGACCCGCACTTGATGGCTAAATAGACAGCAGCGGCAACAACACAATTGACCGGGTGGTGATGTCTAAAACGAAACGAGTATTTTATGAAGTCATTAATCCTTAAGTCAGCTTTAGGTGTGTCCTTGTCATTGTAGATGCAATCAATTAGTTTCGAGCTCAAAGCACTGCCGCTCTTTGCCATTTGCCAATAATTATAAACGACTTGTCGAATGCTCAGTACCCATCTGTTAACTCAACTGACTCTCTCTGAATTGTTTACTCGAAATCTCTGTTAATGATTTTGTGATGGGCTCATTAAATCCTTTTAGAATTTATCTATCCATGATTGGCTTTGGCAGAATTTATATTTCGTATGTTGAACCCAATAAAACAGAACTAAGGTAGATTTGTTGAATTGACATATTTATTGCCGGTTGTTGAATTTATTGCTCAAACGAGAGGAAGTAGTAAAAACTTTCAAATACAAATTTTCACATCGATGGACTTTCGGACTAATTACGCCTGTAGCTAGTCAGCAAATCGATGCAATGATTTCAAATCCGCACAAAGTGTTTTATTTGTCAGAAGCATATTATTCTAAAATGCTATGTGAATAAATATATTTTTTGAATTTTTGAATAAATGTTAGTTTTTTTGTAGTGGGGTTTTTGGTTTTCTTTTTTTTAGGAATAAATTGCATGATTGCTGGTTTTTTGTAAGCTTTGGGGCCGGGCGGGCGGTGCAAAAAACATGTTGCTTTCAGGTTTATTATAATATTCAAATGAACTTACTATTGCATGTGAATGAAATTATTGTATATTGCTCTGTTCTGGTTTTATTTGTACAGGCCAAACAGTTCTTTTTTTTTGTGAATAAACAAAAGCAATCAATTTTTAAATATAGTGAATGGAGGTTTTTATTTATATCTGTAAGCGATGAGAACAAATATTTGATTTTATTCATTTTGCATTTGATTTTATTAAGTATTGAATTCATAATGGTTGTTGAAGCATATTGGATAGCTGTTCCAGAAGTGTTTGGGGAGGTGTTTTTTTTTGTATCCTCAATGGAGTTCGATAATCTTTAAATTCCGTCAGATGTAACAAGGTAATAGAATTCTACTAAAATTAACATAGCTAAGCTGAGCTTGACAAGTTGCAACTTGGTGAAAAAAGGCGGCAGCGGAAGAACTCCCCAGATGGAATCAACGGTTGCGTCTACAGTTCCAGTTAGGAAAAACACCTTCTGGGCTACGAAAAATTCCCTGCCCAGGCCTATAAGGAGCGGTTTGATCGTCTTTCGTCTCCATGTCTTCGGAGTTAAACTAAAAACCCGGCCCTCCGGATTGGGGGTTGTGCTTCGGGCTGACTGCCCAGCCACATAAAGAAAACATGGTTCCGAACCACCAACAACACGGAAAGAAATGAAAAATCTGTAATCACGAATTTCCATGTCGTAAATTATGAAAAATCTTTTTTTTTGTAAATCATCCCCCTTTTTTCGTAAAATGAGAGTCAAAATTGTAATTCAATCTTTATTCCGTCTAAATTTACAAAACTGTATAATTTGAGAATTACGAACAAATGTCATGATTTTAGATTTCCATTGTAAGAGCAATTTACAAATTTTGTATTCGTAATTTTAAACATTTGGAGCATGATATAAATTGTACGACTAAATAATTCTGATTTACAAAATCAAAGATCGAGATTTATGATCTCAATATTCTAAAAACAAAGCTCTTGAAGCTAAATGAACGAATTGATCTTAGACAATCGTAGTTTCCAAAAATATATCCTGAATTAAAAAATAGGAGTTTATTAAATCATGAATTCTTATCGCATTTTACTACACTCAGAGAAAAAAACATTGTTGGGAGCTTAACAACTCGCATTTGAAAAATGTTAACATTTTAATTCTTATGTCAAGAACGTTTTCTTAAAACAAGAATTTTTTATATTTAAATTAAGTTTTAAATTCAAAAATAAAACATAAAGTAGTTGAAACAACAAAGTAGAACATTTAGCATTCGTCAACAGAGCTTCATTTTTGGAATAAAAATACAAATTTTAATTTCAGGGATGAAAATTGTAAACAAATATGTTGTTCTTGAAACAACAACGCCGCTTTTAAGAAGTCTTATAATTTTTACCATGCCTACCTAGTTTTAGTGTGTCAGAAACAAACACACACAATATTTTCTTGCTCGATTTCCAAAGCAAGAGCAAAAACGAAGTTGCGTGTGTTACTTTACACACATACAGTCTAAACAACGCCATCAGATTGAGAACAAAATTTTTAATTTAAAAGTATTTTCTTTCTCAACAAAAAATAGTTCTTGAACTGCAATATCTAACTGTTAATTTTATTCATGTAAGAGCACATACAACACTCATCAAACTAAACCATCATCAGACAAATAACAACGTTCTTAAATTGAATGTTTTTTTGTTTCAAAACGACAATTTAGTTCTTGATATCAGCGTTGTGCAAAAGTGCCCAATTGGGCCATTTGGCCCTAAAATTTGCTGTTTGGCCCCATGCCCCGGGCCAACGGGAAATGGCCCCAATTTTGTGAAATGCAAGTATTGGGTAAGGTAAAAAAATACTAATAATTGATTTTTGATTGATTGATTGAAATTTGAAAATAAATGGTTCCGCCGATGCTAGCCCTTGAAATTGCAAGCGGAGAGTAGAATCCGTACCAACAGAACTCATTTTATTGACTTCTGGTCGACCTTCATTTTTGATTGGGCGAGTTCATTAAAACGCTAAGCATGTGGTTGTTGTATTTTTCTTTTTAAAGAAACTATGAAGCAGCTATTTAAGACAATAACTCCAAGTTGCTTAATAGAAAAGCTTCATTTATTAATGCTGTTGAGGTAATTTTCGGTTTTAAGAGCAGATATTTGTTCAAGCCGCTTACCTCAATTGAACATGCCATTAAGATTGTATTTATGTATTTGAATAACGATAACAACTTAAGCACTATTCACATGAGCACGAACAACGACCAACGAATGAACGAAAATTCGTCGATTTTGACATTTCTTTCACATGTGAGTTTTTAATTCGTCGCGAATGAACAACCAAAACACAAAGCAAGAAGGATTTTTGAGGTTATAAGCGCGCGAATATTTTTTTCGTTGGGAGTGTGGATGATGTGGAAGGCGAATAGAGTTTGGCAGTTCGTACCAACTAGAATTCTTTTCGCGACGAATAAATTTGTTTTCTCAAATTTACTAACGTTTTAGAATAAAAAGTTAATTTTTGCATCATAAATCAAACATAAACTTTACTTTTATCGTTTTGTTGAGAATTTGCAAGGAAATACGGCTTCAAACGTATCTAAAATCACTTTTCTTCATTCATTTAGAGGTGCTTCCACCAATGTCTTTTTTTCGTCAATTCTTTTGAGGAGCTTGTAAAAATGCATGTCTATTCATAGCAATTGGAATTGATAAACAATAAAAAGTCTGCAATGGAAAACCAAAAATCAGTGGAGTTGTTAGTGCAATGCGTAGTGCATTGGCTTCCCAACTAGCTGGTCTAGGTTCAAATCCCATGATGTGCACTTAAAAGATTTTCGATTAAAATGAAAAATAACTAGACAAGCACCAATAATAAGGAGTCTAATGATCGGCTTGGCACCCGTGAAATAGCTATAACTCCAGCCCAACAAAGGAATTGACGGAAAAAAGACATTGGTGGAAGCACCTCTAAGTTGTTATCATTGTTCAAATACATACATGGAATTGACGGACGCAGCCTTACTGCAGTGTTAAATAACACAAAAACAAATTATAACATTAAGGTTGTAGTGTCCGTGCCGTAAGTGGTAAGGTGAGTTGGCTGCTAAGCAGAACGTCGGTGGTTCGAGTCCTACTCGTGCCCATAGTTTTTATTTCATCTTTCACGGGAACTGCTTTTTGCGAAGATCTGACAAAATTTCCAAGAGTATCAATCTGTCATGAAAAAGTTATTCTCAACTTTGCCGTTCATAATCGGCGTTAAATTGTGGGGCTCCTCAATTCTTCACTCGCACCCAGAGAATTGTTGATAAGAGTAAGCCACTTAGGCCTGTCGCGTCACTCTATAACTAGGGTAAGATTTGACTAGTTAGGTTATATAGTTTCTAGTCGAAGCTTGCAAATTTCGAGAGCTGGTTTCTTGTCCGTTAAAAGTGGAATCATCGTGATTCCACTACTGAGTTGGCTACTGGCAGAAGCAGTCCATGAATAGTATCTATATCAATGATAACCACAAATAACAATAAACGAATAACAAGTGCTATGGCTATATCTCTTTTTCTGGTTTGAATTCGTTTTCAAGCAATTCAACTACTGTTATGCTTTACCGCTAGCAAACCATCCATTTTTGTTGTCAACAACACAACTGAGCATTGAACATGTTTTGGAAGTAAAAAAATAAAATCTTTAATAATGTACAAATCCCAATCTCTCGCAGCCAGGACTGTACTTTCTTATTGTTTATTAGTAGCAAATTCATTGGCCAAGCTTTTGCAAGAACTTACTTATACATTTTTCCTATTATGTTTAAGTACCTGTATTTTAGTTTATAATTAAAACTAGATATTTTGATTTTTTTTAATTGATGAAAAAATTGTCCTTATTTCAAAAGAAAACAAATGTGCACGACTGAGTGAGTCATACCTACGAACTTGCTTCTGTATTCCAAAATTGAACTCACAAGAAATATTTAAAAATAAAAACATGTAATTAAAAATTTATAAATAAAAATTTAAATTGAAATATGTACTTCAAAAACTCATTTTATCATAAAAAATTTAATGCCATATAATTTATAAAAAATTTGTTGATTTTTTAAATTTTTTTTGAAAAAATTCTTTTGTACGTTTTTTTTTACATTAATTTTTTAGGCCGTGTGCGAATTGGATGCATTGTGGTTAAAAATGAATGCATTTTTAACCACTACTATCATATTTTAACCTGCTCCGTAGCTAGTCTAATTTTAACACATTTTATTCTATGCGGAGTGTCAAAATTTAACCAAACGTCAAGTTTTAACCACTTTTAAACTGAATTTGCACACGGCCTTCGCATTATATATAAAATTTTCCAAAGATGTCTTTAAATTAATCTGGGCATGCAGTATTCAAGAATGCGTAAATAATATGTATATTTAGTAAATATACATATTTTCTTTGAATTTCTATTTTCAATACCGTTCCATTTTCGAGATACAGAATTTTCAAAAAAAACTTTAAAATTCAATTTTAAGAATCAAACACAAATTTTGAAATTTGTTTGAACACAAAATATTATTTGGGAAATGTACTTTCAAAAGAAGAAAATATCTTATAACAAAAAAAACGGTCCTATGGGAGGTATCGTTTTAGAGCAATACAAACATATTTTTTG
Organism: Sphaerophoria taeniata; assembly: GCA_943590905.1. Taxonomy (NCBI): domain Eukaryota; kingdom Metazoa; phylum Arthropoda; class Insecta; order Diptera; family Syrphidae; genus Sphaerophoria; species Sphaerophoria taeniata. Next base: position 203,124,167 of record OX016540.1, read on the forward strand.
TACATAGATAAAAAACATGAATGTTTAAGAAAAATTCGAGGAAGTTTTGAGAAAATCATAGAAGCCGTTTTAGAGAAAATTGAAACTTTAGGGTTTTGACCAAAAAAAATTGTGTCTGTGTGGTGGCAACCATAAATTCGTTCAAACCTCTAATTTTCAAGTTTGAAGTCAATCGGACCAGTGGTTAAGGCTGTAGGTGCGCTTACAGACAAACAGGCAGACGGACGGAATCGCTGCACCCATTTGTGCAAGTAAAAATAAGTGGCCCCAAAAATGTGTAAATGGCCCAAAAATGGCCCCAAGATTTTTTTCTCTGAGAACATCGCTGCTTGATATTGCAAAATCTAACTGTTAATTTTTTTCTGGTCGACACTTCATTCCGATGTGATTTTTATAAAGTGCAGACGCGACCCGTGGGTTTAGTGTGTCGTAAAAATAATAATTATTTATTTTCCTAAAATATAATGGAAAATATAAGTGAAGAACTTGAAATTGTAAATTTGGAAGATAAAGTGTAATTATTATTATTATTATTTCAAAAGTGGAATATGTCTACGGAATATGTGGCGGAATACAAGCTTAAGCCCAATGTAGAATTAGAATATCAACAGAGTTTTCTGAGTTCCCATGATATCGATGAAATTTTCCACAAAAGGGAAGAAAATAAAATGTATTATACAATCTAAACAAATGGCGTGAACAAAACGATGTAAGTATACGACATCAAGTGAATTTTTTGCCTGTTTTTTATTTTTTTTTTTCAATTGAAAATTGTGAACTAGTGTCATGTTGTGCAAGTGACCATACTTTGTCAATGGTCTCCAGTTGGATATCATCTGGAACTCTATTTCCAGACCCTTCTAAACCAGACAAAAGCATTGCATCTCAAGTTTGGAGTTTGATTTATAAACTATCTTGAAAGACACTGTCTCCGGAGAGAATTTGCTGGAGAAATATAGAAGGAATTTAATGTTATCAAGTAGTGACCAAACTTCAATTTCAAGAATCATCAGTGACCATTTCGCTCGAAGAAATATGAAGATGTGCCCAAAAACAATGGAAAACGCAGCAAAAGAGATAAATAATTTTCCTACTGAAGACGCACGACAGAATAAGATGTTCCAAGATGCGGCAAGAAACAACCATCTGGCAAACTTTTCGATCGGTATGTCAAGAAGTCTTAACTTTGTTTTCAGAAAATTTTCAGTCTTATAAAATTATTAATAAAAGTAATAGCGCAAAATTTTAAACGTTTCAGTACGATACTAAATCAAATTTTGTGTTATACAAGGCTAAAGTGACGTTTCCGTAAATTTTAAAGAGTTTTAGTATTACACTAGGCATGTAGCATGATGCTAAAGTTAAAACCATGAAATTGCCGTTTTAAATTTTTAGTATCATACTAGTCTTTTGGATTTTAGTAATCATGTTATTTTTCTCTGCATAAGTTACATTACATTACATTTCACAGTACTTCGCACATAAATGTAACGAACTACAGACACATAGCAGCACTGGTGACTGAGACCATCGGCTGGGACAGAACAATACATTAATACAACAGAGAGAGACAGATAGACACATAGAAAGAAAGCATACATAACAGAAACCTACGTGGCTGAGAGGAGGAGACTTAGATTTGTATGGTCTCATGTTATCGCACAGGTGGCCTCAGATAAGCTGGCGTTTTTTGTAGAAAAAGAATGCTGCTGAAGCTGGGGTTTGAACCCGTAGCGTTCGGCTTAGCAATCCACTACTCTATCCTCTGAACCATGGCCACCTGCGACTCTCTGCATAAGTTGGTTGCATCAGTTACTCTAGCCTTCAAAGAGTACCATTTCTTGAAAATAACTGTTTTAACTTATTTTATATCTAGACAATTTAAATTTAAATAGATTCGAAAAAAGACCTGAAATGGTTTTTCTTTACCTGGTTCTATACTGAGCTTTCACTTGTTGTTGTGTTTTTTTATCATATTGGAGATTTGAAGCAATCTCATTCTGAGTGTATATTCATTAGCACTTTGAAACCACATTTCTGACCAACTCCTATTTTAACAGATTTGTCAGTTGTAAAGATATTGTTAAATTCGTAACCCGTTATGTTTGCTGAATGTTATGCATTTGAAAGCAAAGCTAATGTTATTGAACTTTCTTATATTCTCCAAATTCTAATTTTATGATTCAACAAAAAACACAAATCGGGAAAAAGTTTGCCAGGAACACTTACATATGTCCACTTGGAACATTTTTTATTTCTTATATGTAGATTTGAAAAAACAACTTTTTAGTTTAGTTTTAACATAACATCTTAAGTATAAAACTGCATTGTTTCTACTTTACTACCATCAGATTTCCACAAAATATGAAGGTAATATAGCCGACTATCAGCTACATGCATTCACAGTTTTCCTCCTTGAATGCTTGAATACACAACATTTCTTGTTTTGATTTATTCTCAATACGAATTTGAAAAATGACAACTAATTTTTTATTTTTGTTTTTGAATGGTTTGTTTGTTCAGTGTTTTTGAACGAACTGTCACTTTTCAGCTGCGTTCATTTGATATTTCTTAATAAAATGGTTTTAGTATGATACTAGTTATCAGTTTATTAAAAATGTTTAATATGCTGGAAAAATTTTAGCACCGTGCTAAAGTTAACACGATGCTATTAATGCGATACGATGCGATACGCATTAAATCCTTAATACAAGGCGGACTTAAATTTTGCGCTAATGTCTTTAAAATAGAAAATGTTAACAAATTTTCAATGTCTGTAAAGTCGATAGTCTTAAACAATATGGAAACTGTTATTCGTGTTTATGAAATGAATTTAATATTTATTTTTACTATTTTTATTTATTAATGTACTTTAAATGTTTAAAAGCCATATGCATCATAAATCTGTAACAATTTAATAAAATGTTTTTATTTTTTTTCATAGAAAAAACCTTAAAAACCTTGGCAATAATAATAATTGTTGGCATAAGAATTATTTCTTTAGGAATAATGAAGAACTTTCATTCTTGCCCCAAGGACCCATAAAATTACCTGAAAACCTAAAATTTTGAAATACTTACACTTAACCAAACAAAATCTAATCAAATCCAAATAAACATCAAAGATGATGAGCCATATGCATAAACGGTAGTAAATGCTTTTACTAGTCAATTTTGATAGTATTTACTTTTTTCGTATGCATAAACTTCAAGTAAATACTTGAATAAAAGCTTTTACTAGAAGTTAAAGTATTTACTAGATATGGATGAATTTTGGTAGTAAATACTTAAAGTGGTATGCATAAAAACCTTTTACTACTAGTATTTACTTCAATTTTTACAAGTTGCTAAAGAGCAACTTGAACATTTGCTAGTAAATACTTTTGGGTGTTTGAAACGAACATTTTCATTTGCAAATCAACATTCAAGGCGATCGGTTCAATATTCTTGTCAAATGGCCGCGTTTTTGCACATTAATACTGAACAAGTTTACAAGGAACGAAGATCTCCAGCAACAAATAATTTCAAAATGCTTTACCGCTTTGAAAAAATAAATGTTGGTTGGCTTTCTAAAAACAGCTTTCCTTCTTGTATTGGAGCCTTGGATTGCACACATGTGGAGACACCTGTGATGTAAAAGAATGTTTTACAAGTGTTGTTTGTGAATGGTCAGGTTCAGTTCATGACTCCAGGAATTGGGAAAACAGTTTTCTTGAACCAATTTTAAGAAATTCAGTTAAAACAGTTCTTTGGGCAGATGAGGGATATGGAATCGCCACTTGGTTAATTACACCATTTATAGAAACCAATCACGAGCAAGGTGAAATCTTACAACAAATTACATAAAAAAGAGAGGGTCATCATAGAACGATGTTTTGGTCAGGTTAAAAGTCGATTCTCAATATCCCAATGTGACAAAACTGTATACGGGTGCAATTAAAAAACGTGGCAACTCTAATAATGGCATGTTTTGTTTTGCAGAATTTTGCAAAGTATTTAAATGAAACCCGATGACTTTGAAGAAGAGGACAGAGGAATTAAAAGCGAAACTACCAACGACCACGGACGCAGTTCTGGATTCTGGTGCACCTAAGATCAGGAGATTGGGGCAGCTGCGGAGAAATGAAATAGACTCAAGCATTTTGACAAAATCTAACGTACAATTATTTTCGTTTTTTGTCAAGGCTATGAAACAACCACGCGCCGTATGAAAATTTATAATTAAAAAATGTGCACGACTCGGTCATACGAACTTGCTCCTGTAGTCCAAATTATAACTCATAAAACAAAGATGAATTCGTAAATAAAAATTTAAATTGAAATACCTACCTAAAAAAAAGATTCAATCTGAAAAAAAATGATGTCACATGATTTCTTAAAAAAATATTGATTTTCAATTTTTTTTTGTTTAAATCGTCGCAGCGGTTTTTTTTTTTAAATTAATTTTTTGTATATAAAATTTTTCAAAAATGTCTTAAAATTAATTTGGGTATGCAGTATTCAAGAATGTGTAATTATACATTTTATAAGTGAATTTCAATTTTTAATATTGATCCGTTTTTGAGACACAGATTTTTAAAAAAAAAGTTTAAGAATATTTTTTAAAAATCCAAAAAAAATTTTGAATACAAAATATTATTTGAGCAATATAAACGTACTTTTGAAAAAAAATTACCCTGACCGGACTTTTATTTTTCGGGAAAATCTGATAACAAAAAAAACGGTTCTATGGGCGGTACTGTTTTGGAGCAATACACAAATATTTTTTTTACATAAAATACATCAGCGTTTTAAAAAAAAAATTGAGGAAGTTTAAAAAAAATCGTTGGAACAGTTTTTACGAAAATTGAAACTTTTGGTTTTTGGCCAAAAAAATCGTATGGTGGCTACCCTAAATTTTGATCTTAAAAAAAAAATCAAAAAAATCAACCACGCGAATTTGCTCAAACCTTTAATTTTCAAGTTTGAATTCAATCGGACCAGTGGTTAAGGCTGTAGGTGCGTTTACAGACAGACAGACATACAGACAGACAGACGGACGGAATCGCCGGACCCACTTTTTTCGACTTCTCTATCATCGTAATGTCATATCTCATCATTACCTCAAATATTTTTTTTTTACGAATTCAAAACTTGCCATATATTCTATATGTCGCAAGTAAAAATCAACAAAAAATAAGTACTTCAGCTCAAAGTGATGAAATCTAAATACCTAATTAAAGCAAAGTTAAGGTTTTTCTTGTTACTTTTTAAGTCTATAGTATTCCATTTTACTTTATTTTTCAATTGCTGTAAGTAAATGCCTGAGTCTTCCGATGAATATGTAATTTTTACTTGGATGAATCTAGTATTTACTACTAGTAAATGCTGGCTAGCATTTACTTTTTTTTATGCATACCAAATGAAGTAAATACTACGAATCTGAGCTTTTACTTGTTGATCTAGTATTTACTTCAAGTATTTACTACTAGTAATTACTTGATTTTTATGCATATGCCCCAATATCTTTTATATCAACAGTTAATTTGTGTTGAGCTTAAATTATTCCACCAAGACCTATTTCAGCAACTGCTAAGGATATCGGGGCATATGCATAAAAATCAAGTATTTACTAGTAGTAAATACTTCAAGTAAGTACTAGATCAACAAGTAAAAGGTCAGATTTGTAGTATTTACTTCATTTGGTATGCATAAAAAAAGTAAATGCTAGCAAGCTTTTACTAGTAGTAAATACTAGATTCATCCAAGTAAAAACTACATATTCATCGGAAAACTCAGGCATTTACTTACAGCAATTGAAAAATAAAGTCAAATGGAATAGTAGACTTAAAAAGTAACAAGAAAAACCTTAACTTTGCCTTAATTAGGTATTTAGATTTCATCACTTTGAGCTGAAGTATTTGTTGTTGATTTTTTAATTATTTATTAATTCTTTTGATCAAGTCTATTGCATTTCTCCGCAGCTGTCCCAATCTCCTGATTTCAGGTGCACCAGAACTGTATCCGTGGTCGTTGATAGTTTCGCTTTTAATTCCTCTGTCCTCTTCTTCAAAGTCGTCGGGTTTCATTTAAATACTTTGCAAAATTCTGCAAAACAAAACATGCCATTATTAGAGTTGCCACGTTTTTTAATTGCACCCGTATACAGTTTTGTCATATTGGGATATTGGGAATCGACTTTTAAGCTGACCAAAACATCGTTCTATGATGTGATGACCCTCTCTTTTGTATGTAATTTGTTGTAAGATTTCACCCTGCTCGTGATTGGGTTTCTATAAATGGTGTTATTAACCAAGTGGCGATTCCATATCCCTCATCTGCCAAAAGAACTGTTTTAACTGAATTTCTTAAAATTGTTTCAAGAAAACTGTTTTTCCAAATCCTGGAGTCAATGAACTGAACCTGGCCATTCACAAACAACACTTGTAAAACATTCTTTTACATCACAGGTGTCTCCACATGTGTGCAATCCAAGGCTCCAATACAAGAAGGAAAGCTGTATTTAGAAAGCCAACCAACATTTACTTTTTCAAAGCGGTAAAGCATTTTGAAATTATTTGTTGCTGGAGATCTTCGTTCCTTGTAAACTTGTTCAGTATTAATGTGCAAAAACGCGGCCATTTGACAAGAATATTGAACCGATCGCCTTGAATGTTGATTTGCAAATGAAAATGTTCGTTTCAAACACCCAAAAGTATTTACTAGCAAATGTTCAAGTTGCTCTTTAGCAACTTGTAAAAATTGAAGTAAATACTAGTAGTAAAAGGTTTTTATGCATACCACTTTAAGTATTTACTACCAAAATTCATCCATATCTAGTAAATACTTTTACTTCTAGTAAAAGCTTTTATTCAAGTATTTACTTGAAGTTTATGCATACGAAAAAAGTAAATACTATCAAAATTGACTAGTAAAAGCATTTACTACCGTTTATGCATATGGCTCATCATCTTTGATGTTTATTTGGATTTGATTAGATTTTGTTTGGTTAAGTGTAAGTATTTCAAAATTTTAGGTTTTCAGGTAATTTTATGGGTCCTTGGGGCAAGAATGAAAGTTCTTCATTATTCCTAAAGAAATAATTCTTATGCCAACAATTTACGTTTTTTAAATGTAGATATTAATAATGAACTCATTAATTTTTGGGGCAACAATGAGCCATATGCATAAACGGTAATAAATGCTTTTACTAGTCATTTTTGATAGTATTTACTTTTTTTTCGTATGCATAAACTTCAAGTAAATACTTGAATAAAAGCTTTTACTAGAAGTAAAAGTATTTACTAGATATGGATGAATTTTGGTAGTAAATACTTAAAGTGGTATGCATAAAAACCTTTTACTACTAGTATTTACTTCAATTTTTACAAGTTGCTAAAGAGCAACTTGAACATTTGCTAGTAAATACTTTTGGGTGTTTGAAACGAACGTTTTCATTTGCAAATCAACATACAAGGCGATCGGTTCAATATTGTTGTCAAATGGCCGCGTTTTTGCACATTAATACTGAACAAGTTAACAAGGAACGAAGATCTCCAGCGACAAATAATTTCAAAATGTTTTACCGCTCTGAAAAAGTAAATGTTGGTTGGTTTTCTAAATACAGCTTTGCTTCTTGTATTGGAGCCTTGGAATGCACGCATGTGGAGATTTAAAACCCTCATTTGCATTCTGAGAATATATAAAAGGATATGCATCCATCAACATTATAGCTACCTGTGATGCAAAAGAATGTTTTACAAGTGTTGTTTGTGAATGGGCCAGGTTCAGTTAATGAGTTCAGGTTTTGGAAAAGCAGTTTTCTTGAACCAATTTTAAGAAATTCAGTTGACATAGTTCTTTTGGCAGATGACGGATATGGGGAATCACGAGCAAGGAGAAATCTTACAACAAATTACATACAAAAGAGAGGGTCGTCATAGAACGATGTTTTGATCAGCTTAAAAGTCGATTCCAAATATTACAAAACTGTATACGGGTGCAATTAAAAAACGTGGCAACTCTAATAATGGCATGTTTTGTATTGCATAATGTTGCAAAGTATTAAAATGAAATGACAAAATCTAACGTACAATGATTTTCGTTTTTTGTCAAGATTATGAAACTACCACGGGCCGTACGAAAATTTATAATTAAAAAATCAATAACAAATACTTCAGCTCAAAATGATGAAATCTAAATACCTAATTAAAGCAAAGTTAAGGTTTTTCCTGTTACTTTTTTAGTCTAGTTTTCCATTTTACTTTATTTTTCAATTGCTGTAAGTAAATGCCTGAGTCTTCCGATGAATATGTAGTTTTTACTTGGATGAATCTAGTATTTACTACTAGTAAATGCTGGCTAGCATTTACTTTTTTTTATGCATACCAAATGAAGTAAATACTACGAATCTGAGCTTTTACTTGTTGATCTAGTATTTACTTGAAGTATTTACTACTAGTAAAAACTAGATTTTTATGCATATGCCCCAATGTTTATTCTTAGTGTATTGAAAATAATATTCTTGTTTGAAATATAAAAGTTGTTGCATTTTGAGAACTTTATTGTTGGTTTTAAAATAAAAGTTTTCAACACTTAAATAACAATTTGCTCTCTTAAGTTAAAATAAAAAGTTGTTGGGCAGATTTTAACCTACATATTTTCTTGAGACAAAGTATAAAATTGTTGGCATTACTGTTTTTTTCTCTGAGTGTACTTTTGAATCCAAACTGTTTTTCTTTTTGTTACGATTCTTGAATCGTAAATTACGACAATATTTCCTGAAAAAGTAAAACGTTTTGTGTTGTTTATTTACTCCCTAGTTTTCATGCGGTCGAAAATCAATTCCAATTTTTTAAAGCGTCAAGTAGCTCAGTGGGTAGAGGTGCCGATCAAGACACCGTCGTGCATTCTCATGCCTGGGTTCGAATCCCAGCAGTGCGGAGTGACGGATTTGTAAAAAAAAAATAGTCGCCACTAAGCAGTGCAAAATGAAAAGTAAGTACGGAGATTGATCGGTGAGATGAGAGTGAGGAAGGGAGAATATAGTACCGGGGGAAGGGAGAGTGAAACGGGGATGGTGGGGGGGGGGACAAAACGGATAATTTACGTAATTGAAAACCGGCTGATCGTAAATTACGCTCCTGAATCGTAAATGCTTTTTTTGGTTATGATTCAAAAGTGTAGAATTACAACTTTTGAGTCATAATTCTTGACAAGCCAAATGTAAATTTACAACTGGCTGATCGTAAATCACGCTTCTGAATCATAAATGCTTTTTTTTTGTTGCGATTCAAAAGTGTAGAATTACAACTACTGAGTCGTAATGTCTTCATTTTCCTCTTTTTCGTAAATTACAAACACGAATTCGTAATATTTGATTCCCAATCCAAGGTCCATAACTAGATTCATTTTTCGTGATTTACCGCTTGTTTTTCTTGATTTGATCTTCGATTTCTTTCTGTGAAGCCTCGGATACGAACGGAATTGATGATGACGACCCACGCAAACGATAAAAAGACAACGAATTTCGGTTCTGCACTTGGAACGCTATAGGTCTTGTAACAGACCACGTACATCTGAACAATTAGCGGAAGCCTTTGACTGCTATAAAGCAGATATAACCGCCATCTAAGAAATGCGATGGGATGGTCCTGGCCTACGAACATAGCTGGGCACCGTTAATGAAAAAGTTAACTTCGTTAATCGCTAATCCGTTAATTAAAAATTTAACTTCGTTAACAGTTAAAACGTTAAATATTAGAAAAATTAACGCAAGTTAACGTTAATCGTTAATCCGTTAACACGCCATACAAATTTTATTTTCTAATAAAAATTGGAATCGGAATAATAGTTGCATTTCAAATTTTACAAGCGACCGAACCTTTCCGGCACGGTGGGCGCAGCACCTTTCGACTAGCTCATGATTCGTATAAGAATTGTTGTTTTTTCGCGAAGCAGCCGCGGCGGTGGCGCTGCGCACGGTGAACCTTTCACCAACAACCCAAAAAAAAAAAAAATCTCACCCTGCATAGCTTAGGTAGCGCAAAAAAAAAATTTCCATTGGCAACCAACAACAGTTTTTTTTTGCTGGCAATAAAGAAGTCAGTAAAAAACGCTCGGCAATGAATTGTATTTGCGATATTATATTCTGTATAACTATAGCACAAGAAAAAAACACAGACAGGCAGCGAAATAGAAAATATGAGTGCGACCCATCGAGTCCACACGACTAACTTCCCAGAGTAGAAAAATACGTAAGAACATTAGTTGTTTTGCAAAATACTCAGCCGATTTATCCCGTTGCACTATGTCGCAAATTCCCGATTTCGTGCGATTAATTAACAACGGTTATTAGTCATTGATTTTTTTCAAAATAAAAGTAAACTGATGTTAGAAATAGATAAATTTTGTGTTTATTATAATTAATAGAAAGTATAAACTTATAAAAATCAATTTTTTTTTTAATAAAAACCAAATATTTTGGTGTTATCAATCACCGAGGCTGGTATCTAAAAATTCTTCAAGTTCAAACATTTGAATTACGTCAGGATAATATTGTTTTCTGTTGGAACTTGTGAGTTTACGATTAAGAAAAACTATTTGGGTCGGAAAGTAAAAGCATTCTTTGAAATATTTATATATTTAATAATTTATATATTATATTATAAACTATATTATATATTATTATTCATACATAAATGTTTATTTTTTTACTTCACTTGACAGTAAAAAATTCTTTCGCTCTTGCTTACAAATGCAATTGCTAGTAAGTATACAAGAAATAATGCTCTTTACTCTATCTGTATAAGAACTACAGTCACTCAAAGATGTTTTTGTACGAATTTTCGAAAGATTAAAAAAGTAAATTCAATTTTCTCGAAAAGTAAGCTACTGATTTGCATAATTTTTTTTCTGGAATATCTTTGATAACATGCTAGTAATATTTTGTAGTCCTTTTTATTTTATGCTTAAGGAACAAAAATAGAAAAAAAAATGAAATAATATCATACATTTTTTTTTGTAATTCAATTTTCTCGAAAAATAATAGATCAATTTGAATAATTGTTTTTTCCAAAAAATCTTTAATAACACGATAATAACATTTTGTATTTGATTCTTTTATTTAAATCTTAGAAAAAAAGAAATTAAAAAAAAAATGATTTTTTTAAATTTTTCGATTGGTCGATTTTCATAGTTTTTTTTAAATTTTAGTACCTTCGGGGCAGAATGATTCAACAAAACCTTTTGGTTTCTGCTTGAGAAATATTTCATTAATATGTATGCAAAAGATCAATTTGATCATTCTGTCCCTGATATGATTCCCAGCCACTTGAACATATTCATAAACAAATTTTGACCTTAAATCGAAAATTACCCCTAATATAAAACTGGTAACTTTTTTAAGTCTTTAAAAAAGTGCCACAGCTTTAAGAATACATAGGAAAAATAGAAAAAAAAATAATAAGAATTATCATTACAATATAACAAAAAAAATTCAAACCAAAGTCAATTTTTGTTTCTTGAGGAAAAAATTAATATCAGTTTTTACACAAATTACCAATCTTTGACGCCTTCTATCTTCGTAAGGGAGCAACATAATCTTATGAAATTTTAAAGCTAGGTTGGAAATAATGTCTAATTTAAAACTGCATACAAATTTTTATGAAAATCTAAAATTTTCAAAATTGACTTAATCGCACAAAATCGGGAATTTGCGACATAGTGCGTTGTAGTTGTACACGCACGTTGTTTCAAAGTCAAATTCCATAAAGCTGATGATTTTATGAAAAACATTAAGTTTATTGAATAACAGTGGCGAAATCTGTCACAAATTGATCGTACCAACTCGTGGACTCATTTACAACTACTTTTTACAGTAAAATACAGCCTATATCGCTCCTGAATATTGTAGTTTTCTATTATTGAAGCAATTTTTCTAATCGGATAAGTATTTCCGAAAATTAATATTTAGGTATACGGCAAAGCAGCGTTTGGTGGGTCAGCTAGTAATCAAATATAGTCTATGATACTCCTGAATATTGTTTTTTCACACTAACTTTAAGATTCTTTGCACTATTGTTGAAATTATTGCAGAAATTATCATAATTTTCATTATATTAGGGTTGTCTTAGTTTTTTGATTGCCATTAAAAAACCGCTAAGCGGATTTTGCTCAAAACCTTATCAGCTCTTAACAACACAATAAAGCCGAAAGAACGTAACGCACATACGCACATACGATCATACGAACATACATACACACACACAGACATCATCGTAAAAACGCTTGATTCGGATTCTAGTGACCTCGAAACATGGAGATATGCAAAAATTGGAGATTCACAAAATCGGCCCCATTACAATAACTTCCTCTGGGCAGTTAACAAGTCGCGTGCCGTTCTGTTTCCTGAAGGGTGTTGACTAATTTTTTATAAGTTATTAAAATAATTACCAATTATCTAATTTTAATGTGTATCTGTATGGTATTTGTGTTCGATTAACGATTAACGGACTTTGGAAAATTTAACGATCGTTAACATTTTTTTGAAGTTAACTGAAAAGTTAATCCGTTAATGGGAATGTTAACTTCGTTAATTAACGATTAACGGATTAACGAAAAAATGCCCGTTAATGCCCAGCTATGCCTACGAAGAATGAAGAACTGTGACATCTACTACGGTGACTACTACCAAGAACAAAATCAGCGTCTATTTGGATGTTGATTTGTACTTGGGACTCCACTCAGGAGAAAGGTCTTGAGTTTCAACTGAGTGAATGAGCGCATCACGACAATCCGCATCAAGGCTAAACTCACCACTGTATGCCTTATCTGTGTTACACCCACACTGAGGAAAAGGATGAACACACCAAGGACAGTTTCTAGGAGCTCCTCGACAAGACCTATGAGCAATGCCCTAGCTATGACATTAAAACTGTCGGTGGCAGAGAAAAATCTTTGGTCTAATAATCGGACGACATAGCCTACACGACACCATCTCCGATAACGCATTTAGGCTAATCGACTTCGCTGTGGGGCGAGACATAATGGTAGCAAGTACGTATGATTCCCACATCTCGATATCCGCAAAGGGACACGGAAATCTCCTGATCAATCAACCTTCAACCAGATTGATCACTTCGTGATCCAAGTACTACACTTCTCTAACATGCAAGATGTCCGCACATTCCGAGGTGCCAACATCGACTCGAACCACACCTTGTTGTAGCCAAGGTTAGAATGCGGATATCCCGATCAAGGCAAAATCTTCAAACGGCTACACTCACAAGAGATTGCGATCGTGTCTCCGATAACCTCCTCAGAAGTCGTTTGCAGCCAGTGCAAAATGTAGAGGACCAGTGGCAACACTGCCAAGCAGCCATTAGAGACGCCACCTCTGATCTGCTAGGACTTACACGTCCACGGTCCACCACAACGAAATCCCTTGTTTGACAATGCCGAAGAGCGCATGCAGCTAAACAAGAGGCATACAAAGTAGCGCTTCAAAGAAGGGCTGGAGCCGCTCGCAAGCTCTACGAGCAAGAAAGGAAAAAGAAGCACAATATTAGCAGAAAGAAAAATCAGGGAGCATAAGAAGCGCGCAATCGAGGAAATAGAGGGATGTCACAACAGGAACGAGGTTCGAAAGTCTTACAAATAGGTAAAACAAACCACCAGCGATCTAACACCCCGAAAAGAAGGCTGTAGAGACTGTGATGTGTTTTTTTGTTTCCCAGTCGAGGTCACGCTCGTCGGTCTAGCCAAGGTCTATTGAAGAAAACACGAAACTTCAATGGTAAGTCTTTCTGAACCTAATAACAAATTCTTTTATTGCAAACAATTAATAACTAAAATTATGATAAAGAAAATAATTCGGTTTTTGCTTTATTTTTCTTAAATTTGGTAAAACGGATATCCGCTGGTGTCACTTCCGGTGGGTGTTTGGACCTAGTTCTAGTTTCCGCTTGACTAATGTCCGGTTACTTGCTGCGCTACTGGGCTTCAGTTCCTGTTTCCGTTTGTCTGAGTGTTTGGTAATTCTTTACTCTACCGGTTTATTTACAGGGGATCAGCAGGTACGTTTTAGGCCCCTGGTCGCACTCAGCACGGCAGGCAATAGCTCCGGTCGATCAGCAGATTTATTTACGGCCCCTGGTGGCACGCAGAACGGCAGGCAATAGCTCTGGTGGATCAGCAGGTTTATTTAAGGCTCCTGGTGGCACTACACGGCAGGCAATAGCTCTGGTGGATTGGCAGGTTTATTTAAGGCCTCTGATGGCACTATACGACAGACAATAGCTCTGGTGGATCAGCAGGTTTATTTACGACCCCTGGTGGCCCGCAGCATGGCAGGCAATAGCTCTGGTCGATCAGCAGGTTTATTCAAGGCCCTTGGTGGCACTTCACGGCAGACAATAGCTCTGGTGGATCGGCAGGTTTATTTACGGCACCTGGTGGCACGCAGCACGGCAGGCAATAGCTCTGGTCGATCAGAAGGTTTATTTAAGGCCCCTACACTGAAAAAAAAGCCGTCATCATATTGATGAATGGCGTTCATCAACTGTAATTCATCTATAAGATGTACTTTTCTTGCATATTATGTATAAATTCATGAAAATTTTTTGATGACGGATGAACCAATCATCAATAAGATGAAAGTGCATTCATCAACTTTTTTTGGGAGAATTTCGGCAGAATTTGATAAAAATTTAGTTCATCAGTTCATCAAAAGTTTTCGTCAATAGGATGAAAGCATCTATTTGACGAAAAAAAATGTTTTTACATCCCATTGATGATTTCTTCTTCAATATGATGAATTGATTCATCATATTTAAATGACAATTTTATTTCATCATATTGATGAAGACTATCATCAAAAAATCGACTTCAATTTGAATTTGGAAGAAAATTAGGTGATGTAAATGATTATCATATTGATGAACAAAACAGACTTGTGTTTTCATCATGTCCATTATATACCTCAATATTGATGAAGTCGATCATCAGTACGAAGAAGAATATAAACGCTTTTTATTTATGAATAGTATCATTGCATGAATGAATCCTATTATTCATATTGATGAAAATATTCACTGAATTGATGAAAAATGTTCATCATATTGATGTATACGATCTGCAATATGATGAAAATGTGAATCTTATTGATGAAAATATTCACTGAATTGATGAAAAATGTTCATCATATTCACGGAAAGAAATGAAAAATCAGTAATCACGAATTTCTATGTCGTAAATTATGGAAAATTTTATTTTTGTAAATCATCCCCCTTTTTCGTAAAATGAGAGTCAATATTGTAAATCAATCTTTATTCCGTCTAAATTTACAAAAGTGTATAATTTGAGAATTACGAAAAAATGTCATGATTTTAGATTTCCATTGTAAGAGCAATTTACAAATTTTATATTCGTAATTTTAAACATTTGGAGCATGATATAAATTGTACGACTAAATAATTCTGATTTACAAAATCAAAGATCGAGATTTATGATCTCAATATTCTAAAAACAAAGCTCTTGAAGCTAAATGAACGAATCGATCTTAGACAATCGTAGTTTACAAAAATATTTCCTGAATTAAAAAATAGGTGTTTATTAAAACATGAATTCTTATCGCATTTTACTACTTTTGAATCCAAACTGTTTTTTTTTTTTTGTAACGATTCTTGAATCGTTAATTACGACAATATTTCCTGAAAAAGAAAAACGTTTTGTGTTGTTTATTTATTCCCTAGTTTTCATGCGGTCGAAAATCAATTCCAATTTTATAAAGCGTCAAGTAGCTCAGTGGGTAGAGGTGCCGATCAAGAGACCGTCGTGCATTCTCATGCCTGGGTTCGAATCCCAGCAGTGCGGAGTGACGAATTTGTAAGAAAAAAAATAGTCGCCACTAAGCAGTGCAGAATGAGAAGGAAGTACGGAGATTGATCGGTGAGGTGAGAGAGAGGAAGGGAGAATATAGTACCGGGGGAAGGGCGAGGAAGGGAGAGAGAAAAAGAGGCAAAATCCCCCCAAAACGGGGATGGTGTGGGGGGGGAGGGAAACAAAAAGGATAATTTACGTAGTTGATAACTGGCTGATCGTAAATTACGCTCCTGAATCGTAAATGCTTTTTTTGGTTATGATACGATGATACGATCGGTGCGGGGAAATAACTCCACGGGAACTAACTCCACTGAGGGATTTAATTCCCACTAAGTGAGAACTTACTCCACTTTTGTAAAGTGTAGTTAGTTCCCATGTACAGTGGGAATTAAATTCCTCAAATAATTAGTGGATCTAGTTCCCTTCGAATTTGAAATAATTTGCCACTTTAATTGAGAAAAAATTAAAATAAGAATTCAAGTATACTGAGCAATTTTGTTTGTGAAATTAAAATAAATGTCTTTTAGAAACGAAGTCATTCCTAAATTCAGTTTTTAAGACTGAAAATAATTGTAAAAATCGCATGTACAAAAATATTGAGAAACTTAGAGGAAACCCATTTTTAAGAATCTGACCCCCTATATGGTAGTTTATTAGTCCAGAAATCAAATTCGGGGTTTCTGACCTTTGCTATAAATTTTAAACATTTTCTAAAACGGTATATAACAATTGAAATATACCGCATGCTGTAAGTTTATGTGACATAAAGAAAACTTTTTCATATGCAAACGTTCTTCTGAAGTTTGGTGTTCGGTGAGAGTAGGGCATTCTACAAGCACACTGTACTTGAACCCAGTTTTATCTTGTTGCATCTTTTTGTCCCTTTAAATAACTGAGCTATTTAAATAACATTAAAAGTTCCATCAGAAAGACATTTTTTTATTGACTGTATTAACTCTACAATCCCTCTCAAATGATGAAAAGAATTATATTATTAAGGATTTGGAGCTTGAACTAAAAATTGCAAGCGAGCGAAGCGAGCGGAAAAAATTTTGCCCAAAAGAGAATCAATTTGGGGTGTGAAAATAAAAAAATTCGCGCGAATTTTTTTATTTTCACACCCCAAATTGATTCTCTTTTGGGCAAAATTTTTTCCGCTCGCTTCACTCCCAATCAAACCAAATTGATTTTGAGTGTTACAGATAGGCATCATCCACCAAGGTGAAAAAAGATGCTCAAAATGAATCATTGCAGTGCAGCACCTGCTATCCAGACACTAGCATGCTTTTCCAAATTAAAGGAAACAGCAACAGCTTTGAAAATGAATTGCTCTATCCATTTTGTCGACAAATAGGTAGTTAATAAAATGATCTTATTTAATTATAGGATATTTTGGGGTTGTTGTTATGACCCACCATAGTGAGTCATTATTAGCCCCGAAACCCATTTTCGGGACTTCTGACTTCCGGACCAGTTTCCCTGCGCCATGTATAAATGTGTGAACTTAGTTCCCATTAGAAAGTTAACTAAGTTCTCACCGTACATGGGAACTAACTACACTTTACAAAAGTGGAGTAAGTTCTCACTTGGTGGGAAGTAAATCCCTCAGTGGAGTTAGTTCCCGTGGAGTTATTTCCCCGCACCGATACGATCATCAATCTGAAAAAAAAAAACATCAATATGATGAATGCATTCATCACGTTGATGATTTACTTGCTTAAATTTTCATCATTTTCATGAATACGATAATCAGATCGATGAAATAATTCATCATTTTGATGTACAAATAAATCAAAATTTGGTTCATCATTTTTCATAATATTGATGAACAAAGTTGATGAATGATGATCGAAATTTGTCGCTGAAAATTTTCATCATATTAATGAACAATGCTTCATCATATGGATGAAAAGGTTCACTGGACTAAAATTGATGAATTCTACATCATAAAGATGACCTTTTTTATCAATATGGTGTACCTTTTTGGTTCAGTGTAGTGGCACTCAGGACAAATGTCCTTCAATATTAAAAACTTTACCACTGGTGGGGGGAAGCTTTAATAAAGAAATGGCGGTCGGTGGCGGAAATGACCAAAAGCAATCAATTCGAAAACCAAAGTTGAAATGAAAGTGACGAAAGTTTGGCTAAACATCGATAGTCCATCGATAGTATAGGGTACATCGATAGTTTTGAAAAACCATTGACTCGACTATCGATATAGTTTTAAACTGTTTGAAAACTGCTCATATAATTCGTTTTTTACTGGCGTTTCCGGTTGACAACTCAAAATTCGCCTCTCTGTTTTATTTTCTTTCCTTATAAAAATGACCCGAAGTGAAAACGTCATATCAGTCCTTTGTATATGGAGTATGGAACGACTAGTATAATCAAACTAAGTTTGTAAAAAAACTGCTTCTGTGAAAGGTCTTTAGATGTCACCACGACGCCGACGCGACGCCACCATCGTTTGCCATCTCGCAGGTATTATCAAGAAGTGTCGCCATCTAGTTAGAAGCATGTTTTCCATGTTTCTCAATATCAACTTATGTGAAAAAATGGTTTTCTCTGCTTCTAACTGTTTGGCGACACTTCTTGGTAATAGCTATCAGATATATGTATATAGTATATACAAAGAATCTTTGTACATAAATTTCACAGTTATATCTAGACTAAATGGCATTTGTGACTGACGCCATCTAGTAACAAGTCAAATAAATATACACACATCCGTGATCTGATCTAATTTGCTCAGAGGTAAAAAAGAAAAACGCCAAATGACCCGAAATGCAAAACCTGAAAACCTCATATCAATCTCTTTGTCCTCGTTGCTGTTATATTTCAATTTTTTGCTAGGTTGCATAATGCTTTTGATTTTGATTTTTTGCAATCATTTTCGAATTTCAATTAATTAAACTGATTTCGATTCGCTTCCGTTGTTGTGTTGGTGTTTTTGTTGGAAACTAATAATAAAATATAATAGTTTTACTCTGGTAAGTACCTTAGTTGTAATTTGTAGCTAATCGCCTGGTTACTTTATATGCAATGTGGTTTTTCTTTTTTAGAATTGGAAACTGCTAGGAGCTAGGGGGCATACTGTTCAAATTGCTTTTTATTTGCTGTTGATTATTGATTTGTTGTTATACTTTTCCTTTGGTAAGTACCTACATTGTAGAAAATCTAATCGCTTAGTTTCATTATTTGCAATGTGGTTTTTCTTTTTAGAATTGGATACCTACTGCTATCAGCATGTCAGGACAAAAAAAAATCCTCGGTTTGGCGTTTTTAAGCCTGTTGGTGGTGGTGTTGAGGGTGCCGGTGCCGGTGCCGGGTCAGCAAAATGTTTAAAGTGTTTACTGTGCGTGAAGGAATACAAACATTCTGGAAATACAACAAATCTTAACTGCCATTTAAAAGGAAACACCCAGGTGAATCTCCCCGAAATTGTATATAATTTCATTATTTATATTTTGGTATATTTCTTTTAAAAGGACAATATGTTGGCAGCATCTTCATCAACCACCACAAGCACAGGTCAAGAAACTGCACCAGGGCCGAGCCCGAGTGGGGACTGCAACAGGAACGGTTACGATATCCAGGCAAACCGGATTGCTGAAGTCATACTTTGATAGCAGCTAATTGTATGACAAACTTCGAAAGAAAAAATAGACCTCGACAAACTTTTTGCAGAAATGATTGTAAGGGATTTAATGCCTTTTCGTACCTCGGATCACGAAGGGTTTCGAAACTTTGTATCTGCTCTGAAAAAGAGGTACGAGCTTCCAGAAAGAAAATTCCTGAACGTGCAGTACCTACAGGGAAATGGAACATGGAAGTAAAATTGAGGGAAATCCTTGAGCAAGTAAAATACTGTGCTATTACTACAGATATGTGGACCAGTTCCATTCCTCTCAGTCACTTGCCACTTTGTGCGTAAAGGAAAGCTGCTGTCACCATTGCTCAAGGTTTTGAAAATCGACGGCCGACACACATCAGAGGCAATGGCAAAGGTAACTTCAATATAAAATTATTTTATTTCATTATATGTTGGTCGAAACAAAGCAAAAGCTACATATTTCGTTTTGAAAAAAGGGTGCTTTCATAAATGCATGGTTGCTTTGCTTACATGCGATCATTTGCAATCATATTAACGTCAGACAAAAATACTTGCGCATGTGTTTTACACTGCATTTATGATACTATATACCTGTCTCTTTTATTCAGAAAGAAATTCAGTGTGCATGTGATTTTTTGTAGTTGCACATTTGCGCTGCAAATATTTGCGTTTTGCTTTTATGAACATCTGACTTTTATCATTTGCATTTATGAACAACATGCATGCGTCAGACTTTCGCAACCATGCATTTATGAAAGCACCCAAAATATTCAAGGTGATTTACGAGTAGTGTGTCAAAAAGCAAGAGCGTATAGGTTAAGGTTGGGTTAAGACATGAAAAACAATCATACCTATTGCAAAACTTTTCCTTCCGCAAAAAGAAATAGTTTTTTGCGCGATTAAGCACTATTTTTGGAAATTTTTGCAAAATTATTATTTCGTCCAAAATTGTTATTTTTTTTTCTTCATTTTAGGTTGAGGTTTATAATTTATTTTTTACATTTGTTTATGTTTTGAGGAAATTTTTTTGAAAAAAAACAACATTTTTTTCGAATTTTTGAAAAATCGAAAAAGGTACTAGATTTCGATCTCCTTAATTCTGACAACTTTGAGTGAGGAAAAGGAATAGATTCTCATGAAAAAAGGTAGGATTTTTTGCGGCCACCTTTTTGCCATTCCACAAACTTGTTCTTTCATTTTATTTATAAAACAAACTATTTTAAGGAATTAATTTTCAAACTTAAAGTTTGAAAAACAAGTTTCGAATTATATTTTTTTTTATTCTATGTAGTTGAGTACCTGCTAATTTTGTTTTAAAAATTCAATGTTGAACTCAATGATAAGTCGCAAGTAAGATCTATGATTTAAAAAATAAAATAGTTTACAGATATTGATATTTTATGTTTGTCGCTGCTACTTTTGTTTTGGCTAATCCTGTACGTACCTACATATTTAGCATGTGTTTTTATCTGAAATTTTATTTTAACAAGGCGATAAATGAAATCCTGCTTGATTTTAACATTCGGCAAAAAATGGTTGCAATGGTGACGGACAATGCACAAAGCATGATTAAAACTGCAAAAATTTAACGAATCCGTCATATACCCTGTTTTGCACATACGCTTAAGTTGGTAGTTCAGGACAGCTTTAAAATAACATAATTTTCCGAAATGCTGTCGAAAGCTAAGGCAATTGTGACTTTTTTTCGGTCAAGTATCGTGGCCAGTGACAATTTGAAAAGAATTCAAATACAAAATAATAAAAGCGAGTTGAAGCTCTTGCAAGAAGTAGAAACACGATGGAATAGTTCCTTCTACATGATCAAACGCTTATATGATGTGCGAAGTGAGCTGGCCTTAGCAATAAGCCAAAGTCCAAAAGAAAGCTCCTGCAGCATTAACAGCCGAAAAGTTCGAAGTAATAAGAGAATTTATACATCTCTTAGATTGTTTTGAAACGGCAACGACCACAATATCTGGGGAGAAATTTGTAACCAGCTCACTACTTATACCTCTCGTACGAGGAATTAATGCAAAAATGTTTGATCTCGAAACCAAGGTTCAAACAGATAAAGCAAAAGAATTGCTGAAGACATTAACAGAGTCAGTAAGCAAAAGGTTGAAACCTTATAATTCATGGACATCCTTAATCATTGCAACCATTTTGGACCCAAGGTTTAAAAAAAATGGGTTTCGTACAAACACAGATGCCGAAAACGATGCACATACTCTCCAAAAAGAATATGCGTTATATATTGCATATATATCAAAAAGACAAACTAAAAATTTGAAAACCATCGTTATAGACGATGTAGAAATAACAGCACCACACCAATCAACATCCAAAAATTCCAAAATTGCCGAACTCTTGTTTTTGCCAAATGATTCGCCACCACAACGCCAATTAGCAACACCAAACAGCGATGCCAACAAGTACCTCGGGATTCCAGCGACAAGTGTTCCGAGTAAACGCATTTTTCCAAAGCTGGCCAGGTAATGACCACCAAAAGGAACAAATTCAAATCTAAAAATCTAAACGAAATTTTATTTCTTAACCATAGTTATGGAATGTTTAAATGACAACTTGTTTGTGATATTTAATTTTAAATTTAAAAAAAACTTTAAAAAAAAGTGCAAACAAACTCAGTATATTTTTGAATTATATTATAAAGATTTGTTTCTTCTTATCAGTATTATTTATCTTATTTAATAAATAACATGATATGAAACATAATTTTTTAATTTTAGTACCTACAAATACAAAGAATGTGATTTTCATGTATGTATTTCTTAAAATGTTTGGTAACGATAGTTTCCAATTTCGATAGTATCGATAGTTTTCGGAAAAGACTATCGATACTATCGGAATTGGAAACTATCGACGTTTAGCCTACACTGGACGAAAGGTAGTGGAAGTGGTGATTTTACAACGAAAATACTGATCCTCATATAAATTTAACTACTAAAACCGAGTGTGAATTATATGAATTAAACAATTATGTTTATACTATTTTAAAAAATATTGTATCTTATTGTATAAATCTACACAAATAAATATATGAATATGAATATGAAAAACACGTGCGATGTCAGTGAAGTGTTCGTGATCCTTGCCAGGAAAATGGGTCTAGTGGTTAACGAAGGCAAGAAAACAATTTAATGCTGTCAACAAGAAATGACATCCAACATCGACGTCTTGGAGCAAACGTCAGCATAGACGGATTTAACTTCGAGGCAGTGGACTTCATCTACCTATAAGGTCCGCTATAAACTCAGACAACAACACGAGCGCACTGCTTCTTTGGACTTAGAAGGTAATTGAGAAGGAAAGTCCTCTCTCGAGCAACTAAATTGTTACCGTACAGAACCTTTATCATCTCGGTCCTTGTGTATGGTGCAGAGACATGGACCTTGACAATATCGGATGAAAATGCTTCGGGCTTCCTCAAGAGAAAAATTCTTCGAGTAATATGTTCCATTCTGCATAAATGGAGAATGGAGACAAAGATTCAATCAAGAACTGTACGAGATGTTCAATGACACTGACATATAGCAAGAAAAGTTAAGGTCCAACGACTTAGATGGCTGGGTCACGTAGAGCGAATGGAAAACAATGCTCCGGCCCATAGAGTCTCCGAATCCAACCCGGAAGGACATCGCAGATGAGGAAGACCGCCACTCAGGTCGAGCACACAGGTGGTAGACGATCTGAACCAACTTTGGTTGCGAAATTGGAGACAGCTAACTAGAGACCGAGGTGGTTGGAGAGTTTTGTTGGATGAAGCCCTGGTCCAACCTGGACCGTAGCGCCACCATAAGTAAGTACCTATATAGGCGTCTATTTAATTGATACCAATTGGGCTGAGGTTTTAGTTTTGTTGTTGCTGTGGATGTTGTGGTCTATTAATAAGGATTTGTGTTACCAATAAAACTTAAATCGGAACAACTTCTTTCCAAAGCGGCCTATAAGTTCGGTTTGGACTTTGGAGACATTCCAACAACTTACACGTCGTTTAGGTTAGTTGCTTTCAACATCGTAGGTACTAGTTAACTTTTTTGTGGTACCAAGGAATTTGATAACATATTCCCCGCCAGTTTCAGCTATTGTTCTCACAATGCAAATCCCTCCACCCCGACGTCAAAAGCATACTAATTATTTTAACTAAGCAAAAACAAAAAAACAAACTTCCTTAAGCTGTTCCAAAAGAAACAGACAAAAAAAAAATCAAAAAACAAATAATGCTGATAAAATATCCAAACATCCCGTACACATTTCAAATGCCTCTACAGTAAATGTTAACTTCAAAAAAAAGAAAAAAGAAAAAAAAGCATGTAAGCCGGAACTAAAATCAACGAAGCCGTCTCCCACTCCCACACACACAGCACCGCCAACACTTTACCCAAGAATATTCCTCTTATCGAAATTCAAAAATTTAAATATTCAAGTAGAATTCGCCCTTTTCGACATTGCCGAATTTAGATCGAAATTTTGTGATTTCATTTTTGTTGGATATGCGTAGTGCATCCGCTATTGCCCGAGGCCTGATTCTTGAGGATTTGTGTGAATAAGAATTTCGATAGCTCCGCTATACGGTAGATAGAGGTAAAGGCAAAATATACACACGAATAACATCAACAACGACCTCATCCTTTTAAATCGATTGGCCTGAAAATTCAAAAATTTCACAGTCCTCCGCAGTTCCACCCCAACCTGTGCCATCATCAGTAGAATTTTTATATATTTTTCGTAGGAGGTTTGAAGAGGCTCAAATGGGGAGGGCAATTCCATGCTATATGCATAGTGAGAGCGAGAATGTTAAATCAGTAATTGGAAACCAGGAGTTTGCAATAAAAGTTGAAATACTGTATAAGTAAACAACGAGAACAAGTGTCTGCAACACCAGCTCTCAAAGCTCTCTTTAGTCCCCCCCCCCCTTCCACACGTGTGTTTCTAATAAACTCGAAGAAATTCTTGATTTACGTTTCCCAATGGCAAATAGATGCCAAGGCACGCACCGAGAATATCTGAAATCGACAGGCGAGGCCCTACAATCGATGTTGATGGTGCTCCTCTAGCTCTACCAAGGCAAGTAGGTTGCCAAAAAAAGAATACGAATACGAGGTTCGGGTTGAGGGTCTGAGTATCGAAAACCTTTCTTTATGTGTGTAAAAGTTTATGCCATCAACACACAAATGCAAATGCAGCCAAGCCATACAAAAATCTCGGTACCCTCAGGCCCTACCTACCCCAAATGCTCATAGTCATAGACTTTCTGTTTCCATCTTCCGATACCGATTGCGATTGGGAATCCGATTCCCATGTTCCAGACCAATTCCACTACCGATTAAATATCGGTCGGGTTAAGTGCTCACGTCGAAAGTGTCTATTCCTTGAAGCACGTGCACTGTGTGCGGAGGAGTCCCTGCGATGGAGCAGGAACAATTTTCTTCTTTTTTTTATTATTCGGGTGCTAGTCTATTTTATGTTATAGGAGGTACATAGCTGGTATTTCAGTTGAGAGTTTAAGCCATCGTCGTCGTATTTTCTGAAAACCGAAACCAAACCGAAACCCCAACCCAAACCCAAACCAATATCAAGTCCCATTCCCATCAAGGTTTAGACACAAGAGCCTCTCGCAAATGTAGTGTCGTGTCGGTTGCATGCATTTTGTGGTGTACTACTCCAAAATAGTCAAATAACAAAAAAATTAGGAGCCCTCTTTGACCCAATTGTGGAGCCTCTATCAGGTGCGTACCCGTAGGGATCTCATCATCCCCCACCCACTAATGCTGCACAGCTCCTCACCTGTTTAAGTTATTGAAGTTTTCCAAGAGGTTGAATTTTTTTTTATTAGTTTCAGGGGCTTTGAACAGTGGATAAGACATAGCATTCGCCTTCTATTTGAATCGTTTTTCCTTCGCATCACACTTCAAGAGCAAGGTGTTCAATTGGAAAATCCTTTTTGCATACCGTTCTCTCTATCAATGGTGTGAATCACTTCCATTGATGGCATTTTCAAAAGGAATGTTTGCAAGTCGAATATAATTCTTTTTTTTTACAGTTTCATATTTTGTATAGAAATGTAATTTTGTATGGAAAGTTCGTGATGCAAGTATTAAAACAAAATAGTGCCATGTCGGAAGAACAGTCAGGGAGATTGAAAAGTCACAGTTTCCACGATTGAAAAGTCACAGTCCCACGAGCCCGTTTTGCTATAGGGAAAATATGTGTTTTATCGGCTTTTCCAATAGGGGCTTTGAATTGAATTTAAGAACGCACATTTTCAGTAATCAACTGTACTGTAATTGTCAATTTATTAGTAAAGTCAACATTTTCGTCATGGTAAGGTACACGAACGAGGAACTTCAAATTTTCTACCGAAATTCGGAGTCGGGAATAAAAAGACTTCTGATCTGTTCAGAAGTAGACAATCGCATGCATGTTTTCAGCCTTATTACTGTACCGATCTCCTTGATCAGACTGGATGAAATTTAGTCAAACCTTTAGCTCAAAGCTGAGTTAGAGATTTCAAACTTCGAGGACTCTATAAAAACCGCCTTTAAGGTCTCGTTTGAGAGTTTCGGATCTGCACGTGGAATGTTAGGTCCCTTAACAGACCAGGTGCAGCCGAACAACTAGCGGAGGCCCTAGACCATTATAAAGCGGATATAACCGCCACCCAGGAAATGCGATGGGATGGGCCGGGCAAAATAAGGATGAAAAACTGCGATATCTACTTCTACTACGGCGACTGCTACAGAGAACAACAACAGCGTCTGTTTGGATGTGGCTTTGTCGTTGGAGGCAGGCTTAGGCAGCATGTCCTAAGCTTCAGAGCTGTCAACGAGCGCCTCACAACATTCCGGATAAAGGCTAAATTCGGCAGCATAAGCCTAATATGCGCCCAAGCTCCCACGACGACTAAAAACGACGACACCAAAGACAAGTTCTACGAGCTCCTCGACAAGACATACGAGCAATGCTCTAGCTTCGACGTAAAAATAGTCTTAGGAGATTTTAACGCCAAACTAGTGTAACGAAGTTACAACAACCAACAACAGCCATCCACAGAATCATAAATAGCAGAGTACAAAATGAAACAACAACAAACTCACAAACAACGAAAACAGACAAGCAGCAACACAGAAGTTAAATGGTTGCATGTACAACTGCATGATTTGTACTTTTCTGTATTCTTTCAATTCACTCCTACTTGTTACTCGAAATCTATCAAGTAGGAGTGATATCGATCATAAAAATCAGACTTTATTCGGTCTCCGACGTCCAACCGGCTAGGTGCTCTGTTCAATAAATATTTTTATTTAAGAGTTTTCCTGAGGCATCTTTTGGTTAGCGCCATAAGACGCCTCGAATAAACTTTTGCTTCGGCCTTTATCGCCTTGACTAGGGATTAAATCCCACTTTTCTGTCAAGGCTAGGGAAATTATCCCATTGTTTTCTTCGTTTTCTTTTTCGCCTTGACTAGGGATTAAATCTTACTGTTCCGTCAAGGCTAGGGAAACTATCCCATCGTTTCTTTGTTTTCTTTATCGCTTTGATTAGGGATTAAATCCCAACATTCCGTCAAGGCTAGGGAAGTTTTCCTTTTATAGTATTAGTAGTAGGTATTTTTCCGACTAGGGATTGAATCCCATGTACCGTCGGGACTTGGGAAGTTATCCCATTGTAGGTATCGCTTCGACTAGGGATTGAATCCCATGTACTGTCGAGGCTAGGGGAAAAACCCCACTGTAGGTCGCCTAGACTAGGGATTAAATCCCATTCTTTCCGTCAAGGCTAGGGAAGTAATCCCATTGTAGCATAAGTAGTATGATTATTGTTCCGACTAGGGAATGAATCCCATACACTGTCGGAACTAGGGAAATTATCCCGCCGTTAAAATTCCTAGAACTAGGGATTGAATCCCATCCGCCGCCGCCATTTGTTCTAGGAATCCGTCGTTTATAAACTTTCTTACTACAATAAATTAATTAGAATCGATTCTTTCTTTAAAACCGAGTTTTATTTGTTTTTTCCTCGGAAAAACCTGGACCCGCTGACCTACCTCAGCTGAGAAAAACAAAAGAACATCACAATAGGAAGAGAGGACATCTTTGGTGGATAACGGATTCAGGCTTATCGATTGTGCAGCGGGAAATATAGTAGTAGCAAGTACACGGTTCCCACATCTCAACATCCACAAGGGGACCTGGAGGTCTCCAGAACAATCGACTGTCAACCAGATTGATCATATTGCGATCGACGCAAGACACTCTTCAAGCATTATTGATGTCCGAACGTTCGGAGGGGCCAACATCGACTCGGACCACTACCTCGTTGTAGCCAAGATAGTGCAGCGGATATCTCGACCAAAGCCAAAAACAGGAATTGCTAGAAGAAAGTATAACGTCGAACGGCTACTATCGCCAACGGAGATCGCCAGATCCTTTTCCGACCGAGTGTCAAGTAACCTCAGGAGAAGTCCGCTACAGCCAACATCGAGTATTGAGAACCAGTGGCAGAATTGCCAGAAAGCCGTTAAGGATGCTGCCTCTGATGTGCTGGGTTTCACGCGGGCACCAAAACGAAAGCTTTGGATTGATGAAGACTGCAGGCAGGTACATGCAGCCAAGCAAGAAGCATGCAAAGCAGCGCTGCATAGGAGGACGAGATCAGCTCGGGAGCTCTACGAGCAGAAGAGGAGAGAAGAACACAAGCTTTTCAGAAAAAAAGAGAGCATAAAAAGCGATCGATCGGGGATGTTGACAGACCAAAAAACAGGAATGAGGTTCGGAAGTTTTACCAAGAATAAAAACGAATGCCTCAAGGTTACCGAGCACAAACTGAAGTCTGTAAATACCAAAAGTTAAATATCGTAGTAGAGTCACAGTCAATGCTGAGGATATGGAAAGACGACTTCTCTAGACTCTACAACGGTGCGGCGTGTCGACGAATCAAATTCCACTGTCAGGCAGAATGAAGCATTCAATGAAAATGACGCAAGCCAACATTGCCGTCTACTCGACTTTGAAGAAGTGAAGATAACACTATGAATATCGGCTATGAGATCTTTTCTGCCGAACTATGTGATCGTCTGAAGCTGTATTTCTGCAAAGTAAGATCAATTGCCCGGGTCCGACCTGGACTGTAGTGCCACCATAAGTAAGATCAGTTAGCCACAATTGTCCCCTCCGTTATTATTTGCAATAGTGAGAAAAAAATGTTCATGGACCTTTTAAAACATTCCCGACTGTTTTATTTTTTGCAGATAAAATCAGTAATGCAAAAACAAGTCGCCCCCTTTAACCTGTTTTGTATACACTACTTGTACTAGTACAAATAAATATGAACCTAGTTAGAGTTGATATTTATGTGATAGGAGGCATTTGAATGTCTTACATGTTCTGACTCAATGTTCATTCTTATTCCCCGCAGCTTCAATTTTGAAAGGAATTTCGGGATTACCAGAGACACAGCATAACGTAGCATGAAAATATTCATATACGTTGGAATTTCTTTTCCACTTGCAGAATATTCAAGATCTAGGATTTTCCAAAAAAAAAAAAAAAATGAAAGGATACAGGTACCCCGTACCCATGTATGTCGTAGAAAACTCACTACAGAATCCAACCATCCACTCAATTTCGAAAGTGAGGATGATAGCTTATGAATATCCATTCATCTGAATTCTAGAAGAAGATACACACAGAAGAAGGCAAGATACAAAAAATGGTTACACGTTCCATAATAGAGAAAAGGAACAAGGACATAAGTTAGCGGTAGGATCTATGCGCGTAGATATGGAAGGAAAGTAAAGAAGCCTACTTACGCCTCGTAGTTTCAGGGAGAGCTAAAAATTATGTTCAGCAGTTAGCATTTAAGGCCTAGGGTAATGTTGGAGTAGGAACCTAATCCAAAGACAGGGATATTTTATTGATCCTTGTAGATACAATATGTATTGGTGGTTTATTTGCAGCCATATTGTATTGATAAAGTTGTGGGCGCTGGGTGTGAAGCAAAGTGGAACGTATGTTTATTTTATTGAGCCTAATGAACGGAGGGCAACCAAAAGTTTCTTTGGCATTGCGAATTTTGTTAGGACTTGTTGAAAAAATATTTATTTCTCTTATTCGTTTCAGTGGTTAAGTTATTGCGCTTTGTGGTGAAGTTTTGGTGAATACTTTGTTCTTAATTCCAAGAAGCAGACTGACTTTTTTTTTATAAAAAGAAAAAAATAATTGACAAGCTTTTTGTTGAAAGGCAACTAGAGAGGTCTTATTATCTTGTATAATGGTTTCATGCAAAACAAATTAAGGAAGTCCCTGAAGTACATTTGGAAGTCGAAAGATATAAATGAAGAAAGAATTTCTTTTCAAGAAGATGGACAGCCTCCTTCAAATTCAGGATCACGGGAAAACCTACCAACTAATTTTAATAAATCTTCAAATACCATTTGATTTAAAACTATGATCTGATCTTGTTCAAGCTCCAGCTGAGTCAAGGTCGTGCAATCGAAGCAATTTGCTCAAATGCTGATACATTCAATCAGCCATTTAAGTCGTTTGATCCTGACTCTGATCAAATCATCAATATTCGCTTCCGTTTTTGTTTATGCGAAACGGGACCAAAAAATACCCGAAGAATGGTTTCTCAAAGCTTCCAAAAGAGTTCGCATCCGCTTGTGACAAGATTCACGATTCTGCAACATACACCAGTGCCAGTATGATGAAGATGATTAATTCTTTGGCTGAGCACACAGGATTTATACATTAGTACTGGAAAAGTCTAATTATTCTTTTTGGTTAATTGTGCTATGAACAATGATATCTTACATGATGACTGCTATCGGGATCGAAACCATTGTCTCTCTGTGAATCAGCCAGCGCCTAAAGGCAATCCTCATCAAGACTAAAGTAAAATAATTCAGGGCTAACGTTAATACCGAGATTATTAGGATGAGATACTGATTCTAAGAGCTTTCGACAAGGCCTATAGACTCCTAATCGTGAACATTATATTGTTCTTTGAGATTTGAGGGTAAAACAAAGGAACAGAATCAGGCTGACACACTTTTCTAAGTGAACAAACTTTACAGTACTGATCACACGTCGATGTCTAGTACCTACCTAAATCTAACATAGAATTTAGAATAAAGATGCCCATTTCGACTGCTTTGAACCTCTTGTAAGTTGAAGCCAAAGACTGCTGGAATCATGCTTGAGGTCAGCACAAACAAAAAATGCTAGATGACATGCACGACGCTGAACGCGGAACAGCATTATTAAGCAGACGTCTAATATTCCGCTTCGGAATGCAATGGAACAGATTAGGAAAACAAATACACACGAACACCTGGCTCAAGGCCCTAATTTCGTGGTGGATTGAATTCCAATCCACTCCATTTTTATATGCATGAATTACATGCATATTTATGGTGTATGTTGCCTTGTAGAATATGAAAAAAAGGCAAGATTAATCTTCTGCATCTGTCCTATTGCCGTAGACTTTATTTTCCGTCATTTCCATTTTTCTCAAGTACCAGTTTGCTTTTCCCGTTAAAAAAAGCCATACTGGTAGATGTGTTTTTATCTATGTAACTGAGCTTAAGGAACACCATCACTCAGTTACCGAGAACGCATTTCTCGTTAACCACAGCCACTCTGAAACTCCCACAAGGGGGCCAACCGCAACTGTAGTTGAGATTCAATTAGAATCCGGGCACAACTACCCCAGAGCACCAGTTTTTTCAGAAGACATGGTAGTCTCTTTTGTTATTTTGTACTCTGTGAATGTATGACATTATCATCATACATTCTATCGGATGTGTGAAATTATCACACATCCGTACAAACCAAAAGGATAGTTTTCCAGCTTCGTGACTTAACGGCTCACAGGAACACTGGTGTCCATTGTCATGCAGTCTTTTTACCAGAAAAGAGTTGGGTGACCAAACTGGAAGACTGCATGACATATTGCCATGCACCACGCACTTTTCTTAAGAACACTCATTAGTGCCTTATTCTATCACAATGATAATCAAGTACAGTCTCATTAATCACGGTATCAAAAGAAAGTGATTATGATACATGTACAATAAAACGTAGGTTCATTCGCCCTGACCGAAGTAAAGTTGACGCTCTGCACCACTTGGAGGTTGAACCTTCCGCACATGAGCGGCAAGATATCTGTACTTGGAATTGCAAGCAATCCTTTCCAAACCCTCACCCACTCTTCGCAGAGCATGCAATGGAACAGTAGGTTTAGCGAAAAGGGCCGACAATCATATGCAGCTTAACAAGTTACACAAATCGGAGGTGTAAGTACTTGTAGCACTTGGGAGCCTTTGGAGCAAAAAAGAATAAAGAGTTTGGAAAGAATATTTTTTAACGGTTAAGCAATCTTTTCAGGAGGGTCATTCCGTGTCTCGATTTTCGTCAAACGATATCGTTTCGACGATCGACTCGCTTCACGTGAAAATCACCATCGTCTAGACGATATCGTTTTTTCAGATCGACATTTGCTTTCCGTAGGTAGGTATCGTTTTTCATACATTTGAAGGTTAAAAGTCGAAATGGATAACTTGTAAGCGACTGTTAATTTAAATATAGCAATTTACTGTAATTTATGTGTCATTTGTTTTGTGTTTTATTAAAGCGCATCGAAATGTTTCGACGAATCAGTTTACTTGTTATATTAGAAAATCAAAATAATGAGAATGATAAAAAAAAAAAAATCATAAAAATGGAAGACAATTAAGGGATAAATCGAACCCAATTGATTTTTCTTCAAAACCAGATGTAAGTAACAATTGGCGTTTTTCTTTTTTACCTCTGAGCAGATTACAGAGCTGTCAAAAAAAAAATCTGTGTTTGTTTTTTAGCTCTGACGTATCTGAGCTAAAAACTTTCATGCTCTGGGCTAAAATCTATTTGCTCAATAGAGCAGGTAGCTGTGCGAAGATAACTTCACTTGTTTTTTTCGGATTTTACGGACAAAAATAAACATAAAATTAAAAATGGATTCCCAAGACAGTCGCGTGTCTAGTGTAGGTAAGCAAAAAATTGTTAAAATAATAATACCTAAGTAAAAATTTTTTTTTTCAGTGCTCTGGTTTGTTTCTTTATTAAATTCGAGGACATTGAATATGATCCAGAGCTTCGCTTTGACCGTGATCTGATCTAATCTGCTCAGAGGTAAAAAAGAAAAATGCCAAATGATTTATTTGCTTACAATAAACTTTGATTTTCATAAAACTTTCATAGATTTGTTCAACGGTTTTGAGTTTCCAAGGAAGCATTCGCTTTTATTTTGGAAAGGTCGCACTGTAACCGGGCCACATATATTCCTCCTGTAATAAGACTTGCAGTAACGCTCGAGACCTCAGGAGGTGGAGGATACCGATGGCTCACAGGGAACGATTTTGGAATCGCTTTGGCTCAAAGCACTCTTTCCAAAATTGTTACCCAAGCAGTGAACATTTTGGAAGACAAAATATGTCCTTTTTGGATAAAATGGACAGTGAGCGATGAAGGGAATAAGGCTGAAACCAAACAGTGGTTTTATAAATATTTTTCAATAAGATGATATTTTGATTAAAAAATTACAAAAATTACAATCCATTTAACTGTTAGGTAAATTTCATTTTAAGTTGTTGGTTACATTGACGGTACTCATCTCTTTATGCAAAGACCGTCAGAGAATGAGCATCCATATTTTAATCGGAAAGGAAAACACAGCCTCAATGCTATGATAGGTAGTAAGTGTAATTTAACTTCTAATCAGAACCCCAAATGTTATAAGAAATGAAATTTTCTTTTTACAGTTATGCAATCAAACTTAGGATTATGGCCATCAATGCTAGGTACGGAGGTGCAGCTCATGATTCATTTGTGTGGAGGCACTCCAATGAAAAATCTTATTTTGAGAACAAGTTCAACGAACAAGCTCATGACGGCTGGCTCTTAGTGTATCTTTTGGACTGTAATAAAACGATTTATATACATGAAACACACGCTTTAAAATCGGAAAACCCAGTTTGGAAAAAAAACCGACTATAGAACATATTTTATTCTTTCACTATTGAACTGTATGGTACTTACAATCTGTACCTACACTAATATTTTATAAATAATTTACTTTACTCTGTACAATCTCTCGACCGATATGCGCGTCTTACTTCTACGGTTCTGTACAAACGACTGACTCAGGCTCTTATAAGAAAGAGCAGATTGGAGTGAAGCTCCGTACTTTACTAATACCATTTCAATTTAATAGAATTTGACTCATTTAAAACTAATACTTATACATTCTATACAAATGCATATCGGTTCGATACAGGATACACTTAGGATAATATAAAAATTTACCAAATTGTAGTAGTTGAAAACTTTTTTTTTTAGGTGACAGTGGATATCCATTGGAACTATGGTTACTGACACCATATAGAAGTTCCAGTGATGCCTCAACGACAAACGTCAACAACATTCACGCCAAAGCAAGGAACTTGGTGGAAAGATGTATAGGCGTATTCAAGGGTATGTTGAAATTGAAATACACACTTGATTTTGTAAATATTAAGTCATAGATATTTTTCCTTAGGCCGATGGAGAATTCTGATCGAAGAAAGAAAGAGCAGTTATAGGAGCCCAACCAAAATAGCCACATTTCCAAATGTTTGTGCTGCTCTGCATAATATAATATGCATTCACTTCAACATCCAAGGAGAAAACCTTGCAGGAGTTTAAGAAAACTTCCCACACTACAATATATCAAATCTCGAACCTCAAAATGGGAACAATCAAATGAGACAATTCGCTGAAAATTTAAGAGATGACATTAAAAACAGTCTTTAAAGCAAAATAAATATAACTTTAATTCAAGAAAAATAAATAATATTCACAAAAAAAAATTCTATAATTCTAAAGGAGCCGTCACACACTGAAAGGAAAGTACTTTCAGAAAGCGTTTCCAAATTTTAGAGTTTGTTATTTTTCTGAAAGTGTTTTCAAAGAGCAGTCACACTATGAAAGGAAAGTGCTTTCTGAAAACATTTTAATTTCAAGAAACTAAATTTTCTGAAAACATTTTTCGGGTCGTCACACTATAAAAGCGAAAGCGTTGCTTTCAAGAAAGCAAAAAACTTTCACAAACAGTTTCTGAAAGCAGAAAACGTTTTCTGAAAGTGTTTTATGTACCTGGTTGCGATATTTGAGCTAGTTTCGTTAATTGTTTATCCAGAATAGCAACAAAATGCAGTCCGCTGAAGAAATTTTGGAATATAGGCAATTAACTAGGTATATTGGAAATTATCCTACGGATTTGACAGAACGTTACTGAGAACAAGGCGAGGAATCGTAGGTCAATTTGGGTGCGACCATTTTGGGAACGTAAAGCTCATGAGGGATTTGCGCGCAGAAGGAGACGAGTTTTTCCGCAACTTTGCTCACGTTTCGGAGGAGCAGTTTAATTTCCTAGGTGACAAAGTACATCCGTTTGTAAAAAAACAAAATACACCATGGCGTGTGCCTATCAGTGTAGAGGAAAGAGTAGCTCTGACACTGAAACACCTTGTACATGGCGATAATTACAATACACTGTCTCAAGTGTTTCGTATTTCCCGGCCAGCAATCACCAAAATTGTTTCAGAGATTTGCAGTGATTTATATCAAATATTGAATATATTTGCAAGTAAGTATTTTTATTTTGCATTAATTGAATTCAGGAAATGTGAGAATGAAAGATATGGATAAAGGAAAAAAGTGGTAAAAAAAAAATTATTTGTGTCCGATTTATAGAGTTCTATATGTCGGGAACATTGCTTGTGATTGTTGACCATCCTGCTGGTCCATTTGCTGAGGCTCCTGATCCACTTCATGTTGCGGTGAAAGCACCGCTTGGACTGTTGGTTCCATGTAAAACATACGTTCGCTTTCAAGAAAGCAAAAAACTTTCACAAACAGTTTCTGAAAGTAGAAAGCGTTTTCTTAAAGTGATTTGCTTTCTTCAAAACGATTTCAGGAGCTAGTCACACCGTGAAAGTTTTTTTTCTGAAAGTGTTTTCAAGAAAGCAAATCATTTTGAGAAACGCTTTCAGGAAAGTACTTTTCGGGTCGTCACACTATGAAATGTTTGCTTTCAGAAAGCTTTTTGCTTAAACTATACAAAACTATACAAAAAATCAGTCTTTCATTCCTTGAAGTCAATTAAAATAATTAAAAAAAAACCCTTTTGTCAACTGCTTTTTAGTTAGTTCGTTTCTTTGCTTTACCAATCTTATCACATCAGCGTGAAACACAGCTTCCTATTGGTTTCTCTCTCAAAGCACGCTTATCACACTCGTTTGAAGAGCCTCATCCTGTTGTATTTGCTTCTTCAACAGTTCGCTTACCGACTTTTCTTCTTTTTTTTGCTTCGCCACAGGTGTCAAGAGTGTGGACGATTTTCTTAATGCAAAATAAAACAAATATACCTATACCTATCAAGAATATTCTAATCATTTTATGTTAAGCAAAAATCTATCTCTTCTGAGACCTTGACTCAGATGGGCTTTCTCAATTTTCATCAGGTGTTGGTGGTGGTGGTACATACTCTTAATCGATGGTGGCATTGGCACCAAATACTTTTGCCGCGCTTCCCGATACGGCTTTCCGTAGGGCACTTATTTCAATTACCTTCTCCTCATCTGGAGTTATATGGATGTCTTCGTTTGGGCCGACTCCAGTTTTTTGTGCAGCCAATAAGTTTTGGCTGCATTAACTTTTTTGCCCGGTACTTGTAGTCGGTGCCTTTACAAGGCACACATGTATTATTCTTGAATTATAAAAAACTAGCTGTACCCTGCCTGCAGTTGCTCGTAGCTTAGTTGGTAAGTGCGTTGGCTGCTAAGCAGAACGTCGTTGGTTCGAGTCCTACTCAGGCCAAGTTTTTATTTCATCTTTCACGGGTACTGCCTCTTGCGAAGACCTGACAAATCTTCCAAGAGTATCAATCTGTCATGAAAAAGTGCTTCTCAACTTTGCCGTTCGGAATCGGCGTTAAATTGTAGGTCCCCCCAATTCTTCACACGCACTCAGAGAATTGTTGATGAGAGTAAGCCACTTAAGCCTTGGCTTTTCAAGAGCTTTTGCGCCACTCTATTTATTTATTTATTTATTTTTTAGCTGTACCATACCACGGTTCGCAGTGGCACATTGTGATTGAATGGTTGAGAAATGAGAAACAAAACAAAAAATACATTTCATATAAGTTTAATTTTGCAATACTTAAGGTTCAAGGATATACAATAGTTTTTGTTTTTCTCTATCTGCGTAGATATAAAGACTATCTGGTTTGCCGACTCGGGAACACGCAACATACAGTTGTCCATGTGAAAAGCAATCCGCATCTAAATCTAAACCACACAACTCCGGCGGGAGTTTTGTCTGCGTAAATAACAATTTAGTGGGTATCAGATGGCATCATATCAATTGCTGTTTTGAATAAACTCACCAAATAGTTCCTTTCGTCAAGAAGCTCCTGCAGCTTCGAAATAATGGATCTTCTTAGCGAGGTGTGTATTCCACAACGTGCATTTAACTCATCTCTATCATCACCAATGAAGTACATTGGTAGAAATTTATGGTCTCTATCTGAGAACGCTAGCAGGGAGCCAGCCTTGTGATATATTTGCCGTTTGATTTTAAAAGTTGGCATGAATTGAGCAGTCATGATTTCCGTGCCAAATGACGTCATTTGGAAGCAAGAGTTATATTTTCTGATGTTCGATAAAAAATGCAAGATCCAGCAAGTAAAGTTTTCAATGGATCTGGTGGTACATCAAGTTGAGGCAATTTGATTTTTCCACCATCGCAACACATCCCTTTCGTTTCATTATTAAACTTTAGAGCCTGGCAGTAGCCACATACATGACTCATCTGACCAATGACAACATGCTGACTTGAACTATGTATAATCAACAGCTGGATTGTACCGGAACGCAAGACGATTGTATTCCAGATGCAGATCACCTGTTCTTTCTGTCCGTGTTTCATTTATCCTTACCCTTTCGAGTTCATTTCGTTCAGAACGAACCAAATTTGTTGCTGCAGATCGCGACTGACGTGCTCGCAATCGTGCATCCTCAAGCATGGTTACTCGTCTTTCTGCTGGGTCCACGTTACGTGTCTGGATGGTGCTTAATCTGTTTCTCTCTCATACGTCTTCTTGATCTATCTGTGTAGCGAGTGCGACGACCCAAATTTGACTTTCTGCGAGGCATTATTTCGGTTTTCACTGAAACAGAAGAAAGGAATGAGATTATAACTTCTTATGGCTCTCACAGCTCTTATTATTCTCCTATATATCGTGATTCTTATAGCTGCAGCGCGACAATAATGAGACAAAGGATAGGCAGCATTGAAACTTAATTATTACTGTACACACGTAAGAAGTGAAACTTCCTTATGTTATAACTAGGGCAACCAAAAATATGCTCAATAAAAACCATTTATAGCGCTTTAAATATGCTCTAAAAAGCCAGTTATATGCTCTAAAAATATGCTCTAAAAAATTTTGAAATAGCAAAAAATCTTAAATTTCGTGTTTTTTTTTATAGTTTATTGACTTGTCAAAAAAAAGCAGAGGTAAAAATATCTTTAGAGACAAATAAAAGAACAAAAAAGAAAGAAAAAAACAAAAAAAAGCTAAATAAATACCTACCAAAAATCAAAAATGAAAATATAAGCCAGAATAATTTAAAAAAAAAAATAATTTGTTAAAATTTTTGTTGCAATAAAGGAAAACAGTTTTACTTAAAAATTTTTCTCTGGAAACATTTTTGTAGGTACATCATGCCAGTTATACGTGCAAACTTTAACGCCATTTTTTTTTCTACGAATAAATGCTGCCATAATAAACAATTTGAGCCCTCTAATTTTTCCGAAATATCGATAATTTTATTTTTTTTCCTTATTGGAGTCGATGGTATTAATCCCAAGTAACAATTTAGCTTCTATAAGGCTTAAGCGAAGCTATTTCTTGATTTGTATCTTGCTTGTATGCCATTGATTCTTTAAATCAATTATGACAAGGCCTTATATCAATTGATTTAAGGAAGTAATAGCTTCTCGGAAGAAATCTCTATAAGGTCTTATAACAGTTAATTTAAGGAAGCAATAGCTTCTTTCAAGAATTGCGAATAAGACCTTACAACAGCTCGATACAGAAAGCAATAGTTTCTTTGAAACGGTAAAGATAAGGCCTTATGCAAGTTATTGCAAAAGTAGAGAAAAATTTATTTTCAACATGAAATTGTTTTTCTTTTGCGATTTTTCTGTTGTTTGCTGCTTTTATTTCTGACATAACATGGACATTCGGTTATTTTTCTCATTAATTATATTTGTTTGTACACTGAGAATAAATATTAGAGTTTACCTATGGGATTTGAACTCGGGACCCTCCGCTTTTCAGTCGAGCATTCATCCACTGCGCTATTGCGACTTCTATGTTATGAGTAGCAAACTTGAAAATAGTTGTTGCAACTCATTTCTCTCAAACTTTATGGGACAAAATGTATAATATTACTAAATTCGTGAAGAGTGAAACATTAAAATTGAATTAAAAAAAGTTGTGGATTAAAGGGTGTCCATCCATCCAGATAAGATACAGATAGCTTTATTGGAAACTGACTTGAACACATAAAATGCATAAAATATCTACTATTCTTTAAAGTTGATTCAAAAAGTAGTAAAATTATATACCTATAATTTGAATTTATTTCTTAGAAAACAAAATTGATCAATTACCATCATTCAGGTGATAACCTTACATACGATACCACATTTTTTACTTGAGACATCATGAGAATAATAGCCTTTCCATTCAATAACAAAAAAAAAAAAGAACATGCCATGAGATTTGAACTCGGATAACTTGTCATTCCTAAGAGTGTCCGCTTTCTTAAGTGAGCAATAACTATCATAAGGAAACCAGAGTACGCATGTATTGAAATGAACAATCAAAAAACAATCACACATACATACGCGAAGTGACATTTCGTTTGTTATAATTTGCACAAGGAGGCCTTATCTGGGTTATCAAAATGCAAACTGTTATTAGGAAACAAAAATAAGGCCTTATACGAGTTATTTTAACTGCGCTTTCACAAGGAAGCAAAGCGAGGCCTTATATAATTTCGGTAAATCAATCTCGAGCAAGCAGTTTGTTATAATTTGCATAAGGAGGCCTTATCTGGGTTATCAAATTGCAGGCTGTTATAAGTAAATTACAAAAGGTCTTATTCAAGCAAAATAAAAACAATCATCCTTAAATAAGCCTTAAAATAACACTATGGAAGCTATTGCTTCTAAATATTCAGGAATTGGACCTTATACAAGATAAATTGTTACTTGGGATATTAACTTGGGCATCGATCAATAATTTTATGTTAGCTGAAGGCCGATTGTTTCCAGTTGTGCAATATATTTCAATAAAAATGTATAATTGAATGGTAGAAATATCAAGTCACGTTTAATGCCACCTCATTAAAACAATTTTTTAACAACTCGTATTGCAGCTGATTCCTCTTTATGTAGTGTTTCGAAAAGGCTTTCAACTTTTTTTAAAACATTTCTACACAGTAAACTGCTTCCCTCCATGATACCTAATTAGTCGGAATCGTTTGCGAAGGAAGTGGTATTTCCGCTACAATATCCTTGAATAATCTTATTCTCCACGGAGCTTTTAAACACTTTTTTCACGTTTGCGATGAAAATATCAACTTATGGAAATTGACCTCGAAGTGTTTCACAAGTTCTATGGAGCCTGTGGGCCTCACAAGTGATATGCGTTACTTTTGGATAAAATACTTGAATAGCATCGCGAATTTTTAGAAAAAAAAGTTAAAAAAAAAAATATTTACTCTAACATTTGCAACAAAAATTACAAATAATGAAGAAATATGCCAAAATATGCATTTTAAAGCAAAATATGCAAAAATATGCATTTATAACAAAATATGCTTAAATATGCTCTAACGAATAGGGTCCAAAATGTTTGTTTTTTCATGAAACGTATTTCTATCTTGTCAATTGTCAAATTCGACGTTCCAAAAAAAACATGCTCGAGCATATTTTTGGTTGCCCTAGTTATAACTTATAACTTATTATAAGGAATCATTTTTCGAAAAAAAGATTTACAGATACCTCAAAATTCGGTACCAAACACTCCACTGATACAAAAGTAGTGAGTCGAACTTGGTACCTCAAACGTTTTTATACATGTGATGTGCATCGCACCTCTGTAGTATTAAAAATATCTCGAACTATAGCTTGATCGAAACTCCTGTACCGCGCTTTACGAAAATATTTTGAAATGGGGACCAAATAAAAAGGGACTAAGTTTACATGAGATCGATTAATATTGTTCAACAGATTTTACGACATCGGATTGAAATATTTTAAGTAATGATGTATCGAACCCAAAACAGTGGAAGCTGACAGCATCACTGCTGAACTCTTCAAAGCATCCGGCGATGACTTGGAAAGGAGCATGCACCAACTCATCTGCAGGATATGGTCGGAAGAGAGCATGCCCGATGAATGGAACTTCAGGACTGTTTTCCTGATCCTGAAGAAAGGAGACCCTCTAAATTGCACCAATTATATAGGCCTCCTTTACACCGCCTATAAGATCTTTTCTGCAATGCCATGTGAACACCTGAAGCCGTTTGTCAACAAACTAATAGGTCCATATCAGTGGCTTTAGACCAGGAAAGTCCACCATCGATCAAATATTCACATTACTGCAGGTCCTGGAAAAAACAAATCGACACATACCATCATTTTATCGATTTAAAGGCCGCGTTTGAAAGCATCTATTGTGAAGAACTGTATAACTCCATGTCCAGTTTTGGCATCCCTACAAAACTTATTCGTCTGAGCAGAATGACAATGGAGAACTCACGCTGCTCTATTAAAGTCAGTTACAACTACACCGACAGCTTCGATGACAAAGAAAATAGCTTACCGTTTTATTAAACAAAGTACGGGTAGCAGGGTTAAATATATATATATATATATATATATATATATATATATAAGTATTTTTTTTGCTGTCTTGACACACGTATTTGTTCTCACAATGAAAAAAATATGTTTGACAATTTATAAATTGAAATTGAGTATTTGTAAATTGATCAGTAAAAGCATTATTTTTTAACATTGGCACTGTTTGTGATTAGTGACCGATGCAATAAATAAATAAAAACAATCCTTGATACGGATTTTATATCATGTTAAAATTTCAGCTCAATCGGTGCATAACTTTTTGAGTTCTTGTAGCGTACACAAACCAACATAACATTTTTATATATATAGGTAATGTACATTTATACATACATAGATGATTTGAACTTCCTTTTTTTCATGCTGGCACGGTTTTGGTGCCCAAACCGTTGGAGTTTAATTTTTGAGCTAGTTCCTTCCAAAGGTTTTCGCTCGTCTACCTTCCTTGGCTGGAATTTTATTTAAATCCATTCGCAAAATCTGGATGGTCCTCCATGAATTCTATTAGTATTTTAATTTGGGCTTGTGTAGCCGACCCGTTGAATAATTAAATTTTTGCTTTTAAATCAAATATAATAGCAAATTTGTTTATTTACTTACATTTCTTTATTGTCTCGTCTCACATAAACAAAAGCCAACAAATGAACAAACAAACAACAAGTAAGAAACAGACGAGTTCCAATGAAGACATGTTCATTTTCGAATCCGAATGCCAAAATAGAATTTTACGCGTTTTATTTTTTGTGCTGAAAAAAGGTTAATAATAATTAATTAGTTAATCACATTTCCAAAGTCATAAATTATGTGTATAAATGTTTTTATTTAAAAAAAAAAGTTAAATTGAGGCATACATCCCTGTCCTGATTTTCGCTCCGATGTGAATTCGCTATCGAAATTGACTTTCGCACGAATTTGAAAACTGTGTCCTTAATTTCGTACGGATTTGCCTTTCAGTAGTACCAATATTCAAACGAGATTTTTGTTTAAATTCGGCTGTGACAATCAGTGACACTTAAAAATAAATTTAAAAAAAAAAAATACAAGATCCTCATCCGATTTCGATAATGGATTTTATCATGGTGCTTCAATTAATGGAAGAAGAGGAACTTGCGAATCGCCGCCGCCGCAGCTGTTGAAATTATGAACTGCAAATCACCCTTAAGATTCAGTTCTGTATCTATTATCTGAACTTACCTTTGTATCACTTCTATCTGAACACACTTTTTGTATTCTTTACATTTTAGTTTTACCTCACTCATGTTTTGGCGCTTCTCGCTTAATGTTATATTATATATTCAATTAAAAGTTTTTTCTACTAAAAGTAAAAGCGTTTCCTTTATTCCTTGGATTATTATTATAATCCCATCAGGTTATGGGCCCAGGAATACTCATTGCAAAGTATTAATTGTAGTTTCTTTTAAGATTATTATCTGATTGCATCAGCCGCATCATGTCGTCGAACGCCATGCCGTCCATCGAGAAACTCACCGGCCGAGATAATTACAGCACGTGGAAGTTTGCCATGCAGGCATACTTGGAACATGAAGAGCTGTGGCAATGTGTTGAGGGAACAGAAAAGGATGCTCAGAAGATTACCAAAGCAAAGTCAAAAATAATTCTCGCCGTCGATCCCATGAATTATATGCATATCCAGGATGCACAAACAGCTAAGGATGCATGGGATAAGTTGCAGCAAGCATTCGAGGATTCCGGTTTGACTCGAAGAGTAAGTCTTCTCAGAAGTTTAATAACAACCCGTTTGGTTGATTTTGCCTCAGTCGACGAATACGTCAACAAAATTGTTACGACTGCACACAAACTAAACGCACTTAAGTTCAACGTTGGAGATGAATGGGTAGGAACTCTTTTACTTGCTGGGTTGCCAGACGAATACAAACCGATGATAATGGGTCCCTATTACGGGGGATTCAATTAAAACTAAACTCCTTCAAGAGATTTCGAATAAAAGTACTAGCAACCGTGAACCAGAAACTGCATTGATGATGAAGCCTTGGAACAGACGACGGAGTCGTCCCCCGAACTCAGCGAATATGGACAAGACTCGATGTTTCAACTGTAATGGCTATGGACACATCAGCAAACACTGCAAAAATAACAAGAACAAGAAGTCGCCGCAAAATTTTGACCAACAGAAGAAAACTTTCCTTGCTTGCTGTGCCGTTGATGCCTCCGATTCCCAGGCATGGTATTTGGACTCGTGCGCATCCGCGCATATGACTTCTCATCAAGATTGGCTTGAAGGCAATGCACGTCCGTGTACCACCGAGATTTACGCAGCAAACAACGAAAAAATGAAAGCTATTGCAATTGGAGAGACATTTATCCCTGTGTCAGTCAATAATAAATCAGACACAATAAAAGCAAGTGAAGTGATTTGTATTCCGAATATCTCAGCCAACTTGTTATCTGTGAGCCAAATTGTGAAGCGAGGTCACAAAGTGGAATTCACTTCCGATGGTTGCAAAATCACCAATGTTGATGGAGAGTTGTTGGCGACTGCTTCCGATGAGAATGGAATTTTCAAACTAGACAGACCACCCACGATGCGTTCCTTGTTCGCACAGAAAATGAAACCGAGTTGTGGCATCGTCGTTTAGGTCACATGAGCCGTAAGAATATGAATCTTCTCCGTGACGGTTTAGCAACTGGAATTCGACTTGCCGAATGCGTTAACGAACCGTGCAAGAATTGTATTAAAGGAAAACAACATCGAGAACCTTTTAAGCACAAGGGTAAGCGAGCCGAGAACTTACTTGACCTGGTACACACCGACTTATGTGGACCAATGGAGACAACATCCATCGGAGGTGCAAAGTATTTTCTTACTATGATTGACGACTGCTCTAAGAAGGTGTTCGTGTATTTTCTAAAGGCGAAGAGCGAAACATTTGAGAAGATTAAAGAGTTTAAGAATTTGGTTGAAACCCAGACCGACAGAAGAATAAAAATCATACGATCCGACAATGGGGGTGAATATGTGAGCTCGCAACTAAAATCATTCTT
This sequence comes from Sphaerophoria taeniata, assembly GCA_943590905.1. Taxonomy (NCBI): domain Eukaryota; kingdom Metazoa; phylum Arthropoda; class Insecta; order Diptera; family Syrphidae; genus Sphaerophoria; species Sphaerophoria taeniata. Next base: position 203,168,704 of record OX016540.1, read on the forward strand.
GAAGAATTCAGGAATCCGACACCAGCTCACAATTGCTTACACTCCGCAACAAAACGGAGTTGCGGAACGAATGAACCGCACCATTGTAGAGAAAGGTCGAAGTATGCTTTTTGATGCCGGACTTCCTAAAGATTTTTTGGGCCGAGGCAGTAGCGTCCGCCGTTTACCTAATTAATCGGACACCGACAAATAATCTTCGAAATGTAACGCCTGAGGAGGTTTGGACAGGAAGAAAGCCAGACTTAAGTAATCTTCGAATTTTTGGTTGCAAGGCCATGTCACATATCCCAAAAGAGAAAAGATTGAAATGGGATCCGAAATCTCAAGAGCTAATTTTCACCGGCTACTGCGACGAAACAAAAGGATATCGACTCGTTGACCCAAAGACAAAACAATTGGTCAGAAGTAGAGATGTCTTTTTTTTTCGAAAATGAAAATATAAATGTTCATCACACATCCGAAAAGACAAAGGCCTCAGAAAAATCCGTTTTCATTCCAATTTTGTCTGAGAAGATGAATGTTGTACGTGAAGATTCTTTTGACGAAAATTATGATGAAGAAGACAACACGATTATTGAAAACAGCGAGATGATAGTACCAGATGACATTATCGAACCAACCAGTACAGATGATTTGAAGCAAGAAAGGGACAGTTCCCCTGAAGAAGACAGTGATGAGCAAGACCGAACCATAGTCGAAGTAAGCGAACCAACAGAAGAAGAAAATCCACAGAGGCGATCAAGAAGACCACAAAAAACCCAAGACATTTCCGGATTACATCACTTATTTTACTGTGACAAATGATTCTGCCGATCCTATCTCCGTTGAAGATGCTCTAAGTGGACCGAATGCGTCATGTTGGAAGACAGCTATGCAAGATGAGTACGACGCAATGCTTGAAAATAATACATGGACCTTGGTAGATCCTCCGCCGAATAGAAAGATACTCAACGCAAAATGGGTATTTAAAACCAAACCCGGAGATGACAAACAAATTAAGTTCAAGGCTAGGTTGGTTGCGAAGGGATGTGGACAAGTCGAAGGCATTGATTTCCAAGAAACCTATGCGCCCGTGGTAAGAACTAACACAATCAGATTATTATTTGCTCTTTCTGTTAGATATGATTTCCACCTTCACCACATGGACGTAAAAAATGCATTTCTGCACGGGGACTTAGACGAAGACCTTTACATCAAGCAGCCTGAATCTTTCGTCGTAGAATCTCAACATATAATAAAGTATGCAAACTGAATAAGGCAATGTATGGCCTCAAGCAAGGTAGTAGGTCCTGGAACAGGAAGATAGACTCCGTTCTTAAGTCTATAGGCTTTATTCAGACGCGAACAGATCAATGCGTTTACATCAAGACATCAAATGGAAATATTCAAATTGTTGCGGTCTATGTTGATGACCTACTAATTCTAGCTGACGATATCAACCAAATGAAACATTCCAAGGACAAGCTAATGGCGGCATTCAAGATGAAAGATCTCGGCGAAATTTCACTATGCTTGGGTATGAGGATTACGAGGGATCGAGTTCGAGGAAAACTTTGGGTAGACCAATCCGATTACTTGACTGCAATTCTCGAAAAGTTTAAAATGACCGATTGCAATCCAGTGACGACTCCTTTGGATTCTAACCAAAAATTAACTTCAGATATGTCTCCGAAAAATGAAGAAGACCGTATTAAGATGCAAGATATCCCATATAGAGAAGCAGTGGGAAGTCTTCTTTATGCTTCACAAGGAACAAGGCCAGACATAGCTCACGCAGTGGGTGTCGTAAGTAAATATTTGTCGAATCCAGGTCAGGCACATTGGAAGGCTGTTAAAAGGATCATGCGTTATTTAAAGGGCACAATCAATTCTAAAATCGAATTCTCCAAAAATGATGACTCCGAGTTATTGGCATACAGCGATGCAGATTGGGCAAACGAAGTTGATGATCGGCGTTCAGTTAGTGGCTACGTATTGAAAATGCAAGGCGGTCCCATCTCATGGGCAAGTAAACGACAAAGGACAGTGGCGTTGTCGACAACCGAAGCCGAATACATGGCACTATCAGCGGCTTGTCAAGAAGTGCTTTGGGTTCGAAGCTTGGCAGCTGAAATCGATTCATCAATTATATCCAAACCGACTGTTATATTCTGTGACAACAAAGGCGCAGTGGATCTTGCAACAACAGCTGGATTTCGACCGCGCACAAAACACATCGACATTCGTCACCATTTTCTTCGAGATCACATTGAAAATCAGAACATCGTTGTGCAGTACACTCCAACGACGGATCAAATGGTGGCAGACTCTTTAACGAAACCATTAAGTGGTAACAAATTTAATTTTTGCAAAAATAATTTTGGAATTGTTTAAATTATAGATTTTTGTTCAAGAAAGGGTGTTGAAATTATGAACTGCAAATCACCCTTAAGATTCAGTTCTGTATCTATTATCTGAACTTACCTTTGTATCACTTCTATCTGAACACACTTTTTGTATTCTTTACATTTTAGTTTTACTTCACTCATGTTTTGGCGCTTCTCGCTTAATGTTCTAGACTTTTCTCCATTATATTATATATTCAATTAAAAGTTTTTTCTACTAAAAGTAAAAGCGTTTCCATTATTCCTTGGATTATTATTATATTCCCATCAGCAGCCAGCTTCTATTGACACCAAGGTATCGACGAACTTTAAGGGACCACTCCAATGTGATGGAAATTGAAGACCATATGTAAGTAAGCAATCTTTTTTTTGGATACAAGTTTGTACAACCATTCTGTTATTTTCAAGGTTTATTCATCAATTCAGAGTAAATAAGAATGCATTTATGTTCATACTGGATGAAACACGAAATTTATGGCCTACAACAACCAGGAATATTCCATTACTCATTAAAATTGCAGCATGTCTTCGATTCTTCGCAGAGGGTGGGTACGAACGAAGTATTGGAAACGATTTTGACATTGGAATGGGAAGAACAACGTTCTGTAAAGTTTTCAAGGAGTTCCTACCTTTGCTGAGGAACATCTGTGTTCTAATAGTCTAAGAGCCGCTGAAGGCCGACCTTCACCGAACTGTTAACCGGCTGAAACTTTTTTTTATGAAATTTAGTTTGAAAACATATATGAATATGATAGCTTGCCTAACGAAAAGTGTGCCAGGCTAAATTAAATTTGACTTTATATTTTAATCAATAACTAACTCCTCCTTCACCCATATGTTAAAATAAAACGTTGTGCCACATAGCCATATGTGTAAGTAGGTTTGAGACAAGAAAAAAATTGTATGGGCGAGGGGGGCCTATTCCCTCCGTTTAGCCAGGAGGGGCAGTTTTCTGAAAAATTGGCTTATTTAAAAAAAATAAAATATTAAAAATCAACGGCTTCATCTACAACAACGTGTTATACCTTTCTGCAAAGCCAAAAACTTAGGCTTTCATTTTGTATTTAAATTTGATTGTTTTAAATAATAGTTTTAGAAAAATTAATTTTCAAACTTAAAATTTTGAAAAAAAAAATTTCTTAAATTTCGAACTAATTTTTTCAAAATTTTGAGTTTGAAAATTATTTTTTCTAAAACTATCATTTAAAACAATCAAATTTAAATACAAAATGAAAGCCTAAGTTTTTGGCTTTGCAGAAAGGTATAACACGTTGTTGTAGATGAAGCCGTTGATTTTTAATATTTTTTTTTTTAAATAAGCCAATTTTTCAGAAAACTGCCCCTCCTGGCTAAACGGGGGGAATAGGCCCCCCTCTCCCATACAATTTTTTTCTTGTCTCAAACCTACTTACACATATGGCTATGTGGCACAACGTTTTATTTTAACATATGGGTGAAGGAGGAGTTAGTTATTGATTAAAATAAAGTTAAATTTAATATAGCCTGGCACACTTTTCGTAAGGCAAGCTATCATATTCATATATGTTTTCAAACTAAATTTCATAAAAAAAAAGTTTCAGCCGGTTAACAGTTCGGTGAAGGTCGGTCTTCGGCGGCTCTCCTACTATAAATGGATCAGAGTTGAGACATGTGAAGAAAATATTCTACAGACAAAAAGATCTTTTTTTGTAAGGAACACTTGGATTTTGGGTTATTCTGGTTATGGCCTGGAACCCTGATGACACCATATAGATCTCCAAACGAAGATAGTCCAGAACAACAAAAAACACATGAAGACTAAAAATCTAATTGAGCGGACGAATGGAGTCTTAAAAAATCGGTTTCGATGTGTTTTAGAACATTGCGTCCTTCACTACACTCCTCAGAAAGCAGAAACAATTGTTAATGTAGTTTCGTGTTTAGACAACATATGTCTTTATTTCAAAGTTCCAGAAATAGAATCTTATCCGAATGAGGAATGAGCCAGTTTCTGTAGTAATAGATTTGGAAAATGCGGAAGACGTCTCTTCAGCTAGATATCAAGAAGCTATCGGTATAAGAAATTAAATAAAAGATATGTACATACTTTTGTTAAGATTATTTTTATTAGACAAAAACTAAAACGAGTAAAAAATAGTTAACAGAACAACTTAAGTTTGTACTTCATTGTAATTAATGCATACAGCATACCTTAATCTAAAGACAATAAATAAATTTAATTAAAAACAAACTTCGTAACGAAAAATAAATTAATAAATTAAAGCTGAATTGCAACATTTCATTAGTTTATAGCAGAAGGTTTCTATTGTCTTAGCTTAAAGACTACTCTTCAGAGCTGGAACAATTTTTCTCTTTTGTTAATAATAAATACCTATGTACATATTTAGTTTTAATTTTTCTTTCTAATAGGAATTTCTTTGCTCAAATTCTTTTTTTTGCAATTTCATCCATTTTGCGGTTGTGTTCCGCTTGTTGCTCGAAGCCTTTTTTCAAAATATTTGCCAATTCTTTTTGATTTTCGTTAAGTTTTTCAATTGCACTTGCACAATATGTTCTTCCCAAATTATGTAGCTACAATCTCATTATTTTGAAGAATGATTTCATTAAGTGCTTATCTTTTCTTGATGCAACTTTTCCTTCAAAATCATTTGTTTTTCTATCAAATCCTGAGTATTGGTAGCAGAACGTTTCATAGATGCTCTTATGTCAATTGAACCCCTTCTTTCTGTCCGAACCATTGAAGGTAATGCATCGGGGTTTGCACCATCATCGGAAGAATTTTGAATATCAGGTGTATTCACATCCAAATCAATAAACTCATACTGGCAATAGGGGAGAGTGGGTATGTTTGGGACACAGGAGGAATGGGTCTTAGGCATTTTCTCAATTCCTACCTTTTTTTCTCTTTCCTTGTATGACAGATTCTGTCTTCAGTCTGTCCCCATCCCTCAACAAAACAAGTTGTGTCTAGGAAAAAAATTACGGAGTGGAGATAAAAAAGGTAATTTGTGCATAAAAAGTAAAACATCTGTGTAAACTTTGAGTGAATTGTTTTTTTAATGTGTGAACTTACTGCGCAAAAGAGTGTAATAATTAGGTAGCAACACCATTTTTTAAGTGAATTCATCGTTGTTTTGTTTAATTATTGCCACACGAAAAGTGATATTATAAATTATTTATATAAAGTGCCACGCAGGATGATTGGGACATCACTATTCCACTCTATAGTTGTCCCAATCCTATTGATCGCAGGAGGAATGGGACAAACCCAATCCTCCTCCTCGCAGGTGGAATGGGACAAAGTGAGTTGGTTCATGAAATGATTTTTTGCTTTTCTTCTGTCGGACTTTCGCCTTCTTTATAGCTGAAAATAGGTTGCCAAAATGTTATTTTATCTTTAGAAATTAATTTTGCTCAGATACGATCTATAAGATCTCGGCAAATGTAATGTATTCGAAAAGTGTCCCATTCCATCCCATAGTTGTCCCAATCCTCCTGCTCGTAGGAGGAATGGGACAAAGTGAGTTGGTTCATGAAATTAATTTTTTGCTTTTCTTCTGTCGGATTTTCGCCTTCTTTTTAACTGAAAATAGGTTGCCAAAATGTTATTTTATCTTTAGAAATCAATTTTGCTCAGATACGATCTATAAGATCTCGGCAAATTTAATGTATTCGAAAAGTGTCCCAAACATACCCACTCTCCCCTACTCATTTACGTGGTTTTCATCGCATTCGAGTGATAGAGATCAAGGTCTTACGATTGGGGGCGACTGATTAGACGAACTATTTCCTTGCAAAGAAATGCAATCATCTAGCACCTCCGATCCCATTAACTGCTTTCTATGCGTATCAGTTATTCGGATAACTTCCTCTTCTAAGGAAGAAACTGGCAATTGTTTGTTTGGTCCCTCTCCCGTTTCACCGATTTCTTTTTTATTGTGTTGCATTTTTTTCTTTAAATTCTCTATGTAGTCCGACCACACCTTTTTCCATCCTCCCACATCTCGACAAGGCGGTCCTAGGCTGTACTTCTTCATGAAATTTACAAGGAATGTAAACTGTTCGCTGTTAGTGTGTTTTCCCCTTCAAATTTCAAAATAACAAAACCAATTAGATTTTACAAATATATTTTTGAAATAACTTACATTTTAAAATTTGCGAATTTAAATTCGGGCAACAAAATCAAAACGAAATGAAAACATCAAAAAAATAAAGTTTCGCAGATTCGATAGTATTTTAGAACTGTGCAAATCGCAAGTATTAAAACGAAATGAAATTTAGAACACTTCTTTTTTGAAAACGAAGGTATTACTTTCGTATACGAAAATCAGAACAGGGGTGATAGATTTTTGAATGTTTTGTTCATTAAATTCTTTTCGATTATAAAAGTTCCCAAGGAAAAAAAATCATTTTGTTGCACACGGCTATTTCAAATTGTCGTTTTTGACAAGCCGCTGACGTATCATTCACAGTTTGAGAGTTTTTAGTAGCTCTCAAAATGTATAGGCAAAAAAAACGATGGACGAGACGTTGACGATCAACTTACGTGAAGCAAATTTGAGACGATATCGTCGACGACAATCGTTTGGACGATAGTCGTTTTCAAAGTTACGGAATGACCCTCCAGGTCGAGCACCCCGAATAAAAGCATAAGAAAATTATCAGGAAAATATAGTAGTGCAACCGTACGAATTGTATGAGATGGCAATCACGAACCAAAACCCAGAAGTATTAGATACAGTGTCGTTCGATTTAGATGATTCAAGACAACAATTCCGCCTACACGACTTTAACAGAGTGAAGAAAACGTTAACCAACAGCATAACTAACACGACCCGTTAGAGCAGACAGCTTAGCTGTCAAACTGTATAGAAAACGGATAGGGATCGAATTTTGCAGTACTTTGTGATGGTCTGAAGACATTCGTCAACAAGCAGGTCCTTGTCAGTGTGTTTTGAGACAAGGAGAGTTTACTATCGATCAGATATCGATATCTTAGAAAAGACTAAGATATTGAATAACAGCGTCAATATAGGCTAACCTTATAAGGAAATATCTACTTTTGGTATCCTAGAATAGAAAACTCATCCGTTTGCTTTACACCAGAGGTACAGTCCTAACAAGATTGATTCACTAGGATACGCTGACGCTATTGACGTAGTGATATCTGTGATGTGTCATAAAATGGAAGCCATGAGAGCTTAATCAGGCCTACATCCAGTTAGACTTGTCTGGGCAAGACAAAGACATTAATAAGACAACGATAATGCTGTTAATATTATTCTTGACAAAGCGCTACTAATCCAGATTCAGATGTCAAATGAGCAGGAAAGTACCTAATATCTAGGCTCAAGACAACTGTAACTGACTGTAGAAGCTGGTTGGACCCTTGCCCGATCCGGACTGTTGTAGACGTGATTCGTTCGTGCGAGGTTCACAAGTTTTTTGTTTTTTGGGTAGTTTCCATGCCAATTTATTATAAGTATTGCTTGACAGTCTCTAGAAAATGTGTGAAGCACTATTCAAGCAAGTTGATTTGCACCCAACCAGATGAACTTGTATTTATCCAGCCTAGTGGTGAACCTTCTATTAACGAGTGGTTGTCTCTCTTCCTCAGAAAGATGAACGATAACGATTTCGTTTGAAGAATAAACCAGTAATGAGGGGTTCAATGATAGTCCGTATGCGTCGTCGTACGACCATCAGGGGCAATAAGAATGCCTGCTATTTAGTATGCCACCAGGGGCCGTATTAGTACCTGCAGATCGACCAGAGCTTTTGCCAGCTGTTTCAGAGAAGAATTAAACTTCATTAAGATGGTATTAAAGAATTGTTACTTAAAAACACATCACAATATTTTTTCATAATCATAACCCGCCCGACTGATATTCATAATAACTTAATGAGCAATCATTGACCATTCATCGACAAGTCAGCAATTTGGTTTTTCATCTATACAACGTAAGGGCAATACTTTTTCGAATAGCTCCAAAAATATGGTTCGGATTATGGTTGCGACATTCATCGCAAGCCTAAGCACTAAAGCACATAAATATTTTGGGAATCTAATCCTTCGGGATGAATAAAAAACTGATTCAAAAAACAAAAACAATCCTAATCGTTCAATTTATATTACAAGCTCCACGAGATTCGACCCACTTGAGCGCGTGTGATGTATTCACAAATGTTAAGCCACCTCAGGATTTTTAGACTCAATGGCGCTGAACACGAGTAGTAGTAATCGTTGTACCCTTGAATGAAGTGTAACTGACTGACGCTCTAAAATAGAATAGTTGATGGGTTAAAAGGAGGTATATGCAGAAAAGCTGCTCTGCTTTGCGGAGAATAACACGATTCACCAAACCCTCTTCGCTGCTATATGTAGCTTCTGATGGTATGCCATTTAGTGATTTTTTGTTTTGTTTTTATTTTTGGAAACTAACATTCACAAAGTGTTCAGTTCAGAACTGTGCCATGCCATCTCAAACCATCAAAAATCCAGTGCACCCCCATCCGACCCGCACCCAGCTCAATTTGATGCAAAACTAAAGGGCCAACCTGCCACCAATTCACCATTGTGTTCGGCGGCTGGTGGGAATTATCCTCAGTCGAGTGGTTAAGGTACTGAACTTTATTTCCGAGCCATTAAAAATGCGGATTTCATACTGGAAAAAATAAAGAATTTTTTTTAAGCTCCCATTGTTGGTTTTGTTGTTATTGGCGATGGCGATGTTTTCATTCTGTTTTTGGAGCTTCTGTGTGGTAGTTTAACTATGAATTGTATTTGTTTTGCTGGCCTGAGCTAAAAAACGTTCACATACTGAACTGATTGCAATAAAAAAAATCAATTCAATGTTTTCAAAAATATTTACATGCGGCGCATGCAGTGGGAAATCATTTGAAAGCTTTCGCAGCGCGCAGAGACATGAGGGCACTTCGAACTTTGTTATTTTGCAGTGATCCAAAGTAAATCACGCCTGGCGGTAGACTACAGTCTTTATTTGCATTGTTTAAATTTAATCGCTTGCTTTTGTTTAAGCAGACCGAAAGCGGTAAAAAAAAAGGTTTCTATGCGCGTGTTAACCGCGGGCGGGGGCAGTGGACTTCGCGAATGACTTTATTTACAAACGAAAAACAATTAATGGTAGATTGAAAAGCCAGAATAATTATTGTTTGCCGATTTTTTGTTGGCCACTGCGGAGGTATTAAATGTTAACACTTAAATTTAATTTTTTGTTATTTAAAAAAGGCGATTTCGTAAACTAATCCAGTGTGGTATTGAAATTATAGGTTATTAATGATGGTATTATTAAAGCGAAGCACAAAGACTTAAATTTGTTGAAATATTTTCAGTTAATGTAAATTATTTTTGTATATTTAATAATCAGCAGCTCAAACTTATTACTAATTGCATTATAACAATTCAAATGAAAATTCTGATGTTTATCAGACGAAGTATTAAATTTTATAATTCCATTAAGCTCATCAGATATTGGACGTTAATACCTGGGAAAAAGGAAAGTACCCACCTTTTGGTTAGAATTCCACCATAGCAAACCCGATTGAACAAAGAGTTCCTATAGAGCGTTTTTGCAGTACAAGAAGATCGTTTAAATAAATGAAGAACATACAGAGCGGGCCAGATTTTTGTAACAAAGCGTTACAGTCAATTTATTTTATTCAACAGAATTCAATAGCGGACCTTCGATAAAACGTAAGAAAGCAGAAAATCCCTCGATAAATAACCTACGACAATCCGCTCCTGGAAGCTACCGAGAGCAACAATAGAATGCAACGACGAAGAAAATTGAACAACCCGAAATCAGGTGATACACATTTGGTTTGTTTAATAGAAATCACACGCAGTATCAATCGAAAAAATGCATAAGAAGAGGTGTTTCCGTGATTGAAATTCAGTTTCTGTTCCGCTTTGGTAGAGTGCACATTGTTCTTAAAGCGAGCGCCTGAGGGGTTGCAAATTTTTAGGGAAGGCTTTATTAGTAGGACATTTCTACTAAATTTTGCCGAGGGGAAGCATTTCTTCTAAATATATTTCTGGCTGACCGGAGCTTCTCCCCAATTCGATATTACAACAGGAGCAACATTCTTTTATTCTTCGATCTACTCCATCTGCTAGCCTAATATGCGCGCATGCCCACACAGAAGAGAAAAAAGACACCACCAAAGACGAGATCTACGAGCTCCATCACGACAAAACATGTGAGCAATATCCTAGTTATGTCATTAAAATTGTCCTCGGTGATCTTAACGCAAAACTGGGAAAAGAGGACATTTTTGGAGGAAAAGTTGGAAAGCACAGCCTGCACGTTTCAGGTTAATCGATTCTACTGCAGAAATGTTGTGTAGCAAGGAGATACATGATCCCTACATCTCAACATCCAGAAAGGAACATGAAGATCTCCTGATCAATCAACCGTGTGCCAGATTGATACCATTGCGATCGACGGAAGGCACTTCTCCAGCATTCTAGATGTTCGAACTTTCCGAAGAGCTAACATTGACTCGGATAACTACCTCGTCGTAGCAAGAGGTCAACAGGTCCTTCTCTGATTTAGTGTCGAGTAACCTCTTAAGAATTCCTATGCCGCCAACATCAAGTATCGTCGTATCGAAGACCTTGCTGCATAGATGGACAAAAGCTGTGAGCTCTACGAGCAAAAGAGGAGAGAGGAAGTTTCATCGGAAGGTAAAACAGAACCGACGCCTGCAAAGATAAACAATTGGACATCATAGTAGAATCGCAGTCAATGCTGGAATTTTGAAAGACCACTTCTGTATACTGTATAACGGCGACGACGAACAAAATCCCGCCGTCAGGCACGAGCCTTTCATCGGACACGATGATATCCAACAATTCCGTGAACCCAACCTTGAAGAAGTGCAATGTCACGGCTGAAATCCAACAAAGCCGTTGGAGCAGATGGTCTAGCTGCCGAGCTGTTCAGCAACAGGCGACAATCTAAATAGATAGGAGCATGCACCAAATCATCTGTAAGATATGGTCGGAAGAATACATGAAGGATGACTGGAACCTCAGCATTGTTTGCCCGATCCTGAAGAAGGGAGATCCACTAAACCGCGCCAACTACAAAGGAACCAGCCTACAAGATTCTCTCTGCCGTAATATGTGAACGTCTGAAGAATTTCGTCAACAATCTGATTGGTGCTTATCAATGTGGCTTCATATCAGGAGAGTCAACCATCGACCAAATTTTCACTGTGCGGCAGATCCTGGAAAAAAACTATAAACTCCAAATCGATACCCACCACCTTTTCATCGATTTTAAGGCCGCATGACAGCATCTATAGATACGAACTGTATAAAGCTATGCCTAGTTTTGGCATCCCTGCTGAGCTCGTTCGCTTGTGTAAAATGACGATGGAGAACTCTCGCTCTCCATCAAAGTTGACAACGAGCTTACGGAATTTTTCGATGTCAAAAAAGGATTCCGCCTAGTCTGAATGCACTGCCTGTGATTTCTTTAACATCGTTCTTGAGAAGATAGTGCAACACTCTACCGTCAACACCGGAGGCATTATCTTCCAAAAGTCGGTTCAACTTCTCTTGTACGCCGATGATATTGATATACTGGAAAGAACACAGCGTGATGTCAATGGCGCCTTTGAAGGCAAAACGAAGTAGGTATATGCTGTCTTCGAGGAAGGACACCCTAAACCGACGGCTCGGACAGAACGTCACAATAGACGCAGACAACTTCGAGGTAGTAGAGGAGTTTGTCTACCAAGGCTCCACTATTAACACGGGCAATAACACCAGCGCAGCGCCGAAATCAGACGAAGAATAACTCTTTCTAAATCGCTGTTTCTTTGGGCTAAGAAAGCAATTGAGTAGAAAAGCCCTCTCTCGAGCAACTAAGGTAAAACTGTACAACACCCTCATCATCCCAGTCCTGCTGTATGGTGCAGAAGCATGGGCCTTGACAAAATTAGACGAATGTCTAATGCTGTTTCCAGAGGAAAGTTTTTCGGGTTACCGCGTGTGCATTAATGGGGAATGGAGAAGAAGATACAACTGTGAACTTCACGGGTTGCACAACGACGTGCACCTAGCCTGAATGGTCAAGGTCCAGAGACTCAGATGGCACGGTTTTTTTTTGTAAAATTCATTTTTATTCAATCACTTATAACTACTTATATACTAGACAAAGAAATTCAAAACTAGCTTATCATCTAAAATCTTATATGTATTTAACTTACTGGCCCCAAACGGGCGCTCTAAGAAATTCATGATTTACTTGATTAATGCCTTTCGGCCTATGAACTATTTTATTAAATTTAATTGATCGTTTTTTTTTTGTTAGAAAAAATTATGGAAAACTAACAGCATGTCATTTTTATTTATCCTTACATGCTACTTAAAATTAGGTCCTTAAGAATAAAACTTAAAAATAACTAAAACTACCTATTCTACACTGAACCAAAACAGTAGTCATAATGATAATTTTTTACATTTAACTGACAATTTTGTTGTCAATTTACAACCAATGACCGCAGTAGTAAATATGACAATTTAAAATTTTCAAATTCATGATTCGAAACCAGGATTGTCACATTGATAATTTGCGTTGGCAAATCGAATACCATGGTTGTCATATTGAAATCTATGGCAGTCGTATTAAACATTGCAGTTGTCATTTGGAAAACTCAAAATATCAAATTGAAAACCTAGGAAGTCTTATTGAGACCATGACTTTCAAATTGAAAACCACGGTAGTCAAATTGACAACCGTATTAGTCATATTGATAATCACAGTGAACCAATTCAATACCACGGTAGTTAATATGAAAACTACGTTTGTCAAATTGAAAACAGCGGTTGGTAGATTGAAAATCATGATTGTCAATTTGAAGATCGTGCTTTTCAAATTGACAACCGCAGTAGTCATATTTGAAAACACAGTTAACCAATTTAATACCACGGTAGTTAATATGAAAACTACGGTTTTCATATTGAAAACGGTGGTTGCTAATTTGAAAATTTCCAATTTGCTTGGTTTTCAATATTACAATCATTATGATACTTTTTAAAACTTCGATTTTCAATTAGATTACCGTGATTCTCAATACTATAATAGCTCCTGCGTGTCCAGGACACCCCTTTTCTGAAATATAAGTTGCAAAGATTGTTTAAAATATAAGGCAGATTTAATTTTTGTATCATGTTTAATTATTTATTATTACAACTAAGTTGACTTACATATACATACATATAATAATTGTTATGAAAATACATATAATTCTAATAAAATATGGTTTTGGTACTATTGTTGGTGTTGGATTTGAGCTTGGTTTTTGCGATTGTGTTGGTTTTGTGGTTGGAGTTGGAGTTGGAATTGGTGCGGGGCTGGTGTTGGTGCTGGTGTTAGTGTTGAACTTGGTTTTTGTGATTGTGTTGATATTGTGGTTGATACTGGAATTGGTGTTGTTGTTGATGTTGCTTTTTTTGTTGTTGGTACTGTTGGTGGTGTTGGTGTTGGTGTTGACCTTTGTTTTGGCGATGCTATTGGGATTGTGGCTGAGATTGAAGCTGGATTTGGTGCTAGATTTGGTGTTGTTTTGGTTTTGAGATTGGTGTTGTAGCTGATGTTGGTGTTGCTGTTGGTTTTAAATTTAGTGTTGATGTTTTTGTTTGGTTTGGTGATGGTGTTGGTTTAAATACTGATGTTAGTTGTCGGTTTAAATACTGATGTTGTTTGTTATATATGTAAAAAAAAACTCTTTTAATGACTGCGTAACCAAATAGTTGCATATTAGAGTTTTTCAATTTTCACTGATAATTCAAATGACCATATATAAGACCCAAATATAAGAAAAGAAAAAGAAGAACATTTTTTGCATACGAAAAATACAAAACATTGGATATTGTTGTGACCAATAGGTATCTAAAGAACTGAACCCTAAACAAAAACAATAGCTTTGAAATTAAAATCACATCTGTCAAAAGTTTCCATTTCGTTTGAGAATATAAGGAAATATTCAGACTATTGAAGCAGTATTTAATTTCAATCGATAATCATCCAAATTTGCATTTTTTAATATTATTTTGTAAAATATCTCTTTATTAAATAAAATTGTTATATTTTGAATTATTAAACAGCGACCTTTAAACTGAGAATGCAATAGATATTCAAAGAAAATCACTTCACAATATAATTACTTGCTGCATTTCAAAAATCATAATCGAAATCGTTTTTATTTTAATTATGGTTGTTAGCAAAAAGTATTCAAATGTGCCCCCCTCTCCACACCTATACACTTATATTGAATAACAAAAATTTAATATTTTTTACTTACAAATAACTCTACAAAAAATATAATTGTCTTACCTGTTTTGTTTTGTTTTTTAGATTTATTTTTTGTTCCTTTCTTGATTATTTTTTATTTTACACTTTTTTACACTTCTCACACAAACGTCTGATCGACTTTATGCACGGCTACTGAATGAGGATTACACTACTTGTTCAATTCAAGACAAACTCGATGTTCATATTGAAAACAATATTGTCAATTTGATGACCATAGTTTTCAATATGACAACCTTATGTGGTCGATCATCGTATTGACAACCGCAATTGTAAATATGATTTTTAAAAACGGTTGAACCATCACATTTACTACTGCGGTTTTCAACTTGACAACTATGGTTTTCAATACAATAATTTTGATAACGGCATAAGCAATGTATTGTTTGTTCTTGTTTGTTCTTGTTCAATTCAAGATAAATTCGATTTTCGTATTGAAAACAATAACTGTAAATTTGATGACCATAGTTTTCAGTATGATAACCTTATGTGGTCGATTATCATATTGACAACCGCAATTGCAAATATATTTTTTAAAAACGGTTGAACCATCACACTGACTACTGCGGTTTTCAACTTGACAATGATGGTTTTCAATACAATAATTTTGATAACGGCATAAGCAATTTATCATTTGTTTTTGTTTGTTATTGTTAAATTCAAGAAAAACTTGGTTTTCATATTGAAAACAATAATTGTCAATTTGGTGAACATAGTTTTCAATATGACAACCTTATGTGGTGAATTATCAAGCAACTGATGCTGGTGAAATTCAGTCATCCCATTAACAACTGCAACTGTCAATTTGATGATTTTTTTTTCAATGCACTTGTTGCATTTAGGTAGTAATCATATTGACAATCATTGTTGTACATATGATGATTGCAGTTTTTAATTAATTGGCGGACAACCTAAGTTTTTCATATTGACAACCATTATATTCTATTTGATCATCTCAGTTGTTAAAACGACAACTTTGATGTTCAAACTAGCAACAAGATATTGAATATTTCAAATTGTCCCATTTACTATCAAGTTGTAAGATTTTGAGACGAATTTTGAAAATTTACATCACATTGAATTTTTTTTTCATCAATATGACAATTTTCGGTTAACAACCAGTAATTTTCAATATGACAACGGTTATTTTTTCAGTGTACCTAACAACTACTTACAAACTAGAACAGCCACAGCAGGGCCCTATTTCATAAAACTATTAGTGTTGTACTTGTAGACTTGTAGCTACAAGCACAAATAAAGTATGGAGTTGTAGTTTTCTATTTCAAAAAAATTTTCATTTGTTTGTAGTTTGGCGAATTCAAATTATTTTGCTTCTAAAAAACTACAAGTGTAACTAGGAGTAACGAAAATAAACAAATAATAAACAAATATTTGAACTTTCTGTAGCAGCAGTGACAGACGAAATATATTCAAGAAAATTGTTTAATTTATCGGTGCTAGATATATTAATTTAAAATTTAATAAGATTTTTGCTACGATAGGATAGAGATTATCACTTTTATTTGTTGTTTAATTAAAATGTGTTCAAAGGGAATCAAAGTTCTTATTTTGGAGGAAATTGAAAAAAATAAATTAATTTTATTTGGCCCATTTCCTGATAAACTAACGAAAAAAGAAAAAAGCATCGTTTGGATGAAAATTCATGAAAAAGCGAAGTCCAATGGATATTTTCTTGAAAAGTCTTATTTGCGGGATGTCTTTTGGACCAATGTAAAGCGCTGTACTATGGTAGTTCATTATTTTAAGTATTTTTAACATATTTATAAATCATCGCTGTTTACCTAGGCTAAGCTTGACAACAGCAGAAAGACGGGTTCTGCAGGTGGATCGCAAAATAAAATGAATGAAGTAGATACCAAAGTTTTAGATATTTTGCAAAAAGATGCGCCTGACATTATAGGTCTGCCGGTGTTAGAAACTTTTCAGGATAAGCATGATTTTGCTGAAGCAGGCAAAGTACCTGAATTGGAATTGGAACTGTCCCCAAATGAAGATAAGGAAAATTTAAGTCGGAAGGTGAACTCAAAAGCTTCCTCTGGTAAAGAGAAACAATATCGTTTTTTAAGAAATTATATTTATTTATAATATTGTTTTTAGAGTTCAAAAGAAAACCAACTGCATTCGATGACGAATTTTCAGAGCTTAAAAAGAAAAAATTAAAACTGGAGATTACTTATTTAGAAAAGCAGAACACTAAACTTGATCTAGAAATTGCAAAGCTATTAAACGAAAACAAATAATTTTAACGCGAGTTAAATGTAATGAAAGAATAAATAAACAAAAATCGTCATTAATATAAAACTATTTTTATTTTTCAAAGCTATTGTCTGAACAAGTTAATTATTTCATCTCTTCTAGTTAAACCACTTTATGTATCAGGTTCTATTTCTTCTCTTGAGGAATGGTCATCTTCTTCATCATTTTCACTTCCAATTTCACTCAAAGTGTTTGAGGTCAAATTGCAAATAGTAGCACAAGCCTTAACTATGTTGCATGCATAAATCGGGTTCACCCTCAATTTTTGTAGGCAAGGGAATTTTTCTTTTAATACACCAAAAGCATTTTCTATAAGGCGCCTTGTCGACTTATGAGCGCGGTTGAACCTCTGTACTGCCTCATCATTCATGATATTGTTTTTGGGTGTTATCAACCAATCTGTACATCCATAACCCGAATCACCTATTAACATATAAACATAAGGTTTTTTTAAAGATAGTAAATACATACATTTATGTAGCTTCAATTAATTCTAAACACACCTAGCAAAATTGATCGTGGATGTGGCCTCCAACCTGAATTCATTTTAGAGAAAAGCTCACTGTTTCTCAAAACTCTTGCATCATGAACTTTTCCTGGCCATCTTGCACTAACGTAATAAAAGTATAAATCAGGTCCACAAACAAGCATGCAGTTGATGGAGTGATTTCCATGTCGATCTACAAAACGGTCTTCATGCTCCCTTGGAGCATCTATTTTTATCAATGTGCCATCAATGCATCCAGCTACATTCGGCACAAAGATTAAATAAGTAACAAGATGGGAAACTGACTTACGTTTCACTCCCTAGATCCCTCAATTTTCATTTTCTTTCATTTTATTTTCTTTCCTTGTACATGAAAAATATATAAACAAAAACAATATGGCAGGACAATATTTACTGTGTAAAAACACGCATACTTTCACAAAATTTATGGTCCAAACTGTGATAGTATTGGTAAAAAAACGCATACTTTCAAAGAAACTATGGTCCAAAATGTGATAGTATTGGTAAAAACGCTTGTAGGCATCTGTCATTTTGACAGCTTTGTTTCCCATCTCCTTACCATATATAATCTCTGATTCGGCATACCAGCAATAGAATAAAACTTTTCGACCACATCAGCAGTGTTTCTCGGCCACTTAACCTTGTCTGGAAATACTCGTTCATTGATAGCATTCACAACTTTTTTAACTACACGGCACACTGTTGCCTTTGAGACTCCATGCATATCAGCTACTCCGTGATATTGACCACCGTTTCCAAGCCAATGAAGTCCTATCAAAATCTGTTGCTTGGCCGAGAGAGCATGGTTTCGATTGGTTTCATGTTCCAATGATGGTGCAATGTATCTCAACAATTCCTCACGAACTGAAAAACTAATCCGAAACTTTTAATTAAAGGAATGATAAGACATTAGCTCGAAATTTATTTGTTCTCGAAAAAATCGGGATCTTCTTCCTCGATAGTAATCTTCGAAATCACTTTCGTCACTGCTTGAAAACATTTTGTTTTTATTTTTCAATTTAAACGCCAACAAACTTCTTATTATAACTTCAAATGAACCAATTTATTGTATATGTCAATCTACTGTCTTATAAAGAATTTACGCCAACTTTGACCCGTTCTTATATTGAGGAAAGTTATGTTATACAGATCGTTTTCATTTATAACCATTTTGAATTGTATGTATGAATGTTGAAATCCCTACAGCAAGAGCATATGAAAATTCAATGCTATAACAATGCATTTTTTTTTAAGTACCATACAAATGCCCGGCACCAATACAAATCCTTCTTACTATATCAAAAAGTTAAATTCAAGTCGTTTCCTTTATATCCTTAAACCGCAATTACTTACAATCAAAAGCTTCTTTTTTGAGTGCATATTGCAGGAAGATGAATGCATAATGATTTAAAAGGCAAGACTTTTTGTAACTAGGAATGGAAGATTGATTTTAGTGCCAACTAATTTTTGATATCATAAAAATTTAAAAGACTGCATTGTTATTGCACTTTAACTGCCAAACAACGTCCATTAACGCTCCTTAAAGGGACAACAAAACTAGTATATTTTTTTCTATCCATGACACCCAAAAATTGTTGTAAATTCTTGATTATAATGTTTGATAATTTAAGATCCATTTTAGTGATACAACGTTATCCATGAATTACATTTAAAACCCAAAGGAACCAAAGTTAGCCATCATATTTTGTTTTTATTAGTCTTTCTACTCTTGTAAAAAAATCGCTTGTAGATACAAGTCTATCACTAATAAAAAATTTACAAATACTTTTATGAAACAGAAATATTCGCCGCACTTGTAAATTTCACTTGTAGCTACAAGTCTACTTACTTGTAATTATTAGTCTATTGAAATTCTTTATGAAACAGAAATTTGATGATAATTTACAAGCTACAAGTAAATTCACAGATAACACTGGTCAACAAAATTTCATTTTTTGATTGTCACATTAATGAGACACATCATTTCTAGTAGATTTTTGAATGCTGAAACTGAATCCGGGGACAGAATTGTTCTAGCACGTCAGGTTTTCGAGATATGTTTATTTCTCGAACACCCGAATCTTCTCCATTTGAGATGGTGCAACGTTGAACCACACTGGACAGCCATAAACGATCATCGGCCGTATGAGGGCCATGTAGCAAATTACCTTCACTCTGGGGTCAAGCCGACTGCTGTAAAACAGATGTTTCGTCAGAGCGAAGGCTTCTCTGGCCTTAGTCAGAGCAGCATCTATATTTCTGTCGAAATACAGATATTGGTCCAACCAGATACCGAGGTACTTCACTTCACTTTTGCTCGTTAATCGCTGTCCGTGAGGCCCAACGATGACCATCTTGCGCCAATTCTTGCGCGTATCCCTCGTGGTCCCAGCCAACGTGGTCCGGAACAGAATTGTTTCGCATTTCTGGACATTTATTTTCAGTTTCCAGTCATCGCAATATCGCTGAATCTTCTCGAAGTCATGTTGCAAGAGAATTCTAATGACTTCGACCTTTGGGGCCGTTCTGTACGCAATCAGGTCGTCGGCATACGCAATTGCCTGGGTGAGGCTACCTATAAGATCGCTGGTGTAAATGCTAAAGAGGATCGGCGAGTTCACCGCTCCCTGTTGAAGACCGCTTCTAATTTCAAAGGTGGTGGTAGAAGTTACATTGCCACTCTTGACAACAAACTTTCTACCGTTGAGCATATCATAAAGCATATACAATAATGGTTTACTGATGCCTAGTCTGGTGAGTTTTAGATACAAACCTTCTAACCATACGGTGTCGAAGGCCTTCTCTAAATCCACCAGAACAGCACCCGTGCATTGTTTCTTGGACTTGTTCCATTGGATATCAGAAACGAGCTTAGACGCAGCATGAATAGTGTCATGTCCTGCCTTGAACCCGAACTGATTATCCGGAATTATACTGTTGTCCGCAGCCCACTTAGCCAGAGCCCTATTGATTACCTTTTCGAATACCTTGCTGATGCTTGGAAGAAGACTTATCGACCGAAGATTTGACGGATTGGAGTTGTCCTTTCCATTTTTCGGGAGAGGATTAACCACAGCTGTCTTCCTTCTTCCAACGCTCTGGATAATATGCATTATTCAGCGCGTTGTTAAACAAAGTGGTGTAGATGTCTACTGCCTCAATCGGTAGGTGTCTTAGTACAATGTTGGATATACCGTCGACACCTGCTGACTTCTTATTCTTTATTGAATCGAAGATGAGCTGGAGTTCTACCTTCGTGATGAGCAAGGGACTTGGGTCCGTTCGTTCAGCGATTATAGCGTTTGCTAAGAAGTCGTCATCAAACCGGGTAAAACCACGGTTCTCGGATCGCCAATGCAAAATATCATTCCTCAGGCAGAAGTGATGAAGTAAGGCTCTGTTCTCCAGGTCGTGGTTCGGGCGAGTGCAAGCATTCACCTTATACACTTGCTGGAAAGCAGCACCAACTGTCTCCTTTTTCTCCTGCGGATCTTCAATCACAAAGAAGTCAACGTCCAAGACGGCTTCCTCAGGATCAATTTGCGCTGTCAGGAGTATGTCTCTGTTCTCTGTAGTTCTTTGGAGTTTCAGGCACGGAAGGTCGTTCTGATTATTTTTTCTAAATATCTTATTGATCTAAGGAAACATACTCGGGTCGCTAGAATTAACGGCCCGAATTTTGTTGTCCCAGAACGAATTGATTGATAGTCTATAATAGTTCTCTTTAATCAGTTGGTTGATATTTTTGATCGACGACTTCAGCGCCCTAATCTTCAGGTCGTGTGGGTCTGTGAAGCGTCTGTACAAGTTTCTCAGTCTTGTCAGTAGTCCACTTTTATGTCTGTGAAGTGCGTCTATAGTCGCGTTTCTGTAGACGTCATTTTGGTCGCGTTCTTTGTATTTCGGTATTGTCCGTTCCATTGTTCGTTTTATCGTTTCGTCCATCTGTTGTAGATGTTGTTCGATTTCGTTGTTCGTTAGGTTTCTGTTATTTGGTGGGGCTATGTCACTCGAACGGAGTTCTCTCGCTAGGGCGTTGGTGAAACGAGGCCAGCGCATCTTACTGTAATTGTAAGAATGCGTTGGAACGTTTTCATCCAACTCCACGCACTCGTTCGGAATCTGAATTACAGCAGCGAGTCCGCAGTGGTCACTGTCGTACTCGACTGTCTGTAAGCAGTTTTGAGGGTGATTACCCACTTTGTCCGTTATTGTCAGTCTGGTATCGTACAGCAAAAGGTCCAGGAAGGAACCGCTCCTTGGGAACGATGGCCTTTCAGTAGCCAGCAGGTCGACACCATATTCAACACTGCAGAGATTCATCAAACTAAAAAGATGATTACCTCTTGGATTATTAGTTTGATTTCCCCAATCTACATGTTTTGCGTTCAAATCTCCGGCCATAACGAAGTAGTTTTCTTCCAAGTTCAGTTTTAGTACTCTGAAAAGAATCTTGAGTTCTGAAATAAAGATAGTAGCCTGCGGAGCTTCAGCCGCATAAGCCGCAATCATATACATTCGCTTCCCTTGAGTGAGAGAGATGCATACGACGCAGACTTCTAGCGTTCTGAGCTTTCGCAAATCATTATTGTATATGACTTTAAAATTGATGCCCTTACGTATGAAGATTTCAACACCGCCTCCTTGAGTAGAGCTGGGTCGGTCCCTTCTTACGATATTGTAATTGTTATTAGTCAGTTTATGTTTCTGGTTTAGCTTGGTTTCGCTGGCCATGAACACATCGGGACTGTGGTCTTTCAACAACTGGAACAAATTAGCTCGGCGTTCAATCCTAATCAGTGAATTTACATTCACAGCTAGGATCCTTAAGCGCGTCTCCGGCAGCGCGCCCTTAACCCTGAAGTTGCGCTTGGCCAGAGTAGAGTTTATCTACTCTTCCGGCTTGCTCCACGATCTGACTTTGCAGTCCTGCCAACTGGCCTTGAATGCTCAGCAACAAGGACAGAATGTCTGGCTGTCCCGCCGGTGCCTTAGGCTCTTGGGCCTGTGGGGCGACTGGTGGTGGAGCCTGTCTCGCTTTACCCATTCCTTTCGCAGAATTAGCGTAAGAAACGTCGGGTCTTACGAACGAATTTGCTGTTGGAGCTTGTCGTATTGGTCGACTTTCTACGGCCTTCTGACTGGCCTGTTTGTCTTTAATTTGTTGGACCTTAGGGCAGCCCCTATAATTGGCAGGGTGCCCCTCGTTCCCACAGATAATGCACTTGAGCTGGGTTAAGTCTTCAACCCGCTCCGTACCTAACCTGCATTCTCCTCTTTTGTGGGTTTCTGCGCACTTGACGCAGCGCTCCTGCATTTCGCAGTTGGCTGCGGCATGGCCAAACCTTTGGCAGCGCATGCATTGTAGCATGTCGTCGTGCCTCATTAGTTTTTCCCATCTTATTACTTGGAAGTCAAGGACGGAAATACTCCTTAGACTGTCCAGTTTACTTTGGGGCGATAATGTTACTAGGAACATTGGGAGCTTGTAACCCCCACGCCTAGACGGAAAACGGCTTGACCCCGATAAACTCGAGATCGTCACTCGCTTTTTGACGGAGCTCATCTAAGAGCGCCTCAGGTGCCGTGCAGGAACTGATGCCCTTCAAGAGGACCGTCTTAATATTTTCGCTTCGAGGCGTGAAACTGAAGAACTCAGCTGTTGCCTCTTTTAGACACTCTTTAACTATTTTATATTCGGGCAATTTGAAACATTGCACCGAAAACCTTTTCTCTTTATCGTTTATTATTTTTATTTGAAAGTTACCCTTTGTGGCCGACTTACATACCTGTTTTATGTCGTCCAGGTGGGTCCTTATTGGTGGCACGTTTTTATCCTTTTTAGGCTGTGGCTGTCTCTGGTGTTGCTGTTGTCGTTGTTGCTGCTCCCTTGCTGCTGCCGACGATGTTGTTGGGCCCTCTGCATAAGGGCCTGCTTCTGGCTGCTCCACTCCTGTATTTTGTTTTGTAGAGCTTTTTTGCTGCTGTGGTTGTTGTTGCTGTTTCTTTGAAACCTCCGCCGAATTTGGATTCTGTTGCTTCGGTTGAACTTGCGGTTTGCCTTGTTGTTTTTGTTGCTGCTGTTTTTGTTGCTGCGATTTAAGTTTATCGGCTGCCTCCGTTTGCCGGCGCGCCTCCTGTTTTTGTTTGAGGATGTTAATGAGGGGCTTCAAATCCTCCTTGAGTTTCATCAGCAGTTCCTCACACTCACTGATTTTGACTTGTTTCGTTTGGAGTGCTTCTATCACTTCTTCGTCCGACAGGTCAGACGACAGGGCAGGGAACCTGTTGCTGCCTCCGGACCTGTACAGACCTTCTCCTTCTTCGGACATGTAATGCACTTCTTCTTCTTCAGATGACGAGTCCGCTATCATCTGCCGTTTTTTATTATGCATATTTTTATTATTGGTAGTATTGGTTTTTGCTGCTTTCGTGCCAACCACCCGAGTTTGCAGCTGGGCTGGGATGGTAGCTGGTCTTTTATTATCCAAATTCGGCGAAGGTTTGTTGCTCCGCCTCCTCTTGGTTGCTCCCTCGCTTGCGGTGCTTTGTACCGCTGCCTCATCATCCGATTTTTGTTTGTTGGCATTGGCTTCTCTCGATGCCGCCGCGCGCCGCCGCTTTCTCTTTCACCATTTGGTGAAATCGAAACATTCGCGGAAATAAAAAAACTTTTATGTTCCGACCAGGTTTCGATCCCACGACCCCAAGTTTCCAACGCCGACGCTTTATCACCAGGCTACTGGCTACTTGGTAAAACTTGTAGCAATCTTTGTACTTTAGCAATAACACTTGAAAATAGAACTTTTAGAAGTCGTCTCGCTCTGATATATGGACTGTTCCTCACCGTCACCGAAGTCAAAGATCGACTGATGGCACGGTCATTTAGAGCGGATGGACAGGTGGCGACTCAGGTGGCGCACACAAGTGGATGAGGACTTCAATCAACTTGGAGTGTAAAATTGGATACACTACCGCTAACCGAGCTGACGGGCGGAGACTATTGTTTGAGGCCCAAGTCTACAACGGACTGTAGCGCCACCTTAAGTAAGTAAAGCGTGCTTTACACGATATGGATTTTCCATATGGACTGTCACTTTTCATTTCCAAATGTATTTTCATATGTAGGTATGTCAAATTGGATTTTGATTGTAAAATCAGAATAGCATTTAGACGATTTGGATTTTTCGTTTGTAGTTTCAAAATAATTTTTTTGTCCAAAACACCTTAAATGTGTTATATTATTATTATTTTTTATGAAAAACACAAAATAACTTAACAAATCACCTTTTTCGCGCTCTCCATGTTTAAATGTAAACTTTTTTTGCCGTTTAAAAAATCCGATTTCGTCTGTATACAGATGAAATTTAGAAACAGTTCTAAATGAAAAAATCCATATATGGAATTTTCATCTGTATTTCGAAATGGATTTTTAATACGTTTACACGATTTGTATAATTTTCCATATGGAAATAGTGACAGTCCATATGAAAAATCGATATCGTGTAAAGCACGCTTAAGTAAGAGACGATAGTTCAGAAAGGGGAATTCATCTATTCTGAAAAAAAAAACAGACGAAAGGAGAAGAAGTTTCAATGAGGACTTTGCGAGCTGCCCCAAAGTGAAGAGGCGCTTGCTTTCTAGGATTCAATGATCGTTTTATGCAGAGCAGCCTAACTGTAAACGTGGGTATAACAAGAAGGTCAGAATCATTTTTCTGCTCAAAGTTTGTTTACACACAATGGGCTTTTGAGACTAAGACTTCTCTAAATTTCTTTTCACCTTATCCATCCAGTTGAACAAACTGCAGTAGGAGCCAGAAAGCATAATATAAGCTTTTCTGAACGTCAAGTCGAGTAAAGCATGAAACCTTTTTGAACATAATATGTGAAAACTCTGTCACATCCATATTAAAAATAATTGTACAATCTTCCACTTAATAATAACTCACATCCTTTGACAATTTAAAATATTGAACACATCTTTCTCAAACATTGTCGTCATATTATGTTTTTTCTCTTTGCTGTTTTTTAAGCCCGCATGATGAACATGGTACCCCTTTAAGTCCAACCTTATTAATGAATACTTAATTAATGTAATTTTTGTCGCTTTTTCGTTTTCCATAATTTTTGCCTTTATTGCCCAAAAGACGATTCCGGTAGAATTCTGATGAATATTATTAAACTGCTATACAAGCCGAACAGGACACAGGATATGTATTTTCAGCTCTCTGACTACAGAATACAACATTTAACATATCAACAGAGTGTCCATAACATTATATCTACAGAAACAAACATAGGAGGACACATTAACTGTTTGCTCTTCCGAAAATTGCCAATCACATCTCCGAAGGTAAATCCCCCATTTAATTTCCGTCAATCAATTATTGACTCCATCAACATCAACAGCCTTACTCTAGCCTGCTCCCGTCCGCTGCTGTTCTGTTCTGTCCGGTCTGATTTACACACACAGTAGGAGAAATCAAATTAAGATTCGCCCTCTTTATTTTCGGCTTTTTTTGTCTGTTTATTTTTTGCAAGCGACACAATGCCATTGCTTGGCGGGTGGTGTGGTGTCCATCCGGAACTCTTAATGTAAACACACACAAATGCATCTGGCTATTAATTAATTAAAATTCATTGCCGTGTTACACGATATCTGCAATAATCGGCAGTTTTTACTGCGTTGACAACAAGTGTGCTCCCGGAGACCAGTGAAATTTATCTTGGTATGGTAAATTTAATATGGCCCGCCATCACCGCCGCCGCTCCAATCTTGATTGGGGATGCTAAAAAGGGTTTGGGGGCTTTTATAAAAGCAAATATGTTTGCAACTCTGCCTCTTGATTCAACGAATCCTTTTTGTTGGAATTGGAGCGCCCTGAAGCCCGACAATGACAAAAAAAAATAGCCACGACCAGCTTGCAGGAAGAAAATTGATGACAAAACCAAACAAATAACATGTATCAAATGAATCCGAGGCGAGATGGTGAAGCTGTGAAACATGTTCCTTCTATTTGAACATTGGTTTTGGAATTTTGTTCCGGTCTGAGGGGTCCTTAAAGCTTCCTCATTATGTCAGAGAAACAACACGAGCGTCGAGAGACATTTTACATTTGCTGAAGAACAATATTTACTATAGAAGTTGGGCCGAGGAGGTAGCTGACGATGTTTCAGAAACGTACATGTGGGTTCTTAAGACTCAATATAGCCAAGACGAGCCAAGCGATTTCAAGGAGGCGAGCTACTATTTCTTGAAGCGCTTCGTCATTTTTTTAAAATCTTATAACTTGGGTTTTGGCGGTTAAATCTTTCATATCAGAGCTTGCTGTGCGGCTCGTGGTTGTTGACTTTTAGTACGGGGAGGTTACCAGCCTCAGGCCTAACCTTACTTGGAAGGGACTAGCCGAATCGTGTACACGCGTTTCAAGGGGCGGGTGGCCGCCTCGTGGAGGCTTTGTGACACTTCCACCAATCCGGGTAAGAGGAGATGTTGGTTCTACTTGGCTAGCAGCTGACCGCCTATAATAGACGTTGGCAATAGTAGAAGGTGGAAGCACACGAATTCAAAGTAGTGCGGCCCGTCAATTACCTTATTGGGTCATTAGTAGCAGCCGGTAACAATATGGAAGAAAAAATTCGTGGCGGCTACTCAAAGCCAACAGAACCTACTTTAGTCTTTAAAGGCTCTTTAAATCAAAACATCTCACCATTACTTGGAAACTGCTGCTATATAAGACGATAGTCTTACCAATACTCACTTACCAGTACTTACGGATTAGCGACTTCATTGCTTAGCTAACAGGCACTCTGAACTCTAAGTCGCGTTCAATATAAAAGTCTAACGGAGAATAGATTGTGAGGAAGGATAACTCCGGGAAGATATTATCATCAAATCGACCGCAAGGCGAAGCTCTGTCCTTGATACACCCAGTGGATCAAAGAAAAATCTGAGTCTATTTGATCAAGATTCCTCTTCACAGCAAAAACTGCAAAATTAAGTGTTAAGCTCTTGCACCTACTAGTGCATTTTCCAGAAGGGAAAATACACAAAATTATCGGTTAAGCTGCGAACTCCTGAGACAATCAAATGGAGTGGATCGAAGAACGAACTGAGTCTGTTCAAAATGAGACACAGTCAAGCCTATTTTTTTTATAATTTACGGCAGAGACACAGTGTGTGCTTTGAGAAGGAAGGAAGGGGTTGGAAAGGAGACTGAAAACTGCAATGATTGGGATGATTGGGAAACGCAGAGTGTACAAGAGAGTTCGTTCGAAGTTGGACTCGAGAGTGAACTGATGCCCATCATTCCTAGAAGCGCAAGTATTGCGGGCGAATTGTTTGAGGGGAGGAATGCAACTGGCTATTTCACTTTAGCAATAACGGTGGAAGTAACGCTAGAACAGAGAGAGACATGAAACGTAACGACGGTAGTCTAATGAGGTGAGAGAGTCAGTGATGTCTCTATCACCAATCATTCTTAGGGCTATGTTTGTATACCGTCCAAGAGGCTAAAGTATGTAGCTTGAGCACCGGATCAGAGATGGACTCAAACCTTGCACGAATATTCTTATAGATAGTAGCCAGATCAGACGGGGAGACAAATTTCTTGCACCGTCTAGAAACCCAAATATCTTGCGGCATTTTTGGCGACATCACACATGTGCTTGTTCCAGAGGAGGTGGTCTGTGATGCAAAGGCCGAGAATGTTGAGATTTTCGGTCTCATTGATACAAGTGCCACTGCCACTCATGGACAGTAGCAAGGAGTTACATCTCGCTATGACGATACAAGACAAGACAAGTAGTTCCACATCCGGAGAGGAGGGAGGAGGAGAGTTGCAACGGAGCCCTGGGGCACATCAGCATTTATGAATCCGTCGAGAACAATTTAATTGAAAGGTTCGAAAAAAAATTCCTTGTCCAACGAAGGAGGGACTTGTCAATACCGAAAGCATGCATTTTCGATAAAAGAGCAAGATGCCAGACTTTATCAAATGCCTCTGAAATATCAAGCACAACAATCTTAGTTCATCTAAAACGATGTAAGGACTTGTTCCACTGGTCAGTGAGATAAACCATCAGATCACCAGGGGACCTGTTACTGAAAGCCGTACTGCCGGTCATTAAGAAGTTTTCGGTCTTTGAGATATTTCTTCAGTTGATAGTTTATCAGCGTTTCCATGACCAAAGAATGACTGGACGTCAGTGTAATCCAACGATAATTGGAAAGAGAAAAAGATTCGATTTTTTTGGAATTGGCTGGACAAATGCTGTTTTTCATCTACTCGAAACGAGTCCAGAAGAATAGGATAGATAGAATAGCTTACACAAGGGTTTTGCCAGCGTTGGAGAACACATCTTCAGCACAATGGCTGAGATACCTTCCAGGATTTATGTACATATGTTGAGAAATTTTAGGACTCTTGGCACAGCATGCGTGCGAAAGAAGATTTGCCAATGACACCCTCAAGAATTGGGGGAGTCCCGACACTCTCTGAAAGCGTAGAATTAGAGGGGAACTGCCTAGCGATAAGGTTAGCTTTCTCTTGACAGCTTTCAAATAGAGTTTTCTTCATGTTTCTTTGAAATGACCAAAAATTCTTACTGTCTTTAGGACATTGCAGTATTTTTTGCCCTAATTTTTGGTGATGCAAAAATTTGTTCTGTCCAATGCGGGTATTGCAGGTCTTCCTGAGTTGTTCCAATTTATTCCGGTTTACCTCAGTTGGATTGCTTCCCTTGATCTTAGTCTCAAATTTCAAGAAACAACTGTTATGTTATTCCAAAACCAAACGCACAAACAACATTTGAACAAATAAAAACAATTCCCTCTAATTTTATTCAAAAGTTCGTTTTCGCTTAAGACAACATCACGGGCAAGGTTTTAACATTTTAAATTTACTTACAACCTCCAAATGTAAGCTCAAGTTCCAACTCCTATAATCAAAACATCGTTAAACTTGCCTCACTTCTAAATTTATTTTACCCAATTCTACTCAAAAAAGTACTTTCAAAAAAAGAAAACTTTTAGCTTCTAAATGTTGACTTAATTATTTCTTGTTGAAATTCAAATGAAAATCACTTTAAAATTTCATCAAACTTACACTCCGCTCTGTTTCAAGAAACCATTCTCCTGTTGAATATTTCCAAAAACTTCAACAACACAGTCGTTCCTGTTAGTGAACGTGTTGAAAATCATTAAACTCGTTCAATGTTTTTAAGCTATTACAGTTTCGACTTCCATTCACTTTCAGACTTTAACTTAACCTACTTAAAGTTTTTTTCTTATTTCACCTGTTGGGAATTCATTATCACAAGGTTTTGGCATCGCAGTTCAACACCTGGCAGCCAACAGGACGATTTTTCAATGTTAAACTCATATCGTCTCACTTTAGTTGTCATGAAAAACACGATTAGGAAAAATTCATTCCCATATTGCGCCAAAGTCGGACCTCATGAAGTGCGCTTTTGCCTAAAGGCTGAAGGCAACAAGCATATTACAAACTTAAAAATAAAGCCAAAGAAAAAGCAGTTACTTTTTGTATTTTGAAAATAGAAGGAAAGTTCTTGAAGAATTCGCATGAAAGGTTCCCACCGAAAAAGCCACAATGTTCGTCTGTAAAGTTAATGGAGTCATGCAACAATATTTACGGGCTACTGATTATTTACTCTCGAGGCTGAAACAAAGTTTGAAACTTAATGCTTCTCTGAGGGGCGTGCTGGCTCCCCCCAAGACCAACTGTTACCTATAAGCCCTGCAATACTTGAAAACGATGAAAAAAAATAACAGGAACAAGAAGTTTCTGTTATGGAGAACCTTGTGCAGTTGGAAGCGCTTCACTTTATCTTAACAGGCAAGTAGCAAACACTTGAAGAACTTTTAAATTGGCCTTTTGTTGAGTTTTTCTCCAGCCACTAGGAGAACTATAATGAAAGTATGTCGGCGACGAGTTACGGCGGCAGAGGCGCTGTTGGTGATGACGATGATGACGGCGAGGACGACTATACTGTAAATACCTACTTAGGAAATGCAGTTTCACTTTTCTATGCGAACTCCTGCTCCTTCAGGTGGGTTAAGGGCGATGAGGTGGATTACCCTGTTGAAATGATCTTTTGCAGACATCAACTCTTTTCGCCATCAACCGTCTCCTTTAGTTGGTGTTTTAGTCTTTTAATTAGTTAATGGAACTACAAATTTCGTACAGCTCCTCATTGTGTCTGTTATTTTTATTGTCTGCTACTTTCCACGACAACTCAACTGCGGCAATTAAATGCAATTCGTTGTAAGTAGTGAATAAACTTCTTGGCGAGGCCTACATTAGCTGGTTTCATCACTTTATATTGGTTTTTTTTTTTAGAAATGTAACTTAGAAAAAACATTTTAGTCACTCTAATCCTGTAAGACAGAATACGCCTTCACAACAACACTCATGACAATTTGGATTTTCTTGCGACGACGACGTTAATAGATTCCTGCCCTTATTTAGACTAATAATGAGGTTTTGGAAGGATGTGGGGGATTTAACTTTCAAGAAGAGATTTGTAGATGAATTGGAGGACCAAAGAAGCAAGACGATAGTAATTTGGCTGTGGAATGTGAATGACTTTGAACTTCTACTTAAATTCGCGGACAACCCTGCCTAGATTCACTTTGAATCAGCATCCGCAATAACGTAATACGTCATACGTCAATGGCATTTTCAAACTTATCTCAATACCTATAGTTAAGCAATTAGCTGCACTCTGCAGTGATGTTTTAATTAAATACCTTAAATCTGACTACTGAAGATGTCAGCTTAGCCTCCACTATGCGGCCGATGCAAACAAATTGGAATTGGAATACAGATACAGTAAAAAAAGTTATTGGTTAGCAAGTTATGGCCTGACTTTGGTAGCTCCACTCTAAACAAAATCATCAATACGAACCAGACAACAAGCCTCGGTTGGTCGGATGTAAACGTTCAAAACTTTAGTACCTACAACTCCCATTCCTGGGCTGGTGCTCAAGCTTCGTACTAAAGATTCTTCAATAGTATCTAGTATGAATGTTGATAGAAACATCTTTGAATCGTTTCCTTTATTGCATCGCGTCATAATGATTTGTGTCTCTGTCTTTATTATAGCTTCTTATGAGGTCAGTCGTCAGTGCTTCAGTGTTACGTCAAGTAGCATTCACCCCATTAAACAATTCACCCGTAACACTCGCGCTCGAGCTTCTAGGAATGCTCATCAGTTTGCCATGGAACCCTACTTCGATCTTAGTATAATACTTACTTACTTACTTAAGGTTGTGCTACAGTCCGGAGTGGACTTGGGCTTCAACCAACAAACCTCTCAAGCCACCTCGGTCCCTAGCTAGCTGTCTCCAGTTTTGCGCGCCGAGTTGGTTGGGTCATATTCAACTTGCGCGCCACCTGAACTTTGGTCTTCCTCTACTGCGTCGTCCCTCTGGGGTGGATTTGAAGACTTTACTGGCCAGATTATTGGTGTCCATCCTCTCCATGTGACCAATGGTATCAATTTCATCAGCGTACGCGATTAGATGCACAGACGCGGGAGTTCTGCACTATTCGTTCCAGTATGATGTGAAAGAAGTCGCATGACAGTGCATCACCTTGTTTTTTGACATCTAAAGCGTCGCCGTGCGTCGGTGAGGTCGTAACCGACTTAAATGGAGCAGCGAGAGTTGTCCGTTGTCATCCTGCTCAGACGAATGAGTTTTGTAGGAATGTCAGATATGGACATGGCCTTATACAGTTCTTCTATATTGATGATGTCATAGGCCCCCTAAAGTCGATAAAAAGAGTTGTTTTTTTCCAGGATCTACGTAATGTGAATATTTGATCGATTGTGGACTTTCCTGGTCTAAAACCACACTGATATGGACTTATCAGTTTGTTGACAAACGGCTTCAGACCTTCACACAGTACTGCAGAAAAGATCTTATAGGTGGTGTTAAGGAGGCTGATGCCTCTATAGTTGGTGCAGTTTACAGAGTCTCCTTTCTTCAGGATCGGGCAAACAATGCTGAGCTTCCATTCATCGGGCATGATCTCTGCCGACCATATTCTGCAGATCAGTTGGTGCATGGTCCTTACCAAGTCATCGCCGGCTGCTTTGAAGAGAACGGCAGTTATGCCGTCAGCTCCCACGGCCCTGTTGTTATTTAGCTTAGATATTGCTATTGGAAATCTTGGCTTGCGTAGTCTTCATTGAATGGTTCATTCTGCCTGACAGCGAAATTTTGATTCGTCGTCGCTGTTGTACAGAGTGCAGAAGTGGTCCTTCCATATCCTCAGCATTGACTGTGACTCTACTAAGATATTTCCCAGTTGGTTTTTACAGGCTTTATTTCGTGCTCGGTAACCTTGAGTCATTCGTTTTACCTCTTGGTAAAACTTCCGAACCTCATTCCTGTTTTTTTGTCTCTCAACATCCTCGATCGATCGCTTTTTTGCTCTCTTTGCTTTCTGAAAAGCTTGTGTTCTTCTCTCCTCTTCTGCTCGTAGAGCTCCCGAGCTGATCTCATTCTCCAGTGCAGCGCTGATTTATATGCTTCTTGCTTGACTGCATGTACCTGCCTGCATTCTTCATCAAACCAGAGGTTTCGTTGGGGTGGGCGCGTGAAACCCAGCACATCAGAGGCAGGCTTCCTAATGGCTTCCTGGCAATTCTGCCACTGGTTCTCAATACTCGATGCTGGCTGTAGCGGGCTTCTCATGAGGTTACTTGACACTCGATCGGAAAAGGATCAGAGGATCTCTTGCAATCGTAGCCGCCCGACGTCATACTTTCTTCTAGCACTACCTTGGCTACAAGAAGGTAGTGGTCCGAGTCGATGTTGGCCCCTCGGAAGGTTCGGACATCAATAATGCTTGAAGTGTGTCTTGCATCGATCGCAATAAGATCAATCTGGTTGACAGTCGATTGGTCTGGAGACCTCCAGCTCTTATGGATGTTGAGATGTTGAAAACGCGTACTTGCTACTACGTTTATATAATATTATTTATTTTTAACATGCATCACACTTTTTGTAACGCATCATATCCAAATATAAATTAGCTTAAACGCATCGAAATGTCCGAGTGTTGAATGTCATAAACATGTCATTCCCATCCGGTTCCTGCAGTGCTATTAAGAAATATCTTCATTTACCTTGATATATCAAGAGTCTAATCGACTCATCGTTAACAGGTTTTACAAAATTCAATTTCGAACAAAGTCTTCCATATAAGGCCCTCAACTCAAATTCACTGAGCCGACAACTGCATCGAAGAATCCATTTGCTTCCATCGACCTGATCAATATTCCATTAAATTAAACATTGAAAGGAATTCCATGTACCTACCTACCAATCTAAACACCACCGCATTTCAGATTTAATTAAATTATCACACAAATGCAAAAACATATTAAGCCCCTCTTCTTTTATTTCCCAACAGATTCAAGTTCAATGATAAACCAAAGAAAGACTGTTAAATCAATGAACCAACAACCCACCCGCAAGGCAGACACATACACACATAGCTGGCTTTTTGAGGTAGGTTTGTGTGTACATCTTGTTGAGCTTTTCTTCTTAGCATTTGAACTTTTGCCTTATGATTGCAGAATGAAACAATTATGTTGGACCGATTCCAAGAAGCTGTGTGCTCGATTGAATTGAAATCCTTAGGAGTGGGCGGTGGTTGGCAGACAATTGATATGGAAAGACTATGTACAATCCTATCAGATGCAAGATAATTGCATGAAAATGTTTTCTTGATGCTATCGCTTAAGGTTAAATTGATTTTCTAATTTTATCAGATATTTATTGTATCCTGGCTCGGTTATGGGCTTATGGCTTTTGTATCTTTTTCTATCGAAGGCAACGCCTAGGTTTGACTAGCTTGCAATGCAATTTAATAAAAGATTTTTAGTACGCAACAAGCAGTTTTGATAACCAAGACAGGAAGGAAGGACAGCGTAAAAAGAGGTGCCGGTATACATTGGTCGTGAATTACTGAAATTTGTAACGAACTGGGTAGACAGAAATTGGTAAACAGTTTCTCAATCGCGTAGTGCGGCTAAAAAACGAACCCCTAATAACACGACAGTACTACCGAAGTTGGTCTCGACAGTAGGTATACTGATAGGCACTCCTGGAGTGGAGTAATGCAACTGGTTTTATGATTAGAACGTTGTCCGTAAAAGAGCGTGAGGGCGTGAGGCTTGAGACTTTGTCTATCAACTTAAACGCTGTCCAGAGGTGGGAGTTGTATTCAAGTTTTGGACGTATAGCTACATACATATACGTTTTATAGGTGATAGCCAGATCGGACGGAAAAAACAATTGATGTTGATGAAATGAGCTAATGATATTCTTTCAAAATCAACATCCGAAGAGTAGGATTGTGAATCTTAAAATGATTTCGAAAAGCTGAGAGTTCTGTCGTGTGCAAAATGTGTGAGGAGAAGCTTACGACAGGACACATGAGATCATTAATAGAAAATTATAAGAAAAAGTGTCGTAGATAAACCTGAGCCCTGGGGCACACCAGTGCTAATTATGTGTGCATTAGACCTGAACCTGTCGAATTCGACTTGCTTTTGGTGTGGGCGGAGTTCTTCTATTCTCCCTAAGGCTTCCAGATAACAGTAGTGCATACATATGTCTTTCAAGACGAGATCCTGCCAGTGAAAACAGTTTCCCAACATTTATTAATGATGGCGATACCATGGGCTGATATCACCTTTAACATTGATAGAAAAGCGGCAATAAATAAAAGCTTGGTTTTTGCTGGGTGACGTGAAATAACGCCCGACGAAATAAGGCCCCACCTTAAATGCGGCTTTATTTCCATGAAGAAATCGAAATAACGCCCGACAGGCCTCATTTCAATTGAAGTTTGGAAACAAGGCCACATTTTACATGGAAATAAGGCCGCATTTCCAGAAGATAAAAATAATGGAATTGAAAGATAATGTATTGACCAATGAATATTTACCTAATTACATTAATAAAATATAGCCTAATTTTTCCAATACACATAAGATAAAAATAATGGCAAACTATTGTGGATGATAAGTACCCCAAATTGATTCTCTTTTGGGCAAAATTTTTTCAGCTCGCTACGCTCGCAATTAAATCAAATCTATCTTGAATTTTTCGTATCAGCCTCATCCTCAGTCGAAAAAGGATGCTGAAAATGAATAATTGAAATTCTTGCAAAATCTTTCTTTGCATTATACAGGATGTGTGGTGGTTGCTTTTCCACATAAAAGGAAACCTCAACAGCTTTGAAAAATGAATTGCTCTGACCATTTTGTCGACGGCTAATAAAGAAACGTGGTCCTAATTATTTTTAAGATTTTTTTGTAGTGTAGTAGGTATACATACAGGAATTTACGGTTTTTATCTATTTATTTTTTTAGCATGAACATTCGTTGTTTCACTTTTTTTTATTTGGACTTTTGTCCAATTAAAAGTAAAACCTAATTGGGACTATTGACCCATCATAGTGGATTAATAATCCCTAAATCGAAGTCGGCACTTATGACCCTCCATAGTAGATCAAAAGTTCCGAAAACAATTTTCGGGAATTCTGATCTTGTGACGAGTTTCCCTGTGCCAACTTTCTAATCAAAACAGAAAAACCGAAATAAGGCCCCATGGGCATTATTTCTAAGTTGTAATAGAAATAAGACCGCAACCCTTGTAGGGGTCTTATTTCCATAAGAAATGGAAATAAAGCCCTATGGGGCCTTATTTCGTCGGGCGTTATTTCACGTCACCTTTTTGCTGCCTTAAACAACAGAGATTCTTGGCACGCAGGATAACATAAGACATAACGTAAGCCAAGGACAGCAAATCAGCGTCCCACTCTATATAAATTAAAACAGGAGGTTTCAAATAGAATTACAATTAAGGCTGTCGAAAAGTAAAACCTTCTTGACACCTGTGGCATCAGAAGAAAGATCTAGTCCTGTTTGAACAAACCAAGATCAGAAAGAAATATGCAATTTCAAAAGAGATCACCCCAGTCTCTTTTTGACACACAAATAGTCGCTAAGGCTCTTAAGTCTTAAGCAGTCTGATTAACTTCTACTTATTTGTTCACTAGACCAAAAGAGTGATTTCTTGGAAAAACCGATGGATATTATATGTTAATCCAAACCGCACTTGATCCAATGAAAATATAAAATCATCAAAGAGCTCTCAAGCCGCCACCGGCGCCACCGCCCGCGCCGTACCAACCTACTGTCGATACACGGACAAGACGACTAGACGTAAATCAATCAAAAGCCTGCAACGGAACTTCCTATTACAACTACACACTATCATAACAACAAGAAACCAGGTGCAATTTGAGAACGGAAAGTAAATTTCGATCTTCCTAGCCAGTAGCCACATTCCAATTCCAAACCATGCTCCATTGCATCAGAGACCAAACAAAAGGCACAGACTTGAGATTGAGAAGCACATGCCGCAGTCAAGTTCAACCGTATAAATCGTAAGAAAAGTCGTGCAGATAAAATGAAGATAAACATAAATAATATCAGATGCCGATCTTGTATCTTGTCTTGTCGCGACGCGCTCCGTCAGTCGGCTCGCGATGTATGTCGGCGGCAATTCAACTAGGGCTTGGATGTTGGATATCGATTACAGTTTGATGTTGCACCTGGATCAATTTCAATACAAGATTATAGGTAGTACCGAATGCAAGTGAAAATGAAAGACTTTCAAATGAAAATGAAAACAACACTTAATACCCGAGTAATAGTTATAATTTTTGTAATTGTTTCAAGTGAGTTATGAGAGTAAAAGGGAACAAGTAGTTCAGGAAAGGCACACTCCAGAATTGGAGTGTGCTGTCCGTAATCCTCGGTGAATGTGTTTTTAAGAAATTCGACACGACTTTTCATCTTGAAAAGTGAAACACTTTTTAAAAGCAACGGAAGGTCGAATTTCATAATAGAGTATTCAATGGTGTTTGTTCAGTGTTTAAGCAGAGTGACTGTCATGAGCATGGTCTGCTTTCAAATTGTGCATTCACACAATGGTAACAAAATTGAAACTGAATATTTGGCTGTATTATGTAGAACTCTGAAGAATAATTTCACTTGATCTGAAACTCCTTAACACTTTGTTCTTCTGAGTTTTTTCCCTGGTTAACCGACCAATTAGAATGAAAACTTTTAAACCTATTTCAAGCCGCTGATTGAGAACACACACTTTTACCATATTGGTGTTTCAAATTGGTTGTAGGAAACTTAAATTTATTGTTGTTGGCGAAAAGAAGCAAGGCAAGTACATGCAGTATGATATTTAAACACCTTCAAGGTGTTAGCCCTAGAAGGTCCTTCCACACTAGTGAGAGAGAGACTCTCACTACACGTGGCATGGTAGCAATTATCCTAGGTGCGATTTATCAATTATGAACATTTTATTGCTTATATAATCTTTTGATCGTATTAATTTTCAGGTTGACTATATATTGAGCATCAGTCTGTCCGAAATTTCCATTACAGCGAAAGCTGGACACATTCGCAAGTTCCTATCAGTAGGTAACCTATCAACGAGAATGCCTCGGAGTCGCCACGTGGAGAATAAGGTGAGCACATTCATTTACTGGAGAATATTTTCTTGGAACCATGTTACAACATGTTTCTCTCTACGTCAATTTGCGTTTTAAAAATAAAACTTTCACCAAACCCCGCTTAGAGCATGATCGCCGTGCTCATGCGTCTTCAGTCGCTGTGAGTCAGTTGCACCTTGCAAGAAACTACTATGTGACCAGAAAAGAACTTTTTGCCGTGATCTTAGCAGCATTTCCACAAGTATTTTTAAGGACAGAAGGTTCTTCTCCGAATTGACCATGGAACACTGTATTGGCGTTTGAGTTTCAAGAATCCAGAGGTCAAGTGGCGATATGGATTTGGAGACTACGATTATGAATTTAAACATCGGATGGGAAAACTTCACTCAAATGCGGATATTGGATATTGTACAAGAAGAAATAAAATGGTAACTGTTTAACAGGAAGATCTAAATATGGAATCCATCCCCGCATGGAAGGAACATCGGGGAAAACCAGAAACAAGTCCGACTCTTAAGGCTTATTGGTCACAGTGGGACTCCCTTCATGTCCAAAAGGGTGTACGTAGACGTAAGTGGGAATTGGCGGATGGTAAGTCTCATGTTATGCAGCTAGTCTTGCTGAGATGCATGATGGAGACCATTTAGGAGTGAAAAAGACGCTAGAAAAGGTACGACAACGATTCTACTGGCTACATGCAAGGGAAGACGTCGAGAAGTGGTGCCGAAAATGTGATACATGTGCTGCCACCAAAAAGAATTGCAGCAGTATAATGTGAGAGCACCCTTTCATAAGAAATGCAGTAAACATGGTGGGTCCTTTTCCGGAAATTTTTTTTGCAATTGTTACATTCTTGTAGTCATGCATTTTTTCGGCAAGTGGCCCGAAGCAAACGCCATTCGCTGACCAAATTGTCTGCAATGCGGTGAGCAGGTTCGATGTCGCTAGAGCTTAATTCTAACCAGGGAATGAATTTTGAATCAACCACCAGGGAACGAACATACCATGAAGATTGTGAGCTTCTTCACATTAAGAAGACAAGAAAAACACCGATCCACCCACAATCTGACGGCATGGTCGAACGATTCAACCGCACTCTGAGGGAACATCTTTGTAAAGTTGTGGACTACAAGCAGCGAGATTGGTGCTGACACATTCCGCTGTTTTTGATGGCGTATCGTGCAAGGTATAGCTAACCTGGACATTACCGTCAGAGATTTTGCTGTGAAGGAACATCAGGCTGCAGAGCGAAATAAAATTTTGATATCCTTCATCGGAGCCGCAAACCGATGATGAATTCAAGGATGAACTCAAAGAAAGACATCTGAAGGAGTCGATACATGGTACAAACCCACGGCATTCACAAACATCAAAAATTATCTTTCTTCATTAGTGGCCATTCACAAGGAAATATTTTAAAATAGTACCAAGATGATTAAATAAAAGTATAAAAAAGTATGGAAACCATTTGAGATTAAACTGAAAATCCAGCTTTATCAAAAACCTTCCCGGAATCCTAGGGTAGTAAGACAATTAAGAAACAGAACAATAAAACGGCAACGACCTTCACTCACCCTATTATAACGTCAACACTTTGTTTTTCTTTTGTCTCGTTTAAGCCAGAACCCCCACTTTTGAATTCTGAAAACAAAACCCATCAGGTGGCCCTTATGTACTTTCACACCTTCGATGTGAAGATATTCCTGCAACCCCCTCACCCTCCCTTCTCTTACTCATTGTCACATTGCACCGCAACGCTTGCATGCATGCAGCGAAATTAAAACAAAACAAAGAAAGCAGATGACAAAGGAAAAAAAAGAAAAATGTACCACCCATGGGCCATGACCATGATGCTGGTATAAAAGACGCACATAACGCTTTTGCAATTTGCATTTTGTTACCTGCATACGACACAAGCGTACGCATTCAATTATCACCACAGCGGATTTCAATTTACTCTGCGACACCCTCACCGTGCCCCTCACTTGCCGTTGGGTGCTGTTGTCATTGTCATCTTCTGCCAATTCGATTCCAATGGAGATAAACACCAATGAAGTTCATACAAAACTGGTCCTTGCACTTTTTTCGCTGTGGATACTCCTGACCAGTGCTATCGTAACAGGACAACACTCAAGCTATCTGCCAGACTCATCTTACTCCTCGTCATCGTCGTCGTCATCCACATCGTCCCTTCGTTATGCTAATGAGAATCAAAAAAATTATTACGATAATCCAATTGACTCGTATCCTGCCGATGAATCCTACTCCAACGACCCTTATCGAAGTCAGCAGTTCCAGTATGAGAATAACGACCAGGACTCGTACCAAAGTTCCCCTCATGACTATCAACAGCCACAAGCCAACTATCAACAGGACTATTTAGCTGAGGAGATGTACCCGTTTCGGCAAAATCAGGCCCACGACAGCTATGGGCGGCCGTACCCCAGTCATCAATATTCTGATTTAGGCCATGACCCATCTCTGGTATCATTCGATAATGACGGCTCGAATAGATCCGAGGCATTGAGCTATCAGGCGTCAGTTGATGAAGTAAAATACCCGCCTCTAGACACCGAGCAGCACAAGCATCGACATCACAATCAGTCGCCGACCAAGCAGCATCATCTTCGTGCAGCTCATTACTCGCCAACAAACAATTACATTTCCTCATCCTTCTCGCCGTACATCAGCAACATCGATGATGATAAGTCAGCACTAAGTCCCAAGGACAGCTCAGGGTATTCCAATATCGAAGCACTCTTGATGATGCTGAAGAAGAGCATTGCCGCCTCAGCACCGCTCAGCT
Organism: Sphaerophoria taeniata; assembly: GCA_943590905.1. Classification (NCBI taxonomy): domain Eukaryota; kingdom Metazoa; phylum Arthropoda; class Insecta; order Diptera; family Syrphidae; genus Sphaerophoria; species Sphaerophoria taeniata. Next base: position 203,209,604 of record OX016540.1, read on the forward strand.
CAGCATACCCAAAAAACTCCCACACTAAGCTCCAAAGCGAAGGACCACAACAGGATCAACACCCGAACACTATTGGCAAAGAAAGTCAAGTCGAACCTCATTACGAATATCCACCATTCGACAACAGTACATCTTCCCTGATGACCAAAATATTCCACGTTGCCGATGATAGTGATCTTTCGCTCGCCAGCAACTACAAAGCGCAACTCCAGTTTGACCCCCACTCGCTATCACAGAACCAGAAATATCTTGTCCAACATCCACATGTCGTGTCATCGCTGCCGTCGTCGTCGCAACAATACTTACCAGCACCCTACCCACTGGGCAACCCCATTCCGATTCGAGAACATGTCGAGATTACTAAACACGTCCCGGTGCCGGTGTACAGGCAAGTCCATGTGCCATACCGAAAGCCAGTTCGTATCGAAATACCTCGTCCAGTTATTTCTACCGTTGCCCGTCCGTATCCCATCAAGATACCGACGGTCACGAAGACCGTTGCCGTTCCAAATGTGAAGGAGGTGAAAGTTCCCATAGAGAAGGTGGTACCGTATCCGGTTGAGAACAGAATTCCGTACATCGTCCAGAAGCGGGTGCCGTTCGAAGTCGAAAAACAAATAGCTGTACCGAAATATTATCCTTTTCCGGTTAAGGTACCATTGGTGAGGACAATCATGTACAAGAAGAAGCCACTCTTGCAGCATCACCACCACCATTCGTTGCCGTTGGATTTCTTGCCGAAGTATCACATCTAGGGGGCGCTTGTATCGGGACGGTCAGTCGGAGGAAAATTGCACAATACGTCTTTTTTTTTGTTTTCCTTCTCGCTCCTCTTACTCAATATTTGTTCCCTCTCTATACTATAAACTTAGGTACACACCGGAAATGAATGAATGAAGTTGGTGACAGTTGTCTTTGTCCATATCGTTCCGGATTGACTAAAATTCAAGTTAGTTGACTGGCATTTTGGTTGAGGCGGCTGTCACTCTATCGTTGGTTGAGGCTTTCATTTGTGTGTGTGGAGAACTACTGGGAAAGTTTGTTTTTGTTTTGTTCGTTTTATTACCCAATTTAGAGATGAACGTGTTTACAGGACAAAAAAAAAGAAGAAGCCAAGTCATGTTTGTTAGTGCCGCACAAGTTCAATGTTTACTTTAAGATCTTTTAAACTAAGATTGTTAAGTTTATATTTATCTACATTTGCTGTATTGGAGCACTAAAAATAATAAAAATAAAATTGAACAAGTTTAGTCTAAAGTTTGTTGGTCTTTTTTTTTTTTTGGTGAGGATGTTCCAGTTCCGGCTGTCATGGAAAGAGTGAATTGAACATTGCATCGGATACGGATAAAGTTTAATTATTTTCAATGTGAATGTTGTCAGGTCATGTTGGGTTAGATTAGAAGTTTTGTTGATTTCTTGTGGAATCACAGCAATTTAATGAGATTGACATTTGAGTTTTAAAGTTTGGCTTACAAGTAAACGGAGGTGTGTGTGTAGGATTGTTTCTCGTTTACATTTGCTAGAAGTTATTGTTGCAGAGTTCTTCAGGTTCTTCAGATTCCCAGAGATGCGAACAATAATAATTATTCAAAAGGACTGTTAATAATTATTATATAAACTTTTATTAGACAGAAAATATTGAAAATTAAATTATAAAATTACAAAGAGCGACTGATTTATATGACGAGCAGAAAACAAGTGAAGCTTAGAAAACAAAAATCAAAAAGTATTTTCTTGAAAGTAAAAAACACAGTATATGTTTTCTTGAAAGTAAAAATACAGTAGTAGTTCGTTTGTACAACACAACACGCCTCCTCAAACGGACTCGAACAACCCACACTTCGTTCTTAAATCCGTGACTTTATTTTCTGAGAGTGGTTTTGTCAGAAGATCTGCCAACATGTCTTCGCTTCTGCAGTATTCTGCTTTAATTAGACCTTTGTTGATGTAATCCTTGACGAACATATATTTGGTGTCTATGTGTTTTGATCTGTTGCTATATTTTTCACTTGTCAGCAATTTAAGGCAGCTTTGGTTGTCTTCCCAGATATGTATTGATGTATTGAAGTCTTCGTTTACATCAGCTAGTAACCTTTTCAGCCAAACGGCCTCACGACTTGCCTCCGCCAAAGCAATGAACTCGGCTTCGGTAGATGATAAGGCTACACACGATTGTTTCCGACAGCACCAACTAACTGTTCCACCAAACACTTTAAAAATATAGCCGGAATTCGATTTCCTCTCCTTTCGGTCTTCTGTCCAATTAGCATCTGCATACCCCATAAGCTTTTCTTCGACACCTTGTTGATTAAGACATAACTTCAGAGAAGATGATCCCTTCAAGTATCTTGCAACTCGCTTTAGCTCGTTCCAGTCTTCAGTTGATGGCTGCGACACTTTCGAAGCTAGTATACTTATACTTGCTGCTATGTCCGGTCGAGAGTTAACTGAGATGTACAGAAAACATCCATTATACTTTTGGAACTTTTCATTATCAGTCAAGTAGTTTGTTTCATCACTTGACTTTCCATAACTAACATGCATCGGTATCTTCGACGGTTTGGCATCTTTAAGCCCCATTTCTTGGATAACTTTATTTATATAAGCAGATTGACTAATTGAAAAATTACCTGCAGTGTCTCGATGCACTTCGAGTCCAACATAGTTTCTAACTGGTCCAAGATTCTTCATCTCAAATTTCGATTTCAATAAGCATTCGGCATCATCGATATGTTTTTGACTTTTACTTATGACCAATAAGTCATCAACATATATAAGGATATAAATCCAGAACTCATCATCTAACTTTTTGAAAAGACACGGATCAACGTCACTCTGATGATATCCATTTCCTAAGAGAAGGTTACTGATTGTTTGATTCCACGATCTCGCAGATTGCTTCAACCCGTAGATAGCTTTCTTCAACTCACAGACTTGATGTTCCTTCCCCTCCTTTACAAAACCCATCGGTTGTCGCATGTAAACAGTTTCTTCTAATTCGCTGTTCAGAAATGCTGTCTTCGCATCTAGATGCAAAACATGCATTTTTCGATGTCCAGCTACAGCCAATAGAGTTCGCAAAGTAGTCTGACGAACGACTGGCGCAAAAGTTTCATCATAGTCCATTCCATGGCGCTGTAAAAATCCTTGTGCTACAAGACGAGCCTTGTAAACAATTTCACCTTTTGAGCCTTCTTTAGATTTGTACACCCATTTACTTCCGATTGCTTTCTTGTCAGCTGGTAGATCTGCCAGTTGCCAAGTACCGTTCTTCTCAAGTGATTGCATTTCCTCGTTCATAGCACGCTTCCAGAATGCATTTTGTTCACAACCTATTGCTTCTTTGAAATGTATTGGGTCTAGTGTTTTTCTAGCTCCTAGGATGTCGACTTCATTTGTGAATCTGTCAGGGGGCTTTCCTTTAGTTGACCTTGCTGATATTCTCTGTCTAACGACATTCGTGTCTGCACTTTCTTCAATTTGAAGATCATCTAACACCTCATCACAACCATAAAATACACTTTCAGAGTCCGTATTTGAGTCCAAGACTTCAATGTTTTTGTTGAATCTCTTTCCGATACAAACATCAAACATGTCAGCTTTATTGCTGTTATTAGGAGTTATCTTTTCTTCTTCAATTAAGTCATTGGTAGATTCACCACTAGGCTCGTGATTACTCCTATTCAAATTTGGTTTCAAAAATCGAACATCTCTGCTGATAGTTATTCTTTTGGTGTTGCTGTTCAGAAGTCTATATGCTTTAGAATTTGTATCATATCCAACAAAAACTAGACACTCAGCCTTTTTGTCCCACTTATTTCGTTTTTCTTTGGGGATATGTGCGAAACATCGTTCACCGAAAGTTCGAAAATGTTTAAAGTCTGGTTTCTTACCGAACCATAGCTCAAACGGTGTTTTTTCTGTCGCTTTCGTGGGCAGTCTGTTTTGAATATAAGTCGCGGTTACAATGGCCTCTGCCCAGAACTCTTGGTTCAATTTTGCGTCGATCAACATACATCTAGACATTTCGACTAGCGACCTATTTCGCCTTTCAGCAACCCCATTTTGTTGTGGAGAGTAAGCTGCTGTAAGTTCTGATTTAATTCCCTCCTTCTTGAGAAATTGTTGAAAATTCTGTCCAACATATTCACCGCCCCGATCAGATCTAAGCACCTTTACTGTACGTCCAAATTGCGTCTTCATCGTCTGAATAAATTCTTTACACTTATCGAGTACGTCTGATTTCTGATGTAACAAATATATTGTCGTATACCTGCTGTAATCATCGATAAACGTTACTACATATCGATAACCACTTGGACTGACTATCTCCATCGGACCGCAGACATCCGTGTGCACTAAGTCCAGTATGCCTTTTGACGAACTTTCGGATATCTTTGGAAACGGCAACCTTGCAGATTTCCCTTGGATGCAAACTTCGCAAGATTCCTTAGTACCACACTCCTGAATTGGCAAACCATAGCACATATCTTTTATATTCAAATGTTTGATTGCATCTACGTCTCTATGGCCCAACTTACGATGCCACTGATGGATGCAATTTTCTTTATGAACAGCAGCAACTACTTCTCGTGGTTGACGCAAAACGTACAAAAGAGAAACTAGATCTCCAACAACGACTTGAACACCAAACTTCCAGATCTCGCACATCTTGTTCTTAAACACCACCCTGCACCCTTTCTGAACCAAACAAGACACTGATAACAAATTACCTTTGATTTTTGGGACAAACAGGACATTCTCAATTGTAACAGTTGTCTGTTTGTTTTTGTCATTCAAAAAATTCAATCTACATGTGCCCTTACCTTCAGAAAGTACTTCTGTGCCATCTCCAATAAAAACTTTTTCTTTAATTGATGAATCGAAACTTACGAAATAATCCTTTATGTTGGTGATGTGACACGAGGCACCAGAATCCAACCAGAACCAATACCTGAAGATGTCAGAAAACTTAAATTGTCTGGAGACTTCGAGATGTAGTTGGCATGCTGCTTCTTTTTGTTCTTCCATAGTTGGTATTGACGGCAATTCTTCTTTAAATGTCCTTTCTGATGACAAAAATAGCATTCTGTTGTGACGTTGGTAATCTTCATTGCTCTTTCATGGTGCTCCGTTTTGGGATTTTGTCTACGTCTGTATTCCTCCAAAAGTTTGGCTTGAACAACATTGAAGGTAAGCTCGTTTTCATTAGATGTTCTTGTTTCCAACGCAGTAATCATTGTGTCGTAGCTTCGAGGTAAGCTACTCAACAACATCGCAACGCTCCACTGCTCAGACAACCTTTCTTCACCAATGGCAGCAAGACGCTCAAACGAATCAACCATTTCGTTTATATGTGCCTCAATATTTCCATTCTCCTCTGCACGAAGACTGCATATTTTGCGCATTAATTGGACTTTGTTACTCAAAGTATTCCTTTCATGATAGGCTTTCAGGCTATCCCACGCCTCCTTTGCTGTCTTTGCCTTACGAATGTGTTGCAATTGATTGTCCTCCACTGACAAAGCGATAGTGGCTCGGGCTTCATCATCCTTAGCACTCCATTCCGGAGTCGCTTCATCCGGCTTGACACCAGATACACAAAGCCATAAGCCCTCCTTAGTCAAAAGCATCTCCATTTTGTACTTCCAGACAAAATAGTTATCGCTTCCCAGTTTCTTTATCGAGAATCGTGTGTCCGCCATCTTACCTTATTTTCTTTAGATACATTCGCAAATTTAATTTGAATTTAAATGGGATCTGGGCCCATAACCTGTTGCAGAGTTCTTCAGGTTCTGCAGATTCCCAGAGATGCGAACAATAATAATTATTCAAAAGGACTGTTAATAATTATTATATAAACTTTTATTAGACAGAAAATATTGAAAATTAAATTATAAAATTACAAAGAGCGACTGATTTATATGACGAGCAGAAAACAAGTGAAGCTTAGAAAACAAAAATCAAAAAGTATTTTCTTGAAAGTAAAAAACACAGTATATGTTTTCTTGAAAGTAAAAATACAGTAGTAGTTCGTTTGTACATATCTCCAACAGTTATGAGCTGAAATGTAAAAGTTTAATAATTGCTGGCAGTTTATTTAAGACTTATCTTGTAATTGTTTCATTGCTGGTGACATTTATGGTAACATTTTGTCACATGTGAAGTGAGAACTGAGAAGGCCCATAAGGGGTTTTCAAAGTGTGGTATAACTGCATACTTCAAGCTTTAGAAAAAGCTTCAATACTATTATGCATCTAACTTTGGCAGCTGCTCGTAGCAAAGTGGTATGTGTGTTGGGTGCTACGCAGAACGCGTGAGTTCGAATTCTGTTCATAATTCCATTCGCCATTAATGCAGGCGGGACCACTCGGGATCACTCGAAGAATTTTTCCCTCGAAGCAGCTCAAAGCGTTTTTATCCGATGTTGCCACAGTCAATGTCTCTGCACCATATAATATTATGAGGAACGTTTTTCATTTCAGCGCCTGTGTCGTTTTTTTTATAATCTGCACCCACTCAAGGGATTTTTTATACCCTTTTTATGCCAGAGACACAGCGAGTGCATTAGGAAGAAGGGAAGGGGTTGGAAAGGAGGTGTCGGTGTACATTGGTCTTGAATTCCTGAACATTATAATGATTGGGAAAGACAGAGTGTGGAAGAGAGTTCCACATTCGCGTAGTACGGCTAAAGAATGATTCTCTATACTTGGGAGTACGTCCGAAGTTGGGCTCGAGGGTGAACTGATGGGCATTCCTAGAAGCGCGAGTATTACGGGTGAATTGCTTAAGGGGAGGAATGCAACTGGCTATTTCTCTGTCTGTGTATGTAAATGTACTAACAAATGCACTATTGGCATCACGCTGTGTTCTCCCAATAATGTCAGTATTGTATATACGTGAGTGGTTGTAGTATAGTGTTGACGCAAAAGTTGTGCACTATTCTTTCCAGAAGTTAAAGAATAAGTCACATGCGACAGTGCATCACCTTTTCTGAGGCCATTTTTGACATCGTATAGGTGACAGTGAGGTCGTTATGGACTCTGCTGGAGCAGCGTGAGTTCTCCATTGTGATCTTGCTTCAGGCAAATGAGTATAGGGATGCAAAAAGTGGAGATATCATCTTCTCTATAGATACTGTAATACAAAGCCTTAAAATCGATGAAGAGATGGTAAGTGATTAATTCCAGGATCTGCAGCAGTATGAAAATTCCTGGTCTAAGGCCACACTGATGTGAACGGGAACCTATCACATTCTTGACAAACGGCTTCAGACTTTCACATCACTGCAGAAAAGATCTTATAGACGGTCTTTACGGGGGTGTGCTTTCTTCAGGATCGGGCAAAAAATGCTGAGGTTTTATTCATCGGGCATGCTCTTATGCAAATGGCATGCTCTCCAACTAAATGCAATAAAGAAGAAATGTATACAGTGTGTTGCAGTTTGCAAGTTACATTTCCAAACAGAGGGGACGTGACGTTTGTTATACCGAACTAAGCCGTGATTCGGATTGTCATGAGGCGCTCGTTGACAGCTCTGAAACGTAGGCGCTGTAGTTGTTCTCGGTAGCAATCGCTGTAGTAAATATGGCAGTTTTCATCGTGTTTTTGCCCGTCCGTAGTTTATTAAGGGACCTTACAAGTTGTAAGTTACAGCAGAATCTCTTTGTCCTTATTTCGTGTGCTTGGTTCATCATTAGTAAATTCGTCCGTCTCCAAGGCTTGTGGGTGCTTCGCAACTAGACTTTCTTTACGCGATTGGGAAGTCACCCCAAAGTACAACCCCCAACCTAGAGGGCCAGATGCTTTTTTTTTACGCCGAGGGCAAGGAGCCGGAGCTGTCAACATATGTCGAAGTAGCCCATATAAGTTGTTCACTGAGTAGTTCAGCCTGACTGGAACTGGAACTGGCGGCGGATGGGCCTATGACATCCGAAGGGTATCTTCATCGGGCATGCTTTCTTCGAACAAAATCTTGCAGATGTGCTGTTTCATGCTATTAAGTCCTTACCTAACCAATTCATTTCATCCAGCGGCTTTCAGCAGTAAAGCTTTTATATTCTTTGGTTTTTTACTTTGTCAGTGTACAGTAGGGTGAGGCTGGCCTGTGTCACTTAAGTCGACAGTACCCGTGGCTAAGCTTTCATGGTTGTCGCCTCTTGCGATGAACTTGCAGAACTTCCAATTCGAACTGTCTCAGCATAAAATTGTACAAAGGTCTCCTCACAAGTGAGATTTGTTGCGTCAATCCTCATCATAGAGCATTCCAAAGTAACGGTAAGGTTTTGGGATTTATCAAAGAACTAAGCAGATTTAAGGAACACCATAACACAATGCTATTCAAGTCTGAATTTCTAACTTTTGTTTCACTTAAATGTCAGCTCAAGTGCAATATGTGAAAGCGTTTTCTTCCTTCAAATTGTTTGAATGCCTATTTCATTCGATTTACTAGAAGCATAGGGCTTCCATGAACAGGGCCTCTCTGCCTCCTCGTCAAAATGCATGCAATAACTAACGTGTGCACGTAACGTATGTCTATCAATAACCATCATTAATTTAAATTTGACTTAACCGATATAAATAAACATGCCTTGTTATATTTGACCATGGAGAGCTGCTGTAAATTTAATCAAATCAGTACCACTACTTACAAATATGTGAATATAGTTGAGTAGAGAATTTAATACAACAAAAATTCAAATCCAAATGACAATAGGCACAACAGGACCATAGTATGCATTTGATGTTTTGTCGGCAGCGGGGTAGGGCTAGAGTGGGTCGACAAAGTCTTCAAACTGTCCCGATGGCGGATGAGGTGTGATGAGAAACAGCTTGAATGCTAAATTTATAAGGACATGGCCCAGAGCAAGTGTAAGTATCAGCCCGAAACACGTAGCACACATTATGACCAGACAACAATTTATGCCTTTATTTGGGCAAGGACATAATTGTGAAATTCCTAATCCTCCTGTGGTGAAACAATTAACATGCAATAATTAAAAATGACCCAAGAGCCGAGATTATTATCTGATCTGCACAATAGGGATGTTGCTGCACTCTGCATGTTGTGTACTCCTTCCATATGACGCACCGGCCATCGCAGCCCACCATTGACCATCAGACTGGGACATCATTTTGCGGCCAAGGTTGTTCGGGATGTGCTGTTTTTCGTGCGGGAAACAATGAATTTGTCCGTATGTCCGTCCGTCCACACCGCACCATCATCGTAAAACAAAGTCGGCGTTGGTGTTGGTGCGTGGTTAACGTTAACACCATTTCCCCACCGCAGCGCACAGCCAACACTAGCATCCAGCACTCTTCCGGCAAAGGGGGGCGAACGATTCAAATTTACAAAACATTTGAAAGGGGCGTTGATGCGTATCACGTTCGGGGGTTTTGTGGTGTTGCACATGGAAATTGGAAATTGAAATCGAGTTTTTGCCACTGCACAATATGTCAACAGCAGCTGATTTATCATGAATGTAAGCGTAAAGGACAACTGAAGCGAGTGCAAATTATGATTCCCAAAAATAGCGCCAATAGATCGTGGAGCTGGCAACAAGAGCAGTGGGAGTTTTGTAATTTGTACATAATAACGCAGATATGCCATACAATTCCATAATTTAGTTTAAGAGTCAATTTATTTTGTACAATGATAATGGCGGGCTTCCTACTAGGATGTCGTTGGACACAGTGGCGTAGATAGGTTTTCGCTATGGGGGGGGGGATGGATCTAGTTCGCTCATTTTTACTTCCGACACCTATACTAATATATAAAGCTGAAGAGTTTGTTTGTTTGTTTGAACGCGCTTATCTCATAAACTACTGGTTCAAATTGTCTTTTTGAGTTGGATAGTCCATTAATCGAGGAAGGTTTTAGGCTACATAACATTAAGCTACGACCAGTAGGAGCGAAGAATCAGTGGAAAATGTGGAAAAAAAGGAAAGTAAGTATTAATTTTTTGTTTGTTTGAACGCGCTGATCTCAGGAACTGCTAAATCAAATTGAAAAATTCTTTTTGTGTTGAATAGTCCATTTATCGAGGAAGGCTTTAAGCTATACAAAGTTACGATGCGAATAATAAGAGCAAAGCTTCAGTAAAAGTCTTATTAAAATGGGGAAAATAATACATATTTGAAGGCTTTGAGTTAAAAGAATTTTGACTTAGGGACTAATATGCTCGGCAAAAATCCTTGATCGAACCCTCCTAGTGGGTGCCGGGCGGACAATGTCACCACAGTTTTGGTCTGTAGGTGTCAGACGGTGATAGCTAAGGTTAGATTGGATCGCTGTGTGGTTCTGACTTCTTTTATAGCACAACTCACAGAAATCCTCTCTCACCATAGATCCAAGGTTCCTAGTTTCAGTGGTGGTGTGAGCTAGTAAATCCGTGCCCAAGAATTAAAGGTTGAGGGATAAATCAACCATGAACGAGCTCAGCCGGAGGCCTGTGGTGGGTAACGGTTTTTGTTGTTTATACCTTCCCTCGGTATGCGGCTCTGCCGAGGGTGACCTTCTTTTCCGTCTTACTCGTGGGAATCAAATCGAATTTCACAACCATGTCTTCGTCCAATTTATGTGTTAAAATCCCATCCATCGAGTCCGAGGATGAACTCCTGGCTTCCAGTCAGGATACTATTGTAGGTAGCTCAGGGGAAGCTAGAGACGCTAGCACCTCAGAGCAGGCTACACTTAGAGGTAACACGGGAGGTACTAGTACCCCTGTGCTTCAGCATCCCTCTCAAAAAACGCCCGTAACTTCAAGTAGCAAGGCTCGCCAGAGCAACGCTACCAAGCCCAACAAGCACTCTCCTGCGGATCAGCTCAGGATCAAGTACAGGAAGGCTACTTTCATTCTTGGCAAGATTGCCGAGAACGAAAAAGCCGGAAAGGTACATGAGCGTGATGCTGCCGACAAAATCAAATATCAAAAAATTGTTGAAGAATTCAACAGTCGGGAGAAGAGTGCGCCACCCAGCAAAAAAGAAAAGTCCACCAAGAGGAACAGGTCTCTGGAGGAGGAGAAGCCACCTCAAAAGAGAACCAAACTTGGTGGCAATGCCAAAAAAGAGACTCCGAGGGTGATAGCGCAACCGCGCGCCTTGAGCGAGGTCGTCAGAGACAACCTCCAGGTGGCGATTGTAGATGAGCTCTCCACAGACAACAGAGCTCTGATGTCAGCGTGGAACTCAATCGAGGCTAAACTTTCGGAAATAGTATTCCAATACACCATATCAGCAAAAGAAGGTCCCTATCCGAGCTTTGACTCCGGCGAAATGCTCAGGGGTTACAAGGTGATAAGGTGCGCTGACGATTTTTCGAGGGATTTCCTTGGCAAAGGAGTTGCTAAGATTAGCAACGACTGGAAGGGCTTGAAGCTCAAGCTTATTCCAGCCAGGGATGTTCCTAGGAAACCATTGGCTCGCATCTTGTTGCCGCTCATGAGTGTTAAGCCAACAGGAGTGGAGCTAATTAGGAGCCTTCAACGACTGAATCCGCAGATTCCGATGAATGACTGGGTGGTCATCAAAACGGAGGAACCGCGCAAGAATAGCGCGGTCTACCTTCTTAGGATCTGCGAGGCAAGCCGCAAAGCCCTGGAAGAGGCACAATATAAGCTGAGATTCGGCATCAAAAGTGTCTCTATCAAGATTCTGCAGAGTCAGGAAGTTGGCCCCACCCTGAGTGATGACATCGTCGAGGTAGACGACGTCACCATGCGGGTTGGAGCCCCCAGCGAGGCGCTGGATCCTGGCCCTGCAGTTCCGCCGAATTAAAAACGATCCGCTATGCGCCATCCAGGTTAACCTGAAGCACTCAAAATGTGCCACGGATAACCTGAAGGTTTTTCTCAGAGAGGAAAACATAGATGTTGCGCTGATCCAAGAGCCATGGGTTAACGGCCTCGCGGTAAGAGGCCTCAAGGTTAACCAATACGACCTTTTTTACAAGCCCGATAACCAGAATCAAGGTAAGCCTAGAACTTGTATTTTAGCTAAAAAACACTTAAAAGCTTTTCTGTGTCCAAATTTTAGCACCCCTGATTTAACAGTGGTTAGGTTAGAGGGTAGGCAAGCGGAGGGCTTGATTCTAGCCTCTTCGTACATGGCGCATGACAGGGAGTCACCGCCTGAGGAAGTGCGATTGCTAGCGGCAGAGGCAAAAGCTAGGAAAGTAAGCCTGCTCGTAGGAAGCGATGCCAATGCCAGGCACTCAATCTGGAGCAGTTCTGAAATTAATGACCGAGGTGAGTCTCTCTTTAATTACATTATTGAAAGCAACATGACTATTTGTAACAGGGGTAACACTCCTACTTTTGTCTTTCCGAGTACGGATAACACAGAAGGGTGGGAAGATGTTTTAGATGTTACTTTTGTCAATAATCACGGTAAACTCTCCATCGAAAATTGGAGAGTATCTCTTCTTAATTCCTTTTCTGACCATAGATATATTTTATTTGATCTTAAATTTGAAATGGAAACTCCTTCCCATTATAGAAATCCCAGAAGAATTGACTGGAAGAAATTTAGTCAAACCTTTAGCTCAAAGCTACGTAATATAACGAACATGAGTTACGAGTCGGTTACAGATCTTGAGTTAGAGATTTCAAACTTCGAGGACTCTATAAACACTGCCTTCAAGGTCTCTTGCCCGATAAGATATAGTAAGAAAACCTTTCCACCTTGGTGGAATGATGACTTATCTAATCTGAGGAAAATTACAAGAACCATTTTTAACATCTGCTATAAGCATAAATTTTATCAGCCTTATAAGGACTGCTTGAGAATATACAAGCGTTCTATAGCTCAAGCCAAAAAACAAGGATGGCAAGAGTACTGTCAGTCCATCGAAGATATCAAAGATTCGGCTAGGCTTAGTAGGGTTTTATCGAAAGAACATTCGAACCCCTCATTTCTTAAAAAAACAGATGGAAGCTGGACAGCATCTCCAATGGAGACATTAGAGCTACTAATGAATGTACACTTCCCAGGTTGTGCAGAAGAACCACCCGAATCTAATCTGACTCTTGACATGCCAACCTCCATAGAGCATGTCAACGCCCTTATAACTAGAGAAAATATAGTCTGGGCTATTAAAACTTTCTCGCCATACAAATCTCCAGGCCCTGATGGAATACTGCCTATAATGCTGCAAAATCAGCTTGAATTAGTGGTTCCACGGCTTGAGAGTATCTTTAAAGGTTGCCTCTTGCTTAACCATGTCCCTTTGTCTTGGAGACAGGTAAGAGTGGTTTTCTTGCCAAAAATTGGTAAAAGAGGGCATGAATCTGCCAAAGATTACCGACCTATAAGCCTTACTTCCTTTCTTCTTAAAACACTGGAGAGAATCGTAGAATCTCACATAAGGAGTATTCTGAGTAGTTGTCCCCTATCTAACTCGCAACATGCCTACATGAGGGGTAGATCTACAGAGACTGCTCTTCATGAGGTAGTGAGAACGATAGAAAACACGATTCATTTCAAGGAATATACCCTAGCTACCTTCTTAGACGTAGAAGGAGCTTTCAACAATGTCCTAACTGAATCCATCGCAGAATCACTTGCAGACTTCGGTGTAGAGAACTACATCAGAAGGTGGATAATATCCATGCTAAGTAATAGGAGGATTCAATCAAAGTTAGGATATTCAACGTGCACCAAATATGCCAGCAGAGGAACACCCCAAGGAGGGGTACTGTCTCCTCTTTTATGGCTCTTGGTCATGAACAGCATTCTTGTGAAATTCGAGAGTAGTGGAGTGAAAGCGGTTGCGTACGCCGATGATTTGGTCATTCTAGTTTCAGGAAAATTTCCAAGCGTGATCAGTGAAATCACTAATATGGCTTTGAAGAAAGTAAGCACCTGGGCTGCGAGCTGCGGACTAGGTGTTAACAGTAACAAAACCGAGTTGATGCTTTTCACCACCAAAACCAAGGTACCACCCTTCACTCTACCTCGTTTAAACGGACAAACACTATCATTGTCCTCCAGTGCTAAATATCTGGGCGTAATACTAGACACCAAATTGAACTGGAAGCTTAACATTGAAGAACGGGTGAAGAAGGCGTGTGTTGCCTTCTACGCCTGCAACAAAACATTCGGCAAAAAGTGGGGCCTCCAGTCAAAAATGATAAAATGGACATACACAGCGGTTGTAAGACCGATACTTGTTTATGGTTCCGTTGTATGGTGGCCTGCTCTCAGCAAAGCTTACATAGTAAACAACCTAACAAAGGTGCAGAGAAATGCTTGCGTAGGGATATCAGGGGCAATCAGGTCCTGCCCAACAGATGCACTTAACGTCATCCTGGACCTTCTTCCGATCGACCTGTTTATTAAATATCAGGTGTCCTGCAGTATCTTGAGACTCAAAGAAATAGGCTGCTGGAAATCTAGATCCTATGGGCACTGCAATCAAACAAGCCTTATACCATCAGACATCCTATCCACTACCACCGATTACTGCATCCCCACCCTAGACACCTCAAAGAAGTTTAGAGTCTTGCTCCCGTCAAGAATCGACTGGGAGGAAGGTGATGTGACGAAAGACTTCGACACAACTATCTTCACGGATGGTTCAAAGATGGAATGCGGTGTTGGTGCAGGTGTCTTCTGTGAATCTCTTGAGATTTCAAAATCCTATAGACTTCCCGATTTTGCCAGCGTATTCCAGGCAGAATTGTTAGCGATAAGGGAAGCTTGTAAAGCCCTTAAAAATATCCGTCAGAACCAAAATGTAGCTATACTAACAGACAGTCAGGCAGCTATTAAAGCCATAGATTCTGCTTTATCATCCTCTAAACTGGTCCAGCAATGCAAAGAGGCTCTCAAGGAACTTGATTTGAGCGTCACTCTAATCTGGATACCGGGCCATAGGGGCTATGAGGGAAATGAGAAGGCAGATGAGCTAGCTAGGCAAGGATCAGCCCTTCACAACTCATTGGCAGTGAGAGTATATGCTCCTCTTGGAGTTGTGAAGGGCAATATCCTGACCAAATACACATCAGAAGCAAATCATAGGTGGAGTAGTTTAACGAGTTGCGTTATATCTAGGAAAATCTGGCCCGCCTATAACAAACCAAAATCAACCAATTTAATTTCCAAACCAAGGCATGACATAGCCAGGATTGTCGCTACCTGCACAGGGCATTGGCCTGTAGGGGAGCATGCGGCAAAATTGGGTATACCACATAACTCTTTCTGCCGTAGCTGTGAGAACCAGGAAGAAAAAGAAACGGTCCCACACTTTCTATGCCATTGTCCGGCCCTGGCTAGGAAAAGAGCACTCCATTTAGGTAAAGAATTCTTCAACGGTATTGAGGAACTCGCAGATTTCAAGATCAAAGATTTGATCTCATACCTCAATAGCACAAAGTGGCTTTAACGCCCCCCCCCTTTATTTCTCCCTCATTAAATGGCACTATGAGATAATAGGCTGTAGGGTAGGAAAATAATACAACACTATTATATAGGATTGTATGTGCGGAACATACATAATCCATAACCCATTTTCAAAGCCATTTAGAATCTCACGAGGTATGGTATCAAAACGGCGCACTCAGCGCTAATTGTGTCCTGCGCGAAGCAGGACAGCCATTTCTACCTACCTACCTAGGGACTAATATACAATTTTAAAATAACTTCGCAATTCGCAACCAAATTCACGCGCATGATGCACAAGTCAAGACACACCTCTGGCCGGAGCACCAGGGAGAGACGGACGAAGTTGCGGGCAACTCCTAGTATAGAATTCATATAAAATGTTTTGGATGTTTGTCTGTCTTTCTGTAAACGCACCTGCAGCCTTAACCACTGGTCCGATTGACTTAAAACTTGAAAATTAGAGGTCTTTTTTTTAAGACCAAAATTTAGGGAAGCCACCATACAATTTTTTTGCCCAAAAACCAAAAGTTTCAATTTTCTCAAAAACAATTTTTTTTAAACTTCCACCAAAACAGTAGGGTAAGGCGAGGAGGTCTCGACATGTAGGAGGTTTCATCAAACTCAAATTTCTCGCTTATTTGAAATTTGACTGAAATGACAATATCCTATATCCAACGCCAGAAAGCATGCCTTACTATTTTTCCTCTATACCGCTCAGTTACTGTCAGTGTATAACAAATTAATTCGCGTATTGTTTCTTGTGAAGAGCAGATGTAATTTTGTTTCGTAAGTTCTTAAGTGATATTTTTTTTGTATTAAGTTTTTTAAAGTGCTGTGTTGATAATAAAGTAAAATAAATAAATGTTTTTTCATAATTATAACCATTAGACGTAAATATTAAGGTGAACATTTTTTGAAGAAATTTATAAATTTGCACGTGTTAAAGGAGGTTTCGACATGTTTTGGGTAGGAGGTTTAGTCAAAATGTCGAAACCTCCTCCTTTAACTCTGCTTGTAATTTTTCCCTTTTTTATATTAAAACTTTATAAATTTTCAGTAAAAATGCCAAATATCTATAAAAAAAAGAATTCCTGATTTTTTTTACAAGGAAATTAAAATACTTATGAAATTTTTGGTAAGCAACATTATTAAGACAGTGCATATAAACGTGTTGACGAAATTTCCAAAAATTTGGTTGAGCCGTTTTTGAGAAATCTAGAAAAGAGTGTTTTAAGCCCAAAAGGTACTGCAAAAATGGATCTCTTTTCCGATTTTTTTTTGTAGTTGAAGAATATATTTTAAATAATATCTTGGAATGCAATATCACAAAGGATAATGTTAAGTACAATTGTGCAAAACTTTAACAAAATCGGTTAAGTCGAAGTGGAGATATACGGGAATAATCAGAAAATCAGCCGCAAAGTCCCTAGTATTAGAATTTCACTTCGATACAGGGCCAGTAAGGGGTATAGATAAAAATCTGAAAAAATTAGAAGATTTTTTTTTATTTATTTGGGGACGATTGAGCAGATGTCTTCATTAATTTCCGAAAAAAAAGCAAATAAGAACCATTAGGGTGGTTATATGAATTATATTAAATGAAATCCTGTTCTTGTGTAACCTAATAACTCGCAAACGACTGGACGGATTTGGCTAATTTTATTTTTTTTTTCGAGTTAGTCTGTAGATGAAACTTAGGGGAAAAAAATTTAAAATCACTAGCGGACCCGGTACGCTTCGCTGCACAGACATTCTTCTGTGAATGGATAGTTTTTGAAATTTTCATGGTTAATACTGTTGTATTCAGTGATGATTTCTGTGAAAAAAAATGGAAAAACCTCACGGAAGAGTGGGAAAATCGGAAAAACCAAACAAAGGTCGGGAATAAGATTTTTTGCTTGGAAATTTTTTTGTTTCAAAATGGGTTTCCAAATGGAAAAATGAAATTCCTTTGTGAAAAAATCGGAAAATTCATTGGTTTTCAAAGGTAAAATTGCATATTATTGCAGCGGTGCATTGGTTTTCAAATGGAAAACTGGAAAATTTCAAAATGGGTTATCGAATGGTTTTCAAAGGGAAAACAGTTATTGGACTTGCTCTGAAAGGCGGCGAGACGAAGTTCGCGGGTTCAGCTAGCTAATTTATAATTTAGAGACTGCTTTTTATAACTTAAAAAAAAACTAAAATTTACTTTATTTAAATAAGAACTAAAATTTGATTTAGAGCCAATTTTTCGATCAGCGAAACTGGCAAATAAGCTTATTAGAGCTTTTTTCGTCAGATAAAGTCTATCTGATGATTAAAAAATCAAATTTTTTATTACCTGTCTAATAAACAATATCTGCTTGTTTATCTGACGATTGAAAAATCGGCTGAATTTCTTGTTTTTTTACGTTTTATTGTCGTTTTGTTTTGTTTTACTATCTATTGTTTTATTGCTTTTATAAAGTTCATTTAAACCAATGAAAAAAATATGTATATTTGTTTTTGTTTTTTAATATATCTTTAAATTCTTTTCGAACTGTCGAAACCTCCTATGCCATGATAAAACCTCCTACTTAAATGTCGGAACCTCCTACAGAGTAGGATGTTTCGTCACTTTTTCTTCTTTTATAAATTAATAATAAACTCTGATATGGTAAGTATTTCAAGTATTAAAAGTTGTTTTTGTTTAAGCTTAAACCCTAATAAAGTTAATTTTATGTAAATAGAACTTTGTTTGTTAAAGCAAGTTCTAATTTTTTGACAATATCCGTTAACGTGTCAGAACCTCCTCGCCCTACCCTACCTCTCATAGAATCGTTTTTTTTTTTCTTATAAGATTTTTTAGAAAAGCAAAAGCCTGATTAGCGTACTTTTTTTCTGAAAGTACGAATAAATTGCTAAATAAATTATTTTGTTTTCAAACAAATTTTAAATTTTTTTTTGTATTTTTTAAAAACCTTTGGAAATATTATAATCAAGCTTTTTTGATTATATAAAACGATTTAGTGATTTCAAATGAGTAGTATAATTTATTTGATTAATTCTTTGAAATACGATTTTATAATGATGAAGAAATTGGAACAAATTATCAATTAGAAAAATACGGTTTTTGACAGAAAAGAAAAAACTAGGAAAAAGTACAGTGAATCAAGAACACAGTTATTTTAATCTTTAGGTTTTAAGAACAACCTTTTTAAATTTTTTTCAAACTTCTATATCTCGAAACCGGATCAATAGTTAAAATCAAAATTCGCTAATAAAATGTCAATTTACATATTCTTGAATACTGCATACCCAAATTAATAAGAAATTAATTAAAAAAAGCCACTCCAAATAACTCGCACAAATAACTCGCAAAATTACGACGAATGATTGTCAATCTGCCGCTTGTGTAAGGCATGCTTTATGTAATGGGTAATAGTGCATTTTGCTTTCTAGTTAAAATGAATTAGTGTGAGTTATCGTTACCGTTAGGATTCGCGTTAACTTCGCCGCAGTTGTGCGAACATTTGTGTTCTTGTGGATGAGTGTGTTGCGTGTTTGGGGCGGTTTATTACACCAAATTAACACACACGGCGAGAAGAAATCTAAATAACTTACAATTTTTGTGTCGGTGTGGGCTTTTGTGGAAAGATGGACTGAAGCTCTTTTTCTTGCACGTTTACCTATTATAAATTGGTGAGAGACGTTAAAAAAATACTTTTTAAAAATCGATAAAAATAGAAATTCAAAATATTAGGTGATTTGCCGAAGTAATAATTTCTTTCAGATGAAGTTGACTTTGTGTTTTCCCCGTAGACTGTAGGTATAGAATGTTCAATTTACAATGCCTCTAGGAATCCTGTGAGTACTAATAAGACTTGATTCACGTAGTAGGTACTAAATTTCAGAGTGCATTTCTTTAACTTATTTGGCAAAAGTGGTTATGTTGAACCATTATGAATCCCAATGGGGGGGATATATCCCCCTAATCCCCCCCTATCTACGCCACTGGTGGACATTCCACTGGTCTTGTACTTAGAGATTTTTGTTTTGTTTTCGCTAAACACACTCCATTGTTCCAAAGAGAATTTGGGCTGTTTTTTGTCGCTATACCCGATGAAACCCTATTGGCTATTTGGAAAATTGTTGGGCTTCCTAAAGGCAAAAATAACAAAAACACGATACCATAATGAGTGATGCAATATCGGCAGAAGTCAGATATGCAATAACAGCGGTATTTTGCAACATGAAACTCCTTCGCAGATTTGAAATTTTCGATAGCAGTCTGCACAAGCTTTTTCGAACATTGCATTTGATATATGTGACGCCATCACATAAGCAGGAGATTCATTTTATGAGAAAATCAAGCTTCTACATTGTCTCGGAGCCTTGGACGGAAAGCACATAAGAATGAAAAGGCCTCCGAATTCCTATAGTTAAGCTGCTTGAAAGATAATCAGCAGTTAAAATTCAAAGTAGCTCTTAACAATATCTGTCTGGTCTTACTAGTACCTACGTACAGTATTAGTAGTTAATGTGTCTAGAAACTTATTGGGTGGATGAAGTACCCAATAGAGGAGATAACTGACAGTTAACAGAATTAAAAGTCCGAAAAGCAGGGATTTGATTTAATTTTAATTTTTTTCAATTAAAATGGATATTCTTCTCGACACGTTAAATGATGAATTTGATGAGTTTTTCTTTGCGTTATGCAGGCACCACGAAGCCGCCTATTCCGGGTTAGAACGGATTTCATGGAATCCTTGGCCGAGGTTGACATTCAGTTGCGTTTTCGATTAAAGACAGAAGCGGTTTGCTATGTACTCTCTTTAATAGGACAACATGAATTCTGCCAATGTAACTTCCAGAAGCTTGTAGATTCGTGGGTGTTGATGCCCAACCTCAGCACTGGATGCTTAGAAAGCTCGATGCCAAGATTCCACCCAATTTTTTTAACTTTGAAGATCATAGACAGTTGTGTCCCTACCGTTCCACATTTCCATCTGGAAAAGTGTGCTTCGATAACTCCTTCCTTTCCATTTTTTTTTTTGGAAATTATCAAAGAATTAATGGAGGTCAGGCTCCTGGTGAGCTCAGTAGGAATTAAAATAAACAGCGAAATCAGTTATCTATTTTGGATGTCATTTATTTCGCAGAATCCAACTCAAGAAACATCCGAAGATAAGTATGTTATCCCCTATCGCTCCCGTATCTTATTAGAATACCCAACTCTGTGACATCTTTATGCACATCGCTCGTTTAAATGGGAAAAGGGGCCTTGAATAACCAGTTCAAGGAAAAGGCTTCGGTGGGCATTCTCCTCCATCTTTTCGAAATCTGTTACAATTCAGCTCGGTCGCGTATTTCCCATTTCTGTACAGTGTTAGGAAGCCGGTAAATACAAAAGGAATTATTTTTTTGTTTTTGTGTTATTTAACACTGCAGTTAGGCTGCGTCCGTCATTTCCATTTATGTTGTTTGAACAACGATAGCAACTTAGAGGTGCTTCCACCAATGGTTTTTTTCCGTCAATTTTCTTTGTTTGGCTGGAGTTATAGCATAGCATTACTTTGAGGAGCTTGTAAAAATGCGCCTATGTTCATTGCAAATGATAAACAATAAAAGTCTACAATGGGAAACCAAAAATCAGTGGAGTTGTTAGCGCAATGCGTAGTGCATTGGCTTCACAACTAGCAGGTCCTAGGTTCAAATCCCAAAGTGAACTCAAAAAGTTTTTCGATTAATATGAAAAATAACTAGGCAGCACCACTAACAAAGGAGTCTAATGATCGGCTTGGCACCCGTGAAATAGCTATAACTCCAGCCAAACAAAGAAAATTGACGGAAAAAAAAACCATTGGTGGAAACACCTCTAAGTTGCTATCGTTGTTCAAACAACATAAAAAAAAAAAAAAAAAGGATTAATTTCCTTTAATCCGTGGACCTCCTAAAGTTGATAAAACATCTCAGGGCATTAGCCAAGTCTCACGTGAGAAACGCATTCGGTCTGTTGCAGAACCTGTTCCTGGGACTGCAAGCAAGAAACTTTCAGGATTGGCAGTTCTTGTGACCGACAAGTCTGCGGGAATAACTACATATATCAGACCGCGATTGTGGAATGTGCCTTGGTTCCATCTTCCATCTGTCTCCGACGTCCTCTCTGTAAACGTTTAGAAGCTAGAAATTTATGTTCGCCGGAACAACGCTTTGTTCGGTGGAAGCTCTTGCCATACACCTGGCAATTACTTTTCTGGAAAGTTCAGAAAACGAAATTGCCAAGTTCCAAGTTTTGCAAGCAATGAATGAAGTGCCATGGTTATGATCTCAATTTACTTCCTTCCTGTTTAATGCAAGCGGTAGGGCGGCAAATAGAAAGTAACTGCTAGTGCCGCAACGCTTAGTTTTTTTTTTTGTATGTTTTTGTATTGACAGTAAGTCATCATCACCCACGCTAGACATCGATATAACAACGAAAATTCCCAAATCAAAGCAAGTAAAATTACTTCCCTAATTGGAAATTGCAGCACACATGCCATACCACAGTCATTAGCTTCAATTACCCACCGCTCAGACGACAAAACATTTGCTTTGATGTCTCAAACACAAAAAAACTTGATATTACCCTAAGTGACAGGTTATCAGACGAGCATATGAAGATTTCGCCGAGTGTATTATAAAATGTGATAATATCATATGCCACCTCCAGAGACTGACGTGCCAACGATTATGACAGTCACATTATCCATATCCAGCTCCAGGTCCCATTTCTTTTGCTTCTGGATTCTGAACCTCATATTCCTGTTACGACTTCGAATATTTCTATCTATGGTGGATTAACTTGGGCTGAAACTTCACGCCAAACAAATTGCCAATACCACCATCATCGTCATTCCATACCTACCCCATCAACAAAAGACTCAATCATTCAGCAAATTACCTTTCTCAATTGAATTTTGAACTCGAATTGGAGCAGCGACGTCGAAGCGATATGGCACTAGCATAGGATCCAATATGGCAGAGTCTCTGACGCCATCGTCAAGTTGATTGATCAGAATTAGAAATCGTAGTTGCCTGTCATTCCGCGAGGCAATCAATTTAATTGGTAAAAAACGTTTGGTTTATCCGGATTGATTTTTTTTTTATTTGCTTCTCTGAATGTGCGAGTTGTTGTTTTTGTTATTTGAACGCCCTTTTCGTTTATTGAATTTAGTGACTGTTGTCCTTTTGTTTTTGTGCAAACGTTCTTGACTAGCGTATCGGGTTTCAGTTGATTGAAAAGATTGGTAGCTCGAGTTGGCTGTGGAGGCTTAATCAGAGTTTTGTAATACAATGGAATTGGCGAAGCCAATCGAGTTTTATGACTGAAATTTTACAGTTGGCAATTTTAGCGATAGTGTCGCTGTCAGGGACATAGAAAATAAATTACACTAGTCTGAAATGAATACAACTGCTTTATATGCCTAATTACCATGGAAGTGCATATTGGGTAAATAAATCTTAAGCTCCATATTAAAAATAAACGTCTATGTAGTTCTGATGGTTTACTAACCTTTTATCAAAGGATTAAAAGTTTGGAGTTTAACCTTAGTTCGATGGAGTGTGGAAGAAGTGTTAAGAATGGTACCTATTGAAACCAAATCAACTTGAAACTCTCAGTTAGCAAGCTTTTGAATATCAAATATTAAGAAGAAATAGATCGTTGGTTTCGAAAGTTAGACCGTTTCCGTGGTAGCCCATTTCCCATTAAACTCTTCAACGGCTAATTGCACTGCATCTTGAGTTTTGTAATGCTTTAAAGCTGGATTTGTTTCTTATGGTTTTCAAAATCAAATATTAATAAATCACTGCGGACTTAAGCAAGATAAAAAGATTATTGTTTTTCGACCCGAAATTCGTGTCTTTTCTGCCAGCACTGCACCTCTAACTGTTTCTATTTTCACTATTTCGAAAGAGCCGTTTCTTCAAAAAAATACCAGTCGGCCGCTCACCTGTTAAGGTTCCCGGGAGATGGAATTATTGAAATTAGGCTTAAGTGTCAAGTGCAGTATGCTTGTAGAGCTCTTTGACTCTCATTAATCTTTAACATGCACTAGTTCTTACGAAACCTTTGTATTGATGAAGGAGATCCTAATGAGAGAACTAAATCACATACCACCAGGGTTAGAGCACATAGGTACTTTTTCTGGGCCCCATCGTGAACGAGATTTTCCTCGAAAAATTTCCTACGTTCGAAAAATTCGTGTTGTGTTGTGAATGATACTCATATTCCTTTCGGAATATGTATTTATTATTGAAAATCAGTTGATTCGAAGTTTCATTTGATTTCTCTGGAATTTGTCAGCATTTTTTTTTTTAGGTGGAGTAATTTAGGCCATTATTGCTTCATTTAGTCCAGTCAATAAAGTCACCTCAAAAAAAATCCAACAGTTTTGAAACTTGGCACACTTACTAAGGGATGTCTGGTGATGACCCAAAAAAAAGTCCCCAAGAATCCGACGTGAGCTCTAGCGGCAGTTAAGAGAAACATGGAGTTTGTTTCAGTTTTTCACGTTTATCTCAAAAACTATTTGTCGTATCAAAAAATTTTGTGCTACAAAATTAAAGTTCATTAAATTTTATAAAAAAAAGCTTTTATGAACTTTTTCGTACCTCTTATAGTTTATAAAATAACTCTAGCGGCAGTGAAGAGAAACATACGGTTTTTTCGGTTTCTTGGGTTTATCTTGAAAACTATTTGTCGTATCAAAAAATAATCTTCTACAAAATTAAAGCTTATTAAATTTCCGAAAGAAAAAAAATTAGGTTATAAATAGGGCAACCAAAAATATGCTCTAGCATGTTTTTTTTGGAACGTCGAATTTGACAATTGACAAGATAGAAATACGTTTCATGAAAAAACAAACATTTTGGACCCTATTCGTTACAGCATATTTTAGCATATTTTTTTATAAATGCATATTTTTGCATATTTTGCTTTAAAATGCATATTTTGGCATATTTCATCATTATTTTAGTAGTTTTTGTTGCAAATGTTAGAGTAATTTTTTTGTTTAAAATTTTTTTCGAAAAATTCGCAATGGTATTCAAGTACTTTATCCAAAAGTAACGCATGTCACTTGTGAGGCCCACAGGCTCCATAGAACTTGTGAAACACTTCGAGGTCAATTTCCAGAAGTTGATATTTTCATCGCAAACGTGAAAAAAGTGTTTAAAAGCTCCGTCAAGAATAAGGGTATTCAAGATCAAGGATATTGCAGCGGAAACATCACTTCCTTCGCAAACGATTACGACTTATTGGGTATCTTGGCGGGAAGCAGTTTACTGTGTAGAAATGTTTAAAAAAAAGGAAAGCCTTTTCGAGACACTACATGAAGAGGTCTCAGCTGCAATACGAGTTGTTAAAAAATTGTTTTAATGAAGTGGCATTAAACGTGACTTGATATTTCTATCATCCAATTATACATTTTTATTGAAATGTATTGCCCAACTGGAAATAAGCGGCCTTCAGCTAACATAAAATTATTGATCGAGCCCAAGTTAAAATTAATACCATCGACTTCAGTATCGAAAAAATAAAAAAAATATAGATATTTTGGAAAAATTAGAGGGCTCAAATTGTTTATTATGGCAGAATTTATTCGTAGAAAAAAAAACTGCATCTGAAATAATGGCATTAAAGTTTGCACGTATAACTGCGGATGATGTACCTACAAAAATGTTTTCAGAGAAAAAATTTTAAGGAAAACTGTTTTCATTTATTGCAAGAAAAATTTTAACAAATATTTTTTTTTTAATTATTCTGGTTTATATTTTCATTTTTGATATTTGGTATTTATTTAGCTTTTTATATTTTCGTTTTTTTTTTGTTCTTTTATTTGTCTCTAAAGATATTTTGACCTCTGTTTTTTTTTTGACAGGTCAATAAACTATAAGAAAAAACACGAACTTTAAGATTTTCTGCTATTTCAAAATTTTTTAGAGCATATTTTTAGAGCATATAATTGGCTTTTTAGAGCATATTTAAAGCGCTATAAATGGTTTTTATAGAGCATATTTTTGGTTGCCCTAGTTATAAATAACTCCACCCACATTGAAGGAAAACAAGTAATTTTTTCATGCTTATCTTGGAAATAGTTTCTCGTATTAGTCCAGACAATAAACAATAAACATTCGCATAGAGCTGAAAATTGGTACAGAGCATTAGAACACCGATTAAAGTAAAATGTCAAAAGTCCCCAAAAATCCCATGTGTGCATAAGAAATTATTCAAGGTCAAATGTCGAAAATGTTGGTTTTTCATGCATATCTTTGAAACGGAGGAAGCTATCACAAAAAAGGATATCAAAGGCTTGTACGCCTTGTAATTCTCTAAAAAAAAATTATGACACTTTTTTTCCTACGAGCAAGCGTTTAGAAAATATAGCGATTTTAAACTGTGTCAAATGTCGAAAATAATGGTTTTTTGCGTATTGCTCTTAAACGGTGAGTCCGATTGAAAAAATTTCTATGGAAAACTTGTAGATTATGTGGTTTTCTATATAAAAACATTTTTTTTTAAGCTGTCAGAAAAAAAAATAATTTGGTCAAAACTCAAAATTTCGATTTTTTTATAATTAGCTCCTAAGCCCTGTACAAAATTCGCATATAGCTGAAAATTGGAAAAGAGCATGAGGACATCTCTCTATATAAGATGTCAAAAGTCCCCAAAAATCCCATGTGTGCATAAGAAATTATTCAAGGTTAAATGTCGAATATGTTGTTTTTTTATATTTAACTCTGCAGATTTAATACAATATTTTCTAAACGCTTGCTCGTAGGAAAAAAAGTGTCATAATTTTTTTTTTAGAGAATTACAAGGCGTAAAAGCCTTTGATATCCTTTTTTGTGATAGCTTCCCCCGTTTCAAAGATATGCATGAAAAACCAACATTTTCGACATTTGACCTTGAATAATTTCTTATGCACACATGGGATTTTTGAGGACTTTTGACATTTTACTTTAATCGGTGTTCTAATGCTCTGTACCAATTTTCAGCTCTATGCGAATGTTTATTGTTTATTGTCTGGACTAATACGAGAAACCATTTCCAAGATAAGCATGAACAAATTACTTGTTTTCCTTCAATGTGGGTGGAGTTATTTATAACCTAATTTTTTTTTCTTTCGGAAATTTAATAAGCTTTAATTTTGTAGAAGATTATTTTTTGATACGACAAATAGTTTTCAAGATAAATCCAAGAAACCGAAAAAACCGTATGTTTCTCTTCACTGCCGCTAGAGTTATTTTATAAACTATAAGAGGTACGAAAAAGTTCATAAGAGCTTTTTTTTATAAAATTTAATGAACTTTAATTTTGTAGCACAAAATTTTTTGATACGACAAATAGTTTTTGAGATAAACGTGAAAAACTGAAACAAACTCCATGTTTCTCTTAACTGCCGCTAGAGCTCACGTCGGATTCTTGGGGACTTTTTTTTTGGTCATCACCAGACATCCCTTAGTAAGTGTGCCAAGTTTCAAAACTGTTGGATTTTTTTTGAGGTGAAGGCAATTTTTTTCGTTCATTGACTGGACTAATTTGTTTTTGCCTGTTGAAGTTCGACAATCTTCAGCCCGATGACCACGATTGTTGCAGTGGTTGCATCTTAAATTTTTTTCTGTGACATTATACTGACTGAGAGTTGTTCACAGTCATTACAAAGCATTATTTTCGGATTGATTCGTGTAGAAGAGACTGAACTAAGTCGATGGCAATTTCTTTGTTAGTGAGCATATGAGAAGTCTTATTCAAGTGCTCTTTTTGCCCGATCGAAAGATGTGCCAGTATAAGGTGAACTGATGCTTAGTTTTTTCTCGTGCTGTTATTTGTTATTGAATTTCTTTTGGCCGTTTGGAATGCTAGTGATCTTATGTCGCATCTGGCATGACCCCACATGCGAGACTCCATTTCCAAAACATAATCAACAAGATTCTTTTCAATGGATTCGGTGAAAACAGGCTCTCGTCCCAATTTCAGGGAAAGAAGTTCCATCACAGAATCATAACTCCGAGCATGTCGTTTAGGAGTCGTGTTTGGCATGCCAAAAATCTTCGACGCACGTAAAACCCCAAGTTATTCATTTCTCACTGCATAAATTGCATGCTCCATATCCTTGGGATCCACTTTTTACACCTTTTACGCCAATAATCGAGAAGTCTAGGAAGGTAAGACCTCCGTTTACTAAGACCAGGTAACTGTGGATGCCAGAGGGCGTGCACTTGGCTTGGTCTGCATGCAATGATTAAAACTGATTTCCAAATAAAATTTCCTTTTTTTAATGTTGGTAAAAATTCGTGGAAAAAATTCATCTAACGCCGAGTTCACGATCTTTCATGGATGCAGGATACTGCCTCTTGTGAAGTACTGACAGAGCTTCTAAGAGTAGGTATCATTTGTCACAACAAAGTTTTCAACTCAGCCTCAGTCCCCTAAATTCCTTACACGCACTCAAGGAATTGTTGAAAAGTCTTAGCCATTTAAGCCGTAATTTTTGGAGCTGCACGTTATGCTACTATTGTAAATTGTAATAATGTTGAGTTTTTGAGTAGGAACCTAGATGTTTTTTGCATTTTTTTGTCCTGTTTAGTTAAATTTTGTTGCCTTCACCTTGATTCTAGTTCGATATTTCGACATTAAGCAATTTGCATAATTTCGTGTTTGAAAATGGTACTGAATACTGCGTTTCGCTTTGGTTCATTCTAAAAAGCTCCTCCATAATCTCTTCCAGGTATTGTGCAATGTGGAAAGTTAAATGTACCTACATAAACCTAATAATGAATATCATGTTGTGTATCATCAACTTCATTAATAATGAAGAAAATAACTCAAAATAACATACATTTCAAATACTTCCCTCATAAGCAAATACCTCGTGCATAAAAAAAATATAACTTCAGGGTTCAGCAGGCACTTTATTGGAAAAAGGAATTCATAAATAAAAATGAATTCCAGGAAATTTTTCACGATAACATTTACGGCGAGTAGTGACAGTGGTGGGTTGTATTTCTCAAATTTTTTGTCGTTTCCTGCATTAAAAAAATTTTTTTTTGTCATTTTCAAACTGCTTTTTAACTGTGCCTAACTAAAACCAGATAATCACATTGATTCCTAGGATTCAGAGTTAAACTGGAGTCTTACTTTAAACATGGGTGATGCTATGTTCAAGTTGCTACTATTTTTTTTTTTTTCTTAAATGTCAAATTTACTATTCAATAATTTCAATTAATCATTAAAACAATGAATGTATATTTTGACAAAATTACTTTATTGTGAAATTCTGAAAGACATTCAGCCAGAATCTAAATTACAATTCACCGGGAATTTGTTCCCTTTTCCATACTCTCTTATTACAAACAAAAAATCTCCAGGAACTTTCTTCCTTTTTCCGTTTCCCAATCTTCGAAAAAGGTAAACAAAATATCCAGGAAAAAGTAGACATTCTAAATGTCTAAAATAGGGAAAATGTTTACTAGTCTCCCGACGAATCGTTCCGCCTAAATTTGTTGGAAAATTGTTGCGTCAAAAATAAATTAAACTTTTAACAATTTAATAAGTCGAAAACAACGATTGAGTCTCAACTCAACTGCAAATGTTGCTTAACTAAATGGAGGAAAACCGCGATACTGCTGTGGCCGCATTGATATGCTGACTATGCCTCTACTTGCTAATAAATCTACTTGCGCTCTCGGAAAATATTTACGCAAGCTTGTGTTTTGAGCTTATTTTCAGCTTGAAGAAAATTATTATTAGACTTGTAATTTTTGTTATTGATAGTTGAATTAATAAATAATATTTTCATATATAATTATAAACTCTTTATTGTAGTGGTCTTATATTGAAGAATGAAGAGCATATAGCCGCTACACTGTCTGTGGATTCCAGAGCCGGTCTAAGGATGAAGTGCTGCAGTTCTGGATTAATGCAGGAAAGAAGTTGAATTCGTGTGTGCTGTCCCTAAAATCCATTCAAGAATGGAAGAAGGTAAACATATGCAATAACAAAACTTTTGTTTATTTTTTTATTATTTTACTATCAAAGGTGTGGAGTGAGCAACAAAATTATGTACGAGCAAAGGCCGAAAATCTGAAATCGAGAAATGCAGCTGGTGGTTGGCCTCACAAGGAAGACAATAAATTTGAACAGGGAATTTACAATTTGGTGCGCATGAAGGAGTCGGTTGAAGGTGTTGCTGCAACAACATTTTGGTTTGGATGCGGTTCCAACGAGGAAAACAAACAAAGAGGAAGTCCTAATTTCATCTGTTGAATACCTTGAAGGAGAGCTAACCGAAAACGAAATCGAAAATCTTTTGCTAGAAACTTCAAAATTCCCAAAGATCATTCCTTAAAAAAGGACATATTCTCGTCCACAAGCAAGTGTGTCCAAAAGTACTGCCTCTGAAGCTTCCCAAAAAGAATTTCTCAAAAGGAAATTGGTGAGGCTCTCAAGAATGTTGCAAAAAACAGCCAAGAACTTTTGTATATAATAAAGCAAAAATTAAAAGAAATCGAAAAATACAACTTGGCTTTGGAGGAATTTAGGAAGCGGGAGCTGGAGCACAAAATTGCATGTAACCGTCGTTCTTTTTGAATTGGAGACCTCAAAACAGAATATTTTGAATAAGCACTGCAGCGCTTATAGGTATACATAATATTGTAATATGTATGTTTTGAATATGTGAATTTTGTTTGTTTTCTTAGAGCCGATTTTTTAATAGTCAGATAAGCAAGCAGATATTGTTTATTCGACAATTAACAAAATATTGTATTTTTTCAATCGTCAGATAGACTTTATCTGACGAAAAACGCTCTTATTTATACTCAGATAAGTTTATTATCCTGTTTATTATTTGCAGATTTCTTCGATGATTGAAAAATTGGCTCTTAATAGTTTTACTGTGGTTCTAGAACTAAGAATTTTTATGTTTTCTTGTTAACTTGTTTTTATTAAATATGTATACCTTTTCATGATTACATATAAGTTTTCTATTTTTAATAAGTTTAAGGTTGATTCCTATTTTTGTTCGAATTCTCCGCGCTGTTATGATATAGTCGGATCTTTCTAATGATGCGAGCCCATTACCAATGTCATGGTTTTGGTATGTGCAATAGAAACGGTTTCATCACTGGTGAAATCTGATTTGTAAGAAATACATAAATTATGCAAAGTGCAGCACACTTATCTTGGCCGCCTTCGTAAAATTGTAATGCAATTCTCTCGCACCCAGAAGACACCTCCATCTAATTTTAAGAACTCCATTTGTGCGTTCAATTATGTTTCGAGCGCTGGTATGGACCTCAATAAATGTGGATTCGCTTGACCCCGATGAAGGCTGAACTTCCAGGACTTCCAGGACTTCAGGTTTGAGTGCATCCCTTACAGATCTTTTGATAGCGCTTGGCTGTTAAGATCGGCTTTCTTTAACCTCCTCTACAAGTAAAACGCTGCGACCAATGCTGAATATTTTTGTTTAATTTTATATACCTAGTTGGTAAAATTATAAAAGAATATCAAAGGACAACTACTGTTCACATAATACACAAATTTCGTTTTTCCTTTAAATTGGTTTCAAATGTCAAATAAGGCAAAACAGTTGTTTCGAACATTTATAATTTCCTTTCCCGCTTTCGAAGGGAAAAATAATCTTAATAAGCGAAAGTAGGTACTATTCCCGGGAATATTAAGAATTGGTCTGATTAACTAACTTTGCCTGTGGAAAGACAACGAAACATTTACAAACCTCGTTCTCGTGGTGATCCATTTGAATTAAATGATAAAGAATTCTGGGAACGTTACTCGACAAGGAAACAGCGACGTTTATCGTGATTATGCTTAACATTGAGGAACATCTTAACAACAGCGAAATGACAATTTTTGGACGTCTCCAAGTTTCTATGGAACTGAGATTTTTTGGAAGAAATGTTCATCAAAGTGAAACAGGTAAGGTATACATTTGTTTTCCCATAATTTCTTATTGGATATCAATATTAAAGCCCATCCTAATTAAGGTGATCTGGGCGGAATTTCCAAGTAAGCAAAATTATTACAGACCTAGCAAAAAGACTCGCGTTATAACTGATAAACTTTGTGAAATTTTGTTTCAGAAGTCAGGAACTTCAAGAAACAAAAACGATTATTTTTCAAATTGATGGATTTCCTTCCGCCGAAGATAGTAAGAGATGTATTGGCTGGACATTTGTTCAATAGAAATGGTGCACAAATACAACCGTAAACTACTTAGCATAAGAGTCTTCAAAACAACATTGAAGTCAGAAAACAAATTTTTGGAAATCGGTTATGTCGAAAGTAATCGCGAAACTTAGGAAAAAATTCCTAGAAAAGAAACAAATATACATGGCAATTGAAGCCACCACCACCGGGTGCTGCTCCGAAGATCCACGTCCCTATGGCACTGTCAAACGAATGCTTTTGGGTTTAGTGGATAGTGAAGATTCTTCAGAAACATGGCCAAAATTTCAGCAATCTCACTTCCGGAGCTAAGACAACAGATCTGAAGGATGTCTCAAGAATGTCATTAACCTGTTTTCTTCAAGTGCCTTTCAAGGTTTGGGGAAGACGACTTTAGAAGTGCATACTATTTACAGGACACTCTGAGCCCGTTAAACAACGTCATTATCCTATTTCTCTAGCAGTGGCAGTGCAGAAACACAAAGATATAATGAGGAATTAAATCGCATGGTCAAACTCGGGGTTATCCAAGATAGCGATAGTGCATGGAGCTCACCTGTAGTTCCGGTACCTAAGGCAAGTTGTTACGTTACAAATGAAAACATTTCTTAGATATTAATAATTATAATTTGATAAGATCGGCTGTGATGCTAAATGCAGGATATTGTTGCAAGATTTAGGGGCTCTCGACATGATGCTCGTATATGGAGAAACTGTACTTAAAAAAGTAGATTTGCTTAGAAATTTCCAGGCGTACCTCTACATCAAGGAATTTTCTTGGAGACGGACGGGCTATCCATAGTCGTTTGTTTTATTC
The DNA here is from genome assembly GCA_943590905.1 of Sphaerophoria taeniata. Lineage (NCBI taxonomy): Eukaryota > Metazoa > Arthropoda > Insecta > Diptera > Syrphidae > Sphaerophoria > Sphaerophoria taeniata. The sequence continues at coordinate 203,242,000 of OX016540.1, forward strand.
CCGTCAGAGATTCTCAAACTATCAGGAAGAAAAGTTTAATTAATGTCACATTGCAACGAGAAACAAAATCAATGCATTTGCGGAAGACTTCGAGTTGCAACTCCAAAGTCAAACTGTTTGTAGCAGTTTTGCATAACATAGCAAAGGAAAGAAATCTCTCATCTAAATATTGTTGAAGGTTCTTAAAGAAGATATCAACTTAACATTTAGTTTGTGCATTTGTGGGTTAGCTTCGCCTTTTCTCCTTTCTAAAATAATATTATGTATTTTATTTTGAGGTATTTCTTAAATAATTGTTTTTCGTGTTTCATCATTTGCTTTATTTGCTTAAACCTCAAAACCTCAAGGTTTTGACGACTTTGGCTCATAATCTGCTTTGGCGTTGGTGAATCAGATTCCCTTATTGCCTTTTTGGGATTCGTTTCAGCCGACATTATGTTTTCTGAGTCGTTCACATTCACATCATCATTGTCATCTTGAGATTGAGATGCATGTTCTTTAACTGTATGTTACTTTACTTGGCACATTATTCTATTTTGTTTGGCTGAAAGCTCCAGTTCTAAAATTTGAATTTTAATGCGGTGTTCCTCCATGTGGCGTGCAAAATATTCTGCTTGTGCTCCTCCTGGTTATTTTTGAGCTGTCGTTTTAAGATTCTCTTCTAGATTTTGACTATTTCAAAGCCTTCCATTTTTGGCGTTTTTACATTTTGAGCTTGTGTACACTTGTGTCGCTTACTTCTGAGCATTTGCGTATTATTATCCTACTAATAAAGGCATGGTTTGCTGGGTGGCTTTTCGGTGCCTAACACCTCCTATAACAAAAACTCAAAATCATCCTCTGCATCCACGTCCTCTGCATCAATATCCTCCATCTTCTGGCTTACGCATAAATCTTCATCAACATTTCTAGAAATAAAATACAAACATATTAAAACTAAAATAATCATTTTATAACTAAAAATATTGCATTTTTTACCTTCAAGCTGAGCGATTAGCAAGAGTTATTCTTAATCTGATCTCGGCACTGGTGTTATTGCCCGTGTTAATAGCGGAGCCTAGGTAGACACACTCCTCTACTACCTCGAAGTAGTAGTAGCCGTCGGTGCTGGGTTTCCTTCCTCGAAGACAGCATATACTTCGTTTTGCCCTCATTTACTGCTTAACACATTTTTGCCGCTTTTGTCTCATTTCTCACAAAGGCGACATTGACATCACGCTGGCGCTGTGTTCTTCATAGTATATCAATAACATCGGCGGGCGTACGCTAGAAGTTGAACAGACTTTTTTAATTAAGTGCCTCTGGTGTTAACGGTAGAGCTTTGCACTATCTTCTCAAGAACTATGTTAAAGAAATCGCAGGACAGTGCATCGCCTTGTCTAAATCCTTTTTTGACATCGAAAGATTTCGTAAGCTCGGTGCCAACCTTGATGGCGCAGCGTGAGTTCTCCATCGTCATTTTGCACAAGCGAACGAGCTTAGCAGAGATACCAAAACAAGACATAGCTTTATACCGTTCGCCTCTGTAAATACTGTCATACGCAGCCTTAAAATCGATGAAAAGGTGGTGGGCATCGATTTTTAGTTCATAAGTTTTTTCCACGATGTGCCGCAAAGTGAAAATTTGGTCGATGGTTGACTTTCCTGGTCTGAAGCCACATTGATAAGGGCTAATCAGATTGTGGACGAAAGGCTTCAGACGTTCACATGTTACGGCAGAGAGGATCTTGTAAGCAGGCTGATTCCTCTGTAGTTGACATAGTTTAGAGGATCTCCCTTTTTCAGGATCGGGCAAACAATGCTGATGTTCCATTCATTGGACATGCATTCTTCCGACCATATCTTACAGATGATTTGGTGCATGCTCCTATCTAGATCGTCACCTGCTGCTTTGAACAACTCGGCAGCTAGATATTGCCGTTTTCTTCTTCTTCTTGGTCGGGTTCACGGAATTGTTGGCTATCATCGTGTCCGATGAAAGGCTCCTGCCTGACGGCGGGATTTTGTTCGTCATCGTCACTATTATACAGTCTACATGTATGCGATTCTACTATGATTCCCTTGTTTATCTCTGCAGGCATCATCGGTTCTTGCTCGATGACCTTGAGTAAGCTGTTGTACCTTCCCATAAAACCTCCGAAATTCATTCCGGCTGTTGGCTCTCTCAACATCCTCGATCTAACGCTTCTCATGCTCCCTCTTCTTTTTTCTGAGAAGCCGGTGTTCCTCTTTCTATTTTTGCTCGTAGAGCTCACAAGCAGCTCTTGTCCTATGCAGCCCGCCGCTTTATATGCCTCCTGCTTGGCTGCATGGGCCTGCCTGCATCCTTCGTCACACCAGAATTTTCGTTTTAGAGGCTGTGTGAAACCTAGCACATTAGAGGCGGAATCTCTAACTGCTTTCTGTTTCTGGCAATGTTGCCACTATTCTTCGATACTTGATGTTGGTTGCATAGGACTTCTTAAGAAGTTACTCGTCACTAAATCAGAGAAGAATCTGGCAATCTCTTGCGGTTGTAGCCGTCCGACGTCGAATTTTTTTGCAGCATTTCATTGTTTTGGCCATTGTCGGGATATTCGTAGTTGTCGATGTTGGCTCCTCGTAAACTTCGAAAATCTAGAATGCTGGACAAGTGCCGTCCGTCGATCGCAATGTGATCAATCTGGGTAGATGTTGAGATGTGGGAACCATGTAAGAACCATGTAAGTGCAAGATCCGCTCCTTTTACGACCTGGGCTTAAAATGAGTAGAAGTAGCCCGTAGAGGTGTTCACCATGTAGTTCGGCCTATCTGGAACTGAAGGGGCCACAGTTGATTCCAAAAAAGAAATTCATTTTCGTCGTCACTCGTTCTGAGTACCATGGTGGGAATACTCCTTCGTTGGGGGGTAATTAGTAGCAACAGCTGTCAACCTTGTGCAAAAGTAGATCTTAACTCTATTAAAAAATAAGCGCTATAACATATTCAAAAGCTACATAAGCACACATATAAAATGCAAAGTTTCCTCAAACAGAAAAAAATTACTTTGTGGTTTCAGAGTAACTTAAAACATTTCTTTCTATAAAACTTAATACATGCAAATGCTTCCATTTCGACATTGAAAACTTTTTGATTTCAATGTCAAACGCGCATTTGCTCACCCACGCAATCAATGCTTCAATCGTTACGAAAAGTTTCTCATGTCACCGTTGACTCAGCACTGCGAACCACCCGCCCCTAACATCTGCCATTGCAGAGAACACTTCAGTTTGTTGATTTTGTTGTTGGACTCCATTAAACGTTCAGCCATTAGAAATCTTCCACAAGGAAAACAATTCAAATTAGTTGTTTCTTCAAAAAAAAAAAAAAAAACCCTTTAGGAGCGACAACTGACAACTCAAGGACAAAACTTAGCAATTGAATGCAATCGTATAGAACCGGAAGCCGTAACACGGTTGACGTCTCTTACATAACTGTGCCATTTGTTTATCCAGATAAAAGCATTAAATTCGTAATGTGAAGATGTTACATGCGATGTCGAGGATGGCAACAATGACAAGAACGACGATGACGACGACGAAGGAACAGCAGTTCTCTCACATGCGTTTAAAGGTCCTGCAAGCAACAGCATTTCATTCAAACTTCCTGGCATGGCATTCTCGTTCCATCACAGTGTTCTTAGATTCAAGGATCTAACTCACTCCTCCCACACGAAACAGCAAAAGGAACACAAGTTGTCGTTTAGCTTTTGCGGCAACAGCAGTTCTCTGCGAAGTAGGTAGATATGTATCTACAAATAGGCATGAAGCGATATGTGAACGTAATGAATGGCTTTGAGTGGCGCTGGCACACATTTGTGTGCTCTCGCTACTTTGGATAGGATTGCGGCTTTATGAGCCCAAAAAGGGTTCAGCGAGCAGCGCACACATTCCAATTATGAAGAAAGCAGCAAAAATTACAACACTCGTTTCGAGCGCTAAAGTTTATTTGCTTCATGGAATCTGGATGTTTTGGAGCTTAAGGAGTCGAACTGGGGGAGTGGTGGGACCTGGATCGAGATAGGATAAGAAGTAAACTTTCACGCTCTAAAGCAGCGGAAAAAACAACCATCAGTGACTCTGTGAGCTGAAACGAGTACTCGGAACTTTCAAATTGGTGTAGGTGACTGGCGAGTCATACTCTTTTAATGAAAGCCGCCTCGCGCTGGGGGCCTGATGGGCGATATGGCGTCTAAAACCGAGTTACAAGGAGTGATTATCCACACATGTCGCCAGATGAGTTATTTAAGCTGGTGAAGTAGCTTATAATACCCTTCGAATTTGAAGAGTTCCTTTGTCCGAACACACTTGTATTGTATGTTATGAGTACGCCCAATGTAAAGTTGTTTTTTCGTATTTGCGACAAATAGCAACAGAAACTTAGCAGTCCTTAATTTTGTCTTACACAGAATTTTCAATATTTGTCCCTAAAATTGTTCTTCTGTTAAAAGATATTAAAGGTACATCGCGCGACACCCCGTTTTTAAGGAAATTTGAAAAAAAAATATTGCTAATTATAGTGCTTTGTATGTGCTTTTTATGTACCGAAAAATAAAATTTTGTGCTCCATTGCAACATATATTTTTTTTCTAACAAAAAACCGGGGTGCAGCACGATATCGATTTAGACCCCGCATGGTGAAGGAATTGAAAAAAATCATCAAGAATACTATCAAAATTATGTGCTATTTATGTGCTTGCGACAACTGCGAAAATAAAAAATGCACTACATATATATATACATTAAAATAAATAATTTTTTTATTCCCAAGCGGTGGGGTGTGGCTCCAAAACGCTTAGAAATAAATAAGGACTCTCGGAAAATATAAAATTTTGGCACTAGAGTTGTGTGCTAATTATGTGCTGGCAATAATCGCAAAGAAAACCGAGCGCTGACAATGTTCAATTTCAAATTTCAAAATTAATAAAAAACTTCATACGTAGCTCACATTGATGAAAAAATGAGAGAGAAAAATAACAGAGAAGGGAGAATTTCTATATACTCGTTAAGAGTACCTACATTCAGACCTTGAATTGGAACCAAATTTAGCCATTTTCCTGATGGGTTTTTTATGGTTAAAAATCAGTGGCTTCTGAGGCGGTTGCCGACCGCTTCGCCCTGGTTTGAACTATGCAACCCATTAATATTATGGGTTTCGTCTCGTCGAGCTCTATAGTTGGACACTAATGTTATCCATATCCCTGATAGGTTAATTTTTGCCCAAAAAACACACCATCAGTATCCCGTTTTACCCCCTTTGCCCCGGACTTTGACTGGCAACCCTAGTGCGCTGTCTTTGTCTCCAAAAATTCTATCTAATAATGGGTACAAGATCCATATCCAGATGGGTTAAGTAATTTGACGGTCGCCTCTTCGACTACTATGCCACCAGGGGTTGAACACAATATTTGTAACCTGCGAGACTAACTTTTTAACACGAGGATTGTACGAGTTTGGTTCAAAAAAATTCAAATTCCAAATTTTCAACAGAAATCGGCAGTTAGTTCCTTGCATACTTTGAGGCAATATTCAAAAATTCAAATATGGACTTTACAACATAGATCTGGCGATCAGTTCTTTGCATACCTTAAGGCTTTTTTTATTTTCTGTTATTTTTCTCTCTCATTTTTTCATCAATGTGAGCTACGTATGAAGTTTTTTATTAATTTTGAAATTTGAAATTGAACATTGTCAGCGCTCGGTTTTCTTTGCGATTATTGCCAGCACATAATTAGCACACAACTCTAGTGCCAAAATTTTATATTTTCCGAGAGTCCTTATTTATTTCTAAGCGTTTTGGAGCCACACCCCACCGCTTGGGAATAAAAAAATTATTTATTTTAATGTATAGGTATATGTAGTGCATGATTTATTTTTGCAGTTGTCGCAAGCACATAAATAGCACATAATTTTGATAGTATTCTTGATGATTTTTTTCAATTCCTTCACCATGCGGGGTCTAAATCGATATCGTGCTGCACCCCGGTTTTTTGTTACAAAAAAATATATGTTGCAATGGAGCACAAAATTTTATTTTTCGGTACATAAAAAGCACATACAAAGCACTATAATTAGCAATATTTTTTTCAAATTTCCTTAAAAACGGGGGTGTCGCGCGATGCACCTAGATATTAAACTTTTTTAGTGCATCGAAATGTTTATGAGATGAATCGACATTTGGTACGGGTATTCTTCGTCCCGATAGTTGGCTGCTTCAATCTAATTTCGCAATCTAAGTCTTCGAGTGACCTATGGTAGGGTACGCCCGCGCCGCGCCGGCTGTCCTCAACGCTCAAAATTGGGTTTGACGCACCTACCATTAATTTTCCAGTTTCAAGACAATTTTGTCATGGCAACTGCTTCGCGATAAATTTCGTATAGCTCATGATCATAAAGATGATCAGCCCCAGTAAAAGAAGAAGGGAGCTACCAAATTTTAGAAGTACGTATAAGGTCTCAACCGAAGACGGAACCAAACAATAAATCAAAAACATTCAATTAAATCATAGTTGCAATGGATTTTATTTCTTAAAATAGCTTTCAATTTTCTTCAGGCTGGTAAATTTGTTGTACCTATTGTGTTGTGCTTTTGTTTTAAATTAAGTAAATATCTTCGACTACTGTCTATTCTCCGTTGTGTTTAATTTCGACCAAGGAAGATATATTAAGATCTTACCTGTGGGAAAGTTGCAAAATGCCAATACAATTTGCGTCAATTACGACGAAATGTGTGAAAAATTACTGAAGCTCTGGCAGCCAGCATCCATGCCGACAATAAAACGACGTGAGGGTTTTAAGGTAACTACTGGTAAGTTATTTTCAGGATTGGGTATATTACCGATAACATCACATAACGTTATGGACTTCGTGGATCGTAAGCTTCAGGAAGTCAAAAAAGATATACGAAAAAGTATTAAAGGAGGGCTGCTGTCCTTGAAAACGGATAGTGCTACTAGGCTGGAACAGTGGCGTAGATAGCTTTTCGCTATGGGGGGGGGATGGATCTAGTTCGCTCATTTTTACTTCCGACATCTATACTAATATATAAAGCTGAAGAGTTTGTTTGTTTGTTCGAACGCGCTCATCTCAGAAACTACTGGTTCGAATTGTAATTGAGTTTGATAGTCGAGGAAGGTTTTAGGCTACATAACATTAAGCTACGACCAATAGGAGCGAAGAATCAGTGTAAAATGTGGAAAAAACGGCAAGAAAGTATTATTATTTTTATTTTTTTGAACGCGCTGATCTCAGGAACTGCTAAATCAAATTGAAAAATTCTTTTTGTGTTGAATAGTCCAATTATCCAGGAAGGCTTTAAGCTATACAAAGTTTCGCTGCGAATAATAATCGCAAAGCTTCAGTTAAAAGTCTGACCTACTAAAACGGGGAAAGTAATACATATTTGAAGGCTTCGAGTTACGAAGAATTTTGAATTAGGGCGAGTCGACTAATACACAATTTTAAAATAACTTTGCAATCAAATTCACGCGCATGATGCACAAGACGAACCTCTGGCCGGGCCACGAGGGAGAGACGGACGAAGTCGCGGGCAACTGCTAGTATAGAATATATGAAAAGTTTTGGATGTTTGTCTGTCATGCTGTAAACGCACCTGCAACTTTAACCACTGGTCCGATTGACTTAAAACTTGAAAATTTGAGGTTTGAGCGAGTTCGCTGTGGTCTTTTTTTATTTTTAGGGTTCCGTACACAGAGTGTAAACGAAACCCTTATAACATCACTTCGCTACTTTCGTTTTCTGTTCATTCGTCTTTCACAAGCGATTTCTTCGGATCTGTTAGGCCGATTCCAATGAAATTTGGTACACATATTTTAGTATTCAGTAGTAATCTAAAAATGGTGTTTTCATGTTTTTAAGATAAATAGTTTCGAAGTTATTAAAGAGAAAAGATAAAAAAATACAAAAATGACCATTCTCCCCCCTGATCTCCGAAACTACTGGGCCTAAGATTATGAAAAAGATAGTGAGGATAGATCTTAACCTGTTGATTACAAAAAAGCAAATAAGAAGACTGTACTGTTACGTATAACACAGATATGACTCAATATTTGGAGTAAATTTTTAATTTTTGACTCAACTTTACAATTTATTTCCTCCAAAACCGTTATACCGATTGAGTTAAAAGTTGGCCAATATATCAACGTGTTAAGTAGAAATATAATCATATTTTTTTATATTTTTAAGAGAAATAGTTTTGTAGTTATAATCTCCGAAACTACTGGAACTAAAATTCTTTAAGAAAACTGAAATATAGGTCTATAACATGAATATTATCGGAAAAGTGATAAGAAGTCACAGTTATTTATGTAACATGCAAAATTTTTCAATATACAAATTTCCAATTTCATTAAATTTTAAAACCATTTTTTTGAACAGGTGGTAACCCTATCGACTTAAAATTAAGTACAAACATTCATTAATTGCCTGCGATGACAAACATATTTTTTTTTGTATTTTTAAGACAAATAGTTTTGAAATTATTCAAGAAAACACAACAAAAAAGCCCGAAAATGCAAATAACCAAACTTTACCCCCTCCTCATCACCAAAAAGGGTGGGCCTGGAATTTCCTAAAAAAATTTCAAAAAATAGTTGCATACGTATATAGATTACAGAACAACAAAAAAAATTGCACTAATAATGTAAATAACGATATATTTTCAAGGCAAATGGTTTTGAAGTTATTCAAAAAAAAAAAACAAAAAAGGACTATGAAAAACACTCAATTTCACCCCCTCCTCATATCCGAAAGGGCTTGGCCAGGCATTTCCAAAATAATTTCAAAATGTAGTTAAAACGTGTAGGTTACAGAAAATACAAAAAACATTACAGTGATGATGTAAATAAGCATAAATCCGAATATGTATTAGGGTTCCGTACACAGAGTGTAAACGAAACCCTTATAACATCACTTCGCTACTTTCGTTTTCTGTTCATTCGTCTTTCACAAGCGATTTCTTCGGATCTGTTAGGCCGATTCCAATGAAATTTGGTACACATATTTTAGTATTCAGTAGTAATCTAAAAATGTTGTTTTCATGTTTTTAAGATAAATAGTTTCGAAGTTATTAAAGAGAAAAGATAAAAAAATACAAACAAAATTGCCCCCCCCCCTTTACACTCTTTTATGGGATTTTCATTTGCTGTATTGATTTTGTACTCTAAGTGTTGTGAATAAAATTTTCGTACCGTTCCACCGGATTTGAACCTACATCACTTCACTCAAATGCCAGACGTCCGTCGCTAACCATTCGACCACGGGCCCTAATGTACTCAACTAGTACAGTTTGAATACCATTATAATTTTTTGAAAATTTGTATGCTCTCATCCAAAATATAAGACATTTGTCACAAGACAATACATGTGTGGTGTTAGCTGGATAGTAGAGTACTCGCCTGATGCTCTTGATGTGCCTGGTTCGAATCTTGTCGGGGGATTGTTTTTTTTTTTATGTGTACTTTATGTAAGAAAAAATAAAGTTCCTTATTCCTTTCTTACTGTGGTGTTTCGTTTTGTTTGCCGATGGCCAAAATTTTTGTTTCGTTTTAGGGTACTTACACAGGTGAAAACGAAAACCTATAAGATCAGTTCGGTTTCCTTTTATTTGTCTTTCACAAGCGATTTCTTAGAATCTGCTAAGCTGATTGCAATTAAATTTGGTTCACATTTTCTAGAGTAGATAGAAGTGATCCGAAAATGCTGCTAGCAGATTTTTAAGATACACAGTTTCGAAGTCATTGAAGGAAATAGGCAGAAAGACCATTCAAATTATTTTCCAACAAAATGTTTGGTTTCAAATCTTAATCCTTGTATAAAAAATCCTTCAAAACTGAAAGAAAGTAGGGTCGGATAATCAAGTACGGAACCCTCCTCGAGCGAGTTTATCTCGCACTTGTCCACTTTTTTCTTTTTAAGATCAAAATTAAGGGAAGCCACCATACAATTTTTTTTGGCCAAAAACCAAAAGTTTCAATTTTTTCAAAAACGATTTCTTTTTAACTTCCTCCAAAATACAAAAAAAAATTAAAATTTGTTTTTTGTATTTTTTAAAAACCTTTTTAAACTTATTTAAAAATTCTATATCTCGAAATCGGATCAATATTCAAAATCGAAATTCACTAACAAAATGCAAATTCACATATTCTTGAACGCTGCATACTCAAATTAATTTTAGGAAATTTTCGAAAAATTTTATATATAAAAAATTAATTTAAAAAAAAAACCACTCCAAATAACTCGCAAAATTACGACGAATGATTGTCAATCTGCCGCTTGTGTTAGACATGCTTTATGTAATGGGTAATAGCGCATTTCGCTTCCTGGTAAAAATGAATTAGTGTGAGTTATCGTTACCGTTAGGATTCGCGTTAACTTCACCGAAGTTGTGCGAACATTTGTGTTCGTGTGGATGAGTGTGTTGCGTGTTTGGAGCGGTTTCTTACACCAAATTAACAATGTGACACACGGCGAGAAGAAATCTAAATAACTTTAAATTTTTGTGTCAGTGTGGGTTTTTGTGGAAAGCTGGATTTAAGCTCTTTTTCTTGCGCGTTTACCTATTATCAGTTGGTGAGGAAGTAGGTACTTTATTTCAAAGTGCGTTTCTTTAACTTATTTGGCTTGACTGGCTATGTTGAACAATTATGAATCCCAATGGGGGGGATATATCCCCCTGACCCCCCCCCCCTATCTACGCCACTGGGCTGGAAAGATCAATCCTTGGAGTCAATCACCAGAATATTGAGGTTAAGAAAGACATTCTAGAAATTTCAGTTCGAACATAGAAGAATTATTATTTGAGAGTCAAACAGGCAACCATTCAAAAGAAATGGTAATGGAAATCTTAGCAGATTTTTAAAGTGAAATCAACCAAATATAGGTTAGTTTTCTTTTTAATATTTTATACGTAAATTATCTTAAAAATTATAAAATTTTTAAAAAAGTTGAGGAAATTGAATATTTTACTAAAATCAGCTATTTGCAAAATATGTAAAAAAAAGCTTTGTCTCTTGGAAGTGTTGTACCAAAAACTCAGATCCTACAAATACCTATCAGAATCGAGGCACTAAAAAACATATCTTTGGTCGGAGGTGGTAATGCAAATGCCTCCAATGGCTCGTCGTCGGCTTTGAAATCCTGATGCCCACAAAGCTATGGACGAGTCTTACAGGTGAGCACAAGAGAACAAACAGCTTACGAACCACAAACTTATAACACATAGACAAACATCACGAACCCCATGCGATACACAGGAATAGGAACAGGATTACAATAGACGAGATTACTTTCAGCTTTCGCCCAATTATGGAGGTAAGTTCTTGGCTCAACCACTTAAGAGTTTACATTTCAAAAAGCTTTGTTAATATTTTTCAAGACCTGGTGCATCGTCACATCACAACATTCGCTCAACATAAATCCAACGTAGTCACGTTACTAGGTGAAACATATTCGCAGTTGGTTATGTTAGTAATACGGTAGGAGGAGGAGTCCGAGCCGTAGGAACAGGAGGAGTAGGAGGAGCAGGAGGAGTGAAGTTAGCCACCGGCGCGGCGGTGGCGCTAGTTCATCGTGGCGCAAAATCTTTTATAAAAAGAAGAAAAGTACAAAATACTGAAAAAGAAGTTTTAATAAAATGCATCCAAATATGTTTAACAAAAAATATGTACATATGTATTCATTTGGGAAAATTATGTATAAAATGTGGGGAACTGTTTTACATTATTTACACTAACTTACCTGCACTAAACATTACTTACCTTACACTTATCATTAGCCATAACATAACCATAACATAAATATACTTACCTTATAACACTTACCATAGTACATATTCAAAATTATCACTCAATAAATACTTTACAAAAAAAAAAAACACTCCACTAAAATAATCAACACGACTCTGCAAACACAAAACACTGTACAAAAACCAAGCTTCTTTTTTTTCCCGATCAAGTAGGCAGGAAAATGTAAACAAACTGAAAAAGAGAAAAAAACTACGTTTTTGAGTCAGTTTTGATAATAATTCCGTATGCATCGTAGTCGTTCGTTTTGGTTTTGGGTTTTTGGTAGTGAAGGGATATTTTTCTAGAAAACTTATGTAAAGAAGAAATTTCTGAAATGAAAAGTTTTCTTCTTCGAGAAGCAAAAAAAAAAATTAAATCCAAGTCATAAATTCAATAATTTACAAGTCAAGTAACGAAAGAAAAACTGAAAATTTAACAAAATCGAAACACGTCGGGAAAAGAAAAACAAAAAAAAAGTGAAATTCTGAAGAATTGCGAAAAAAAACACTTGAAAATTCAAATTGAAACCCCATGAAATAAAAAATCAGTGAAATTTGGAAAATCATAAAGTGAGAAGACAAAAGAGTTTCACTGTTTCTGAAAAAAAAGAGAATATGAAAATTTGGAAAATTAGGTAAACTGCCCCCATCGAAATAAAAAGAAAAAAAAAACAGTGAAATACTGAAAAGGAAAAAATGTAAAAAAATTGAAAATCTTAGAGAAAGGAAAAAAAACAGTGGTAAATTTAATGTGGACACAAAGAAAACTGTGAAAAGTGGAAAGATATAAAAACTAAAAAGTGGAAAGATATAAAAACTAAAAAGTGGAAAGAAAGAAATCCGAAAAGTGGAAAGAAATACTGTGAAAGTGGAAAATGTTAAAAGAAAATAAATAAATAAAAAAAAAAACAAAATAAAACAGTGGAACAATAGAAAAAGTTAAAATCTGAAAATGTAAAAAAATTTTTAATAAGAAAGAAATATTATATGAATTTGAATTTGAAGAAACATACCTGAAGTGTCCCCCCCCCCCCCATCCGAAATAAGCTGCAAAAGAAATTTTTATTTTTTTTTTAAATTATTAAACCTACCTTCTTAACACCTTACTTTACTATAGTTACCGTTAATTTTTAATAAACCTGTTTGTTAAAAAAAAAAAGGAAAAATCAGTGAGCCCTATTTAATAAATTAAATTTGTTAACGTCATAAAGAAATAATAAAAAAAAAATAGTGGGAGAAGAGTAGTTAAAATACACTACACACCTTTAATTAAATTTAATTTTAGTAACGTCGGCCGGAGTAGTGCACTGCTGCGGAAGAGTCCAAGTAAACACAGGTTAGTAAATTTCTACTAATAAGAATTTTAACAATAAATTTAATTTTAAAATCTAAATTAAAAATAAAGAAAGAAAAAAAAAACACACACTCTTACCTTTTGTCCCTTTCCCCACCACTAGTATTAGAATTTTTATTTTTTTTATTTAGAAAAATTAAGGCTCGCCCTGGGTTTTTTTTAAATAAATTGCATAATATTAACAAATAATTTATAGAATTTTATAATTTAGTTGTTAACAATTTTGGTCTTGTAATTGTATCTTGTAATTTTAATTTTAACTTCAATTTTATTTAAATAAAAAAAATTATAATACATACATATGTAAATGAAATTTTTTAAATATTATCCTTGGGATAATGACAAAAATATTTGAAATTTAACAGGTTGGAAATGACTGAGTAAAGTCACCATCATCAGGTTGAAGGAGGTAAGCGGGATGGATAAGGGTAGTTAGGGACAAGGGAGTGTAGGATTTGGGGCTACCACACAATCCTGGAGGTAGTGGTAGCCATGGTGGTATCGGACCGATACATGGGTGGGAAAATCCTCCGAGGGCCAACAATATCAGGACCCTCGGCCTTGCTGAAGCCGCCCCTCCCCTATACATAGGTCATCGGGTTCCACCGTTAAATTTTTTTTTGATAGGCATGTTATTTTTTTTCGTAACGGCCGTCCAGAGCTTCGACTCCAAGGACTCACCCCAATCCGACGAGCATCCAGCCGGTTGCCAGCATGCCGAAAGGGGGTCGGAGCCTGGACACCCCTCTACCTCCTGCTGCCCGGACCAGCCTCATATGCCTGTACATATGGGGTTGTAAGGGTGGACTACGAGGAGTAGAGGGGCCTAAGTCCTATTTCGTTACAGGTGGCGCCCAACGTGGGGCCCGATGGACCGTAACATATTTATTTTTGTCATCTTAGGGGAGAAGGCCTTGAACACAGGAGCGGACTTGCTTCGTTCATGGTTGGTGTTTCTGTCTTGGATTCGTTTAATGTAATTAACATCTGAGAACATATATTATGAAATTGCAATTCGTCCGGTAAATGAGGATTGATCTCGATTACGCAGTTGCGCATTTGTTAATTTTTCGTAATCTTAATTCACTCAAATAATTTAGTTTTGTTGGAGCCTTAGTTGGGGTGATTTCGACTAAGTTGTTCAACATAATTTAAATTTTGTGGCAAGTTCACAACTTTTTTAGTTTTGGTAGAGCTCTGATGCTGGACTGACAGTCGGTATAGATGCCACTGGGTACTGCCAGCTTCATCTCTTCAAGCGAATCCAGGGCTGGGGCACTACACTGTGGACGCAGTAGGGCCGTTTGTGATCGGGGCCAATTAGGGACTCCAGTAAGGACTACTCGCCTTGTCCCATTCAGCTTTCCTTCCTTCCTTCTTGCTACCTTCAATTCAACCGAAAACGCCTATGATATTGACATTTTTCCGATTACCATAATTATACTATCGTTCCTTAGTTATATTACTCTCAATAGTATTTTTTTATTATTCTTCATCTATAAAACATATTCTTTAACGCTGATTGAAATTACTTACCTTACAACTTTCCGTATTACCTTAGTTCTTAAATTTTATTTCCATAATCCTTTTGTTGAGTTTTTTATTTAACTAAAAACTAAAATGTATCCGCGACATAAACAAAAGAACCTGTATACCCTACAACGAGGTATGGTCCTCAGGTCACAACGGACGGTTGGGGATAACGAAGACCTTCGAGATGGTCCTGAGACTTCAGCTGTAAGTCAACCATCAGGAGCAGAAGGAGCTGAATCTTTTCACCACCAAACACAACAACAGAAAGCGTCCCGGCGCTCAGACTTAAATCTTCCCCCACCTTCCCCTCAAGTTAGAGAATCACTGGGTAGCGATGGCGAGCACATGACCGGATATATTCAGCAGGTAGTTGCAGAGGCTGTTGGAGCTCGTCGTGCAGAAGATTTTCGATTCTTCACCGGAGAAATGGAAAGGACTCGAGCTGCCCTACGAGATGAGATAACGGGTATCCTGCGAGAAACATTTGCGGCCGCCCCAACGCCTCTTCCACGCGAATGTCAGTATGCTGAAAGGACACCCAGGACATCCGCCCAGTCTCCAACTCGGAAGAATCTCCCGACGGAAACAGCAATTCCACGTCAACTCTTCCAGCCTCGAAATATCTCAGAAGCCCCTCGTCGTTGTTCTCCTCTGCGATTCGCCACACCTCCTCAGCAACAACCAGCAGCCAACCCCTCCAACATGGATGATTTCCTTCACCAGCTGCACAATCTCTCCTTGACTGAAGCTGCCAACAACCCCACGTCAGCCCCACGACCTTCCAGCTCTGGATATCGGTTTCAAAGCTTTGACAAATGGGGGTTGAAATTTGACAACAGGACTATTTCCATCGACGACTTCCTGTTCCGTTTGGAGAGACTACGAATCAGCTATGGTGCCAGCTGGGATGAGGTCGTCATCAATTTCCACCATTTTGTCACCGGCCCTGTGGAAACCTGGTTCTGGGCCTTCGTGAAAACCAACCCCAATGTCTCTTGGCTGGCGTTGAAGAACGCCATGATCGAGCACTTTCGCAGCCTGGAAACGGATTCGGAGCTTTCGAGACGGCTCTACGATCGTCATCAAGGAACCAACGAAAGCTTCGACGATTTTTACCTTGCGGTACAGCAACTCAATGGTCGCCTCAGGATTCCGAAGTCTGATTCGGAGATCATTGATGTTCTGAAGAACAATGTCCGGAAGCAAATGGGACTACTGTTGATCACCTTCGAGACAAATTCTCTAGCCGACATGGTCCACGTTTGCCGCAAGGTAGAAAAGTACCTGCAAGATCGGGAAGCCATGTTCCAGAAGACTCGGGTAGGACCCGCACCCCCACCACGTCGTAGTGCCGTCTCTGAACTTGTTGCCGAGAATCCAGAGGAAGACGACCGTCGTCTCCCAGACATCGAGGCCTTCCACACTAAAAGGGAAAAGGACACTCGCAATTACACATGCTGGAATTGCAAAGGTCGGGGCCATTCGTTCTTCGAATGCCCAGACCCTCAACGAGCCCTTTTTTGTTTTAGATGTGGTTGGGAAAACACCACCTCTCCCCAGTGTCCTCGATGCCTGGGAAACGAGGCGAAGAGCAGCTCTCGATTCCGGGGGAATTGCTCTTCGGAGAAAAACCCGGAGACCCAGTAATTTCACCAGACTCATACATCAACTACACCGACCAGACCGTTCCAGCCGCCGCGGATGACCGATCTCTCCCACCGGCGGAATTTACCAAGATCCTACCACGACCAGCCCTAACAGAACCACCCGGACCTTCCCCCAATCCAAAGATCAGAGCCCTCCTGCCCTTGCACGAACGTCAACTCCGCTACTACGAGGCCAGGAAGCGGATATTCGGTGCCCAAAGCACGGCTATATCGGAAAAGGTGGTGAGACTGAGGAAGAAGTTCCAGGAGAAGAAGACAGCCTACAAAGCGATCGAAGCAACTACTCTGTGCTGTTCAGATGACCCTCGACCTTATGCTACCGTCCAAATATTTGGAGAGCCAATGCTTGGTCTTCTGGATAGCGGTGCTAGCATAAGTTGCTTGGGTATCGATGGTCAAGAGTTCTTGCTGAGACACGGCCAAAACTTCTCCAAACTTTCTTCCGAAGTTAAAACTGCCGATGGGAATCAGCAACGCATTGTAGGCAAATTCAATGCGGATATCTGCTACAAAGGGATGACGAAAACAATACCCCTGTATTTGGTTCCGTCTTTGCAGCAGAAACTGTACCTGGGAATCGACTTTTGGAAGGAATTCGGCATTGCTCCTCAGTTGATCTCCGAACTTTCAATAGCTCAGTGCTCAAACGAAAAGGATGTGGATCCGAACGCTCACGAACTTACCATAGAACAATCCAAACGGTTAAAAGATGCTATTGATTTGTTTCCTTCCTCTGCTGTCCAAGGCTTGGGAAAAACATCTCTAGAAGTACATACGATAGATACAGGTGATGCCGAGCCCATTAAGCAACGTCATTACCCGGTTTCTCCAGCGGTGCAGAAACTTCTATATGAGGAGTTGGACCGCATGCTTAAACTTGGGGTGATCGAAGAAAGCACCAGTGCCTGGAGCTCTCCTGTAGTCCTAGTTCGCAAGCCCGGCAAAAATCGCTTGTGCTTGGACTACAGGAAAGTGAACGCCAAGACCAAGAAAGATGCGTATCCCATTTCTCATATAGGGGGATTGCTATCGCGTCTTCAAGATACTCGTTTCATCTCGAGCGTGGATCTCAAAGACGCATTTTGGCAGATCCCATTGGAGAAAGAATCCCGGGAAAAGACGGCGTTTACTGTGCCCGGTATGCCCCTGTTGCAGTTTACGGTAATGCCCTTTGGCCTCTGCAATGCACCACAACGCATGGTCAGATTGATGGACAAAGTGGTACCGCACCAACTGCGAGAAAAAATCTTTCCGTATTTGGATGACCTCTTGGTGGTTTCAAGCAACTTCGATGAACATGTCGAACTGTTGAAAGTTTTGGCCGGTCGACTGAAGGAAGCAGGATTGACGATGAACGTCCATAAGTCGAAGTTCTGCTTCAAAGAACTGAAGTACTTGGGCTACATAGTTGGAGATGGCTGCCTCAAGACGGACTCCAATAAAGTAGCAGCTATTGCTGATTTCCCTATTCCGACTTCCGTAAAACAGGTCCGACGCTTCCTGGGACTCGCCGGTTGGTATAGACGTTTTGTGCGAGATTTTTCTACGTTAGCAGCACCAATCACGGACACGCTGAAGAAGGGGAAAAAGTTCCAATTCAACGAAGCTGCATTGGAATCATTCAACCTTCTCAAGAAGGCCCTGATGTCCCAGCCTGTGCTTGTGAACCCGGACTTCAATAAGGAGTTCATCATTCAGTGCGACGCTTCCGACACCGGAGTCGGCTGCGTTCTTAGTCAGGTGGACGAGAGTGGTAGTGAACGTCCAATTTACTATCACTCTCAGAAGCTCAACACGGCCCAGCGCAACTACAGTGTGACCGAGCGTGAGTGCCTGGCTGCGGTCATGGGAGTCCAGAAGTTCCGTGCGTACGTCGAGGGACATTCCTTTAGGATTGTGACCGACCATGCGAGCCTAAAGTGGCTGATGGGCCAAAAGGATTTGAGCGGGCGTTTGGCGAGATGGAGCCTTAAGCTTCAAGGGTTCGACTTCAGCATCGAGCATCGCAAGGGATCCCAGAACGTTGTGCCTGATGCACTTTCACGAGTGCATGAGGTAGACGCCCTGGCTTGCGATGACTCGATCCTGGAAGATCCCTCCGATGTACTACACCTAGATCTTGAGGATCCGAGCTTTAAATCTTCGGAATACCTCAAGCTCATTAGAGACATCGTAGAACAAAAAGATAAGCTACCTGACCTTCAAGTCTCGGAAAATTTCGTGTATAAGAAGGTCAGACATTGCACAGGAAATCCTGTAGAGGACGACCAAGTGTGGAAGCTCTGGGTTCCAGCTCCGCTAACCACCCGATTGATATCTTTGGCTCATCGACCACCACGAGCTTCGCATGGCGGAATCGCAAAGACCCTGTACCGGCTACGTCAACGGTTCTTCTGGCCAAACATGGCAGCGCAGGTCAAGGAGTTCTTGGAGAGGTGCGACATCTGTAAGGCCTCGAAAGCTCCGAACGCCACTCTTAGGCCTCCTATGGGTAAAGCGTTCGTAGCCGAGAGACCCTTTCAGATGTTGTACATCGACTTCTTGGGACCCTACCCACGCTCGAAGAACGGGAACACTCACATTGTGGTTGTGCTGGACCAGCTTACGAAGTTCGTCTTGATAAAGGCGATTCGTAGGGCGACATCGGAGATCGTGCTGCAGTTTCTGTACGAGAACGTGTTCTGCGTATTTGGTGTACCAGAAACAATACTTTCGGACAATGGGAAGCAATTTATAAGCAGGGAATTTGAGAAGACCATGACCACTCACGGAATCACCCACGTAAGGACTGCTGTCTACTCTCCTCAGGCCAACGCTAGCGAGAGGGTAAACCGTTCCATTCTTGCTGCCATCCGAAGTTACGTCGACAGTGATCAAAGGAACTGGGACAACCAACTACCTGCTATAGCCAGCGCCCTACGAACCACGGTACACTCGGCCATCAATATGTCGCCCTACGAAGCGCTCTTCGGACAACTTTGTATGGAGCATGGATCAGACTACGAAGTCCTGCGGAAACTTAACGCCCTCAACAACTCCGAACTCCAGCTTATATCAAAGGCGGCGAGAATGAACATTCTCCATTCCCAAATTAAAACGTCTCTAGCAGCAGCTCACTCTCGGTACGAAAACACGTACAACCTGAGAAGCAAGAAGGGGAAATTCCAAGTTGGTGACATTGTGTTCCGGAGAAATTTTATACTAAGCGACGCGTCGAGAAAGTTCTGTGCCAAGCTGAGCCCAAAGTTCCTAAAGATGAAGGTATGTCGTCTGGTTGGTAACAACCTCTACGAACTGGAAGATATGGGTGGAAAGAAGGCTGGGGTGTACCATGCAAAAGACCTGAAGAAATGAGACAAGCCCGACTAGCAGCCTGAGCATGAGTCTCTAGATAGGTTCCTTTTCCTTCTTCTTTCAACTCGGTAGACCTCATCGAAAGAAGAAGTTTTGTGGGGAACTGTTTTACATTATTTACACTAACTTACCTGCACTAAACATTACTTACCTTACACTTATCATTAGCCATAACATAACCATAACATAAATATACTTACCTTATAACACTTACCATAGTACATATTCAAAATTATCACTCAATAAATACTTTACACAAAAAAAAAACACTCCACTAAAATAATCAACACGACTCTGCAAACACAAAACACTGTACAAAAACCAAGCTTCTTTTTTTTCCCGATCAAGTAGGCAGGAAAAATGTAAACAAACTGAAAAAGAGAAAAAAACTACGTTTTTGAGTCAGTTTTGATAATAATTCCGTATGCATCGTAGTCGTTCGTTTTGGTTTTGGGTTTTTGGTAGTGAAGGGATATTTTTCTAGAAAACTTATGTAAAGAAGAAATTTCTGAAATGAAAAGTTTTCTTCTTCGAGAAGCAAAAAAAAAAAAATTAAATCCAAGTCATAAATTCAATAATTTACAAGTCAAGTAACGAAAGAAAAACTGAAAATTTAACAAAATCGAAACACGTCGGGAAAAGAAAAACAAAAAAAAAAGTGAAATTCTGAAGAATTGCGAAAAAAAAAACTTGAAAATTCAAATTGAAACCCCATGAAATAAAAAATCAGTGAAATTTGGAAAATCATAAAGTGAGAAGACAAAAGAGTTTCACTGTTTCTGAAAAAAAAGAGAATATGAAAATTTGGAAAATTAAACTGCCCCCATCGAAATAAAAAGAAAAAAAAAAACAGTGAAATACTGAAAAGGAAAAAATGTAAAAAAATTGAAAATCTTAGAGAAAGGAAAAAAAACAGTGGTAAATTTAATGTGGACACAAAGAAAACTGTGAAAAGTGGAAAGATATAAAAACTAAAAAGTGGAAAGATATAAAAACTAAAAAGTGGAAAGAAAGAAATCCGAAAAGTGGAAAGAAATACTGTGAAAGTGGAAAATGTTAAAAGAAAATAAATAAATAAAAAAAAAACAAAATAAAACAGTGGAACAATAGAAAAAGTTAAAATCTGAAAATGTAAAAAATTTTTTAATAAGAAAGAAATATTATATGAATTTGAATTTGAAGAAACATACCTGAAGTGTCCCCCCCCCCCCCATCCGAAATAAGCTGCAAAAGAAATTTTTATTTTTTTAAATTATTAAACCTACCTTCTTAACACCTTACTTTACTATAGTTACCGTTAATTTTTAATAAACCTGTTTGTTAAAAAAAAAAAGGAAAAATCAGTGAGCCCTATTTAATAAATTAAATTTGTTAACGTCATAAAGAAATAATAAAAAAAAAATAGTGGGAGAAGAGTAGTTAAAATACACTACACACCTTTAATTAAATTTAATTTTAGTAACGTCGGCCGGAGTAGTGCACTGCTGCGGAAGAGTCCAAGTAAACACAGGTTAGTAAATTTCTACTAATAAGAATTTTAACAATAAATTTAATTTTAAAATCTAAATTAAAAATAAAGAAAGAAAAAAAAAACACACACACTCTTACCTTTTGTCCCTTTCCCCACCACTAGTATTAGAATTTTTATTTTTTTTATTTAGAAAAATTAAGGCTCGCCCTGGGTTTTTTTTAAATAAATTGCATAATATTAACAAATAATTTATAGAATTTTATAATTTAGTTGTTAACAATTTTGGTCTTGTAATTGTATCTTGTAATTTTAATTTTAACTTCAATTTTATTTAAATAAAAAAAATTATAATACATACATATGTAAATGAAATTTTTTAAATATTATCCTTGGGATAATGACAAAAATATTTGAAATTTAACAGGTTGGAAATGACTGAGTAAAGTCACCATCATCAGGTTGAAGGAGGTAAGCGGGATGGATAAGGGTAGTTAGGGACAAGGGAGTGTAGGATTTGGGGCTACCACACAATCCTGGAGGTAGTGGTAGCCATGGTGGTATCGGACCGATACATGGGTGGGAAAATCCTCCGAGGGCCAACAATATCAGGACCCTCGGCCTTGCTGAAGCCGCCCCTCCCCTATACATAGGTCATCGGGTTCCACCGTTAAATTTTTTTTTGATAGGCATGTTATTTTTTTTCGTAACGGCCGTCCAGAGCTTCGACTCCAAGGACTCACCCCAATCCGACGAGCATCCAGCCGGTTGCCAGCATGCCGAAAGGGGGTCGGAGCCTGGACACCCCTCTACCTCCTGCTGCCCGGACCAGCCTCATATGCCTGTACATATGGGGTTGTAAGGGTGGACTACGAGGAGTAGAGGGGCCTAAGTCCTATTTCGTTACAGGTGGCGCCCCACGTTGGGCGCCCCACGTTGGGCGCCACCTGTAACGAAATAGGACTTAGGCCCCTCTACTCCTCGTAGTCCACCCTTACAACCCCATATGTACAGGCATATGAGGCTGGTCCGGGCAGCAGGAGGTAGAGGGGTGTCCAGGCTCCGACCCCCTTTCGGCATGCTGGCAACCGGCTGGATGCTCGTCGGATTGGGGTGAGTCCTTGGAGTCGAAGCTCTGGACGGCCGTTACGAAAAAAAATAACATGCCTATCAAAAAAAAATTTAACGGTGGAACCCGATGACCTATGTATAGGGGAGGGGCGGCTTCAGCAAGGCCGAGGGTCCTGATATTGTTGGCCCTCGGAGGATTTTCCCACCCATGTATCGGTCCGATACCACCATGGCTACCACTACCTCCAGGATTGTGTGGTAGCCCCAAATCCTACACTCCCTTGTCCCTAACTACCCTTATCCATCCCGCTTACCTCCTTCAACCTGATGATGGTGACTTTACTCAGTCATTTCCAACCTGTTAAATTTCAAATATTTTTGTCATTATCCCAAGGATAATATTTAAAAAATTTCATTTACATATGTATGTATTATAATTTTTTTTTATTTAAATAAAATTGAAGTTAAAATTAAAATTACAAGATACAATTACAAGACCAAAATTGTTAACAACTAAATTATAAAATTCTATAAATTATTTGTTAATATTATGCAATTTATTTAAAAAAAAACCCAGGGCGAGCCTTAATTTTTCTAAATAAAAAAAATAAAAATTCTAATACTAGTGGTGGGGAAAGGGACAAAAGGTAAGAGTGTGTGTTTTTTTTTTTCTTTCTTTATTTTTAATTTAGATTTTAAAATTAAATTTATTGTTAAAATTCTTATTAGTAGAAATTTACTAACCTGTGTTTACTTGGACTCTTCCGCAGCAGTGCACTACTCCGGCCGACGTTACTAAAATTAAATTTAATTAAAGGTGTGTAGTGTATTTTAACTACTCTTCTCCCACTTTTTTTTTTTATTATTTCTTTATGACGTTAACAAATTTAATTTATTAAATAGGGCTCACTGATTTTTCCTTTTTTTTTTAACAAACAGGTTTATTAAAAATTAACGGTAACTATAGTAAAGTAAGGTGTTAAGAAGGTAGGTTTAATAATTTAAAAAAAAATAAAAATTTCTTTTGCAGCTTATTTCGGATGGGGGGGGACACTTCAGGTATGTTTCTTCAAATTCAAATTCATATAATATTTCTTTCTTATTAAAAAATTTTTTACATTTTCAGATTTTAACTTTTTCTATTGTTCCACTGTTTTATTTTGTTTTTTTTTTTATTTATTTATTTTCTTTTAACATTTTCCACTTTCACAGTATTTCTTTCCACTTTTCGGATTTCTTTCTTTCCACTTTTTAGTTTTTATATCTTTCCACTTTTTAGTTTTTATATCTTTCCACTTTTCACAGTTTTCTTTGTGTCCACATTAAATTTACCACTGTTTTTTTTCCTTTCTCTAAGATTTTCAATTTTTTTACATTTTTTCCTTTTCAGTATTTCACTGTTTTTTTTTCTTTTTATTTCGATGGGGGCAGTTTAATTTTCCAAATTTTCATATTCTCTTTTTTTTCAGAAACAGTGAAACTCTTTTGTCTTCTCACTTTATGATTTTCCAAATTTCACTGATTTTTTATTTCATGGGGTTTCAATTTGAATTTTCAAGTTTTTTTTTCGCAATTCTTCAGAATTTCACTTTTTTTTTGTTTTTCTTTTCCCGACGTGTTTCGATTTTGTTAAATTTTCAGTTTTTCTTTCGTTACTTGACTTGTAAATTATTGAATTTATGACTTGGATTTAATTTTTTTTTTTTGCTTCTCGAAGAAGAAAACTTTTCATTTCAGAAATTTCTTCTTTACATAAGTTTTCTAGAAAAATATCCCTTCACTACCAAAAACCCAAAACCAAAACGAACGACTACGATGCATACGGAATTATTATCAAAACTGACTCAAAAACGTAGTTTTTTTCTCTTTTTCAGTTTGTTTACATTTTTCCTGCCTACTTGATCGGGAAAAAAAAGAAGCTTGGTTTTTGTACAGTGTTTTGTGTTTGCAGAGTCGTGTTGATTATTTTAGTGGAGTGTTTTTTTTTTTTTGTAAAGTATTTATTGAGTGATAATTTTGAATATGTACTATGGTAAGTGTTATAAGGTAAGTATATTTATGTTATGGTTATGTTATGGCTAATGATAAGTGTAAGGTAAGTAATGTTTAGTGCAGGTAAGTTAGTGTAAATAATGTAAAACAGTTCCCCACAAAAAAAAACCACAAACAGCAAAGTTAATTAAATTATTGTGGAAGCACATTGCGGTTATCATTCACTTCTTTTAAATATTGCTTTTTCATTTCTAAGCGTATAAGCCGTCCTTCCTCCATTTAATTTTTGGTGGATGATGATGGTGGGATTGAAGGTGAAGGTGTTGGCGGTAGTGATGTTGATGGGCTTGGATGTTTTCCTCTGGTCATAGTGGCATTTCCTGTGATGTTGGTGGTTGTTGTGGTGGCTGTGTTGATGAAAAGAATGCGTTGAAGGTTGTGATGGCGATGGGGGTGTTGACGATCTTGACGTTATTGGTTCTGAAAAGAAGAAGTATTTGAAAAATTTTCATTTTTCAATTGCTTTTGTTGGTTAACTTACCATCGAAATTTCTTTTTGGTGTGATGCACTTCCGCAAAATAGGGTATGACTATTGTTGATTTCGGGTCGGGTTCCAAGAAGTTCCTCCATTAAATTCTCAAATGGAGCACTGCTGGCTGCCTTCCCCGTCCTGTTGT
This sequence comes from Sphaerophoria taeniata, assembly GCA_943590905.1. Classification (NCBI taxonomy): domain Eukaryota; kingdom Metazoa; phylum Arthropoda; class Insecta; order Diptera; family Syrphidae; genus Sphaerophoria; species Sphaerophoria taeniata. The sequence continues at coordinate 203,266,937 of OX016540.1, forward strand.
TATTAACCTTCGCTGCCTTAAATGCTTTTTTAAATTTTTCATTTTATTTTAAAGCATTTCTGTTGTTGCTTCTCTGTCATGAGAATATATTTTGAACAGAATTGGTGATATGTGATATCAAATGATGATCCATCCATCATCCATCGTTCATCCATCTTGTTCAATATCGGCATTAGTATATTGAATCACATGATAAATTTGTTTTACAAGTCGAGACCGGAATCCTCCTTCATTTGAGGGACAGACAGATGTTGTCTTTTTTTAGAAAACCTTTACAATTGCAAATGTGTATGCATTTTAAGTATTCCAAATTTTGGCGTCCAGCCCTTACAATTACCTAAGGACCGTAGCTATAAAATGTTTGTCTTTTCTATCCACTAAAGAAATAATGCGAACAGGAGATCAACTTTGAGTAGTCAAAATGTTGACTTACTTCTGTTCTTAGCAACATTATACTCTTTGGTTATTTTAGGTACCTACACCAGCTACCCAAATAACAGTGAAGAGGCGTCTTCGTCATTAAGTAGTTTTAATTTGTTGAATTCCTGAATCTACTTAAGAGGTTAAAGATCAACCACTTCCATTTATTTTATGTGGAAAAAGTCAGCCAAGGAGATAGTTTTCAAAATCACAACCAAACACCTAAATGAATATTTTATAGAAATAAATTTCAGACCAAGACCAAAATGTTGGTCTACAATGTGATATCTCTCAGTCAGAATCCGTATTAAGAAATATGGTTACCAATTATTTTCGAGCTCTGAATTAACTTCAATGCAAAGGACTACATCGATGTCATTGTTTGGAAGGAGCTTGAAATAATTTCCTTATCAAGCTCAAGCTACAGAAAGGTGTGTCAAAATTGTAACAGAGGCCTCTCGTGCTGTATGCAGCTCTAAGGGGAGGCATGGGTTTATCTGAACAACACTAGAATCTACCGGTGTCCTCAACAGATTTAATTGGTATATGAAGACCTTCGTAAGTATACCATAAAATGACGCGTTTAACTTCATAACTATTCCTAAATAGTTTATTTTGTTAAAACCCTTCGATATCAATTCATTAAATTTTACTGATTCCTTTTTGAACCACTCTCGCGGCATAATAAAAAAAGAAAACAAACAAAAAACGCCTCCTAATCATTGCAAACAATATAAAACTCAATTTACAGATATTAAGCTCTTAATCACGTAGTTTAATTCAAATCAGCGACACACTATTTAATTAAAATCTCTCCACCACATGTTCGTACCTTAACACTCTAGTCTAGGCCATTCGAAATCCTAACCTCGCGCTGGCTCACGAATCGAATACTGACTGTCTGCCCTTGTGCAGCACAGTTAATCGCTAGTTTTACCTCTGATATCCATTTGACCGCATAAATGTACCTTAATGACCATGCAAATATTGTGTTGGCCGATTGCAGAGCTTCAAAACTACACGCAAGGTGTGAACGAAACCTAAACGCGATGCTGGTGTATCTTCAATACTACGAGTAAAAAGCATAAACGTTCTTGCCAACAATGCATAAAAACACCTTTCTAACCCTAGCTTCCAGCAATACCAACCTACCGACTCATTCAATGGTAACGATGAGGGTGGCACAAAAAAACATAAAAAGCATGAGGGCGTTTTAGCAGGGACAAATAGTCAGGTGTACCACGATGATAATTTTTGTACCTTTTTTGTTCGAAATATGAAAGGCTTAGAACGGATTATGAACATAGTAACCGGTTATATGGTGCTAAAAACACCCACAATTCCTTTTTTTCTAGTGTTAGGTGACGTAACCCTGAAAAAAGGTATATAGTCGATAATTTGGCAAAAGGTATACAAAGATTTACGTTCTTTGCAATTGCCGGCGTTCGTAGTCGTCGTCGTCCCGGCAGATCAATAAACCATGTCAAACACCAACGCCAAAAACTCTAGTGCCCTAGGTTACCCAGTTACCATCATCATTTTCTTTCCAGCTAACACCGTCAGTATCAGCAGCGGCGGCACAAACAAAAAGGGACACAAAAATCACCCGAAAAAGGATTCCGATTCAAGAGTGGCAATTATAAGTTTTTTACTTTCACATCCACTCGTGACTTTCGGCCGGGGCTTTCTTCTTGATTTTAAAAACACCTGTGGTTCTGGTTAACTGAAATCAGGAACATTGGGGTGTATATTGCAAAATGATGGCCATAAAACCATTTTCAAAAAATAGAGCATTATGCTTATAAGGACATTATAAGTTCTAAGTTCTGTGACGCTGTACCACCACTAACAGTTCTTGATCAAATTTGCATTTCTATTCCCTTGTTATGCAGATGGGAGTGAAAATCACGGTGTGGGGAACTATAATCAACGCGCACTGAAGGGCTTTTTTCATTTCCGCTTATATGCCAAGAGCACAGTGCGAGTATTAGGGAAAGGATAGAGGATGTAAAAGGAGGTGCCGGTGATCATTGGTTTTGAATTCTTGAATATTACAATGACTGGGGAAGACAGAGTGTGGAAGAGAGTTCCATGTTCGCGTAGTACGGCTAAAGAACGATTCTCTGTACATGACAGTACGTCCGAAGGTTGGCTCAAGGGTGAAATGATAGGCATTCCTGGAGGCGCGGGTATTACGGTTGAATCTCTTAAGGGGAGGAACGCAACTGGCTATTTCACTAGAACATAGGAACGGTAAAATAGGGTGAGGCATGAGACATTACGCCGCTGTTTAAGAGTGATGTAAATCATTCAACGATTGCATGATCGCCAATCATCTTGAATGCTCCTTTTTGGACGCTGTCCAGAAGACTTAAGTATGTCTCTGGAGCACCAGCCCAGACGTGAGAGTCATACTCCAGCTAAGGACGTATGTATATTTTGTAGATGATAAGAAGATCAGTAGGGGAAAACAATTTCTTGCATCGTCTTAAGAAACTTAAACATCTTGCGGCATTTTAGGTAACATCGCATATGTGTTCATTCCGCAAGAGGTAGTCAGTGATCGAGAATCCCGAGATTTATTTATTGGATTAGAAGTTACAGACAAAAAATCATGTATAAAAATGAGAAAGGAGTCGGAGACAAAACGGAGCTCTGGGGCACACCAGCATTTATATTTTGGGTTTCAGACTTGAATCCGTCCAATACAACTTGTATTGAAACGATTCGAGAAAGCCCGCATTTTCGATAAAAGAGCAAGATGCCAAACTTTATCAAATGCCTTTGAAATATCAAGTGCAATGGTTCAAGTCAAGGTCCATTAACACTGGGCCTGAATAATGTAACGGTGCAGTGCATTAACGCCCATGGAATTAACGCCCGCGGGTGTTAATTCCAAAAACAAAAGGAATTTACCCCCGCGGGTGTTAAATCCTTTTTGAATTGGCAATAAGGCCCACCATTAAAAAGAACTAACGACCGCGGATGTTAATGCCATTTGAAATTGGCACTAACACCCGCTCGCGATCAAATCAAATCGATCTTGAATTTTTTGTATCAGCTTCAACCTCAGTCGAAATGATGCTGAAAATGAAATTCTTGCAAAAATATAAAACCACTACTTTTCCAAATAAAAGTAAACCTAAACAGCTCTGACTATTTTGTCGACAGCTAATAAAGAAACGTGGTCCTATTTATTTCAATGTGTACTTAAACAATACATCATCATCATCATCATCATCATCAGGTCCTGTAACCCCGCTCGGGGCATAGGGCGTCAACAAAACGGTGCAGTGCAATAACACCCGCGGCAATAACCCCTGCAGGGGTTATTTCCCAATCGAAAAGGAAATACCTCGACAAGCATGTCACCATTTTCATTTCGCGACCCCAAGCCATTTTTTCCCATAACTCGTTCCAGACCGTGATTGTCTGCACCGACTTGAGCGTTGAGGTCTCCCATGACGATTATGATGTCGCCTCTCGGAACACTGCTGCAAACAATACATACATACAAGAATTTAAGTTTTTTGTTTATTTGTTTAGCATGAACGTTCGTTGTTTCACTTTTTTTTCATTTGGGACTTTTGTCCCATAAAAATTAAATTTAATTGGGACTACTGACTGGCCATAGTGGATTAATAATCCCTAAAACTATTTCGGTACTTTTGAGTCTCCAGAGTGGCTCAGAAGTCCCGAAAACCATTTTCGGGACTTCTGACTTCGAGACGAGTTTCCTTGCGCCAAGTTTCTAACCAAAACCGAAAAAACAAAATAAGGCCCCACGGGCATTATTTCTAGGTTGCAATGGACATAAGACCGCAACCCAAGGGTCTAATTTCCATAAATTTCATGAAATTGAAATAAGGCTTTATTTCGTCAGACGTTATTTCACGTCACCATTTGTTTCACGTGTGGGTTTTATTTCCAATTAAAATTGGAATTAAAGCCCACCAAAAAAAAGAATTAACCCCCGCGGGCGTTAATTCCATGGGCGTTAATGCACTGCACCAAAAGCACCAAGTTACCATGATCTCGTTCCGCATAAAAAATGCCTTTCCAATGATTTTCTTTCTTCACTTTGGCGCCGAACAAAGCTGTCATGAGCACTTATTTCAAATCTCGCATTTATTGCAGTAATTTTTGTCTTTTCGTTGCAAATCTATAAGTAGGTACAGGAAACACTCCATTCTGAATCTAATATTTTGGTATAGGAACTACTCAAAATCACCGATATCTATGAAAATAACGAGTCCTTAAATTATTGGAAAGTTTTTTTTTTATGGTGTACAAGAATACCGCCAGGAAGATTACCTATACTTTTCGAAAAAAAATTCTTTGATTCTGTTGGTATAAATTGGATCATCATCGCCCATAAGAGACAGCACCGACTCAATTTTTCTTATTACTTTAGCACTAATTAGATATACAGTACTTTGTCCCATCGGGGCATCCCAGCCAGCACCAACTTGGAGTTGATAGCCACCACCACCAAGAAGATTCAGAGCGGTAGCTAGCTGAAGGACAGGTGGAATATAGGTAGATAAGTAGATATCATTCCAGTTGGTAAATCAAGCAGTCATAAAATGTGAATGACAATCGAAAATTTCTTAAAAATCTAAAATAAACATATGTACGTATGTACATATGTAAGTATATGTAAGTAGAAAATTGAAAGACAAATTCTTACGAAATTTAGAACACAGTTTTTTTAGCTTTCCGAAAATCTATTTCGATAAGACTACTACTACACGCCAGACGCCACACGGTGACTCATGCTTCATGACTCTTCTTCGAATTCTCTTTTGAAATGATATCCTCTGAGTCGAACACTATTACACCATGACTTTAAAGTCAGGACACAAATTTTGGCAACACTTTTAATTCAGATTCCTTTAAATGAATTGAAAAACATTCTTTCCCACTTTTTCAAATACTAAGGTATACGTCATGTGAACTGGAAGCAAGTCGAATTTAAATAAAACAACATACGAAAATATTGAATGAGAAGTGAAGAACGTCAAAAATGTTTCCTATACAAAACTGCCCGCGAGCCGCGACTCGCCGGGCAAATTATTTTCATTTTTCGCTTTTCGAATTTTGTATCCCTTTTGCACCAACGTAGTTCGAAAAAAAGGTCATGAAACATGAATCAGTCATGATAATTAGTCTGCTATTACACGGTGACTCATGAGTCTGACTTTTTTTCGAACTACGTTGGTGTAAAAGGGACACAAAATTCGAAAAGCTGAAAAGGAAAATAATTTGCCCGGTGAGTCGCTGGCAAATTTTTGTACGACTCATTTTTAATTTTGTTTTGTTCGCATTCTATATTTTTTGATTCTGTTTTATTTAAATTCGCTTGCTTCCAGTTCACATGTATACCTTGCTATTTGAAAAAGTGAGAAAGAATGTTTTTCATTTCGTTTCAAGGAATGTGAATGAAAGAGTGTTGCCAAAATTTGAGTCCTGACTTAAAAGTCATAGTGTAATAGTGTTCGACTCTGAGGATAAAATTTCAAAAGAAAATTCGAAAAAGAATCTTGAAACATGAGTCATCGTGTAATAGCAGACTTAGCTTACATAGTCTAAAAACCCTGATTTTGGTTATCAACTATCGCTAACCGCGTTACGTGAATCCAGACCGGTTTTGTATATTGTTACTTAAACATCTCCTAATGTTCACCAAATGAACCTCCAACATACATTTTTCACCACACTTAGTATTTGAAATGCAATTGCTCCAGTGTAGCTTTCTTGTTATGCTTAACCGATTAACTCTTACTTTATCTTGTACGAAGATGAAGATAAGCAGCGTCAGAAAATCAATTGGTCGTGAACCGATATAAGCAACAAACTAACGCGCGCCGCCGGCTTGCTTCCGCAGTTGTTATCAAGTTGTAAACTCTGTTCCTTTCTTAGCTTTCGGCAATCGTTATCCAACTCGCAATCAGAGATGTTGCATTATTATTAAGTATTATCTATCATTAAGAAAGTAGTGTTTTTGATATCTTTAGTTAAAGTGCAATGTAATAAAGTAGTGAAAATTTGCAAGAGAAATTAAATTATACTGCAGCAATGCATAGCGAGCGAAAATTTGTTTGCCAAACAGATAGTTAATTTGGAATGTGAAAATAAAAAATTCGAGCGAATTAATCATTTTTGTATGTACTAGGGCCCATTTGAAGATAGAAATTTCTTTTAGTTTCGTCCATTTTCCTTCATGACTGACTTTGAAGCTGCATTGCAGAATGGACTTCGTATTGTATTTCCAAAAGTAGAACTCAAAAAATGCCGGTTCCATTATACGGGCGAAATCTGAAGAAGGACGTGCAAAATCCACGATTTTAATCCAAAACTGAAGACCAGTCCCAATTTTTCTAAATGGTACAAAAAGCTCCTGGTTTTACCTTGGTTACCTATTATCTTGGTTATTTTATTATCAAAAACATTGGACTATTTGGGTAAATAAATTGAACTCTAACTGCAATTCTTGTACCTACTTTCTTCTTTCTTTCAGGAAACCCAAAAATATGTTTCTGTTTTTACACAAACGCTTTGGAGGGTTATAATAACCGACAGTTGAAAAAATCTCTAGACATGGTGATTTTCCGAAATTTATTAACCTATTGTCTGGCTGACGAGGAGTTCAACACCACTACAGAATTTTTCGAACACGGAATTTTTTCACCTGGAACTTACAATAAGGGAAAAAAATAAGGGATTTTTTCTGGCGGAAAATCATTAGATACCTTTGTTTGTTAACAATTTTTTTTTTCAATAAAAAGACAAACTCATAATTTTTGTTTTCATTCGGCTGGTTTTTTCTCTTAAAATCTTTGAACAACACAGGTGGATATTAACTTCACACAAATTTTTCCCACTTGAGGTGAATTTATTTTCCATGTGAAGGTAGTGCCCAATGAAGTTAGTTCCCTGCACCGAAAATCACACATTACATTTTATCTCCCTAGATACACCAATTTTTATGCTTCGAAAAATACATAGGTATACCTTACCTATGTAAGTCGCACGATGTGCCTTCACACTAACCTGGGGATAGATTTCCCTCTACGAGTGGTAAGGGGTCTTGTCTAAAATAACCCTGTCGTTCGTCAGTTGATATCCCGGATTCGCTTGGTGATTGCCCGGATTAGTCCGTTGATTGCTCGAATTCGTCTGTTGATTGACCGGATTCTTGCGTAGATTTCCCAAATTTGTACGGTTAAACCCATTCTTCTACCTTATATGAGATCTTTAGTATTGAGACCACCAGACTTGGCTTATTGAACAGAACGCCTTGAAGGCTATCTATGCACATTTTCAATAAACCACACCGGATAAGTACAACAAGAGTTAACAACTAATGATATAAAACATTTTAATTGACTAACATTAAGGTTCTGGTTCTATATTTAATTCGAAACGCTGGATAGACCGGTGAGCTTAACTCAGCCTTAGACCAAAAGTACCTCACATTGAGTTGGAAGGCGCTTTTTATCTGCTGATTCTTGTATACATACAGATCAATAAGCATCTGAGGTAGACCAAAGTAGTGTCCATCTTTGTACTTTGGTTAGAGCCTTAAGAATTGTAGATTTCTCCAGAAGTTTACACCAAGCTACGCTGCCACTTCAGAATAAGTCTGACAATGGCGGTACACATCCACATGATCATTTTAGGATTAGGTCCAAAATTTTCTCAAAATGTCCTTTTATACCCGAATAAAGTGCAATAATAGCTTTTTTCTTGAGGCCCCAGTTAAATATTTTATCTAGCATCACTCCGAGCTCCTCGTCATGATTCGGTTAACCCTTTTTTAATAGTTCGATTACAGTTGTAAGTTACATACAGTAACAGTCGCAAGAACAACTGAGTCATCAGCGCAGCGTATTCTCTCATAAGATTGAGTTTGATGAGGATCTCAACAACAAACCCAAAAAATGGTTAAAATAAAGAGCAAAAATGTCCCAAAAAATTACATAACTGAACTGTGTCAATTTTTCCATGTCAAATGTCCCAATGTCTGTGTACCTCCTGCTTACATCACCAAAAACAAAAACAAAATTCACCGATGACCAAAACGGGGGATAGGCGGGTGTGTAAAATTACATATACACGGAGAATAAGGTATGTTTCGGGTGAGCTGGCAACGAAAGGTATCCCATTCCACGTACACGTGATACATTGTGTAAGAAGTCAAGATTCAAACCCTTTTCTTTATGGGGCACTATGGCAACTTTACGAATGACTTAATGAGAGTGCTTTGCTGTTGTAAACGTACATTTATAATATTTTTCCGATAGCAGAGACAAAGTGGGAGGAGGGTGAAAGTAAGGCTGGGCATTAGACTAAGTGACAAAGGACATCAACATTCGAGCTTCGACATTATAAAGTGTCTCTCCCATTGGTGATATTTCGACATGAACTACGACTAAACACCTGCTAACCCATTAAAGTTAGGTGTTATATGGCTTTGAGGTGGTTAACGGGTAAAGGGGTATGTACAATGGATGGACGATACAATATGCGTCAGACGGATCATTAAATTCTTTTAAATGGCCATTGGAGAGATGGGATTAATTTTTAATCCTTGTATGAACAAAGAGTGAGCAGTGTATTTAATTTGGCTGTTGACTGTAAGAATGGAGTTATGGGATCGTTTGAGGCTTAACTTCATTCATTCACGACTGGCAATCTAAATGGAATGTAATGAGTAATGCTGCGCGAAGTTAAGCAGCCAGAAGAATTACCTAATTTGTGCGTTCATTTTTGAACAATAGTGAGACTAATGTACCTAGACAAATATCCCGATCGGGACAACTTCAATCGCAAGAGACACTTAGTCCTTTGCCGAAGAGTGTAGGATTCTAAGGCTTTGACTTCTCGGATCGGGCCACCAGCACAATCATTGTGAATGGAAAATCAAATTATGACTTATTTTCATGTCACATGAAATCATCAAATCATCATCATCAAAAATACCTGTCCTGATGGTACCTTCCCTCACGAGATATCCTTAAATATCTCGCCTGTAATTATTGTAAACAATGTTAACAGTGCAAATATCAAATCAGACATCCGTAAGTGGCCTTATAGCGCCTATGTGCCTCAACAATTTCCCAGAAATCATTTGCAACACACAATAATCGCCACATTACCAACGAAGTTTCAGCACTTTGCACAACTTTAACCACTTTTGGCCCTGCTTCAGCTTTTGGCGTCCATAATAATTGTTTCATTTACACAATTTCAAAAACTTGTTTCTCTTTACAAAACAGTTCCACATCGCCATTTACTGCAAAACAGCAAACTGCAATCAACAAGTACCTTGTGCGAGTCTCTGATGCATCTAAAATGATGTTCGCGTTCGTCCGCTTCCGGTTGCCAGAATTTTCAACTTCGACCATCACACTGATTTTAGGAATTTGGACTTTTGCCATATTGCCACAGCAGTTGCTTAGCAAAACTGCAACCACTGTTATTATAGTCGAAGAAGGAGGCAATTCTAAATCTGCTTAACGACTTGCATATAGCTATGCCAATCTAGAGTTCTACCGGTATAGGTATGCAGTTGTAGCAATAAAACTAGGAGTTCACAAATATTGGTGTTTGTAATTTCGTCTGTTTACTGGACTTTTAATTGCGGGTTAATAGCTGTTATTTCTGTAATTAAGCGCAAACTCTTGCAAGCAGCAAATGTTAAGCATACAAATGCACTTTGACTTTCGGCATTGCCAAAGGATAACATTATGAGTTTTGCGTTGAGCATAAAATTGAAATAATTTTCTGAAGAGTAAGCACAAACATTTTGGGAGCTTTCAGCTTTGGTATCAATAGATTTATGAAGACTGATTAGAGCTCCAGGTTTATGCAAATATTTTGCCAAAGGATATTGATTGTGAGACCTAAAGGAGAATATTGCATGAATATTGTGCACTAAATTCGACAAAAACATTTCTTTGTTTATTTTCATAGAACATCAATAAAACTAGAATAAGGAAATTGATTTACGTATAAAAAATGTTTTAAGATAAAAAAATGATGGTGGATGATTTAAAAATAGTTGAATGAGATGAGAAGAGTAAGAAATAAATGGAAATTGTAACCAAAATTGTAGCGAACCGTTACTAATCTAACCCCATGTCCCAAACTATGAGTCAGGAACATCAGCCTGATCCGTTAGACTTTTTTTTATATGACAACAACCAACAGCACTATCACAGCGACAACAGTAACAAGCAGACAATGTTACACCTGATCCTGATGCACAAAAAAAAGGATGCATTTTGTCGTCGATATAATTCGCACCTTAATTTTGTCCTGAACTCGTTAAGTAAAAGTGAAACTTCGGCATTCGGTTCGAAGGTCAGACCCTACCATACTATTAACATAGCGAATATTGAGTAGTCTGATGCTTCTCACCGTTGCGACTATATCTATAAGTAATTGGTGAATTTTTAGAACTGAAACTTCTAGTTTGTTGCTCCTTCTGAGCTTTCCCTGCCGCCGCCGTTTGCTTTCCAATTTATCAGACAGTAACCTCTACCCCGGGGATTGTGGTTTTACAGTGCTAACCTACTCCTTCAGAGTTTGGTCTTACAGTGTCTAAGACTTCTCACAGAATTCGGTCCTATCCAGTGTGGAATTACTTCTCATAGAGTTCGGTTTTAACAGCTTCTACCATCTCCTCACAGAGATTTGTCTTGCAGTGTCTACCTCTACCTACTCATGTGAGACGAGGTATATAAAGGGTTTTCCAATAAGAGGTGTTATTTTGAATAGCCCGCTATTTCGGTAGCTGTCACTTTTGAAGCTGTCATACAAATGGAACGATACACGCTTCAACAACGCATTGAAATTATTAAAATTCATTGTAAAAATTGTGAAAATTTGGCAGAGACGGTTTGTAAAACTAAAACATTTTTGGGTCGTCGTGAAGCACCTTGTCGGACCGCAATACAGAAATTGGTGGACAAATTCGAGCTGTTGGGACAAGTTAGTGATGTGAAGAATAAAACCCGTGCACGTCGCTCAAGAACAACTGAGAATATTGCTGTTGTAGCCCAAAGTGTTGAAGAAAACCCAGGTTTGTCCATTCCTCGTCGTTCTTTGGAATTAGGCATTCCACAAACGTCATTACACCGTATTTTGCATAAAGACTTGGGTCTTAAGGCTTATAAAGTTCAGTTAACTCAAGAACTCAAGCCGGATGACCATCAACAACGTCGTGTCTTTGCTGATTGGGTCCTTGAAATGCATGAAAATAATCCGGAATTTCATCGAAAAATCATCTTGACTGATGAGGCCCATTTCCACCTCGGAGGCTACGTCAACAAGCAAAACTGTCGATTTGGTTATGGAAAATTTCATGAAAAGGATATGGTCCTGTAAGCGTGGTCGTGGCGCCATTTGGCTGATGTTGTGTTGCATTATTAACGGCATACGCATACCTTCCTCTTTATAATGAAATAAACATCCGATCATTTATCTCAAAAAATGCAATTTTTCTTTGAATATGAAAATAACACCTCTTATTGGAAAACCCTTTATTAAGTAATATACTAAAATTTCAACATTTCGATCGGTAGCGTTTAGGGGATCTTTCATTGATCAAATTTTTTTCCCGAATTCCCCGGACAGAACATCAATTTTATCATTTTGAACGATAGCGTTGTGTTAAACACTATATCCGTCCAGGGTGATTTGGCAAAATGGACTAAGTTCATCCTCTTCCTTCAGTAAGCTCTTCCATGTTTCCCGATTGTTGGCCGACCGACGCCAACCAGTTCCGCACCCCAAAGCTTTGAGCGTCCTGGTCTAGACACCAGATGGAAGTGGAGGCAGGCCAGGCGATCCACTTGTTGATGGGTCTGGATTTTATTACTCTAATTTGGCTTGAAACGTTGGTCATGGTCAGCCTTTTGTTGCTGGGATCGTCGTCGTATGGAAAGTTGTTGATAAAACAAGATATCTCAAGAACCTTAACAAAGTAAAGAGGTTAGTGTATAGGAACAGGGGCACTGAGATCTACCCCACAAGCAGGGTTAGAGATGATATTAGACCTCCCGGCCCTGGACGACTTCGTAAGATGCACGGCAGCCAAAAACGCACCTCGTTTAAAAGAACTGGGTTTTTGGAGGTTCAGCACCTACGGAAATGGGTCTATCCTGCAAAGATATGACAAAATTCCAGGGTTGAAAGAGACCACTAATTACATTCCACTCTAAATAGATTTCAATAGGAACTTCTCTGTTTTTATATCCTGTTCATCAGTGAACAGGACATTCCCTTTTATACTGACAGTTCAAAAATGGAATTAGGAACAGGAGCTAGGGTGTTTTGCCAATCTATAAATATTAGAGAGTCACATAAGCTCCCAGATGACCGCAGTGTGTTTCAGGCTGAGATTAATGCTATTGAAAAAACAGCAGAACGGGTACACCAAGAAAAACCTAACTTAAGTTTATAAAAAATAAATAAATATAGTGGCGCTACAGCTTTTGAAGAGCCAAGGCCTAAGTGGCTTACTCTCATCAACAATTCTCTGAGTGCGTGTGAAGAATTGAGGGGACCTACAATTTAACACCGATTCCGAACGGCAAAGTTGAGAAGAACTTTTTCATGACAGATGATACTCTTGGAAGTTTTGTCAATTCTTCGCAAGAGGCAGTACCCGTGAAAGATGAAATAAAAACTTTTATGGACACGAGTAGGACTCGAACCCACGACGTTCTGCTTAGCAGCCAACGCACCTAACCACTTAGCTACGGGCAACTCTAGACTCTATGGCCTAGATAATTAATGAAAAGGAAACTCGGTATTATTTATCGTCACAGGTGTACTAACGGTCACTGCACCATTGGTGCAATGGCCAATAGAATGGGAGTATTTGCTCCAGATTTCTGTAAGAGCTGTCAGGATAAAAAGGAAACAGAAACCATTAAACTCCGTGACTCTGTGAATGCCCAAACCTCTACACAAATCGACTCCGATACCTAGGAAATAGGTTTGTTGGGGAACTGGACGACGGCAAATATGAGAAAAATCCTTGATAGCTTTGTAAAAAACCAGTCTATGTTAACTAGCAGATTCTGGATCATCATTGCTTCCATTTATGCAAAAGCTTCCTGTTGTGCATACCCCTCCCTATCTAACCTAACCTAACCTACCAGCCTCAGACCTAACCTTACTTGGAAAGGACTAGCCTCATCATATTAGCCATGCCGTCTAGACCCGTTTTCAATGGCCGCCTCGTGCAGGCTATATTCTGACACTTCCATCAGTCCGAGATAGAGAAGATATTGATTCTATTCGACTGGCAGCAGACCGTCCCTGGTGGCAAAAAAACCGGACGAAACCTCTTCAAAATCAAGACCCCATACCGCTTCGATAATGAAACAATGTTTGACCAATAGTACTAAAATGATACTAATGTATCATTCGGTACTAGTACTAGAGACGATAATACTAGTCAACTTATAATATTTTCCGAAGGGAGTGAGTGCGAATGGTATAAATAAACTGCAATATGGGAAAACATAATTTCATTTATAGCACGTGACTTCTCTTATAAATTAAACAGAACTGCACCAGTGCATTTTTTTAGTTTTTGTTTTACTTGTTCCACTGAATGTTATGAATCGTTTTCTAAAAGAACTTTTACATCATAAACTTTTCACAACTTTCCAGTCGCAACATCAAAAGCTGATATCGATGTTTCTCTGTTCTTCCCGTTTTTTTTAGTAAAATGTTTTAAGTACAAAATCTAAGGCTAATCCTCCTTAATTTGAAACACTTTATAATCCCCGAGTTTCCTAAAAGACTCGAATCTTTGATAGATCATCATCTTTAACAACTTTCTCTTCTCAATCACCTAACTACCACTTCAAGTCCCTCGTAAAATCCCGTTCAACATCTTCTAATCTTCAAATTGCAATGGCACTCAAAACTTCTTTCCACAAACTTTACTATCATATTCCGATAAATGGTAATCGACGAGCAAATCAGTTTCAAAACACAGAGAACATCTTACAGTTCGAAGTCTTTCGGATACCATCTTAAACGCTTCGATTTTCTGTTGGGAACCAAAAGACAACGACACAACCAATTGTCAACCGAAAGAAACTCGAGTGTATACCAGGGGCATCACACAATTTGCCATGTTGATGTATGTAATTGCTTTTGGTCAAAAGTTTTTGAAAGCAATTTTAATGGCTCAGTTAGCTCGAAGCGATTCTTGAAAATTGGATTTCCTTTCAATAATTTTGTTTCATCCTTTTGCAGTTGGTGTGGTGTGCCCGGTGGTGTTCGTTCAAGAAGAAGGTACACAAACACTTCCAAATTGTATGGGATACCGTTTGCTTTCTGTTTTCATCTCACCAACAACAAATCACTTTTCCAGAGAAAAACAAAGAAAGAAAAAAGAGTTGATTCCTTTTGAAACTTTCCCAAATGGCTTCAATTGCATTTGCCTGAGCTCTTTAAATGGGGTTCTATTAAGTACACCTGTATCATCATCTCGATTGCTCGACGAATGCCGGCAGCTTAAAGCTTCAGCCAGCTCAATCGGCTCACCTTTATATTTTTCATCTGCTTCGTTCTTCATTCTCTCAGACATTTCTTGCAAAATAAACGACAACCAGCCGGGATCGATGGAAAAAGTTTGCTTTTAAACGACATTAAATGGCTCCTCCATCCAAGTGTTAAGGAAGCAGTAAGAATAAAGGTAGCTAGGGTAGGAGGAATACCTGAAACCATGACGAAACGAATAGCTCCGCATTCCGCTTTGCCTTATGGATAATTGTCAAAACGAAATGATTCTTTTAACAGTTTCATTCAAAACGGCTAATAGATGACTTTGAAATCACGCCGCCGATAGCATTCGAAGCGATAATGCCAAAAATGATTTCGATACGAAATAATCGAACCACCCACACACCGCTCTACGATATCGAAATCGAAGACGACGACTCCGACGATATTCAAAAAGTAACTTTTGTGTGCGAAGCGGAACAAAAAAGAAAACAACCCTTTTTGCTTCGGTTCAATCAGGTGGATTGGAGAACTTTTTATATTGGATTGATTGAAATTAAAAAGTTCTATGTAATTCCCAAAGAATGAGGAGCAATTTCAATTCGAATTCCGATCCTGTTTCTTATACGCAGAACACGGGGCCACACCACCTCCTGCGCCTCCTTCGAGTACCTACTTTACGGGTAAAATATTGAGAAAGAAAAAACTGAAACACATTATGAATCACAAGAGCAGAAAAACGAAGTGAAACAAAAAAGATGAAACGATTTCGTAGCAATTTGAAGTGGAAAACTTTTTCAATTCCACTTTTGCAAGCCGAGAAGAAGATTGAAAGCTAACAAGAAAAAATTCCAGATAAAAAGAAATAATAATAATTTTCACTTTTCCGAATATTAATTAATATGAATTTTGAGGTGGAACACTTGGGTGGGATATGGGTTTCCTTGGCGATCGATCTTTTCTTGAGGGGCAAAGTGGCAATCAGATTCCATTAAAACTACTAAAAGAATCAATCAAAGAATATGATTGGAAACTTGTTCTTTAGTTCTTGGGATAGCAGTTTTGGTGGGAAAGTCACTTTGCGGAATAAAGTTTGGAGGCCTTTGAAGGTCACTTCACAATACAAGCTTTCTTCACTAAGCAACAAAATTTTGTTTTGTTTTTTCCTGAAATGCGATTCAGTGTCGGTTTTTGTTTACATCATAGCTCATAGGCGACTTGACCTTTGATTTTTCCTATACAACAAACAGGGTCCTTTCAAAACCTCTTGGAACAAGATCTACCAAATATCCCGATCTGCCGAAACTTTGAGTAAAAGTTGTTCTTCTTCTGTCAACGTTTTCTGCAGACTGGAATGCACTAACCGTAAAAGTGACGATGAAACAGAAAGAGATACGAGACATTACAACGTTGTTCGAACAAAGTGAAAGAGTCAGTGATGCATCTATCACCAAATATTCTTAGGGCTCTTTTTTGTATATATACCTACCATTCAAGAGGCGTAAGTATGTGGCTGGAGCACCAGCCCAGATGTGGGATTTATACTCAAGCTGAGTATGGATATAAGTTTTACTGCCCGCGCTAGACAAACTCCTCTTCTACCTACAAATTATATGCGTCTATTGTGACGTTCTGTCCGAGCCGTTGGGTGTCCTTCCTCGAAAACAGCAAATACATACTTCGTTTTGCCCTCATTTAGCACTAACCCCTTTTTGCCGCTTCTATCTCAATCTCAATATCATCGGCGCGATGGCGTACGCGAGAAGTTGAACAGACTTTTGGAAGATAGTAGGCGTGTTTTTTTGGCATAGCTATCCGTATCTGCAGTGGGAGCTTCCATGTATTACACATACAACACGCAGCTGCGGATAAAACTTAAACTTAAATCTGGCTGCGGATACAAAATTGACATTTTTTCGATCGGAGAAAAATTTAATTTCGTGGGTTGGTAAGCTCAAAGAGTCTCGAAGGCTGTGTTCGCAGAGTGCAACGCACTTAAAGTGCGTTCTTTTATTTAAGTTTATTTTGAATTAAAATTGGAACGCACAAATCACACATAGTTGCTCTATGGTGTTTAATATTTTTCTTCTGTAATGTCGTTTTCTATTTGCAAGATTTGAGGTATGACTACAACGGCCACTTTTTGCAAAAAGGGGGAAGTTTACAAAAGTAAATTTTTTGTTTCTTTGTAGCACCATTTGAATTTGGAAAAAAAACTACAAAAATTGTTTTTGACATCAAAAAACAATGTTTCTGTATCATTAAGGGGCCGACCCATAGAATCCGTCAGTCCGTTAGCGTTGACGTTTTCAACTGACAGCACAATAGAATATACATGTTCTTATGGAACTCGTCCCATAAGCAACGCATGTGACGGATACGATGGATTGAATTGGTTAATTGTCTACTTTTTGCCCCCGTGCGTTGATCCGTTGACGAACAGTCAACTCAATATGTTTCCACAGCAGCAAGGAAAAGCAATGAATGATCAAAACTTTGTGCAAAAGTATCATTTTGACACAATTTTGAGGTTTTGTGAATAAGTTTTACACCAAGCAAATGAAACTGTCAAAGTATACAACGTATTCTATGGGACGGTTCTCTCCGGCAAATACGTTGGCAACAACGTATACATCGACGCTGCGGGATTGACGGATTCTATGGGTCGGCCCCTTTACTTTTAATTTTGTCAAACTGTCAAAAAATGAGTTCGAAAATTTTCACTTTTTGTCTTTTTACAAGAAGTGCTCGTTGTTGTCATATTTTTAGAGTCGAATAAAATTTGTGAATCTGGCAGCTAAACGAGTTGGTGAAGTGAGGAAAAAGTAGAAAAATCTCAGATTTCATGATCTATTTGAGAATTGAGATTAAAAAAAAATGGATTCGAGATTCAAAAATCTGAATCTCGATTTTTATCAAAATTCAGACATAGGTACAAGCACACGCACGTTCAAACACTCTTCTCTGTTTGACATTTTTCTGAACATTTATTATTGTTTTATTTATTTGTTTATTGAACGACGACGGAGCCAATCTACGAACATACCCCCAAAATGTCAAAAACTCATCCGAAAGCAAAACCAAATACCAACTTAAAAATAAAATAAAACAACTGCGGATGGGCAACTGCGGATACGTTTTTTTGGGAAATCGAATTTGGCTGCAGATAGCGATGCCAAAAAACACGCCTAGTGCCTCTGGTGTTGACAGTGGAGTTTTGCACTTCTCAAGCACGATGTCGCCTTGTCTGAATCCTTTTTTGACATCGAAGAATTCCGTAAGCTTGTGGCCTTGATGGAGCAGCATGAGTTCTCCATCGTGATTTTGCATAAGCGGATGAGCTTGGCCAAGATGCCAAAACTAAACATAGTTCGTCTAATACGCGGCCTTTAACTCGATAAAAGCGAGGTTTTGGGTTTCTATTTGGAGTTCATAGGTTTTTCCCAGTATCTGCCGCAAAGTGAAAATTTGGCTGACTTTCCTGGTCTGATGCCACATTGGTGAGGACCAATCAGATTGTTGACGAAAGGCTTCAGACGTTCACACATTCCGGCAGAGAGGATATTGTTAGCGATTTTAAAGAAGCTGACTCCTCTGTAGTTGGCGCAGTTTAGAGAATTTAATTCTTCCATTCATCCGGCATGCATTCTTCCGACCATATCCTACCGATGATTTGGTGCATGCTCCTATCTAGATCGTCGCTTGCTGCTTTGAACAGTTCGGCAGCTACACTATCTGCTCCAGCGGCTTTGTTGGATTTCAGCCGTGATATTGCCGTTTTTCACTTCTTCTAGGTCTCCGTGAACCCAACCTTCGATACTGACTGTATACGACTGACGACAGTCTACAGAAGTGGTGTTTCCAAATCCCCAGCATCGACTGCGATTCTACGTACTATGATGTTCCATCGGTTGTTGATTGCCATTCGGACCTTAACAGAAACTAAAAATCCTGCAGTGTTTCTTTAAATGAATAATAATAGTTTATTGTGTCAAGCAAGTGTAGGTAAAGAGTTCAATTATTGCTCTCTCTTCCATTAGATACCAACTTTATTTGTGACCTCAACAATATCAAAACATTCAAAATTCTGATTCCCCACTTTGTGCAAACATCTGTAAAATATTCAAATTAACGACCTCAATATGAAAATGTATAACTTCTGACGCTGCCTGTATGAATGTGGTGATTGTCGCAATCTGCCTGGTCATGTTTTCCAATGGAAAATTTAACTCTTCATTTGGCCTAACGACAATATGAGCCTCTGCTAGTCTAGCCCGGCCAACATGTTATCTCGACACTATGCAGCAAGAGTTCCTCCTCACTTCAAGTTCCATTAGTTTGAAGTCAAATTCTATATCCCAACCTCAACCCACAAGTCGATGAAAATATATCAGGTATGAATTTCGGAAGTCGTTAAATATTCATGCGATATAAGTGCTATACTCTATCTCTCTCTCATTTTGTCTGACAGCACGCCTATACCATTATAACCCATTAATTTGGAAGTCAATGAGTGAGGATGACACTCCATAGAACATGGCCAGGTGTTGTTGGAGGTGTCACTTCTGGGTGACTTTGTGTTCGATGCCATATCCCATATCACATCCGTTCGTTATTGCATTTTGAATTTCGAATGGAAATTATTTTGAATTCTCGGTGAATTATAAGCATTACAGAAGATTGTGTTTGATTCTTGGTGCTGGCTGTGTGGAGCATTACAGGGCACAAGGGAAGTATGTTAAATTAGTAATAGATTCTTTGAATTTTAAAATGAAGTCTTAATGGCTCGGCTTTTGAGGTTCAGGTAATATGGTGATGCAATCTATTGGAATGGGGTTATTTGACTTTACATATAAATTTAATAGCAAATGTTTGCCAGGATAAGCAAACAAAAACAAGAAGTTCGTGTAGCAAGTGATTGATCTAGTCCTCAAATAACTTTCATTGGTATACTTTCCTGTTTGTAATTCAAGGCCGTAGTCAAGAGTGCCTTGACTGCTCCCTGTGCCTGCCAAGTATAATAGAGGGGCTGGAGTGTAGCTTCTCTGAAAACATTCGAAAACAATAAAACCTTGATGGCAAGTCTAAATATTTTCTTACTAACTATTGAAGAACACTAAGCATTTTGAAAGCTTCAAGACTATAAAGGGCTGTATTTGTTTTGTAACCAGTCAAATAGAATATTCGATATATCGAACTTACGAACCTTATAATTATCTTGTTGATGCTGATTCTGTCAAATTTGTGTACATTAATTTGTTCTGTATTGACAAGTCACCATGAATGGATCTAGCGTGAAACAACACGATAAAATGATAAAAAATTGTTGTTCTATTCGGGCAAAGTTCCACTCCCTTCAGACATTGTACTGTCAGCAATATCGTTCTTCTGAAAATACTGCACGATGTGGTTGACAAACTTCAGTCCAGAGGTGTGGTAACTAATACCCACAACTCTTCGTGTTGACTTCGTAATGCAGCCTTTTAAAATTGAACTGAAGCAAGAGCTGAAAATAAACGAACAGAAACAAAGACGTTTTACGCATCTCATGTTGCATGACACACTTGACAAGAGGGATTTGATTGCATAGTCATCTCACTTCTTACCTTTCTTCCAGGAACTCTTTTTTTGTATTACAAGAATATAAATCACACAATGTGCCTCTCAGTCCCAATTGTAGAATAAACCTACAAAGTAGCCTACCGATCACCGACCTATAAACATCAATCAGTTGCTTTTCCAACACTGCCTAATAAAAATATCAGTTGCTAACCAAACAACGCCGACCTTTACACATCATAGCGTACTTAGCCATAGATAACGTGAAGGTACCCCAAACTTCCAAACTGCCAAATTTTTTCAATATAGCGACTACCGGGTAAAAAAAAAAAAAAAAGACTTAAGATTTGCAGCTCTGAGAACAACCTCATCATTGGGCTTTCGAGAGAAAAACTCGACTCTTCATCCGCTGGCTAAACTCCAACACGACATACATCGCAACCTCACCTCAACAGCCACCGTGTCGTGTATCCGTCGAAAAAACGTTTGACAGCGTTTTGATAGAAGCAAATAATCAAAAATTGCCATCTGTTTAGTAATGATTTTATTATCCTCTCTTCCAGGAACGGCAGGAATATAGGATAATAAAAGCTAGTTTAGCTCAAGGCTTAAAACTTTCACCATTTCTCTTCTGCCTGTCGACCAGTAACCAACCCACATGTAAGGGTCTTCTGTTTGCAGGCTAAATCCGCTGCTCAAAAGGAGAACAGGACTCAGCAAGTCAACGAAGCTGCTTACAAATAAGCAGCTAATTCGGCCCGTAATTGCATACAGATTCCCAGTGTGCTACACAATTTCCAAGACATCAATGAAGGAACTCCAAGCGTTTAAACAAAAAGTCCTGTGGAGCTGTACAAGTCTTTGATTCAACACTACTTCAGCAAAGTTATACGAAGAAGCGAAAATAACTCTATTAGGCAAATACCTCATACAATCAGCGAGAAGGATCACAGAATCACTCAGCAATCATCTCAACGATCTTATCAGCAGAGGAACCACTCTACAAAGACACTCTGAACCGGAATACCTATGTGCGCTGGGCGAACTTAAAGAGAAGCTCGAACCAACCATCAAAGAAGGGGATCTTCAATAATTTCAACAAGGAGTCAGCTTTTCACAGCGGGTAACAGCCTAAAAAAACACCCCGAGGAGACCTGGCATAAAGAGAAATGAGCATTTGCAGCTCAAGGATCTCTAAGAGACCTTGAGACTTAAAACATTCTATGAAGGTTCTAAAAAATGGCAATATTTCTTAAGTTTCAGGTCCCATAACACAGGGTCTTCGAAATAATGAAGGAAATCTGGTCACCGAAACACAGGGAAAGACAGATATACATTTAACTGTAATAGCTTCCTTTTGAATGGACACCGAAAATAGTAGGCAGAATCAGTCAATGAGCACAATGCGCAGTGCAGTGTGCAACAGGGGAACAGCTATCCGAATTATTCCAAACCTGTAATACAGTGTACAGGTTGGACGATGCACTAACATGGGATCTCTATAGTATTATCCTGGGAACGATATTGACAGAAACGGTCAAAAAGACCTGTGCTTAGGGCAAATGATTTTGTGGTAGTTAGTCCCACATATGACACCAAAGTAGAACTCCAACTGCTACTTTTGTTTGGCCAAACAAATGGGTTTTTAACTCCTCAAAAGGAAGAGCACTTTTTTCTGTCCACTGCCATCCTGCAAAATAAATCCTCTTGAGGAATTAATAAACTCATTTCTCATGTAACAAAATATTACAAAATCCTTATATTTGTTGCTTGGAAATACCATCAAGGATAGAGTACCGACAAACATCTATCAGTGTCTCCTTCAATAAACTAGATTTAAGGGATAGGTTCCGATATAATTTTCTTGACCTAGTTAAATATAAATCCAAAAATAATATCCTTCTATGTCATGTAGGTAACTTTAATAACAACGAATGATAACATTTCAAAGTCGTTAGGCATATTTCAAAAATCACAAAGTGAAGTCAAATGAAAAAACTTGTCAAATTTGGTAGTCAAATGTGTCAAAAACTTAAAATGTAGGTTAAGTAAATTGAATATTCAATCAACTTGATATTGTAAATTTATTAATCTGTTGGAAACAAATAACATTTCTTCCAATTCCTTCGGTATTGAACTTTTCTAAGAAGTCCGAAATTAAAGTTGGTTTTGAATCTGGCCCTTGGGTCAGGCCTGTTGGGATTATCGAGAAAACAAGATGCTTTTTCATTTATATGAGGAGGTCGTTTGAGGTTTAGGCAAAGTATTGGTTAAAGAGATGTTAAAAGTCAAAGGAATGTCTACAAAGAATTTTTACAACATTTAAGATGCAACATGGGGGTTGCTGATGCTGGGTGACATAATGATACCCACTCTATAGCTTCGTAAATCAGCATTTATTGACTATTTTTGTTTAGATGATAGATTTGCGGAACTGTTCAAGGCATATAGTGAAATTCTTTTCAGGGTCTTGTTATGAATTGTGAATCCTTTTCGAGTTTGACGGAAAAACGGAACACTTCTGCCCACTGTTGGACAAAGACAAAACATAGGAACACCACTTGCTACATCCAAATATCTTTTCAAACAATATGCTCTAGAATCAACAAATTCTAGATGGTCCCAACTGCTCAGCAACCAAACAAATATGGGCAAGCATAGACCTGAAACGGTCAAAAGTCTTGATTTCCCTGAGCAGACAGTGTCCTGTTATGACTCCAATTGTGAAGCTTATCTTCACAATTGGAGTCATAACAGGACACTGCCCCAAAGGTAGACATGCTTTTAAGCTAGGGATCTACATAAATGACTTCTGTAGAAGCTGCCTGGACGAGGAGGAAGAGGAAACAGTCCAACACCTTCTAAGTACATGTCCGGCACTCTCCAATAGAAGGAATAAATAGCTCGGTAATTCCTTCTTCGAAAATATCAGTGAACTGGCCAGGATCGACACAAGATGTCTCTCTAACTTTATTAAAAGTACAAAATGGTTTGTTTAAGTTCATTACTCTCCTTCTAACTAACTTCTTTAGTGGTATCACAATGGACCCTTGAAGTCTAAGTGACTCAATAATATCTAGACAGCCAAAGTTGAGAAGCACTTTTTCATGACAGATGGATACTGTTTAAAGTTTTGTCAGTTCTTTAAAAACTTTATGGGCACGAGTAGGATTCGAACCCACAATATTCTGTGTAACAGCGAACGCACATAACCACTACGCCACGAGCACTACATGCTACTTTTTGGTCAATTGTCAATTCTTCGTCTTCTTTGGTCCCTACTTTCGATGACAATGATACTTCCAGTTGTAAGCACTCTCGCGAAACCTAGGCAGTTCGCCTCCATCTCTTCGCTGCCAGAGAGTGTCATGACTCCCCCAGTTCTTGAGAGCGTCAATGATTCCATGGGACAAATCATCTTTCGCACTTTGTGTAAGCACTGAAAGTTCTCGATACTTGACGAAAAGTTCTCCTCTTAACCACCAGATGTTGCCCCTATTCTATTCTGTTATAGAACAAGTGTTTACTTCTGCAAATAAAACTTTGGCTACATACTTATTCAACTTTAACACGATATTCTGGAATTACTCTTGCCCGTAGCTTAGTGGTTAGGTGCGTTGGCTGCTAAGCAGGACGTCGGTCTTTGGTTCGAGCCCTACTCGTGCCCATAAAAGTTTTTATTTCATCTTTCACGGGCACTGCCTCTTGCTAAGAATTGACAAAACTTCCAAGAGTATCAATCTGTCATGGAAAGGTGCTTCTCAACTTTGCCGTTCGGAATCGGCGTTAAATTGTAGGTCCCCTCAATTCTTCACACGCACTAAGAGAGTTGTTGATGAGAGTAAGCCACTTAGGCCTTGGCTCTTCAAGAGCTGTCGCGCCTCGCGCCACTCTATTTATTTATTTATTTTATACTCAATCTAATACCCCTAGACCTTTTTTTGTTTAAGAATCTGCGGCCAAAAGTGCCCTGAGAATTAGTCAAATTAAAGTCTGGAAAAACAGTTCCATAGGACATGCTCAGATCCTTCATAAAGTTATGGGTCATAGTACTACAACAGACTATAAAATACCCGAACTTGATTTTCATAAACCATTCCAGCCTACCATCCCAAGCAGAGAGGAATGGATAGATAACATACCATACTCCAGTGAGTCGTCAATAGCTATCTATACTGATGGCTCTAGGACGGACACTGGTGTAGGGGCAGGCTTCTATTCTGCATCTCTCAAGTTAACCGCCTCGCTTAGGCTTCCAGACTACAGTAATGTCTTCCAAGCGGAGGTCCTGGCAGTGACAACAGCTGCTTAAACGGTATCAATGATGGTGATACCACGAGCTGATATCACCTTTTACATTGATAGCCAAGCGGCAATAAAAGCGATTACTGCAACTGAGGTAAAATTAAAGCTTGTTTCAAGCTTCCGCGAAGAACTTAAGGTTCTTGGCGCACAGCACAACATTAGACTCTGCTGGGTCCCAGGCCACAGCGATATACCAGGCAACGAGAAAGCCAATGAATTAGCAAGATTAGGGTCAACGCTTGACATAAACCAAGCTCAGCTAGTTAGCACCCCTACCTGTTATTTAAAACAGGAAATCTCAAAAAGAATAACTATCAAGGCCGATGGAAGGTGGAACCTTCTTGACACCTGCGGCACTACAACAAAGGAAGGGAAAGAATTATGAAGCTACACAAGGGATCACTTCGATCTCTTGTAAGCATAGCTACCGGACATAATCTGTTAGGTTATGATATGAAAAAGATGAGAATCAGTTCAGATGATCTATGCAGAGGATGCGGTGACGAGGACTCTCCCACCAAAGGAAGATATTGCTCTACAACTATTTCTTTGGGTATTTAGAAGAACTCTCTAGTACTAACATTCTGAACTTCGTCAAAGCCTCTAAATGGCTTGATCAACTGAACACATAGGTTTATCTTATTTCCTTGAGTAGCAATACTCACGGGTATCACAATGGATCTCTATTGATCTAAGTGTGACGGTAACGATATCAACTGTGAACAGTCAGCCCCTTAACCTAACCTAACACGATATTCTCCTCTTGTTACGTATAGAGTGTATACACATTGCACTATCAACGTTTTTGTCGGGCAAATTCCTACTCGTTTCCAATCAAGTTTTACATAATCATAGGAATCTAATGAAGTAATAAGTAATTTCAGCCCAAAATTTCCTTTCAACGTCTATTCATTCCAATAATATCTAATGTATTGACAGATTTCGATGTGCAGCAAATTTCCATCAAGTGGGATTCATGAGAGACAAAGCAACCAAAACAAGAAACTGATGTTAGTTTTAAGGAAGTCATGTAAATATTTTGCTCTATCAGGTAATACTTCCAAGAAGTTATGTAAGTCTAGAACTCAAAACACACTATTTCCGCGGTGTATGTTCTCTCATGCATGAAAAATATAAGAAATTCAATTTTAATTGAATCCCGATGACTTTGTGCACTACACTTGCATAAAGGTATTCAATAAAGACATCGCACATACCGTCAAGCACATTGTGCAATCATGCTACACGACACCACACATGTCTCCGTGTTTGGTCATTGGCTAGATGCTATTGCTGTTCGAAGGTAAATGCATTAAATTGGGTCATCTGCATCAAGGAAAAACCACATCAATCGTCCGTATAATACGGTTTTAATGGAAATTCTCCATTAATAGGAATAGCGGTTTTTCCCATATGTGTCGACCATCACGCGGCGAGATGAGAGAGTCGAAGTTTTGAGATAGCGATGTTAATGGTGACACAGAAATCCACGAGCTTTATATAGAGGTGTGCCTCCAGACCACAGTTCGTGTCATTTCCGGGTTTGTCTTCGACTGAATGTTCTAGAGGTAGGTAGGTTTATTAGTTATTGGGTTGTACAGCTTGTATCTTGTGGACATGGCTAACCTCAGTCAAGTCATTTTCGAAATTGCCTTGACAAGGGGCCCCTTAAATAATCACAAGCAATGAAGTTAGTTAATTATGTTTGTTTTCATTTGTGTTTTGGGAATGAGGAGGACAAATTCTTGTTTGAGTTGTGTTTGACTATGAGGATGATGTCTGCACTTCAATTTGCTGTTCTTCATAATCGTGTTGATTTCAATGTGCCACAAAGACTAAGACATGATCGGTTTTCTTGTGCGAATTAAATTGCCAAGTTAACAAAATGTATATCACAATAACCCACATAATTAAAACAGCAACTCCAGCTCCACACACCCCGGTTCTCCGTGAATTAGAAAACTATGTAAGTCCTTGCTTCTTTTCTTAGCTTTTATTTTATTTATGTCCTTCCACAATCCACATCTTTCGTTGTAAACAAAGTTGCGTCTACACACTAAACATTATTTCCCCATAAAAGTTGTACATTCATTCACACTTTTGTCGCCTCGGTTCTCAGTTTGCAGTCGATAAATGTTGAAAGGACTTCAGTATTATTTATACGAAAACAATCAACCTACTTTATATGTGCATCTTTTCCCGACAGTGTTTTGTAGAACGAAGAATGGTGAACGAGTAGGAACATGGCTTTGGCTTATGTTCGAAAAGGGGAGCATTGTGACGAAATATTTAACAGAAATTTGCTGCAAATCGGAATCTGTCCATTCTTAAATGACTGGCTTGACTGGCTATGCGTTACTACTTGAAAAAATGGAAGCGAAATAGATTTTGGAAAAAAGCGAGTAAGATTTTAAAAAAGTGTATTTAATACTGACCATGGATATATTGTTTTCGATCGCTG
This sequence comes from Sphaerophoria taeniata, assembly GCA_943590905.1. Lineage (NCBI taxonomy): Eukaryota > Metazoa > Arthropoda > Insecta > Diptera > Syrphidae > Sphaerophoria > Sphaerophoria taeniata. The sequence continues at coordinate 203,294,217 of OX016540.1, forward strand.
AGAAACAGAAAGCGGTTTGAGCTCGATGTTCGATACATATATTGACTCAAAGAGAGACTAAGTCGGAATTGTGAGGTACTTTTGTCTAAGGTTGAGGTAAGCTCACCGGTCTTCCCAGGGTTTGGATTAAAGTGTACCAGAACTTTAATATTAATTCTTTATTAATTTCTTTATTGAATTACAATTCCTTCCGTCGTTAACGTCACCAGCCCAATTGGAGTCAGAGTATGCTTCCAGATTTTGGTTTGTTTTTCTGTAGATAATTTTTGAATCCTTAGTGCCAAGTAAGTACCTTTTACCTTATGACATTAATTCCGGCAGTCCAGTGTTGACGTCTAGGATCTTCGACGTATTGGTATAATGCATTTACAATAAATGAAATATCCGGTCTGCTGAATGTTGAAATACACAACAATCGTCCGAATAGTTGTCTGAATAGGTACTGTTTTGTCGACTTCTTCACTCTCGCCTCTCATTTTTGGCTCCTTTTCGAGTGTCAGCTTTACTTGTGCAGGGAGACGTGATGGTTTTGCTTCTTCTAGCTGGTAGAAAGTTTGAAGGTTGTTAATATATCCCGTTTGTTGGATGCTGATCTCTGTTTCTTGAGATTTCCAATCCAACACAAAGCTTTGGTTCTCCTAGGTGACGTATCTCGAAAGCCTGCGATAGCCTGCTGCATACATGTGGGTGCTCCTTAGGATTGTTGGTTGCGATAAGGATATCACGGACATAGATGGTCATAATTATTGTAATGCTAGTTCCATCAATTTTAAAATATATGCACCGGTCATATGACGATTGCATATAACAGAGTTCTTTTAAGGTTTTGTCCAACATTAAATTCCACTGTCTAGTTTATTCAAATACGTTAAATACTAACGCTAAGATTACAATGATTACTTAAAACTAAACTTAAAACTAACATTGTTTAACTACTTATAACAAAAAAATTAAATTTAAAGCTTGCAGATTTGATATTGTCATTTGTAGAGTTAATGAGAATAGAAAATTTATTAAAAATACTGATTAATTGATTAAGAGAACTGTTAGCGCCATAGTTAGATCTACTAAAAATAGTTCGAATAGGTAAATTTCTTCTTAAGGTGGCCTGACTCAAGTTGAAATTCAATTTATAAAGAATAGATGGACATGAAATAGTTCCATTCATTACTCCTGTTATAAAGCAAAACTGTAAATACTCTCTGTGACCAGAAAGAGATGGGAGATTTATTAAGGGAAGCCTTTGAGTATATGGTGGTAAATGAAGTCTATCAGGCCAGGGAAAAAATCGTAGGCAAAATCTTAAAAATCTACTGTCGACCTGACTGTTTTAGCCCATAGATTGCCTTTTTTAGACAACACACTTTGTTGGCAGCGTTCTCTCTAAAACCGCCCGGTTGTTCCATGAAAATCTCGACGTCAAGTTTTCCGTTGAGATATGCAGATGATACATCCAGGTGGTGTAATTTAAAGCTGTGCTCCGCTGCGATTGCCAGTGTTAATCGAATCGAATGAATACTAGCTACGGGAGAGTAAGTGTCCCTGTAGTCAAGTGCAGGAATTTGTTCGTAGCCTTTAGCTACCAGTCTTGCTTATCGTTTCCTGAGCCGTCTGTTCGTTTGGGTTTGGATCGAAACGCAAGAAAAATTCCTCCGGTCATCTTTGTTTTGTTGCCCCTGTTTTTGACTGTGTCAAACTGACCGAATGGACAACAATACTCCAAAAGTTAAATTTTCTAATTTTCTAACTGGTCATAAGGGAATTGAAGGAAATTGCTGTAGCGTTTGACACCGACTTTTCAGAAAGAAAAAGAAGGCGATCGAGTAGAAGTTTTAAGTTTAACATAAAGGTTAAACAATCCATCAAGGGTTTTACACCACGAACCTAAGCCTGTACAGTTAGTGCTGAGTAGAGATTTTGAATGCAGTACTCTCTGAACATTTGAAACCTTTCGTACTTATCAAATATTCACTCTACCGCAGATCTTGGAACGTCAAATCGATACCTACCACCTGTTTATCGATTTCTAAGTCGCGTAGTTGTGAGCCCTTAGATGGAGGTCTAGCGAGGTTAATTAGGATTAGGGCAAGACAAGCAAGGATGACATTGGGGCAGCGTCTTGGAACTAACTACCAAAGGTTCGGTTCAAGACAACCACAACAGCGCTATGTCTTGCTTTCAATCTGCGGTTTACCAATACAAGATAGAGGATTTTTAGCCGTTCTCAAGTCACCTGGACGTGGCTAGTAAAAAAAATAAATGCAACCACGTTAAAACTCGTTGAAGTAATGTTTGACGGCCGAAACCGAAAGAGAATCACTTTACACAGCATCCAAACATTCTTTGATTTTACTGCTAGTTTTCCTTTCTTGAACTAAAGTTTATATAACCGATGAGTTTAGTGTAAAAAAAAAAGCGTAAGTATATCTCTAAACTTCAGAAATCAACAAAAATAGAAACACAATTTCCTTGCACTCTTAAAGGAAGGGAGTGTTAAAAACCTTGTATACCCGCTTCTTCGACAATACAAACTCATTTACCCTCTAACACCACAAACAAATAAGCCCCATCCTATCATCTAACTTAACCCTGAAACTAAAGTGCAACCATCATTGCCAAAAACCACAAGATTCACCCGCACTTCTCGACAAAACCACATTTAAATCAATTCCCCCAGCCGTAAATCGATTTCCATCGTCCTCTGTCAGCTCCTCCTTTGCTGCAAAACCAAAAATAATAAATCAGAATTAGTTGGACCAACAATAATTGATCAATGGAATTGAATTATTTGCAGGGTTTTAATTGGGTGTGTCGAATGGGTTGAAGGCATCCAGAGAGCATCAAAGGGGGCTTGTGTTAACAAAATCGAAGATGGCACGGGTGCGATGGAAACATCATAAGCATCCTCAACCAATGCATTTCGACCACTAATTTATCTTTAAAATTTAGATTAATGGATACGGCTATCTTAATTAGTTTTGAGTGGATAAATGTCAGAAGGATTTGCTAATTTGATGCAATGCTAATATCTGGTTGCCGTTACTACATTATTGCTAATTAATGCTGGGAACAGAGTTGGGCATTATTCGAATAAATTGTTATTCGAATAATTATTCGAATAAAAAATTATTCGCCACTAATTTATTCACGAATAATTTATTCGCGAATAAATTATTCGTGATTTTATTCGTTATTCGTAATTTATTCGTGATTTTATTCGTTATTCTGAATAACGAATAAAATCAACTATGTACCTTCTTTCATTTGTCTGTTTATCTTTAATTTTTTTATTTACGTTTCCTTTGGAATTAGACGCTCGAATCCCTTCATTTATTCTTTATTGCTGACAAAAATTCTTTCAACGAATTCTTGGTAAATATATTGAAAAAAGAAAACAAAATACACATCCACGGTTGATAAATTCTAGGAAATTATTAATAATTGGTTCTTTTTTGTTATCAACATGATACACAGGTACACAGGTTAGGATCGTAATAAAATTCATTCACCAATTCTAGTTATTGCAAAACCCCTTTAACCCATCCCCTGAAGTATCCTCGAAAGTGATTAAATTTTAAAAAATCTAAAATAAATATAAAAGTTGTGCTTTGTTGTTGGAGCTTGAACCAATGTAAATAACTTTTAATAAAAAAAAATTAAAAAAATTAAAGTATCTACTAATTGTTCTACCAAATTTCTTGTGTTTATTTTATTCGTTATTCGTTTATTCGTTATTCGAATAACGAATAAAAATATTTATTCGTCATTCGAATAAATTTTCTTCGAATAAATGAAATTATTCATTATTCGTGAATAACGAATAAAATGGTTATTTGTTATTCGAATGATTATTCGAATAAATTTTGCCCAACTCTGGCTGGGAATAACGATGACGACGACTGGCGACGACTACGATGGCGTCCTGATTACGAACATCTGCTCTGGAAATCTCAAAGAACTGTCATTGATGTTCGATAGGGTCTGTCACTATGGTAACTGAAGATGGGGAATTGAAACCACCAAAAGGAATGATGCGACAGCTTCTCTTCATTAACGTGGTGATATCAAGATTACTTTCTCGTCTACTTCATAAATCGGGACATGGGAAATCAGATTGGTTACTGTTACCTTGTCGGTTGTCATTAGTGCAGGTCGACGCAGTTGGTACAAGATTCAGGAACCTACCTAATAATTGCATTTGAGGGTATTAACTCATTAGCATAACTATCTTTGACTGTCAGATGTTGCTTTGATTCGACATTAATGCGCGAAGTGTTCACAATGGATACCTACTTGAGATTTGAGTTATTCAATTTCTTATTTGTTTGGTTTTGAACACACAATTTTAATTTTAGTTACATTTTCCTAGAGCTAGATATCCCAACCTGGGTGGTCTCCTTTACTACACGGTTAGGGTTCCAGGTGGACCCGTGTGACTGCAGGTAACCAATGGAACAATTTGCGGGTACAGGATAAGTATGTATGTATGCAGTTGCCCGTAGCTTAGTTGGAAAGTGCGTTGGCTGCTAAGCAGAACGTCGTTGGTTCGAGTCCTACTCAGGCCAAGTTTTTATTTCATCTTTCACGGGTACTGCCCAAGAGGATCTGACAAATCTTCCAAGAGTATCAATCTGTCATGAAAAAGTGCTTCTCAACTTTGCCGTACGGAATCGGCGTTAAATTGTAGGTCCCCTCAATTCTTCACACGCACTCAGAGAATTGTTGAAGAGAGTAAGCCACTTAGGCCTTGGCTCTTCAAGAGCTATCGCGCCACTCTATTTTTATTTATAGGATAAGTATGTGTGACAAGACTCTTTACCACTGGTGGGGGGAAGTCTATGTCCGATAAGCAAAAACTCACGGACTTACTTACTTATGGTGGCGCTACAGTCCAGGTCGGACCAGGGCTTCATCCAACAAACGTCTCCAGCCAGCTCGGTCCCTAGCTAGCTGTCTCCAGTTTTGCACGCCAAGTTGGTTTACGTACTCTACCACCTGTGTGTTCCACCTGGTCTTCCTCTTCTGCGACGTCCTTCCGGGTTGGATTCGAAACTTTAATAGCCGGAGCATTATTTTCTATTAGCTCTACATGACCCAGCAATCTAAGTCATTGGGCCTTAACTTTTCTGACTAGGTCAGTGTCGCTGAACAGCTCATAAAGATCTTGATTGAATCTTCGTCTCCATTCTCCATTTATTCAGACGGACCAAAAATCACTCGAAGAATTTTTCTCTCGAAGCAGCCCAAAGCGGTGCTCGGGAGAGGACTTTACTACTCAATTGCCTTCTAAGTCCAAAGAAGCAGCGATTGGCAAGAGTGATTCTTCGTTTGATTTCAGCGCTGGTGTTGTTGTCTGAGTTGATAGCGGATCCCAGGTAGACAAAGTCCTTAACTACATCGAAGTTAAATCTGTCTATGTTGACAATTGCTCCATGACGTTGTCCTTTTTTGTTGACAGCATTAACTTGGTCTTGCCCTCGTTAACCGCTAGACCTATCTTCCTGGCCTCCATTTCAAGACTCACAAAACCTCCACTGACATCATGCTGTGTTCTTACAATTATGTCAATGTGTAGCCTGCGTATCCTAGTAGCTGAACGGACTTTTGAAAGATTGTGCCTCTGGTGTTGAAGTTGAAGTTTTGCACAATCGATTCAAGAATGATGTTGAAGAAATCGCATGACAGCGCATCGGCTTGTCTAAAACCTCTTTTGACATCAAATGCTTCCATTAGGTTTTTTTTTCATGATGGAACAGCGTGTCATTGTCATTGTCATCTTACACAGACGGACGAATTTTTGTGGGATGCCAAAACTAGACATTGCTCTATAATTGGTCTCTATGGACGCTGTCATACGTGGCCTTGAAATCGATGAAAAGGTGGTAGGTATCGATTTGAAGTTCCTGGGTGTTCTCACAGATCTGCCTTAGGGTGAATATTTGATCGATGGTGGATTTGTTGTTGACGAAGCGCTTCAAATGTTCACACAGCACGGCAGACAATATGTTGTAGGCGATGTTAAGGAGGCTTATACCTCTGTAGTTGGTGCAGTTCAGGGGATCTCCTTTCTTGAGGATCAGGCATACGATGCTGATTTTCCATTCGTCGGGCATGCTTTCCTCCGACCAAATTTTGCAGATGAGCTGGTGCATGCTCCTAACCAAATCATCTCCAGCTGCTTTGTACAGTTCAGCGGCTAGCCCGTCTGCTCCAGTGGCTTTGGTCGACTTGAGTTTAAATATCGCTATTTTCACTTCGTCAATGTTGGGTGGGTTGAATTGTTGGCCTGTTGCACCCAAATTGAATGGTTCTGTATTGCTGGCGAAATTTTGCTCGTCATCGCTAGTTTACAGCTTGGAAAAGTGCTCTTTCCGTATCCTCAGCACTGATTGTGGTTCCACTACGATGTTCTCATGATGGTCTCTACAGGCTTCGGGTTCGGGGTGTATGAGCCCTAGAAGTTTGTTTTACCCTTTTGAAAAACTTTCGAACCTCGTTCATGTGACATCCCTCTATTTCCTCGATCGCTCGCTTCTCATGCTCCTTTTTTTCTTTCTGATAAGTTTGTGCTCCTTCCTCCTCTCCTGCTCGTAGAGCTCACGAGTTTCTCGTTTCCCTCTTTGCAAAGAAAAATCACGGACGAATCCGGTAAATCGCAGAGAATCAGGAAAGTCTGGGACGAATCCGGTAAATCATAGATGAATCCGGTAAATCACGGACGAATTCACAAAATCGCAGACTTATCTGGTAAATCAATAACGAATCCGGTAAATCACAAACGAATCCACTCATCAGAAAGAATTCTGACTAAAGGATTAGTACGAGTGACAAGACCCCTTACTATCGGTTGGGGGAAGTCTATGTCCGGTTAGTCTGGTTTTATACCTATCACTCCGTAAGACACGTCTGCTCACTTTGAGCTCTTGGATTCAACTGATTTTTGCAAGGCTGATAACTGGCTATGTATATGCTACCTGTCTGTGACGCTTACTTGTCCACGCTAGTTTGGCAACTGCTTGATGCCTGCTGGAATCTGGTAAGCAACCGGTTTGCTGCTGGTCCGGTGCTGCTGGTAGTTGATCGGTTGGTGATTCGGCGGAGACTGATGTTTATTTTTAATGTTTACTGTACGTTGGTTGCTCGGTCGGCAACTGATGTTAACTGGTCGGTGATCGGTCGTCAACTGCTGACTATTGCGATTTCTGGGGTCTATTTACATCTACACCAAACGGCAGGCACATAATGTGACTTATACTTTGTGGAGAATAAAAACAGATGTATGGCGGGAATTTTTTATGAATCATTGCAACACCCGAGTCTTTTTTATCCAGGCTAAACCCGGTCTTATTGGCAAGGGAAGCGAAGTGGGCCGTATGAAACGGACTGCAGTTTTCCACTCGAAATATGTGGAAGAAGGAAGACTTAAGCTAAAACATATATACCAAAGGTTATAGTTTTCGATATCAACACTCACACATGCAAAAGAGGTTCATGACGAATTATTCATCAATCTCTAATGAAATTATCCATATACAAGATACAAGACTGTTACATATTTATGAATTATTGTTATATGAATAATCTATTGTGAATTGTACAATGAATTTTAAATTTATGAATTGTGAATTAACCTCATATGAGAATTGTCATACTAAGATAAGAAATTAAAGTCATTCTGGAAAACGTCAGTATACAGTGTGGTTCTTATTTTTCCCTTACATACCTTTTTGAGGTTACATTAGTGGCGACGAGGATTATAGAGGTTAAGGAAAATCTTTGCGATGGCTGAAACCACGCAGCAACTTATTCAAGCATTGACAAATGCTATACAAAATTTGCAAACTACTCCCACCTCACCAAATTTACATTTCGACCAATATAACGAAAATGAAGAACCATTCAACAACTACATTAAAAGGCTTGAAAATTATCTTGCACTAAGAAATCTTACAGATGCTACAAAGAAACGGCAAGTACTTATCAACTGCATTGGTGCCAAATACTACCAACTTCTGTCAAACTTAACAGCCCCAGATGAGCCTGACGCAAAAACTTACGATGAGTTAGTGGTATTCCTGAAAAATCACCTTAGTCCGAAACCGAATGAAATTACTGAGCAACATAAGTTTTTGCTCAGACTCCAACACGAGGGGGAGTCAATGTCCAATTACATGGCTGAGTTGAAAAAGCTAAGCGCTTACTGCAATTTTACATGTGAGGCATGCAAAAAGTCAACTCTTTCAACTCATCTTCGATCACAATTCATTCGAGGGCTTAGAGATTCCGACATTAAAGAAAGGCTTCTGAGGGAAACATTGACTACAATGACCTTGGATAAGGCTTTTGAATACGCACTCTCCATGGAGACTTCAAGGGCAGAGAGCCGTAATATGCTAAATATTCACCAAGTGCATACGAAAAACTCGTCTGTACAGAGTACGAGATCAAACGCAAAGACGAATATTAGTAAAAAGTTTACTCCAAAAGATAAAAGAACGATTTGCTATAGGTGTGGAAAGCATGATCACATTGCAAACAAATGTCGTGCAGAAAACCTATTTTGTAAAAAGTGTCGCTGCAGTGGTCACGTGGTCTCAGTGTGTATGAAATCGAAATCCAGAGAGACCAATACACTTGGAGTGTATCAAGACTCTCAAGACGAAACTGATAAAGAGCAGAGTGATGATCCTTTTGAATTAAACGTGCTTAATTTAGCCCCAAATAGCAATCAAAACCTTACATCGAAAGTTGAAACTCGTGGGGGTAAGTACTACATAACCTTACAAGTCAACGACAAGACCCTGGCCATGGAGTTCGACACAGGTGCAGCAATATCAGTCATGAATTACGGTACATTTATATCACTTTGGCCAAAAGCAAAAATTACACCTACAAAAGTTATTTTAAAAACTTACAACAATACAACATTTCCAGCTTATGGAAAATCTAAAGTACAAGTTGGGTACAATGGACGCAAGGTTATGTGCGATCTTTACATTGTAAAGGAGCCATATAGTACACTTTTGGGAAGAGAATGGGTTCAAGCACTTAACATTTTACAAATAAATGCTCTCAATACAGAGAATGAAGACATCGTCAACTTAAAGAAACAAATGTTCGAAAACCACTCCGAAGTTTTTCAATCGAAAGTTGGAACCATACCCAATGTGAAAGGTACGCTCAAACTACGAGAAGGATCATCGCCTATATTTGTAAAGCCAAGACAGGTTCCATATGCTATACGACCTCTCATAGAAGATGAAATCACTCGACTGGAAAGTGATGGTATCATTGAAAAAGTCGAACATTCGGATTGGGGAACACCAGTCGTGCCTGTTATAAAAGCAGACAAGTCAATACGATTATGTGCAGACTTTAAGGTAACTTTGAATAAACTCATTGTAAACGATAAGTACCCTATTCCCAAAATCGAAGAACTCTATCAAAAACTCAAGTACGGTGAGTACTACTGCACTTTCGATATTTATAAAGCCTACTTGCATCTTAGCATGACAGAAGAGAGCGCTCTATTACAGACAATAAGCACAACAAAAGGTCTATACAAAGTGAACAAGCTGATGTTTGGAGTTAAGACCGCACCCAACATTTGGCAACGTTTTATGGATCAACATATTATCAATGATCTCGAGGGAACAGCCTGCTTTTTCGACGATATTATTGTTATGGGACGAAATTTAGAAGAGACTCTCAAAAGATGCAACTGCCTTCTTGAAAAACTACATAAGTTCAATCTTCATTTGAATAAGTCTAAGTGCAGACTGTTTGAAAAAAGTGTCATTTATTTGGGACACAAAATAGACAAGAATGGCCTACACAAAACACCCGATAAGGTACATGCTATCTCTGAAATGAAGCCTCCGAAAGATGTTTCTCAGCTACGGCAGTTTCTTGGAATGGTTAACTATTACCACAAATTCATTCCGGACTTGTCTACCAAATTGCATCCATTATACAAGCTTCTAAGAAAAGATCAACGATTTGAATGGTTTCCGGAGTGCCAGCATGCGTTTGAAGTTCTAAAAAAAGAGATCATGAGTGAGAATGTTCTCGCTCCATTTGACGAAAATTTGCCACTCATACTTGCCACTGATGCTTCACCATTTGGCCTTTCGGCAATACTGTCGCACTCAACGGACCAAGGTGAAAAACCTATCGCTTTCGCTTCAAGGAGTCTGTCAAAAGCCGAAACCAATTACAGTCAATTAGATAAAGAAGCAACTGCCATTTTTTGGGGACTACACAAATTCTTCGATTATTGCTATGGGAGAGAGTTCACCCTCATTACAGACAACAAACCTTTGACTTCAATATTCAACCCCGAGAAAAATTTACCACCTCTTACAGCTCAGCGTTTATTACATTACGCACTATTTTTAAGTGGATTCAATTACACTATTCGATACAAAAATACTAAAGAGCACACTAACGCTGACTATCTTTCCAGATTTCCCATAGAAGTTTCAGAACACCAAACAAAAGAAGTTTATCAGCTTTGGGAAGATGTTTTACCCGTTACGAAAACCGAAATTTTAAAAGAGATGAAAAGGGATAAAGAACTGTCCTTACTGTTCATCCAACTACAAACAGGGGGTTCTCTCAAGAACTCGCCATACAGTGCTATGGAAAGTGATCTTATGCTGCAAGATGGGTGCATTTTCAGAGGAATAAGAATTCTGATTCCATCAACACTGCGTCTGAAAGTGTTACAGGAACTGCACACAGCTCATATTGGAATCACTAAAATGAAAGCTATGGCAAGGAGCTATTGCTACTGGCCGGGTATAGATCGCGATATTGAGGAGATGGTAAAAAGCTGTCGTGATTGTGCGAAAGTACTTACCGAACCAAGCAAAGCAACTAATCATCCTTGGGATATTCCTGCCCAACCTTGGCAGCGCGTACATATCGATTTTGCTGGACCGTTCATGGAACACTTTTTCTTAGTTATCGTTGATGCGAAGACGAAATGGTTGGAAGTTTTTCCAATGAAGAGAATAACTAGCTCTTTCACAATTCGCGCATTGAGGGAAGTTTTCGCAAGGTTTGGTTTACCGAATACACTCGTGTCAGATAACGGCACAAACTTCACTTCTAAAGAGTTTGGCGATTTCTTGAGATCAAATGGTATTAAGCACAAACTTTCTTCACCCGCACACCCCGCCACGAATGGACAAGCCGAACGTTTTGTGCGAATTCTGAAGGATGGCCTCCGATCATCGGTTAATGACCCTGGAGATTTGCACACGAAATTACACCGACTACTTTTACAATACCGAAAAACTCCATCGACAACAACGGGGAAGAGTCCGGCCGAATCTATGTTGAAATTTAATTTCCGAACGAGACTTGATTTGCTGAAGTCAGCAGCACCACATGAGGGGGAGATGGAAAGGAGTTTCGAATGCAAGCGAAGTTTTAATGTTGGAGATCTGGTTCAAGTGCGCTACTACCAGAACAAGGAGATTAAATGGAAGTTTGGGAAAGTAGCTAAACGCGAGGGACTTCTGCACTATTTAGTGGATGTTGACGGAACTTGTTACCGGAGGCACATTGACCAGATGCGTTCCACACTTGTTGAAGGTAATAACACTTATAAACCATTATCTTTTTCCTTAGAGCAACAACCAGCAAAGACGGCGATTCAAGAAGAACTTGGTAAAGAGACCAACTTAGCAACAATGAATGAAAGCTTGACAAACGTAAAGGAAACGGTAGATGTTGGAGGAGAAACGAAAAACACCGTAGAGAAATCTGATTGTGATGCTGCTGCAAACAACAAAGGTGAAGGAAGACAAGAACAAACAACCGAGATAAGGAGATCAGAACGAGTGCGTCGTCCAGTAATTCGTTATCAAAGCATTATATAGTGGGGAAGACTGTTACATATTTATGAATTATTGTTATATGAATAATCTATTGTGAATTGTACAATGAATTTTAAATTTATGAATTGTGAATTAACCTCATATGAGAATTGTCATACTAAGATAAGAAATTAAAGTCATTCTGGAAAACGTCAGTATACAGTGTGGTTCTTATTTTTCCCTTACATACCTTTTTGAGGTTACATTAAAGACACAAGATAGAAAGAATAAGCTTCAGTTTATTATAAGGTATTGATGCAAGTGCTTAGGTAGGTCGCATGATAAATTATTTCTTTTTTTAAAACCTATTTCGATATAAATATCAACAGTTGTCCATTGATCTGAATTCCATTTCGCGTATTAACCATTTCCCAAAAACACAATAGCTATTTCAATATGAACATGAACATGCCAATTAACAACATATACCTACCTTTGTCAATTGACATAAATAATAATGTTATTAAGAATTTCAGGAAAATCTATAATTGGGTCCAACATCATTCAAACGTTCGGTCAGTCAGCTTATACCTAGTTCCTAAGAAATTACAATATTATATTGCAGAATCCTTGAAACGAGAATTTACAATGAAACTTCATTCCTTTCCGGTTTTTCATTCATCATCCTGTCGAAATGTTCACCTTCAACGTCTAACAACTGCATAGAGATAAATCACGTATCCACACATTCTAGCTCTCTTTTCAAGTCTCGCAGATTTCATTGTTTTTTCTTTTTTTTTATTTCTTCCATTTCAACGCAAGAATGGTAGTTTCACTTTTGCCAGGGTATCCCGTTCATGTACAGGGTGTGTCGGAAAAAATCCTTCAACAAGAAAAGAGATTTTGCAATGTAAGGCGACTATACAGGAGGGCTTGTAGGAAGACGTACATATTTAAATTTGAAATTTCCTTTTCGAAACAGCTTGTACCTGTTATTTCTATTGATCCGACAAAATGATGGCAAAATCATTCAAATCCAGGTGGATTTTGTTTTGGAAATCGATGAAATATCTTAACTTAAAATTGCGGCACCCACCTGAGGGATATTTTTGGCTATGCTCCGTGCAGTTCAACATTAAACACATAACTTTGTAGCTTGCTCTATTTAAGGTAAAATTTGTTTATTTTACTTAAAAGATGGGAAAATATCTAATAACAGGGTTTTTCTGTTTTGTTTCTATTTTTCAGATCAAGGAAAGCAATTTAAGTGAAAAATGTAATGTCAGTTTGGCTTCAAATTTGCAGAGATGAACAAGGGAACATCATAGTAGAATCGCAGTCGATGCTAAGGATATGGAAAGACTACTTCTGTAGACTGTATAACGACGACGAACGGTCAAATACGCACGATTAGAACCCCGCTGTCAGAGAGAAGCCACTCATTAGAAACGACGATAGCATAAATTGACAATTCCATGAACGCGACTTAGACGAAGTGAAATCCGCAATATCACGGCTGAAATCCAACAATGCCGCAGAAGGAGAATAACTCTTGCTTGTAGTGTACCTATTGAGTAGTAAAGCCTTCTCCCGAACAACTTAGGCTCTATAAGAGCCTCATCATCACCGTACTGCTATATGGTGGAGAAGCATGGACCCTGTCAAAAACGGATGAGAGCACCCTAGGCCTGTTCGAGAGAAAAGTTCTACGGAAGATCTAGGGTCCTGTGTCGGCATAAACGACGAATGGAGGATAAAATTTAATCACGAACTGTACAGGCTGTACAACGACACTGACCTAGCTAAAAGGGTAAGTGTCCAAAGACTCAAATGGCTTGGTCACGTAGAGAGGATGGACACCAATGCTCCAGCCCGTAAAGTCTTCAAATCCACCACAGAGGGACGACTCAGAAGAGAAAGACCAAGGCTCAAATGGCGTGCACAAGTTGAAGATGACCTCAACAAACTCCGCGCGCGAAACTGGAGACAGCTAGCTAGAGAACGAGCTGGCTGGAGAGGTTTATTAATTGAGGCACAAGTCCACCCGGACTGTAGCGCCACCTTAAGTAAGAAGAGTTTGTATGCTTAGGTTCCTTTATTAACACGAAAAATAATTTTGCTTATAGCTGTTTCTTTGGTCTTAAAAAGAAATTGAGTGTCGAAGCCCTCTCTCCATCAAGTAAGGACCAATCATCATCCCAGTCCTGCTATATGAGTATGGTACAGAAGCAAGACGCTGACAAAATCAAATGAAAGTGCCTTACATTGCTTCGATTAAAAAGTTCTTCTGGCTACCTGCGGCTGCTGAATGCATCGATGCTGAATGGAGAAGAAGAATTAGCAGCGAGCTTTATGAGTTGTACAACGACGCGGATCCAGCCAAAAGAATCAAGATCCAACGACTAAGATGGCTTAGTCATATAAAGCGGATGGACACCAATGCTTCAGCCAGAGAAGCCTTCGACACCATTCCTGAGGGACGTAGAAGAAGAAGAAGACCGCGACTTCGGTGGCGCACTCATATGGAAGACTCAATCAATTTGGTGTGTATCTTAAACTGGAGACAGCTAGCTAGGGACCGACTGGCTGGTGGAGACTGTTGGTTGAAGCCCACAACTGTCTACCCCCTTAAGTAAGCAGGTAGGTCTCTTGGTAGAAATAATTTCATTCAATTGGAAGGTTAGGGTACTAGCAGTTTGTTAAGTGTTGCACAACATTCAACGCTTTTTATCACAGCTGGCACATTCGAGTATATGACCTGTCAAGCATCAAAATTTGTCGATTTTTTGCTCAAATTAAATAAAGTCAGATGTTTTTAACTCACACTTCCCTCTAGTTGGGACCTAGGAAAAAGAAATTTCAACACCAAGTACAAGTAGGTAGGTAGGTACCTCAAATTTATTTAACGGGGAATTTTAGCAGAACAATAATTACTTCCAAGAACGGACTAAACTGATAAGCCATTCGGATTCGTTTCTACTTTCATCATTATCATCAACGTCAGCCTGTCCCAGATCCCCAGGCCTTGGACATGCAGTTCTACACCATCACTCCAGCGCAAATTTTGTCCTACCACGCTGTCTCTTATCATAATTTAAATCGGAGAGGTCTTTCAGGCCCAGTCTCACTTTTCTCAGGCGATATAAATTTTTGAGAGAATATTCTGTATAACTCATGAGTAGACAATCTAAGCTCTACGTCTACGGTATCATACATCTACGAGGCTGTATATTGCAAAAAACACAAAATGACATTGATAACAGCGATCATCAGATGATATAGATTCTAAGACTCCATGAAATTGGGGTACGTTTTAAATAAATAAAGTTAAATTTACCATCGTTGGCTTCAATGCAAACAATTGGCGGCTATAAACACTTCGCGTACAATCCAAATTTATGATCAATAGCCTCATAAACGTTCACTGACTTACCTCCGATGAACAAAAATATGAGTATGAGGAGTTATCCTTGGTGAGCGAGTATTGCGAAACTACTGCTGTTTAAGACGATAGTCCTACTAGTACTGACTTACGGATCCGAACTATGAACTCTTAGGTTAATTAGCTGGGTTAGAGATGAAGAATTATTCAGGAGACGATACAATAATTCCAATCAACCGCGAAGTAACCGCCAGGAAAGTCCTTTGCTGTCCTTTGCAGATCACATTTTAGGCTGGAAGTATGGCGTTAAACTGGACACCCAAAGCCTTGTAGTTTACAATGCGGAACAAAGAAGACATTGGTTGTTATAGTGTTCCTTCCCACTTTAATAGTCTTCCCTCTTTGTGCGGTTTTGTTACCCTTCAGTCTAAGTCTTAAGCCTATCTGCCCTTGTTACTTACCGCTTTCAATAATGCCTTTCGAGTTTGGAGCTCTAACAGTAGGTGGAGCTCGCTCGGTGTATACTTTTTATACAGTGCTGCCGAAAGAGTCATACAACTATGTTGTAAGCAAGCTGCTGGGCTGGTACATAACCTGGTAGTTTGGTCTGATAAATCCGGGTCGCTAGATTAATACATGCTGTTGTATACACTTTAGGTATGCGGATTAGGAAATGAGATACATAGTAAAATGTTTACACTAGTCACAATGGGATCGAGTGGAATGAGAGGTAAAACTTGTTGCAGTAGGTACATTGTTCTTTATTAAATGGTACACAGCTAAGCTAGTTTATTTTCAACATTTACCTTAGCAAACAAGTTTACCCTAGTCACCGCATGTGTTATTTATGTTTGCCAAACATCTTTTTGAATTCCTATTCGAAGCGTGGAGCTATTTATGAACCGTGTACATAACATGTACAAATAGATTTTTTCTTAAACTGAAACAAAATTTGCGAAGAAGCAAACGAACAAGTTTTATTCTTTAAGTTGCCCAGTCATTTCTTAAAGCTGATATCAGAGAGATCAGTTGACTGAGAAAACATTTAACTTGAAGAAGTTATGATGAATATTCTGGTTCTCTGTGGAATTTTATTTGCAGCTGTAGGCGCTTCAGAAGGGAAGAGCTATCTTGAAGGTTTAAAAGAAGCAGAAGAAGCTTTTCCTGGCCTCATTTTGAGCCCTCCAGCAATTCTCAAGGTACTTATGCTTAAATTTGAATATTTAAGATAAATATTGATGTTTAAAAAAATAACTTGTTGAAGGTCAAATTTGAAAACGGAGCAGAGTTAAACTTCGGCAAGAACATCACACCAACGGAGTCAATCAACCAACCCGCTGTCACGTGGGATGCGTCACCCGAGTCCTACTACACCCTCTGTATAGTTGATCCAGACCCACCATCCAGAGATGATCCTTACATGAGTGAAATTGTGTCTTGGTTAGTTGGAAACATTCCCGGGAATGATATTGCCAAAGCTGATACCTTGGTCGAATACATTGGTGCCGGACCACCAAGAAACATGGGCATGAACAGATATTTTTATTTTCTATTCAAGCAAAATAGAAAACTTGATTTCAGTAATGTCAAACGGATCGATAAGTTTACCGCATATGAACGGACCAACTTTTCGATCAAGGATTATTCAAAGAAATATGATTTGGAAGGACCGGTTGCTTTCAATTTTTTGACGGCTTATTTTGATGAACAGGTGAATAAGCTTTATGGACAGCTTCATTGCTGTGAAGATTTGATGTAGATCCAGATAATATTGATGTGATTAATTCAAAGATGGTTCATAATAAACGTCATTGGCAAGTAAGACTGACATACTGTTTTGTGTACTTAGTTGGATCCAAGATGTGCAACGATAATGAGTGTCCTTCCTTCTTGACATAATTAGCTTGGTCTTACCCTCATTAACCGCAAGACCACTTTTCTTTGACTCCGTCTCAAGGCTCACAAACTCTCCACTCACATCACGCTGTGTTCTTCCAATTATGTTCTAGTCGTCGTATACTAGCAGCTGGACGGACATTTGACAGATTGTGCCTCTGGTGTTGACGTTGGAGTTTTGCATGATCTTTTCAAGAACGATGTTGAAGAAATCGCGCATCGCTTTGTCGAAAAACCTTTTTTGACATCAAATTCATCCGTTGGGTTTTTTTCCGACTATGACAGAACAGAGCGTGAGTTTTCCATCGTAATCTCACACAGACGGACACGTTTTAATGGGATGGCAAAACTAGACATTGCATTGATTTATATAGTTGGTCTCTAAAGACGCTGTCGTTTGCGGTCTTGAAATCGATGAAAAGTTGGTTAGTCTCGATTTGAAGTTCCTTGATCTTTTCCAAGATCTACCGTAGATTGAGTATTTGATCAACGGTTTTATCGGGTCTGAAGCCAATAGAACAGATTGCTGAGGAAAGGCTTCAGACGTTCACATATTACGACAGAAAGAAGCTTATAAGGAGTGTTAAGGAGGCTGGTTACTCTGCAGTAGGTGCAGTTTAGAAGATCTCAGTTCTTCATGATCGGGCAAACATTGCTGACGTTCTGTGAATTCGGCATACAATCTTTCGACATATTTTAAGATGCGTTGGTGTATGCTCCTTTCAAGATCGTCGCCTGCCGCTTTGAACAGCTCGGCAGCTACACCATCTACTCCAGCGGCTTTGTTAGATTTCAGTCGTGATATTGCGGATCTTACTTCGTCTAGTTCTGGTTCACGGAAGTTTTCACTATCGTCGTGTCCAATGAATGACACCTGCGTAACAGCGGGATTCTGTTCGTCGTTCCTAGATTACAGTCTACAAAAGTAGTCTTTCCAGATTCTCAGTATTGACTGCGATTCTACTATGAAGGTCCCTTGCTCATCCGTGCAAGCATCGGTTCTCGCTCGATTACCTTGGTCCAACTGTTTTACCTTCCAGTTAAACTTCCGAACTTCATTCCTGCAATTGGCTCTTTCAACGTCCTCGAACTGATGCTTCTCTTTTACTATGAGAAGTCGGTGTTCCTCTCACCTCTTCTGCTCGTAGAGCTTACGTGCAGCTCTTGTCCTTCTTCACATTGCCGCTTTGTATACCTTCTGCTTGGCTGCAAGAGCCTGCAGCAAACCAGGAGTTTCACTTTGGTGGTTATGAGAAACGTAGGAGCGGCATCTCTAACTTCTTTCTGGCAATGTTGCCACTGGTTTTCGATACTTGATGTGGGCGGCATAGGACTCCTTAAGAGGTAACTTGACACTAGATCGGAAGAGGACCTGGCGATCTCTTGTAATTGTAGCTGTCCGATGTCGAATTTTCTTGCACCATTTCCATGTTTAAGGGACTTACATAAACAGTTTTTAAAGTCGAAATGTCGAACAGCAAAAACATAAAAGCTAATATGGAACTTGAACCTAATGCCTTCTTCAGGACAACATTTCCTTTTCCATCTTAACTCAAGTTGTTATATCTCTGTACCTTATTCAGAAACGATTCGGAGGAGTTAACTCACAGCACACATGATTGGAAGTTTTTCTGTTCAATCAACTTGACATTTTTTACTCACAATCGAAACACAAAAATGCTCTCTTCTTCACTAAGAAAAGGAGCAAGTTTTTAAGAAGAAATTCACACGACCTTAGCAATCAGACATCACAAATTTCATATTTGAAATTTTCTAAGGTAACATGCGACACAGATAATCCGAAGTCTTTTCAATTCGGTTAGGTTCCCTTCTTAGAAGTTGGTCGTAAAACTTATACCTTCACTTGGTAGTAACTACATACCTCAACCCACCCACAATTGCAAAGAGGGAGGGCGAGTTGATCTTTAACTTTGGTTAACGAGTATGGCAAGTATCTAGGGAACGTTAGCCCATGTAGTTTTATATTATAAGAGTACCGTTAACTCTAGTGAGGTGCACTAACACTATGCATCAGAATCAGCGTGTTCCCAATCCCAATTTGAACTCTTGATTTGTCCTTGTTGACTTTTGTGAACTTTTTCAATTGATGGTTTTCGTCTTGTAACTTGACTACATGCACATAGGTACAAGCACAGGGTTAGGGTATAGAGGTACAAAGTTACGGAAGAAAAATATCTGTAGGTAGGCAGCTTCCGAATTTGGATGGATATTCTGGAAGTGAAGTTTTTAAAACTTTCGAATGATATTCGTTTTACGGGATTTGGAAATGCATTCGAAGGAATAAACTTTTGTGGAACTTCAATTGGAAATTTGTTTCTTTTTAGCATAAGTCAAGAAAATTGTTCAATCCGTCAGTATAACTTAATATTAACTTCAAGGACTGAGTGCATTTATGTAAGTTTGTTAGGTTGCAAAAAAAAAAATGTACCATGCAGAGGGGTCATATTTTTTAATACCAAAATGCTTACAAAAATGGAATTGTAAAAGAGCATGAGAACTGCTCAATTAGTAAGGGATTTTCCAATAAGAGGTGTTATTTTGAATAGCCCGGTATTTCGGTAGCTGTCACTTTTGAAGCTGTCATTTTTTGACATTTGACAAGTGGAAAGTACGCAATTAATAAAAATGGAACGATACACGCTTCAACAACGCATAGAAATTATTAAAATTTACTATAAAAATGGTGAAATGAAATGAAACCATCGATCTTTTACGAGAAAAGTTTCCGGACCGTGTTATCTCTCGAAGAGGTGATCACAATTGGCCACCGAGATCTTGTGATTTAACACCTTGCGACTTCTTCCTTTGGGGCTACGTGAAAGATAAGGTCTACACCAACAACCCAGCGTCGATTCAAGACCTCAAGGATGGAATTCGTGAGGCTATCGAGGACATAGGGCAGCCACTTTGCGATTTTTAGTATTTAGTATTTATTTATCTATGAAAAGCTTACACTGTAAGATACAATATCTTATAAAATAGTGAAGCTAGTGATGTGTAAATAGCTCTACATGTTTGATTTAAATTCAAGTGTTACATATTTTATACAATGGTGCTAAATGATCTAAGAATTACAATAATATTGTTTAAGTTCTTTTCCTAATTGCTTCGTGTTGCTTATATTTCTTATCTCTCTTGGCAATGAATTCCAAATTCTTACTGAGTTCACAAAAAATTGGCGTTCGGATGTCAGGCAACGAAAACGCGGAATTCCAAGATCTAGAGATCTATTTGAATTAAGACAGATTATTTTACTGTACAGATCCTCAGGCTGGCGGTATATCAGAAAACAAGGTAATTGTTCGGAACTTTAAAAAGTTTTCAAATGACATTTCAAGAAACTACTTTGAATATTGAGAAACTAGTCCGTAAACATATCCATATCGTATGGCACTATTAAAAGCAACTGTTAATTTTCTTTTACTTTCGTAATCTAAACAGCAAAAAATTTCAACCCCGTATGTAATCAAAGGTAAAACCAGTGTTCTCACAAGTAAAGCTCTAACATGTCTTGGAATAAAGTGCTGACTATACCATAGCGTTCGAAGGACACCATACGATTTACCAATGGTGTTATTTACGTGGTTCGTCCAGGTTAGGCTGCTGTTAAAAACAACTCATAAGTTTTTAGCGGAATCAACAAAAGAAATCGGACAGTCATTTAAGAAGATTGGGGGAAAGTATGACAAATCTATTTTAGTTTTTGAAATCACAAGACACTTTGATTTATTTGGGTTCAGGATTAGACCGTTTTCGAGTGACCAGCGTTCTAATGAATTCAAGTCTTCATTTATACAGGCTACATGGTGTTCAATAAGACCCAACGGGCAGCTTAAGTAGAGTTGGGTATCATCAGCATACATACGTGTTGAACAATGATTTAAGATAGAAGGAAGTTCATTGACATATATTGAAAATAGCATTGGTCCTAGAATTGAACTTTGCGGGTCGCCACTAACGACAGATACAAAATCAGATAGCGTGTTGTTAAGTGTTACTGCTTGAATTCGATTTGTAAGATACGAGAATAAGAGTTTCACCGCGTGTGTAGAAAAATTGAACAAATTTAGAAGCTTTTCACAAAGTATGTCGTGATTGATCATGTCAAATGCTTTCGAAAAGTCGAGAAGTATTAAAAATGTAACATAATCCTCGTCAATACCTTTCCTTATATCTTCGGAAACACTTAACAAAGCTCTTATACAACTATTTTTCTTACGAAATCCTGATTGTTTAGATGTCAGTAAATTAGATAAATCAAGGAACTCGTTTATCTGTTTTTGAATGACCTTTTCAAAAACCTTTGATAGAAATGGTAGTATGAAGATTGGTCTGAATTCGTCTCCTTTTGATGTCTTTTGAATAGGTACAATTTTCGCTATTTTCCATTGTTCAGGATATACACTTGTTGTTATGATCGTATTGAATATATGTGTGATAAAGGGCAGAAGGGTTGGTAAAAGAATTTTTAGGTAAGATGGATGCATGTTATCAAGACCTATTGCTTTAGATTTGATAGAAAGTACCGCTTCAACCAGGTCCTCGGCTGTAATTGAAGAAAATTGAAAAGAATTCATATTTGAATTACTAGATGAAGATATTCTTTCGTTTAGTTGTAAATAGCCTGAAGAATGATTTCTTAGATTAACGTTAGCAACAAATGATTGGTTTAGAGCGTTGATATTTATGTCTTCTGGATAGACATTAGATCTGCTCCTTATGCCAATATTCTTCAAATTTGTCCAGATTTGTTTTGTACTTAATGAATTGTTAATGCGACTTGAATACAAGGCAGCTTTTGCTTTTCGGACTTCGTTGACAGTCCTGTTGCGCAAAGTTGCATATTCTTGATGAAAGGTATTTATACGAAACATTTTCCATCGTTTATAGGCTAAGTCGCGTTGTCTTATCAGAGATCGAATTTCATAAGTACCTAAACCAAGGCTTATTTTGTGGGGCACAAGTTTTAGTTATCAAAGGTACATACATGGTTTTCAAAGAGTCTGTAAATATTGCTATTTAGAAATTCTACCTGGCCACATGGCGATGGAATTTCGAAGATATTATTCCAGTTTGTGTTACCAACATCCGTTTCAAGAGAAGTATAGTCAATATGTTTAAAATCTCGATATTTGATGACATGACTTTGAATCTCAACTTGAAAGTCAAACGTTAAAAAGATTAGATCATGCTTCGAGAAGGCTGGTGCCGAGAGCTGATCATAAAGCATGACTTTACTTTCATCAGCAACAAAAAATAGATCCAACAGAGTGGGGTTAGACGTCGAAAAATGTGTGGCAGTGCGTGTGTTAACAGGGTGAAGATTAAGGCAAGTGAAATCGTCCAAAAAATGGTTTTCGTCAAGGAGATTGCAATTGAAATCGCCACATAAAACAACATTTTGAAAAGAAACTGTTATTTGTTCTAGGAGACCAATAAGCGGAGACATACATACGTTTCTATTAGGCCTATATATAGTTCCCATCAGAAGCTTTTCGTTGCTGTTGTTTAATTTGACAAAAACAAACTCGAATTCATCATCCTCAAGTGAAGAAATTATGTGTTTGCTTTTAATCCCTTCTCTCACATACATTGCAACACTCCCTCCCCGACATCGCACCCTATCCGAACGATATACCTTATAGCCTGCAAGTGAACATACATAGTTGGTTGTTTTGTGAAACGTTAAACCAAGTTTCCGATACACAAACCACGTCAACCTTTGAATTTTCAAATGTGAAACGAAACTCGTCAATTTTACCGATTAAACTCTGTGCGTTAATATGACACACCTGAAGACCAACCTGTTGAGAACTCAATACATTTACCATGGTGCGTAAGTTATGATCAATCATTATTAGGGGTATTCATGCAACGTCGTATATCCCTCGCAAACCTCGTAAAAGGCGTAAGTTTACAACCTCGTATTTCAAATGTCAAAATTTGTATGGAAATTTTTCTACACAGGGCTGATAAATTTGCGCGACTATTTTGTCGCGTAAACGTGGTCGTAAACTTACACAAATTTCAGATTTCAAATTTCAAATCTAGTTGTCATTTTATTTTATATTATTTTGCTGTGTCAGAACAAAATTCAAATTTGAAATCAAGTTCTCATTTTATTTTATGTTATTTTACTGACATTTTGAAGTTTCGTTTTAAGATTTAAGTAGTTTACACAGCTTGCTTTATGAGTGCGTTCATGCAAAGCGGAGCGTAAATTTACGCAAATACGAAATCGGCCATTTTATCTTATTGCATGAATACCCCTATTATAAAAATTTAATGAAAGAGAGAAGAATAGTAAGCTCAGAAACAAGTACGAGAAGAAGTAAAAGAAAGAGAAAATTATAATTAGAATATAAGAATTATAAATGAGAAAAAAGTATGAAAATGTAATATGATGATTAAAACAATAATTATGAAGAACAAATAAAATAAAGTATATAACTTAAACGGTAGAGTGGGCAACCCTGTCCAAACCCTCGATGCAGTCAATCGGTTCAGCAGCTTCATATAAACAATTCCTCTTGATGTAAAAACGGATAATAACAGTTTTTTTTCTTTTTGAGTGACATTGCATGGTGAAAAATCAGTTGGTTGTGTTTTGTTAAAGCCTCTCGCATGTGGATAGCATTTGTTGAGTCAAAATCAATGTCTTGCAAGCAAAGGTCTCTGCCACTTTGTTTACGAAATTGCGCGATGGACTTTAGAATATGATTTCGGTCATACGGTGTTTGGAATTTGATTAAGATCGGCGAGTCTTTCGATTCATTGCGGGCGCGAGTGCGGAAAATCGTTTTAAGTGTTGGTGGTTTAATTGTTAAGGCATTGCAAAGCAGGTTGAAGGTAGATTTAAGATTTTCGTTATCGATATAAGGTACACCAAAAAGGAGTGAAACATTTGCTACAGTTCTGTTATCTTGAATGTTTTGATTTTAAGTTACGGTTATCATTTCGGCTTGTGTGATTGTGCATTGTTTATTTACGTCGGTGATGTTCTGCTTAAGAAGGCATATTTCAGAATTAAGTGCATCAATATTACTATTGGCATTACAAAGCGTTATCTCGAGCTCAGCAACTTTACTTTTTGTTTCGTTGATACAATTTTGCAATTCTTTGATTTCATTGCTAATTCGATCAGAGATTCTTTTTTCAGAGTTGATTATTTGTTTTGAAAGAAGACTAATAATAATATAGCTCTGTTCTTTAAATTGCCGGTCCATAACTTCACTCTCGTCACTAAATACAGTTTCTTTTTCTTTGGGTGTTAAAGTGGTTTTGGTTTGTGATTGAAATGGAGAGCGAGAATTAATCGGTGTGAGGTGGTTTTTGCTCCGAGTTGTTACGGTACGTTTCGCTGAGTCTGTCATGATCGAGCCGAAAAGGAATCGAAACACTTAACTTGAATTCAATAATTTAATTTGTTTAAATTTCGTGATTATGTATTAAACATAATTTCGATTTGGAAAATTATGGAAAATTTCATGAAAAGGATATGGTCCTGTAAGCGTGGTCGTGACGGCGTTTGGCTGATGTTGTGTTCCATTATTAACGGCATACCTTCTTCTTTATAATGAAATAAACATCCGATCATTTATCTCAATATTTATCTTTGAATATCAAAATAACACCTCTTATTGGAAAACCCTTTATAATATGTCATGAAATTAAGAACAAGTCTGTTCGATGTGAGAACTGATGCCTTCTACGAACTCTTAGAAAAGGCCATCAATGCCTGCCCGAGGTATGACATCGACGTGTAATGATGTAATGATGAACACCATCATTTTTTCACCGACTCCAAAGCTGCATATGATAGCTTAAAGTGGCGATGTCTGGATTCGGGATTACGAAAAAACTGATCCAGCTATGCTGCAAGAAGCTAAACAACACGCAGCGCAGTGTGCAATTTGGAAACAGCTCATCCGAGTTGTTGCAAACGTACACAGAGTTTAGTCAAGGCAATGCGATATCATGTGACTTCTTTTACATTGTCATAAAGCAGATAGTGCACAAGGAAGGTGTTAGCAAGGAAAACACTTCAATAAATCCACCCAGCTCCTAGGCTATGCGGGCGATCTCTAGAACAGCTCATTGGGAGCGACCGATATGAGGCGATGACATCTAGGTCGCTCCCACAGAACTTTGTTTGAAGCAATCACATCACAGAACAGGCGAAGCTCGTTGGCCTTGAAGTGAATAAGGACAAAACAAAGTACATGCTTCCAAAAAAACAAAAGAACGTCTGTCCATCGCCTTTCACAGTTAGTAGCTGAAATTTCGAGGTAGCTAAGGAGTTCATCTACTCCGGAACAAATATAAAACCCATAAACGACACCTCAGTGAAGATAGGAGAGGAGGATAGGAGAATTACCTTAGCAAACCGGTGCAACCTTGGTTTGACCAAGGTATACAAGACTTTTTACCAGTTCTTCCCTGCGTTACAGTGTTTGGCAAGGCCCTTTATACCACTAGTGGGGGGAATCTATGTCTAGTATCTAGTTAGCAGAAAATCACGGAAAACAGTCAGTCAACAGAATGACTTCTGGGCAATCACGGATGAATCCGATCAATCAACAGAGCGAATTCTCGCTTCAGGGTTAGTATGTGTGACATTTTAGCCGAAGGCCTCAGTGCCAGTGCTACTATATGTGTCTGTAGTTCGTAAAATTCATGTGCGAAGTACTGTGAAATGTCAATGTCAAGACCTCTTACCTACAATTTGTTGGAGGAAACCGGAATAAAGGAATAATATCATGCACAGGTTAATTTAGTTACAGATACTTCCTTACTTAAGAGGTGGGTGAGAAACATGGTCGAAGGAACATTAGGCGGTTATGGTAGGTAATGTTAAAACAAAAAAAAAAGGATATTAAATGATTTTATAAAAGTTCTCGTAGAAACTACAGACTGGTTTCTCCATTTTTACTTGCGACATATAGAATATATGGCAAGTATTGAATTCGTAAAAAAAAAATTGAGATGATGATGACTGATGAGATATGACATTACGATGATAGAGAAGTCGAAAAAAGTGGGTCCGGCGATTCCGTCCGTCTGTCTGTCGGGAAGTTTACAGGCACCTTCTGCCTTAACCACTAGACCGATTGACTTCAAACTTGAAAATTGGAGGTTTGAGCAAAAACGCATATCCCAGTTTTTTCATTTTTTTTTTAAGATCATAATTTAGGGTAGCCATAGCCACCATACGATTTTTATAGAAAAAAACCAAAACTTTTAATTTTCTCCAAAACGGCTCCTACGATTTTTTTTAAACTTCCTTGAATTTAATTTTTTTAAACACTCATGTATTTTATGTAAAAAAAAAATTTTGTATTGCTCCAAAACGGTACCTCCCATAGAACCTTTTTTTTGTTATTAGATTTTCTCGAAAAATAAAAGTTAGATCAGCGTAATTTTTTTTTTGAAAGTACGTATATATTGTTCAAATAATATTTTGTATTCAAAAAAATTTTAAATTCTTTTTTGGATTTTTAAAAAAAATATTTAAAACTTTTTTTTCAAAATTGTGTATCTTGAAAACGGATCAATATTAAAAATCGAAATTTACTTTGAAAATGTATATTTACATATTCTTGAATACTGCATACCCAAATTAATTTTAAGACATTTTTGAAAAAAATTATATATACAAAATTAATTTTAAAAAAAACGGCTCCGACGATTTTCAAAAAAAAAATTCAATAAATTAAAAATAAAGTTTAAATTTGTTTGGCATTTGAATTTGTGGAATAAAATGTATATACGAGGTACATTTTCAATTTTTAATTTTTTTTAATGAATTAAAAAAATTGAAAAACCAACAGTTTCTTAAGAAATCATACGACATCAATTTTTTTCCTATTGAATCCATTTTTGTGGTTCATATTTCAATATAAATTTTTATTTATGATTTTTTTTTAATGTTTTTTTTTATGATTTATAATTGGGAATACAGGAGCAAGTTCGTACGACCGAGTCGTGCAAATGTTTTCCTAAATTCTTGAAGAGCAAATTATGTACCTACTCCAACAATAGATACTAAACCGTTTCCCCTGCAATTATGACGAAAAATCAACACAAAATCAAAATAAGTGAAAAATCTAGATACGATATTTCGGCAAAAGTTGACTTACCTACATGATTCCAAGAAGCTTGTTTTTCTCAGAGGTGTTTAAGGATCCTAACAAAATGAATTACCTTGGATGTCCATTGTTTTTTGAAATATTTGACAAAATCTTCAAAATAATTTTATTTTAAAAGTGATCTTCCAATATGGTTTCATTAAGGGGACCGGGTAAAAAGTTAACGACTGTCCTTTTACTTTTTTTATATTGTTCAAAAAGTTTTTAGTTTTGTCGCTTTTCTTAGTAGTGTTCTGATGGAATGGAACCAACAGCCTCTAACTTCGACATTTGGAAACACTTTTTGAATTGCATTCTGAAGGCTCTGCTTAAAAATTAATATCCAGTGTGAACGAAGACGGATTGAAACTAAACAGACTGTATATGGACTGCCATGGCTTCAATAAATTGAAGCATAAATGTGCATACATTTCTTCTGACTTGCTTTTCATAAGCGAGTAATGAGAAGGATACATAATGAAATGTATGTCCCTTCAACGATCTCAGGTGCCAGGATAATCGTATATCCAAATTTTGTTTTCCAAAATTGTACCTATGGGAAATTGTTTCTCCTAGTGTATTTCGATGTACCATAGCCATAGTCAGCCAATTTTCGTTTAAAAATGTTTTATTTTATTTCCTTGAGTTTTGTGGGTGGATTGGGTTATATAAGTTATAAGTTATAAGTTATAACATATAAGGGAATTTGAATTCTATTTACAGTGGCTCACAGCTTATTTGACCCATCCTATAGTAATCATTTCAAAAGAGAATAGTACCTAAGTGAAGAAAGTTATCAAAAAAATAAAAATGCAAAATGGTTAGATAGGTTCTAATTTAAACAAAATAAACTTAATTTATTTAGTTAACACGAAAATTACACAAGAAAACAACAAAAACAAATCTAAATCAAAAATTCATTGACCACAGCTTATTTGACCCATTTAAAACTTACAGCTAATAAAAAAAAAAAACACAAAATGACGTCGAATATTAATATTTAGTATGTCCACCATTTTGCTCCAGTACTATTTTAAGCCGATTGTGATACGAATCCACCAATTTTGTTGTTGTTTCTGGAGGTATTCTTGCCCATTCCTCAGCTAACGCTGTCTTCAGATCATTTCTGTTGGAAATGTGGCGTTTTCAAACATTTGTGTCCAAAATGGACCATACATTTTCAATTACATTTAAATCAGGAGACGGAACCGGGGTTTTTATGACATGGGGACAGTTATAAATGAGCCCGGTTTGAACGATTCCCGATGCGTGCTTCGGGTCGTTATCTTGATAAAATCGAAACGAGTCTCTTATGCCCAATTGTTCAGCACTTTGGAGCAAATTTTCTTTTAGAATATGAGGCAAACCATTTTATCCATCGTGCTTTCAATAAATTCGAGCTTTCCGACGCCCGCTGCTGACATACAGGCCCAAACCATAACATGACCTCCGTTTTTGTCTTGGAGCTCCGAATTTGGTTTGCGCCAGACATAAGGTCGCCCGTCGGAACCGAATATGTTAAATTTTGATTCATCTGCCAATATAACTTGCTCCCAGAAACTTGAATCCTTTCTTATGTGCTCTTTCGCGAATTTCAAACGACAATCTCGATTTTTCTTATTTATAAAAGGCTTTTTTCGTGCAACTTGTCCATTTATTTATGTATGTGTCGTTTAATCGAACTGAATTGAACTATTTGTGCTGCGTGTGTCATTTTTAAGCGTATTTCGTCAAAAAATTGCTTGGCCGATGCACGTTCTTCTTTTAGCTGGAACGGAACACTGATTTTAATTCGTTTTTAATTGCTTTTCAGACTCTAAATACTCATAACTCGGTTATTTTTTCTAAGCCTTTGCAAAAAATCAAAACGTCTTCATTTTTTTAATACCCACACTTCGTAAGAACAACACTTGAACTAAATACAAAATTGATTTATATATATAATTGGGATTGGAAGACTATAACTGTAGGTGTGAGGCAATTTGAAAAATTCAAAAATTGAAGTTTTTTTCGCGCCTACTATGATATTACACCCTGAAAGCTTAACATCGAAGAACGGGTGAGAAAGGTGTGCGTTGCCTTCTACGCTTGCAACAAAACCTTCGGCAAAAAGTGGGGCCTCCAGTCAAAAATGATCAAGTGGACGCACTCAGCATTTGTAAGACCGATACTTTTTTACGGATCCATTGTTTGGTGGCCCGCTCTCAGCAAAGCTTACATAGTAAGCAAGCTTACAAAGGTGCAGAGAAATGCTTGCCCAACAGATGCACTTAACGTCATCCTGGACCTCCTTCCGATTGACCTCTTTATTAAATATCAGGTATCCTGCAGTATCTTGAGGCTCAAAGAAATAGGCTGCTGGAAAACCAGACCCTACGGGCACTGCAACCAAACCAGCCTTATACACCATCCTATCTACAAGCACCGATAACTGCATCCCTACCCTAGACACCTCAAAGAAGATAAGGGAAGCCTGTATAGCCCTTAAAAATATCCGACAGAGCCAAAATGTAGCTATACTAACAGACAGTCAGGCAGCTATTAAAGCCATTGACTCAGCTTTATCATCCTCTAAACTGGTCCAGCAATGCAAAGAGGCCCTCAAGGAACTTGATTTGAGCGTCACTCTAATCTGGATACCGGGCAATAGGGGATATGAGGGAAATGAGAAGGCAGATGAGCTAGCTAGGCGAGGATCAGCCCTTCACAACTCACTGGCAGTGAGAGTATATGCTCCTCTTGGAGTTGTGAAGGGCAATATCCTGACCAAATAGACATCAGAAGAAACCATAGGTGGAATAGGTTAACGAGTTGCGTTATATCATGTATTTGAACTAAGAATAAATAACCCTATTCATTATTATATTTCAACCTTAAAATTAACCAGTATTTAACCATTATATAAAATAACCCATATTCAATCATAGACTCACTGTATAACTAAAAAATGAAATAAATGTCATTCCATATTCTGAAGTTGAAAAACGTGGTTAACCTTCTTTTACTCAGCAAATATTTAATAGTGGCGACGAGGATGGGATAATTTTTTTTTTAAATTTTCTGGAAGAGACCAATTATTTTTTTTTTTCTAATGAACGCCGAAGAATTAATAACAGCATTTACAAATGCACTACAAAATTTACAAGTTCAACCAACAACTTCTTCAAACCTACAATTTGAGTCATACAATGAGAGAGATGAACCATTCCCAAATTACATTAAACGCCTGGAGAATTATCTTGCTCTACGTAACATTACTGATGCCACAAAAAAGAGACAAGTATTGATAAATTGTATAGGAGCCAAATATTATCAGCTTTTATCAAATTTGACAGCTCCCGACGACCCTAATGAGAAACCCTATGAAAGCCTCATTGAGATCTTAAAGAAGCACCTCAGTCCTACACCCAACGAAATCGCAGAACAACACAAATTCTTACTGAGACTACAACACGAAGGCGAATTAGTAGCCAGTTACTTAGCAGAGCTAAAAAAATTGAGTTTTTATTGTAATATTGCGTGTGGAGCATGCAAAAAATCCACACTTACGACTCACTTACTTTCTCAGTTTATCAGAGGCCTTAGAGATTCTGATATAAAAGAGAGACTTCTTCAAGAAGAAAAACTTACAATGGAAAAAGCTCTCACAATTGCAATTGGTATTGAATTCTTCAAAGACTGAAAGCCGAACAATGAACAATATTCATCAGGTGCAAGTCAAGGCAAGTACATCGAGATCGGTATATGGAAAAAAAACTATAGCTCATGCGAATGCTCCAAAGAATTCCAATTCACCGACTGAAAGAGTAATAACCTGTTTTCGATGTGGGAAACCAGACCACATGGCAAACAAATGCAGAGCAACAAATTTATATTGCAGAAAGTGTCGAAAACCCGGCCACACTACGTCCGCCTGCATTAGGTGGCGAACAACTCCGAGAGAAGCAAATGCCCTCCAAGCCGTGACAGATGACGAAGAAGAAGATTACACAGAAGAGACTTTTCGGCCCCACGAGTTAAATACGTTGAACTTGTCAAGTGACGAATATGAAGGAAAAGGTATACCTACATACCTTGAAGGTACAAAAACGCTGTGTTGGTTATCATGGCGGTAAGTATCTAGTTAACCTCAAAATTAATGGAGTCCCTTTCAATATGGAATTAGACACTGGAGCGGCCATATCAGTGATGAATTTAAATATATTTAAAAAACATTGGCCAAATGCAAAAATAAAGCCTACAAAAGTCATGCTTAAGACAAGAGATGCCGCGAATAGTGATTCGGCCGAATACCGAATGTTCGGCCAGACTAATCGGCCGAATACCGAATATTCGGCAGCCGAATATTCGGCCAACTAAACGATGTGTTTCTCTATCTCCTACGTGACTCTTTTATTACCTATGTCTTATTGGATTGCATTGCATATTGCATTCGTCAACGATTTGTGTAGGTATAGTTGTAGAAATGAAAAAAGGAAGAATACAACACGTAAATTGACAAGGATGTTGAAAAAACTTCTGTTGTAAGCAAAAGCGAATTTTATTTAAGAACTGTTCGCCAAGATTGGATGGTAGAACAAATGGTGGTCAGCAAACACAGATCAGTATCCCCATTTGACATCAGTTGCTAGAATCTACCTCTCGGTACTAGTGTACACTATACATAGTGTAACATAGTGTAATTCGGCCCAATCGGAATTTTCTCCGATTTCCTCCGAATTGGAGACATTTTGCTTGTCGGAGAACTACCTCGAAGCAATTGGGCCCATTGTTTACGAAAAAGTAATATCTATTGACCACAATTTACCATTGGTAGATTTTCAACACTTAATTTATTTTTAATAAAAAGAAAACATTTTTATAAATAAATTAATTATTTTTTTCTCCGTTTTTGATATTAAGGCTAGGTTTCCCATTGAAAATTTCGTTGGTCTTTTGCGTAAAACTGTGTAGCTCCCAAAATATTCCGAATATTTAAATGAAATAAACGAGTGTAGATTATAAATTTAATAAGCTAAGAAGTTATTTAGCTAAAAAAAATATTAAAAATGTATTTCATCCCAAAAGGGTCAAGCATAACGAAAAATTATGAAATTTTTGGAGACGTTTGCGGTGGAAAAGTTTTGTTGCCTTAAAAATTAATTTTTTATTCTTTTTATATTTTTTTTCTATTCTTAAAATGTCTCATGACTCAGTAACGTGGCCTTTTTTTTAATATTTTGTCCAGTTTCGTAAAAAAAAATTAACAAAATCACGAAAAATGGGGAAAATTTAGCAAAAGTAGGTGTGATTTATTTGGAATAATTTCTAAAGTAGAAAAGATACAAAATTGAAAATATTTTTTTTATATTGTCGAAATATACATAATATCACATTAATTTTTTAATTTTTTTATAAATTATTTTACTAAATTTTTTTGCAGTGAAAAGTAAAAAAATGCATGTTTTTCTTAAAATATTCTGCGGCGAACAAGATTCCAGCCCCACTTAGTTTGACTCAACAACAAAAGCATTTTTTTATGAAAATTGAATATCTCTTCGACTCAGTAACGTTTTTAGAAAAAAAAGAAAAAAATTAAAACATATTTAAAAATGCATTTAAAAAAGTCAATATTTGTGTATCAATTATGAGGAGAATACAGCAAACAATATTTTCAAATATTTTTTTTAATTTTTGTTCATATTTTTTTTTATAGAAATCAGAAACTAAAATAATTTTACGATAACCCGTTTATTTTATATTAATATTCGAAAATGGGTATTTTTTTAGATTTTTACAAGAAAAATCGCGTTTGCTCACACACACTAAGGTACTCAGTTCAAACGAATTGAACTAGGTGGCGTTGTTTTATATTTCATTCTCTTCTCCTTCGTTTTTTTTCATAGGATAGAGAAAAAATTCTTCATGCCAAACGTTCTCATAGAATTAGTTTGAGAATGAAAACTCATTTTTTTTGTATCCTTCTGGAATGTTTATGGTATGCAGACATATAGATAGGCAATTGTGATCGATCACTTACTATGTACTTTGTAGGTATTTGATGAAAACGTTGTTTTGAATACCTGCCTACATTTGTCATATTTGCATGAATTCATTTCGAATATGTATGTGAAATTGTGAATGCGCGTATTTTTTGAAAATGAGTCAAGTGCAAGTGCAAGGGCTTGAGAAGTAAAATACCTGTTACGCATATGAGGAAACGATCTTTTTCTTCGTGGTGGTGCGTGCCATATCTTAGGATTATGTAAAGGGTTTTGTTTCATTTTTGTTTTTTGTTTTGCTTCTGTTTTATTGTTGCAATGACATTTTTTTCCTCTCGTTTCTCTATGCTGGCGGGATCGTAATATCCTTTTCCTTTTAGAAGAAGAACAAACCTGTTACGCAATGAGGAAACGATTTTTTTTTTGTGGTGGTGTGTGCCATTTCTTAGGATTATTTATGCTTGCTTTATGAATTTTGGAGTAATTTTCCATAAATTTAAAGCTGATGGGGACAGCAATGTTTTCAAGAAACTTTTGGAAGCTAGGCCATATCCTGATCACACCATTCAAAAAATTTAATGTGTCAATCATTTATACCGTAATCTCCGCAAGAAAATAACAAATTGGATAAAAAAAACACCAAATATAACATTATGGAGAGAAAAATAGTGTCGGCTTCATTGGAACACCTTCTAAAGGGAATAAAATGTGCAACACACTACAGCTTGTCAAAAAGTACCTATACGTCTCTTCTATCTATATATATAAAAATGAATGTTTGTTTGTATATTACCTATAGACTCTTAAACTACACATTTGATCATGTAATAATCTTTGGAAAAGTTGTTGTGCATAAACCCGGGATGGTTCCTGAGTTGGAAAAACTAATTTTTATTGAATTACGTGCGAGAAAAACGCAAATAAAAATTGGGTACCTGTAAATTGTTATCGATAATTTCGTTGATGTATCGATATTTTCGCAAATAAAAATTGGGACTAGAAAATTTCAAAATGGGTTTTCGAATGGAAAATATAAAGTTCTTGATGAAAAATTCTGACAACTCATTGGTTTTCAAAGGAAAAATTGCATATTATTGCAGGTGCATTGGTTTTCAAATGGAAAACTGGAAATTTTCAAAATGGGGTTTCGAAAGTAAAACAGAAAATTCTTGATGAAAAACTCGGAAAACTCATTGGTTTTCAAAGGGAAAATTGCATATTATTGCAGGTGCATTGGTTTTCAAATGGAAAACTGTAAAATTTCAAAGTGGGTTTTCGAATGGAAAATATAAAGTTCTTGATGAAAAACTCGGACAACTCATTGGTTTTCAAAGGGAAAATTGCATATTATTGCAGGTGCATTGGTTTTCAAATGGAAAACTGGAAATTTTCAAAATGGGGTTTCGAATGTAAAACAGAAAGTTCTTGATGAAAAACTCGGAAAACTCATTGGTTTTCAAAGGGAAAATTGCATATTATTGCAGGTGCATTGGTTTTCAAATGGAAAACTGGAAATTTTCAAAATGGGGTTTCGAATGTAAAACACAAAGTTCTTGATGAAAAACCCGGCAGATGTCGTCCTGCCTTGATTTGAAGAATTAAATGAAACTCCCGAAGGTTTCTGGGATGGTACAATGAATTTTCAGCTGTTGGCTCCATAGTCATTCCAATGAATTTCAAACACTCCTTGACGGAGTTTCATTTAATTCTTCAAATCAAGGCAGGACGACGTCTGCCGGGTCAGCTAGTTATAGATAAATATAAAGATGAAACCAAAGAAAAATAAAATCCTTCGTCAGGAACCCAAAAAAAGAAACAATTCGAACACAAATGTCATCAAACCTCAAAACAATCATATTCCCAAATTACAAAATTTGCGAAGAAAAAAGAAAAAACAACAATTCACGAATGCTACTCCTACTCTAAGTGCACATAACAATACGTATGTAGAATGTAGATGCATTTTTGTGTATGTCCACACCGCACAGTTTACAATTCCACATAGTAAATAGATACATGCGAAAATACCTCTTTTTTTCATCCCTATTTTGTGGACCTTCGTAAGCAAAACTCATTTCTTACATATCGCTCACTGAATTCTGAGTGAGAAGAGAAAAAAAAACTAGAAAACTAGAAATTTCAATTTTCAAGTGGCTATGTGAGACGGAAATAAAAAAAAAGAAAGGGAAATATTCACTTATACTCGTGCATGCTTTTACACGAGCTCGGAGTTCAAGAAAAAAGGAAACCCATTCTTAAACCGAACATTCGGACGGCCGAATATTTGGTGTACTATTCGGCCGAATACCGAATATCAAAAAAATTGGCCGAATAGGCCGAATACCGAATAGTTGCCGAATATTCGCGGCATCTCTACTTAAGACATATAATAATGAGATCTTTCCAGCTCTAGGGAAATCCGATGTTGAAGTTGAGTGCGAAGGGAAACGAATTTGTTCCCAGTTATACCTAGTACAAGGTTCGTTTGCTTCGTTGATTGGCCGAGAATGGATAAGCGAACTTAACTTACTTGGAATTAACGCTATTAATACCTTGGCAGAAAACGAAGAGGTGACCCGGATGAAGGAGAAGATTTTTGATGAATACAGCGACGTATTTAAGCAAGAAGTCGGAACTATTCCAGGTTTTGAAGGTGTATTAAAACTACGCGAGGGAACATCACCCATATGCGTTAAAGCTAGAGAAGCACCTTATGCTATTCGTCCCCTGATTGAGGAAGAAATACAACGATTGGAAAAACAAGGTATTTTGGAGAAGGTGGAACATTCCGATTGGGGAACTCCTGTTGTGCCGGTCATAAAGGCAGATAAATCGATCCGTTTGTGTGCCGATTATAAGGTAACATTGAATAAATGTATTGTAAATGATAATCACCCAATTGCAAAAATACAAGAATTGTATGACAAGCTAAGAGGCGGTGAGTACTTTTGCACTTTTGACATATTTAAGGCTTATTTACATCTTTGCATGTCTGAGGAAAGTGCGCTTATGCAAACCATCACTACTACGCTGGGATTCTATAAGGTTAAAAGGCTAATGTTTGGAGTCAAAACAGCACCTAATATTTGGACTCGGGTAATGGATAATATGCTTCGGAATATTCATGGAGTCGCATGGTTTTTTGATGACATCATTGTATCGGCCAAAACACTTCAAGAACT
This sequence comes from Sphaerophoria taeniata, assembly GCA_943590905.1. Classification (NCBI taxonomy): domain Eukaryota; kingdom Metazoa; phylum Arthropoda; class Insecta; order Diptera; family Syrphidae; genus Sphaerophoria; species Sphaerophoria taeniata. The sequence goes on from OX016540.1 coordinate 203,330,631, forward strand.
TTTCGAAAAATGTGTAAATTTGTTGAACGTACTTCGGAAGTACAATATTCATTTGAACTTATCAAAAAGCAAATTATTTCAGAAGAGTGTAGTTTACTTGGGTCATAAGATCGACAAAGACGGCTTACATAAGACCGACGATAAAATTGAAGCGATTATAGGGGTTCAACCACCGACTCAATTAACGGAGCTTCGTCAATTTCTTGGCATGGTAAATTATTACCATAGATTTATACCAAATTTAGCAACAAAGCTACACCCAATTTATCAATTACTAAAGAAGGAACAACCATTCAAGTGGACGGTAGAGTGTCAACATGCTTTTGAGGGTCTAAAGAAAGAAATGATGATTGATAATGCTTTGGTTCCATTTGATGAAAAACTCCCTCTCTTGTTGGCTACAGATGCTTCACCCTTCGGGTTGTCCGCGATATTGTCTCATTTAACTGATCTGGGTGAAAGACCAATTGCCTACGCGTCGAGAAGTTTGAGCAAGGCAGAGGAGAATTACAGTCAGCTGGACAAGGAGGCCACTGCAATCTTCTGGGGTCTTCACAAATTTTTCAATTACTGTTATGGAAGGGAATTTACTCTCATAACCGATAACAAACCTCTTGTTTCGATCCTTCATCCATCAAAAAACTTACCATTACTTACGGCACAACGCCTTTTACATTATGCGCAATTCCTGAGCGGATTCAAATATACAATCAGATATAAAAATACAAAAGAACATGCTAATGCTGATTTTCTTTCCAGGAATCCATTACAAACTTCCAATGTGAATTCTATTATTCTTCATGAAATATATCAAATCTGGGACGAATACTTGCCAATTACACACAAAACTGTTTTGGATGAGACGAAAAGAGATAAGGAATTGTGTTCGCTGATCATCAATCTTCAAAACGGAACAAATTTGAAAGGCACAGTATATGAGAATATGAGAAGTGAACTGATGTTGCAAAATGGGTGTGTGTATCGCGGAATACGTATAATTATCCCTACCTCCTTACGTGCAACAATATTAAAGGAGCTACATGAAGCGCACATAGGCATTGTCAAAATGAAGGCATTAGCTAGGAGCTATTGTTACTGGCCGGGAATCGATCGAGATATAGAGGAGTTAGTCAAGGCTTGTCGCAGTTGTGCAAACGTTTTAAAAGAACCAATTAAGGTAAGCACGCACCCATGGGAAGTTCCAACTCATCCATGGCAGCGCTTACATATTGATTTTGCCGGTCCGTTTATGGAACGGTACTTTTTTATCATTGTTGATGCTAAAACAAAATGGTTAGAAGTAATTCCGATGGGCAGAATCACGAGCTATCATACCATATGTGCATTAAGAGAAGTGTTTGCGCGATTTGGAATTCCAAGGGTAATTGTTTCTGACAACGGCAGTAATTTTACGTCGAAGGAGTTCCAGGAATTTTTAAGACTCAACAACATTTCGCATAAGCGAACATCTCCGGCTCATCCTTCTTCAAACGGACAGGCTGAGCGTTTCGTTCAAGTTTTGAAAAATGGTCTACGCTCATCCAAGGATGACTCTGGAGATTTCCATACGAGACTACATCGTCTCCTCGCGCAGTACAGAAAAACAATAAGCACAACGACAGGTGAAAGTCCAGCGGAGATGATGCTAAAATTTACTTACCGAACCAAGCTAGATTTGTTACGACCGCCTATCGTCGAAGGCGAACTAACACCTGAGTGTAAACGAGAATTCAAGGAAGGCGATCAAGTCCAGGCCCGTTTTTATCAAAATAAAGAGTACAGATGGAAGTTTGGTAAGGTACTTCAACGAGATGGACACCTTCATTACATTATCGATGTCGATGGTACATCGCATCGACGACATATAGATCAAATGCGATCTACATTAGTTGAAGGTAACTTTGGAAATCCTGTTCAAATATCTCTCCCAACAGGGCAACCACCTACACTGGGGGACACTGACGTTAAATGTAATACCATGGAAAATGGTGGATCCAAGGAAGTGGAGCCCAGCCCATCACATAAGGTTCCAGATGTTGCAAGTTCATCACTAACCGAGAAGGAGCCCAGCAAACAGTCTGAAGCCATGACTAATGGAAGTGTTCATCCTAGTGGTAACCAACAACCATCGGTAGAGCCAAGAAGATCGAACAGAGTAAAGAAACAACCAGAACGCTACCAAGCTTTGTAATATAAAGTGGGGAAGACTATCATGTATTTGAACTAAGAATAAATAGCCCTATTCATTATTATATTTCAACCTTAAAATTAACCAGTATTTAACCATTATATAAAATAACCCATATTCAATCATAGACTCACTGTATAACTAAAAAATGAAATAAATGTCATTCCATATTCTGAAGTTGAAAAACGTGGTTAACCTTCTTTTACTCAGCAAATATTTAATAGTTATATCTAGGAAAATCTGGCCCGCCTATAACAAACCAAAATCAATCAATTTAATTTCCAAACCAAGGCATGACATAGCCAGGATTGTTGCTACCTGAACAAGGCATTAGCTTATAGGGGAGCATGCGGCAAAATTGGGTATACCACATAACTCCTTCTGCCATAGCTGTGAGGACCAGGATGAAAAGGGAACGGTCCCACACTTTCTATGCCATTTTCCGGCCTTGGCTAGGAAAAGAGCACTCCACTTAGGTAAAGAATTCTTCAACGGCATTGAGGAACTCTCAGAATTCAAGATCAAAGACATGATCTCGTACCTCAATAACATAAACTGGCTTATGTATAGGATTGTACGTGCGAAATATACATCTTTCCTAACCCATCCTTAAATCTTTTCACAATCTCATGAGGTAATGGTATCAAAACGGCGGCGGCTAATTGCGTCCTACACGGAAGTGGGACAGCCATTTCTACCTACCTACCAACCTGCCTATGATATTACACTAATAAACACAAGCTTCTGTGTCCAACGATTTCAAAAATTGGACACAAATTGGATGCTCTATATGAATAAATAATGATTGGCCGAATATTGCTGTATTTTGGCCGAAAAACTAGCTAAAACACAAAACGAAGCTAAAGCGTGTTTCAGCCATATGTGGAACATGAAGCCGAACTAACTCGAGGGAGTAATCGAAGAAAATCCTCCTTCCAGTCATAATTTCAAAAGAAACCACATTTTTATGAACAAAATTTCCATATTCGCCACTTCAAGGACCAATTCAACATCAAAATACTATCGTCAAGGGATCCGTCTGTTATTAGTGAATTAATTAGGATCACTTCTTGTCCTATTCAAACAATGGACTACGAGTTTAGTTTGGCAATCAACCCTCTCAAAAAACAAACCAAAAAAGGTATAGTCATTCTTGAACACTTCAAAAGAATCATCCGAAAACTTTTGTTCCAAAGAAGAAGAAAACTTGTTTCTTAATTTTTCTCCTTAGGTCCAAATAAATAGATAAGACCATCACAGCCGAAGAAGACGAGCATTTGCAGTGGGCTCTCTGGCTGGCAACAAGCAATGAGCCAACCAATAAACTTCGCAAAAAGTCGAAACGTGGTTATTTTCTTGAATTATTTTTTTTTTATTTTTTTATTTGGTTCATTCGTCCGAAGAATTTCATATAAAACTAACGCTGTATAGATGTGCCAGTGAAGCTGTGAAGGACAACACCACAACACTAAACCCACAGTTATACAAGCGGCAAACTTTGTAGGGATGCGACATGGGAGGGAACGGGAGGTGCTTGATTTAGTTTTAGATTTTGCAAATTGAATGAAATGAATACAAGGTTCAAGGGCGGCGGGTTAGAGCGGAAGACTTTGATAAAACTTTTGCAACTTTGCTCCGATGTTATTTTTTCTAACGAACCTTTCCCGGGTCGGGACGGAGCTGTTTGGCCACAGTGTTTCAATGTCCTTTTCAGTTACGCCAAACTAAAGCTGCAACATGGTATGTTATAGTATTTTCAATTCAACATTTACAAGTGTGCTGTTTTTTTTCTGACTACTCGTCATCGTGCAACTATCATTGGAAGGAAGGAAGAAGACTGCAATCTTTGAATCCTTGTAAACGAACATTTATTTTTCTACAAATTGATGCATAAACTAGAAGGCCAAATCTGAAGTGTTTAATTAAATTAAAATAATAAATAAATAACTTACTAACTTATGGTGTTGCTACAGTCCAGGTCCCAACCATCTTAGTCATTGGACCTAAACTTTTCAGAATAATTCAGTGTCACTGAACAGCTCGTATACAGTTCTTGATTGAATATAGACGAAGTTCTTAACTACCTCGAAGTTAAATCTGTCTATCTTGACAATTGCTCCAAGACTTCGATGTTGGTTGTCCTTTCTTGTTGACAGCATTAACTTGGTCTTGTCCTCATTAACCGTTAGACCTGCCCTCCATCTCAAGGCTCCCGAACGCTCCACTGACATAACGCTGTGTTCTTCCAATTATGTGAATGTCGTCTGTGTATCCCAGTAGCTGGACGGACTTTTGAATGATTGTGCCACTGGTGTTGACGTTGGAGTTGATGTTGAAGAAATCGCATGACAGCTCATCGCCTTGTCTAAAAGGTGGTAGGTATAGATTTGAAGTTCCTGGCTCTTCTCAAAGATCTGTCGTAGAGTGAATATTTGATCGATGGTGGACTTTTCGGGTCTGACGCCACACTGATAAGGACAGGACCTATCAGGTAGTTGACGAAAGGCTTCAAACGTTCACACAGCATGGCAGACAAGATCTTGTAGGCGATGTTAAGGAGGCTTATACCTCTGTTGGTTGGTTGGTTCAGGGGATCTCCTTTCTTGAGGATCGGGCATACGATGCTGAGGTTCCATTCGTCGGGTATGCTTTCCTCCGTCCAAATTTTGCAGATGAGCTGGTGCATGTGCTCCTAACTAAATCATCTCTGGGCTGGTGCTCCAGCTACTTACTTAATCCTCTTGGATGGAATACAAAGAAGAGCTGTAAGAATGATTGGTGATAGAGAGATCACTGACTCATTCACCTCTTTAGACCATCGTCGTAACGTTGCGTGTCTCTCCTTGTTCTACCGTTACTTCTATGGTAATTGCTCTAGTGAAATAGCCAGTTGCGTTCCTCCCCTCAAACAATTCGCCCGTAATACTCGCGCTTCTAGGAATGCCCATCAGTTTACCCTCGAGCCCAACTTCGGACGTACTCTCAAGTATAGAGAATCATTTTTTAGCCGTACTGCGCGAATGTGGAACTCTCTTCCACACTCTGTCTTTCCCGGTCATTGCGATGTTCAAGAATTCAAGACCAATGCAAACCGACACCTCCTTTCCAACCCCTTCACTTCTTCCTAATGCACTCACTGTGTCTCTGGCATAAAAAGGGTATAAAAAAATCCCTTTAGTGGGTGCAAATTAAAAAAAAAATTCCAGCTGTTTGTACAGTTCGGCAGCTAGCCCGTCTGCTCCAGTGGCTTTGTTCGACTTAAGTTTAAATATCGCTATCTTCACTTCGTCAATGTCGGGTGGGTGGAATGGGTGGTCTGCTTCACCCAAATTGAATAGTTCTGTATATATAGCAGGCGGGATTTTGCTCGTCATCGCCATTATAGAGCTAGGAAAAGTATTTTTGTTCATATCCTCAGCATACTGACTGTCGTTCCACTACGATGTTCCCATGACGGTCTCTACAGGCTTCGGTTCGGAGTGTGGTGGTTCGTTTTTCCCTTTTGTAAGCCTATCGGACCCCGTTCCTGTTGTGACATCCCTCTTTCTCGCACGCTTCTCATACTCCTTTTTTCTTTCTGAGAAGTTTGTGCTCCTCTCCCCTTTTCTGCTTGTAGAGCTTGCGAGTGGCTCGAGTCCCTTTTTTGCAGCGCCGCTTTGTATGCCTCTTGTTTAGCTGCATGTGCTCGCCGGCACTCATCGCCAAACCAGGCAGGAGTTTCGTTGTGGTGGTCGTGTAAACCCTAGCACTTCAGATGCGGCATCTCTGATGGCTGCTTGGCAGTGTTGCAACTAGTTCTCTACATTTTGTGCGGAGATTTTCGGAGACACGATCGGAGAAGGATCTAGCCATCTCTTGCCTTTGACGTCGTATTTTCTCTTAGCATTTTTGCGTGCTGGCCTTAATCGGGATATCTGCATTCGTACCTTGGCTACGACAAGGTAGTGGTCCGAGTCGATGTTGGCACCTCGGAATGTGTGGACATCTTGCCTCTCAATCGCGTAAAGAAATTTTAGTTGCACAGCAACAACAGGCTTTGGAGAACGAGATTTGCATGTGCAGCATGTCTAAGCTACTTCAAGTATCATTGATTTACGAACCTTCCAAGGGACCAACATCGACTCGGACAACTACCTCGTCGTAGCCAAGGTAGTGCAGTGAATACTTCGACCAAAGACAAACAGGAAGCACTAGAAGAAAGTATGACGTCGCTAGAGACCGCCAGTTCCTTTTTCCAAGTAACCTCACAACAAGTCCGCCTCCGCATCCGCAGCCAGCATATAAGAAGCATATAAAGCAGCCTTGAATAGGAGGTCGAGAGCAGCAGACGACTTCTGCAGACTGTACAACGGCGATGACGAATCAAATTCCGCTTTCAGGCAGAATGAACGACGCAAGCCAAGATTGCCGTTTACCCGAACTTGAAGAAGAGAAGATAGCAATACCTAAGCTTATAAATAGGGCAACCAAAAATATGCTCTATAAAAATCATTTATAGCGCTTTAAATATGCTCTAAAAAGCCAATTATATGCTCTAAAAATTTTTGAAATAGCAAAAAATCTTAAATTTCGTGTTTTTTTTAAAGTTTAATGACTTGTCAAGAAAAAAAAACAGAGGTCAAAATATCTTTAGAGACAAATAAAAGAACAAAAAAGCTAAATAAATATAAAACAAAAATATAAATATAAACCAGAAAATAAAAAAAAAAAATTGTTAAAATTTGTGTTGCAATAAAGGAAAACAGTTTTACTTAAATTTTTTTCTCTGAAAACATTTTTGTGTATTGAAAAACTTGTTTCAAAGGATTGGGATACTAGGATAGGAAACAGAGAGAATGCTAAGTTCCGGGGACGCGGCCTGCTTGCAATGCATGGCGTCAGCTCGTCGGACAGGGGGGATTTTGCCTCAGAAACCTAACCTCACCTGCAAACAAATACATAGATCAGGCCTAAACACATAGGATAAAAAGACTAGAAACTGACGGTAGGACTGCCTTCACGTCAGAAGCACTGCTGGTGTTAGTACAGTGAGGCCATTACCCTTCCCTTCCTACCATAGGAATCTTCGGCCATTTTTAGGCTTCCCCGAGTTATATGTGAAAATTTTAATGCCGTAATTTCAGATGCAGTGTGTTTTTCTACGAATAAATTCTGTCCTAATAAACAATTTGGGCCTTCTAATTTTTTCCAAAATATCGATAAATTTTGTTGTATTATTTTTTCGACATGGCAGTCGATGGTATTAATTTTAACTTGGGCATCGATCATTATTTTTATGTTATCTGAAGGCCACTTGTTTCCAGTTGTGTAATACATTTCGATAAAAATGTAAAGTTGGATGATAAAATATCAAGTCACGTTTAATGCCACTTCATTGAAAAATGTTTTAATAGCTTTTAACGTTTTCTATTTTTCCAAAAATTTCTACTCAGTAAACTGCTTCTCACCAAGATACCCAACGAGTCGTAATCGGTTGCGAAGGAAGTGGTATTTCCGGTTGAATATCCTTGCATACCCTTATTCTTGACAGAGCTTTTAAACAACATTTTTCACGTTTGCGATGAAAAGATCAACCTCTGGAAATTGACCTCAAAGAGTTTCACAAACTTTTCGATAAAATACTTGAATAGCATCGCGATTTTTTCGAAAAAATAGTTTAAAAGAAAAAACATTTATTCCAACATTTGAAACAAAAATTGTAAATAATGATGAAATATGCCAAAATATGCATTTTAAAGCAAAATAAGCAAAAATATGAATTTATAACAAAATATGCTCTAACGAATGGGGTCCAAAATGCTTGTTTTTTCATGAAACGTATTTCTATCTTGTCAATTTATTGTCAAATTCGACGAACCAAAAAACAAACATGCTCGAGCATGTTTTTGGTTGCCCTACTTAGGGTAGTGGCACCTGTTACCGAACGTCCCCAGTTACCGAACACTTTTGAGAAATATGGTTGTAGTTTCGTTATTTTAACGTTTTTCGTAATGAAAACTTCACAAAAACGTGTGGGCAGTGGGCATTCTTTCTTTACAAATAGGTAAAAGGTTTTATTAAAACTAATATATCTAAAGAGAGCAAAAAATTCAGTTCAGTGGTAGGTTTCCCTAGTTACGGTTTTGATACATTTTTCAAAAAAAAAAACTAGATTAGGACTTCCTGAAAAGTTGCTTTGAAAGAAAAATATTTGAGTAAATTCTTTTCCCAGCGTTTTAAAATAATTAAGTATGCCAGATTATTGATATTTTAAATTGTTTAATGAAAAAAAGTAAAATTATGCTATGATTTTTGACTGTTCGAAGAAAGGAAACTTAATACATATTACCGAGTTGCCTATTTTCGTACAAGTGTGTTCGGAAATAGGGAACAGTGAAAAAAGACAAAATCCTATTTTCGACAACCCTTTTCTTTCATGTTCGAGATCGGGATTGGAATCTGTAAGTTTCAATTAGAATTTTTTTCATGTGCCTTCAAATTCGATTAAAGGTCATTTTTTCTGATGAGAATAAATGGAACCTAAATGATCCTGTAGGTTTACATGGATACTTGAGTGATTTACGAAATGAACTGAAATATTTCGATGGCCTAATTTAGGTGGAGGTTCACTGATGATATGGTGATTGTGAGCTTTCTCTTCAGTAGGGTGCTCGAAGTTCGATTTACGTCATCAAAAATCAACAGTCGGGATTATGTTTAAGTGGTGCGCATCAGTTTGATACCTGTTTGGCTGATCACTATGATTTTTCAGCGGGACAATACCAAAATTCATACAAATCGGGAAATAACTCATTGGTTGGAGCTTAATTCGATGACATTAATGCAACTGCCCGATGTTAATCTCATAGATACATAATCTATGGGTAATCAAAGACAGGAGAATTTATGGAGAAGGAAGGAGCTACGGATCTGTAGGAGGGCTTAAGGGTATGTGTCCCAGAATAGTGAACTCAGATTTCATGTAAATGAATTTATATGTGTTAGTGGCCTCTACTCTTCACCGATTCCTTTTTTTTTATCTCAGACGAGAATTTGCAAGAACCAGTTTCCACGATCACGATCAGGCACATGAAGGAGAAAAAAAAGGCAATATACGCAGACGACGCGCGTCTAGGTAGAAAAGGAAGCAAATTCATATCCATACATGCAATAAAAAAGACCCAAAAAAATATGTATCAAGTGAAGAAATGTGCACATTTTTTCCTTTTTTTCTTTGAGGTAGGAATATGTATTATGAAAACAATGCATGTAAGTAGGTACAAGGAAAGTGGTATCTGGTATGATAGATATTGTTATTGCAGCACGAGACATCGCGATGTGATAAACGGTTAGGTTTTTATTTCTTTTTGTGTTTGTCTAGTTGAAGAAATATAAAAAAAGATGAAACTTTATGAGAAGATTATTTATTTAAGTTTCCTCTTGCGAGGTGTAAATAAATAATTTTTGAAGAGGCAGGATAACTATTTTATATGAAATGGAAATTCTTTTATTGGTACCTTTCATCTTTTAGACAGATGAACAGTTTATTCAAAAGAGTCATGAACCTATTATTGAAATTTTTGACCTTACGCAATAAAACGATGCAAGTAGAGGGTGTCTCAGTAAGAGTGCTCTTTTTAACATTGGAATCTTTTTTTTCATGCGAGTGGCAATTCTGAAATTTGACATTTGCCACTTCTGTTTATTCTGATTATTAAAAATTTACTGCTTTTTGAAAGAACAACGCGTTATATTTGTGAATATCTACTCTCGCAAACTTCGCAAAATTTTCTGCCGAGAAAATTAAAAAAAAACATATTTTGTTAAAATGATTATTGGGCTTGATGGAATTAAGTCCTTTGGTGAAATAAAAACAGTTCCTTTATAAGAAGAAAATAATATAAATGTTTTATTTAAACTGAAGTAAGTGAAAGAATGAAAAAATATTTTCATAAAATTTGATTTTACAAAAAACTCGATAAGCATGATTTCTTTAACAAAGTACTTAAGTTACAAAGTAAATGTATATATCTAACACTCCTCCTCATTTACTCGAAAAAGACCACATCCTTGTCTAAGCATCTTGTGTCTTGCAGGTGCCAAGGGTTTAGTTAGCAAATCAGCAAGCATGGATTCCGTTGGACAGTACTTGCATTCGACGATTTTGTTTTTTATAAAATCTTTAATAAAATGATAACGTGTATCAATGTGTTTTGTTCTGTTTGAAAAAGATTCGTGTTTGATTAATTTTAAGCAGCTCTGGTTATCTTCATAGATAAGAGTAGGTCCAATGATTTTTTCTTGCATATCTTCTAATAATCGTCTTATCCAGTATGCTTCTTGACAAGCCTCTGACAAGGCGATGAACTCCGCTTCCGTAGATGAGAGTGCAACACAAGATTGTTTTCTACTCGACCAGCTCACAACACCTCCGTTTACTTTAAATAGGTATCCGCTGTTAGATTTTCGATTAACTCTATTATCGGCCCAGTTTGCATCCGCATAGCCATATAAAAGAGAGTTTTCATTATCTTCAGTTGCACTTAATAGTAATTTGGTCTTTGCTGTTCCTTTCAAGTATTTGACTATTCGTTTGAGTTCATTCCAATCATTAAGCTTCGGTTGACTTACTTTTTGCGACAAGATTGAAACGCTTGCAGAAATATCAGGCCTTGTATTTACTGAAACGTATAAGAGACATCCAATTAGCTTTTGATATTTAGTGTTGTCCATTAAGATTTCGGATTCATCTTTTTGTTTTCCATAGCTGGGATCCATTGGAACGCTTGATGCCTTTGATTCTGACAAACCAAAATTACTTGCGACTTGATTGATGTAATTTTCTTGATTCAAACTGTAGTTTCCTTTAGTGTCCTTTTCGATCTGCAAACCCAAAAAATTCTTGATGCTTCCCAAGTTCTTCATTTGAAATTTTGATGAGAGTGTTTGATAAGTTGAATCAATGAGATGTTGAGATTTGCTTGCAACAACGATATCATCAACATAAATTAAAAAGAAACACCACACACCAGTGTGCTTTTTCGAATAAAAACAAGGGTCAATTTTACTTTGAAGAAAATCAGCTTGGGCTAAAACTGAATGTATTGCCTCATTCCATGCTCTTGCCGCCTGTTTTAGACCATAAAGACTTTTCTTCAACAAACATACCAAATGCTCCTTACCTTCAACCACAAAACCTGGTGGTTGTCGCATATAAATGGTTTCTGTCAATTCACCATTCAGAAAAGCTGTCTTGACATCCCAATGTTCGACAATGAAACCTTCTTTTGCAGAAATCGACAATAATGTTCTGAATGTTGTTATTTTGACTACCGGAGCAAAGACTTGATCGTAATCGGTCCCATATTTTTGTGAAAATCCCTGGGCAACTAAACGAGCTTTGAATTTACTGCTATTGTCACTTGAACTTCTTTTCAATTTAAAGACCCATTTACTTCCTACAGCAGTTCTTGTCTTTGGTAGCTCACATAAAACCCAAGTTTGATTTTCCTTCAAAGAATTCATTTCGTCGTTCATAGCTTCAAGCCATTCATTCTTCTGATTGCTCGATAAAACTTCTTTCAGATTCTTAGGTTCTTGTCCAAGGTCATGTGCTATATTGATTTCTTGATTGAATCTCAAAGGAGGAACGCCTTTATTTATCCTCTGTGATCTTCTAATGGTAGAAACAGCCGGATGAAGTTCATTTGCGAGTTGTTCTGGTTCATCTTGATCTGGTCCTTGTACTGGATCTGGAAAGGGTTCCTGTTCATGTTCTTCTTGATATGTTACTTGTTCTGGTTCTTCTTGTATTTGTTCTGGCTCTTCATGATGGATTTCGTCTTGGTAAGGGCTTTGATTTGTATATTCATCGGATTTAACTTTAAATTCAGTTGCAAAATCGATTGTAGAACTACACTTTTCCTTCGATGTATCCTTAGATGCTTGGTTAGACTTGTTTCTTGACACTTCCTGAATTAACCCAAATTGAACATCGCGACTTACAAAAATTTGATTCTTGATCGGATTGTAGCAACGAAAAGCCTTCGATTGTTCGTCGTATCCGACGAATATCATTTCAACAGCAGTTTTGTCCAATTTTTGTCGCTTTTCAACAGGCACATGAACAAAACACTTCGACCCAAACAATTTAAAATGTTGAATACAAGGCTTTAAACCATTCCAACCCTCGAAAGGTGTCAAAGGTTTAGCCCTAGTGGGTAGACGATTTTGAACATAGTTGGCTGTAATAACCGCTTCACCCCAAAACTTGTATTCCAAACCCGCATCTAGTAACATGCAGCGAGCCATCTCAATCAACGTTCGATTTTTGCGTTCTGCGATGCCATTCTGCTGAGGGGTATATGCAGCAGTGTATTGGATTTGAATGCCTTGAGACTTTAAATACTCAACAGTTGCATTAGCTGTATACTCTCCTCCTCGATCCGACCTGATTATCTTTGGCTTTCTCTGGAACTTTGTTTTGCACATTTCAACATATTCTTTTAACTTTGGTAGTACTTCTGATTTTTGCTTGAGCAGATAAACTACAGTATACCTAGTGAAATCATCAATAAAAGTTACCAGATAGCGCTTGCCGCTTGGTGAAACAGTTTGCATGGGGCCGCAAACATCAGTGTGTATCAGATCAAGAGGAGCAGTTGTCTTCGATATTGATTGTTTTGGAAATGGCAACCGTGTCATCTTGGCTTGCAAACATACATCACATAGACACTTTACACCACAATCAACCAGTTTTACACCTTCAACTAAGCCGTTTAAAACCATTTCCTTAATAACTTTTGGATCACGATGACCACAAACCCTGTGCCAATAATGAATGCAATTACCTTTATACTCACATGCTGAATACACCTTGTTCGATTCCCGTAATTTGTACAAATTCGCATGTGGGTCTGCTATAGCCACTTGTTGACCGTTTCGTTTGATCTCACAAAAGTTTTCTTTGAAGTCAATTGTAAATCCAGCATCAATTAGTTTTCGTACCGAAAGCAAGTTACCACCAATTTCTGGAATGTATAAGACGTCTGTTAGTTTCACGGAAGATACTTCATTGTTTTGATTGAGAAAATTGATGTTGCCGCTTCCACGTCCTTTACTTCTTACTTCATTGCCGTTTGCAACATTTATTTTTCCAAGATAGTTTGGATTAAGTTCGGTAAAAAAAGATTTATTGCTTGAGATGTGACAAGTAGCGCCCGGAGTCAACAATCCAGCCACCTACTTCCTTCGATACCATAAACAAGAATTCTGACTGATCTTCAACTCGATTTGCTTTGTTCGACGAGGCTGGGTTGAATTTGTTCTTGTTTGACTTTGATTTCCATTTCTTGTATTTTGCACAATCTTTCTTGAAATGACCTTTCACTTTGCAAAAATAACAAGTTCCATCTTTCTTCTCTTCGGTTTTCAGAACAGATTCCTTCTTTTCATCCATATCATCCGTACGACGCATATACTCTTCCAATAGCTTTGTTTGAACTAAGGAAAAAGTAAGGTCGTTATTTGAACGTGCTTCGAGTGCAGTGACAAGTGTGCCATAGCTTCTAGGTAAGCTACTAAGAACCATAGCAACACTCCATCTTTCGGAAAGTTCCTCTTCCCCAAGGTCTCGCAACTTATTGAAGAGATCCATTATTTGGTTGATGTGAGTTTCAACGTTACCACCTTCCTCTAGCTTCATACTGCAAATTCGACGCATTAAGGATACTCTATTGCCGAGGGTATCCTTTTCATGATATTCTTGAAGAGCTGACCATACTTTCTTTGCTGAAGAAACACGCCTTATATGAATAAGTTGGTCATCTTCAACCAACAAACCAATTAGCGCCCTTGCTTGGTCATCTTCTTTTTGCCATTTCTCAACAGCGGCTGCGTTCTGATCTGTTTTGACTGGTTTATCGCTGGTGACCGTATGCCATAAACCTTCTTTAATAAGTAAGAGTTCGAGCTTGAACTTCCATGTTGAATAATTTGCATTATTCAACCTTACTATATTGAACCTTGAATTTTCACCCATTCTTTATTAAAAAGCAAATATACCTCTTCTTTATTCTGCGCGTTTTGGGCCTATAACCTGATGGAATTAAGTCCTTTGGTGAAATAAAAACAGTTCCTTTATAAGAAGAAAATAATATAAATGTTTTATTTAAACTGAAGTAAGTGAAAGAATGAAAAAATATTTTCATAAAATTTGATTTTACAAAAAACTCGATAAGCATGATTTCTTTAACAAAGTACTTAAGTTACAAAGTAAATGTATATATCTAACAGGGCTTAGGTAGGTAGGTAGAAATGGCTGTCCTGCTTCGCGCAGGACACAATTAGCGCTGAGTGCGCCGTTTTGATACCATACCTCGTGAGATTCTAAATGGCTTTGAAAATGGGTTATGGATTATGTATGTTCCGCACATACAATCCTATATAATAGTGTTGTATTATTTTCCTACCCTACAGCCTATTATCTCATAGTGCCATTTAATGAGGGAGAAATAAAGGGGGGGGGCGTTAAAGCCACTTTGTGCTATTGAGGTATGAGATCAAATCTTTGATCTTGAAATCTGCGAGTTCCTCAATACCGTTGAAGAATTCTTTACCTAAATGGAGTGCTCTTTTCCTAGCCAGGGCCGGACAATGGCATAGAAAGTGTGGGACCGTTTCTTTTTCTTCCTGGTTCTCACAGCTACGGCAGAAAGAGTTATGTGGTATACCCAATTTTGCCGCATGCTCCCCTACAGGCCAATACCCTGTGCAGGTAGCGACAATCCTGGCTATGTCATGCCTTGGTTTGGAAATTAAATTGGTTGATTTTGGTTTGTTATAGGCGGGCCAGATTTTCCTAGATATAACGCAACTCGTTAAACTACTCCACCTATGATTTGCTTCTGATGTGTATTTGGTCAGGATATTGCCCTTCACAACTCCAAGAGGAGCATATACTCTCACTGCCAATGAGTTGTGAAGGGCTGATCCTTGCCTAGCTAGCTCATCTGCCTTCTCATTTCCCTCATAGCCCCTATGGCCCGGTATCCAGATTAGAGTGACGCTCAAATCAAGTTCCTTGAGAGCCTCTTTGCATTGCTGGACCAGTTTAGAGGATGATAAAGCAGAATCTATGGCTTTAATAGCTGCCTGACTGTCTGTTAGTATAGCTACATTTTGGTTCTGACGGATATTTTTAAGGGCTTTACAAGCTTCCCTTATCGCTAACAATTCTGCCTGGAATACGCTGGCAAAATCGGGAAGTCTATAGGATTTTGAAATCTCAAGAGATTCACAGAAGACACCTGCACCAACACCGCATTCCATCTTTGAACCATCCGTGAAGATAGTTGTGTCGAAGTCTTTCGTCACATCACCTTCCTCCCAGTCGATTCTTGACGGGAGCAAGACTCTAAACTTCTTTGAGGTGTCTAGGGTGGGGATGCAGTAATCGGTGGTAGTGGATAGGATGTCTGATGGTATAAGGCTTGTTTGATTGCAGTGCCCATAGGATCTAGATTTCCAGCAGCCTATTTCTTTGAGTCTCAAGATACTGCAGGACACCTGATATTTAATAAACAGGTCGATCGGAAGAAGGTCCAGGATGACGTTAAGTGCATCTGTTGGGCAGGACCTGATTGCCCCTGATATCCCTACGCAAGCATTTCTCTGCACCTTTGTTAGGTTGTTTACTATGTAAGCTTTGCTGAGAGCAGGCCACCATACAACGGAACCATAAACAAGTATCGGTCTTACAACCGCTGTGTATGTCCATTTTATCATTTTTGACTGGAGGCCCCACTTTTTGCCGAATGTTTTGTTGCAGGCGTAGAAGGCAACACACGCCTTCTTCACCCGTTCTTCAATGTTAAGCTTCCAGTTCAATTTGGTGTCTAGTATTACGCCCAGATATTTAGCACTGGAGGACAATGATAGTGTTTGTCCGTTTAAACGAGGTAGAGTGAAGGGTGGTACCTTGGTTTTGGTGGTGAAAAGCATCAACTCGGTTTTGTTACTGTTAACACCTAGTCCGCAGCTCGCAGCCCAGGTGCTTACTTTCTTCAAAGCCATATTAGTGATTTCACTGATCACGCTTGGAAATTTTCCTGAAACTAGAATGACCAAATCATCGGCGTACGCAACCGCTTTCACTCCACTACTCTCGAATTTCACAAGAATGCTGTTCATGACCAAGAGCCATAAAAGAGGAGACAGTACCCCTCCTTGGGGTGTTCCTCTGCTGGCATATTTGGTGCACGTTGAATATCCTAACTTTGATTGAATCCTCCTATTACTTAGCATGGATATTATCCACCTTCTGATGTAGTTCTCTACACCGAAGTCTGCAAGTGATTCTGCGATGGATTCAGTTAGGACATTGTTGAAAGCTCCTTCTACGTCTAAGAAGGTAGCTAGGGTATATTCCTTGAAATGAATCGTGTTTTCTATCGTTCTCACTACCTCATGAAGAGCAGTCTCTGTAGATCTACCCCTCATGTAGGCATGTTGCGAGTTAGATAGGGGACAACTACTCAGAATACTCCTTATGTGAGATTCTACGATTCTCTCCAGGGTTTTAAGAAGAAAGGAAGTAAGGCTTATAGGTCGGTAATCTTTGGCAGATTCATGCCCTCTTTTACCAATTTTTGGCAAGAAAACCACTCTTACCTGTCTCCAAGACAAAGGGACATGGTTAAGCAAGAGGCAACCTTTAAAGATACTCTCAAGCCGTGGAACCACTAATTCAAGCTGATTTTGCAGCATTATAGGCAGTATTCCATCAGGGCCTGGAGATTTGTATGGCGAGAAAGTTTTAATAGCCCAGACTATATTTTCTCTAGTTATAAGGGCGTTGACATGCTCTATGGAGGTTGGCATGTCGAGAGTCAGATTAGATTCGGGTGGTTCTTCTGCACAACCTGGGAAGTGTACATTCATTAGTAGCTCTAATGTCTCCATTGGAGATGCTGTCCAGCTTCCATCTGTTTTTTTAAGAAATGAGGGGTTCGAATGTTCTTTCGATAAAACCCTACTAAGCCTAGCCGAATCTTTGATATCTTCGATGGACTGACAGTACTCTTGCCATCCTTGTTTTTTGGCTTGAGCTATAGAACGCTTGTATATTCTCAAGCAGTCCTTATAAGGCTGATAAAATTTATGCTTATAGCAGATGTTAAAAATGGTTCTTGTAATTTTCCTCAGATTAGATAAGTCATCATTCCACCAAGGTGGAAAGGTTTTCTTACTATATCTTATCGGGCAAGAGACCTTGAAGGCAGTGTTTATAGAGTCCTCGAAGTTTGAAATCTCTAACTCAAGATCTGTAACCGACTCGTAACTCGTGTTCGTTATATTACGTAGCTTTGAGCTAAAGGTTTGACTAAATTTCTTCCAGTCAATTCTTCTGGGATTTCTATAATGGGAAGGAGTTTCCATTTCAAATTTAAGATCAAATAAAATATATCTATGGTCAGAAAAGGAATTAAGAAGAGATACTCTCCAATTTTCGATGGAGAGTATACCGTGATTATTGACAAAAGTAACATCTAAAACATCTTCCCACCCTTCTGTGTTATCCGTACTCGGAAAGACAAAAGTAGGAGTGTTACCCCTGTTACAAATAGTCATGTTGCTTTCAATAATGTAATTAAAGAGAGACTCACCTCGGTCATTAATTTCAGAACTGCTCCAGATTGAGTGCCTGGCATTGGCATCGCTTCCTACGAGCAGGCTTACTTTCCTAGCTTTTGCCTCTGCCGCTAGCAATCGCACTTCCTCAGGCGGTGACTCCCTGTCATGCGCCATGTACGAAGAGGCTAGAATCAAGCCCTCCGCTTGCCTACCCTCTAACCTAACCACTGTTAAATCAGGGGTGCTAAAATTTGGACACAGAAAAGCTTTTAAGTGTTTTTTAGCTAAAATACAAGTTCTAGGCTTACCTTGATTCTGGTTATCGGGCTTGTAAAAAAGGTCGTATTGGTTAACCTTGAGGCCTCTTACCGCGAGGCCGTTAACCCATGGCTCTTGGATCAGCGCAACATCTATGTTTTCCTCTCTGAGAAAAACCTTCAGGTTATCCGTGGCACATTTTGAGTGCTTCAGGTTAACCTGGATGGCGCATAGCGGATCGTTTTTAATTCGGCGGAACTGCAGGGCCAGGATCCAGCGCCTCGCTGGGGGCTCCAACCCGCATGGTGACGTCGTCTACCTCGACGATGTCATCACTCAGGGTGGGGCCAACTTCCTGACTCTGCAGAATCTTGATAGAGACACTTTTGATGCCGAATCTCAGCTTATATTGTGCCTCTTCCAGGGCTTTGCGGCTTGCCTCGCAGATCCTAAGAAGGTAGACCGCGCTATTCTTGCGCGGTTCCTCCGTTTTGATGACCACCCAGTCATTCATCGGAATCTGCGGATTCAGTCGTTGAAGGCTCCTAATTAGCTCCACTCCTGTTGGCTTAACACTCATGAGCGGCAACAAGATGCGAGCCAATGGTTTCCTAGGAACATCCCTGGCTGGAATAAGCTTGAGCTTCAAGCCCTTCCAGTCGTTGCTAATCTTAGCAACTCCTTTGCCAAGGAAATCCCTCGAAAAATCGTCAGCGCACCTTATCACCTTGTAACCCCTGAGCATTTCGCCGGAGTCAAAGCTCGGATAGGGACCTTCTTTTGCTGATATGGTGTATTGGAATACTATTTCCGAAAGTTTAGCCTCGATTGAGTTCCACGCTGACATCAGAGCTCTGTTGTCTGTGGAGAGCTCATCTACAATCGCCACCTGGAGGTTGTCTCTGACGACCTCGCTCAAGGCGCGCGGTTGCGCTATCACCCTCGGAGTCTCTTTTTTGGCATTGCCACCAAGTTTGGTTCTCTTTTGAGGTGGCTTCTCCTCCTCCAGAGACCTGTTCCTCTTGGTGGACTTTTCTTTTTTGCTGGGTGGCGCACTCTTCTCCCGACTGTTGAATTCTTCAACAATTTTTTGATATTTGATTTTGTCGGCAGCATCACGCTCATGTACCTTTCCGGCTTTTTCGTTCTCGGCAATCTTGCCAAGAATGAAAGTAGCCTTCCTGTACTTGATCCTGAGCTGATCCGCAGGAGAGTGCTTGTTGGGCTTGGTAGCGTTGCTCTGGCGAGCCTTGCTACTTGAAGTTACGGGCGTTTTTTGAGAGGGATGCTGAAGCACAGGGGTACTAGTACCTCCCGTGTTACCTCTAAGTGTAGCCTGCTCTGAGGTGCTAGCGTCTCTAGCTTCCCCTGAGCTACCTACAATAGTATCCTGACTGGAAGCCAGGAGTTCATCCTCGGACTCGATGGATGGGATTTTAACACATAAATTGGACGAAGACATGGTTGTGAAATTCGATTTGATTCCCACGAGTAAGACGGAAAAGAAGGTCACCCTCGGCAGAGCCGCATACCGAGGGAAGGTATAAACAACAAAAACCGTTACCCACCACAGGCCTCCGGCTGAGCTCGTTCATGGTTGATTTATCCCTCAACCTTTAATTCTTGGGCACGGATTTACTAGCTCACACCACCACTGAAACTAGGAACCTTGGATCTATGGTGAGAGAGGATTTCTGTGAGTTGTGCTATAAAAGAAGTCAGAACCACACAGCGATCCAATCTAACCTTAGCTATCACCGTCTGACACCTACAGACCAAAACTGTGGTGACATTGTCCGCCCGGCACCCACTAGGAGGGTTCGATCAAGGATTTTTGCCGAGCATTATTGGGCTTAATGTTCCAAAATTTGTTGACGCAATTAAAACAAATTAATTCATACTTTTCCCAACGTTTCTCCGGTTGTTTTCCGGCATCTTCAGGGGTGAATTTTATTAAAAACCTTTTGATGACAGTTATTTGAAATGAATAATTATTTGTTTACAGATGATTTTTATAGTATATTAAATGAAATAGTGAGTACTTAACTATAAAAATCATCTGTAAACAAATAATTATTCATTTCAAATAACTGTCATCAAAAGGTTTTTAATAAAATTCACCCCTGAAGATGCCGGAAAACAACCGGAGAAACGTTGGGAAAAGTATGAATTAATTTGTTTTAATTGCATCAACAAATTTTGGAACATTAAGCCCAATAATCATTTTAACAATTGACAAAAATACATGTTCAAACTTTAAAATTCAAAAACATATCTATTTTATTCCATACTTAATCGGAATATATCTTCTTTAGAGGCCAGTTACAGCTTTAATTGGTTTTCATCATTGAAACACATCATTGAAATTTTTCTGATAGGTCGGTTATTATAGCAATCATTGGAAATTTCTGTCAGGAATTTTTTTCCTGACGTAATTCAATCATTGGAACTGTGAGAAATTGAACATATGTACCTACATAGATCATTAAAATTGTACAAAATTGAAACGAAAATCATTGGAATGATTTGTTTAATTTTTTGACATAATATAGGGTGTCCCAATAAGAGTGTACTTTTTGATTTGCAAATAAAACCAAGTATTTTATGACAGAGGTGTAATATTTTTATTGTATTGTAAAGGAGACATGTTCCGATTTAGTATGAAATAAAATATCTGGCAAATGACCCCCCGGCTCGGATGACAGGCCATTACTCTTTTCATGAAATTTTCCATGACAGATATGTGGCTGTATCTCACCGACAACACGTTGGATTTCCGATTTGAGCTCAGAAATTGTTTCGGGTTTATTCGTATAAAGCCGAGATTTCACAAAACTCCAAAGAAAAAAATCGCACGGCGTTAAATCGCACGATCTTGGTGGCCAGTTCACATCAGATTTTCGTGAAATAATGTGTTCTGAAAATCGTTGCTGCAATAAGTCGATTGTTTCATGTGCAGTATGGCAAGTTGCGCCGTCCTGCTGAAACCACATGTTGTCCAGATTCATGCCATCCAGTTGAGGCCACAAGAAGTCCGTTATCACATTCCTGCAACGAATGCCGTTCACACTCACTGTCGAATTGATGTTTTTAGGTTCTCGACAACACACTCGTGTCGTTTTCAAGAGACTGACCAGTACGTTGACGCAAAGGATTCTTATGATCCATAATTGACCCAGTTTCTTCCAATTTTTTGACCACACTTCGAATGGTTGACATATTAGGTACACTATCTCGACTGAAAGTTTGCGAAGCGTAACTTTCCCCATTTTTGTAATGACTTTTTACCATTATTACTTGTTGTTCTTTCAAAAAGCGCTCCATTTTTAGTAATCGGAACAAACAGAGGTGACATCTGCCAAATTTCAGAGTTCCTACTTGCATGACAAAGAAAATATTCCAATTTTAAAAAGTGCGCTCTTATTGGGACACAATCAGCTGTTCAGGAAAATGATTTTACAACCGGAAAATAGAAAAACACATTTTAATGAAAAAATAAGAAATTGAACTTTTTCATGTCAATAAAAATTCTTGGAGTGATTTCCGATCGATTGGTATATAATTTCTTTTCAAAAGAAAACATATGTCGATTTCCATTGAACCACATGAAATGGACGGCCCGTCGCTACTAAAAATCAATACTTTTTGGTTTCAATGGAAAGGAAAAACGTAGCAACATCTTTTTGTAAGTGTTTCAGCTATTAGCATAAATAAACAAGAGAAACAACTATTTATTCTTCGTCCTATAATTTTTCATAACATTTTCGAAATTTTAAATGGAATGCCTTTTGTTCTTGGGTAGCAATGCATTATTTGCTTCAACAATCGTCAAATTCTTCCAAAGATCCAATTGAAAATTTTCAGCATATCTTCGTCCTCGGATGAGGAATGCTTGTAATGATGTCAATGTTATGTGTACCTATTCTTGAGAACACAACGATAAACCTTATTTATTTTCATTATTATTCTTTATTTTCATTATTATTATTTATAATATTCACTATTATATTATTTATCGTTATTATAACAAACGCACTCTCTTCTATTTTCTTTTTCAACACATAATTATTCCATTTGCAAAAACTGTCAAGTTATGTGTTATGTGTTAAAATCAGTGTGAATATCTGTGTAGATTCGTCTCAAAAGACTAATTCAAAACGAATCAATTCATCGGGAAAAAACATCAATACTTTTCCCATTGGAAAACGTTTATGAAAAAAATATTGCCGGCCCGTCGACGGCACATCAATGTTTTGGTTCAATGGAAAACCACAATAGTTAAATATCCATTCAAAGATTTTCCGGATCCATTTCAATGATAGCTATAACTGGCCTCTTACAATACAATAAAAATATCACAACTCTGTCATAAAATACTTGTCTTTATTTTTAAATGAAAAAGTGCATTCTTACTGAGGCACCCTATACTTATTTGTTCCAAACGAATTAAAAAATTAATTGGGTTCTCCCAATACCTACGAGCTAACTTCTTACTACCTACCTACCTACACAACATTTTTGAGCTATACAACGTGTCGCAAAAAAATAATACATATTGCACTTGCACTTGTCATATATTCTAATAAATCGCAAATCTCCCTCGCAACCACCAAAACAAAAAGATATGATAAGAAATTATCGCACATGTGCGATATGCTTTGTACCTCATTCATTTTCTTATTTTGTCATGTCCAAAAACAAAAAACAAAAAGAAGCCACTTACTTACCGCATTCTTTTTATGCGCTTTCTCTATCTCCCGCTCTAACCCTTCTTCAATAATTATGTCATCTGCACATCAGTGTTGCCAGACTTTCAGCTGACATTTACCCACCATTATGGTAAAAAATCCCCTTTTTACCCACGCGCTTTAGAAAAAAAATCCCTCAGTATTCCCCACAAGGAAATGAATAATTGAATTAAAACAAATTATTCATTAAAACTAATCGAAATTGATAATTGGCATTTTTCTTTTTACCTCTGAGCAAATCATAGCTGTGTCAAGGCAAAGTCCTGAGTAAATCATATTCAAAGTCCTCCAATTTAATACAGAAACAAACCTGACCGTTGAAATGTAATTTTTATTAATTTTACTGTCTTGGAAATCCAGTTTAAGTTCTATGTTTGTTGTCGTCTAAAAAATCAGAAAAAAAAACAAGTGAAATTGTCTTTACTCCGCTATTCGCACTTCTTGATCAGTTATTTTGTCCTGAGCAAATAGATTTAGCTCCGAGCTAAAAAATTTTAAAATTTCTGTGATCTGCTCATAGGTAAAAAAGATGTTCACAAGGTATAGTATTTTGTACCTCATGTTCATTCATATAACAATAAGAAATATAAGTCATTTAACTAACTTACTACCCACAAATGAAAATGATAATGGAATGAGACAAAATGTTGATTTAAAATTTGAATTTTGGCTTGACGAACGATAAAAATGTATTTGTGAAAAACAAGCATACACTCCCACCGTTCGTTAATTTGAGCTTGTAGTACATGCATACAACCTAGACTTTCATCAATTTGCGATTGTGGGCGAATCCCATTTGACATTTCGTATCTCGTATGCAGATTTCAGAAAAGTTTACCGAAATGATCGCATTCACTCAGATAAGCTGAATAAATTCGTTTCAGGCTTTGATTTTTTAATAATCATCCACTTAGTTTGTAGAATTAAAATATCCCTTTTTTTGTTCTACGAGGTACGAAATCGCTCTTTTGCCCTTTTAGCTAATTTTGAGACTTGAAATACCCACGAAATGGGTAATTACCCACGATCTGGCAACACTGCTGCACATATCTATTTTCTCATCTTGCATCTTTCTTCTACTTCTATGTAAAGCAATATTGAGTTTTCTTCACACTTCTATGAATTGAAGAACAAAAAGTACATTTTCTGTTGAGGAGAAAAAACAACATCTTTTGTAAGAAAGAGAAGAGAAAGCAAAACAAATTGCAGCACCACCTAGTGGCATTCCTTTGAACCCTGCTTCTTTGTGTGTGTAATCGACCATTCTTTTTTGACAAAAAACGCAAAAAAGACAATTTTTCAAAAATTAAAATAAAAAAGACCATTAGCAAACAAATTATTTTGTTATTTGAATTAAATAAAAAAAATAACAGAAAAAAATAAAAAAAATACGTGCTAGTTTTATTGCCTATATTTCACTTACATTAACCTTACAAATGTTGACCTTTTGAAGTTTATTTTTAAATATGTTACAGGTGAAAAATTAAAAAAAAAACACCGACGTTTAGTAATACATATATTAATCTTTCATAAAAAAAAATATTTCAAAAAATTCAAAAATATATTAATCAATTTCCCGGGAAAACGCGCAAAATGCTAGACAAAAAATATGTATTTTTTATGTTTGTGTTAACAAAAACATTTGACAAACATAAAAACAAAAATAAAAAAAATTACTCCGTTAAAATTACATATTTAAAGCTTTGAAAAAAGTTGATTTGACTTCACTACCTTTTATATTTTAGAAGTTATACTAAAAAATGCATTCATACTTTTTACGTAATTTGCTGTATTTTTCATTGTTTTTCGAATTTTGTGTGGAAAAAATTATAACGATAATCGAAAAAAAACAGCGACGTTAAGTAACATGATATATTGTCATTATAAAAAAAATATAAAATAAATAAAAATGTAATATTTAACCCATTTCCCATTAGTTAGCGCAAGTGTCTTTCAAAATTTTATAGTTTTTCCGTTTGCTTGTCGGTTCTGAGGTACATCAAATTTTTATTTATTTTTTTTAATTGCACAAACATTTGACCCTATTTAATATCAATCGAAAACCGTTTGTTGTATTAAAATATTCGAAAAATTGCGAACGCTACACAGTTTCGCGCAAAATCCCAACCTTTTTTTACATGGGAAACCCCCCCTTAAAAAGCTCTGCGAAGAGAATGGCTTATAATTTATGAGTCAGTTTTAACAAACTTGGTCAAATCCATAAAAATTTCAAATCAATTCCTGCTAAGAGATGTATAAAAAATAAACGTTAAGAAACTATTAAATTAAAAAAATATTTTTTTGCAAAATTTTGTTTGTTTAAAAAAGCTCTCAAGCCCCTAACTATTATTTAAAAAAAAAATTTCTCGAAACTTGATTTGACAACTACCTACTTCCCATATTGAAGATTTTCAAATATAAAACGCACTGACTATTTAAAAAATAGAACATGTATGTACATGTATTTATTTTTAAGATAAAACTAAGTACCTAATAAAGATATTTCAAATGAGATTTTTATTTATTTTATTTTTGCCTATGGATCATACTATTATTTACGTTTTTATATAAGGGGCCAGTTATAGCTATCATTAAAAACTATCATTAAAAGTTGGAACACATGAAAATTTGATTTTTTTACTTACGTGTGTTTATAGCGATCATTAAAAATATGTTATTATTTTAATGTCATTCAAACATTTATTTAATAAACTGACACCAAATATTTTTTTAATGATTGAAAATCCTTCATTAAATTTTTGAATGAAAGATGGAACATTAAAAAAGGGGAACACAAACACTGGAACAAAGTGTTTCAATTTTGAAATTTAATTATTAGCTTGTCATTAAAACGAATTTTCATCATTAAAGTAAATAAATGCATTTTTCACCAAAAATATTCTTTTGTAGGATTATTTTTCGCCAGAAAAAAATATTTCAATGGATTTGCCATCGATTAGTATGAGATTGATATATAAAATCAAAGTACAACACACCACATTATCCAAATGAAAATTTTTAATGATAGTTTTTAATGATCGCTATAACTGGCCCCTAATGAAAAATATGCAAAAATAAAAAAAAAAATGGCTTAAAAATGGTTTTTGACTTTTTGGTTCCAGTGTTCGAAAATAGGAAACTCCGTGTTCGGGTTTAGGAAACAATCAAAATAAGGTGTTCGAGAATAGGAAAAAATGCTTATTTTCAATATAATCTTTTTTTAATATTTACTGATAATGTTTATGGAAAAAAAGAGTATCAAACATGAAAATATTTGAGATAATAATTCAGAAAAAACTAAAATTACAATACTAAACTCAGTTAAAGTATTTTTTGCAAAATGTTCTTTCCTCATAGTCCGTTAACTGTTCGGTAACTGGTGCCACGACCCTATAAACAACAAAGCCGCGGGAGCTGACGGCATCACTGACAAACTCTTTAAAGCAGCCGGCGATGACTGACTTGGTAAGAACTAAGGAGCATGCACCAACTCATCTGCAGATGAGATGCGTGGACCCTGTCTGCATTGACGGTGAATGGGGGATAAGATTTAACAAGGAACTGTACGGGTTGTAAGGCGACATTGACCTAGCTTAAAGAGTATATGTCCAAAGATTCAGATGGCTTGGATGGACACCAATGCCAATGTCCGACGTCGTACCTTCGCTCCTCGGAAAGTTCGAACATCTAGAATGCTGGACAAGTGCCTTCTGTCGATCGCAATGTGATCAATCTGGTTGACGGTTGATAGATCAGGAGATCTCCATGTATCTTTATGGATGTTGAGAGTGGGAACCAAGTGCTTGCTACCACAACATTTCGCCCCGCAGCAAAATCGATCAGCCTGAATCCGTTATCGGAAGTGG
The DNA here is from genome assembly GCA_943590905.1 of Sphaerophoria taeniata. NCBI lineage: Eukaryota > Metazoa > Arthropoda > Insecta > Diptera > Syrphidae > Sphaerophoria > Sphaerophoria taeniata. The sequence goes on from OX016540.1 coordinate 203,357,303, forward strand.
TGTCGTGCAGGCTGTGCTTTCCGACTGTACCACCAAAGATGTAATCTTTTCCCAGCTTTGCGTTAAAATCGCCGAGGATAATTTTCATATCATAGCTAGGACATTGCTCATATGTTTTGTCGAGGAGCTCGTAGAATTCGTCTTTGGTGTCGTCCTTTTTCTCTTCTGTGGGGGTATGCGCGCATATACAAAGGCTAATGTTGCCGAACTTAGCCTTGATTCGGATCGTCGTGATGCGTTCGCTTACACATTTGAAGCTCAACTCTTTTAGCCTGAGTCTGCTGCCCACGACGAATCAACATCCAAAGAGCCGCTGTTGTTGCTCTCGGTTACAATTGCCATAGTAAATGTCGCAGTTTTTCATCCTCCTTTAGCCCGGTCCATGCCATTGCATTTCCTGGATAGCGGTGAGGTCTGCTCTCTCTGTAGCAGTTGAGGGTCTCCGCTAATTGTTCGGCAGCACGGGGTCTATTGAGGGACCTAACATTCCACGTACATATCCGAAATGCGTTGTCCTTAATACATTTGCTTGGGGCGTCATCAGTGTATCCGTCCGTTTCCTAGGCCAGTTGTTGCTTCGCAACTAAATGTTTTTCTACGTAGTCGGGAAGTCACCCCGACGTACAATCCCTAACCTGGAGTACCAGGCACTTTATGTGACTCCAAGTACAAGAGCCGGAAAAACCGCTCCTTTTAGTCCTTTTACGGCCTGACTTCAAATAAGTCGAAGAAGCCCGTAAAGGTGTTCACCAAGTAGTTCGGCCTAACTGGAACTGAAGACGTCACCGTTGATTCCAAAAAAGAAATTCATTCGCTGCCGTCCCTCGTTGGGATTGCCATGGTGGGAACATTCTTTCGTTTGTAGACAGCCTACTCCGCCTCGACCTGTCGACCATGGAAGGCCCTTCTGCGAAAACAAGTTTCGCGATCACATAGCTCTAAGCTTCATCGTAGTAGTCACCGTAAGACCGGCCACGTCAAGGCTTACCCCGTGGAGGGAAATATTACCCAAATGAATTTCTCTTGGTCTGGCCAAACAAATCAAGTTAAAAGTAATCGTCAAGAAATAATAAACGATCAGTTGATTCCAGTAGGACTTCTATTTTCTATAACATGTTACAGTTCTCGAATAGAAAGACAAGCACAAACAATACTTAACGAACAAATAATTAAACTTTTCAGGCGGTAAAATACAAAATCAGGAGACCAAACAAATCTCATTCCAAGCACTCATCTAGATGTTCATTAATTCGATCAACTTCAACCTCTTTGCAGCAAGCCGGACATGGCCTGGTTTCCCTGTAGAGTCCATTCGACCGCCTCTGCCTCTCGCTTAGATTCAAATCTTCTTGCGGCGATGAAGTCGGACTGTTGCTTGTTGCCGATTCCTCGTTGAGCTCTGGAAGATTCTCCAAATCCTCTTCGGTATAGCCCGCACTCAGTAGGATTTCCCTTGTTTTCGCTGATTTCTTCGGTCTACTTGATGATGATGACGGCTCCGCCGCCGTCGAAGCCGGTCGTTTCTTCTTCGGTGTAGAACTGATTGACTTCTTCGAAGTGGCACTCTTCTTCGATCCGAAATCAAGCTTCACCGTAATTCCCACACAGCCATCTAAATGCTCGGAGAAATTCTCTCGCTTCATTTTCTCCTGACAAATCGGACACGTGATGATATCCTTTTGCGGATCGTTCTTGTATCGCGAACAGGAAGGAAGAACTGCATTTTCATTCTTGAACTCTTTGAGCAGAGTATCATCACCAAATAAATCATCCACAAGCGACGTATCGGCCAGTTCTATGGACGCGGACATGGCATCATCATCGTTGTACTCATCGTCGATGAGAACGATATCATCGTCGTTTCCATCGCATAGGTCATTTGACTCATCGAGAATCTCTTTCTTGATTTGCTTCTGACGTTCGTCGGCGTCGGCAAAGACCATTTGTGTGCGTGGAATCTCTGAGGTTTGCCCTGAATCACTGTCCGCGTCCTCGTTTTCAGAAGATGATGAAATATCAATTACGGTTTGTTTGACTTCATGGACCATGACATCATCATCGATAACTTCCCAATCTGACTTCGATTTGACTTCGTCGGCCACAAAAACGACTTCGGCAGGACCATCGCTGGCTGCTGATAGTCGACGTCGTTTGGCATTCCCACTGGCAGCGTCTTTGTCTTCCGTTTTAATCTCAGGCTCCTTTGTGTTGCTGAATCTCTTCAGCCAGACATTACGGAGGTGATTCCTATCGACTTCTTTCTCTTCTTCAACACTTGGTTGACTAGAGCTGCAGGAACCATTCAGCGAATACCCGTTTCCGGTCATAGAAAAGTCTCGAGGAGTTGCCGCAGTGCTTGGAGTTTTCGGAGCTCCATCTTCACCTGGAAACAATTTAGTTAAAATCTTTTCTAAATTCTTAGGGCGTGCCTTACCTAAATCCTTGAATCCGACAACGTTTGTTAGGTTTCCCTGACTTCGGACCGGTCTTGGCGCTGTTGGAGGTGTAGTCTGGATTGTTGTAGTGACCGGCTTTGTCTTGGGATTCAAAAGAAGAGTTCCACCTCCATTGCTCTTCACTGGGCCACCTGTGGAGAAATATTTATGAACCCATGGAACGGACGCTGTCTCACAGGATACTTACGAGCACCAGGCAAACTGGTTGGAGGAAAGAATTTCCTCAAATCAGATTCATTCGACTTTGGAGGCTTAGATCTAACATTATTGGCTTCGATGGCTTTGGATTTCGGTTGCTTGATCGCTTTGGTCTTCTTGGCAGGCTTCTCGGGCTCCTTGATCTTCATGAATGTTCCTCCACAAGATTCGAGATGCTGTTTCCACCAAAAATCATTTGAACTAGGTGCTCGGTTAGAAGTACGTTTAACGTAACCAAAGAAAGGCGACCGATGCTGACAGATGCCATTGCAACGCCACCAATGGGTCTTGTATACGTTTACTTCGTCATGGAATGTGTGGTAGACTGTGATGTTTGTTCCCGCCACTTGATTGATTCCATTCATGATTTTCTTGAAGTTAGGACCATGTCCGCCGTTGCCCTCGCGAATTCCCAACACAAAACAATACGCATGGATCATTTCATGCTGAAAGAGAAGAAAAAAATAATATTGCCTGTCCATTAAGCTGCGTTTGTGGACATTTTACCAACATAGTCTCGACTAGATCCTTTCTGGAACGCAATTTCAACAGTGGCTCACTTAAACGAATGGTAATAGCCATACCCAAACCATTCCGTCTTGAGTAACAAATGCCGGCACATGAGTACATTCGTTTGCTCCATTCCAGAGTTACACAACGCAATTTTTTGTGAAAGAATTTATCATCGAACGCCCGAAAGAGAGCGTGTGAATCTGGGGTCGGATCGAGTGTCTCCCATTGGGGATGAACCAAGTTGTCCATCCGATTTAGGAACTCCTCGTCCATATTTGAGCGGTATTTGCCTTCATTGCCAGTTTTCTTTCGTTTTGGCGGACTCTCATCGGGGATTTGTTGAATGTCCTGAAACGAATTCTTTTTATTCAGGAAAGGATAACACTGTTTTTCTACCTACATTTTGTGCAACTTCTTTATTGAATTGTTTTTGCAATTCGAGAGCAAGTAAGTAATCTTGGTCTTCAGACATTCTTTTTTCCTTTTTTCAAACACAAATTAATTTTTTTTAAATATTTAATTTCATTTCGTCTGAACAGTGAATTTGGAAATAAATCCTTTGAAGATTTTTGTTTCAGTTTTTGAAAGTTTGACGTTTGGTTTTGTTGTTGAAGAAGGTTTGTTCGATTTGCTGTCATTTTTTGGTAGCTGGTTGACAGATTTCAAATTTAAGGCTGGAAACGCAATGAATTTGTAAATTTGAAAAAATCTTCACGTTATTATGAGACTGGGATTCGAGATGCATGTACCATTCTAATTTCCATACAAATATTTAATTTTGACAAATTCTCCAGTTTTGTTTGTATTTTTGTCTTTTATGGTGGAAAATCAAGAAAAGTAAAGCGGGTAAAATATACGTCGTTATACAAAAGAGTGAAAGAGTACACTATATGCCTGTTTTTTTAAATTGCCATAATTTTTTATAGCTCAGTGACAGATGAAGAGTCGCCATGTTTTTGGTTACAAATTTATTTATCAATTAGATAATCAAAATCAATATCAATAATTTATTGAGTAATTTTATTTATAGCGTTTTTCATTGTAACCTGAAAGAATTGCCCTTAGAACACTTCTCAATAAAACATGTTTTTTGGTTTTGTAATATAAGTTGTGTTCACTGACGCTGTGCTGGACTGTTCTAGACAGAAAAGTACAGCTTTTTGCTGTTCATTGAGGTTTTTTCTGTGCTGAGCTGTTCTACTTTCCTGTTCATTGACAAACCTAGAACAGTTTAGAACAGGATTTTCTGTTCTTGCTTTTGAGTCAGATCAGGTTAGAACAGACTTGTGAGAAATGTCAAAAACGAAGTTGTAATTTTTTTTTTACGTTTTGATTTGGCTGTGCTTTGTGTATTTTTTTCTCGTGATTTAAAAAAATTAAAACAAAGTTATTTTGCCAATTTGTTTAATTTGTTTAATTAAATAATTATAAAATAAATTTCTTTTACATTTCATCAAAGAAAAGGTAATAACATTCGTCACAGTTTCATTCCAATCATCTGAAGAGGAATCCGACGAAAAATCACTATCGGTGTCTGAACCACTAACATTTTCATTCAGTATTATCTTAAGCACTATTCACATGAGCACGAACGACGACCAACGAATGAACAATATTCGTCGATTTTGACATTTCTTTCACATGAGAGTTTTTAATTCGTCGCGAATGAACAACCAAAACTCAAAGCAAGAATGATTTTTGAGGTTATACGCGCGCGAATATTTTGTTCGTTGGGAGTGTGGATGGAGTGTGGAACGCGAATAGAGTTTGACAATTCGTATCAACTACAATTCTATTCGCGACGAATAAACTTGTTTTCTCAAATTTATTAACAATTGAGATTAAAAAGTTAATTTATGCATCAAAAATCAAACATAAACTATACTTTTATCGTTTTGTTGAGAATTTGTAAGAAAGTAAGGCTTCAAACGTATGTAAAATCACTTTTCTTCATTCATTCGTCGTTCGTTGGTCGTGCTCATGTGAATAGTGCTTTAGCAATCACTTGATTTTCCATTTCAATAATTTTTAATAATATTTTTCACAGTAAAAATACAAAAAATAAAAAAAAAATAAGCGAGAAACGAAAAATTCACGCAATTTGCAATTTGTTTTTTTTTTTTGACAACTGACGTTTAACTTACTGTTCTAACTTGATCTGACGTTTCTCACGAAACTGTGCTGTTCTGATCTAGGAAAAACCTCAGTGAACACAACTATAATTTGTTTAGCAAGGACTTACACCCATTCTTTATTTTACATTTTTTTCTTATTATTTCCAATTTCCTTTTAAAATAAAAATAAAAAATTGCACTTTGGTCGGTCAGTAGAGCAATATTAACAAATTAAAATCTTTAATTTGAGGTTTGACAAGCTAGAATGTTTTTTTGTTTTAAAATGAGCAATTCTCTCAAATTTGGGAGATCAATTCTTTCCTCTTCAGAATTGATCTAGAAGTATTCTTTTTGACAATGAAACATAAAAAAATTGAAAAAGGGCAATTCTTTTGTACAATAAAAAACGCTATTAGTAATATTACTTACTTCGTTTGTTTTTTCTTATCGCAATCGCACATTCAATCAAATGAGCGGAAAAATTGACAATTATAGTTTTTGTTGCTTTTTTAGCGTTCAGGTGAGAAAGGGAGATGCGCTGTTGACCTGAACTCAGTTATAGCAACGCAGATGAACATGCTATAAAAAAAGATGAACATGTTCGTCTTAACCATAATCTTGATCTTGATTTCTATTATTTCCTATAATCTTGATCTTGACAAGATGTCTGCATTTTGATTTTGCCTCTCTATCGAACGAGCATGATATTTGTATGTTGCATCTCTCATTTTTGCAGAACTAAAAATGCAGATACATGTAAATCCACCATAAATCCACCATTATGGGCTTTTGTTCAATGGAGGGTAAACTCTGAACCGCGGATTGACAGAGGAACAATTTTAGATTTCTTCAATTTCAATCAAGTAATGCTGACTGAAATGGATAAGTGAAGAAATCTAAGCTTTATCTCCTTATAACCTCGACTATACAATTATAGTACATTCACTTTTATATCCTGAAAGCTAGTGGAACAATTATAGCACATAACAGTAGAAGTTGATAAACAAAACCATAGCCTCAGATTTATTTATCAGTAGGCTCAAATTCTTTCAACTATTTGTGGAAAAAATACAGAAAATTTCAAATTTTTCCCGGAGATAATTAAGGCTGAATCAAGGCTAAAACACAAACACGCTTTAGCTTCAGCTTCGCCTGACGTTTACGAGTTCTGCCATAGGAATTCAATGGTTGCTATCACAACGAAGCTTCGACCTCAAGTTTCGTAAGTAACGTGACTCCAAACGGAAGCTCTAGTTCAAATATGCTGAACATTTGCTTTGTCTGACAGCTCAACAGCTGTTAAGAAAAAGTACAAAAACAAAATTCATATGTCTTTGGAGGGATGAAGATGATGGAGAAAGAACTGTCATCTAAGGCAAACTCGAAGCGGGTTCATCGTAACGCAGACGAAGTCGAAGCTGAAGCGTGTCACTGAGCCTATTCGAGTATCGCACATTAATGGCCAAGTGGAAAATACTCCTGATAAATACACTATCAATGTATTATCGCCTCTAGGCAGATCAGAACATAGTAACTATTATATCTGCAAATTTCTCGTGTCAAACTAATCCAGTTATAGAAAGAACTCCGAAGAAAACCGTATGGCAATACGAGAAAGCCAACTGGGACGGTAACTTCTTCCGGATCTTTAACTGGTCACTATGCTTCCTCGATAGTGACGTCGACTATTATGATTTTTGGAAATGAAAACTTTCATCCCGAATAGGGTTAAAAGCATCAAACCCAAGGAAAAGTCATGGTTTGATTCAAGCTTTTAAGAGGTTTCAGGAAAAAAGAAGTAAAGTTCCGTTGTTTTAGAGCCAACCCAACTGAGGAAAACCGGAACAAGTTTAAACAAGCCAGGAAGGCCTGCGATGCCCATATTCGTCGGACCAAATTTTTACATAGCCAAAAATAAAGGCAAAAAATACTGCAATGTCCCAAAGGCAGCAAGAATTTTTGGTCATTTGTAAAAAAAAAATGAAGAATTCTTCTTTTTCCTCAGTCCCCACGCTCATTGACAATGACACTCCAGTTGTAAGCTCGCTCGCGAAAGCTAACCTTTTTGCTAGGCAGTTCGCCTCCAACTCTTCGCTGCTAGAGAGTGCCATGATTCCTCCAGTTCTTGAGCGCGTCAATGATTCTATTGGACAAATCTTCTTCCGCACTTGTGCTGTGGCAAGAGTCCTTAAAAATGTCAACAAACATAAACCTGCTGGTCCGGATGGTGTCCCCGCTATTATTCTGAAGAGGTGTTTTCCTACGCCAGCAAAACCCTTGGGTAAGCTTTACCATCTATCCTATTCTTCTGGGCTCGTTCCGAGCAGTTGGAAAACAGCATTTTTGTACAGCCAATCCCTCCAATTATCGACCAATTGCACGTACGTATCAGCTCAAGAAATATCTCGAAGACCGAAAGCTTCTTAATGACCGGCAGTACGGCTTTCGCAGCAACAGGTCCACTGGTGATTTGATGGTTCATCTCACCGAAAAGTGGAACAAATCTTTACATCATATTGGAGAAAGTTAGATTGTTGCACTTGATAATTCAAAGGAATTTGATAAAGTCTGGAATCATGTTCTTTTATGTTTTTTTTTTGTATCTTTAAAATGCGTGCTATCGGTTTTCGATGAATCCCTCCTTCGTTGGATTAGAAACTTCCTTTCGAACCGTTCAATACAAGTTGTATTGGACGGATTCAAGTCTGAAACCCACAATATAAATGTTGGTGTGCCCCACGGTTCCGTTTTGTCTCCGACCCTCTTCCTCATTTTCATTAACGATCTCTTGTCTGTAACTTCTAATCCAATAAATTGTTTCGCTGACGATAGTATCCTAAGTTTTTCTTTTTCGTTTCCAGACTCACATGCCTCCTCTTCGGATGTGGAACTGCAACGGCTAAATATGATAAGCTCATTAAACTCTGACATAAACAGCATTGCCCACATTCCGAAACCTAGTGACTACGTAGTGAACTCATTCTGATTGGTTGAAAACAGCTAATTAGCCAATCAGAACGAGTTGACTACGTAGTCACTAGATTTTGGAATGCGGGCATTGTATAATGGGGAATAAAAACCGCGTAGAGTTAAATGCTTCAAAAACCCAATGCTTGTATCGTTAAAGCCACTGTCCATGAGTGGCACTTGTATCAAGGAGACCGAAAATTTTGAGATTCTCGGATTCTCATTCCTCTTGTGGAATGAGCACATATGCGATGTCCTCAAAAATGCCGCAAGATGCTTAGGTTTCTTAAACGGTGCAAGAGATTCTTCTCCTCCTCTGATATGGCTACTATCTATAAGACCTATATCCGTCCAAAGCTTGAGTATAACTTTTATCTCTGGGCTGGTGCTCCAGCTACATTCTTAAGCCTCTTGGATGGTATTCAAAAGAGAACCCTAAGAATGATCAGTCTTAGAGACATCACTGCTTCATTGCCTTCATTAGATCACCGTCGGTCGTAACGTTTCATGTCACTCTCTGTTTACTGTTTTATCGCTACTTCTACGGTAAGTGCTCTAGAGAAATAGCCCGTTGCATTCCTACCCTCAAACATTACGCCCGAAATACTCGCGCTGCGAGGAATGCCCATCGGTTTACCCTTGAGCCCAACTTCGGACGTACTCTCAAGTATAGAGAATCATTTTTTAGCCGTACTACGCGAATGTGGAATTCACCGAGTCTCCGCTTTTGAGGACTTAAACGTTGTTATTACTTCCATTTTTGGGCTAGGTTACACAAATCTTAGATTTAATTGCGGAAAAAACAATTTCCTTTTAATGAGAGGTCTTCTGAGATTGGTACTGAGCGAAACTTTAGAAAAGGCAAATAAGTTGTCACCCCTGTTGCCTGATTGAAATAAACTTGAACGAAACCGAAGTCGAGAACAAATGAAACATGAATAAGCTATCGGTAAGCATCATCAAATGATGCATTAACGGGGAATGAATCATCAAAGTTAAAAGACGTGTTTTTCTGGCGCTCATTGAGATTAAAGTTTTATCCACATTCGAAGCCCATACATTTGTCAAGTTTGCATAGTTGTGAAGTTTTGTGTCAAAGTAGCAATCCACAAAGAAAAAACTTGTGTTTTAACTTTAATTTGGTTTTAAATTCACATTTTTAAGTTTTACTTTAAAACATTTATATACAAGTAAATAAAGAAAAATGTCTTCATTTGATGTGAGAAAACGAAACTCTACGGAATCCGAACAAAAACAAGTTGCTACAAACACACCAAAAGGATGGTATGAGCAGTTTTACGTCGGCACCTAGCTATTATGCCTTATCCGACGTGTGACCATTCACACTGGTATCTGTTTTATTAGAGTTGATACTCTCCCTTAATCACATAGTATGAAACTCATCGTTATCAAACTTTCGCGATGTTATCCCTCATCGCATTTTCATATAATGAATTTCATTAATGTTTTCAAGTACCAGTTTATTTCTCCATGAAGAAACCATAATGGTAAATGTTTTTTATCTATATAATTGGAACTTTGAATAAATTAGTGTCAATTACTGAAGACGTATCCTTCAACAACCACAGCCACTCTGTAACTCCCACAAGGGGGCCAACCGCGACTGTAATTGCCGTCCATTGGTCCTAATGGACTATGAACGGGGCTTGCAACTACCCCAGAGTACCAATTTATTCAATAGACCTGGTCTGTCTTTCTATTGATTATATGTACTCTTACGTTACACTTTTTCAATAGGAGTTTTCCCAGCTTTCGTTCTTATCATGGTTAACAAGGATACACTGGCATCCTTGTCATGCAGTTCATTTTACCAGTCGTCAGGGCGGTTGAACAAATCTGGATGACTGCATGACTTTAGCTTCCTACGTTCGCAGGTTCATGCCAATTAGACAAGAACCTCTCAGGGGCCCCACGTGAAGGTGTAGGTCAGCACTTTCATTTCAAATTTACACCATATTTACTTGGAAACATTGTTTCCTTTCTAAATTGCACATATCCATGATCCCACCCCCACACCAAAAGGATCGTCAAACATCACTCAAGGCAAAAAATTGTCATCTAAACAACATGTTCCTCAAAGCCCACGTGAAATAACCAGCTCCAATATTCTAGCCGAGATGCATAAGCAATTCCAAGCACAAAGTGAGTCGATTCAAAATATTTCACTTAAGTTAGACGATATTGAAACAAAACTTGCAAATAAAATTGATGAACAAATATTGGAAATCAAAACCGAATTAAATAATTTATGCTCGCGAATAGCAGACATAGAAAATAAAAACTCAAAGCTAACCGAGGAAAACAAATATACAAAGTCTGAATTATTAGATGTCAAATGCACCATTGATCGAATAGCCGCAGATGTATTACTCTTGAAAACTCAACAACAACCGTCTTCTGCTTCCAATTCTACCACTGAGCTTTTTTCTGAAATCAGCAAAATTAAGAGCACTCTTCAAACGCAAGAAAACAACAAAATTGCAACAGATGCTGTGCTTTATAATCTCCCCGGCCAAAATAACGAAATTCTCACCAACATTTTCAATCACTTATGCCTTGCCTTAAGCATACGACCACCGACTCTTAAGAGTATTTTCCGTACTAACTCCAGGAATACAGTGAACAATTCATCGGCGATCATTGTCAAATTCCACACACCTCATGAGAGAAACACCATATTAAAAGCAATATCAGAATTCCGCAGATTAAATAAACGTCAACTTTGTTTACGTGATGTTGGAATATCATCAGACCGACCTATTTACCTGCGAGAATGCTTAACCGAGTCTAACCAAAAAATTCTACATGCTGCACTCGACATGAAAAAGCGTAAACAAATTGCAATAGTCTTCACCATGCGTGGGAGCGTATACATAAAACGAAGAGATGATGATGACGCAATGCTTGTTGATACAATCGAAAACCTATTAGGGTGACCATCCTACGAGTTTCATATTACAAATAAAACTTTTTCTTCAATATTGCTAGAATGACTTATGTTACATAAATATTTATTAATTGTTTTTTTTCTTTTATTTTAACATTAATGATTCAACGCTCATAAACTTTATATTTCTTTAAATTTTTTGTCTTTTTCCCTTTTAATTTATTATTCTTTCTAAATAACTAACTCTTATTGTATTATTTTTTTTCTCTTGTTTCTTTTTTAAATATTTTGTTATGAACCTTAAAAGTTATTTCGTTTACAAGTCGTGTGTAGCAACCCTTATATCAAACAGAGTATCTGTGGCCTTTTTTGCGTTTTATCTGCTTTTTCTGTGCTTGATGTGTTTTAGTTCAAACTTGAAAGTCTGTTTTCTAACTTAATGTTGGGTAATAGTTATCAATTGAATTCTAATTCGAGTGACGTTGGCATAACTCGAGCTCTGATTAATATAATCACATCGCGAAATGAAGGATTTCAAGTTTGCCACCTCAATGCTCAAAGTTTATGCAAGAAAATTGATGAGTTTAGAGATCTATTTGAAGGTTCAAGGTATGATGCAGTTTGTGTTAGTGAAACGTGGTTCAGTAGTAAAATTCCTGACAACAGAGTGCGACTCAAAGGTAATAAACTGATAAGGAATGATAGAACGGGTCGTGTTGGGGGTGGGGTAGCTATCTATCTAAGAGATACTATTAAATATCAAATTAAATATATGTCTCCAGCTGAGTGTCCTATAGAATATCTTTGTGTTGACATTAATAATCATCGGGAACATCTTCTCCTAGGAGTAATCTATAGACCTAATAGACACATTAATTTATCTCCGCTTACGAATATTCTTGAAGACAATTCCGTTTGTTTTTCTAGTGTTTTGCTTTGCGGAGATTTTAATAGTGATCTTCTAACTGACCAGAGTCTTACACACAGTCTAGGTACTTATAACTTGCATGCAGCTAATACCACTAATCCTACTCATTTCTCGAATAATTCCTCTACTCTACTTGACATTTTTTTCGTAAGTGACTTAAATAAGGTAATTCGCTTTGAACAACTTCAAGCTTCTGGGTTCTCCAAACACGATTTGATTCATCTTTCCTTTGACTTTAGTCTGAGCAGACCAACAAGAACTTTTCAATATAGGGACTTTAAGAATATTGACAACCATACATTGGAGCTCGAATTAAGGAGAATTCATTGGGAACGAGTTTATACGCTTCAGCAACCTGACGACCAAGTTGAGTTTTTACAGAGCAATTTACTTGATTTATTTGATCGTCACGTACCGTTAAAAACCATATCCGTTAAGTATGGTGAGTGTCCTTGGTTCAACCAAAGAATAAGATGGAGTATAAACCAAAGAAATCTTTTGTTTAAAAAGTGGAAGCGTTTCAGAATACCTGATTTTATTTTATTATTTGTACAATAAAAAACGATTAACTTTTTTTTTTTAGATTTTTTTTTTAGATTAGAAAGAAACATTTATTTTTCTTATTATTTACATAACAAATTTTTAGATGAATTCAACAATAAATAATTAAAAATGTATAAGAAAAATAAGAGGCATTCTGTATTTAATTACAATGTAATAAAAATAGTGTTGAATGCCATTTCAAGATTTAAGTAATCTGTGCAAATTATAAGAGTATGGGTGGGGTGACCCTTCAACAGTAGACAATTTTAAATATAATTATACATAAGTATGCATTGAAATAAAAACAAAACATAATTATTATTTCATTCATAGTAAAATTGCAAATAGATTCATAATAAAGCAATCAAAAAATAACAAATTTGCATTATTTATATAAAAGAAAGTGAGGCTTAATTTACTCCAAAGAATTAAACCAGAATTAAACCAGAATATCAGAAGTAAAGGATTCTAAATTAGAATAGTCTAAGTCCAATAACCAGAGTTTTAAACGACAAATGAACACACTAGGAGCGGTAATTGTTCTCAGAGATGGTGGAAGCTTATTGTAAAAACGAAGCGAAGAAATAGAATAAAAATTACGAAATGCTGTTGTACGGAAAGAAGGAACAGTTATCAGATTTGAAGTGTTACCACGTAGGTTATAATTAGATATAAGCGTAAAATTGCGGTTTCCAGATTTCATAAAAAAGGACTTCAGAACTTTGAAACAATATAAATGACGCACAGGAAGAATTTTTAGGTTACGAAACAATGGGAAACTAGGGTGTCTTCTCGGTTTACGACAAATTTTTCTCACTACTTGTTTTTGCAAAATTAACAACCAGATGATTATGAAGAGTATCGTCGGCTTCGTAATGTAACTGTCCGCCTTATACGTTCCTCTAAAGTCACATGGTATCAACAGCGCCTAAACTTGTCCTTACACGGACGAAAATTGTGGACAAATCTTAAGGAAATTGTCGGCAAACGAGTTAGTCTTGAAACCATGGATGTTGATTGTAATCAAATCAACTCCAATCTCATATCATCGATTCCAACAACACAGAACATATGCCAAAATCTTTCGGGTGAAGAATTTACCCCTGTCTTCAGGGGAGCTGAATTCTGTTTCACAGGAGTCAATGTAAATGAGGTTGTCGAATGTTTTTTAAGTCTTAAATCAAATGCTACTGGATTTGACAATTTACATCCTATGTTTATTAAGGCAATACTATTATTCTACCCTACATTACGCACATCTTCAATACAATACTTACAAAAAGCATTTTTCCAACGCAATGGAAGTACTCAAAAATTATACCTATTCCCAAAAACAGTGGAAATGCAGAATTTCGACCAATTTCTATTTTACCGGTCCTGTCAAAAGTGTTTGAAAAACTGATGCAGAATCAAATTCAAGCGTTCTTTGCTCGCAATAGTCTACTTGCATCAAAGCAGTCAGGTTTTCGAGCATGTCACAGTAGCACCACAGCTTTACTCGACGTTACCGAACGGATTAGGAATGCGATAGATGGAAACAAAGCATCTTTTTTGATTCTCTTAGACTATTCTAAGGCATTTGACACCATTGATCACAACATTATGTGTAACAAGCTCCTGAAAATGTATAATTTTTCTCCGGAATCAGTGAAGCTGATTTCTTCATATCTAACTGGTAGACAACAAGCAATTGTAGTTGGAGATCAAGTTTCGGACTTTATGCCCCTTCAATATGGTGTCCCCCAAGGATCAATACTGGGTCCAACTTTTTTCTCCATTTATGTTAATGAAGTCCCAAGAGTAATTTGTCACTGTGATGAGCACTTATTTGCAGACGACATCCAATTGTTGAAAAGCTGCTCATTTGATATGATTGAAGATTGTGTAAGAAAGATTAATGAGGACCTTGCATCAATTAACAGTTGGTCTGTTAAATGTGGCCTTACACTTAATCCTCAAAAAACTAAGTGCCTAGTCATATCACGAAGACCAATAGATTATTCAAATATTCCAGCTATAGAACTAAGCAACACCCGAATAGATTTTGTTGATACTGCTAAGAATCTTGGTATATGTTTTAATCGGAGTCTTAACTGGAACACCCATATAACCCAAGCAGTAGGAAAAGCTTACGGTGCTCTTCGACTTCTTTGGCCAGCCAGGAATTTTACGCCTTTGGAAACCAGGAAAATGTTAGCTAAAACCCTCGTAGTACCGATCTTGACATACGGCTGTGAAATTTTTTGTAAACTCGACTCCATAAGCCAAAGGAAACTTAACGTAGCGTTTAATAGTGTGGCACGCTATATTTATGGCTTAAATCGCTTTGACCACATATCACATTTCTCAAAAAGTATATATGGTATTTCCTTTGAAAATCTTATAAAGCTCCGTACACTTATGCTACTTTATAATGTAATCAAATCGCATCAGCCCTCATACCTTTATAATAGAATTCAATTCTCGATATCTGCGCGCTCAAATCAAATAATAATTCCACGTTATTCATGTGTAACTTCAGAGCGCCAGTTCTTTGTCAACGCCTCTCGGCTATGGAATTCCTTACCGCTTCAGGTGCGAAATGCAGATAATAAACATATTTTCAAAAAGAAGACCATCGACTATTCTACATTATAAATACTTTTTTTTTCTCTCTGTTCCCTGTTAGGTTGCTACACACCGCTTCAATATAAACCTTAATAAATTGTAACATGTAAATATTATCTACTAATGTATTTTCATTTTTCATTACCTTTTTGTTGTCTCTTTAAAATATATTAATTGTGATTTCAAAGTTTAGTTATAATTGTAACTTATTTCTATTAATGTCCAATTCTAAGCTTAATTGTAAACAAGATGTTAATCTAAAAATCAAGCTATACAAATAAATAAATACGAAATACGAAATATCAAATTCCATTCGCTTGACAGGATGCATGCCGGTGCCTTCTAATTTTAACGTCTTCGCTGTTAATTGCCTTCTTAAAGTTTGTGACAGTTTAGATACAAAAAAAACCTACTAAATTTGTCACCATGGCGTATACGTAGGTACTCGTTTTGTTATTTCCAATGTGGTAACTTTGTGCTCAACTGTTGCCATATTGGAATTGTGACGCAGAGATTCCTTCTTCAATTGTACAATACGAATGTCAAATGGAATTCTCCTGAGGTGCATCGCGCGACACCCCGTTTTTAAGGAAATTTGAAAAAAAATATTGCTAATTATAGTGCTTTGTATGTGCTTTTTATGTACCGAAAAATAAAATTTTGTGCTCCATTGCAACATTTTTTTTTTTACAAAAAACCGGGGTGTAGCACGATATCGATTCAAACCCCGCATGGTGAAGGAGTTGAAAAAAGTCATCAAGAATACTATCAAAATTATGTGCTATTTATGTACTTGCGATAACTGCAGAAATAAATCATGCACTACGTATATACATTTAAATAAATAATTTTCTTATTCCTAAGCGGTGGGGTGTGGCTTCAAAACGCTTAGAAATAAATAAGGATTCTCGGAAAATATAAAATTTTGGCACTAGAATCGGTGCTAATTATGTGCTGGCAATAATCGCAAAGAAAACCGAGCGCTGACAATGTTCAATTTCAAATTTCAAAATTTATAAAAAACTTCATACGTAGCTCACATTGATGAAAAAATGAGAGAGAAAAATAACAGAAAATAAAAAAAAGCCTTAAGGTATACAAGGAACTGATCGCCAGATCTATGTACGTTGTAAAGTCCGTATTTGCATTTTTGAATATTGCCTCAATGTATCAAGGAACTAACTGGCGATTTATGTTGAAAATTTGGAATTTGAATTTTTTTGAACCAAACTCGTACAATCCTCGTGTTAAAACGTTATTCTCGCAGGTGAGAAATATTGTTTTCAACCCCTGGTGGCATAATAGTCCAAGAGGCGACCGTCAAATTACTTAACCCATCTGGATATGGATTTTGTACCCATTATTAGATAGAGTTTTTGGAGACAAAGACAGCGCACCAGGGTTGCCAGTCAAAGTACGGGGCAAAGGGGGTAAAACGGGACACTGATGGTGCGTTTTTTGACCAAAAAGTAACCTATCAGGGATATGGATAACATTAGTGTCCAACTATAGAGCTCGACGAGACGAAACCCATAATATTAACCACTCGCCAACCCTACTACAGTGAAAAAGTGCACGATACAAGTTTTCACTTAAACATTCATAACTTGATCATTTTTTTTCTCAATAGGAATAAAAAGTTTTACGTATGTAAAAAATTAATAAAATATCAAAACATGTATAAAAATATAAGTTTGAATATTTAAAATGATTATTTGGATTTAGCGGCATCTTTCATTAAAATAATGTTTGTCCACATAACTCAGTAACCAAATGCTTAAAATTAATTTGGTTTTCAGTGAGTTTTAGAAACATTGAATTGACGTTAATCGTCCTCAGAATTTTTTGTTTTAATGATTTCCAACATGGAGGTAACATGCAGAAATCAAAATTTTTTACCTTTTTAAGTAAGACTTCCTCTCTTCTCTGTTATTTTTCTCTCTCATTTTTTTTCATAAATATGAGCTACGTATGAAGTTTTTTATAAATTTTGAAATTTGAAATTGAACATTGACAGCGCTCGGTTTTCTTTGCGATTATTGCCAGCACATAATTGGCACGCAATTCTAGTGCCAAAATTTTATATTTTCCGAGAGTCCTTATTTATTTCTAAGCGTTTTGGAGCCGCACCCCACCGCTTAGGAATAAGAAAATTATTTATTTAAATGTATATACGTAGTGCATGATTTATTTCTGCAGTTATCGCAAGTACATAAATAGCACATAATTTTGATAGTATTCTTGATGACTTTTTTCAATTCCTTCACCATGCGGGGTTTGAATCGATATCGTGCTACACCCCGGTTTTTTGTAAAAAAAAAATGTTGCAATGGAGCACAAAATTTTATTTTTCGGTACATAAAAAGCACATACAAAGCACTATAACTAGCAATATTTTTTTTTCAAATTTCGTTAAAAACGGGGTGTCGTGCGATGCATCTATTCTCCTGATCAATCAACCGTCAACCAGATTGATCACGTTGCGATCGACGCACGACACTTCTCTAGCATGCAAGATGTCCGCACATTCTGAGGTGCCAACATCGACTCGAACCATTACCTTTTTGTAGCCAAGGTACGAATGCGGATATCCCGATCAAGGCGAACACGTGAAAATGCTAGGAGAAAATTTGACATCAATCGGCTACAATCGCGAGAGATTGCTATATCCTTTTCCGATCGTGTCTCCGAAAACCTCCTCAGAAGTCCTTTGCTGCCAGCACAAAATGTAGAGGGAACATGAGAAGCGTGCGATAATGCGATCGAGGAGATAGATAGATGTCACAACAGGATTGAGGTTCGAAAGTTTTACAAAAAGGTAAAACAAACCACCAGGGCTTATACACCCCGAACCGAAGCCTGTAGAGACCATCATGGGAACATCGTAGTGGAACCATAGTCAGTGCTGAGGATATGGAAAGACCACTTTTCCAAGCTGACTCACCCGACATTGACGAAGTGAAGATAGCGATATCTAAGCTTAAGTCAAACAAAGCCACTGGAGCACACGGCTTAGACGCTGAACTTTACAAAGCAGCTGTAGATGATTTGGTTAGGAGCATGCACCAGCTCATCTGCAAAATTTGGTTGGAGGACAGCATGCCCAACGAATGTAACCTCAGCATCGTATGCCCGATCCTCAAGAAAGGATATAACCTAAACTGCACCAACTATAGAGGTATAAGTCTCTTTCTAACATTGCCTTCAAGATATTGTCTACCGTGCTCTGTGAACGTTTGAAGCCTTTCGTCAGCCTATCAGTGTGGCTTCTGACCCGGAAAGTCTACTATCGATCAATATTCACTCCACGGCAGATCTTGGAAAAGATCCAGGAACTTCAAATTGATACCTACCACCTTTTCATCGATTTCAAGGCCGCGTATGACAGCGTCTATAGAGATCAACTATATAAAGCAATGTCAAGTTTTGGCATCTCAGAAAAACTCGTCCGTCTATGTAAGATGACAATTTAAAACTCACGCTGTTTCATCATGGCCGGAAAAAACCTAACGGACGCATTTGATGTCAAAAAAGGTTTTAGACAAGGTGATGCGTTGTCATGCGAAGCACAATCTTTTATAAGTCCGTATAGCTGCTAGGATACGCCAGACGACATTGACACAATTGGAAGAACACAGCCAGCGTGATGTCATTAGAGCGTTGGTGAGTCTTGAGCCGGACGCCAGGAAGATGGGTCAAGCGGTTAACGAGGTTAAGACCAAGTTAATGCTGTCAACAAGAAAGGACAACCAACGTCGACGTCTTGGAGGAAACGTCAACATAGATAGATTTAACTTCGAGGTAGTTAAGGACTTCGTCTACCTAGGATCTGCTATAAACTCAGACAATAACACCAGCGCTGAAATCAAACGAAGGATCACTCTTGCCAATCGCTGCTTCTTTGGGCAGAGTCTTCGAATCCAACCCGGAAGGACGTCGCAGAAGAGGAGGACCGTGACTCAGGTGGTAGAGGACCTGAACCAACTTTGCGTGCCAAACTGGAGACAGCTAGCTATAGGGACCGAGCTTGCCGATGACGCTTGTTGGATGGACCCTGGTCCTAGTACCGTAACATCTGTATTTAAACCCTGTGCCCATTTTGCAATGCTTGGATATTATAACACATATCATCGTTCTGATAATAAAAATGCAGTAAAACTCTTACCTCCTCTCATAATCTCAAAGGGCTCTTCTGCCATTCCACACAAACGTGCACACACCTTGATAGTTTGAAGTTTTATCCTCATTTTTTCTTGAGCCGAAATATGCAACACTTAATAAAAGCATATCTACCACACTTTCAAAGCCGTATCCAAACTAAAAACCGTCTTATTTCTTATACTGCATCAACTTCACCACAATTATTATTCCCTGCCTTTAAAATCTCATTTCCGTTCCTCCGATAGCAAAACAACAAAACAACAAAAAGTGAAGCTTTAATAAAAAATAACACTAATCTCCACAGCACCACTAGCTATGGTTTTTCCATTTCGATTTTCCGGAAGGTATTGATTCCATTGCCAGACAAAACAACAATACACAAAAACCTAATCCTCCCGTGGAAAATCCAGACAGGTGAAGAAATTATTAAGGAAACGAATACGGGAGCAAAAAACTATTATAGGAATGCACGTACCTACCTTTGGTAGATAAATCCGGGATTGTGGCAAATTTTGATTATGCAGTGTGCAAAACGATATTCCCATTCCGCCAGAATCGCGCTCTAAGGTCTTAAGCAAATCACACCACCTTATTCATCCACAATCACACCTTAGCTTAGTGTTTCTTCCTTTACAGATTCGTTCGTCCTTATTTGATCCTAGAGCTAGCGCAGCACAGCAAATTCAAGAATATCAATTTCTATTTATTAGAAAACAAGAACTACAAACGCAAAAAAACAAGAATGCTCGCGGCGGCATAAGATTTATGATATTGGCAAAGCGGAAACGGAAACACTCGCCTCCGCAGTATTTTAGCACCGTCCCGTCCCGTGCGTCGCTCCTACGACCGCCATCTTGCAAATATAACGGATGAATATTGATAAAGTATCAATTTACTAAAATCGCTTTCGGTGTATACTCTTTTTGGTTCTTTCTGCTGTCGTCCTTTGTAGTAGAATAAACAAAACATCCCGGCAGCAGGTGGAAGAACCTGCAACCTAAATTTCCACTCGTATTTGCTGGATAAAACTGTGTAGCTGGGGACCAGAGGTATAGATTTCTTCCTCCGTGAGCCAACAGGATATGAAAGACGGGCAAAAAAAAGTAGAGAAGAAAGTTTTGATTTGGAAAATGGTTTCCTTGATTAACTCTAACGATCCACCCGTTCCCAGGTGCCTGCTGAGAGTAGGAAGTAGGAACTGCAACAGCACATGCATCCTTCCCTATATGCATGGAGCAAGCAGGTGAGGATAGGGCATTCGAGTGTGCTGTTGCCGGCTGAATCCGCTGGTGCAGCGAGAGGAGAAACTTTTCAATTCACCGTGCTACCAATTTGGAAATTCGTCGTCGTTGTTTCTTATTTGTGCTGTCTTCCTCGTGCCATTTTTGGGATGGAGTATATTGTGGGCTGAATAAGCCACCATTTAGTTTTTAGTATGAAGATGACTTTTTGAACTATCATCATCACAAATTCACAACCGGTGTGTGTGTGTGGCTGATTGCGGTGGCGATATAGCTCCCCCTATGCAAATTTTTAATAATTTGCACAGAAACTGCGGAAATAATTTTTGTCTTTTTGCTGCCGCACTTTAACATGACGACGACACGATACGCTACGTTGGGAAGGTATGTGTCTCAAGTGTTTGGCTTGCAACAAATGCAAACAGAAAAGTTGAGGCGATGAGAGCTTATGATAGTGAATCTTTTATTCCAATCATTTTAAGTGCTGAATTCTTGGCTGTTTGGGACTGAGAACGTCAATTGTTGATTTCGCAAGAGGGAAGTAATTTGATAAAGTTTTAGGAAGCATCAGATATCTGAAATGAAGACAAATGCACACACACATGTTTTGGAAATTAGTTTGGAATTGGGGTGAAAGTTTCGTGATTTTTTTTTCAGTTTTTCTTACACAGAGATTGATATTGAGAATTAATGGCAGTACCATGATTCCTAGGTAACATTGTCCACAACATCACTTGGGTATCGCCGGAATACCACTCTCATCTCTGGGGTGGTGCTCCAGCCACATACCTGATCCTCTTGGATGGTATACAAAAAAGAGCTATAAGAATTATTGGAGACATCACTGTCTAATTCACTTCGTTGGAACACCGTCTTGACGTTTTGTGTCTCTTTGTTTTATCGTTACTTCTAAGGTAGTTACTAATTTACTAACTTAAGGTGGCGCTACAATCTAGGATGGACTTGGGCCTCAACCAACAAACCTCTTCAGCCAGCTCGGTCCCTAGCTAGCTGTCTCCAGTTACGCACGCCGAGTTGGTTGAGGTCATCTTCAACTTGCGCGCGCCACCTGAGCCTTGGTCTTCCTCTATTGCGTCGTCCCTCTGGGGTAAATTCGAAAACTTTATGGGCCGGAGGATTGGTGTCCATCTGCTCTAAATGACCGAGCTATCTGAGTCTCTGGACCTTGACGCTTCTGTCATGTCCATATGTCGTTGTACAACCCGTAAAGTTTGCTGTTGTATCGTCTTCTCCATTCCCCATCAATGCACACGTGGCAAAAGATGAACCGAAAAACTTTCCTCTCGAAAAAGCCAAAGGCACATTCATCTAAATCGTCGCCCGAGAATTGGTTTGTTCCATACGCCACTTTTGTCGTTTTCGAGTTAGGAATGGATTCTATGGGAATTTTGTATGCTCTTTCTAAATCTGTGATCAGATTTGTGCTACGTCTTTTCAATCCCGAGATATCCAACATCAATTTTGTTCCATATCCACCAAAATCAACATTTTCTAGAATTGTTTTGTGCCATAAACCATTTTTTGGCGTTTGGGACATTTTTTCCATATAAAATTTGTCAAGTTTTTTGTCAGAATTGTTTTGTTCCACGTGCATATTACGGTGACAAGGGATAGAAAAAATCCTAAGAATGTTGAGAATTGGTTTGTCCTACGTGCACTTGTGTTAAAGAAATGCTATGTTTATGGGACAATCATCGCAAACAAAATTTTAGTATTGGTCTGTGCCATATCCATTACAATTGTGTAGATATCCTGAGATTATTGTATGAAATCATTTAGTCTTGGCTTGGCAACTACTTGACTCTTCAAGCGATGAAGATGGTAATGAATTCAATTTTGAACACTTTTCTCGAAGAAGGTTAAGTTCAAATGACTCTGCCCTTGTTTTGCAAGATGGTCAATCAAAGTGAAAACTTCATTGAAACTATAGATGCATACGGTGAAGAAGATTTCAAGTCGCATCTGCGGCTGAACCGCTTGACTATAAATCAAATAACAAGTACATTACTTCCTTAAGAATTGCTGTACCTACTATTTTTATTTAACTGCGTTTTTTTAGTTGAATATTCACACGGAATTCATCTCAAATCCATAAACTCCGTTTTATGCTGGAAAACCTAGTATTGGCGCAAAAAATAGAGGTAGAGGAAAAGGTGGGAATATGGAACCTGTTGGTAATTAGGAACCCCCCTCTAAAACCAAAACAGATAGTGCCATCTTTTAGCGAATAGCAACATTTTGTGAAGTCTCATAGCAAATACCCATATTGCCTAGATTCACAACTTTCGCCTTGATCATTTCGCCGTAAAGCTGTTTCCAACAACCGAGCAAAAAGGAAAACTTTTTTTCATTATTTTTGTTTGTCTCGAAAGCTCATAACGGTTCGTGTTTTCGTATGATTTAAAATTCATAAATATTTTAAAGTGTTCGGTTTTAAAATTTCTAAGGTAAGAATTTTTTAGTTCCCTTGAATAAGTCACGAAAAACAAAGTTTTTTTTATTAAAATATGAAGTCTTGTAATATGGAACCCGTAGAGGTATCTAATATGGAACCGGGTTCCATATTACCTTTACGTATTTTTATTTACCTAAACATTTCGTTGTTCTCTAGCCAACATCATGCCACGAAGCCAAATCAAATCACCAAACAATCCAAAAACAAGAACAAAATGATTAATGCAATCAAGGAAGTTAGGGGAAAAAAAATTAGTCTGAAGAAGGCTGTGAAATTATTTTCTGTTCCTCAAACAACCTTGCAGAGATTTGTTCATAGTGGACAGTCTCCAGAAGAATGCGTGAACAACAATTTAGGAAGAAAAACGATATTATCACCTGACATGGAAACCCATTTAGTTTCATATCTGTTAACAATGGAAAAAAAATACTTCGGATTTACTCGAAGAGATGTGAGAAAAATGGCGTTCCAATTAGCCACAAGAAATGGAATTCAGCATCCATTTAAAAATGAAATTGCTGGGCGAGCTTGGTTGGACCACTTTTTGCTGCGACATAGAAACAAATTATCCATTCGAAGACTAACTGGGACCTCTAACGCCCGAGCTCAAGGATTTACAAGAGAAGCAGTCGAAAGCTTTTATACAATTTTGGAGGAAGAATATAGGCAGAAAAACTTTCCCCCAGACAGAATTTTTAATGTGGATGAAAGTGGTATTTCGGTGGTTCAGAGCAAAATACCACAAATCATTGCTTCACGAGGAAAGAAGCAAGTAGGTGCATTAACTGCTGCAGAGCGGGGCTCATTAATTACCATTGTGTGTGCCATGAGCGCTAGTGGAATTTACATACCACCTAGCTGATTTTTCCACGGAAAAATATGACGGATCATTTGATGAAGGGGGCTCCACCAGGTTCCATTGGCAGGTGTCATCCTTCGGGATGGATACAAATGAATCTGTTCACCGAATGGTTTGAACATTTTATCGAAAAAACTAGACCATCTGAAACTTCGCCAGTACTTTTGATTCTGGATGGACATTACACACACACCAGAAATTTAGATGTTCTAGAAAAGGCACGGAAGAGTCATGTATCGATCATAAGCTTGCCTCCTCACACAACACATAAAATGCAGCTACTGGACAGGACATTTATGGCACCTTTGAAAACCTATTATTGTGAAGAGATCCGGCAGTGGTATCTACATTCGGAGAAGCTGCTGACTATGTATGATATTGCTGAGTTGTTTGGAAGAGCATATCTTAGGTGTCAAAACGCACCTATTGCAATAAACGGATTTAGGGTCACAGGGATATTTCCTTTTAACAGAAATGTCTTTTCTGAGACTGATTTCATTGAAGAAGAAGCTCAAGAACCTCAACAATCAACACAACTGTTAGAGGTTTCAACTATTATTGATGGAACTCCCGCAATATGCCAGCCTTCTACTAGTCAACAACCTGCTCTTGTTGTCCCTGATGTCAGTGACATAGCCGAAGATTGTCAACCATCTACAAGTGGATTGTCAGCTATGGTTTTACCCGGAGAACTGATCCCCATACCAAAGCTTAAGAAAAAAAACATCAAACAGAGGACGTAAGGCTTCATCTTCTGCGCTTTTGACAGGGTCTCCATACAAAGCCGACCTTGAACAATCAATATTAAACACATCGCAAAGAGGAAGGGGAAGAGGCCGTGGTGGTGCAAGAAATACTAGGGGTGGTGGACGTGGTGGACGTGGTGTACGCGTTGGACGTGGTAGGAGTAGTGTGTAACATACATTTAATATGGAACCCAGGGTTCCATAAAAGGAGCAAAAAACTCAAAAATGTAAAAACTACTTTTTTTGAATAAAGTAAAAAAATAATTACAAAAAGTACTCAGAACATGTTTTTTTTCTTATATATATAGGAAAAATATATGCTTATTATTATTGAATACTATTTAATGTCTTCAGCTAACGGGTATGGAAAAAAAAGCTAAAAAACAAAATGGGGTTCCATATTCCCACCTTCTCCCCCTACTAATCTATGTATGGTACATAAGCAACACTATCACTTAAAGGCAATTGGGGAATCTATTCGGTGTCTCAAAATCTTCAGCTTGGGGTGTTGTGGGTCGAGTAAGCAGCTGGCTTGTTTCCAAAGCAGATGTGAATATAAAGTGGCCACAAGGAGAACGTATCTCTGAAAACTGCCGTCAGTTCGAAGCAAAAAAGAAACTACGAGGTGTAATCGGTGCCATTGATTGAACGCATATTACGATTGCTGCACCAAAATTAAACAAAGAGTGCTATTACAATCGTAAGCAAAACTTTACCATTGTTTTGCAAGGGGGCGTCGATGCTGAAAAAAAAATTCATTGACATTTGTGTTGGCGAGCCAGGATCTTTACACGATAGTCGTGTTTTGCGAAGATCGGCTTTGTATAGAAGAGCTCACTCTTACTTTGCGCAATTGTTGTCCAACAATACATTTCTATTGGGTGATTCAGCCTACCTTGCTTCAAAATAGTTCCACCTTACAAGGACTACGGCCAACTTACGGACCAACATCTAGCATTTAACAACCTGCATTCAGCTACAAGAATGGTAGTTGAAAATGCATTCGGCTTGTTAAAAGTACGATTTATACGCCTAAACTTTGTGATAACGCAGTAGAACTGCTTTAATTTTTTTTTATTTTTAAAGAAAAATGATTAAAAAAAAAGATATAATTGCATTCTTGCCTTTCACATTATGCATTGATGAGAATTGGTTTGTGCCATATCCATTTTAGTGTGTCCCACGTGTATGGAAAAACAAATCATTTTCAAAATGTATGAGGTGGGACACAAGCCAAAAAAGTAGAATTTTGTGCTGATAAAGGTATCTTGTTAACGGTAAGGCAAAACACTTTGAAAATTGGTAGGTGAAGTTTTAATAAGACTAACTTCAATTTAAAAAATAAAAAAAAATCCTATCGCACAGTTTCGGAGTACTAAGCACGCGAACCTTTAAATGCGTTTTTCTCGAAAAAGTGCCAATGGCGTATGGAACAAACCAATTCTCGGGCGACGTAATTTCGTCAAGGTCCATGCTTCTGCACCATATAGCAGGACTGAGATGATGAGGGTGTTATACAGTCTTAACTTAGTTGCTCGAGAGAAGGCTTTTCCACTCAATTGCTTTCTTAGCCCAAAAAAACAGCGATTAGCCAGAGTTATTCTTCGCCTGAGCTCGCCACTGGTGTTAGTGACCGTGTTAATAGCGGAGCCTATAGGTAGACAAACTCCTCTACTACCTCGAAGTTGTATGCGTCTATTGTGATGTTCTATCCGAGCCATGTCGGTGTTGGGTGTCCTTCCTTGAAGACAGCATATTCTTCGTTATGCCCTCATTTATCGCTAAACCCATTTGCCGCTTCTGTCTCAATTCACACAATGGCGACATTGACATCACGCTGTGTGCTTCCCATTATATCAGTAGGTATCGAAAGATTCCGTAAGCTCGTTGCCAACCTTGATGGCGCAGACGTGCACATATTACAGCAGAGAGGATCTTGTAGGCGATGTTAAGTAGGCTGATTCCTTAGGATCGGGCAAACAATGCTGAGGTTCCATTCATCGGGCCATATCTTCCGACCATATCTTACAAATGATTTGGTGCATGCTCCTATCTAGATCGTCGCCTACTGCTCCTTTGCTTTTGTTGAATTTCAGCCGTTATATTGCCCTTTTCACTTCTTATAGGTCGGGTTCACGGAACTGTTGGCTAGGCTATCATCGTGTCCGATGAAAGGCTCCTGCCCGACAGCGCGACTTTGTTCGTCATCGCCGTTTTAAAATCTACAGGAATGGTCTTTCCAAATCCTCAGAATCGCCTGCGATTCTACTATGATGTTCCCTTGTTTATCTCTGCAGGCATCGGTTCTTGCTCGATAACCTTGAGCCGGCTGTTTTACCTTCCGATAAAACCTCCGAACTTCATTCCTGCTGTTGATGTTGGCTCTCTCAACATCCTCGATATGACGCTTCTCATGCTCCCTCTTTTTTCTCCTGAGAAGCTGGTGTTCCCCTCTCCTCTTTTGCTCGTAGAGCTCACGAGCAGCTCTTGTCCTTCAATGCAGCGCCGCTTTGTATATGCCTCCTGCTTCGCTGTATGGGCTTGAATGCATTCTTCGTCAAACCAGGGGTTTCGTTTTGGATGGCTGTGTGAAACGCAGCACATGAGAGGCGGCATCTCTAACTGCTTTCAGGCAATGTTGCCATTGGTCTTCGATACTTGATGTTGACGGCATAGGACTTCTTAAAAGGTTACTTAGCACTCGATCAGAGAAGGATCTGGCGATCTCTTGCGATTGTAGCCGTCCGACGTCGAATTATCTTGCAGCATTTCCTTGTTTTGGCCGTTGTCGGGATATTCGTAGCAACACCTTGGCTACGACAAGGTAGATGTTTGGCTTCTCGGAAAGTTTGAACATCTAGAAAGCTGGACAAGTGCCTTCCGTCGATCGCAATGTGATCAATCTGGTTGACGGCTGATTGATCAGGAGATCTCCATGTACCTTTGTGGATGTTGAGAAGTGGGAACCAAGTGCTTGCTATCACAACATTTCGCCCCGCAGCAAAATCGATCAGCCTGAATCCGTTGTTGTAAGTGGTGTCGTGCAGGCTATGCTTTTCGACTTTTCAACCAAAGATGTCCTCTTTTCCCAGCTTTCGTTAAAATCAGCGAGAACAATTTTAATGTCATAGCTAGGACATTGCTCATATGTTTTGTCGAGGAGCTCGTAGAACTCGTCTTTGGTGTTGTCCTTTTTCTCTTCTGTGGGGGCATGCGCCCATATTAGGCTAAAGTTGTCGAATTAAGCCTTGATTCGGATCGTCGCGTCGTCGTGATGCGTTCGCTTACACATTTGAAGCTCAAGACTTTTTGCCTGAGTCTGCTTCCCAAGACGAATCCGCATCCAAACAAAGAGCCGCTTTTGTTGCTTTCATTAACAACTGCCATAGAAGATGTCGCAGTTTTTCATCCTCCTTTTACCCGGTCCATTCCATTGCATTTCCTGGATAGCGGTGATGTCTGCTTTGTAGCAGTTGAGGGTCTCCGCTAATTGTTCGGCAGTACGTGGTCTAATACACGTTGTCCTTAATACATTTGCTTGGGTCGTCAGTCAGTGTATCCGTCCGTTTCCTAGGCCGGTTATTGCTTCGCAATTAAATGTTTTTCTGCGTAGTCGGGAAGTCACCCCGACTCGTACAACCCCGAACTGGAGTACCAGGCACTTGATGTGACTCCAAGTGCAAGAGCCGGAAAAAAGGTGGTGTTAGGTTAGGTTAGGTTAAAGTGGCTGTCATGGATGTTAAAAGACACACTTAGGCCAATCAAAGGCCCATTGTGATACCACATGAATCTAGGAAGGCTATTCTTCGAAGCTCATCGAAACCAATTAGAGTTCCTTACGAAACGTAGAAGATTATTTAAGTTAATGTGTTCGAGATCGTTTAGATCATTGTAGAAGTATTCCCCTAAGTGGATCCTACGTTTATGAGCAAGAGCAGGACAGGTGCAGAGGAGGTGAAGAACTGTCTCCTCCTCCTCCTCATCCATACAGCTTCTGCAGAAGTCATTAGAAAATACGCCCAGTCGCGCAGCGTGTCTTCCCATTAGACAGTGTCCGGTAATGACACCAATTAAGGAGCTTATATGCAATCTGCTTAGAGATATCAGGCATCTGGACCTCTTTAAGTCCAAATTTGGCCAAATGTTTTTCGTTGCCTGACAGGTGGTTATGTTATTCCACCTGATGTTAGTTCTTTTAATAGCATCTTGTTGTAGCAAAAGTTTACATGTAGCGATTGGTATACCAACATTAGCCATTTGTGGCTTAATGGGTAATGTTGTACCATGTTTGGCGAGTTCGTCGGCTTTGCAGTTTCCTGGAATGTCTCTATGGCCCGGCACCCAGTGAAGGTGAATGTTAAACTGTTGTGCCATCTCCATTAGAGACGATCGACAGTTTTGGACCGTAATCGAGTTTGTAGAGACAGAGTCCAGGGATTTTATAGCTGCCTGACTGTCTGAGAAGATCCGGATATCAGATGTGGATACCACGTTTTCTCTGAGCCAGGACAGGACCTCCTTAATCGCCAAAAGTTCTGCCTGGAACACGCTACAATGATTTGGAAGGCTGAATGAGAGACTTAGTTTTAGTCGTTCGGAGTACACACCTCCACCAACCCCATCATTAGTTTTCGATCCATCTGTATAGAAGTGGATTGCCTCGTCTTCCAGGAATGTTTTATTTTCCCAGAAGGAACGGGGAGGGATAGAAGTTTGAAAGTTTCTATCGAACTGTAGTTGAGGAATGGTGTAGTCTGTGTGCTTAGGGATTGATTCTAAATAGTTAAGAATAACAGAGTGGCCAATGTTGTTGTTAGTCCACTGTGAAGAGGCATTCAGGCGAATAGCAGAACTAGCAGCTATTTGTTTGCTGATTATGTCCAGAGGTGTTAGATAGAGTAGGGTGTCTAGTGCCGCAGATGGGGTCGTACGAAGTGATCCGCTTATACTTAGGCATGCTGAGCGTTGCACTTTACTAAGCTTATCGCAGTTCGTTTTTACGTCCAAGGCAGTCCACCATACTGACACACCATAAAGAAGAATCGGTCTGATTACCGATGTGTATAGCCAGTGAGTGATTCTGGGTTGCAAACCCCATTTGCTACCAATGGCCTTCTTGCAGGTGATAAGAGCTACCGTAGATTTTCTTATTCTTTCAAGTATGTTGCTCTTCCAATTCAGTTTTCTATCTAATATAAGACCCAGGTACTTAGTTTCATCTGAAAACTTTAATTGGACACCGTTTATAAAAGGAGGGTCGATGTGCGGAATTTTATGTTTCCTAGTGAATAGGACCAAATTGGTTTTGTGTGGATTAACGCCTAAACCACACCGATTTGCCCAAAGTGATAGCTTATTTAGAGCGTTTTGTAAGAGTTCTTCTAAGGTATTTAGATGCTTTCCTGAAACGGCTATAGCAACGTCATCAGCATAGGCTATCACTCTGAATCCCTCTCTATCCAGACAGGTAAGAATTTCGTTCACTACCAGATTCCAGAGTAGAGGGGAGAGAACACCACCTTGCGGCGTACCTCTGCTGACAGATCTTCTTGCGGAAAAGCCGCCGAGTTCTGAGTTAATTATTCTGCTATTAAGCATTAAATGAATTAACTCTCCAAGCGAACTCTCCACATTCAAAGATGACAGTGCAGATGTGATTGCAGATGTGTCCACGTTGTTAAAAGCGCCTTCAATATCAAGGAATGCAACCATAGTATACTCTTTATGATGGAGGGAGTATTCGATAGTGCGCACTAAGGTGTGTAATGCTGTTTCAACCGATTTTCCCTTACAGTAGGCATGTTGAGAATTAGACATGAGTCTTGTATCAATGTTTGCCCTGAGGTGTATATCTATCAGTCTTTCTAATGTCTTAAGAAGGAACGATGATAGACTTATGGGTCTGAGATCTTTAGGGTTAACTTGCGAACATTTTCCCGCCTTGGGTATGAAAACAACTTTCACTTCTCTCCATATTGAGGGGATATGGGCCAGATGCAAGCAGCTATTGAACAATGCCTCAAGGATTGGTGTTATTATGTCTGAGGCTTCTTGGAGTTCAGCTGGACTGATGCCGTCTGGTCCTGCCGATTTGTACGGTTCGAAGGTGTTGATAGCCCATCGCAGTTTATCCCTTGTGATTAGACCTTGTGGAAGTGATGTAGTAGTAATTGAGTGCAACTGATTGTTACAGGTTACATTTTGAGAGCTACCTGGAAAGTGAGTGTCTAGTAGCAAGTTAAGAGATTCTTCACTTGAGGCTGTCCAGGAGCCATCTGCTCTTTTTAGACAGCTGGGCATCACTGGATTTGTTGAAAGAATTTTTCGTAGCCTAGAGGCATCGGAGGTTTCTTCTATTCTACCACAAAAGGATCGCCAGGAAGATCGTTTAGATCTTCTTAGTTCCGTTTTGTATTTGTTCAGGGAACTTTTTTATGAGTCCCAGTCGGAAACCTGTCTTGTATATTTGGCTCTGTTAAAGAGTTTTCTACACTCTTTCCTGAGCGAATCGAGGCCCGAGGTCCACCAATGTGGTTTCTTTTTTCCCCTTACACATACGGGTGGACAGGCAATCTCTAACGATTTGTTCATAGCTAAGGTTAAGTCCTTGACTTTGTTGTCAAGTTCACTAGCATTAAGAGAGGGACTTAGGAGTCCTGGTTTAATTAAACTTTGAAGTGTAGTTTTATAAGTGGTCCAATGGGTTTTTCGGTAATTACGAAAATTAATTGGACTAGATTTTTCATCAACATTGATTCTGAATTGGATGTATCTGTGGTCAGAGAATGAGTGTGGTGTTATTACTCCTGTTAATAGCGGAGCCTAGGTAAACAGACTTACTTCTACCTCGAAGTTTTATGCGTTTATAGTTACGTTCTGTCCGAGCCGTTGGTGTTGGGTGTTCTTCCTCGAAGACAGCGATGTTAAAGAAATCGCATGATCGCATTGCCTTGTCTGAATCCTTTTGCACAAGCGGAACGGCTTGGCAGGTTATGTCACAATTAGACAGAGTTAATAAGGTTAGTCCCTGTAGATGTTGTCATACGCTGCCTTAAAACCGATTTGGAGTTCATAGGTTTTTTTCCATGATCTGTCGGAGTGAGCTTGTTGATTTTTCTGCGATAAGGATCCATTGATAAGGATTAATTAGATATTCTCCTCTATCATACAAGATCGAATTGCCTATACAGGGTGAATTACGAGCGTTGTGCCAAAAAGCTTGAGAGTGTAGGTTTAGTTGAGACAAGAAAAAAATCGTATGGGAGGGGGGGAGTCTATTCCCCCCCGTTTAGCCGGGAGGGGCAATTTTCTGAAAAATTGACTTATTTTGTAAAAAAGTAATATTAAAAATCAACGGCTTCGTTAACAATACCGTGCTATACCTTTCTGAAAAGCGAGAGCACGGAGAGCTAGAAGTGAAAGGTCAATGGCAGACGTTATCAATTAACAAAATGGTTAATCCAGGGAAAATCCAATACTTTTCTACTTTATTGAGTCCTCATAAAACTCCAATTACAAAAAATTAAATTTATAAAATAAACCAATAAATTAAACTAAAAGTCCAGATAGGTAAAAATAAAAACAAAGATTTTCTTAGAAAAAAGTGGTTTTGGTTTTTTTTTTATTTCTCAAAAACGAAAAGACATTTTTGCATCCGGTTTTCTGTTTTTGACTAAAAATTAACAAAGACATTGAATTTTGAAAACAAAATTAGTACTTAATTACATAAAATTTTGAAAAAAATTAGTAAAATATTTTTTTTTTACTTTTTTTTGAAAATTTTGAGTTTGAAATTTTTTTTTTTAAACTATTCGTTAAAACAATTTAATTTAAAAACAAAGTGAAAGAAGACGTTTTTGGCTTTCCAGAAAGGTATAGCACGGTGTTGTAAACGAAGCCGTTGATTTTTAATATTTTTTTTTACAAAATAAGTCAATTTTTCAGACAATTGCCCCTCCTGGCTAAACGGGGGGGGGAGGGAATACACCCCCCCCCTCCCATACGATTTTTTTTTCTTGTCTCAACTCAACCTTCACACTCTAGCTTTTTGGCACAACGCTCGTGAATCACCCTGTATATCGTAGCCTGGTACGTTGCTGTCTAAAGTAGCGTTTTCAGGGTACGTTGCAAGCCTATTTAAGGTATAAGGGTATAAGGATGGCTATCCAGACCCTTCAACATTTTCAATGCACTCTAAAAAGGGAATGGAAATGGACTGGTGGCTTTTTCTAAAATTCTTGTAAGTTCATCAAGTCCCGTAATTCCCCATAATGTCTCGATACTCCAACCGGCCGCGGCATAGCAAACTATCATATTATTAACTTCGGCTCTTGTGGTTTTAAATTTGAAATTCACTTAACTTTTTTTACTCACATGTAGGTACCCACGAACGGTAATTAGACTTTAAAAGCATATCATATGGCTCATTGCTCCACCAAACACCGTTTATCCGGATGTCAAAAAAACAAAAGGTAACAAACAATGCCTAACATCAATCCTTCTCCGACACCTTCTTGACTTAATTTTTCTATTCCACTTGCTCTTAATTTTGTTCTCATTTCTTTCAAAACAATAATTTCATCCGAGCTCAGGTGCAAACCCTTTTCCCGGCACCTACGAGAAGAGAATTAAGAACCCTACGTCTCCATATGAAAATGGTGTTAATAGCATTTCCATAAAGTTAATTCCTATTGTTTTGGGACTCCTTTAAAATTTTCCCCAACATTAATTGCTTTATGTTGGCACAGTTACATTGGAACTTACCTTTTGACTTATTGTTTTCTATAAATATAATAGCACACTCCTTGTGTATTAATTCCGTTACCCGCTTTATTTTTTATGGTCCTTTTATTTTACCAGGTTTATTATTATACCCAACAAAGTTTCTCGTTCTCCGGCTCCGTTGCTGCTGCCGCTTGTGTGTTTGCCCTAATTGCATACATTCTCAAAAGTTAATTATTATGATTTTTTAATTAGTCGTGCTAGACTTGATTTTCATCTTTGTGTGCACAATTCATGTGTGTTTGTTTTTTGTTTGTATGGTGAGAGTAAAGATTGAGTTTCCCTGAGGATGAAAATAAAAATTAAATAAATGAGGACTTGCTACATCAGGATACGTCAGGAGGAGGAAGGAACTTACTAAGTATGTTATAGCAAATTCATTCGCAAGCTGGGTGTATGCATATATTACATTGCATAAATATTAGAAACTTTACTTTTTGCAATAATACTTTTTAAGTTTGCGCCTCCTTCACTTTGGTTGTCGTCATCGCCATCATCCACGTCATGGTTCGTGCGATTTGCCATATAAAACACACGGAAACGGTGCGGGCGTATCCGTTTCACACAATGTGTTCTCGCTTATGAGTCGCGTTTCCTTAATATAAAAATTATGTTTTTGTTACTCATGTTAAAAACTAATTATGCAAATAAAATCAAAACCGAAATTTAATTGATGTTGGAAAACATACATCTTTTAGAGTGAATTTTTAATGTAAGCAAAGAAAAGCTGTCAAGTTATTGGCTCAATAAAAAAGTGGTATTTGTGTATCACGTTGTCAAAACAAATATTAAATGCAATTTAAAATTGAAAGTTTAATAGAAAAAAGATTCTGAAATTGAAATTAAATTTGTTTTAGTTTAATTTACGAGAATAAGCATCCAATGAATAATTAGAACGTCGAAGTGTCGAAAGTATTACTGCCGTTCGGCTTCCGTGGCAAACATCCCAAATTTTTCAACTCCACGGCGTTCTCAAGATTTGGGCATAGGCATCCCTCAGCTGATTCAAGAATTGAAGCCAATGGATCTTTTAAAGCGACGCACGTACGTTCTTCAATTCGTGACGAAGCTCATTTTCGACTCAATGGATTCGTTAATAAGCAAAATATGCGGTTTTCTGTTTGGTTCAGTTTACATGCAAGCGGCGTTATTACTGACTTAAGTAACTAAACTTATGGTAAGATAGATTTATATATAAATAGCCTAGTCATTTGTAAATAAAAATCAGTCTTAAACCAACAACTTTTGACTCTCTATTTTCGGGTGAAGACCTTAGCTAAATACTATCGTGCATTTTGATGCTCGGTTTGAAGCGGTTGAAGAACTTAGTAAAATACTTAACAGTAGGGCAATAAACATTACACACTACAGTCCAGTTCGGACCAGGGCCTCATCCAACAAAAGTCTCCGCATCCAACTCGGTCCCTAGGTAGCTGTGTCCAATTTCGCACGCCAAGTTGGTTCAGGTCCTCTACAACCTGTGTGCTCCACCTGAGTCGCGGTCTTCCTCTTCTGTGACGTCCTTTCGGGTTGGATTCGAAGACTCTACGAGACGGAACATTATTTTCCATTCGCTTTACAAGATCCAACCATCTAAGTCGTTGGACCTTAACTATTCTGGCAAGGTCAGTGTCGCTGAACAGCTCGTTCAGTTCTTGATTGAATCTTCAACTCCATTCTCCATTTATGCAGACTGGACCATAAATCACTCGACAAATTTTTCTCTCGAAGCAGCCCGAAGCGTTTTCATCCGATGTTGTCATGGTCAATGTCTCTCCACCACACATTAAGACCGAGATGATAAGGGTTTAATACAGTGACACTTTAGTTGCTCGAGAGAGAACTTTATATCTCAATCGCCTTCTAAGTCCAAAAAAGCAGCAATTGCCAAGAGTGAGTCTTTTGATTTCAGTATTGTTGTCTGACTTTATATAGCAGATCCTAGGTGGACAAAGTCCTTAACTACTTCGAAGTTAAATCTGTCTATACTGTTATTGGGTCCAAGACGTCGATGTTGGGTGTCCTTTCTTGTTGATAGCATTAACTTTGTCTTGTCCTCGTTAACCGCTAGACCCATCTTCCTATCCTCCGTCTCAAGATTCACGAACGCTCCACTGACATCACGCTGTATTCTTTCAATTGATGCCAAAACTAGACATTGCTTTTTATAGTTGATCTCTATAGACGCTGTCATACGCGGCCTTGAAATCGATGAAAAGGTGGTACGTATCAATTTGAAGTTCCTGGGTCTTCGCCAAGATCTGTAGTAGAGTGAATGCATGCTTTTCTCCTATCAAATTTTGCAGATGAACTGGTACATGCTCCTAACCAAATCATCTCCAGCTGCTTTGAACAGTTCGGCGTCTAGGTCGTCTGCTCCAGCCAGCGGCTTTGTTGGACTTAAGTTTATATATCACTATCCTCACTTCGTCAATGTCGGGTGGGTGGAACTGGTGATCTGCTCCACCCAAATTATGTGGTTCTGAATAGCAGGCGGAATTTCACTCGTCATCGCCATTACACAGCTTGGAAAAGTGGTCCATATCCTCAGCACTGACTGTGGTTCCACTACGATGTTCCCATGATGGTCTCTACAGGTTTCAGTTCAGGGTGTATAACCCCTGGTGGTTTGTTATACCTTTATTTAAAAGAACTTCGTTCCTGTTGTGACATCTATCTCCTCGATCGCGCGCTTCTCATGCTCCCTTTTTTCTTTCTGAGAAGTTTGTGCTCCTCTCTTATTTTCTGCTCGTAGAGCTCACGAGCTTCTCATGTCCTTTTTTGTAGCGCCGCTCATCGTCAAACCAGGGTTTTCGTAGTGGTGGCCGTGTTAACGCTAGCTAAGACGAAGGACCGACCAAACCGCTCCTTATAGGCCTGGGCTGCGAATGTATCGTAGTAGCCCTATAAGGTGTTCCTTAGGTAGTTCATCCTGACTGTATCTGTAGACGCCACCGTTGAATCCATCTTGGGAGTTCTTCGGCTGTAGCCAGTTGAAAAGGAGGCATGCTTTAGTGGACGCATACCTATTTCCCCTGTCTCTCTTTGCTGGCGCCAACAACTTCCCACTGGGTTCCCAATCATCGGTTGAGGTTCTAGGCACCAGATGTTCACCGCGGGTAAGTGGAGAGCAGGAGTTGATAGATAGAGGTTGCTGTGGACGCTTGTGTCCTAGCCTTCGAACATCCACTTGATATGCGATGGTCTTTTCCAGGATTTGTTTAAATTTGAATATCAACTCTGTTCTCTGTTAAACGTTTATCTATTATAGCAGGTAAGGCATAGGTCCCGATAATAATATTACAGACACCTTCACACTTCGATGGATGTACAGCGAATTTTTTGTTTTGATTAGAGCACAAACAGATTTTTTGAGAAATTTAAGAAATTGTTTTCGAATCTAACGCTTTGTCGATTTAACCCACAAATAGATGAATCTTATACCAAGCAGCACTAGAAGGTATTCCGTCTTGTCTCTTGTACAATCTCCAGCGCGTGTCGTATGTTGTTGTTACACAAACATTCTTAATAATTTTTCATGTTCACTCCACTTTAAATAATGGAAGTCATAGCGGAGGATGGAAACGTCCTCGAGGCCATATCCATGTGCCCATGGCCGAGTTGCTTGATTGCTCCAGCTGGCTGCCTCAAACTATAACCCGAACCCGATCCCCAAACCATATTACACATTCAAGCAGTGGACGATGAATAGCAAGATATTACCCTAAAAATATTGTGTATATTCCTGGGCCAGACCATGCATAACTCAAACTTCCCATATGCACTCGCATGTATCGTCGTCGTGGCTATATGAAGAAGTTGAGACAGACACTTTCTTATTCCATGCAATGGCTTAGGTAAGCACTACTTTACTTGTCTTTGGTTTTATACAATCTCTCTCTCTCTCTGCTCTCTAAAAGTTGCTCCGTGTCGGTCGTTCTTTCAGCTCTGTCTTCCTTCTTTAGTATAATGTTGGTGATATTTCACCAGACTATTATTTACGATTATTGCAATAATTATGCTCCTTATAGTATATCTTCCCATAGCAAGAGTGTAAGGCCAGGGATATGATATGCCAGGCTCGACACGGTGAATTCTACGCCTGGGATATGGGTCGACCGAACTACCAAACAGCCGAGTTCTGGGTGAGTGCAAAAGGACTAAATTGTGAGTGTGGTCTGCTTCAAATTTAACATTATGCAAGAGGACGAACTTATAAAGGTAGTGGTGGGACTGGCCTGGTCTGTATAGTCGACTTGTACTATATTTAATTTATGGCCTTCTGGCAAGTGATGCAAAACGCACAAGCCGAGCATTACTCGCTCGCCTCGTACTAGTATAGAGGTAGGTATCATTACCAAGCACATTCTCAAGTTCTAGAGCAAGGAGCGCCCCAGCGGGCAACGGCGTCTTACCTAACTATGAATTTCAATCGAAAATTTACGAAAACATACTCAAGAATAAATGTACGTATTACGTAAGCTTAGTTCGATGGAGGATGAAAATGCTTTTTAGGTGAAGTTCGGACGAGTGGAGTTAGCAACTACTGCAGAGGTGATAGCATAATGGATGCAATGAAATGAGGTGGCTCTTAACTCTTGACAACATGTTTTCGCATATGGTTGGTCTTATGATGGGAATACTGAATGCAAGAGGTCGGAGCGTGTTCCTTAAGGTTCTAGTTAACCCTATGTTATTATTGAAGACCAGGGTTTACTCCGAGGACATTGTTTTAAAAGAAAATTGCTGCTAATTTAATGTGTTTAGTTGTTGCTTCGTGTAATGTTGATTTCGACTTAAATTTATGTTCAAGACCAGAGAAGTAAGAGTTATTTGAATATTATGTGATTTTAGAAAGCTTAATTTTTGTGTTTGGTGAAAATGTGATAGATATGAGCTTTGGGGACCTTAACCTAGCAGGAGCTTTAAATATTTAACATTCAGTAATGTATTTGATTTATGCCGCGAATTCTCCGCGCGCGGAGTGTCTATC
Organism: Sphaerophoria taeniata; assembly: GCA_943590905.1. Lineage (NCBI taxonomy): Eukaryota > Metazoa > Arthropoda > Insecta > Diptera > Syrphidae > Sphaerophoria > Sphaerophoria taeniata. The sequence continues at coordinate 203,395,794 of OX016540.1, forward strand.
CGAAGTGTTCATCTTTCCATCAAATAGGATGAATTTTCCATTGATAAGTATGAAGCGATGGCATTGGTTACATTGGTTTCGAAGTCGGCTATTGTTTGTGGCCTATGCGAATAGGACCAGAGATTTAAAAGAACCCAACAAGAAAAGTCAGTCTGGCCAGTGAGGTTACATCTGTGCCACAACTGGGAACCGGTCAAGGCCTCCTTCAGCAAGTTCTTCCATGTATCCCGATTGTTGGCCGACGCCATTTTTGGTCGATGCCATCCTTCCAGTGCAAATTTGTTCTGCTGCGCTGTCTTCTGCCATGAATTGTACCGCAAGCGACTTTCCGGGCAGGAATCGTCCTTCCTAACAAACGGGGCCAACTGTGTATTCTCCGTAAGACTTTTCGCTCGAATGCGGCTAGGAGATCATAGCCTTTGGCTATGCACCCAGGTCTCGGATCTGTCAGTGAGTATTGGTAAGACTATCGACTTATACAGCAGCAGTTTCGAAGTAGTGGTAAGATTTTTGGATTAAATGAGCTTTGAGATTGGAGAAGTGGGTTCTGTTGGCTTTGAACAGCCGCAGGCTATGGCACTCCGAATTCGTGTCCCTCCACCTTAATAGTTGTTCTCTATCTACTACTGCCAATGTTTTCTGCAGATAGAGCCACCTTCTGTACCTACTTTGTGAATCATTTATACTGTAAATAGCCAACCTTTTGGGAAAAACAAAATGGAAATTATACGTAGGGTGAAGTTGATAATTAAATTACACTGCCATTGAAGTTTTCTTACATCTCCATATGATTTGCATAGGTTTCGGCCTCGTTTGGTTGAGTGTGAACTCTATACTTGAAGTCGTATAATGTTGCATGTGTTTTTGTCTGTAATTTGAATTGGGTTGGGAATGAACTTGTAATGCATCATTACAATATGAAGCCCCAGTTTTTTTGCCGCCTATTTGATCTGGATTAATGAGGATTAAACAGGCAAGTCCATCCTCTTCTAGAAGCTCATAGAAGGAAACTATAGAACACTTAATCGGTCACCGTCTGCCAGGGTCACATTCGAAAAAAATGGACTATTGGTGCTCTTCTCTTGAAAGCCTTAATGATCTATCAATCAAGAAGATTTAAGGCTACTTCCTTTTCTAAACAGATTTTTTCGGGCTCAGAAGACTACGAATATCCTTTAGCTTTACGTTTTTTCCTGTTGCCATTTCAGCTAACCTAACAGTTATGCAGCTATGGGTGAAACTTGTAGCAAATACTGTAGTTCCTTCCTAGATCATTCGAGGGAAACTGCTGAGCATTTTCAGGCATTTTCCGATGAAGCATTTTGGAGAAGAAGTCGAGGATTTTATTAAGTTCTCTTTTTTTAAGGTGTTTATTTTGTTGTTTTAAATAGTAAAAATTCAACATTTAAAATTTTGAGTATTCTTACAAGTTCTTCCTGGTGCGGATTTGCTGTTACTTTTGCTGTTGTTTTCTCTGCTGTTCGCATTCCCATCCACCCAATATGTTTCCTCCTTAGATGTTGGTTGGTGGGATATGCAGTGATGTTGCCAGCCAGGCCTCGGGTTTTTAAGGAGCCCATCTGGAAGTAACCTTAACGGTTGCGGAGCTCCAACGGAAGCTTTATTCTAGTACCACGGGATACAGGAGCCCACTGAGTTATTCAGGTTTTCTGGTATCTTCGATAATAACAGTCTGTTAAACATGGTCCTGTCTATGAGGTAGGTCCCCTTGTGGGAGTATCGTAGTGGCTGTGATTACCTGAAATTCGTGGGAACTAGTAACTCCTAGATGATCTGTTACCACCTGAGATCACTAGGGTGCAAGAGGTGCTAGATATACCTCGCCCCTCAGTTAGGGGGCAATATGCCTAAACATATTGCTAATTGTACTGGGGCTACTTGTACTGCCTTGGCGTTGGCTGGAGCTTTCTCTCAGCCCTGATGCTGTGGAAAGGCCCACCGGGATATAAAGCCTTAACGGCAGTTGTTATCGTTATGTTCACTCTTCGATATCTGTAGTTCCTTAAAAATCTTGACACCTTATAATGTACATTTTAAATGGGCTTACCGTTCTTTTCGATACTCGCTCAGCTCTTAAAAGTGTTTATAACACTATAGTAGTCCCTCCATTGGGGTCCATACATTTTTAATAAGAACTTTGCAGAACATTTTCTCGGCCAAAAATATGAAATATTCCAAAATGGTCAGCAGTCAGCAGTCAAGACCGAACCCATCCATAGCTACATTGTCTCCTGACTCCTGCGTATAAGTAGGTACTTTCACACACAAAATTGTATATGGCCCCACATAGGGAACAATTTTATTACATTCTACACAGAGCAAACTTTCAAAGATAAGTCCTCAAATCTCTTGTTGAGCTCTTGTGGTCTGGTCAGTACACTATCACTAGGACCACACTCTATAGTGCCAGAGCATCCCAGGATATGAATATTGGGTGTGTAAAATACGTTTCCTGGAAAGTTTTTGGTTTAATTAGAGTCAGACAACGAATGTAATGACCTAAAATGCGTAAGATTTACGACTTTTAATTACACTTGTGAATTGGGTATATGTTTTTAAGGGCGATCCAATTATGTTGTGTAGTTTGTTTACGTTAAAGTTGATGTTTTCTTTTTTCGGTAAGTTAGGGTGTGTTGTTAATCCTGCAGTTGTATTTTTTTTGGACTTTGGGTAGTCATTAAAAACAGTTAAATGAAAATTTTTCGCAAATTTCAATTTTAATATTACGACAGTCAGAGTTAACTGTTAACCATTGGACTTTTATAGAGTGTGATTACGTAAATGGATTATTTTGATGGGTCAGTGCTTAAATTTAAATTAAGACCGCCACACTATTTTTAGCAGTAATTTATTCAAGTGATATCATCGTGTGGGAAACAGCAATTATTCGAGGTTTTTCTTAGAAGTTGCAACATGAAACAAATTCGGATTCGTGTTGCTATAAATTTTTGCCATTTATTAGTCTTCTGAAGTTGTGAAGCAATCAGCTGCTGCTAGAGGGACTTATAGGAAGTAACCATTTACTATTTATTTAATTGGAGAGACATCTTATGTCGATATCAATGGATTGGTATTGTCGAAGAACGGGTTTCCGAGGTAGAAACCAGTTCTGTTCCTGTAAAGAGGTTGTGTTGGACTGTTTCTTTTTCCTCCTCATCCATACAACTTCTACAGAAGTCATTTGAGTAGACCCGCAGCCTCATGGCATGTAAGGCAGTGTCCGCTCAGGGAAATCAAGCATTTAGACCTCTTCGGGTCTCAGATTGGCCATATGTCATATTGTTGCTAGGCAGGTAGTGCCTTTGTTGATTCTAGATATCCTTGTAAGGTAGATAAGGTTTTCCTTGAGCCAGGAAGATACCCCATGGATGGAAAGACCACTTTTCCAAGCTGTTTAATGGCGGTGACGAGCAAAATTCCGCCAGCTATACAGAAACATTCAAATTGGGTGAAGCATTGGTGGTCTGGTTCCAGCCGCCCGACATTGACGAAGTAAAGATAGCGATATCTAAACGTAAATCGAACAAAGCCGATTGAGCATACGGCCTAGCCGACGTACAAAGCCGCTGTACAAAGCAGCTGAGGGATGATTTGGTTAGGAGCATGCACCAACTCATCTGCAAAATTTGGTCAGAGGAAAGTATGCCCGACGAATGGAACCTCAAGAAAGGAGATCCCCTGAACTGCACCAACTACTGAGGTATAAGCCTATTTAACATCGCCAACAAGATCTTTACTGCGTTGCTGTGTGATCGTTTGAAGCCTTTCGTAAACAACCTGATAGGTCTTTATCAGTGCGGCGCGCGTCAGACCCGGAAAGTCTACCATCGATCAAATATTCACTCTACGGCAGACCTTGGAAAAGATCCAGAAACTTCAAATCGATTACCTACCACCTTTTCATCGATTTCAGGGAAGCGTATGACAGCGAATATAGAGGCCAACGTTATAGAGCAATATCTACTTTTGGCATCCCAGAAAAACTCGTCCGTCTATTTAAGATGACAATTTAAGACTCACGCTGTTCCATCATGGTCGGAAAATCCTAACGGACGCTTTTGATGTCAAAAAAGGTTTTAGACAAGGTGATGCGCTGTCATGCCCTCCATGGGGTAAGCCTTGACGTGGCGGAGCGGCTTACGGTAACTACTACTGCGATGCTTAGAGCTATGCGATCGCGAAACTTGTTTTCGCAGCAGGGCCTCCCATGGTCGACAGGTCGAAGCGGAGTAGGCTGTTACTACTAATTACCCCACAACGAAGGAGTGTTCCCACCAAGGCACTTCCCACGAGGGACGGCAGCGGATGAATTTCTTTTTGGAATGAACGGTGGCGTCCTCAGTTCCGGTTAGGTCGAACTACTTGGTGAACACCTTTACGGGCTACTTCGACATATTTGAAGCTCAGGTCGTAAAAGGAGCGGTTTTCCGGCTTTTGTACTTGGAGTCACATCAAGTACCTGGAACTCCAGGTTGGGGGTTGTACGTCGGGGTGACTTCCCGGCTACATAGAAAAAATCTAGTTACGAACCATCAACAGGCCTCGGAAACGGACGGATACACTGATGACGACCCAAGCTGTAACGGATTTGTTATTCCTATCTCACAAATGAGCGATATCCTGCTCTTTCACTGATCCCTTTGATCCACAGGAAACTCAAAGACACCAGTGAATGCGAAATAGGTTGTCCAGTCGGTCGAGGGCTTGTAGGCATGCTTGTTACCGCCTTTAGGCTACTCGTCGGAGGGGTGGGTTCTTGCCATCGCCACTGGACTGCCGTACATTTTAAACATGCCTAATACGAATATGCTTACGAGTCTACAAATATAATCACTTGACCACAAAAACAAGCACCTTTTTAGTGGAACTGAAAGATGGTATGTCAGTTCCGGAGTGTTACCCTCCCACCGTTGACTACAATTTGTAGCAACTCCATGGCTACCGTACCACTCTTGTTCTACACGGTAACCCCAAATTCGAAGTCTATTGATAGATTAAATCAGACTATTCTTCACCGTCACAATCATCTCTCTAAACCCTCAACCTCCCTAAACACTCTAAAATACTCCTTCTAAACAGGTACCATTTTAAATGTCATTACCACAATGAATATGTTTTGTCAATTTTAACATTACATTTTATTCAAAAATTTTAAAATTAAAGTATCTATTTGCAATACGTCAAATGCCTAAGAATTGATAAATTTAAAAAAAAAAAAGAGAAAAAAAAATAAGTTCAATTAACGCTAATCAGTTGTTAGTTCATAAAGCTGAACACTTTTATGCGAGAAGCGCTATTAAGTAAAGTTAATTATAAACTAGATGTTGTCAAAAACACTCAAACACACACAGTTAAGTTCAGTTAAAATTTAACCCAATGAATTGTTTCACTCATATATGTGTATATAAAATATTTCTTTTACTGATATCTACATTCTACGTTAAAAGATTTTAAGGAAAAATGACTCACCGGAAACTCTCCTCCTGTTAAGTTGTGCGCACGACTTTTGGAAGGGTGTATGATCCGATATTTTGAGCTGGCTTATTTTGTTTTCATATGCTATATTCACTTGGGAAAAGTTAAGAATTATTTCATATGTTTGAATATATGAGTGATTGAAAATAAGTTAAGCTAATTCACAATAATACTTATCTTGTGTGTTTAAGATCCTGGTGACACTTGAATACTTATGATAAAAATTATATTAGGATAGAACAATAAAAAAATGCGATTTCGTTGGTCGTAGCGTAGATCAGGATTTCATTTGGTTGAGTTTTATGATTCTGCGCGTCGGTCGTTTGAATTGGAACCTAATCCGGACAAATAAGTCGTCCAAACCTGGAGCTAACGATGTGGGGCAAGCTGGGTGTTCGAAAAATTTTGAGGCTAGGTTGCTTTCTTGATTAAAGCTCGAATTTGTATTTTTTTTTGGGATTTTTTTCCTGAGCCCAAATCCGACGATGACTCGACGTCGGTCGTCACGCTTCGTTTATGCGACCGTTCGAAGACACCAGTAAGATGGTGTGTTATGCACGTCGTAGAAGCGAATGTCCTTATTTGTTCTTGTAGATTTCTATGCAGCTAAGGATAGCACTAAGCTATCGTACTCCTTGGGTTTTAAGAATTTGAGACGAAGAGACCACGTGCTCTTGTGGATTTTTAAAGCAGACTCACAACAGTCAACTTTCCAAAAACTCTATGAAACGAATCAACGTTTAGTCGAATTTAAACTGATCAATTTTGTCCTAAATTGAATACTTACTGGGCTTAAGACCTCTTGGTATTCTTGGTGCTTTCCTATTCCAATATGAAATTTTAATTTGTTTCAATAAAAAAAACAAACACGTTTAATCTGACGTTTCCCGAGAGTGAATAAAAATTCAAGTAATTTGTACTTAGAAAAATGTGTTGCTATAGTTACTACGCGACAGAGAAAAGGATTTTTTCTTTTTATTTTAGAAAGTAGATAAAGCTACAGTAGTTTCATATGTCATAGGCTCATGGGCATATGAATTTTTATTTTGTTAAAATTCAATAAATTGTTGTCGTCTCCCGATAAACGGAATTGTACCCAGAGTTCACTATGGCGTATACGTGCTTTTTGTTACGTTATGTTATAGTGCACAATTTAAATGATGATATTTAGAGGAATTACACATTGCGAAAGCGGTGAACTGCTAGAGTGTCTGTTGTAATTAGAGGCCCATACACAACTTTTCAATTTCTGGCAACTATTGCCTGAAATGGGAAAGAAAAGGACACTATTGTTCGATAAAGTGGTTTCTACATTCGATTTCAATCTCCTAAATGTTATTCCCTAATGTCTTTAGCATGAACCACGCCTAAGCTAGTTCCACTTAAATCCGTTAGCTCATATAGACTGTTGCCGGCGATCTTTTTGACTATTGCAGGTACAAATTTTGGGCATAGCTTAGCGTTCCGATTTTTCGAGGCATCACTAAGAATGAAATTCCGCTTAAAAACATGTTGTCCTACTTTGTAAAGCCGACCTTTGCTTCTTAGGTTATACGTTCTTTCATAGTTTTTATGTGACTGTGCTAAGGATTCCTTAATTCTTTCATGAATGATGTTCATTTTAGCTGACTTGGGCAAAACATCGAATTCGGGATTATTTAAGCTCTTAAGTTTTTTGAAAAGATAATAATCCGATCCATGCTCAATCTTTCTCTGACCGAACAGGGCTTCGTGAGGCGACATATCTATCGCCGAATGAATGGTTGTACGGAGTGCGCTTACTATTGCTAGCAAATCCTTGTCCCAGTTGGATTGATCAGCACCTATATAAGATCGTATTGCTGCGAGTATAGATCGGTTGACCCTCTCGCTGGCATTTGCCTGAGGTGAATATGAAGCTGTCTTAATGTGCTTTGTTCCATAGCTTGTGAGGAACTTCGAAAATTCTTTTCCGATAAACTGCTTACCGTTGTCTGACAAAAGAGATTCAGGTACTCCGAAAATCGAAAAAACTTCCTCTTCCAAAAACTTTATGGCAGACTCTCCTGTAGCCCTACGTAGTGCTTTAACTAGCACAAATTTAGTGAGTTGATCAAGGCACACTATTATATGTGTATTACCCTTTTTCGACCTAGGATATGGTCCTAAAAAATCAACATATACATGCTGGAATGGTCTGTCGACTATGAACGGTTGACCCATGGGTGGTCTAAGGATTGAGTTTGGAGCTTTGGAGGTCTTACAGACGTTGCATTCTCCGACGAACGCTTTCACCTGAGTTGCCATATTTGGCCAGTAAAAACGATCGCGTAGGCGATACAACGTCCTAGCTATTCCGCCATGCGACGCTCTAGGGGGATCATGAGCCAAGCGAACCAAAGGAGATGTCAGCATTGATGGGATCCAGAGTTTCCAGACGCAATCATCTTCACTTGGGTTCCCTGTGCAGGGTTTGACCTTCTTGTATACAAAATTGTCTGAAACACGAAGATCAGGTAGCTGATTTTTATTTTCCTCTATTGTCTTTATTAACCCTACATACTCATCTGACTTAAAAGCCGGATCTGTAAGATCAATGTGTAGAACATCGGAAGGACTCGTTTGGCCATTTCTCGTTAAAGACATTTCGTCGACACTGTACACTCGCGAAAGCGCATCTGGTACCACGTTTTGAGTACCCTTCCTATGTTCTATATTGAATGAGAAACGTTGAAGTCTTAGACTCCAACGCGCTAACCTCCCGCTAAGGTCCTTTTGGCTCATTAGCCACCGCAAGCTAGCATGGTCGGTCACAATTGTGAACTCCTGTCCCTCTACGTATGAGCGAAACTTTTCAACCCCTAGAACCGCTGCTAAACACTCCAGCTCTGTAATACTATAATTACGCTGGGCTGATGTGAGCTTATGGGAATAATAGTATATCGGCCTTTCTACATTATTTTCGTCTTCTTGACAAAGCACGCTGCCTACTCCAGTTGTCGACGCATCGCAAAGAATTTTAAACGGTTTACTGAAATCAGGGTTGACTAAAATAGGTGTCGAGGTTAAAGCCTGTTTGAGTTCTTCAAAGGCTTGTACCGCTTCCGGTGTAAACTTGAAACTTTTGCCTTTCTTAAGGGTGTCTGTTAAAGGAGAAGCCAGTGCTGAATAATTGTTGACGAATCGTCGATACCATCCTGACAGACCTAAGAATCGCCTTACCTGTTTGGCAGTTTTCGGTACGGGGAAATTCCTAATTGCAGACACTTTGTCTGGATCTGTCTGTATGCATCCTCCCCCTATTATGAATCCTAAAAATTTTAATTCTTTAAAACAAAATTTTGATTTGGCTAAATTTATAGTCAATCCAGCGTTTTTCAAAAGGTTTGCTAGCTTAGCAAGTATTTCCAGATGTTCCTCAAATGTTGACGAAACCACCAATAGATCATCCAAATAAACATAAATATATTGTCTCAATTCATGTGGAACCACTTTGTCCATGAGTCTGCAGAGCCGTTGTGCAGCATTGCAAAGGCCAAATGGCATAACTGTGAATTGATATAGGGGTCTGCCGGGCACGGTAAACGCGGTCTTTTCCCTAGAGGCTCTTTCCAGCGGTATCTGCCAGAATGCGTCCTTCAGGTCCACAGTGGATATGAAGTGGGTATCTGTTTGCCGACTTAGCAGTCCATCAACATGATGAAGTGGATAGGCATCTTTCTTCGTGACTTTATTCACTTTCCTAGAGTCAAGGCACAACCGATTCTTACCGGGCTTTTGTACCAAGACCATAGGAGAGCTCCACGCGCTTTGACTTTCTTCAATTACTCCTAAAGCGAGCATCCTATCCAATTCATCATATATCAGAGCCTGCACCGCTGGAGAGACCGGGTAATGACGTTGCTTAACCGGTTCCGCATCGCCTGTATTTATTATATGTTCCTCCAGCGACGTTCTCCCGAGCCCAAATTTGGCTGCGGTTGGGAACAAGCTAATAACATCTTCAAGGTTCTTCGTTTGATCCATTGATAGTTCGTGAGCATTTGGGTCATCAGACTTTACTGGGAACGAGATTTCCGAAACGATTTGAGGAGCAATTTCGAAGGATCTCCAAAAATTGACTCCGAGATAGAGTGGTTGTTCTAATGAGGGCACCAGGTACATCGAAATACTTTTTGAAACGCCTTTATATGTTACGACTGCTGAGAGTTCACCTATGATTGCTTGGGCTTGACCACTTGCTGTTTTTACTTTGGAATTGAACGGTTTAAAAGAAATGCGCTCTCCCTTCACAAGGTCAAGACATCCAGCTCCTAAACAGCTAATGCTTGCGCCGCTATCTAAGAGACCTAACATTTTTTTACCAAAGATGGAAACAGTCGCGTATGGTCTTGGGTCGTCGCTATTACAGATTCTTGTGGCGCAGATGGCTCGATGAGCTTCTCGCTTATTCTTAAACCTCTCTCTAAGTGCTAGTATACGCTTGGACGGACTAAGGAATATTCTATCACGCACCTCGTAATATCTCTTCAAACGTTCATGTAAAGTTGGCCTAGAAGGATTTCTATTTGCAGATGATCTATCATCTCTGTCTTCGATTACTGCAGTTGGCCTTTTTAAAATTTCGAAATTGGTATTTGTTTTCAGGTGATTATTTTCATGGGGAGTGGCAGGTGAGTTGGTTAAATCCGAAAATTCAGAATAATTTAAAGTATCCTGAGGTTTTGAACGGTCTGGTAAATTTGAAAAATGTGTAGGTTTTGAACTTTTTATAAGGATTTTTGTTCCGGGTTCACTTTGGAAGAGCAAAACTCCCGGTTGGAATTGCCCCGATTTCGGTTTACCGAACATTTAGGACATGTAATTGTTGTGTGGTTTTCTAAACCACAACCGTAACAATGTAATTTCCTCTGAGGGATAGGACACTTTTTATAACTATGACCTTTTGCTTGGCAATTCCAACAGGTAAAAGACGTGAAATGGTTTGGCTGTGAGAATGCCTCAACCGCATTGTCATCGTTAAATTTTTCCCCTTGCATATCCAGTTCATTAACTTTGGGTCTTATGTTTGTTACTGGAGACGGAAATGTTTTCGAGCGCAAGCTTTCGTACTGCGTCATCCGTTTCTCAATTGTACGACAAACGTGAACGATTTCCGCTAAACTATTTGTCGAGAAAGTTATTAAGAGTTCACCTGTCCTTCTTTTCACATTTTGTTTGATCAAGTCTACCAATTCTAGGGTCGATTTCGGAACTTTTAACTGAGAATTTAATCTTAGGATATCTTGGTAAAACTCGTCAAAACATTCTGTCTGACCTTGACGACGGTCGAACATTTTTCTTGAAATTTCGGTATCGGTATCTAGACTTCTGTACGTCTCTAAGAGAGCTAGTTCTAAATGACGCCAATTAGCACCTGGATTGGACTTGAGATAAGTCCAGAACCAAGTCTCTACACCGCCTGCTACAAATAAATGAAAGTGCAAGAAAATATCTTCCCACGTCACTTTATAACAAATCTTTAACCGATTGAGCCGGAAAAGGAAATCATCAACTGACATCTTTTTATTGTCAAATTGAAGCCCCCACTTTTTGAAATCGACTGGGCGAGGCCATGTTGTTGGATTTGACCCTCGATTGCTGGGGCCGGCCGAATTTAGATTCAATGCGTCAAGCTGACTCATGAAATTCTGAAAGTTCTCGCTTGGATGAAAATTTTCCAAGTCCGCTCGAGTACTTTCATGGGCTTCGATTGAAGACCGATGTTGGTTTTGGTAGTGATTTTGAACTACTCCGTTTGAAATTTGGTTTTGATGTTGGTTCTCGTTTTGATTGAGAAATGGATTTCGGCTTAGATCACGGTCTTGGTTTCCACCGTTTTGGATAGCGTTTTGGTTCATGTCTTCGTTTACATTATGACTAATTTGATTTGAACTTGTAATGAGAGGGATTTGATTTGACGGTATTTGAACATTCGGGAGATTATTAGCACCCTCTCTGGTTGAAACCGAAATGCCTCGTAGTTCTTCTTGTATGGTACTTACTATCTGTTGACGTAGGCTTTGCCTTTCAGCCTCATACTCTTCATGCCTCAATCGAAGATCTTCCGATCTACTTAACCCTATGGAAGCTGTTACGATGTTACGGATGTAACGCTTCAGATGCTCATCTTGTGAAGGACTGACGCGACCTGTTCCCAAAAGAGGTGGATCAATGTTTTCATATTCAGTACCACCGGGATTTTCTTGCGAACCAGCCGATACCTCATCTTCGTCAGTGACCTTCTTCGAACCACGAGTTATTGGTGGCATTCTTATTAATTTATTATGTGCTTTCAGAAACTGATGTTTGAAAAAGAACGAAGGTTTTGACCTACGATTCCGAACTTAAGTACAAAAAATAATAATAATAATCTTTTAAACCAAAAAAAAACTCTAATATAAAAAAAAAACTGCTATATTCATAAACATGAAGAGTGCTCAGAGAAGTGAAAAGTGTTAAGGAAATTTACTGACGATGAAGATAAAAAACGTGTGCTGCTCTTGTGTACGTTGGCATCATTTTAGTAATCTTTTTTTTTTTATTCTGTAAGCGCAGCAATGAGATGTGAGAATTTCGTACCCATCTACGTTGGTCGCCTAAACAGGCTAAAGCTCAAGAAAACTAAAATAGAATAGAAAATAGGTTTTAGGTTTCTAAGTAAACTTGTGATTTTATTTGTATCGTAATTTTTTTGTTTGTTTGATTGTGTGGGGCTTTGTATTGATTCGTTAATAACTCATTATGTGTATCAACATATGCATATTTATTGGCTGGAACATAACTCGGGCGCAACGGGCGGAGACGTGGTTTACTCGAACCGAAATCTCCCGGTCGTCCGACGAAATCCCCCAGACCAATGCTGAACTACAACTAGGAAATCCATTTCCGAGTTAATGCAATTCTGAAAATGTTGTTCGGTACACGAATTTCAGGACACTAACTCATTAGAATAGAGCTCCAATTTTTTCTATCTAACTCAGGAATATGCTACTCGGAATGCTGTTAAGGAACTACACTCTTGGACAAATCCTGATTGACAAAAGTGTTGACATAAACTATACACTCTACAAACTGAGTCATTTTCAACGCAAAACAGAAAAGGTTAATAAACCTATAAACTGTCTGATATTCGAGCCCCACGTTGGGCGCCACCTGTGTAACGGATTTGTTATTCCTATCTCACAAATGAGCGATGTCCTGCTCTTTCACTGATCCCTTTGATCCACAGGAAACTCAAAGACACCAGTGAATGCGAAATAGGTTGTCCAGTCGGTCGAGGGCTTGTAGGCATGCTTGTTACCGCCTTTAGGCTACTCGTCGGAGGGGTGGGTTCTTGCCATCGCCACTGGACTGCCGTACATTTTAAACATGCCTAATACGAATATGCTTACGAGTCTACAAATATAATCACTTGACCACAAAAACAAGCACCTTTTTAGTGGAACTGAAAGATGGTATGTCAGTTCCGGAGTGTTACCCTCCCACCGTTGACTACAATTTGTAGCAACTCCATGGCTACCGTACCACTCTTGTTCTACACGGTAACCCCAAATTCGAAGTCTATTGATAGATTAAATCAGACTATTCTTCACCGTCACAATCATCTCTCTAAACCCTCAACCTCCCTAAACACTCTAAAATACTCCTTCTAAACAGGTACCATTTTAAATGTCATTACCACAATGAATATGTTTTGTCAATTTTAACATTACATTTTATTCAAAAATTTTAAAATTAAAGTATCTATTTGCAATACGTCAAATGCCTAAGAATTGATAAATTAAAAAAAAAAAAAAGAGAAAAAAAAATAAGTTCAATTAACGCTAATCAGTTGTTAGTTCATAAAGCTGAACACTTTTATGCGAGAAGCGCTATTAAGTAAAGTTAATTATAAACTAGATGTTGTCAAAAACACTCAAACACACACAGTTAAGTTCAGTTAAAATTTAATCCAATGAATTGTTTCACTCATATATGTGTATATAAAATATTTCTTTTACTGATATCTACATTCTACGTTAAAAGATTTTAAGGAAAAATGACTCACCGGAAACTCTCCTCCTGTTAAGTTGTGCGCACGACTTTTGGAAGGGTGTATGATCCGATATTTTGAGCTGGCTTATTTTGTTTTCATATGCTATATTCACTTGGGAAAAGTTAAGAATTATTTCATATGTTTGAATATATGAGTGATTGAAAATAAGTTAAGCTAATTCACAATAATACTTATCTTGTGTGTTTAAGATCCTGGTGACACTTGAATACTTATGATAAAAATTATATTAGGATAGAACAATAAAAAAATGCGATTTCGTTGGTCGTAGCGTAGATCAGGATTTCATTTGGTTGAGTTTTATGATTCTGCGCGTCGGTCGTTTGAATTGGAACCTAATCCGGACAAATAAGTCGTCCAAACCTGGAGCTAACGATGTGGGGCAAGCTGGGTGTTCGAAAAATTTTGAGGCTAGGTTGCTTTCTTGATTAAAGCTCGAATTTGTATTTTTTTTTGGGATTTTTTTCCTGAGCCCAAATCCGACGATGACTCGACGTCGGTCGTCACGCTTCGTTTATGCGACCGTTCGAAGACACCAGTAAGATGGTGTGTTATGCACGTCGTAGAAGCGAATGTCCTTATTTGTTCTTGTAGATTTCTATGCAGCTAAGGATAGCACTAAGCTATCGTACTCCTTGGGTTTTAAGAATTTGAGACGAAGAGACCACGTGCTCTTGTGGATTTTTAAAGCAGACTCACAACAGTCAACTTTCCAAAAACTCTATGAAACGAATCAACGTTTAGTCGAATTTAAACTGATCAATTTTGTCCTAAATTGAATACTTACTGGGCTTAAGACCTCTTGGTATTCTTGGTGCTTTCCTATTCCAATATGAAATTTTAATTTGTTTCAATAAAAAAAACAAACACGTTTAATCTGACGTTTCCCGAGAGTGAATAAAAATTCAAGTAATTTGTACTTAGAAAAATGTGTTGCTATAGTTACTACGCGACAGAGAAAAGGATTTTTTCTTTTTATTTTAGAAAGTAGATAAAGCTACAGTAGTTTCATATGTCATAGGCTCATGGGCATATGAATTTTTATTTTGTTAAAATTCAATAAATTGTTGTCGTCTCCCGATAAACGGAATTGTACCCAGAGTTCACTATGGCGTATACGTGCTTTTTGTTACGTTATGTTATAGTGCACAATTTAAATGATGATATTTAGAGGAATTACACATTGCGAAAGCGGTGAACTGCTAGAGTGTCTGTTGTAATTAGAGGCCCATACAAAGCAAACGTATAAAGGACAACGAATTTCGGATATGCACGTGGAATGTAAGGTCCCTTAATGGACTGCGTGCTGCCGAACAACTAGCGGAGACCCTCAACTGCTACAAAGCAGATATTACCGCAATCCAGGAAATGCGATTGGATGGACCGGGCGAAAAGAAGATGAATAACTGCGACATCTACTATGGGGATTGCTACCGGGAACAGCGACTCTTTGGATGCGGATTCGTCGTGGGAAGCAGACTCAGGCAAAAAGTCTTGAGCTTCAAATGCGTAAGCGAACGCATCACGACGATCCGAATCAAGGCTAAATTCGGCAACATTAGCTTAATATGCGCGCATGCCCCCACAGAAGAGAAAAAGGACGACACCAAAGACGAATTCTACGAGCTCCTCGACAAAACATATGAGCAATGTCCTAGCTATGACATGAAAATTGTCCTCGGCGATTTTAACGCAAAGCTGGGAAAAGAAGGCATCTTTGGAAGAACAGTCGGAAAGCACAGCCTGCACGACACCACTTCCGACAACGGATTCAGGCTGATCGATTTTGCTGCGGGGCGAAATGTTGTGGTAGCAAGCACCTGGTTCCCACATCTCAACATCCATAAAGGTACATGGAGATCTCCTGATCAATCAACCGTCAACCAGATTGATCACATTGCGATCGACGGGAGGCACTTTTCCAGCATTCAAGATGTTCGAACTTTCCGAGGAGCCAACATCGACTCGGACCACTACCTCGTCGTAGCCAAGGCAGTGCTACGAATATCCCGACAACGGCCAAAACAAAGAAATGCTGCAAGAAAATTCGACGTCGGACGGCTACAATCGCAAGAGATCGCCAGATCCTTCTCTGATCGAGTGACAAGTAACCTCTTAAGGAGTCCTATGCCGCCAACATCAAGTATCGAAGACCAGTGTCAACATTGCCAGAATGCAGTTAGAGATGCCGCCTCTAATGTGCTGGGTTTCACACAGCCACCAAAACGAAACCCCTGGTTTGACGAAGAATGCAGGCAGGCCCATGCAGCCAAGCAGGAGGCATACAAAGCGGCGCTGCAAAGAAGGACAAGAGCTGCTCGTGAGCTCTACGAGCAAAAGAGGAGAGAAGAACGCCGGCTTCTCAGGAGAAAAAAGAGAGAGCATGAGAAGCGTCAGATCGAAGATGTTGAGAGAGCTAACAGCAGGAATGAAGTTCGGAGGTTTTAGTCATTTAGAGCGCATGGACACCAATGCTCCGGCCCGGAAAGTCTTCGACACTATTCCCGAGAGACGCAGAAGGAGAGGAAGACCGCGACTCAGGTGGCGCATACAAGTGGAAGAGGACCTCAATCAACTTGGAGTGCAAAACTGGAGACAGCTAGCTAGGGACCGAGCTGGCTGGCGGAGACTGTTGATTGAGGCCCAAGTCCACAACGGACTGTAGCGCCACTTTAAGTAAGTAAGTAAGATGCGCTGTCATGAGATTTCTACAACATCATTCTTGAAAACATTGTGCAAGACTCTAACGTCAACACTAGAGGCACAATCTTTCAAAAGTCCGTCCAGCTACTAGGATACGCAGACGACATTGACATAATTGGAAGAACACAACGTGATGTCAGTGGAGCGTTCGTGAGTCTTGAGAAGGAGGCTAGGAAGATGGGTCTAACGGTTGACGAATGGCAAGACCAAACAGATTTAACTTCAAGGACGTTAGGGTCCTTGTCTACCTAGGATCCGCTATAAATTCAGACAACAACACCAGCGCTGAAATCAAACAAAGAATCACTTTTGCCAATCGTTGCTTCTTTGGACTTAGAAGGCGATTACGTAGTTAATTTTTCGCGGGATTTATGGTTCTGTTTGCATAAATGGAGAATGGAGACTAGCTGTACCTACGAGCTGTTCAGCGACACAGACCTAGCCAGAATGGTTAAGGTTCAACGACTTAGATGGTTGAGTCACGTTGAGCGAATGGAAAATAATTGTCCGGCCCATAGAGTCTTCGAATCCAACCCGGAAGGACGTCGCAGAAGAGGAAAACTGCGACTCAGGTGGAGCACACAGGTGTGGTAGAGGACCTGAACCAACTTGGCGTGTGAAACTGGAGACAGCTAGCTAGGGACCGAGCTGGGTGGAGACGTTTGTTGGATCAGGGCCCCGGTCCGACCTGGACCGTAGCGCCAACATAAGTAAGCAAGTAAGTATTAAATAAGATGATACCTCTGTTATCGCAATTACTTGCGCCTGGAACATGCTAAATTGTTTGGGAACTTTATATGGAATTCAGTTGTTCTGAGTAGATATCACTTCCAACTCCGCGCCTTCGCGCCGTTGTCAGTCCTTGCTCCTTGGACCATCAGTATAGAAGTGTACCCAGTTGTCTGCCAGAGGTCCACCTCCTTTCTAAAAAGATCTTGAGGGACTGGAAGTTTGCTCAAATCAGGGATTTATTAATTACAGTTTTTGTGAACAAACGATTTCTAGGATTATCAACTGGAATAATCCTTGATTAAAGATGATCAAGCTTGAACGAACTGGCCCTTTACAATCAAGAACTTACGATTACCAAATTACTTAAAATACTTTAAGACTAGATGAGATAGGTTCCCTGGCCGGTTAGGGCACAGAAGGATCATAATCTTGGTTGACGAAGATGTTCTCCTACAAGCCCACCGATCTAATTTCAATAATAAGTCATTCCCCTTCGTCGAGCTCTTTGAGGGCCTGTTCAAGCGTATGACAGACACGTAACAGATGTAAGACAATCGTAAACAACTATGTTGCGGAGCCACACAAATATGGCGAGATGAAAAGCAGCTTAGTCTACGGCCTGCCTCGAATCCCACTCCGCCAGAGGAGGATATGTATACCATTCGCAGAATGTTTCCATTTACAAAATATCCAACAGGTTAGGAGACAGAATATCGACTTGACCTCATCCCCATGTTGGCAGTCTAGATATAAAGTCATGTTGAAGAAAATGAAACTCGCAGCCGCTGCTATAGAAACCAAAAATACTCATACATCCCACTTTGCGACAAAAACATTCATCGTTCGACACTAAACAAATGTTTATTTTAAAAACGTTTTTATTTAATTTTCCATCGGAAACCAGGACATTTGCTCTACTTTCTGATTGATTCCTTCAATAAAGAAACCAAAACACTAGCAGACAAAAAAACAGAAAAAATAAACAATCGAAATGTATCCAGCGCACCATTTCCTTGACAATAGATACACCAGAGTAAAAAGCGTAAAAAAAACGGAAAACTCTTCAGATAGATGGAAAAATAAATAGAGAATGAAATGGAAATGCGAATGAGGAAACTAAACAAAGTGCCCTTAGTGTGGTATAAACACAAACATTTGGATGGAAACTTTACACATTGTGCCCATTTATATGGCATCTCACAAAACACAGACCAAACCAGAGAAAGTATGATGGGCTGCAAGCAAGGAGTTTGTCCCAATAAGTTGCCCTTAAGGATAAATAAATAACCACCATATGACAGTTATCCTGGCTTGTGTAATAGAGAAATGTTAAATTCTATTCTCGTTGTGTGGGGCTTATAAAAAAAACACACACACACAAATAAAAGAAAACAAAAGCTAAAATACAAAACTTAAAAAAATCAAGTTCTAAAAATAATGTATGTTGTAAGTGAGTACATACTTCAAATGCATCTTACATCTGGGAACTAGGAGGGAATAGTTCTTCTGTGGTGACCGTATTGTGCGCTTTTTACATCCAGTACAGGTGGAAATGTCAGCATAGTATCCTCCAGGCGGCCCGGCCTCTGGGAACCGCTCGGACGACCTCAGCAACGAAAATGGCTTAGGCTGCGCAGCTGATGTTTTGGCCACGTATAAAGGTGACATAATAACCATCGATTGGAATAAGGTTGCTAAGAGATGGTGTCTTGCAAAAAAAAGGCAAAAAGCAAACAGAATAAGCCAGTTCCACCTAAGACCTAACAACCTCTCACTGAGATCTCAGAGATCTCAGAGATTTTTTAGGTGGAACAAAAAATCTCAGCTGAGAATTGAGATTTTTTTCTGAGATGAAAATATTTTGGATTCGACTTCTCACTCAGCTATTTTGACGTGACTGACATATGTACAACAACAATTTGTAAGGTAACCATTTTATCTACATGAGAACTGAGAATTATGTTCCACCAAATGATTTTGCCTCAATCAAAGTGACATTGAGATCTCAGTGAGATGTTGTTAGATGGAACTGGCCTAATATGATCGCGGTCAGTCAATACACCAGGAGTGATAGCGTTTTTAAGTCAACAAATACGTTAACCCTTCAATCATCTGCTTCAATGCAAAAGAGAGCGCATGGTTTAATATCAGCCAAAAATTTCCAAAACTTAAGTCAAACAACACTGCAATACCCAAAAGACAGCAGCAAAAACAGGAAGAATTCTTCTTCTTCCTCATTCCCTATACTCCATTTGTAAGCTCTCACTCTCATGAGCTGTCATGACTCCCCCTATCGACCCACATTCCTTCTCTTCGGATCTTCGGAAGGATGAACGATAACAGCAAATATGCAAAGCTCATTAAACTCTGACCAAAAGACCATTACAAAATGAGGAATAAGGAACCAAGTAGAAAATCCAATGCTGCATTGTATATTAGATTTAGCAAAAAAAGCCATAAAGTGATTGGGTTTCCTAAGACTTTCTTACTTACTTACTTATCCGACTCCCAATCCATGAAGGACTTCAGCCTGAGAAACAGCAGCCTTCTATCGGAAACGGTTCATTGCATGCATTCTCCAGTCGTCAAAACCAAGCGCTGAGCTCTGACATCCGCAGTTACTTTTGTTTCGTCTCGAACCTCGGGGCTGCGAAGAGAAGAATTTCTTGGCTGGAGCGTTGTTCATTTGCCATTGTCCGAGCCAATGTACCTAGTTGTCTTTTCTTGGTGTTCTGAACTACATTCACAACTCGGTATAGTTCGCTGTTAAACCTTCTTCTCCATTAGCCATTGTCGCATAAAAGGCCGAAAGTTTTCTAACGGTCGGCAGAACGGCTTTCGTGGGCATTTGATAGATCGAAAATCATAGGTCTCGATGAATCCCAACCAAGTCGTACTTAACAACTACAAAATAGATGATGGTGTGCCCCAGGATTCCGTATTGTCTCCAACACTCTTTTTAATCCACTTTAATATTGGAATGACTGTCGTCCCATTAAATTCTGCACTTGACAGCTTGAGTACAACTTCCACTACTGGAATGGTGTTAAAGTCACATACTTGAGCCTCTTGGTATATTACTTAGTAAGTGGAGGTGGCGCTACAGTCCGTTGTGGCCTCAATCAACAGTATTTTGCACTCCAAGTTTATTGAGGTCCTCTTCTACTTGTGCCACTTGAGTCGCGTCTCTCTCCTTCTACGTCTCAATCAATTGCTTTCTTAGCCCAAGGAAACAGCCATTAGCAAGAGTTATTCTTCGTCTGATCTCGGCGCCGCTGCTGGTGTTATTGCCCGTGTTAATAGCGAAGCCTGCGTAGACAAACTCCTCTACTACCTTGAAGTTGTATGCGTCTATTTTGACGTTGTGCTCAAGGCGTCGGCGTTGGGTGTCCTTCCTCGAAGACAGTATATATTTCGTTTTTAACTCGTCAACCACTAAACCCATTTTTGGTGCTTCTGTCTCAATTCTCACAAAGGCGCCGTTGACATCAAGCTGTGTTCATCCCATTATATCAACATCATCGGCGTACGCGAGAAGTTGAACAGACTTTTGAAAGATAGTACCTCTGGTGTTGACGGTGGAGTTTTGCACTATCTTCTCAAGAACGATGTTAAAGAAATCGCATGATAGTGCATCGCCTTGTGTGAATTCTTTTTTGACATCGAAAGTTTTCGTAAGCTCGTCGCCAAACCTTGATGGTGCAGTGTGAGTTCTCCACCGTCATTTTCCACAAGGGAACGAGTTTGGCAGGGTTGCCAAAACAAGAAATAGCTTTATACAATTCATCTCTGTAAATGCTGTCATATGCGGCCTTAAAATCGATGAAAAGGAGAGTGGTCTTTCCAAATCCAAATTTGCCACTGCTCTTCGATACTTAAGGTTGTTGGCATAGGACTTCTTAAGAGGTTACTTGACACCTTGTTGTGGCCGTTGTCGCGATATTCGTTGCACTACTTTGGCTACGACGGGGTAGTGGTCCTAGTCGATGGTAACTGCTCGGAAAGTTGGAACATCTACAATGCTGGACAAATGCCTTCCGTCGGTTGCAATGTGATCATTCTAGTTGACTTCAAGACTTTTTGCCTGAGTCTACTTCCCACGACGAATCTACATCCAAAGAGTCGCTGTTGTTGCTCTCGGTAACAATTACCATAGTAAATGTCGCAGTTTCTTATTTTCCTTTTACCAGGTCCATCCCATCGCATTTCTTGGATACCGGCAATGTCTGCTTAGTTGCAGTTGAGGGTCTCCGGTATTATTCGGCAGCTCATAGGGACCTAACATTCCACGTCTATATCCAAAATTCGTTGTCCTTAAAATATTTGCTTGGGTCGTCATCAGTCTATCCGTCCGTTTCCGAGGCCTGTTGTTGCTTCTCAACTAAATGTTTTTCTACGTAGTCAGGAAGTCACCCCGACGACGTACAACCCCCAACCTAGAGTACCAAGTTGTCTTTTGAGGTCATTTCACTTTTGATGAATTCGAGATTAATGTTAGCCGATACCTCCTATAAAACTCTCTTCCTCCTTTCATTCATTGCAAATGCTCGCATAAAAAAGGGAATCGTAATAAATGCCTTGAGTGCGTGCTAAATCGGGAGCCAGCATTCAGGCAATACATTTGATGTGAGAGTTGGCGTGAGAGCATTATTGCCGTATACTTATTGTATTGCTTCGAAGGACATGGGAGTATCAGCTTACTGCGTTAGCGTTAGGCAGTCACTCGTAACCGTAAATGATCAACCTGTTTTAGTATCCACTCATCGGGCCAGTATCGAAGAGCCAACATGGACTCCAAGCACAATATATTGGTATGGTGTTTCGAGGGCGATTGTTTACAGCAAACAGAAAACATCCATTTTTTTAAGCTCGAATAAAGGCGGTAATGTAACACTTACTTACAGAGTGACTAGTTTGATGATGAATTTCAGCTGGCAAGTTGACGTACGATTGCTCCTTAACAACTATGCAACAATCTCATAACGGGGGCACTCGAAGAGGAATATTAGAGGTTCAGAAAAGAAGCTTCACAGGCAAAAAAGCAGCAGGAATAGCGGGCGAGGGCCAAATCAGGCGCGGAAGTTCTACCAATCCGTAGCGAAACAGAGCATCAATCGAAAATGCATTCAACAGCGATGGGAAGGGAAGTGAGTTTTAATGAATTGTTAAATTGTTGGCCAACGATGGCGAAAGCATTTGTTAGAGTAGGCCTGGACCAGATCCCGGTTGTGCCCAGTGGCGGATTAAGGGTTGAGAACGCCATAGGCAAGCATCTCACTGGCGCCCCTATAAAGAAATATCTCGTACTATATGTTTGACCGTCTAAAGAAAAGGCGTTTAAATAGGGGCCAAGGAAAAAGAGACTTAGTTAACATGAGATCTATTCGTATTGTCCGAAAGATCTTACGAATTTGGTTAGTTAATGATCTGCTGAAACGTTAATTTTGTAAACCAAGTTAACTCGAGTTGGTTCTTATACAAACCCAGTGGCAACTCGGTTCTCAAATCGGATTGCCCCGACAATCAAACAAGAAAGAACTTAAAAAGCAGAAAAATTAGGTTTTAAATCTGTCGAAATCTTTGCCATCCGCTGATGAACTTCGAATATTGGGTTATTTGTCCCTACAATAAGTAAAATCAAAAACGCTTACAAAATTAGAAGAAAGCAAAGTCGTTTTTTCGAATTGACAAACCGAGTTGACTCTGTACTGTAAGAGGAATTGCTCACGACAGATTTTTATTTTAACAAAAGATGCAAGTGCAATTCGAGTTCACAAGTTTGTTACTTAAACAACCACATATGAACTCGCATTATTTGCCACTTGTAAGAATTACTGCACCCGCGCGCCCCTTGGTTGCCGCGCCCCTAGGCACGTGCCTAGTTTGCCTTTAGGATAATACATCACTGGTTGTGCCGCAGATGGAGGCAAAACTGACGATGATGATGTTGGTTATCTTCAAGGCATGATGAAAAAAACCTGGTCACCATATTCAACTGCACAATGGACATGGGGAAACACAATATTTTGAGAGACTTAGATTCAATTTTTTGTTTCCTTATGACCAAAAAAATGATCAAAAATCCATTTTTTTCTGTTTGCTAGTGGCTTCTCAGTGAATGTGCTCTTTTTTTTTAATGTTTGGAAAGCTTCTCGTGAACCCGTATTACATTTTTCCCCCATACTTCTGCTCTGTTAGTTCTTTCGACAAAGGATGACAGAAAAAAAATGTGGATTTAATAATATTCCTGCTGTGCATGCACAAATGTTTATTTAAAGGTTCTTGTACAAGCATCGGGACAAAGCAATGAAAGAAAGGTTCAGATGCATTCATTTTCTGCCCATACCAATGCCATATTGTCAATTAACAGAATTCCGGGTAAAATCTTTCCAAAAAGCACTTAGAAAACCACTTAAGATTTTTGAAATTGATTTTTTTCAAAGTAATCAAATTACAGAGCACAAAATGTCACAACTAAGATTTTCATTCTAATTCCAAATTTTCGACGATTAAGTTTCCAATAATTTAGAATTTTCGGAAAAAAAATCCTAAAAAAAAAAAACAAAATGAAAAGTTCGGCTTTGAATTCACTAAATTGCAATCGATTTAAGCAAACGGCAAAAGCTGTCCTAAATCTAGTTCGGTTCTATGGATGTAGAGAAAACACCAATTGCCCAAAAGCAAAAATACGGACTGATGTATGCGAGGAGGTTAGACACCAAATGCCACCACGCAAGCCATGCCCAAAAGACCCATTCAAATCAATGTGGGAGAAGCCCCCATGTACTATAGAAGCTGCCGTGTGCAGGGAAGCTAGTTTCGATGATTTGTACTACAAGCCTTCGGATAAAGCAAAGCGAAAATATCAGAAAACGTGGCATGAATGCCCCGTTAGATTCGTCAAGCCACAAACTCCCTGTGCATTTCCTCCAGAAAGGAGGCCACCAATCGAAAGAAGACCAAAGCGTGTGAAGCCAAGAAAACTACAATGCACTGACAAGTCTATGTTGAATTTAATCTCTTGTCGGGGACAAAAGAATCTCAAACAGTCACCAAAATGTATTAAAATCACACTACCCGGATGTCGTGGAGTCCGTCCAGACATACGATGCAGACTGGTTAGGGAGCTAGCAGATTGCCATTGCAATCGACCGAAGCCACCTTTTCCAAGTTTCTCGGAATGTGTGAAACCACCACCAAATCCGCAACGCCCCAATGAGTGTACTTGCCTAAAAATACGTACAATGTGCCAGGTTCAGACATTTTTGCATAACAAAACTATTTTCTAGTAATTTACTTGAAGTCAAAGTCGGCTGCATATTTTCATTAATGTTTTAAAAAAGTGAAAATTTTACTTCTATTGGATACAAATAAAATTATTTGTAACACTTTTGAACAAACTGTTCCAAAAGCAAAAGAGTAATTGTGTGGCCTTTTATTGCACCCAATCTCAATTTCAGAATAGATTTTCTTCAAAGCAAACCGCTGGAATGATCTAGTCTGGAAGAAACCGAAATAAAAAGCAAAGAAAAAGATGTTCCTTAAATCTCATGGGTTGCTTTCTAGTTGGAAACGAAACACGGGAGAACCATTTTTGAATCAAGCAAACGGGCAAAAAGATGGGTCTAATGGTTGTGAGGTAACTTTTGGTCTAAGGCTGCGGTTAGCTCGCCGTGCCGGCCTATCCAGGGTTTGAAATTAGTGCAAAAACTTTAGGTCAAGTTTTATTTAACTATTTTATTCAACCGATGTTTTATAAAAATTGTAGGTAAGTACCTACTCGTCTGGTGTGTTTTCTTGATGTCCGCCGTACCGTAGCCTTCTTACGGTATTTTGCTGTAAGAGCCGCGTATGGGACTACCGTCGTCCATCACTGTAGGTTTAAGGTAAAACGGGACCAGCAAATTAACGCACGAATACGGGCAATCAACTGATATGGGCAACCAGCGGACTAATCCGGGCAATCAATGAACGAATCCGGACATTCAATGAACGAGTCTTGGTAATCAACGGACGAATCCGATTTATCAGCGGAGTAATCCGGGAAATCAATGGATGTACTCGGGATATCAACGGATGAATCCGGTAAGTTAACGGACAAATATGGGCAACTAACAGATGAATCCGGACAACCAGCGGACCAATTTGAGCAATCAACGGACGAATCCGGACAGTCAATGAACGAGTCCGGGTAATCAACGGACAAATCCAGGAAATCAACGGAAGAATATGGGAAATCAGCGGACGAATCCGGGCGGTCAGCGGACTAATCTGTAAAATCTGGGGGCGAATCTAGAAAATCAGCGGAAGAATCCCGGCAATCAACGGATGTATCCGGGCAATAAACAGGAAAATCTATGTAATCAACGGATGAATTCGGGCAATCAGCGGACTAATCCGGGAAACTAATGGACGAATCGGAGAAATCAACGGACAAGTCCGTGCAATTAACGGATGAATCCGGCTACAGGGCTAATATGTTTGACGAAGCCTCTTAATACTGGTGGGTGGCTGGAAGTTTATGTCCGATTAATATTCAATCAACGGAAGGATACGAGCATTCAACGGACGAATCCGGGAAGTCAACGGACGAATTCGGGCAATCAACGGACGAATCCGGATACAGGGTTAGTATGTTTGACAAGACCACTTACCAGTGGTGGGGGGAAACTGTGCAGATTACAGCGTTCTGTTTATACTGATTACTGGACGTCCTAGGGCTGGCTATTTGTAGGCTGGCTGCGCAATGACGTAAACAGGCTGTTCGTTGGTCGGTTGGCAACTGTTTGTTGTTTATTCTGTGTTCAGTCGGAAACTAATTGTTGCGTGCTCGTCGGTGAACAGACGGCCTCGACAACTGATGATGATTGCATTTTCGTAAGTAGGCACAATGTGAGACTTGTATTTTTTTGAATAAGTGGAGGGACGGAAATTGTAATGTGTCATTATACGGTTAACAAGAAAGGACACTCAACACCGACGTCTTGAAACAGACGTCAGAGAGATTAAGTTTCAAGGAACAAGGATGACGAGGGTATCCCTGCATGATGCACAGAAATTGACCTTTACGCGTGATTAATATGCTGTCAGTATTCAGTACAGAAGTATACGAGCTGATCAACGAAACAGACCTAGCCAGAAAAGTAAAGCCCTATGACTTGAAGTATTGGGTCATGTAGAGCGAAAGGTAAATAATACTCCGGCTCGTAAAGTCTTCAAATCCAAGCCGGAAGGACGTCGCAGAAGAGGAAAACCGTCACTGAGGTGGAGCACACAGGTAGAAGAGGACGTTAACCAACTTGGCATGCAAATTTGAGACTGCTAGCTTAGGATCGAGCTGGCTGGAGACGCTTGTTGGATGAGGACCTAGGGCCTATTTTAGAGCTTTTACATCAATTACAATGTAGTACTTTGACACTTGTGCTACATCATTTCTGTTTCAAAGTTACAACTAATTCTTTGTTGTACTACAGAACTGTAGCTACTGAGAATAGGCTGGAATTATTGGAAGGACGTATTATACGGAAAAGCATTAATGTAGGTAAGCATATTTTTGTTGAAAATATCGTGTAGTTCACCAAATGCTGAATTTTATTTAAAAGAGCTTACCAACCTTGGAACTGAAAAAACAGCTACTTGGAAATCGAAGTTGCAATTTTTCCAATCAATAAGAAACCGCATTACCTCAAGACAATTGCTTTTGGAAGCATAAAGCAAGAGTTTAAAACTGAAAATCTGGTTAGCTTTATTCAGTTTGTCTATACATAAAATAAAGTGAATGAATATATCGCACGGACCTAAGAAAATGGGCAAAAAAAAGAACCGCTGGTTAAGCTAGATAGACAAATGGACTAAATCTACGGATTCGTCGGCAGCGATGAGGTCTTCATTTGACTAAAAGTTTCTGCATGGCGAGTGACTTTTTCAAGTTTTGAATCAAAACTGAGTTGCACGATGGATGGGGCAGTAGTTCGTAGCCCAATGGTGAAAGTGTGAGTCGGAGCATTATCTAGGTAGAAGAGCACTTTTTTCGTCACCAAATGATACGTTTTTTCTTCTATTCAACGTCGAATCGACCCAGTAAATTGAGAAAGTGAGTACAGTTCTCTGTCCGTTTTGGGCTTTTCCAAGAATATGGATCATCCGTTCTAAATCCCCGAAAACGTTGACCGTCACC
The DNA here is from genome assembly GCA_943590905.1 of Sphaerophoria taeniata. Taxonomy (NCBI): domain Eukaryota; kingdom Metazoa; phylum Arthropoda; class Insecta; order Diptera; family Syrphidae; genus Sphaerophoria; species Sphaerophoria taeniata. Next base: position 203,422,976 of record OX016540.1, read on the forward strand.
TTTTGGTCAATGGGAAAGTCTTCATTTTCTTCGAAGCACGTTTGCCGGCTATTATTCTTTTGACTGTGTTGGGTGTTGCAATGGATCCATGTTTCGTCGACTGTCAAAAAACGGCAAAGATACAGGATCGTGCATTTTCGTGATGTTTTCCTCGGTACTAAGCCATTTTCGGGACAACTGAATATAGCCTATCAAAATCCTTCATAGACCACGTTGAAACACTTTCTTTTGCTATAAATTTTGAACGAAAACTTTTGGTTGGATACAAATTTAATTAATTTTTGTTTGTAGAGATGTCAATAGGAAAAATACACATTCTGTCACATCAACTACATTTTCCAGCTAAATCATACAGCATTTCCAGTTGTAGTTGTGAAACAGAAAAATGTAGCAGATGTAGTTGTAGAATGTTGATGTAGGATGTATTTGATGTAGTTAATGTAAAACCTCTGAAACAGGCCCCAGGAGATTTCCATGTTCATGGTTTCAAGAATAGGGCCCCTGTTTCAGAGGTTTCACATCAACTTTTTTTTTTATAATTAGCACACACTCAAGGGGTTTTTTATGCCCTTATCATGCCAGAGACACAGTGAGTGCTTTAGGAAGGAGGAAAGGGGTTGGAAAGGAGGTGCCGATGTACATTGGTCTTAAATTCCTGGACATTGCAATGATTTGGAAAGACAGAGTGTGAAACGGAGTTCCACATTCGCGTAGTACGGCTAAAGAACGATTCTCTATACTTGAGGGTACGACCGAAGTTGGGCTCGAGGGTAAACTGATGGGCATTCCTAGGAGCGCGAGTATTACGGGCGAATTGTTTAAGGGGAGGAATGCAACTGGCTATTTCACTAGAGCATAAACCATTGAGGTATCGGCAAAATAGGGTGAGGCATGAAACATTGCGCCGATGTTCTAGAGACGTAAATGACTCAACGATGGTATTGTCACCAATCATTTTGAATGCTCTTCTTTGAATACTGTCCAGAAGACTTGAGTACGTTACTGGAGCACCAGCCCAGACGTGAAAGTTGTACTCAAGCTTTGGACGTATGTAAGTTTTGTAAATAATAGCCAGATCAGAAGGGGAAAAAAATTTCTTACATCGTCTTAAGAAACCTAAACATCTTGCGGCATTTTTGGCGACATCGCATATATGCTCGTTCCACAAGAAGTGGTCTGTGATGCACATCCCAAGAATCTCGAGATGTTCGGTCTCATTGATGCAAGTGCCAATCATGGACAGCGGCAAGGGGAGTATGTCTCGCTTTGACGATACAAGAGAGCATTGTGTTTTCGAAGCATTAAACTCTACCCGATTTTGTGTTCCCCATTGTACAATGCTGTTTAGGTCAGAGTTTAATGAGCTAATCATATTTTGCCGATGCAGTTCCACATCCGAAGAGTAGGAATGTGAGTCTGGAAACGAATAAGAAAAGCTAAGGTTACTATCGTCAGCGAAACAATTTATTGGATTAGAAGTTACAGACAAGATCATTGATGAAAATGAGAAAGAGGGTCGGAGACAAAACGGAGCCCTGGGGCACACCAGCATTTATGTTGTGGGTTTTAGACTTGAATCCGTCCAATACAACTTGAATTGAACGATTCGAAAGAAAATTTCTAATCCAACGAAGGAGGGAATCGTCGATACCGAAAGCACGCATTTTCGATAAAAGAGCAAGATGCCAGACTTTATCAAATGCCTTTGAAATATCAAGTGAAACAATCTTACTTTCAACAAATCGATGTAAAGATTTGTTCCACTGTTCGGTGAGATAAACCATCAGATCACCAGTGGACCTGTACTGTTGCTGCGAAAGCTGTACTGCCGGTCATTAAGAAGCTTTCGGTCTTCGAGATATTTCTTGAGCTGATAGTTTATCAGCGTTTCCATGACCTTAGAAAGAAGGGACGTAAGTGCAATCGGACGATAATTGGAGGGAGAAGAGTATTTTTTGCCTTAATTTTTGGTCATGCAAAAACTTAGTCCGTCGAATATGGGCATTGCAGGCCTTCCTGGCTTGTTTAAACTTGTTCCGGTTTTCCTCAGTTGGGTTGGCTCTAAACCACCGGAATTTTACTTCCTTTTCCCTGATAACCTCTTTACAGCTTGATTCAAACCATGACTACATCAATTACATCCTACATCAACATTCTACAACTACATCAGCTACATTTTTCTGTTTCACAACTGGAAAATGTAGTTGATTTGACAGACTGTTGTGAATTAGAATTTGAAGTTTAATTTCTTTGAGGCAATAATTTGTGAAAACTTTCATATTTATTTAATAATTTTAGTTGACAAAATTTTCTTATGGAAGAGCAATAAGTTGTGGAGAAGATTTTTATACCAAGAACATGCATTGAATATTTTTATTTGAGCGTTTAGTTCCATTCCTTGTTTATAGTTGTTGCTGACAGTTTACACAGTCAGCGGCAATTTTAATGGTTGGATGGAATAACGAAGGGTGGCGTCCATTTCCAGGTGGTGCTGCTATTATTGGTGAATCCGGCTACCCGTATGGGTAGGTTAGGTTGGAGTGGCTGTCTAGATGTTATTGACTCACTTAGATATCAAAGGTTCATTGTGATACCCGCATAGAGAAAGTGGTGGTTTTTCACCAAAAAACGCCAAATGCCATTGGAGAAAGCCGAGCAAAAAATCGTTTTTTTTCGGAAAAATTAAGAGAACAAGACAATTGGTGTAGTGCAGAAAGTTGTCAGCTGTAAAAGAGCAGTAAATGCATGTGTAAAATTGTATAACATACAAACACAAAAGGATGTCAAATGAACACGAGAGACGAGAAATAAAAAAATTAAAACACTTTTGTTTCAAACATAATCAGCCTTATTTATAAACCGAACATAGACTGAAGCGGAAAACACAAAGCTGCTTTCCTGTTAGCGTTGACTCCGTTACGCTTCCATACTTTGGATCGAACTTTGACTGACATCTGCCATTTTACTAAATTTATTTTATTTTCTTCAAACATTTTTTCTCAAAAATTTAATTTTTTCTGTTTTTTTGAAAACAAAACCGACAGCTAAGCGAAAAGGAAGAAAAATTCAAATAAAATTTTCACACACACGAACAAAAAAACATGTCGGTGAGCAAATACATATCAAAAAGTAGAAAATATTAAATATTTCTACTTTGCAGGTGGCCATGGTTCAGAGAATAGAGTAGTGGATTGCTAAGCCGAACGCTACGGGTTCAAACCCCAGCTTCAGCAGCATTCTTTTTCTACAAAAATCGCCAGCTTATCTGAGGCCACCTGTGCGATAACATGAGACAATACAAATCTAAGTCTCCTCCTCTGAACCACGTAGGTTTCTGTTATGTGTGCTTTCTTTCTATGTGCCTATCTGTCTCTCTCTGTTGTATGTCTTGTTCTGTCCCAGCCGATGGTCTCAGTCACCAGTGCTGCTATGTGTCTGTAGTTCGTAACATTTATGTGCGAAGTACTGTGAAATGTAATGTAATGTAATATTTCTACTTTTGCTATAGCTCTTGCGACGTTACGTTTATGTTACGGGGTTCTCACAGTATGTCAAATCAAAGGTTGAGCAACAAAGCTGCTTTGTGATAGGTTGTTAGCAATTCCTATGCTTGAACTTTATACGTCACTCAACGCTAACAGCAAAGCAGCTTTGTGTTTTCCGCTTTATTCACCCTTATTGTAGTAGTCGTTTCGCTTGAACGACAAATTTCATTTTCAAAAATCTGTATTACGAGTGGAGTTTAAGAGTCGTTTATTGAGTCGTAACGCCTTAGTCTGAGTGGAACGTAAGTTTTTGTATGAAAAATTGAGTAATGGCGCTCATTTGTATTATAACTGTCGTTTTACTCGCCTATTACGACTCTCAAAACGCTATTTTTTGTCGAACACAAATTTTCAAACGACTCATTGGCGAAATTGGAATTGGAATTGGAATTTAACATAAAAATAACTAGCCAAAGCAGATGAAGCGCCTCGTCGAGCTGATGGAGCGGAGTCCATCGTTGGCGACCAATTTTCAAAGAGGATTATTGCAAACTGGAGAAAAAAAAAACAAAATGGGAAGCTATGTATCTCCTCAGAATTAAATTCATTAGGATTTAAGCCCTGGAATTGTAATTGCAGAGGAAATTTACGAGGAACATCTAATCATCTAAATCAAGAACAGAATCTGCCTCCCAACCAGCCAAATACCAACGTTGTACCAAACGTTTAAAAGATGTTAGAAAAACAAATTCAAGTACAAGAGCAACTTTATGAAGAGGTCAACCAGTCTCTAAATCGATTGAAAGTTATTAAAAAGAAAGTGCACGATATGACCGAAAACGGTTCTTGCTGTTTATATATTCTTTTAAGACACAGGTATCCATGGTTCAGAGGAATGAGCCAAATGCTGCGGGTTCAAGCCTCAGCTTCGGCAGCATTCTTTTTCTACGAAAATCGCCAGCTTATCTGAGGCCACCTGTGCAATAACACGAGACAATATAACATTTATGTCTCCTCATCTGAGTGACGTAGATGTCTGTTTTGTGTTTTCCTTCTATGTATCTATCTGTCTCTCTCTGTTGTATTAATGTTATTCACCTCTACGAATCTTATCAAATTATAAGGGATTTCACGTTTCCCCCCTCCTCGTAAACCACACTCACAATTCATACCTACAGCCGTATGAGGCTGGTCCGGGCAGCAGGAGATAAATGGATGTCCAGACTCCAGCCCCTTTTTAGCTCGTGAGTATAGGGAGCCTTGCTATTCCCTTTTCAAGGTCTTGAGTTTGCAGGTGTTCTCTCTTATTTATCAAGTTGTTGTAATGAGTTGTTGGGTGCATTATATGTTGAGTGTTGCCGCTTCTGCGATGCATACGTAACTCCTCCCTTCTGAGAGTGGACTTAACGAATTTATTTAGTTAAGGAACACATTATAAAGATGCAGAAAAGTCTTCATTTAGTGCGTATGTTAAGACCACAGGTTATGTCAAACATTTTATTGCATTCATATGACAGATCTAAAAAGAATTCATCCAAACCAATGATATAGCCTCAAGCAAAAGATCCATACTTATTATAAATAACAAATGATTGAGAGAAAATAGTTTTGGATTGCACAGAACATGGGATTATGAGCAGCTCTAGTCAGTTGTGTACTTAAAGATCGAATTATAACAGTACCTCAATGAATTAAACAATATAGCTCTGTTAAACGAAAAACAAAAATAAGCGTACACTCGGGCGTATACGTACTATTCAAAAAATGTTAATGCTTAGGTTTTCTTTCTTTTTTTTTATTTTTTTTTTTATTTTCTGTTTGTGTACCTTTCTTTTGTCAGTATTAATTGTTATTTTATTGTTTTTTATTACCTTATGTTTGGTATATCGAGGGGCTAGCTTATTTCTCCTGTCGTCTAATTCAAATATCTCTTCTCCAGTTGAAAAATCTGGGGGATTTTTACGAAATTTATTTCGGCCTTCAATCACACTAATTTTTTTATTCAAGCTTCTCTCTTTTACTATTTCTTCTAATTTCGCGTATTCTTGGATGTGATTATTTAGATAATCCTGTTCTGTTTGGAAATCTTTTTGGCTAGGAAACGGCTTGGTCATACTTATGTGTCCGCTTAATAATTCAAAAGGGGTGAGATTTGTGGTGGAATGAATCGAGTTGTTATACGTGAGTACAGCTTCGTCTACCACTTCACCTATAGGTTTATTCTTATGTTGGTATTTAATTATTCGTATAAGCTCAGTGAGTGTTGAATGAAATCGCTCTACTATCGAGTTTCCGGTTGAATTTTTCGCGCAGGTGTTATGAAGCTGAACAAAGTTGACAAAAACTCACTTCCATTGTCCGTTATGACTTTTTGGGGAATTCCATGATGGGAAAAAAATGCTTCAAGGACTTTATTAAATTTATGCTATTTCGGGCATCAAGTAGATATGCACTTGAGAATTTGCTGAATTTATCCGTAATTGTCAGAAAATTTTCTTTAACGACGGAATAGATATGTACGATTTGCATTGGTTTAGATGGTGTTTCAGTTATTTCGTATTTTAGTTTTTCTTTATTGCGTTCATATTTGTTTACACTGCATATTTCACAATTATTTATTATTTTTTTATTGTGTTTTTCATATTCGGAAAATATGAGTGCCTTTTGATGTGGAGATAACTTTCTGTAATGCCTCTGTGGTTGGAGCTTAAATGGTATTGACGCACTATTTCATTTCTTCCTGCCTATCTCTATCGGTAATGTCTTCCACAATTATATTTGATCTTAACAATTTAAGGCAGCTATTACTAAAATATTTCGAATACACCGATTGCACGGTTTTGAAAGTTTCGTCATCCGCTAAAATGGCAGTTACACGCTTAGAGTTGAAATATTCTTTAAAAACTGAAAGTATAACGTCTTCATTATTGATATTGGAATGTTCGATGGTGTACCTCTTTTTCCTTTTAAAAAGAATTTGCAGTTTAACAGAGAGACAGGATTTTTCAAGGTTTTTTTTAAGAATGATTTGGTTCGAAAATTCGTTAATGACGCGTTCTGTTATTGCTATCCCGTCGTTAAAGTTTTCTACAGCGGAATGTATGGTTGACAGATTGTCAGAAACATGCATTATGTCCAATTCATCGACATTGTTTGCCATTGACTCGATTTCAGAAATATCCAAAATTTCTAAAGTTTCGTTTGTCTCATTTACATGGATTTCAACTCGAGACAAGGCATCAGCATTGCGGTTGGCTTTTCCTTTCTTGTAAGTAACATTATAATCATACTCTTCCAATCTGAGTCTCCACCGAACCAGTTTTGAGTTCGGTTCCTTTAAAGAAATGAGCCATGTCAAAGGTTTATGATCCGTGATTATTTGAAATCTACGGCCAAACAAATAGGGACGAAAATACTTGACCGACCAAACAATTGCCAATAATTCCTTTTCTATGGTACTATAATTTTGCTCTGATTTGGATAAGGTCCTACTTGCATAGCAAATTGGTTTATCCATGTTTAAGGAGCCTTGTGATAGTACAGCACCTATTGCAACGTTACTAGCATCAGAAGTAAGGTTGAAAGGTTTAGTGAAATCTGGATACTGAAGCAACGGTTCATTAGTTAGAATTGATTTACAAGTTTCGAAGCATTCCATATACTTTGAATCTAGTCTAACTGTGTTTCCTGACCTAAGACATTCAGTCATGGGTTTTGTTAGGTGTGCAAAGTGTTTTATAAATTTTCTATAATAACCTAGAAAACCCAAAAAAGATTTGATTTGTTTGACTGTTCTCGGTATTGGAAAGTTCTTTATAGCGCTAATCTTATTCGGATTGGGTTTTGTTCCTTCAGGTGTTACTATATGCCCTAAGAATGATACTTCTTTTCGAAGAAATTCAGACTTTTCAATTTGTAACTTGAGATTGGCTTCTCTAAATTTGTTAAAAACTGAAGTAAGGTTTTGAATGTGTTCTTGACGTGAAGTTGAATAGACAGTTACATCATCCATGTAAACCAAACAGACTTTACCTTGGAGGTCTCGAAGAATGTTGTCCATAACCCGTTGGAAAGTCGATGGAGCATTTTTGAGTCCGAAGGGCATTCTTAAGAACTCGTAATGTCCATTGTCTACCGAAAAAGCTGTTTTAGGAACATCTTCGGCCGCTACCTCAATTTGGTGAAATCCGGAAACCAGGTCTAGAGTGCTAAAATATAAAGATTTGCCAAGTTTGTCAAGGATTTCGGTTATATTCGGGATTGGATACCTATCGTCAATAGTTTTTTCGTTAATTTTGCGATAGTCTATGACTAATCGCCACTTTTCTTTTCCACTTTGGTCTTTTTTCTTGGGTACGATCCAGATTAGAGCTGACCATGGAGAGAAACTTGGACGTATTATACCTTGATTCAGCATATCGGCAATTTGCTTACGAATTTCATCTTTATGGATGTACGGATATCGATAGGATTTAGAATATACGGGTATATCGTCTCTTGTTTTGATTTTGTGTTTAACTGTGTTAGTGAACGTTAAGTTTTGCCCTTCTCTAAAGAATATATCCGAATATTTTTTGCAAAGATCCCTAATATCTTTTCTTTCTTCTTCGTTAAGGTGATCCGTCTTGATAGCATCACAAATGTTAACTCCTAGATGTTCTTTGTTGTTAAGACTAAAATTATGAATTTCGATATGAGATTGTGAATCAAACAAACTAGCTTCAATTGGTTGTTCCACTCTAAATATTTGAGGGTTATCTGAAGTATTAACTACTTCTACGAGGGAATACCAATTCATGGCATTGTATAAACCTTCGGATATCATTAGATTACTCAAAATTGATGTTGGTTTAATAAATATATTTCCATTCTCAATATCGACGGGAAGACTACATACTATCTTACTCAAACCGGGAACTGTGTACAGCTTAGACATGAGATTAGGTTTAAATTTTAATGGGATCTTGAAATTATTTGTTTCCAAAAAAGATTTCTCTAAATCAATCTTTATACCCAGTTCCTTCATAATATCTGTGCCTATAAGTCCCTCAAAATAATTATGGAACTTGAAAACAATAAACGATAGATATTTATCGGTTCTAAGCTCCGGTAAATTTATCGTTATCTTCTTATTCACAACATGCTTGTCAAATAAAGTTTTTATTTCGACAGGATCGGTAAGTGTTACTTTTAAATTGGTTGTTATTTCAGGACTTACGAAAGATTTGTTACTGCCTGTGTCAATTAAAAATCTGTATTTTTTATTATTTAAACTACTAATTGTTATATAGGGTAACAAGTTTGTATTTATATTATTATTGTCTACGAAGCCAATTGATTTTGTGAGGCTTGTACACAAAAATTTGTGTCATCTATTTCTTGTTCCTCGTTTGAGGGAGATGCCATATCCATGTTTGGATAATAATCGTTCAATTTTAGATAGTTATTGTAATTATGCTGGGCAGAAGAATTTGTAGAACATTGTTCAACATCACTTAGTGCATTATTACAATTATGGCAATAACCTTCTACATTGTAGATCTGATTTATTAGTTATTTGGGAACTGTTATGAGTTTGCTTAGTATATGTTTGAGATGGGGTTCTATTTGCGATGTTGTTATTATATTGGTTAAAAGGTCTGGATATTTGTTCTTTTGGTATTGAGTTGAAAAGTCTGTAAAACTGTTCTTGTTGGTTGTGATTATAAGGACGATGTGGTCTTAGAAATTGTTTTTGTTGTGGATAATTATAAACCCTTGGTGGGTTTGATAAAAAAGGTTGTGCATTTTGTAAATAGTTTGGGTTCTTAAAATAATGAGAATTTTGTTCTTCAAGACAAAAATTGAACGCATCGATAATTTTATGTGGCCTCATAGCCCGTATCGTTGAACCTAGAGGTTCTTTTAACCCTGATAAAAATGTATTCAAACACATTTCGTTATAAAGCGTTTGTTTAGCTTTTATTACATTTGAGTCTTTTTCGTGAACCCTGATATAATTAGTCATTGTTGAAAGTATTTCTATAAACCTCGAATAGAACTTTTCTACGGTATCGTGATTTTGTCTGAGTTGATGCAAGTCTCGTATTAAACTCGTTTCATTCCTTTTATCGGAATAATGAATTATAAGATTATCTTTAATATCCTGCCATTCTAAAAGAGTTCCATACATATTAAGGATCTCATTCGCTTCTCCTATAATTTTATTGCGTATTGCTCTCATAATAATTTTTTCATAGTTTGAACCATTTAAATTTGGAATGATATTCAATACTTCATCTACGTTATTTAAGAAATTGTAAAGTAAAAGAGGATTTCCATCGAATGTTGACACGTCCTTGACGGCATCGGGAATTCTAAGTGCATTAAATGCATTAGTTGCGATCGCGGCGTCATCCATAACGGAAGAGTAATTTGAATTAAAAGTAGGGGGAGTCCGGGAGACTTGAGCCACTTTTTGTTAAATCGTTCATAAAAATGCCCCTATTCATTTCAGCCTGATGTTTCATACATCTTTTTAAAGGTACATTTATCTACTTCAAAATTAGTCTCATAATCTTTATGTACAGCCAAGTGATTTTTGCCAAATGCAAAATAAGTGAGAAAAGATTTTTGGCTCAAGTCTCCCGTTAGCCGGGAGACTTGACCACCCCTTTGGGGAGACTTGATCATACTTAAATTCTTCGAGTAAAACAAAACAAAAGATAATAAAATGCGTTCATCTCTTGTTAAATCTCATTTTCATTATATTTTATTTTTATTTTATGGACAAAAGATCTGTATTAAACGTAATTTATAAAAATAAAATAAATAACTTAATTCCTTATTAAAATCACAACATGTTAATGACTTTTCAATGGTTTCTTTGCAAAAAACTACTTTGCGCTGCTCCCTCTTTTCTTTAATATGCTAATGGGTTTTTAATATCTAAAAAAGAATGAAATTCGTGCATTTTCAACACATCTAATCATAAACTACCACAAAAGCCTATGGTCAAGTCTCCCCATCAAAAATGGCTCAAGTTTCCCGCTCACGTTTTTTTTCCCAATTAATGATCAATAAATTTTGTAAAATTGAAGATAGCTTGATTTTCTCTTGATGTTTACAAAGTCGATTAAATGTTTTATGAGTACATGTCAACTTTTTTTACCTACCACGTAAAATAAAATTTTTATCTTGAAAAATAAAACTAAAAAAAAAGTTACTATTTTCGACAAAAAACACATTTTTGTATTCACCAGCCAGAGTAAATTGAGGATCTAAAATAATTTTTGTTTGCAAGTAGAACATCGAAGGATGAAAAAATTTGGTATAGGTACTCATGAGTCATTTGAGTGATATTTGAGGGAATTATTTAGAGTGGCTCATGTCTCCCATATGGTCAAGTCTCCCGGACTCCCCCTACTCTTTAATGTGTTAGAAACAGAACTAGTTGCCAAATTCACAAAGTCACCTTTGTTTAAGCTCAAATATTGCTTGTTGGAAGTTTTCACACTTTTTCGGATTGGACTACTTAAGCTACTCACTTCCAAAATCTTGTGCTCACCAGATGATTTAATTTGTTTTTTTGTTGGGGACATAAGATGGATCGATACTTAAGGAATCAAGAGAATGGACTCACCTTGATAAATCTGTCACGTGTAGCGTCAATGCAGATTTTGGACCTGTATCGTTGTAGTCTTTGCGCCTTCACACAATCGCACTAATTATTCACTTCTTGTTGAGGTTCAATAGCTTTTATTTCAGTTTTAGATTATTTTTACTTGTTCTTTCGTTTGCTTTTAATTAATCAATCGATTTATAGTCGCACTTAGCATAAATATATGATATAAATGTACTTTTTGGTTTTTAAGTTTTTAATTCATTTAATTTATTTTTTGCATTTTTCATTTGTTCATTTGTTATATTGTTATTTTCTTTATTTTTCCAGAAAAATTGTTTATTCTAATGTAAATAGGTTCTTTTTTTGTTTAAGGATTAAAATCCAACTCTTCGATAATCCTTCGAAGGGTACAAAATGGCTTTTCCAGCAACGATTAAGCTACTTTAGATTCACTTTTTGTTGAAAGCTGTACTTGGCACAAAATACCGACTGCGCCAGTTATGAGCCTTAGCCGAGAAAAATAATAATCCAAAAATTTGATTTTACAAAATTGATGTTTATTTGTCAAATAATAGCTTAAGACTAATTTTCTTTACATTTCTATTTGCCTACTCAAGTTCTGTTTCCAAGGAGATCAAAGTAGATTTGCTATTCCCTTTTCAAGGTCTTGAGTTTGCAGGTGTTCTCTCTTATTTATCAAGTTGTGGTAATGAGTTGTTGGGTGCATTATATGTTGAGTGTTGCCGCTTCTGCGAAAACTAACTCGTGCGCATTTATGAAGAATATACCACGTCCAGAACACAGAAAAACCCTGACCTTCAAAAAACCAGAGCGCTGCAGCTCTTGCACAAAAGTCTTTGTCCCTGCTACGAGGCCAGGAAGCGGATTTTGGTAACCCAAATCAGAATGGTATTGAAAAGCTCATGAAACTGAGAAAAAGTTTCAGGAGAAGAAGAAATCTTACAAAATTGAAAATAATTTTGAAAACAAATGACATTTGAATTTAAATTTATATTTGTCAAATTTTATTTGTTTTTGTGGAACGCAAGTTGATCGACAACGACTGGCGTTTAATGTCGTTTTCAATTGGCTCTCCGGAAGCGTCCGGAATCATTCCGAAGCCTTCTGAAAGCGTTTTATTCCCACGAAACTGACAGACAGAACGCTTCTTTGAAGAGAAATTCTCTTCTTGATTTCAAATCAGAATCCACTCAAGAAGCACTTATACTCATGAATAATAAAAAGTCAAAAATAATACTCAATCAGTTTTGTTTTTGTTTTTAATGAGGATTTTTGAAAGAAAAATCAGATATTTGACTTTTGAAATTTCACACAAACACAAAAAAAAAAACTCAGTGGAAGCGATTTGACCTGCTCCATTCAATTTCAGAATGAGTGAATTCTTGAGTGAAACCAATCGAAAACGACATAAAACGCCTTAAAAGTGACTCGACTCAAAAAGTGAGAATTGTCGTATAAGGAGAATCTAATAAATAAGGCTGAATGTACATATATTTTTATTCAGTCCCTCTAGGTTACGTCCAAGGTGGACAAGTTCCTTGCTTTCAACTAATGGCAGAAATAAGTGCAGTATTTGGTGAACTATGCGAAGTTTTCAACAAAAAAATGCTTTCATTAACGTTTTTCCGTTTTGAACATTGAATTTTGAATTTATAACATCTGTTATTGCACAAAATTTCAATGTTAAAATGTAGTACAAAAATACTGTTATTTGTACTACAACAATGTGAAATAAAAAGCTGTGAAACAGAATCATACATCCTTCCAATAATTCCAGCCTATTCTCCGTAGCTACAGTTCTGTAGTACAACAAAGAATTTGTTGTAGCTTTGAAACAGAAATGATGTAACACCATTGAATAAGAAGTACAGGCAGCGGTGTTAGCTACATGTACAGTGTACGTGAGTGAGGCAACAAAAATTTCTGTTGACGTCAATTTTGTTGTAATGTCAATTTTTGGATTTTGTAGTGCCAAACTTTGACTTGTTGTCATTTTGCCGAGCTGTGATTGGTCAAATGTTGTTTTGTAGTTTCATCTGTCAAAAAAACAATAAATCGAGTTCAGGGGCGCATTTATTTTTGTTGGTGATCGTTAGGCGCTACACAATTTCTTGTGCTTTTTAACACTTGATCAAGTTGTTCACAGAATGCGCTCTCTAAAACGACCCGAAAAAGGACAATAAATATGATAAATTAAGGATGAAAAATGAAGAAAATGTAACGAAAAAATAAAAATAAAAATCGCGCATGTACACCTGAACGTTAAAACACCATGTAGTCCAAAAAAGGATTGAAATTGAAAAATAAAATTGATGCACAATTGATATAATCTTGATTCAATCATATTTCGTTTGGCGCCCCTGAGATTAACTATTCAACTCTAGACCAGCCCTGTTGTAATGCGTTTGTGTTTGTGAAACTCACACTACTTAGAAAAATGCTTCACTTCTTTTTCATAACACCCCTTCCTGTACTTCTTATTCAATGTGTAACACAACCATAAGTGTCAAAGTACTACATTGTAGTTGATGTAAAAGCTCTGAAATAGGCCCTAGAATGTAGCTGATGTAGTTGTAGAATATTGATGTAGGATGAAAATTGATGTAGTTGATGTGAAACCTCTGAAACAGGCTCCGACTATAGTGCCACCTTAAGTAAGTAAGTAAAGTTAATGATCCGGCATAGCAACCTAATAAGCAACCAAAGTTAATGTATGTATTAAAGACAGTGAGTGCAAGCAACCTTCAACTTTTTCAACAATGAACAATAATCTTAAAATTTCAATAAGAAATTTCGAATGTAAATATTTCTTACATTTTGCATAAGAACCCTTCTCCCTGTCACCTCTGTTGAACGACTAAAAATTAAATTACTGAAAAGATATTTTCAACATAAACACATCTCCCGTACCTAATCCCCATCCCCATTGCCATTGCTGACCACAATTTCATCAAAGAAAAGAAAAAAAATTCCTACTGTGTCTATAGCTTGAACTAAAGTCTTTCATTCCCTGACGGCTCATCCCCAAGGAGAACAAAATCGTTAAGCGCTCAAAGAGAACAACAATGAACACAAGAAACAAAGAAAAGAAAAAAATACCCCAAGCAACTAAATTGAGCTTTTTATGATGCCTTTTCCGTAACCAAATTTAAATGAGCACACTTTGTACCCCCAAGGACCAGCAACATTCACAATCCAAGCCCCAACCGAGGAGTACAATGAACGAAAAAAAAAAATCACTCTCCACTGCTCTGTTCGGGCCACGGCTTCGGCTCCCGATGAAAGATGGCTTAGTCCACCTGCCTTTGGGTATATTTATCACCAACAAAATTATTCCAGCCTCTTAACTTACTCCTGTACTTTGCTTCGATTCCATGAAAACAACAATAAAAGAGGAACCAACATTGGAATATAAAAATATAAAAAAGAAAAAGAAAATGCCAGGAGAAGAAAAAAAGCAACTGTAATCCAAAACGCCTTAAAGTAAAATTCAAAATGTCATATTTTATTATGGAAATCGGAGGAGTTAAAGTGTTATACACAGCGGAAGGGCCCCGCAGGTTAGTTTGGTGGCTTTACCCCCTGTGTGGTTGTTTTTTCCGCTCTGGCAAAATCGTTAAAATACCCAAAAGCCTCATGAACCTACAAACACACCTGTGAAGTAGTTAGTACCTGTGTCGTTGTCGTGCCGCACCGCAGTGTTGGAAATTCCGACTATACCTACCAGAATCATTGCAGCGATGATCGTGAAAATTTTTTCGGGTTCTGTAATTTACCAGCAGACATCTGAGGCATAGCGAAAGAATCCTGGGTCGACAATTTCCTTATCCGCATACAATTTATTCGAGTAAAAAAAAAGATTTTTATTGGCAATCGTTGAAATGCTTGCGCTTTATAAAGGACTAAGGCCTCAGCTAGGTCGTGCTCTTTGATCTGAACTAAACTCTGCCAACATGGTTAGGGTGAACATAATGTGGATAGGTACAGAAAGAGCAGGGCCGTGTACTATACGGAATAAAGGCTCTTTCAATAAACTTAAATAATATGCCCATGTGAAATGTTACAGGTTAAGTCCAAGTAGAGTGTAAGGCCTAGCGACTTTAACTACATAATATCGGCTATAAATTCAGTCATAATGCACGTTTGCAGACGCTACAATGGAAAACAAGAGCGGCAAGAGAAGAGTACCGAACAAAGAGGAGAAATGAGACAAAAAATCTGCTAAGAAAGAAAAGAGCATTCACAGTTTCTCAGCTCAAAGATCTTGAAGAGTCAATTGTCAAGAACAACATTCGACGTTTCTTTAAAAGGTCGAAGCAATTAGCTTCTGGTTTCAGAACCGGGAAACATGAAGCGCAGGGAATTGGAAATATTTTCAAGCAGCACTTCCAATAGCTGCTGAATGCGCATAATGTCGAGCGAGCCCATAACAAAATAGAAGCAAGACCAGTCAGTGAAGACCCAGTCCCAGCCCCCAGCACAGAAGAGTTATAAAGAGCCATCCAAAAGTTAAGAAATAACAAGCCCACCGGGTCGGATGGCATACCATATGGAACTCTTTAAATATGGAGGAGATGTTTTGATGGACCGCATGCACCATGTCTTGAACAAAGTGTGGAAGGAAGAATGCATGCCCACAGACTCTTCTATAAGCCCCGTATATTCCATCTACAAAAAAGGCGATCCTATGTTATGCAAAAACTATAGAGGCATATCCCTGCTAAAGTGCTAAATGTTGCATACAAGCCCTATCCAACGTACCGTGTGGTGTGAGCATCTTAAACCGTCCTGCCACACTAGGGTGAACGTATAGAGGATTTTGTTAAAGTTTTGTTAAAGTTCAATGTTACATCCACCCGTGTTACTTTCGTACCCACTTTCCCCTATAATCGTCATGTACCAGCCATGGCTTCAGGCCAGGCAGAACGACGATAGACCAAATATTCACACTGAGGTAAACTCGGACAAGACTGATCCAGCTGTGCCGCCTGACGCTGAACAATACGCAGAAGAGTGTGTTCAAAGAGTTGTTTCAAACATGCGCACAGTTTGGACAAGAAGATGCGCTGTCATATGAGTTCTGCAACATAGTCCTGGAGCAAAGAGTGCACAAGGCAGGTGTGAGCATGGAAAACACTATCTTCAACAAATCCACCCAGCTCTAGGCTATGTGGAAGACATCATCGGTCGATCCAAGAGAGCTGTGCTTTAGGTCTTCAAAGTGATTGAAGAATAGATACGGAAAACCAATTTACGTGAACACCTGGCTCAAGGCCCTAATTTAACGGTGGATTGGATTCCAATCCACTCTATCTATATATGCATGAATTACATACATATTGATAGTGTTCCTTGTGTAATAGAAAATGCACAAGATTAATCTCGAAGCATCTGCCCCATAGCCATAAAATTTACCTTCCGCCAATTCCCATTTAACACAAGTACCAGTTTGCTTCACCGTTAATGAACGCCATACTGGTAAATGTGTTTCTATCTATATAACTGAGCTTTGAGAACGTACACTCAGTTACCGAGAACGAATCTCTCGTCAACCACAGCCACTCTGAAACTCCCACAAGGGGGCCTACCGCAACTGTAGTTGACATTCATATGTTAGACATTTGAATGGGACTTCACAACTAGCCCAGAGCACCAATTTTTTCAGAAGACCTGGTAGTCTCTTTTGTTATATTGTACTCTTTGAATGTATGAAACTATCATACATTATTTACGAATGTGTGAAATTATCACACATTCGTACAAACCAAAAGGCGATATTTCCCAGCTTCGTTGAGTTAACGGCTCAACAGGAACACACTGGTGTTCTCAGTCATGTAGTCTCTAGCCAGTTGTAGTTACGGTGAACCAAACTGGAAGACTGCATGACTCATTGTCATGCAACACCAAATTTCTAAGGAACACTCATTAGTGCCTTATTCTATCATATTGATTTCAAGTACAGTCTCATTAATCACCGTGTATCCATAAAAATTTAATGATACTTGTACAATGAAAACGTAGGTTCATTCGCCCAGACCGAAGTCTGGTTACCGCTCTGCACCAGCTTGGAGGTTGAACCTTCCGCACATGAGCGGCAAGAAATCTGTACTCGAAATTGCAAGCAACCCTTTACAAATCCTCGCCCACTCTTCGCAGAGCAGCGATTGAAGAACAGGTGAAAAGGTCTTGAAGTGAATGAGGACAAAACCAAGTAAATGCTTTCAACAAACAAAACCACGTCGAGTGGATGGACGACAACGCTCCAGCCAAGAAAGTCTTCTCTTCGCAGCCCCAAAGTTCAAGACGACCAAGAAGACCGAACAGGTTTCGACGACTGGAGAATGCATGCGAGGAACTGATCCCGATGAAAACCTGCTGTCTCTCAGGCTGAGATCCATAGAGGATATGCGATCGGCTGCGTTGAATCGCTTGTTGAATGAATTTCTGGCCTGGACTGGTATCCGGGTCCTACTTGCTTAAAGTTGCACTACAGTCCAGGTCGGACCAGGGCCTCATCTAACAAGCGTCTATAGCTCCAGTTTCGCACGCCTCTACCACCTACCTATTCTGCGACGTTCTTCCGGGTTGGATTCGCAAGACTGCGGACCGGAGCATTATTTTCCATTCGTTCTACATGACTCAACTTTCTAAGTTGTTGGGCCTTAACTTCTCTTGCTAGGTCAGTGTCTCTGAACAGCTCGTATAGTACTTGGTTGAATCTTCCATTTTCCATGCAGACGGATGGACGGACTCGAAGCAGCCCAAAACGTTTTCTTGCTATGTCGTCAAAATCAATCTCTATGCACCATACATGACATCCGGGATGATGAGTGTCTTGTAGAGTAACACCTTAGTTTTCGCTACTAACAACACACTGTGTTCTTCCAATATCCAATGTCGTCCCCGTATCCTAGTAGCCAGACCGAATTTTGAAAGATTGTGCCTCTGCCTCTGGTGTTGATATTGCAGTTTTGCACATTCGTTTCAAGAATGATGTATATTATTTTACTTGGAGCAACAAAAATGTCTGATATAAATCACAGTAATAAAAAGACGTCCGATCTGTTCCGAAGCATACAATCGAATGAATTTCTTCTGGGATGCCAGAAAAGTCATTGCCCTATATAGCTGTGGTCTAAAGACGATGTCATACGCGGCCCTGATGAGAAGGTGGTGGGTGTTGATTTAAAGTTCCTAGGTCTTTTCCAAGTGCTGTCATTGAGTGAATATCTGATTGATGATCCACTCTCCGGATCCCAGGTCACACTGACAAGGGAGCTATTGACTACGAAAACTCGACAGGCGCATATGTATTCGATTCCAAATTTTGACATGGACCTTCACTTTGACCTTCAAACCGAAAATAAATTAAGGAATTTAACGCCCCCTCACACTCTAATTTTGATTCTTGTTATCACGATTCGTCCCTGAAAGCGAGCATGAACATCTAAAAAGATACGTCGTCGTAAGAAAAGTCTACCACCACCATGCATGTTACAAGCTTTTTTTTCTATTCCATTTTCCAAGTGGCATAACCCTCAGCATACCGATGTTATCTCCTTACAACATTCAAGAATAAAGATATCTCCGTAAAGAAAGAAAATGGCAGTATGGGTTTACGGCTTCAAACCAAAACCCTATAGCCTGCCTGAGTATAACCGGGTATGGTAGATTTGGCAATGGCATCATTATTAAATGTTAGAAAATATTAAAATATTTTCATCTGAATATTATGCAGTAAATTCGGTTGAGAAATCTCTGTGCGAGTTCAAGATTTAAATTGTGAATTTGTAGGAGTGTCAAAAGGTGGAACAATAAAAGTAAAAAAAATATGGTTTATCTTAGTAGTAAAGGTGAGAATTTTTGGTATGTTAAACGTGTGCGGTTTTTTTTTTGCTTCAAAAATGAAGTGAAACTGAAAATATATCTTAGAATTATTCATGGGAGAGAAATTTTGAAGTTCCCTTCTTTGGGAAGGTGTAATAAATATTATCTATTCGCAACATATTCTAGGTTGATTAATGCACAAAAGTTCCCTTTGGAACCGTAAAGGTGAAAGAAAAAATATAGGTCGGCAGGTTCTTTGACTATAAATTAAAATTTAATGTGTGTGCTGGCGCTTTCAAAGACAAGAACACATAAATAGTCGATAGGTTAACAGCAGTAAAATCTTGAGAAGTTACGAAAGGTTTGCATAACCAGGGTTAAAGGAATATTTTGTGTTTTGTATTCATCAAAAATGATATGTTTTGCATACATTAAGGGAGTCTTAGTTCGAAAGCTACAAAATATCCTCTTAACCGAGGCTCTGGCCTTGCCCAAAAAATTCGGATGAGAATACCTTTGTCAATATACGGTTTTCTCAAGAAAAATAGAGCTAGCGATATACTGACGGACGGTTATAATCTATCGGTGAGACAATCAGGCCAATCAACAGACGGACCCAGGACGATACCGATCAATCAACGAACGATTATGGGAAATGGAAGGATGTATCCTTGACACAGCCCTTGTCAAGATGAAGTCATCGTTGTGATATTAGTGCATCATTGGACTTGACAGAAATCTTAAGTTAATCAGTCGTTGATTTTTCATTATTTTGGAAATTTTTTTAGTCAGGTTTGTGATGCTTGTTTTCTAAGGCTGAGGTACGCTCAGTCTGTGCAAGGTGTTCTCGATCTCGACTAAGCACCTAACGTCGATTTAAAGATATAAACCAAATAACACAACCAACCTTCACTATTCGTTTAACAGCCTTTTTTTTAACAATATCATAGGTCTAACAGAGTTTTATACCAGTTTATTTAACAAAAAAAAAAAATATCTTATAGGTAGTTATAATACTTACTGCAGCGATGACAAGCTGCTCCCCGCCTCTAGGCTCGGTGTCTGGATAGTCGCGGCTCCTCCTGGATGCATCGTCAGATTGTATGACTTTCAGTGTTGCCACTGAATAAGCGGTGGCTTTTGCCCTGTCTTTGATACGCCAAAGGGTGTGGGTCAAAGATTAAATCGAGTCCAGTTAAAATCAGACTCCTGTTCACAATAAAGGCTGTGAAATAAACGGTTAAGCAACAATTACTCCTGTTTATATATTTTTTAGAAGGGAAAATATACAAAATAATCGGGCGGAAAAATATCGGATCAGAGAGAAGCCTCGGTCGGCAAAATATAAATGGGTAGTTCTAAAAAAATAATGCCTTCCCGGAAAAATTGTAATAGGATGATAGCTAGAGCAAACTGCTTAGACGTCACTCTACCGAAGCGGAGTGGGAACTGATTTTCACTGGCGACAGGTATTAGAAACACTGAAGAACGCGATTGCGGACATTTATTCTTTAAAGGTGAGTCTCTCCATCTGCTCGGTCGTTAACACCCATCACACTGTGTGGTGTAGCTCTGATATTAATGGCAGTGGTGTGGTGAGTCCTTTTTATGATTTGCATTTGTCGAAGCATTTACCTCCTAATATGCAACATTGGTAATGAACCAACCTTTGTTATCACAAATAGGAAAGAGGAATTGGATAACACTTGACTCTAACTCAATCCATAATTTGATTTCGAACTGGTTTGTATGCAAAGGGAATTCCTTTCCTGATCACAGATACATTCAGTTCTTAATCATCTGAAAAGCAAATCTACGAGTTTTCGCAATCACCGTGACTGGGAACAATAGAGGGAGGCACTTGCATAATTGCTCAACTATAATCTTCCCAATCTTCCTTCCAACAAAGATTTTTCTGTTGATCATCTGACCTAATTCCCTAAATGAATCAACGACTTTTTCATGTCCAACTATTGTAAACAGAAACCTCATTGGTGGCATAAGGAACTAGAACCATTTAGGAAGAGTTGTCGCAAACAATAGATCTAAATGCATTTCTTCCTTCTCATGGAGAAACTTCCTGTGCAAGGCAAGGCCTTTGTATCACTCATTACTTGTAAAAAGGCAATATAAGGCGTTTTTATTTTTTAGCTCTGAGCAGGGTACGGAGCTGTAAAAAAAACCCGTATTTCTTTTTTAGCTCCGACATATCTGAGCGCTCAACTTTTGTTTATTTTTTCGATCAAATCGTGGTCAGAGCGCGATCTACGAGCTCGGTTAAGATTGATGGAGTAGATGGAGTAAAAAGTTACGCGCGGCCAACTTCATTTATTTTGTTCATATCATGAATAAGATGACGCGAAAACAAAAATTAAAACCGGGGAAATGGCGGGCGAAGTAAGTTGTTCTCCGAATTAAGGTAAATAAAAAATTATTTTTAGAAAACTGTCAATTTTTGTTATGTGTGACAGTTCCGCGCTCAGGTTTGTTTCTTTATAAACTCGGAAAGGTCTGGGCTTACTCTGCTCAGACCGAGCTCGATGAGCTCAGGCTCTACTCCGCACCCTGCTTAGAGCTAAAAAAGAAAAACGCCTATAGGCTCAAAATGGGGTTTCAACCCAAAAATAACCCACCGTCTATATACTTCGGTAATCAGACCAATACTCATTTATGGACTTGTCGTATGGTGAATCGCACTGGACAAGATGGTATATTTGAATAAACTCATTAAAGTCTAGCGGGCAGCAGGTATGTGCATCACGGGAGCAATTCTCACAACTCCAACCGCAGCTTTGGAGGTACCTCTAAACCTAACACCTCTCTAAGCCTCATAGCCAACTCATGCGTGAGGCTTAGAGCCACCTCTCAAGAGATCAGTTACAATAGTGGTCATCTGTCCCAGATCGCTTAGTCTATACCACCCCAAAAATGGTTTTTATTATTATTATATAAGCTTTTATTGCCTCATTAATTAAAGTTTACAATATTAAGAATTTTTAATCAGAATTTTTACAAATTATTTGATAAATTTAATATTTATTACAAATAGAAAATTATTAATTAGACTAAAAAGAAAAGTTAGATAATTGATATTTAATTGTTTGATTATTTATTTTTCAATTTTTATTATTAGTTTTTGGCGTAAGCCTCCCCCAAGGTGGCCCATACGTCTCGATCTTTCGCTTCATTGTACCAATTTGTGTTTATTTGGCAAAGATCGTCGCTCCATCTCTTGTTCGGTCGGCCTGTTGGTCTCTTGCTTTCCGGTCTCCATTTTGTTGTCAACTTTGTCCATCTTTGATCCTGTAGTCTTGATATGTGTCCTGCCCAACTCCATTTTTGTCTTTTGGTTCTATCTATCACGTCAATTATTCGAGTATTGTTTCGGATGTCTTCATTTCTTATCCTTTCGATGGGTCTTACTCTGAGGATTTTTCTTTCCATTTTGGATTGACAGATCCTTAGCTGGTCAAGGGATTTCGCAGTCAAGCTCAGGGTTTGTAGTCCATACGTAAGCACCGGTAAAATAGCGGAGTCGAAGAGATATTTTCGTGTTTCTGCACTTTGGTCCAGTTCTAAAATCTGTTTGAGGCTCCAGAATTGCTTCCAGCTGTTTGTGATGCGTCTGTTGATTTCTTTTTTCTCTTGGTCCTTAAAAGATTTTAGTTGTCCCAAGTATATGTAGTCTTCTATGTATTCTATTTTTTCATGGTCCAGAACTATATCCTCTCTGATGTGGTTTGTCATCACTTTTGTTTTTGACTTGTTGATTTGTAGTCCATAGTTCTTGCACACGCTAGTAAGTTCTGTTGTCATTTCTTGTATATGTTTAGCTTTTGTAGATATGAGTACTATATCGTCCGCAAATCGTAGGTTGTTTAGAAGTTGTCCACATATCCTTATACCATATTTTGTCGTCCAGTTCATCTTTTGAAAAATATCCTCTAAAATTGCACTAAATAGTGGTGGTGAAAGCGGGCCTTGTCTGACGCCTCTTGTTATTTTAAATTTACGTCCTGTACTCTCTGTTTTTATTTGTGCTACATTATTTTTGTATATATTTTTGATAGTCCTTATAACGTTTGGGTCCATATTTTGATTTTCTAGGGATGTCCATATTGTTTCGTGTTCAACGCTGTCAAATGCTTTACTGAAGTCTATGAATAAAAAGTATATTGGTTGTTGAAATTCATTGCACTTTTCTATTAGTTGATTCATCGTCTGTAGGTGGTCTGTTGTTGAGAAACCTTCTCTGAATCCAGCTTGTTCCCTAGGTTGTTTATTGTTAAAGTCTTGTTTGATGTTTCTGTAGATTGTTTTTGAGAACAGCTTATAAATTGTCGAAATGTTACTTATAGGTCTATAGTTGTTCAAATCGTCTTTTTTTCCTTTTTTATGTATAAGTGTAATGGTTGTTTCTCTCCATTGTTTAGGGATTTGTTGAGTTCTTATGATTTCGTTAAATATAGAGGTTAGGATTTCGGAGAGCGATTTTTTTCCGTATATTAACATTTCTGCAGAGATTCCATCATTTCCAGTGCATTTGTCCTTTTTTAAATCGTCTATAGTCGTTTCAATATTTTCTTTGCTAAACATTAGAGTTGGTGTTGTATCTATGATGTCTATATTTTCTTCTTCATTTGTATGCTTGGTCGAGGAGAATAGTTTTTCGAAGAACTTAGTGGCATTTTCGTTTAACTCTTTTCTATTTGTTATGTTGATTGTATTTTGATTTTTCAAGCTAATTATCCATTCCTGTTGATTGTTAAGTAATGATTTTGTTTTCTTTATTGATTTTGTTTGTCTAATCGTATCTCTAGCTATTGTTTCGTTGAACTTGTGGATATCTTTCTTTATTTCTAGTTTGATAGTTTTTCTTAATTCTTTTAGTTCATTTTTTTCTTGGTCAAGTAATTGTTGCTTGGTTCGAAGAGTATCTCTTCTTGAGATTAAGATTTTTGTTTCGTTGGATAATTTGTCTTCTGATGTCTTGGTATCCATGATTGATAGTTTTGCAGAGTTTTTTATGATCCTTTCTAATTCGTCATATATGCTTTGTATGTCTCGATTTGAAAATGATAATTGATTTATCTTTGCTGTCAATGTTTGGTTATAATCTTGTATTTTTTGGTCAGGAATCATTTTTGGTATGAAATGGACTTGTCGGTTTCTTTTCAGTGTCTTATGGTTTATAATGATTTCTGTTCTTACTAATCTGTGGTCACTATCGAACTTTACGTTGTTGAGTACGGATATGTCTTTGACTGTCTCAATTTTGTTCGTCAGAATCAGGTCTATTTCGTTTTTTATTTTTCCATTCGGTGATATCCACGTCCATTTTCTGTTGTCTTTTTTCTTGAAAAACGAGTTACCAAATTTCAAATTCATCTCTTCGATCCATCGTATTACTCTTTCTCCTCTTTCGTTTCTATCTCCATATCCGTAGGGTCCTATTGTTTTCTTTTCTTCCTCGTTTTGTCTCTTTCCAAGCTTAGCGTTAAAGTCTCCAATCACATACATTACTTCTGTTTTGTTATTTGTATATATTTCCTCTAAGTTGTTGTAGAATCTTAACATCTCTTCGTCATCAGCTTTTTCTGTTGGTGCATATACTTGAATTATTGTCATTTTCGTGTTTTTTATCTTTAGTTGTATGCTGCACATTCTTTCATTGTATAGCTTGATGTCAGTGATTTTTTCTTTTAGTTCTTTTTTAATAAGGAATCCAACACCATAGAGACCTTTTGTTTCTCCTACGTAGCAAAAGATATCATGTTCATTGTTTATTATTTTCTGTCCTAATAATCTTGTTTCTGATAGTCCTATGATGTCCCATTTAATTTTCTTCAGCGCTTGTCTTAATTCTTCCTGTTTCTCATCTGAGGAAAGTGTCCTGACATTGAAAGTACAGATCTTTAGAGTTTCGTGTTGGTTCTTGTGGGTAGAATATTCTGTTTGGTTGTTTTTATGTGGGGGGTGTGGATCTACTCTTCCCACGGTGATCAGCCGGGTTGGGAAAAATGGTATTCGATAACAACTTCCATGTTTCAATCCCTTCAAGATATTCTTGGGAAGAAGAAAGACCTCAGGAAGAAAACACGATACACTTCCTTACAGACGGTTCAAAGACCGACTATTGAGTTAGAAGTGGTATCTACTCGAAACAACTGAATCTCAGTCTATCATATAGACTTCCCAATCAATGTAGTGTGTTCCAGGCAGAACTTTTTTCTCGGACAGCTAAGCCACTGTCAAATCTCTCGCGTCTGTCTCCACAAACTCCTAATAGTCCACGACTGTCGATCATCTCTGAATGAGATGACGGAACAGTTTAAAATTCACCTCATTTGGGTGCCGGGCCACAGAGACATTCCGGGAAATTGCAAGGCCGATGAGCTTGCCAAAAACGGAACACTTCTGCCCACTGTTAGACAAAGATATAACATAGGAAGACCACTTGCTACATGCAAATATCTTCTCAAACAATATGCTCTAGAATCAAAAAATGCTGGATGGTCACAGGGTACCACCTGCCTAGCAACCAAACAAATATGGCCAAGCATAGACCTGAAATGGTCAAAAGGCTTGATTTCCCTGAGCAAAAAAAGTATGAGCTCCACAATTGGAGTCATAACAGGACACTGCCTCATAGAGATATGCTATGAGGCTGGGGGTCTACACAAATGACTTCTGTAAAAGCTGCTTGGACGAGGAGGAAGAGGAAACAGTCCAACACCTCCTATGTCCCTTCTTCGATAACACCAGTGAACTGAGAACGATCGACACAAGATGTCTCTCTAATTTTATTCAAAGAACAAAATGGTTTGTTTAAGCTCATTACTCTCCGATGAGTTACTTCTTTAGTGGTATCACAATGGACCCTTGAGGTCTAAGTGAATCAACAGCATCTAGACTGCCGCTCTAACCTAACCTAACCTAAGCATATTAAGGAAATACAATATGGACGAGTCGAAGCCAGTTAAAACACCAAGCGATAGTAAGTTGAAATTACCTTCTGGTAAAGTTCAAACTGAAGAACGTCAGTTCGACAAACCCTATCGTCAACTCAGGTTGTGTTCACTGTCAATCGTTTGGCACAGTTTAACGAGACCAATCAAGACGTTCACTGGTCGGCTGCGAAGCTCAGCTGTAATCGAATTATGGCGTTAATTCACATTTGAATGAGAACTAAAGCCATTATGGCCTTCATTCATGGCACCTATTTATCTTCCTGTCGATTTCCATAGAAGACATCTAGGGCACGAACACTTGCCACTAAAAAAAGGTATAAACGGTGTTACACATCCTACTTCAACCTCAGTTCCTTATGCTCTCATCAATCTTAATTTTTGATCAGACAAGTTGAATAAACCGAATCACGGCGAAGGCGAACCCTTCAATCTCCGCTTAACTTGTTTCCAAAACTCAATTATCTTCGAAGCATTAAAGATCCTTAAATATTCTCAGGCAAGTTCCAGATTTCATGAAAAACGAAAACATTTTATTCCTTTCGACACAATAAAGATTATTCAAACATGCCAAACAAAGTGGCAATAGATATTCTAGCACGTAATCAATCTGCAATAATACACTTGGAAGATTGATTTTTTTGTTCATCGTTCGTCGTCCTTGCGTTCCATTCCAAACATTGATTCAAATGAGAGAGAAACAACAGAAATAAACAAATAATTTCCTTCAGGCAATGAATAAAGTCCAAGTAAATGTGGAACTGTATCTTTCAATCTGGTAGCAAATAAATCCGATGTTCATTGAACCATGCAAATATACTCGAAAGCCTGAATTTATCGGTACACAAATAAATATCATCAAGTTGATATTTTTCATCTCCCTCGAGAAGTTGCAGGTATCCTCGATTTTTCACGTATCCTTGAATTTCACAAATGGGAAAAAAAGAGACGAAAAGGCGAAACTATGACCTTTTTGCGTCAGATAGCAGCTGAATCAAATTTACCGGACAGGAATCTTAGTTACAACAGGTCGTCATCTTTTCTCTTTTTCTGTCAGTGAAGAATTCGTCGTCTTCAGGTCGCCGAAGGACCAAGGGCTACTAATGAAAATTCAATAAAAGAGACAGAGTGGGTGCAAAAAGGC
The DNA here is from genome assembly GCA_943590905.1 of Sphaerophoria taeniata. Lineage (NCBI taxonomy): Eukaryota > Metazoa > Arthropoda > Insecta > Diptera > Syrphidae > Sphaerophoria > Sphaerophoria taeniata. The sequence goes on from OX016540.1 coordinate 203,450,024, forward strand.
AAACGCTAAGAAGAATTTGCATTTTTCTGCGTACTGAGCCTTATACGAACAACAAACAAAAATATATATTCCGCCTGCATAAGAGACTGCTGAGACTAACTTGAGGCTGTGTGCTGTGATGGAGTCGCTCCTACTCCATCCCACTTCAGCTGCTGATGGTAATGTCATCTGATGGACTTGAAATTTGCTGGCAGTTTGATTGAATGGACTCACAGTCACTTTGAGAGTCCATCACCTCCAGCTTATCGCTACCTACCCCGCCCCCACTTGGCTTGGGCTTGGTTTAGTTTTATATTTTCTTTTTTTCATTGCGACACGAGCGAATGATGTTGAGATTTTTGTTGGAGTTTTTTTTCATGTTCTCTAAAGGCAGCCAACGGATGAAGACACGGCAGAAGAAGACCATTAAGTTTTTTGATGGGATTTTCGTGACTTAAATCGCAAAGAATAGTCATGTACATCTGATGCTACCGGTGGATGAGTTTGAGTGTCATCTGGTATTCCTTTTAATACAAAAAGAAAAAGACAAAAGCAGAGCAAGACGAAAGATGAATTCTTGCATTTTTGGAGGAATGGCTATTTTGATGGAATTTAGTGTAGCAGTATTGGTTTTTTTCTTAACGTGAATCGTGATAACGTATTGGTGTCTTAAAAATTGTACTTTAAGAGATTTAAGAGATGATTTTTTTGGATGAGAAGTTCATTGTATCAAAATCTTTGAATGTCCTTAAAATAAATCATCTAATAACTGTCAATGTATGTATGTTTCTTGTCATTGTACTGGTTTTGCAAGTCCTCAGAAATGTTCTCCTTATTATTATATGCACCACAATCGAGATCAGATTCTCTACAATAAGTTCTTTTACCAATCCGGTTCGTTGGACGATGCCACCCAATTTCTAGCAAAAGATTCGGGTGTGCTGACATACGCCATCCTTCAAGCACAAATTTGGTCTGTTCCTGTTCACTCATATGAGGTAGGTGTCCAGCCCAGATTACTTTTTATCATTAAATCGACTTTGGGGTGGATTTGATAAAAGTCATGATTATGTTGCGTCCGGAGTACGGAATCCTCCATCTTCATAGGGTCTTGGCGTAAAACATATATATCTCGGCCTACTGGAGCTTTATCACGACCGCTTCGCGGTAGAATTCGCGATTATTTTCGCCTCCGGAATCGCCCCTCTTCACAAACAGGGCAAATAACATATTCTATGCAGCACATCTCTCGAAAGCGTCTTATTATCCAAGTCTCGGATCCATTGTGAAAATTGGTAACGCTATTGGCTTATATAGAAGCTATTTCTTGGGTTTCAAGGGTCTTGTATGGTTGAAGTAGGTTTTGATGGTTTCTGAACTACTACCTGTTTACGGCTTGTTATGATATGATTGCTAATAGTTACCCAAGGTTGCACTAATTCGAATTTTGCTCAACTACTTTTGTTCTTCTGCCAACGTTTTCTGTAGACTGAACCACTATTAATTTGGCTTTTCCCGCACTTTAAGATTTTATTAAGATTCAGCAAATCTTCTTTCCGAACGGTCGAAATTGGTAGAGAAGTGCATCTTCGTTAAAAAACCGATATTATACTTCCTAATTGATTGCTCAAAAATTTCTCTTGTGATTGGTAACTTGGTGCACGTAAACCTTAACCACCTCAAGGTGCCTGATCATAGCAGTGTCCTCCAAGCTGTCTACAGTTTTGCACTCCAAATTGACTGAGGTCCTCTGCCACTTGAGTGCGCCACCTGAGTCACGGTCTTCTTTTATTTCTTTGTCCCTCGAGAAGGCTTTCCGGGCCGGAGCATTGGTGTCCATCCACTCTAATTGACCGATCCATCTGAGTCGCTGGGCCTTGACCCTTCTGGCTAGATCCGTGTCCCTGTACAATCCATAAAGTTCGCTGTTGAATCTTCTTTTTCATTCTTTATCGATGCAAATTGGGCCACAGATATCCCAACTTTATTCACGAAACAGCCTAAGGCACTTTCATCCGATTTTGTAAGGGTCCATGCTTCTGAACCATACAACATGACTGGGATGATGATGGGTCTTGTACAGTTTTAACTTAGTTACTCGAGAGAGGGCTTAATCACTCAATTTTTAGCCCAAGAAAACAGCGATTAGCAAGAGTTATTCTTCGTCTGATCTTGGCGCTGGCAGATGTTAGTGTCCATGTTAATAGCGGAGCCTAGGTAGACAAACTCCTTTACTACCTCGAGGTTATATGCGTCTATTGTGATGTTCTGTACTAGCCGTCAATGGGGAGTGTTCTTCCTCGAAGGGTTTTGCTCTCATTTACCACTTAATCCATTCTTGAAACTTCTGACTTAATTCTCACAAAAGCGCCTTTGATATCACGCTGTGTTCTTCCCATTATGATGTCAATATGTATATCATCGGTGTGCGCGAGAAGTTGAACAGGCTTTATAAAGAAAGTGCCTTTGTTGTTGACTGTCTAGTTTTGCACTATCTTCTCAGGCACGATGTTAAAGAAAACCCATTACAGTGGATAGCATTGCCTGAATTATTTCAATGATTCTGTTAGCTCGTTGCCAACCTTGATGACGCAGCCTTAGTTCTCCATCCGTTCATTTTGCACAAGCGTACGAGCTTGGCAGGGATGCCAAAACTAGACATAGCTTTATACAGTTCGTCTCTGCAGATGCTGTCATACGTGGCCATCGGTTTTAAGAAAAGGTGGTGGGTATCGATATGGAGTTCATAGATTTTTCCAGGTTTTTTCTTGGTTTGAAGCAACATTGATAAGGACCAATCAGATTGTTGACGAAAGGCTTCAGACGTTCACATATTACGGCAGAGAGGAGGTTGATTCCTCTGTAATTGGGGCAGTTTAGAGGATCTCCCTTTTTCAGCATCGGACAAACAATGCTGAAGTTCCATTCATCGAGCATGCATTCTTCCGACCATATCTTACAGATGATTTGGTGCATGCTCCCATCTAAGAAAGCTGGCTATCTAGATCGTTGCCTACTGCTTTGAACAGCTCAGCAGCTAGACCATCTGTTCATCAGCGGCTTTGTTGGATTTAAGCCGTGATATTGCCGTTTTCACTTCTTCTATAGGTTGGGTTCACGGAATTGTTGGCTATTATCGTGTCCGATGAAAGCCTCCTGCCTGACGGCGGGATTCTGTTCGACGTCACCGTTATACAGTCTACAGAAGTGGTCTCTCCAAATCCTCAGCATTGACTGCGATTCTATGATGTTCCCTTGCTTATCTCTGCAGGCATCGGTTCTTGCTCGATGACCTTGAACATGCTGTTTTACCTTCCGATAAAACCTCCAAACTTCATTCCTGCTGTTGGCTCTCTCAACATCTCTCGTCTTTGGTGTCGTCCTTTTTCTCTTCTGTGGGGCATGTGGGGCATGCGCATATATTAGGCTAATGTGTCCGAATTAAGCCTTGATTCGGATCGTCATTATGCGTTCGCTTATGCACATTTGAAGCTCAAGACTTTTTGCCTGAGTCTGCTTCCCACGACGAATTCGCATCCAAAGAGCCACTGTTTATGCTCTCGGTAACAATTACCATAGTATATGTTGCTGTTTTCATCCTCCTTTTATCCGGTCCATCCCATCGCATTTCCGTGATGGCGGTAATGTCTGCTTTGTCCGCTATGCAATAAGTAAACAAGAAAAAAAATAACTCAAAATGATTTTAGAAAAAAAAACACAAACAAATGGTTACTGCCTCTGCCACCTAAGACTTGAATCTTCGTACATTTCGCGACACAACAGCTCTTCGCCGAGTCTGCAATCTCAGCATTTCGGTTAACCTTCGCTGTCAGCTTATAACTTAATCAAAACTTTCTCTAGATGAATAGAAATTTTTCTAAAAATTGATGTTTTTGTCAACACTCTTGACAGCGGCTGTGTTTTCCCTTACTGCCGACTGCTTCAAAAATTCCAAATTACTCCTAACTACACATTGTTACAACAGCACTCTGTCAAGTTTTGTCATTGCCCACCTCCTCACGTCTGTTATAATCTGCTTCCGACATTAAGTGCTATTCCTTCTAACGTATTTTCTTCACTGCAAAATTCTTCCATTTTTGCATTAGACACCGCAAACTAATTCGCACTTCACCTACTACTCCCCTAACGCGTCCTCAAAAAAGGAAACCTCAGAAGAAGAAATGTATCTATAGAAAACTGGTGGTGTACCTAATCCTTGCAACGCAAATAAATCAACATATTATCACTGAATCATTTCAAAGGCGTTAACCGGAAATAAAAAAAATTACTCCATTACTATGCTTACCTTACACCTATTCCTTTCATAAGGGGTGCAAAAAATTCGCAATCGGGTCCATTCCAATTAATCCGCTTCGTGTAGAAAGGACCAAGCCCACTCTAACAATAGAAATTGAATATCTTCATCTTCATCGCCATGCCATGCGAGAATTCATATGTCTCTCCGGAGATCCTTTTATATATGTCAAGTGGGAATTTTGGGAATGTGTGTGGGTATCTGGAGATGTTTGCATATCCTCTATCCAATCTTTTTCTTAGTCAACGCCAACAAGACCGTGCGTTGGCATCAACTACGTCGCTTCGAATTCGATATTTGAATTAGAAGCAAGACCCTCCAAAATTCAAATATATCCTTGCTATCGCATCTTCTACACATTCAAATTTGCTAAGACCCTTCAAAAACACAGATTTCAATTTCGAATCTCGGAGTCGGAGTTGGTTTTATCTATGGTTGGCCAAAAAGTACCTCTGCCCACCCAACTCAATAGACACACACTCAGCTGAATTGAATGGTATGGGAACGGTTTTTAAATAAGAAGGATAATTGAATTATCATCCTTCCCATCGTTCATTATACGTGCGCAAATATTTTTCCAAGAACAAATTAAAAGCTTGTCCCGTGCGTACGTCCGTTGTCTTCCTGTCTGTCTGGCAGACAAAGTGATGTGACCCGAACGACATAATAATCATCATCTCCAGAAGGAGAGGTCCGTTTCCGTAGGCATATGATTTTGGTGATGTACCAAAGGACACGAAACGGATGATCTGTTTGCTTTTGATAAATAATTCGTTAGCATATTTCGCATAATCCATAATACCTACCGCACGTCTTCCACTCGACCAAAAATTACGCAAAAATATTCCAGCCACACAATGGACTTAAGACACGGTGGCGGCGGTGGTGGTGCGATGGATGGTACACACCCGAGTTTTCAAATTTTCCACTACTTTAACGGATAAGAAGCCAAACAGAACGTAAACTTGGGGGTTGATTTCGACTTTGTATACGATTTTTTTTTTGCAAACGTGTGTGAGGTGGGGGTGTTATATCGGCTTGTTTCGAGTTCCGATCCCTTTTCAAATATCCGGCCATATGCCAAATTTATATGCAAATAACAAACAAACAATTAAATTTTCCAAACTGTGTTGGTAATAGAATACTTATACTCACTCGTACACGTTCGACAGTTTGATGCCGCACCCTTGTTAAAAATGTTGGTTTTTTTTTACTAGTTATTGTTGTTGTTTGTCGATTCGCTGTACTGTGTGAAGCGCGAACAATCAGAGTGATGTTTCAATTTTAGAAGAATGAACGATATTTGATTATCATAACGCAGTCGATGTTTTTTAAGTGAATGACAAATATCAGGAAGAGAGATGTTTCGACTAATGGAAATCTTTACATCATTTGACTGTTGATGTTGAAGCCTTGAGGCGGGGAGCTAAATATGTGACTGGGTGGTGATGCGGGCGCGATTGCAATCATAATTTTCTAGCTTGAGGGTGGTTGCAGTTTTTAAAGGTGATGTCGCGGAACAGTCGAATTCAAGTAGGTATTTGCTTTTTCCGACTTCGTTTGCACATTTAGACAAACTTAGCCGTTATGGGGTACCTACTACAGGAATTTAATTTTATTTCAGTCAAAGTCTTGAGGGTTGCACCAGTCGGTACACTGTTGTACATCAGACAAGTCCTTGTTTGTCGAACTGATCGGATTCGATCGGCGGAGCTTAATCTTGCAACCCAAAACTCTGGAAGATCAGCAGGCACAATGTCCCTGGTGGAGCTAAGCTTAGCAGACCCAAGCATTGGTTAATTGGCAGTTACAGAGGCAATGACTGAAATAAGAGAGCAACCTGCCTTAGTGAAGGAACGTCGCCAAAAACCTAGAAAAGGCAACGCTTGTACTTATAACTAAGAATAAGTGAAACCCGGACTCTCCATCCGCATACAGGCCTTTGTGCATGCTGGACACAGCAGGGAACCTCCTAGAAAAACTACTGCAATCACGACTCATAACCGCGGTACAAGGCTTCAGGAGATGGCGTTCCACAATCGGAGCAATCGAAGAAGAAGTGAGGGCTGTAGAAAATGCTCAGCAAGGACAGTAAGGAAGTCAACACACCAAGAAAATTCTGCTCCTGGATGTCCGAAACGCCTTAAATTCAGCCCACTGGTCTGATATGATTGATGCACTTGAAAGAAGATTCCATATTCCAGATTATCTCTTACGGATGAAAAAAGATAATCTCAAAGACCGAGAACTCATCTACCGAACCTCAGAAAAATGAGACGAAAGCCGGAGTAGCACAGGGATCTATCATTGGACTAGACCTCTGGAATATCTCCTCTGCATGGAGATGCCGGAAGATTCGTTTTTGATTAGATGTTGACGGTAATAACTGCAAGAGTCACTGAAAGCGCACAGAGAAAACGAACAAGTGATGCGAAGGGAAAGCTCATGGATGGAGGAGCATGACTTGTCTCTATCTAACGAGAAGACTGAAGTGGTACTCTTAACAAAAAACTAACTATCGACTCCAACATCGAAAACGAGGTTATGAGGAGAAAAAACTCAGTAAAATACCTGGAAATAAATCTTCATACTTAGCTCAGCGTTTGGGAGCAGATACGCACGGAAAAAGGTGCAACCAAGGCACTGGCGATCCAGTTGATGGTGAATGTTGGTGGACCCTTCGCGAGCAAACGGAAACTTCTAGTGCCGACAACGGAAGTACGGAAGTGAAATTTGGGCTGACGCACTTAAACAAGAAAAGTACCAAAAGCAGTTGGCATAAGTTACAAGGTGCTATGCCTTGCGTATAGCGAGCGCTAACCGCACAGTGTAAGAACCAGCACTATTAAGAGTTGCCGGCATTATAAAAGTTGATCTCCTCGCAGATAGCAGAAATTGGCTTGGAAGCAGCGAATTTGAAAGAAAATGCGCTGACACAGCAGAAGTGGCAGGAACGCTGGTAGTCGGAAAGCAGAGGGCATTGGATTGCTAAGCTAATCGGAAATGTAAGCAAATGAAGTTACCAGAAACACGGTGAAGTGAAGTATTACGTCACACAGATTGGAAAAAGAAGAAGTCTTTCGTGCCAATACAGAGATTCACCGACAGACAATGCCTACCATCGAGTGTAAGTGGTAAGTGGGGGGGGGGGGGGGGGTGAAGAGTCCGGCACCCGGGGAAATATGGAAACTTCCTCATGGTGCGTAAAGCATTGCCACAGGCAACTCTTGCATTCCTTCAGTTTAACAGTTCAAACCATTATTGCACCTGTTGAGCTCAAAGTCTGTTGTAGGGAGATAACTTCTTCATCTTACAAAGCTACATTTCTCAAAATGCAATATACAGGACCTTAAGCTCACTAAAGACTTTACTTATCTTTTCTTTAACTCCTTCGAGGCCTTACTTTACTTTCCAAAAAACCAAATACTGTGTTGCTACTGTTAACTTCTCAAAATCGAAACCCCAAGATGTCTTGATGTGTTTGCTCTCAAAGTAATTTAAAAATGTTTGAGAATGACACAATTTTTAACTTAATCTCAAATCAAAGAACGTTACTCTTATCTGGAAGACGTCTATCACTCACCCTCGAATTCAAAAATCGTCTAATGGGATTTCACAGTGAAAACTACAAAGGGATCAGGATCAGGATTAGAAGCATTTGTTATGTAAACAACCACGTGGCCTGGGGCATCATCATCCTTGAGCGTCGCGTCGTCCTCATCGTCAACAGTCAACACCGTTTGCATACCTACATTTCCATGGATATGTCTAGCACGTAGAACAAAAAAAAACTCAAACATCATCCCCATCGTCATCAACATCATTTATCAACTCCCTAACAGTGATTCGTGTCAAAGGCAATTAGGATTTTCCATTATTTGAGCATTTGGCCGGATACAACACCCTTTTCCTTTATTTTTTTTTTGTCTTGTTAATTTGGCCGATAAAAAGTGTTGCAAATTAAGGCGTTTCTGTCTGTTTTTATTTTTAAGGAGTTTGGAGAGTTTTTTTTTTCTGGTTTTTCAACTTGAAAGGTTCAGGAAAGAACATTGAAATTGACGTAAGGTATTGGAGCCGAAAGGCAACTATACAAAGAAGCAGTTTTAATTAAAGCTGGTCTGAGTCGGTTTTTAGCGTCAACTGCTAGCCCTCTAATAGAGTTCTTCATTTGCTATTCATCATCATCGCACTTTCCGCAACGAAAATTGCTACCGTCTGTAGCCAGTAAGGAAACCATTTCGAATTTCTTTTCAATTTCGGAGATGTTATGAAACAATAGGAAAGAGAAAGTTCCATTAGCTTCTGTAATTGTAATTACATTTTGAGTTCTATGAATTCCGTCGGACAGTAGTGTTGTTTACTTTTAGCAATACTCGTATCATCCAACCACAGCTTAAGAAACATGGAAACACAATTAACGTGAGGAAAAGCATGTTCTCTCCACGAACGTAAGCGATGAGTGTTCTGAGTGTGTCTTTTGCCTCTTTGCTTTCAAGTCGGTATTCATTTCATTTAGCCTTGCAAATGAGTGATTGCGAGCATATTGGTCTTTTGATGTTCCACGTGACTTGATTCGAGTAACCTTAGCACATCTGGTCTTTTACTGGGCAACGAGCCCTCGAAAATAACGAGAATTATGTCAATTAAAGAAGACTTTGTGATGCCTTGAGAAAATGATATCCTGTTTGATTACCTCAGAGAGGGATAATAATAGTGATGTAATCGGAGGATGGGTAAACCAATTTGTTCGTTTGTTGTTTATTATACTCAAACCTGAGTGCACTTGACACCTTTATTTGGAAAGTTTTCAAGAATGTAATGTTAAACATTCTATAATATATGTACATTTTCATGCGATATGACGACCGTTGTTCCTTTAAAGCGGAGAAATCTATTTCGGTTCGGTGCTTATAAATCTCTTACTTTCATACAACTTACGTTGGTGCTACAGCCCAGGTCCAGGTCGGGCCAGAGCCTCATCAAACAAGCGTCTTCAGCCAGTATAGTCCCTAGCAAGCTGTCTCGAGTTTCGCACGCCAGTAGCGACTGGCAAGAATGATTCTTCATTTGATTTCGGTGCTGCTGTCTTTGTCTGATTTAAAACGGACCCTAGGTAAACAAGGTATCGCACGACCTCGTCTTTAAATCTGTCTACCATTAAGGTTAGTTCCACGACATCGATTTTGGTTTCTTGTTGATAGCATTAACTTGGTCTTGTCCTCATTAACCGCTAAGCCCTTTTTCCTGGCCTGTGCCTCAAGGCTCAAGAACACTCCACTGACATCACGCTGTGTTCTTCCAATTATGTCGATGTCGTCTGCGTATCCTAGTAGCTGGACGGACTTTTGAAAGATTTTGCCTCTGGTATTAGAGTTTGAGTTGTGCACACTCTTTTCAGGAATGATGTTGAAAAAATCGCTTGATAGCACAACACCTTGTTTAAAACCTTTTTTGACATCAAATGTGAAGTTTCTTCCGAACATGATAGAACGGACGGACGAATGGAATGGCAAAACTAGACAAATAGACTGTAGGTATCCTTAGATGCTGTCTTTCAATTGATGAAAAGGTAGCTATCGAAATAAAGATCTTGGGTCTTTTTCGAGATCTGTCGTAGAGCGAATGTTTGATCGAAGGTGCACTCTGGACTTTCCAGATCTGAAGCCACAGTGATAAGGACCAATCAGGTTGTTGACGAAAGGCTTCAAACATTCACTCAGCACAGCAGACAAGAGTTTATAGTGGATTTTAGGGAGACTTATGCCTCTGTAATTGTTGCAGTTCAAGGGAACTCCTCCCTTTAAAATCGGGGCATGCAATGCTGAAGTTCCATTCGTCGGGTATGCTTTCCGCCGACCACTCCTTACCTTATCAAATAGAGCTGTTATGCACAGTTCGAAAGCTAGGGCGTCTTCTCTAGCGGCCTTATTCGAATTAAGTTTAGATATCACTACCTTCAGTTCGTCAATGTCGGGTGGGTGTAATGAGTGGTCTGCTCCATCCAGATTGACCATAGTTCAGCTGACGGAATTTTACTCGTCATCGCCTTTATACAGCTTGGAAAATTGGTGTTTCCATATGCTTAGCACTGAGTGTGGTTCTTCTACGATGTTCCCATGATGGTCTGTTCAGGCTTTGATTCGGAGTGTGGTGCACTGTTTTAACTTTTTGTAAAACATTCGAACCTCGTTCCTGTTGTGACATACCTCCATCTCCTCGATCACGCGCTTCTCATACTCCCTTATTTTCTTTCTGAGTAGTTTGTGCTCTTCTCTCCTTTCTGGTCGTAGAGCTCGAGACCTGCTCGTGTCCTTCATGTGCTCGCTGGCACTAATCGGCAAACCAGGGGTTTCGTTGTGGTGGCTGTGTAAACCCTAGCACTTCAGAGGCGGCATCTCTATTAGCTGCTTGGCATTATATTTTTTGCTGGCAGCAGAGGACTTCTGAGGAGGTTTTCGGAGACATGATCGAAAAAGGATTTAGCGATCTCTTGCGATTGTAGCCATTTGACGGCGAATTTGCTCTTAGCATTTTCACTTGATCGGGATATCCACATTCGTACTTTGGCTACAAAAAGGTAGTGGTCCGAGAAGGTGTTGGTACCTCGGAATGTGCAGACATCTTTCATGCTAGAGAAGTGTCGTGTGGCGATCGCAATGTGGTCAATGTGGTTGACGGTTGATTGATCAGGAGATTTTCATGTCCCCTTGTGTATATTGTGTACTTGGTACCATATCTCGCCCTGCATCAAAGTTGATCAGCCTGAATCCGCTATCGGAGGTATTGTAGATTATGTCGTCCGATTATTCTGCCAAAGATTGTTCTCTGCCCAGCTTGGCAAAGGACTTATTTAATGTCTTAGCTATAACATTGCTCATAGGTCTTGTTGAGAAGCTCTTAGAAACTTTCTTTAATGTATTCATCCCTTTTCTCAGTAAGGGCGTGTGTGCAGATGAGGCTGATGTGAATTTAACCTTGATGCGGATTGTAATGATGCGCTTGTTCACAGAGTTGAAACTCAAGACGTTCCTCTTGAGTCGAGTCCTAACTACAAATCCACATCCAAATAGACGTTGATTTTGTTCCTCGCAACATTCTCCGTAGTAGATATCACAGTTCTTCATTTTTTGTAGACCCAGACCATCCCATCGTAGTTCTTGGCTGGCATTTATATCTGCAATATAGTCCAGTTGCCCGTAGCTTAGTGTTTAGGTGCGTTGGCTGCTAAGCAGAATGTCGTGGGTTTTTATTTCATCTTTCACGGGTACTGCCTCTTGCGAAGACCTGACAAAACTTCCAAGAGTATCAATCTGTTATGAAAAAGTGCTTCTCAACTTTGCCGTTCGGAATCGGCGTTAAATTGTAGGTCCCCTCAATTCTTCACACGCACTCAGAGAATTGTTGATGAGAGTAAGCAACTTAGGCCTTGGCTCTACAAGAGCTGTCGCGCCACTCTATTTATTTATTATTTTATATAGTTCACGGTTACCGTTATTTGTTTGACTGCACTTGGTTTGTTGAGGGACCAAAAGTTCCATGTTCAAAACCGAAATTCCTTGTCCTTGAATTGTTTGCGTGGATCGTCATCATTAATTCCGTCCGTATCCGACTCTTGTTTGGTGGTTCGGAACAATGTTTTCCTTACGTGGCCGGGTAGTCTCCCCGATGGCAAAACATCTCTTTATAGGCCTGGGCTGTGAATGTACCGTAGTAGCCCTATAAAAGGTGTTCACTAAGTAGTTCATCCTGACTGGAATTATAGACGCTACCGTCGCTTCAATTTCATCTTGGAAATTCTTCCGCTGTCTTCTATTGCCTGAGTGGACTCCCACTGGTGTTCGAACCCTTGAAGTATCTACTAGGCACCCGATCGACTTTCACCCCGGGGAGGTGGAGACTAAGAGTTTTATAGACAGAGGTTGCTGTAGACGCTTGTGTCCACTTGAATGCACCGTGTCTACCCTTCGATCAAAATTCTCATTGAAGTTTACTAATGAATCGAACTGCTTTACTGGTTGGGCTCGTTTACCCCAGTGTGTAATAATGCTTCTACTTTTCGCACGTCTTCAGTTACTTTCCTGAAAAGCACTTCCCTGTCGCAATATATTATTTAATGAAAAAAAGTCATCATATTCAATGACATAAGTGATAATCCAGTCAGCTAACCTTCATCCTCAAACCTACCAATTCGGAATAACAAGCAATTTTTCTCAAAAAAGTAGGTAGGTAGGTAGGTAGGTACATGTACCTACATAAAAATGCCATAGGCCATCGATCGAATTCCTAGAAATGATATATACAATTTCCAAGGAATGGGCTGAAATAAAAAGTAAATAATATCCGAACATCGAAAATCCCTGCGTTTATGTTGCCACAAGAATAACTCCATTGAGACAATAATACACAGCGACAGGATATAAATTATGAGACTCGTAAAGGCAATCGTCTCTGTTTTAATGGAATGAGAGAAAAGAAAACGAGAAAAAATACGGCACTTCCCTATACTGAAAAGATGATTCGTTGGGAATGAGTGGGTGGCATACAGATTTACACACGCAAGACCCAAACATCAGCAGGATCTAGCTACCCAACACCCATTATTTCAGTTATGAAGAAGCAGACACGCAGCCATCATAGCAAATCATTCAGGTGTGATTTGATAAATGTCGGGCTATATTCCCAGATTTGATTGAAGGGATGTATCACTGGATTATTTAACACTGTTTTGAGCTTCGAAGATTGATGCGAGCGATTATGAAAGATGGATACCAGAATCTAGGATGCGTGTGTAGAGGGTACCTAGACCCAGTCAGCAAACAGTTACAAATGGTTCAAAATAGGCGACAGCAGCAGCGGTTGCGAAGAATCCAACATTTCGTTTTTGATGACACGTCACGAACGAAGGCCACCGACCAACCGACACGGGCGAAGCACAGGACGGCCACAAACGAACGAGGCCGTGTTGCGTTTTGTATTGTAAACGACCGAAAATTAACTTGGCTTCTAATAGGGATTTCGCAAATGGATGGGCTTTTCTTCTCTATTTAACTTTCAGTAGAGAAATCACTTTCCAAAAATGAAAATAGATTGGCAGCAGATTTATGTGGTGTGGATGTAACGACCGAAGGAATGTTAAGAAGCAACAGCAAAATATCAGGCTTTCTTTGTTTAAGAGAGTAAAAATGATTTTTGTCAGACTGATAGCTGAGGGTTTTGTTTTTTTTGTTTCAAGAAACTCGGGCTTTGTGGTTATTATGTGTTGGCATAAGAAATCCGACGACAAGACAAGTCAACGAGTCAAGTCACGATCGCGAAAATACTAACCGTAAGGCTTCCCCCAACAGTGTTAAGGGGGTCTTTCTAAAACTAACGAGCCGGATACGCACTTTGTTCACCTGTTTATTGCCAGATTCGTCCGTGATTTGCCGTATTCGCCCGTTGATTTCCCTGGGTTCCTTTGTAGATTTGCCGGGTTCGGCCGTTGATTCACAAGGTTCACCTGTCGATTTAACCTTACCGCCTGCAGATTTGCCAGATTCCTCCATTCATCTACCAGCTCCGCCTCTTGATTGACCGTATTCGTCCTTTGATATGCTGAAGTCGCTGGTTGATTGTCAAGTTATGCCTCCTTTAAGTTCCGTATCGGTCCGTTGATTTGCTGACAGAAATTTAGATAAAGTCAATGGAGCAGCGACCATCATTTTTAATACAACGAGAAGATGGTTTCTATCCGAGGCCTTACTCGCCCGTTTCGAATGGCACAGACCGGCAGGTACAATGCCCCTAGTGGCACGGATTGGCAATTATAATGCCCCGCGTGGCACAAATAATGTCTTGGTGGCACAAATCGGCAGGTACAATGCAATTGGTGGCCTGAATCGGAAAGGGCAATTAATACGAGCGGCAATAGCAATAACCATTGATCAGCAGGTACCAAAGCCCCTGGAGGCAATCAAAACGGAAGAACGTACTTCAAAATCGAACCCCCTTGCCACTGGTGGGAGGGAAGTTCCGATGATGAACCAAGGCCTAAGTGGATTACTTTCATCAACAATTTCCTGAGTGCGTGTAAAGAATTGAGGGAGCCTAGAATTTAACGCCGATTCCGAACGGCAAAGTTGAGAAGCACTTTTTCATGACAGATTGATACCCTTGTAAGTGTTGTCAGTTCTGCGCAAGAGAGAAGAAGAAGAAGTGAAGAAGCTCTGTTCACGTAAGGGTTTTAAATGTCTTTGAAACGAATAACCCCCTACTTTCAGAAATAAGCCGCGTGGGACTGCTCCGTGTGTTGCACCTTGCACCATTTATGGAACAGATGGAGAATTTGTTTGGGAGACAGCCTGTAGTCACACACAGCAACCTAATTAGGTACAAATCGTGTGATCGTTTTCAGAGTTGATAACACACCCACGTCATCACCTTCACGGGTGGCGAAGGCGATGTACTTGGAGTAGGGAGAGTAGGTATCAGAGAGTTCCAGCTGCAGAAGAAGAAAGAAGAAAGGCGTAAGCATAAATAATAAAGATTGATACTTGCCAAAAACAGTTTCTGCCATATTCCGAAACAAATTTACTCTTGAGAAACAAAAGACGTCATTACATACTCCTTTCTAGGTACCTACCTACTGCGACAATCTCGTATCAGAACATAAGACACAACCACACAAGCAAAAACACTTTCATATTAACTTAAAACTTATCTCGAACGTCAGCAAAGTCCTTGTTGCCATTTCACCAAAGCACCTCAAGGCAACAACTTGTTGCCATTTTGAAGTTGTGCCCCACTGACGCCAATGTGATGAACACACAATTTGCTGTCCATTCCCAGGCGACTTAGGAAGGGACAGCATATCCAAGGACATGCTTTAAGCTCGTAGGGACAAATACATATAGCAGATTTCTACGAGAACATTGACGATGACCCCAATAACATGAATCTTCCTGATATCGAAGGATTATGTTAATGACAAACATTAAATCATGTTGTGTTTCATCCATTGTCTTGTCAGGGATAATTATTTAAAGTTAATTAATTTTAATTGAATGTCTATGGCAGAGTAGTCAATTGTCGTTATAGTGTAGTGGTTAATTAATTTTCTCAATTTGCATTATGAGAGAAATATCGAAGGTACGAAGGATTTGCAATGAATAAAAATTGCGAACAAGAGAAGGTTACAATGAAAATGTTGAAGGAGTTGGATAGCAATTGGGATACCATATTTCGCCATCAAACATTGGTTACCATATATAGCGGTCAGACTACATAATCTTACCAGTTTATTTGGGATGCTGAACTTTGTACTTGCTTAGTTAAGGTCTAAGCCGGTTAATAGCCCTCTTGACTTCCTCAACGGCTGGTAGCTGCAGCACGACATTGTCCTTTCTTCGGTGTGTTAAGCTTATCGTAATTCATTAAAGTTGCCAATGCTCCAGAATGCCATTGGGATAGGTGTTCAAATTTCCTTCTTTGTCTTTACATTTAAGGCAGCGCAATGTTTACTAAATCAAGTGTCAGACATCCGCACAGGCATTACACTTCTCCCAGGCTGCTTTCTCTTGTCTACTACGCCTCCCAGGTGCACTGATGATTTGAACACCGAACAGTGAAACAAGTCTTTATATCGTTTTGAAGAAGGGAAGTTTTTTGCACTTGATATCTGCTCTTTTATCAGAAAAGCGTGCTCTGGAATCGACCGACGACTCCCTCCTTTGTTGGATTATAAACTTTCTTTCGAACCATTCTAAACAAGTTATATTAGTAAAATGCTGGTGTGCCTCAGGGCCCCATATTGGCCGCAACACTTGTTCTTATCTTCGTTGATGCTCACATGTCTTTAACTACAGAAACATGTTCCTGCTTCGCTGATCATACGCTTCGGATCTGAATTTTCAACGGGAATGCTCTGACAACGCAACGCTTTCTTTTTCGTCAAAGCGTAATGTACAACATTTTTCCCTATCCATTAGCTGCACTTAGCGAAATTTTCGGTATGTGCATCACCAAACCTTGGCAATAGTAGAAGAACAACTATTTGGGTGGAGGAGCACGCATTCACGGTTGTACGATCCTTCAATTGCCTTAACTCAGTAGTAGATAATAATATGGAAGAAGAAATACGAGGGCGGCTACTCAAAGCCAACAGAACCTACTTTAGTCTTTCAAAATTATTTAGATCAGAAAATCTTACTGCTGTATTATACGATGGTAAGGTTAGGTGTTAGGTTAGGTTATATGGGCTGACAGTTAATTTTGTTACCGTCACACTTAGATCAATGTAGATTCCTTGTGATACCCTGAAGTATTGTAACTTCTGAAAAAGTAATTTAACCTATGGTTGGTCGAGCGAGCCATTTGGTGGACTTAATAAAGTTCAGTAGGCGATTGCCTGGGAGTTCAGATAGTTCTTCTAGTTCATTAAAGAAATAGTTGCACAAAAATTTTAATCTGGTACGGTAGAGTGCTGGACAGTGGCATAAGAAGTGAGCCGTGTTCTCGTGCTCTTCCTAATCGCCGCAGCCTCTACATATGTCGTCTGTACTAAGCCCCATCTTCTTTTTGTGGTAGCGAAGTAGGTTATGTCCCGTTATCACACTTGTGAGGGATCTTAGGGACGGTTTTTTGAGAAGTAAAACCGTATCGGATTTTTTCTTGTCGTAATGAGGTCAGAGTTTCCTGGTGTTAGGATTCTAGTAGGTTCCATCTATCATTCATCAAAAATCATGGTTGCCAGCTCTCAGTCTGCCGCAACTCTAGGGTTGCCACGTTTAAAGAGGTATATTTCTGAGAAAAAATGCACTCATCTATTTTTTTTTTTTTTAATTTTAATGCAAAATTAAAGTTTTTTGTTTATTGATTACGAAAATCCATGGGTGCCAGTTTTAAAAACCAAAACCACTTTTTGCCAAAAAATAACTTTCTTCCTTGTATGGACGTGGATGTACGTTTTAGTCTAAGATCCGACCATACAATGACCTTCACTCATCGCGTAACGTATTTGACATGTAAACAAATATATTCAGAGAAGGTTGCCCAAAAATTTAGGTGCAAAGTGCAATTAAACAATAATTAAAAACAATTAGTTTTTGTAAACATTGCACCTATCGCTTTACGCAATGAATTGAATTCTAATCGTTAGGAGAGGATGAAGCTTATAGAATATGGATTCACTGGGTTGCCTCCTTATTTCCGGTGCAATCATAGGGTTGCCATCAGGTATATACAGGTGAGTCGAAACTAGTGATTTGCACCCATCCGCTTACGCGGTTGCGATTTTTAAAAACTGAAATATTCGTGCGATTGAATACGTGCAAAAAAATTTAAGAACATTTTTCGTGAATTCTATGTGGTTTCATTCGACGGATCCACAATGTATAAGGCTACAACCAGAAAACTGTGGCTGGTTTATTGATGAGTATTTAAAAACGACAGGATTCATTGGGGACCAATCGCCCTTAACTGTAAAAGATATTTCTGACATTACAGAAGAAGAATATAGTGATGAATGTTCAGAACATGATGATATAAGCTTAATTTCCGACGAATCAGATCTCGAATATTAAGAATTGTTTAATCAAATACCATAAAATAAAATTTTTGTACAAAATATGCCAAAATATATTTCATGTTTGTAATTTACTTTGTGTTGTGTTTGTTTTTTTTCTAGGATTTACCCGCGGCATTTAAGCCGTTTAATAAGTATTAGACATCATTACAATAGGCAATAGAAATAAATCAATATGATAAGTATACTTTATTGGTTGGCTCCGATTTATCAGTTATAAAAAATTACTGCATAGAATGAAGTTTCAAAAACTTAAAATATGCTTCATTGAATTCAGATCAACTCCAGAATAATATTGTAAGACAGATATTTTCAAAATGCGATTTCAATAATTTGAATCCAATTGATGATTATTGATTATGATCATGATGACACACTGTGGCGTATGAGTACTTTCTTTTTAATAAATGGTTTGAAAGAAATCTGTTGACTTTTTGTTTGTTTCTTATTTCATATTCTATACTTGGTTGCATAAATGTTTAATTGATTCAATGACTTTCAATTTCGAATCATACACTCACTTTTGTTTAAGTTGTCCTCAACCCTTTTACTTTGATTCTATTTCACATGAGACTGAATTTCTTTACAACCGAAACTTCTCTTACTACAGCAGTATCGCAAAGTTTTCAGAAACCTCAAAAGCTAATTCCTAATAATGTATGTTTATTAACCATTTCGAGGGGCTATTAACAAAAAGAATAAAAAGAAAATAAGACAAAGTAAATCTATCAGCTATTAGTACCATGATTAAAGTATTATAGCACTCCCCTGATTTCAAGCTTCCTCGCCATCAATCAGTTGAGCCGTTCTTAAATATTACTTATATGGCAAAACAACGTTTACCGGAGCAGCTAGTATGGCTGATTTATATAATATTCAGGACTTACTATTGCCTTTCTCTTTTATTCAACGAAAGAGCGACGCACGTATTCAATCGCACGAATGTTTCAGTTTTTAAAAATCGGCAACCGGTATTTAGCACCAAATTATCGCAGAAAATCTTATATTATTGTGTTCGCAATAAAATTACCTTTATGGTTTATCGCGTAAGCGGATGGGTGCAAATCACTAGTTTCGACTCACCTGTATATACCTGATGGCAACCCTATGATTGCACCGGAAATAAGGAGGCAACCCAGTGAATCCATATTCTATAAGCTTCATCCTAACGATTAGAATTCAATTCATTGCGTAAAGCGATAGGTGCAATGTTTACAAAAACTAATTGTTTTTAATTATTGTTTAATTGCACTTTGCACCTACATTTTTGGGCAACCTTCTCTGAATATATTTGTTTACATGTCAAATACGTTACGCGATGGGTGAAGGTCATTTAGACTAAAACGTACATCCACGTCCATACAAGGAAGAAAGTTATTTTTTGGCAAAAAGTGGTTTTGGTTTTTTCTTAATATCTCGAAAATGACAAGACATTTTTGCATCCGGTTTTCTGGATTTGATTGGAAATTGATAAGAGCAATGAATTTTGAAAAAAAAATTAGTACTCAATCACATAAAATTAAAAAAAATGGTTTAAAATAAAAAAAAAACATAGTTTATCAACATTTTGAGTTTAAACATTAATTTTTAAAAAACTGTTCCTTGGAACAGTTTTATTTAAATACAAATGAAAGAAGAACATTTTGGTTGTACAAAACGGTATAACGTGGTATAGTATGTGCAGCCGGTGATTTGTAATATTTTTTTTTTAAATAAGTAATTTTTTGTTTTTATGTACTCCACTAATTAACCAGTGTTTTGGCCATTTTAAAACTGGCACCCAAGGATTTTCATAATCAGTAAACAAAAAACTTTAATTTTGCATTAAAATTTAAAAAAAAAACAGATGAGTGCATTTTTTCTCGGAAATGTACCTCTTTAAACGTGGCAACCCTAGAGTTGCGGCAGACTGAGAGCTGGCAACCATTATTTTTTTTTATATTTACATCACTATCTTTAAAATGGCGTTGGATTTATTGAAAAATCATATACATGCATTTTGGGTCCGAAAATTGACATCTTAAAAATTTGTTGAAAATAGTAGCGGCCAATTGTTTATAGGCAACCGTACAAAAATTCATTGCACACTTTCTAAAAATTCATTTAACATTTGTTTCATCAAAAAATCATATGCATGCAGAATCGAGCGGTTTGATCTTAGACTATAAAGATGGTAAAGTAAGATGCATTAGCGTAGGTTACACTGTTTTCCCAATCATGGTTGAAGTCTAAATAAAGGGTCATGTAATCTGTCCATGGGGTAAGCTTTGACGTGGCGGAGCGGCTTACGGTAACTACTACTGCGATGCTTAGAGCTATGCGATCGCGAAACTTGTTTTCGCAGCAGGGCCTCCCATGGTCGACAGGTCGAAGCGGAGTAGGCTGTTACTACTAATTACCCCACAACGAAAAGGAGTGTTCCCACCAAGGCACTTCCCACGAGGGACGGCAGCGGATGAATTTCTTTTTGGAATGAACGGTGGCGTCCTCAGTTCCAGTTAGGTCGAACTACTTGGTGAACACCTTTACGGGCTACTTCGACATATTTGAAGCTCAGGTCGTAAAAGGAGCGGTTTTCCGGCTTTTGTACTTGGAGTCACATCAAGTACCTGGTACTCCAGGTTGGGGGTTGTACGTCGGGGTGACTTCCCGACTATGTAGAAAAAAGTTAGTTGCGAAGCGACAACAGGCCTTGGAAACGGACGGATACACTGATGACGACCCAGGCAAACGTATAAAGGACAACGAATTTCGGATATGCACGTGGAATGTTAGGTCCCTTAATGGACTGCGTGCTGCCGAACAACTAGCGGAGACCCTCAACTGCTACAAAGCAGATATTACCGCTATCCAGGAAATGCGATGGGATGGACCGGGCGAAAAGAAGATGAAAAACTGCGACATCTACTATGGGGATTGCCACCGGGAGCAAAAACAGCGACTCTTTGGATGCGGATTCGTCGTGGGAAGCAGACTCAGGCAAAAAGTCTTGAGCTTCAAATGCGTAAGCCAACGCATCACGACGATCCGAATCAAGGCTAATTTCGGCAACATTAGCTTAATATGCGCGCATGCCCCCACAGAAGAGAAAAAGGACGACACCAAAGACGAATTCTACGAGCTCCTCGACAAAACATATGAGCAATGTCCTAGCTATGACATGAAAATTGTCCTCGGCGATTTTAACGCAAAGCTGGGAAAAGAAGGCATCTTTGGAAGAACAGTCGGAAAGCACAGCCTGCACGACACCACTTCCGACAACGGATTCAGGCCGATCGATTTTGCTGCGGGGCGAAATGTTGTGGTAGCAAGCACCTGGTTCCCACATCTCAACATCCATAAAGGTACATGGAGATCTCCTGATCAATCAACCGTCAACCAGATTGATCACATTGCGATCGACGGGAGGCACTTTTCCAGCATTCAAGATGTTCGACTCGGACCACTACCTCGTCGTAGCCAAGGCAGTGCTACGAATATCCCGACAACGGCCAAAACAAAGAAATGCTGCAAGAAAATTCGACGTCGGACGGCTACAATCGCAAGAGATCGCCAGATCCTTCTCTGATCGAGTGACAAGTAACCTCTTAAGGAGTCCTATGCCGCCAACATCAAGTATCGAAGACCAGTGGCAACATTGCCAGAATGCAGTTAGAGATGCCGCCTCTAATGTGCTGGGTTTCACACAGCCACCAAAACGAAACCCCTGGTTTGACGAAGAATGCAGGCAGGTCCATGCAGCCAAGCAGGAGGCGTACAAAGCGGCGCTGCAAAGAAAGACAAGAGCTGCTCGTGAGCTCTACGAGCAAAAGAGGAGAGAAGAACGCCGGCTTCTCAGGAGAAAAAAGAGAGAGCCAACAGCAGGAATGAAGTTCGGAGGTATTATCGGAAGGTAAAACAGCTGGCTCAAGGTCATCGAGCAAGAACCGAAGCCTGCAGAGATCATCAAGGGAACATCATAGTAGAGCCGCAGTCAGTGCTGGGGATTTGGAAAGACCACTTCTGTAGACTGTATAACGGCGACGACGAACAAAACCCCGCCGTCAGATAGGAGCCTTTTATCATACACGATGACAGCCAACAATTCCGTGAACCCGACCTAGAAGAAGTGAAAACAGCAATATCACGGCTGAAATCCAACAAAGCCGCTGGAGCAGATGGTCTAGCTGCCGAGCTGTTCAAAGCCGCAGGCGACGAGCTAGATAGGAGCATGCACCAAATCATCTGTAAGATATGGTCGGAGGAATGCATGCCCGATGAATGGAACCTCAGCATTGTTTGCCCGATCCTGAAAAAGGGAGATCCTCTAAACTGCGCCAACTAGAGAGGAATCAGTCTGCTTAACATCGCCTACAAGATCCTCTCTGCCGTATTATGTGAACGTCTGAAGCCTTTCGTCAACAATCTGATTGGTCCTTATCAATGTGGCTTCAGGCCAGGAAAGTCTACCATCGACCAAATTTTCACGTTGCGGCAGATCCTGGAAAAAACCTATGAACTCCAAATCGATACTCACCACCTCTTCATTGATTTTAAGGCCGCGTATGACAGCATCTACAGAGACGAACTGTATAAAGCTATGTCTAGCTTTGGCATCCCTGCCAAGCTCGTTCGCTTGTGCAAAATGACGATGGAGAACTCACGCTGCTCTATCAAGGTTGGCAATGAGCTTACGGAATCATTCGACGTCAAAAAAGGATTCAGACAAGGCGATGCACTGTCGTGCGATTTCTTTAACATCGTTCTTGAGAAGATAGTCCAAAACTCCACCGTCAACACCAGAGGCACTATCTTCTATAAATCTGTTCAACTTCTCGCGTACGCCGACGATATTGATATAATGGGAAGAACACAGCGTGATGTCAATGGCGCCTTTGTGAGGATTGAGACAGAAGCGGCAAAAATGGGTTTAGCGGTAAATGAGGGAAAAACGAAGTACATGCTGTCTTCGAGTAAGGACACCCAACATCGACGGCTCGGACAGAACGTCACAATAGACGCATACAACTTCGTATGTTAGTTAAGGAGTTTGTCTACCTAGGCTCCGCTATCAACACGGACAATAACACCAGCGCTGAGATAAGACGAAGAATTACTCTTGCTAATCGCTGTTTCTTTGGGCTAAGAAAGCAACTGAGTGGAAAAGCCCTCTCTCGAGCAACTAAGGTTAAACTGTACAACACCCTCATCATCCCTGTCTTGCTGTATGGTGCAGAAGCATGGACCCTTACAAAATCGGATGAATGTGCCTTAGGCTGTTTCGAGAGGAAAATTCTTCGGGTCATCTTTGGCCCCGTGTGCATTGATGGGGAATGGAGAAGGAGATACAACAAACAACAGCGAACTTTACGAATTGTACAACGACGTGAACTTAGCCAGAAGGGTCAAGGTCCAGAGACTCAGATGGCTCGGTCATTTAGAGCGCATGGACACCAATGCTCCGGCCCAGAAAGTCTTCGACACTATTCCCGAGGGACGCAGAAGGAGAGGAAGACCGCGACTCAGGTGGCGCACACAAGTGGAAGAGGACCTCAATCAACTTGGAGTGCAAAACTGGAGACAGTTAGCTAGGGACCGAGCTGACTGGCGGAGACTGTTGATTGAGGCCCACACCGGACTGTAGCGCCACCTTAAAAAAGTAAGTAAGTAATCTGTACAAACGTTGTTGCCAACGTATTTTGTAAGTATCGTGGTATGGACGTGTTGACTAGTTCTCCAAATATTGGTCTGACTAAGTCGAAGAGCGCTGTTTGCTGCCGATTCTTGTACAAATAAGTCTATGGGGGTGAGATTTAGGATCGCTTCGAGACCCGCAGTTGGGGTGGTCCTCATCACCCCCGTAGTGCTAATGCGTGCCATTCTTTGTACTTTGGTAAGGGTTTTTAAGTACGTGGATTTCTCCAGAGCTTGCCACCAAACCAAACTGCCATAAGTTAGAATGAGTCTAACAATGGCTGTATATGTGGCAACCACACACACACACACACACAGTGTACATTACACAGAATTTACTGAAGAAATAACTGTGCGAACAAAGCGAAAAGCAAAATACCGAAAAGCAACGGCAGCTGCAGCAGCAAGCAACATCATGATGATTGCAAAACACATCACACCACATCAGTTGCTCTCAGCACTCAGTCATCTTTTAGCAGCACACCGAAAAACATTCATCATTGTTTGTCAAATTAAAAATTAAATAAAATCTGAATATTGTCTCGTAGTTGGTTCTTTTACTTATTTCCAATCCACTACATTGGTGACCCCGAAAGTTCACGCGGTTTTCTTTTAATTTTTACAAAAGTGGTTTAACTTGCTCTAGCAAATGCCCGATTCAACGAATAGCGACGAAAATGGCACGCCACCGGCCAACGGTATGCAGTCCGGCCCACGTGGAAACGGCGACGTTCGCCGCCTGCCATTTGACATTAAAGCGCCTCCTTTCAGCCCTGAAAGACCAGCGTTATGGTTCGCCCAGCTGGAGGCACAATTTACAAATTGTGGCATTATCGAACAACGTGATAAATTCTATCGTACTATACCACTCATCGACACGCGGTCAGCTGCAGAGGTGGAAGATATCATCATCAACCCACCATTAGTCACCCCGTACCAAACTCTGAGATGCACACTAATCTCCCGTTTCTCGAAATCCAGGGAAGCGAAGATCATACAGCTTTTGGACAAAGAAAATTTAGGAGATCGCTCACCATCCCAGCACTTAAGGCACTTAAAAAGTTTGGTACCTGACATCGACGAAGAGGTGTTAAAAGCACGTTGGCTTTCACACCTTCCTTCACAAACGCAAGCCTGTTTAGTAGCCCAGAAATCATTAAATGTCACCGAGTTGAGCGAAATCGCCGATAAATTGCACGAGGTTTTTGCGCCAGCAACAGTAGCAGCTGCAGACGACCTCCATCGACAAATCGCCGTTCTGACCGCTGAAGTCTCAGCACTATCTGCATCATTCTCAGAACGCGGACGAACAAAGCATCAGCAACAACGCACTATCAGAAGCAACTCCAAGCCCAGGCAAGTAAATAAGCAAACAATTTGTTGGTTCCACAATAAATTTGGTACCAAGGCACGCAATTGTCGCCCTGGTTGTCAATTTCAGGAAAACGGGACCGAGGATCACTAATGGCGGTACATGATCCTCACCCCCTTCACCGCCGCCTCTTCCTCACCGATAAAAATACTCAACAACAGTTTTTAATCGACACGGGTTCCGAAGTATCGATATACCCACTTCAGCAGACACAACCACCGCGCCGC
This sequence comes from Sphaerophoria taeniata, assembly GCA_943590905.1. Taxonomy (NCBI): domain Eukaryota; kingdom Metazoa; phylum Arthropoda; class Insecta; order Diptera; family Syrphidae; genus Sphaerophoria; species Sphaerophoria taeniata. The sequence continues at coordinate 203,475,151 of OX016540.1, forward strand.
CCGCTATCAACCTATCAGCTATTCGCTGCCAACGGCTCGCTGATTAACACCTTTGGCACAGTCGAATTTGACCTTGATTTTGGACTGCAAAAGAATTTTACATGGTTGTTCATTGTTGCCGACGTCAGCCGCGCTATAATCGGTGCTGATTTTTTGAGCCACTATGGATTGCTCGTGGATGTTAGACAACAACGAATCATCGACAAACACACCGGATTGCCAACACAGGGTGTTCTTTCAAACATTCAGTCTTCATCTATAGCCACAATCCAAGCATGCATCGAACAGCCTTATGCAGCCCTTCTCAATTCGTTTCCTGCCATCACACAACCAAATGCAGCCAAGAGAAAGGACCAATACTGCACGGTTCACCACATAAAAACAAAAGACGGACCCCCAATCTCCAACAAGGCACGTCGACTTGCTCCAGATCGCCTCAAGATTGCGAGATCCGAATTCGACAAAATGATCCAACTTGGCACTGCACGTCGTTCTGACAGCCCTTGATCCTCACCGCTGCATCTAGCCAAAAAGAAATCTGGAGAATGGCGTCCGTGTGGCGACTACCGTCCACTCAACAACCGAACCATTCCGGATGCGTACCCAATCCGCTGCTTACAAGACTTCACGGCAGACCTACAAGGAAAAGAAGTATTTTCTACCATCGACCTGGTCCGGGCATTTAATCAGATCCCCGTCGCGCCATCGGACATCGAAAAAACGGCCATCATCACGCCGTTCGGCCTATTTGAATTCCCCTTCATGACGTTTGGCTTGCGCAACGCTGCGCAAACCTTTCAAAGGTTCATCGATGAGGTGACGCGGGACCTTCCCTTTGTTTTTCCATATATCGATGACATGCTTATAGCATCAAAAAACAAAGAGGAACATCTTGAGCATCTTCGAGCAGTGTTTCAGAAACTGCAGGATGCCGGACTTGTGATAAACGTGGCGAAATCTGTCTTCGGAAAAAGTGAGGTCAAATTTCTAGGACACCTGGTGTCGGCAAAAGGAATATTCCCACTTCCGGAGAAAGTTCAAGCCATCTTAGAATTCCCTAAGCCTTCCGACGTAAAGAAACTTCGCGCGTTTATTGGCACCGTCAATTTCTACAGAAAGTTTATCAAGAACGCAGCTGAGATCCTCGGACCACTCAACGACCAACTTAAAGGTCCAGGAATAAAAAACTCTCACCCGATCAAATGGACGCCAATGTTAGAAAAGTCATTTACGGACAGCAAGAACGCCCTGGCTTCGGTTGCTCTACTCGCCCACCCAGACGCCAACGCAGAGTGGTCAATTTTCACAGATGCATCGGAGCAGTCTATTGGAGCAGTACTTCAGCAACGACAACGCCATGGTCCTTGGCAACCCTTAGCCTTTTTCAGCCAGAAGCTATCGCCTTCAATGCAAAAACACTCGACTTACGACAGAGAGCTCAACGCAGTCTACGAAGCTGTACGCCACTTCAGACACATTTTCGAAGGAAGACATGTTGCCATTTATAGTGACCACAAGCCGCTTGTCCATGCATTTAACCAACGGCCAGATCGAGCTTCACCTTGGCAGTTCAGAAGATTGGACTACATTGGGCAGTTCAGCACCGACATCAGGCATGTGTCCGGCACCGAGAACACAGTCGCAGACACACTGTCACGAATAGATGCAATCGAACCACCAGTTTCATCGAGTGAGATAGCTCATGCTCAAATGAACGACAATGAACTTCAGTGTATTCTCAACAGCCCATCGTCCAGCGTTCAACTCTGCCGTATAAAACTTTCTGACTCCGAAGCCGAAGTTTATAGCGACATTTCCACCGGCAAAACACGACCTTATGTGCCCCTTCATCTCCGCAAAAGAATATTCAACTCATTGCATTCGTTAGCACACCCTGGTCAACGCGCTTCAAGGAAACTCATCGCTCAGCGTTTTTTCTGGCCTTCCATGAACAAAGATTGTTCAAAGTGGGTCAAGTGCTGCATACCGTGCCAAGCAAACAAAACAACACGACACATAGTTTCACCAATCGCCAGTTTTGAAACACCTACAAAGCGCTTCGAGCACATTCATATCGACCTCGTCAGCCTCGTACCATCTAGAGGATATAATCAATGCCTTACGATCATCGACCGATTTACGCGCTACCCAGAAGCTGTCGCCCTGTCCAATGGAACCGCTGAAACTGTAGCAGAGGCATTGCTCACATCCTGGATTGCACGTTTCGGTATTCCATTGCGTATCACTTCGGACTTAGGGAGACAATTCGAATCTGACTTGTTCAAAAGCTTGACTAAACTTCTTGGCTGCAAGCACCTCCGGACAACGCCCTACCACCCGCAGTCGAACGGACTCGTCGAACGCTTTCACAGGCAATTCAAAGCTGCACTGCTATGCAACGGCGACACATGGACTTTAGCTTTACCCATCGTACTTCTTGGACTCCGAGCGGCATTCAAAGAAGACTTGCAAGCAACACCTGCAGAGCTTGTCCTCGGTGAACCGATTCGTTTGCCAGGAGAATTTATACGTCCATCGATTCGAAATACATCAGCTCCAGAATTAGTGCAAATACTACAAACACACTTTAAGAACCTAACTCCAAAGGAAATGTCTCGCCATGGACAACGCTCAACATTTGTCTTTAAAAATCTCCGAAACACTTCACATGTCTTCGTTCGCCACGATCATATACGCCACTCTTTCGCTACACCGTATGACGGACCATATAAAGTGCTTGAAAAACACGAAAAGTATTTTGTGGTTCTCATCAGAGGAAGAAGTACACCGATCTCAATTGACAGGCTTAAACCAGCCTTCATGCTTCACGAAGAAGAGGAAACACCAGGGACACAGAGCATTGAAATTGAAGCTTCATCAACCACCGCACCTAGGAGCCAAAAAACAGTCCGATTCAATCTACCGACATAATTTTAAATTTTTCTCAAATGCGTTTACAAAAATATGTTCTCTCCTTTCTTATTCCAGACCAATTTAAATAACGTTTCTTCTAAGAAGGGGAGGTATGTGGCAACCACACACACACACACACACAGTGTACATTACACAGAATTTACTGAAGAAATAACTGTGCGAACAAAGCGAAAAGCAAAATACCGAAAAGCAACGGCAGCTGCAGCAGCAAGCAACATCATGATGATTGCAAAACACATCACACCACATCAGTCGCTCTCAGCACTCAGTCATCTTTTAGCAGCACACCGAAAAACATTCATCATTGTTTGTCAAATTAAAAATTAAATAAAATCTGAATATTGTCTCGTAGTTGGTTCTTTTACTTATTTCCAATCCACTACATATACATGACATCCACATGATTATCTTAGGATTTGGCCCCCAATTTCTTCCCAGAATTTTATTACACGAATAGAGTTCAATCATGGCTTTCTTGTATGTTTAGACCCCAGTTGAGTTTCTTGTCCAAGATAACTCCAAGGTTTCTTGCTTTTTCTGAAATTATAAGTGGGGTGTTATCAATTTTTGGTATATCAAAAGAGGGTATTTTCCTTCTATTGGTGAAAAGTACCAGTTCTGTTTTCAGGGGGTTAACTTTAAGACAGCATTTCTTGGTCCAGTCTTAGACTTTAGTCCTACCAGTACTCACTTACGTATCAGAGACCTGGGTTCTTAGCCAAAAGCACTCTGATCTCTTAGCCACATTCGAGAGCAAAGTCTAACGGAGAACAGTTGGCCTCATTTGTGAAGAAAGACGATTTCGGAGATGATATAACCATAAGCTATACAAAATTTACCGCGAAGTCGACTTGATGACTAGAATTAAGCTTAAGGTGGGCTTGGTACCTAGCTCGTATGAGCAAATAGGAACCGGCCCGAAAAGTCCTTTGCCGTACATTTCATGGTAGAAAACAGCACGGCAGACCAAATTTGTGCTGGAAGGATGGCGTAGATCAGGAGGCTCAAAGCCTTGGGGTATGGAACCGGATCGAGTGGCGAACAATCGGGATACTCTTAAGAACTTTCATTGGCCAGGCAGACGATGATGATGATGTATCACCAAACACCCTTTGTGGGAACATCACATTATGCGATGTCACCAAAATTCCTGCCTATAGAGATGCCTAGGTTTTATAAGACCGTTCAAGAAATTGTTCATACCTTCTTATCTGGTTACTATCTATAAAGACGATCAGTTCAAACTAGAGCCAGTTTTCGGTCGTGCTGACAAGTATAGAGATTCGTTTTTTAGCCGTACTACACGAATGTGGATCTTTTTACCTCCAGGTCCTTTCACTACTGAGAAATTAAACAACGATACCTCCTCTTAAATGCTGTTCATCCTTTCTATTTTTCCTAATGCTCGTACTGTGCTTTGGCATCAAAAAGGGAATCTCAAACCCCTACAGGACCATGCCCATTATAAAAAAAAGCATAAGTACGCAATGAACTAAAGGCATATGAACAGACAATTCACACATTTTCGAAACATCATAATTCATGGACAAAGACATTTAAACGTCAGATTAAAATACCTTTCCGACTGTATTTTGAAATAATCTATGCACAAACACAACTCCTGCTCCCAATGTCTCAACGACAATTTAGAGAAAAAAAGTATCAATTTCTCTTGCTATCTGCGAGTTTCGATTTCCTTTCACGTTCTCCAAAAACCGTGTGTAATACAAGAAGTCCTCTCACGATTGTTAAGACATGCTTAGCTTAAATTCTAAACCACATCCCACACACAACTTATATCCCAGAGAATTGTGTCACTCAAAAACACCTCTTATCCTTTAATCTTGGTATAAATTAAAATTACACGTTCATCTGTCACACGCAATCGAGTTATCAACTACAAGGATATCTATTTCTCATCTGTTCCGTTAAATTCACAAAATAAATCCTTCTCGGATGCCAGACATTCCTAGAGAATAAGAATTGTCATTCTTATCTCCAATATGTGCACAATGATGGCGGCATTGCACGGCAGGACGGACGCAGGAAACACTGCTTAGCTCCGAACATTTTAAATGTTCTGTTCATTCGTTCAGTTCGCTGTGTATAGGAACGAACGTTGCTTACTTCTATACTCGTATGTCGCGTATCTATGAGCGCGAAAGCTTTTTGCATAATGAAAGGTATTCATCCGTATTGTAACATCCGCCGTGGTGTCATACAGTACGTAGGTACAGTTATAAGGAAACATACTTTTTCACAAGTAGGTATGCCGACACATCTTCCGCATCCTTCCCGCTGCTGTATGGCACCCTTCTCTTGCTGTTTTAACTGTAAGCCGATGCGGGATAGAATTTTTCTTCCTCCTTTTTTTATTTTAAGTTTTCTTTAAGATAAATTTGTTTACCATGGTAACGTGCTAGGCTAGGCACAGAGCTGGAGCAAGCAGGAAGCACAGAATCTGGCAGCACCTCCGCGCTACCGCCCGCCGGATGGAAGTACCTACGACCGACGACGACGTGATTTTATTCGTTTCAAGTGTTTAATTTTAAATATAATACAGCTCGTGCTTCTTCCACACACCTAAACGAACGTCTACATTTATTTTTGGCGGAGGAGGAGTAAGACACGATTAAAAGGAGTAAACTGAAGGCCACGAAGAGTACACATTGCTGGTGCAACTCCAAGAATACAAAAGAAAGTACCAGGAACCAGGAGATCTTTGATCCGGTAAGACGATGGGGGCGTAAGAGTTTTCCTTCCTGTTTGTTTTGAGACTTAACATTTCACCTCGTATTCTCTTAGATTATGCGGAGGGAGGACCGAGCATAAAAAAATTCGAAGAACAAATTCCAAAACATAAAAAAATAGGTATATATTTTAATTCCTCTGTTTACGCTTTTATTTTTATTTTTGTATTGCTTTACTGTTCTGATTCTGAGCATGATATCCTTTTAAGGAAATGTCCTTCGTTGGCGTTGTCATCAGATTGAATATAAAGAAATGTTTTTTTATTCTCTGTAAATCTTTTAAATGAAAGACTGTACTTACTTATTGACATTTCTATTTCTGTGTACAGAGGGATCTATCTATGAATAACTTTACAAATGGACAAAAAATAGAGAAGAAGAATGTTGCATAGTGGAATTCTTAACAATGAAGGACGATACTTCCATTATGTGAATTTTATTATTGAAATGCAGGTAAGGAGGATGTAATATAGGAGTGCCTGTGCCGTGCCTACACTATTCACGTAAGTAGTTTTAAAATGTCGTTTCCAACTAGACAAACTAACAAATATAATTTTCCTGCAGATAAAATAGTCGGTGAAGCTCTTGCTCGATTTGAATATGCTTCAAGGGTTATGCTACAAGTCTAATTTTATTCAGTATTGATATAATGTTTGAACTTGTAATCCATTATTTTCCACAGTACACCATTAATATAGCTACGGGGCTTTATTAGCTCCTGGAAAACGGCTTAGACGACCCGGCTAATATGGTGAGGTTAGTCTCTTCGAAATAAGGTTAGGCCAGAAAAAAGTACAAAAACCACTAACTCGACAACAAGCCTCGCGTTGTGAAAGATTTAAACGACGATACGACCCCATGTGCTCGAGGTAGGTTTTTTAGTCTGCAAAACATATTAAAGTAGGTAGTAGGTACCATCATCGTTTTCAACGCTATTAATGAAAGGCTATGCACCCTTCTGAGGAGTCCATAGATGACGAAAAAGATGCCTACCTTTTGAACTCGTCGAAAGGACTCTCAATGCTATGATGTCAAAATCATCCTTGGTGATTTCAACGCCAAAATAGAACGGGATCGTAGGTACCTACCAAGTGGATAACTCATAACTAAATTGACCACGTCTTGATAGATCACCGCCATTCTTGGAGCCCGGTCGCGATACGCTCTTATTAAGATGCAAACATCGATGAAGAGGGAAGTGTAAGACCTCAGTGCCGTCTCAAAAACAATATCATTAGCACTGCTTACTCCATCTTAGACAGTAGCTCCAGAGATCAGGGCCACGAGTTTGATGATGAATGCAAACAAGCGTCTGAACGTTAGAACGCTGCATACCGAACAATGCAGCACTCTCATATAGAACGCATAACGCAAGCACGCGAAGTGGAATAGAAAAGGCTCAAGAAGGAGAAGAAGAAGCTTCCCAGGTAAAATAAAAACTTTTTCTGTGATATTGAAAGAAATAGAGGGCAAGTTCAGCATCCAGGCGAGGCAATTTACTAATCTGTTCGTAACATGATATACCTAATATACAACGCTGTACACCTACTAATCATCGATTCCATACGAGCCGAGCTGATCAAACGTGGAGGATCATTACTTCATTTGCTAGTACATGAAACTATAGTGCACGATTGGGATAGGAAGAAATGCCGGAAGACCTTTATAAAGGCATTATAATTATGTCCCATTCACAAGAAAGGAGATGACACAGAGTGCAGCAATTATGGGGGTATAACATTGTTGAGTACAACCTATCAGATATTCATATTCTTCAGTATCCTACAAAATGCAGTAGTTGATAAACTCTACTTTTAATATTTAAATAACTGTCCTCAAGTTTTGTTTAGCAGCATTACATATATTAAGCAGCATTACAATATAATTAATTAAAGATTATTCAAGTGGGCCAGATGGCATTCCACCTTCTTCTTCTTAAGGTGGCGCTACAGTCCGGGGTGGACTTGGGCCTCAACCAACAAACCTCTCCAGCCAGCTCGGTCCCTAGCTCGCTGTCTCCAGTTTCGCACGCCGAGTTGGTTGAGGTCGTGTTCAACTTGCGCGCGCCACCTGAGCCTTGGTCTTCCTCTACTGCGTCTTCCCTCTGGGGTGGATTCGAAGACTTTACGGGCCGGAGTATTGGTGTCCATTCTCTCCACGTGACCGAGCCATCTGAGTCTTTGGACCTTCACTCTTTTAGCTAAGTCAGTGTCGCTGTACAGCCCGTACAGTTCGTCGTTAAATCTTCTCCGCCGTTTATGCAGACAGGACCATAGATCTTACGTAGAATCTTTCTCTCAAAACGGCCAAGTGCACTCTCATCCGTTTTTGACAAGGTCCATGCTTCTGCACCATATAGCAGGACGGGGATGATGAGGGTCTTATAGAGCGTCACCTTAGTTTTTCGGGAGAGGGCTTTACTACTCAATTGCTTTCTTAGCCCAAAGAAACAGCGATTAGCAAGAGTTATTCTTCGTCTGATCTCGGCGCTGATGTCGTTGTCCGTATTGATAGCGGAGCCAAGGTATACAAAGTCCCTAACTACCTCGAAATTATATGCGTCTATCGTGACGTTTTGTCCAAGACGTCGGTGTTGGGTGTCCTTTCTAGATGACAGCATATACTTTGTTTTGCCCTCATTGACCGCTAAACCAATTTTTTCAGCCTATGTCTGTATACTCGCAAAAGCACTGTTGACATCACGCTGTGTTCTCCCAATGATATCAATGTCATCAGCGTACGCGAGTATTTGCACAGACTTCTGGAAGATAGTGCCTCTAGTGTTGACGTGGGAGTTCTGCACTATTCGTTCCAATATGATGTTGAAGAAATCGCATGACAGTGCATCACCTTGTCTAAAGCCTTTTTTGACATCGAAGGCGTCGTCGGTGAGGTCGTTACCGACTTTGATGGAGCAGCGCGAGTTCTCCATTGTCATCCTGCTCAGGCGAATGAGTTTTGTAGGGATGCCCAAACTGGACATGGCTTTATACAGTTCTTCTCTATAGATGCTGTCATACGCGGCCTTGAAATCGATAAAAAGATGGTAGGTGTCGATTTGGAGTTCTTGAGTTTTTTCCAGGATCTGCCGTAATGTGAAAATTTGATCGATGGTGGACTTTCCTGGTCTAAAGCCACACTGATATGGACCTATCAGATTGTTGACAAACGGCTTCAGACGTTCGCATAGTACTGCAGAAAAGATCTTATAGGCGATGTTTAGGAGGCTGATGCCTCTGTAGTTGGTGCAGATTAGAGGGTCTCCTTTCTTCAGGATCGGGCAAACAATGCTGAGGTTCCATTCATCGGGCATGCTTTCTTCCGACCATATTCTGCAGATGAGTTGGTGCATGCTCCTAACCAAGTCATCGCCGGCTGCTTTGAAGAGTTCGGCAGTGATGCCGTCAGCTCCCGCGGCTTTGTTGTTCTTAAGCTTAGATATTGCTATCTTCACTTCTTCAAGGTCGGGTAGACGGAAATCTTGGCTTGCGTCGTCTTCATTGAATGGTTCATTCTGCCTGACAGCGGAATTTGATTCGTCATCGCCGTTGTACAGTCTGCAGAAGTGGTCCTTCCATATCCTCAGCATTGACTGTGACTCTACTACGATATTACCCTGTTGGTCTTTACAGGCCTCAGTTCGTGCTCGGTAACCTTGAGTCTTTCGTTTTACCTCTTGGTAAAACTTCCGAACCTCATTCCTGTTTTTTAGTCTCTCAATATCCTCGAAAGATCGCTTTTCATGCTCTCTCTTTTTCTTTCTGAAAAGCTGTGTTCTTCTCTCCTCTTCTGCTCGTAGAGCTCCCGAGCTGATCTCGTCTTCCTGTGCAGCGCTGCTTTGTATGCTTCTTGCTTAGCTGCATGCACCTGCCTGCATTCTTCATCAAACCAGGGGTTTCGTTTTGGTGGCTGTGTGAAACCCAGCACATAAGAGGCAGCATCCCTAATGGCTTTCTGGCAATTCTGCCACTGGTTCTCAATACTCGATGCTGGCTGTAGCGGACTTCTTCTGAGGTTACTTGACACTCGGTCGGAAAAGGATCTGGCGATCTCTTGCGATAGTAGCCGTCTGACGTTATACTTTCTTCTAACACTTCCTGTTTTTGGCTTTGGTTGAGATATTCGCTGCACTACCTTGGCTACAGCGAGGTAGTGGTCCGAGTCGATGTTGGCCCCTCGGAAGGTTCGGACATCAATAATGTTTGAAGAGTGTCTTGCGTCGATCGCAATATGATCAATCTGGTTGACAGTTGATTGGTCTGGAGACCTCCAGGTTCCCTTGTGGATGTTGAGATGTGGGAATCGTGTGCTTGCTACTACTATATTTCGTCCCGCTGCAAAATCGATAAGCCTGAATCCGTTATCGGAAGTTTTTTCGTGCAGGCTGTGTTTTCCGACTGTTCCACCAAAGATGTCCTCTCTTCCTAGTTTGGCGTTAAAATCTCCTAAGACTATTTTTACGTCGAAGCTAGGGCATTGCTCGTATGTCTTGTCAAGGAGCTCGTAGAACTTATCTTTGGTGTCGTCATCTTTCTCTTCTGTGGGGGCGTGAGCGCATATTAGGCTTATGTTGCCGAATTTAGCCTTTATCCGGATTGTCGTGAGGCGCTCGTTGACAGCTCTGAAGCTTAAGACATGCGACCTAAGCCTGCCTCCAACGACAAAGCCACATCCAAACAGACGCTGTTGTTGTTCTTTGTAGCAGTTGCCATAGTAGATATCACAGTTTTTCATCTTCCTTTTGCCCGGCCCATCCCATCGCATTTCCTGAATGGCGGTTATATCCGCTTTATAACGGTCTAGGGCCTCTGCTAGTTGCTCGGCTGCGCGTGGTCTGTTAAGGGACCTAACATTCCACGTGCAGATCCGAATCTCGTTGTCCTTATTTCGTTTGCATGGTTCGTCATCAGTAAATCCGTCCGTATCCGAGGCTTGTTGATGCTTCGCAACTAGCTTTTCTTTATGTGATTGGGAAGTCACCCCAAAGCACGACCCCCAACCTGGAGGGCCAGGTCCTTGTTTAAACTCCAAGGGCGAAGAGCCGGATAACCGCTCCTTATCGGCCTGGGCTCCAAATATGTCGAAGTAGCCCGTATAAGGTGTTCACTGAGTAGTTCAACCTAACTGGAACTGTAGACGCCACCGTTGACTCCGTCCTGGGAATTCCTCCGCCGCCGCCTGGAAAAAAGGAGTAGTGCCTCAGTGGAAAACACTCTCCCCGCCCTCTCTCGTTAGTTGTCGCCAAAGCCTTCCATAGGGGTTTTCACCCTATCTCCAGCAGAGGTACTAGACACCCGGTGGTCACCACGTGGAGGTGAGAGTAGGACTTGGTAGACAGAGGTTGTTGAGGACCCTTGGGTCCTCATGAGTGCACTGTTATCTACCATTTGACGCACGGCATTCCACCTATTGCTTAAAAAAAATGCAAGTCAGTTTTAGCTCTTCTGCTAGCTAGGGAGTGTATTTGAGTTGTCCCTGTAAACGGGAATATTTCCTTCAATTTGGAAGAAAAGAAGAATGCATTTTTAACTCCACACTGAGAAAAAAATCAAATAGATTCATGGTTAAATCAAACAAAAACAACCCCATTTTGGCACTAAAGCGATTTGAAGTTAATTTGAAAGGAAATGTGTTTAATTATTGTTTAAAAAAATTGAACAGAATCATGTTTGATTTAAATTTTATTTGTTTTAAATTGAATTTGTTTCTATTTGCTTTGATTAACTACGTTCAATGTTGACTTAAATAGAATTATGATTATAATATTTTAAATATTTGTGGGTTTGATTCAAAGATGTTTCTATTTTTTTCAATAACCTTTAAACCATTTCAAATAGAAACAAAGTTGTTTTAAACATAATTATTTTTATTTATATTAAACTTATACTATTCAAATTAATAAAGCTGGAACTTGGAACATTGTTGAGTTAGAGAAAAAAAATCTTCCTGCCACATCTGTTATGGAAAATTTTCTTTGTGTGGCTTTGTAGGTGTTGCTAAGCGGGTTGGTGTGATTTCGCTGATGTTGAGTAGTTCAGGAACTTATAATCGGAAATATCTAAAAAACGTTAAGAAGAATTTGGTTGAATGCATATTTTATTATTTTTTACTATACTTACATCTGCAAAGCTCATGTTTTAACTTTGAGGAAAATTGGAGTTTTGAATCCAGTTTAATGATAAAGGCTGAACTGAGAGAATTCTGTTTTATATTATGAAAAAAGGAATAAACAAACGAAATGGTTACCTTTTCTATTTTGTAAATCGGCAGCTTTTCTTGAAGTTCTTTGTATCCTCCGGGGTAAGAAATCAGTCTGTCTTGCGTGATCTCGTTCTCTAGAATATATTACACATGGCTTGAAAAAAGAAAATCTTATTGTCTTTAAAATACTTACGATTAATAACGAAGAACAAGTCGAGTAAATTCCATTGTTTTATTTGTTGTTTTTGTTCACTTTTTTTTATTACACCCGATTTATACCTATTTTTATATTTTCCACGCACTACTGACTATCTCTCACGAAAAATATCTTGAAAAGATGAGGACAACAAAACCATCGACGACGCCAGTAATTTACAGTTATGCGGTTATAATTACTTAAATTTTACTTCGATTTTACTTCGTTTAGGTTCATTTTAAGTTGCTATGAGTTTGAAATAAAAATCATTTGTCTATTTTTTTTATTTTGGCAAAAAATCTGAAATTGTTCGGGATCGTTTCAAATCGATGTGTGTTTGAACTTAATACGGGCTGTTTGATATTATTGTTTTGCAGATATTTTAAATACGTTCTTATTTGAAACAAACTCATTTATGTTAATTTTATGTTCAAGAATCAAGGCAAACATAAATCCTTTTGATTTAAATAAACTATGCTTAAAAGAATCGTTTTTCTTGTATTTAAATAGATAAGAGGTTGGATTAAACCGAGTTCTATTTGCCATTCCTAAATAGATTTCAAATATGACTCTTTTTAAAAAAACTCATAGTACAGTTTTCTCAGTGCAGTATTTAGGAAGGGAGATAAAACTTATAATACAAACTATAGACCAATATCCAAACTGTTATGCATTCCAAAGCTGTTGGAACAAGTTTTGTGCAAGTTGTGTGTGATACGTTGGCATTTAATTGTAAATATAATTTTATTTGTGGCCAACAACATAGCCGAAACGTTCAACGGTCACAAATCTGCTTGTCTTTGTCAAAAAATGCTTAAACTTTTTGGAGTGTGGTCAGGAGGTAGATTGCGTCTATACTGATTTTCGAAAGCTTTCGACAAGTTTTCCGATACGATTTAACCTTTCAATTGAAAGAATATGGCTTTACCCCTTTTTTTTTATTAATTGGATATCTACATATCTTGAAGACAGGCCCTATCAGGTTAAATTCAGACATCATGTTTCTAAGTCATTTATTGCTAAATCCGGTGTCCCTCAAGGTAGTCACTTAGGACCCCAGTTTTTTTATTTTAGATATTAACGATGCCCCGCTATGTGTTCAAAACAGCGAAATTCTCATCTTTGCCGATGAATTGAAGATGTTCAAAAATATATCTTCAATGAATGATAGATTTCCTTACAGAACGATATAAACAGTTGTTCACTGTGGGTGTGAGAAAAATAGTTTATAATTAAATCCCATAAAATGTCAAACAATGACTTTTTCTAAGAAGCGAATACCGACTTCTTATGGCTACACAATCTCGCAGCACATATTTGTCTCGTCCTGTCATTGTTAAAAAATTTTTAATTTACATCTAGCTAGTTAAGATTTCCGTGATCCAGATATCACTCGTTTTGTTCGTCCTCACCTTGAATAGGTACGCTTCCCAGGTTTGGATGAAGTTTATAAATTGAGACGCTAGAGTCCGTTCAACGGAATTTTACCCGGTTTGCCTTCAAAGGCATGCAATGGAATGATCCCTTTAACATTCCTCCTTATGAATATCGTTTGTCAATTCTTCAGATGGAAACATTGTCACAAAGAAAAACCAACAATGACTGTATTTTTCCATCAGGTTATTTTGGGTGTTACTGACGCTTCGGACTTAGGTATTAGGGCCTATTTCATTCAATCATCGTGGAGGAGGTTACAATTTTCGTGGTAGGGGCATGATTAAAGAACCTAGGCATCGAACGAACTACATGGAATGCATGAGCCCTTGACACGAATGAGCAGACTTATTTGATTTTAATCTTAGTAAAAATCATTTATAATCACACTAAGGCCAGTGTTCCACGCACTTAAATGTTTTATGCTGTGTTTTTGTATTTTTTTACTTTCTATGTTATTTTTTTTTTGTTAGTTCGCTTGTGTTCTGTTTTAACGTTTGCCTACTAACAACTGACTACGCGCCACTGATTTTTAAAAAGCTCTCCCATAAGGTCTGTACTGCCAATTTTTATCGGACAGAGTATAGCTCCGCACTTAGTGATGAACCGGTGATACAACGCAGATTATGTGTTGGCAAACCATTGGTCGCTAGACAGAGTTAGCTATAAGCTCTCTTCGACCAAATCTGATAGTTAAAAACAAAAGATCGGATAGCCATTTCGGAAACTTGTGGTTACAGACAATACGTGACTATGGAACATCTAACAGGATGACTATCGTCAGCAAGTCCACATAATTATTGGCATACGCAGATGACATTGACATCTTTGGAAAAAACCCATACCATAACCACAAGCTGTATGTATATTAAATCTACCACGAAAAAAAAAATCCATTTTAAAATTAAACTTGGAAGCTCGTATGAGCGAATTGGAACGAGCCCGGAAAGTCCTTTGGGGTGCGGAACTCGAAGGGAGAAACTTTATTGGCCAGGCCGACGATGGTGATGATGATTTCGATCGTTTTATTTGAGTCTGCACGCTACGCTTGGTATATTCTTTCTAGTATGGACACTCTATAAATAAATTGCAAGGATAAATTTTCGGTGAAGGTATGAAAAAACATATATCGGTTATTCCAAAGACTGGTTTTATTAAAAATAAACATTAACTCGATTAAACGTTTGCCACTGTTTACCAAGGCACCCATATGTTTCATAGTTTATACAATTTTTCCTCGCGAACGTGAGTAATGCCTGTAGTCTATCTAAACACACTACACAAAAGTCAATACAAACCCTGTTTCTAATAAATTTGTATTTATGGATTTTTCTCTCCCTTACTATTTGTGTAAAACCACTTTCTCGACGATGTAATTAAATTTCGCTCTTTTTAATCCAAAACAATCTATAAATCAAATATCGTCCTTCCTCAGCAAGGAACCACCAAAAAGTCCTATTCCTACAAATCAAAATGAAATCTTCATCCTTCTTTCAATTTCAATAAAATCGTATATGGCCAGCCGGTCGGTGGGTCGAGGTCCTTTTGTTCGTCTTAAGATTAATGTTGTTTTTTCATTTCACGGCCGCCGACACGCCGCCGCGCCGCGCCACTGCAAAAATGCAACGATAATATAGATACATCGATATGTGTATAAACATCGCACGTGCCAGACGTGTGCCATGGCTTCTCGATTTCAGACTTTCAATGTTTTTCCAATTTAACCTCCTGCGACGACGTCGAGCGACGCCTCCTTAAAATAATATAATCAACTTTTTGTGTGTTGACCATGTAGGCAAAAACGAGCTAAAGAAAGTGCAAACATAAGAAGGAAAAGAGCAAACATTTTTCATGCGATTAACAAATTATTATTTTTCGATGATTTATATCTGGCAGACGCAAAACCCCTTTTTTGTGCTCGGTGAGAATGCTGCTGTACGGATGTGAATGGATCTGTTGCGAAAACCCTTTCGGATTAGAAGAATTGAGTACAGTACTGTGCAAAGAATTAATTATTACAAACAATACCACAGTGGTTTCTTTTAGTGCTCTTGACTCTGACCGGGTACTCGAAATAATACCCGGGTATCCGGGTACCCGGGAACCCGAGGTATTCAATATTACCCGGGTACCCGGGTACCCGGGTATTTGCATGGTTCGGGTACCCGGGTACCCGGGTATTTGAAACATAACGATCGTGTATCCGAGTACCCGGGTACCCGGGTACTCGGTACGCTTACGCGATGAAGCTAAAGTTGTTTGAACAAATGGATGCGTTTATGAAGGAAGTTTTTAATAACATTTTGAATTATTTGTTCTCGGTTAATAAAAATAATGATGGTGGTTAATTAATTGTCTATTTCAATTGCAAGGAATTGCAAGTTGGAGGTGGATTATTATGAATATGTAGTTTATTATTGTCATTAGATTAGATACTCTTAGGATGGATTTCGCTAGTCCTTATAGCAATAGTTTTTTGTGCTGTTTTTTTTTCATTCATTCGTTAAAAAATGTCATTGGATATGATTTTATTAGGGGTTGAAAAGATATAAAACCGATCTTGTGCGTCGTCGTCGTCGTCGTAGTCGTAGGTAGTCGTAAATAAAGAAGAAATTAAGCTGTTGGCAAGTGTTTGTTGATTTATTGTTGTTGCAAGATCGTACGAAAAAGAAATGCAAGTTGTTTTTGGATAATGATAGTTGAAAGGGATGATTTTATTATGTTGGTTAACCACTGTCCTGGTATAATCTATGAGTGTAAGAACAGGTAGTTGGTGCGTTTGCTTTTTTTTTTGTAATTCATAAAAAATGACATTTGGTAGAAAATATTAGATGGATTGTAATTTTATTTGGGGTTGAAAATTGAGATAACCGATTTTGTGTGTTGTCGTCGTTCATCTGTTTATGATTGGTCTTTTTCTTAGCCACAGGTCAATAAAGAAGACAAAAATCTGTTGGCAAGTGTTTGTAGGATTTCTACGATAAAAGTAAAGACTGACCTCAGTTGCAGGATTTTTAATTTGGGTTTTTGAATGTCATAAAATTTTTTTAATGTTTGGGTTTCTCTACATGACCCACTCGTAGACAACAGAGCATTTTTAACAATTACGATGAATGGTAACGCACAATGTACTGGGACGGGATTTTATTGCATATAATACATGCAATAAAATCCCGTCCCAGTACATTGTGCGTTACCATTCATCGTAATTGTTAAAAATGCAATTATATTTTAAATTTCCACCTGGTAACAATCATAGCAATTTTTTATTTGTTTCCATTTTTTGCCATTTCTAAAAAACAATACTACATGCAATAAAATCCCGTCCCAGTACATTGTGCAACTGAGGTCAGTCTTTACTTTTATCGTAGAAATCCTACAAACACTTGCCAACAGATTTTTGTCTTCTTTATTGACCTGTGGCTAAGAAAAAGACCAATCATAAACAGATGAACGACGACAACACACATTTTTTATGAATTACAAAAAAAAAAAGCAAACGCACCAACTACCTGTTCTTACACTCATAGATTATACCAGGACAGTGGTTAACCAACATAATAAAATCATCCCTTTCAACTATCATTATCCAAAAACAACTTGCATTTCTTTTTCGTACGATCTTGCAACAACAATAAATCAACAAACACTTGCCAACAGCTTAATTTCTTCTTTATTTACGACTACCTACGACTACGACGACGACGACGACGCACAAGATCGGTTTTATATCTTTTCAACCCCTAATAAAATCATATCCAATGACATTTTTTAACGAATGAATGAAAAAAAAAAACAGCACAAAAAACTATTGCTATAAGGACTAGCGAAATCCATCCTAAGAGTATCTAATCTAATGACAATAATAAACTACATATTCATATCATAATAATCCACCTCCAACTTGCAATTCCTTGCAATTGAAATAGACAATTAATTAACCACCATCATTATTTTTATTAACCGAGAACAAATAATTCAAAATGTTATTAAAAACTTCCTTCATAAACGCATCCATTTGTTCAAACAACTTTAGCTTCATCGCGTAAGCGTACCGAGTACCCGGGTACCCGGGTACTCGGATACACGATCGTTATGTTTCAAATACCCGGGTACCCGGGTACCCGAACCATGCAAATACCCGGGTACTCGGGTACCCGGGTAATTCCCGAAATCATCGGGTACCCGGGTACCCGGTCCATGGATCGGGTACCCGGGTATCAAGAGCTCTATTTCTTTATCTGCAGTGGTCACAAAAACTATAATCAAAACCAATGACAGAGACTGGGGGAAAAACGTATAAGATGAGCTCTAGGGCCGGCGATATCCAAACAATGAATCTTGACCTTGCAATAAAACTTTGGTAAAATACTTGTCCTGGGTGATAATCTTCATAGTTAAGATTGGTACAACACTTTAGAGAAAGTGAAAACAGACTGCGAATCATAAAATAAAGTGTAAGATTCCGTAGAAAAATAAGTCCTCTGCAATATGTGCGAAACAATGCTAACTCGAAAAGTTGAAGAGGGAGGAACATGGGTTCCGTTACACCTTTTGGTTTTTATATCAACGAAAAGTTGAAGGAAGAATGACAAGAAGTACAGTAAATCGGAGTTTACTCGTACGGGAAGCTAGGTGAGTCGCATGTTAACTCTTGAATTTACTAGCAGTACTACGTGTGCGAAAGGAAAAAATTGTAACCCAGCATTCCAGCGTATGGAAATCTAGCCGGAGAGCAATTGAACTCGAAAAAAAACTGTTCTGTTGCGATTCAGATTTTATTGCACACTACTGTACCCTGAATGTGTGCATCATTCCAATCCAATGATATCATAAAAGACTTATTCGATGGATGATGCAATCGTGCGGATAATAGATCGAACCAGAAGTCGGTAGAGCAATAGACATAAACGACATCAACCATCTACCAACAACAACCAATGAACGACGTCAATGAACAGTAAAAGGAATTTAGTGGAAATTGCTTCATAAAGAGGACCATCTTCATTGCTTCAACAAAATATCCATAGCCAAGCTCATGCAATGGCAAAACGAATATCCAGACCCATTTAAATCAGCAAAAAAAAAAGATCATATAAATCAGATATGAAAATTTCAAATTCAAAACTTATCTCTTGACATTGCCCATCGTCATTTTCAATCCTTATCGTCGCTCGTCGTCGTCGTCGACATCATCATACAGCTTGGGAGCCGGTCATAGAAATAGAAATCCTTTTCGAGTCCTTTTTGCACTCTCAAATGCGAATATCTAGATTCATTTGAAATAGATTTCAAAAAGGAGGAGGAACTTACAGCACACGTTATATGGGCGAGCAAGTGAAGAACGTTGAAGGGCCCACTTAAGTCGTGTTCAGGACGTACTTTCATTAGAGAAAACATATTCGAAAACGTGGGGTCGTTTTGATGAAAATTGTCATTAAATCCTGTTTCTCTGAGCTGTGCGTTGGTAATTGTGTGATTTTTGACAGGGAATTTGAACTTGGCATGATAGAGTGGCGGGTGTGCAATTTGGAGAGTTATAAAAAGATATCAAGTGGGCACACGCGTTTTCGATGAGTAAAAGAGAAACATTATTTTTGGAGAAAGGAGTTTCCGCAGAGGGTAACTCTTTATAAAATAATAACACTTCAGATTAGTTATGTGAGCAAAAAGGCATAAATTAATTAAACCAATTAAATGTGTAACGAAGTTGTTGCGTGAAGGGAGTTTCTTGGCTATTCGTGTTTAATAGCCGATTAAATGATTTCTTAAGACGATTATTGTTCAGCGCGGAAGTTGAAATTTTAACATAAGAACTTCAAAGCAGTTATTGTTTTAATTTTAAAATATTATAAAAAAGTTAAACATGCACTTATGTCAAACCAGAATTAACATCACCAATTGAAGACTAACTGATGTACGTAATTGGCTGGTTATGACTTGAGAGTCCAGTATTGTAGAAAAATCTTAAAAGCGAGTAGTAGAAGTTCCGCGTTTAAGCACTCTAACAAGAATCACAAGAGACTTATTACATTGACATTGACAAGGTATCCCCCGATCCACGGTAAGGTGCCATTAACTTTAAAGACAAAAAGCACACAAACACAAATGCCCGATATGTACGAAACCGGTTCAGAAGGAGTAAGTAACTGCTAAGGTATCAATAAAGATGCAGCTGATCTGGAAGCAGAGCCCTGACCTGTAGTTCCTTCAGCTTGAGGCCCAGTTCGACACCAGCGGAATCACTCTAGATACCAAGAATTATTATAAGCTGGCTGGTTTGAAACTTAGAAGCCGACACGTGCTGAACGAAGTCCAAGATGTGGTGACCAGCCTTCCAGCCACGGAGGAATACCACAACGGCCTGAAACTTGACTTCTGTCAGCATTCCAACAGTCGGAACAGAAGAGACTCCTCAGTCCTCACCCTCTTGAGTGGTATCGCTTTCGATGGAAGAAGTCCAACCCACCTGTTAACAAAGATGAGTTACCGACTATATCGAAAGACCTCCTAAGGACTTTATGATAGGAGCAACTTCCAAACACGACCCATTTCATCCTATCGTGCAGTGAGAATCAAGATCTCAAAACTTTGGCAGACATGGCTGATAAAATCTCACATGTCTATTCCAAAACAGACATTGCTTCTGTCTCAGTGCTATCAATCATCCAGCTTGCTGCGATAACAAAATCAGATTGCTGGTTTCAAGAAGAAATCAAACAACATCAGGTACGTGGAAGACGAAGTTCTTCACGTTTGAAAAATTCCTTCAAAAAGACATCAAAGTTCAGAAATTCAAACATTTGCTACAACCACCATCAAGTCGGCAAATCAGCAAGGAAGTGTAAAGAACCTTGTCAATTTCAGTTGGGAAACTAATTTGCGGACAGCAGTCAGCGAATAGCCAATCCGCAGACACCATAAGTCACCTTATGTCATTGAGAAATCTTTCGAAAAATATTTTCTCATAGACACTGGGAGCTAAAATAACAGTCATTCCACCTACAAGTATAGACAATTGGAATAACCAATCGAACCGTGTTCTCTACGCCGAGAATGGTACTGAAATTCCAATTTATGGAAAACGATTTCGGTCACTCAACCTTGGCTTTCGCAGAAAGTCTTCCTGGCCTTTTATTATTGCTCAAGTCCCAAATCCAACAATTGGATCTGATTTTATGTAATTTTTCGATCTTTAAGTTAATGTTAAAAACTAATCGATTGAAAAGTCTTCAAACACATGGTTTTGGTGCAACAATTTCATGAAGTTCAACTAATATTCAAACAATAAATCCATCATCCTTCATTTATTTATTGGAAGAATTTGAAGACATCACAAACAACAACCTAGTGGCGAAAACCAAACATAACATACAGCACCACATTCAAACGAAAGGACCTCCTGTGTCCTGTGTACTCCAAAGCCAGACGATTTTCCTTGAACAACTCAAAACCGCAAAACAAGAGTTCGAATACATGATCAACCAAGGAATTTGTTTGGCGAGTTCTCTTCGTATGGGTAAGAAGAAAAATGGTGACTGGCGATCTTTTGGCGGCTATAAACGACTCAATACTATCACCATCTCAGATCACTATTCCATGCTTCCCAACGGAGATTTCGCTCTACATCTGAAGGGTAAGAATGTGTTCAGCGTCATAGATCTAATTCGAGCATACCATCAAATCCCTATGGACTATATCCTATCATCATTCTTTTTGGGCTTCTCCCGCGAATTCGAGAGTATGGACTTACCATCAATCCTTTCAAATGCACTTTCGAAAACTAGTAATCCGTTAGTTTTAGGGTTACCTTGTGACGGAAGAATAAATGAAACCATTGCCATCCAAAGTTGACGCCATCATCTCTGCAGATGCCATCAACAGTCCGGAACTGCAAATATGATCAATATTGTGCTCCTTCCGGAATCAATGTTCAGTCCCACGATTTTTACTTCTATCTTCGTTCTTGTCGAAGAGCAATCAAACGTTACGGTCGCTTCATATTTCCTTCCTGTTAAGGTTGTGCACAAAAAATTGTTTATCACCAGGAAAAACAATTTTCGGGCAAAGGGCATCCATAACGCCAGTTCCCTATCTGCATCAGTTGCTGGATATGAGTCGAAACTCCCTCTACTCTTGCCCAGTTGGGCTGACTCCTCCTCGACTATCCTCCTGCATGATCTTCTTGGTCGTCCAGCTCTTCTCCCTTCCTGAGTGAGTGAGGATTTCACGGCATTGCATGCGCCGCAATATTATAGTTGTCACCTTTTTCGACGTCATGTAATAGATCAATATAGGTTCCTATACGATTTCCTGAAGAGCTTTTGAGTAGATATACGATTGGGCCAGAAACTCCAAAGAATTTTTTGTAAATATCTATTAATTAATGAACGTTTGAAGCTTCTTAATGCCATCTACTGTTGCTTTCCGGGTTCTTAAAGCTAAACCACAAATGGCTAATGTTGGTATACCAATCTCTACACGTAAACTTTTGCTACAACAAGATGCTATTAGCTGTTTTTTTTTATTCCTATGATCTGATCCGGATCAGATCAAGAAAATAAAACAGCTTCTATCATCAATTTACTTATTACTTCACATTTGGCAGCTGTTTGAAATTTATTCATTCTGTCAATACAAGGGAGTTGCCCTACGATAGTTTTGTAGAATGTGAAAAATCATTTTTTCAAAAATATACAGCTTTTGCTATGTAATTGAAAAATATCTCATTCCCGGATAATAAATGTGTGAAAGTGGCAGCACAGTTTTTATTGAAAATATACGCCAACATTTCAACTTGTGTGCGGAAGAAGAACTATTTTTTGGATCACAAAAATTGATCCAAGTAAAAAGTAGGATTTCGTTTTTTTGTTGTTTCACATATAAATCAATGATCTGATCTGGATCATTGTGATAATAAAACACAGCTATTAAGAGAACTAACATCAGGTGGAATAACATAACCACCTGTCAGCCAACGAAAAATATTTGATCTAGGTGCCTGATATCTCTAGGCAGACTGCATATAAGCTCCTTAATTGGTGTCATTACTGGACACTGTCTAATTGGACAGTGACACGCTGCGCGACTGGGCGTATTTTCTAATGATTTCTGCAGAAGCTGCATGGATGAGGAGGAGGAGACAGTTCTTCACCTCCTCTGCACCTGTCCTCCTCCTGCTCATAAACGTATGATTCACTTAGGAGAATACATCTACAATGATCTCAATGATCTCGAAGAAAAGCCTTTTTAGATTCATGTGGTATCACAATGGGCCTTTAATTGGCCTAAGTGTGTCTTTTAACATCCATGACAGCCACTTTAACCTAACCTAACCTAACCTAACGTACTTTATTGAGTCCTAATTAAATTCCAATTACAAAACAAATAGTAAACGAAAGGTTAATGTGTCATAAATAAATTTAACAAAAAGTCCAGACAGGTAAAAATAAATTAAAAAAGATTTTCTTAGAAAAAAGTGGTTTTGGTTTTTTTTTTTATTTCTCAAAAACGAAAAGACATTTTTGCATCCGGTTTTCTGTTTTCGAATAAAAATTAACAACGGCATTGAATTTTTAAAACAAAATTAGTACTTATTACATAAAATTTTGAAAAAAAAATTAGTTCAAAAATGTTTTTTTGCTTTTTATTTTGAAAATTTTGAGTTTGAAAATTTATATTTTTTAAAATATTCGTTAACACAATTTCATTTAAAAACAAAATGAAAGAAGAAGTTTTTGGCTTTCCAGAAAGGTATAGCAAAATAAGTCAATTTTTCAGAAAACTGTCCCTCCCGGCTAAACAGGGGGGAATAGACCCCCCCCCCCCCTCCCATACGATTTTTTTCTTGTCTCAACTCAACCTACACGCTCTAGCTTTCTGAGCGTCCAGTTTCAAATTTTTGGTTTGTGTTAACGAGCTACCTTTTTTGCTTCACAGTTGTTTTTTGTTCATCGAATCAAACACATTTATAAAACACTTTTTGTTTGTAAAACGTTTTTCCTTGTCTTCTTATTTTTCAACAGGTTGCCTTAAGAATGTGACCTTAGTTTTTTTTTCCAAAATCAGCTATTGAACGTTAAAATTGGATAATGTACTTTTATCCTCCAATGCTCGACATCTTTCAATTCCAAAAAGTTAAATAAAGATCGAATAACCTTCAAATCAGATTAAAACACTTCTTTCTTTCCTAATCTCATTCTGGCATATTTTTCTTCAATTCTTCCTTAAACGAAAAGAATCTAAACCTAATGGTCTCAAAACAGCCCAAGTCCACTTTGAGCACCATTATTTACAGGTTATTGCCTATCTATGCTATGCTCGCCTCTCGCCCTTGTGCTTTGCTATCACAACTAAAGTCCTGAAAAGGTTAAATCATGTTATTGTCATCCTCAGACAAACTTACTCACCGATCACAGGAATTCATCCTCTTGGGTCGACTGCTATTAGATGAAGCGAACGATGATTGTCGCTTATACGCTTCTCGGTCTAGACTAATCCTTGCCGGAAGTAATTAATTATTAATGTGCGTTTGTGTGCATGTGTGATGTGTGTGGAGTATAGGTATGTGCATGCAATGTTTACAGATCTAATCAGTTTGCTTGTACTTTCGATTTAAACACGCACAGAGAAAGTGCATTCGAGAGCACTTCAAATGCCATTATATTGTGTTGGTAAATGAACATTCCGGCCAGCTGGACGTCAATGTCATAGCAACAACACCATCACAAAACAGTACACAACAAGGCAGGAGTTGTTCGTACTGTGAGCTATATGAGATGCGAGCATAGATGAAAGACCAGTTGGTGGGAATTGGAGGAATAGGGCAAGCTATTTGTTGTTTTCTGCTGTTGGTATACACCTCTATACGGCAAGCTTCTACGTCTACGTCAAGTGCTGAGATTTTGAATGATGTGTCCTGTTTTTCCGTCGACCGTAATCTCGGTAAGGATCCTAATATTCACGACCCAAACCAAACGTGTTGTTCGAGCAGTGAAGTTTAGTTGATTCCTTAAAATTAGTTTTGTGCTCCGAGTGCACTGGGAGAAAAATTGTATCAGGTTAGCGTCCAATGAAACAAGGGTGTACCTACCCGTGGTTGGGGACATTGGCTGCTCTCTGCTTAACTTGAAGCAGATTTGAAGCTGCTTTCTTGAACCTACTGATTCATAGCAACTTGCAGCCAATTCTTGCGGATTCCGAATTCTGCAGGATTCAGCCAGGAGGCTTCTTGTGAGGACTGTCAAAGTGAGATGGCACATCATTACTGTTAACAAAGACGAACCTTGAAGCACAGATAATAAATTTATAAAGATGTCTCATCCCTGCAGAAAAAAGTGAAACATATTTTGCTCTTAACAGACAACGCCGTAACAGACAAGGAGCTTTTTGAAGCTTTTTTCCTTGCCTAAGTATTCATTTATGGGCAATGAGGCGAGCGAAAATAGATTTTTAATGCATTAAGTGAATGCGTTAAGGCTTTTGGAAAAAGCTTTTTTTTGGTAGCTTTCAGCACAGATAATAAATTTATACAGATGTCTCATCCCTGCAGAAAAAAGTGAAACATATTTTGCTCTTAACAGACAACGCCGTAACAGACAAGGAGCTTTTTGAAGCTTTTTTCCTTGCCTAAGTATTCATTTATGGGCAATGAGGCGAGCGAAAATAGATTTTTAATGCATGAAGTGAATGCGTTAAAGCTTTTGGA
This sequence comes from Sphaerophoria taeniata, assembly GCA_943590905.1. NCBI lineage: Eukaryota > Metazoa > Arthropoda > Insecta > Diptera > Syrphidae > Sphaerophoria > Sphaerophoria taeniata. The sequence continues at coordinate 203,500,373 of OX016540.1, forward strand.
AAAAGCTTTTTTTTTGGTAGCTTTCAGTTTCATATATCATTTCTCGCCATAAGGGTGAGACATCTGTATAAATTTATTATCTGTGCTTTCAGTTTCATATATCATTTCTCGCCATAAGGGTGAGACATCTGTATAAATTTATTATCTGTGCTTGAAGTACAATCGGCATTTAACCTAAGTCAAAGAGTGAACTGAAGTTCGTTCGCAGAAAAAAAGGGGTAATTAACTGGAAGTCACATGATGAAGAACATTCAATGACACTGTACACCACTAAGTACTAAACATTCACGGACTTGAGGACACGGAAAAGGATAAAAAGACTGAAGCTATTTATTCAGTGTACCTGTCCGTATTAAAGGGCGCCTGGTAGTTTGCATATTTCTAAATAGTTGGCGCTCGAATTGTTTTTGTTTTTTTTTTCCTTTTTCCATCCTTCGAGATATCATGGGAAGAGAACTGGAGTTGAAGGCAGGATGATGAGTTCGGAAAATTAATTGGATGAGCAATCCAGCACTCATCAAGTTGTTTTCAGTGTATTGTGTGGGTGGTACATACATAAGATCCGAGATTCTGGATATTGCTGCAGGACATTCAGCATCTTGCTGGTCCCTATCGTCTCCTTCTCGGTACTCCTGTAAAATTTTCCTCCAAAAACATACTCACTGATGGTATATAACTAATGGTATCCTTGGAAGAGATATGTGACAGGGAAGTAAGACAAATTACTCTAAAGGCGATTATCGCTTGTTTTTTTGTTTTTGTTTTTGTTGTTCCTGTTGCCATTGTTGTTATAGTTAATTTTTTGTTGTTGTTGTATTCCTTGTGTATGCTGCCGTCAATGTTTGAGCATGAAAAGACAATCGAATTCCAGAGGAGCGACGAACAAACGAAAGCACAATCATTTCATTTCCCTCTTTTTTTGTTGCTTTTATTAATGCTCATGACAACAAGGGTGACATCCGTAATTAATCTTACAGCATCCACTAGCGTGCTTCATTTATACAAACGTATACTTCATTTAATGTCGATTTGAAATCAATTTATCTGAGTTGATTGTTCTGTTCCACGGATGTCGGATAATGTTTATTCAGTTTTTTGTTCGATTCAGTTCGGGTTCAAAACGGAAATCGCTATTTAACAATTTGTTTGTTAATTGCTTATCCACATTCTCTCGCTCTCCTCCGCCCCCTGTGAACTATAAGTGATGTTAAATAAACTGTAGATTCATGGGATTATGGAGATACTTAAAATTGAAATGAATTTATGAGTGGGATTATAATGGATTTCAATTTTCAGAGGATTAATCAGGAGCCGTAAGTGTTTTTCTTGTAGGTTGGTCTTGAGGAAAATTCAAATCAAATGGACTGTGATTGTCATTAATTTGATGTTTTCGAGTAGTAATTGATTGGATTTCTCGCACACTACAGGAAATTGGAAAACTTTTTAGAAAATGGAGTGGAGTTTCCAAAGCTTTAAAGGTTTCCTTTGAATAATTCATTAAAAAGAAAAGCCTTTCAAACTAGTCAATTTGATGAAACCCAGAAAACAGAAGATGTCCTACTCGATGATCAAGCATAGGATTTTGCATTCCTTTGTACATTTGTACTACCTAAACAAAGGCGGCCGTTTTGTCTGCAGCAACTTCAATAAAAGTCTCGCTAATATCCGCATATGATCTTCTCGGCTGTTCTGTGTTATCGTTTCAAAGTTTTCAGATTCCTTACAGGATTTATTGTACTTTTTCCCTAGTGCAGTACTGCAGTCCTCACACCCTATTCCTTTAAACAGACTGCTTTCTTTTGCATGTGAAGTTTCTTTTCTTCTGAGTGAGCTTGCGACTAGAAGGATGGAAAATGGAAGTTACTCCTTAAATTAAAGTGGCGCTACAGTCCGTTGTGGACTTGGACCTCAACCAACAGTCTCCGCCAGCAGCTCGGTCCGTATTTAACTATCTTCAGTTTTGCACTACAAAATGATCGAGGTTCTCTTCTACTTGGGTGCGCCACCTGAGTGTTCCTCTACTTCTACTTTCCTCCAGAATAGTGTCGAAGGCTTTCCGGGCTGAAGCATTGGTGTTCATCCGTTCTAAATGACCGAGCCCATTGAGTCTCTGGACCTTGACCTTTCTCGCTAGGTCCACCTTGTTGAACAACCCGTAAAGTTCGCTGTTAAATCATCTTCTCCATTCCCAATCAATGCACACGGGGCCGAAGATGACCCGAAGAACATTCCTCTCGAAACAGCCTAGGGCACATTTATCCAATTTTGTCAAGGTCCACGCTTCTGCACCATACAGCAGGACTGGGATGATGAGAGTCTTATACAGTTTTACCTTAGTTGCTCGAGAGGGGGCTTTTGCACTCAATTGCTTTCTAAGCCCAAAGAAACAGCGATAAGCAAGAGTTATTCTTTATAGTGTTTATAGCGGAGCCTAGGTAAACAAACTCCTCTACCACCTCCAAATTATATGCGTCTTTTGTGACGTTTTGTCCGAGCCCTGTCGTTGTTGGGTGTCCTTCCTCGAAGACAGCCTATACTTCGTTTTTCCCTCAGTTACCGCTAAACCCATTTTTACCGCTTCTGTCTCAATTCTCATATAGGCGCCATTGACATCACGCTGTGTTCTTCCCATTATATCAATATCATCGGCGTACGCGAGAAGTTGAACAGACTTTTGGAAGAAAGTGCCTCTGGTGTTGACGGTGGAGTCTTGCACTGACAGTGCATTGCCTTGTCAGAATCCTTTTTGATATCCAAAGATTCCGTAAGCTCGCTGCCAACCTTGATGGCTCAGCTTGAGTTCTCCATCGTCATTTTGCACAAGCGAACGAGCTTGACAGGGATGCCAAAACTAGACATAGCATTGCAGTTCGTCTCTACAGATGCTGTCATACGCGGCCTTAACATCGCAATAAAAAAGTGGTGGGTCAAGATTTGGAGTTCATAGGTTTTTTCAAGGATCTGCCGCAAAGAGGAAATTTGATCGATGATGGTTGACTTTCCTGGTCTGAAGCTACATTGATAAGGACCAATCAAGGGCTTCAGATGTTCACATGTAATGGCAGAGAGGTTATTGTAGGCATACAATGTTAAGTACACTCACTCCTTTGTAGTTTGCGCAGTTTCGACGATCTCCCTTCTTCAATATCGGACAAACAATGCTGAGGTTCGATTCATCGGGCATGCTTTCTCCCGCCATATCTAACAGATGATTTGCTCCTATCAAGATCGCCGCCTGTTGCTTTGAACAGCTCCGCAGACCATCTGATCCAGTGGCTTTGTTGGACTCCGGTCGCGATATTGTCGTTTTCACTTCTTCTCATTCGGGTTCACTGAATTATTGGCTATTATCGTGTCTACATAAGTGGTCTTTCCAAATCCATAGCATTGACTGTGATTCTACTATGATGTTCTCTTGTTTATCTCTGCAGGCATCGGTTCTTGCTCGATGACCTTGAGCCAGTGGCGTAGATAGCTTTTCGCTATGGGGGGGATGGATCTAGTTCACTAATTTTTACTTCCGACATCTATACTAATATTTAAAGCTGAAGAGTTTGTTTGTTTGTTTGAACGCGCTTATCTCAGAAACTACTGGTTCGAATTGTAATTGAGTTGGATAGTCCATTAATCCAGGAAGTCACGACCAATAGGAGCTAAGAATCAGTGGAAAATGTGGAAAAAAACGGCAAGAAAGTATTAATTTTTTGTTTCCTTGAACGCGCTGATCTCAGGAACTGCTAAATCGAATTGAAAAATTCTTTTCGTGTTGAATAATCCATTTATCGAGGAAGGCTTTAAGCTATACAAAGTTACGCTGCGAATAATAAGGGCAAAGCTTCAGTGAAAAGTCTTACTAAAACGGTTAAGAAGAATGTTGACGTAGGGAGAGTCGACTAATATACAATTTTAAATTAACTTCGCAACCAAGTCATGACGCACCTCTGGCCGGAGCACGAGGGAGAGACGGACGAAGTCGCGGGCAACTGCTAGTATAGATTATATGAAAAGTTTTGGATGCTTTTCTGTCTTTCTGTAAACGCACCTGCAGCCTTAACTTGAAAATTAGAGGTCTGAGCGAATTCGCGTTGGTCTTTTTTTTTATTTTTTTTTTAAGATCAAAATTTCGGGAAGCCAAAAACCAAAAGTTTCAATTTTCTGCAAAACAAATTTTTTTAAACTTCCTCCAAAACGGTACCTCTCATAGAATTGTTTTTTTTTTTGTTATAAGATTTTTTCGAAAAACAAAAGCCTGATCAGCGTACTTTTTTTCTGAATGTAAGTATAAATTGCCCAAATAATATTTTGTTTTCAAACAAATTTTAAAATTTTTGTTGTATTTTTTAAAAACCTTTTTAAACTTTTTTCAAAATTCTATATTTCGAAATCGGATCAATAGTTAAAATCACTAATAAAATGTCAATTTACATATTCTTGAATACTGCATACCCAAATTAATTACGAAATTTTTGAAAAAAATTATGTATACAAAATTAATTTAAAAAAAGCCACATAACTTGCACAATTAACTCGGAAAATAACGACGAATGATTGTCAATCTGCCACTTGTGTAAGGCATGCTTTGTGTAATGGGTAATAGCGCATTTTGCTTTGTGGTTAAAATGAATTAGTGTGAGTTATCGTTACCGTTAGGATTCGCGTTAACTTCACCGCAGTTGTGCGAACATTTGTGTTCGTGTGTATGAGTGTTTGGGGCGGTTTCTTACACCAAATTAACAATGTGACACACGTTGAGAAGAAATCTAAATAACTTTCAATTTTTGTGTGGGTGTGGGCTTTTGTGGAAAGCTGGATGGAAGCTCTTTTTCTTGCACGTTTACCTATTATCAATTGGCGAGAGACGTTAAAAAATATTTTTTAAAAATCGATATAAAAAAGAAATTCAAAATATTAGGTGATTTGCCAGAGTAATAATTTCTTTCAATGAAGTTGACTTTGTGTTTTCCCCGTAGACTGTAGGTATAGAAGGTACAGTTTACAATGACTCTAGGAGTACTAATAAGACTTGATTCACGTAGGGAGTAGGTACTAAATTTCAGAGTGCGTTTCGGAAAGTTATTTCGCATGACTGGGTTATGTTGAACAATTATGAATCCCAATGGGGGGGATATATCCCCCTGATCCTCCCCTATTTACGCCACTGCCTTGAGCTAGTTGTTTTACCTTCATTCCTGCTATTGGCTCTCTCAACATCCTAGATCTGACGCTTCCCATGCTCCCTTTTTTTTCCTTCTGAGAAGCCAGCGTTCCTCTCTCCTCTTTTGCTGGTAGAGCTCACGAGCAGCTCTTGTCCTTCTATGCAGCGCAGCTCTGTATGCCTCCTGCTTGGCTGCATAATCCTGTCTGCATTCTCCGTCAAACCGGGTTTTCGTTTTGGTGGCTGTGTGAAACCTAGCATATTAGAGGCGTATGGCTTCTTAAGAGGTTACTTGACACTCAATCAGAGAAGGATCTGGCGATCTCTTGCGATTGTAGCCATCTGACGTCGAATTTTCTTGCAGCATTTCCATGTTTTGTCCATTTATATTCGTAGCACTAACTTGGCTACGACGCACGAGATTGTGGTCCGAGTCGATGTTGGCTCCTCGGAAAGTTCAAACATCTGGAATTCTGGATCTTCCATCTATCGCAATGTGATCAATCTGGTTGACGGTTGATTGATCAGGAGATCTCCATCTTCCCTTATGGATGTTGAGATGTGGGAACCACGTGATTGCTACCACAACATTTCCTGTTGTCGGAAGTGGTGTCGTGCTAATATGTTTTGTTGAGGATCTCGTAGAACTCGTCTTTGGTGTCGTCTTTTCTCTCTTCTGTGGGGGCATGCGGCTAATGTTGCCGAATTTAGCCTTGATTCGGATCGTCGCGTCGTGATGCATTGAAGCTCAAGATCTTTTGCCTGAGTCTGCTTCCCACGACGAATCCACATCCAATAAGCCGCTGTTGTTGCTCTCGGTAACAATTAGATACCATAGTAAATGTCGTAGTTTTTCATCCTCATTTTGCCCGGTCCATCCACCGCATTTCCTGGATAGCGGGTTATTTCTGCTTTGTAGCAGTTGAGGGTCTCCGCTTGTTGTGCGGCAGCACGTGGTCTATTAACGGACCTAACATTCCACGTGCAAAACCGAATGTACTCTACACTCCAGGTGCTATTTGAATTTATACCTAGTAGTATAAGGCAGACATTTGTGCGACGGAGATTCGATGAATACGATCAGGCATGACGAATAGGAAAAATTGCGAAATTTATTACAGCTATCAAAAAATGCACATAGGTACCTGGTACATATTGTATTTGGATGCGGATTTTTCGTGGGAAAATGGCTTAGGTACAAAATAATGGATTTCAAGCGAATTTGTGATCGCCTGCAGTCCGCATCAAGGCCACACTACAAAATATCAGTTAAATATGTGCACATGCTTTTTCCGATGATGCTAAGGATGAAAGGGATGTTCATTAATCATTACTACGTTCTAGTTTAGAGCTGCATTATACAATGACAAGAGAACAAGTTGTGCCCATAGAAAGAAGTTAAATATCGGGTTGCCTTAGGACCTCGGTAAAGAAGAAGGTTCAACCGCGAACTGTACGAGTTGTACCAAGATATGGATGTTGCCTAGTATGCCAAGAAAATAGGATGACATTAGCTCGACGAAATCGAGCAAGTGGATGACAACGCTCCAGCTTAAAAAGCCTTACATTCGCAGCCCGTAGGTTCGAGACGTCCGACGCAGTGCTTGGTTTCGACGACTCGAAAATGCATGCGAGGGACCGTTCCCGATGAAAAACTGCTGTGACTCAGGCTGAGATGCTATATGGATTGAAAACCGGTTAAGTAAGTTAGTTTAAAGATGATCATCAGACTTGGAGCTTCGTGCGTCAGTTAGTGTCTAGTGCTAATGACACAACCACAAGCACAACCCACAACCAGAACACTTGCTTGTAGACTCTGCGGTAGAACAGGACTGATGCTCCATTCACTGAAAAAAAAGCCGTCATCATATTGATGAATGGCGTTCATCAACTGTAATTCATCAATAAGATGTACTTTTCTTGCATATTATGTATAAATTCATGAAAACTTTTTGATGACGGATGAACCAATCATCAATAAGATGAAAGTGCATTCATCAACTTTTTTTGGGAGAATTTCGGCAGAATTTGATAAAAATTTATTTCATCAGTTCATCAAAAGTTTTCGTCAATAGGATGAAAGCATCTTTTTGACGAAAAAAAAATGTTTTTACATCCCATTGATGATTTCTTCTTCAATATGATGAATTGATTCATCATATTTAAATGACAATTTTATTTCATCATATTGATGAAGACTATCATCAAAAAATCGACTTCAATTTGAATTTGGAAGAAAATTAGGTGATGTAAATGATTATCATATTGATGAACAAAACAGACTTGTGTTTTCATCATGTCCATTATATACCTCAATATTGATGAAGTCGATCATCAGTACGAAGAAGAATATAAACGCTTTTTATTTATGAATAGTATCATTCCATGAATGAATCCTATTATTCATATTGATGAAAATATTCACTGAATTGATGAAAAATGTTCATCATATTGATGTAGGTATACGATCTTTAATATGATGAAAATGTGAATCTTATTGATGAAAATATTCACTGAATTGATGAAAAATGTTCATCATATTGATGTATACGATCTTCAATATGATGAAAATGTGAATCTTATTGATGAAAATATTCACCGAATTGATGAAAAATGTTCATCATATTCACGGAAAGAAATGAAAAATCAGTAATCACGAATTTCTATGTCGTAAATTATGAAAAATCTTTTTTTTGTAAATCATCCCCCTTTTTTCGTAAAATGAGAGTCAATATTGTAAATCAATCTTTATTCCGTCTAAATTTACAAAACTGTATAATTTGAGAATTACGAAAAAATGTCATGATTTTAGATTTCCATTGTAAGAGCAATTTACAAATTTTGTATTCGTAATTTTAAACATTTGGAGCATGATATAAATTGTACGACTAAATAATTCTGATTTACAAAATCAAAGATCGAGATTTATGATCTCAATATTCTAAAAACAAAGCTCTTGAAGCTAAATGAACGAATCGATCTTAGACAATCGTAGTTTACAAAAATATTTCCTGAATTAAAAAATAGGTGTTTATTAAATCATGAATTCTTATCGCATTTTACTACTTTTGAATCCAAACTGTTTTTTTTTTGTTACGATTCTTGAATCGTAAATTACGACAATATTTCCTGAAAAAGAAAAACGTTTTGTGTTGTTTATTTATTCCCTAGTTTTCATGCGGTCGAAAATCAATTCCAATTTTATAAAGCGTCAAGTAGCTCAGTGGGTAGAGGTGCCGATCAAGAGACCGTCGTGCATTCTCATGCCTGGGTTCGAATCCCAGCAGTGCGGAGTGACGGATTTGTAAAAAAAAAATAGTCTCCACTAAGCAGTGCAGAATGAGAAGGAAGTACGGAGATTGATCGGTGAGGTGAGAGAAAGGAAGGGAGAATATAGTACCGGGGGAAGGGCGAGGAAGGGAGAGAGAAAAAGAGGCAAGATCCCCCCGAAACGGGGAATGGTGTGGGGGGGGAGGGAAACAAAAAGGATAATTTACGTAGTTGATAACTGGCTGATCGTAAATTACGCTCCTGAATCGTAAATGCTTTTTTTGGTTATGATACGATGATACGATCATCAATCTGAAAAAAAAACATCAATATGATGAATGCATTCATCACATTGATGATTGACTTGCTTAAATTTTCATCATATTCATGAATACGATAATCAGATCGATGAAATAATTCATCATTTTGATGTACAAATAAATCAAAATTTGGTTCATAATTTTTCATAATATTGATGAACAAAGTTGATGAATGATGATCGAAATTTGTCGCTGAAAATTTTCATCATATTAATGAACAATGCTTCATCATATGGATGAAAAGGTTCACTGGACTAAAATTGATGAATTCTACATCATATAGATGACCTTTTTTATCAATATGGTGTACCTTTTTGGTTCAGTGTTGTAACTATATATCCCACATCGCTTGTGTCAATCCTTTTTCGAGGACTTTCCTTTTTACTTTTTACTTTTGTTTCGAACAGATTTCCATCTTGAAGTCTTTTAAAGCCTGTGGGGACAGGCCAGAAATAAGCCTTTCAAAAAAGTCGCGATCCCCTCTTTGATCAAAAGAAATTAATCTAAACAACACAGCCGAAGCCTCTTTCATCAAAATATTATGTTTTGAAGCATTAACAAACATTTGTGTTCAATGTTATTTTAGTCTTAGGGTAAAAATTCAATTGAATAAATATGTTGTACCCAAAGCAATTCTTGGTATGATATGTTACAAACCAAAAAAAATAATGTTTTGCAGACGGTAGTATTTTCCACCACATTCCACATGAGTTGCGACCGAAAAAATCTGTTTCCATCATAGTAATTGAATTCCATCCACTCACACAACAAAACGGAACACAAACTCCCGCGTAAGCTAAATTCTACGCTCCACAATAAATCAAAAATAAAATTTTGCGCGAATGCAAAAAACGACAAGGGAACCCCAGTAGAGCCCAGACGAAAAAATTTCAATAAACTTAAAATTCCTGGAAAACTGAGGTCAAACACAACAACAATGGACATGGACAATTGTTGACGATATCATGGGAGTTGGGACTCATCGAATTCGTGAATATGGAAAATTGCCCTTCTCCAATATCGTGAGCAGAACCCGGCCTCTATTATTGCGTGAAATTATTATTTCATATTTTTCGTTTGTTTGTTTATGCCTTTATGGCGCCCAACAAAAGAACCCTTCTAGCCGAATATACATTACCCATTAAAAGTCGAAAGAACACTGTGTTCCCAAGGATATGAAAATATAAATCATTGCAACCCCTCAGAGCAACCCTTATTTCCTCCGAAATTCTAATGTTATTAAAATTTGTTTTGACCGAAACAAGATGGAATCCAAAAGGGAGTGCAAACAATTGCAATGGGAAAATCCATTGAAATTTGAAAAGGATTCACAGGGGTCGGGCACATTGAAATCGATACACGTGAAGCAAATCTTATCACTTCTTCGTTTTAATCAATGGCACACTTGAGGGGCGACGTCGACGACACCGGAAAAACAAAAGAACTCGAACAATACACCATAGACTGAGTGGTCTTGATCCTGAAATCCTATATAAACCTCACAATCACATTTTCTTTTTATGTTTCTCGTGGATTTAAGTTCGTCGAACAATGGGGACTTAAGTACCGACCAATGACGAGAACGACTGAAAGAATGTTATCGGCACGTCATCAATGAATCGAGGAATGACGATGTCCTCGCGGTATTATCGAACCCTCCTAGGGATATCTCGCACTGGTGGTTCCGAGGGGCACACACACAAGTTGTACTTATCGACCTTTTTCATCTCCGTCCGTTGTGTCGTTTGGCTCTTAACTGTCTCACAAGAATTAAAGAGTCAACCCCTAGCAGTTTTGTTCAATCGAGTTTAATCAATAGCAAGGAAACTAGCGCCAGCAGCGAGTGGTTTTTGGGAAGGACCAACCTCAGTGGTTACCAAAAATATACATAAATTCAGAGAAACACTTTCACCAGTTCCCCACACCCAATTGCCTCAATAAACAACTAGTCCTGTTGAAGGAGTTTCCTTAATGTTTACAACACATCCGGACAAATTGGATTTATGTCCTCGCAACCCTCAATCCAAACGAAAATGAAACGTAAATTTTGTTTTATGTGTCGGAAAAATGCACCATAAACGCACACAAAAACATAAGTTTAATGCCATAGAGTGTGCATTTGTTGTCGTCCTGGTCCTGTGCATGCGTACGTAATTAGCTAATGTCATGTCATTGCAAATGGCAATAAACTAGTACTAGACAAGCCACTCCAAAAGAATAAAATTCAATGGAAAATGATAACAATCAAAAATTGTTTTATTGAAAAGCCAAGGAAGCGTGCATAATCCTTGATGCACTTTAATATTACATTTTATGAGAACATTTTCATCCTAAATTCTGGTAATTTTCAAAGGATGTGTGCTTATCGTTGCATGAAGGGAAGTATCTCTCGTATTCCTTTATTTCGGAGAGTGGGTGGGGGATAAGAGAGATTTATGTGATAAGTCGAGTTCTATACGTAATTTTACACAATTTGGAACGACTTGTCGATGCTTAATAAAATCATTTTCTATTTTTCGTTCTTTTCTTTTAAAAATAACACAAATTGTCTCTATGTGGAGGAGGACATTAAGAGCATGGTGCGTGAATGATGATACTTTACGATAGAATTTGTATGAATGAAGAAGATTTTTGGATAAAAAAGTGATTAACATCTGGCGGTGATTGAGACACTTTTGTGCTTCTACTTTAGTTTATCAAAAGAAAAAAAAAATTAAGCCGCGATGTAAAGGGAATAGGGACTAAAAGGTCTACGATGCGACGCGACAACGTGTCAAAGTGAGATGATAAATTTTGATAAGACAAAATTGAAAACATTGCAAAATTTTATGTCAAGGGTCGTGTAGCTTACAAATGGGATCAATGTCGGATAGGATTCATCAGATAGAACTTTTTTTGAAGGGATTAACAATTGCGACATGAGGCGAATTTGGCAAAATGAAGGAAAGTGTTTCAGAGTTGAAAGTTGAAACAGGATGGAATATTGACCTTTTCTGGTATCGACGGTTTTTTTTTTTTTTTTGTAAAGAAGATGAAGCAATAGGGGAAAACACGGTTATTCCTGGTAGTTTTCGTATCTTTAATCATTTTCTTTTTTCAAAATTAAAAAAAATGACATCGCAGGGGCGATACTCTACAATATGCGATTCTTGGTGAGTTAAACTGAAATTGTGAAAGTAGTGCTTGAAATATTCAGATTTCCGTGTTGCTGTACCCGAAAAACGGGTTCTCATAGTCTTAGGAGAAAAACTTAAGCAGTTCCCCAAAAAATAGTAGTAGATTGGTTCAGTGTCAAGCCACGAGCATGCAAGAGGACACAAGCGTCCATACCATCCTTTTCCTACGTCAAGAACGTAGTTTTTTTTAACAACAGGCGACCTACTTACTCCCTCAGAACTTTTATATCCCTAGTGGGGCATAAGGCTTTCAAAACGTCAGCTCGCCATAGTGTTTTGTTCCTGAATATGAGTCGTAACTCCCTTCAACTAATTGCCTAGTTGGCCTGACTCCTCCTCGACTGTCCTTCTCAATGAGGTTTTCGATCGTCAAGCTCTTCTTTCTTGTTTAATGGACGGATTCCACTGCGTCTCAATCCCGCAATACAGCTGTCACCTTTTCGAAGCGTGTTTCCGTTCTACTGCTACTTTCGCAGTCGTATAATAGAGTCAATAGGTTCCAGACGCATTCTTCTGAAGAGCTCGATGTATCTGACGTCTGTATCGGACGTGCTAGAGAATGCTAGCAATGTTTGTTGGATGAGGATGGATGTTTTTCCTCCCTCAGCATACAGAAACAGACTTTGCCTTCCCGATTGGCATTGGAAGCCCTGTACTTAGAGTACTAGAGTAAATACCGTTGAAATACCGGTAAAAGAGGGTGAGGCGTGAGACAATTCGTCGGTGTTCAAGTGACGTAAATATCTCAACGATGGTATGGGAGGTGAGCTGTCCAAGATCATCGTATGCCCGATACTCAAGAAAGGAGATCTCCTGAACTGCACCAACTTCCACCTGCATGATCTTGTCTGTTGTGCTGTGAGAACGTTTGAACCTTCTTGTCAACAATTTGATGGTAAAGTGTGGCTTCAGACTCGGAAAGTCCACCATCGATCACTCTACGGGAGATATTGGAAAAGACCCAGGAACTTCAAATCGATACCTACATACCACCTTTCAATCGATTTCAAGGCCGCGTATGACAGCGTCTGAATAGAGAAATGACTAGTTTTGGCATCCAAGAAAAACTAGTCCGTCTGTGTGACATGACGATGGAAAATTCACGCTGTTCCATCATGGTTGGAAAAACCTCACGAATGCATTTCATGTCAAAAAAGGTTTTAGACTAGGCGATGCGCTGTCATGCGATTTCTTCAAGATCGTTCTTGAAAAGATTGTGCAAAACTCCAACGATAACACCAGAGGAACCATCTTTCAAAAGTCCCTGCAGCTACAAGGAAACGCTGACGACATTGACATAATCGGTAGAACACAGTGGGTTCTCAGTGGAGCCTTTATTAGCCTTGAGACGGAGAATAGGTAAGAAGATGGGTCAAGTGGTTGATGAGGGCAAAGGAAAGTTAATGCCAAAACAAGGAAGAACAACCAACTTCAATGTCCTTGGACTAACGCCAGTATAGATAGACTTAACTTCGACTTAGTTAGGGACGACATACACCAGCGCTAAAATGAAACGAAGAATCACATTCTTGCCAATCGCTGTTTCTTTGGACTAAGAAGGCAATTGAGTAGAACTGTATGAGCTGTTCAGTGACAAAGACCTAGCCAGGAAAGCTAAGGTGCAATGACCTAGATCGTTGGGTCATGTAGACCGAACGGAAAATAAAGCTCTGGCCCTTAGAGTCTTCGAACCCAACCCGGAATGATGTCAAAGAAAAAAAAAAAAATAGCGACTCAGGTGGAGCACACAGTTGGATAAGGACCATTTGGCCGGCAGAACTGGAGACAGCTGGCTGGAAACGCTTACTGAATAATGCCCTGGTTCATTCTGGACTGAAGCGCTACTTTAAGTGACTTTTTACTTTGTTTCGTCAGATAACTTCTTCGCTTGATCTGTGGTCTGTTCTGCTAGAGTCAAGATGCCTATTTAATGTGGAGTACGTAATTGGAGACGGCTTGCTGGAGGAAAAACGGTTCCCGAGAAACACACCGATGCATCGTTCAAATAAAACAACTGTTCTGGTTCAGACTTCAAGTAGAAAAAAAACTTTAAACCACTTTGCCGATATTAACATATCAAATTTTTTATATTCTCTACTTGCATCATACCGTAGTTTTTGGACAAAAGACATAATAATGTGTCAATCAAACAAATACAGTTAAGGTTTAAGGATGAAGCCTTTGTGCAGTAACCTCAAGGACATACTTTGCTTGAAACTGGCATTAAGCTGTGACGTTTAAATCCCTCAAAATGAAGCTCGTAAATGCCTTGTCAAAAAAAGCCTATCTTGCAATCATAAATCTCCACTTCAAAAGCCATTCCAATTCCTAAAAACACATTTAAAACGATGAAAACAATTTTCAAGTGAATTTGCATGAATTTTTGAACAAGCTTACTTTACAAAACTCCAAAACAGATTCAAGCAAACAATTTAAATAAACTTCTTTCACTTTTCAAGCCATATATACAAGTTTGATGTTTCTAAATTTACCTACACACGATAACTTTTCCATTTACTTTAAGCCCATTTAATCGAGTGATACCTACTACCTACCTACGTACTCCTTAAAAGTTGCCTTCAACATTCAACTTGTAATAGATTCTAAGAATATAGAACTTTCATACTCGTTGTCGTCGTTTTCTGAATAAGAAATATACTCACATTCCTTGAAACTGATTCTAAATTTCTTCAACGAAGAATCCTTCTTCCCTCATAGAATCCTTTTCTCGTTCTCCAAAAAGGGGAGCCTGTAAAAGTTTTCCAGTAAAGACCTTCGGTGGTGATAAATTTCGATGTCACTTTATGCTCTTTACCGACTTTGATTTTACTTCCATGAAAAGTCTTTTGCTATTTTACAAAACTCTTTCTTTCTTTTTTGTTTTTTTTAAAACATTATTTCAAGTTATGTGTATGCAGAAGGCGATATTAAGTTTTAATGCTAATGAAAGCAGGTGGAAGAAAAATTACATTTTTGTGTTGAAAGTCAGAAGAAAGGAACGCGACCAACTATGAAAAGTAGACATCCTTATCACATTATCACAGCGAAAATGACATGTCTTCGCGAAATCATCGCAATCGTCTTGTGAGGTTTGCTTTTTCCTCGAATGGAAAGCACGAAACCAAAGGATGTGGTTGTAGTTTTGTTTTATTTGTGAAATGATATCAAGTAAGTTTTGTGATGACTGATGATGGTTCTGATAACATCGTTGTCAAACAGTTTTTAGATATGGGTGTCCTTTAGTTTGATCCTTCGCTACCAAAGGCTGCGAATTCATTCCAATGAAATAGGTTGAAAGAAGAGTTCGATTTAGAGGAAATTTCAGGCTGCCAATGTGAACTTAGAAGAAAAGAAATGTATTCTAAATTTTGGTCCAGACTATTCATGATGGACAATTGGAATATGTGAAGGAGAAAACAACTGCCAAGGCGATGTTCGACACGTTGGTTGAGTGGTATTTCCGAACGAAAACAGCTTCTAATGATGAAGTAAAGGGTTTTTCAATTGGCACGGGTAGATTTTGGCACCCGTGGCGGCCATTTTTTGTTTGTGACATCTGTCAAATCTTTTGTTTATTATTCAGTTTCTTATGCCAAATCATAATGGCGTGTTACAGGATTGAACAGCACGTTCAAATGATAAAACTATATTATTAAAATGAGAGTTCGTTAACGCAAACGTTGCGCGCATTGCGCGCATTGCGCCCATTTTACGCGTGGTGGCCCTTCGCAGTCGACTCTTCAACGTTTGGTGTCCAAATTGAGACGACCGGTTCAGTAAACAATCAGCCAACATCCGTACGTTCAAGGAACGCAAGATCGGGCGAGAACATTGCTGCGGTCCGTAAAAGTGTACAGAAGAACCCAAGGCAGTCTATACCTCGCTGTGCACAAGAACTCGGCCTTTCGCTGACTTCAACTTGATGAATTATGCGTCGGGACTTGAGCCTACATCAGTACAAGATCCAACTGACCCAGGAGCTCAAAGTTCATGACCATAGACAACGCGCGCCGTTTGTTCGTTGACTGGGCTTCGAATCACATCTACCCGCCCTTATTGAAAAACCCCTTACAATGAGTGTGAAGACATCGTTGAATATTTTATTTGATTCGATATGAAAGTTCGTTAGCTAAATCAGCCGGAGCTACGATGGAAGAGCTTGATGTTGCTGTTAATTTGTTGCTTACTTTGCCAGGAAGGTGCGACAATTAAGCAACTGCACTAGAGACAATGCCCCTCCATGGGTCTTGACGTGGCGGAGTGGGTACGGTGACTGCTGCTACAAGCTTAGAGCTATGTGATCGCGAATCATGGCCCCCATGATCGACAGGTTGAAGCGAAGTAGGCTGTCGCTACTAATTAATTACCAACGAAGGAGTGTTCCCACCAAGGCTTTCCAAAAGTGTGACGACAGCGAAAGAATTTCTTTTTTTCGAATCAACACGGTTGCGGATTCAGTTCCAGTTAGGCCAAACTACTTTTAACACCTTAACGGGCTACTTCGACTCATTTGAAGCCTAGGCCGTAAAAGGAGCGGCTTTTCCGGCTTTTGCACTTGGAGTCACATCAAGTGCCTGGTACTCCAGGTTGGGGTTTGTACGTCGGGGTGACTTCCCGACTATGTAGAAAAACATTCAGTTGCGAAGCAACAACAGGCCTCGGAAACGGACAGAAATCTACACTACCCAAGCAATTTTTTTTAAGGACAACGCATTCTGGATATGCACGTGGATTGTTAGGTCCCTTAACAGACCGCGTGCTGTCGACCAAATAGCGGAGACCCTCAAATGCGATGGGATGAACCGGGCAAAAGGAGGATGAGCAACAACGACGGCTTTTTGGATGCGCATTCGTCGTCGAAAGCAGACTCAGCCAAAAAGGTCTCAGTCTTGGAGCTTCAAATATTTAAGCAAACGCATCACGACGATCCGAATCAAGGTGTAATGCGGCAACACTAGCCCGAAATGCGTGCATGCCTCCACAGAAGAGAAAAAATACGACAGCAGAGACGAGTTCTACGAGCTCATTGACAAAACGTATGAGCAATGTCTTAACTATGACAGTAAAGGTGCCCTCGTCTATTTAGACGCTAAGGAACAGTCGGAAAGCAAGCTTGCATAAAACCACTTCCGACAATAGATTCAGGCTGATCATTAATGTCTGAGAGCTACAATCGAAAGAGATCGCCAGATCCTTCTCTGACCGAGTGTCAAGTAACCTCTTAAACAGCCGGGTCATCGAGCAAGAACCGATCCTGCAAAGATAAACAAGGGAACTGTAGTATCTGAACAAATAATACAGTTGCTAATAATAAGCAACAGTATAAATCTTAAATATTTTAATGTCAGTTATGAAAAATAAAAATAAAATTACTTTTAATTTAGCTTTAAAAGAATACGGTCATATTTTATTTACATTAAAAATAAGCAAACATTACATTGGCGACGAGGATGAAAACCAAACAAAATAAGGGATACCAAACATACATAATGGTTTATGTATGTACATATGTATGTTTAAGAATGTTTATACACATGCATAGGTATTCATGTATATGCAATTAAGTTACATTTAAAAAAAATATATATGAATAAATAATTCATAGCTTTAATGCTTATTACGCATGGTTTTAATACCGAATTTGTGGTTTAAATAGCGATTGTATGGCTTGAATGCCGAAAGTCACAAGGTTTAAATACCGATTGTGTGGCTTAGATGCCGAAAGTCACAAGGTTTAAATAACGATTGTGTGGCTTAAATGCCGAGTTTAAAAATAAAAATAATGTTTTACCAAATTTTTTTTCCCAGAAATAAAGGAGTAGTTTTTGTATATTAAACAGAGCTGTCATTTGTATATTGTTATCGTCGAAATGTGGCTATTTGTTTTCACATGAGGGACATCCTGGTATGACTGTAATGACTATTCCTTCCCCATCATGGCCTCGCCGTTTATATTAGATGTGACGTTGCTTACCAATTTCAACCACAGTATAGCTCTTATTTGAATCCCTTCTTTAACTTTATGTGGTTCAAATTTTCTGTAAATAAGCACATCATTCATTACTGTTTCCTTTATAGAAGCCCCAATTTGGACAGGGTTTCAACTTCTAACGAATTTGACTCACTGTCCGACTCCATCCAAAGAATTGTTTCCTTGTATCCTCGCACTGAAATCGTTATTACGGGCGATTTCAATGTACACAATTCTTCCTGGCTTCTCCATTCGAGCAAGACAACACCCGAAGGAGTGTGTGCTGAGATTTTTGCTGAGTTTAACCATCTTGCTCAGCTGGTCAATGAGCCCACTCGAATACCGGACATTGACGGCCAAGCAGAAAACACTCTTGACTTGTTCCTTACCTCTGACCCTGATAAATATACAATAAGTGTATTATCGCCTCTAGGCCGATCCGACCATTGTGTCATATCCGCAAATTTCTCGTGTCAAAAAATACCAGTTAAAGAAAGAGCTCCTAAGAGAACCGTTTGGCAGTACGAGAAAGCTGACTGGGACGGTCTCAATAATTTTTTCAGGATCTTTAACTGGTCACTATGCTTCCTCGATAGTGACGTAGATTCCAGTGCGGATATGCTCACAAGTTTAATTCTTCTGGGAATGAGAACTTTTATCCCGAATAGGGTTAAAAGCATCAGACCCAAAGAGAACGCATGGTTTGATATGAGCTGTAAAGAAGTTATCAGGGTTAAAGAGGTAAGTTTCCGTTGTTACAAAGCCAACCCTACAGAGGAAAACCGGAATAAGTTTAAACAAGCCAGGAAGGCCTGCAATGTCCATATTCGACGGACCAAATTTTTACATGACCAAAAATTAAGGCAAAAAATACTGCAATGTCCCAAAGGCAGTAAAAATTTTTGGTCATTTGTAAAAAATATGAAGAATTCTTCTTCTTCCTCGGTCCCAACGCTCATTGTTGATGATACTCCAATTGTTAGCTCTCTTGCAAAAGCTAACCTTTTTGCTAGGCAGTTCGCATCCAACTCTTCGCTACCAGAGAGTACCATGACTCCCCCAGCTCTTGAGCGCGTCAATGATTCCATGGGACAAATCTTCTTTCGCACTCGTGCTGTGGCAAGAGTCCTAAAAGATCTCAACATACACAAATCCGCTGGCCCGGATGGTATCCCCGCTATTGTTCTGAAGAGGTGTTCTTCATCGCTGGCAAAACCCTTGCGTAAGCTTTTCCATCTATCCTATTCTTCTGGGCTCGTTCCGAGTAGTTGGAAAACAGCATTTGTCCAGCCTATACCCAAAAAAGGCGAATCCTCCTCTCCCTCCAATTATCGTCCGATTGCACTTACGTCCCTTCTTTCCAAGGTCATGGAAACGCTGATAAATTATCAGCTCAAGAAATATCTTGAAGAACGAAAGCTTCTTAATGACCGGCAGTACGGCTTTCGCAGCAACAGGTCCACTGGTGATTTGATGGCATATCTCACCGAACAGTGGAACAAATCTTTACATCGTTTTGGTGAAAGTAAGATTGTTGCACTCGATATTTCAAAAGCATTTGATAGAGTTTGGCACCAGGCTCTCTTATCGAAAATGCGTGCATTCGGTATTGATGAGTCCCTCCTTCGTTGGATTAGAAACTTTCTCTCGAACCGTTCTATACAAGTTGTATTGGACGGATTCAAGTCTGAAACCCACAATTTAAATGCTGGTGTGCCCCAGGGCTCCGTTTTGTCTCCGACCCTCTTTCTCATTTTCATAAATGATCTCTTGTCTGTAACTTCTAATCCAATTCATTGTTTCGCTGACGATAGTACCCTTAGCTTTTCATATTCGTTCCCAGACTCACATCCCTCCTCTTCGGATGTGGAACTGCAACGGCTTAATATGATAAGCTCATTAAACTCTGACATAAACAGCATTGTACAATGGGGAATAAGAAACCGCGTAGAGTTTAATGCTTCGAAAACTAAATGCTGTCTTGTATCGTTGAAGCGAGATATACCCCCCTTGCCACTGTCCATGTGTGGCACTTGCATCAGCGAAACCGAACATCTCGAGATTCTCGGTATGTGCTTCACCGACCACCTCTTGTGGAACGAACACATACGCGATGTCGCCAAAAATGCCGCAAGTTGTTTAGGTTTTTTAAGAAGATGCAAGAAATTTTTTTCCCCCTCTGATCTGGCTACCATCTACAAAACTTACATACGTCCAAAGCTTGAGTACAACTCCCACGTTTGGGCTGGTGCTCCAGTAACGTACTTAAGTCTTTTGGACAGTATCCAGAGAAGAGCATTTAAGATGATTGGTGACCGTACCATCGTTGAGACTTTTACGTCACTTGAACATCGACGTAATGTCTCATGCCTCACCCTCTTTTACCGTTACTTTAATGGTTTATGCTCTAGTGAAATAGCCAGTTGCATTCCTCCCCTTAAGATATTCAACCGTAATACCCGCGCCTCCAGGAATGCCCATCAGTTCACCCTCGAGCCCAACTTCGGACGTACGGTCATGTTCAGAGAATCGTTCTTTAGCCGTACTACGCGAATGTGGAACTCTCTTCCACACTCTGTCTTCCCCAGTCATTGCAGTGTTCGAGAATTCAAGACTAATGTTAACCGACACCTCATCCTTAACCCTCTCCGTCTATCCCATTTTTCCTAACGCTCGCACTGTGCTTGGCATAAAAAGGGAACAAAAACCCCTTGAGTGCGTGCTTATTATAAAAAAAAAAAAAAATGAAACGTCGTTTACGTTCAAAAATATGGTGGCCAAAGATGGATCAACACACAGAAGATTTTGTAAAAAAAAATGTTATGGCTGTACTTTAGTTGCTGCTCCTTATGCACCTGAACCAATAAAAAGAAAAGAACTACCAACACACCCATGGCAACATTTAGCTATTGATTACCTTGGTCCATTGCCAACAGGCCATAATTTACTCGTATTGTAGATTACTACAGTCGGTTTGTTGAAATAGAAATAATGAAGAAAATCGATACCTCAGAAACTATTAAACGGTTGCAAGTTATTTTTGCTCGCTTCGGATTGCCTCTTTCCATAACAGCAGACAACGCTAAACAACTAACCGGCGAAGCGTTTCAAAACTATTGCGATGAAAATAACATCAAGTTAATTAGTACTATTCCTTACTGGCCACAGCAAAATGGAGAAGTAGAACGGCAAAATCGCTGAATACTTAAACGTTTTATTATCAGTCAAAACACCGCACCGGAGGGAATTGTATTGCCGATTTGCAAAAATATTTTCTAATGTACAGATCTACACCTCATTCTACAACACTTAAAACTCCAGCTGAGCTGTTGTTTGGTCACAATATTCGAGATAAAATTCGAACAATAAACCAAACATTAGAAAAAGATGAAAAAACTAGCGATCGTGACAAAGAGAAGAAGGAAAAGGAGAAGAACTATGCTGATAACAGACGTAACACCAAAGAAATAAATATTCAGAAAGGTGACGAAGTAGTGGCTAAAAGAGAAAATAAAACAAACAAATTATCTTCACCGTTCGACCCCACAATTTATAAAGTACTCAATCGAAAAGGAAGTGAGGTTACAATCGAAGCTCCAGAAACAAAAAAAAAGCAGTATCGTCGAAATGTGGCTCATCTAAAAAAATAAATAAATGATGACGAACCAATTTCTAAGAGGTTAACACGTTTAACGACAAGGCAACAAAATACATAGTAACATGAAACAAAAATAATTGCATTTTTAAACTTTGTTAAATTATAAAAAGAAAAGAGTAATGTAGTATCTGAACAAATATGAAATACAGTTGCTAATAATGAGCAACAGTATAAATCTAAAATATTTTAATGTCAGTTACGAAAAATAAAAATAAAATTACTTTTAATTTAGCTTCAAAAGAATACGGTCATGTTTTATTTGTATTAAAAATAAGCAAACATTACAGGAACATCATAGTAGAACCGCAGTTGATGCTGGGGATTTGGAAAGACCACTTCAGTAGACTATAACGGCAACGATGAACAGAATCCCGTCGTCAAGCAGGAGCCATTCATTAGACACGATGATAGCCAACAACTCCGTGATCTCGAACTAGAAGAAGTGAAAACGGCAATATCACGGCTGAAATCCAACAAAAACGCTGTAGCGATCGTACATCTACGGAACTTTTCAAAGCAGCAGGCTACGATATAGATAGCAGCATGCAACAAATCATCTGTAAGTTATGGTCGGACGAATGCATGCCCGATGAATGGAACCTCAGCATTGTTTTTCCGATTCTGAAGAAGGGAGATCCTCT
The DNA here is from genome assembly GCA_943590905.1 of Sphaerophoria taeniata. Lineage (NCBI taxonomy): Eukaryota > Metazoa > Arthropoda > Insecta > Diptera > Syrphidae > Sphaerophoria > Sphaerophoria taeniata. Next base: position 203,522,564 of record OX016540.1, read on the forward strand.
ACACTGCACCAACCACAGAGGAATCAACCTGGTTTTAAGATCTTCTCTGCCGTAATATGTGAACGTCTGAAGCCTTTCGTCAACAATCTGATTGGTCCTTATCAATGTGGCTTCAGACCAGGAAAGTTAACCATCGACCAACTATTCACTTCGCGGCAGAACCTGGAAAAAACCTATGAACTCCTTTTCATCGATTTTAAGGCCGCGTATGACAGCATCTACAGTGACGAACTATATAAAGCTATTTTTAGTTTGGCATCCCTGCCAAGCTCGTTCGTTTGTGCAAAATATCGATGGAGAACTCGCGCTGCGCCATCAAGGTTGGAAACGAGCTTACGGAATCTTTCGATGTCAAAAAAGTATTCAGACAAGGCAATGCACTGTCATGCGATTTCTTTAACATCGTTCTTGAGAAGGTGCCGGAGATGGAATAGTCCACAGCTATAATACGGATTGGGCGAACGTATGCGAAGACAACCTGAACGACTTGGTTTCTGCACTAATTCTATACTGAATCAAACTTAACTTATTTTGCTATTACTGCTGAACAGTAAGTCGAAGATCATCCAAGGACCATTACTGAGGGAAGAGCAAGGGACGATTGGCCAGAATGAGAAAATTCCATTAAAAGTGAGTACCAATCATTGATTCATAATGAAACTGTTTGGTGGAGTGTTATCTATTAAGAAAACTTCTTGCAGCCGATAATAACAAATTAATAAAAATTATTCTTATAATAATTCCATATCCTTCAACCTCTTTAAAAGTGCGCACGAAAACAAAGCTTCCAAAGTTCAAACCCCTCAAGCTTCAGCTTCAGCACATCAATTAGCTTTACCACGAAATATCGAAATGATGAAGCAGAAAACTGCCAAGCATCAAGTCAATTCTCATTTTTAGTCATATTTCCAGCATCAGCACAAGAAATTACAACCACCTGTAGTAAGCCTAAGCACACAGGCTACAACTATCTTCAGAACCAACGAGAACAAGTTACATAAGTACCCTCAACCTTTGCCGGAACTCAATGATTAAAATTGAACAATTAGTGCCATTACGAGGACTCGAGGACTTCTAACAATCCAGGAAGTTTATTCAGATGATGGTTGGTTGTTGGTAGACGAGACGAAGGAAAGGAAAAGTTAAACAAATTTCTCTTTTTTTCCAGAACCAGTATGAAGTACTTTTCTTCTCCGAAAAGCACTCCGGTCCAAATGAAATAAGGAAGCGCAAATTAATATATCAATATCACGTCTCTTGGCATTTCCCAAGGACCTTCGTTCTTTTATGCCATCAGAATCATATCCGCTATCCTCTAAGAGCTCCCAGCTTATCTCATGCCTGACTGCCACTCTTCTTCATACTTCCAGAATCCTGGTAGAGGGGTGTTTAGCGGCTCCGACGAACGTTCTGTTTTTTTTTTCCACCCACATCAAAAATAATTCCATGGAAGCCCAGGAGCAGGGGAACAGGAAGTGGAATTTTTTCGCCACCTAAACATTTTACCGTTTTAATTAATTTTTAAATATTTTGAATTTTAATTTGACGCTGGATAATATTATAATTTCTTCCTTTCTCTTCAATTTTTTTTTTTTTTTGCTATCCAGACAGCTGTGGGTGTGTGTGTGCATTTGTATGTGACTGCATGTCGGCCGGGATCGCGTCCTTGTGTCTTTTCATGCTGGGGATTGTGTGTTTTTAATGCGAATAAAAACGAAAATTGCTGTGTTGGGAATAATTAAATGGAATTTCATTCCTTTTCGTTTTGGTGGGATCCTGCGCTGCGTGGCAATTGGATGGTGTGGCAGTGAGATGGCCTTTTCCCATCAAAAGAATTTTGTTTATGCCGCAAATAATAGTCATAATAATAATTATTTTTAGTTTTTTCGGCTTTCTTCCACGAAAGAATGAACAATGCGAAGAGCAAACCAGGGACATGACTAAATAAGAATTGATGTCCTAAGCCAAAGGATATCTTCAACTTTTATGGAAGGGTAACGAAAAAGTGTGATTTCAAGTTCAGTTTTAGAATCTGACGCTCCACTAGCGGACCCAGTGTTGCTGTTCTGCTTGCAAATTGTTGAACACTTTGATATAAAAACGATGGAGGGGCAGGGTAACGTCATGGTCAAGGTGTTCTACATACGCAATTGTCTGCTTGCATTGTCGACATTTAAAATTTGAATTGACTTATCTATATGCAAAGTGAATTGTTTTTGCATATCCTACACCCACTATATCCAGTTACGATTCGACGATTGATTTAAGTTGGTCTTCGATGGTTAATTTCTTAGAAGAATGGGAAGTTCGTAATTGGAAGGGCGAACATCAAATACCAAATTAGAAACGATTTCTGCTAAGTTGGCATTTACTGTTTCCGATTCTGTTGCGGTTTTTGTAGAATTTTCCGAATAAATGACAATGTTGGTAAACGCTTCTGTTGTCAACTAATTAAACAAATGTGGTTTCCATGCGGTTGCAGTTTTTTTCCCTTTAAAGAGATAACACTGCATTTTAAGCAGAATTGAATTATTTTTAGAAGAGCAAAGGGTGATGTTTAATTTGCTACAAACTTCATGATTGCACCATAATATTATTGCAGATATATTGTTGTCAGAATCGACTGCGTAAATTGTTGCTTAGCAATCATTGGTTGGGTGTGTAAGATCTGGGGAACATGCTGTATCTTTTCCTACACACCAAGTGCTTACTTTACCTCCAAGCGGTAACCACCGGGTACTCGTTACGTTATATCACTAGATGAAACTTGCGAAACTTGTAAGCATGAGTGCAAATGGAAAAATTGCAGCAACTGAGGTTAGTGCGAGGGGTTATGAGAGAAGTAGACAGAGCCTCAGTAAGCAACCCCCCTCTAATGGCAACCAGAACCGGAACGACAACGGACTACGAATTGAGAGTTTGTTCCTGGAATGTAAGAACATTCTACACTCCAGGTGCAACTTAAAAATTTGAACCTGTAACCACGCATTAAAAGGCAGACATTACTGCGATCCAGGAAATACGATGGATAGGATCAGGCCAGGGACAATAAAAAGAAAAAATTGTGACATTATAAAAGCAATTATTAAAGAATGCACATATTTTGGATGCGGATTCGTCGTGGGAAATCGGCTAAGATCGAAAGTCATGGATTTCATGCCAATTAGTGATCGCCTGACTGTAATCCGCATCAAGGCCACACTACAAAACAAAAATCGGAAAGGAAGACATCTTTGGCGGATTAGTTGGAAAGCACAGCCTCCAGCTAACAAGAACAGCTAGAGAAGTGTACCGGACAAAAAGGGGAAATGAAAAAATTACCCTGAGAAAAGAGCATCCGCAGTTTCTCAGCTCAAAGATCTAGAAGACTCTCGGGCCAAGGACCACACCCGACTTTTATTTTAAAGGTCGAAGCAATTCGCTTCTGGTTTCAGAACCGGGACACCAGGCTCTTCGAAACAGTGAAGCACATGGAATTGAAGATGTTTTCGAGCAGTACTTCCAACAGCTGCTGAATGCACATAATGTCGAGCGGGCCAATGATGAAAGAGAAGCAAGACCAGTCAATGAAGCTCCAGTCCCAGCCCCCAGCTCAAAAGAGGGAAACAGAGCCATCCAAAAGCGAAAAATTAACAAGTCCTTCGGGTCGGATATCCTATATATACCTATCCAACGTACTGTGTGAGCGTCTTAAACCGTTCTGCAAAACAATAATTGGCACGCACCAGTATGGCTTTGGGCCAGGCACAACAATGATAGACCATATATTCACACTGAGGCAAATAGTGCAAATGAACAACGAATTTCAAGTCGAAACACACCGTTTTTTCATCGACTTCAAAGCTGCTTATAATAGCATCCACTGCAAAGAGCTTATGATGGCAATGTCTGAATTCGGGATCCCGAACAAACTGATCCAGCTGTGCCGTATGACGCTAAACAATACGCAGTGCAGTGTGCAAATGGGTAAAAGGTCTTCCGAGTTGTTTCAAACATGCGCAGGGCTTAGACAACGACATGCGCTGTCATATAATTTCCTCAACACAGTCCTGGAGCAGATAGTGCGCAAGGCAGGTGTGAGCACGGAAAACACTATCTACAACAAATCCACCCAGCTCCTGGGCAATGCGGACGACATAGACAATAGACATCATCGGTCGATCCAAGAGAGCTGTGCTTCACAGCGATTGAAGAACAGGCGAAACTTGTTGTTCTTGAAGTGAATGAGGCAAAACAAAGTACATGCTATCAACAAATAAAGCAACATCTGTCGACTGCCTAGGACAACACGTTACTGTTGGTAGCAGCAATTTTGAAGGAGTCAAGGAATACACCTACCTTGGAAGAAACATCAATCCCACAAACGACACTTTAGTGGAGATCCGAAGTAGAATTACCCTAGCGAACCGCCGCTGCTTCGCTTTGGCAAAACAACTGGGTTCAAAACTCTTCACTCGAGAGACAAAGTGTCTTCTATACAAAACTTTGTTTTTACAAGTCCTACGCTACGGCCGGCGCCGAGTGTTGGACGATAAGTTAATAAAGGGAATTGATTACTAGGCACTTTCGAAAGTAAAATTCTGTATATATATACGAGCTGTACCAATATGTGGATGTAGTCCAGTAAACCAAGAAAAGACGACTACATTGGCTATAGGCCACATCGAGCAAATGGACGACAACGCTCCAGCCAAGAAAGTCTTTTCATCGCAGCCCCCAAGTTCAAGACGACATGGAAGACCGAAAGTACGGTACAAGGACCAAGTGACTGCTATTGCCAGAGCGCTTGGTTTCGGCGACTGGAGAGTGCATGCGATGGACTGTTCCCTATGGAAGGCTACAGTAAGTACCTAAGATCAAAACGGTTAGCAACAAAATATCGTTTCAAACAAAATTTTTTAAGACGAGTCCTTAAGAAGGAATTCTCTTTTCTCATTATTTCTTCAGTTTTTTTTTTTTTTTTTGTTAATGGTCCAATTTCCCAAAACATTTGTTTTATATTCTCGTACTCCCAGAGTATTTCAATGTTTTTTCTTTTCTTTTCAAACCGCAAACGGAGAAAATGTTAAAAAATAATTCTTTTTCCACTTCGGTTAAATATATCAATATACAAATTAATGTTCGATTTTGTATGAAAATTTGGTCAAATTTTTCGTCAAATATATTGTCGTCGGTTTTTATCCTTCATTTTTCCTTCAGTTTATTTTAATAACTGAAAATGTTAAATTTTATTGTACAACGTGAATGTGGTTTTATGCATGTGAATATTATATAATAATCCTGGAAATTTAAGATCATTTTATTTAAATCGTGGGTAATGAAAATTTCATAGTTCGTATTGTACCTACTTTGACAAGTTTATTTCAAATATTTATAGAATTGTGTACGTGCATAAGACCTTTGATTGTGTTTATGGTGTGATTGAGTTGTTGGTTTAGAAAGTCACCTTCAAAAATTTAAGAACTTAGACAAGAAAGTGTGTGATTTATGAAGACCAAACTGGCTTGTTTTTGTTTGTAACCATTCTTAAAGTTTCGTTTGCAATGGCGTTACCAAACAAAAAGCCCGAATTGTTGCTATTGTCGAAAGCTGTTAATGACAATGAGCAAAATCTGGTTGAAGCAATTTAAACACAATTTGGTGTTTCTGGTGTGAAGCTACGGACTTCATCGACAGAGCGTACAAGTGGAATTAATTTCGGTAAATTAAGTGATTTATTTTGTAACCCTAACATTTTATTTTTTTTTATTTTTTTTATTTTCAGATTGGGACAAGATGCACCTGATGGCACAGGGAAAACGTTCTTAATTTCTTTGATTTTAGCGGAAATACGATGGCAAGGCAAATTAGAGTTAGCACTTGCTTCGTCTGGTCTGGCACTGCAGCTACTCTACTGGATGGTGGTAGAACTGCGCATTCTGCACTGAAATTGCCATTGAATGTTAATTCTATTGAAACACCAACATGTAATATTTCAAAGCGATCAAGAATGGCAAAAGTTTTCAGCAATCTGAAATTATTATTTTTTTTTTCCAAAATTCATTTTTATTTTAATCACTTACATATAACTACTTAAGACTAGACAATAGAATTCAAACTAGCTTATTATCTTAAATCTTATATTTAACTTACTGGCCCTAGTCGGGCGCTCTAAGCAATTCATGGTTTCATACAATTAATGCCTTTCGGCTTACGAACTATTTTGCTTTAGGTATTTTTTATTTATATTTTAAATTTGTTAGAAAATTGCAAAAACTAACTCATTATCATTTTCATGTTTTCTTACAAGCTACTTAAAATTAGCTCCTTAAAAAATAAAACTTAAAATTAACTAAAACTACCTATTCTACCCTATTCTACCTAACAACTACTTACAAACTAGAACAGCCACAGCAGCAAATCTATCAATTTTTTTTTTTTATTTCACTTTTTGTATATATCTTTTTTTCATTTTTTTTTCTTTTATACTCGTTTTATTTCTTTTTTTTGTATTTTTATTTTATAGTTGTTGTCCTTGTCCATGAATGTGCCACCATGCCTACTCTACTTAAACCTAAACCCAAAACCCTTAGACTAAAACAAGTATGCAAGCCGGCCAAGGCTCAAAACCCCACCCCGACTACCCATTATCAAGTGCTGACTGAAGCCACCAGAACTGGTGCTCCTGCTTCACCCTATCGATTCGGTACCGTTCGGACACAGCCCTACTGAACCGAAGGAGCTCTGCTCCGTGCTGTGCGAGGACGTCGCGATGGTAAAGGAGCCGCCGATCGACGGTTCTCCGGCTGACGTGGTAGATTAGCGGGATCACCAATCTGTCCTGTATCAGACCGCATTTATCTAAATGGAGGAATGCCTCTGGTGGAATGAAGCCGCTCGAGCAAACGAGCGTGCACTATCAAAATATTCGTCGTTCGGATAGAATGCTCCAAAGATCAAATTATTCGTCGAAGTCATAGCTCTCGCAATGTGACCCCGAACAAGTTTTATCACGAAATTGTCAATTCTGTTGATCCGAGCCTCGTTGTACAGAACCTCGTTAGAATAGTAACGTACATAAGAAGACTCCGGTGTCCGATACAAACCGAGACACCGCCGAAGACACTGCCTCTCGAACACCCGAATCTTCACCATTTGAGATGGTGCAACGTTGAACCACACTGGACAGCCATAAACGATCATCGGCCGTATGAGGGCCATGTAGCAAATAACCTTCACTCTGGGGTCAAGCCGACTGCTGTAAAACAGCCGTTTCGTCAGAGCGAAGGCTCCTCTGGCCTTAGTCAGAGCAGCATCTATATGTCTGTCGAAATACAGATACTGGTCCAACCAGATACCGAGGTACTTCACTTCACTTTTGCTCGTTAATCGCTGTCCGTGAGGCCCAACGATGACCATCTTGCGCCAATTCTTGCGCGTATCCCTCGTGGCCCCAGCCAACGTGGTCCGGAACAGAATTGTTTCGCATTTCTGGACATTTATTTTCAGTTTCCAGTCATCGCAATATCGCTGAATCTTCTGGAAGTCACGTTGCAAGAGAATTCTAATGACTTCGACCTTTGGGGCAGCTCTGTACGCAATCAGGTCGTCGGCATACGCAATTGCCTGGGAAAGGCTACCTATCAGATCGCTGGTGTAAATGCTGAAGAGGATCGGCGAGTACACCGCTCCCTGTTGAAGACCGTTTTTAATTTCAAAGGTGGTGGTAGAAGTTACGTTGCCACTTTTGACAACAAACTTTCTACCGTTGAGCATATCATAAAGCATATACAATAATGGTTTACTGATGCCTAGTCTGGTGAGTTTTAGGTACAAACCTTCTAACCATACGGTGTCGAAGGCCTTCTCTAAATCAACCAGAACAGCACCCGTGCATTGTTTCTTGGACTTATTCCATTGGATATCAGAAACGAGCTTAGACGCGGCATGAATAGTGTCATGTCCTGCCTTGAACCCGAACTGATTATCCGGAATTATACTGTTGTCCGCAGCCCACTCAGCCAGAGCCCTATTGATTACCTTTTCGAATACCTTGCTGATGCTTGGAAGAAGACTTATTGACCGGAGATTTGAAGGATTGGATTGTCCTTTCCCTTTTTCGGGAGAGGATGAACCACAGCTGTCTTCCAACGCTCTGGATAATATGCATTATTCAGCGCGTTGTTGAACAGAGTGGTGTAGATGTAGTGTCTTAGTACAATGTTGGATATACCGTCGACACCTGCTGACTTCTTGTTCTTTATTGAATTGAAGATGAGCTGGAGTTCTACCTTCGTGATGAGCAAGGGACTTGGGCCCGTTCGCTCGGCGATTATAGCGTTTGCTAAGAAGTCGTCATCAAACCGGGTAAAACCACGGTTCTCGGATCGCCAATGCGAAATATCATTCCTCAGGTAGAAGTGATGAAGTAAGGCTCTGTTCTCCAGGTCGTGGTTCGGGCGAGTGCAAGCATTCACCTTATACACTTGCTGGAAAGCAGCACCAACTGTCTCCACTTTCTCCTGCGGATCTTCAATCACAAAGAAGTCATCGTCCAAGACGGCTTCCTCAGGATCACTTTGCGCTGTCAGGAGTACGTCTCTGTTATCTATAGTTCCCTGGAGTTTCAGGCACGGAAGGTCGTTCTGATTGTTTTTTCTAAATATCTTATTGATTTGGGGAAACATACTCGGGTCGCTAGAATTAACGGCCCGAATTTTTTTGTCCCAAATCAAATTGATAGATAATCTATAATTTTCTTTAATCAGTTGGTTGATGTTTTTGATCGACGACTTCAGTGCCCTAATCTCCAGGTCGTGTGGGTCTGTGAAGCGTCTGTACAAGTTTTTCAGTCTTGTCAGTAGTCCACTTTTGTGTCTGTGAAGTGCGTCTATAGTCACGTTTCTGTAGACGTCGTTTTGGTCGTGTTCCTTGTATTTCGGTATTGTCCGTTCCATCGTTCGTTTTATCGTTTCGTCCATCTGTTGTAGATGTTGGTCGATTTCGTTGTTCGTTAAGTTTCTGTTATTTGGTGGGGCTATGTCACTCGAACGGAGTTCTCTCGCTAGGGCGTTGGTGAAACGAGGCCAGCGCATCTTACTGTAATTGTAAGAATGCGTTGGAACGTATTCATCCAACTCCACGCGCTCGTTCGGAATCTGAATTACAGCAGTGAGTCCGCAGTGGTCACTGTCGTACTCGACTGTCTGTAATCAGTTTCGAGGGTGATTACCCACTTTGTCCGTTAAATCTGAAATTATCTTTTGTGATGAGTGTGCAATGGCGCATAAGAAATCTTTGGCGAGGCACTTGATCGAACCATGAAAAATCTTCGAGGTAATCAAAATTAATTTAATTTTCAATTTCAAACGTTAACAATTTCCAATTGGTTTGGGTTTGGAATGACAATAAACAAGGCCCAAGGTCAATCAATGGAAATTTGCGGCATAAACTTAGAAAATCCAGTTTTTTCTCACGGTCAGTTATATGTTGCATGTTCGCGTGTTGGCAAACCATCGTCATTTTTATTTAAATATACCAAAGAACGAAAAACAAAGAATGTTGCTTATGTAACAGCCTTAGAATAAATTTTGAATTTTATTAGTAACAAAAAAATGTTTATTTAATATAAATTGCATAAGCAGAGAATTATGCATACATCAATCCTTTGCTTCCTTTCAATTCAAGTTATGTCATCACATGAAATATGATAAGGTCATGTGAACATTCCTGGTAAAATCAGTTTTTTACTTCTCTTTTGCCGAGTACCAAACTACAAGTCCATTGTACTAGAAGTAAAAGACGTTAGAGCGCAAAGTGCTTATTTACCACTTCTTAATGAGAACCTTTAAGGGAAATCTTTTTATTCTCTTTTGCATCTTGCATATTCCAAATTCACTTCTTTAAAGTGAATTTCCAACAAGGCCTTCCTCTTGTTATTTTTGTTGATTGCCGGACCGCTCCAGAAAAATTATCACCTGGTAGTTCTTCTTCAAAACATACCAAGAAGTTCATCAGCGTCACCTAGAAACTGCTCACAGCCTAGGTTCACTAGAGAGAGAAAATAAACCACCTTCGGATACACTTATTTCTTTCCTCGATCCAATTCATCTATAAGTATATCGTGGTTCGTGGACACCATCACGAGATCCAAATGTTACGTCTTACGTTCTGTACGAAGGAAGGTTGTCTGGATAACAAGGGATCTGGATTGTTGCAGGTCTGTGAGTTTCTAAGAATCTGGAGAAAGTATATAAATCTAGGTTAGGTAGACCACGGCCTCTGATGAGACAAAGAAAAACAACTCGGCTCAATCGGCATGAGAAACCAAAGGTGATTAGTCTTGTGAAATATCCGGTATAATTGCGGCATCTATTGGCACGCAAAATAGCAAGACACAAGCTATGGTCAATCTCAATCACTAGGTAGGATCCTGATGTGCCCTGTTGGCACGGAAGACTCTTATTTTACTAAAAAAAAATATAGCATTTTTACCTCTCAAAGATATCAAAGGTTTAAATCACACAGGTATTAGCAAAATTCCGGACCTCATTAAGTCTGTAAAGTTCCTTTGCTATAAGCAGCTCCATGTGTTCCTTTGTCTGATGCCAATACATCATTAATTCACAAATCCCAATCAAGAAACAACAACAAGATTTATGACCCCAAGAACATCCTGTTAATTGAAGAAACAAAACATCAAAAACGGTTTTCTTATATGTCCAAATGACATTAATGGGCGGAAAAATATTTGCAACCATGTCATGGTAGAATCATATTTCAGCTTAACACACACATGTGTGTGTCACAAATCTTTAGCTCATACCATCAAAAAATATTTACTCAATTTATCACCACCAACGTCCGATATTATTCGCAACGGCAAGAACAGCTGAAAAAAGGACGATTATTGTTATTATTTTTGCTTTGGTCAACCGTATCAAATAACAGCAACGTGCAAATGCAATCATTTTATGATTTAGTTTGGGTGCGAGAGCCTTCTAATCCTAATTGAAGACCATTAAGGCAATATATAGGACGACAGACGAACATAATCATAAATAATAAAATAAGTAGCTTCGAGCCGCTTGAAGGATTCCTTTATGCTAACTGTATAACAAAGTGTTAACTATAAAGAAAAGAGAAAACGGCAAGCAACATATGGATTTTGTACCTTTTCGTTGTGAGCCGCCAGGCAGGGGTGTCCGACACTGACAGCAACTAGTCTTGCGTCATGTGGCTGCTGAGTGGGAGGACTAAAAGGCGGACGGACGTAAATTGAATACCAGGATATGTAGGTTCATATATTTATTTATGTACCTAACTACCTTTTTTTCTACACAGGATAGGGACACAAACAGGACTCGAGCTTGGTGTCACCACAATAGTGCGGTTCGGGCTCACCGTGAGGATAAGGTTTCTTTGGTTGGAGAATGTCGTTGTTATTCTTCGTGCACTTTATGGTGGATTATCCTGGACTTGGCGATGGCGATGATGGTGACATGGGACGGGACTGCTGCGGTTCGGACACCGAAAATAATGCATTGCGACTGTCAGCAGCGGATACAAAAAGGATTTTCGCAGATTAAAAGATAATAAAACACCGCACCGCAAAAATGCCTCTTTGCCTTGATTTTTTCGTTTTGTCCTTCCGTGTGGCGTTGTTTTTTTATTTCTTGTCCTATCCCATGTCCCGTCTGTTATAGTCTCACTTTTATTATTGTGATTAATTTTAGGAATTTTTATTCGCTCTATAATCTATTGGCGTTTTTCTTTTTTACCTCCGAGCAGATTAGATCAGATCATGGATGTGTCAAAAAAAAAATCTGTGTTTCTTTTTTAGCTCCGATTAAATCGGAGCCAAAAATTTTCATGCTCTGAGCTTGTTGTCTTCGCTTAGCTATCTGCTCTATTTGCTCGATCATTTTATCCTGAGCAAATAGAGCAGATTGCTAAGCGAAGACAACAACCGTAATCTGATCTAATCTGCTCGGAGGTAAAAAAGAAAAACGCCATATGTTGCTGATGATGATGGTTGGTGTTGGTCCTTGCTGTTGCGTAGCTTTTGATTTGTTTTTGGTCTAGGCCTTTTTTTCTATTTAAGGATAATCGTAATTCGGGTGCTGGGGTGCAGTGTGGCAGCGGGTGTTAACAGAACAACAGATGTGCGAATTTTTTTGTTTTCCTCTTGCTGTGTTTTGATATATGAGGTCCGCATTTATGTGCGATTAGTATCGATATTAGTTTTATGAAGACAAATTGCTAAAGGACATGAGGAGAACAAAACGGAATACCAATGAGTTTTAGATGATAATTACTGTTATTGCTCTAATGGATCAAACCTAATAATTTATGAATGTAATGGGGTGAAAATCGTATTGTTCCGTTTAACGTAGAATGTTAATGTTTTTCTCAATCTTTTTTTCTGCGGCTGATGGTGTTATCTTCTTTGAATGAAAATGAGCAAGGATATTAAACACAAAAACAAGAAAAACTGTAGGTGGGTATGCATACTAAAATAATTGTAGACATTTTTGGAAGAACTGAAATAATGTTATCCCCATGTTAATGTTATCGTAGTCTATAAATCACAATGAATGTGTTAAAATGTTTGTGATGATTTTTGACTTAGGATATCAATGGTTTTGAAAAACAAACATGGTTGAATCTTAAAATTTCAATAGTCCAATAATTTCTTTTTCCTCCATCTACTCCAAAACAAAAGGCAGAGCGGGTAACCTGCAACTTCTTTCACAATTCTCTGGGTGCATGTGAAGAATTGATTGCAAATTTAATATTCATATACCAAGAAATTTGATTTGGTCAGTTTCTTCGATGCTAATGCCCCTAATGGATAGTAGCAAATGTGGTATAGCAGTAATAGTTTTGGAAGCACTAAATTCAATACAATTCAATAGTCAGCGAAGCAGGATAGTTGATGAGTAGTTTTAGGCAAGAGATCCTTAAGGGGAGGTTTCCCATGTAAAAATTGGTTGGACTTTTGCGCGAAACTGTGTAGCGTTCGCAATTCTTCAAATATTTTAATAAAACAAACGGTTTTCGATTGATGTTAAATAGGGTCAAAGGTTTGTGTAATTAAAAAAAATAAATAAAAATTCGATGTACCTCAAAACCGACAAGAAAACGGAAAAACTATAAAATTTTGAAAGACGCTTGCGCTAACTAATTGGAAATGGGTTAAATATTACATTTTTATTTATTTTATATTTTTTTATAATGACAATATATCCTGTTACTTAACGTCGCTGTTTTTTTTCGATTATCGTTATCATTTTTTCCACACAAAATTCGAAAAACAATGAAAAATACAGCAAATTACGTAAAAAGTATGAATGCATTTTTTAGTATAACTTCTAAAATATAAAAGGTAGTGAAGTCAAATTAACTTTTTTCAAAGCTTTAAATATGTAATTTCAACGGAATAATTTTTTTTATTTTTTTTTATGTTTGTCAAATGTTTTTGTTAACACAAACATAAAAAATACATATTTTTTGTCTAGCATTTTGCGCGTTTGCCCGGGAAATTGATTAATATATTTTTGAATTTTTTGAAATATTTTTTTTATGAAAGATTAATATATGTCTTACTTAACGTCGGTGTTTTTTTCATTTTTCACCTGTAACATATTTAAAAATAAACTTCAAAAGGTCAATATTTGTAAGGTTATTGTTAGTGAAATATAGGCAATAAAACTAGCACATATTTTTTTTATTTTTTTCTGTTATTTTTTTTATTTAATTCAAATAACAAAATAATTTGTTTGCTAATGGTCTTTTTTATTTTAATTTTTGAAAAATCGTCTTTTTTGCGTTTTTTGTCAAAAAAGAATGGTCGATTACACACACAAAGAAGCAGGGTTCAAAGGAATGCCACTAGGTGGTGCTGCAATTTGTTTTGCTTTCTCTTCTCTTTCTTACAAAAGATGTTGTTTTTCTCCTCAACAGAAAATGTACTTTTTGTTCTTCAATTCATAGAAGTGTGAAGAAAACTCGATATTGCTTTACATAAAAGTAGAAGAAAGATGCAAGATGAGAAAATAGATATGTGCAGATGACGTAATTATAGAAGAAGGGTTAGAGCGGGAGATAGAGAAAGCGCATAAAAAGAATGCGGTAAGTAAGTGGCTTCTTTTTGTTTTTTGTTGTTGGAGATGACAAAATAAGAAAATGAATGAGGTACAAAGCATATCGAACATGTGCGATAATTTCTTATCATATCTTTTTGTTTTGGTGGTTGCGAGGGAGATTTGCGATTTATTAGAATATATGACAAGTACAAGTGCAATATGTATTATTTTTTTGCGACACCTTGTATAGCTCAAAAATGTTGTGTAGGTAGGTAGGTAGTAAGAAGTAAGGTCGTAGGTACTACAAATAAATGGGAGAACCCAATTATTTTTTTAATTCGTTTGGAACAAATAAGTATAGGGTGCCTCAGTAAGAGTGCACTTTTTCATTTAAAAATAAAGACAAGTATTTTATGACAGAGTTGTGATATTTTTATTGTATTGTAAGAGGCCAGTTATAGCTATCATTGAAATGGATCCGGAAAATCTTTGAATGGATATTTAACTATTGTGGTTTTCCATTGAACCAAAACATTGATGTACCGTCGACGGGCCGGCAATATTTTTCTCATAAACGTTTTCCAATGGGAAAAGTATTGATGTTTTTTCCCGACGAATTGATTCGTTTTGAATTCGTCTTTTGAGACGAATCTACACAGATTTTCACACTGATTTTAACACATCCTAAAAACTTGACAGTTTTTGCAAATGGAATAATTATGTGTTGAAAAAGAAAATAGAAGAGAGTGCGTTTTTGTTATGTTATAATTACGATAAATAATAGAATAGTGAATATTATAAATAATAATAATGAAAATAAAGAATAATAATGAAAATAAATAAGGTTTATCGTTGTGTTCTCAAGAATAGGTACACATAACATTGACATCATTACAAGCATTCCTCATCCGAGGACGAAGATACACTTACAAAAAGATATTGCTACGTTTTTCCTTTCCATTGAAACCAAAAAATATTGATTTTTAGTAGCGACGGGCCGTCCATTTCATGTGGTTCAATGGAAATCGACATATGTTTTCTTTTGAAAAGAAATTATAAACCAATCGATCGGAAATCACTCCAAGAATTTTTAGTGACATGTAAAAGTTCAATGGCACCTTACACAGAATACAAGGTATTATATTGCGCATCTGTCAGAAACCAAAATGACAGAAGTGAGAAAAGGCACAAAAAGAAATACCAAAAATTTCAGATCCAATGTCAAATTCGTCAAGGGAAAAAAAATGGCTGATATTTTTAGTAAATTAGACAGACAGAGACAGAAATGTAAAGTTTTGTTCTTTTCTTTTTACTTTTCTTTTATTATGACATTTTGGAACTTGAGAAGAAGAAAATCGGGAATATAATACCTTGTATTCTGTGTACTGTGGGAAAATCATTTTCCTGAACAGCTGATTGTATTATGTCAAAAAATTAAACAAATCATTCCAATGATTTTCGTTTCAATTTGGTACAATTTTAATGATCTACATAAATGTTCAACTTCTCACAGTTCCAATGATTGAATTACGTCAGGAAAAAAATTCCTGACAGAAATTACCAATGATTGCTATAATAACCGACCTATCAGAAAAATTTCAGTGATGTGTTTCAATGATGAAAACCAATTAAACCTGTAACTGGCCTCTAAAGAAGATATATGTATTTCGATTAAGTATGGAATAAAATATGTTTTTTTTAATTTTCTCGGGAGAAAATTTTGCGAAGTTTGCGAGAGTAGATATTGACAAATATAACGCGTTGTTCTTTCGAAAAGCATTCCATTTTTAATAGTCAGAATAAACAGAGGTGGCAGATGTCAAATTTCAGAATTGCCACTCGCATGAAAAAAAAAGATTCCAATGTTAAAAAGAGCACTCTTACTGAGACACCCTCTACTTGCATCGTTTTATTGCGTAAGGTCAAAAATTTCAATAATAGGTTCATGACTCTTTTGAATAAACTGTTCATCTGTCTAAAAGATGAAAGGTACCTGCCTGTTACAAACGCAATCATCGCCCAATAAACGAATTTCCATTTCATATAAAATAGTTATCCTGCCTCTTCAAAAATTATCTATTTACACCTCGCAAGAGGAAACATAAATAAATAATCTTCTCATAAAGGTTCATCTTTTTTATATTTCTTCAACTCGACAAACACAAAAAGAAATAAAAACCTAACCGTTTATCACATCGCGATGTCTCGTGCTGCAACAACAATATCTATGATACCACTTTTCTTGTACCTACTTACATGCATTGTTTTCATAATACATATTCCTAGCATCCTAGCTCAAAGAAAAAAAGGAAAAAATGTGCACATTTCTTTTTCTTCACTTGATACCTATTTTGTTGGGTCTTTTTTATTGCATTGCATGTATGTATATGAATTTGCTTCCTTTTCTACCTAGACGTGCGTCGTCTGCATATATTGCCTTTATTTTTCTCCTTCATGTGCCTGATCGTGATCGTGGAATCTGGGCCCTATTGCACCAACAACTTTTCACTTTTCACTTTGCAACTTTGCAAAATAATAGTTTTCTGCAAAGTAAAAGTAAAAAGTGTTTCACCAAAAATGAAAAGTTCTCGACTTTTCACTTTGCAAATTTCAATGTTTTTGTTTGCAAAGTGAAAAGTGTGGGCGTTTCACCAACTTAAAATGTAACTTTTCGTTTTCAGTCCTAATTTGAAAAGTTGCAAAGTAAAACAAATATAAGATTTGGGCTTATTTTCCTTGTTATTACGAATTTAAAAAATATGTGAACAACTGTTTCGTACGAACTTGCTCCTGTTTTCCAAATAATAACTCATAAAAACATTTAAAATAAAAACATGTAATTATAATTCATAAATAAAAATTTAAATTTAAATATTTACCTCAAAAATACATATAAGTTTGAAGTCGGACCAGCGGTTTAGGCTGTAGGTGCGTTTACAGATAGACAGACTCACAGACGGACGGAATCGCCGGACCCACTTTTTTCAACTTCTCTATCGTCGTAATGTCATATCTCATCAAAATCTCAACTTATTTTTGCGAATTCAATACTTGCCATACTATATTCTATGTGGCGCAAGTAAAAAGTAAACAACTCCACTAGTGATAAAAAAGTGCAAATGTCACAAACAAAATTTAATGACAGAATGTCATAGAAAGAGATATTAATAGTGCACGTTTTTTTCAAAATTTTCAAAATGAGTCGTACTGATAAGAACGCCAAAAAGTTAGCTGTTTTGGAAGTGGTAAAAAATAAAAAAGTAATTTTTAAATTTATTACGATTGCAAAAACCAGCTTTATCATTTCGTTATTTTTTCAATTCAAGGATATTCTCTTTGCTTCCTTCCAAAATAACGCTGCGTCCAAAAAGTGGTAGGAAGTTGAAAATTAAGGACTGAATGTATTTCTTAATGACAGACCACAAAAAATTATTAAAAACAAACAACGGCACAAGAAATGCAAAAACAGACAGTGTGGGTGAGCCATCCTCAACAATTAGCGGTATAAAACTTAGTTATAACTTATAAGCCTATTCTCATACCTACTACTGAATAAACATAAAAAAAATCATCAACATCGGTCAAGCCATTTCGGAGGAGTATGACCACTAAAACTGTGACAGAAGAATTTTATATATTAGATAATAATCTATTATAATGAAATTATATATAAAATTGAATATAAAACAAAAATAAAGGAACTTATCACAAACCGCAAAGAAAATTTTTGCTTTGCATATTATTGAAAAGCTTTTCAGTATTTGAAATGCAAAGTGCAAAGTTTTTTCGTTTGGTGAAACGAAATCAAACAATTCTTTGCAAATTTGCAAAACTTTTCACTTTTCAGAAAAGTACTTTTCACTTTGCGAATTTGCGGTTGGTGAAACAAAATTTGCAAAGAAGGATTTTTTTGTTTACTTTTCAAAAAATTAATTTCCTCTTTGCAAATTAGCGTTTGGTGAAACAGAATTTGCAAAGTAAAAGTGAAAAGTTGCAAAGTGAAAAGTGAAAAGTCGTTGGTGCAATAGGGCCCTGGTTCTTGAAAATTCTCGTCTGAGATAAAAAAAAGGAATCGGTGAGGGTGACGAGTAGAGGCCACTAACACATATAAATTCATTTACATGAAATCTGAGTTCGCTATTCTGGGACACATACCCTTAACGAAAAAAAAAGAAAAAGTGTAGGTGACAATACGGAGCCTTGAGGCACAACAGCATATATTTTGTGGACATCAAATTTGAATCCTTCAAATACGACTTTTATAGAACGCGAACGGTCCGAAAGGTAATAAATAAGCCAACGAAGAAATGGTTCATAGAGACCGTTAGACTTTTTTAATGCTTTTGGAATAGACATAAGATATAACTTTAACTTCTTTCCATTGGGAGCTACCAAGAAAATTAGTATAAAGAAGCATATTGAATTATTCTTCTCATCATTGAGCCATCCCACATTATCGTCGTCCTAGCTGCTAAGGTTATTGCATCTATCTTCAACCGGCATCCGATCGTTGGCCGATGCCATCCAATTTCGTTCCCTAGAGCTTCAGGCATCTCGGTGGATACCATCCTCTCGCCGTTAAATTGTTTTCTCCTTCCATGAATTGAACCGCAAAGTACGATTAATGCCGGTTCATCATCGCGTAAACGATCTAGGCGCTCTGCTCACAAGCTTGGTTTTTTCCCTACCCTACATCTCTTCTTTCCAGTATAAAATTGCCGTATAATATGCATAAGCGCGGAAAATATTTTATTTTTCTTTCCCGTATGCTGAAAATATTTACAGAACCTCAACACCACAAAAACGTACAATTTGTATAGAGAGTGAAATGCATAGTGGTAGAACTAGTGATGTCATTGAAAGTGCGCTAGAAAAAACTCTGAATCAAGTTATGATTGAGTATGGAGACACAGATGTATTGACACATTGGAGTGATTCCTGTGTGCGACAAAACAGAAACGAAATTATGACGACTGCACGTACTTTCTCCACAATGTAAATACGGAACTGCAATTCAAAGGTGACGATCTGTTTCGCTATAGATTTGGTTAAGTTCATGAGTTCATGATTAAACCGTCTCCGGAATCGTCGTCATTCACTTTTCTCTCGAACCCATTTTAAAGTTCAAATTGAATTTGGCTTAGCACCTTATTCGCAGATAAGTAGGTAAGCATTGACAAGACTATACCTGCCATCTAACATAGCAACAAATTCGAAGTCTTGCTTACAGCGTGCTTATACAGGTGACGCATTCTAGGAAAGTTAGAAACGATGAGTTTGCTTTTGGATATGCCAAATTGCCAACCCCCATTCTGCTCTGGTTCTTTTGAACTTCCGTTATTGCACCTATAGAGTCTTCTGCATCCTGAAAGCAGATTGCGTTTTCTTATAAGAGTCTTTTAACGTCTTAGGCTAACTAGATGTGACAGTCGGACCCATTCAGTTTTCTAGAGGTCTACTCTTGGTAGCAGTGAAGGAGTGGTTGCCTAATACATATCGTCCTGCGTTGCAGGAGTAGATAGACTACGGTTAGCCGAAGTCTATACCCCAATGTAACGATCAGGAGATATAGACAACAGATGGTGTAGAAAAAGAACAGGTGCTTCAAATGTTTAGAAAAGGTGGTCCGTCCAAACAGAGATTAGTTTTACATTGTTATTTGTTTTTGGATTAACCGTGTTCAAATAATGAAATTAATAAAGTGAGTTAAAAAGCGTGGTCAGCGGGAAACTGCCTTGAAAGTATTAGGAGCAATTATGTAGTGGTGCGTAACTAGTAACTAGTTGTTGTTGTTGGTTCGCAAGTTTAGAGTAAACTACGCTCATTACATCGATGTTGGCAATTGGATCGACCGTTTAAAGTTAAGGATGTGATCGTAAGTTCGCGACAGATTGAAAAGAAAAACCGCTAAATTAAGGTTACAAGCCTTTAAACAGACCAACTCGACCTTTGAATGATGGAGGTCAGGTTAACTTCTGTAGGTAATGATTGAAAAGCATGCTCAAAAAGTAGTTTTTCCTTAGCGTGAAGACACCAACCTACACGAAATTGTAATATTTTATTTTCAGGAGAATTATCCTTTCCCATAAATTGATAGCTCCAACAAAGCTTATACCTACTCCGTTCCGATTGACTTCTTCCCATTACAAAATAAAAGACAAAGGTATTTCAGGATTTATTGATGTTTTCTTCATACTCGTGGGTATTATATTTTTCTGCAAAATAATAAATTCTGCATGAAATTATGACTCCAATATCCCCATGAAAATTCCTTTTTTTGCTTTCTGCCGAATTCCAAAATTAAATGTACCTTTTTCTGTTTTCCCTTTTTCTCTTTCTCTAATAGGACACTAAAATTTGTCTGAGTCACTTTTCCATTGGTTTTATTTTCCGACAAAAAACCTATTGACCACACGGACCGAAATGACCCGTTTTTTGTTTCTTCTATTGGTACGCCTTGCTTGAATGGGTGTAATCATCTGACCAATATGGAAGAAAAAAATAAAATCCCCCAATAAGAGGATAAAATGAGAGCATAAAACTAAGTAGGATTCTACATAAATTACTAAGCAATAATTTCGTCCTTTTTTGCTAATACGTAATATTCGGCCACTCATATTAAAACAACAAGTAAGGGCAATGCGAAAGGATATGAATAGACACAAACAGCATTTGACATAGCAATGAACACTCTGTTTTTCTAGAATTGGGACATGATCCAATCAGTAGCGAATTCAAAAAGTAGATTTCTAAGGAAACAGGAGTAGTGGGCAAGGAAACAGGAGAAAAACGTCCTTACGGAATCCTTGTATTTTCAAAAAGAACAAGGAAGTATACCAAATCAACAAATCTGGAGTGTAAATTATCTGCAGATATTTTTATTGTTCGATAAGAACGAAACCACAAATTTGGCAATTTTTACCCAAAAAGGATTTAGGGGTTCACTTGATGGCTTGATGCGTTTCTCTTTAAGAAAAGAAGGCATGTAATGCTACAAGGATGGGAGTTGAATGTTCTTTATTTTTATGTGCCTTCAGCTTAGACTGGACATTGGAATTGAACTGGTGTCGTGTGACCTACAACCATAGCATGGCTATGGGTTTCTGTATGTCTGGGTTTTTTTTCTATGTTTTTATGATTATCACCGGGAACCAAAAGTGCCAAGAAAATAAAACAACAGCCGCCAAAAAGAATAAAATAGCAACAAAAAAGCACAATACATACGAAAACACAAAACCAAGAATGTGCTAAAAAAGATTGGTGGAATATGAGGCTTACGGGAACAACAAAGTTTTTTTCCCCATCTCAGGAAGTAATTCTTTTTCTTTGGCTTTCTATGCTGCTATGGGACAGTGCTAGGATATATATAAAAATTAAGGTTAAGGCTCAGCAAAAATAATCTGACGAAACATGAAAATTGAATGATGAATATCGATGTTGGAGTACGATAGTGTTATACCCTATTGATTCATCCAAAAGAATGACTTTAGGAGCAGACCACCATCCGCCGAACTGTACAAAGCCGCTGGTAAGGAGTAAGCACAAGCTCATCTACAAGATTTGGTCGGAGAAAAAAATGGAAATTCAGCGTCGTATGTTCGATCCTCAAGGAACGAGATTCACTGAACTGCATCTACACTACAGAGGTGTTGCCTGCAAGATCATGTCTGCATCTGCAGTACCTACTGTGTGAACGTTCGAAGCTTTTCGTCAACAACCTGATGGGTCTTTATCATCAGTGTGGCTTCAGATTCTGAAAGTCCACTAGGTATCGATCAAATATTCCCTCTCTGGCGGATCTTGGAAAAGGAACAGTAGCTTCAAATGGATACTTGCCACTTTTTTATCAATTTTAAGGCCGCGTATGACAGCGTCCATAGAGAGACCAACACTTAAGAGCAAAGTCTAGTTTTGGCATCCCAGAAGAACTCGTTCGTCTATGTAAGATAACGATGGAAAACTTACACTAACAAAAAAAAACCGTACGGAAGAATTTGTTGAGAAAAAAAGGTATTAGATAACGCTATGCGTTGTCATGCGATTTTTTCAACATTAAACTTGAAAAAATTGTGCAAAACTCCAGCAAACACTAGAGACGTAGTCTTTCGAAAGTCCGTACAACTACTAGGATACGCTATACGCAAATGACATTGCAATCACAGCGTGATGTCAATGGAGCGTCTGTGAGCGTTGAGACGGAAATCTAGAAGATGGGTCTTATTGTTCCCACCAAGCACTCCCAATGAGCGACGGCAGCGTATGAATGTCTTTTTTGGAATCAACGGTATCGTCTTTAATTCCAGGCCGAAATACTTGGTGAACAAATTTAGGGCACAAATAATAAATTTATACAGATGTCTCATCCCTGCAGAAAAAAATGAAACATATTTTGCTCTTAACAGACAACGCCGTAACAGACAAGGAGCTTTTTGAAGCTTTTTTCCTTGCCTAAGTATTCATTTATGGGCAATGAGGCGAGCGAAAATAGATTTTTAATGCATTAAGTGAATGCGTAAAAGCTTTTGGAAAAAGCTTTTTCTTTGGTAGCTTTCAGTTTCATATATCATTTCTCGCCATAAGGGTGAGACATCTGTATAAATTTATTATCTGTGTTTAGGGGCTATTTCGAATTATTTGAAGTCGAGGCCGTAAAAGGAGCGGTTTTTCTGGCTCTTGCACTTAGAGTCACATCAAATGCCTGGTTCTTCAGGTTGGGGGTTGTACGTCGGTGTGACTTTCCGACTACGTAAAAAAACATTTACTTGCGAAGCAACAACAGGCCTCGGAAACGGACGGATATAATGATGACGACCCAAGCAATTTTTTTAAGGACAACGAAAAAAGGGGATCCTCTTAACTGCGCCAACTAGGTACAGAAAAATCAGCCTATTTAACATCGCCCGCAAGATCCTCTCTGCTGTAATATGTGAACGTCTGAAGCCTTTCGTCAACAATCTCATTGTGGCTTCAGGCCAGGAAAGTCAATCATTGACCAAATGTTCACTTTGCAGCAGATGCTGGAAAAAACCTATGAATTCAAATCGATACCCACCACTTTTTCATCGATTTTAAGGCCGCGTATAACAGCATCTACAGAAACGAACTGTATGAACCTAGTTTGGCATCCCAACCAAGCTCGTTCGCTTGTGCAAAATGACGATGGAGAACTCACGCTGCGCCATCAAGGTTAGCGACGAGCTTAAGGAATCTTTCAATGTCAAAAAAGTATTCAGATTAGGCCATGCACTGTCATGCGATTTCCTTAACATCGTTCTTGAGAAAGTCTGTTCAACTTCTCGCGTACGCCGATGACATTGATATAATGGGAAGAGCACAGCGTGATGTCAATGAAACAGAAGAAGGAAAAATGAAGTGAAGTAAAAATGACGGCTCGGACAGAACGTCACAATAGACGCACACAACTTCGAGCTTCGAGGTAGTAGAGAAGTTTGTCTACCTAGGCCCCGCTATTTACACGGGCAATAACACCAGCGCAGCGCTGAGATAAGACGAAGAATAACTTTTGCTAATCGCTGTTCCTTGGGCTTAGAAAGCAATTGAGTGGAAAGGCACTCTCTCGAACCACTAAGGTAAAACTGTAGAACACCCTTATATCCCAGTCGTGCTGAATGGTGCAGAAGCATGGACCTTGACAAAATTGGATGAATGTGCATTAGGCTGTTTCGAGAGGAAAGTACTTCAGGTCATCTTTTGCCCCGTGTGCATTGATGGGGAATGGAGAAGAGGATACAACAGCGAGCTTTAAGGGTTGTACAATGACGTGGACCTAGCCAGAAGGGTCAATGTCCAGAGACTCAGATGGCTCCGTCATTTAGAGCGCAATGACACCAACGCTCCGGCCCGGAAATCTTGTTTGTTTTTTTGTCACGAACAAACCAACAAACTCAACATACCCTATATTGAAGGCTCTCAATGCAACGATTCATCAAGACTGATTGTGCGTCTAAAAAGTATCGAGAAATGTCCTTTGTGCTTGGTTTGAATAAGTTTGACCTCGCCGCAAAATAAAGTTCAAGAACACTCTCCGGTTGTATACCGAGACAGACTTATCAATGAAAATCTTCAAGTGTGGACAAAGTTTTTGTGGTTCTCAGAGTTATGTGTTAGAGCATGAGAACAGCTCGCTCTTCGTTTTCCTCGTCGTATTCTACTTGATAGGCTGGATTTTTTCCCGATGCCGATTCAGATGATTCCTTGCTTAGTAGCGGTAATCATAATGTTTTGGCATTTTTTTGCAGAACCAAATGCTATTTATATAATATATTTTTGTGTTCTCCTCTTTGGTTTATCGTTTTTTTTTTCATTCTATTTTCGGTATATGCCATGTTCGTTCCTACACTTGTGCCTTTTGACATGACACATGAAGCAGAAAGTGACATATGGTCGAACATAAACATTTCCAATGGGTTGTTTTGTGGGAGGTGTTGGAGTATACTATCTTGTTTCTCATATGCCATCATTTTTCTAAGAACCGTACATAACCATAACCGAGTTATGAAAGTGGGAATAGATGTATGACGTTCTTCACATATCCTGGCATAACAAAAGACTGTCTTTCCTTTGGCAAAATAAATCTCTAAAGATGAATTTAATATCATGATGCGCATTTAACAATTTATCTGGGTTAAAACGAGATTTGATGGTGTTTCTTTGAGTTTTGTGTTCGGGTAGGAATATGAATAGAGTTATGTGTTAGATGTTTTGACTGGTGGCAGCAGATGACACTCAGGTGTATATGGCTGTTGATTTAGGATAACTGAGTTGTTTTTCAATAGGTACACCCAACAATGAGATAGTTTAGGGGAGCAGACTTCAGGGTTTAGAAATTTTGTTTTGAGATCAGTTTGGTTTTGTGAAGAACGGTTTGGTACTGGAATAGCCACAAGTTTGTATAACTCAGTTTTAATTGGCAGGACTATAGAATGTCTTTCTCTAAAAATTTAAACTTACACTATAAGAAACTCTCCGTTTTACACCGGGATTAGTATGTGCGACAAGACCCCTTACCACTGGTGGGGGAAGTCTATGTTCGGTTAGTCTGGTTTTATGCTGACCACTCCGGAAAAAACGTCTGATCACTTTGAGTTCCTGGATTCAACTGATTTTACCTGGGCTTGTCGCTGGCTATTAATAGCATGTCCGTTTGTGTTGCTAGTGGCCGGCTGGCGGTAGGTTAGCAATTGCTTGATGTTAGCTGGAGTCTCAAGACTCAGAAAAATTCTATCAATAAGTCCAACAACACCCAGTGCTTTAATGAATGAAGCGGGCTCGTCACAGATGAAGAATCTCTAAATCTGTTAAACACCCACTTTCCAGCTAGTTCTAACATTTTAAACGACTTAACATCTGAGTTTAAATCCATTACAAACCGGTATAGTTGATCTAATGACGCGGGAAAAACTGCAATGGGCTTTGATCCGTATAAATCTGCACTCAGACATGATCTGAGTGTGTCTAGCTGCGTAAGGATGAGATATATTCCCAAAGCCTGGAGAATGGCAAAAGTTGTCTTCATTCCTAAAGCAGGAAACCCTTTCACGTTAACCCTAAAGATCTAAGACAAAGTAGCCTATCAGGAGTCCTACCCTGGAAAGGTTGATTGAAATTCACCTCAGACATAACTTGAAACCATATCTCATTTCCACAGCTCAACATGCGTACTCTAAGGGAAAATCAGTAGAAACAGAACTTCATTCACTGGTAAGTAGTATTGAATATTCCCTCAAAGGCTCAAATATAAAGAATCTAACCTAGTAGCTTTCCTAGATATCGAATATGCATTCAACAACGTCAGCTACCAGGCAATCACAACAGCAATGGACAAGCTGCAAATAGAGAAATCACTCATTGATCTATTAAATCTTATGCTTAATAGCAGGGCAATAACTTCCAGCGTGAGGAGTCTTACTACCACCAGATCGGGGAATCGAAGTACCCCCAAGGTGGGGTCTTTTTGCCTTTCTTATGGAACATGGTATTAAACGACCTCCTAACATCAATCAAATTAGAGGGTTTCGATTCCCTATGCCGGCGACCGACACCGACATTGCAATATCTGTATCTGGGAAACACTCTCAAAATATCTCGGAACTCCTACAAAATGCCTTAAACAGGCTAACCAATTGGGCTAAGCATTGTGGCTTGGACGTCAATTCACATAAAACGGAACTAGTACTCATTGCGAAACGGTACATAATTCCTTAAATCAGCCCACCCACGATAAAAGGAATACCGTCAAGCTTTTCCGACTAAGCCAAATATATAGCCTCATTTTAGACAAAAAACTAAACTGGAAGACAAATATTAATGAAAGAGTAAAGAAGGCTACTGTAGCAATCTTTAGTTGTAAAAAGGCCATATGCTCAAAACGGTGCTTCTGACTATGTACACTTCGGTAATCAGACCGAATTGTGGCAGCCACCTCTCAATGGATTAGTAACAACAATGGTCATACAACTATCTTAGACAATTTCAGATCTATCCCAGGTCGCTTAGACTATACAACCCCAAAAATGGTATTCGATAATAACTTCCATGTTTCTATCCCGTCAAGATCTTCTTGGGAAGAAAGAAGACCTCTGGAAGAAAACACGATACACTTCTACAGACGCGTCTACAGACGGTTCAAAGACCGACTACGGCGTTGAAAGTCGTATCACGCGAAACAACTGAATCTCAGTCTATCATATAGACTAATAGACTTCCCAATCAATGTAGTGTGATCCAGACAGAAGTAATGGCGATAAAAGGGGCACTTTCCTGACTCAAAGAATATCTTGCAAGGATATACGTATCTCCTCGGAGAGCCAAGCCGCTCTCAAATCTCTCGAGTTTGTCTCCATAAACTCTCTAATAGTCCACGACTGTCGATCATCTCTGAATGAGGTTTAACATTCACTTCATTTGGGTGCTGGGCCACAAAGACATTCTGAGTAGTTGCAAAACTGATGAGCTCGCCAAAACCGGAACACTTCTGCCCACTGTTAGACAAACACACAATATAGGAACACCACTTGCTACATGCAAATATCTTCTGAAACAATTTGCTCTAGAATCAACAAATGTTAGATGGTCATAGGGTACCACCTGCCTAGCATCTAAACAAATATGGCCAAGCAGAGACCCCTGAAGCGGTAAAAAGGCTTGATTTCTCTAAGCAGACAAAGTAATAAGCTCCACAATTGGAGTCATAACAGGACACTGCCTCATAGGTAGACATACTTTGAGGCTAGGGGTCTACACAAATGGCTTCTGTAAAAGCTGCTTGGACTAGGAGGAAGAGGAAACAGTGCAACACCTTCTTTGTACATGTCCGGCACTCTCCGATAGAAGGATTTACTATCTCGGTTATCCCTTCTTCGATAATACCAGTGAACTGGCAACGATCGACACAAGATGTTTCTGAAATTTCATTAAAAGTACAAAATGGTTTGTTTAAGTTCATTACTCTCCCATGAGTAACTTCTTTAGTGGTATCACAATGGACCCTTGAGGTTTAAGTGAGTCAATACCATCTACACACCCACTTTAACGTAACCTAACCTAACTGGAATCTGGTTAGCAACTATTTCAATTCGGTTACAAACTGGATTTTTATTGGTTCGGTGGGGCTCGTATTTGTTTTCTTTTTAGAGATATGTAGTGGTCGGTGACTCGGCAAAGAATGATGTTTAATTGTCTGAGTAGAGTAGATCTGCAATGGATGTTAACTGGTCGGGGATCGATGATTATTGCAATTTGTAAAGAATAAAAATGGCGAGAATTTGTAATGAGTCATTACAATACAATCCTTTCTGAAAAGCTACAACAGAGTACAGGATCCTGTTTGAAATAAACAAATTTCGTATGGACATATGTATAGATAGAGATAATTTATTGCATACTTTTATCATATGGAATGATGATCATTGAATTACATGTGAAACTATCTTCGAAACGAGCGACACACGTCACCTAATCCGAAATACTTAACCATGACAGCATCCCGCCTTATTCAGGTCTATTATACAATAGGAAATGTCATGCCTTCTCTCTAAATAATTTAACGCATTTAAATAATCCTATTGATTCAAAATTAACAAAGAATCTCGCTGCTGGCAGAATTTAAAACCTACAATCACATTATTTTCTTAAAACGACTACACGTGTCTGATAAGGATACAAACCAAATCTCGACCCTCTACCAAGATAAGACAGAAACGAAAAGAAAAGCATTAAACAAATAAATTACCATACTATTATCCCACCTCTATATTCAAATATGCAACTCTTAACCGGATGATGCTAAAGCAAACCGCATGAACCCACCAGCCAGAGCTACCAACCGACCAACTATTCAAGAAGCTTACAAAAATATGCAATAGAGGGCAGCTAGAGGGTTCCCACGAACCATCCCTTGATTCCTTTGTTGACCTTTTTTGTCCACGACAGCAGCGGGGTTAGAAAGTATTGCCGCTGTCGGCCGACCACCAACAAGCAAACGAAAATGCAAACAAAACAAAACAACAGCAGTCGAGCTATAGTGGCAGAGGTTAAGCGTTAGAGATGCTCTCTCAACTGTCACATGACTTACAGGACTCTACTGCATTCCTACTTGCCTATGTTGTGATAGTGCAGCGAGACATGTATACAGGGATGTAACTGTAGAGATAGAGAACTCATCTAGCCACGTGTCTTGCTCCTGAAAGGGATTTCCTCGCCTCAGTGGTGACCCGTTTTCCTTGTCTGTGAACATTTTGCATTTGCGGGCTTGGCTTTGGGTTATAATATATGCTGCTACCGCCCGCTGCTGCTGTATACAATTCCATGGGGTTGTGTGACAAAGTCTTTTTGCTAGAGGCCAATCCAAGGGTTTGTTTCTGTAATGCAAAGAAGAGTACGATTTCAAATAGTGCAACAATTCGTGGGTTTCAATATTTATACAGAATAATCTTGAAACCCTTCTGTGATACCTAGTTTTGGGACAGTTGACTTTTTTTTGTTTCGTCCTGTTATTCAATATTTGAAAGGCTATCATGTCCTGCAGCTATAAATCTTTTTCCTTTTTTTCTGGAAATTGAGAGGATGTAACGTATTTTCTTTCATCTATTTTTATTTTTTGATTTAATGTAAACATTGTAACATTTGTATGTTAGAAAATGATATCCTTTGAGGACATAAGGGAGGAAGTAAACAGGATTGGGAACAAACATTGACCAAGATTTTTGTTTTTGATGTTCTCCGTAATGTTTGAATTTCTGTAATTTGTTCAGTGTTGAAACCAAGCTTTGGCTAGTAATTCCCTTCATCACATACTTAAACGGCTCCCAATCCATATAGGATCTCTTTCGTCTATTTGCTCGATGAGGCCGAGCCAGTGTACTCGTCTGACATTCTGAACTACTTACATCCACATCTTGGTACAGCTCAAACAGTTTGTGGTTAAACCTTCTTTTCCATTCGCCAACGTTGCATGCAGGACAGAAAATCCGCCGGGAATTTTTTATTTTGAAAATGCCCAGTTACTCTGCAACCATAGCATAGAGCCATGCGATCGCAAAACTTGTTTTCGCAGAAGTGCTTCGCGTGGTCGACAGGTCGAAGCGGAGTAGGCTGTTGCTTCTAATTACCCCCCAACGAAGAAGTATTCCCACCAAGGCACTTTTAACGAATGATGTTAGCTGAAGAATTCTTTTCTTAGAATTAACGGTGTCGTCCTTAATTCCAGTACTTCAAAATATTTGAAGCCCAGGCCCAAATATTAAATAAGTAACAAGATGGGAAACTGGCTTACGTTTCACTCCCTAGATCCCGCAATTTTCATTTTCTTTCATTTTACTTTCTTTCCTTGTACATGAATAATATAAAAACAAAAACAATATGGTAGGACCATATTTACTGTGTAAAAACACGCATAGGTACTTTCACAAAAACTATGGTCCAAACTGTGATAGTATTGGTAGAAACGCTTGTAGGCATCTGTCATTTTGACAGCTTTGTTTCCCATCTCCTTAACTTATATCATCTCTGCCCAGGCCGTAAAAAGGAGCGGTTTTTCCTGCTCTCGCACTTGAAGTTTCATCAAGTGCCTGGAACTCCAGGCTGGGGGTTGTACGTCAGGGTGACTTCCGAAAAGCATTTAGTTGCGAAGCAATAACAGGCCTCAGAAACGGTGCAGGGAACTAACTTCACTGGGAATTAACTTCACATGGGAATTAAGTTCACTTCAAGTGGGAAATATCTTCACTTTTTTCTGGTGAAGTTATTTCCCAACTATGGTGGGAAATGCCTTCATCAGAAATTTGTGTGAAGTTAATTCCCACCCGTTATTGATAGATTTTAAGAGAAACGACCAGCCGAATGAAAAAAAATTATGAATATATGAATTCAATTAAGCCATGTTTTTGATAATAAGCTTCGAGAGTAGACAAAGGGCTTAGGTTCAAAGTTTTAGCTTCAGCTTTTAATACATCGAACGCTCTTTGTATGTTATTTAGACTAAACAATGGTAAAACCAGGAGCTCTTTGTACCATTTAGTAAGATTGGGATTGGATGTCAGATTTGCTTTAATATCGTGGAGTTTGCACATCCTTCTGCGGATTGCCCGCGTATAATAGAACCAACATCTTTTGAGGTCTTCTTCGGGAAATACAATATACAAAGCTAGCCGAAATTTTTTTTGCCAAACAGAGAAACAATTTGGGGTGTGAAAATAAAAAAATTCGCGCGAATTTTTTTATTTTCACACCCCAAATTGTTTCTCTGTTTGGCAAAAAAAATTTCGGCTCGCTTCGCTCGCTTTTCAGTGCTGCAATTAAGTTCTCTTACAGAATTTACACTAACATCTATTTTTTGTACGATAATAGTTTAAAAAAAAGAATTTGAAAAAATTTTCAAACGAAATTGGGTACCTTACCTACACATTTGTTTATTAATCAACTCAGTTCATATTTTGTTGTAGTAGGAAATGTATCATTTTTTAACATTTGTGATTTGAAAAGTATACAATTTGTTTATCCTAAGCCTTCTACATTATTGCTCTTTAGATAAAAAAAGTTAAGAAAATCGATCAACCGGTTTGGCTCGGTATTGAACGTACAGACAAAAAAGCTATTAATTTATATAGATTCAAAGAATAAGGTACTCTTAAAAAATATGCTTACCACCCAATTTAAGCAGACTTTTCAATGCAAACATTAAAACAGAAGAGCACCATTGACCTCACGAAACTTTCTTTTTCCCTACGATTGGAAATAAATTTGTCACTGATTTTGATGCGAAAGTAAACTACAAAACATGATTACAGTGCGTTACTCTTATATACAAAGTGAAATTAATTCCCACCTTCTGTGGGGAATAGCTTCACATCAAAGTGAAGTTATTACCCAGAGAAAAATGAAGTAATATCCCACCATAGTTGGGAAATAACTTCACCAGAAAAAAGTGAAGATATTTCCCACTTGAGGTGAAGTTAATTCCCATGTGAAGTTAGTTCCCAGTGAAGTTAGTTCCCTGCACCTCAGAAACAGACAGATATACTGATGACTATACCCAAGCACATATATCTAATTGGTCCCTTAATAGATCGCGTGGCGCCGAACAAACAGTGGAGTCCCTCAACAGCTACAAACCAGACATTACCACTATCCAGGAAAGCAATTGGATGGACCGGGCAAAAGGAGGACACAACATTTATTATGGTAATTGTTACCAAGAGCAACAAAATCGGCTTTTTGGATGCGGATTCGTCGTTGGAAGCAGACTCAGGCAAAATATCATGAGCTTCAAATGTGTAAGCGAAAGCATCACAACCGCGACAATCCGAATCACGACTTCAATCGCCAACATTCGCCTAATATGCCGACATGCCAAATACGTGTTCTACGTGCTCCTTGACAAAACGTATGTGTGATGCGATGTTTCAGCGGCGATTTTAACGCAAAGGAACAGTCGAAAAGCACCGCCTGCACGACACCACTTTCGACAACGGATTGAGGCTGATCGATTTCGCTGCGGGGAGAAATGTTGTGGTGGCTAGCACGTGGTTCTCACATCTCAACATCCATAATGGAACATGGAGATCTTCCGATAACAAAAGTATCGAGGGCCAGTGGAAAAATTGCCAGAAAGTAGTTAGAGATGCGGCCTCTCTGTACTAAGTTTCACACAGCCACCAAAGCGAGACCCCTGGTTTGACGAAGAAAATAGGCAGACGCTTGCAGCCACGCAGGACGTATACAAAACAGCACTGTTATAGACGGTAGACGGACAAGAGCTGCTGTGAGCTCTAGGAGCAAAAGAGGAGGGAGAAACGCCGCGCCGGCTTCTCAGAGAAAAAAAGAAGGAGCAAGGAAAGCGTCAGATCGAGGATGCTGTAGAGCCAATAGCAGGAATAAAGGTCATAGGTAGTCCGAAAGGTAAAACAGGTGGCTCCGATGCCTGCAGAGATGATCAAGAGAACATCATGGTAGAATCGCAGTCGATGCTGGGGATTTGAAAATACCACTTCTGTAGACTGTAAAACGGTGACGAAGAACAGAATTCCATTCCGTGAACCCGATATAGACGAAGTGAAAACGGCAATACTAACAAAGCTGCTGGAGTAGATGGTCTAGCTGCCGAGTTGTTCAAAGCAGCAGGCGACGATCTAGATAGGAGCATGCACCAAATCATCTGTAAGATATGGTCGATGAATGGAACCTCAGAGGAATCAGCCTACTTAACATCGCCCACAAGATCCTCTCTGCCGTTATGTGATAGCAGACCTTAGAAAAAACTTATGAGTTCTATAAAGCTATTGGCATCACTGTCAAGACCGTTCGCATCTGCAAAATGACGATGGAGAACTCATGCTGCTCCATGATAATTGGCAACGAACTAATGATGCACTGCCAAGCGATTTCTTTAAAATCGTGCTTGAGAAGATTGGGCAAAAGTCCACCGTCAACGCCTGAGGCACTCTTCTTAAAGTCATTTCGATGGCACCTTTGTAAGAATTCAGACAGAAGCGTCTAAAATTGGTTTAGCGGTAAATTAAGGCAAACCGATTTACATGGAGGATGGATAAAGAGATTCACCAGCGAGCCATACGAGTTTTACAACAACATGGACCTAGCCCGATGAGTTAAGGTCCAGAGACTAAGATGGCTTGGTCATATAGAGCGGATAGACATTCACATTCACAAGATAAAGAAGTAGGAGAAGACCACGATTCAGATGACGCACTTAAGTGGAAGAGGACCTCAATCCCCAGGGCTCCGTTTTGTCTCCGACCCTCTTCCTCATTTTCATCAATGATCTCTTGTCTGTAACTTCTAATCCAATAAATTGTTTCGCTGACGATAGTACCCTCAGCTTTTCTTATTCGTTTCCAGACTCACATCCCTCCTCTTCGGATGTGGAACTGCAACGGCAAAATATGATAAGCTCATTAAACTCTGACCTAAACAGCATTGTACAATGGGGAACACAAAATCGCGTAGAGTTTAATGCTTCCAAAACACAATGCTGTCTTGTATCGTCAAAGCGTGACGTACCCCTCTTGCCACTGTCCATGAGTGGCACTTGCATCAATGAGACCGAACATCTCGAGATTCTCAGTATGTGCATCACAGACCACCTCTTGTGGAACGAGCACATATGCGATGTCGCCGAAAATGCCGCAAGATGTTTAGGTTTCTTAAGGCGATGCAAGAAATTTTTTCCCCTTCTGATCTGGCTACCATCTACAAAACCTACATACGTCCAAAGCTTGAGTACAATTCTCACGTCTGGGCTGGTGCTCCAGTGACGTACTTAAGTCTTCTGGACAGTATTCAAAGAAGAGCATTCAAAATGATTGGTGACAATACCATCGTTGAGTCATTTACGTCTCTAGACCATCGGCGCAATGTTTCATGCCTCACCCTATTTTACCGATACTTCAACGGTTTATGCTCTAGTGAAATAGCCAGTTGCATTCCTCCCCTCAAACAATTCGCCCGTAATACTCGCGCTTCTAGGAACGCCCATCAGTTTACCCTCGAGCTCAACTTCGGTCGTACCCTCAAGTATAGAGAATCATTCTTTAGCCGTACTACGCGAATGTGGAACTCCCTTTCACACTCTGTCTTTCCAAATCATTGCAATGTCCAGGAATTTAAGACCAATGTACACCGGCACCTCCTTTCCAACCCCTTTCCTCCTTCCTAAAGCACTCACTGTGTCTCTGGCATAATAAGGGCATAAAAAATCTTTTGAGTGTGTGCTAATTATAAAAAAAAAAAAAATCGACTTGGAGTGCAAATTGGAGACAGCTAGGGACCGAGCTCTAGAGCACCTCCTTTTCTATATTGAGATGAAGAATTGCTAACTTGTCACCGAAACATCCTGTCGTCCCAATTTATCTGCCTCCAAACTTAAGCGGTGTCTCGTGTCCTATGCGATCCTAGCTATCATTTGGTGGTTATGTCATATGGACCGGTGTTGGAGCTCATGGAAGGAGGCCAGCGAACTAAATGTGCAATAGTATGATAGCAGCCGACAAAACAATTAAGCATTTGCTAATGTTAAGGGAAGTAAAGTATACCGATTCAAATCGTCTGGTTCGGCAAAATGTGACAAGACCATTAACATCTTGGCGGTTAAAAACGAAAAAAGAATATAAGATGAATGTCATAAATCATCTCTGAATAACGATCTCTCTATATCCATTTTTGCCTTTTACCAAAATTTAAACGGGTTATACCTAATACCAACAATACACACCTTTATGGGATTCCTTCAAAATAAAAATAAAAAGTGCAATTAATCTTCCATTAATGGATTTATATAAAAATGTGCATCTATCACATTGTTTAATCCTTTTAAAAACGCCTCTCTGTCAATAAGGCTCACCGAATTGAAAAAAAAACAACCTCGGTTCTCCTCAACTCATTTTGTTCACTTTATTGCCAACAAACAGAGAAGCAATTAATTTTCCGCTTATCCTTTCAATGGGAATCCTCTTATTCCTATTTGTCGTTTATTTATTTAATTTACCTTTTTTTATATTTCAAAATTAACATAAAACAAATTGAAAAATGTTCTTTTGTTCTTGTACCCTCCCAGTTCTTCCCCTTCGTACGACACAATATTGCTGCCCTGTCATATCGTTTGTCCTGATTCCCTGACTTCAGAGATCAGTTGCGTTTATACCTTTAAGCTAGAATTGGAAGAGGAAATCCCAATGCACCCCTAAAACTGTGCCAGCAAATGCCACATCCTTGGCTTCATGTGTGAGATATACAATCATCATGCAACAATGGCAAACACAATTAATTGATTTACACTCATCCGTCGTTTCGTGTCGTCGGTCGGTCGTTCCGTTGTTGTCCTCGTCCTTGTCCTCATATCGTCGTCGAGTCTATGTGTGACGGTTACGTGCAGATCCTGCCTGAGGACACATTCACGTTCGCATTTTAGCATTGAACATCAAAAAAACCACCATTGTCAGATGATGGTGGTCTGGTTTTGTTTGGTTTTGTTTGCAGTGTGAAAAGTGGAACTCTCCTTCTATACACTCTTAGGAAAACAAACAAAACCAAGGACTTGAGCTCGAAAATCAGTGAAAGTGGTTGGTAATGCGTATAAAAGGATTTGTTACGGAGGAGGGTGCGTTGAATCAAATCAATGATTTTCACAAGGGATATTCGATGATTGGAACACGGGTATCATAAATTATTCTATATCAGTAGAGAGGGTTCTGCCTGCTTGCATCTTAAACAAACTATTGGAAAGTTGACACGAGGGTTGAATTTGATGGAAGGAGACAATTGACGAAGTATTTACCGTCTTAGTAGCTGCTTAGAATACTAACAGCTCAGCTATAGCACATGAAATATCGAAAATGTTGTGACTTATCTTATCAACTATCGAGTAGTTGAACTTAAGCGGTTTAAATGAGTTGAAAGCGTTGCAAATTATGATCACTTAAGAAGAACTTCACTCAAGAAGAACTCCATTCTTCTTAAATCAAAATTGAAGAATTGATTAGTTTAGAAGTTGAAGCGAACTCATATAATTTTTATAGCGTGCGCTATAGAATTTGAGTAATAGGTGTCCATTGAGTGAACAGAACTGCCAATACTGTAAGGTCTTCTATAGTGAGGGTGACTATATTTTCAAGCAGGATGGATCTTCTTTCCTTATAACAACTCCTATAGTTGCATGGTTAACAGCCAAAGCTTACTCAAATGGCCTTGCAACAACCCGACTTTTTCCCCAATTGAAACTATCTAGCTTTAAATGAAGCAGAAACTAAGAAAGAAAGAAACTAAGAGAAAAGAAAGAAGATGATGAGCTGAGCTAGATAAGACAAAGGTGAGTCATATGTTAGGGGAAGCCCCAACAATATGTGGCCAAAGGACTTCCATGGTAGGGTGGGATAGGCCAAGCCGAATGACATCTCGGCGCCCTCGAATGGTAAACGTCCGTCTGATGTCGATAATTCAAATTCAAACCATCCGTTTGAATTTGATCGTTATTTTTTTGTTTGAATGTTGGATTTTCCGTTTGGCATGATTTTTGTTTAATGTAATAGGCGAGATTTAAGAGGACCCTAAGGCAAGATCCCACTCCATTTCCGGCGAGCTCAAGCCGAGCATAATGCCAGCATGCCAGCCTTAGCCCTCAATCACACTAGCTCTGAAAATTTGACACTTTAAATTTTCAATTTCGTAACCTCCAGCCTTATTACAAAATGGTAATGGATTGGTAACTCTGGCTAATATAGTTTGGTTGTTATTGTTAATAAGCTCCGTGAAATTTTCGATAAATTGAGTGAAAATAGACTGTTAAAATCATAAAAATTGTGAAAAAGTCAAATTCAAACCTATTTAAGCACCTAAATATCAAGAGGTGAGCTAATATTCACTTATTAATACACATATTTAAGTTTGCAAAATGAATGATTTACAAAGAACCCCGCCAAATAAGAGCAACAACAACGCTCAAATACCCAATAATAATCAAGTGTATGGCAAGCAATCGCAAAAACGTCCGTGTTTTGACCTTTCGCCAAGCACACAAGTAGACCCTCAAATCGGTAATATGCAAGTTGTGGACATTAAGACAGTAGAACGATCTCTAGCAGCGATTCTTGATGACCGCATGAAAAGTTTAGCCACTAAATCCGACTTGATGGAAGTAAAGACAAAAATGGAAAATCTGGAACGTAGCAATGTGTCGCTTCAAAAGAAACTGCAAATGGTGGAGAATAGATGTCAGGTGACAGAACGGCAAATTGATTTTCTTGAAAAGAAATCAAACGAAAAGAATGTGGTACTGCATATTCCGACGCAAGAGAATGATCAGCATGTGATTGAAAAATCTAAGAATGTATGCTTAGATCTTTTGCAAGAGAATAATCCAACTAAAATAACAAGGATTAAAGTTATTCGCTCCAGGAACAACAGAGTTGCGAATGTTATTGTTGAAATGCAGCACAGTGATGATGTATCGTGTATTTTGAGTTCGGCCTTCAAGATGCGGGATACCGGAATCTCTATTCATCGGGATTATACTCGAGCTGCTCGTGAGAAACGAAGACGCCTTATACAAATAAAAACAAACATTCAGACAAACAACAATAACATGAAAGTAATTATTCGAGGACAAACACTTATTTGTGAAAATAAATCTTTTTATTTGGACCATGAAAACATTCTCAAATGTGTCGAGAAAGATGAAATTGGAATGACATTATTGAACAAAATTATGACAGCATGCAATGACAGCAACAATTTGACAGAAACAGCGCAATCATCCATCAATTTCGGTAGTGCAGTCCGTATGCCTGGAACCGGTGCAGCAGCTGGGAGTAGAAATTGTAGTATTTAGTAGTGATGCCGTCTGCCCTAGTTTTAATAAAATAATTTCAAGTAATTTAACAAGTAAACCGAAAAATTTTAAAATATTATAGTATAATGTGTCAGGTCTGACCAATAAAGCTTAATTTAGTGATTTTTATAATTTTGTAAACAATTTTGACTTTATATTTTTATTTGAAACATTTGTTCCGAGAACAATTATACTAGTTTAGAAAACAAATTAATAGATTATAAATTCAAGTGGATACCAGCAATTCGTTATCATGCGAGAGGTAGAGCCAGTGGTGGATGCTATTTTGGATTTAAAAAAGAGTTAGTCAGCTTAAAATGTGAGTTTCGCAATCTAAACCAGCTAACGTACGTTAATTTGGAAATCAGCAACAAATCACTTCTGATACTCCCTTTGTACTTGAACTGCAATAATTGGGATGATGACTTCGAAAAACTTAACGATGTGGTTAATACGATTAAATCATCTAAAGTGATGTTGATAGGGGACCTGAACGCGAGAATTGGCCAAGTTGCGGGAGTTATGAACGATGCAAAAGGGATAAATAGACAATCGAAAGACTTGATCTGCAATTCAAGAGGAAAGAGATTAGTGGAACTGTGCGATTCTTTTGGACTGCGAGTACTAAATGGAACAAGCGCTAGTGACGTTGCGGGGAATTACACATTTATCGGGGGACAAGGAACATCAACAATCGATTATTCAATGATAGGTGAAGATTGGGAATCATTTGTGACGGATTTTGAGATACGAGAATTGCCTTACTCGGACCATTTACCAGTTGTCTTGACCTTTCAAATAATGGAGTTGACAAGCGTTGAGAATAATAACGAACTATTGATGCCTAGACTTAACTGGAAACCCGCAAAAGCCTCTTTATACAGACAGCACCTGGACATAATGCTCAACCGCCACCAAATTGAAGACTTCCCTAGCTTAGAACATGTCGTTAAGACGTCGTACCCAGGGCATCAGTTCGGCCCTTCACGGAGCAAAAAGTGGAATGAGCCATGGTTCGATCATGAATGCCAGAAAGCACGAAAAATATCATTCGCATGGCCCAGAAACTTCAGAAATTCATCCCTAGGTACCTAGGTTTATTCAGAAACAGATACATCGAAGCCAATAAAAAATATAAGGAATTGTGTAAATCAAAAAAACGAGAGTATGATGAACGTCAAGCGGTTAAACTGGCCAACAGTAATAATGCTTCAGAATTTTGGAAAATTGCATGGGAATTGAATGGTAAAAAACCAGGTTTACACAGAAATATAGAAGCAAACGTTTTAGCCACACACTTCAGACAACTCCTTAACCCAGCCACGACACCATTAATTTGGCATTATGCAACACCGCGA
This sequence comes from Sphaerophoria taeniata, assembly GCA_943590905.1. Taxonomy (NCBI): domain Eukaryota; kingdom Metazoa; phylum Arthropoda; class Insecta; order Diptera; family Syrphidae; genus Sphaerophoria; species Sphaerophoria taeniata. The sequence continues at coordinate 203,561,845 of OX016540.1, forward strand.
TTTACGAGCGAAATATTGGATTCACAGTTTACCACACAAGAACTACAACAAGCTTTAGAGTCGTTGAAAGATGGAAAAGCACCTGGAGCCAACGGTATTTCAGTCGAATTTTACAAGTATGGAACTTCCGTACTTAACGATCAGCTTTTAATGCTCTTCAATAAAGTATTTGATGGTGACATGATAGTGAAAGAATTTCAAGATGCGATCATATTCCCTATACATAAAAAAGGATCTTATTCCGATGTGGCTAACTATAGGGGCATCTCCTTTCTGAACGCAACCTATAAGATTCTTACAACAATGATGCAGAAAAGACTCAATAGATGGATTAACTCGCAGAACATAATGAATGAGTTCCAAGCTGGCTTTAGGTCAGGTTATTCGACAACCGATAACATATTTGTACTGCAGAATCTAGCAGAGAATTTCTACTATCAAAAAAAGAAATTGTATGTATTCTTTATTGACTTCAAAGCAGCATTTGACACAGTTAACAGAGGTGCCTTATTCTATAAGTTATATAACGCAGGATTATCTCTGAAGTTTGGACGTGCGCTAGAAAATCTCTACAAAAACACGCAAGCAGCTGTATGGAATGGAACGGCGTTGTCGGAATGGTTTGCAACCTCATCAGGAGTAAGACAGGGATGCACATTGAGCCCCACTTTGTTTTCGCTATTTATTAACGATCTCATCGATTATCTCCCCGGCGGTGTAGATTTTGCAGGAGTGCACATTAAGGCCTTGTTGTTTGCGGACGATATTGTCATGTTCGCGTATTCCCCAGAATCCTTACAGCTGATGATAAATAGACTATATGACTACTGTTGTGTATGGAATTTAACTGTTAATACCCAAAAGTCCAAAGTGATGATCTTCAAAAAGGGTGGTGGCAGAAATAGCTCTCATGAAAAATGGTCATTTAACGATGAAACCTTAGAGTGTGTCAACGAGTATAAGTACCTTGGTGTAACGTTTTCGAGAAATTTAAGCATGGAGAAGCACTTCAACGAAAAGCTAGAAAAAGCGAAAACGGCGATTAATATCGCCTGGAAAACTTGCTTCATCAACAGGAATATCGCGCATAGCAGCAAGCATAAAATATTCGAAGCGGTGTCAGAGAGTATCCTGTTATATGGCGCCCAAGTATGGGGGTGCAAGAAGTTTCTTACGGTAGAAAAGCTCTTAACTCACTACTTAAAACGGATATTCAACCTACCAATCAACACGCCAAACTACGTGCTTATGCTTGAGACCGGATTATCACCGTTGTTCATAAAGACCTTGAAACTACAAGCTGATTTTCTTCTGAGTGTCTTTAGGCTGCCGGAATTCAGATTAGTAAGGAAGGTTGCTATCAAGGCTATACGTGATCAAAATAGCTGGTACAGACAATGGTCAGAACTTGCGGAGGGGTGTGATATAAGTTTTGTTTTAAACATCGAAGATATAAGTAATTGTAAGGTGCTCTTCTACAACGTAATAGCAAAAATCGACGAGAAATGCAGAGCAGAATACACAGCTGAAGCTTCCAGTTCGCTGTACAGATCAATCTACAGCAGGTTAAACCACAACCTAGCCCAAAAAAACTACTTCAGAGATACCAATAAAGTAAAGGTCATAGCTACCATGGTCAGGCTACGCAGCGAACTCCTGAATTTGAATTATATCCCACACAGACCTGATCTACCTCTGGAATGCAGTATTTGTAACCGAAGGGAAAGGGAAGACATCATTCATTTTCTAGGACGATGCCCAACTCTAAGAGAATCGAGAAGAAGCGTTTTTGGAAGTGATTATTTATCAGAAGCCCAAGTTTTAACGGAATTGAACGAAATGAACGTAGAAAGACTTTATAAATACTGTGTAATTGCGCTAAGGTATAGGGAAAGAATAATTAACGAAAATTTTTGATAAACAAACACATTAAATGTATGCCTCTTGTTCTTTTATGTATTCTTATGTTCTTTTAATAACTTTGTTCTAAAATGTTTTATTATGCTTTGTTAACAATATGATACAAAAAAATTAAAATAGTTGTCATTCTGGCAGACGGCAAATGCCATGTCATAAAGATTTTTGTAAAATTATGTATGTATTTAAGGATAAATTCAGAAAAGAACTAAATAAAAATCATTCTAATCTAAAAATCTAATCTGAAGCAGAAACTTTGGAAAGAGTCATGGCGGACTCTAAGACCTACAAATTAGAATCGAAAGGTGACGTTCAAATAAAAATTAAGGACCGTAGGAGAACTGTTCTGCATAAAAATCATCAAGTTTGTACTGAATTTTTAAACGATAATGCACTAATTGCATTACCCCTTTCCTTATTAGAATAAACGGTAGCGTCACCAGTTCCAGTAAGGCTGAACTACTTGGTGAACACCTTATATGAGTTACTCAGACATATTCAGAGTGCAGGTCTATTAGGAGCGCTTTTTGCCGACCTCTTGTCCTTGGAGTTATTAAGGGGCCTGGCTCTCTAGGTTGGGGGCTCCTGCCGCTGGGGTAAGTGCCCGAACGTAGGAGTAATTTCATAGTTATGAAACAACGACAAGCCTCGGAAATGGAAGATCTTCATGTTGACGACCTAAGCAAACGAAAATTCGACAACGAATTTCGGATCTGCACGTGGAATGTCCGGATGTTAAACAGACCGTGCAGCCGAGCAGTTAGTGAATACCCTGGATAGGTATAAAGCAGACATCACAGCTATCCAGGAAGTGCGATGGGATAGAGAAGACATCCGCAAGATGCGTAACTGCGATATCTACCATGGAAAGTGCTTGAAGGATTAGAAACAGCGGTTGTTTGGGTGCTTTGTGATAAGAGGAAGACTTAGGAAAGAAGTCATAAGCTGGATATAAGCGAGTGACTTGTCACAATTCGCATCCGAGCAAAATTTGAAAACTTCACGCTGATCTGTGCTCACGCCCGGCCCCAATCGAGGAGAAGGATGACCAAGCCAAAGAAATATTCTACAGTCTTCTTGAGGAGACGTATGATAAGTGCCACAAGTACGACGCACGTCAAGATTGTTCTTGTTGATTTTAACGCCAAGATTTGGTTCAACGGTCGGAAGCCACAGTCTGCACGAAAACACCTCCGGCAACAGACTCAGGTTTATTGACTTTGCATCGGGGCGAAACGTCATCATATCAAGCACCCGATTCCGCACCTCAGTATACCTACACAAGTGGACTTTGTGGTCTTCTTATCATCAAACCGTAAACCAAATCGATCACGTCACGATTGACGCCAAGCATTCATCGAATATCCTGGATATCCGAACGTTCCGAGGAGCTAAGCTAACATCGATTCGGATCACTACCTTGTTGCTGCAAGACTGAATTCCCTGAAAATATTATTTCACAAGAAAGTTTGACGTCAAAAGACTACAAGCGCAGGATACCGCCAGAACTTTGCTGACCAGGTATCTCGTAACCTCTTGGAAAGTCCACCAACAGTCTCGAATGTAGAAGACGAGTAGAAATACTGTCAAGAAGCCATCAGAAGTGCCGCAACTGATGTGCTGGGTTTCACTAGGTGACAAAACCGAAACCCCTGGTTCGACGAAGAATGTAGGCTAGCGCATGCAGCTAAGGACGAGGCCTATAATCCATGCTGCAGGCCAGAACCAGAACAGCAGAGCGAGTAGCCCGTGAGGTCTACATCCAAAGAAGGAGAGAGGAACACCGAATTTTAAGACGGAAGAAGAGAGAGTATGAAAAAGAAGCGGTCGAGTCTGTCGATGGATGTTACGGCAGGGGCAACATCAAAAAATTCTATAAAAGGGTAAAACAATCTACAAAAGGATATCAGCCTAAAGTAGAAACCTGTCGTGATGAAAACGGGAATGTAGTAGGTTATACGAGAATAGTGCTGAGGATTTGGAAAGACCATTTTTCCAAACTGCTCAACAGCAAAGTTGCTCACAATTCTGCTGTAGAGCAGACCAATCCATTTATCCTGGACGATGATGGCCAAAATATCCGTCCATCCGACCTACAAAATGTAAAAACAGCGATTTTAAGACTTAAATCACTTAAAGCTGTGGGTGCAGATGGCCTACCAGCCGAACTGTTTAAAGCGGCTGGAGATGATCTGGTCAGATAAGTTAAGAAATATTTCCGTTGAACCGAATGAAGGTTTACTATTTCAACCTTAGCAGACCCTGGATCTCATGAAGATACCCCAGCATTTGATAAAAGGAACATCAGAAGTTAATGAATGGCCGATACCTTTTGGAATGGGTGTTGATTCTATATGTCAACACACTAATTACAAGGAAGAATGTTCGTCTTCTTCAAAGAGCTTCAAGGGGCTTAATACTCCAACCAAACGTGAAGGAATTAGAATATAAGAACACCATCATTTCTAACGCTATCAAGTACCACAAAGACAGCTGCACGCCATCAAACCAGGGCCAGACGTGTCGATTGGGAAATAAAACGCCTTATCAGAAAAAAAAGCACTACCGGAAGATATGATATTATCATTGAACTGATAACAACAGGGCGATACCTCCATTCAACTGAATTAGTAGCAAAATATGAAAAACAGAAAACAGTGCATTTTGAGTATTCTCAGAGGCACGATTAATTTCTCACTAAATAAGTTCTCACGATTCCCTAAAACAAATCTGAATATTTATTTGATATCCACTTTGCCGTAACTTCAAACTCTTAATCAAATTTCTGCATAAAACCAAAATGCCCAACTGATTTCCACCTAACTCATAATACCGCACAAACAAATCGTCATATTTGTTAGTGAAAATGTTGATTCGCCCTCTAACACATTTATGGAGATTATTAATTGGATTTCTTGATTGAAGGGCCCCAAATTGCCTAAGCAAATTGAATTCAAAGACTGGTGTGCATAGAATGCCAATAAGCCGAAAGACCACTCACCAAATAGAATCCCCACATTCATCCTCCGCCAGCCAAGCCAGTGCCAATGAATTTTCTCATTTCTATTCCTTTTCATCATAGCTCGAGCTTAGGAGCTGCTGGAATTCCAACTAGAGTACCTTTTGCCAAAAATGTTGATGAGTTTTTGGTGTGAAATTAGTAAAAGAGGCGGAAATGATAAAGCAGACAAACACACGAGACACGATGACGACCCACGTCGAACACAGACAAACCCATATACTCATTCGTATCTTCATTATATTTCCACAAATAAATCCAGGGGTTGGCGATGATGGGGTCAGGATGAGTTTGCTATCTACAGAATTATTAGGAAAAGGACAGTGATGGAAATTCATATAGACGATATTATTTCCTTTGGTATTTGGAAGAAGCTGCATTGCGGCCTGGACATCATCGCTATCATTTCCAAGGACAAAGCTAAACTTGTCTCTTATAATGTGCTCGACCCACGGCGACGGGAGCGACGATCACGGCGACGGACGCGACGATGCAAGATTTAGGCAGCCAAAAGGAATTTCACATCAGATTCGTATTCACAGACTTTAGTGTCCCGGAGAGATATGAAATATTCAATTTTCTTGCTAAGCCAAACGAAAATTAAATCCTGTATATCCTTGAAAGGTATCAATGGAATTTGAAATCGCTGGTCGCTGTGAGTGGGCGACGTTTGATAATTTTTCATATTTTTCTTGTTCGGGCTTTTGGGTTAGTATTGGTTTGGCGTAAACTAAAAGACATTTTCTACCGAAAATATAAAATGAAAGTGGTTCTGGCAATTCAAATAAAACGTGCTGACAACTTTAATTTTTCTTTAATCTATGAGCATGGTCAACCGACCAAGTCCTTAGATTGATTTGCTTTTTGGCTAGACCGCAAGCAATCGGAGAAAGTTTGGATTGTGAGGTTATAATCTGCAACAGCATTGTCCTTGAAATCTCGTTCCTCTTTTAGTCCTTAGACATTTTGGCTAATTAAAATGAACAAAAAAAATGATTGGGGTCGTTAAGATTCACATTTATAAGTCGATTATAGCTGGATGGCGATGGGCAAGCAAAGAGATTTATTGCCAGAGTTAGCGCTGTAGTAGTAGTATTCTTTGAATAGAAACGATTCCAGTGAATTGATATGCTTGGATTTTGTTTAATTTTCTCATTACATCATTCCTCTCTCAGTGGACCGAATAATTCTTCTGTTATTAATAACGATTTTTTCCTTTATCCTTTTTAGATTACCGACATTTACCCAGGGTAAAGAAATCGCCAAATCCTTTTCCAATCAAGTGTCAAGTAATCTCATTGAGAACCGGTGGCAGAATTGCCAGGAAGCCATTAGGGATGCTTCCTCTGATGTGTTGGGTTTCACACAGCCATCAAAACGAAACCCCTGGTTTGATGAAGAGTGCAGACAGGCCCTTGCAGCCAAGCAGGAAGCATATAAAGCCATGCTGAACAGGAGGACGAGAGCAGCTCGAGAGCTCTTCGACCAAGATGCGAGAAAAACTAAAGCTTTTTGAAAAGAAAGATAGAGCGCGGTGATGCTCAGACAAGCCAAGCATTTCCGTTTACCCGACCTTGAAGAAGTTAGGATAGCAATATCTCGCGTACGCTTCCGACGATATTGCTATCATTGGTAGAACACACTGTGGTGTTAACTGCGGCGTGTGAAACTGGAGACAGCGGATGAAGATGGTCCTTTTGTAACCATATTCATGGAAAATATGGAAGAATATCCTTACAGGCCTATCGTGTATTTAATATTTGGCTTGTCTTCTTGGAAGCTTGTGTCTTGTGCTTTTACGCTCGATTGCATATGAAACTAAACGACATTCAATCCCATTGTTAACACAGGCACTTAACATAGACATATCGGCGTCCCAAGTTAGTAAATGTGGAATAAGTTTATTGTCCTGTCATTATTCATTACAGACGCTCCATATGGAATCACAATTTTCTTGTTTTAAATTTTTCAACTGGTTGTACTCCAGTGTAGCATGTATCATTGGTTTAGTAGTTGCTGGCTGTGCATGCTGCTTGGAAGCTGGTTGCACTCTTATTGGATTAAGTGTCTGTAGACAGCTGGTAGCTGGTGGTTGTTCGTTGCCCGACATTTTGGTAAAGGCTGGATACGTTTTTTTTCTCCTAGAAGCGATTTTTGACACCTTTTCTTTTTATAGTTTTGCATGATCCTTTTATATCCTGGCTTATTAGACTGAATAACACCATTAGTATTGGTCCTGCCAATGTCTTCACTGGAAAGTTTTCCCTATATTCCTCAATGTAAGTTTTTGAAAACCATGCTAACATTTCCTGGAACTCAGGACCTAAATCGGTTTCAATCGTCCTCAGAACTTACTAACTTACTAATGGTGGCGCTACAGTCCAGGTCTGTCTAGGGCCATATCCAACAAGCGTCTCCAGCCAGCTTGGCCCCTAGCTATCTGTCTCCAGTTTCCACGGCAAGTTGGTTCAGGTCCTCTACCCACCTTCGTGCTCCACCTGAATTGCGGACTTCCTCTTCTGCGACGCGACGTCACTCCGGGTTAGATTCGAAGACTCTACGGGCCGGGGATTGTTTTCCATTCGCTCAACATGACCCAACCATCTAAATCGTTGGACCTTAACTTTTCTTGCTAAGTCAGTGTCGCTGAACAGCTCGTACAGTTCTTGATTGAATCTTCGTCTCCATTCCCCATTTGCAGACTGGACCAAAAATCACTCGAAGAATTTTTCTCTCGAAGCAACCCAAAGCGTTTTCATCGGATGTTGTTATGGTCCATGTCTCTGCATCATCATTAGGACCGGGATGATGAGGGTTTTGTATAGTGACACTATAGTTGCTCGAGAGAGGACTTTACTACTCATTTGCCATCCAAGTCCAAAGAAGCAACAATTGGAAAGAGTTTTCCTTCGTTTGATTTCAGTGCTGGTGTTGTTGTCTGAGCTTATAGCGAATCCTAGGTAGATGAAGTCCTTAACTACCTCGAAGCTAAACCTGTCTATGCTGACGTTTGCTCCAAGATGTCCTTCCTTGTTGACAGCATTAAGTTGATCTTGCCTTCGTTGACCGCAAGACCCATCTTCTTGGCCTCCATATCAAGACTAACGAGCGCTATACCGGCATCACGCTGTGTTCTTCCAATTATGTCAATGTCGTCTGCGTATCCTAGTGGCTGGACGGACTTTTGAAAGATTGTGCCTCTGGTGTTGACGTTGACCTTTTTTGACATCAAAAGCGTCCGTTAGGTTTTTTCCGTACATGATGGAATAGCGTGTGTTTTCCATTCTCATTTTACACAGACGGGCGAGGTTTTCTGGGATGCAAGGCATTGCTCTATATAGTTGGTCTCCATTGCCGCTGCCACACACAGCCTTGAAATCGAATGAAAAGGTGGTAAGTATCGCTTTTGAAGTTCCTGGGTCCTTTCAAAGATCTGCCGGAGTGTGAATATTTGATTGACTTTCCGAGTCTAAAGCCACACACACACTAATAAGAACCTATCAGGTTGTTGACGCAGGGCTTCAAGCGTTCACACAGCATTTTAGACAAGATCTTGTAGGCGATGTTAAGGAGAATTATACCTCTGTAGTTGATGCAGTTCAGGGAATCTCCTTTTTTTATGATCGGGCATATGATGCTTAGGGTCCATTCGTCGGGTATGCTTTCCTCCAGATGAGCTGGTGCATGTCCCTAATCAAATCATCTCCAGCTGTTTTGTACAGTTCGGCGGCTAGCCCCTCTCCTCTACCGGCTTTGTTCGACTTAAGTTTAGATATTGCTATCTTCACTTCGTCAATGTCGAGTGGGTGGAATTGTTGGCCTGCTTCACCCATATTGAATGGTTCTGTATTTCGCCACTATACAGCTTGGAAAAGTGGTCTTTCCATATCCTCAGCACTGACTGTGGTTCCACTACGATGTTCCCATGATGGTCTCTATAGGCCTCGGTTCGAGGTGTATAGCCCTTGGTTGTTTGTTTTACCTTTTTGTAAAACTTTCGAACCTCGTTCCTGTTGTTACCTCTATCTCCTCGATCACGCGCTTCTCGTGCTCCCATTTTTTTTCTCTCTTCTTTCTGCTATCTTTTCGTCCACAGAAGCATAGTTGATAAATCCAAGGCTATAGCTGTGCTAAGTTGATACATGTTAAATATTCCTGGTAATCTTTATCCGACATTTGCTTTAATAGCTAGTGCTGATTGCTGAACCATTTTTATGGCTTCCTACCAGCATCCGCACTTAATTGTTATCAATGAGTAAACTCAAAGATGATTACTTTCCAATATATTGACGGGGTGTCCAATGGACATACTGCCTCCCAAAACTTTTCCTATTGCTTCCAAATAGGTATGCAAACACAATTTTTAAAGAGCAGCCACGCACAACCTAATCGACCATTTAATTTATTAATTTTGTTTTTCTCTTTGTTTACTATCTGACCTCTTGTCATTAACTTCTTAATAGGCCGGATAAGCCAGTGCTACACAAGTCACAAGCACATTATGTCGCAGGTCCCGTTTTTCCCTTGTTTTTCTAATTGATTACCTTCCTTTCATCAATGATTTAGCTTGCGTGTCACTGAAATACAACTCGCCAACAACAAAACACAAACATCAAACTCTATAGGACATTTTGGATTCGGGCATTAGACAACCCCTATGGTTTTGTATTTTGTTTCCAAAAAGAGTGATTTCATTTAGTCATGATTCATGAATTACAAATATTACCATTGTAGAGTCAGAGTTAGAGTTAGGACTCGGATCTCAAGGAGGTCTCTCAATAAACCTTATTCATTATTAAAGAACGTCGTCGGTCGTCGTTGTTTTCGTGGCGGTTGGTGGTGTATAGCGATGACGATAAGGAAGTCTGCTGGTTTTCGGGAAGCATTGGCGTTAATTAATTTTATTTACCGCATTCCGTTTCGTTTTGTTGTTGTTGTTTGATATTTTTTAACATGCACATGCACGGACAATAGACGAACGGACGACAGACTTCGAGTAATTTACAATTACTTTCGCTTTCCATAATTCTGTAAGTAGGTAACTACGTGTTAGTTTATATTTCTGTTAATCGTGTCTAATGATTGAAGGGGAAATGGGAGTCGTTCAACACACCCAACAACCATATGGGGTTCACCCCCGCTCAACAAAAATCCATATCAGCAGCAGCGTAAAAAACATGCGTTTTGTTCATAATTAAATGATCAGGGAACCGTAAAAATGTGAACATTAACAAAAATGTCATATGCATTAGGCGCCGCTATCAATCAAAATTTGAGTATATGGAATGGACTGACACAGACACGCAATGTGAGTGCTTACAGTTACAGTAGACTTTTTGAGTACATAGTTGCTATTTGACAGATGTTTGTTACGATTGTTTGCTACGGTTTTATGGTTTCAAGCGGAACTGTCAGTTTGTTCCTACAGCAAATGCAACGAATTAAAATATGTTTAAAAAGAAAATAGGTGTCCAACAAGATAAGAGAATGGACATTAATTAAGAACAATTGAAAGGCTAACAAATCCTGCTGCAGATATGAATCTATAATTTCCATAAATAAAATTGACCTCTTTCCACTTTGAAAAGAATGAGCCAGGGCAGGATAGTCTATGAGTGAAGCGACGAACCTTTCTAGTTGAATAATGAATGGGAATGTCAAAATGAAATTCATAATGTAGTTGTGTGGGGGAAGGACTTTTAGAAATGTAAAGCAGATGAGATGATGATTGGGTGGTAACTACTGGCATGTCTTGTGAAGTTATTACTCAATAAAAGCCTGGAGTCTTGCATAAATTATGAAGCATTTGGAATTCTTAAAAGTGTTGAAATGTTCGTCAACTTGGACAATAATTCGCGATTTTGTTGAGATTAAATATTTATCGAAAAGTAACCGTCTGTTTATAATTAATATTGAAGTGAGAAAACCATTTCTTTATTTTTTAGAAGAAGCTTCGGAAAGATTGTGCTTTAAACGTTTTAAATTTAACATTGCTTGCTCGAAACGGAGGAGATCTTAAATTTAAGGTTTGGGAGGTAAGCAAAAGATCCGAATTAATGGTTGATATAATATTGGAAGGTTTAATGCGCTCACACAGTAGGGTAGAGTCGGCACCCTTCGACACCTTAACAGAAAATACACAAAATCATAGTTTTTTTTTCAAAAACTAATTTTTTTTTATTAAATTTATTATTTTATCAACATACTGGCGGACCCTTAGATTTTTAGAAAAATGTTAACTATTTTTTTTTATTTAAAAAAAAGTAGAAAATTGTCGAATGTGCCCCAGGGTGGGGCACCTTCGACAATGCGTGGGGCACCTTCGACAGCAATGCACATTCTTGAAAATTAATGCATCATAATTTTAGTTTTTTTAAATAAAAGTGATGATATAGTTTGCTATAAGAATTCAGTTAATTTTTAAATTATTTGTATTTAAAAAATAGTTTTAACAAAAAATAAATAAGTAGATATAAGGGTAGTCCTTTTTACGCAATATTTTGCCGCTGCTGAACTGTGTGATTCCACCTTATTGATGACATCTGTAACTGCCTTTTTCATAGCCTTTTTTTTATAAACTCGAACCATTTTCTTTAACAATCGAATAAATATTTTGAGGATTAACTAATTTTTGTGATGGATAAACATAGGAGACAGTATGTCGGAGGTGCCCCAGACAAGAATGTCGAAGGTGCCCCACTTGATGTTATTTTACTTCTTTTTTTTTATTATTTCCCAAAGTAAGATTTATCAAATTAGCTTTAAAAATATAAATAAACACATAGTATTGTATATAAAAAACAACTTCACTGCTAGAAAAAATTAAAAACACGACTACGAAAATCTTAAGAACTTACCCTGAAAATTATAGCACGTGGTCCAAATAAATGCTTTACATCCTAACTTGGCGGGATTTGAAGCCAGACTGCTGAAATTTTTGACATATGTTTGGCATGATTAAAGGCACATCCACAATTTTTTACAGAATTTTTAAAGGTCTACACACAGAGATAATAGTGACTGTCGAAGGTGCCCCACTGTCGAAGGGTGCCGTCTCTACCCTACATTGAATAGGATTTTGTATGTAATATTATATCCCTGCTTATACTTATGCTTATATGTTGCATACAGCGACTTTAACTTTATCTGTGACACTAGAATCGGGATGTATCAGTGCGGCCTTAGGCCAGACAGAACAAAGATATACCAAATATTCTCCCTGAGAAAAATCCTGGAAAAGACCAACGAATTTAAAGTTGAAACCCACCATCTTGTCATCGACTTCAAAGCTGCTCATGCAGTGTGAAAATGGGTAACAGCTCATCCGATGTAGTTAATAATAGATAGATATATAGATATATATACCTCATCCGAGGTAGTTAAGGAGTTCACAGTTCACGTAACTAGAAACAAACAATCAAACAAACGACACATTAGCATAGATACGACGAAGAATTATCCTAGCGAACCGCTGTTATCTACTTCGGTTTGGCCAAAACTTCTCAAAAAAAGGCAAAGTGCCTACTATACAAGACTTTGTTTTACTAGTCCTACTCCACGGCCCAAAGTTCTGGACGATAAGTCAATAAGGATGGATTCTTGGGGAAGAAGCTTGAAACGCGAATTGTACCAGCTTTACCAAAATATGGATGTAGCCCAGAAAACCAAGAAAATATGGCTATATTGTCTCGGCCACATCGAGAAGTGAACGATAACCTTTCAGACAAGAAAGTCTTCTCTCCGCAGCCCCCAGATATGAGACTATTAGGAAGACCACCTCTTCCGCTACAGAGACCAATTAACTTTTTCTTTTTATAATTTGCACAAACTCAAGGGACTTTTTATACCCTTACTATGCCAGAGACACAGTGAGTGCATTAGGAAGAAAGGAAGGGGTGAAGCTGTCGGTGTACATTGGTCTTGAATTCCTGAACATTATAATGATTGGGAAAGACAGAGTGTGGAAGAGAGTTCCACATTCGCGTAGTTCGGCTAAAGAATGATTCTCTATACTTGAGCGTACGTCCGAAGTTGGGCTCGAGGGTGAATTGATGGGCATTCCTAGAAGCGCGAGTATTACGGGTGAATTGCTTGAGGGTAGGAATGCAACTGGCTATTTCTCTAGAGCACTTACCGTAGAAGTAACGGTAGAATAAAGAGAGACATGAAACGTTACGACGGTGATCTAATGATTGGAATGACGCAGTGATGTCTGTCACCGACCATTCGTAGGGCTCTTTTTTGTATACCATCCAAGAGGCTTAAGTATATTACTGGAGCACCAGCCCAGAGATGGGAATTGTACTCAAGCTTTGGACGGATATAAGTCTTGTAAATAATAGCCAGATCAGACGGGGAGAAAAATTTCTTGCATCGCCTTAAGAAACCTAAACATCTTGCGGCATTTTTGGCGACATCGCATATGTGCTCGTTCCACAAAAGATGGTCTGTGATGCACATACCGAGAATCTCGAGATGTTCGGTCTCGTTGATGCAAGTGCCACTCATGGACAGTGGTAAGGGGGGTATGTCTCGCTTAGACGATACAAGACAGCATTGTGCTTTCTAAGCATTAAACTCTACGCGATTTTGTGTTCCCCATTGTACAATGCTGTTTAAGTCAGAGGTTAATGAGCCTATCATATTTTGCCGTTGCAGTTCCACATCCGAAGAGGAGGAATATGAGTCTGGAAACGAGTATGAAAAGCTAAGGGTACTATCGTCAGCAAAACAATTAATTGGATTAGAAGTTACAGACAGGAGATCATTTATGAAAATGAGAAAGAGGGTCGGAGACAAAACGGAGCCCTGGGGGACACCAGCATTTATGTTGTGGGTTTCAGACTTGAATCCGTCCAATACAACTTGTATTGAACGGTTCGAAAGAAAATTTCTAATCTACGGAAGTAGGGATTCGTCGATACCGAAAGCACGCATTTTCGATAAAAGAGCAAGATGCCAGACTTTATCAAATGCCTTTGAAATATCAAGTGCAACAATCTTACTTTCTCCAAAACGATGTAAAGATTTGTTCCACTGTTCGGTGAGATAAACCATCAGATCACCAGTGGACCTGTTGCTGCGAAAGCCGTACTGCCGGTCATTAAGAAGCTTTCGGTCTTCGAGATATTTCTTGAGCTGATAGTTTATCAGCGTTTCCATGACCTAAGAAAGAAGGGACGCAAGTGCAATCGGTCGATAATTGGAGGGAGAAGAAGATTCGCTTTTTTTTGGGATTGGCTGGACAAATGCTGTTTTTCAACTGCTCGGAACGAGCCCAGAAGAATAGGATAGATAAGATGGAAAAGCTTACGCAAGAGTTTTGCCAGCGTGGAAGAACACCTCTTCAGAATAATAGCGGGGATACCATCCGGACCAGCGGATTTATGTATGTTGAGATCCCTTAGGACTCTCGCCACAGCACGAGTGCGGAAAAAGATTTGTCCCATGGAATCATTGACGCGCTCAAGAATAGGAGGAGTCATGGCAATCTCTGTCAGCGAAGAGTTGGCGGCGAACTGCCTAGCAAAAGGTGTGCTTTCGCGCGAGAGCTAACAACTGGAGTGTCATTGTCAACGAGCGTTGGGACCGAGGAAGAAGAAGAATTCTTCATATTTTTAACAAATGACCAAAAATTCTTACTGCCATTGCAGTATTTTTTGCCTTAATTTTTGGTCATGCAAAAACTTTGTCCGTCGAATATGGGCATTGCAGGCCTTCCTGGCTTGTTTAAACTTGTTCCGGTTTTCCTCAGTTGGGTTGGCTCTAAAACACCGGAACTTTACTTCTTTTTCCCTGATAACCTCTTTACAGCTTGAATCAAACCATGACTTTTCCTTAGGTTTGATGCTTTTAACCCTATTCGGGATAAAAGTTTTCATTCCCAAGATAATCATATTAGTAATCATATCTGCGCTGGAGTCTACGTCACTATCGAGGAAGCATAGTGACCAGTTAAAGATCCGGAAGAAGTTATTGAGACCGTCCCAGTTGGCTTTCTCGTATTGCCATACGGTTCTCTTCGGAGCTCTTTCTTTAACTGGATTAGTTTGGCACGAGAAATTTGCAGATATTATACTATGGTCTGATCTGCCTAGACCCTAGAGGCGTTAATACATTGATAGTGTATTTATCAGGGTCAGACGTAAGGAACAAGTCAAGAGTATTTTCCGCTTGGCCATCGATATCCGATATTCAAGTGGGCTCGGTGACAAGCTGAGTAAGGTGGTGAAACTCAGCAAAGATCTCCAGCACACATTCCTTCGGGTGTTGTCGGGCCCGAATGGAGAAGCCAAGAAGATATTGTGTACATTGAAATCGCCCGTAATAACGATTTCAGTGTGAGGATATAAGGATACAATTCTTTGGATGGAGTCAGACAGATCGTCAAATTCGCGAGAAGTTGAAGCTCTGTCCAAATTTGGGCTTCGATAAAGAAAACAATAGTGAATGATGTGCTTATTTACATACAGTGAACTTGAACCACATTGAATTGAAAAAAGGGTCGGAGCAGTTCCCATATTGTGGAAGAAATTGATAAGCGACTGCGGATGGCAGAGCGTTTAGTTTTGACTACTGAAGAGTGCATACACTGAAAAAAAAAGCCGTCATCATATTGATGAATGGCGTTCATCAACTGTAATTTATAAATAAGATGTACTTTTCTTGCATATTATGTATAAATTCATGAAAACTTTTTGATGACGGATGAACCAATCATCAATAAGATGAAAGTGCATTCATCAACTTTTTTTGGGAGAATTTCGGCAGAATTTGATAAAAATTTAGTTCATCAGTTCATCAAAAGTTTTCGTCAATAGGATGAAAGCATCTATTTGACGAAAAAAAATGTTTTTACATCCCATTGATGATTTCTTCTTCAATATGATGAATTGATTCATCATATTTAAATGACAATTTTATTTCATCATATTGATGAAGACTATCATCAAAAAATCGACTTCAATTTGAATTTGGAAGAAAATTAGGTGATGTAAATGATTATCATATTGATGAACAAAACAGACTTGTGTTTTCATCATGTCCATTATATACCTCAATATTGATGAAGTCGATCATCAGTACGAAGAAGAATATAAACGCTTTTTATTTATGAATAGTATCATTGCATGAATGAATCCTATTATTCATATTGATGAAAATATTCACTGAATTGATGAAAAATGTTCATCATATTGATTTATACGATCTTTAATATGATGAAAATGTGAATCTTATTGATGAAAATATTCACTGAATTGATGAAAAATGTTCATCATATTCACGGAAAGAAATTAAAAATCAGTAATCACGAATTTCTGTGTCGTAAATTATGAAAAATCTTTTTTTTGTAAATCATCCCCCTTTTTTTCGTAAAATGAGAGTCAATATTGTAAATCAATCTTTATTCCGTCTAAACTTACAAAACTGTATAATTTGAGAATTACGAAAAAATGTCATGATTTTAGATTTCCATTGTAAGAGCAATTTACAAATTTTGTATTCGTAATTTTAAACATTTGGAGCATGATATAAATTGTACGACTAAATAATTCTGATTTACAAAATCAAAGATCGAGATTTATGATCTCAATATTCTAAAAACAAAGCTCTTGAAGCTAAATGAACGAATCGATCTTAGACAATCGTAGTTTACAAAAATATTTCCTGAATTAAAAAATAGGTGTTTATTAAATCATGAATTCTTATCGCATTTTACTACTTTTGAATCCAAACTGTTTTTTTTTGTTACGATTCTTGAATCGTAAATTACGACAATATTTCCTGAAAAAGAAAAACGTTTTGTGTTGTTTATTTATTCCCTAGTTTTCATGCGGTCGAAAATCAATTCCAATTTTATAAAGCGTCAAGTAGCTCAGTGGGTAGAGGTGCCGATCAAGAGACCGTCGTGCATTCTCATGCCTGGGTTCGAATCCCAGCAGTGCGGAGTGACGGATTTGTAAAAAAAAAATAGTCGCCACTAAGCAGTGCAGAATGAGAAGGAAGTACGGAGATTGATCGGTGAGGTGAGAGAGAGGAAGGGAGAATATAGTACCGGGGGAAGGGCGAGGAAGGGAGAGAGAAAAAGAGGCAAGATCCCCCCGAAACGGGGATGGTGTGGGGGGGGGGAAACAAAAAGGATAATTTACGTAGTTGATAACTGGCTGATCGTAAATTACGCTCCTAAATGCTTTTTTTGGTTATGATACGATGATACGATCATCAATCTGAAAAAAAAACATCAATATGATGAATGCATTCATCACATTGATGATTTACTTGCTTAAATTTTCATCATATTCATGAATACGATAATCAGATCGATGAAATAATTCATCATTTTGATGTACAAATAAATCAAAATTTGGTTCATCATTTTTCATAATATTGATGAACAAAGTTGATGAATGATGATCGAAATTTGTCGCTGAAAATTTTCATCATATTAATGAACAATGCTTCATCATGTGGATGAAAAGGTTCACTGGACTAAAATTGATGAATTCTACATCATATATATGACCTTTTTTATCAATATGGTGTACCTTTTTGGTTCAGTGTATGCGAGGAACCGTTTCTGATGGCTAACTGCTGTGTCTCAGGCTGAGATCCTACAAGGATTTGGAATCGGTTTTATATTGGAAGAATTGTAATTTGTTTTACTTACTTTGTTCCAGGCTCGCCTCTACATAAGCATTATTGTAATACGCAGCTTTATCAAGCCTACAATTGACTGGTTATTGAATCAACATTTTCCAAGTGGCAATTTTTCATCGTCAATGGGTAGCGGTTCTGGCGACAGATGAATGCAATGGTTTTGTACCCGACGCACAGTGGCCCGTTTCGGCTTTTTTGGTTCCAAAAATCATAGCTCCTAAACGAGTTGAGATATTTCCACAATTTTTTTTTTATTTTGAAGGTTACACCCAACGCTATGAAATTGGTGAATTTCAAAATAAAAACATTACAGGGTGTTTCGGAAATAGCTGTCAAAAAGCTTAGTTATATTAAGTGAGATAAAAATGATTAAATGTGAATTAAACAAACAAGAAAATTCATTTTCTGGCGTAAAACAAAAGGAATTGACGTTTAACAGTAGCGCAAAAAGTAAAACACCGATTTTAGAGGAACAGTGGCGAAAAAAGTTTTTTTAATTTTTTTTTTTTTTGTAAATTGACATTAGAATAATAATAAATAACAAATTGAACAGCAAATTATACAATAAAAACAGTTGAAATGTACGTATAAACATTAGATTTCTTGAAAACTATCATCTTGGTCCGTGGTAATATTCAATAAACTCAACATTTCCGGAGAATAAAGTGCTTTCATATCGTTTTGGGTCCTTACGTGCCTCAGAGAAGAAATAAGCGGATCAGATGAGGCTGCAAGCATGTTGCATAAGTCTTCATTCTGCCTTATTCTCGAAACTTTGCAGGTATTTTGATATCTATACCTTTTGTAGTCCTTATTTTTGGATTCCTGGGCTTCTTCAGATAATTCAAGATATAATATCTTGACTGTGAGCCAAAATTTTGTGAAGAGTAGGTGTCAGTTGTTTTTCAGGATACTTTTGAGTCAACAGAGCTGCTGTTGCTTTAGTATACTCCCCAAATTTAACTGCGTTCACAACTTCCCTGCAGTTCAAAACATCAAGTATTATTTTCAGCCTGGAAATAACCTCTATGTTTACTCCAGTTATTTGAGCTGTTATCTCCGATTGCTCGAAAAATCTTCTCGAAGTGTTCCCATCATTAGTATTTCCGAATCCCTGCTTTGGTTTGTCTACATCGAGTCCAAGCTGATCACGGAAACACGTTTGTATCCTTTCCTTTCTTCTTTTTTGTGCTTCTTTGATCCCAATCGATTCACCGAAATCCTCTCCATCCTGTCGAAGTTTATATGCAAGTTTTAATATAAATTCCATGCATCTGATTCTACCATGCAGTGGAGATATTCCATATTGGTAGTTATGTTCGTCAATGTTTGCATTGGATTCATCTTGGCTATTGAAACTTTTTTGTGTCCTTTTGCATATTGGGCATGACCGCGTTGATTTTGTTTCTGTAAGTTCATTTAAAACTTTTCCGTCAATCTAAAATTTTATGACATCGAGCAATAAAAATAAACATTTAATCCGATTAAAAATTAATACCTACATAAATAATCACTGAACATTTAATCTCCTTAAGTCAAAAGTAACTGCTAATATTTTATTATGGATATAATATAAACCCTTCAATTTATTTTTTTTATTGCCTCCGATTTATGTAATATTTATGACATATCGTATTTTAAAATATTTCCGTCATCAAAAACAAAATTGTGGTGAATTCATTCCCCATTTCAGATAATTTTTTGAATTTGAAAAAAAAAATTTTTTTGTTCGAAAATTCTGGAACACCCTGCAAATGTAATAAATTTAAAACTCATCATATTGTTAGCCGTGAACATTTTCTTCGAATTAAAAAAAAATTGTGGTGATATCTCAACTAGTTCAAAAGTTACAGTATTAAACATTTTATTAATTTGCCATTGAAAACCCAGAAAATTGAAAAAAAGTGCCTGCCATCGATTAATAAAATCGCTCTAGCTCAGTTGGGCGCAAGTTGGCGCAAATTATTTCTTCAGGATTATATTAAGAAATACTTCAGCTTTCATTATGCGTTGAGTTTTGCTTAATGCTTTTTGAAGCTTTTTTTTCCATGCAATGTAAAGTCAGAAAAAGGTACAAAAAGTGGTGTCCAAAAAAAAAAAAAAAATATATATATAGACATTTTTTTTTTTTTTTGTAATATTTTTTCCAAACATATATTTTACCGTATTTGTTAATTTCAGAAAGAAAAAACAAAAATTCTTTCCCCACGTTCGTAATATAGCTTCTCAAAGTCAAGAAAAAGAAAAAAAAATTGTTTGTTATTAAAACTGAAAAAAAAGTTCAACTTTGACCCCCTCTCAAAACCAAACCGTTGGGAAAATTAAAAAAAAACTTCGGTTTCAAGAACTTCAAATATTTGTTAATTCAGCGAAACAACACATTTTGAATTCTGGAACAACGAAAAAAATGAATTTTGGAATGACTTTAGCCTAAACGGGCCACTGTGCGACGTATGTCAAAACCAATTTACCTGCATCATTCCACTTTTGTCCCACTCTGAATAATTGAATAAACCATGCACAGGGCACCTACTGTACGGCGATTACCTCCGCTAAGGTAAATTCCTTCTTCAATGGCATTTCACTTCACCACCCTTTTAATTCAAACTCAGTCATAACCGAAAAAAGCATAAGAAGAGAAATCACAACAAAACTCGCTTAGCTTCGGTCAGCTCGCTTGCTCGTTAGCCTGCTGCTGAAGTCAGTTTCGTCGTTTAGACTACTAAAAAATTGATAAGAGCCAGAACTTGCCAGATCCGGGGCCAATTTCAGCCATGGTCAGCAAAAGTTTCTTACCATGAATAATTGAATACTGTCAAATTCGCTCTGAAGTCGGTAAATAGATATCACTATGCGGTTTATCTTTGATCTTCCTCCCTTCCTGGCCAAATGCAATACTTGTACATGTTATTCATCTGCGTTCCGATTCATGAACCTGAAGCCAATTGCTACCCTTGACGAGCCTCCTTGGTATGGATTCATCTGTTGGAGAATGTACCTTACGTTCAATACATATTACATACTTTACTTAAATTTAATCTTTTCATTTCTACTTCTAACTTTCTTTCTATTAAAATATGAAATAGTTTGTAAATCTTTTCACTTCAAAATAATTAGGTTATTCTCATGAAATAAAGATCGTTATTTTCTGTTTTCTGAACGTCGTGGATTCGAGTCCTACTCGTGCCCATAAAAGTTTTTATTTCATCTTTCACGTGTACCTACTGCCTCTTGCGAAGAATTGACAAGACTTCCAAGAGTATCATTCTGTCATGAAAAAGTGCTTCTCAACTTTGCCGTTCGGAATCGGCGTTAAATTGTAGGTCCCCTCAATTCTTCACACGCACTCAGGGAATTGTTGATGAGAGTAAGCCACTTAGGCCTTGGCTCTTCAAGAGCTGTCGCGCCACTCTATTAATTTTTATTTTGCTTCTCTAACTTTCCATTTACCGTTGTAAAAATTGCATTTTCCATAGCCTTTATCAGCTTCACACGTTAATCACGATACTACAGACTCTTCAGGGGTTACAGCTCCTTGATGATTTGGCGGTATTGTTTCCCTAAGCATGATGTTCGATTCAGGTATGTTTCACCCACTGTACACTCTGGTTTTCTCGGGGATGTTGACATAAATGATTTTAAATGACTTTTTTTGGGAAGTAATGGAACTCTGAATCATCGGTGAGGGCTCACGCCTACGATGTCAAATGACGTGTGCGCTCTGTCATATTGTCGAATTGGTACGCTATGGTTATAAAACCTAATACTTCTTATTGCTTCTTCTTCTTCGATTAACATTACTCTGAAAAAAATCCACAGGCTTCTTTTAAAAGATCATCAACCTCGTCCTTTCCTACCTCAAAGAAAGTGGGAAGTTACGAACAACGAAGTTTTGATTCTTCTTCTGTTACAGGGTCATCGGCTTCTAACTGTAGGCCCGAATTTCGAAGGACGGAATGTTGCATGTGTATATTTGTCCAACTCTGACCAGAGAATAGTAACTCACTAACTTGGTGGGTAACATTTGTTCCACAGCTTGGCGCTACTTGTCTGTTATCTCTTTTCTTTGATTATTTGCACTCAAGTCTTATTATGTCTGATCCACTGAATTAAAAATGGATGACTCCTCATTTTTTCTCTTCTCTATCGTAAACAATTTCCTTTACCAGAATCAAATTCATTTAATACCTCCCTACATCTGTTTTTCATTGCCAAACAGAGAGTCCTTAAATTAAAACCAACCAACACCCAACACAACACACACACATCCCCTTATACCTAGCGTATCTATCTATCACTATAAGGTCACTAGTCACAACTCATCAAGCACTCTCCTTGCTTACATCTCCACTTAGTCACAAGCTACACAAGCTCAAGCACACCACAACTAAGATATATTACACTTTTATTGACCTCATCGAATTCCATCCCCAGAACAGAAAAAAATAAATAAAATAAAAACCAATTCCTCCAAAAGTCCTTATCATCATCATATCGTCCTGCCATTGCCAATAAAAATAAAGTAACACAGACTGTTGGTTCAGGCTAAATTGGAAAAAAATATCATCCACCAGCCACCAGCATTCACAACCTTCCTCCTGGAACCATAAAAGTGCAATGAGTACTTTTTGATTGCTGCAATCCTACCATAGACAATTTTCATTATTATTATTTTCTGAAACTTTTTTAAAGACTGCTAAAAGCTGTTTGCGTTAGATTGAGTTGAATATTGAGGGTTCAGTAAGAGTTCAGGGCATCAGGGCTCTGAGTCTGACTGGCACTGGACAGGACCAAGGGGTGGAAACTGGAAATCCCTTGGCAACTTCAACATTCAACTATTTGAATCGAAACATTCGGAGTTGTTTTCGGAGTTGGTTCTATTTCCCCTTCGTGTTGTAAGGGGGTGTCTGATTGGTCTGGTCTAATCATGGTGAATTTCAGTATCTCGTGAGAAATTCCCCTCAATCTACAGAAATCCCAGCAGAAGGGAAATCCACACGAATTTGCCTCATCAGAGTCTCTCAAATTCTGAACTGAACAACTGAACTGAACACTGAGCGACTGAGCACTGAAGGGTAGGTTTTCCGTTTTTCACCTCTTTTACGGTGTGGCTGTTTTTATCATATTTTCTCGTGTGTGTGTTTTAATTCTGTATAATTTTTTTCGTTCGTATGTTATTATTTTGGTACACCCCCTCAATTCGCCACATTGCGAGTAGATAGAAAAAATGTCGACATTGTCGGGGTTATTTTTTCCTATCAGTGTTTAGTTGAAAACAGACTTTCCGGCATTATCGACGCGTTTTCCCGGCCCACTGTACACCAGAGACATACGGGGTGTTGAAAATTCAAATAAAATAAATAAATCCATCAATAAAATATTATTTAAAAAAAAAAAACGTACCCCATTTATTCAAAGAGAAAGAAAAAAAAAACATAAAATCAAGGATTAAGTGGAAATGTCCTTACACGGGATTTGAATAGGAAATCAGTTGTTTTGAATAAAAGCCAGAAAATCGAATCGCATGTGGAATAAATAAAAAAAATCTCTTGAATCCATTAAAACCCTAAACCATTCAGCCAACCGCAGTGTCCTCCACCTTGTGCTCCTTCGCTCAGGAGACCCACAATCGCACCATCTAAATAGGATTAAGCTTAAAAATAACCTTTCTGAGTGGTTTACTCCGTGGCGTTGTGCAATTCGTTCGGTGCGCCTTCTGTTGCTCCAAGTAATAGCTCCTCCATCACAATTGATTGTTAAGATCCTTTGAGCTGCATTTTGTGTAGCCACCAAGTTCGTCACTTTTTTTTGCTCTCAAACGATTCAGTAGCGCGGCGCGGTAGCGTTCGGTTCCTCGGTGTCCTGTTTGCGTGTAGTTTTTTTTCTGCTTTGCTCCTTTCGGTTTAGTGTTTCCTTTTTTTGTGGTCTGTGAATTCTGGATGCTGTATTAGCAAAGTTCTCTCATTGAATATGCGCCACCTAATGGATTTCTGTTTATCTAACAAGGACTCAAGATGACTTCAATATTATGATGATGGAGATTTGTGCGGTCTTGCATTAAGTGTGCCAGTGAATACTGATAAGAGTGAATCCTTAATTCTACAAACCCAGTGCGTCCTTTCTCTGTAAGCCAAGCTTATTCGGAGAAGGTCCTTTTTGCATACAAAACAAAGTGATAGTTTAAGAGAAAAAATCACAGCCTTCAAAGAGGAGTGCATTTAACCTTTTACTTGAACTTTTTTTACCGTGCGTCGTCTCACACGATTGTGTGATGTATTTTTGTATTGTTTTGGTTTGAGGAGAGTCCTTTTCGATTGATTGCACTTGAGTGCAGTGTGCTTTCACTTGTACACACGAAAAAAAAATTGTAGTAAAACCAACAAAAAACCAGGTTAATCCCCTAGTGTACCTACAATATTGTCCCCCAGAGGAGAAAAGAGGATAAAAAAGTTGAAAAAAAAATTGATACAAAATACACACAAGTTTGGATTATATAAAAAAAGTTTCGAGTGCAGTGAATTGAATATTTTTTGTTGCAGTTTTAGTTGGTGTGTCTTTAACGAACTAGCTACACCAAGGATTAAGGATTACCTTACCTCAACAAAAAAAGGCGTTAAGCAACCACATCGATTGAGCTTACCTACTTTTTTCCGTCTAGGTGTTGTCTTGTTGTTCTTGTATTATTGTCGAGTTATTGACATCAAATGTAGAACACACACTTCACGTTGAGGTGTTTCGCTTTGTTTTTTAAGAGGTAAGTTAATAAATCGTCTAATTAATTTTAGTAGGTAACTTTTTCTCTTGTTGGTTTCGTGGGGGGAGGTATCATTTTTGAAGGGTTGTCTGCCAATTAAATTAATTTCTCGCTTCTAGGTTTTTATACTTTTCATACAATGGAACAGGGGTGCCTACCAACCAACCCATGATACTATGTCTGAATTTTATTTTTTATGATTTTTGAAATGAAAAAGAAAAAACAAACTTTGGTCGTGTCAGAAATGTCTAACACAGTGATTTTTCGGGTGTTCTTGTGTACGTACTTTGTATTCCTCCTTTTTGAGGGTTAGTTCCTACTTGGGTGATGGGAACCTAACCTAACCAACCTACCTGCCTGGATATAGAAAAGGAGAAAGTTCCTGCGAAACTAATTTATGTTTTCGACGAGTTGTTTAGGTCTTTTTGAGTTTTTTGACTTTGATGTTTTGATTATTTGAATATTTTTGTTTTTGTTTTTCGTCTGTTTTTCTTCTCAAGCTGTTGTTCTGAGCTATGAGATGATGGAATTTTAATTAAATTTTTTTTCGGTGCAAAAAGGGTGTTTGGAGTAGGTGCGTGCTTCTTATGTTTTTTATTTGTTTTCTTTTCTTCGAATTTCAAATAATTTTTGAGTAGAAGAATGGGATCATTGTTGAAATGAAGAAAAAGTAGGATAATACAAAGAAGATGGTATGTTAGGGTGAAATGCTTGGTGTGGGCTTGTGTTTGGTTTGAGATGTTCCTTTATTTTTTTAATCTTATAGGGAACCTCTCTGTGTATTGACAAAAAAATGAAAGGGTGAAACCCGGTGTAGACGATACGAAGAAGAATTTCCAAAATTTATAACAGTTCTTGCATTTATTTATTTAAGATTCAGTTAACTTAATAATTTTTTAAAGGGTAAACATTTTATGTTTCATTTAAACTCTTTTACCACCTGAGACGTGTTTTCACAATTCATAGAGCCTTAAAGTCAGGCTCATCTCTCTACTATCATTATTTGTTTTTTTTCTGTCTTCAGTCCTATTTAGGCTTCTATTTTTAGATAAGATGGAGCTCGTATTTCATCTCAAATCACAAAACAAACTTTTCAAAGACTTCTTTCTTCTGTTATGAATTCGTTCAGACTGCTGTTTCTCAACTTAAAATAACTCATTGATATGTTATTTGATGCTGTCTCTGACACGTCAGGTACTTCAAGACGAGTTTGATTTAGGCCAAATGGGTAGACTGGGGAGCCTTTGCCATGATTTAGGAAATTTGGCCGTACGCTTAGGTTTTTAATCTTTCCAAAAATTGTTTATACCTAAAAGTTGAAGTACCTTACTATCTTTGTTTTGTAAATAATTTCTACCTCATATCATTTCATTTAAATTTTTTAAAAGTATTAAAAAAAAAAAATTGCTATGGCAAATGTGTACTATGGGGGATGATATGCCACTAGGGTGGGGAGCCAGGTACCTTAATTCCAGAAATAAGAAAAATAAAAAAACGTTTTTAGTTATTGTTTTTCTTAGCGGAACAGTGAACATCTGGTTGCTCGCAAATTTGGAGTGATATCTATACCTACTTTGGAAACAGCTACATCACTTTCTTTAAAGAGATCTTAAGCGATACGCCATTTCTTGCAGCGTTCCCTTAGGCTAGTTCTATTTAACCCAAAAAATTTAGCCGCTGCGCTAATAGTTTTCCTTACTTCCACCGCGTCAACGGCTTGCATCATTATATTTTCATTGATCTCGTCGCGGTTGGATTTCTTGATATAAAAACGCGGCATCTTTCGATCTGAAAATCATTCACCCATCAATTCAGTCATTGCCTGTGGTAAGGGCATTTTATGGGTGCTTTTGCCAATGGCAAAGCCACTTTGTAGCGTGGGTTTGCCAGTGACAAGGCCACTTTGTAGGGTGGGTTTGCCAGTGGCAAAGCCACTACAGGGGTAGTTTTGCCAGTGGCAAAGCCACTTTGGGGGTGGTTTTGCCAGTGGCAAAACCTCCACACAAACACATGGCAAAGTCACCCCACAAGCTACTTTATGAAAAAATTTTTTTTAACTTTTTAAGATCGCACACTAGTTACACAAATCACTTTTTTAAAGACAATTAATATTTCATAAAATTGAAAATTGGTGCGAAAAGTTTGTAAAAAAATTAAACCACTTGACTTTTTTGAAAAAATTCACCTTCCATTTTTTGTTGCCGGTACCTGGCAAATAAAGAAAAACGTCCTGCCACTCTCGTGTTTGACTGAGAACTTTCAAACTTCGTGGAAAGTTTCTACCTAGAGATGTGCAATAAAAATCAATTTTTCCATATTTTTAGTTTTCTTCGATCTATAAGAAAAATTGAAAAACAAAGCCTCCCCTCTGGCAAAGGGTCCCCAGTCTACCTACTTAGGAACAGACTGACCGTGAAAATAATTCGCACGGTGGTTTGTAAAAATTTTGTGAAATCAAAAAAATTGTTTTCATTGAAACCGGACTGTTTCCTCTTAGGCTCATTTTAAATCAACTTCTTTTGGGATTCGATTTGATTTGAAATCAACCCTGACCGTGAACACAAACAATTTTATCTTTAAATTCACTTTTATTTTATTTACAAGCCGATTGCAATGCAGTACCGACTTTAGTTGGAAGCCCATGCATAGCTATGAGCTTCACGACAGTGTCTCTTCAAATCCAGTCAGTACCTATCTATTCGGTTTACAGAAAAAACATTAAGGTATATTTCTGGAATCCGGATTCTCCTAAATTGGCTTTATCTCGCCTTTTTTCCCTATTGGTCCAGTGAGAATGTGATTACGCTCTTTATAAAATTACAATTACGATCGAAAAATCGGCTCTAGCCCTAGTTTACAAATTGGGGTTCGCGCGAACTCCAGAGCATGTTTGAGAGCTCATAACTTTTGTTCAAATCAAACTCAGTTATCAAAATTCGTTTTTCTTTACGTTTTTGCCTTTTTTCCTTCACAGCTGTTTTTGAAATTTTTTTGGAATTTAGTTTTTTGAAAAAAAGGTCACAAACCAAACTTGGGGCTCATGCGAACCCCAGTGCTCGAAACGGTATACAAAAAGATTTTAATAAACACTTATTTTATTTGAAATCAATATAGACACCCAAATATGAAGAAGATGATTTACAAAATGATGATTTTCAAATAAATAGCTATGATAAGAACCTCATAGAAAACTGAGTTATTCTGGATACATAGCAATCCCGGGAGGCATTTTCCGCAGTAGATGTTTTGGTGGCGAAGACAAACAAATTTTCCACAAACAACATTACATGTAGTTGTTTTGCTGTTTCTTGTCTGAAGATTACCAAAGCTTTCAGAAAACAATTTTTTGCGTTCACATTATAATAAGTACCTACCTATGCACGTAATGATGTCCGAGGAAGTCTCTCGTCAACTTCTCGAATAGTTGGCAAATTTCTTCCCAAAATAAAAGCGCTTCCAAGCTAGATTAAGGGATTTTTGTTTGCATTGAAGGCTGTGAGAAGAGAAGTTATCTAATTCAAGTTCCATAAGCTCTCAAATAGCCTTTTCCCACCAACGTGATTTAGCTCATACGATTTATAAATTACGATGAGCGTTCCCACTGAACTTTTTACCTGATTTAGCTTGACCTTTACGACAATCTTGACATTACTTTTGAATTTTTAATGTATATGACACAAAATTTGAATTTCGACTGTAAAAAAAAAATGAATTTAAAATGAATTTTATTCATTACTTGAGCATGAAATCATTCAGCCTGGAATCATCGAGGCGATTTATACCTAATTAAAAAATAAACAAGTTAAATCAGGTAATTTCAAATCATTGAAAATGTATGGCAAATCATGAAATTAATTATGTTATTTAGCAGAATCAAGTTGATTTACCTAAATCATGTTGGTAGGAACAGGCTATAAGACACTGAAATATTAAAACAACGTGAAAACAGAAACTTGAAATTATAATGTTAAAACTTACTTTTTGTTAATCTTCAAGCTTTATTTTCACGAATTTACACAACATTTTTATAAACTTTTGAGAAAACCAAACATGTTCTACAGTTGAAACACACCTCAACTGTCAACTCAATTAAAAACGAAAAGAAAAATGCATCGCCTAGTAAATAATAAGCAATTAGAAATGATTAATAAGTGTGGGGTTCGCGCGAACCCCAAGTATTTTTATTCACGTATTTTGCGTGTCGTAAACTAGGGCTAGGTAGAATATTTTTTCAAGCAGGGTCCTGTTTCTTGTTCTAATTTTTTTCCCCCAAGCATTGAATCTAAAAGCAAACAATAAACAAATTAATAGTCACACTTCAATACGTTTTTTTGGAATGTTTGCTCTTGATGTAACCATATTAAATATTCGAATACACTTACAATAACATTTTGTGTTGCACAAATTATTTGAAAAATTTGAGATAAGTTTGTTAAAACCCGCTTAAGAGAATCTGCACAATTTCACAGTCCATCTTTCACCTAGGTAGCTGTCCGTGGCTAAGTGGTTAGGTGCGTTGGCTGCTAAGTAGAAAGTCGTCGTGGGTTCGAGTCCTACTCGTGGCCCATAAAGTTTTTATTTCATCTTTCACGGGCATTGCCTCCTGCGAAGAATTGACAAAACTTCCAAGAGTATCAATCTGTCATGAAAAAAGTGCTTCTCAACTTTGCCGGAATCGGCGTTAAACTGTAGGTCCCCTCAATTCTTCACACGCACTCAGAGAATTGTTGATGAGAGTAAGTCACTTAGGCCTTGGCTCTTCAAGAGCTGTCGCGCCACTCTATTTATTTATTTTTATCTTTCACCTAGGCGGTTTTTTTACTTCAGCGGAGTCTGGATAGTTTAAAAAAAATTTAACCTAAAGAGTGCAGATTATTAAAATTAATCGGATGTACAAAAAAATTACACGTATATAAACCTCAAACCTACATAGTGGAGTCAACTATGCTTTTTCCCAGAAGTGAACATTGAATCCCAGAAAAAATAATACCTATATACATTAGGGTGGTCCTTAAGACAAAATTAATGAAGACATCCGCTTAATCGTCTCTGAGTAAATTCAAAAAAATCCTCAAATTTATCTATCCCCTTATTCATCTCAAAGTGAAATTCTTGTGCTTGTATTTTTCGTCTGATTTTTGGAATATTCCCATATATCTCTTTTACGGCTTGATCGATTTTGTTCTAATTTTGTACAATTATACCAAAAATTGTCGTTAGTAAAATGGAATTCAAATCACAAGAAAATTGAAAACTTTTTTAGTGCCTATTACCCTTTTTTTCTAGATTCTTGAAAAACAGTTCAACCAATTTTTTGGAAAAGTGTTCCACAAAAGTCATGGTACCTAACCTACAGCATACATTTTTAGTCATAATGCTTACAAATTTCCACAAAAATCGAAAATTTTAAAATTTTTCATTTTATAACAACTCATCTTTATTCGCATGTTATTTTTAGAATATGAAAGCAACCACAATTGGAACATAAAAATTAAATAAATAAAATTTGTTACAAATGCATGAATATGAATTCTCTTCCACAAAAGTCATGGTACACCTATCAAAAAGTGAAAAAAATCTCAGAAGAAGTTACCTTTGTAGTATTTAGCTGGAAAACCTTTCAATTTTATAATGGCTCTCAGTCTGTTTTTCATTGAATTGAGTAAGTTTTCATTGCAAGTCTGTTCAATATTCTGCAAGCGTTGATTGTCTGCGTCTTGTTGCGAATGACACTGGCTCGAATAATTTTTTCGAGAACATCGCACAAATGCCCCGTTTAGGGTTTAAGTATGAGCTTTAGGGTGGGTCGCTAATACGTGGGAAATGTTGTAAATTAGCACTTTTTGGGCAGTATGTTTTGGAACGTTATCTTGCTGAAAGTAGTAATTATTTCAAAGACCCAGTTTTCTCACACTATCCTCTAAATTCTCTTTGACAATATAAAGGTAAATATGTTCGTCCATGGTGTTTTCTTTTAATACAAGATTTCCATTACACTTTCCTCACCGTGTTTTATTGTCTAAATCGTATTTTTCGGATTTGAGGCATCCCCTTCCTTCGCCTTACTCTAACGCGACCACCTGAGGCAAACACATTATACATCGATTCGTCTGAAGTCAGGAGTCTCATTAACGTACTGTTTCTATTAACCTCACTGATTACAAACTTTCTTCTAGGTAAACCAGACTAAAATCCAGCTACAACGATGGCATTGCGCACAGTTTCAGGATAACTATGTTTTCATTGAATTCTTCAAGCTCTCCACTCTTGCTCGCACTTCTAAATGGATCTTGGGCTGCCAAGTGCTTGTTTTTTGTTTTATCCCGAAAAGTAAGCTTCGATGAACGGCCACTACGCGACTTGTTTTCGAAGAATGTTCGTTTAAAAAGCGCCTCTCTTTTTCAGTAAACTCTTTTAATCGCAATTTTATGACTTTTTTCACCAACAATTTACACAGAAAATATAAAAGACCTAGCGAAAACAATTGTTCCGCGTAAATAATAATTTTAACAGACAGAGGAAAACGAATCAAACTATAGGAGTTGCCAAGTGTACTATGACTTTAATGAAAGAGAATTCATGTGTTTGACTTTTATGGAACACTGTATTTTCGCCAACACGTTAAGGTATATGCAATCGCAATATTGAAATAATGTTGCATACTAAAAATGTGCACAATCAACAAACTATTTAACACTTATGAAAATGTTTACTATGCAAAAAATTAACTCACCATATTTTCACCACGAAGATGACTGATAACGTCGGAAACTCAGATATAATTTTCTTATTGAAAATATGGTAAAGGTGAAGAATTAAGAAGAAATGGCAGGTGGCCATGGCTCAGAGGAATGCGTAGTTGACTGTCAGTAGTCCCCGGAACTACTTCTCTTTTTCTGTTATTCAAAATCGGAAACTTTTTGTAGCAGAGTATTATTGCACAAATAATTCTCTCTCCTTCCTATGTCAGGAACTCCAGCCTGATTCTCAAGAAATTGTTCTCCAGTTATGTTTCAAGACTGTTGGATATTTTCCCAAAGGTAAGCATGAAATAAGAAATAAAATAAATAGAGTGTCGCGACAGCTCTTGAAGAGCCAAGGGCTAAGTGGTTAACTCTCATCAACAATTCTCTAAGTGCGTGTGAAGAATTGAGGGACCTACAATTTATCGCCGATTCCGAAAGGCAAAGTTGAGGAGCACTTTTTCATGACGATTTGATACTCTTGGAAGTTTTGACAGTTCTTCGCAAGAGGCAGTGCCCGTGAAAGATGAAATAAAAACGGTGGGCACTAATAGGACTCGAACCCACGACGTTCTGCCTAGCAGCCAACGCACTTAGCTTATAAGCCACGGGCACTTGCAGCATGAAATAAATCATTAAAAAAAATTATTAATTCTATTTTTTTGTTGCTAATAATATCTATACCTTAGCTTGTATAAAAATAAAAAGTTTTCAAAAGTTTTCAAACCTTGATTCTTTGCTGCGAGAAATTTAAATTTATTTATTGGTTCTGAAAATTCGCCCAATCGACTGACGTTAATAAGTTAAATGGACTTTAACAAAAAACAAAAGGACTCCTCAGCCATCCAAATGATGCTTATGCTTCCAAAAATCTTAGATGCTCTTCCAGGAATGCGGGAAGCACCATAGCCTTAAGCCCATCAGTGGGTGGATTTGAAAGTCTATTTATAAATTTGTTGAGCAATAATAAATTTGTGTTGAGCTCTTTGGCTAATAATCCCCAAATGAGTCCTAAATTTTTATTAAAAAATAAATTGACCTTCACCGAACTTGTCCTACACAAAAGCCCATCAAGACCTTGTTATCAATACAAATCCCATCTTAACCTTTTCACATCAATCCACAAACGATTTTTTTCCTTGCACATACATTATATTGTGTGCTCCTGAAAATGCCCGAGAGTTTGTCAATTTCTGCAAAATATTCAAAAACATAATCTAAGTGTCATTTTCAGTTCTTAGAATAACCTAAACAGGACAATCGACAATATCACAAGAAGGACTATAGGACTCTCCAGTCGGTCCAAGCAAAATACCTATCTGGCCTTGGAGCTGACCTTTTTTTACCTTTTTTATCATAAAAAACAAACCGAAACGTAAAAAAAGAGCAAATGACAAGCATAAGCTGCAGGAGAGTCTTGAGTGTCCGTTCAATAGAAGAACACTTGTGGTTTAAGTAGGATAAATAATACAGGTTCCTGCCTAATAAGAAATTCATTATGCAAAACAGCAGAACAAAGTTATTTGTCGAAAATTTTAATATGGTTCCCCCCGTTCGGTTCGGTTCGGCATCGGCACGGGAACACTACGATAATCCTCATTTGAATGAGAGAGACATTATTCTTAAGCTTGTTTCCCTTGTCGATTGCTCAATATTCTCAAGTGTCTCAATCTCGATCTCTTCGGTTTTGTTGTGTCTTGTGCCTGTAGTTTCTTGCTTTAAACATTGACTGGATGGTATTTGAGATGGGAAAGATAAAAAAAACATCTTGAGTTTATTCGATGCGAATTCAGGTAAAATTCGTTAAGTTCTATAGACGACGACGTTATTTGTTCGCTTTAAAGTAGTCGAGCGAAGTGGATTAAACGGAATGTACTTTATGCCCAAATAACCGTTAGGTTTATATCGTTTCTAGTTAGCATAGTCAATAAAGACTATTGGATAACGATGGTGGCGTGTGTTGGAAGCTTATAACAAATCCTCCTCCACGCAGTTCGCCCCTCATGCATCGAACAATGTTTATCCGGCGAAAGCTGAACGCTTTGCATTAGGCATAATTATGTAGTATAATTATTACAAAGCGCTCCCTCGCTACTCACCCGTGGCACTGTCTGTCTGTCTATATGGGCATGGGCTTAGTAATTCAGGTTGGTATTTCTGACAAATCCTCGGTGAAACACACTTTCGTACAGTAAGCTTTGTTTCAAGTGCGCTGTTATCCTTTGGTATTGTAACGATGTACTGTGTAGTTTAAATAGGTACAGCAAATTCTTGGCTAATAAATTATGTGTGGTTGTGATGGTTTTAGTGTTGGGTTATGTAGGAGGCGGACGGTTGCTTACTGTGCCTAAATCTACTTCATTTAGACGCGTGCAATTATTTGGGTTTAGTCCTATCATAATATATAGGTTCTAGTTATTACCAAAGCCATCAGACAAATTTCTCCGTCTTTAAATTTTATTAGTTTCCAGATGTATAACGTATTTGATTTTTTGAGACATAAGTTAGTTTTTGGGACCAGCTCAATGCAATTCCCATATTTTGTTCAGTGTTGAAGCTTATTTCTTTTGTTTAAATTCAATAAGGAGTAGGTACAAGGTGTAAGGCAAGGTGCAGTGCATTAACGCCCATGGAATTAACGCCCGCGGGTGTTAATTCCAATAACAAAAGGAATTTACCCCCGCGGGTGTTAATTCCTTTTTTGATTTGGAATTAACACCCGCGGGGGTGAATTCCTTTTTTTGGTGGGCTTTAATTCCAATTTTAATTGGAAATAATACCCACACGTGAAACAAATGGTGGCGTGAAATAACTTCCGACGAAATAAAGCCGCATGGAGCCTTATTTCAATTTCTTATGGAAATTAGACCCTTACAAGGGTTGCGGTCTTGTGTCCATTGCAACCTAGAAATAATGCCCGTGGGGCCTTATTTTGTTTTTTCTGTTTTGATTAGAAACTTGGCGCAGGGAAACTCGTCTCGAAGTGAGCCACTCTGGAGACTCAAAAGTACCGAAACAGTTTTAGGGATTATTAACCCACTATGACCAGTCAGTAGTCCCAATTAAATTCTACTTTTTATGGGACAAAAGTCCCAAATTAAAAAAAAGTGAAAAAACGAACGTTCATGCTAAACAAATAAACAAAAAACTTAAATTCTTGCATGTATGTATTGTATAAGTAGACATTGACATAAATAGGACCAGTGGCGTAGATAGGGGGGGGGGATCAGGGGGATATATTTCCCTCCATTGGGATTCATAATTGTTCAACATAGCCAGTCAAGCCAAATAAGTTAAAGAAACGCACTTTGAAATAAAGTACCTACTTCCTACGTGAATCAAGTCTTATTAGTACTCACAGGATTCCTAGAGGCATTGTAAATTGTACATTCTATTTCTATACCTACTACGGGGAAAACACAAAGTCAACTTCATCTGAAAGAAATTATTACTTCGGCTATTATATCGATTTTTAAAAAGTATTTTTTCTCTCACCAACTGATAATAGGTAAACGCGCAAGAAAAAGAGCTTAAATCCAGCTTTCCACAAAAACCCACACTGACACAAAAATTGAAAGTTATTTAGATTTCTTCTCGCCGTGTGTCACATTGTCAATTTGGTGTAAGAAACCGCTCCAAACACGCAACACACTCATCTACACGAACACAAATGTTCGCACAACTTCGGTGAAGTTAACGCGAATCCTAACGGTAACGATAACTCACACTAATTCATTTTTACCAGGAAGCGAAATGCGCTATTACCCATTACATAAAGCATGTCTAACACAAGCGGCAGATTGACAATCATTTGTCGTAATTTTGCGAGTTATTTGGAGTGGTTTTTTTTTAAATTAATTTTTTATATATAAAATTTTTCGAAAATTTCCTAAAATTAATTTGAGTATGCAGCGTTAGAGAATATGTGAATTTGCATTTTGTTAGTGAATTTCGATTTTAAATATTGATCCGATTTCGAGATATAGAATTTTTAAATAAGTTTAAAAAGGTTTTTACAAAATACAAAAAACAAATTCTAATTTTTTTGTTTGTATTTTGGAGGAAGTTAAAAAAAATCGTTTTTGAGAAAATTGAAACTTTTGGTTTTTGGCCAAAAAAAATTGTATGGTGGCTTCCCTTAATTTTGATCTTAAAAAAATAAAAATAAAAAAAAAGACCACAGCGAACTCGCTCAAACCTCAAATTTTCAAGTTTTAAGTCAATCGGACCAGTGGTTAAAGTTGCAGGTGCGTTTACAGCATGACAGACAAACATCCAAAGCTTTTCATCTATTCTATACTAGCAGTTGCCCGCGACTTCGTCCGTCTCTCCCTCGTGCCCCGGCCAGAGGTGCGTCTTGTGCATCATGCGCGTGAATTTGATTGCAAAGTTATTTTAAAATTGTGTATTAGTCGACTCGCCCTAATTCAAAATTCTTCTTAACTCGAAGCCTTCAAATATGTATTACTTTCCCCGTTTTAGTAGGTAAGACTTTTAACTGAAGCTTTGCGATAATTATTCGCAGCGAAACTTTGTAAAGCCTTTCTGGATAATTGGACTATTCAACACAAAAAGAATTTTTCAATTTGATTTAGCAGTTCCTGAGATCAGCGCGTTAAAAAAAATAATACTTTCTTGCCGTTTTTTTCCACATTTTACACTGATTCTTCGCTCCTATTGGTCGTAGCTTAATGTTATGTAGCCTAAAACCTTCCTCGACTATCCAACTCAATTACAATTCGAACCAGTAGTTTCTGAGATGAGCGCGTTCGAACAAACAAACAAACTCTTCAGCTTTATATATTAGTATAGATGTCGGAAGTAAAAATGAGCGATCTAGATCCATCCCCCCCCATAGCGAAAAGCTATGGACCACTGAATAGGACCAAGTTTCCTCGACAAAATTGTCAGAGCTGTTTAGGTTTCCTTTTATTTGGAAAAGTAGTGGTTCTACATTTTTGCATCATTTTGACATAGGTTGAAGCCGATACAAAAAATTCAAGATGGATACGATTTGATCGCGAGCGAAGCGAGCGGAAAAAAATTTGGCCAAAAGAGAATCAATTTGGGGTGTGAAAATAAAAACATTCGCGCGAATTTTTTTATTTTCACACCCCAAATTGATTCTCTTTTGGCCAAAATTTTTTCCGCTTGTGAGCATCCATCTTTCAATGTAAATGAAATAGCTTGGTTATTTTAGGTGACAGATAGATACAATAAGATGAAATTGGCTTCAAGTATAGTGTGTTTGTAGAATGCCGTATCCTCACCGAACTTTGACATCCCAAAGATTTATTCGGTTTTTGAATAAAAAAAAAAAATTAATTCACAAACCGAATAAGTCTTGAATGACCAAAAGTATAATCGAACGAAGTTAGAAATGTAAAATTTGTAAACTTCATTTGTGATGTTTAGTTTTTTTCTACTCACGTGGCCAAGGTGTCTAGGATGCCAGCGCAAGTGTTCACATCCGAGGTTGAAAAGATCTCTTCCAAAAGAAAATAACACTCGCGGGTGTTAGTGCCAATTTCAAATGGCATTAACACCCGCGGGCGTTAGTTCTTTTTTATGGAGGGTCTTATTGCCAATTCAAAATGGGTTTAACACCCGCGGGGGTAAATTCCTTTTGTTTTTGGAATTAACACCCGCGGGCGTTAATTCCATGGGCGTTAATGCACTGCACCGTAAGGCAAACTGCAAAATCTTAAATTGACAAATAAAAGCTCGCTCATTGGGCACATTACTTTTTCTTTTATCTCACATTTATTTTGTTTAGTCCAGAAGCTCTGAATGGAATCCCTTGAAAAAACCCTTATCAAAGGATGCCAACCTTTTAGGAAATATCATGCACAATGACATAAACATTATATTTAATTTAAGTAAACTCAAACACGTGTTGTTGAGTATTATGTTTTCATTTTTTTGTGTAATATTAAAACGAGAATTTGTCAATCAAAAAGTGTTAATTATTAAAAAGGGAACATTTTACTGTCACAATAAACCTTCTTAGAGCACTTTTTCAAACACGTTTCGTTAATTCTTGATTCAAGCAGTTGAACAAGTTGTTTTGTTCTTTATTAATACACACTAGTGACTCTACAGAAAATTAAAATAAATAGAGTGAGGTTATTAAAACAAAAACAATAATTGGAAATTTCAAATCACAGTGGTGTAAAACGGCTGTTGTGTGCACAGTGTGTTCACGAAGAAATGTCAGACGATCGTAAAACTAGTGTCCAGACAGTTCCACCTAAAAACTTAATACATATCTTCTTCTGTGTTAAGCATAGAGAAAATCATTTTCAAGATAATCAATAATTCCGACAAAAATCAAAAACCGAATTCGGGACCAGTCTCCGGACGGTTGTGAACCTACTTTGCCGTCACCTGAACCGTCACCTACACCACGCATAACTCTCTTGTTTTCCATCTGATAGGGTTGAAAATGTACGTGTATGTATTTGTAAAATATTTAATTAATTTGCTGTTCTATTAATGAGATCGAAAGTCGCCTTAAAATCTACAAAAAGTACACAGTTTTGTTTCTGACTTGAGAACCTTTCACTATTGTTGTTTAACTATAAAAATGTGATCGATAGTCGAATAGTTTTTTCGGAATCCTGTCTATAATTCGGTAAGAATATAAGATTCGGTAAAGAGTTTCCAATAATATTCATAAAAGAAATGCCACAATTGTTCTCAGCGAACTGTGCCTCTAATATATAATAAGAATAAATATTTCGACGAAATATATTGTTAAAATCTTAAAAGCGATCAAATTTCATTCACAGTTGATTTAATTTTATGGATTCTATTCACCTTTTTACTTGCGACATATGTATAGAATATAATGGCAAGTATTGAATTCGTAAAAAAAAATTGAGATGATGATGAGATATGACATTAACATTACGATGATAGAGAAGTCGAAAAAAGTGGGTCCGGCGATTCCGTCCGTCTGTCTGTCTATCTGTAAACGCGCCTACAGCGCCTTAACCACTGGCCCGATTGACTTCAAACTTGAAAATTAGAAGTTTGAGCAAAAACGCATATCTAGTTTTTTTTATTTTTATTTTTAAGATCAAAATTTAGGGTAGCCACCATACAGTCTTTTTGGGTAAAAACCAAAAGTTTTAATTTTCTCAAAAACGGCTGCTACGATTTTTTTTTAAACTTCCCCGAAATTTTTTTTTTCAAGCATTGATGTTAGGTTAGGTTAGGTTAAAGTGACTGCGGATACAGAATCCACACACTTATCCCAAAGGAAAAGGCCTATTGTGATACCACATGAATCTAGAGAATTACTTCTTACTAGTCGAACCAATTTGAGCTTTTAATAAAGCGAATAAGATATTTGATATCCTTATTAGCTAGTTCACTGGGATTATCATAAAAGTACTCTCCCAGATGAAGTTTGCGTCTTAGTGAAAGAGCAGGGCAAGTGCAGAGAAGGTGAGAGATTGTTTCCTTTTCTTCCTCGTCCATTGAGCTCCTGCAGAAGTCATTTGAGGCTACACCAAGTCGTATTGCGTGTCTGCCTATAGGACAGTGTCCCGTAAGGACACCTATTAGGGAGCTAATATGGAGTCTGCTTTGAGATAACCATATGAGTTTTGTGGCTGCGCACGTTGGTAAATTGTACCACCTAGAGTTTGTTATCGTTGAAGCTGTTTCTTTTAACCGAAGTTTACATGTAGCTATCGGTTTACCTATCTTTTCCCTTTCAGGTGAAGTAGGTATGACGGTTAAATTTTTAGCGAGTTCATCGGCTCTACAATTTCCTGTGATGTCTCTGTGGCCCGGCACCCAACAGAGGTGAACGTTAAACTGCTGCGCCATCTCCATAAGAGACGATCGACAATCGAGGGCTGTTTGAGAGTTGGTTGCGACACCGTCGAGAGATTTAATAGCAGCCTGACTGTCAGAGAATATGCGGATATCAGAATTCAGAAGTTGATATCACGTTTTCTCTTAGCCAGGAGAGAACCTCTTTGATCGCTAAAATTTCCGCTTGGAAGACGCTACAATGATTAGGGAGGCGGAATGAGATGCATAGATTAAGCTTTTCTGAGTACACACCACTACCAACTCCATCATTTGTCTTGGATCCATCTGTATAAAAATGAATGCTTTTGTCATCCAGGAGTTTTTTGTTTTCCCATTCATATCTGGATGGAATGGATACCTGGAAGTTTTTTCCAAATTGGGGTTTTCGTATGGTGTAGTCTATAAACTTTGGTATAGAACCGGAGAAGTTCAAAATGATGGAATGTCCCACATTATTGTTGGTCCATTGAGATAAGGCGTTGAGTCTTATAGCTGTACTCGCTGCCACTTGTTTGCTGAAGATGTCGAGGGGTGTCAGATGAAGGAGAGTGTATAACGCTGCTAAGGGGGTGTGGTTCTCAATACCCCGCTTATGCAGAGACATGCAGTGCTTTGGACTCTGCTGAGTTTGTCGCAGTAAGTGACTTTCTTCAGTGCAGTCCACCATACTGCAACCTCGTACATGAGTATTGGTCGGATGACCGATGTAAATAGCCAATTATAGGTTATGAGAGGTTGAAAACCCCTTTTGCTTCCTATGGCTTTCTTGTAAGAGAAAAGAGCTACTGTAGCTTTCTTAACTCTTTCCTGAATATTAGGTTTCCAACTTAATTTTTTGTCTAGTATCAGACCAAGATATTTGGCCTCATTTTTAAAAATTAGTATTACACCTTTTATTGAAGGATGTACAATTACTGGGATTTTGTATTTCTGTGTAAAAAGCATTGATGTATTCTTTGTATTTTTGTTTTGCTCCAAAACGGTACCTTTCATAGAACCGTTTTTTTGTTATAAGATTTTCTCCAAAAATAAAAGTCCGATTAGCGTAAATTTTTTTCTGAAAGTCGTATATATTGCCCAAATAATATTTTGTTTTCAAAAAAATTTCTATTTTCTATCTTTGTATTTTTAAACTTTTTTTTCAAAATTCTGTATCTCAAAAACGGATCAATATTAAAAATCGAAATTTACTTATAAAATGAAAAGTTACATATTCTTATTATTATTATTATAATTTATTTAAAGCAATTTTAAAATTACAATAAATTAAGGAGTTAAGGCACTAACAATATTCTTGAATACTGCATACCTAAATTAATTTTAAGCATTTTCGAAAAATTTTATATATAAAAAATTAATTTAAAAAAAAAACCGCTCCTAGGATTTTTGAAAAAAAAAATTAACAATTTTTTAAGAAATAATATAACATCAATTTTTTTTTCAGATTGAATCTATTTTTGAAGTACATATTTCAATTTAAATTTTCACTTAAATTGTTTTATTTATGGTTATGTTTTTTATAAGTTATAAGTTGGAATACAGGAGCAAGTTCGTACGACCCAGTCGTGCACATTTTTTTTTTCAAATCCCTTACAGCGATTGTAATTGGATTTTTTTTTATACAAGCACTTTTGCAGAGGAAATTGAACGTTTCGAAAAGAATTTGAGCACTTAAAAGCAAGATAAAACCTTGGAGCTGTTCGAAGACTAGATTTTCACCATATGTTGGTACCAGTGTCCGGACCTCGAAAAACAAAGGAAAATTTAAAGTTTGTATTAGTTCTTTACACTTTCATTGAAACAAGCTCCATTTGATAACAAAATCTCACAAATCAACTATTCCCAATAAATTTGTTCAATCTGTTCATTGTTCAAAAAAGAGCAAAACAATAGAGGCTGCTGCTTAAACGGTCCACAATTTTCCTGTAATATCTTCGATCGGCTTGATGTGTGTGTGAAAAATGTCACTGATTCTGATTTTGTATTTTGTTGTTTTTGCAAATTCCGTGTTTAGTTGCTCTTTTACTTCCCATTAACTGCAAAATCATCCGGTACTATTTGGAGACTGGTGCCGCTACCCTATCAATAAATTAACAAAAAAAAAAGAATGTCTTAAAACTCTTAAAATATAAAATTAATTTAAGCAAAAACTGCCTGGCCTGTTTTAACTCTTTTATGCCCCTAATGTAAACATCCCTCTGCAGAAATTACACACATAAAATATGTCGTCCTTATACCTCAATTAAGGGACGATTTGTTTATCAACGTGCCTTGTATCATTAATATTTCTTAGTCCTAAATTATTTACAAAAGTCAAGTAACTTAAACCCTTAGGGGACAATACAGCAACATAGAAAATAAGGACTAAATAAATACGTAATTTTTTAGTCGCCCGTCTGCCGTGCGTCATCGCTTATGTTGGTTGCGTTGTTTCTGTTGAGAATCCTTTTAATTTGATTTCTTTTGATGGAACTCCCCGGCGAACTTCGCTACTCGTAGATCGACAAAATGAATGTAAAGGAGGCCAACGTTGTTTTGTTTTCTTTACTGACAACAACACACAATCTCCAACTCTGACAGAGCTCCGCTAGAACAGCGCTGTAAGCGAACTTAAATTCTAATTAATAGTTCCAAGTTCCAACTTTGTTTGTCCGATTGAGAGTTCTTATGATATTTTCTCGTTGCTTTTCTGGGTAAACTGTTGGTGTTTCATATACACGGGAATAATAACTCCGTAAACTATAATTTTCTTCATTTTCACGATCCAGATTTTTCTCTCACAAGTACCCACCTACTTTAATTCTCTTTTCTCATTTTTATTCTGCTTCTTCAAGTGAAACTTTGAATAAGTTTTGTGAACAAAAAATTGTGTTTGCAGACAATCGTATTGCAAACACTGAAATTAAAAGCTAATTCTCAAGGCTGAGTTTTTATTCTCGTTTTTATTTTTTTCAAAATTGTTTTTTCCTTGTTTTGTTCACCCGCCGAGCAGTGGGAAAAATTATGGTAAATTAACACATTTTTCATTTTATCCCATTTTTTGTTTTTTTTTTTTCTCAAAGAAAACTTATCTCTGGAGCCTGGACTCAGTGAAGAGAGCTGAGAGGAAAAAAAGAATGGAAAAACTCGAGGTACGGAATAGAAAATAAAGAAATTTAACTCATCTTTAAGAATGACGACGACTTTGAGTAATTGCTTTTGTTGAGATTAAGAAGCGTTTTATTACTCTCTCGGGCATGTCTGCGAATAATTATTATTACACACTCTGTTGATTCGGATGGTCATTTCTTGGAGAGATAGTGGGAATGGAAATGGGAGTAAGAAGGAAGGTCATGGGTTATAAAATATTATAATTCCTCCAGGGAAGAGTGGTACCTTGATACAGGGATGGGTCTGTGTACTTAATAGGTCTATATGTACCTACAGCTATGACGATATGCTTTTGAAATTGTAAATTTCGTCATGTCCTTGGAGGCTTTGGGATTATTTGGAGATTTGAGGTCCTGTGCGAATTGATTACTGCCACTTGGTTTGTTCGTTCTCTCTCCTTCTCTTTTTGTGTTAATTCTGAGAAAGTGTTGCGAAAATAGCCCAAGTTAATTAAATACGATAATGAGGGTTTGAAAAATTATGTTTTAACTAGAATTGTTGAGATTGAGATTTCTGGGAAATTCTTTGTAGTAAATTTGTTTGTTTATGGAGTCTTCATTTCTGAATGAATCCTTGCGTTTGAAATCATTGGAATAGAATCCTTTTGACATTTTCGATTTGATCAAAAATTAGTTTTGTTGAGAGTTCCTTGGAAATATAATATTTCTGAGAAAGATTTTTGAAAAAATATTCTACAAAATACTTGTACAACAACAATTCAACTACAGTCGTCAATTCATCCAAAAATGTTTTCCTGTAAACGATTATGATAAGCATTTCTAGTGAAAATATTTCAGGCCCATTAGCTCATTCGGAACATAAATTTATGTTCTACTTAAAGTTCCCCTTTTGTATGGGGATTTTATGTGGAACTTAAGAATTTCGGAACGTCCCATATAAAAATGAAAACCTTGAGTTGAACATAAATTTATGTTCCGAATCAGCAAACGGGTCTCAAAGAGCTTAATCTGATGTTCTGTAAGGGAATCACATTATGAATCCTTCAATAATTTTATTTGTTAATGATGCACCATTTTGTTCGTGATATTGAGTTCATGTAAGAGCAACTCCTGAGGAATAAAATCTTGCTTTTGTAGCATTTTTCTGCGAAAAGAATCAACAATATTGTAGGTACTATGCAAAGTTTGATGAAGAGAGATTCGCACTGCGTGAGATCTGCTTGCTTTGGGAACTTGACAATTACTGCTTTTTCCACTTTCTGTAGGAATCCCATCAAGTCCAACAGCTTTGTTGTTCTTCGGAGGTCGTTACTTTGACCGGCTCATATGGCAAAACCGCATAACATTCACTTCAGTGCCGAAAATACAATTTAAAACTCTATAAAAGTGTTCCTTCCACCTCATGAGCTGATCCTCATCCTAAGCTAACAGAAATCCGCGTGTGTCGTTTGTCTGTTTAGAGCTCTTGCCGTCCGTGAGCTTTTGGTTAATTCTGTAGACGGTCCTACTGTAAAATCTACTTGTGGATTTTTCTGCTTCTGTAGCCATTGCGTTCATGTAGTTATCCTTATCACGTTGTATACTACGATGACCAACCTTCATCTCCATGCGGAACGTTGGCTCAAACTCGATTCTCTCTGCTGCGGGTGTAGCTGCTGATTGCGTTCAATCCGAGTTGTTGGCGGACTGCGGGATTCTTTAATCTATCTTTACCAAACTTGAGCATTCGTGTGTTTCCTTGGGATCTCCCAACTGAAGTTGCACAGCACTCAACCTTCTCCTCGTCAGAAGAGAGCAAAGTCCGTAAGCTGACTTTTACTATCCTATCACCTAAGAGCTCCCAGGAAATTAAGCTTTTGAGAGCTGTTTTGGAAAGCATCAATTCAATCAATGATCATAACTTCTTAGCGTCCAGCCATCTAACTTTTTAACCCTAAGACGAACATCTTATACCGCATGAATTCTTTTCCTAGTTGGATTCTGGCATTCTGAGGACCTTTTTTTTCCATAGCCAAGAAGCTTTTCATATTCGAGAAACCGAGCTTTGTCCGATTATAATAGCCAAAAGTCGTCAACGTGTTAGGTATCATTACTAGTCCGAGATTGGTTTCGGTAGCGGGTTGATTTAATTTACTAAGAATATTGAGGAGGAACCTATCCTTGAAAGCTAAGCGTTTTGGCACTTGTAATTTAAGCCTATTTCTTTATACACGAAACCCGGGGAGCACCCACTACGAGGAGGTAGGGTAATGGCACCAGTCTCGGAAACGAATCCAGAGTCCAGACAATATTGCACTTAAAAGGGAATACAAGAGAAAATAAACACCTAATTTGCAAACAGTTGCCCGTAGCTTAGTGGTATTAT
This sequence comes from Sphaerophoria taeniata, assembly GCA_943590905.1. Taxonomy (NCBI): domain Eukaryota; kingdom Metazoa; phylum Arthropoda; class Insecta; order Diptera; family Syrphidae; genus Sphaerophoria; species Sphaerophoria taeniata. The sequence continues at coordinate 203,606,237 of OX016540.1, forward strand.
GCGTTGGCTGCTAAGCAGAACTTCATGGGTTCGAATCCTACTCGCGCCCATAAAGTTTTTATTTCATCTTTCACGGGTACTGCCTCTTGCGTAAAACTGACAAATTTTCCAAGAGTATCAATCTGTCATGAAAAAAGTGCTTTTCAATTCTGCCGTTCGGAATCGGCGTTAAATTGTAGGTCCACTCAATTATTCGCACGCACTCAGAGAATTGTTACTGAGAATAAGTCACTTAGGCCTTGGCTCTTCAAGAGCTGTCATGCCACACTATTTTTTGATTTGCAAACAACAAAAAAATTCATAGTCAGTAACATTTTTCACATACACATACAAAGTTTCAATCCGATCAAAGGTAAAACGGAAAAGGTTTTTGTCGTTTAAGCAGCATTCGTTGCTGCTTTGCTATTTTGTAAGCCAGAAAATAGTGGCAGACCTTGTTAAAATATACTGGGAATAGTTGACCTTGTAATCAGATAGAGTTTGTTTCAAGGAAAATATAATGTCCGGGGAACTGGTCCCAAATTTAGGGAAATTCTTCGGGCAGTTCCAAAGTTTTATTTTATTATTTTTTTACTGTTCAAATTCTTTTTGGAACGTTTAATTTCCTTGTCTGAGGCTCTTTTGTGTCCAGAACACAAATTTTCCATTTATCATCCCTTTAATAGATTTAAAACGATTTTGAGTTCGATCGTCCGGAGACTAGATTTAAATCGTCCGGAGACTGGGTCGAATGTTACAAATACAAATTCAGATAGAAAACAGAAGAGTTATGTGCCATTGCGACGAGTAGTGAAGAAGGTTCAAAATCGTCCGGAGTTTTTGTTTTAATCGTCCGGAGACTGGTCCCGATTTTGTTTTGTTTGTATATTTCGTCTTAATGAACAGTAACTAAGAATTATTTTTTAAATTATTTCGAGACTGATTATTGCAATACTGGCCCAGGCCAAGTTCTCGGCCCAATTAGGAACAATGCAGGATACCTAGGGGTGGCATTTTCCCAACACTTCATCAGTTTATCCTCGACTCTAACATCGGACGTACAGAAATTCATTTTTAAGCCGTACTACGCGAATGTTGAACTGTCTTCAGCACTCGTGACATTTTTCTTTTTTCCGTCTGAGCAGATCACTGAAATGTCTAAATGTAGGTAGGTATGCTCGAAGCTAAATCATAATATGTGCTCAAGATGTGCAAAATGATTAAGAATCTTAGACCAGTGTTCATCGTCAACTCCTTTGCAACACTAATGCGCTCATTGTGTTTCTGGCATGTGTGTTCGTTTGTTCAAGATTTTCTGCCAAAATTTATTAGATCAGAAAAGGGTTAACGACAATTTGCGATGTTTAAAAACACTCACAAAAAAATGCACTGCGGCGTATACTTACCATTTATCAGCGTATGGAAGCCAAAACTGAAAGCACTCAAATGAACTAAGTATACACAAGGATATACCAAAACGCAAGAATATATTAAAATCAAAAGTAATGGCATCTTCATTCATCCATAATGACTTACATTGAAATAAGTTAGGTGGCTTGTAAAATAAGTTTTTATTTATTTTTTTTCAACATTGCAATACCACATTATAATTCAAATGACATTCAGGCTATTTAGTTAAGGACCGTGGGAAATACATAAATCAAATCAAACTCCGCGCAAGAAACACCAAAATCAGTGTTGTACGATTTTGGTGTTTGTGTACTTTGGTGGCCGCTACAATACAACAACTGATGTTATTTTGTCCCATAAATCTCCCGGAACCCCTAATGCAAGGGATATTGATTTTATCAATTTTCAAAACGGAAAACCAATATGACAAAGTGTGATAAATGTTTTATGTTGATTTGCAGACCGAGATATATATTGAAAACGGAGGGAGCTTCAATATTGAAAATTGATGTTAGAGGGTAGGGGCGGCAGCGGCAGCGGTACATGAAGACCAATAAATGCGAGGGCCATGAGGTTGGTTTTCAGCGAGGTTATCCGTGTACCGTGTAATATATTTGGCGATCGGATAAAATGGATGAATGGATAAATCAGGCATACATTTTTCGGTTGAACATACATCATTATTTGAGATGAACATGATGTTGAGCTTATTTTTTGGATTGGGTTTTGAATTTTTGGTTTTCATAAATTAAGTACCAACATAATTTAATTCGTTCTTTCATATGGTTATGGGTTCGACATGATTTTTTGACAGCCCAACATAAGGGTGGTCAGTCAAAAATCAAATGAGTTAAAGTGTTACGAATGAAGAACTAATGAATGATTTGGTTAGTGTTTATTCGGAGTTACTTACTATATTTTTGTCCCGCTAAAGTAAAAAAATAAATAAATAGAGTGGTGCGACAGCTCTTGAAGAGCGAAGGCCTAAGTGGCTTACTCTCATCAACAATTCTCTAAGTGCGTGTTAAAAATTGAGGGGAATTACAGTTATTTAACGCTGGCCGATTCCGAACGGCAAAGTTGAGAAGCACTTTTTCATGACAGATTTTTTTTTGTTTTTGTTCCACATTCGCGTAGTACGGCTAAAGAATGATTCTCTATACTTAACAGTACGTCCGAAGTTGGGCTCGAGGGTGAACTGATGGGCATTCCTAGAAGCGCGAGTATTACGGGTGAATTGCTTGAGGGGAGTAATGCAACTGGCTATTTCTCTAGAGCACTTACCGTAGAAGTACCGGTAGAATAAAGAGTGACATGAAACTTTACGACAGTGATCTAATGATTGGAATGACGCAGCTTTGTCTCTGTCACCGATCATTGGTAGGGCTCTTTTTTGAATACCATCCAAGAGGCTTAAATAAGTAGCTGGAGCACCACTTCAGAGATGGGAATTGTACTCAAGCTTTGGACGGATATAGGTTTTATAGATAACAGCCAGATCAGACGGGGAGAAAAATTTCTTGCATCTTCTTAAGAAACCCAAAAATCTTGGGGCATTTTTGGCGACATCGCAAGTGTGCTCGTTCCACAAAAGGTGGTCAGTGATGCATATACCGAGTATCTCGAGATGTTCGGTCTCATTGATGCAAGTACCACTCATGGATAGTGGCAAGGAGGGTATATCTCGCTTCGACACTACAAGACAGCATTGAGTTTTCGAAGCATTAAACTCTACGCGGTTGTTAATTCCCCATTGTACAATGCTGTTAAGTCAGGGCTTATCATATATTGCCGTTGCAGTTCCACATCCGAAGAGGAGGGATGTGAGTCTGGGAAAGAATAATAAAAGCTAAGGGTACTATCGTCAGCGAAACAATTTATTGGATTAGAAGTTACATACAAGAGATCATTTATGAAAATGAGAAAGAGGGTTGGAGACAAAACGGAGCCCTGGGCACACCAGCATATATATTATGATTCAGACTTGAATCCGTCCAATACAACTTGTATTGAACGGTTCGAAAGAAATTTTATAATCCAACGAAGAAGGGATTCATCGATACCGAAAGCACGCATTTTCAATAAAAGATCAAGATGCCAGACTTTATCAAATGCTTTTGAAATATCAAGTGCAACAATCTTACTTTCTCCAAAACGATGTAAAGATTTGTTCCACTGTTCGGTGAGATAGACCATCAAATCACCAGTGGACCTGTTGCTGCGAAAGCTGTACTGCCAGTCATTGAGAAGCTTTCGGTCTTCGAGATATTTCTTGAGCTGATAGTTTATCAGCGTTTCCATGACCTTAGAAAGAAGGGACGTAAGTGCATTCGGACGATAATTGGAGTAAGAAGAAGATTCGCCTTTTTTTTGGATTGGCTGGACAAATGCTGTTTTCCAGGAAAATAGGATAGATGGAAAAGCTTACGCAAGGGTTTTGCCAGCGTGGAAGAACACCTCTTCAGAACAATAGTGCGGATACCATCCGCACCAGTGGATTTATGTATGTTGAGATCTTTAAGGACTCTCGCCACAGCACGAGTGCGGAGGAAGATTTATCCCATGGAATCATTGACGCGCTCAAGAACTGGAGGAGTCATGACACTCTCTGGCAGTGAATAGTTGTAGGCGAACTGCCTAGCAAAAAGGTAAGGTGTCATTGTCAACGAGCGTGGGGACCGATGAAGAAGAAGAATTCTTCATATTTTTTTACAAATGACCAATAACTCTGCCTTTGGGACATTGCAGTATTTTCGGTCTTAATTTTTGGTCATGTAAAAATTTGGTCCGTCAAATATGGGCATTGCAGGCCTTCCTGGCTTGTTTAAACTTTTTCCGGTTTTCCTCAGTTGGGTTGGCTTTAAAACACCGGAACTTTACTTCTTTTCCCCTGATAACCTCTTTACAGCTTGAAACAAACCATGATTTTTCCTTGGGTTTGATGCTTTTAACCCTGTTCTGGATAAAAGTTTTCATTCCCAAAATAATCTACGTCACTATCGAGGAAGCATAATGACCAGTTAAAGATCCGGAAGAAGTTATTGAGACCGGACCTTCCCAGCTGGCTTTCTCGTATTGCCATATAGTTCTCTTCGGAGCTCTTTCTCTAACTGGATTAGTTTGACACGAGAAATTTGCAGGTATAATACCGTGGTGTGATCTGCCAAGAGGCCTTGATATTCTTGGAAGTTTTGTCAGTTCTTATCAAAGAGGCAGTGCCTGTGATAGATGAAATAAAATCTATGGGCACGAGTAGGACTCGACCCACGACGCACGTTCTGCGTAGCAGGCAACGCACCTAACCCCTTGGCTACGGGTAACGACTTTGTGGAACAACTGACGGCTAAATCTTTATCTAATACTAAAGTCCCGCTAAAGTAGAAAACACACAAATCCAGAGATAATGAAAACTCAAGTGAAAACAAAACCGTTTGCACACGAACATTATACTTTTGTCTCAGTCAATCCTTCACTGAATATTCTTCTTAAAGCTTAAGCTATGTGTAGGTACACGATTGCCAGATCTGCAAATATTGTCAGATCGGTCTTGAAAAGTCTGTCTCAAATAGCTGACAACCGTGTTCACACCAAATTAATTTGCAAACAAATTTGTTCATCAATCATTTTGATGCCATACGATTTTTTTCTTGGCACAACATTCATCAATCACCCTGTATAAACTGAGTTCATAACGTTATGATATTTACAATGCGATTTTCGAACAATCGTTAATGGCAATTAATTTTGAATAATACGTAATACCCATGGCCGTATCAAATGAGAATTGCTATGCACCTTATTAACCTGAGAGTCTAAATCACAGTCGAATGGCGATTTCTCTTTCATCAACTTGTATTACTTAAATACCCGTTTGGTAGATAATAAGTTATTAACGAAATAAATTGTTTCACTGCGGTTTTATAGGATAAAAACGAAGAACATTGACAGAAATGAATCACTACCGCAGAAGCAGTTTAAACAGTTTTAACGTCCAAACTTTCGGATCGATGTTATTGTTGAAGTGCCTCACATTTTTGCTGATCATTGCAGCCCCGCTAAATAGAGTTCAGGCGGATTTGCATGTTGGAGAATGTGATGGGGAGCAACCGTGCAACTATGACTGCAAACTCCTTGGATACAAAGGAGGACATTGTGGAAGTTCTGAAAACTGTTGGTGTGAAACGTGACCTTTTAATTTTTTGCTCTTGAAAAATTTGTGTTAACTAAATAAAATAAAATTATTATATTTTTCGATGGTATTTGAGCATGCATTCAATTTTGTTCGGACCAGGGCCTCATCCAATAAACGTCTACGCCAAGTTGGTTCAGGTCCTCTACCACCTTTGTGCTCTACCTGACTCGCGGTCTTCCTCTTCTGCGACGTCCTTCCGGGTTGGATTCGAAGACTCTACGAGCCGCAGCATTATTTTGCATTCGCTCTGCATGACCCAACCATCTAAGTCGTTGGACCTTAACTTTTCTGGCTAGGTCAGTGTCGCTGTAAAGCTCGTACAGTTCTTGGTTGAATCTTCGTCTCCATTCTCCATTAATGCAGACAGGACCAAAAATCACTCGAAGAATTTTTCTCTCAAAGCAGCCCAAAGCGTTTTCATCGGATGTTGTCATCCATGTCTCTGGACGATTACATAAGGACCGGGATGATAAGGGTTTTGTAGAGTGTCACTTTAAATGCTCGGCGGGAGAGTACTTTTCTAATTAGTTGCCTTCTAAGTAGAAAGAAGCAGCGATTGGCAAGATGATTCTTCGTTTGATCTCAGTGCTGGTGTTATTGTCTGAGTTTATAGCGGATCGTAGGTAGACCAAGTCCTTAACTACTCAAAGTTAAATTTGGCTATGCTGGCTGACGTTTGCTCCAAGACGTCGATGTTGGTTGTCCTTTCTTGTTGACAGCATTTACTTGCTCTTGCCCTCGTAAACCTTCTGACCGATCTTCCTGGTCTCCGCCTCAAGACTCACGAACGATCCACTGTGTTTTCCAATTATGTCAATGTCGTCTGCGTATCTTAGTAGCTGGACGGACTTTTGAAAGATTGTGCCTCTGGTGTTGACGTTGGAGTTTCGCATCATGTTCTAAAGAATGATGTTGAAGAAATTGCATGACAGCGAATCGCCTTGTCTAAAACCTTTTTTGACATCAAATGCATCCGTTAGGTTTTTGCCGACCATGATGGAACACCGTGAGTTTTCCATTGTGATCTTGCACAGACGGATGAGTTTTTCTGGGATGCCAAAACTAGACATTGCTCTATATAGTTAGTCTGTATAGATGCTGTCATACGCCGCCTTGAAGTCGATGAAAAGGTGGTAGTTATCGATTTGAAGTTCCTGGGTCTTCTCCAAGATCTGAGGTTCCATTCGTCAGACATGCTTTCCTCCGACCAAATTTTGCGATGATCTATTGCACGCTCCTTACCAAATCATCTCCAGCCGCTTTGTACAGTTCGGCGGCTAGCCCGTCTGTTCTAGCGGCTTTGTTCGACTTGAGTTTCGACATCGCTATCTTCACTTCCTAAATGTCGGGTGGCCTGCTTCACCCATATTGAATGGTTCTGTATTTATGATGGAATTTTGCTCGTCATCGCTAGTATACAGCTTGGAAAAGTGGTCTTTTCATATCGTCAGCACTGACTGTGACAGGCTTCATTTTGGGATGTATGAGTCCTGGAGATTTGTTCTACCTTTTTCTAAAACTTTCAAACCTCGTTCCTGTTGTGACATCCCTCAATCTCCTCGATCGCGTGCTTCTCATGCTCCCTTTTTTTCTTTCTGAGATGTTTGTGGTCTTCTCTCATTTTCTGCTTGTAGAGCTTACGAGCTGATCAGCTCATCAGCTCTCACCGTCGGTTGTGGTGGCCGTATAAACCGTAGCACTTCAGAGGTGGCATCTCTGATGGCTTCTTGACAATGCTGCTACTGGTTCTCTACATTTTGTGCTGGCAGCAAAGGACTTCTGAGAAGATTTTCGGAGACAGGATCGGAAAAGGATCTAGCAATCTCTTGCGATTGTAGACGTTTGACGTTGAATTTTCAACTAGCATTTTCACGTGTTGGCCTTGATTGGGATATCCGTTTTCGTACCTTTGCTTCAACAAGGTAGTGCGGAATGTGCGGACATTTGGCATGCTAGAGAAGTGTCGTGCGTCGATCGCAATGTGATAAATTTGGTTGACGGCTGATTGGTTAGGATATTTTCCTTTCCCCTTGTGGATATCGAAATGTGGGAATCGCGTACTTGCTACCAATATGTCTCGCCCCTTAGCCTTAACCCGTTATCGGAGATGGTGCCGTGTAGTTTATGTTGTCCGATTATTCCAAATAAGATTTCTTCTCTGCCCAGCTTAGCATCAAAGTCTCAAAGGACAATTTTAATGTCATAGCTAAAGCATTGCTGTTAGGTCTTGTCGAGGAGCTCGTAGAACCTGTTTTTGGTGTCTTAATCCTTTTCCTCAGTGAGGGCGTGAGCGCAGATGAGGCTTATGTTTGTGAATTTAGCTTTGATGCGGATTGTCATGATGCGCTCATTCACTGAGTTGAAACTCAAGACCTTCCCCCTGAGTTGAGTCCCAACTACAAATCGATATCAACCGGTAGCAGTTGCCGTAGTAGATATCACAGTTGTTCATGTTACGTAGGCCCAGACCATCCCATCGCATTTCTTGGATGGCAGTTATATCTGCTTTATAGCAGTCAAGGGCTTTCGCTAGTTGTTAGGCTGCACGTGGTCTGTTAAGGGGTTAGGTCCTTTCATTCATTCATTTCATTCCAAGTGCAACACCGAAATTCGTTGTCCTTAAATCGTTTGCGTGGGTCGTCAAAATTAATTTCTTCCGTAACCGAGGCTTGTTGGTGATTCGGAACTATAGTTTCTTTATGTGGCCGGGCAGTCTCCCCGATGCGACGTGCGACCCGCAAACCTGATGAGCCAGGTCTTTAGTTGAACTCTAAGACGAAGAGCCCGCATAACCCCTCCTTATAGTTATGGACTGCCAATATGTCGTATTAGCTCTATAAGGTGTTCACTAAGTAGACACCACCGTTGATTCTATCTTTTGAGTTCTTCCGCAGCAGCCTGTTGAAAAGGAGGTATGCCTAAGTGGACACATAACTCCTCCTCCTCTCTCACTTTGCTGCCGCAAACAACTTCTCACTGAGGTTGGAACCCAGTCTTAGGTTGAACTACTGGGCACCCTATGTTCACCGCGGGGAGGTGGAGGGTAGGAGTTGATAGAAGGAAGTACATTACACAATTTCTTAAAGCTATGGTTCACTTTAAGATAACAGAGTCCACTACTAATTACAACCTGAAATAACAGTCGCTACTAGTTATTACAATCTGAGCAAGCAGACTCCACTTGATTATTACAGTCTTAAAGCAGACGCCCTTGATAACTACAGTCTGAAAGCAGACGCCACTGTTAAATATACAGTGAATCACAGTCTATCAACACTTACAAGAGGACCTTCCCTAGTGCAACAAGTCTGGTACTAATCGGCTGGAATATTAATCTATGCTTTTGCCTTCAAGTTTCACTTCTATTAGTCGATTTCGCGCCAAAACACAAATGTGAATTGTACTTGGCAAACGAAATGATTCCATACATTTTGTAATTCTCTGATACACAATGTATTTGGCTGTTGGCTGATTGTAAAAAACGGCTTGGTGTTGGTTGTGTGTGTGCTGTGCAGCTGTTAATTATTTGTCGACTGTGCGCTGCTGCTGGTTGTCGTCAATCGTCGTCGGTGGTGGGATATTTATTATTAATGAATGTTTTATTACAGTGTGTAGAGTTGGCAGAGAATCTACAAATGCTTACAAATTTATTTCCAGCTATTTGCTCAAACTAGATTTTCGATATTGTCAGCCAAATATTTGGCAACATATTTACAGATATATGCTGACTTTCTACAAATCGTGTACACACCGCTCATTGCCAGCTCATTTTCAGAATATTGTAAGACGTTTGCTGATCTGACAATGATTGCCAGATGTGGCAAAATTCGTGAATCACCCTGTACAAAATGAATTCGTAACGTTATGATATTTACAATCCGATTTTTCGAAATTTACATGGCAATTAATTTTGAATAATGCCTATGGCCGTATCAAATGGAAATTGCTATGCACATTATTAATCTGAGAGTCTTAATCACAATCAAAAAATGTCAATTTCCCTTTCATCTACTTGTATTACTTAAATACCCGTTTAGTTAAGTTGTTTCACCGCGGATTTGTAGGATAAACAGGAAGAACATTGACAGAAGAGAATCACTACCGCAGAAGCAGTTCAACGTCCAAACTTTCGGATCAATGCTATTGTTGACGTGCCTCTCAATTTTGCTGATCATTGCAGCCCCACAAAATAGAGTTCAGGCAGATGTGGATGTTGGAGACTGTATTTAGGAGCATGTGTGCAACTATGACTGCAAACTTCTTGGATTCAAAAAAGGAGGACATTGTGGAAGTTTATGGTGGTCAACATATTGGTGTGAAACATGACCTTTTAATTTTTTGCTATCGAAAAATTCTTGTTAACTAAATAAAATAAAATAATTATATTTTTCTATGGTATTTGAGCATGTATTCAATTTTATTGCCCCCTTCTTAGGATTGTTCGTTCCGAACAAATCCATCGTTCTCATCACCACTGTAGCGATGTAGTCGGTCGCGATGTACAACTCAGGGTATTCCTCTGACCTTTTTGTATCCGGTAGACGTCATTGATTTTTGTAACGACTGTATAATGGACCTTCCCAGTCCCGTTGAGGTTTCGGTGACAACCCCTCTTGTCGATGGGAATTGTAAGGACACACTCGATCTCCTGCTTGGAACTCTGTTGTTGTTGCTCGTATATCGTAGCGTGTCTTCGGTCACTTAACATCTTTATTTTTAACCTGGTATTGTCGTCGATCTTTCTTTGAGGTCATCCATGTATTCATCCAGGGCTTGCGGCTCCGATGAGAAACATCCAAATTTTATTTCGCTCGATAGTATGATGTTTTCTCCCATCAAAATCAGTTCAGCTATGTCTTACACTTCAATACGCCGCCGTCAAAAACAGCGGAATGTGCCGATCCCAATCTCGCTGGTTGTCTTCCCAATACTTTGCAAAGATGTTCTTCGGAGTTCGGTTGAATCGTTCTACCATACCGTCAGATTGTGTGTGGAGCGGTGTTGTTCTTGTCTTCTTGATGTGAAGAAGCCCATAAACTTCCTTGAATATGTTTGATTCAAAGTTCCTTCCCTGGTGGGAATGCAGTTGTAATGGAACGCCGAATCTGCTCATCCAGTTGTTGTAGACAATTTGGTCTGCGACTGTTTTGGCTTCTTGATCTGGAATGGCGTATGCTTCGGGCCACTTGCTGAAGTAATCGATAAAGACCAGAGTGTAACGATTTCCATTATTTGTTTCCGAAAATGGACCCGCCACATCTACGCAATTCTTTCGAAGGATGCTCCAACATTATACAGCTGCATTTGGCTGTAATTCTTTTTATTTGGCCCTTTGGTGGAACCACTTCTCGCACGTAGCTGCAAACAAATTATAACTAATTTTTTTGTCTTCCGTGACATAAATACATATACAAAGAAATACACCATAACCTCCCTTATAACGAAACCCAAAACAGAAATTATACACAGCTAAAATTAATTAAATAAACCTCACACTCTGCTATTAAACTGCCATGCCACTTAAGGGTGATGAGAGGCAAGGAGAGGACAAATAAGTCTGTATAAAAACTTTCACTGATGCCTAGGTCCTATATTTATTGCCTTATAATAGTGTATCTTAGTGTAAATCTCTGGCCCATCTCTGCCGTAATGAGGGCACTATACCAGCTATAAGTTCTACTTTCTTCTTGTTTATTTTGAGAGACGTTTTTACTTCCTCGTTCGCTCTTCCTCATATCCGGTATAGTGGCGGATTATTATTTAAAGAACTTCTAGCAACAATGTAGCAGGACGTATCTTAAAATAGAAAAAAAAATAATTTTGAAATAGTACGGATTAAGCTAATGTGTATGGTTGCCAAACACGGAGGTTTTCTTGTGATATTTTCCGCTGTGCTGATTTTTTGATGGATTTGACATGAGCAAGACCATTTTTAATCGAAATAAGCTTTATTGATTTCTTAAATTTCTTGTTTTTGTATGTTTGACGCAAAATCTCAAACTTTCAACTCCTGCCTATTTGTTTCTCTGGCTAGGGGCAGTGAAAGCGAATATAAAAAACCAGCTGAATTTTTTTCTTATTATGGTCGTTTAAGTAGTCGCATCGCGTCGGGACGTACTGTTAAGTATAGAGATTCGTTTGTTAACCGTACTACGCAAATGTAAAACTCTCTTATCTTATTGCCCTTATCAATCATTACAATGCAGGAATTTAAGACCATTGTACCCCTCCTTTCATCACTTATGCGCTCACACCGTCTCTGGCATGATAAGGGTATAAAAAACCTTCGAGCGGGTGCATATTATAAATTTGCTGAATTTCTTCATACTAAGGACACATGGGTCCGTTGTGATCCCACATGAATCTAGGGTACTTCCTATTCATTGTATCATTTAGAGCTTTAGCCAGTGAACTGGGATTATTACAACGAGGCTCTCATAGGTGAGTTTTCCTTCTTATGGAGAGTATATGTCCTATTCATACATCTAGCAGATGAGAAGTTGTTTCCCCTTTTTCTTAGTCAATACAGCTTCTTCACAAATTGTTTGAGAAGACGTTATTATAACAAATATTTATGTTTGTTAGATGTCGTAAGACTCTCCTTGCGGTCGTGTGTTGGTCATCTTTCTTGGATAGCTTTAAACTTGCTCGTCAGGGTTACGTTGTTTCCTGCTATTTTCGGCAGTTGCTTCAAGTCATACACCGCTTTCAGACACCTTTCATACATCGCTTTCACTGACTGGTCTTACGAATTGTTCCGGCTGGTCTTACGGCTTTCACTGGCTGGTGCTTACGGCTCTCACTGGCTGGTTCTTATGGCGTTCACTGGCTGGTCTACGGATTTCGCCGGCTGGTCATAAGATGTGCAGTGAGCACGGGCTCTTCGACCACCATGGGTTGACTGTTGGTTGTTCTGGTGATTAACTTCCTTCTGTACAGCGTTCTGTGTGTGTCTTGCTTGACTGACTTGATGCAACTGACTTCTGACGTTAGTGGATTTCTTCTTATAAGACCTTGCTGCTACCTGAATGTGAAGTCTATCCGTCGAACGATAATTTCTAATACAAGAGAAGTAGTCCATCTCTTTAGTGTTTTCAGTGGACTTGAATGTTTTGATCGATTTTTCAAATCTGCTCGTTAGTTGTTGCTGTATTTTTAAGCCAAAGTTTTTCCGCCGCAATTCCACCCTTCAACTTATGTCATTCAGCATGACATCGTTAATACACTCTTTTCTCTTCTTCCTAGGACCCTTTTGGCATGTCAACGAATTGTAAAGGAAATATTCTATCTCAAACGATAAATCGAAGGGAGTGAACAGTGACTTAAATTGTGGAAACAGAGAAACTTCAATGGAGTTAGAATATCTGAGACCATCACCACATCGTCGGCCTGGCCTATGAAGTTTCTCCCTTCATCAGCGCCACAACCAGGACTCGGTCCGGACCTCCTTCAGCAAGTTCATCTATGTTTCCCGATTGTTGGCCGACACGCCATCCAGTTCCGCATTCCAAGGCTTTGGGCGTCTTGGTCTACGCAAATCTTCCACCGCAAATTTTATCTGCAGCGCTCTCTCCTTCCGTGAATTGTACCTCAATAGACTTTCCGGGCCGGTTCCTTTTAACTCATACAAGCAAGGTGTACAGCCTATCGGAGTCTACCAAGCTTAATTTTTGTCTTCAAGTCTGCTTCGCTGCAGATTTGATATAGCTTGTGATTATAGCGCCTCCGGAATCGTCCTCCCTCTCAAACGAGTTCAGAATGCTAAGCCGAATGCTTTTTAAGATTCCATCAATGCTTGGTGGCTGCAGAATTTTATTGTCACCTTGAGCCGTAAGTTCTTCTATAAGCTGACCGTTGAGCAATTCAGAATACCTTTCATATCGGTGATGAGAGTGCGGTGTATACGACGTCAGGTTACGGGGGGATGGGGATGGGTAGAACTTCTGCACCTGGAGTGGACCTCGCTTTCTATTTCTTTCAATTTCACAGAAAATGTTTTTTTCCCAGACTGCTTTTTGCTTTTTGCCGGTAAAGCTTCTCCTCCTCCTTCCTGAGCCTTTAATACTCGACTTTGCAGTATGCTGTTTGCAAGCGCCGCCGCAACAACATCAGCGTGGTAAGAGTGTAGGTAAGGTAATGTCCTCGTTTCGTTTTGTGTTGTCCTTTTCTGGCACGATATATGTTTTTTGTGTGCCGGTTCCTGTCCGTCTGGGACCAAGATCCCCTCCATTTCCGACGAGCTAAGCCGCGTGTCGCTAGCGTGCCACGGGACCAGACGGATGGCTGGGGTTATTCCCCGATGACATTTATGTCATCTGGAACCACCGCTCCGATCTCTGCGACTTCTGATTGAGATGGAGTTAGCAGTAAAAAATGAAATTTTTTTCGAGAGTCCACTTCTTTTCTATGCCCGGCACTCTAGAATCATGACTAAATTTTTCCCCTTCATAGAGCCCTTAGCTGTCCGTGCCGTAAGGTATAAACAGTGTCTTGATTTCGCAAGACAGCCGTGTTTACTCAAACCTGAGGAGCAGATGTATTGTGTCGTCTATTCCCAATCTTCCCTCGGAACTTTGTCCCAACAAGATAGTGATCCGAGTCGATTGTCGGTACATCGATACGAGAGTATCAGGCTTTAAAAATGGCGGCGACAGGTGGCTTACGAGGGACGTCAAACCTTGGGTTCATAAAGAAGGCATCTTTTTCGTCATCTGCGGACTCCTCAGTAGGTCCGTGCACGTTTATGAAGCTTATGTTCTTAAATTTGCCTCTTACACGAAGGGTGCATCGCCTTTAATTAATTGCGTTGAATCCGATAATGGTAAGTTTTAGTTTCTTGCTGACTAGAAAATCTACCCCGAGCACATGGTGTCTTGGATGACCGCTGGCGCTGTAGTCAATGCCATATTCTGATTTTTGCAAAACATAATTTCTCGGCCATCTTTTCTCCTGAAGAGCTTTTATAGCAGCATTGTATTTGGCCAAGACATCGAATAGCTGCTGTGCAGCTTTGGCTCTGTAGAGCGATTGTCCGTTTCATGTGAGAAGTCTTTCTTTCATGAGGGAGTACATAGATCTTAGAGACAAAAGAAAGTTCAAAGGATATTCAAGCTGATCCATTGGCATTCTTCAAACCTCAAAAGTTGTTGGCGTTAAAATTGAGAACCTATATTTATATCTAAAAATGTCCTATTGAAATTAACGCCAGTTGGTAACATAGTTTGTTACTTTTCAGCTATTTCCCTAGAGCATTCCTAGTTTGCCTAATGCAAAAACTTTGATACAAAAAATAGGATAAGAAAAAATTAGACCACATGCAAAACGTCAATGTAACGAGTGCAAGACAAAAGCAAAATACAACAAAACAACGAAGAAAGTAAAAACAAATACAACAGTAACCTATTCACTAGGAGAAATTGCTAATAAAGCAGGATGCGATACGTGCGGTGACTTGGCGTGAAAACTCTTTTCCTCTCAAGATATCGAAAAAAAGAAGATGAAAGCACAAAAACCATCCTTCCTTTTTGCACGAAAAGAAAGCCCATCTGGGAAGCGTGCAGACTTGAACATAAAAGTTTTTTGTTATTCGTTACGGCAACAGAATATCTTTACAACATCCCGTGATCCCCTTTGAGCGAGGGAGTGGAGCATGTTAAATCTACAGGGTATTTCACTATGTTATTGGATGGATGCATCTCTAGAGTGTTTGGAATTCTGTAAGTTTTGACGTTAAAACAAGAAAAAAAACCGAGATGCGAAAATAAGGTTTGGGAAAGACAACTTGGTCTAGAACACTATCGGTTCTCAATTCTACAAGTTGTATGCATGAAATATTTACTCAGTGTAAAGTTGATGAGGAAACAAACTTTATTTTAATTTATATTCCTGTGAAGAAAAAGAAACATGAAATGGATAGATTTTTACAGAGCACTTAAAGTTAAGATTGAAAACGTCTGAATAACACCACAAAAAGTAGGATTATTTAGAATGAAAGTTTAATTGGCAACACAAAATTTGGAGCGAGTTGTGGTGCAAAATTGTTTTCAATGAAATTCGATGCTTTGACAGGTGACAATCGTGATCCATGAGATGGTAGGAAATAAATAAATTTCGGTTTTTGCGGTTCCGAGAATGGTTTTTGTGTGAAGGTTTAATTGCTGGCAGTTGAATTTATCACTGTAAAGAGGATTGCTTTCATCTATTTTGTTTTGTTTTAGGGTGTCAAACGCAAGTGAATTGCTGGGTTTTAAAGGAAAATGGGTTTATTTGGGAATAACGGGTGTTTCTTTTCGAGGTATAGCTTTAAGTTGACATTACTTTTCAAGATGAGACCGATTTAACAGCTGTCAAGTGATTTATTCTCAGTTTGGTTTGGCAATTCATCATGAATAGACTCACGCCTGAACAACGCTTGCAGATTGTGCAATTTTATTTTGAAAATAATGGTTCTGTGCGGAATACGTATCGCGCACTACGTCCATTTTATCGTCAACAAAATCGTCCATTACAGAAGAAGCTATTGCTACTGTAGAGCGTAGCATTGAGGAAGACCCGGATGAGTCCATCCGCCATCGAGCACAGGAATTGAATCTGTGTTCATCTACCTTATGGAAGATTTTGCGGAAGGATCTTGGTTTGCGTGCTTACAAAATCCAACTCGTGCAAGAATTGAAGCCAAACGATCATCAAGCAAGGCGTAGATTCGTCGAATGGGCCCAAAACGAGATGGTCGTTGTTCCCTATTTTCATAAGCAAATTTCGTTTAGCGATGAAGCGCACTTCTGGTTGAATGTCTACGTCAACAAACAAAACTGCCGCATTTGGAGCGAAGTTAATCCTCAAGTGTGTGTCGAAACACCGTTACATTCAGAAAAACTGACTGTTTGGTGCGCTTTATGCTTTATGGGCTGGTGGAATCATTGGTCCGTACTTCTACAAAAACAATGATGGCCACAACGTTACAATCAATGGTGATCGGTATAGAGCCATGATTACTAACTTTTTCATTCCTGAATTGAGCAATCATGATGTCTAGGAGCTGTGGTTCCAACAAGACAGCGCAACATGTCACACAGCTCGTGCCACAATCGATTTATTGAAAGACACGTTTGGTGACCGCCTAATTTCACGTTTTGGACCTGTGAATTGGCCTCCAAGATCTTGTGATTTACACCGCAAGACTACTTTCTGTGGGGTTATGTAAAGTCATTGGTCTATGCGGATACGCCACAAACGCTTGACCATTTGGAAGACAACAGTCCAGTTTTATTAACTTCTAACCAAAACAATTGTTTTATAAAAACGATCATAAGTAGACAGTTGTCTTAATCTAGTGAATTCTAATGTTCCAGAACACCTGGAACTCCCTTCAATACTCTGCTAGATAAGCCAACTTTGGTGGTCGTAAAATTGGTGAACATAATGTGACTACAGGTAACTTATGGAACAATTTATAAGTACAGGATTAGTATGTGTGACAAGACCACTGGTGGGGGGAAGTCTATGTCTGGTTAGCAGAAAATCACGGATAAATCGGGTATATCGATGAAGAATCCGGTAAATCGCGGATGATTCCGGGAAATCACGGACGAATCCGGTAAATCACTGACGAATCCGGTCAACCAACAGAACGAATTCTGGCTACGTGGTTAGTATGTGGGACAAGGCCCCTTACCACCCGTGGGAGGGAAGTCTACACTGAAAAAAACAAACGTTCGTTAATATAAGCAACGGCGTTTATTGACTTGTTATTTATTGTCACAACAAAGTTTTTCTTGTCACAATAAACGGTTTATTAAAAAATATGTCAGCGTTTGATAATCGTTTGTTAATACTATTAATGACCATTTATTAAATGAAAAATAAAGCACTTAATCACCGTTTTTTAAAATAAGTAACTTTATTAATTGCCACAAATATTTCAGTTATTAAAAATAATTAATCGTTTATTGCGAAAATAAACAAGATTTTTAAGATGGTTTCTAAAAGATTTTATCCCAACCTTCATCCAATACCACAACCAAATCTAAAATTTACAAGTAGTTGATTATTTTTAATAACTTTATTCACTGAAACAATAAACGTTGGTTATTAAAAAATAATAAACCGTTTACTGTGGTAATGAACAAGATTATTTAGAAGGAATCTTAAAGCATATATCCCAACCATCATTTTCTTGTGATTCTTAGAGTTCACAGATTTTTTTTCGTAACTGTGCTTGTATAAATACGAATGGATTTGCTTGCTTAAATAACAATTCAAGGTGCTAGTAGTTCAAGGAATTTAAGTGATCAAGCAAAAGTTATGGCGCGCGGCGGCGCAGTATAGGAGAGAAAGAGACTGTGTATATCGAGAAAATACACACAATGACACTTTCAGAAGAAACCAAAACAAACATCAATAAATAAGAATAAGAACCAGAGAAGTAAATAGATACAGAATTCTCTGATTATTATTATTTTTTTTTTGAGAATCAATAAATTCTGTTTATTGGTGCTATAAACAGATTAATTAATATAATAAACGAAAATAATAAACGGTTGTTTGTATTAACAAACGGATTTATTAAAATCATTAACTCTGTTTATTGTGGTTATAAACGAAAATTATTAAGGGTTAGTAATGTTTCCAACCATGGTTTCTGCAGAAATGAAAAAATATAAACGGCCATTTATTGTCACAATAAACCTGTTTATTGGACAAATTTCATCACTAAATTAATTGTCCCAATAAACGTTTTGTTTGTATTTACGTACCTTTTTGGTTCAGTGTATGTCCGGTTATATACCGGACCGGATATATATTCGGTTAATACTTACTACTCCGGAAAACACGTCTGCTCACTTTGAGCTCCTGGATTAAACTGATTTTTATTGGCTGTCTGACTGTGATGGTCGGCGATAGGTTGGCAGCTGCTTGATGTTTGCTGGAGTCTGGTTAGCAACTGGCTCGATTTTGTTTCGATGCGGTTAGTGACTGCTTTGTTTCTGGTTCGGTGCTCCTGGTAGCTGACTGGTCGGCGAATTGAAGGAAACTGATATGTATTCGATGTTAACTGGACGGTGATCGATCACAACTGATGATTTATTGCGATCTTGGGGGCCTATTTATATGCGGAACGGCAGGCACATGATGTGACTTATATTTTGTGAAGAATAAAAATAAGTGTATGGAGGGAATTTGTAATTAGTTATTACAACAATTTTTCACACGTACTCTGATATTTGTTGATGAGTGTAAGCCACTTAGGCCCTGGCTCTTCAAGATCTGTGGTGCCACTTTATTTCATCTAGAAGCTCGCAGGATGTGTTTGGTGTCACTTTTTTTCAAAAGGCATGACGTATGTATTTGCAGACGAGACTTTTGTAAGAAAATTCTGTATTTTTGAAACTAAAGAGCAAAGTGTATATAGGTTTTCGTTGGACTGAATCATCCCATTCCAATAACGTTTTCTGGCCCTTATGACTTATCGGCCGCTTTTTTTTCATTAAAAGAACATTCCAGACCGGTTTCTCTTTGCGCATATTAAAATTAATATTTGTCGTTATATCTAAAACCTAGCGGTAGAGTCTCCGGAATCGTCCTCACATTTCAGACTATTTTTCTTAAGAATTTTTTCTTAGATCGACTTAGAGTTCAGAGTGCCTAGTCTCGAAAAAATAACACGTTGGTAGAATAACAGAAGCTATTTTCAAGGAACAGGAGCTTGAGTTTGAAGTATTAAAATCATTTAACTACTCGGTAGTAGCAGCATATGATAATTATGTCCATGGTAATACGGGGCCTGTTCAAACCCCGCCAAACATACCAAAGTTAATCAAGGCTCTTTGATTCCTATAATAATATCACTACTTCGTAATAGTCACCAGCTCCCAATAGCGGATACAATATTTGAGTTTCTTATCAAATGCTCTCGGGACTCTTTGTGACATTCGATTGAGAGCTATGATGGAAAAGAGTTGGCCTCGTTTCCAATTTCAAAACCTTATATCGTCAGCTATCAATTTGTACACTGAACCAAAAAAGTCATCCAATTGACCAATTTCCAATTTCCAATTTCCTTAATCAATATGACAACCTAAATTATTCTGCAACTCGGTAGGCAGTATGGCAACCGTTGTAGTCAACATGACAACTGCGTTAGTCAATATGATAACTGATGTAGTCAATATGACAGCCAATTGTGGTTGTGGCAAAGTTGATGAGCTTGCCAAAACTGGAACACTTCTACCCACTTTTAGACAAAGACACAACATAGGAACACCACTTGCTACATGCAAACATCTTCTCAAACAATATGTTCTAGAATCAACAAGTGCTAGATCGCCAAGCATAGACCTGAAGCGGTCAAAAGGCTGACAAAGTCACTGAGCAGACAAAGTATAAGCTCCACAATTGGAGTCATAACAGGAAACTGCCTCAAAGGTAGATATGCTATGAGGCTAGGCTAATGACTTCTGTAGAAGCTGCTTGGACGAGGATGAAGAGGAAACAGTCCAACACCTTCATGTCCGGCACTTTTTAATAGAAAGACTATCTCGGTAATCTCTTCTTTGATAATACTAGTGAACTGGTAACTATCGACACAAGATATCATTGAAAGTACAAAATGGTGTAACTTCTTTAGTGGTATTACAATGGACCCTTTCCCTTGAGTTCAAAGTGAGTCAACAACATCTAGACAGATACTCTAGCCTATAAACTATCGACGATTGTCAACAATTTTTAGCAGAGTACCTACAGTCAAAAGAAGAAGCTTAAAACACTTGCCTCTCTTAAGAAAGTTGGGTAAATATCAAAATACAAACAGAATTGAAGGCTCGCTAGCAACTGTTGAGTAATGAACTGGCAGTTAAGATGACAGTGGCCTTCAAAAACGATATCAGCTCGTCTCCCGAGGAAACAAAGGTGCGTCGTTTGAATGCCAGCTTAAAGTGTCGCTAACGAATACATACACCCTGTTTTTTTTTAGCAAAAAAACAAAGCTTTATCCCTTTAAGCTTGTTGCTTCACATGAATGTTAGCAAGTTTCTTTTTTTTTAATTGCAACAAAAACAGCTCAAAGAGAGTCAAAGCATAATATGGTTTTGTTTTGCATTATTTCGTTCCTATACTGTCTTGTTGTTTCTGTCTAATTGGCAATAAGACTTGGCCATAGATGATGAAAAATTATAGATTAAATTGAGAACTCTGCAATCCGATTCACTTTCTGAATATGTCTATCTCCTCACTAGTTTGCTAATCAAAAAAGGATTTAAGCATCACACAATAATATGTATTTCAAAAAACAAACCAAAAAGCAATATGATATGCATAATATGTCAAAATCTAAAGGCTTTACGAATTTTTGATCTCTCATTTCCAGATTGAAAACTATTTATTTTGAAAATCATAGAAGCTTGTGATTTCCCAAAAATAATTACAACCAGTTGGTAAATAACATAAGAAGGCTTTTCACTTCACAGTTCATCATTCCTGTTTGACCTAAGGTTATCCTGCACATTTAGACATATAAATATGTGATACGAGTCCATGCAAAGGTGTAGGTTGTAAAGTAAAATCTATTTCCTGCTGCTTCCTGGTTATTTTATCCTTTAAAACAAATTGGTAAGGTAGATGGTGCTCGGTTATCCTTTCAATTAACCAAAAACAAGTTTTACTTGCTTACGAAATCCTTTTCGGAATTCTTGCATAACAAAATATAGGTTCACAATATTCTCATTGGTACTCTTGTTTCGGAGTATAGTAGACAGAGTTTCATTCAAACTAACCACCTATGTGAAGACTTGATTATAGACCTGCTGACGAACCCTTTAACTCTCAGTTCAGCTGGGAAATCAATTCATTGAATCGATCTTAAGTTCGTGTCTGTCCGACAGCACAAAATATTACTTTATAACGATTCAAGGAACACTAAGGGACAGCAGGATGAGTTCTGCCTCTGCTGCAGGACATATTTTTTGCAACAACAATAACGATGATGATGTAGTGCAGGTGTACCAGCATTTTTACTACTGTCATGTTTTATTATTATCTCCTCTTGCAAGGGAGTGGGAGAAATGCATGATTACTCTGTACAAATAAAAATAAATCAATTCTTCATACGCTCCTGTGGGCTTCAAATTACGATAACCACATTTAACAGACTTACATCATCTCCTGCAAACAGGGAAAGGGATTCAGGGAATTTAAACAGTTTAATAGAGCGACTAACTGCATTTGGAAGTTTGTTAACATGGAATTCTAGATTACGTAAAAAAGAGGACTAGGAAAATTTGTCCCGTGGATTGTGTTACGTATTTAATGACATTTAATAAATTTTTAAATTGATTGAAATGCAATGATAGCTGCTGAAATTGAATGAATACAAAAATATTCAATGTAAAAACAATAATGGTATTTGGAATTTTTAAATCGAAATGCAACAGAGAAATAATGAACATTTCATATTGACAGAATTCAATATTGTTTTCATAAATAGAATAATTTGACGCAGTAGTTATTTGCTGAACTGAATGTCAATTTGCCTATTACTTTGTTAGTGCTAGAGGGGTGGCAGTTTGTATTGTTTTAACTGACTTGTATGATGTATGTTTTTTTGGATTTAATTGATTTAATCAAACTGAAAATATTGTGAATATAGCTTAAGGGTTTAACGGTAGAACATCTAAGGGACTCTGTTATAAAGTTCAAACATCAAAAACTGTGTTAACTCATTAACTGTTCGTGGCTGTGGCTGTCATATCAAGGGGCACACCACTGTGTTGTTCTTTATCTAACAACGTTTCCATGATGTTCTTGGATTTTCCTTCATTTATATGAAGTCCTAGATTTTTCCCCGCCTACTCGATCTGGATGGACTTGGTGACGATAGCCCCTCTTAAGATGTGTGATGTGTCAGGGTCACAGACTGCTGTCTGCAACGCCGCGGTGCGCCGGGTGGAAGATGAGTCAGGGTACTCCATACCCAACATAGCCCTCTCAGTTTATTTGGGATGCCCAAAACCTATCATCGCTTTGTAAAGTACTACCCTGGCATGGCTGTTATAGGTGGCTCCAAAGTCCTTGACATTGTGTGTCTGATCTGAACCTGATTTTCATGACTTTTCCTTGGGTTATCCCTATTCGGGATAAGATTTTTCATTCCTAAAATAATCATATTAGTAATCTATGTTTATGTTGTTTGAACAACGATAGCAACTTAGAGGTGCTTCCACCAATGGCTTTTTCCGATAATTCCATTGTTTGGCTGGAGTTATAGCTATTTCACGGGTGCCAAGCCGATCATCAGACTCCTTTATTAGTGGTGCTGTCTAGTTATTTTTCATATTAATCGAAAAACTTTTTGAGTTCACTTTGGGATTTGAACCTAGACCAGGGGCCTATTTCATAAATATTGACAATTGCGACAGGTGACAGGTTACAATTTGTAAATTACAACTTGACATATTGTCAAAAATTTGTCCCATAAACAAATTGACAATTTTGTAAAATTGTCGTAAAATACCCGACAATTGTCGTCTTTTCGTTTCATAAAGAAATTGTCATGACAATGAATTGTCAACTATTTTTCTACAATTGTCAGAAATTTTGCGACAAATTTGTACTGACAATTCTTTTATGAAATGAAAAATAAATTGTAATTTACATATTTGTCAGTATTTGATCGACAATTGCGACAGGAAGCTTAGTTGCGGTAAGGTTTTGAAAATGGAAAAAAAAATTATAAACGCTATTTTTTCAGAAAAAGTGAAAATGCTGACTATTCTCAGTAACGTGTTGGTGTAATACGTCGCCGGCGGCGGCGGCGCGCGAGACCCTCAGCGAATTTTAAATAGCGAATAAATAACGATTTCGAATTCGTATCGGAAAAACAGCAGCGGAATACATTTATCGAGAATTGGTGCACGTTTACAGCCTCCCACAAGAGGAATTTTTTCTCTCGCCTCCAAAACCCAACTTCTATGTGCATTACATTGGCTTGGATGTGGAACTCAGTACCAAGTGTTTGAGAAGTATATGCAATTTAATGGTAGAACAACTCTTGGGTGAAGAAATACGCTTGGCAGAAAATATATTTTCCGTACCACTACGTTTAAGTAGTTGGTTTTGCAATTTTTTC
Organism: Sphaerophoria taeniata; assembly: GCA_943590905.1. NCBI lineage: Eukaryota > Metazoa > Arthropoda > Insecta > Diptera > Syrphidae > Sphaerophoria > Sphaerophoria taeniata. Next base: position 203,629,939 of record OX016540.1, read on the forward strand.
CTGTGTTTGTTTGTAGATAGTAATAAGAATTTATGCACCAGCTGAAAATGAATAAGCGTTTGTTGATAGAAATAGTGACCATTCAATTAATGCAATGTTTGTATGTGGGCCGAACTTGATTGAGGGCCCTCTTCCACTTGTGTGCCCCACCTGAGTCACGGTCTTCCTCTCCTTCTATGTCCCTAGGGAATAGTGTCGAAGGCTTTCCGGGCCGAAGCATTGGTGTCCATCCGCTCTAGATGACCGAGCCATCGGAGTCTCTGGAGCTTGACCCTTCTGGCTAAGTCCGTGTAATTGTACAACCCGTAAAGTTCGGTTTCAAAATAATACCTATTCATTTTCAAACTCAAATTTTTCAGAAACTAATTGAAAGAGTGCAGTCACGAAAAAATTGAAATTGTCACGACAAATTTGTCAGTAAGTAATACTTAAGTACGACAAAAACAAAATTGTCACGACAAATTTGTCAGTACATGACAATGACAAATTTGTCATTGTAATTTTCTGACAAATTTGTCACTACTCAATATTTTATGAAACACATAATTGTCGGACAAGTGCGACAAATTTGTAGAATTGTCACCTGTCTATTTTTATGAAATAGGGCCCAGCTAGTTGTGAAGCCAATGTACTACGCATTGCGCTAACAACTCCACTGATTTTTGGTTTCCCATTGCAGGCTTTTATATTGTTTATCATGTGCAATGAATAGACTAAACATTATCTTCGCTAGAGTCTACGTCACTATCGATGAACCATATTGTGGCTAGTTCCAGGAAAAGTTATTTAAACCGTTCAATTCGCTTTCTCGTACTGCCATACTCTCTACGTTTTTGTCGGACCATTTGCAGGTCACCATTTCCCTTTAAGACAAAAGAGGTTTGACCTGTTTTAGCAGGCGAGAGTTCATATGAACTCCATTGAGGCATACTCATAATAGTGCTTAATATTTTGCAAAGTGACCGAGATAAGCGGAAAATAATGAACTTTAAAGTAATTCATGATAACATATTTTTTGTTTGGTCAGTTTACCATTAATAGTAGTTGTCATTAATGATTAATTAGACAGTGTCAATATTGAATTATTCAAAACATTATTTAAATAAAAAAAAACACATAAACATTTATTATTTTGATAGAACAAAATCTGCAATTTAATATCCTGTATTTTTAATTCGATATGAATAAATTTTAATTAAACATTAACTCAATTTTTAATTGAGACAAAAAAATATGAATGAAATCCTAAACTCAATTACATGAACATGAAAAATATCCAATTTTGACTTATTTTAAATAATATGTCAGAAAGTAAAAAAAACTATAATGTATTATGATAATTTCCATAAATTACATAAATCTCATACAAAATTTTAAAATAACACATTCACTCAATTTTCATGAAGTCATGAATACACCAAAATCCCAATTAAGTCAAACATAGCCAATATAAAATATAAATGATTTTGTATATAGTAAAAAAAGTAGAACAAACAAAACAAATTGCTGACACTGTCCTATATTTAAATTAAATTACAATTTTTTTCTTTCTCCTTTATTTTCAGAATATCATTCAATTAAATTTATGCAACCTTGCGTTAAATGACCGTTGACAACGTTGACAACATAAAACTGCGAGTTTAATATTCCGAATGATATAACCCTGCCATCAGGACTCGTTTATGTATATTCGAAAATATACAAAACATCATAAGGCTGCTAACAATCAGTCCCATTGATTTTGATTAATCACCAGTTAAGCAATTTTTATTATTAAATTATCCTGACACGGTGTGAAATGAGCTGTGCAAGAACAAACACTGACACAACCATCGTCCGCCCTTAACAACATTATCTTCTATTTACCACCAAAAATTACAACAACAACAGAACATCTCTCTATAACTGATGATGATGACTTTTAAACCTCAATCATAACATTTATGAATATTAATTAACCATTTTTGGCTTTATGAGCTTTTTTTGGCGATGGCCTCAATCTAATATTTGCACAGTAGAATTTGCTGATGAATATAAAAACTTTCAAGTAAAAAAAATCAAACAAATAAAAACCAACCCGAATAAGAAAAAAAGCGAGCAAAGCTGTACAAAACTCGTTTACAGAATTAAATTGCAATTAAAAGCAATTCACTTAAAAACATAAAAATAAAATTAAAAAAAAAAAACGAAAAGATACAAAAAAATTAAGGAACAAGAATTTCTTTCCTTTTTTATTTGCCGACAGAACTGAACACACGACGAGGATTAAGGCAAACGGAACCTCCGCAAAAAGGGTAGCCACAATAATAACACAACGAAAACGTTTTTCTTTTTTCTATTCAGAAAATCCGGAGAAGAGATAAAAAAATTGAGTTGGTGTGTGTGTGTTTTTTTTTTTAACCGAAGAAAGATAAACCGTGAAAAAAAACTTGGTGTGGTAAAAGAGGTAAACCCTTTTTTTTCAGCATCTTCTTAAATAATTTAAAATTCATCTTGGAATTAAAAATGAACATTTTTGGCCGCAAAATGGCAGTTAAGGCAACAAAAATGGCCAAAAGCAACTCATCAACAAAATCAACAGCAAGAAAAACAACAACAAAACGAACAACGATAAGTTATACAGAATCAGCATCGGGATTAGCAGAAGAAGGTAGAAGGACAACAACAACAACAGCAAAAGCAACAACCACGTCTGTAACAGCGAGAATGAATTGTCCTATTTTAATTGTAATTAGCTTGAGTTGCTTTTTGCATTTGGGACTTTTGTTAACGCCAGCAGAGGGCGCTATATCCACTCGAGGTAAGTGCATATATTATTTTTATTTTTTTATGATTGCATATTTTATGGAAAAATGAAATGTGTGGTCATTTTATTGAGGTCACGATGTGAGATTTTTTAAAATAATAATTTCACTTTTAAAATATACCTGGTGCTTTTTATGATAACAAGAAAATCGTTGAGTACATGCGAGCTTTCTATTATGCATTCTGTTTTGTGTGAGAATTTAATCATCTTTCATCATCATGTCCTTGTTGGGGTATAGGGCGCCAACAAATCTCTTCCATCCTTTTCCTGTGAGCGTCAATTCCTACTAAGACTATTGATCTCTAGGTTGTCGTTGGTCTTCTAACCTGTCGCCGTGCAATTTGAGGATTACATTCAAAGGACAACATCCAAAAGCTCTTGACTCGTCTTACAACACACAACCCGTGAAGCCTACTGATGTTACTCAACAGGAAACATATATCATTGGCTTAGTCCAAAAGGGTTTCTCAAAATCTACGAACATGAAGTAAAGTGATGATTGAAGTCCGTCTGACAGGTCCAAAAGGCAAACGATCAACCACTGTGAAAGCTCGCTCGATGCTTTTTGAGTGTAGACTTCATTCTTAACCTTTTCCGCCCAAGAACGATAGTAGTTATTAATATTAGAAAAACAGAGAAAACGATAATACACAACAGTAACGGTCTTACGGTCGTTTTTTTTTGTCAACTTAACAATAACTCCGACCTTCCATTCCCTGAAATAGGTTTCGTTTACCAAAACTGATCTCATCAACGGAAGTAAAATACTAGCCGTTGTAGTGGGATCTGCTTTCAAAAACTCAGCTGATATCGACGCTGTCTTGTTGTTTGAGAAGTTTGATCGAAGCTTGGATTTCAGACGCTGCTGGCGATGCTAAAGGTTCGGAGTTAATATCTCTTTAAGATCTGCACATTAAGTTTATTTCGGAAACCACTTCTGCACTCTGCTCCGAAGAATCTTCATTCAGCAAAATCACATATATGTTCCTTACATCTGCGTAACTGAGCCTTATTTGATACCATTTGATGGATACTGGGTACAGTGTTCTCTTATATCTCCTCTTCTCGTAGCACTTTCTGCTTTTTCAGCAAGACCATACAAATTTGTTCTCCTTTCTCGTCTTGTGGGCAATTTGGTCGTTTCGCAATTCAATCTTCGTTGGTAGTCATTTTGATTACTTTGGGGACTAAATTTTGGCACGTTCAGAATAAAAGAGGTGATTAGAGGTTGCAACGAGATTGACATTGTTGAGGGATGATTCCTACCTGTAGTCAAGGTAAGACATAGGGATGTTATTGATGCCTACCTAGGAAAGCACTGAAGTTGTTGGTCAACAAAATTCTGTAATCGCAGGAGATAGCCAACATTTGTTGCCAGAACCTAATGTTGAGCATCGAAAGCAACACTGTTGAGCAGCAGTATTTCCACTTCAGAATTTCACGTGGCCAATACATCGAAAGTTTAGTCAGAAAAGCGGTTTCGATTATCAGATTCAGTTGAACAGAAGCATACAAGACGCCTATAGCCCAACATACATACCAAACAGTAACTTTATTTGGATGCATCGCTTACTTACTTACTTGCGCAGGTGAACATGGTTCAGAGGAATGAGTAGTTGACTGCTAAGCCAAATGCTGCGGGTTCAAGCCCCAGCTTCGGTAGCATTATTTTTCTACGAAAATCGCCAGCTTATCTGAGGCCACCTGTGCGATAACATGAGACAATATATCATCTATGTCTCCTCCTCTGAGCCACGTAGGTTTCTGTTATGTGTTTTCCTTCTATGTATCTATCTGTCTCTCTCTGTTGTATTAATGTCTTGCTGCGTCCCAGCCGATGGTCTCAGTCACCAGTGCTGGTATGTACCTGAAGTTCGTCACATTCATGTGCAAAGTACTGTAAATTAAATGTTCAATGTTCAATTACATACTTACTTGCTTATCCGGCTCCAAATCCACAGGTTTGGTCTTCTTTATAGTCTCGAACCTGGCAACTACGAAGCAGAAGACTTTCTTGCCTGTCCTCCATTCGGTCGGTTGCTTTCTGGACTACATTCACATCTTGGTACGGCTCGTATACAGTTCGCGGTTGAACTTTCTTCTCCATTCGCCATTGTCGCATACCAAAACCCGTCGAAGAACTTTTCGTTGGAAAGTGCTGAGTATCATTTCCCCTTTTTTACTTATAGTCGGCGCCGAACTGGTAAAATCAAAGTCTTGTCTTTCGAGTGAAAAATTTTGAACCCAGTTGTTTGGCCAAACCGAAGTAGCAGCAGCGGTTCCCTAGAGTATTTTTTCGTTGGATGCATTGCCACCTCGTTGTGCATTGGTGTCGTCCTGAATTCGGCAATTCTACTTTTTCACGTACCGATTTATCCAAAAATTGGCCACATCACTAAAGATGTGAATGTGATCGAAATAAGCAAACACTGCATATGGTCGTTTGGTTTCAGCTCCCGGGTAAATTGCAAATTATACGGGTGCAGGCCCAAATCACGATGTAACATTCGCCAAGTTGTGGTCTGCGACAGGCCAAGTTCTTGTGAGCGGTGTGGACTGCTTCGGATTATGCTGAACTGTCACGAACATCGGTGATGTTCTTGGCAGATCTTTAGTTTCTTTGACGTTTCTGTGTTGGTGCCGGTGGACTTCAATTTTGCAAAAAAAAAACGTTGAATAGTCGATTTGGAAAGACGACGTTGCAACTAGAGAACATCTTTTTTTATCAAATGCAAGTGTTGCTCGATGCTGTAACATGCCAGTTGATTTTTCCTTAGTGACTGATGAAAAGAAGATATTATGACAGAATGTAAAAGTTACAATATGGGCTGTCAAAATCAACCCATCCCTTTTGGAAACCCCTTTATTTGTAAAGGCGGCCGGGAGTTGCGGTTCTTACTCTTTGTTGCTTGGGGCAAGTCAGAAAGCATCGGCTATTTTGCTATTGATCACTCTATTTAAATCAGAGAAGAAGTCCCCTTTCACAATCTTCCTTAACATTTAACATTTCCTGTTCTCAAAAATCTAGCAGAAGATGTTAATTTTTCGATTTTCCACACTGCAGAAACAGATATAGAATAGCTTTAAAAAAGGTATTCTTTTTCTTGATTTTTGTTCACTTTGACATCCGGTAATTTAATACTACTAAAGTAATTTCTGAGCCGACATTGACAATGCGACGATTCCCTAAGTTGAACAAACCAACACTACCCACACTTTATTCTTTAGACAGCTGAAGAGTCATTCTGTCATGAAATCTGCAGACTCCACAAAAAACAAACCAACCTAACTGAACCCAAAACAAAAAATTCGCATAGTAACAGTTTACCGTTACTCACAAGAACAAAGGAACTGAAATTAAATATTTATGTCCTTGAGGCTTTGATATAGGTATTATGTAAATCCTGTTCATTTATTATTTTTAATTAGCGTCTCGTTTCGTTTTCTTTCCTCATTAGTCTTGAAACAATATCACCCACAATTTTATAAATTTATTTCATGTAACTCCTCTGCGTCTACATTCACAAGCATATCACTTTATTCCGGAACCATTTTTTATCTACGTTTTCCGTGTGTTTCAAATGGTGCTGTTGGTGTAGGTTCCCATCAGCACTACACATACTAAGCAGGTAGAATTTAAACCGAGAAAAATACTCTTTTTTTACTTGCTTCATTTAAGTGAACGCATTTAAGGGGTTGTTAGGGATTTGTAAAATGTTGATTCGCAAAAGCTTTCAGTACCACTGCTATTGGCAAGAATTAGATTTTGCTTGAGCAAGGCGGATCATGGCTAGTTGATCCATGTTTACACTATGTCAGATCCTAAAAAGTAAGATGAATTTCATGTCGAAACCAGAGTCGAAATCTAAGCCCAATGTGATAGTATTCATTGCAAAGAGCTTTTTATTCCGACTTCCGAAGTCGGGATCGTGAAAGGACTGATCTACCTCCCAGGTTTGATGCATGAGGTAACAACATACGCAGTGCAGTGAAATTCTCGGAAGAGGTTGATCATATCAGTTCTTCTGCAGCACTGTTTCGACAGGTCCTTCAACAAAAAAAGTTTCGTTAGCAGTGGCGATGGCGGATCGGCAGTTACAATACCCCTGGTGACACAGATCAGGAGTTACAATACCCCTGGTGACACGGATCGCCAGGTAACATGCCCTTGGTGGTACGGATCGGCAAGTACAATACCCCAGCTGGTACAGATCAACAGGCAAAATGCATCTGGTTGTACGGATTGACAGGTACAATACCCCTAGTGGCACGGATCGGCAGTTGCAATGCCCCTGATCGCACCGGATGAGCAGGTTCAATGACATGGATAAGCAGGTAGAATGCACAGATGGGCAGGTACAATGCCTCTGGTGACGTGGCGATGAACAGTCGACCGAAGCGTTTATATGGATAAGCAGGCACCGAAGCCCCCGGTAGCAACTAAAACCCCCAAAATGTATTCAAGATCGAAACCCCTTACCCCTGCAGCTACTATTTCAGACTGAATTTGATCAGAAGTACTAATGTATCTATCGGTAGTAGTAGTAGAGGTGATATGAGTTCAATAGTACTAGTCTACTTATAACATATTCCGAAAAAAGGGAGTGCGAATTCTATCAATAAACTGAAAATCTGTATGGGAAAATATGAAAACATGAAAAGTATATGTGACTTCGTTACTTACTTACTTAAGGTGGCGCTACAGTCCGTTGTGGACTTGGGCCTCAATCAACAGTCTCCGCCAGTCAGCTCGGTCCCTAGCTAGCTGTCTCCAGTTTTGCACTCCAAGTTGATTGAGGTCCTCTTCCACTTGTGTGCGCCACCTGAGTCGCGGTCTTCCTCTCCTTCTGCGTCCCTCGGGAATAGTGTCGGAGACTTTCCGGGCCGGAGCATTGGTGTCCATGCGCTCTAAATGACCGAGCCATCTGAGTCTCTGGACCTTGACCCTTCTGGCTAAGTTCACGTCGTTGTACAACCCGTAAAGTTCGCTGTTGTATCTCCTTCTCCATTCCCCATCAATGCACACGGGGCCAAAGATGACCCGAAGAATTTTCCTCTCGAAACTGCCTAAGGCACATTCATCCGATTTTGTTAGGGGTCCATGCTTCTGCACCATACAGCAGGACAGGGATGATGAGGGTGTTGTACAGTTTAACCTTAGTTGCTCGAGAGAGGGCTTTTCCACTCAGTTGCTTTCTTAGCCCAAAGAAACAGCGATTAGCAAGAGTAATTCTTCGTCTTATCTCAGCGCTGGTGTTATTGTCCGTGTTGATAGCGGAGCCTAGGTAGACAAACTCCTTAACTACCTCGAAGTTGTATGCGTCTATTGTGACGTTCTGTCCGAGCCGTCGATGTTGGGTGTCCTTACTCGAAGACAGCATGTACTTCGTTTTCCCCTCATTTACCGCTAAACCCATTTTAGCCGCTTCTGTCTCAATCCTCACAAAGGCGCCATTGACATCACGCTGTGTTCTTCCCATTATATCAAAATCGTCGGCGTACGCGAGAAGTTGAACAGATTTATAGAAGATAGTGCCTCTGGTGTTGACGGTGGAGTTTTGGACTATCTTCTCAAGAACGATGTTAAAGAAATCGCACGACAGTGCATCGCCTTGTCTGAATCCTTTTTTGACGTCGAATGATTCCGTAAGCTCATTGCCAACCTTGATAGAGCAGCGTGAGTTCTCCATCGTCATTTTGCACAAGCGAACGAGCTTGGCAGGGATGCCAAAGCTAGACATAGCTTTATACAGTTCGTCTCTGTAGATGCTGTCATACGCGGCCTTAAAATCAATGAAGAGGTGGTGGGTATCGATTTGCATTTCATAGGTTTTTTCCAGGATCTGCCGCAACGTGAAAATTTGGTCGATGGTAGACTTTCCTGGCCTGAAGCCACATTGATAAGGACCAATCAGATTGTTGACGAAAGGCTTCAGACGTTCACATAATACGGCAGAGAGGATCTTGTAGGCGATGTTAAGCAGGCTGATTCCTCTGTAGTTGGCGCAGTTTAGAGGATCTCCCTTTTTCAGGATCGGGCAAACAATGCTGAGGTTCCATTCATCGGGCATGCATTCCTCCGACCATATCTTACAGATGATTTGGTGCATGCTCCTTTCTAGCTCGTCGCCTGCGGCTTTGAACAGCTCGGCAGCTAGACCATCTGCTCCAGCGGCTTTGTTGGATTTCAGCCGTGATATTGCTGTTTTCACTTCTTCTAGGTCGGGTTCACGGAATTGTTGGCTGTCATCGCGTATGATAAAAGGCTCCTGTCTGACGGCGGGATTTTGTTCGTCGTCGCCGTTATACAGTCTACAGAAGTGGTCTTTCCAAATCCCCAGCACTGACTGCGGCTCTACTATGATGTTCCCTTGATGATCTCTGCAGGCTTCGGTTCTTGCTCGATGACCTTGAGCCAGCTGTTTTACCTTCCGATAAAACCTCCGAACTTCATTCCTGCTGTTAGCTCTCTCAACATCTTCGATCTGACGCTTCTCATGCTCTTTCTTTTTTCTCCTGAGAAGCCGGCGTTCTTCTCTCCTCTTTTGCTCGTAGAGCTGACGAGCAGCTCTTGTCTTTCTTTGCAGCGCCGCTTTGTATGCCTCCTGCTTGGCTGCATGGGCCTGCCTGCATTCTTCGTCAAACCAGGGGTTTCGTTTTGGTGGCTGTGTGAAACCCCTGGACTTCGTTACAATAGACTAAAAAGATTGCAAACTTGTTCTCATCGCAAAAATGAGGATACTCATGACATGAATGTGCATACAGTTGACCCGTGGTCAATCTTTCAAATTCCCTCCCTGCTTAACTCATGAGTAAGAAATTAAATAATGAAGGAGCAGTGAGTAAGACGGTTCATCAACTTTAAAACATCGGTGTTTACCCTCTACAAAAGCTGTTCCTTGAAGAGTCTCCTCAACTAAACTGACGTCGTAATTTGTTTTCTTAACCAATCCTTGCATCCTTTCACCCACAGTGGTACCTCATATTTGTCTGCATATTTGATGAATGATTTTGAGCGGTTAAGTGCAACCCATTTGTTGGCTTAACAATTTTTTCTTTCAACTTAAATAAAACAAAGCAAAAGCAAACAATCCCCAATGCCAACATACGTTACGTGAATACAATTTAACACCGCAGCTCTGTGGATTCCAGTATCCAAACACCCGCAATTGTATGAAATCCTGGGCCTTAACTCAAAACTCACTCGACAAACAAAAACGTTGACGACGACGATGAGAATGACGACGATAACGCACAACAAGGGCATGAAGAGCGTGGTTTAAACAATTAACAAAAGCCATCGCGTATATCCGCCCTAGAACCTACAACAATGGCAGGCGTTTTTTTTTTCTCTTTCCTATTTTGTTTAAGTTGTCAACGTCAGAGACTGTTTTAGGTGAGAACGTCGTGAATTTACCAGGAAAGTTGAGAATGTAGGTTAAACGTTATAAGTTATAACTTTTGTGTACCTTTTTGGGGGGAAGCTCTAAAACATCAGGAAGGATTAAGATGGGATGCGAAAAAAAGTGAAGTAGAAAATAAATGAAACACTTAAAGGAGTTAGCGAACAAAGGAGCTTAGAATTTTGTATGGAATAATGTTTCCGTATCTCGTGAAGTGAACAGAAATAGCAAAGGTGAGTGTTGTCGATATTAACTTTCAATAGCGTGGAGATTTTAGTGCAAGGATCATGGTTCCTTTTTAGAGAGTGGTGTGAAGAAAGCTTATATTAAATCTTTTTGACACATGCTGCAAAATTTTGCTATGAAGCCAGTGAAGTCCAAGGATCACCTTGAAGGTAATATTTTGGCTGTTGGGACTTTTTTCGTACCTACTTGGTGCATCTAATCCATCGGCGTGAAAGTCTTCAATTTCATAAACATAACCCAGGCAAATCACATAAGTATGTTATCAAAGCCCCTGGGCCCTGGTAGTAGTTAAAACGGAAGGAATGTCTCCAAGATCGAAACTCCTTACAGCGCCAAGGGGAAGCTCTCTGATTATGAAATGGTCGGAATTGTTTCTGGCTGATTTTGACCAATAGTACTTATGTGATACTAGTGTATCACTCAGTATTAGTAGTGAAAGCGATTGAGTACGAACGAAAGTACTAGTCTACTTATAACATTTTTTGAAAGGAGTGAGTGTGAATTGTATGAATAAAGTGCAACTTCGTATGGGAAAAATATATTTTTGATGAAAAGCGTGTGATTTCTTAGAAATTAAGGTTACTAAGAAATTTGTATTTTTAGGGTAGACTCAAACGGTAAACATACTGGCGCAACATGCTCGTTTGCGAACAGAACACAGAATTGTCGAATATCATTTCGCGTTGATTCTTCAAAGTGTGAGGATGTGTCTAAAAGAGAAGCAAGTCATTGCACCTATGGTTGTTTTATTTAAAGCAACCTATAAGACCCCCCTTTACCACTCAATTGTCTTGATTGGGAAGTTTGGGAAGAGCTATTTGATTTCAGCAGATTCAGTACAAGTCTATAGTTCTCAGCATTTAAAGTGAATCCCAGGAACGCAAATCCCAGAAGGCAAATTTTTGTAGGTATATCGAAGTTTTTTTTCGAAGATGATCTTGCCCTTCTACTGTATATAGTAAGTTAATGTCATCGACGTATCCCGGACGTCAGACGGACTGTTGAAAGATTGTGTCAATTGTTTTCATAAGTTTCCTATTGTCAACTTACACAAAACGGAAGAGGTTGGATGAAATGCCAGAATTAAATTTTCAACTTTATGGTTTGTCTCTTTATAGACGCTCGCTAGCATATGCTGCCTTTAAACTTTTTTTTTTGCTTTTCGGCCAAAGAGGTCTGGTATGGGCTTATAAAGTTGTCGACAGACTGCTAGTGAGTAAGTTGTAACTCTGTTGATGGTGTAGTGTACGAGACCGCCATGCTGGGGGGTCGAACTTTCGATGACGAGGTTCTTTTCATCGGGCATGTTTTTTTCTGAACAAATTATCTGCTGCTACTTTGCATTGTGTTTTCTGCTGCAAGTGATGGTGTTGACAGTAGTATGTACTCGGAAAAAGATAATCTAAGCGCTAAGCCTAACATTCCGCCTCTCTAATCATTGCAGCGTCTTTCAAGCGGAAATTTCAAAGAAATTCTATTCTGGCTAAGAGAAAACGTGATATCTGCATCCTGATACCTGCATCTTCTCTGGAAGTCAGGCTGCAGTAGAGCCGTTTGACGGCGGCGTCTCAACCAATTTCAAATGGCCCTCGATAGTCGATCATCTCTTATGGAGAGAGGCAGCTTAACATTTACCACTGTTGGTTTCCAGCCTACAGAGAAATTGTAGAGCTGATGAACTTGCTAAGAATAGAACCCTCATACCTTACTAACCTGAAAGGGAAATGGTAGGTATACCGATAGGTAACTTTACTCATGCTAAAAGAGACTGCTCTGACGACAGCAAGCTACAGATGATAATTTACCAACATGCGCAGCTACCAAACTCATATGGCTGTCACAGTAGCTCCCAGGATTGGTGCAACTTGCACATAGCACTGGCCTATAAAGCTTGTGGCAAAATTGGTTATACCATATAACACTTTCTGCCGTAACTATGGGGACCAGGATGAAAAAGAAACATTCCCACACTTTCTTTGCCATTGTCCGGCCTCCACTCCACTTAGGCAGAGAGTTCTTAAACGGTATTGAGGAACTCTCAGAATTCAAGATCAAAGACATGATCTCATACCTTAATACCACAAAGTGTCTTTAACGCCCCCCTTATTTCTTCTAAACTGAATAGCACTATGAGATAATAGGCCGTAGTGTAGGAGAATATTTCTACATTATGTACAGGATTGTACGTGCGTAAAGAAGGTACATCCTTCCAACCCATACTTAAATCTTTTTAGAATCTCATGAGATATGGTATTAAAACGGCGCACTCAGCGCTAATTGTGTCCTCCACGGAAGTAGGACAGCCATTTCTACCTCCCTACTTTGGCATAAGCAGCGCAATTTTAGATTTTTTACAAATTTTATCAAGATTGTTCGTGGGTGGGTGACAGCCCGTATCGGGACAACCCATAACGGTTATTCCTACATAAATATACAGTTCAAAGTAACTAAGAGCCATTTTCTTCAATAGAAGTTGAACTCAACTTCAGGATTTTTATTCTCAACTTGTGATTTTGGTTTTCTTCACCCACATTTGACAGTTTCAAGTTTTGATTCTCAACTATCAAGTTAATCAACTCCCGATTTTCTCAACTTCCGAAAAAAGTGAAGTTGAGAGGCAAACTTTGATTAAATAAAAAAAATATAATTATGCTTCGTTTTGAATAAAAATATTCGCAACTTAAAATGTCGCGAAAACGTTTATTGGGAAAATCATCCAGAGAAATGTGGGTTGATGAAAAACAACAAAATGTGTCCATGGGTCGGGCCCGAAATATGGGACGACCGCGATTTTGTACTCATACATACAAACCTACGGACAACGTATTTCTATGCGTATGTTTTTCGGAATTGATAAGTGGAGTTTGCTTTGGAACTTGAAAAGCGTTTGCCACAAGCCTAGCTCGAGCTGGGGCACGTGCACTATCTTGCACGGAATGTCGTACAATGCGTCGATTACATAGAACACCACTTTGGCTCCAATCCATTCGCTTGAGCCGAAAAACTCAGAAGGTTTTTCACCGATGTCGATCAACAGCTGCTGGATCTCGAAAATCTATAGCACCACCGACTCACTGCCATCCATTAGCTTGTATTCGGTATAGAGCGTACGCTAAGCAAAATCCCAGCCAATATCGTTGAGGCCGTCACAATTGTAGTGGAAGTATTTGATTTTGCCACGCGAGTTACATATTTGTATGGTGACCTCCCTCACTAACTTTAGATCATTTACCTCTTAAGTTTCAGGTAGCTGACTGATCAGTCAGCAATTAACTTTTAATTTTGAAGAATGACTGATCAGCATTACCATTTGAATTAATTTACCTTAAGTTTCCGGTAATAAGAAACTTGACTGATCAGTCATCAATTAATTAAATCAGCATTACCATAAGGTAAATGAATATCAAAATAATTTTAAGTTAGTCGTAAGAAGAACGTTAACCAATAAACATCCAAATCAAATTATTGTGTTGCATTATTATTTAACTCGCGTGAGGAAAGTACGGCCATTTTTGGTGTGCGGCTCCAGAACATAATGGACGTTCTCCAATAAAGAATATGTGTAACTTGGCTGCAGGGTTAGCTAGCTTAAGATTTATCAGTGCTTTGACTTTGAGGCCGCTTTCGGGTATGATAACTTCATGACCATCAACGGTGCTTATCACTTGAACTTCCGTTGGGTTGTCTTGAAATTGTTTGATGTTTGAAATTGCGATTGGGGTATTTCCGATTTTTCTTGCCGTAAAATCAGTTTCACACACGAAATATTTAAGAAACAAATACAATTCAAGAATTTTTTTGAAGATTTCTGCGACATTGCGCTTCGTTGTCCAGCAAATTTCACGAACGATGATAAAATGTAGTACATTGTTTTGAAATTTTGATTGACATGAACGTCAAATCTAAAGTTGAAACTAACGTAATTGTCATAAATATCCCAGGGAAATTTTGAAAAAATGAGAAAATTCAACTTTTGAATTTCAACACTCGAGTTGAAATTTAAATTAGTGAAGAAAAACTATTTGCAACTTGTCCCTCAACTTTAAAGTTTTTCTCAACTCTAGAGTTGGCCAACTTGAGAGTTTCCTACTAGTTGAGCAATAGTGAAGAACACGGCTCCAAGCTTGCTATCGTCATGAAAGTATGCAGCTTTTAAAAGACCACAAGATTAATGAAAAATTGGACACTACGGCTGCTAACCAAACACAGAATGGTATCGGTAGGCGTAACGCTATGTCCTTTTTTCGTTTTGTGCTGTAAATTTCTGTCTTTTTCATGGCACGACATAATATGTTTTTGTGTACAAGATCCCCTCCAATTCTGGCGAGCTTAGCCGCGTGCTGCAAGGGTGCCACGACACTAGGCGGATGGCCATGTGCTATTCCCCGTCGACATTTTGTCATCAGGAACCGAGTTGGCAACCCAGTTTATTAGGAAGTGCAAGAAAAAAAGAGCCTGTATTTTTCATGAGCAAAACACTTTGAAAATTACATTGTCAATGCATTTTCACATTACGTGGTTGTATTTTAGATGAATTAAACTTTTTTAAAACTTCAACCCTCCCCCACTTCAGAAAATCTATATTCAAAATATTAAGATGAATAACAGAATGTTGGTGAAGGCAAACACAAAAAATAATAAATCCTCCATGAAATCAACACACTTTCAAATTCGGTTGCAAGCAATTACAAACTTCGTCAAGGACCTTCTTGTGTATAAAACCTCATTACAACCAACAATTGTTGAACAAATCTACTTAACAAAACGGAAATCATATAAAAACCCAAACCCCCGCCGCCGCCGAACAAAAAAGTTTCCAAACTTTATTTAGGTTAGGCTTCATTTTGTTATTTTTATGAGTTTTTTTTTTCGTCCATACAATCGGAAAAAGCAATATTACACAAACATAAACATTCCAAAAACCGAATTCAATAAAGCAATTGAAAGAAAAAAAATTATTACATATTTTCATATACGCGCGACAAGTTATGAACTTAGGCCCTTCCAATTTCCAATCGATACAAAGCGCAGGGAAAATAAGATTTTCATCAAAAAAGTTAGATCCTTTTGCTGTTATGTTGCGGTAATATAGACGGTTTGAAGTCCTCCACAACAAACTCTGCGTGCAGCTATGCTTGCTTGATGTGGAAAAACTCTCATCCATAAATCAACTTTTCCCAATGTTAATAAATAAATGGAAATCAATTACACTGTGCACCCTTCGCCTTCAGCCCACGGCAACAGCCCCCGGAAGTCAGGCAAAACAGCAAGAATGAAGAGCCAGGCAAAACATGAAGAGCAAAAAAAGGAAACCGACAAAACACGTGATAAATTATTTTTCCAAAGAAACTTTTACCAAAAAATGGGCGCAGCAACGACGAATTCAATTCGCAAGAAACTTTTTCATTCCTTAAAGCCGTCGACGTGTGTGTGTCGTCCTCCCCCAGCTCCTCGTCAAACACTGACTTCCATCAGACCCTCGTTTACGTTTACCATTAAAGTAATCTGTGAACGAACATGGAACATTTCACGGAATAAATCTGCGCCCAGGATGTATGGAGGTGGGTATAAGGATTAAATCAATATTGATTGAAAAGTTCAACATTATTTTTTTTTTCCTCTAAAATATATTTTTACAAATACAAATGGAGAGCAGAAGAAAAAAAACTTCCTGTGAAAAAATACATACTCCAGAACTAGATGTGCGGTTGGGCTGGTTTATTCCCAATCCCAATCCATCCGAACAACGCAAAAGGAATCCTGACATCCCGGTGTCCCATTCCAATTCCATTTTTCCATCATATTCGAGTATATCTGGGCAAAAAGTGTAGCATTCCGTCTAACAACTTGAACTCAAATAAGTTATGATGTGATTGAAGCGAAATCAGCAAAATTTCAACATCACAAAATCAACAAACAAAGACGTTGAACAGTTTTTGTTAGTCTTTTGCACCCGCACCCTGTATCCCCCGCATATTCATCGACAAACGTGTTCGTCTTCACTCTATACACTTTCTGACAGACTTTTCAAATTCTTAAGTAAGTACGTAGGAACCTGGAGGAGCCGTTGCACATGTGTGTATTATATTAAACTTCTGACTTGTAGTGTGCGTATATGTGTGTTGAAAATGGCAAGAAAAGAAAATCTGAGCTTTTCGTAGAAGCCGGGATATAATTTTATTGGTTTATTTGAGTTGGCGTTAGGCAAACATCCTTGACGAAAAATTTCTCCAATGCGAAGTTTTCTTAATACAATTTTTGCTCGTTCTCAAGCAACCACCGCAGACTGAATTGGGAGGGGTTGAAACTACACTAGAGTACTTTACAGTTATTATTATGAATGTGTCAATTAGGGCAAATGGATATGGAGATAATATTTGTATAATTGATCGATGTGCTTTCAACTCGTAGGATATTTCGATGTTCTAATTTGTACTATTTTTTGTTAATTCTTTTTACTAACTTCAAACATTCAATCCAAAGTACCTATTTGTATTACCAAAGTAGTGATGAAAAATATAATGAAATTTCGGTGTATATTTCGGTACGTTATGGGTTCTGGATCCAGACGGATATCATTACGCAACCCAATCCTTGTTGGATATTAACCTTACACACTGCGATCAATCAGGCACAGAGACGTACCCCGGGCACTCTGAACTACTGAAGTAGGGCCCGTGGCGTAGTGATTATGTGCGTTGGCTACTAAGCAGAATGTCGTGGGTTCGAGTCCTACTCGGGCCATGAAAGTTTTTATTTCATCTTTCACGGGTACTACCTTTTGTGAAAAAATGACAAAACTTCCTAGAGTATCAATCTGTCATGAAGGTTCCGTTCGGAATCGGCATTTAATTGATGGTCCCCTCAATTCTTCATACGTATTTAGAAAATTGTTAATGAGTGTAAGCTTTGGTTCTTAAAGATCTGTCGTGCTACTCTATTTATTTTATTTTCCACCATTTAACCATTTTAAATGAAATTTGGTCTAAAGAAAGTCCAGGGTCAAATGAAGTTTTCGTCTTAGGGAAAGAACAGGGCATGTGCAGAGAAGATGAGAGATTGTTTCCTCTTCACCTTGGTCCATACAGCTCCTGCAGAAGTCATTTGTGGCTACACCAAGTCTGTCTGCCTAAAGACAGTGTCCCGTGAGGACACCTATTAGGGAAATAATTTGAGATCTGCTTTGAAATAAAAAGTCTTTGGAGCGCTTTAAGCCATCAAGTGTTAGTTTTAGTTTTATTAGTTTGTGTGTCTATCTTTTACCTTTCAGGTGAGATAGGTATGACGGTTCCATTTTTAGCGTGTTAATCGGCTCTAAAATTTCCTGTGATTGGCCCGGCACCCAACAGAGGTGAATATGAAATTGCTACACCATCTCCATAAGAGATGATCGACAATCGAGTGCCGTTTGAGAGTTGGTTGAGACACCGTCGAGAGATTTTATTGAAGCCTGACTATCAGAGAAGACGCGGATATCAGAAGTTAATATCATGTTTTCGCTTAGCCAGGATAGAACTTCTTTGATCGCTAAAATTTCCGCTTGGAAGACGCTACAATGATTTGGGAGGCGGAATGAGAGGTTTGGATTAAGCTTTTCTGAGTATACACCACTACCAACACCATCATTTGTTTTGGATCCATCTGTATAAAAATTAATTCTCCTGTCTGTTTTGTTTTCCATTCGGCTCTGTATGGAATGGAGACCTGAGTTGTTTCCAAATTGGGGATTTGGAATGGTTTAGTCTATGTACTTTGGTATAGAACCGAAGAAATTCAAAATGATGGTCCATTGAGAGGAGGCGTTGAGTCTTATAGCTGAACTCTCTGACACTTGTTTGCTGTCGAGGGGTGTTGAGGGGTGTTGGATGGAGGAGAGTGTCTAGTGCGCTGAGGGGGTGATTCTCAATGCCCCGCTTAGGCAAAGACATGCATTTCGTTGGACTCTGCTGAGTTTGTCACAGTAAGTGACTTTTTCCAGTGCATTCCACCATACTGAAACCCAGTTAGTAAGTATTGGTCAGATGACTGATGTATATAGCCTAAAAGTTATGCAAGGTTGAAAGCCCCATTTGCTTCCTATAGCTTTTTTGTAGGAAAATGGAGCTATTGTAGCTTTCCCAACTCTTTTTTGAATGTTAGGTTTCCATTTTATTTGGCTTTATTGGTAAAAATTAGTGGTACAACCTTTTATTGAAGGAGGTACAATTTCTAAAATTTTGTATTTCCGTGTAAATAGGACGAGGTATGGTTTTTGAAAATTAATAATATGTCCACAGTGATCAGCCCATCTAGTGAGCATATTAAGTGCGTTTTGGAGGAGGTCTCTCAGGGTATTAGGATGTTTTCCTGTGACGGC
Source organism: Sphaerophoria taeniata (assembly GCA_943590905.1). Classification (NCBI taxonomy): domain Eukaryota; kingdom Metazoa; phylum Arthropoda; class Insecta; order Diptera; family Syrphidae; genus Sphaerophoria; species Sphaerophoria taeniata. The sequence goes on from OX016540.1 coordinate 203,648,750, forward strand.
GATAGCAATATCATCGACATAAGCAATCACTCTGTGGTTTTCCTTCTCGAGGGATATTAGCATCGTTAACTACTATGTTCCACAGGAGAGGGGAAAGAACACCACCTTCCGTAGTGCCTCTGCTGACAGACCTTCTCGTAAAAAAATTTCCCTTCTTAGAGCTGATGATCTTGCTTTTTAGCAACAAATTAATCAACTCACAGGGTGAGTTTTCGTTATAACGTTGTTAAAAGCGCCCTCTATGTCCAGGAAGGCAAGCAAAGATGTATTCCCTTTGCTCTGGGAAGTATTCGATAGTTCTTTCTAGAGTATGCAAAGCTGTTTCTAACGACTTCTCTTGGCAGAAGCATGCTGGGACATTGAAAGTCTCTGTCTGGATATAGATCAATCGTTCCAGAGTTTTAAGGATGAATTATGATAAGCTAATAGGTCTTATATCTTTTAAGTTGACATGCGAGTATTTGCTTTTTGAGGTTGGGTTGAGAGAAGAAAAAAATCGTTAATGATGGGGAGGTCTTTCCCCCACAAGCACGACAAAGATTTTATTTATGAAATTACAAAATAATATCGGTCCTTATATTGTTCCTAGGGACACCCCAGAACACAACTGCTTAATAAGGGTTGAAAAGTTATACTTCCCTATAATATGCTGAAACACAATATGAGACTTTGTAGATTAGATTTTGTTCTGTGGTGCTACGCAAAATACCGTGTGTGCGCGAATAGTCCCCTTACTCAAGACGCATTAAAATCCAACATAACTCAAATTTTGGCCGAGATACCATCCGATATGTGCGAAAAAGTGATTAAAAATTACCTCAAAAAAGCAGCATGCTCTTCAAAATTCCCGAGGCAGCCATTCGAATGATATTATTTTTCACAATTAATTCATAAGGTTACATACACTTTACTCCTATAGCAGTAGATCTACTGCGTTTTGACCCAAACGAAAATATAATGCGCAGCAAAACTAATCTACTGCTTTTTTAGAATTTTGAAAAAGAGTATGTTTTCTATACAACTTTAAGCGGGATATACACAGTTCAAATGCTTGTCATGCACGAGCAAGTGTATTAGTAAATTTGGATTGATTATACACATCAATCATAATCTTCAATCTTTTATTTTACAGTGACTGTTTTGTGACAGAATATATTATTCGAGTTGTGAGTTTTAACTTTTCGGTTACTTATTTGTTTTATTTGCTTGTGCTTACAATGAGCGACACACACGATTGTTACATCGCCATTGGAACTGCGCTTTTTTCATCAACATATAATTCGGAATGAGGCAAAAGTGAAGGTATGATTGATCAATCATTAATTTTGCACATACACAACTTCAATGCATTACGCCTGATTGAAGGAAAATCAAACGATTTTGATTTTGCTTCAAGCATACACCCGATCCATACGTGTGACTTGTTCACTAATACACTTGCTCGTGCATGACAAGCATTTGAACTGTATTTATCCGGCTTTACGAATCTTTCATTCAAAATAAACTCTAAACTCTGAATGCATCCATCGAAAAATTCAAACTACATTCGCTATTGGCTATTGGACAAATTTGTAACTAGGTCTGCAACGCCAAGGTATTATCAGAGATGATATAAGGTAAGGAGATGGGAAACAAAGCTGTCAAAATGACAGTGCCTACAAGCGTTTTTACCAATACTATCACAGTTTGGACCATAGTTACTGTGAAAGTATGCGTGTTTTAATCAATACTATCACAGTTTGGACCATAGTTTTTCTGAAGTATGCGTGTTTTTACACAGTAAATATGGTCCTACCATATTGTTTTTGTTTTTATATTATTCATGTACAAGGAAAGAAAATAATATCAAAAAAATTAAAATTGCGGGATCTAGGGAGTGAAACGTAAACTGACTTACGATCTTGTTACTTATTTAATCTTTGGTATTATAGTCGTATCCATAGGTATTAGTGCTGTTTTTTTGCCAGGCTAAGCAAAATGTTACTAACATTTCCATGTTAAATACAACAACAAAGTTAGGACGGATAAATAAGTACCTATCGCTTAGGATTTTTAGGGTTTAGTGCTGCCAGAAATTTGCTCGCGTTAAATTCATTCAACTGGCAAAAAATTTATCGAAAATTCATCAAATTTATTTGTGAAAGGCAACAAAAATCACAAATGGTGGACGAATGATAAGAAAAATCAAATAAATTGCAATTTATTGAGTTCAAACTCAACGATACATTTCTACTCAAAGATGTCGCAACCAAGAATGTGTTTTTTTTTTAGAATATTAAGTACTCCACAGTGGATCATTGCAAACACATGGCGATCTTTAATCTTCTGATGAATATGCATCAATAAGTTTGAGACAAGTTTACTATCTTAAAACTATTTTGATCAAATAAATCAGAAATATTTTTGTATTTAAATATTTGCCTGTGAGTTTTCAATGTTTCATCTAATTCAAATTTAAAACACCAAAAAATTCAAACAATAAAATCAGCTGTTTAAAAATTGACAGTCGAAAGTACGTGTGCTGCCAAAGCATGCATTGGTCGTTTTTTGCCCAAATTCATTCCATCGCGCTGAGCATTTGCAAAGAAACACAATTATTGCATATTTTAAAATCTACTGCACTTTATTTCAATCTACTGCGCTTTTTTGTCGAATATACTGCGCTCAATTGTTCGAAGGGTGGCAGCGCTTTGCTGTGTGAGCCTTATACAGCTTTTCTTTTGGAACCGAAAAATGAATGACACTTTATTACTGCTGTTCTGTACTAAGCGGATAACAACTCATATTTCCATGCGTTTATTTAAACTTTTGTAACTAAATGAGTCAGTAGGTGGCGGGTGTGGTAATCTTCATTCATATCGCAGCTTTCACATCCCCCAACACAGAAAGAACATTAATTCTTTCGATCGAAAGTTCCACTCCCTCAACATCCTGACTATGAAGCTAAGAAATCCCCTTAAAATTCAAATTTTCCGTCTAGACTCTTAGGTGCACAAAATTCTCTTCTATGAATTTCATTGTCAAGTCATTCGAGTAAAAATATGCAGGTAGGGTAGATATTTTAATTTAAACTTTTTAATTGACACACACTTTGACATGTTAAAAACATACATCCACATTACAGATTCACACACACAAGAATATTTAATCATCCAAATTAACTAACAAAAAGGTAAATCCCTCAGAAATATGTTAAATGTCCAGAAAAGCAAAAAACAAACCAAACCTGATAACATATCGATTTGGAAATTATAATTAATTCTCACATTTCGGTGCGAGCGCATATTTGCCAAGTACCAATCCACCAAATTCCATATAATTATATGGCTCGAGGTCAATCAATGGCTAAGAGCGCCGCATTCGAAAGTAAAAGCTCGAAGAGGACGCTCAAAGCACTATACAAAATTTAATGATGGACCGTTTTATACACACACTCATGATGTCTAACGCTCACATACCATTAGCCTTAGATTGTTCTTGTTCGTCCTTGGAAAGAGTACATACAAGGAATGTTTATCTGCCTCAAGACCTGATTTAGCGAAAGTCCAATTTGGGTTAATTTTACAAAATCCTTCCTTTACCAAATAGAATAGTTATAGAGTCAACTGTATGAACTTTCAACTCACTATCTAGCATCAATTCATTTGCCGCGTCTTCTCGTCCTCCCAAAGGATGACTTTATCTGTTTTAAAACAAAATGTCCCCATTTCAATGTGTCAAAGGGATGTTTCCCTATCCCTGGGAGTATATCTATATTCCTCCATCAAATTCACTTTTCTAGGGTGTAAAGGCGTATAAAGACAAACTGTCTGACATTTAGAGTTTGGACAAAAAAGGACTTCATCGGAAGGACTAACGACAAAAAAGAAAAAAACAACGTTTAAAAAAGTTTTTTGTGTGCTTTTCTTTTGTTTAAGTTATAATTCCCTTATTTTGTGTAGGTTAGGTCCTTTTCCTCTCTGACGGACGGCGATCCTTATTTTTTTTCTTCTTCATCTGATTGATGACGGGTCTTCGATGACCCGAAATTTATAGATATAGGTAGCAATCCGTTTATTTGAAATATTGTTGTATTTCGGGGGAATTAATGTTCCGCTTCGTTTGTGCTATTTGAATTGTCCATGAATCGGCCAGAAAGGAGTCGTTTTGTTTTATTTTTTGTCTTTTTTTTTTTAAGGGTGATGGGTCCGGTTTTTATTGATTGTAGGCATCCTTTTATATCCATGAATCGATTGGGAAAGGAATTTTTGTTAAATAAAACATTGAATTTGATTGTTGATTTGGGTGCACGATTGAACTTTTGTGTGTCTCTTGTTGTTGTTGGTAATTCTATTATCCTTTTTTTCACTTCAATCAAAGAGATCTTTTCGGTGGTGTTTGATAATTAAAAAAAAATTGTGTATTAAAGAAAAGAAGGAAGGACTAAGAGAATAAAAAGGAAACTTTTTTAATTTATCCTCCTGATTCTTTTATTGTATTTCATTAATTGATAATGCAGAAAAGGTCAAAGGATTTTGATTTTTTCTTTTCTTCTTTTATTTTCTTGTGAAACGGAACGGGACTGTCGTTTTTTGTTCAAAGTATAAGTTTGTAATTAAATGTTGGACACTGAAAAGGAAAAAAGGTACCGACAGTTAGTTTTTTTTTTATTGATTTTGAAACTCTTTTTTGATTTGTGGAAGGTGTAGGGGAACTGAAGAGTGTCAGATGGTTACTCGTTGATTTGGTGAAGGTTCCTTTTGATTTGTGTTTAATCAGGTTAAAATCTTATTCATTCATCCTTTTCGTTCAAGGAAAAAGGGATTTTATGAGCCCTCTCTTCCTTGCAACGACAATATTACCTTTCAGTTTTGAAGATGTAACGAAGGTGGGAAATGTTTGCAAAATTATGTTTTTCTTGTTTATGCGCCATTTTCAATGTGCTAGTGAATTTGTTCCCGTTTCCTTGACATCATAATCATAACCTCTTACGTACCCTTTTGATTTCTGTTGAAACTTGAGAAAGGGATTTCCCTGTAAGGACAGGCCCTGGTTGTTATTTAATATTTCCAATGAATAGACTGACGCCCGAAAAACGCAAAATGTGCAAACCGATTATGCGAGAATCATGGTTCTGTTCGAAATATGTAGCGCATGGAACGTTTTCGCACCTCCTATACTCAAAATTACAAGACGCTTCATCCACAAAGACTTCGTACAGTGCGTACAGAAATAATACTACTGCTGAAGAGCGTAGCCGAGAAGACCCGAATCAGTCTCTCCAACATCGTACGCAGAAATTGGAAAAGGTGTTGGGGAAGATTATGCGGAAAGATATTTGCTTGCTTACAAAGTTAAACTTCGATAAGAATTGAATCCACAGGATCACTTGGGCGTAGATTTGTTGATACTAATTTTCATACTTGAATTTTGTGTAGGTTAGGTTACGAGGGTTGCTCCTAAAACTATTAGTTAACATAGACTGGATCGTTTACGAACAAACCTGTGCTTTCAATGAATGTTCTCTATTTCAGAAATAACGGAGTCAATTTGTTTGAAGCTTTGGACATTCACAAGGCAGGTATTGTTCATCCTGACAGCTCTTGCAAAAATCGGGTGAAAATGCCCCATTCTGTTGGCTATTATGAGAATGGCGCAATAACCTGTTAGTATACCTATCAAGATTCTAATGTTCTTTTTACTCAGCGATAAGATATACTGAGATTCCTTTTTTTAAATTCTAGGCCATAAACTTTTAGAGATAACGCAATCGTTCCTGGTATTCCAGGAGTTATTGATCTGCTCTTTTGTACTAAGGTCTATTTTCCTCTTGAGCATACCAGTCAGGACGTGTAGTCCCCGTTATTTTCCAGTACATCTGCTATTTGCTTTGATAGCAGCCTGGCTGTTCACGAAAATTGTAAGCTCCAAGGAGTTTAGTTTTTCTTGGTGCACCAGTTCTGCTGCTTTTTCTATAGCATAAATCTCGGCCTGAAACACACACAGTCATCTTGAAGTTTATATGACTCTCTTATATTGAGAGATTGGCAGGCCACCTCAGCTCCTGTTCTTAAATCCATTTTCGAACCGACAGTAAAGAAATAGATGCGCTGTTCACTGACGAGCAAGTTTGGAATTAGGATCCCATCCCAGGCTTTCGGGGATGAAAAAAGAGAAGAATTTACTTTGGTTGATAACCCGCAAGTGTATGTTGAGAGGTTGAGACACAGCTGAAGATTCTGCAACGGGAAACAAGAGCAGCAAAATAACAGTTACGGAACAAAAGGAGACGAAAGAAGAAAAGATCATCCGCAGCTCCAAAGTTCAAGTGGCAAGAAAAACACCCGACATTTCTTTATAACGTGGAAGCAATAAGCTTCTGGTTCCAGAACCGGGATACAGGATTTTTGAAACAGTAACCGAAGCACAGGGAATTGTAGAATGTATTCAAGCATCACTTCAAGCAACAGCTGAATTCGCATAATGACGCAAGAGAGGCGACAGCAGTCAATGAAGACCCAGCCCCAGCCCCCAGTACATGAAGAGGTAGAAATAGCCATACAAAAGCTGAAAAATAACAACACCAGCGGCGGCAGGTCGTATGGCATAGTCTCGAGGCATTTCACTACTTAATTTTGCATACAAAATCCTATCCAACATACTGTTTGAGCGTCTTAAACCGTTCTGCAACACAATAATCGGCACATACCTGTGTGACTTTAGGCCAGGCAGAACAAAGATAGACCAAATATTCACACTGAGGCAAATCCTGGAAAAGACCAACAAATTTCAAGTCAAAACTCACAATCTTGGAACTTGGAATCGACTTCAAAGATGTTTATGATAGCGCATCTATTGCAAAAAGCTTATGGTGGCGATGTCTGAATTCGGAATCCCGGACAAATTGATCCCAGCTGTGCCGTTTGATGCTAAGCAATACACAATGCAGTGTGAAAACGGGTAGCAGCTCATCTGAATTGTTTCAAACATGCGCAAGGTTAGGACAAGGAGAAGCGCTGTCATGTGATTTCTTCAACATAGTCCTGGAATAGACAGTGCGCAAGGCAGGTATGATCACGGAAGGAAAACACTATCGCCAGCAAACTCACAAAGCTCCCAGACTATGCGGATGGTATAAAAAACATCGGTCATTCCCAAAGAGCTTGAGGCCTTTAAAGCGATTGAAGAACAGGTGAAGATCGTTGATCTTGAAGTAAACGAGGACAAAATATAGTACATGCTATCAACAAACAATAGAACTTTTGTCCACTGCCTACGACAAAACATCACAGTTATTAGCAACAATTTCGAGGTAGTAACGGAGTTCACCTACCTTGGAAAAAACGTCAATCCCACAAACCTCTCCTTAGTAGAGATCTGACGGAGAATTACCCTAGCGAATCACTGCTTCTTCCGTTTGGCAAAACAACTGAATTCAAAACTCTTCACTGAGGAGACTAAGTGCCTATTATACAAGAGATTCATTTTACCAGTTCTTCACTATGGCGCTGAGTGCTGGACGATACGTTAAAAAGTGGAATGATCCTGGGTACTTCCGAAATAAAAATTCTTCGACGAATATTCGGTTGGCTTGGCCATATCGGACGACCACGTTTCAGCCAGAAAAGTCTTCTCTTTGTAGCCCCCAGGTTCGAGACGACAAGGAAGGTCCTTGTACCGGAGACAAGTGACTGGTAACTGCGGATGCCAGAGCGCTAGATTTTGGCAACTGGAGAATTCATTCGAAGGACCGATCCCGATGGAAATCTGCTATGTCTCAGGTTGAGATCCTATACATCGATGGGGAGCCGGATAAGTAAATTAGTAAGTGAGGCTTGAGGGCAATTCATCAAACTGCTGGTGTAGCCATACCTAGCCTCTAGTTAGCAATCAATGTAAATTTAAATATATATAGTGATAACTAAATCATTTCTTATTACTTAACCTTGTTCACCAAATCGGCTTGTAAAACCCGGACGAAGTCAACGGATGATTTATCTTCAGAAACAAGACTGGAAAGACGTTTGGTGCAAGGTTAAAAGTAACAGAACAGAATGCTCCTCTGAGTAATTAGCCGACGCAGCCAACTAAACGATGTTTAGTTCCATAATTAAGGCTGAGGTAAGCTGGCCGTCTATTCAGGGTTTCAGGGACTCCTTAAAGAAGTTTAAAGGAGAAGAATTGGTGGAACCGGACGAATCCGGGAAATCAGCAGATGAATCCGGGAAATCACCGACGAATACGGCAATAATGTTAGTATGTTTGACAAGACCCCTTACCACTGACTGGTAGGGAATAGTCTGTGCCAGGTTAGCATGTTATCTTCATAATTACTACTCTTAAACGCACTTCCGCTGGATTTGAATTGCTATTGCCCACTGATAATGCTAGGGCTGGTAGCTGACTATTTGTATGTATATAAGTCGGCGGTCGGTTGGCAGCTGATCTTTGTTTTTGGTTAAGTTTTCGGTTAGAAGCTTGATGTTGATCGGCCAGCGCGGTGCAGCGCTGGAAAAAAAGCTTTCTCCGGAAGTGTTGTAATTAAAATAAATGGATCAATACTTCAATGATGTCAAGGATTTATTTCAATTAATTATACATATAATATTTATCTTAAAAATGTAAAGAGGTACGCTCGGGTTTAAGGTTAGAAAGGAAGTGACGAAATATAATTAGATGACAGTAAAATGAATGACAATATAAAAAGGCAAGCACTGCTGCCAACAGATTATTTTAAAGGTGTTATTACATCAGGAAGGATAGCATAGAAAAGTGCTCGAGAAGCCATGTGGAGCAAAATTGAATGCCTTCGTCAGCCAACGATCGGAATAGGTGTAAAAACTTTTAGCAAGAGGCTCAGACCTGGTTGATTCACAGAGGAATAAAACGTTTTCTTTTTTTTTTTAAAGGAGGATCTAAAAATACCTTATACCTCTTTAATTATTATAACTTTGACAACAGGAAAATTGGCGTTCTTTATTTCCGTTCACCATCGCAACGCCAACTGCGTCTAATTTAAAACTTCTCTCTGCCATTACAGACATATTTCTTGGAATGAAATGGCATTTAAGTAATCTAGGTAGATCCTACAAAAGTTTTTCCAGCTAATACCATACAAATTTCAAGTAGACACGTTCACAACCACTAAAACACAGGGTTCGTCGCGAATCGCGATTAACCTAGTTTAAGCAATTCTAAGTAAAACATCTACCCTTGCTATACGAAAAAGTCGTTGAATCCCTATTATTATGTCTTTGCTCATCAAGAAACAGAAGAAGCGAATTTCTTGGAACCCTATAATCACACGACCACATTTCTAAGAAAAATACAAAAAAAAGAAGAGAAAACTGAGAAGTAAATGGGTTTTCCTGGAAACCATTAAATTTCTAAATAATTTAAATACAAGTGTGTACCTAGATGTTCAACAAGCACAAAGAGTCCAATTTTCAAAACATTTGCCTCGCCCCACGCCCACGGTGGTGCTAGTCAGTGGTGATGGCCCCCCCCCCCCCCCCCAATATGGCTCTTGGGTTGAGAATTTTTGATGAATCCAACGAACGACAAGTATTTGCTTTCAATCAATATTCTAAGACTCACAATGTAAACCAATTACAGCTGTAGGTTCTATAGCGGTTTCATTAGGTACCTTCCCTCACACAATATATCGACACACAAAAACTCTTTAATGCCAAAGTTGTTTAAACTGGAAACAAACCGAGTTTCAGGAAAACCACACCACGGCCTCTCTCGTTTAACAAAACTTAATCCCTTTAATTAACACACAATGTCCTCGGCACCGTCCGTCTAGCCCCCCCATGTCTTCACTGCGACATCGACAGCGGTGTTACATTATAGCCCGCGACAAGAAAGGCCTGAAACCATCCAAGAACCTTAACTGAATTGACTGGAATAGAGATCCATCTGTACCAGGAAAATAAAACTCACTAAAGCATTTATTGGCATCTATCACCATCAACATTAATCGAAGCGACCGACCCGCACCAACCCTCGATTTAGCTTGGGTTTATTGTGGCCCTTAACTCATAGATACAACCCGTAATGAAAGACGCGCCGTGACACAACATCATGAACCAAGACCAAAGGCATACAAAAAAGAAAAACCCTTAGCTCATGATTTTCCGCCATTCGTATTTTGTGTGTAAAAGGAATTAATCGAATTAGAAAATTGAGGTTATTTAGAGGGAGTGAGCGAAATTAAGTGAAGCTCGATAATTTAAATTTAATGGAGGTTCTTTTCAATGTGCAACGCGCGGGACACAATATTCTCCAACGGAACAAGTGAACCTATAAGAAGAAACTCAAGATGGGATTCCAACACCAAGAAAAAAAAAATATTTCTCCTTTTTAATTCAGCCATTCAACCATCCATCAATTGTCAGTCATGGAACGAACGAATCTTTTCGATGATATCTTTTAAGGGTTTTTGATTTTGCAAGGGTTTTCCTTTTGCTTTCGTTTGATTGATTCCGATCTGATATGAAGCAGAAGTTTATTTTTTTTCAATTCATTTTTATTAGCACGAGCAGTTCTTGATGAACAGTGTGATTGAATTAAGGATCGAATAGGGTGGGCGGGAAATACCCTAAACAAAATTCTCCGCACAGATTTTAACAAGCTTGGGTGTTAGAGTTTTGTTTTTTTTGTGGAACGTGAAAATGGATAAACTATTTTAAGAGGAGATTTCATAAGCAAAAATATTGAATTGCCACGGCTCTGTGGTATGTTCTTAAACCTTTCAGCCAGACTTCAAAACCAAATAAGCTGTATATTAACATGTTTGTTGTCACAATAAACAAATATGCCATGTTTCTGTTCTCTGCTCAGGTGCTGCAGATATTTTGAGTCTACACCAAGTCGTATTTTGCGTAGAGACAGTGTCCTGCCTTGGTTTGGAAATTAAATTTATTGATTTGGGTTTGTTGTAGGTGGCCCCGATTTTCCTAAATATAAATCAACTGGTTAAACTATTCCACCTATAGTTTGCTTCTGATGTGTATTTAGTCAGGATATTGCCCTTCACAACTCCAAGACTAGCATTGGTATACTTTTACCGCCAATGAGTTGTGAAGGGCTGATCCTTGAATAGCTAGCTCGTATGCCTTCTAATTTCTCTCATAGCCCCTATGGTCCGGTATCAAAGGGCACGGTAGTGCCCAGCCAAGTTCTAGCACTACTCCCTTTTTACAGGATCGAACTCAAGCACATTTTTAACCCCCCATTACTTTTGAACCCATAGAGTTAGAAGCTTCAAATTTTAATTACATATTAACTTCATGGGCATAAAGGCCCTGTGAAAAACATAATTTTGTAAAACCACTACTTCCTGAGATATTGAGCAGTAAAAATTTCAAAAACAATTGACTCACTGACTGACTCACTGATCATCAAAATTATGAAGCACTTCTAACAATAGCAGAATCTTGAAATTTAGTACAATGGTAGGTTTTCGGGTGTATACAAAGGGAAAAATCGAAAATTTGAATTTGCTCATTCAGGGGGCGTGGTATCCGCCCACTTTCTAAATCTTGTCGTAGGATCTTGAAATTCGGAATTCTAATAGGGTTTTGGTTGAATATGAGGAAAAATATTATAAGTAAAATATTTTGGTTTCCATTAGGGGCGTGGCTTCCGCCCATTATCTTGAAACGGTCGTAGGATGTTGAAATGTGGAATTCTTGTAAGGTTTCGGTTGAATAACATGAAAAAAATGAGAAAAAAATCTATTTAAATTTAGGGGCGTGGTATCCGCCCTCTTTGTAAAAATGGTTGAAAACGTTTAAAATCGAAATTCTGATAGGGTTTCGGTTGAGTATAAGAGAAAAAAAGTATAAAATTGCAGTTTCATTTAAGGGGCGCGGCTGCCACCCACTTTCTTAAAATCGTCATAGGATGTTGAAATTTAGAATTCTGGTTTGTTTAACTTCATAAAACTCCATGAGTAACTTTCCTTTTCACAATGGACCCTTGATGTATAAATGTGACATCTAGACAGCCACTCTAACCTAACCTACCTTAAACTTTGCAAAAAGATGTGAAATCAGAACAAAAACATAAAATGTAAAAAAAGAGCCAAGTTCTCTTATGTGCGAACAACACTGTGTAAAAAGTTAGCCACCAAAAGTAATGAGATCTAAAAGAACGCCAAGTTCTTACATGTAAAAGTGTTATATTAAATATTTTAAATCATAGAAGATAATACAACAATATTAAAAGAAAATAGAAAACAGTTTGGATGAAAATTTACAAGTTCACTGTTCAAGTTTTTAAATGTTGGAAGATTTGTCAGGTCTTCGCAAGAGGCAGTGCCCGTGAAAGATGAAATAAAAACTTGGCCTGAGTACGACTCGAACCAACGACGTTCTGCTTAGCAGCCAACTAAGCTACGGGCAACTGCAAGATGCAAGACTGATGCAAGAAATACAAAAAGACAATCCTTGATACAAATTTTAATTCATTTTAAAAATTCAACTCAATCGGTGCAGAACTTTTTGAATTTTTGTAGCGTACACAAACCAACATTACATTTATATATATATAGATGCAATGACCTGGAAAGTCAGAGTGATGTCAATAGTTCCATATTCGTGTTGTAGGGCTAAGGAACGGTTCTCTATTCTTGATAGATTGGCCAATGTTTTACTTCCGAGTGAACTGATGGACATTCCTGAAAGTATCAGCTTATGGGCTATATCTTCTTTAATATGATGCAGTTCTTCAAAATTTTTGATCTTGGATTTTCTAGATTGTTTCAATAAATCCGCTTGTAACTGCTACTTTTTAGTGTTTTGGAGCTTCAAATATTGTAATGTGTCTGGGCATACCCGTAGCAACTCAGTGTATAGGTGAAGCGAGTCAGTAACACAAAACTGAATCTCCTGATTGGCGGCCGGCTATCTCTACATGTCAGGCGAAAGAGTTACTATTCCAGCTTTTGTTGTGCCCTATAGACAACATTCAATATGATTATTTTTGGTAAGATAATATTCTTCAACGCAGAGTGTTTTATCTCCCAACAAAATTCAAAACAAGAAAAAAACGTCAATATCAAACCTTTATCATTGTTTGTTGGACTTCCATTTTTTCTACATTATGCTCACGTGCATCTCTTTCCGGTGTCCAGTTCGAAGTTTGAACTCGGAGAACAATATTTCTCTGCCTTTAACTAGGGTTTATGGTCAACAATTGTTTTTTTTTTAGAATGTCAAACGGCATATTGGGTTGTTGTTACGAAAGTAAAATTTACTTCTGCTCCAAAATGTTAACCTGAGTTCCCCGAAGGTAAACAAAAACAACATAAAACAGAATGGAAAAGTTTTTTACGGCACACGTGCAGTTGTGGCAGGTGTTTTTCTTGTATTTTTTGTCTTGTTCAAGTTACGAGTTACAACCGCAACCTTTTTTAATATTTGTGTTGCTTTAAGTCATGTAGTTTTCAGTTAAACAAGGCTCTTGTATGAAAGAAACTAAAAATATCCTTTTTGTTGTGATCCTTTTAGAATTATTAATTACGCACATTGTCTTCAAATGTCGGTTGAAAATGTTTATAATTTGCAGACGTTGCTCGTTCATGTACTTCACCATGATGAAAATGTTGAGTTTACTGAATAAAATGACAGACAGTTCGATGATAAGTGAAATGGTGCATTCACAAACTAAATTCAAAGTTGAAATACCGATTAAAGTACACTACGACGTATACGTAACATTTTTTCCTTGGAGATTAATTTGAAGCAAAATGATGGAAGAAATAAACAAAACAAGAAATTCTTTTGTTGTTGTTTAGTTGAACTTTTTACAATATAAAATTGTTTTTGTTTTAAAAATGACTTTTAGTTCAATGCGTTTCGCCCAGTTTTATGAATTTAGACAAATTCTTCTAGAAAAATATAATTCACAACACATATGTGTTGTAAATTTTATTTGTGTCGGTAGTCATCGACTAAGCGTTGCGTCTTAGAAAGGTACGACAGCATCTAACTGATGAGCCCAACTGTCGTACCTGGGCGAAACGCATTGAACTAAAAGTCATTTTTAAAACAAAAACAATTTTATATTGTAAAAAGTTCAACTAAACAACAACAAAAGAATTTCTTGTTTTGTTTATTTCTTCCATCATTTTTCTTCTTAGCCAGACCCAGGCAAATATTTTCTAGTTTTATGAATTTAGACAAATTCTTCTAGAAAAAAATATAATTCACAACAGATATGTGTTGTAAATTTTATTTGTGTCGGTAGTCATCGACTAAGCGTTGCGTCTTAGAAAGGTACGACAGCATCTAACTGATGAGCCCAACTGTCGTACCTGGGCGAAACGCATTGAACTAAAAGTCATTTTTAAAACAAAAACAATTAATTTGAAGCTTCAATAAGGACCAATGGTCCTGAAAGACTGTCTGTGGCCCAAACTGCACCGACAGAACAGCATGGTAGATAGACTTGGTCGAAAAACTCCTTTGGAGCAGCTTTATCAGGCATAAATTATAGAAAGCTCGAGTGTTCATTAAATTTTTCATCTACATTTGAACTAACCAGCAAGTTTCCTGGCTTCTTATCTGTTTGACAAAATTTGATTTTTTTCATCTCTGTTTTCAATCCTTTGTGCCATCATTTAAAAACTATTTGTGAAGGCAACTTTCAAAGTGACACATTGTTTTAAACACAAAGGACCACAATAAGAACAAAAACCAACAGCCAGCGAGTTACCTACCAAACGTGAACCACCTTACTTTATCTATTTTCACTCGATTTTTTGAAAATTAATTATCATTTTCTCTTCAATCTCTTTCTTTTCTTTAACAACTTACCATAATCATAAACGCTCCAAGGGAAACCAAATGACTACAAAGGATCAGTTCCAACGAGTTCTGGGAACCACCAGTCAAACAAAAAAAAAACCTTAAGAATATGAATGAAGAAAAATGATTCCAAAAAAAGGCAAACTCCTTTTTTGCCTTATCATTATCATGGACATAACAGAAGGAAAATTCTCTTTTTTCCGCGCGTTTCCGTTCCATTTTTTTGCGCCTTTCTTTGCGATAATAATTTTTTTTATATTCTAAAATTGTTCTTTTCCTTGGAGCAGCCAAAAGTGCTTGCCATAATTTTTGCTCAACCAAATTTAAAAATATAAAAAAAAAGTTAAGCCTAAGGTGAGGATAACAGAGAGTAAAAAAAAACGTCTGTGCTTTTACAACAACAATACACGCTAACACAACGCCATCATCGGGCCGGATTGTCGGGGCGTTCGCATCGTCGTTTTTGCGTTTATTCTTGGATGCCTATATTAAACACTGATTAAAAGGATAATGCTGTGGTTTCGGGATAAAGTTGGTTTTAAGCGTTTTAGAAAGTAAAAAGTGTGCCATTTTTTTGTTCTCCTTTTTTGGTTTTGTTTTTTAATACTTTTCCATTTTCTTCAATCATTCTCCATTGTTTTTATAAACCATCCCTTTCAGGCAAAAACTTTTTCTTTATTGGATATTGTTTTTTGTTTGTTATGTCCTGCCAAAGGATAAACGATATTATTTGAACATAAATCCCAACCTAAGGAGATTATGTCGAAGGAAAAGAGAAAAAAAATAATAGCCGGTTAAAAGGACAAATAACATAGTTTGCCAACTTTGTGCCAGTAAATATCCCATCCCAACAAACTTGTTTAATATATTTTAATTAAGGACTAAAATTACACACACGTATACGCACAATGAGTGTATTTATAAAAAGGGACAACAAAGCGAATAAAGGATGTGAATTATAAATTACACACACATTCAGTTGTAAATAAAGTTTAAAAAGGAAGTAAGGTTGGAGATACAAAAATAATTATGCTTTAATTCATTAACATGAATTTACGAAGAGAAGTTTCGAATTGATGGCAATGACACAGTTTTTGTTATTGTTTGTTGTCCGTTTTTGATATTTTTCCATTAATTTATTTTTAACGCTCTCTTTTTCTGAATTGCACAGAAAATAAAAATGCATGCTTTTCAAGGCCGGAAGTAGGCCATAAAAAGGAAAAACAAAATATTCTGTTTGTGACATACTGAACTTAAAGTTCCGCAATTAAATTTTTAAATTTTGAATAGGCTTGAATTTCAAGTGTGAGATGTTTTCCTGAAGAGGGTAAAATTCAATTTCGAATAGGATAAAAAATGTGATCCTTGTTTCCTTGGAAAAGGTATAATGTGATAAGCAGAAGAAAAGCTTGGGGACGTATGAGTAAATAATATGCTGCACGTGGACATTTACATTCAAAGTTCAAATAGTCCGATGATATGAATGGACACAGAGGACAAAGAAAAGAAAACATTCTCAAATATTAGCAAATCGATTGTTTAAGAATAGAAAAAATGGGATTTGCATGTAAAATTGTTCATAAAAGGAATTCTTCTTCAACCAAATGTTTCGGAACGTGGGATCGCTAGAAGTTTTGTTATCATAAGATCTTCGGCTATATCTTGATCCTGGAGCAATCGGTCGTCGTGGCAGGAACTTGCAGACCTAGAGCTACTTCAACAGCAGATAACCATTATATCCGACTCAATGTCCTGTCAACTTTATGAATCAGCGTTGTAATGCTCTGGGGCTGCAAACATCTTGTTAACCTCTCGTTCAGCTTCGATTTTCACACAGATAATGTGCCGTTGGTACACGTGAATTGAAGTTACAATGTTACATAATCCCAAACCTTATATGGTACCAATTCGATTCACAAGAAACATGGGATAAGGTATGTAGATAGCTCATATGAATTTTATTGCATAATAGAGTGGGTATTCAAACAGTAAACTGGCCATCTAGAAGCCAGGAGGCAATCAAGGGATGAGCTGAACTGTTGGGATTCATCTATCGAACACTTGTGATTTAAATTACCTAAATTTCAAAAACGACCCTTCTGTAAGAAAAACCTTACTTTCAAGTTTTAAACATTCCAAAGAGTATTCCACCATTACAAAAAGGTATTCAAATAAATAATATACATTAAAAGAACTATCCGACTTAAATGGACAATGAATACATTAAAGTTCTTGTAAAAATGTTCAATTAGCTGTAAATTCGTTTTAGTTACAGAATTATTTAAATTTAATTTAATGAGGAAAAACTATGTTAATGTCACAAAAAGAGAGTGAATAAAATTATTTTCTTTTAAAACTGCAAATTTCATATTAACTAAAAAAAGCTGTTATGTTAATTGGCGTTTGATGATATTTGCATTAAGACGACGTTGAATTCAACCATAACTTTAATCCCAAGGATCTATTCTTATTTTTCAACCCAAAGGAGTTTACAAGGACTCTGCAAACTACATCGTACACTATTGCGTATAGGTAACATTTTTTCTTTGGAGATTAATTTGAAGCTGTAAGATCCTGTTAGACTTCCAAATGAACACCTGCAAATATATTTAATCTAGGTTTGTAGACAGTGCCTTGCTATACAGGGTAATATACACGATCTACACCAACAGAAGAGCATAGGGCAGGTCGCAGGTAGACTTTGTCGAGACAATTACATTTGTGCAGCTTATTCGAATGAATCGAAACTCTCTGGGGCAATGTTGTTTCACCCATATTTTACTATACATAGTTTGAACTTTAACTTAAAATCATAACCACTTTTTTATTTCAACATAGAAAACTGTATAGCTTTTTAATTTTTGTCGATTATCGATTTTTGTACAGCATTTGGCATGATATC
This sequence comes from Sphaerophoria taeniata, assembly GCA_943590905.1. Lineage (NCBI taxonomy): Eukaryota > Metazoa > Arthropoda > Insecta > Diptera > Syrphidae > Sphaerophoria > Sphaerophoria taeniata. Next base: position 203,666,447 of record OX016540.1, read on the forward strand.
GTGAGAAGAACTTATTTACTTACTAAAGGTAGCGCTACAGTCCGCTGCGGACTTGGGCCTTAACAACAGCCTCCACCAGCTAGCTTAACTAGCAGTCTCCAGTTTTGCACTCCAAAATCATCTTCCACTTGGGTGCGCCACCTGAGTCGCGGTCTTCCTCTCCTTCTACGTCCCTCGGGAATAGTGTCGAGGGCTTTCCTGGCCGGAGCATTGGTGTCCATCCGCTCTAAATGAAAGAGCCACCTAAGTCTCTGGAACTTGACCCTTTTGGCTAGGTCCATATCGTATCTTCTTCTTCAATCCCAATCAATGCACACGTGGCCAAAGATGACCTGAAGAACTTTCCTCTCGAAACAGCCTAAGGCACATTCATCCGATTTTGTCAGGGTGCATGCTTCTGCACCATGCAGCAAGACTGGGATGATGAGGGTGTTATACAGTTTTACCTTACTTAATTGCTCTCTTAGTCCAAAGGAACAGCGATTAGCAAAAGTTATTTTTCGTCTGATCACGGCGCTTGTGTTATTGGCCGTGTTAATAGCGGAGTCCAGGTAGACAAAATTCTCTACTACCTTGAAGTTGTATGCGCCTATTGTGACGTTTTGTCTGAAAAGTCGGTGTTGGGTGTCCTTCCTCGAAGACAGCATATTACTTCGTTTTTACCTCATTTACCGCTAAACCCATTATGGCCGCTTCTGTCTGTCAATTATATCAAAATAATCGGCGTACGCGAGAAGTTGAACAGACTTTTGGAAGATAGTGCCTCTGGTGTTGGCGGTTGAGTTTTGCACTATCTTCTCAAGAACGATATTAAAGAAATCACCTGACAGTGAATCGCCTTGTCTGATTTCGTGTTTGCCATCGAAAGATTCAAGCTCGTTGCCAACCTTGATGGCGCAGCGTGAGTTCTCCATCATATAATTTGGGGCGAAAATCATCATTTTTGACAGCTCTCTGAGCCCCCAGATTATAGTCGAGAAGACAATTTGTGCACATGCAGTGAGACTTTGATCCGCATTGTGGACTGAAATATGATTGGAAACAACCTATTAGAGCTTCGAATCGCAATCCGGAAACCGTTTAAGTACTTATTACTGTGGCAACACTTCCAGCATAAAATAAAAGAATTAAATGTAAGGCAAAAGAAGAGAGACTACCGGTTAGGAAGGTTAATGAGAGAAGAAAGCAATGAATCATTCATTCGACTGTTTACTTCAGAACAGATCGGACGTCTTTTTATTCCTGTGATTTATTTCAGACTTTTTTGTCGCTCAAAGTAAAATGATTTATTCTTAAATTACCAATAACATCAAATCAAGTCTTGAGCTAAAGAATACAACATTGCTAGTTTTTTAGCATGTTGGAATTGAAGCTTATATTCGACCCGTCCCGTGCTGACTTAAATTAGAGAAAACTCTGCATATAATAAATCTGTTTTATGTTAAAGGTTCTTATGAGAGTCGTTTCATAAGAGCAAAATTCAAAAAAATATAAATCACATATAACAGTCAAACCCCCTTCTTTCAACGATTTGAAAACTCGTTCATCATAAGCAAACAAAAAATATGAATACAAATTCCATTAAATTTAGTCAAATTCGAATATCAATCAATCGCTAATGTTCCCCTAGGTCCTCTTTTCACTTGAAATTCAGCAGCAGCGGCAAACACACTACAATACATCGATTCCCCGAAGCACCCGTCAAAATCCACTTAGAAATTCATTCCATAAACTTTCAAAAGCATCATTGACTCCCTGATTCATTGCCAAATCCGGCCACAAATCTTGCTCTTTAAGTACAAAACTATTAGCAATAAATTTATAAGATTAAATTGCCCAACCCTCTCCCTCTCGCTCTATATGTGTATGTAAGCTTCTTCGCGCTCTGGCTTCGTTATTTTAAGCCACAAATTTCCAACTACACTGGCAGTTCGTAACTTTTATCTTATGGAAAACATTTTCGCATAAAATAAACTCCAAATCCTTGCTTCTACTGCTGCTCCTGTTTCGAGAATATAATTTTAAATGAAGATTTAGCGCAATTAATCCAGCCACCCAATTTGTCACCAGAATTTGAAAATCCCTAAAACTATTTCCAAACAAATTTATATACAGTCTGTTCGAGCGATGTTGATGTTCATGTTCGAAAGGGGTGCATTGTTTGGTTACCGAATTTCATGTGCTATGCAAGCTTTATGCTCGACCCGCTTTCGCTGCTGTTCGCGTCGTTGTCGTCGCGTCGTAGCTGGTGATGGAAAATGGAAATCCTTTTGCGTGAAATTTATTTGCAAACACATAAAATATTCGAATTCATAAATCAAACTGATGAAGTAGTGAGTTGCTTCCGTTTTTTCTGTTTGCGAAGATTAATGATCTTCTAAAGGACACACCCACTCACTCGGTTACCTATACGAACATAAAGCCTGGCAATTGCGCGAAACAGCGATAGACAAAATGTTAAGCGTAGACAGATAGACAATCAGAATTAAAACACATCCCTTATGCCAAATGCCAAGAGTTTTGTGTTTGGTGAATTGCTGGGTGAAATTATTCCTTAATTGCATCCAAAAAGAAAGGAACTTGATTTATTTATAGTCTTCTTTTCATAGTTCACACCCGGAGGCATAGAAATCTTTCAAAACTCTAAGGAATGCCAGTCCGTCTTGCACAAGACCAAAGGAACAAATCTGATTTTGAATTTGATCCTGTACAAGGTTTGAAGTCGAGCAGAAAGATGAATGAAGATTGCACAACGAGTGCAACTGGCAAGGAACAACACTAAACCGAGAAACAAAAACAGAACTTGACGAAAAGTTTTAAAATTTTGAGATTTGCGCTGTGCAATAGTTGAAAACAAACTTTTAACTGAACTCGTTATATGGAGAACAAATGTTGAGGGAGGTGGAAGAATTTGGAGCTGAGCCATTGCTCGAAGCTGTTTTGTCTTTGAAGAACAAAATAAAAATATTATGTTGGCGTCTAAGTTGTTTAACACAAATTTCATTATAATCACTTAACTTGACATACATTATGTACCAAAAACGAAGGAAAGGGTAAAGGCAGTACTAGTTCTTCGGGTGTTGGACATATTTTGTTTGAGTTCCACTTTTTGTCCAAATATTTGAACGAGTACTTTTTTCTTTTTCAAAATCTTATGCTGTCAAATATGACGATACAATCGAGGATATCGAGCATATACTTTCCTTCGCAATTCAATCCCAGCGGATGAACACATTTCCCTGGCTGAATTGCGATATCATGTTCTTGTCTTTGTCCACATTCACTTCAAGACCAATGAGTTCGCCTGTGATTGACACAGGCAAAACTCTTTGGGAGCGAAGATAGTGTTTTCCGTGCTCAGATCTCCCTTGCGCACTATCTGCTACAGGACTATGCTAAGGAAGTCACATGAACGTGCATTTCCTTGTCTGCTCATGTTTGAAACAACTCCGGTGATCTGTTACCCATTTTCACACTAGTTTAGCGTCAATATGTGAACGTCTGAAGCCTTCCGTCAACAATCCAATTTGTTCTTATCAATGTGGCTCCAGAACAGTAAAGTCAACCATCGACCAAATTTTCACTTTGCGGCAGATCCTGAAAAAAACCTATGAACTCGTTCGGTCGCTCCTACAAAATGACGATGGAAAACTCACGCTGCGCCTTCATGGTTGGCAACGAGCTCGAATCTTTTGATGTCAAAAAAGAATTCAGACAAGGCGGTTCACTCTCATGTGGTTTCTTTAACATCGTGCTTGAGAAGATAGTGCAAAACTCGACTCAAAAGTCTGTTCAACTTCTAGCGTACGCCGATGATATTGGCATAATGGGAAGAACACAGTGTGATGCCAATGGCACCTTTTTGAAAATTGAAACAGAAGGGACAAAAATGGGTTAAGCGTTAAATGAGGATAAAACGACCTATATGCTGTCCTGGAGGAAGGACACCCAAAACCGACGGCCCGGACAGAACGCACAATATCACCACTAGAGATCAGACAAAGATTAACTCATGCTAATCGCCGTTTCTTTGGGCTAAGAAAGCAATTGAGTGGTAAAGCCCTTTCTCGAGCAACTAAGTTAAAACTGTATAAAACCCTCATCATCCCAGTCCTGCTTTATGGTGCAGAAGCGTGGACCTTCAAAAAATCAAAATCGGATGAATGTGCCTTAGGCTGTTTTGAGAGGTAAGTTCTTCGGTTCATCTTCGTTCCCGTATGCATTGATGGGGAATGGAGAAGAAGATTGAACAGCGAGCTTTACGGGTTGCACAATGACACGGACCTAGTCAGAAAGGTTCAAGGTCCAGAGACTCAGATGGCTCGGTTATAGTGGATGGACACCAATGATCCAGCCCGGAAAGCCTTCAACACTTTTCCCGAGGGACGTAGAAGTAGGAAGGAAGTGCTGCTAGAAAACATATACATCTACGTTGAAAAGGTTTCCTGATCCTGTGTCCCGGTTCAAGAACCAGAATTTTACTGCTTCGACCTTTTAAGGAAACGTCGCGTCGGGTGTTGTTCTTGGCACGTGTCTCTTCAAGATCTTTGAGCTGAGAAGCTGCGGATGCTCTTTTCTTCCTTTGAAGAGTCTTTTTCTAATTTTTCTTTTTTGTTCTCTCTTGCTGCTCTTGTTTTCCGTTGTAGCATCTGCTGTCTGCCATTCATCATCATTCTTTTTCGGGTGTGGTTGGTAACATATGGTGGTCTCGGTTAAATTTTTAATTAATTCACGATATTGGTTGCACAGGGTGTTGACGTCTGATGGCATTTGGGAATACAATGAGAGTCTCCGGTATTCTGAGGGTAGCTAAGGCAACCGATGTTGAACTTCTTTCTTTGTGAAGCAGTTGGTTTCTTGTCGTTTGATAGGCTGACTTGGTTGGCTGTTCAACCATTCACATGTTTTCGTGTACATATTTCGCCTTGGAAACCTAGTGCTACTTATCACCGCATAACGAGCTGCAGCAATTCGATTATTCAGAAGCCATTTTCTCTTGTTAATTCGTGGAGGCTGTGCTTTCCAACTAACCCGCCAAAGATGTTTTCCTTTCCGATTTTTGCATTGAAGTCTCCGAGTTCGATTTTGACGTGCGTCGTACTCTGGACAGCTCCTCAGCATCATTGGTTGAGGCGTGTGCTCAGTAGACTGATGTTTTGTGGTGTGGTCTTGAAGCATATTACAGCCAGACGATCACTTATTGGCTTGAAATTCATGACTTTGGGCCTTAGCCGATTTCCTGCGTCGAATCAGCATCCAAATAAGTGCATTTCTTTATGGCAGCTGTAATGTTTGTCGCTCAAAATTGGACTTTGCAAATGGAGCAATTAGAGCCTTGAGGTCAGTTTCTGCATGAATCTCACCCTTCCTTCATAATTTTCAAATGAAACTCGTTATCTTTATTGTCTTATAACCAAACAACAGACCACATAAAAAGCGAACAGCATATTATTTTCAACTTGGACAATTCTGAATCTCTCTTTAAAAGCGATAACAACTCCAGATTCTGTCACCTTAATGCTCAATAAATTCAACCTAATCACCAAGCCATTCTGTTTCAAAATGAATAAAAACACAACCACAACCATAAGATAAAAACAATTTCATCTCGCTTAATTATAGAGACTTCAATTTCATAACTTTTGTCACTGAGGACGAAATAACTTTTTACCTAAATCAAACGGTGTTTGTCTTTCAAAGCGCCATCTTAAACAATTCTTAGAGGGCAATTAAACAAAAGTAGCCCCGACTGAATCTCTCTCCACAAACGCCTCACCCACATAAAATAGCTCCTTGGACTTGGCTTCTGTGTCGTCGTCGGTTGGTCTGCGTTATAGTGCCGTCAACTTTTGCCTAAACAATAAGTTCGTTTTTCATTGCCCGCTCTTGTTCTGTCATGGCAATCAAGGAGGGTCAAGATAAAATTTATGAGCAGTGACGAATATTTTATTTGCTCCTCTACAACTGTCACACCCCAGCAGCACCTCTAGCGCCCGTTCTGTGTCACAGACAATAACACTTCTAATGACAAAAGTTCTTCCTTTTTGGAAATGTTGAGTAAAGGCAAATCATCATCCGCTCGGAAATGAAACGCTTATACATTTTATTAATGCAACATTGAATTGTATGTGTGTGGCCTCGTCCTGCCTCTGGAAAAAATAAACATAATTATGATATTTATGTCGTTGTGTTTATTTAGCTCGATTTCTTGTCTTTGTTGTTGCTGTTTGCTTCTTTGCACATCTACACTTCAAGGAACTGACTATGACATTGTGCCTGGTGCTCTAGTTTTTTCCGTTGCCTTGCTGTGTAAATCACCACACCACCAACCAACTACAACAATGAGAACAACAGAACAGCCAGAGCGACAGCAAAAGCTTCAGCTTCAACGCCAACGACAAGGACACATCAAGAAGTCCGCCCCTCTTCAACTTTGGCGTCGTCCTTTCTTATCATTCCGCCATTTTAGTTATTTACCGTTAAACACACAAGGACTCCCGCATTAGTTGTTACTGGTTATAGTATAGAATTTGCAACAGCCAGCTTATGGAAAATTATTATGCCTGTCGGTGATAAGAAAATATTTACTACAATTGGGTACCCCAATCAGGCGTTGATAATATGGCAAGGGAAAGGACGATGAAATGTCTCGATGATAGCGACGAGGGTTTTTCATGAAAAGCTTTAATGAAAATCAGTTAAAATGCTAGAAAATTGTTCTGTTACAAGTGATTGCCTCGGGTTTTGTGATGTTTTGAGGGTTGACTGAAAATTGGGTTGGGGGATGTGAAAGGACGAAGACTTTGAGAACGGTCCATTTATGGATTTTAAAGTTGTGTTCACTTTTCGGCTGTTTATTGTCTAATTTTCGTGTCTCAATTATTTTTAAAGGACACGTTTATTGTGCAATAAGAAGAAAAGAGTCTTATGGACGAAAAAAAGAGTTGTTGCTACCGATATAATAGCCGAAACCTGTTAAGATTTAAACACCCGAACCATCCGTATATTTTCATTCAATTCGAATTTATCTCATTTGCTTCGTTACAATTCACATTGTGTCATTACATAAAACTCCTTATGGGGAACTGAAATTTCTATCTAAAATCAGTAAATGACTTCTCCGTTGCCGAGTATCAATCTTGTTTATTAAATGTAAGAAACGCTAGGAAGCAAAGTACTGTACTAAGTGCACGTGCTTAGAACCGGACACTTTTTGGGGAAACCCTTGTTATTTTGCATGTCCGAAATCCACTTCCACTAAGCACCATCTGCCCGATCCATTAAAAGGCTGATTTCGTTCTATGCATCAACAACAGAGCCATCAATTAAATTATCGGTGAAGGAGACTTATAAAGTGCGTTCTTCCTGCTATTTCCAAGATCAGTGAACATCTACAGGCTACACTCGATGCCGAACAAGCAGGATTCCGCGCTGGATCCTCTTGCATTGATCACATTAACATGTTGCCGACTACTAAGCAGTGAGATTTGCCTCCATTCTCATAGGATCATGGATCTCTGAAATCGTGGGTTTGAAAATCAATTTCCGCAAAACAAAAATGACCATCCTCGGATCCCAACATGCCTCTTAAATCAATATTGTCTCTCATTAGGTGAAGAAATTGGAGAGCTTCCAATATCTCGGTAGTATCGTCTCCATCGAAGGCGAAACTGAAGAAGACGTCATCTGCCGCATCGGCAAAGCAAAAGTGACTTTTGGTTACTACTTTCTCAGCTGAAGACCGAAGCTATGACAAATGTCACTGCTTTATGGATAAAGCACCTGGAAAACTACTTCAGCCTTTACAAAGAGCTGCAAACCTTCGTCAATAGATTTCTTCCTACATCCTTTTCTAGTCCAATCAAATATCCAATGAGGACCTTCATAGGAGGACAGATCAGGAACCTTTCGACTCTTATTATACAAATACTTAATTGGCGATGGACTGGACTTACGTTTTGAAAAAATAACGATTGCATTGCAAGTCAAGTAACGTAGTGGAACAAGCTCACACAAGAAGTAAGAAGACTTGGCGACCGAGAAGCACATGGTGGAGGATAGTCGAAGAAGAATCAGCATCAAGAGTTGCAGGGAGCTGAAACACATCTCTGAAAACCATAAACAATGACGAGCAGGCGTAGTAAAGGCCCTGTGCCCTTTTAAGGGTCTCCAACGGACGGCACAATCTCGTACTATATAAGCTGTACAGCGACTTGCCAATGGTCAAAAACGTGCTTGTGTTTTACGGTTAAAATGGGCATCACTGACCACCTTTTGTGGAACGAGCACATATGCGATGTCGCCAAAAATGCCGCAAAATGTTTAGGATTCTTAAGGCGATGCAAGAAATTTTTTTCCCCTTCTGATCTGGCTACCATCTACAAAACCTACATACGTCTTAAGCTTGAGTACAATTCTCACGTCTGGGCTGGTGCTCCAGTGACGTACTTAAGTCTTCTGGACAGTATCCAAAAAAGAGCATTCAAAATGATTGGTGACAATACCATCGTTGAGTCATTTACATCTCTAGAACATCGTCGTAATGTGTCATGTCTCACCCTGTTTTACCGATACTTCAACGGTATATGCTCTAGTGAAATAGCCAGTTGCATTCCTCCCCTTAAGACATTCAACCGTAATACCCGCGCCTCCAGGAATGCCCATCAGTTCACCCTTGAGCCCAATTTCGGACGTACTGTGAAGTACAGAGAATCATTCTTTAGCCGTACTACGCGAATGTGGAACTCTCTTCCACACTCTGTCTTCCCCAGTCATTGTAATGTTCAAGAATTCAAAACCAATGTTCACCGGCATCTCCTTTTACATCCCCTATCCTTTCCCTAATGCTCGCACTGTGCTCTTGGCATATAAAGGGTAATAAAAAAAACCCTTGAGTGCGCGTTTATTATAAAAAAAAAAAAAAAATATTGAGAAAACGACCCCGGAAGCTCCAGCCAGTAGGCTATTCAACGCTAAGCCTGATGCAACCAGAACCACAGGGACGTAACTCATCGCTCGGGTGGAGTGATCAAGTTGAGGCCGGCATACGACGACTCCTTGAATAATCCTTGTATCGTTCTTCTTAGAGTAAAGTGCTGATTATCCCATCTAATCACATATTGCAGCAAACAATATTATATCGAACGTTATTTGTCCAATGTCCGTCAACATTAATTTCGTGTCACAAATTTCCAGGTCAATCGAAAAGCAGTCACTTCGCTTCACATCACAAACACAATATGCTGCCACTTTGCTCAACATGCTCACATTTCGAAGATGCAAGGTACATTTACACAAATATGTACATACCTCCGCATAGACAAGCAGAACTATGCCTTGGTGTTGATATAAAATTTCAATTTTCCTCCTCTCAATATCACACGTAAGAGCAAACAAGGATTCTTCTAACAAATTGTCAAATGTCCAACAAATTGAATATTTACCATCCAACTAGAAAAATAAAACTTTGACAAGTAACAATATGTGTCTCATGCATGTATACTTTCAAACAAGACGAATGACAATAGAAAGAAGGTCCAACAGCCGAGTAATGCAACCAAACGAGTTCGACAAATACAAACAAGTGAGTTCTATTGAAAGCAAATAAGCACACAGAAAAAAAAAGAAAAACGAAAACGATCTCTTTCTATGCTCCATTAACTGCAAACAGCCTGCTTCCACTGTTCGTCTAACTGAACTCTCTTGTTCTACAATATCCATATCGTCCTTCGATAGGTCACCCAGTCACCGAAGAATAAAATCAATAATGAACTTCTGTGTCCTTAAAGAAAACATTACAAACGAAAAAAAAAATAAACAACCGAAGCAGCACAAAAACATACTCAACCGAAAGAAACACGCCTCTCCGCCCGTTCCCGTCACCCTTTTTTGAGAAAAAGAAAATCTGCAAGTCAAAGTGGTTATTATTTTTTGCAACGTTAAGTATCCGGTCCGTTCAACACCATCAGGGTCATATTGTCCCTTTGTCCATATTACCGAGCACCGGGTGAGTTCCTGGTATTTATTTTCTCAAAATGTGTAGGTATAATTACAGACATACTTTCGTTTATAATGCGCTTGGCTTTTCGTTTTTCATTCTCATGGTTTTATTTTCTTTCATTTTCGCGTCCTCAGGGAATTTTAAGAACATAAATACGCTGCCACTTCCGGCAGCTGTGTAATGTTTAAGCTATAACGGCAATATGTAGCTTGCAAACGATTTTTTTTTTTAAAGAGAAATACTTTAATGAAAAGTGTATACCCAGTCGCGTATGTAGCAGCAGTTGGAAATGGTTGATTGGTTGGCGGAAATTGTACGGGAAGAAGGGTGAATCTGAGCATACTGTTTGGAGAAGCTTTTATTTATTAATCTTTGTTTATTTTTGATTGCTAGGCTGAGTTTTGAGTGCTTTAATATTTATATGAAATCGATATTATGGGAGGGAATGCGTTATTTTGGGATTTGACCTTATTCCAAGTGAGTCAGAGAACTTTATTTAAAGTTTAAGTTCAAACCATAAAAAAAAAAAATGGGGGGAGCAATGTTGATTGCTCGAGACAGTTTCGACACTTTCGAAAATCTGCACCAAGATAGTTGTCTCTACAAAGTGAATCTGCCCTTTATTGTACTGTTATTGCAGTTTGAGCGAATTACCCTGTATGGCCACAGACAGTCAACAAGTTTTTTAGGGTCGTTTTTTCTTATTACACTTTCAAATTAATACGCAAATAAAAAAATGTTAAGTATACGCCGTAGTGTACTTGTATCGGGTTTTTCCAATAGTTTGTGGACGCACACTTTCACTAATCATAGAACTGTCGTTATCAATATATTCATTTTCATCAATTGAAAGAACACGAACGTGTAATGTAGTCCTCTACTCTGGAATCTGGTAGTTAACGAAATTCTTACTGGATAAAGAGGGTTTCAGAGTGATAGCCTATGCTGATGACGTTGCTATAGCTGTTTCAGGGAAGCATATAAATACCTTAAAAAACTCTTACAAAACGCTCTAAATAAGCTATCACTTTGGGCGCATCAGTGTGGTTTAGGCGTTAACCCATACAAAACCGATTTGGTCCTATTCACTAGGAAATATAAAATTCCGCACATCGACCCTCCTTCTATAAACGGTGTCCAATTAAAGTTTTCAGAGGAAAATAAATATCTGGGTCTTATCTTAGACAGAAAACTGAATTTGAAGAGCAACATACATGAAATAATAAGAAAATCTTCGGTAGCTCTTTTCACCTGCAAGAAAGCCATTGGCAGCAAATGGGGTCTGCAACCCAGAATCACTCACTGGCTATACACATCGGTAATCAGACCGATTCTTCTTTATGGTGTGTCAGTATAGTGGCCTGCCTTAGACGTAAAAATGAACTGCGATAATATTAGTAAAGTGCAACGCTCAGCATGCCTAAGTATAAGCGGATCACTTAGTACGACACCATCTGCGGCACTAGACACCCTCTCTAACACCTCTGGACATAATCAGCAAACAAATAGCTGCTAGTTCTGATATTTGCCTGAATGCCTCTTCACAGTGGACTAACAATAACATTGGCCACTCTGTTGTTCTTAATTACCTAGAATCAATTCCAAAGCACCCAGACTACACCATTCCCCAACTATAGTTCGATAAAAACCTTCAAACTTCTATCCCTTCCCGATCTTTCTGGGAAAATAAAACATTCCTGGAAGACGAGACAATCCACTTCTACACTGATGGATCGAAAACTAGTGATGGAGTTGGTGGAGGGGTGTACTCCGAACGACTAAAACTAAGTCTCTCATTCGGCCTTCCAAATCATTGTAGCGTGTTAGAGGCAGAATTTTTGGCGATTAAGGAGGTCCTGTCCTGGCTCAGAGAAAACGTGGTATCCACATCTGATATCCGGATTTTCTTAGATAGTCAGGCAGCTATAAAATTCCTGGACTCAGTCTCTACAAACTCAATTACGGTCCAAAACTGTCGATCGTCTCTAATGAAGATGGCACAACAGTTTAACATTCACCTTCACTGGGTGCCGGGCCATAGAGACATTCCAGGAAACAGCAAAGCCGACGAACTCACCAAACATGGTACAACATTACCCATTAAAACACAAATGGCTAATGTTGGTATACCAATCGCTACACGTAAACTTTTGCTACAACAAGATGCTATTTAGAGAACTAACATCAGGTGGAATAACATAACCACCTGTCAGGCGACGAAAAACATTTGGCCTAATCTGGACTTAAAGAGATCTAGGTGCTTGATATCTCTAAGCAGATTGCATATTAGCTCGTTAATTGGCGTCATTACTGGACACGCAGCGCGACTGGGCTAATTTTGTAATGATTTCTGCAGAAGCTGCATGGATGAGGAGGAGGAAACAGTTCTTCAACTCCTCTGCACCTATCCTGCTCTTGCTCATAAACGTATGATTCACATAGGAGAATACTTTTACAATGATCTAAACGATCTCGAACTTATTAATATAATTAATCTACTACGTTTCGTAAGGAATACTAATTGGTCATTGAGCTTTCGAAGAAAAGCCTTTTTAAATTCATTTATTATCACAATGGGCCTTTAATTGGATTAAGTGTGTCTTTCAACATCCATGACATCCACTTTAACCTAACCTAACCTAACCTAATGTAGACAGGGATGATCAGTTTAATGCAAAAATTCGTTGTGTGATGTTGACGGGTTGGTCGAAGTGTCGAAAATATAGCTGCCGTTTAGGCGTCCATAGCAAACGATACAAATCAGGAAATTTCACGGCGGTGGGTGGTGTTCTCAAGAATTGGACATCTTTCAGACAATATTATGGTATAGCGCCAAGTACGTACATTCTCCGATTGAAGTCTGGAAAAGTTGCGCCAAGATGACGAATTTTTTTCGCAGATCATCTTCACGACTCAATGGGCTCGTCAATAAGCAAACATGGGTTATTGTTCGTGCAAAAACCCACATTTTCTTCATGCAACAAAAATTAACTGTTTGATAGGGTTAGCATTCCGGCGGCGGCGGCGGCGTTATTGGGCCACATATTTCGAGGATGAAAACGATCGTCACGTTGCTATAAATGGCCAGAGTTTTCGCTATTATTTTTGGCTCAATTCGTAAAATGTGGACTTGGATGACAGCTGGTTTCAACAGGATGGTGTCACAAGGGAAACAGCACACCTTACAGCCGATTTTTTGAAGAGTTACACAAGAGTGTAATTTCACGTTTTGGCGACGTCAAATGGCCTCAAGATCATGCGATGTGACACCCTTGTATATTTTTCTGTGGGGCTACTCAAAAAACCGTGTCTACGCGAATAATACCCAAACTCTAGACATATTAAAAACCAACATTACACAAAATATAACCCTAATCATCCCAGTCTTGCTGTTTGGTGTAGAGGCGAGACCTTCTCCCAAGTGGGTGATAGGCAAAGTAACATCTGCCGAAGAAGACACAACCATGAGCTATACAATTTGTACAGCAATTTGCCACTGGTAAAAAAACTACGTGTTCAATTGTTAAGATGGCTAGGTCATGTTGAGCAAATGAACATCGAAGCTCCAACCAGTAAGGTACTCAACGCAAAGCCTGAGGAAACTAGAAGCCGAGTCAGTCTGCATCACCAGTGGAGTGATCAAATTGAGGCCGACGACGTACGTCCGCCGACTTGGTATTCGAAATTGAAGGCAGTTATCTAGAGATCAAGTTAACTGTCGAAATCTATTACTTGTGTTCCAGGTGCACAGTACGCTCCTGTAGCGTCAACAAAAGGAAGTTCTTATTGTTGACAACTTATATCCTTCACGGCTCGGAAACACACACGAGGTGTGCTGATGATTTAAACTTAAACGTGCGTCCATTAGGGCTTTACTTATATTAGTGTATCAATGGCTTTGTAAACGGTTCTCAACAAGGCTTTCCTTGGGTATTAACAAAGCAACGAAGCATACCAACGACTTCGAACCGGCTTCCTCCGGCTTTCAACGGTCCTTCGACAAGTTTTTTACAAGATTTCCCTTGGCTTACCAACGGCTTTGGACCGGTTTATCAACGGAGTTTCCTCCGGCTTTCAACAGCGATTACCCAGTTTTTCAACGGACAGGTCTGGAAATATACTTTGACTGAATGATTGGTTTCCGTTTTTAAGGAGGCATGAGGCGTTTTCTACGAAAAATGGTTGTGAACTTTATTTAATCGAGTTTGTTAAAATTCATCTAAAACTTTTTCTGATAAGTCCTGTGTCAGTAGTAGATTTGAATTATATTTAGTTGATTGGGTCCAAATCCTAAGGGGAAAGTTGAGTAGGATGCATGGACACGACCGACCTTTGGAATCCGATTGTGAAAAGTACTTCTCAAACGACGCACGTGTTTGGGAACAGCATAAAATTGTAGGTTACTTAGTTTCTCCACACTCACTCAGGTTAGGTTAGGTCAAGCGGGCTGATAGTTGATATCGTCACCATCACACTTAGATTAATGTTGATCCATTGTGGTACCCCGAAGTGTTATAACTTCCTGAAAAATAAATAACCTATGAATCATGTGGTTCGTTTAACCATTTAGAGGTTTTGACAAAGTTTAGTAAGCTTTTGCTGGCACTCAAGAAATTGTTGAAGAGTGTAAGCCACTTAAGCAATATGTTTTTTTTTTAGCTGAATTTAATTAACTTTTCAGATATTATCCTTCAAATAAGTTCATGGTCTTATAACTGTTTGTTTTAATAACTTTCTCTTGTTTCTTACAGGTAAGGAGTTTGATTTTTGGTCCGCGCAAAAATACAATGGCAAGTATTTTTATCTTTCGCACTTAACAACAATATATCTCTAAAGAAGTGTTGCATGTATAAACTTATCAAGCGTGAACTTGAAAAATCTATATTAATTTCCTGGCGCCAGTTACACATTAAGTAAAGCACGTTTTCCGTAGAACAGGAAAACACAATAAACGCCTCTACCGGAAATCAGCTAATATCTTTCCTCTAAGTATCAAGTTTGCTGCAAAAACAATGGAACCATCAAACTTTCGTAACGTTAAATTGATTTTCCATGTGAACATTAGCTTAACAAATAATTCATTAACACTGTCAAACTATACTTTTACATCCCACCTCGTGTCGCCTTGATACCAAATGAAACCAATGGCACTAAACTCTCTTCCAACTTCCTCCCAGCACCCACATAGTGAGCAATCAATATTTCATCCTTTAATGTATTATCCATTATTTTTGAGGAAAGAGGAAATTATTATAGCATACGAGGATTTAGTATTCTGCCAGATGATACACATTACACGTTTATCGTGTAGTTGAATGTTGAACACCTTTTTTGTTACCTAAATATTTTATGTTAGTTATTTATTTCAGTTTTGTAGATAACCAAGTTTTTGGAAGATTTTCCCACCCCCCAAACACGACAACAAGTCAGAAGCTCGGATAAGCTCAGCTTATAATAGGGTTAATTTTAACGCGCGACGTAATGGGCAGTCAGAGACTTTTAGTTGCCTGATGACCATCTGGTAATGGGCAATATAATATGGTTGCTTTAGTAGGTACAGTTTAATGACAGGGTGAAATATTAACCATTGGGTTTTTTTCTTACCAAATTGTATATTACTGTGTAAAAGGGGTTTCAGAAAAATATAGGAAAAGGTAGCAGTAGACACAGTTTATCATAAATGTTAACGAAAATGCGGGTTCATGTTACATGTCACCAAAAAAATACTCCTCGTCATACTATTCGAGGCAGAGTTAGTAGTTGTTGAGCGTAAACATTAAACACTGAAAGCTACTAGAATAAGTCCACTTTGTATTTGTTTTTAAATATGAAAGATTAAATTAGAATTAAATGTAAATTGAAGCGGTCCTGATATTTGCCAAAGAGGCAAAGACACACATGTCCCTGACTTACTAAAAGTGGCGCTACCAGCTCGATCAACTTGGGTGCGCAACCTGGGTCACGATTTTCCTCTACTTCTTCATTCATCTCGAATGGTTCCGAAGGCTTTCCGGGCCGGAGTATCCAATCTTAATGACGAAGCCATCTGACTCGCTGCACCTTGAATCTTCTGGCAACGTCCGTGTCGTTGTACAACCCGTAAAGGTCGCTATTGAATTCTTCGTTCTCCATCAATGCACGCGGGATCTGAAGAACTTTCATCTCGAAACAGTCTGGTTCCATGATTCTGGACCATACAGCAGGACTGTTATGATGAGGGTGTTAGTGTTTTTTATTAGTTGATCGCGAGAAGTCTTATACCAATTGACTTCTTAGCCCAAGGAAGCAGCAATTAGCAAGAGTTATTTTTCGCCGGAGTTAGAAGTGGAGCCTAGGTAGACAGGTGATATTCTGTCCCAGCCGTTGGTATTGGTTGTCCTTCCTCGAAGACTTCGTTTTGCCGTCATTTACCACTAAACCCATTTTAGCCGCTTCTGTCGACATTGACATCACGCTGTGTTCTTCCCATTTATCAATGTCATGGGCATACGCTAGAAGTTGAACAGACTTTTGGAAGATTTTGCCTCGGGTGTTGATGGTGCTGAAATCGCATGACAGTGCATCACCTTGTCTTAATCCATTTTGACATCAAATGATTCCGTAAGCAGCGTGACAAAGCTTCTAAGAATCCCTATTTTAGCCAACGCCCCATCCAGTTCCCCTGGCCTGACGCGCTGTCTCCTACCATGAATTGTACCGCAAAGAACTTTTCCGGCTGATTCCGCTTTGCTCACATGAGCTAGGTGTCTAGCCCAAAGGAGTCTAGCAAGCTTAATTTTTGTCATCAAGTCTACGTAGCGTCGTGGTAGATTTCATATCATATAGTTCGAGGTTATATCGTCTCCGGTATTGTATTGTCCTACTCTCAAACGGGGCTAAATATTTTCCGTAAGACTTTTCTCTCGAACGCGGGTAAGAGTTCCAAGTGCATTTGACTAAGCACCCAGTTAGTGAGTACTGGTAAGACTATCGTCTTATGCAGTAGTTTCGAAGTAATGGTAAGATTTGTGGATTAAAATAGCCTTGAAAGACTAAAATTGGTTCTGTTGGCTTTGAGCAACCGCCCGGGTATTTCTTTTTCCATATTGTTATCGGCTGCTACTACTGATGGAGAGTAATTAAAAGATCACACTCCTTCGAATTCGTGCTTCTCCACCTTAATAGTTGTTCTTCTTCTTTTGCCAACGTTTTCTGCAGACGGGGCCACCATGAACTTTTAGTTTTCTCATCTACCGTTCGGAATTGGCATAAATTCCTTACATCGCACTAAAGCAATTGATGATGAATGTAAACCACTTTGGCTGTTAATCTGGTGAGCAAGCAGGTATCATAAAGGCTCCTGATAGCGATTCCAACAGCAGACAATAGCTCTGGTCGATCTGAAGGTACTAGTATAGCCCCTGGTGGCACGCAAAACTGCAGATTTTATTAGGTACCATATGAAACAGCGAAATATCACTGAAACCTCTTACCACTGGTGGGGGAAGCTTCAACGGAAACAATAACATGCATTATTTTAACAAGTTACCTCCCAAAAACGGTCTGCGCTTTGTATCTGCTCAGTACCGACTGACGCACGAAAAACACTATTCCTCCCGATCTGGTTAGTACTAAAACGAAAAAAATTTGAATGCCTGCAACATTTCTGCGAATTTGCCATGCGTCGCAATTACAAATTATGCCATCCCAATCAAGGGAAACAGAGTGTAGCAATCTAAAGTTGCGAATGATTCGCACCAGCAATCTGCCAAAATCCATTTTTTCCGAACTAAGATAAACAAACAAGAGAAAAAAAAACCTCAAACAATACAACCAGGAAAAGAATAAACCTGAGACCAATATTGAATTTGTCGTCCTGCACTTACCTTACCTACACAAAATGTCAACCAAATATATTTATCTGTAGTTTCGATGGGCACTTATGTACATCGTTTGTGACAACCCAAACTTTACTATTCGTATACTCAACTATAGGGTCCTTCAGTGTGCTCTCTAGGATCGAACCTTGAGTCCTATACGAGTATTTGGTGTATAGAGGGTATCGTCCCTTTTCGGTTCTGTTTACGACTTCAGTTTTTTGGACAGTACACAATAGACAGCACACACCGAAAAAAAAAACAACCCATTCAGAGCCAATAATACAAAAAAAAACGAATAAATTCCGTAAGCTTTTATAGAAGAAATAGAAGAACATTTATCGATATTGGCATATGAGTAGTATGTATTGGCTTTTATTATTGTTTTTAGTGTTATTGTCCTTGGAAATATTGTCTTTTGCTATTTGGTTTGGTTTTGTTATTGTTTCTGTTTCGGTGTTGGTTTCTGTTCGTTTTTGTTCGATTAATTTGTTATTGTGATTATTTCCTTAGAAATTGGTTTGCTTTTAGTTATGGTTATTAGCAAATAAAATTAAGGTATGAAGTGAAGCTTTGTTGATAGTGCGATTGGGTGGAAATGCTATTAAATTGGATACAATTGAAGATGAAAGTTTTATTATTAATTTGTTTTTGGAGTTTATCTTTGTCAATACGAAAAAAGAAATGAGATCAAGTACTAAGAATTACTTCCGGTGATAAGTTTGCTTTAAAAATTATTAGTCTTCGAGGCAGAAAGAGCCTCAACATAAATCTTGTTGTTGATAAACAGAAATATATCTACCACCTTCACAAGAGGCTAAAACTGACTATCCAAAGGCTATGCATGTTGAAGCTTTCTTTAGATAAGACTATGATAGCATCGAAGGACTTACTAAAAGAGGCCCTGTCCAGATCCCGGTTGTGGTGCTGATGAAGGGAGAAAATGTAAATGCATGTTGATACTGGCCTTATTCCCATCTTCTTGCCTTTTCAGGGACATCTCCTTGCATAGCGCAGGTTTCGAATAGCTGAGATGAAATATTTCTAGTGTTCAACAGTCTGAGACTAGCTCTCGCCATCAAAATCTCCTGTCGATGGAAATTGTCATATACCTAATGTCTTTAAGTTAATGAATGTAACTTGTCTTGATTTTGCTCAATGTCTGCTACAACAGTTCTTCATAGTGCTGGAAGTATATTTTCAATGAATCTACTACATGCCCTTCTGACTCACAATCTATATAGGATCTCAGCCTGAGACACAGCAATTTCCATCGTAAACGGTCCTTCGCACTCATTGGCATTCTTCATTAGTCGTCAAAACCAAGCGCTGCACTGTCATCTCGAACCTGGGAGTTGCGAAAACGCTTTCTTAGCTGTCGTCCATTCAATCGATGTTGTCGTCTTTTCTTGGCTTTCTGGACTATATCCACATCTTGGTAAAGCTCATACAGTTCGCGGTTTAACCTTGTTCTCCATTAGCCATCGACTCATAAAGGACCGAAAATCTTTCCGAGAATTTTTTTTTCGAAAGTACCCAGTAATAATTTCCCTCCTTTACTCATCGTGCAGTACCTGGCGACCGGAGAGTAGAGCAGGTAAATTGTGTATAGCAGACACTTTGGATCTCGAATGAGGAGTTTTGGACCAAGTAATTTGGCTAAACCGAAAAAGCAGCAGTGAACACCTTATAACTTCCTCGACTACAACTGTGGCGTTTTGTCCTTGGCACTTTGTTTTGTCTTCATTCACTTCAAAACCAACGAATACGCTTGTTCTCTAAGCACAGTGAAGGTCTCAACTACAGCACTTTGGGAACGACTGATGATGTCTACTTGGTCCGCATAGTCTAGGACCTGGGTAGATTTGTTGAATATAGTGTTTTCCCTGTTCACACTTGCTTGAACACTAACTCCTCCATGACTTATTTACTTACTTACTTTACCGGCTCACAATCCATGAAGGATATCAACCTGAGCCCTGAGATACTGCAGTTTTTCATCGGTAACAGTCCCTCGCATGCACAACCAAGCGCTCTGGCATCCGCAGTCACTTGATCTTTGTACCGTAGGTTCGGTCTTCCTCGCCCTTCGAATGTGGAGGCTGCGATGACTTTCTTGGCTGGAGCGTTGTCGTCCTTTCACGTGATGTGGCCGAGCCAATGTAGTCGTTTTTTCTTGCCTTTCTGGACTACATCCACATCTTGGTATTTTCTTTTCAGTATCGCGCGTTCATCATGATGTCGGAGTACGGCGGAGAGTCTCTCACTCACTCTGGCATTCTCCGGGATGCTTAGGCAACCGATACGGAACTTTTTTCTTTGGGCAGCATGTGTTTTCTGATCATTTGATAGTTCTAGAGTTCTAAGCGTTGCCACTACTAGAAAGTGGTCAGAGTCGATATTTGCTCCTCAGAAAGTGCACTCGTTTAAGATGTCGGTGGCGTGTCTTGCGCCGAATAGCACATGACCGTTTTGGTTGGCGATTTGACCGTCTCGATCGTGTAGATCAACCCTCAACCAGCATACATGCGTTCTTCTCTTCGGAAACCATAAGGACAGTAACAAAGCCGATTGGGAACTATGCTTTTTTTAATCTGATCTTTGCCATAATAATGTTCTGGATCAGGGTAATACCTGCTTGAGAACTGATTCATGTTAGCAATTCTCACTGAAATTGTAGGTGTTCTCATGTTCCAGGTTATAATCTATAAGTACCCGGTGATGTTACCATTCTCGGGAGTTTCGATTTGTTTTCTTCGTTTACCGTGGACTTAGCCTGTGGAATGACTGTTCAAATACTGCAATCTTCAGTGGAAAATGTCTTGCATCCGTTGGTTACACCTTGCTAGAAGATAAGCATTGAGATTGGTCCTACACACCCATCTAATGAAATTGTTATGGGGAAAATAAAGTTACCTCAACATTTTCAGAATGCCATTGAGCTATTTGTCTTTTGTTATCCTTTGCACTTCAAAAACAAGAACATCCCCTGTGTTTTCGATACTAGGACCTAGGATACTGCGATTCCTCTTAAAATTTAATAAACTTCCTAAGAATTATAAAATAATAAAAAAAAGAAGAAACAAGAAAAACCATCTTCAAGGACACCCGCTATACGATATTCCGCTCCATTATCCTTTTATAGATCCATCCGCCCGCCATTTCCATAAAAACAGAAGAGACCATATGTCTATAGACACATCACCATAAAAGGGGCTAAATATGAGTACAAGTTTATATGAAAGGATTATTACGATGCAAAAGCTCTATATGATGAATAATATGGATCATCAAATAAAAACGATAATAATCCTCTTGCTTCTTCATCTTCCATATCTACTCTACAAATATCCTCGTAGCAATCGTGCCTCGTCCTCGACCTTGCCCAAGTCCTCCATACGGAACCAAACACACATTTCGCAATTTTAAGAGATTATTGAGCTTAGCTGGTAATGGAATTGATTTGTTTTTGCGTTGGAGTTTAGACCATAACAGTTAACTGTTTTTTTGTTTTTTCCTCTCAACGTACTATATTGTTACATTGCTCATTCCTAAACCGCAACCGCGATTTCGGCAACAGTAACATCATCAACGGCCGCGGCCTCGACTCGGCACGGACGAAATTTGCATATGAAAAGTGCTCATCAAACATCATAGAAAACAGCACACAAAAATATTCTAAATTATAATATTTCTGATTTTGAAAAGAGTGTTGTTGTAGTTGTAGACGACCCATGTTTTAATGTAAGCTCTTTGGTAATGCCTTGAGAAATTTACAAAATTTTACAAAACGAAATAATTCCAATGGCAGTGGGGGAGAGAGAATAAGCTTGTATACAGAGATTTTGAATTGCAAAACGTGTCTAAATGGATTTTGATTTCGGGTTTAGGATGTGGTTTTGGTAAGAGCGTTTAGCGAGTTCGTTAGAGAGAGGAGTGAAAAAGCGCTGTAACGATTTACAGAATGTAATTTATTCGTACTTGTTTTTTATTTCTTTTCGTTTTTGTATTGTGTTCGGACTTTTGTTTCATGGCTAAAAATTTGGAAAAGTTATTTTGATTTGCATAAAATGGAATAACATATACTTTAAGTACTTTGCGTGTTAGAAATAATGTTGTGCTTGATAAATAATATGAACACAACAGTTTTGTTTGAATTTTAAGGACGCCAAACAATTTTGAGACAGAAAATATGAACTATTTGAAGTGGTTAGAAACTATATAAAGCTCTTTTTTAAATTATGTCAATGCAGATCGCAGGTTGATTTGTTTGGAAAAATCGTTTAAACATATTCTTTTAGTTCTATTATAAATCATAAAGGGTTTGAAAAGAGTGTACACCAGCTTTGGACTCTGATTGGGAAAGACAAAATGTGTCAAAGCGTTTCACATTGACGTAGTTCGCGTAAGGAACGAATCAATCGATGAACATGACAATTAAAAATCATTGAGCTTAGTATAAGGTCTACTGAAGAGAGAGAAATTGAGATTGAGTGTTAAAGCAACATAAGATAATCAGCAATGGTTCTGCCACGTATCATTCTAACACTTCGTTTTGCACTTAGTCTCTTACATAAATAAGTTACACAATAGGGAAGCACATAGTATTAGGAGACTGAAATAGGTAAGCAAATCTGGTTTCTTCTGCATAGCTCTCACATTCAACATGATTGAAATCTCATGCACATAGCGTACATCTTTGCGTCTATTAAGTTGGCAACCCAATATGGACACAAACGATTGGGACCTTTACCATAATTATGTGTTCTTTATGTGCTGATTATTGTACACATAATTTTTGTGCTGATCAATTTTTGTGTATATATAAAATTATGCCACCTTCATATGTACAGTTGGGCGTATACCTGTTTTTTTTTTTTTTTAACGCCCCTTTTTATTTTTTTGTTTGAGAACGTTAGGATTTTTGAATCAATTGTTATTGTTATTTGTAACAACCTCAAGAATAGAGTTTTTGTTAATGACGACGAGTAAGCCGAGTAAATCATTCAAAAAACCGTCCGACTGACTCCTCGGTAATCGTTTTGGAATCGTTTCATACTAGAATATCCAAAAAATATCAGTTATAAATTTTACACCTCTATTTCTGATGTGATGATCATAAATCTGACACTTCTCAAATATTTGCTGTAGCTGACAAATTTCATCGTATGGTCTATAATGCTCCAATTTTCAATAATGATTTTTCTATTCTTTTTCAAAATCCTACCCTAAGGTCTACGCAAATATGCAAACCAAAACAGGCGCCGGAAAACCCGATTTCCACTCTACAAGAACATCAAATTGACAAACTCTTTTTAAAAATTACAGTAGAGTTCCTTTTCAGCTTTTAGCACAAATGTTATGCAAACGAATAACATTTCTAAAAACTTTTTTTGGATTATTTCATTAAATGATGAAAAAAATGATAAATGATGAAAGATGAAGTTCAAGCGATAAATTCATGTAATTAAGAAGAAAACAATAAATAAAACATAGTCGAAAATCAACAATTCAAAAGCGTATCTGAACCGTCCTCGCTGGCCCAGCGTAAATAAAGTCAGTTGTCAAAGAAAACAAATTATAATCCTCAGAACACTAACTTGCTTACAGCTTTAAATTTTTATAAATATCAACGTAACAGGAGACATTTTTTTTTTTGGTGACAGGTGTTTTTCTTTTGCTGGTGGTAACCCATCGTACACATACCATTGATTTTGTCGACGGGCAATGGCGGCGTAATGCCCAAGTTTTTTTTCTGAGTGACTATGACGGGCCACAGGTCCTCGGTAAGAAATTGCACCAACCAGATGCATTTTACTCTTAGTTCTTGGATCTTCCATATATACAGAGGAAGTTCCTTCAATGGAAAATCTTGTAATTCAGGGCCTGAAATTTGCAGAATGGTATTTAGCTTAAACAGTAAAATAGTGTATTTCGAGAGACGTAATATTATCACAATATTAGAGTTTGTATTAATATAATGTTAATGCATCTATCTTTAAAATACTGCAAAACACATGAAAATATATTTTGTGGATATTTTAGAGAAGAACGTAAATTTACCGATAATCCTCTCATGAGTATCGCAGGAGCTTTACATTTTTCCGTATGCAATTTTGTTACTTTGTCCATAAAAATCGTGTTGAAACCGTTTGCAAAATCGTTCAACTGTGTTCTTTCCAATGCTAAAGTTACAAACTTATTTGAAAATTGACCACCATGTTCACATTGATAATGTTCCTCAAGACTTGGTGTGCTTTTAAATAACTTTTTTGCCAATGCTCCTACACATTGGATGAGTCCATCAGTCTCAGGAAAAACTTAGATTAAATTTTTGCTCTTAGCACGTAGCTTCTTGCATTTATTCCATATTTTAGGGCATGTACTACAATCTCAAAAATATCACCCAGTTTTAATGATGACTCAACCTGCAATCCCAAAGAAATCAGTTACAATATACAAACTATTATTCAAAAGATGAAAAATTAGACTTAGTAAATCAGCCCGTAAAAAATATTTTTAACGCGAAGTATAAGAAAAGTATTGGCATACCTACATACGGTGACGTGAAATAAAGCCCTACGAAATAAGGCCCCAACTTTTGCCCAAAAGAGAATCAATTTGGGGTTTGAAAATAAAAAAATTCGTGCGATTGTTTTTATTTTCACATGATGACTTATGAACGTATGAAAAATGAGAGACAGAAAATGCGCAATATTCTGCGCAAGCCTAGTAAGTATTAAGTAACTTGCCTTATGGTTCATTTTGCATAAATTATAAAGTTCATTCAAAGGAGAGCAGAGCCAGGGATGGAAATGGACATTTTCTTGTACTCAAATTTTTTTTTAAATTGTGTTCATTTGGTACCAATTGTATTGAGAATCAATTTCATAGAAAAGAATATAAGAAAAAACATTTTTTGTTTTCGTTTATTATACAAAATGTAACACAAAATAAAAAATTCATTAACAAAGCTGACAGATTGTTAAATCTGTACTCTCATCAACAGTCTATGAAAAATATTGTTGATTTGCCAAGGTTGAAATTATTTTAGAATTTTCTGGAGCTAATTAGTCTGAAATAATTATTTGCCCTTCGTGTCGGTTTAATGAGAAATGTTGTACGATATTTGAATCGTCAATATTTTTCTTTAATAAGCCTGAAAGGTGGTCTAGGACAGAAAACGGTAAATTATGCTCGGCAACGAATATGGAAACTTGGAACTCTTTTTTGTTGCAGTTGGTGTTGATTCATGCCTATCCAGATGAGTTTTTCCTCCAGCAATATTTGTTTTGCAATATTTACATCTATTAAATTTTTCTTGAGGAACTTCTTCAAGTCAAGGATAGTGTTGTATCCACTTGGTTTGGAAATGAACAGCTTTTTTTTCTTTTTTGCAGATTTCAAATTGTATATCAAATAGAAGACAATTGTATTTTCGTACTTCGACAAACTCAATTGTATCGAATTCGATTATATCCCATTTTCCGTCGGACTCGGCTAAATCATCGTCGCAATTAACAAAAACTCTGCTCTTAAGGTTGTTAAAAAAAACAATAACAATTGATACAAAAATCCTAAAGTTTTCAAACAAAAAGTAAAAAGAAGCGCCTAAAATTAAAAAAAAAACACTTATACGCCCGAGTGGCATAATTTTATATGCATATACACAAAAATTGATCAGCACAAAAATCGTGAACTGCACACATCCAACCATCTAAACTCTTTATGGTTCGTCTCCATAGACACTGTTATACTCGGCCTTGAAATCGATGAAAAGGTGGTTGGTACCGACTTAAGGTTGAGAGGTGTTCTCCAAGACCAGCCGTGAATTGAATATTTGATCGATAGTGGACTTTCCGGGTCTGAACCCACACTGATAAGGACCTATCAGGCTATTGACGAAAAAACGTTCACACAGCACGGCAGATAAGATCTTGTAGGCGATATATAAGGAGACTTATAGCTCTATTGTTGGTGCAGTTCAGGGGATTTCTTCTTGCTGAGGTTCCATTTGTCGCGCATGCTTTCCTCCAACCAAATTTTACAGATTAGCTCGTGCATGCTCCTAACCAAACCATCTCCAGCTGCTTTGAACAGTTCGGCGGCTAGGCCGAATATCAATGTCGAGTGGGTGGAATTATTGTGATTGGTAATCTGCTTCCAACTGGGAAGTCACTCCCTTGTTTTTGAACAAAAAACCTTAGTTTATATGATATCTTCCGCAAAAGCTTAATGTGAACTCATTTTAAGCGAAACAATTTTTTCAATCCTTTTTTGCATCCACAATAATTGTATGCTCACACCCCACGTTGTGTAAAGTAAGTGGTATGGTGGGTAGGAGAAACAATGCGTTTACATAGCTCGTTTGGCTGTCAGATAGGAATATAGTAAGGCCGATATAGTCGGTGCCCAAGAAAATGTTTGAAAACCTTTAAATCGCTAATCTTGTCTTCAATTTTTGAGCCGATTTGTTTTTTGGCAAAGCCCATTGTTTTTTGGCAAAGGATTACCTACCTTGCCTGTTGCAGGCCGAAGAAAATATTTATAAAAACAAGGCGAGGGTCGGAAACCGAGCCCCAAGGCTCCAAGAAAATTACAAAGTTGTCCTTTTAGTCGAACATAAAAGAAATATTTTAATTATTTAATTCTGTTAAAAAAAGGATGTTACTGAAGCTTTTGCTTAAGTGGAAAAAAACACATACCTTAGTCCATCCCATCCTTATATGAACTAAAGGTTCACTTAACATCATTCCGAAGTATATTTTTAAAATTAATTTCACTTAGGTTCAAGAGTTTTAGTTAAAACATAAAAAAAAAAACGGAAGAAAATCTCCAAGCAATATTGAAAAAATCAAAAGGATCTTTATCCCCCTTATAATGTCTCCGACCCTTACAAGAAGCAAAACAAAAAAAAGGTTTGTATTCTTCCTCAACCAAATAAATGGCTCAAATCGGAAAAATCACATTGAAACACAATAAATGAATTAAGCCACACATTTTGTTGCTGGACACATTTTGCAATTTTCCCATTATCCTTAAAAATTGGATTCCTCTTCACAATTGTTGCAAGGGAGAAAGGGAAGAGGGCTCCATCCTGTGGGTGTTTACATACATATATACAGCGCAATACACCTTTGCTCTATAGGCTGATAAAGAAAAGGACCTGTTTTTTAGAGGACGTGCTTCGATTTTTGAGTGGCGAAAAGTGTATAGACCTGCTGGGTATAGTTCAGTATCCTTTAAAATTTATACAAACAAGCAAACCTTTCGTTCTTAAGTAGATATAGGTATTTTCGTATATTTTCCTCAATATTTTTTGGCCAAACTGTTTGACCTCTTTTTATTTTTGTGTGTTTTGTTTTTTTTTTTCGGCCTGAAGACGTGAATGCGGATCCAACGGAAACAAAAAGGGTCTAGGGTAGGTACTCGAGTGTTTACTCGCCGAAGAAAAACCTCTTGGAATACTTCCCTGTGCCAGGGAAATCTTGTAGAACCATCCTAAGTCCTTTATTTCAATGGTTAGGTAGCACTCAAATTGCAAAGTGATTTTTGTTTCCATTCCACCTACCTACTTCCTTCTTCGTGATTCATAATAATTGGCTTATTAAGAACATATTTCATCCTTTTTAAAGCTGACGTTTTTCGTGTAGGTCGGTGAAGGCAGGTCGGGGTGGTTCTACACCAGAGTCTGGGAAAATAACCCTATAATTGGAAGATGTGGGCATATTTGAAAAGATGTAAAATTACCGCAGAATCTAATTTGGAAGACGTAGTCTCGGTCTTGGCAGTTTGTTTTTGTTTTTTTCTTTTTTCTTCCGCTTTTTGCTTAGCTGTAGCTGAATGTTTATGAGCTTGAAAAGGATGCTTAAATATTTAAAATGCCTTCAACGAAATCATGAAATTAGCTTATTTTTCATAAATGGTACTGAAAGGAAATGGAATCTCAATTTTGTGCTCCTGTTTTTTTGGAAAACATATTTTGCTGGAAAATTGTAATATGTTGGTAAATATTTGGAGTGCAAATGAGATTTGTTTTTATTTCATTTTTTTGTTTCCAAATCTGCGACACTCGTTGGAAAACGGCATATTTCCTCTTTTGTGGGCTTCAGGTTATACATATTTACTTGACTGACGAGGAATCACATTTTTCTCGTTGAGGATTATTTTCCTTCTCCAAACTATGAAGATGATAGCTTCCCAGTTTTTGTTAAGAATGGCCTAAAGATCTATTGGCCGCGTTCGTGTGATTTAACTCCTCTGCTTTGGGCCTACGTTAAGTCATTGGCTTATGCCAACAAGCCAACCGACACGCTGGAAGAGCTCAAAGCCAACATTGCACGTGAAAGACTTAAGTTTGTTTCTTTTTTAGTTGGACTCTATAGGCCGCTGAGCCGAAAAAAAATGGTAAAGTGCATTTTTTGCCTGGTTAGTTATATATGTATGATAGATAAAGGTATTTACAAATTGAAACTTAGTTATTTGAAGATCTCTAAGCTTTGAAAAACACTCTTTGGAATTTTTGAAAAAGAAACAAAAACAACAAATATTTTTCGTCTAGTGAGAACTGAGAAGTGGGGCATTCTCATCGTAGCTTTTCAAAGAGTAAGTCGTCGAGTAAAGTACGACCTAGACAATTCAAAAATCAAAAACCTTTGTAGTGAAAAATCGATTACATAACAGAAAATAATAAAGGTCCTCCTGTTCAGTAAGAACAGAAAAATTTTTGAAGAAAAAGTCCAGGTACATGGAGACATTAAAATGAAAAACAAAAGAAATTGTTCAAGATGGAAAAGATAAGTAAGTTTTTTATTTTTTATTTTTATTTGTCCAGACCAGTCCAGTCTTGTGCATAAAAAGAAAAAAAAATGAACGGGGAAATTAATGAAAATCAAAATACGAATAATGTTTAGGAAGTGGTGTAGACATTAAAAAATGGTGTGAAGATGTAAATTCAAAGGTTAAACGTGATAATTTAGAAGGTTTTGATATTATACCACGAATTCAACCTGCTTTACGGGGAAGAGAAGAAATGGTTCGAAAAATATGGGTTTCAGCATTATCATTACGTTCGTCGTTAATTATTCATACCTTCGCAAGTGGAATTAATATTGTCTCAGTTTTGAAGAAGGTGGCGAACTTTGAAAGTTGTGGATCGAATTCATACAACGATTTAATCATGGAAAAAATTGCCCAAATTCACCAGTTACCATTTGAAATTCCTGAAGATATGATCATTCGTATTGTTATTGGTTGTATGTACATATATCTGATTCTAATTTGAGAAATTCGTTAACTATTGTTATGCCAAATAATATCCAAAACCTTATTGCTCATTTATCCTCCATACGTAATTCTACAGGGAGTATCGAAGCTTCATAGACGCTCTCATAGTTTTCAAAAACCTAATAATCAATTTTCACATGAGTCACTCAAACGATCTGCAGATTCATACGCATCTAAATACAAGCAAACGTTCCAAAACTGAAATAAATTGTTATGCTTGCGGTAAAACAGGTCACATTCGGACTAATTGTCCGAATATAACAACAACAAATGCTAAATTTAAGGAAATTGGATGGAAAAATGAAATGCTATGCAATTTTTGTAGAAAATCTGGTCATGTTAAGAATTTTTGTTGGGCTAAGCAACGTCTGGATAAAGCGAAAGTTAATGTGTGCAATAAAATATGTCAATCAAATTATTCGGATGTAGTAATAAATGATGTACATTATGGTTGTCTTTTTGAATCTGGTTCAGATTGTTCTCTTATAGATAAGAGAATCGATTTTAAATTTGAAAAAAAGGGACCATGTAGGAAGTCCAAGGAATAAGTCAAAATTCCATTAATCTTTCAGAAAAGTTGACATTGTTTGTAAAGTTCAAGGACATTCGGTTTGAGGTGACATTTTTTGATATTGGCAAAGAATATCTGAATGTTGACTTAATCATTGAAAGAGAAGTACTGTAATGTCAATGTCAATGTCAATCATAAGAGATAGTTATTCGCCTTTCGCTAGTCCGGTAATATTGGTTTCAAAAAAGAATGGTAAACATCGTATTTGTGTCGATTTTCGTGCTTTAAATAAAATAACAATTGAAGACCGCTATCCACTGCCACGAATAGATGATCATTTCGACCAATTAGCTAGCTGGGAATAAATATTTTTCATCTTTGGACATGGCGTGGCGTCAGGATTTTATCAGATTCCTATAGCTGCAGATTCAATTGAAAAGACGGCATTTCTTACTCCTGAAGGTCATTTTGAATTCTTAAGAATGCCTTTTGGACTAGCAAAAATGCTCCTGCAGTATTCCAGCGAGCAATTGATAACGCCTTAAGGAATGAAATAAAAAGTAGAACCAATTAACGCAAAGACTTGTCCTTACAATTTTTAACCAGATTTACCAACAGAATTGCTGTGTTATTTCATCGCATTGAAGATAAATTACGAAACACTTGCTGTTGTCAATGCAATCAAACATTTTCGAACTTATTTGTTAGGTGTTCGATTTACTTTAGTAATTACGCAATAAAAGCTACAAAAGATAAACGCGATTTAATGCCAAGAATTGCACGATGGTGGATTTATCTACAAGATTTTGAATTTTATATAGTTTATCGCAAAGGGACAATGGTTCAACATGTAGATTATCTGAGTAAAAATCCACCATCATCAAAAATATTTAAAATTGTAAATTTTTGTGAGCTTGAATCTTTAACAGGTATGTGCCGTTGCCGTTCCTATTTAAAGACTATCTCAAAATTGAAACTCAAAAACCTTCCTTTTCACATATAAGAAATTTCCCCTTTTTTGTGCCTTCATTTAAAACAGAAAGAGTTTCTTTAGGGATATTTAATTAAAAAGAAGAGCTAGCTGTGTTGGTGTTGGCCTTTCTGTTTAACTCCAACAGAAGAGAGAATTTCTATTTATATTGAAGCTTTGAAGTTCAAAGTGTTTCATAGAATTCTACTTTTTTGGTTTAATCAATGGGAAGATACAATTTTTTTTTTTTTTTTTGAAAATGAAGTATCTATTTCAATCTACAGG
This sequence comes from Sphaerophoria taeniata, assembly GCA_943590905.1. Classification (NCBI taxonomy): domain Eukaryota; kingdom Metazoa; phylum Arthropoda; class Insecta; order Diptera; family Syrphidae; genus Sphaerophoria; species Sphaerophoria taeniata. Next base: position 203,697,355 of record OX016540.1, read on the forward strand.
GTAATATGTTTGAAAATTGATGTAAATACTGTAGGAACTGTGGCAACACTTCCAAAATAAAATGAAAGAATTTAAATGTGGAACAAAAAGAAACAGACTACCGGTTAGGTAGGATAATGAGAAAAGAAGGAAAATGAAGCATTCATTCGATTGTACACTTTAGAACAGATTGGACGTCTTTTTATGCATGTGATTTATTTCAGACATTTTTGTTTCTCAAAGTAAAATAATTTATGCTTAAAGTTAACCTACAAATTCTGTATTCATTGCCGTACTATGCAAATGTGTAAGCTCATTCCTGTACCACTTCCAAGACTGCTGAAATAAGTGTATAACTTGAAGTGTCAATTTGAAATTAACTAAAAAATCAATAATCAAGGATCAATCGTCCTAGTGTTTAATATTTTTCTCAATTATCAACAAAACACCCTGTGATTCAGCGTTACACAGAAGCATCTTTAAGTCATGGCCGTGCATTCATCCCATCTATTGGGAAGGATGCAGAATTTCTAATGAGCTTGATTACTCAAAATATAAATTAAACAAAAGCTTTTTGAGTAAACAATGGAAAAGATTTTCCACCTCCAATCTGTGATTAGCAGTGTATGGTTTCCTTTTTTCTATTTTTAAAAATAGACACAGTGTATTGTTCAATCTAAAGACTACGACGAAGACTTGGTTCTTCCTCCATCTCCCTGGGTGGTCGTCGGTCGTCGAACAGCCTTGGAACTCTTTGATGTAATCGGCATTGATGAAACTTCCTTGCATCTTCCTCTTTCCAAGGAATACACATTATTATCACGATTATATGGAAACAATTTGTCTTTGTCCTTGTAATCCTTTTTGAAAATCAAGTAAGATACCAAATAAGTGTGTATATGAGAAGGCTTCTCTCTTGTAGGTATAGGCGCATGTATTTTCAATCCTTTCTCGACATTAAGGAAGTCTTGCAAAATCAAGCTGAAGAAAACTCCTTTTGCTCTTTAAGGATAACAAATTTAAATTTGAGCGTATTATTCATGTATTTTGCGCATTTATGATTCTATTTCCCTTGATAATTTCGACAAACATTAGTCTACCGTCTTTCAGATCTGCCAGAGAAACAGCTTCTCTTAGAATCCATAATTCAAAGCTCTCCCACATCGAAAGCGTGAGATATTAGAAGCTCAATTGCGAAGCAGTGTATTGTCTTGGCAGCAAGCTCCTTTATCGTTGTTGAAGGTAATCCTATTTTGGGAAGGCGATTAAACGTAAACAAGAAAATCTCCTTGCGTGAAATATTATATTCATGCATATTATGAATATGTGCGAGGATATACGTTGGTATTTGAAATCAATCCTAAATCCGATTTGAATAAATGTGGGTTTTGCATTATCGATGGGTACGTGGTGCTTACAGAAGGTTTTGTTCTGATGTTCTAACGACGAAGCGACATCGTGTCGCATATCAGACGTCTCAAATATTCACAATCGAGGATTAAGCTTGGTATGAACAAATCTGGAAGTAGAATTCAGTGCTTGTGTTAATTTTGTTTAACGAGCTGGTTGATACCACTGGTTTGACAGAACAGGGCCTCTAGCACGCGCCTTCCGTCATAAATACAAACTTTTTGCCGTCTGCAGGTATTAAGTCTTTACTGCAGAGCGTTGCTCTTCCTGGTCATCTTGACAAAATGAAGATTTTTTCGGCTGCAGCATAGTTGTCCATATCCACTCAATGTGCCCGTGCCACCGAGACAGCACCGAGATGCTGGTGCATCGGTGAAGTTTAGTGGGTCTTTTTTTCTTCATTTCAACGAACATGCTCTGTTCCGAGCATATTCAACCAGATGAGTGAAGCCGTCAATTCCCGTGGCCTTGTTGGTTTTAAGCTTGGCTATTGCTATCTTAACCTCTTCAAGGTTGGGTAGACGAAATAAAAGTCATTTTGCCCTTTCAGCGGAATTTGAATCGCCATCGCAGTTTTACAGTCTACCAGAAGAGGTCTTTCCATATCCTCCAGATTGACTGCGATTCAACTAAGATATTTCTTTGTTGGTTTATAAAGGCTTCAGTTTGAGCTTGGTAACCTTACTTGGTAAAACCTACGAACTTCGTTCCTGCTTTTAAGTTCATGCTCCATCGAACGAGTTCATGCTCTAATAGATTTGTTTATTTATAGATTTGTTTATTTCGGATCATCTTTTACAAAAGACTTAAGTCTACAGGAGCAAAAGTTACATTATTATATATTATGGTGACATTATAACAAGCTAATTCAGTTTAAAGCATTATACATATAAAAAAAAAAAGAAATCGAAGAATAATTTTTTTCATAAATTAAATTTTTAATAATGAAAAAGAAATTATTTGAGAAAAAGTAAGATTAGGAATTTTCAGCCAAGTACCTAAAGATAACGCGATCAAGATGCTTACGTCCGCGAAGCTCTCGTATGTCTAAGGGTAGGGAGTTCCAGAGTCTGACAGCACAAACAAAGAATTGGCGCTCAGAGGCATTACAAGTGAATCTAGGTTGGATAAGTACAAAAGTTCGGATGGAATTAGAGAACACAATTTTGTTATAAAGATAAACTGGCTCCTTTTTTGTTATAATATCATTAAAAGTCTGTAGAGTAAAGTAACTTAGATATGCGTTTAAGGTACATCCAAGTAAATTTTTCTTATACGACGAAATATGATCATAGCGCTTTAGGTTGTACACGTATCGAATTATGTTGTTAAATACAACATTTAGGTGTCTTTTACTTTCTGAGCTTAGTCTGCAGAATATCTGGCATCCGTAGGTAATTATCGGGATAATTAAAGTTTTTGCTAGGTAAAGTCTGATATGTTGTGGCGTATGCTTCTGTGTAAAGGAAAGACTGCGTAGGCACCCGTAAATTTTTCCTAGAATATGTTGTATGTGACAATCCCAACTAAGCGTGGAATTAAACCATATACCAAGGTTCTTTGCCTTATCAACGTACTCGACTACCTGGTTGCCTATTTTTATGGGTGGAAAATAACCGAGATCAAGCTTTTGTTTATAGATTACCAAGCATTTGGATTTTTCTGGGTTCAACCTCAAGTTATTCGCCTCAGACCACCGATAAATTCTATCCAAGTCTTCATTCAATAGGCAAGCACCGTTTTCAATCATGCCCAATTAACAACTTAGCCGAATCTGTGCATCATCTGCATACAAATCAATGGACGAATTATGCACCTGGGCTGGAAGGTCATTAATAAACATGCAAAATAGCAATGGTCCCAGAATTGATCCCTGAGGGACCCCAGAATAAAGATCCAGTAATCCAGAAACATGTTTGTCTACTACGACAGCTTGTTTTCTGCCAGGAAGGTATGAGAACATTAACTTGCAAGCTGAATCTTTGAAATGGAACATCGTTTTCATTTTGGATATAAGAACACTGTGATGAACTGTATCAAAAGCTTTCGAGAAGTCAAGTAAACCTAAAAATGATACTTGATCATGGTCAATAGCACATCTTAGATCGTCAGTTACTTTAATGAGGGCAGACACGCAGCTGTGGTTTACTCTAAAACCAGATTGGTTAGCACATAAAAGATTGTTATTTTTTATAAAATTCGAGATCTGGCTATGTAAATTTTTTTCTAAAACTTTTGAAATGAAAGGAAGAATCGAAATTGGTCTGTATTCGGGAGGTGTTAGGCGCGTAGCAGATTTTATAATCACTGGAATAACTTTTGCAACTTTCCAAGAATGAGGATAAGAGCTTGTCATTATGATAGTATTGAAGATATGCGTAAGGGTGGAAAGTATTTGAGGTAGTATAATTTTAATAAACAAGGGGTGAATTTCATCAAACCCCATGGCTTTAGATTTAATTTTTAAAATGTTTTCTACTAAGTCAGCTTCAACAACTGCATTAAATTCAAAATAGTTTAAGCTTGGATCAACTGGTTCCATGACATTTGATGTTTCTATCTCATTAAAGCACTCAGACTGGATTTTCGCAAAGTCAGCATTAAGAACATCAGGATTAGTGTTTTCAGGATATTTTCCTTTCAGTGGTCCTACTCCAAGATCACGTATATTTTTCCAGAGTGTTTTGGAAGGTAAATCTTTTCTCAGATGATTTGAAAATACCTGTATTTTGGCTTCTCTGATTTTGATGCGTACTATGTTTCGAAAGTTACGAAAAGTATTATAAAATTCAGTCAATCTAAAACGTTTCCAATGTTTGTACGCTAAGTCTCTTTTCTTCATCAGTTCCTTTATTTCAAGGGAAAACCACGACTTGTGCTTGTGTTTGACAACCTTTGTTTTAAGCTTCACATGCTTATCGAATAAGTTACGAATATGATTTTCTAAGAATAAGACTTGATTATCGGCGGAATCCATAAAATATATTTGTTCCCAGTTAATCTGAAAAAGGTCATGATGCAGTTGAGCTAAGTCAATATTTTTAAAGTCGCAATAATCAAAAGTAGTAGCAACAAAAGGGGGAACAAAATCAAAGGTTGCAAAAATTAAGTCATGTTTCGAAAAGGCGAATGCAGAAAGCTGGTCATAGGTCAAGAAATTATCGATGTTATGGGTAAAGAATAAGTCTAAGAGTGTTGCACTATCATTTGTAAAGTGAGTTGGATTACTAAAGTTATTATTATACAAACTAAGACTGTTCATTCGTTCAATAAAAGATTTTGATGTTTCTGTATTTAGCAAATTGCAATTAAAGTCACCACATAGGATAATTTCAGAATAATTTGAGGAAGTACTCTCTAACACTGTGAACATGGACGAGAAATCAATATGCTTATTTGGGCGATAAACCACATCTACTAAACATTTGTTCCTACCATTCAAAATTTCTATAAAGCAGTAGTCAATTGGGGAATTGCTATCAGATCTGGTAACGAAGCTGCATTTTATAGAACTGCGAATGTAGATCGCTACCCCACCACCTCTTGGGTCGCTTCTGTCAGAACAAAACAAATCATATCCATTTAAGTTACACAGGACGTCAGATAAACTTGCCTTGAACCATGTCTCAGATACACAGATAATGTCTATATTGGAGCCCTCGAACACATATCTAAATTCATCTATCTTAGGATAAAGATTTTGAGTATTTAAATGGCAAACATGAAGGCCATTACATTGCTTGCATAGAATATTGAGCATCATGCGCATATTGATTGTGCTATCAAACATACTAATAGCCTGGCTGCTAGTCATTTTCAAAGAAAAAAGAATTAGAACCCCCACCAAGACATACTACTAAGAGAGAAACATTGGATGAACGCAATTGAAGTTTAGGTAATTGGCTTAAATTCAACATTATAAGTATTTGAAAATTAACTAAATTAATAAAATTAATAGAGTTAATTGAAAAGAAATGTTTATACAAATAATATAATAATAAATAAAACACAATAAAAATATTAATACAACTAATAATAATAATAAAATAAAAATTAAAATAGTGATAATGATGGTCATCTCCAAGCTTACGATTTTTCATCATTCAATTGTTGTTGATTCAATTTATGTTCGGCAATATTTAAATCCAAGCTATTGATCGAAGTAATTAAAAGTGTTTTCGCAGCACCAGTTACACGAATGAACACCCTGCCATTTTTAGTGTAGACACTCGATAGAGCTTTTTGACGTTTGAGTGCAAGAGCTTTCCGCAAGATTATATGGCTGGATGACGTTAAGCTTTCATTTACATAAATGCTGCTGTCAGAATTTAGCTTTACATCATGTAAACGAAGATTTTGTTTACTTTACGATGACGGATCGATTGCAGCAATTTATTTTTTTCGGTCAATGTGCTGAATTTTAGGACGATCGAGGTGTTAATATCTTTCGGATTGCTTTTCGATATTACGCGATGAATGCTCTAATGCGACAGGGATTTCAAGACGGAATTTCCTACTCATGCTATCTAGTTATAAGCCATTTTCTTACCTAAGTTGGTATTGAGAAAAAATTGGCATTTTGGTTATACCTATCAAATAATTATACAAAAAATAGCAATATATGATCAATCGTGTTGCTAGTTGATGGGTATCCAAACCTGCAAACCTTGTGGACCTGCACCGCTGCAAAATCAATAAGCCTTAATTCGGAAGCATTTTCGACGCCTGGAAAAAAAGAGGAGTGTCTCAGTGGAAAACAGTTAACCAGGTTGTGAGAGTAGGACATGATAGACAGAGGTTATTGAGAGGATTGTGTCATCATGAGTGCACGATATCTACTATTTGACACACCACTTCACTTAAGCTTGTTATAGGATTCTTTCGCCTTTCCCTCTTGGTCCCAGCCGACGAGGTCCGGAAGGGAGTTGTCTCGTATTTCTAGACATTGATTTTCAGATTGCAGTCGTCGCAATGTCACTGAATCTTCTCGAAGTCACGTGTAAGAGAATTCTAATAACTTCTACCTTTGGGGCTGTTTTGTACGCAATTCAATAGTCGCTATCAGCTTAAGATTAGAAGGTCTAACCATACGGTGTCGAAAGCCTTTTCCAAATTAACCAGAACTGTAGCCGAGGTGCTAGATGATGAAAGAAGACATTTCGTCCTAGGTTGTGACGGATTAGAAATGTCATTTCCCTTATTAAGGATAGGATGAACCACAGCTGTCTTCGAACGCTCTGGATAATGTGCATTATTCAGCGCATTGTTGAACAGAGTCTTGTAGATGTTTATTGCCTCAATCGGTAAGTGTCTTAGTATAATGTTAGATATACCATCGACACCTGGTAACTTCTTGATTTTAAGTATAAATTGTTTTACTTTGTACACCAAAAATGTCAGAAATTAATCACAGGAATAAAAAGACGTCCGATCTGTTCTGAAGAACACAGTCGAGTGAATGCCTTATTTTCTTTCTTCTCTCATTTTCCTACCTAACCGGAAGTATGCATTTTTTTCTGTCTTCCTTTTGTTTCTTTCATTTTATACTTAAAGTGTTGCCGACTATTCTTTATTGTAACCTTCGTGACTAACAAAGGATTTGACCGTGTCTTATTATAACCATCGCTCATCTGTTGATATTGGTCCATTTTAATAGCTATCAAAGCTTTGTCACTGGAAACTATGTCTGCACTGTAACCATCATATGGATTTCATTTAGACTTAAAATCTATGATATTTATCTTATGAAAGTCGATTAAATCGAAAAAATGTGTGTTCTTTGATAGCAGTTGTGTGGATTGCAAACAGTCAGTCTATTGCTGAGTGAAAACATTTGACTAGCAGCTTACGTGTCATATTCTGTTTGGCAAAATACTATCATTCGAACTTCGCCTATTTCAACGGTTTTTGGGATGAAATGGAAAAAAACTGTACGCAAAATAATTGCTCGGCTGTGGCATGAGCAATTTCTGTTACTCCTCTGGGATAAGTTCGACTCCCTTAACTGTCAAACTTTATTAAACTTGTCACAGTTTTTCTCGTCTTTCCAATTATTGCTTATCATAAAGCAGGACAAAACTTCCCTATATCCGCTGAGCAATAAACAACAAAAACGTCTCCAACAATCAAACTCAACTTATCGCAATCAGTTTATTTCTTTTGCCAGAAACTTTTGCTTCAACTCCAAATTCCATGTATCAATATTGCTGTCTCTGGATTAACCGCATGGAAAATTTCTTCATTGAATAAAAAATAAAACCTGAAATTATCCTCGACAAGGAATTAAAACCACACATCGAAAACATACGATTTTATATCGATCCACTTTTCCTTTTAACTTTTTGAAGTGATCCACTTTTTTGTATTTATTTATTATTGTTGAGATGCTGTTTCAGGTTAACCATTCACTCAATGTTATTGAGAATTCAATTGGTGAATAACATTCGAGGTGTAGCATCCTTAAATTGCTCCTGGAAATTGCTATGCGGCTTGAATCCTAGAGGAGTTAAACCAAACACACAAACAAAAGGACGAACCAAAAAAAAATTGGAAACTAAATAAAGAAAACCAATGAGAAAAGTTTTCGTTTTTCTTTTTGCAATTTTGTTTTTTGATCCTTCGTGGCAGGCAAACCAATATTGGAACAAGAAAACGCAAAGAATCGAACTGAAAATTCATTGGGGAATTAGAGAACGAAAGCATCCCTCCGTACATACACTCGACCACAAAGAGTCCATCCGTCCACATCCATCAGACTATGTTGTTTGGATTTTGAAGAAGTTTTCCTTTTATACGAACAGCAAAAACCTATACCTACCCTGCACTATTGGTTTATGGGGTTATTTCGGTTTCTTTTTTTTCACTGTGCTTTTTGGGTCAGGTCCAGCGCTGAGGCCGTATTCTCATTTCACATTCCAAGGATGTAAAAAAAAATCCGTTTTGCGGCGGGATCGAGCAACTGTTTTAAGATTCATTTCTATCTACATATGTGTACGGCTAGCGGTGTGGGAAGGTTTGGTTAGTTTTTCCAGAAACGAAATACGAAAAACCGCAGTTCGTAAACAGACGGACGGAGAAATTAAATCTACATGCTGTTCCTGTATACCTGTGTATCCCTGTCCAGCTGCTAGTTTTTGAATGGGACAAAGAATCAACCAAACTTTTTGGGTTTGAACACTCTTGGTTATTTGAACAGGTTCAACCTTTGGTGTTGGAAGGCGAGGTTTATTTCACTTCTATGATATTTATTGAGAAAGTTAAAACATCGGTCAAAAGGTAAACAAACAATCCTGAAGATCCTTTCACTTCACAAAATATGCGTAATCAGGATTCATTTGGGTATGATGTCTTTTTGAAAAAAGCGAAACGTGATTATTATTGAAGGTTTTGATGTAAGAAACTGGGAAAATACAAGCCAATGTAACCATCAGACAAGGGTTATTTTTCGCACTATCAGAGTTGATGGAACGAAGCTTAAAACACACTCTGTCTTGCTAACTATGTTTAGTTGACTCAAAAATTATAGCTTCACTCCCACGGTTGCCATAATATGGCACCGTCAATATTGAATATAAACAGAAGGGGTCCTACATGGGTGCCTTGAGGGATACCAGATTTGGCAAGTAAGTTTTTCGCGATGACTGTGAATTTCATTTGATCTGTGTTGATGAACAGTTAAAGTTTGATGCCAAACACACTCAAATTCAAACGTGATAATCGTGTGATACTTACAAGTAAGTCAGGTGCTACAGTGCAGGTCGGACCAGGACCTTATCCAATGAGCGCCATCTCAGTCCCTTTCTAGCAGTTTCCAGTTTTGCACGACAAATAATGTCTGTCCTTTACCACCAGTGTGCTTGACTTGAATCATGGACTTCTGCGTCCTCCTGGGTGTAATGACTCTTTACAATTTCCCGCCATACGTCTATTTTAACATTAAATAAAGTATAAGTCACACGATGTGCCTCCCGTTCGTGGTATAAATAGACCCCCAAATTGCAATAATCATCAGTTGCCGACCGACATCAGACTAGTGAAAATCAATATCCGCCTATTCGCCGACCAGTATACCATCGTAAAACAAATACAAGTTATCAACCCCTTAGAACCAAACTAGAAGCAAACCATTTGCTAACCAAGCTCCTGCATTCATCAGTTAGTTGCCAACGGAACAGACCGCGCTCCGACCAGGTAACATCTTGGGCGGACAGTCTAAAAAAAAGTCAGCTAACCGCAAACCGCCCTAGCAGTTGAAGTCAGGAACTCAAGAACAATCGTGAGCTCCGTAGCGGTAAGTGTAAAGCTATACCAACTAGAAATAGACTTTCCCCCACCAGTGGTAAGGGGCTTGTCTCCCCATACTAACCCCGTAGCCAGAATTAATTGTGTAAATTGACTGGATTCGTCCTTGATTTACTGAATTCGTCCGTTAATCGGATTCGTTACTTTCATTATGCCTAAAGAGCATTACTGTCGTTGATTCAACTAGAGTGTTCAGATGCTGTATGTGGTGTTCATATTCCTTTGATGGCGACCCTCAAATCAAGGTTTGACGAGTTTCTGCGTCTTCAAGGTGCCCCGTAAAGAGCTACCAAGGAGGTGAAAGCAACACAAATCCACGATTTCTTATCGGCATATACCGTCGAAGGATAGGTGAGACAGTAGACAATTCAAAAGATCGCATGAGCCATATTCTGCATGAAATTTCGAACAGGGGACGGCTGTGGCACGATGGGTGAAACGATTTCACACTCTGGACCTTAAAACGTTGCCGGACAATTAATAAACAAGCAGTGTTTGACGCTGATTAAGCTCAATTCCAACTAGAATGTGCATCCTTAAGTGACAATTGGCGAGACATGACTCAATTGGTGCACCCCAGACATCAAAGGTCAGTCGAATCAGTGACTTCAGCCAGCGAAGATGCTCCAAAGAAGGCGTAAACTATCCCAAAAGGCCGAAAGGTGAAGCCACCGTAGCGCTTGAAAGAGGCACTTGTTGCATAACAGACTAAGTATCGATGGATGGTAGCCACAGCTCGAGCGATTACGCCAACATCCACTCATCCACTTAATGGTACAAAAGGCAACCCTTTCACTAATGCACTTCAATTTTCTCATCGAAGAGCTGACAATGTGGAAAAGTAATCCCTGGAACGAGAAAGCTTAGTCATTTTCAAGATCGAAGCGGCTGGATTGATTGTTTGCTCGGCCAAGTGCCCCCAACCGGAAGTAAGAGTTTTTGGCCCTGCTTGCAAGAAACTCAACACAACAATAAAGCCGATGTAATGACAACAAATAAGCTTGGAAGACTCTGGAAATCTAGACACCTAGCTCTTATAGGCTATGAAATTCTTCTGTCCAAAAATTCATGGAAGAAGAAAGAGGTCACTGGAAGGATAACTTAGAATCAGGACTGACTGATTACTTAACTGGATGGCATGTTACAACTATTAAATCCATAATTCTAACTGTTACGTCGAAACTGCTGCTTTAAAAGATGTCTTACGAGTACCTTCACACTTACGGTGCTTAGCCAAATACACTCTGAACTCTTAGTTGCGATCGACAGAGAAGTCTTACAGAGACTTGTTGGCCCCGTTTGTGGGGAAGGATGATTTCGGAGACAATTAAATCAAGAGCTATATCAAATCTACCGCGAAGCAGCATAATAAATATTGATCTTGGTGTTGGTACTCAGGTTGGCTTGACACCTAACTTGCATGAGGGAAGAGTAAGCAGTCCGGAAAGTCCTTTGCGGTACAGTTCATGGTAGGAGGTAGCACCGAATTTTCGTTGGAAGGATGGCGTAGATCAGGTTGGCCAAAGCTTTGGGATGTGGAACTGGATGGCCACGGCTATCAATCGGGATGGATGGAAGAACTTGGTTAAGGAAGCCTGGACCGAGTCCTGGTTGTGGTACAGAATAAGGGAGTCATCTCATTGGCTCGGCCGACGATGGCGATTATGATGATGATTGTCGAACAATAAGGATTATTTGTTGGAAAAGGCCGGGACGAGGTTAAAATACTATACATATCAAAGCTAGACCCTATTCCCTTGAACAAGACTGTTAACATCCATTCAATAAAAAAAAAAGATTCATAGAATTAGACACGGAAGGACGAACAACCGGAAATAGTTAAACCAAAAGAAAAAAAAGAGTTCTTAAATCACTCGTGCAACAAGAGACAAGATGTCCAAGAGTCCTCGAATCCCTAGGACGACTGCAAATAAAAAATATATAAAACACATTTAGCTAAGCGCTTGGGTGAATTTATATACGAAATACGACACAAAATAGACGTGACGAGTGAAATAAATTTATCATTTTTTTTGTCCAAGCTTAGCTTTTTGCTGAATATTTTAACAAGCTTTTGACGGAAATAAAAGGTGAATTTGCAGTTCTCCTCTTTTTTTGCCTTTTTTTGTTTTTAAATGGACATGTTGATAAATTATGGAAATGGAAAAAGATGTTCCACCTCTCAGCTCTCACTTGCAGGATTGCATAAAATTGTCTAGTTTTTGAAGGAGCCTGGAAAAGTGATGTGTTAAATTTTTAAGTCATACTAAAGTAAGGGTAGTGCTATCTAAATGACTCATTCAAAAAACGCCTCAGCTTTATTTTTAAGAAACTCTCTTCTCTCTCAACATTAATTCCCCGGAATGTCCTTGCGTTTAAAACAAAATAATGCCATCATTCGAGTTTATGGTAAAGACATACACAAAACTCAATTCATTATAAATTCTGTATAAGAATTTGCCAATTTTTTCGTGTCTTATCTGAAATGACAAGCTATTGTCATGAAATCGGGACCGGGAAGATTTACACTTCATACAGCTCCAGCGACCTACTACAAGTAGAGTCTTCATATTGCCTCTTTTCGCACTCCATTCAGCTCACACGCTCACGCACACATGACAAGTTCCCTGGCCCGCATATTGCCACCCCTGTCCCCTCCAAACTCATTTCGCAATGATAAAATGTATATTTTGTGTTTCTTCGTTTTTTATGGAAATATGAGTAAACGAAAAAAGAAGAAAAAAAAAAGTTATATGATACGCAAATAAATTGACAAAAAAGAAAAAACGAACAGAAAAAAAAACAAAGGACGACAAAAAAGTCTCGTAAGTCCCTATCATTCTTAGGGTCCCGGGGTGAGCGTGTAAGAAATGGTAGTACTCTGACATTAGGATTGGGACTTACATTAATAAGAAGTGTGGGTGGATTGGTAAATAAGGACACGATTCGAAGGACAATTTGCTAAAATGGAAAAACATCTATCGCATAAACAATTTTCATTTATACGTAAATGATATTCCTAGGCAATTGTTGTATATTATGTAAGGAGATTTTTTTTCCAATTTTTTTTGTGTGTCATTCATATTTGTATGTATCTGTTTTTTTATTGGGTATCGTCTTAAGTATGTCAAAAAGGGTGAAACAATTTGTGGAAGGACAAAATATTTATGGAAAGTATATTTCCGTATGTTTTTTGAATAGGGTTATGGGTCGGTTGTTTTTTTTTTTTGTATTTTTGAGGGAAAGAGAAAGAGAGTTTGTAAACTGGTACAACATATTGAAGATGATGGATGCTAATTTAAGGGTTATGCAAGGATTTTTGATGTTTGTTTGGCCTCAGCAAAAGGATAACACTTTCGGATGATGATGTAGATGTAGATGGATTAGTATTGTGATAGGTTGTAGCTTTGGGGCTTTGGGAAATTTTGTAGAACATTCGATGATGAAAAGCACGTTTCAAGTATAATGTTCACAGTTTCAAAGATGTATCTGACTGCAAGTAGTTAAAGTAGAGTAACATCTGAAAAGAGGTTTGAGTTTGCTTATCGTAGGTACAGTATTTGCTCGTTAATTTTTTAAACAATACTAGATACACTATGACGTTCTTCTAGAGTGGAGTTTAAGATTTTTATAACTGAGCCGGGGCTCGATGTGAGTCAGCTCTTGGACTTTAAGTTCTCCAGCAAGATGCTTAATCTTCTTCTTCTTCTCTATATTCTCGGATGGAATCACATCCCTCCCACTTTACTGCTTCACATTATGGCTCCACAAACATCGGCAGGCCTCTTGGTTTCAAATTTTTCCATGCCTTAAGCCACCTGAATGCAGTTATCGTAGCATTTGTTTTCTCCATAAGTTCTTCGGCCCGCCTTTTCTTCGCGATTGTGTTGACGCTTATGCTATCGACTTTGGAACTGGGTTTACTTCGGATTTCAACTCTCAAAAAATTGAAAATCGTATAGGTACTACTGTCGGTCGGCCGGCCGATAATATTGGAACACATTCGGTCCAAATCTTAGTCATCTACGTAAAATTGGTCTGCAGCTTCGTTTCTACCATGAATTGTAACGCTGAGGTCTTTTCAAGCCGGTTTCTCTTCTGTCCAACCAGCTGGATGTCCAGCTCAAACACTTAAGTCTACCAAGATAAATATTATTGTTTTAAGTTTGATTTTCATTAAGTGCATTTGACATAGCTCAGGTTTTTCGTTATCTGATTGATCTGAATTAATGTTGTCTGTACAGCTTGTTTTTCCTGCTTCTGGTCTAACTCGTTGCAGTAGTTCCTCTTCCAGATGTTCCAGAGTCACGGATTATTTTTTTCTAACACAGTAAGTTGGAATTGATAAGTCTATCGTCTTATATATCAGCAGAAATTTGGAAGTCATGTTAATATTTTTGAATTTAAAGCGCCCTAAAAGACTTAAGTACGTTCTTTTTGACTTTGAATAACCGTCCGCTTATTTCTTCCTCCATATTGTTATCAGATGCATTAGGTAAAAGAGGATTTCACTTCTATGAGCTCATGCTCCTCTACTTTAATAGCTGTTCTTCTTCTGCGAACGTTATCTGCAGGCTGAGCCACCATGTTTTTGATTTCCCTAATAATTTATGTGTAGCCCCAGGTCTTAAGGATAATAAGGTTTGTACAGCTTGTGGGTTACTTCGAAAAATGTCAATGTTAATTCGGTGACGAAAGCTTTTCTTGTAGATGTTCCCGAGTCACGGATATCTGTTCTGCGACGCCAAGTTGAAGAGGAGGTAGACCAGTCCATCCACTTATTAGAGTCCATTGATGATCTTGAACCTTGTTCCCTTCAGTAAGAATAAACTGATGGTCAGCTTGGTTGGCACCTGTCCCGGAAACAGACAGTTGATAGCCTTTTGGTTATTCGCAAAGTTTTGTATTGAAATGGTGGAGCCGTAATTTGAGATTATTTTTATTATCATCCCTGTTCGGGATCAAATTTGTTAGCTGCTTTTGCTCTGATGCTGCGTTATGCACGCCAGTCTTTCCAGAGTTTGGAATGAAAGAGTATTAGAACTTTAATTTTCATCATCATCATCGTCAGCCTCGCCAATGAAGTTTCCCAATTCACACTGAAAAAAATAACCGTTGTCATATTGACAATTACTGGTTGTTAACCGAAAATTGTCATATTGATCAAAAAAAGTTTCAATGTGATGTAAATTTTCAAAAGTCGTCTCAAAATCTAACAACTTGATAGTAAATTGGACAATTTGAAATTTTCAATATCTTGTTGCTAGTTTGAAAATCAAAGTTGTCGTTTTAACACCTGAGATGATCAATAAGAAGATAATGGTTGTCAATATGAAAACCTTAGGTTGTCCGTCAGTTAATTAAGAACTACAATCATCATTTGTACAACAATGATTATCAATATTATTACTACCTTAATGGAACAAGTGCATTGAAAATAAAATCATCAAATTGACAGTTGCAGTTGTTAATGTGATGACTGAATTTTACCGGCATCAAATTGAAAACTAGAGTTGCTATATTGATAATTTCGATTGTTACAATATAAATCAAAATAAATAGAAGTAAACAAATAATAAATAAGTTCTTTAGCAAAGACTTTTCGTTGACAAAGTTTTCGTATTGAAACCCATGTTGTCGATATGATGATGGAGTTTTTTTTGTTATCGAAATATGACGAGATCTAAAATGGAACTTTATTTTCAAGACGAAATTGGAATAATTTATGGAAATAAAGCCGCATCTTACTTGGAGGAAATAAGTTCATATTTACAAAAAAAAAACTGACCACATTCTTCCCAGAGGAAGTTATTGTAATGGGACCGATCTTGTGAAGTCACAAGAATCCAAATCAACCCTTTTTATCATGATGTCTGTGTCTTAGTTTTTTGACCTCCATTAAAAAACCGCTAAACCGATATTGCTAAAAACCTAAACAGCTTTAATAAGGCTGAGAGGTTCGCGAGATAATCAAACACTTACGCACACATGAACATACGTACATACATACATACAGACATCATGATGAAAATGGAGATATGCAATAACTGGATATTCACAAAATCAGCCCCATTACAATAACTTCCTATGTGACGTTGAAAAACGGTTCTATGAGAACCGTTTTGGAGCAATACAAAAATAATTTGAATAAATTGAAAAAAAATTACAAGGATGTTTTAAGAAAATGGTAGTTGCCGTTTTTGAGAAAATTGAAACTAACATTAATAAATAGGATTTTCGAACTATTGTTGTTTATGATTATGATAATGATCATAATTTTAATGCATAAATGACGAGTTTTTGTTTTTTAATTTAATTTTTCAAAACTTGACTTGATTGCAAAAAAAATCATTTTTTTTATTACTTGCAAACCCTCTAAGTCGAGTATTGAAAAATATGGTCATCAAATTGACAATTATTGTTTTTAGTATGAAAATCGATTTTATCTTGAATTGATTAAGAACAAACAAAAACAAACGATAAATTGCTTATGCCGTTATCAAAATTATTGTATTGAAAACCATAATTGTCAAGTTGAAACCGCAGTAGTCAATGTGATGCTTTAACCGTTTTTAAAAATCATATTTACAATTGCTGTTGTCAGTACGATGATCGACCACATAAGGTTTTCCTATTGAAAACTATGGTCATCAAATTGACAATTATTGTTTTCAATAAGAAAATAGAGTTTATCTTGAATTGAACAAGTAATGTAATCCTCATTTAGTAGTTGTGCATCAAGTCAATCAGACTTTCGTGAGTGGAATGTAAAAAAGAAAGAAGAAATAAATCAAGAGTTCAATGATCAAGAGTTAAATAGTCGTCTTAAACAATTTAATCCCAAGCAGAATATTGTAACAGGTAAAGTAAGAGTTAAATAATCAAGAATTAAATACTCTTAAACAATTTAATCCCAAGCAGAATATTGTTATAGGTAAGGTAATAAATAAAAACCTGTTCCTATTAAATATATAAATAGCGAGTGGCGCGACAGCTCTTGCAGAGCCAAGACCTAAGTGGCTTACTCTCATCAACAATTCTCTGGGTGCGTGTGAAGAATTGAGGAGACCTACAATTTAACGCCAATTCCGAACGGGTAAGTTTGAGAAGCACTTTTTTCATGACTGATACTCTTGAAAGTTTTGTCAGTTTTTTCCGTGAAAGATGAAATAAAAACTATGGGCACGAGTAGGACTCGAACCCACGACGTTCTGCTTAGCAGCCAACGCACTTACCAACTAAGCTACGGGCAACTGCAGATAAGTACGAACTGGACACTCAAAACACACAAAAGAAGTAGAATTTGAGAAAGGTAAACTACTTATTGATTCTTAACAGAAGTAATTCTAATTGTTTCTTTTAAAATTATTATATATGAAGTTATTTTGCGAGTACTTAAAAGTGTGCACAATTTTCGTATTCCAATGAAGTACCACCAAAGGAAAACCACCAACCAACACCAGCACTAACTCCAAACAACAGCACCAACACCAACTCCAACACAAAAACCAAGCTCAACACCAACATCAACACCAGTACCAACCTCAACATCAACACAAACACCAAGGGACACCAACACCAGCACCAAAACCAACACCAACAACAGCACCAACACCAACACCAATAAAACCATCAATAATAACACCAATTTCAGTATCAACCACAATACCAACGCAATCACAAAAACCAAGTTCAATACGAACACCAGCACCAACACCATAACCGACACCAGCAACATCACCAACCAGCACCAATTCCAACATCAATTCCAACTACAAAACCAAAACAATTGCAAAAACCAAGTTCAAATCCAACACCTTTTATTAAGAATTATAATGTAAGTATTTTCATAAGAATTATATGTATGTATATTGTATATTGTATTTGTACGTTGACATAGTTGTTATAATAAATAATTAAACATATTCCAAAAACCTAGATCTGCCTTATATTTTAAACAATTCTTGCAACTCATATTTCAGAAAAAGGGGTGTCTTGGATACGAAAGCGGTAATCTTATTGAAAATCGAAATTTTAAAGTGTATCATAATGATTGTAATATTGCAAACCAAACAATTTTGAAATTTTCAAATTAGCAACCACAGTGTTCAATATGACAACCGAAGTTTTCATATTAACTACCGTGGTTTTAAATTGGTTCACTGTGGTTATCAATATGACTACTAAGGTTGTCAAGTTGACTACCGTGGTCTTCAATTTAAAAGTAATGGTTTTCAATAAGCCTTCCTCGGTTTTCAATTTGATAATTTGGGTTTTCCAAATGACTACTGCAGTGTTTAATACGACTACCATAGATTTCAATATGACAAGCATGGTTTTCGATTTGCCAACGCAAATTATCAATGTGACAATCCCGGTTTCGAATCATGAAATTGAAAATTTTAAATTGTCATATTTACTACTGCGGTCATTGGTTGTAAATTGACAACAAAATTGTCAGTTGAATGTAAAAAATTATCAATATGACTGCTGTTTTTGGTTCAGTGCATCCGTGCTACAACGGGAACCGGTCCGGGCCACCTTTAGCAAGTTCTTCCATATAATCCCCATTGTTGGCCGACGCCATCCAGTTCTATACCCCAAGGCTTTGGGCGTCCCAGTCAACGCCATTCTTCCAAAGCAAATATGGTCTGCATATGGGCACTCAATGGACAAAATCGGGCAATCAATGTAACGAATCTTGCTACATGGTTAGTATGCGTGATACGACCCTTTACCACAGGAATAAAAAAACATCAGATCAGCTTTGAAGCATTCAATCAAATGATTGCTTTATCCTCTCCCTTTTGTCTTACATTTTAATTCTTTCATTTTATTCTGGAAGTGTTGCCACATATGTTTATTTATACTTACAACTCCGGAGTACATGTCTGCTTGTCTTGAGTTGCTGGCGCCAACTGATTCTCCTAGGGCTAATAGCTGGCTATTTATAACCTGGCTACGATATGATGTTAACAGGTCGGTTGACTGTTGGCAACTGATCGTTCTTTTAACTGAAGTTTAGAAAGTAAAAGGTTGTTGCTTATTATGCAGTCTTCGGTTTTCAACTAATAGATTTGTCCTGGAGTGGTCAATTGGCAACTATTCCTTACTGGTCGGTTGTCGGTTGGCAACTGATGATGATTGCACTGATAGGAAGGCACATTGTGTGATTTATATTATATAGTTGAAATAGATTCCCCCATCGAGTGAATATGCCAATGTCCCACAGTAGGACAGATCAAATTTCGGACCACACTTTGTGGTTTCCTCAACTCAAACAGCATTTCATTGCCAAACTGATTTTTTCTATAGCAACTTCGCTTTTCTTGTTTAACTTCCCACTTGTTTGGCTTATATGCTCAAATTAAGAAAACAGGGTATCAGAATCAGTATAGATGATATGACCTGAATGCCCTGAGGGATCATTTTAGTCTTCTCTTAAGCTCTGTTTGTCAACGTTTTAAAGTTGCAAGCATACATATTAAGATATTGATTGAATAATAACATTAAATTTCACCAAAAAAACACTACTATTATGGATGACTCAATTCTCTTCTTTAAAAGTCCTGTCAACGAGAAAAGAAACTGACTCGTATATATAATGCAATTTTATCAACATTGATTGGGTGTTTATTTGAATATATTTGCAAGCAAACAAACAAGTCACAGTGTACACAAATACACACATTCTCATCGGTCCAGGACAAGCAAATACTATTGTTATTCCCATAGACGAGAATGAAAAAAGAAATGAAAAATCATATCTATCGTCCTTTCTAACAAAAATCAAATCAAATGCGATGATATAAATTTTCATTGACACACACAGAGCAAGAACTAGCTAAGGCCTCAGTTATAGCTATCAGTAAAATCCATCAGTAAAAATTGAAACATCTGGAATCTGAAATTTTTAACTGATGAGCGTTTATAGCTATCAGTAAATTTACACCTTCACGCCGCAAACAATTTCGTTTTTACTGTTCATCTCATCAGTAATTTTTTTAATGATGGCACCGGAACAGTAAAAAAATGAAACGCCATCAGTAAAACGAAATGGAATTTTTTTTGACATTTGGCAGTCAGTTGTTCAGTAAAATGAACTTTCATCAGTAAAATTTATAAAATGGATTTGTTAATAATATTTAAGACTAAATGCATTCTTTTTTTTTTTTGAAAAAAATAGTCGACATGTATTTTCAACTTATTTCATCAAAATTTTCCTCGAAAAATAAGATTAAAGTATTCAAAATAGCAAAACAAAATTTTTACTGATGGATTTTACTGATAGCTATAACTGAGGCCTAATAAGATGAACAGAGAAAGAGGACATGCTAACATACTCCTGTAGCCGTCCTGATGGAATAAAAATGGACTCGATCTCCCGATAGCGCTATTTCTAAGGAAATTTATTTTGTCATTCCAAATACGTTCCCATATAAATTGCAACAGTCTGTTCGTCCTTTTGTGTGTGTGGGGGGGGGGGGGGGGGTGTTGCCCCAAATTGGTCGAATAAAATCAATAATTCACTGTGACATTTGATGCATAAAGAAAATATCTAACAAAAAGGATCACATGGGGTGTATCGGTTCCCCTCCTAACCAACAAACTGATGCATAAGGAAGGAATATCAATGTCAAAAATAAGCAAGTTATTTTTTCATCATATTTCGCTCGTCTTGTTTAACAACCAAATGGGATCCTTTTTTTTAGTAAAAAGTCCTTCTTAAGAACGACAACGAACGACGCAAAAGTTCAACGGCAACCCACAAAAAAAATCTAACGAGAAAAAAATGGACGAACAGAAAAAAAAATAAACGTATAATAAAACGTGAACTGACTTTCAAGAATCTCGCGCATTATTACACGAGTCGAGTATCCTTTTGATAAGAATAACAATCATTGTGTAGAGGCAGGTATAACAATTCTTTTATGTCCTTAAACAGGTGCTCATGTTTGAGAGTATTATTGTTTGCATCCTTACGCTCGCCTGGCTGGGCTAGGACACGCTGGCGCTGCTTTTTGTTTGTGCCAAGTTGGGTATGGGAAAAAAACAACAACCGCCGCAAGTCAAAGACTTTATACCCTATGAATAAGAACATACGTCGTTTTGAACAAAAGAGAATTCATGGGGAGTTTTTTTTTTATAGAAAAACAAGGAACCCTTTTCAGAAGGGATACAATAGAAGATGAAACAATTACTATTGCGCTAAGCCAACACACGTCTACAGGTTGAAGGATTCAAGGATTCAAATGAATTTCATTCACAAATCACAAAGCTTTTCTTATTATTTAATTTTTTCTTCTTGTTTGATTCAAGCTTAAAGGAAGATGGAGTAGAAGAGTAGTGAATCCCTTTTACTTGAGAAGAGATAGCCTTAGGAAAGATTTCCAACGAAGACCGTTTGAAGCAGACTTTACTTTGTTCTTGAAAAAAATCACTCGCTTATTTTCGCACATTGTTCAAAGATATTTTATTTTATTGTTCATCAACAACAATCTCCATTTTCCATCACAAGAAAACGATGTCATGTACGTTTAAAATATGCTAAAGGACGATTTCGTCTCAAGGGTTCCTCAAAACAAAACACGCATCAAACCTAAAAGGACCTAGGCACACAAAAACAAAAGCAATTGGATTGGTTTATGATTTTTTTTATTCAAAATCAAATCCTTCTTTGTGTTTATGGATGATTTTTTCCACTTAGTAAACGAGATATAAGAAGATTGCTCTTACATTGTGTTCGCTCTTCAAGACAAAAGGACATCCACATCAGTACAATTTGAAGAAGGATATTTTGAATGGCATCAGAAATATTTTTAAGGGTGAATGGATATTTTTTTCTGAATTGTTGATAAGATATAAGAATATTGAACATTTTTGGTGAGCACGTGCCAAAGTTTGTTTCTTGAAACTTGAAATATGCCTTGAATAAGGATCAACTTTTTCGTCCTTAAAATAACCAAAACAGAGAAAAAAAAAACCATTGAACTTTGACGTAAGCCCGATGTAATTTGATATGTGGAACAGGCAAAGCAACATGAATAATGAACACAGCAGCAAAGTAAGGGTAAAAGGACTACTCCTCTTAAGAGTGTATGTGATCCTTTTTCATTTTGATTAAGATATTCAATTCATTAAAAGAAATAAAGTGAACGATTTTTCTTGTCTTTCCTTTTTCTATTAAATCAATTAAATTTGCATAAATTAAGTGTTGGAAACTTTTTGTGATGATGCTGTGAATTATAATGGGTATTAATTTGATACTTTGCTTTGGTAAGGATTTTTCATTTAATTATTTATGGAGGAGTCTCTGGTGTTATTATTTTGTTGTCTATGTTGGCAGGCTGCACACAATAATAAATCTAATAATAATAATTCTTTGTATGTGAGAGTGGGATATTTGATTATGTTAATTTGTTGCTTTGAATGGAATATTTATATGCCCATACTCCTTGGCACTATATAGCATATAGGGTATGGCAGGTTGGGTCTAATGAAAAGCTTAGTTATTTTTAGTTTGGCTTTTATGAACTTAATGGAGGTCCTTTTGTGGTGATTTATTGGCTTGTGTGTGATATTGATATTGTTACGTGTCGTGACGTGGAAAGGAAATAAATTACAGAGCGCACACCTAGAGATCGAATGATTTTGTTAAGGATGTTAATAAGGTGACATTGAATTTTATAGAAAGAGAAATTGAGGTGTCAAGACTCACGTTGAGGTTAAAAGTCAAGATTTATGTTCATAATTTGCGCTAGCTCAACGATTTTTGTAGTATCTCTAAAATAAGGATTGTGATGTGCTCTTTGCCTTCTGTCAGTAACAGGAAACTTTCTTAATTTACCAACTGAAATACCTCTTTTACAAAAAACTTTGAAATTGTTCACTAAATGTGCTGACTGCTTTGATTATTTTTATGTTTTAGTCCCCCTTAAACAGATATTGTACTTTTCATACGGAAATACAAAATCCCACAAATCACCCGTCCCTAAAAGAAAGGTGTTGTGGCGGACTTATTTTAACATTCGAAATCAAATGTGCAGATTTAGAAACATATCTTTTCTTTAGTGGAAAATGATTAATAGAAATTTTATTTTCATTCTTCTTTGGGTCGTCTCAGCACTCGGTTCGGTGGTGTGCTTGCGTGTAAAATTTCAATGTTTCAAAATTATTACATTAAAATACGTTCACTGTTAATCTTTATTAAATAATTGAATAAATTTACATTAAGATGAAATTCTTGGCCATATTAACTGTGAGACTACTCTAAGCCCACAATGTTTCTTTAGCATTTGCAGTAAAATTTAAAGAATCTGTGTCCAATGTTCCTGTCCTCTTTTCGGAGGTGCTTATCTTTATCTAACGACTATGCTGATGCCTATGATGAGAAAAAGGAGTCATACCTATACTTGTAGCTCATGCTTAAGAAGACCGACATCATGGCCACGAAAAAAATTCAGCACTGCATAAAAGTCGCCCAATTGGCAGACACGCGTTGTTGCTCGGCGTATTTGCGATCGATTTTTGCAGGAGTTGTTTGGACGTGGAAAAAGGTGAAACTATTCCAAATTTGCTCTGTAGAACTCTATTAAAAATTTCGACTGCTTCTGTGCATAGTATGCTGATATATATTTGTCATTAATGGTACACTGAGTAGATTTATTGGTTAGTTAATAATACGCAAGCAAAGCAACAAATTAAAAATCATTATTTCCCGCTCTAAGTATAATTTTTCTGTTTACTCCTTTTGTAATTTTGTTATTTTGTAATTTATCTTCTTTTTTTTTATTTGTTTTTTAATAAACTTTCACTAATTGTATTTTTTCCTTCCTCAAAAATGTTTAAAATGTTAGCTTTCAAACAAACTTTAATCACTATAAATCTTGTATCTATTTTATAAGACAATTTGTCTTAATGTGTATAAGATTATCAAGTATAAATAAATAATAATAATAATAATAATCCAAGCCTTCTGGATGTGTACAGTCTCTAGGGTCTAGGCGATATTAACGAAAATTACTTTTGTGCGGGGGAACAGCGCTATTGGTTACACTCAAAACAATGCGCCGAAGAATGCTCAAGTGCAACAACACTCATTTAGGACTCAAGTTAATAGCCCAACGAATTTGGCTGAAGCTCTGATTGACAATCAATATGACATTGGATCACTATGTTTGATCAAAAGGGGTGAGGTCCCTCGCATATGTGTCGGCCAGTCGAGCCGTTAAAAATAAGAAAAAACAATTTTGGCATCTTATTTTAATTGGCAATTGTGTTGAATTTTCATGATTTCTTGTTGCATACACCAACAGATATGTCCGTGGACAATGGACTCTATCTCAACATTAGCTTCTCGACAATAACTTGTGGATTTAAGAGTTTTGATTGCTAACAAAGGAAGATGGAAAGGCCAAAACTGCAAAGCGATAACGAAGTTGATCGCCACTTTAATAATAAAAGGAATAAACTTTCAAGATTTTCAAAAGCTGTTCAAGCCTAAACTGGGTCATCAGGTCATCAGAACTTGTGATGTATTCTATAAATCAGACCATCTCCATTTTACCTGAAGTATTTACTGGTATGTCACCTAAGCCAGTAAAAATGTACCTACCTGATTTTTCTAAGTATCTGGTTATTTCTTTCACCCCCTTTCATTATGGGAAATGCGATTGAGTCTTCATTGACTGCATGTTGCAGCACAAAGTGCATGCTGTAGCTGCAGCATTTGACAGTGACCGTGCATTAGACAATGAAAATTTAAAGAAAGGCAGTAGTTCAGTTCTTGCCGAAATGAGAGAATATTTATCGATTTTTTTGCAGCGGACATTGAAGATCTTGAACATCATGATGGGCCAGGAAGCCTCACAACCATACGAATTATGTTTTTATCGGAAGGTTTCCTGGTCATGTAATTTCGTTTTTTGGAGAACTTCAATAGGCAACTTTAAAATGTGTTAAAGAGGCTGAAAGGCCTAAAATAAGTGACAAAAATCTGATAATGGAAATCAACCAACTTTTGAATTTAGATTTAGACTAATGAAAATCTATCTATCTATCTATCTAATGAAAATAGCACTCATACGCCCGAGTGTCCGAAAGTGAATATTTGCTATTAAATGCGCCAAATGTGAAAAAAATGTAAAACAAAAAACACTTGAGTCTTTGATTCTAAAAGCCTACTATCTTCAAAATCAATACCACTTCTGTTCAACACTCCAATTCAATTCAATCACTGCTCCAAATCGAATGGAATGAAGCAAAAGTAACAATAATTACTACAAAATTTAACATTTGTTTTCGGCACCATAAATACAAAGCAGATTTGTTTTCCATTTGAATATGCAACACTGTATCCATAAAACAGACAACAGGCATATAAAGCCCATCGAAAAGTATACAAAATCCACACAAACACACGCACACTCACACAATTCCCGCAGGAAACAGATAGATAATACTTCTAAGATATTAATCTTGTCGGCTTTACTCTCTGAAACCAGCAGAATCCTGACTAAAGTTTTGCACAAAATCCAGGTCATGGATGATGAACTTAAAACAGTAACATAGTTTTCTTCGTTTCTCGATATCACAGCCGGCAGTGTGTTATTTGTTCTTGCTCTAGATTAAACTTGGAACTCTCTACTCCCAATATAGTTGTGGAAAAGTTATTACTCCAAATAGGATGTTGGTTAAACCGGCTCGGCTGGCTGGTGTTTTGTCGGGAGGAAAGGGTAGATTATAACTCGAGAGACTGAGGAAGGAATCTTTGGAAGTTAGATATTGGAAGTTGATAGGAACTCAAAAAGTAATAAGAAAAGGGGTTTTTGAGAGAAAAAGAAATCTCTGAGCCGGAAAAAGGATACTCGTATATACAGACATCACAAACTAGAATTCAAGTTTCTGTAAGAGGATAAATGGTGTGTGCAAAATTTATCTTACTTCGGAATCGAATATTGATGAGCTTTGAAAGGGTCAGACTTGAAGAATTTCAATTATCATTATACGAATATACAGAGGGACAGTTTGTTGAGTGATTGATTGATCAATGAGCATTGAAGTATCGATTTGATTTATTTGACATTTAATTTAATGATACTTTGTGGTCCTTTCGGGTATTTGAGGATTAAATTGAGGATTTTCCAGTTTTGTTCAAAATATAGGCAATAGTGTTTAATGTTTATAATATGCTTTTGGATAAACGATTTCTCTTTTTTTAATTTTGGAAATTCTTTCTATTTATTTGAGTAAATTAATTCAAGAGATTAGTTAACGCCAACCTTTTGTTGAGCTTGCACCAAGAAATGAGCTTCGTCACTGAAGATGATTTTGTGATGAAATTTAACTTCTTGGCGCATCTTCTCCAGGGCCCAACAAGTTAAGACATTTAGAGGCTTAGAGTGCCCCCTTTCTACAGAATAAGCAATGCTGTTGTAAAATTCATCAAATATGCTCTTACGACCATATTCTTCAAATTAATTGATGCATATTCCTTTCCTAGTCATCGCCGGGAGCTTTAAAGAGTTCAGCATTGATGCAATCAGCTTTCGCGGCTTTGTTGGTTTTAAGCTAAGCTATTGCTACCTTCACTTTTTCAAGGCCGGGTTGACGGAAATGTTGACTTGCGGCGCCGCCGGCCGTCTTGATTTAATTGTTATTTCTGCCGGACAATGAAAATTGATTCGTCATCGCCGTTGTGCAGTCCCCAGAAGTAGTCTTTCCATATCATCAGCATAAACTCTGACTCTACTACGATATTTCCTTGTTGGTCCTTACAGGCTTCAACTCGTGCTCGGTAGGTTTGAGTTGCTCGTTTAACCTCTTGGAATCGTCAACATCCTTGATCGACTGCTTTCATGCTTTTCATGCGTTTTTCTCTTTTCTTCTGCTAATAGAGCTCCCATCCTCTGCATGTACCTGCCTACATCTGTCATCAATTATCACCCCAGCACATCAGAGGTAGCATCCATAATGGCTTCCTGGAAATGCTGTCACTGTTTCTCAATACCCTATATTGGCTGTAGCGGACTTCTCATGAGGTCATAATCTTGTAGCCGTCCAACGTCATAATTACTTCAAGTACTTCATGCCTTTGGATTTGGTCGACATATCCACTGCACTCCCTTGGGTACGTTGATGTAATCTTTCGTGTCAATGTTGGCCCCTCGAAAGGTTCGGACATTAATGATGCTTGAAGAGTGTCTTGCGTCGATCGCAATATGATCGATCTGGTTGACAGTTTATTGTTCTGGAGACCCGCAGCTAGGTCCCCTGGTGGATGTTGAGATGTGGGAAACACGTACTTACTACTACTTATATTTCGCCCCGCTACAAAATCGATAAGCCTGAATCCGTTTTCGGAATTTTTTTAGTGCAGGCTGTATTTTCTGACTGTTCCACCAAAAATGTCCTCTCTTCCTAACTTGGCATCAAAATCTCGTAAGACAACAAGGAGCTCATAGAACTTGTCTTTGGTGTCGCCATCTTTTTCTTCAGTGTGGGCGTGAGCGCATATGAGGCTTATGTTGCCGAATTCAGCCTTGAAACGTATTGTCGTGAGGCGCTCGTTGACAGCTCTGAAGCTTGTGACTTGCTGCCTTAGCCTGCCTCCAACGACGAAGACGCAACCAAATACTCGCTGTTGTTGGGCTCAGTAGCAGTCACCGCCGCCGTAGTAGATTTCGCAGTTTTAAAGTTTCATCGTACTTTTGCACGGCCGGTCTAGGGCCTCCAATAAGTGTTCGCCTACACATCGGGACTTCATTCCACGAGCCGAATCTCGTTCTCCGTTTGCATGGTTCGTCTTTAGTAAATCCGTTCGTATCCGAGGCTTGTTGTTGATTCACTAAACTTTCTTTAAGTGGCTTAGTAGTCAGCCCACAGCACGACCTCCAACGCCCCAACCTGGAGGGCCAAGTCCTTTTTTTAAACTCCTGGGGCAAAAATCCGGATAAAATGCTCCTTAATGGCCTGAGCTACAAATATGACGAAGTAACCCGTATAAGGTGTTTACTGAGTAATTCAACCGAACTGAAACTGTAGACGCCATCTTTGACTCCATCGTCAGTTTTCTGCCAGTAAAAAGGAGTAGTGCCTCAGTGGATGGTCGAATCGTGGAAATGAGACTAAAGAACTGGATAGACAGATGTTATTGAGGACCCTTGAATCCTCATATTTACCATTTGACCCACCAAATCGCCATTTTAGGTACCCTCAATTCCTTAGACGCATTAATGGAGCTATTGACGGGTGTTAGCCACTTAGGCCTTGCTTCTTTGGAGCTGTCGTGCCACCTCTTTAATATTTCTATGTCACCTCCTGAAACTAACAAAAGTCTTTAACATAAACAATATTGTTCTTCCATTTGATTGACATTTCTACTTGCCCCAAAAAGCATTTAATTTCCAAAACTGTCAACTATACCATTAATTACGTGCATATCAATATTGACTATGCCTATGTAGGTATACGGCTCTCAAATAATGTCGGAACTAATTGTGTTCAAAACATCCTGTCAATATAATAAAGTTAACCTTTCGACCGAGTCCAACTAACTTCGAGAAACAAAAGTCGACAAAAATAAACTCAACACCATAAGTTAATGAAATATCAAAAGTTCGTTTTTATTTTTTCCTATTTTTGTTGTTGTTGTGTTTGTTCAACTTTTTTGGTATCCCCAGCAATCGATGGACACGATTTGTCACTTTTTATGAACGGCCTAAATAACTCTGTACAGATTTATTATTCACCCCCCTTTCCCTATCCCCTGACCAGAAGGACGAACATAAATAAAAGAGAAATAAAAAGAACTTTAATTAAATTCGCATCACATGAAAGCTGCTTCCTATTTCGTGAGACCGGACCTGCTTTCACATAGGAACACGATTGAAGGACTAAATGGCTATGCAATCAATCAATCAATCAGTGTGTTTCATATGGAGGCAAAGCGAGTACGTGCTGAAACACCGACGGCAACAACAATGCCCTCAATTTTGGGTTAATATCAAGGCAGGATGTAACGGACGAACAAATATTCGCACTTCAGTCTGAATTACACAAATAAATTAAAATACATTGACCATGGACCCACCGGTCTCGTTTTTTTGTTGGTCTTATATTTAGATATCTGTTCATGTCCTTGTTTTTGCACATATATGTTGGTTACCGACATCGTATGTCCGTCCGTTGTCGAAATTGCTATATAATGAAACATAGAAGGTAGGTTTTCACATTCAGGATCCGAGAGAAGCAACAGCAGCGGCGGAACAAATAAGTTTCAACAATGCCGCACAACTCACATCCTGTCACAGGATAATGGTGTTCGAAACACTTAATTGTTGGTTCTTGGCAATGTTTATTGTCCAATTAGAGCGAGAGATATGGAGAGAGAGAAATGAGATCGAAATGGCCTCAGTCATGGAAACAATATTTTCAGCGAGGAAAACCTTTGCTTGGTTTGTTGTGCTACATCTCATCCGAATAGGTTTGCCTAATCCAAACCAAACATACCTTTCAGCCCAGGGTTTGGCCAACAGATGTGGAGAGTTAATTCCAATTAACCTACCATACAACCATGCCTTGTCCATATTAGGGGAAAAGTAGAAAATTTGGGTTGAAAAACGAGGACATGAAACACAAATTTCAAATGAGTTAGAGAAAGATACTATTTGAAGTTAAATAGATTGCTTGAGCTGAAGAACTGGAGTGTTATGTTATGGGACGTCCGGATAATTTATGTCTTTTGTGTAAACACACTCCGAGTTGTATTTAACATTTAAAGAGTTATTTTTACATAGAGACCGAATAATGTGGCATCGACTCGACTGGGTCCAACGAACCGATCGGGGCAACATGCCCTCGACGAAGTCGATTTCCATTCGTTAATCTTTTAACTGTATCAAACTGATAACAAAGTTTTTGAAGGGCAATCCAATGGAGTAACGTGCCATCCCGGCCCCCACTTTGCCGCGCCCATTCAGTACTTATCGAGACATCAGTTTAAAGGCAATGTGGTATCGGATTCTACGAGCAGATAAGTCAGAAATAACTTTGTGAAAATAAATATTGCACCGAATTCTGGTTCAATCGACAATATAGCGGATTTTGGTAATCTTGTGAAGCTAATACTGGATCTGAAGTAATTCTTGATTAGCTTCTACTTCGAAAAACTTATCTCACAACAAGTGCCTCTTATTGCCAAAGTCCTGGAGGTGCTCCAGTGGTCCTTTGCCCCTTATATCTTCCTCTGATTCAGATCTGGCGAAAAATTTGCTGGAGTCGCTTCCATTCCATCTGAAACTCGTCTTCGTCGATGTCGATGGGAAAGATCACACTCGAACTCGCTGTTCAATAGTTTCACTGGCATTAAAATCCGAACTTGTCCACTATTTCTTGAACTTACTGGAATCGAGTCGTCATTTCTTGAATGATTTGTCAAATGCATGCGTTTTTTTCTGCTTATTCTTGTAGTTTTGATATCTATTCCGAGTTTTTCGCAGAGATTAAAGCCGATTGCGCCTTGGATGAAACTCTCTCTGCTTCCAATTTGAAGAGCTTTTAAAGCACAGAGTTTCTGAGCATACCACTCACACTCAATCCTTATTCCTGCAAGCAAATCTGTACATACGTCATTTACTCCAGGTATCACTGCAGCTCGAAAGTCAAGAAAACTGAGGAAGTTGAATGAATGCATGACTATCAGAAGAAGACTGGCTCCCGATTTTTTTTTCTTGGAAGTTTGGGATGAATCCGTCAATTCTTTCAGTACCTCAAGAACTTTTATCAAACTTTTTTTTTGTTTGAATACTAATTTGATACTTGTTAATGTTTAACTCAGCTATATTTTATTAATTTCTCTATGTGAAATATTTCATTCAAAATAGTATTTAAGAAACTTTTTCTTACTTAATACTTTACTTCCAATTATAACTTCATTGAATAAACATTCAAATATATCTTTATAATTATCGTTATTTTATCATTTTTAAGCATTTGGACAGCTTCATGTTAAGCGGTCCAAGGCATTTCAGTGACACGTTTCACTTCTTAACCAGTGACGGCAGCCTATATGGTCCACTGAGCAGTTAATGCGGCAATGAAGGCAAAAAGCTTCTCCAAAGTCCCAAAAAACGTCACGGAATTCACTGATACAGAAGGAACGGGTACCCCATCCAAGTTGAGTGAAAGGTTTTTGAATGCAACTAACATGCTGTATTGAGGCATGTTGAGATCTTTTGCATTTTTTCCTTTTCGTTCAAAGAAGTCGATGAAAGATTCGGCAACGGCGACCTTTTTTCCATCGACATGTCCGCTTCACCGGCAACATTATGCCGCCCCACCCACACTACGCTGCTGATTAAATCTCAAATAGTTTGGCAAGTCTTTATTGGAAAATGACAACGCCGTCATACCAAATTCTTATTAATTCTCGTAAATTTCTTTCCAAATTAAAAAAACAAAACCAAATTCGAAATTCCGTTATGAAACCCAACATATTTTTCAAAATATTCTGATGTGCGTTGTTATAACCGTTAAAGGTGATTACGTGCTGTGGTCAATACCGTATATATGAGTTTATCGATAAGCTGTACAAATTCTTAGAACTCACAACCGTACCAACGTGCATATTATCCAATACCAATCAATACAAACATCCGAACAAACGCCAATAATATAATCCATTGCAACAGCACACACACAATCTCTCCTTCAATCCCGTGTATGTATTTATGAAATTCCAATTATTGTTCCTGGTAAATCGGAAATAATTACGATTGCCACCAGCCTCGCAAAGTACTAACCAAACAGTTGTTGTTGTAATAGTTGATTCCGCCAGAATACCGAAAAGCTAAGCCCCTGACCCTGATGTGGTTGTGTGTTTCCTTTAGATTTTGGAAGGTCTTCACTCGCTCGCAGTAGTAGCAGTAGTTAGCGAGAATACGGCATGGAAACGAAACGAAACGAAATGTACACATTCCTACGCCTAATGAACATTTTGCGCTTCCGCGTGTGGAAATTGCTTTGAGCTTAAAGTTTATTAACGAAATATTTCAGGGGTTGGCTACACCAAAAATTAATTGAATCCGCCAGGCTAAAAATTCTCGCATTCCGTTGCTGAAGTGATTCTGGATCTGGCTACAGTTCGCAAGGCCTATAAGAGTTTGTGTGTTTGGAGATTTTTGTTTTAGGGGTAAATGTATGGGAGTATGGGTGGTTATGGGAAAGTGAATAAAGGCACGAATTTGTGTTTTGATCAAATGAAATTTGATAGTCCTGGCAATGATGAAGAAGATTCATTCAGAAATCAGGAGGCCCTTGGAGTTTATTTCGTTTATCTTGGAAATGGGAAGTTTCTTGTAATGAAACGAGAAGACAAAACTATCGCATACAATAGCGTTTTTTTTTTCCTGAACTCTTACATATATGTTTGGGACATTGGCTTATGTTGGCAAAATCGGTATTACGCCGATTTACATCAGGCTCTCGTAAGAAGTAGAGTTCCAGGTGGACCTTATGGGCCTCCTTGCGAATATGTCCTAGAACCCTTGAACTGTTCGCTTTTTGCCCATCTTCGAACCACTGTCTTACGCATTGGTTGCCCCGCAGTTACAATTGTGATGATGAGGAATGCAAGAACGAGGTCTTTCACTGAATACTAGGGTTGTTTTTTTTTTCTTTTTAAGCTTATCCACAAAAGCGCACGGAGGCAAATTGTGGTTTTTCGGAACTCGTTGATGATGTGATGTCGATGGTTTAGTGCTGATGAGTACATTGTGGTTTTTCGTGTATGGTTTGTTTCTACACTGAAAAAAAAGCCGTCATCATATTGATGAATGGCGTTCATCAACTGTAATTCATCAATAAGATGTACTTTTCTTGCATATTATGTATAAATTCATGAAAACTTTTTGATGACGGATGAACCAATCATCAATAAGATGAAAGTGCATTCATCAACTTTTTTTGGGAGATTTTCGGCAGAATTTGATAAAAATTTAGTTCATCAGTTCATCAAAAGTTTTCGTCAATAGGATGAAAGCATCTATTTGACGAAAAAAAATGTTTTTACATCTCATTGATGATTTCTTCTTCAATATGATGAATTGATTCATCATATTTAAATGACAATTTTATTTCATCATATTGATGAAGATTTGAATTTGGAAGAAAATTAGGTGATGTAAATGATTATCATATTGATGAACAAAACAGACTTGTGTTTTCATCATGTCCATTATATACCTCAATATTGATGAAGTCGATCATCAGTACGAAGAAGAATATAAACGCTTTTTATTTATGAATAGTATCATTGCATGAATGAATCCTATTATTCATATTGATGAAAATATTCACTGAATTGATGAAAAATGTTCATCATATTGATGTATACGATCTTTAATATGATGAAAATGTGAATCTTATTGATGAAAATATTCACTGAATTGATGAAAAATGTTCATCATATTGATGTATACGATCTTCAATATGATGAAAATGTGAATCTTATTGATGAAAATATTCACTGAATTGATGAAAAATGTTCATCATATTCACGGAAAGAAATGAAAAATCAGTAATCACGAATTTCTATATGTCGTAAATTATGAAAAATCTTTTTTTTGTAAATCATCCCCCTTTTTTCGTAAAATGAGAGTCAATATTGTAAATCAATCTTTATTCCGTCTAAATTTACAAAACTGTATAATTTGAGAATTACGAAAAAATGTCATGATTTTAGATTTCCATTGTAAGAGCAATTTACAAATTTTGTATTCGTAATTTTAAACATTTGGAGCATGATATAAATTGTACGACTAAATAATTCTGATTTACAAAATCAAAGATCGAGATTTATGATCTCAATATTCTAAAAACAAAGCTCTTGAAGCTAAATGAACGAATCGATCTTAGACAATCGTAGTTTACAAAAATATTTCCTGAATTAAAAAAAAAAGTGTTTATTAAATCATGAATTCTTATCGCATTTTACTACTTTTGAATCCAAACAGTTTTTTTTTTGTTACGATTCTTGAATCGTAAATTACGACAATATTTCCTGAAAAAGAAAAACGTTTTGTGTTGTTTATTTATTCCCTAGTTTTCATGCGGTCGAAAATCAATTCCAATTTTATAAAGCGTCAAGTAGCTCAGTGGGTAGAGGTGCCGATCAAGAGACCGTCGTGCATTCTCATGCCTGGGTTTGAATCCCAGCAGTGCGGAGTGACGGATTTGTAAAAAAAAAAATAGTCGCCACTAAGCAGTGCAGAATGAGAAGGAAGTACGGAGATTGATCGGTGAGGTGAGAGAGAGGAAGGGAGAATATAGTACCGGGGAAAGGGCGAAGAAGGGAGAGAGAAAAAGAGGCAAGATACCCCCGAAACGGTGATGGTGTGGGGGGGGGGGGAGGGAAACAAAAAGGATAATTTACGTAGTTGATAACTGGCTGATCGTAAATTACGCTCCTGAATCGTAAATGCTTTTTTTGGTTATGATACGATGATACGATCATCAGCTACACAGTGAGCGCACTGTGGATAGAAGGCAGGGTTGGTAAGGAAGCTAACACCCACATTGCAAGGTCCGCGCCAGTCAGCTTAATGAAAAAATGACATCTCCACCATTTTAAGATAACAATATCATGCTGCAGCATGGATGAAGTCAAACGAGCTATCAACCGGCTTAGGGACAAGAAAGTCGCAGATGCTGATGGCATACCTACCAGCCGAGATGATCACACGTCGAGGACCAACTAGCACATGAAATTATAGTGCACGTATAGGAACAGGAAGAAATGCCGAAAGACTAGGGAAAAGGCATTGTATGTCCCATACAGAAGAAAGGAGATGTCACAGAGTGAAGCAATTATAGGGGTACAACATTGTGGAGTTCAACCTATAAGATATTCTACTCTATCCAACAAGACCGGATAGTCCCATACGCGGAAACTAAAATCAGCAAATATGAGTGCGGTTGCAGACCAGGCAAATCGACAGTTGATCAGATTTTTACCCTAAGGCAGTCGATGGAAAAATGTTTGAGATTTAACTTCAAAACATATGACCCATCTTTTTATAGACTTTAAGGCCGCTTACGACAGCATAGCCAGGACAAAGCCATATGAGAGAATTTGTCATCCCAAAAAAAATTAATAAGACTATGTAGGATGTAAGTACCGGGATTGCGGGGATGGATGGCTTGCCTCCTCTTCAACCTGGCGTTGGGAGGAGGACTATCGTCAGTCGTCACCAAGCCCACTAAATTACTGACGTACGCAGACGACATTGACATTTTTGGAAGGAACCTACAACTGTTGGCCCCGTTTGTGAGGAAGGACGATTCCGGAGACGATAGTATAATAACGAGCTATATCAAATCTACCACGAAGCAGACTTGATGACAAAAATTTAGCTTGGTATACTCTGGACACCTAGCTCGCACGAGCAAAGAGGAACCGGTCCGGAAAATCTTAAGAAATGTGACATAATTTTTTCCAAACTGCAGTTTTTTAATTAGTTAAAAGAATAAATTGTCAAGATAATTTTTTCACAAGATTAACATTTATGGTATTTCATTTCTAAAAGACTCAGTGATACAACATTGACTTGAAATAGCACCTCTGAAGTCTGAATAAAAGCCAAATTATCATAAGAATTTGGCCTTCTTCGTATAGAACAAAAATAATTAAATAAAATTGTTCCTTCTAATGGCATATAATTATATTTAATTCAACTTAAAAATAATGGCAGAACTATTCGCGGTAAATCTCTCGGTCCCTTCCCTTTTAAGTGCGAGTCAGGTTATATCTATATTTTCTGTTGTTTTCTGCTTTGCTTCCTTTTTTCTCAGAAACATTATGGAGAAGTAGAACAAGTATCGGAGTGAGTGTTTTCCTGCGATCTGAAAAAGTCCTTGTTCTACTTAAGAATTCAACTGCATAAGACAAAAAATACTGTGGTGGCAGTGGTAGCCACGTCAGCGTTTTGCGGAGTGCAACAAAGAAACTCGGCAGTATGCTTTTTTCTAATAAAAGGAAATAAAATTTGCACTCCGATTTGGTTTTTCTTTTTTTTTTTAGTTTTTCCCAGAATATTTTTATTATTATAATATTTTTTTTTTCCAGAGAAGCCGCCTTACCACAAGAAAATTGAATAGAAAATACCAACTGTGGAACGAATGATAGGACTTTACTTTTGTGTTCTGCTTCATGGCTTATATGTGGGTGAAGAGGTTTTTTTTGTGCATTAAATTTAATGAAAACTTTACTTTTTCGGTCTTTTGGTTTTTTTATTGAACTTTGAGAAAGGAATTTGTGTGCTGTAGTTTTCTTTTGTGAGGCTGAACAGTGATAAAATTTAGTAACGTGAAGAATTAAGGATTCTTTTCCTCGTCATGACATAAGGGCTTATGATGCTTTAGAACTTAATGTCAATAGCTTTAGGTTAAAGGATTTTTCTAATAATATTAACTTAGCTTTTTTGATGACGTATATAAAAGAAATTGTTAAGTTGTTAGTTGAACAAAACGTAGGATTGCGAGTTTGACGTCGGTCGTCGTGATTCAAGTCTGAAACATACGACATGAATGCTAGTGTGCCTCAGGGCATTGTTTTGTCTCCGACTCTGTTTCTCATTTTTATGAATGATATCTTGCCTGCAACTTCTAATCTTACAATTCGATCGAAATCTTAGCTTTTCTTATTCGTTTCTAGACCCAGAACCCTCCTCATCGACTGCAATTGTTCTAGAATTGGTTTTATAAACGGAAAAATAGACAAATTCTAGGTGGAAAACACAGAAAATTTAGAAAAAGAGCGAAACATTGCAATGTTGATTGTGACAACAATAACATTTAGGATTTTTAGTGTGCAAAGGTGGAAAATTCGTTGTCGAGCTAGAAGGAATTCATATCTTTGAAATTGGAAATAATAATTTGGGAACTTATTTGAAAGCGCTAAATTGTGGTCAAATGAGTGTACGTTGGTTTGCATGTCCGGTAAAGACTTTTAAGCCGCCCAACCCAACGCATTTTTAAAAAATGTTGACTTTAGGAAAAGCTTAGTCGAGTCATGGGTCGTTCCTGTGAAAAGAAATTTTGGAAAAATTCTTACGGGCAAATGGAATCAATCACATGGTAGTCGAGTTTATACTTTTGTATGGGATTCTAGCAAGTGCAATTATTCAGAAATTGCTTTTCGAACGGATAAAATATCTTAGAGAAAAATTCTGAAAAGTCCGGAAAACGAGAATTTTTCCAATTTTTTTCTTTGAAGTTTAGCATTTTATCGAGTGATTCAATAATTTCAAACTACGTTAAAGTGAAACATTAGTTGTGAACTTTGCAGGCGAGACTAGGTCCGCTAGTTATCTATAGAACGTGTATATTCGTCCAAGGCTTGAATACGACTCCCACGTCTAGGCTGGTGCTCCAGTGACGTACTTAAGTCTCTTGAACATTCTTCAGAACAGA
This sequence comes from Sphaerophoria taeniata, assembly GCA_943590905.1. Classification (NCBI taxonomy): domain Eukaryota; kingdom Metazoa; phylum Arthropoda; class Insecta; order Diptera; family Syrphidae; genus Sphaerophoria; species Sphaerophoria taeniata. Next base: position 203,734,513 of record OX016540.1, read on the forward strand.
GCATTCAAGATGATTGGTGATCATACCTTAGATGAATCAATTTCGTCTTTCGAACATCGACGTAATGTCTTATGCTTCACTGTCTTTTACTGAATATCAACGGTATAATGTTCTAGTGAAATAGATAGTTGCTTTCCTCCCCTTAAAATATTCCACCGTAATAACCGCGCCTCCAGGATAGTCCATCAGCTCATCCTCGGACCCAGCTTCGGACGTACTCTCAAGTATAGAGATTCATTCCTTAGCCGTACTCCAAGAATGTGGAACTCTCTTCTTTGGAAGAGCTCAGAGACAAAACGCGGCCGTTTCGGCCAAAACATGTGGCCGAGTCATCGGTGGCTATATGAACGAAGTCAAGCTCCACGACGAATTTTCTCCAAGACCTTATTTTCAAAAGTAAGGCCAATTGAACCAGTTGTAAAGACAGACAGACAGAAAAACGAACGGAAACTTTTTTCAATTTCTCTATCTTCGTGATGTCATTTTTGATCGCAATCAGAAGATTTTTTGTTTTGGCTTGCAAAATAATACTACGCTGATGGAGTAGTGTTTCTCTAAAAACGTTTGTTTATTAGTTCTTAGTTGTTACATGACAGGAATAACAAGTTCAAAAACCTTTATATTTACTTACCGGATTCTAAGGTCTGCCTGATGAAAGCACTGAAAAACTCATAGTCTAAAGAAACCACCAAACTCTTCTCTTTCCAATTTGTTTTTAACTTCTTCTGTATTTAACCTTTTTTTATTAACAATTTCAGTCTTTTTTCAGTATCATTTCTGTTAATACCTCTCGGAAGTAGATAATATAAGCTGTTGCCACGGTCTCAGGGTGAGGGGGAATTTCGGAAGGAGCTTAACTGTCCTATCACCCAGCCTCATAGTGAGGGTGAATTTCGGAAGATAAAGGAAAAAAGCAAATACATTTTCAGTCAAAATTAGGAACAATCTATATTGCCCTAAGCACCATAACTCGTTGCTTATCAACTTGTAGCGGTGGGAGAAGTATGTACCTACTACTATTGTAGGAATAAGTTGCTCTAATTTCCTACTTTATTTCACTTCTACTTAAATACTTTTCTGTTAATACAACAAGTTAATTATAAAAAGATAAAAAAAAACTTAAATGCTAAAAATGTGTGTATTTATGTTGTTGTCTTCGTTGACGTCAACTGCTTATGAGTCTGAGTCGAGGTGATTTATAGTCTGGGCGGTACGGCTGCTTGTTGTTTTTATATTTTTATTTTTGATGGCTGGTTTGTCGGGGTAGTAGGGGGAGAAGTGTGCCGCTTCGTTACAACCCATTAGACAATAAATAAAAAAAATAAAAAAATATCAATTGAAAAACAAATAAGTGCATGCCTTTTCTTAGATACCAATTTAATGCCATTTCAAAATACTTATAAAACTTTTTTTTTTTAATTTCAGGTAAGAATTCAAACACACTTTTAATATCAATGTCGCAAAGGTAAGTACATATAAGATTGCCATTATTTGGTTAAGGACCAATTAAAACATTTTTTTCTTCACCCTCAAAAGTTTAAAAGCATATCTCCCTAATTTCAGAAGACTAAGATAAATGCACCAACAGTGTTTTCAGTGAATTCAAGTCGACAAATTCGATATCACATTACCTTCCTGATCGCTATCAGTCTTGAATAATTACATAGATTGCATAATTGATTGCCCTCTCGATTACAAGTCGTCTTAAAGGCGCAAGTTAAATAAATATTTTATCACTTAACTTCCTTCTCTTAAAACTAATGAACGAATACATTTCCTCTACAAAGGTCCATAGTCCTACCAAGAATCATACGAAGATGAATTTTAAATTCTTATAATTAAACAGACGTTAACGTTACGACGTTCTGTCATAATTTCCGTTATTCTTTCTTAGAATTGCATATTTTCCCTTGACATTTAAGAAACAAGAAAAATTCATAAAACCTTAAATTCAAAGTAATATAACCCAGACTTCAATTTTCACAGTGAGGTTATACCAGAATAATTTGAACCTCTTGTCTTACAGTGACATGACCTCTCAGTGTATTTTAAACTTTCCTTTTTGATTAGCATAAACTCAAAGTGTCTTATTACAACATAAAACAACTATGTATACTTACCTACTTGTGCTACAGCAGGCACAAGGCAAGGCAGCAAGGCACTAGGCTCACAGAAGAATAAATAAGAATTTTTTAAAATTTCCGCATCAGGGAAATTACCCAGCCACTCAACGAGCCAACCAACAACCCCCTCAGTTTTCTTAACCTCCAGTTATCCAATTATACCACAAAGGGAGGCACTTTCATCGGACCAAAAAAAAAAAAGGAATAGGGAACCAAGACAAATGGAAAATTAACAAAAAACAGTGAAATAATAAAATAAAATATTAAACCTGTAAATACTGCACATTGTAATCGTTCGTTGTTTATTCAGCGTCCAGACTCCGTTTGTTACGTTGTTCGTTGCTCTTGAGCCCATCATCTTTGGTGCAACCAGATTTACTGCACTAGACAGGGTCGGATTTTATCAAACCGACAAGACAAGAGTGAGGCTTGGAAGTGGAACACCTTAGAGTCTTATTACAAGGGTCTCCCATTAGGGGTAGACAACAGCCTGGAATGATGAGGTCTTTCAAGAAGTAGATATAGGCACTATTGACCACACGAAGTGAATGTGAATCGAGAGTAAGAGAAAAATTCAGTAATTGTTTCCAATGGTGGCAAGCGCATCCCCGAATAGGGTCTCCACGTCGCGTCGTATTAAATCCTTCCCTGGCTTTCGCTATATAAAAGAGGTACACTTTTGAACTCAGTTCCCCAACACTGAGGACATAAGGCCAACAAATTATAATTTTCCACGCCATAAATCTTGGCATTGTATTGCCTGCCTGGCTGCTTTGCTTGTACATTTAAAATCACAATACACTATCCAAACAAGCGTGATTTACATACAAAGAAAAATATTCGTAAAATAAGAAAAAAAACATGCAAATATGGTATGCAGTCTGTAGGGACAGGGGTGTTGCACCTCGACTGCCATTCGCATTCTAAAAAATAAGAAAAACAAACTTAAAAATTGTAGTTCACGTCAACATCGTCATTGCCGCCTTACGGTCCGTCCTGAAGAAATCTTGGAAGTTGAACTAAAATTCCCAAATCTCATTGCAACTCAATCCTTTTGCATTTTACAGTGCCTGTTCTTGTTCAACACTTATTCCCAAGTGACTCTCAGGATGAAAAGTCTTTTTTAAGTCAAAAAGAGCACAGAAAGGAAGAAAAATCTTGTTTCTCATTCTTCTTCGTTTCTTATTTACAGAAGAAAAAACCCAACACAGGATGATGTTCAACTGTGCGCATTCCATTTGTGCGTTTTTGATTATGATGAAGAAAAACAATTTTATTTCGGAAAAGAAATTCTAGTTCTCGAGAACCATCACTTTGGTTTCGCTGTTTATGCACTATGGTTTTTACTTTGGCGACTTTTCAATTTCGTAGTTTTTGTTCGCTTATCTGAAAGAACAAAGCAGTGCGTGGATAATGGATATCTTCAGTATTGCCCACCGTGCCATTTTCAAAGCGATAAATATGTAATTAATTTACTTAGAATCGTATTTTGGTACCATCTGCGTAAATGGAGAATGGAGACGAAGATTCAATCAAGAACTGTACGGTACGAATTGTGCTGGGACGTAGACCTAGCCAAAAAAGTAAAGGTCCAACGAATTAGACAGTTGGGTCATGAGGAGTGAAAAGAAAATAATGCTCTACAGCGCACTGTGCATTTGGGCTTCACGTATAATAGCTTTAGCCAGCTAACTCTATCTGTAGCTTGTTGCTCCAATTTCCAATATCAGAAGACGTGAGTCAACCTCAACTTGATGAGGGATGTATCTGCTTGTGATTCCCACAGGCTTAGCGTTGAACACCTTACGGCTTACAGGCTGGAGCTTCGATGTTCATTAGCTGAACATGCCCTAGTCTTCTTAAACGTTGAACATGCAGTTTTTTTTATTAACGGCAAGTCGCTGTAAAGCTTGTATAGTTGGTGGTTGTATCGTCTCCGCCATATATTACCTTGCTTGTCGAAACCAACTGATCCATAAACGTACGCACAACCTTCCTCCCGAAGATACCAAGAAATCCTTCATCCGCCTGGGGGTCCACTTTTCTACACCATAACGCAAGACTGGAATGATTAGGGGTTTGTTGAGTGTACAGTGGAGCCCGTTACTGCTCGTTTGGTTCTTCCCATAATGGCGAAGTCATCTGCATATCCAAGACATTGTGTGGATTTTTGAAAGCCTTGTAAAAATTCCCTGGTGGTTTCGAAGGACTCTGTTAAATTTCTTCCTTTTTTGACGAAGCAGCGAACACTCTCTAACGTCATTCCGATAAATAATATCAATTTGGCAGGAATACCAAAACTCGACACTCATAAAGTGAAAATTTGTTCGATGGTAGTTATTGTAGGTTTGAAACCACACCTTTAAGGGCCAATCGCCTTTTTAATGGATCGGGCAGATGGTGTCTTAGTTCCACTCTTCGGTAATGCTTTCTTCCCACCAAGTTTTGGTTACGAGTTGGTGTATGCTCCTTACCAGATTAGCCACGGCGTGCTTAAAGAGCTCCACTTGTAGACCGCCATCATCGGCCGTTTTGTTCGACTTCAGTCTGTTGACAGTTACTTTGAACCCACTAAGGTCGGATGGGTGGAACTCCAGATCATCAACCAGATGGATTGATGTGGCTGCTCATTAGCGGAATCGTTTTCTTCATCGCCATTAGGCAGGTGGTTGAAATGCTCACTCCCAATTTTTAATATTAACTGCGTCTCAATAACGGTATTTTCCTAGGGTATATAAACCGGAAAGACGTCGCAAAAGAAGAAGACCGCGACTCAGGTGGAGCACATACATATGTGCCAGAATAAGGCCCTGTTCCGTCCTGGAATGTATTACAAATCAGGCTATCATCCTTCCTTCTCAAAACCCTGGAAATATTGATTGAATTTCACCTAAGACAAAACATAAAACCAAGTCATATATCTACAGCTCAACTTGCGTAGGTACTCTCGAGAAAAATCAGTAGAAACCGCACTTCGTCCACCAGTGCGTAGAGTTGAATTCTCCCTCAAAGTCAAAGAATATAACCTTGTAGCTTTTGTAGACATCGAGTATGCCTTTAACAACGTTAACTATGAGACTATCACAATGGCAGTGAAGAAGCTAAAAATAGAGAAATCACTCATCGATCTAATGTGTACGTCTCATTCTCAAAAGCAGGTTAATAACTTACATATAGAGCTTTACTACCACCAGATCGGTGAATCGAGGCACTTCAGAAAGTATCATCTCTTTTATGGAGCATGGTAGTAAACGTGTTCTTAACATCATTGGAAGCAGAGCGTTTCAAGGTGTTTATCTGTGCCGAAAATGTTACAATATTTTTTATATGGGAAACACCCACAAATTATCTCAGAACTCTTGCAAAATGCCTTTAACAAGCTCATGATTTGGGCTAAATGCTGTCACTTGGACATCAATCCCCACAAAACGGAACAAATATTCCCAGATTGGCCGATCCACATTATTGAATATTTATGAAAGTGTAGAGAAAGCTATTGTAGCACTCTCTACTCTTGGGGCTTTTCCCCAAAGACAATCTACTGGCTATAAATTTCAGTAATCAGGCCGATACTTACTTATAGAATTTGCGTTTGGTGGACCGCACTGGACAAGATGGTAAATATAAATAAGCTCATTAAAGTCCAGCGATCATCAGTAGGTAGTGCATATCATGGGAGCAATTCGCTCAACACAAATTGCAGCCTTAAAAGTACTTCTTAACTAACACCTCTTGACATCTTTTTCAAAATGGTGGCAGCTAACTTATGCGTAGGTACGGCTTAAGGCCACCTCTGAATGGATCAGTTACACTGGCCACACTTCAACTTTAGAAACTTTCAGATCTACTCCAGATCGCTTAGACAAAGTATTAACCCCAAAATGGTGTTCGGTGAGAATTTCCAGATTACCATTCTTTCAAAACCAAGTAGAAGGTAGATTCCTGGAAAATAACTTGGAACACTTGCTATACTATATGGAAGTGGTAACTACTCAGAACAACTTAATCTCAGTGTATCCTATAAACTTCCCAATCAAAATAGAGTGTTGGAACAGAAGTAATATAGATACAAAAGTGTATATCCTGGCTCAGGTGTTTTTTAACTAGTCACTAGCCAGCACAGCGAAATATCCCTTGGCAAACAACAACAATTTCAATTGCAGTTGATAAAAAGACCAATAAAAAAAAGACAGTTGTGTCGGCGATAGAACTTTAAATTATTGAGAAGACAGCGCTGATGGCGTTAAGAAGAATAATTTTGCTACGCGAATCTAATGATCTGAGGTATGAACTCTCTTAGGTTGAAGTATTTGCTATTTTTTTTTCTTAATCCGAGACGCAACCCTAAGGTCTATTTTGCGACGTTTTATGTAACAATTGCCATACCTACAGATTGAATTTGACACATAAAGTGAGTTGGAGCATTTTATTTGCACTTGATTACTGTGCTTGCTACTGAGTAGTGAAAAAAAAACACGGCTAAGGATATAAATATTCTCTCAGACAGCTCAGCCGCTTTTAAATCTTTCGCGTTTGTCTCCACTCTTTTACAGTCAACGACTGTCGATCATTACTTAATGAGTTGACAGAGCAGTTCAATATTCACCTTACATGGGTGCCGGGCCGCAGAGACATTCAAGGGAATTGTAAAGCTGATGAGTTAAATAAAAAAGAAACATTTTTGCCTTTTGTTGGGAATAGACACTTTACATAAGAACACCACCTGCTGCATGCAAACTCTTATTTGAAGAACATGTTGTATGCCCTAGAATCAGTCCAGCATCTCGTTTGTACATGTCCGCTGCTTTCCAACATCTCGGTTAACAACCGATTTGGTGTTGTATTTCCACTTAGTCCAAATCCTTCGCTTCTCTGTGTTTATTAATTTGGCTGTTAGGGTCTTAGTGAGTCAACAACGTCCAGACAGCCACTTTAACCTTGCCTAACCTTTCAAAAGCATTTTGTTCCCGAGATAAAAACATTAAGACTAGAGCCAGATTTAAATCTGATATCTGACCAGCGAACATAACTATTGAACCACGCTTACCGCTTTGGGTATAAAGTGACTTTTACTCCTCTCCAAAGTGACTGTCGGTATGCTAAGTTTAAGCTTACATACCATGTCAGTCACTGCTCTAGAGTAGTAAAATGTGGAAAGATAAAGTTTGTAGCAAAGTACTTTAAAATAACAACACTCCTATTGAGTAGGTACTTTCCACAAAAAATCAATTTTTACTGCTCATTCAAAGGACAAAAAAACAACATCTCTCAATGTCTAATTGATTTAGATTTCTATACACTTTCTTATCCACTTGCTGCTTAGTGATACTTTTTTTCTGTAACAATATTTGCCGACACCATTATTCTCCTAAGCTCTCCACAAAATTGATACAACAGAGATAACAGCTAAACTAATTCTATTTTTTACTCCTCCAACTCCACTCTTCTACTTCACAATGCGCGCTACACAGTGCGATTTTGATTATCCAAATACATTTGTATCTTTCGTATGGAACTGCCATGCCATCTTCTACTTGAATCCCTGAGTGTATCTATGATTATATCAATTTAACATCTGGATAAGGTGGTTCCACATGGCAGTGCGCCAAACCAAAGCCATTTTTATCTGTGGCTTCGGCAGAGCGAACGGAGGGTGAAGGAGGCTGCGGCTGGTTGAAGCAAGAAACGCGCTACAACAGAACGAATTCAGCAGCTATCTAGTACTAGAATCGAGAGTGCTATAGATTTTTCAAAAGCTTGAAGGTGTACACGAGTGGAGTGTGTATGGAGCGTTGTGCAAAGAGTCTATGGAATTTTCGGAAAATCCACTTTAAATTTCAAGTGAAACTTCCATTTGTGTAATTTACAAAAAAGAAAAAACTCGATATGCTGTAATATCAAAAAATAATGTACATACAATATTTAGAGAGAGGAAGAGGAGTATATAGGACTTTGGTATACAGAAACAGATTATGTGGATAAGTTAAGAGGTTTTTTTTTTGCCAGCTGATGATACTTATAATATGTATTCCCTCAAACCGCCATTACACGGTTTGATATTTTCTGTCGATAAAACTCATCGAAGCATTAAATCCTATTATTCGATTTGAATTCAAATCACTGCACAGCCTGAATTGTGTTTATGTTGTGTTTTCTACATGAACACTTTAGGAATCCTTTTATATTGGAACGATATGACGACAACATGGCTATGATGACGATGACGGCAACGATGACTAGGCATGGTGGCGACGACAGCGACGAGGCAGGCGATAGATTCAATATTATATTCTCTTTCTCCTGTAAGTGCATGTCTATGGTTAGGTATGGTTGTATGTCAGTTCTAAGCCGCTAGAGTTTTATTTTTATTTTGATATCGAATTTAGCAAATAAATATGGGGTTGATGGCCCTTTTGAACTTTGAATGACATGGTTGTTTGTCTGAATGCCAGTTCTAAGGTGACAGTGGCGGACTGACAGTGTTTAAAGCTTTCAGTTTTTTCGTTTTCTTGTTGTGTTCAATAGCGAAGTTCTACCATCTATTTATTTAAAAATCTCATGCAAATCCGTTGGGGAGTTACTACTTTTATAGGTAGGGCCCAGTGAAATGTTTGGTACCAACATTTGAAAGAATGTTTTGATAGTGATGTAGATGGGTTTAAAGTATTTTGTACAAAATCGACCAAGCCGTTCATGAGATTAGGCCAAAAATGTGGACCCCATAATCGCTATAGACTATGATGGTTCTTAACAAAGTTTTTGTGCATAAACCCAAAAGTTTCTGAGTTGGAACAACCTTACTAGCTGACCCAGAAAACGTTGTTTTGCCATATAAATCTATAAATCCCATGCAAGTCCGTTGAGGACGAATTACGTTTGTACCAGTTGAGGGAATTTCGTGAAGTGTTGTGCAAAGGTCTTAAGTAGTTTGTACAAAATCGACCAAGTAGCTTATGAGATATGGATAGGGAAGCTGGTAGCGTGATAGGACACGATCCAACTGTAAAATCGTGTTCGGACTTCAGGCCCCGAGAAGTGGGGTGGCGGGGGATGTAAAAGAACCATTACAATGCATTACATGCGTTACTTGCCACACCACCCCCGATTTTGAAGGGGGTTAAAATGCGGAATATTATATACTAGCTGACTCGTCAGGCGTTGTTTTGCCAAAATGAATTATTTCTAGTCCTTAAGGTCCGTTTATATGGAGATACGATCTGCGTCTGCGAATGGCGAATGGTTGTTGTATTTACTATTTCATTCATATGAGTAGTCGCAGAGAGCTGCGAACTGTCAAATAATTATTTCTGTTTTTCAAATAGGCAACATGAAGGCAATCCGCTCCGACGATTTAAAAAAAAAAATTGAAAAATCAACAGTTAAGAAATCCAGATTGAATCTTTTTTTGAGGTAGATATTTCAATTTAAATTTTTATTTACGAATTAAATTTTTTGTATGAGTATTTGGAATACAGGAGCAAGTTCGTATGACCGAGTCGTGCACATTTTTTATACTTATTTTTTCTATACCAAGCTAAAACGAAGAGAGTGCATACACTTAATATGGATCGGAAAAAATGAACAGAGTTTTTCACTTTGATAGAAGAGCTGGAAAAATATCCTGGTCGGTTCCACCAGTACTTCCGGATGTCTAAAGACAAATTTTACGAAATTTTCGTCATGGTTGAGGAGGATATAAAACCAAAAGGGGGCAGCTTTCGAAAAGATGCAATATCTGTAAAAAAAAAAGCTAGTCGTATCTTTGAGGTTGGTGTAATTTGCATTTTATCAAAAAAACTTTAACTTTCATTTGAAATGGCTTTTAGGTTCCTAGCTACAGGCTCAAGTTTTGTTGATTTGGCATTCAGATTCCGAATAGGAGTTTCAACTATCAGCTGTGTTATAAAACAGACTATAGATGCAATAGTTTTGAGATGCCTCAAAGTGGCAATACCCGCCAAATCAACAAAATCAGATTGGAAGGATAAATCCAACGAGTTCTTAGAGCTCTAGAATTTTCCCAATTGTTTAGCGGCTGTGGACGGAAAGCATGTTATGACTTTTGCACCCAAAAAACTGGAAGCCTGTATTTCAACTACAAGAAAACTTTCTCATATAACCTCATGGCCGCTGTAGATGCACGTTATCGGTTCATTATGGTGGATATTGGAGCATATGAAAGTAATGCTGATTCTACCGTTTTCTCCAGTTCCCCGTTTGGAAAGGAATGGCTAAACAATCCTGCCCTTTAAAGCGTTCCGGAAGATGCACCACTTCCTGGAACTACAGACAAGGTTCCCTTTGTCTTAATTGGTGATGAAGGATTTGCTTTAAAGCCAACAATTCTGCTACCATATCCAGGCCAAAAATTATCCTTGAAAGAAAGGCTTTTCAATTACAGGTAGATACATACATATTACCTTTTTTAATATTCCTCAAAATATTGAACTTTGAAACGTTTTCGAATTTTCAATTAGATTATCAGGGGCAAGAAGGGTAGTAGAGAATGCGTTTGGTATAATGTCTCAAACCTGGAGGATACCGCTGAATCGTATTGAGGTACAAACACATTCCGCAAAAAATTTGATCCTTGCCTGTTGCATTCTGCACAAACTTATACGAATGGATATTTTGGAAAATGCGATACGAGACAGTGATTCAACTTAATTTTTTCTTGGGGAAAAATTATACAAAATATGCTCAAATGAACATTTTTATATTTGCACAAGCCAACCCCGCAACTTTCATATCGCCTCCCTTCAGATCAACTCCATAATACACCACACATTGTGGCGTATGAGTACTTTCTTTAAAAAAAAATCTATTGAATTTTTGAGCTAAATCAGTTCCGCCGGCCGTTCTTAGAAATTGTTAATATGGCAAGACAACGTTAATCGGGTCAGCTGGTACAATTAAAAGCATCCTTTAGCTGTCTCCTAGCTCTTAACCGACCCTCCATCTATATTGAGTCAAATCGGTTACATAGGTATACGGCAAAACAACTTTTACCGGGTCGGCTAAAGGATAAAAAGCAGTGTTTAGCCATCTCCTGCGTCTAAGCTACTTCCCCAATTTGATCCAAATCGGTTCAGCTGTTCGTAGAAACCATTTTTGTGGCAAAACAACGTTTTCAGCAAGTTAAATCAATACATACACAAAACTATTGCAATGAATGAATGAAATAATGCATGCAAGCAATTTCATTCAAGTCGATCTAGCTTTGTAGTTATAGATTACGACTGTAGTGCTACCTGCCGGGCTGATTTTTAAATCAAAACCATGCAGTTCGCCACCTGAACACATTTAAAAAAAATTATTCAAATCAGTCCAGCCGTTTAGGAGGAGTTCAGTGACATACACACAGTACAGTAGAATTATGTATATTTATCTATAAAGATTAGAAGGATAAATAAAAATGAAATATTTTGTCTATAAACAATATCGCTTAAACAGAATAAATATTGACTTAAAATTTAATGCGATCTTGAACTTTAGCCATCAAATTGGCCGAGTTTTGAAATTGTTCGACTTCAGTTGGGTCCAAGACTTGTCTAACAATCGACCGCACACCACACGAGTTGAGAACACATGGCAAGGAAACGAAGACATCCTTGTCAATACAGTGCTCGCCCTGAATTAAAACAACAAAAACAGTAAAACAACATTGCGATTTTAAAATTCGTCAAAACTCTACCACGACAGAAGTGGAAACAGCAATAACGCTGTTGTCGTTCTTCAAGATAGCAGAAGTGATTCTGGCAACGCACAAAGCAATAGCCCAATTGGTATATCCCTTAAGCTTGAAAACCGAGTATCCCCCTTTGACCACTTGTTTGTTTATTTCATTCCACTTCTCTGGACCATCGGAAGTTCCGATTTTTGGGTTTAAATCCCTCAAACGCACACCGGCAATATTGACGCCAGACCAAACTGGAACACAACTGTCTCCGTGCTCACCAATAATCCAGCCGTGGCATGAAGTTGGGGCAACATTCAAACGCTGAGATATGAAGAACCTGAAACGAGTCGAATCTAAGCTGGTTCCACTCCCGATGACACGATGTTTTGGCAATCCAGAGACTTTCCAAGCCACATAGGTCATGGCATCGACTGGATTTGTAATAACAATCAACACGGTATCGGGACTGTTTGCTATCAACTTAGGAATAACTTGCTTCAAGATGTCGGTGTTCCGCTGAACCAAAGACAAACGAGATTCACCTTTCTTGGTAGTTACACCAGCTGCAAAAATGCACACACGTGAACCGCTCGATTCGGCGTAGTCAGTGCTGGCTATGACCTTGGGGTTATTCAGGAAGCTCGAACCATGTTGCAAGTCGATCATTTCTCCCATCAATTTGTCCTTGCTCCTACCCAAGAGGCAAATGTCGTTTGAGACATTCTGGGTGAGAATACTTAAGGCGCAAGCCATACCGACGTGACCGATACCATAGACGGTGACCTTGTTGCCAGACGTGGGCAGTTCATCGGTGACATTGAAAATAAGACTGTCCTTAATTGAAGTCATTTTGCGAATATTTTCTAAAATGGAAATTGTCATAAGTTAAAAGTTCCAAGAAAACAATGTCAAATCGGTTAAAAGAATTATTACTTGGATGAGAAAATTGAATTTTTTCATTTTGAAAAATTGTTTGGATTAATTTGTTAAAATGTCTCATTTGTGATTAAATTGGTTGTAGAAAATTTGACTTATCAAAAGATCTAAAAATAAATATGAGTGAATTGATTGAAAAAGGAGTAACTTATAAAGCTTGTAAGGCTCCAGTACCACCTTGAAAAAATGTTAAGTGATTATGCGGGTCTACTAAACTTGTGCCCTTAGCTCGTTTGTAGTAGAACTATTGCGACTCACTGTTTTTCCCTTCAAAATCACCCAACTCAAAGTTAATCTGACACCTTCCACCTGTATTAATCAAGTTACTTACTTAAGGTAGCGATACAGTCCGTTTGAACTTAGGCCTCAACCAACAGTCTCCGCCAACGAGTTCGTCTCCTGTTTTGCACTCCAAGTTGGTTGAGGTCCTCTTCCATTTCGGTGCGCCACCTGAGTCGCGATCTTCCTCTTCTTCTTCGTTCTTCGGGAATAGTGTCGAAGACATGCCGGGCCGGAGCATTGTTGCCCATCCGCTCTAATTGACCGAGCCATTTGAGTCAATCGATGTACATCCCGTAAAGCTGTTGAATCTTCTTCTCCATTCCCATCAATGCACAGGGGGCCGTAGATAACCCGAACGAATTACCTCTCGAAACAGCCTATGGCACATTAATCCGATTTTGTCAAAGTTCATGCTTACAGCATGGCTGGGATGATGAGAGGAGAGTGTTATGCAGTTTTACCTTGGTTGATCGAGAGAGGGCTTTTCCACTCAATTGCTTTCTTAGCCCGAAGAAACAGCGATTAGCAAGCGGATTCTAGATAGACATACTCTTCCACTACCTCGGATTTATATGCGTCCATTGTCACGCTCTGTGCGTCGCAATTGCGTTTCCTTCCTCGACAGAGGAATGTTGGAGGATGTTGGCTCTCTCAACATCTTCGACTTGACGCTTCTCGTGCTCTTTTTTCTTCTTCTGAGAAGCCGGTGTTCCTCTCCCCTCTTTTTCTCGTAGATCTCACAAACAGTCCTTGTTCTTCGATGCAGCACCACTTTGTTTGCCTCCTGCTATGCATGGGCCTGCCTACATTTTTCGTCAAACCGCTTCGCTTTGGTAAGTGTGTGAAACCTATCATAGCAGAGCCGGCATATCTAACTGCTTCCTGGCAATGTTGCTATGGTTCTTGATACTTGATGTTGGCGGCATATAGAGGTTACTTGACACTCGGTTTGAAAAGGATCTGGGAATCTCTTGATGCGATTGTAGCAATCCAACGTTTTGGTCGTTGTCGGTATTTTCGCTGGTCCGATTCGATGTTGGCTCCTCGGGTAGTCCGAAATCTAGAATGCTGGACAAGTTGCTTCCATCAATCGCAATGTTAGGATATGAGACCTACGTGCTACCACTAAATTTCACCCCGCATCAAAATCGATCAGAATCTGTTTTTGGCAGTGGTATCGTGCAGGCTGTGCTTTCCATCTGTTTAACCACAGATGTTCTCTTTTCCTAGCTTGACGTTTAAATGGCCAAGGACATTTTTAACGTCATAGCTAGGACATTGCTCATACGTTTTGTCAAGGACCTCGTCCTCGTCTTTGGTATCGTCTTTTTTCTCCTCTCTGGGGACATGCACGTATATTAGGCTTATGTTGGTGAAGAAAGCCTGGATTCGGATCTGTTTGTGATGCTTTCGCTTAGACGTTTGAAGCTGATTGTTGCTAGGTCCGATTTCAACGACGAATTCAAATCCAAATAGCCATTTTTGTTACTCTCAGTAGCAATTACCAAACTACATATCGCAGTTTTTATCCTCTTTTTGCCCGGTCCATCCCATCGCATATCCTGGATAGCGGTAATGTTTGCTTTTTAGCAGTTGTGGGCCTCCGCTAATTGTTCGCTAGCACGCGGTCTGTTAAGGGATCTAAAATTCCACGTGCATATCCGAAGTTTGTCATCAGTATAACCGTCCAGGAAGTCACCCTGACCGTGACGTAGGTACAACTCCAAACCTAGAGTGCCAGGAGCTTGACGTAACTTTAAGTTCGAGAGCTGGAAAACCACTCCTTTTTACAGCCCAGCTTCAAATATGTCAAAGCAGCTTATAGAAAGGCGTTCACCAAGTAGACACCGTAAGCCCTTTAGCCACGTCATGCGTCAAAGCTTATACTCCATGGAGGGTCTGCCACCAAACTTTCATTATAATAAGTTAAGACTTATATTTAATGTGTTGATCATAAGTCTTGTAGGACATGTCCCTTGTATCTTTATCCTTGTGTTCGGGTAAGACTCTCTCTTCTCTTTTTGCTGATATTAGCCAATCCACACCAATCCGCTCCTGTAAAAAAGTATTAAATTATTCGATTGATTTTATATGATTTCCTTTTATATGTGCTATTACAAAAAGGATAATCGGACAAAGGCTAGTTTCCTAGAACATCGCAACAACCTTACGAACTGCATTGCAGTGCAATTGACAAGGTTCGAGGTTAACGAGATTCGATTTAAATTGCAAACTTCTAAATGCCCCTTTGAACCTATTCTTATGCAGAGAAAAAAAAAACAAATCAATACCCTAAAGTGCCTATAAAGGATTTAAACAAACCTTCCTTGAGCAGTATTGAATTTCAATTGACATATAAGCACACCTACGTTACCATTCCAACTCAAACGAACACAGTACAAAGGGACGTTTGGCACAAGAAAGGCTTATGTTAAATAAAATTCCAAAGCAACGTGATTTTAAAATCAAGGTGATTATGAATGGAGTTCTTAAATTACATTTAACGCTTCTATTGTGTTGAGTTTCTCGTGTATCAAAGGATTACTTGTCTGGCAGACTTCTTTGATGGGTGCTTAAATTAAAAACATGTTAATTTAAATGAACACGCGTTGAATGAATTCCACGCGATGCAGGATTCATGTTTCAATTTAAGAAATAAAAATAGTCCCATTCTATCCGAAGATAGGCAAAACAAAACAGTCTGGTTTTGATTGAGACACAAAAGAATCTAATTTTCTTAGAAATAATTTTTGCAACAAAAGAATGAATTTAATCTGTGCGCCGTGCGGAGAGGCTTATGAATATCAGATGGGCGTTAATTAGATTATGTTGTCATTGTGGATTACTCTTTCCTTCCCTTGTGGTGGTGTGTTACATTATATGAAACGAGAATCTTAATTTTATAATTGCCTTAATTTGAGCTTTAAAAAAAGTACGATGAGCGAATATAATTGCCACTGACATTGGTACTTGCCAGTATCCCGGAGTCGTACCAGATTAATGCAATATTTACAATAGGATATCTGTCGGCCGTTTTCCTCAAGTATGGTAACTCACATGATCCTCCAGTCATCGAAACCAAGTTGGAGTGTTGCTGTTCATCACCTTGATTTGGCTGAGCTAATGTAGTCTTTGCGTAGTGGCTTTCTTGATTGTTATCGAATTTCCTTCTTCATTTGCTAATAGTTGTTGTAGAACTTTCCTATTGAAATCACGCAGCATGGAATACGGATTGCCCTGCTTGTCGCAGTAGAGTAGAACTGGTATATTTGTAGACTGAAAGTAAGCTTAAAGTTAGAACCTCACGATGGGCCCCACAGTGTCTGTATCTTCCTTAGATGTTTTATGAATATTTAATCCCACCAAAAACGTTCAGTAAAAAACTAGCCAAGTCCAAGGTTCCTTACTGCGATTTCTTATTATTATGGTTTATGTTGTGTTGTGTTTTCGTGAACTGGCCTTGTCTGTTAATGACATCGATAGAAGTCAAAATATTGACGGTGGTTCTTAGAACTACCTTAGAATAATAATAATTATTTGTTCTCTGAAGGTCTGCCTAAAGTTCCCGTTGGTGTGCACTCTATACGAGAGGACTATTCAAGCTTCATTGAGTTTAAGCTCAAAATGGAAAGCTTGAATCCATTGCCTTCCAATCTCACAATAACTGTAGAAGCAGTACAAATCTGGAGAGGCTGCATGAGACTGTGTTCCATTTTGAGCGTAAACTTTTGCACCAGTGGCAGGGCTAACTTCAAGACACAAACATATACATACTTATTCGTGCCTTCTTCTTTTGACAGATCTCTTCAAGGAGTATCATATGTGGGTTTATAAGGTATTCACGGAATAAGTGCTTCTAAACTTAACCATTTGGAATTTCCAAAAAATTCTAGGTCCTCAATTGAACCTACCTCTCGCACTTAAGACAATACTCTTGCATATCCATTTGATTTTTCAAAACATTTTTTCCATACAACTAGTGTTCTGCAGGTTTTCCAGCCGACTAGGCTGGCCCCAACCCAAATCCATGTACGATCTCATCCGGAGATACAGCATGAATTCTCCAGTAGTCAAAACCAAGCACTCTGGTATCCGCTATTAGGTACCTGGTCTTTGTACCGGAAGTTCAGTCTTCTTGCTCATCTCAAACCAGGGAACTGCAAAGAAAGTCATCTTTCTTGGCTGGATCGTTATCATTCATTCGCTAGATGTGGCCGTGCTATTGTAGCCGACATTTTTAGCTTTCAGGACTACATCAAAATCTTGGTACAGTTCGTACAGTTTGCGATTGAATCTCCTTCTCCATTCGCTACCATTCGGACCGAAAATCCGTCTAACAATTCTTCTTTCGAAAGTGCTCAGCACCATTTCTCCTTTTTTGCTTATCGTCCAGCACTCGGCGCCGAACCATAGAGAAGGGCTGGTCAAATCAAAGTCTTATATACCTAGTAATACGCTTTTGTCTTTCAAGTGAGGAGTTTTGCACCAAGATGTTTCGCTAAACCGAAATAGCAGCGGTTCGTTTGGGTAATTCTTCGTTGGATCTCCACTAAGTTGTCGTTGTGGGATTGATGTTTGTTAAAAGGTAGGTGAACTCCTCAACTACCTCGAAATTGCTGCTACCAACAGTGACGTTTTGTCCTAGGCGGTGGACAGATGTTGTTTTGTTTGTTGATAGCATGTACTTTGTTTTGTCCTCATTTTGCCTGTTCTTCAATCGCTGTGAAGGCCTCAAGTCTCTTGGATCGACCGATGATGTCTATGTCATCCGCATAGCCTAGGAACTGGATGGACATGTTGAAAATAGTGTTTTCCGTGCTCACACCTGCTTTGCGCACTATCTGCTCCAGGACTATGTTGAAGAAGTCACATGACAACGCATCTCCTTATCTAAACCCTTCGCATGTTTGGAATAACTCGGATGATCTGTTACCCATTTGCACACTGCACTGCGCATTGTTTAGCGTCATGCGGCACAACTGATCAGTTTGTTCGGGATCCCGAATTCAGACATCACCATCATAAGCTCTTGGCGGTGGATGCTATCATAAGCAGCTTTGAAGTCGATGAAAAGATGGTGGCTTTCGACTTGAAATTCGTTGGTCTTTTCCAGGTTTTGCCTCAGTGTGAATATTTAGTCTATCGTTGTTCTGCCTGGCCTAAAGCCACACTGGTACGTGCTGATTATTGTGTTGAAGAAAGTTTTAAGACGCTCAGACAGTACGTTGGATAGGATTTTGTATGCAAAATTAAGCAGGGATATGCCACGGAAGTTTTTGCATGACATCGGATCGCCTTTTTTGTAGATGGGGCATATGGAGCTTATCGACCAGTCAGTGGGCACGCATTCTTCCTCCCACACTTTCACACTTTTGGGATGACCTGATGCATGCAGTTCATCAAAACACCTCCTCCATATTTAAAGAGTTCCGCAGGTATGCCATCCGACCCGGCGCGGCGGCGGACTTGTTATTTTTTAGCTTTTGGATGGCTCTTTCTACCTCTTCTTTGCTGGGGGCTGGGACTGGATCTTCATTGACTGGTCTTGCTTCTCTTTCGTCATTATCTCGCTCATTTTGTGCATTCAGCAACTGTTGGAAGTGCTGCTTGAAAACATCTACAATTCCCTGTGCTTCGGTGACTAGGTTTCCTTCACTGCTTCGAAGAGCCTGTGTCCTTGTTCTGAAACCAGAAGCTAATTGCTTCGACCTTTTAAAGAAACGCCGAGTGTTGTTTTTGGCCCGAGACTCTTCTAGATTTTTGAGCTGAGAAACTGCGGATTCTATTTGCTTACTTCGCAGGGTCTTTTTCTCATTTTTCCGTTTTGTGCGGTACTCTTCTCTTGCTGCTTTTGTTTTCAGTTGCAGCATCTGCAAACGTGGATTTTCCGTCTGTCTTTTCAATATCGCGCACTCATCATCATACCACGGGTACTTTTTCAGGGGTGGCTGGTAACCTATGGTGGTCTCGTCTACATGTTTTATTATTTCGCAATGTTGGTTCCACAAGGTGTTGACGTCTGTGGTATTTGGGAGGACGGTGACGGCGCGGCGGAGAGTCGTTCACTCAGGCGCTCACTGTAGTCTCAGGCATTCTCCGAGTTGCTAAGGCAACCGATGTTGAACTTCTGACTTATACTGCGACAAGTTTCTGAGTTGCACCTGGAGTGTAGAGTGTTCTTACATTCCAGGTACAAACTCTCAATGCATTGTCCGTTGTCGTTCCGGGTCTGGTGACCATAAGAGGGGGGTTAGTTAAAACTGGCTAAACAGATTAAAAAAACCATTGTTGAGCTAGAATCGACCTTTCATTCCCTCTTTCTTAGAAAGGTTAAATAATCTTAGTGATTATAACAGCGATCGGTTTAAAAATTTACAACAGATTTATCGAGGTTAAAAAAAAAGGAACACAAAAACAATAACAACATCACCAGAGCAAAGCCACTTAAATTAAAACGAACAATTAAAAACCTTCCAACCAATCAAATCGAATCCCATTGACATGATATTCTACAAGTGGATTGCATCTCTCACCGATAAGCACACTTGTTTGTTCTCGGATCCCATTCATCCTTCGCTGTTTCCTGTTTTAATCCGTTTGCATCCGGTGAATAGAACGACAGCGCGTCGCAATGCATCGTATGACAACAATGCAAAAACTTGACACCTTCTCTTCGTGCATTCGAGGATACCTACAGTATCCTACCCTCCATAAAGTCTCATGTCAAAAAAAAAAAAAAAATACAAAAACAAACAAAAAACCATTAAGCAACACACTTGACTTTACATACCTATACCTATATGGATAGGATAAGGATTACTCTTCGTAGTACCTTCTTCTTCCAATCCTATCCTGATATTATACGAACAAAAATCAGGGAAAAAGAGAAAAACAATTCGCCGTCAATTTCAGGACAGCAAAAATATAATTTATGCAAGTGCAAGTAGCAGGCAACAATTTTGATCCTATCGTGAGTTCCTGTAAAAAGAATTCAGCACAGAATTCCGCTGAGGATAAAAATAAAAATTCTGAAGTCCTCATTCTTTGCTATCGAGGAGGTATCGAAATGCACTGCCACTCAATGACATAAGCAAAGTGTATTGAGATTCCTGTGTGTGCAAGACAGGGGCGTATTTGGTGTGCATTTTGTGTGTAGGGCTCTTTTGATTTTGTTAGGAATCCAAAGTTATTGAGTGTACTTACTTTTTTGTACATAATTTTCTGCTGGCTCCAGCCAGCTCAGTCCCTAGCTAGCTGTCTCCAGTTTTGCACTCCAAGTTGGTTGAGGGCCTCTATCACTTGTGTTCTTCACCTGAATCGCGAGTGCGAAGTCCTCCCGGGTTGGCTTCGAAGCGGTATTTTCCATTTGCTCTGAATTAGCCAACCATCTGACTCGTTGTTAAACTGAAACAACTGGAATTGTCCTTTTTAATACGGAACTCATCCGAGAACACAGTTTTTCCAGTTAGTCATTGGATAGTGTTCAAGGCCTTCCCTAACTTCGATTAAATCCTCATAATTGTCTCACAGCACTTCTCGCTAATTGTCTCTCTTCCTTAATCGTTTCGGCAATAGCTTTTCATCTTGACTCCGCCGTGGTCGATGGAAAACGGCTCGATCCCGATTAAACAAAAATTGATTTCGACTTTACATACCTGTTAAACGTCTTCCAGATCGACTTTGTAAGTCGACTATTAATGCAGGTAGCCATGGCTCAGAGGAATGAGTAGTTGACTGCTTAGCTAAATGCTGCGGGTTCAGGCCCTAACTTCGGGAGCATTCTTTTAATACGAAAATCGCCAGCTTATCTGAGGCCACCTGTGCGATAACATGAGACAATTATAACATCTATGTCTCCTCTTCTGAGCCACGTAGGTTTCTGTGTTTTCCTTCTATGTATCTTTCTGTCTCTCTCTGTTGTCTTGTTCTGTCCCAGCAAATGCTCTTAGTCGCCAGAGCAGCTATGTGTCTGTAGTTCGTCACATTCATGTGCGAAGTACTGATATTTCAATGTTCAATGTTCAATGTCTGCCGTATTGGAAGCTCGGCTTCTTATGAGAAATTTGAAAGATTGATTGGATTATGAGGCTGATCATCTTTGTTTTACTGGAATACGTTTACATTTCTGCTTCTTTCTCCGCCTCCAATGGACGTTAGACGTAAAAGCCTATTGAATTTCTCCGACACTTCTTACTTTAAAAAACGAGCACAAAACTATCTTATTCACCAGATAACCTACCTCACTGAATAACGCATAACGATATGCGAGTTCCCGCGGGGGACCTCTAGTGGGGCATAGCGCATAGTGCAACGCCAGCACAATCCGCAATCCCTCCGACTCATGCCTAGTTGGGCTGACGCTGACTATCAACTATCCTACTCCATTGTCTTCCAGCTCTTCTTTCTTTTTGAGAGAGTCAAGTCCATTACATTGCCTGCGCCGCAATATACCTACATATTTGTCGTCTTTTCGAAACGTGTGTCCGATCCACAGCTGCTTTCGACGTAGTAAAATAGAGTAAATAAGTTCCTGAACCATTTAAATGAGGAGCTCTTCGTTTGATATACGATTGGGCCGAAGCATGTTTCGTAGACATCGCAGCTTCTTAGTGCTGCAACCGTTAAGTAAAACGGATTCGACGTTAGATCGGAAAACCCGTAGTTTGGTTCTTATGCTTGGACAGTTATTCATCTATAGATTTTTAAGCATACCGAAAGAAGTCTTTGGCTTCCTGTATTTGGCTGATGTTGTCCTTTTCGGTGCTGCCCTTGATAGGATGAAGGTATTGGAAGTTCTGTACTTTCTCTACCGGTTGTTGAGAAATATTTACGAAGGGTTCTGAGTCTCATAATTTTTGTTTTACCGAAGTTAATTTTCAGCCCCACGACTTCTGTTTCTCGCTCTACGTATGGACCGCATGGTACAGATGTTGCAGATGCGATTTCAGAGCACTTCCCGAAAAGTCCGTTTTTTTATGAGTGGATCCAGTATTTCGGTTGATTTTGTTTGCGACGCGACGATCGACGCTTCAATAAGGTTTTCGGGAATTCCATCAAGTCATTTCTTTACTGGTCTTCAGTGTTCTGATTGATCTCATCTCTTCTGAGGGGTACAGTGTGGTTTCTGGAATTTGTTATTCTTGTCAGCTCAGGTGAAATCAGTTGCGTAACTCGGTTAAATACCGACTCAAAAAGGTCATTCCACCTTCTCAGCTAATCCTCACGAGGTGTTGCTTGGAACTGCAGGCACAAACCAGTTCCCTAGTAATGCTATAGACGGATCTGTTGTCGCATCTGTTAAAATTATCTTCTGCTTGTCGCGTTTTACACTGCGGTGATCCTCTATCTTTCTCGTGCGGTAAAAAGATTCCAGCCCTCTATTTTCGACTCCAATTGCAGCTGCAATAAGGGCCTTGATTTTTTGTCGTTCTTCAATCCGAATTCAAGTTTCTTCAGAAAGCTTAGCGCCATTGTTTTTCCTCACTCAAGTGTTGGCCTCCAGCAAGTGCCATATCGGCTCCTTTTTATTTCTAAAGTCCAGAAGTCTGCTTCTGCAGTTGCCCGTAGCTTAGTGGTTAGGTGCGTTGCGTTGGCTGCTAAGCAGAACGTCATGGGTTCGAGTCCGAGTTTTCATTTCATCTTTCACGGTAACTGCCTCTTGCGAAGACCTGAAAAAACTTCCAAGAGTACCAATTTATCATGAAAAAGTCCTTCTCAACTTTGCCGTTCGGAATCGGCGTTAAATTGTAGGTCCCCTCAATTCTTCACACGCACTCAAAGAATTGTTGACTAGAGTAAACCACTTATCGGGTAGTGATCAATTTGCTTGCCTGTCCGTCTACACCCAACTTATTTTATGGCAAGTCTTTTGCTTAAACAGGACGAGACCGTAATTATTGCCGAATACAATGAACCACTCTCCATTATCATTGCAACTCCCAACTGCATGGTCTCCCATGACATGTTTAAGTCTATCGTTGTTGCTGCTTATCATCAAGCCCTTCCGCTTTTTATTTTTCACAGCTTCCACTTATCTCTCTTCTAGGGGTCCTCTTTGGGAGTTTTTGCTTGGACGAAACCTGATGATATCCGATTTTTCTTTTCCACTGACCGTTCGGTTGGTACTGCTTGACTGCTTGTAAACAAGCTACGGGAATACCAACCTGCAGTTTTTGCAATTTTGAAATAACCAAATACAGCCCCGAGCTTGTATTTTCATATTTTGTAAACTGCATTCGTTTTACATTTATTATTGACTGCCGGCATTTTGATTGTGTGCTCATCTTTCTTTATGCGAATATTTGAGACAACATTTTTGTGCATCGTCCAAAAAACCACACACAGGTTATTTGCAATCTGCATAGCCCCACATACTCTATAAAATTAATTTTCTTTATTTTTGGAATGTTAGGGACACCATACTTGGGTAGTATCATTTCCTTATCCTTGGAACGTCTTTAGATACAGGATAACTGCGGCTGGCTTGTGCATGCATACATCGAATAAAATTCTTTGTTCAGATGTTTTTGCCTCCTTGATTTTGTCTTGTTCAATTTCTTTTTCATTGCAAGATCCGGGCCCCATGTGGCTCGAAGAGACTTCTTATAAACATACCGTGTCGTGTGTCGCCGTCATGTCCTGATGTCCTGCCACTTACCACAACACCATACCAGATTCATAGATACCTGCAGTCAGGTAATAATAAATTATAACCGATATATGTATGATATTGAGAGGAAATTGAAATGCAATTCAATATTTTATGTGTTTCATTCGAGGATGCCTTTGCCTTGGTTGTGCTTTGGTTTCGTTTCGGTTTTGCCAGGACATTCTGAGCAAAGTTTGTTCATACCTACATGGGATGCATGTATAAATCCTTGCAACGAGAGAGGCTTATATTTATTTCAGTTAGGTGGGGTTGTCGCAGCAATTTCCTTAACCAGGATACAAAAAAGCAACTTGTGTCTTCCTTTTGCAAAATGTTGAAGAGCTTTCATTCTGCATCCATATTTCATTTGCAATATGAGTAGCAAATAGAGGCACCCGCACCTGCATAGAAAAGAGCATGCTGTATCCTTTTGTGCAACGCAAATTTTGTACAGTTAACAAATTTGTTTTTTCTTACATTTTGAGGACTTTTGGTAAATATTTTTTTCAACGGAAAAATATGAGACTCAAAAAGGATAAAAATATATTCAAGGATTTTCTGCTGACAGAAGAAGTAAATATAATATTTTATCTGAAATGCACTTCACCATCGCGGTTCTCTTTACTGCTTCTTGCTTGTTCTCGTTGTTCGTCCTTTTTTGAAATATTTTTTTCCCATCAAGAAGGCAGGCGGCTCGGCTGTAAGCTATGTCTGACAAGACAATGTGGCGTACTATAGTGTAGAACATCTTTGATGCAACACATCATACAACACAAATACATGAGACGTATTCCTTTTGGGTTAAAGTAAGGACGACTATCGACATCACGCCAAGGACCTGCTCCATCGTGTTTCTTTATAAAAGAATAAACACAGAAAATAATAATATTATGCAAAGTGTATGCGATAAAATTTACCACTAAAGTGTCTGCGAGCATACTCTTTTATCCTTTTGCAAATGAATGGGAAAAGATTCTTTCATCGCTTTTTCTTAGTGAATCAAAAAAGAAACAAGAACAAGAGAAGGATATTTTCCTGCAAAGATGTTGATGAATGCACTTAAATTCCAGATTATGTACATAGATTCTCGTTCTTGTATCCTGCATGTGAGTGTGTCTATGTCAAGTCAATGAGAAAGTGAGGGAGTATACAGCTTGATATATGAGTCATGTCAGCAGATATTTATGTTTGTTTTAAGGAGTTCTTTTGCTTTCTTTCTTCTGTTTGTTTGTCGTGCTGGTCTTATCAAGGACCTTAGAAATGGGGGAGGTGGAGGATCTATTAAATGGATTATATGACAGTGATGGTTTTGTCAGTTTTTTTTCTTCATTTTTCATTTGATTCTTCTGTGAGTTCTCGAAATTGAGAGAAATGAAAGAGAAATTGATGTTTAAATGTGTGTTTTCGTTTTTTGATGAGACATGAGATGAGTGAGTTATCATAATATTAGTTCCATCAACAATGTGACATGTGTCACAGAGTCTGAGGAATAGGAAATGTTCATCAACATGTTTTTAGTTGTCTGCTCTTCTCTTTGTGTAAGGAAGAGGATAGATAATTTGATGTTCTGGAAATTGGATTTGATTTAAATCAATGTCAATAGTTAAAGGGTTCAGATTTGGCAGAAACACTAAGGATTTTTTCTGATTTTTAAGTCCAAACAATCTGCGTCAAATTCAACTCATCACTCACGCTCAATAAATGTGTATTCTACGGGCTCACAAGAGCATGCATTTGACTTTGTCGGCTTAGGCTATGATATCAGCAGAATGTATAAATTCTCAAATGGAACGTTTGATGGCTACACAGCGCAAGAACAAGCAGCAGCTAAACGATATCTTGTCTTGACCACATATAAAGCTGACATAACAACATTGTTATTGTCAAGAATTGTTCACATTCATCACTGCGGTCATCGAAGCCACAATGTACCTACTCCGGGAAAGTTTCCTACTCAGCAAAAAACCTAACGTCATAGACCTCAACGCAATATATGAAAGGATAAACGTGCATCCATCGCTTGCAAAGCACAATTAAAACATCTACTAAAACTAAGGAGAAAGATGAAGAAAAAATGCTTACTACGAACCCGAAAAAAACACCCTCAATGCTTGTCTCGTAATTTCGACGTAAGAATAGGCGAACTAATATTCAGACAAAAAATTGTATACCAGAGAATGGGCAGCATCGAAGAACATGTTCGTTATGAGAACCAAGGTCATGCGTAAGGAAAGGATATCCACAAATTCACTTGATGGGGTCACTATCCAATAGGCGACGTACAACGTACCACTTCTCTAGACTGATCACGATAGGATACGTTCGTTTGGAGGTGCCAACATCGACTCTGATTAATATTTTGTAATTTTGTTCTGAGGGCGGTTTAAGCACAGTCCAGGGCTGATCACGATAGGATACGTTCGTTTGGAGGTGCCAACATCGACTCTGATTAATATTTTGTAATTTTGTTCTGAGGGCGGTTTAAGCACAGTCCAGGGCTGATTGCTTATCCGCTTATCAGTCTTAAATTAACTCGCCCGCCTTGCGAAACAAAAACAATGGAAATGGAGGACCATCACTTACCCAACTAATGCATGAAGCTGTGCACGTATGGAAACAAAGAAATGCCGGAAGTCTGGCCTGCCTCCTTCATCACCCAATTATTGCCGAAATGGACAATTAAACTGTGCAAATTTAATATAAATCAATATCCAGCAAGAAGCCACATCCTATATGGGGCTGCACATAAATGGAAGAGAGCCAAGAACTCGGGAGCTCAGTCTGTTATCAAGGTACATGAATACGTTCTAAAAACGCGAGTAGTTGTTCAAATCCAACAGAACTTAAGCCTTTCAATGCTCTTTAAACCCAAAGATCTAACCATTTTTTTCAGCATCCTTAAGACCCGCGACCCTCGACAGAAAATTCTTACGGAGAGTAGGTGGCCCGAGACTATAGTATCACATCATTACATCCCCTTCGCGGGATATAGCGAAGGGAATGAAGCTTTGCAGACTCTGGTGGACTTGGCACTTAGATTGTATGGTGGTACAATTTATTGCAGGAGACAGTGCGACAGATAAAATTTGCGGTGAACGAATGGCGCAGAACTTGACGCTTGACTTGAAGTCTTGGGGTGCGAGAAGTCATCAACTCGCGATCGAGAAAACTAAAAAAAGAAAAGCCTACCTTATTGAAGGAGGTGCGACTGTTTCTCGGTTGTGAGGCATGTAAAGGCTGTATCGAAAAGTTACAGCTAATTTATTTTGTTCAACAAAATTAAGGAGCAAACATGCGATAATACCTGAAAAAGCACCGCACCCTCGATGAAAAGCCTACGACACGCACGGTCCGTCCCTGGTTGCTACTAAGAACAACAGAAGAGAATACAACAACGGAAAACTACTGAGTAGCAAGAACAAGGTACAACACGAACACGAAATCAGTTTCTGCTGCACCGATCAAAAAATTTATAAGAGGAGGTGTTTTCGTGATCGAAAATCAGTTTCTGCTTCGCTTCGGTAGAGTACACATCGTGCGTTAAAGCTATGCCGTTGTGGTTTGCATTTGCAAACCACAATATTTTTCCTTAACATTTATTTTTCCGTGGAGATATTTCTTCAAAATAGGTATATCTCCAACCGACCAGAATTTCTCTCCAATCCTATATTTTCCCGATCGATCGGAAAAAACAAAAACAGGAGCGCCTACTCAACCGTTTATTTCACGTGTTTGACCTTGAACAGGAGTTTTATTTTGAAAAGGCTGAGTAAATTGTTTGTTGATAAACTCAGATCAAAACAGGGCGAAAGCCAATGTTTATTCAGTTGAGAAGTGCTGCTTGACCTTATCGGTCAGCCCGACCATGATTCAACAGTTTTTGAAATAATCGAAAAGACTGGCCTGGCCCAGAAAACCTTCGAAGTCAATCGTAAAGATGGAGAATTCACTGACTAAAGTATAGCTTACAAATCTTAGGGGACCTAGGTAGGTAGGTAGAAATGGCTGTCCCACTTCCGTGTAGGACACAATAAGCGCTGAGTGCGCCGTTTTGATTCTATACCTCATGAAATTCTAAAAAGATTTAGGGATGGATTAGGAATGATGTATATTCCGCACGTACTCTAGTTTAGGAGAGATAAGGGGGGGCGCTACAGCCAGTTTGTGTTGTTAAGGTATGAGATCATATCTTTGATCTCAAATTCTGAGAGTTCCTCAATACCGTTGAAGAATTCTTTACCTAAGTGGAGTGCTCTTTTCCTAGCCAAGGCCGGGAAATGACAGAGAAAGTGTGGGACCGTTTCCTTTTCATCCACCTATGATTTGCTTCTGATGTATATTTGGTCAGGATATAGCCCTTCACAACTCCAAGAGGAGCATATACTCTCACTGCCAGTGAGTTGTGAAGGGCCTAGCTAGCTCATTTGCTTTCTCATTCCCCTCATAGCCCCTATGGCCCGGTATCCAGTGACACTCAAATCAAGTTCCTTGAGGGCCTCTTTGCAGTGAGGACACCTGATGTTTAATAAAGAGGTCAATCGGAAGGAGGTCCAGAATGACGTTAAGTGCATCTGTTGGGCAGGACCTAATTGCCCCTGATATCCCTACGCAAGCATTTCTCTGCACCTTTGTAAGCTTGTTTATTATGTAAGCTTTGCTGAGAGCGGGCCACCACATAATGGATCCGTAAACAAGTATCGGTCTAATAACCGCTGTATACGTCCACTTGATCATTTTTACTGGAGACCCCACTTTTTACCGAAGGTTTTGTTACAGGCGTAGAAAGCTACGCCCGCCTTTCTCACCCGTTCTTCGATGTTGAGCTTCCAAGTTAATTTGGTGTCTAGTATTACGCCCAGATATTTGGCACTGGAAGATAGTGTTTAGGGGACCTAAACCAATTTCGATTTTAAACCTAGATTCAGCTTACTATGGGCCGAGTCGACTACAGAGGTAGTGCTACCATTCTTTCCTAAAACAAAGCAAAACAAAACATGGTTCTCTGCTCTCTGATATCCTTCAAAACTGGAAACAACTCTTAAGTGCGAAAATTGCAGGATTGCTTTAAATCCAACAAAAGCTGTGTAAAGTTAAGAAGAACAAAAACTCCTCTGAAAACACCTACCCACATCATCAAAGACCTCATTAATTTCACTGTTAAACAGTTTGCTCCACCTTGTCCCCGTTTAACAAATCCCGTTCATCATTTCAAACTTCAAGGTAAAGCTACAATGTGTATAAACACAGCTTCATTTCCTTCCATTTTGTTTATACTCCAGCCAACGCAACGGGTAGGTATAAAAAACAAACTAACCAAAGGAAATAAAACACAAAAAAAAACTCAATTTTATTTTTTATTTTTTACTTTGGCCTAAAAAAATCGTTACGCAACTTAATCGGTGTGCTTCAATTATTTTTAATTTTCCAACTTGGTGTTTTGTTTCCTTTTAATAGGTATTGCTTTAACGGCGGATTTCAGATTAACTTTTTTTTATTTGTTTCAATTTTAAGCCTTGAAAAAATTACAGCAATTTCAGTGTACGGGCATTATCCTTTCGATATAATTGGACCCGCACATAGCGCTTACGAGATTCGTTTTAAAATAATTGTTATTCTCTTCTCTGAGATGAGGTTTAACTACATTTTTTTTATTTCTCAAATACGAATGGAACAAACATAACAACTATAGGCTGACCAGAACTTGAAACCAATTTAAATTGCCTAAGCTGGATATTTTCTAAATAAAACCTTAACAAAAACAGTCAGCGAGAAAATCCATTCTCCAAAAAAAAAAAACTCAACGTTTTGAGGCATAGATTTTTATCAACACAATCCTTTCATTATACATATTCCATTCGGAATCGTTGACCATCGCCCCTACAACAATCAAACCATCGTCATTGGTCTGTAAAAACGATGACGAGGAGGAGGACACAAGGACACACGGATGACATAGTGTAATTGTACACAAATTCCCTATTTCGGAAACTCGCACTCTCACAATGAAGGAAAATATTTTAACACTCAAATAGCTACAAAACTCAACGAAAAAGGGCCGAAAATGAGAGTGAGTATGAGGAGCAACAATTTCACTCCAAATGTAACAACCCACCAAAAGGACTACTCTGCCGGTACATGTGTGAGGCAGGAAGATTTCTAATCTTTTTGATGGAAAAACCAAAGTTCCATTACTGGAGAAAAATAGTCATCCAAAAAGTAGACACAAGCAAAAAGAATGAAATAGACGGGTGTAATAGGTTTGGAATTGTAAAATCCCACTGAATTTTATATACGGGATATTTTGATGTATAACATTTTCGCGCAATAAGTAAAGGACTAAAAGCGGATATTGCGGGATGCATTTTTTTCACTCCCTCTCTCTAGGTTCGTTTTTTGTTCGTTTTGTTGGTGGGTATTCGGCCATGATGTTTTGTAGTTTTGTGCCAATGGAATATTTAAGCGTCCGTTTCAATTCCAACCCAGATAATTGGTGAAGCGTACGTGAAACAAATTGAAACCGAGGAAGAGGACTTTGAATAGAAATATGTTTCCCGTGTAGTTTTCTTTTTTTATGTTTTGTTATTTTATTGACAAACACTTTTTGTTTTTATGTCATTCTAAAAGGGAAGAGTGTATGTCCACGCTGGTGGAAATTCATATATTGGAATTTGAGTTAAAATTCGCCAAACAATATGCATGAAAGAATATTAAATGATTTTTCAATTGAGTTTGCCACAAAATTGAAAAAAAGTCATTCGAGGTGAGTGGGGGAGGATGGGGTGGGTCGATGAAATATTCAATAAGAAAAATAAATTTGATACTTTTAGAATAGTTTTCAATAAAATATCACGAATCGGCCATCGGGCTTTTAAGAGTAGATAGGTACCTATGTATGTTTATTGATTGAGAGGCTCTTTGCTTCCGGTAAACTATTTTTTAAAGCGTTTATCAATAAACAAAAAGGCTTTTAGGATGAATAAAAGAGAAAAAAAATACAAATCTTTTTCAATGATAAATTACATATTTTTTGAGCTTAAAAAATATCAGTCTATGTTATATGTATTTTGAAAATAAATAAATCCTATGGATTAGAAGCAATATTTATTCGCATATTTAAGATAGAATCAGCTTCGTCTCGGCCCAATTTAACGTTAACGTGATTTATTTGCATAGAATCAGTTTCTAGTGCGATATGATAAGCAAAATAGTTTGTGTCTTTTTTGGTACAAGAAAATGTGCACGACTGGGTCGTACGAACTTGCTCCTGCATTCCAAACTTACTTACTTACTGCGCAACAGTCCAGGTCGGACCAGGGCCTCATCCAACAAGCGTTTCCAGCAAGCTCGGTCCCTAGCTAGCGGTCTCCAGTTTCACACGCCAAGTTGGTCCAGGTCCTCTACCACCTGTGTGCTCCACCTGAGTCACGGTTGTCCTCTTCTGCGACGACGTCCTTCCGGGGCTTCGAAGACTTTACGAGCCGGAGCATTATTTTCCATTCGCTCTGCATGACCCAACCATCTATATAAGTCGTTGGACCTTAACTTTTCTGGCTAAGTTAGTGTCGCTGAACAGCTTGTACAATTCTTGATTCAAACTTCGCCTTCATTCTCCATTTAAGCAGACATGACCAAAAATCACTCGAAGCATTTTTCTCACGAAGTAGCCCAAAGCGTTTTCATCGGATGTTGTCATGGTCCATGTTTCTGCACCATACATTAGGACCGGGGTGATAAGGGTTTTTAGTTGCTCGGGAGAGGACTTTACTACTCAATTGCCTTCTAAGTCCGGAGAAGCAGCCATTGGAAAGAGTGATTATTCATTTGATTTCAACGCTGGTGTTGTTGTCGGAATTTATAGCGGATTCAAGGTAGACGAAGCCCTAACTATTTCGAAGTTTAATCTGTCTATGCTGATATTTGCTCCAAGACATTGATGTTGGTTGTCCTTTCCTGTTGGCAGCATTATTGGTCTTTCCCTCGTTAGCTGTTAGACTCACCTTCCTGGCCTCCGTCTCAAGACTCACGAACGCTCCACTGAACTCACGCGATATCGATTTAAAGTTCCTGGGTCTACTTCAAGATCTGCCGTAGAGTAAATATTTGATCGATGGTTGACTTTCCGGGTCTGCAGCCACACTAATAAGGACCTATTAGGTTGTTGACGAAAGGCTTCAAACGTTCACACAGCACTGCAGACAAGAAATTGTTGGTGGAGTTCAGGGGCTCACCTTTCTTGCTTTCTGGAGGATAGGGGCATACGATGCTGGGGTTCCATTCGTCGGGCATGCTTTCCTCTGACGCAATTTTGAAGATTAGCTGGTGCATGCTCTTAACCAAATTATCTTAATCTGCATCTGTACATTTACATGGCTAAGCCGTCTGCTCCAGTGGCTTTGTTCGACTTAAGTTTAGATATCGCTATCTCTTCACTTCGTCAATGTCGAGTGGGTAGAATTGGTGACTTGCTTCACCCAAATTGAATGATTCTGTATATCTGGCGGGCTTTTGCTCGTCATCGCCATTATACAGCTTGGAAAAGTGGTCTTTCCATATCCTTAGCACGTTATACTACGATGTTCCGGTTCAGGGTGTATAAGCGCTGGCGGTTTGTTTTACCTTTTTGTAAAACTTTCGAACCTTGTTCTTGTTGTGACATCCTTCTATATCCTCGATTGTACGCTTCTCATGCTCCTTTTTTTTGTTTCTGAGAATTTTGTGCTCCTCTCTCCTTTTCTGCTCGTAGTTCGTAGAGCTCACGAGCTGCCAATGTGATCAATCTGGGTGACGGTTGATTGATCAGGAGATTTCCATGTCCCCTTTAGGATACCTTTTTGAAAAGAACACGGTTCGAAAAACTTCGAAAGTCAAACAACATTGCCAAGATGCCATTTTAAAGAGCTTACACTACCCTTGAAAATTACGTACATGAAAGTATTCAAGAAGCTAGAACACATGATATGATAATAGTCCAAAAAGAGACTAACTCTTGCTCCACATTTTTACTAATTTTCCATAAGTGAATTATACTATGAAAAATATTTCACCTCATCCATTTCAGAAATCAAAAGTGCTCCTTTGCTCTGACGCAAAACATTTTCTCTTAAGCCCGTAAAACATCTAAAAATTGAGAATTTATGATACTTAAAACTCAGACCCCATCTCCTCAACAAAAGTACGATTTAAAGAAAACGAATTACCCTCATTATTCTTCATTTTATTTCCAAAGAAAAACTTCCATATGATGCTTATGAGTATGACTTATGCATTATACAAAAGTCCTTTTCATGACCTAAAAATATCATGTAAGAAAAAAGAAGAAGCAAAAAAACGCAAAGTTATTTTCTCTCTCAATGGTAATGATGCAAGAAAAAATAAACTCGAACTGCTTAAACAAATTGTATATGTAAAAAATAAAACCGCAAAAGTCTTGTATCGAGGTACCAACTATACATCAACAAATTCAAAGGTAGCCCCTTTAGGATGATGAGGGTAATTTAACTGAAACAAAAAATGCGAAAAAAAACACAAGAAAAATACCAACCTTTAACATTTACCCAAGTTAAAGGGCCCACGAAAAAGCATACATACACGTCGAAAGAAGCCTCTACCTCTATCTAGATACTGTACTTTGACGACAAGGTTCATAGAAATCGTGTTAGAACGCATGGAATTAACATTTGAAATGTACAAACATTTTCCCAGCAATGAATTTAAATTTTCCTCTGAATTTCCATTTGCACCCTTCAAAAGCATCTATTAGCTCCTTGGGAATTTAAGTTCGAAGGGCAAACGAAAACCATCCATACAACAAACGGGGACATTGCAGAGGATATCCTTTCGTTTTATTCACATTCTTGAGACTTCATCAACCTATCTGGTTGGTATGTGGATGTTGATAGAAAAACGAAAAAAAAAACTCGCAAAACGTGTTGAATGTCGAATGGAGTGCGTAAAGTACAAATTGCGTTTACGAAACCGTATCATTTTCAATTTGCTTTCTACTTGTTTTATTGCGAAATCTTATTTAAGCTCGTTTCATGGGAGTGGGGCAAGAGGGCTGTTACACACCAACTTTATCGGTGTAGAGGGCAATAATAATGCTTGTAATGCTGCTGAATGTGAGAGTGTGCCCAAAATTTGGCTAAGTGTTTTTTTTTTTGTCTATGGGAAGGGAGGTGAAAAGTGAAAGAAGAAAAAGCACCACCAACGGCTGGATTTAATTGAGACCGATCTTAGATTAATTATTTCAGTTTCTTAAATTTGATGAGAACACAACTGTTGGTGACAAAAAGGCACTCTAACAGCTACCATGCACAATGTTCGATATTTTTGTTTTGTCAATGAATAATTCACATCCTCTTTGGACTGAAATTTCATAAGAAAGATTTGCTTAGAGCAGAAAACTACGCCTCATCATTTTTCTGGCCAAAAGTTAATATATATTTGAGTAGATGCCTGGTCATTTAATTTGAAGTACATACTATAATTTGGTCACAAATGATCAAGGAAGAGAAACAAACAGCCTTGTTCAATATTGTAAGTTAGGAAGTTCTTATTTGAAACCAAAAGTACATTGTGCCTACCCTATACCAAGTCCTCGCATGTAAAGAGTTTTATCCAATGGTTCGCAATTTACAACAAATTCGAGATACTACATCTCTGGATCAGAAGCTTAACGTCATGTCTAGCCTTCAGGCTCAAAAAATGCTAAATTCTACGGTCATTTGTAGACATCTTTAATGCTTCGAAACTCACACATCTTCTAGAATACAATATCGTTCAACAAGCCTACTACTGGGTCTTTTATGAACAGAATATTCCATCAGTAGTATATCTGTAAGTGAGTAAAGTAAGTTTTTCTATGCTGATTCGATTCACACCTTATTGTGACAGAAAAATGGTCAAATTGTTATCTTTATCTCTTATGCATTCTTTGCGCTGGACGCCTAATTCAAAAATATGCAGCATATTTGAAGAGGTCGAAGGGTGATGGAGTGTGCTTATTCAAACAGTGTTGATGTTAGTCCCTCTTGAGCACTAAAACGCAAACGCATAGTTCTCCATTATTTCTCCATAAACTCTTTGGCAGCATAAGCTGTAGACTAAGATTTGCCAAGGAAGAAAAAAAAAACAAACTGGAACTGGAAAATGCATAAGCAACAGAGACAGAGACCTTCTGTTGAAATTCGCCGTAGGTAACTTCCTTGATATTCCAAGAGATGGTATGGTCACAAATTATAGCTTCGTGAAAAATTATAAAATACAACAAAGCAGAAAAAAGGAATCGACAGGTGAAAATAGCAACCATTCATTCAAAGAAAACACAGACGGGAACAGCTACGGGTACTGTGGTCCGGGAATATATGGGCTTCTGAGCGGACACTCAATCCCAATAGATTAATCTCCAAGTATCTTTGAGGCATAGGTCAATGCTATTAGCAAACAAGAATTTGGCATTTTGTCGGATAGTCAGGCAGTCCTCGTAT
Source organism: Sphaerophoria taeniata (assembly GCA_943590905.1). Taxonomy (NCBI): domain Eukaryota; kingdom Metazoa; phylum Arthropoda; class Insecta; order Diptera; family Syrphidae; genus Sphaerophoria; species Sphaerophoria taeniata. The sequence continues at coordinate 203,769,667 of OX016540.1, forward strand.
ACACGATAAACTCAAATCTCGTTATGGAGGCAAGAACAACAAAGTGACTCTTCATTGGGTACCTGACTCCGCTTTTGGAGCCAGTTGACTCAGATATCAGGGCTGGAACTCTACTGGGGAATCGGAGAAAATTCCATCAGAGGTTAAATGAAAACAGAAGTGGAAACTAGGAAAAGAAACAACTGGGCAAAACTGCCCAGGCAGGCAAAGATGCTTCTGGGTCACTATAGTACAACCAAAAGGCCTAAAGTTAGAATAAATATTACCGATTTTCTCTCAGGTCATTGTAAATTCAGAAGGCATGTAAGCATGCCCAATCTTGTCGGAAGTTCAACATGCAGATTCTGTAACCAAGCAGATGAAACACCGGACCATATTCTAGGCAGTTGCAGTGCACTTATCCACCAAAGGTTAAAACACCTAGGCCATTATCACATTGAAGAAAGAGATCTTCCCAAAGGAACAGTACTCCAAATTCTTAAATTGCTTAGGGATATCAGGTTAGAGGAGGTACCTACTAACTCATCAGCTAATTAAGGGGGTCTGGGTCTATGAGTCGCAGTGTACTTCCACCCCTTTCTTTCAGTTTATTCAAAAATTTGAAAACTCAAACTTAGTTGAAAACAGGTTATAAGGAAATAATGCGATAGCCCCAAATAACTAAAGCTTAAGTGACAACAACTCTTTGAATGGTTGAGGGGACCTTCAACTTTATGCCGATTCCAAACGGCTGAGCTGTGAAGGAATTTTCTGTCGGAAAAAACCTCACGGATACATTTGATGTCAAAAAAGGTTTAAGGCAAGTCGATGCACTGTCATACGATTCATTCTTAAAAGATTGTGCAAAACCCCAATGTCAACACAAAGACACAATCCATCAAAAGTCCGTTTTGCGTAAGGGGCAATACACATGGACGATGAAATGATACCTCTTAAGGCAGAGTCGGCTTCCAACTCGCACCTCACCATCTTTTATACTACTGGCCCTTTGTAGGCTAATAACAAACATTTTCTTGTATGACATGTAGTTTAAAAAACCTTAAAGACGTTAAATGATCCCAAAGAAAACAAAAATTAAGTCAAATCTGGGTTAAAAAAAGCTTGCAAAAAAGAAAAGAATTTCTCCCTTATATAATTCAACCCTGAATGTAGTCTGAAAATTCGCAATGTCCTCTACATTTTTCATTAAATATGAAGATATTCTGATTAAGAGGCAATGCCGAATCAAGAGCATTCCGGTCCTGATGCCAACATTCTGTTACAATAATGTTCCCGTTCATGTGCTCTTAGGCAAGAAGTCCCTCCTCATACTCTACACCCATTCGATTTTCCTGCAAGGTCCTTCCTTCCAAACCGACCGATTTTCCATCGCAATTCTCGTTCGTGTCACAGGGAATAAATTTTGACTGCGAATACGTTTATGCTCGCAACGGGACCATTGCATGGCTATTTTTATGTTAATTGAAACAATTTTCCGATGGAAACAAATTGATTTTCATAACAAACGAAACAAAAAAAAAATTTATTTTCCATAATAAAAACGGGATACAAAAGTCGTAAAGTAATGGAATTTTGAATTTTCTATACAAATGTGTATTCGAAAAATAAAATAAAACAAACAAAAAAAACATCAACAAAAATTTTCAATTTCTGTAGAAATTTGTTTTCTTTGTCGGTGAATTGGTTGACGACGACGACGACGACAAAGTTAAAAGGTGGATGCGGAGGTTGCTTTCTGGAATTCTGGGTAAAGGTAATGTTAAGGAAGATGATGGCACGATTTCAGCTCCATTGAAAAAGTCAAATTACTTTCGGTGTAAAAGGTGTAAGTTGGGGAACCTTTTTCCTTCCGAACATAACGCACACATTTGTACAATTTTTTCGCTCGTGAGCTTTTGACTTTGTGAGATGTGAATCGTAATCGATAACGATATCGATGGTAGGGATATTTTTATGATAATTGGAAAGATGCGGCTGCTGGTTGTCATTTTTCGACTTGGAAGAAAGACGAAGATGAAAAATAAACAAATAAAAAATTGCACAATTGGGTTTTCAATTACTTGCAGGAGTATTTTTGTCTTATACATACATATTTATTTTCTTTTGGCGACGACTGAGGCGGGGTTTTCGGGGGCGTTTGGAATGTTCAAATGAAGTCGAAAATGGGTGGAGGGTTCGTGCGATTATATTGGAATTTTTAATTTATTTTTTTTTCTTCTTACAACAATACCGTTGAAACATTTTTGTTGTGGAATTTATATGTAAATTGGAATGAAGTTCTATTTAGAGATTCAATAAAGAAATTGTTTATTAGGAATTTGGAAAAACAAAAATATGCAAAATGGACAAATGGGTAGTGATGAATAACTCGCGATTGTTTTGTTTTCCTCGGAAATTATTTGACGTTTGTTCAAAAGTGAATATCAAATGGTTATTTAGTAACTTCGATGTGTAGGTGGCAGTCAAATGATATGCCAAATTATTCTTTTTTGAATAATGCGTGACAAGTGTAAGTGATGGGCGTAGAACAGCCTTTGGGTATTCAGCCTTGATTGAGATTAGGAGAAACCTTGACATTTAATTTTTTAAAAATAACGAAAAATGTGTATAAAATAGAAGCAAGCTTTAACACATGAGACACACTTCTATTTTTAGGAAGAAAGTAATTAGTTTGAATCTGCCTCGAGGTGAACATTGCTTGCCTAGTATTTCAGCGGTAAATAGGGTCTTAAATATGAAGGGATTTTGTTAGATGAAGGCAACCTAAACATCTACAGAAGAACAAAAGAAGATTCACAATCAAAAGAGAGCAAAGCATGGTCTTTAGATGGGAACGAGAAGGACTGTATCAGTAGTAGAAGTTCCACCAATACCAATCCGTCGGAAAATAATATTTCGAATACAAGGTAGGGCTTGGGGTACAAAATTAAGTTATCGGTTATCGGCCAAAAGGAGACTCGAACCGGGATGAGATGATGAACTAACAAATCTATTGCGACATGTTGGAATCTGCTTACATTCAGAGGCTTGTTAAGGATCTGGTCATTAAAGTTATGATAGTGTGTCGAGCTGATTGCTGGTCACATAAAGAAGTGATTGCATTAAATTTCGATTCTCCAAGTTCTATGCATCAGATCGCGGACCGGAAACAAACAAGAAATGCTATTGGATAGGCCGGATTTTCGCAATTAATCGATGTTAACTAGGGTGACTCTTTCAGGAAAGAAAAGGAAGAGAAAAATCTATTTGCATATTGCAGTTCGGAGTTCCCACTTCGTTACTGAGAGCCGCTTGAAAATCTTCATTAAAGCTGAAATGAACAACATCAGCCCCTTTCAAGAATTATGTTACGATACATAAAAAAGGACAATACGTCCGATAATAAGATATTCAGTCTTGAATCGCGGTGTTTTCTTCTTGAAAATTAAGTCTAGTCTCCTTTCTACTCTTTTGTCCTTTGGCACTACGAATCCTATGCTAGTCAATCGTAGCCTGGATTTAACTCGAGTCAAATCTTCCACTCCACTTTTAGAGCAACAAACCCAGACCATTATACAAACGCACCCCAAGGCTTGACCAGGTAATACTGCTTCAGCACTGCGAGACACAAAAACTCTCCATTGGGGGCCAAATACTTCGACCTTAGATTCATCGCTCCATAAGGCTCTGTTAAAATCTTATTCGTCCAATGCTTATGGCTTTTGGCCTTCTTAAACCGTTTTACTTTGTTTCATGGTCGAAGAAGGGGTTTCCAAAAAGCTACTCTTCTTAAAAGTCGAGCATCTCTTTTACATCTTTATTGTTGGCTTGCTATAACCATTAGCGTTCTAGGTGGTATACAGATCGTGGTTTATCCTAAAGAAGGCTTTCTTGAGTGCGCCCCTCATTTGAACTTAAGAGCAACTTAACGCTGCGATTTGCTTTCCTTAATTAAAGTAATGAAAGTTTTTCAGTCGTGGTTCCCGAAACCTTACCCATTTCGGCCCCTAGTAGCACAAAGAGTAGGTAATAGCTCTTACTAATCTGTAGGTACTAGTATAAGGGCCACCTTAGTTGTTCGGGAGAAGGCTTTACTACTCAATTGCTTTGTTAGCCCAAAGACACAGCCGTGAGCAAGAATTATTCTCCTTCTGATCTCGGTGCTGATATCAATGTTCGTGTTCATAGCGGAGCCAAGTTGGAAAAAAGTCCTTTACTGCCTCGAAGTTATATGTATGTGAATATCGTGACTTTTTGTCCAAGACGTCGGGTGGGTGTTGGCGTACATCGGCATATGCGAGCAGATGTACAGACTTTTGTACTTTTCTTTCCAGTATGATGTTAAAGAAGTCGCATAACAGTGCATCACCTTGTTTAACGCGTTTTTTGACATCGAGGTGTCGGTGAGTTCGTTACCGACTCCGATGGAGCGGCCTCAGCTTTTCATTGTCAATCTTCTCAGATAAATGAGCTTGGTGGGGTTCCTAAAACAAGACATGGCTTTATACAGGGCAAACTATGCTGATGTTCCAATCATCGGGCATGCTCTCTTCCCACCATATTCTACACATGAATTTGTACATGATATTTGACAAGTCATCGCTGACCGCTATGAGTACGGCAGTGATGCCATCAGCTCCGATGTTGCTATCTTCAATTCTTCAAGGTTGGGTTGTTGGAAATGTTGGTTTGCGTCATCTTCAATGATAATTCAGCCTGACAGCGGAATTTGATTCGTAATCGTCGCCTTGGCATAGTCTATAGAAGTGGTCTTGCCATATCCTCAGCATTGACTGTGACTATAATACGATATTTCCCTGTTGGCCTTTACAGGCTTCAGTTCGTTATCGCCTTATCGGTAACCTTGAGACATTCGTTTTACCTCTTGGAAAAAGTTCTAAACTTCATTCCTGCTTTTCATGCTCTCTCCCTCTTTCTCGAAATGGTAAGTATTATAATGGCCCCTGGTAGCACAATGCACATATTATCATAGAAATACCTCATTACTCGTGGGAGGAAGCTTCAATGAAACTAAAATATTTGTAAGCAATTACCTCCGAGAGACGATCTGCAATCTGCTCCGTACTGCTGCTCATCTAGAAGTAAAAAAAAGCATTCTGAATGCGTTCAATTGGGTAAAAGTCACAGTTCTGATTCTGAAAAGAAAAGAATTCTTCTTCTAATTAAAAAAAATGCTTCCAGATTGCCAATTAAGAAACGCCATAAGCCACGGTTTTATACTTTGCTCTTTTTATTGTGCTTAACTTCTTCCCTCTTTCACCGGCGAACTGTTATCATATCATATCATGCATGGATGCAAGTAAACTGAGAAACGCTCCATATATGATGCTAAGAAGCGTATGAGATATTTTTTCCCTATACTGTAACGAAGTTACAAATTCAGCAAAACAGAAGTACTTTTCTGTCTTCTTTCAATTCACTCCTATATATATATATCAAGTAGGAGTGATATCGACTATGAAAATCAGAATTCATTCGGTCGTCGACCGTCAAGGTGCCCTGTACACTAAATATTTTTTTATTCAGAGTATTCCTGAGGAATCTTTTGGTTAGCGCCATAAGAAGCCTCGAATATAGTTTTGCTTCGGCCTTTATCGCCTTGACTAGGGATTAAATCCCAATTTTCCGACAAGGCTAGGGAAATTATCCCATTGTTTTCGTTATCGTCTCGACTAGGGATGAAATCCCATGTACCGTCGAGACTAGGGAAATTATCCCACTGTAGGTATCGCTTCGACTAGGGATTGAATCCCACGCACTGTTGAGGCACCGTAGGCTCGCCCAGACTAGGGATTAAATCCCATATTTCCGTCAAGGCTATTGAAGTTATCCCATTGTAGGATTAGTAGTGTTATTATTGTTCCGACTAGAGAATGAATCCCATACACTGTCAGAACTAGGGAAATTATCCCACCGTTAAAATCCTACAACTAGGGATTGAATCCCATCCGCCACCGTTTGTTCTGGGAATCCGCCGTTTATAATCTTTCTTACTTCAATAAATAAATTTGAATCGAATCTTTCTTTAAAAACTGAGTTTTATTTTGTTCTTTCCTCGGAGAAACCTGGACCCGCTGACCTACCTCAGCTGAGAAAAACAAAAGAACATCACAATACATAGGTCAAGGCTAGGTAGTTCTTACTAATTTGCGTATTGTCAGCAGTTGGTTTCGACCTTGAGCGAATTCAATTGAATTAATTTTTTTTTAAGTCAAAATTAAAAAAATATATTGCTAAAAAAGCCTACTGACGAAAGTTAACTTAATCCTTCTAACTAATTAACACCCCTTTGTTTAGGCTACTGGCCGGTCTTATTCAATTATTTTTATTTTACCCTAAAATCAAAAAGGACTTATTACTTAAACTTCTGACAAAAAAGTCTTGCTAATTAACCGAAATCACAGTCCAGCTTAACATAAATCAAAAGTATTACCATGAGTTTTTGTATTTCCGTTTTTCTTACCAAAAATAAAATGTCCAAAATTTATTAACACAAAACTCATCACCAAAGAAAGCACAAAAACCTTTCTCTATCCCCATATTCCGAAGCCATCGCCTTTTCTATAATGATGGCCATTTTCGTCACATTTTTGTCGCAAGCGAGTTTTCGTTTGATCGTCATTGCGCGTCAAAATTGAAAAATGTGCTAATTTGAGGGTAATTTGAGCACAAACTTCTAAATCGACATTGAGGGATGACAACAACGACAACAAAACGCACGGGTCGTTCGTCAAAAATGGTGGGTGGATAAATGATGAAGGTTAGCAAAGCTTTCCGGCAAGCAAACAGCCGAGCCGCGACTGATGAAGGATTTGTGTGCGATGTTATGGTGCTTCTAGCGCGAGCACGCTCTAATGGGTCGTGATCGCGTTAACAACCCTGTGATTGATATCATGGTGAGTTGAATTGTAGATATGACCTCCAAAATGCCCCCTGCAATTGACTCTCTGCCACCGCCCACATCATTTGTGACGCTGACGGTCGATCGCAATATGGCAGCAAACTGGCTATATGGCAAATAAAAGTGCGGCAATACGGCAGGCAGCAGTCGCGGTTAATTGATTTTGATATTTAGGTCTTAGTTCGTAATTGCGGCACAATTTTGCACGATGTGGAAGCTTAACTCAGGTACCGGAAACCCAGTAGATTGATGGCTGATGGCTTTGCCTCATTTCTCTTACACCACATCCTTGTCGTGGTGAAGTGCGCCGGCTGCGAGAAGGCTGGCTCTGGCTTAAGCCCATTAACTCTGGAATGGCTTTTGCCGTTATTATTCATTCAATTGCTCCATCTTGGCATGGTGTGTTTTTTTTTATAATTTTTATTTTTCTGTCCCGCTCCTCCATCACTTCGCATTCTTTTATTCAATTTATAATGAAACCTAGATGACGCAGTAAATTAAAATAATGACGACCACGACAACGACAGTATAGATGGCAGGGAGTTGAAGGGACGTCGAAGCACGGCACGGATAATGGCAGTGGAAAGTGGTAGTTGAGAGCTCATGAAATTGAATTCTCTGCATGTTTTCGCGTCCGTGGATTTTCTTATTGTCCTTCGGTGTTATGGTGTTGGTTGAGCATTAAGGCACCTACTTTGCTGCAAAAATGAAAATGTATAAATCTCTGCTCAGACATAATTATCCTGGGCGAACGCTGCGCTGCGTTGGGGCTACAAAACACGGACATGACGTTTCAGCAATGACTAGTGGATATAGTCTAGAAAAGCAGTAAATGCGGGAAGCATAGAAAACTTTTAATTTTGTTGATTTTATGAAAATATCAAGTCCCGGTGTGTGTGGTTGGTTTCCTGCTGCGTAACAATACAAAGCAAAGCAATTACATAACTGGAATAGAAGGGCTACACTCATTGTTGGTTCGTTCAAGTAGGAATTCAGAATTGCAGAATCTGGGTTCAATTCAAACAAGAAAAAAAATTGTTGATGAGAAAAAGTTACAATAACGAAAAATTATTTCAATTTCTTTCGTCATAGCCAACGACTTTTATGTTCTCATTTTCTGTTCGTTTCCAAATTTCACTGCAACGGAATGATTGTAAATAACCATTTTTTTGTTTTAAAAGGGCTCCGTCATGCCTCCGACACTGTTTATAATTCTTACTAATGATTTTCTTTTTTTTTGTTAATAATGGGCAAGCACTCAAGGAGCTTATGATTGGCTTTTTTATGCTCAAGCAAAGTGCAAGCGGATCACTACCTTATCGTAGCCACGGTAGTGCTACGAATATCCCGACAACGGCCAACACAAGAAAAAGGTGCAAGAAAATTTGTCGTCGCTACAACCCTTCTCTGATCGAGTGCTAAGTAACCTCTGAAGAAGTCATATGCCGCCAACATCAAGTTTTGAAGACCAGTGGCAACATAGCCAGAAAACGTTAGAGATGCCGCCTTTGATGTGCAAGTTTTCACACAGCCACCAAAACGAAACCCCTGGTTTGACGAAGAATGCAGGCAGGACCATGCAGCCAAGCAGGAGGCAAACCAAGCTAAGCTGCAAAGAAAGACAAGAGAAGAGCTGCTCGTGACCTCTACGAGAAAAAGAGGAGAGAGGAACGCCGACGGCTTCTCAGAAGGAAAATAGGGATCATGAGGAGCGTCAGATCTAGAATGTTAAGAGAGCCAACAGCAGGAATGAAGTTCAAAGGTTTTATCGGAAAGTAAAACAGCTGGCTAAGGGCCATCGAGCAAGAACCGAAGAATGCAGAGATAAACAAGGGAACATCATAGTAGAATCGCAGTCACTGCTGGAGGTTACACCAGCGCGCGCCGAGATCAGACGAAGAATAACTCTTGCTATTCGCTGTTCCTTTGGGCTAAGAAAGCAATTTAGTGAAAAAGCCCTCTCTCAAGCAACTAAGGTAAAACACTCTTATCATTCCAGTTCTGCTGTTTGGTGCAGAAGCATGACCGTGATAAAATCGGATAATCTTCCTTAGGCTGTTTCGAGAGGTAAGTTCTTCGGGTTATCTATGGGGTGTGCATTAATGGGGAACGGAGAAGATTCAACAAAGAACTTTACGACACGGACCTAGCGCGATGGGTCAATTTCCATGCGACTCAGATGGCTCGGTCATTTAGAGCGGATGGACACAATGCTCCGGCCTGGAAAGCCTTCAACACCATTTCCGAGGGTAGAAGAAGTAGAGGAAACCACGACTCATGTGGCGCACCGAAATGGAAGAGGACCTCAATCAACTTGGAGGGCAAAACTGGAGACAGCTAGCTTGGGACCGATCTGGCTGGCGCCTGTGGCGCCATCTTTAGTAAGTAAGTAAAGTGCAACCATTATTAAAGATGGGAACGACGGAGAGCGTTCAAACGGAGTTGTCGGCTAATAATCTAACATTCGTCTTGAATTCCTGGACATTATAATGTCCTGGAAAGAAAGAATGAGGTCAACAGCTCCCCTTTCGTATAGTACGGCTGAGAAATGAATCTCTATACTTGAGAGTACGACCAAGGTTGGACTCGAGCTGATTCCTGGACACTGGACCCCTATTCCACTCAGCATCTCATTGTGCATGTGCATAGAGATATTTCAAAATTCTAGTTCCTTGTATCATCAACCATCTCTTGTGGAACTTCCTCGATCTTCCTCGGGTGTGGTGACCAATCGTATGACGATACTTCACATTTTTTCTGTCACTGTCCTGCAAAAAACAATGAAGAATTTTCTGGCAGTTATTTCTTTGGTGATTTAAAAGAACTCTCTAGTACCTACTCCTGGACTACGGGTAGTAACATTTCGAAAGTTAATAAATTATTCGCATTCATTCGATTGTATGTTTGTTCCTGTGATTTATTTCAGACATTTTTGTTGCTCAAAGTAAAATATTTTATGCCTAAATTTGAAAAGTAAGAAAAAAGGTGAATGAAGACAAAATCATTTTTTCATCCTTGATCTTGGAATTCACTTAGCTTCCCTTTCATTTGAAAGTAAAAACAAATCTCTCTCATGTCAAATTAAAAAAAAAAACTAAATGGCAACCATGAAATTCACCTAGACCTGCAACCCAATTCGGTTCCATAAACCAGCAAACATACACAGAACCGCCCCTTTCCCATCCAAAGTGTAAAATTTAAATAAAATTCAAAACAAAAAATTTATGAAACATGAAACACATACCCTGTACCCGTGTCGGTCGTCTTGTTGTAAAAGGGTACACCATGGAAAATTGTCCTCCAGAGGTTCCCCCATACCACTCTTTATAGAAACAACAATCTCTCTATATGACATGATATTCGGTTTGCTCCAAAAGTTGAATAAAGAACCCTTAAAAGGGATTCTCCACACACAATTCGGATGTTTTAATACAGACAAAACAAAGCCTATAATGGTGTTTCCATATAGAATAACGAGAATAACGGTATCAAAGCGTCCATTTACAAAATCCCAACAACTAATGGTCACAGCTAATTACGATCATTTATTTGTAGCTTTAATGCTTGCGTTTATAGCCGAAGCTTCTATACTCTGATGGGGCTACCCATTTAATATTGCCTTTGAGATTTTAAGTAGAATGGGTAAAAGGGGCTTTAACATTTGGTAAAAGTTCTTCTTTTTTTTTTGTTGGGGAGTGGAGGAAAGCTTAATGAAACTTGGATAGAAATGACCATGGTCATCGTAATGTTGCCAAATCCAAAGATAGGGTAGATGTTACAATGCACGGCAAAAAGAGTAATTAGGCTCGTTTAGAGGTAGAGGAAGGTCTATTTTTGTGTTTGTTAACGTGCCATGATGATACCTTTGGTATGAGTTTGCAGAAAGGTATATCTACCGAAAAGGGTCCCATTGATGATGTAATTATATGTAAAAGGTGTTAAGTGATGCCCAAGGTCGGGTGTTGTTCTCTGATAATATATTATATTCTGAATGCTAGGCTGAAAAGTTTCGCCTGTTGGGGATTTAATTGGGGAATGTTGTTAGCCTATAACTGAGGTAAAGTCAATTGTGGGTAAAATGGTATGAATGCTGAATGGTTGTAATGTAAAAAAAGGACAATTTTTTGTCGACCCTTTTAAAACCGTATTAACAAAGTTATAGTGTTGAATAAGGAAGATAGTTCTGTGAAGACGTGATAAGAATTTATTTTTCAATTATGCCCTTGTTAAGTTTTTATTAAGGTCGGAAGAAATTACGTCAAAGTTGTTTTAATTTGTGTTGTCCTTTGCGCAATCAACAAATTTCTTCTTTGGAAGAATATGTATTTTTTTGTGCCATTGTGCCTTGTTAAAAAATAGTATCGTTCAAGTTCTTGATAACAGTAATCCGCTTTAGCGCGGTACTTACTTATAGGCAATATGACGTATCCACATTCCTTCGTATAATGGAGCAATGAAGATTTATTTTTTTTTTTATTTTTTTTTTATTTTTTTTTTATTTTATCTATAACGGAGAAGCTAACAACATGCTCTTACTTGGGAACTCCGATTGGAAAATTGGAAAGAAAACATCAACGACGTTAAAATAGAAAATGTCTTCAGAATGAATAAAGATGTCGCCTGACAGTGCATTGCCTATTCTTAAACCTTTTTTGACACCAACAGCACTAGTAAAGCTTGCTAGTGACTCGGGTTCTTCTTCTCAGCGCAATTTTGTATAAAGCTCGTTTAGCTACATACAATCATATGCTTGCTGGCTCTTTTTGTACGACAAGCGGTTTCGTAATGGTACTTGGCAATGTTGCCACGAATGGTTTCACTTCATAGGATTGCCTGGGAGATTTCCATATCTCGTTATGAAAAACCCTGATGTGGGAATCACGTGCTTATTAGCCGTAACTTGATCGATCAGACTGAGGCACCTGTTGTGCAAGGAGTGCGATTATCACACTAAAGATTTCTTCTTTGCCCCCGAGTTCATTGAACCCGTCTTTGGTGTCTTCAACCTATTCCTCAGTGGGAACATGAGCACAAATGAGACACATGTTGTCGCATTAAGCCCTAATGCATGTTTTCATGACGTTATCTTTTACAGAATTGAAACTCAAGAACTTATTCTGATAATGTCTACAAATCGACATCAAAATAGACGCTGCTCACTATATTCTAACTTAAATTGGCACTTAATTCCTTTTTGGATCAGCTCGGTCACTAGCTATTAGTCACCAGTCTTGCACTTCAAGTTGATTGAGGTTCTCTTCTTCTTGGGTGTGATACCTGAGTTGCGGTCTTCCTCTTCTTCTTCGGACCTCGGGAATGGTGTTGAAGGCTCTCTGGGCCGGTGCATTTGTGTCCATCCAATCTATATGATCGAGCTATCTGAGTCGCTGAACATTAACCTATCCGTTTCGTTGTACAACCCAAAAGTTCGCTGTTGAATCTTCTTCTGCGTTCCCCTTTTATGCACACGGGGCCATATATGACCCGAAGTACTTTGCTCTCAAAACAGGCACATTCATCAGACTTTGTGAGGGCTCATGCTTCTGCATTCTACAGCACCATTGGGATGATAAGGTTGTTGTACAGTTTTACCTTAGTTGCTCGAGAGAGGGCTTTTCCACTCAATTGCTTTCTTAGCCCAAGAAACAACGATTAACAACTAACAAGAGTTACTCTCCGTCTGATCTTGGTGCTGGCGTTATCTTCCATGTTAATAGCGGTAACCCAGGTAGACAAACGCATATACTACTTCGAATTTATATGCTTCTAATATGACGTTCTGTCCGAGCCGTTGGTGTGGGGTGTCCTTCCTCGCATATACTTCGTTTTGCCGCTTTGTTCTCAACATTCTATCAATATCATCGGCGGCGTACGTGAGAAGTTGAATAGACTTTTTAGAATATAGTGCCTCTGTGTTGTTGTTCTTCTCAAGAACGATGTTAGGGAAATCGCAAGACAGTGAATCGCCTTGTCTGAATTCTTTTTTGACATCGAAAGATTCCTAAGTTCATTGCCAACCTTGATGGCGCAGCGTGAGTTCTTCATCGTCATTTTGCAGAAGTGAACTAGCTTGGCAGGGATGCAAAAACAAGACACAGCGTTATACAAGTTCGTCTCTTTAGATGCTGTCATAAGCAAAGGCTTCAGACGTTCACATATTGCAGTAGAGAGGCTGATTCAGCATAGTTTAGACTTAAGAGGATCTCCCTTCTTCAGGATTGGGTAAACAATGCTGAGGTTCAATTCATCGGGCATGCATTCTTCTGACCATATAAAAGAGGTGATTTGGGGCATGTTTCTATCTTGATTGTCGCCTGCTGCTTTTGACAGCTTGGCAGTTAGATCATCTGCTACAGTCGTTTTGTTGGATTTAAGCCGTGATACAGTCGATTTCACTTCGTTTGGTTCGGGTTCACGGAATTGTTTGCTATCATCGTATCCAAAGAATGGCTTTGTTCGTCGCCACCATTATACAGTCTCTCCAAATCCTTAGCACCGACTGCGATTCTACTAAGATGTTCCCTTGCTCATCTCTCCAGGCATCGGTTTGTGCTTGATGACCTTGAGTCAGCTATTTTACCTTCCGGTCCGAACTTCATTCCTTCTGTTGGCTCTCTCAGTATTTTCCATCTGACGCTTCTCGCGTCATCGCGCTTTTATCTCCTGAGAAGACGGTGTTTCTCTCTCCTCTTTTCTTCGTAGAGCTCACGAGCATTTCTTGTCCTTCTATGTACCGCCGTTTTGTATGCCTGGCTGCATGCTCCTGCCTACATTCTTCGTCTATAACTTCCCTGTTTAAATGATTAGAATCGAGTGCGGTTCTATTAACATATTTTTACTTTAACGTCTCTACAGACTTTGGTTGTACCTCATTAAATTAATCGTCATTCAATCAGGCTTCTCGCTCTATTCCCAATCTTCAGTGCCTTTAAGAACATCATCATGCAACTGTTCATTAGAAATGCTTTCAATATCCAATCTTCCTTGTAAAAAACACTCAATCCTCATAAAACCTCATCCAATGACCCATCTCTCCCAATTCAGTCTCATGCCACACTCAAAGTCAAGGCTTCCAATCAAAAAGTAATAGATGATGAAGTCTTTCTACCTACAATCATTATTTAATTTAATTTTAAGTATCTCGCTTTTTTGGCAAGGACTCGAACTCTGCACAAATCACTTTTGGATTGAATAGAACAACCCCAAGAGAGCTAAGGAAATCAGCAGACTTATTCCTCAAAGGTAACTCTAGAAGTATCAATTTCAATGTTGCTGATTGAAGATGCATTTCTTACTTCCAAAGTTGAAAGCCAAACCCATAAAAAAAAAAAACAGAAAACCAATTCAATTTGCTTTCTTCGACTCTTTTGAGAGCCAAAAGACATGCAGGGACGTTCGTTCCAAGGCACTTTTGGGCCCATTAGTCAAGCATTCAGTTTCAAACTAAAACAGAAAATCTCCCACATTGACACTGACAGCCCTGCTGAAGTGAAGATGGCTTGTTTTCTTTGAAGTTTATTTAGAGAAAATGCTCGTCTTCCTTCAATTTCCTTTCGAATCGAAATAAATCTAAGACCCATCCAGTCAAAAGAAGAAAATAACCATTCAAACCGATGCATCTTCCAGCATAAAGAAACGTTTTCGACTGCTCAGAAAGTAACAAACATTGATAGACCACATCAGGGCAAACAAAAACTAATATAAGGAAAAGAAACGTCCACACAAAAGTGAAAGAGAACTACTTTTTTGGTCCCTTTAAGGATTGCTTTTCTTTTCAATTTTTAAAACCGCAAAAACCTCACGTGACGCTTAATGGAGTCCCTTTTTTGAAAATTGTTTTCCCTTAAAAGACTATGGTGCACTGCACAGCTTCATGTTGTGATAAGAGGAAAAACCGTCCTCAAGCTTCAACCTAACCGCAAAAGAGAAAACGCCATGAATAGGATGCAACACAAAATGAAAGGATTTTATTCGAAGTGAAAACAATACGCCGAAAGGACTATTTGTCATCTCTTCGTTTGTCGTCATCGTCGTCGTGTCGGTTTGGTGGCGAATGGTGGTGGAACGCAAGAGATTGAATTGTAGGCGAGAAAGAGGACTTCTGTGACAAGACGACAGTGCAGGCTTGCAAAAAAAACTTATTTGAAGAAGTCGTGCAGAAACCATACAGGCAGGTGGTTAGCAACTCGACTGTTGAGGGTTCTTCCTCTTCGACAAAAAAAAAAAAATGGATTATGGGGGAAGGACAATGTTTGGTACACACCATCTTGAAACCATATCAAAAGCGAATTTTTATTGTGCTCCATCAAAGTGCAACCAAATAGAAGCAAGTAGAGTGTCTGCTTGGTTGACTACCTTAAGGTCCTCTCGTAAGGAAGAAAAAACACTAGACTACGAAAGAATGATTCAAAACAAACAGACGGACAGATATCAAATGAGTTGTTGAGTAAATAACTATACAAGATGTGGCAAGAACCTTTGGTTCACTGAGAGAAAAAGTCATCCCTTGCCCCAATAGCGATTTAATAACTCCGAAACATTCGGAGTTAGTTTTTATCAGTTGGGGTTCTTATCTAGGACTCGACAAAGTTCTCGGTAGATTGTAAATAATTTGTTAAAAATATTAAAATTAAAATTAGAGGGAAGACAATTTTTGAAAGATTTTTTCTGAGTGTAGCAACACCTTCAGCCATATCAAACCAACAGGTGAAAGAAATGAAAATACATCGGTGTGGCGTGACAACAAGTGATTGCCCTGAAGACAAACACAGAATTCTTCCCGGAGTATTTTTGTAATGTTGATGTTGACTTTGAAGAAACATAGAAAATTACAAAGGTTCTAGCACACTGTTCCTACCCGTTGTAGTAGAGAAAGTAAATAGGAAGACAAGTTGATGGTTTTGCGAAGAGTGATTACAGACAGACTTGAGACTTGTCTTCTTGTAATTCATTTCGTATTTAATGTCACCATTGAAATCTTAAAAAACACATTTTGTCTTCATTTTAAGTTACTCATTTAATTACATTTTTTTAATTGTGTTTATTTTTTTTTCTTTCCAGGCTCCGCAACCCGACCAATGGCAACATCACCGGCTATAGGATCCCTGCCACGATTTCTGTCGCGAGGCCATACGTATCGGGCGGTTGTTGGCGATACGTTAGTTCTGCCATGCCAAGTGGAAAATTTAGGTAAGTTAACTCAAGACCTTTTATCAATCTTGGATAGCATTTGAATTTTGAACGTGTTTGAATAAAATTAGGTTATCATATCTGAAATTTTGCCCAGCAGTCTTTGAACGCTTTCTTGAGCAAAAATGGAACGGCTTAACAGTTTCAGCTACATCCTTCGTCAAGGGCGCTTGAATTCTTCTAGACATTTCTCTCATCGATGAACCCAGCGACATCAACTTTGCAACATCGCTCTTTTCATTTTCATCACTCGAACGCCTCCAACGCCGTGATTCAGGTTGAAGGATTTTTCCTGATAAACAATATGAGAAAAATGGGTATCATGATTTTCTAGACGATTAGGTAAGGTAAGGTTAGAGTGGCTGTCTAAATGTTGTCGACTCACTTAGACGATGGCTCCAGTGAAAACTTCCTGTGTGCTCAGGGGTGTCGTTTCCTCGAAACAGGAGGTATGGAATTTTTGAACCCAATACCCCATAAAACCCAGAGACCAAGCTCTCCCGAAGCTATTCGCCTGCTTCCCCAGAGCAAACTCTCGGAAATCGGAGTTAATCCCATAAAACTCCTAGCAGCCTTCGTCGTAGACGGTAACCCCACAGACGGAGCTTGGCCCGCAGCTCCCCGGGTTTGTGGTGGAGTTTTTTTTTTTCGTATTCTGAGGTATAGACTGGAATTCTATACCTGTTAAGGTTTTGCAAGTACCAATATGAATGTGTTCAAACCTACTTTGTTCTTGGTTCTTATAAGTGAAGAACATGAGTATTGAACCAGGAAGTGACGACTGGCTTGAGATTCTGTTGCTAATTGACTCTTTGAATTAGTTAATCTGTAGCAGCAGATTCTTCCGTTGACGCTGTTAATTGTTTTCTTGTACTAATCCTTCGATTTATTGGAAAAAGTCCAATGTTTCGGTAGATCATTATAAGCAAACTGGAAAACCAACTAGCTGATGAAGAATTTCAATTTCTTGAAGAGTTTTCTGACAAAGAGTTTCCAAACCTCTGCGCCATCCTTTGCGATGACGTCGCCAAAGTGGTAGACTAGAGCAACGGACCCCAAAAAAGTTTAATCACGGGACTGTCAACTCTTTTGTTGCGAGACCTGTGTAAAGAACCAAAGAGGCCGAAACTGTCGATTGACGCTTTTCAGCCTGGTCAAAAAAATAGGTGCGTTTTCCTAAAGTAATAAAAATTTATTAACATTAAGTGTGGGTTATCACAATTTTTGATTAACTTGCTCTAATCAGTAACCTTTATCTGTTCAATTCACCAAATCCTACGGGCAACAATTAAATAACCAGAGGATCCTCCATTGTTGGCTTGAACTTTTTAAATTCGGCAAAGCATTGATTCCACCAATTTTTTGGATGGTCAGCTGACTTATGGTTCCCACAAATGGTTTCCGTTTCTGAAATATTGCCCGGCAAACTTCGTTTGAGTTCATTCCACAAGTTCTCAATGGGATTGAAATCAGGGGAATGCCTTGGAACCAATCTTTTACGAGAACCGTGTGTGTGTTTTGGATCGTTGCCATATTGAAAATGCCACCGGACTTTTCCAAGATAGCCCTATATCTGTATTTATGTTAATATGGTCTAAATGGGGAATGTAGGACCGACCTGGTAAAACATCCTCACACCATAATATTGCCACCTTCGTTTTTGATTGTTTTTCTGTAGAGCAGGGATGGTATTCCTTGTTTTTGGGCGACGTACATTGCGGCCGGAGTCCGATGAAAACAAATTTATTTTAGTCTCATCACTCCGCAGGATACTACATACACAATTTTTCTTACTCCTTCAGGTCCATCCCAATTTGAGTATCTAAGAGCAAATTGTTTTCGCGCCCTTATGTTGTTAGATCTAAGCAAAGGGACTTTATTGTCGACTCTACCAGATAGATTAGTAAAGATCTAAAGCCTTCTCCAGATAATGCGTGAACTGATTGCGTTCTAAATGTTTGCGCCTATAGTTCTTGATGACATGAAGGGATTCGACTTGGCTATAACTAGTACGCCGGCGGTCAGTGGAAGGTGATGTTTTTTTCGGTTTGCCCCTATTTTCGCGCACTATTCTCGGCTTCAGAGAATTTGTTACTATATTTTGAGATAATCCAAGGGTCATCGCGATAAAAATTGTACGTTTTGCCTTCACGGCGTAGATGACTGATAAGCCTTCCTTCTTCTGGCAAGCAGTGAATTTTTAGACCCATAGTAAGTGACGTATGAAAAAAAATCAATTTTTTCAGCTCCTAATATTTTTGAACCAAGCTTAATTGATTTTTAATACCGTAATAAATTTATTTAAAAAGATATTCGAATTTCGTTTGTAGCACACCTATTTTTATGGGAACTTTAATTACGCTCCAAAACTTTTTGCAACGTTAAAAATTAACCGATGGTCATTGCGTTACTAAATACCTTAAATTTGACGTCATTGTTGTCACCAAAACAACCGCTATTTGGCAACAAGTTGACAGTGGTCATCTAAATTTTCTTCACACCTATTTTTTTGACCAGCTGTGTATATTGTCTCTTACTATCACACAGAGGGCCTCAGATAAGCTGGAGATCTTCTAAAATGAATGCAGCCTCATAGAGTTCAGCTAACGGAACAATAATTGAACCCTGCTGGCTATTTGCGACAAGGCACTTTAAAATCCATGTTATCGAAGAAGGGCCTTTGCATATAGGGAAGAAGTGACTAGGATGTGTAATGCTCGCAGGGTATCATTGCGGTCCATAATCCTTCGAAGCAGATAGTTACAGGCAGTTCAGGGTGGATTGGTTGAATGATTACTCATTCTTCAAATTTCACGTTTTGGCTACGTCAAATGGCGACCAAAAGATCATAAATGATAAGGCATCTCTAAACATCGTAACTGTTGGTGTGACTAAAGACGAACAGACCCACGTCGTCACCGGACACCCTTTTCTTTAACTTTTATATCGTTGCTTTGGCATGTACCTACTCATATTGTCATATTAAATCAACATAACGAATTTGAATTATTGATAGAATTGAGAGGGATGTCAATCAGTTTGAATGGGTACTTGGAACACTTTTCTCACTTTTCTTATATTAAATCACATTATCTTAAAACCATTAAGTACACAGAAAGTTGTATGTGGCTCGGAATAAATCTCGGTGAATCAACAATGATCAATGTTCAGTTTTCCTGAAAATAAAATAAAAATAAAAAATTTTCGCTCCGGCGAATTTATGTTTCAATCTTTTTAAGTATCTTCTGCGGAAAACAAACTTACCAAAGCAATATGTAAACATGTGTAGTTAAAACCACTTTTGTATTTTGCAAACATTGAAGGTATTTTAATTTCGTAATTTATATCTCAAAGAGACGATAAATTACATTTTAACCATTCCTCATTGTTTATGTGTTTTTTTTTATCTCCCCTATTCCTTTTGCAAAAAAAAAAAAATCAAATTTAACCATCGTAATTTTTCACATCTTCCTGTACCTAAATTTCAAACATAAAAATGGCAGTACCAAAAAATCATCAGATATTAAACAAAGTGCACAAATAAAACGCCTGAAAAACGTACTCTAAAACGAAATTATGCTAAAAAATTAGTTAATTAAAAAACACTCAACTCACATGAAATAAAGTAGGTTTGTCCTTTTTTTGCAATCAAACAACCAACGTATATTATTTTTGTGGAGCCGGAGCGCATTTTGAAAAACGTGATTCTGCTCTAAATTGCCACATCCTTTCTGTCCATTGATGTTGTTCGTCCTGTTCATCCTGTTCGTTGTGCTTTGACGGTGCTACAGTGTGTTGTGTGCAATCTAACTCGTGGTGGACATTATAGCTACACGTTTTTCATTTTGCTACGTTATTTGTGTACTTTGGCAGAGAAACATCAGGTGAGAATGTAATAGTACTCGAATTGCGGTTTTTAATAATTGTAAAAGGTATTTTTCATGAGCTTGTTCATGTTCATTTCTCTGCGGTCGGTCGGTTGGTGGGTCGGTGGGGAGTACTTGCCCGATCCCAGTGCCTTTTTTTGAAACAAAAATACATTCGAGAGCGAGTGAAATTATTAAGAATTTTGTTTCGAGCTCACTTGGAAAATTACTTAATGAGGTTTTGTAATTAAATGTAGAAACAAACATTATTGAGTTGAAATGACAACGGACAGTGAAACAAAAATGTAATTACTTTGCAAGGTCCTCGTAAAAGGTGAACTGTGTAAAATTACGTAATTTTATGGCCAAGGTCCAGCTTTTTCCATCATAGACATCAGTGTCGTCTACCACTGATCCATTAAAAACGCACTCCACACACAGTTGTAAAATACAGTCGAATGCTTCCATGGGTATATATCTATCTTTTAAAAAAAATTATTTATTGACCGAGTGGTTGTTTGTGGAAGTCAATTCGTTCTTAAGGCTGTAAAATTTTGATGTCCTGACGAATGGGTTGTCATAAAATGAAATTAAATCATTTGAAATGTTATGTTGATTCTGAAGCAATTTTCTGATCATAGAATTTAAGTGACGCTAACACCAGAAAAGGCGTAAAAAGAAATGGAAATATTTCGTTTAAAGTGCAATTATTTTTAAGGTTATTTCCAAAGTATTATGCAAAATTCTATAATGCAGAGGAACGGGTATAAAGGCTATAGATGAGCTCATATCGGTTTTTACAACTTCCTTGAAAACATATAAATAATATACCCAAATAGACGTGTCAATTTTAAAGACAAAAAAGTTTGTTTAATACATTTTGCACCGAATTGAAATTTAGGATAATAAATATTACCACATTTGCCTTGCCACTTTGCATCATTAATTGTACAGCAAATTACTTTCCGCATATCTCTTCCCTTATTGAGCTTAGTGACCAGCTTTCAGCTTGCTTTTTTCGAAATATCTGGCGGAGCGGCATAAGTTCACTACTACTATAAAGCTTAGATTGTCGTCTTCAGTTCCAGTTAGGCCAAACTACTTGGTGAACACCTTTGCGGTCTACTTCGACTTTTATGAAGCCCAGGCCGTAAAAGGAGCAGTTTTACCGGCTCTTGCACTTGGGGGTTTTACGTCGGGGTGACTTCCGTGACGTAGAAAAACATTTAGTTGCGAAGAAACAACAGGCCTCGGAAACGGACGGATACACTGATGACGACCCAAGCAAATTTTTTACGGACAACGAGTTTCGGAAAACCATGGTAATTGTTACTGAGAGCAACAATAGTGGCTCTAAAGATGCGGATCAATCAACCGTCAACTAGATTCATCACATTGCGATGGAGGGAAGGCACTTGTCCAGCATTTTTGATTGATCAAACTTTCTGAGGAACACTCGAAACACTACCTAGTCGTAGCCAAGGTAGTGTAACGAATATTCCGACAACGGCCAAAACTAGGAAATGTAGCAAGAAAATTCGACATCCCACGGCTACAATTGCAAGAGATCGCCAGATCCTCTCTGATCGTGTGTGAAGTAACCTCTTAAGAAGTCCCATGCCGCCAACATCAAGTTTTGAAGACCAATGGCAACATTGCAAGAAAGCCGCCTCTAATGTGCTAGGTTTCACACAGCTACCAAAACGAAAGCCCTGGCCCTGGTTTGACGAAGAATGCAGGCAGGCAGATGCAGCCAAGCAGGCAAAGAAAGGCAAGAGCTGCTTGTGAGATATATGAGCAAAAGTGAAGAGAGGAACGTCGGTGTCTCAGGAGAAAATCGAGGGAGCATGAGAAGCGTTGAGAGAGCCAACAGCAGGAATGAAGCTTGGAGGTTTTATCGGAAGGTAAAACAGCTCGCTTAAGGTCACCGAGCATCGAGCAAGAACCAATGGCTGCGGTGCAGGGAACTAACTTCACTGGGAATTAACTTCACATGGGAATTAACTTCACCTCAGGTGGGAACTATCTTCACTTTTTTTTGGTGAAGTTATATCCCAACTATGGTGGGAAATTACTTCATCAGAAATTTGTGTGAAGTAATTTCCCACCCGTTGTTCATAGATTTTAAGAGAAAAAATCAGCCGAATGAAAAAAAAAGTTATGAACATACGAGTTCAAAAATGCCATGTTTCTTTAAATAAGTAGCCAGAGCAGACAAAGGCCTTAAGTACATAATTTGAGCTTCAGCTTTTAATAAACCGAGCGCTTTTTGTATATTATTTGGACTAAATAATGGTTTGGTAAACAAGGAGCTTTATATGGGGATTAGGATTGGTCCTCTGCTTTGATATAGTATCGTGAATCTTGCTGCGGATTGCCCGCGTATAATGGAACCAACATCCTTTGAGGTCTACTTCGGGAAATACAATGTACAAAGCGAGTCGAAATTTTGTTTGCCAAACAGAGAAACAATTTGGGGTGTGAAAATAAAAAAATTCGCGCGAAAAAAAAAATCTAGAAAATCGGTCAACCGGTTTAGCAAATTAGTAAACGTACAGAAAAAAGCTATTCATTTATATAGAATCTTAAAAAATCATGACCAACTTCCAATACTAAGCAAATTTTTCAATGCAAACA
The DNA here is from genome assembly GCA_943590905.1 of Sphaerophoria taeniata. Classification (NCBI taxonomy): domain Eukaryota; kingdom Metazoa; phylum Arthropoda; class Insecta; order Diptera; family Syrphidae; genus Sphaerophoria; species Sphaerophoria taeniata. The sequence goes on from OX016540.1 coordinate 203,792,260, forward strand.
TTAAAACAGAAAAACATTGGGGACCCCATGAAATTTTCTTTCACCCCACTACTGAAAATAAATTTGTCATTGATTTTGATGCGAAAGTAAACTACACAACATGATAATAATGTGTAACTCTTATAAAGATAAGTGAAATTAATTCCCACCTTCTGTGGGAAATAGCTTCACATCAAAGTGAAGTTATTACCCACAGAAAAGTGAAGTAATATCCCACCATAGTTGGGATATAACTTCACCAGAAAAAAGTGAAGATGTTTCCCACTTGAGGTGAACTTAATTCCCATGTGAAGTTAATTCCCAGTGAAGTTAGTTCCCTGCACCAATAGCTGCACAGGTAAAAAAGGGAACATTATAGTAGCATCGCAGTCAATGCTAGAGATTTGGAAAAACCACTTCTGTAGAATGTATACCCGCGACGATGAACAAAATCCCGCCGTCAGGTAGGAGCCTTTCATTGAATACGATGATAGCCAACGTGAACTCGACCTAGAAGAAGTGAAATGGCAATATCACGGCGGAAATCCAACAAAGTCGCCGCGCTGGAGCAGATGGTCTACCTGCCATGCTGTTCAAAGCAGCAGGTGACGATCTAGGTGGGAGCATGCACCAAATCATCTTTAAGATATGGTCGGAAGAATAAATGCCCGATGAATGGAACCTCAGCATTGTTTGCCCGATCCTGAAAAAGGGAGATCCTCTAAACGGCGCAAACAACAGAGGAATCAGCCGCCTACTTAACATCGCCTACAAGATCCTCTCTGCCGTAATATGTGACCGTCTGAAGCCTTTCGTTAACAATCTGATTGGTCCTTATCAATGTGGCTTCAGACCAGGAAAGTCAACCATTTCGACCAAATTTTCACTTTGCGGCAGAACTCCAAATCGATACCCATCACCTTTTCATCGATTTTAAGCCCGCGTAAGACAGCATCTACAGAGACAAACTGTTTAAAGCTATGTATGTCTAGTTGTGACATCCCTGCCAAGCTCGTTCGCTAGTGCAAAATGACGATGGAGAACTCACGCTTCGCCATCAAGATTAGGGAATTAGAAGGTATGGTGCAGAAGCATGGACCTTGACAAAATTGTATGAATGTGCCTGAGGCTGTTTCGAGAGGAAAGTTCTTCGGGTCATCTTTGGCCCTGTGTGCATTGATGGGGAATGGCGTAGAAGATACAACAACGAACTTTACGGGTTGTACAACGACGTGGACCTAGCCAGAAGGGTCAAGATCCAGAGACTCAGATGGCTCGGTCATATAGAGCGGATGGACACCAATGCTCCGGGTCGGAAAGCCTTCAACACTATTCCCCAGAGACGTAAAGGTAGAGGAAGACCGCGATTAAGGTGGCGCACCCAAGTGGAAAAGGACCTTAATCAACTTGTAGTGTAAAACTGGAGACAGCTAGCATGGGACCGAGCTAGTTGACGAAACTGTTGATTGGGGCCCAAGTCCATAACGGTCTGTAGCGCCACCTAAAGTAAGTAAGTAAGCAATTTTTTGGCCTCACGCAACGATACGGGTTTCAACCACACTGACGAGAAGGAATCTCAGGATTATTTGAACGTTTATGGGATGCAATGAAAATGTTTGGTCAAACTTCCGCTTTCCTGATTTCCGTTTTTTTCAGCTTTCTTTTCAAACAAACTGAGCTTTTGTTATGGACAACATTCCTTACAGAAGACTATAACTACCGTAAATATTTAATGACGAATCAAATAAAGGTAATAAGGATTAAGGAACAACAAAGTTCTGTCTTCATTCTAAAATACGTGCATAGCGACAAATTAGCAAAAAGTTTACACCATTTTAATTTTTATCCGACATTATCACGTTCTTATCTCTCCGTTTTTCTGTATTTTGTAATTCGTTTGAAGTAAAACAAAAATAGGAATGCGAGAATTTAGGTTTTAATTGCATTCATTTGTAGATTTATTTTAAATTGCATGATCCCGGAGAGTTAGTGTTCTGTATCGGAGAACACCAGCGTAACTCTACCGCCGACTTCGTAAACTTTTATTCTAGTGAAAAACTTTTCGTATAAATTTTAATTTTGTGTAATTAGGTCAAATGCCTTGACACACAATAATAGCTCTGCACTGTGGAAAGGAAAATAATGGGCGGAGGAGGATAAAAGTTCGTTCGTTCGTTAGAAGTTTTTTTTTTGTTTTGTTTAACAAAATCTATAGCTGTACCAAACCAAAATCAGCCAGCGGAGGACACAATGTAGAACTATTGGGAGACACTAAAGTTGAACACAAAAGTAAAACTGTCCGTCCGACCTCACAATGTATTTTTACATGAACGTAGGGTACAATACATTTTGTTGGCTTAAATGAATAAATTAATAATATGGAATAACAGTTGAGTCATGGTCATGGTTACAACTCACTTCCTGTTTTTGAATTATGCAAAATTAGGTAAGGGTGGGACAGCATCTAACTGATGAACCCAACTGTCGAACCTGGGAGAAACGCATTCGACACAGTCATTTTAAATAATAATAATAGAATTTGGGGCACAACTACAACACAGAACTCAAGATTTAAATCAGTTTTCAAAGTTTCCCAATCTTTTCGAAGCCTTAAGTGGCATACTACAATATTGCTTTAGGGCATACCATTACATTATTTGGCAGCCATGATGTTGCCAGTATTGTTTTTTTATTCAACATGCGGTTGACACCCCCACATTGCTGGCATTTCGCCACAAAAAAAAGCAAAAAGTACTCTTCACATAACTATTGTCTCTTTTATTTTGTTCTCAAAAAGTTCACCACGATTGCGGTATTGGTTGGAATGGAAGTTTTTAATGTACTTAGATGCCAATTGTTATTATCTTCACTGTTCAAGCTAGATGACAGAAGCGCTGTTTCTAGTGTTTGTTCTTTGCCTCTCTCCCTCTCTCTTCACAGTTTGTTGATTGATTACACTGGGCAACAAATTTGAATTTTTTTATTGCAACAAGGATGAGGCACATCATTTCTAGTAGATTTTTTGATGCAGAAACTAAATCCGGACACAGAATTGTTCTAGCAGGTAGGTTTTCGAGATATGCTTATCTCAAAGTTCTCAAAACACGGTTTTTGGCGATGTTTGAAGTATTTTTTTGAGGACAGAAAATTTGTGTTGACATTTGTAAATACAGCATTCTTTAGAACTACTCTTTGTCTTTCAAACCCTTTTTAGTTTGTTTTGCTACGAGTCTTTTTTCTCAAGAAATTAAATTTTAGCTACGGTACTTCAATATTACCTTTGTTATATTTTGTAATTTTGTGCTAGCGAACTGCGTTATGAAAACAAAATGGTATATCTTGAGAAAAAAAAATCGTAACGAAACAAACTAAAAAGGATTAGAAAGATAAAGAGTAGTTCTAAAGAATGCTGTATTTACAAATGTCTACACAAATTTTCTGTCCTCAAAAAATTACTTCAAACATAGCCAAAAGCCGTGTTTTGAGCACTTTGAGATAAGCATATCTCGAAAACCTGACCTGCTAGAACAATTCTGTGTCCGGATTTAGTTTCAACATCAAAAAATCTACTAGAAATGATATGTCTCATCCTTGTTGCAAAATGTTGTTCCCTTGTGTTATCAGTGTTGCCGGCAGTGTTACCGCGGGGACACTATAGTGCCAAAAGGGACTCATTTTTTTTAACTTGACTCAGGGACTCACAAGTTTTAGATTTGGCTCATTTTTTACGAATCCAAGTTATCTCTTATTAAAAATCAATCATCTTTACTCTGAAGTCAATGTGAATTAATATTTTCTAAAACTTGGTTCCATTTTGTAGAGAAAATTTATTTTGAGAAGAATGCATAGTGTAAACGTAGCTTTTATTTCTTTCCTGAACACCTGAACTCTGTTTCCGTGACGTAAAAGTGGCAATTTTTTTTCCTTAAAAGCATTTCTTTCACAAAGAAATTGCTTGAAGGATTGATTTCTCTCAAATCTCTTCTTGGGGACGGATTTACACATACTTAACAGCTGACCAGACAACACAGACATTCACATTGCACATTTCTTACACGCCAAAAAACATTGGCACAAAATTACAGTCCGATTTTAAGAAAATTTAGTGTGATACTAGCTTAAAATGACATTTGAGTTATGACTGAAACGTCATTTTAAGCTAGTATCACACTAAAACTGTTCATTATCGGACTATAATTTTGCGCCAATGAATTTTAGTAGCAATTCTTCTTAGTTGTAAGAAAAGCCCCATAAAAAAAAAACCAAAGGGACTCATTTTTTTTTCAAAAGTAAGGTAGGTGACCCAAATAAGGCCCGGACCCTAATAAGGCCCAGTGCATAAAAAAACACATAGCCAACAAGTAACGGGACTTTTTGTTCTTTGTGTTCGTACAGCCGTTACATTCGAACTCATACAAAAGAAAGCAACCAGTTACTTCGATCGGTTTAAAATTGGCAGACAATTGAAAATTTCTTAGTGACGTGCACGTGCTTTTTATAAAAAAAAAGTTTACAAAATTTTACTGTTTCCACGTATTTGATCAAGTAAGTACAATTGTTAATTTTTTTCGTAGAATATATTAATTGTAGCCTTATTTATTGCAATTTTTGTTTATATATATTTACTAGATTTTTGTTTATAATTTTATAAACAAAAGTCTTTCGTGTTCCTAACAAGGCCCATTAAAAATATGACTGGGCCTTATTAAGTATATGAAAAATTTCATTTTTTATTTCGGTGGATTTCAGTCAATATGCCAAGACAGACCGTTACTGAGAAAAAAAGAGCTTCTTGGACTGAAGAACGAATGGACCAGGCCTTGAAATCAGTTCAAAGAGGCTTATTATGCCAGCATGAGATTTTAAGATTTTAAAGTCAGAAAGACTTTTTTCTGTTTTTTTTTTTTTTTTATGAATAAAATCAATTTAAATTTATTATAATTACAGATTTTGCCTTTTTCTTTCATTTTACTTTATTAAATATTTGATTTCAGCAAAAACTACAGTGAAATTTAAAAGAAAAATGTATGGGCCTTATTAGGACCCCGTGTTCCTAATAAGGCCCAACATAAGGTTTTTCAAAATGATCGAAAAATACATTTCAGTTTCAGAATCTTAAAGTTAAAAGTCTGCTTTCCTATGCATAATATAACTATTGTTTATAATATATTAAGTTTGAGTTCATTTTTATCATGGTATGAAAGTTGTTAAGGATAAACAATAAGGTGGGCCTTATTTGGGTCACCTACCTTACTCATTTTTTCAACCTCTGGGACTCATTAAAATTTGAGCCCGCGGTAACACTGGTTGCCGGACAAAAATATTAAAAGGTAGTACTGAAGCAAAAAAAGGGGAGTATTTTCGATAAAATAGTAGTACCGACTTTTTTTACTTGCGACATATTGAATATAGATATGGCAAGTTTTGGATTCGTAAAAAAAAGTTGAGATTTTGATCAAATTTTTGACATTACGATGACAGAGAAGTCGAAAAAAGTGGGTCCGGTGATTCTGTCCGTCTGTCTGTCTGTCTGTGAACGCACCTAGAGCCTCAACCACTGGTCCAATTGACTTCAAACTTGAAAATAAGAGGTTTGAGCGAATGCACTTGGGTAGATTTATTTTTATGTTTTTTTTTTAATATCAAAATTTAGGGTATCTAGTCACCATACAATTTTTTTTGGCCAAAAACCAAAAGTTTCAATTTTCTCAAAAACGGCTACTACGATTTTTTTGAACTTCCTCAAACCTTTTTTTTCGAAACACTGATGTATTTTATATACAAAAAAAAAACATATTTTTGTATTGCTCCATAACGGTACCTTTCATAGAACCGTTTTTTTTTTTTGTAAGATTTTCTCGAAAAATAAAAGTCTTTTTTTCTGAAAGTACGTATACCTAATATTGCCTGAATAACATTTTGTTTTCAAAAAAATTCTGTATCTCGAAAACGGATCACTATAAAAAGTCAAATTTTCTTAGAAAATGTATACCTATTTACTTATATATCAAATCAATATACTGTGAATTAATTAAATCAAGGATATTTTCAGAATTAATTTATCAAACCTTTTCATTAACAACAAATTTCCGGACTCTAAACGCGAAAAAAAAACAACCACCAAACCACAATTTCCTTGTAACAATAGGTTTTCGGGGCGAGAATTTCGGAGCTGTTCGAATCAGCTGTTGCTATACAACAACGGAAAAAAAACAGAGCACTACTAATGCGATCGATGTGAAACCGAACCCATTGAAATTTTTCAGTTTTTTGACAGCCCGTTCAGGGTAGTGACAAGCACCAGAGGGCCCCGGGGCTGGTTACATCGAACAAACCTGATGAGATAAATAACGAACGGTGGCGGTGTTAGTGCGTGGTCTATTATTTCACATACGTACACACAACAAATTAAGGAAAACAAGATTGAGGGAAATTCCCTTTTCGAAGACAGTTTTGAAGGCAAAAGTTCTGCCAAATTAGCAATAAATTTAAAGTGAATTGAATTTATTTAGGTTGACATTACACTTTTACTAGAAGTGTAAAATGGGAGTACGAATGTGAAAGGAGGAGTACGGGAGTACGGTGGTGCTGAAAGGAGTACAATACTCCGAAGGGAGTACTTTCGGCAACACTGTTGATTATTCTTGTGTTTTGTGATGTTCTTTTGTTTTTCTCAGCTGAGGTAGATCAGCGGATCCAGGTTTCTCCGAGGAAAGAACAAATAAAACTCGGTCTTGAAAAAAGATTCGATTCAAATTTATTTATTGAAGTAAGAAAGATTATAAACGGCGTATTCCCAGAACAAAGGGCGGCGGATGCGATTAAATCCCTAATTCTAGGAATTTAACGGCCGGCGGCGGGATAATTTCCCTACTTCCGACAATGTATGGGATTCATTCCCTAGTCGGAACAATAATAATACTACTAATACTACTTCCCTAGCCTTGACAAAAAGATGGCATTTAATCTCTAGTCTAGGCGAGCCTACAGTGGAGAATTCCCCTAGCCTCAACAGTACATGGGATTCAATCCCTAGTTGAAGCGATGCCTACAGTGGGTTAATTTTCCTAGCCTTGACGGGAAATTGGGATTTAATCCCTAGTCAAGGCGATAAAGGCCGAAGCAAAACTTTATGCGAGGCTTCTTATGGCGCTTACCAAATACTCTGAATAAATAATATTTATTGTACAGACATCTTGACGGTTGACGACCGAATGAAGTCTTATTTTCATGGTCGATACCACTCCTACTTGATATATTTCGAGTAACAAGTAGGAGTGAATTGAAAGAAGACAGAAAAGTACCAATCATGCAGTTGCACATGCGACCATGTAACTTCTGTGTTGCTGCTTGTCTGTTTTCGTTGTTCGTGTGTTTGTTGTTGTTTCATTTTGTACTCTGCTATTGACGGCGGCGCGGCGCACAGTGGCCCGTTTAGGCTAAAGTCATTCCAAAATTCATTTTTTTCGTTGTTCCAGAATTCAAAATTTGTTGTTTCGCTGAATTAACAAATATTTGAAGTTCTTGAAACCGAAGTTTTTTTTGAATTTTCCCAACGGTTTGGTTTTGAGAGGGGGTCAAAGTTGAACTTTTTTTTCAGTTTTAATAACAAACAATTTTTTTTTCTTTTTCTTGACTTTGAGAAGCTATATTACGAACGTGGGGAAAGAATTTTTGTTTTTTCTTTCTGAAATTAACAAATACGGTAAAATATATGTTTGGAAAAAATATTACAAAAAAAAAAAAAAATGTCTATATATATATTTTTTTTTTTTGGACACCACTTTTTTTACCTTTTTCTGACTTTACATTGCATGGAAAAAAAAGCTTCAAAAAGCATTAAGCAAAACTCAACGCATAATGAAAGCTGAAGTATTTCTTAATATAATCCTGAAGAAATAATTTGCGCCAACTTGCGCCCAACTGAGCTAGAGCGATTTTATTAATCGATGGCAGGCACTTTTTTTCAATTTTCTGGGTTTTCAATGGCAAATTAATAAAATGTTTAATACTGTAACTTTTGAACAAGTTGAGATATCACCACAATTTTTTTTTTTAATTCGAAGAAAATGTTCACGGCTAACAATATGATGAGTTTTAAATTTATTACATTTGCAGGGTGTTCCAGAATTTTCGAACAAAAATTTTTTTTTTTTCAAATTCAAAAAATTATCTGAAATGGGGAATGAATTCACCACAATTTTGTTTTTGATGACGGAAATATTTTAAAATACGATATGTCATAAATATTACATAAATCGGAGGCAATAAAAAAATTAAATTGAAGGGTTTATATTATATCCATAATAAAATATTAGCAGTTACTTTTGACTTAAGGAGATTAAATGTTCAGTGATTATTTATGTAGGTATTAATTTTTAATCGGATTAAATGTTTATTTTTTATTGCTCGATGTCATAAAATTTTAGGTAAAAAAAGGTTTTTTTTTTAAGGATTAAACAATTCCAATTTCAAAGACTAGGTAGACAGGTAGAATTTATAATTAATGGTAGAGGTAATAATATAAGGTATAAAAGGATAACTTAGCACAATGAAGTTATCATTTCTAGTTTGACTGAGCATAGAAACAGTAATAAGGAAACGTTATAGAAAATGGATATACCATATAGCAGTTTGTTCGACATTTTTAGTGCCAATCTGAAAGATGTCAATAAGTTTATATCCGCGGTTATGACTGAATACGAAATATCCGATGAAAGGTTTCTTGATTTTGAAAGAAAATTGAGTACCTTTTTCATAAACGCTAAGGCAAAATGGAATGCAATGGGTAGGTCGAGAGTGAAATTCGTGAGCAAACATGAGGATTGGCTTTCCTTGTCCCTTCATTTAAATACCATAGAAACGGAAGAAATTATTGATCTGCCATCTACATCTAGTTCATCAAGAGGGAGGCCAAAAAAAAACATTAGAAGAGTGCGCAACATCTACAAAAAAAAAAAATTTGCCATATGACTGAGGGCTTAAGCACTGAAAACCTAACTGAAGCGCTAGTCATTAGATTAAATAGTGACCACGAAAAGAAGAAAGGAGAATTAGTCAAGGCATTATCAAATGCAAGCCCAGTTCGGATCAAAAGAGTCAGAGAAAGCTTTCCAACTCCACAACAGGATCCTATAAAATATACCAATGACAGTGCATTAGCTTTGTTTATGGACCTGGGACTATCAAAGGAAAAATATAAAATTCTGAGGGGCTCGTTGAGGAAGCATAATGTTGACATTCTTCCATCCTACAATATGATAACAATTGCAAAAAAAGAAGCCGTTCCACAAAACTGCGAAATAACGGAAGTATCAGCTAGAGTGAAACTTCAGGATGTAATGGACCACACTGCAAGAAGGTTACTTGAAGCTAAAACGCGGGAACAAATGGCAGCACTACCAATATATCTGACGTTACAGAGCAAATGGGGCTGTGACGGATCATCTGTACAAAGCGCATACAAGCAAAAAATAAACTCTGTATATGGTGAAACAGATGCAAATATGTTCATGGCATCTGTTGTTCCACTCAGGTTAAGAAGTTCAAGTGAAGAACATTGGAGGAATCCTCGCCCATCATCTGTTCATTTTTGCCGACCGATAATGTTCCAATATGCTAAGGAAACTGGGGACCTTATTTCTTCTACTGTCAGCGACATCAAAAAACAAATTTCTGAAATTCAACCAACCATTTACAAAGTTAATGAAGAAATAACTTTGATTGTGAATCACGAGTTTTTTTTAACTATGATTGACGGAAAAGTTTTAAATGAACTTACAGAAACAAAATCAACGCGGTCATGCCCAATATGCAAAAGGACACAAAAGAGTTTCAATAGCCAAGATGAATCCAATGCAAACATTGACGAACATAACTACCAATATGGAATATCTCCACTGCATGGTAGAATCAGATGCATGGAATTTATATTAAAACTTGCATATACACTTCGACAGGATGGAGAGGATTTCGGTGAATCGATTGGGATCAAAGAAGCACAAAAAAGAAGAAAGGAAAGGATACAAACGTGTTTCCGTGATCAGCTTGGACTCGATGTAGACAAACCAAAGCAGGGATTCGGAAATACTAATGATGGGAACACTTCGAGAAGATTTTTCGAGCAATCGGAGATAACAGCTCAAATAACTGGAGTAAACATAGAGGTTATTTCCAGGCTGAAAATAATACTTGATGTTTTGAACTGCAGGGAAGTTGTGAACGCAGTTAAATTTGGGGAGTATACTAAAGCAACAGCAGCTCTGTTGACTCAAAAGTATCCTGAAAAACAACTGACACCTACTCTTCACAAAATTTTGGCTCACAGTCAAGATATTATAGAGTATCAATCACTTCCCCTAGGAGAATTATCTGAAGAAGCCCAGGAGTCCAAAAATAAGGACTACAAAAGGTATAGATATCAAAATACCTGCAAAGTTTCGAGAATAAGGCAGAATGAAGACTTATACAACATGCTTGCAGCCTCATCTGATCCGCTTATTTCTTCTCTGAGGCACGTAAGGACCCAAAACGATATGAAAGCACTTTATTCTCCGGAAATGTTGAGTTTATTGAATATTACCACGGACCAAGATGATAGTTTTCAAGAAATCTAATGTTTATACGTACATTTCAACTGTTTTTATTGTATAATTTGCTGTTCAATTTGTTATTTATTATTATTCTAATGTCAATTTACAAAAAAAAAAAAAAAAATTAAAAAAAACTTTTTTCGCCACTGTTCCTCTAAAATCGGTGTTTTACTTTTTGCGCTACTGTTAAACGTCAATTCCTTTTGTTTTACGCCAGAAAATGAATTTTCTTGTTTGTTTAATTCACATTTAATCATTTTTATCTCACTTAATATAACTAAGCTTTTTGACAGCTATTTCCGAAACACCCTGTAATGTTTTTATTTTGAAATTCACCAATTTCATAGCATTGGGTGTAACCTTCAAAATAAAAAAAAATTGTGGAAATATCTCAACTCGTTTAGGAGCTATGATTTTTGGAACCAAAAAAGCCGAAACGGGCCACTGTGCGGCGGTTGTTCTTTGTATACTTTGACTGTGTGTTTGTTGATGCTTCAATTTTAGTTCTATGCTTCTATTGATGGCTGTTGTTGGTTGTTGTTTTATTTTGGCGCTATGTTGGGTGTTGTTGTTTTGCTTTCGTTATGAATTTGCAACTTCGTTACAGTTTCATATTATTATCGTTAGCAAACTGTTTTAGTAGTTATTTACTTATTTACTTTATGCTGCTCTTCAATACCAGTCGTAACAACGTTCGTCTCCATTTTCCATTTATGCGGACGGAATGAAAAATCAATCGAAGAATTTCTCCCTCAAAGCAGCCCGAAGCGTTTTTATGTTGTCAAGGTCCATGAGGACCGATATGATCAGGGTCTTGTTGGATTTAACTTCTCACTTGCCTTCTTATTCCAAAGAAGCAGCGATTGAAAAGAATGATTCTTCGTTTGATTTCAATGCTGTTGTCGTTCTGTGAATAGTGGATCCCTGGTAGACAAAGTCCTAAACGGTGTAGGGAACTAACTTCACTGGGAACTAACTTCACATGGGAATTAAGTTACGAGGACTTCAAATCGATGAAGATGTAATAGGTATCAATTTGAAGTTCCCAGCTCTTTTCCAATATCTGCCATTGAGTGAATATTTGATGCATTGTGGAGTTTCCGGGTCTGAAGCCACACTGAATAGGACCTATTAGATTATTGACAAAAGGCTTCAAAAGTTCACACAGTACTGCAGACAAGATCTTATAGGCCATGCTTAGGAGACAAACGATGCTGTGGTTCTATTCGTTGGGCATGATTTCCTCTGACTAAATCTTGCAACCAAATCATCTCCTGCTGCTTTGTACAGTTCGGCCGTCTGCTCCAGTGACTTTGCTCGACTTGAGTTTAGATATCGCTATCATCACTCCGGCAATGTCGGTGTTATTGTTGTTGCATCATTTCTATTGAATGATACAGTATAACAACGTACGATAAGTTCATGAACTTCGTCTCATCAACATCATCAAATGGAAATTAAGAAATCATGTAGAATTTGATGCCCCGTAAACAAAAGCTATTCAAAAAACTGTCACATAAGAGGTCCCTTAAAAGTTACCTCCCTGTTCTTAAAATGTAATCGTGCCTATTATCAAATGATTAAAAGTCGCAACGGAAGCATTCAATGATGAGTTCCATTACATAAGATGCGTTGCAAACATTTCAACAAATTTCATAATACTCGCTCTCCTCCTTTTGTACGAAATAGAGTCGCCACTTCATTTAAACCTACTTTCTGTTCACTACTTAAATAAAATGTCAATTCTCGTACACCCAGATCGCATTTTATTCAAATTGATGGGAAGGAAAAAGCGCGTTGTCACCTTTAGTGAATGGACATTTTAATATTCATAAATACACATACATGTATGCCCCATTTGTTCCGAATAAGATATTGCCAGTGTTATGTCACTCATCTTCATGTTTCGTGTAGGTAACGTTTTTACACCCTTTCATAACAGTTTTCACTTAAACGACAAAACGCATATCCTTTCAAAAAGAGGAAAAAAGGACAAAATCGTGACACAGTTGAAAAAATGACTCAGCCCGAAAACCAAAAAATATTATATTCAGTACAATTTCTTTCAACTGGAACAAGAGAATTTTCGTTCAACTTACATATTTGACGACATGCGACGGACTCGTTTTTAAAAGCTACCAACTGCCTGCGAAATATTCATCGTGACACATTCTGATAGAACTACATGTCATATCCTTAAATAAATATGAAGAAAAGAACAGCCAGCGTGATGTGCTCCTGGTGTGTGTCATAAAGGATACATTCGATAAAAGTGCATTAAAACTTATATACATCACGCCCCACACCCATGTCCATTTAGAACGAGAAGACATATCGTCTCCAGTTATTGTGTGAATATATGATTAGCCAGCAGGAAGTATCGTTACTATATTATGTAAGTTGCCTTTAGGCAAAGTGACAGGACACACAGGTACGGTATACAGACGTGTTTTATGCAGTCGTATGCATATTTCATTTGCCTAAAGGATAAACGAGACATAAAAGATGCATTTTTATATTATATTTCCTTCTATTTTCTTTTTTTGTGCTGAATTTTGCTCTTCTGCAAGTCTGTCACTTTTCGCATTCCATCACGTCACAACGAAGAGTGGACACATCCACATCAGGACATTAAACCACTTTAGTTTAAAGAACAAAAAAAGCTGAAAGAGAAATGAGAGAATATCCTGGAGCATCTGCGGAAACAAGAGATCAGATCTTTAGTACAGGATACTTGATATTTTTGTTCCGAGAATGGGAAAATATTTTCATAATTGTCATGGTGATGTATACGTTGTCATGTTAAAATGGACAAGGAATTAAATTTTGAACAAAAAGGATTTTTTAGCAAATGTACTGTGATAGTGATATTTCTATGTTCGTTAAACATAACTTGGGATTTTTATTATCCTTGTTTGGTTTAAAAAGGGATGAGTTCATTCATATACGTATTTGTCTTAAAGATCATCTTTATGCATGAATTTATGACAGTTGAAGGGTTTTCTAATAAGGACTTGACAAAACATTTTAGATACTTCAAAAACTTTACCATCACCTTGAAGTTCAATCAAAAAAATTATAATTGGAACTCGACTTCGTTCATATGGCTTTTTGGCATAAGCCAATGATTTGGGGTAGCCCAATAAAAAGTCTAGACCCGTAAAATTGCATTAACGAGTTGATTTGCCCATTTCTTCAGATAACACGCTCTTCAAACTAACTCTTCAATACATCGATTGTAAGGTGTGCTGTGTGGTTTGTGGCACCATCCTGTTAAAACCACACAGGTCGTTTTAATTCGGGCCAAAAATAATCGGTAATCATGTCACGATAAAGCTGGGGAGTAAAAGGTGTCACGTGAGGTACGAGTGTAAATTGAAGTTAACGCTCTTGAAGTTGTGGTCACAGACAGCGATTTCGAAAACTGAAAATCTTGCAATCTCGCGATTGCGAACATCATTCCATAACTACTTTGACTCCTACACACCATAAACTGCACCAAACCGTCGCTCTTTGGGGTTGAATCGGCTTTTCTTTCAAAAATCACTGATGGATTCTCATTTGCCAAAATGTGGCAATTCTGTTGACTAACAATTCTATTGAGATGCAAGTGTGCATCGTCGCTAAGGCCTGGTCTTTGTAAAGCACGAAATATATTTTGATTTGACAAGATTTCAACAATTTTAATGCGTTACTCAATAATGTACCTCTTCAGCGTTGACTTTTTCAAGTTGAACAAAGAAGTGTGAAATTAAGGTGGGCAAAGTCTGCGTCTTCTTTAACGTTACTTACTTCGTACATTTTTCATTTTTTTTTTGTTTTTTTTTTTTCATTTCATTTCATATATTTATTCAATTTTCTGCCAAGTGTCTGAATAGAGCAAAAAGGACCTAGCCGAGATTGTAAATTGTATTTTTCCATAGAGGTATGTTGGTTCTCTACTAAATAGAACTTTATTCAGTGTCTTTAGGGCAAAATAATTGAAATATGCGTAAGGACTACAACCAATAACCTTGTTGGTGTAGCTTGAAACATGGTCATACCGCTTAAGATTGTATACGTAACGAACGACATTGTTGAACGCTACTGTTAAGTTTCTTTTCGATTCTGAATTATGAATACTTACAACTTGGCATCCATAGGTTATAATTGGAAGAATTAATGTTTTCGCTAAGCTAAGACGAATATGCTGAGGAGTAAATTGCTTTGATAAGGATAGACTTTGTAAAGATCCATATACCTTGCCAATAACCGTTTGGATATGATCTTCCCATGTAAGGGTACGATTGAAAAGCACACCTATAGGTTTTATGCTTTTTCGACATATTCCAACTGTTGAATGCCGAGATGCAAGCTAGGGAAATAGCTGTAGTCAAAGATATTTTCGTAAATTACTTGACATTTGAATTTGCCTGGGTTAAGATGCAGGTTATTTGCATTTGACCATTTTAATATGCTTCTTAGATCTGCATTAACTTTATCGGCACCATCCTCAATCATACCAAGCTTACAACTAAGTCTTTGCTGCGCATCGTCAGCATACAAATCTATGGAGGAGCATGTAACTTGGGACGGGAGATCATTGATAAAAATTACAAAAAGCAGAGGTCCAAGTATTGATCCCTGCGGCACTCCCGAAAAAAGATTTAAGGGACGGGAAATTTTGTCGTCAATAACGACTGATTGATTTCTTCCACTCAGTTTTGCCGCAGTATTTGAAAACAAAAAATGTTCCTTTAATTTTGGTATAAGAATTTTGTGATTGACCGTATCAAAGGCTTTGGAGAAATCAAAAAGCACTAAAAACGATAGTATATCACTATCAATTGCAGTTCTTATATCGTCCGAAACTTTCAGGATGGCAAATGCAACTGTGATTTTGTCTAAACCGGATTGTTGAGGGCTTAAAAATTTATTTGCGCTTAAAAAAGCTGAAATTTGATCATGAAGCAGCTTTTCAAGTACTTTGGATAAAAACGACAAAATTGACATGGATCTAAATTCTGGTTGTGATAGACGGGTTGCTGGTTTTTTTAAGACCGTAATTACTTTTGCAGTTTTCCAACAAGATTGAAAATGCGATGTCATGATAGTTGTGTTGCAAATATGGGTAAGGGCAGGTAGAATATGAACATCAGCATCATCCGTCCTGTGAAAATCAAATCGATTGGACTTATCAGGGTCAACAACCCGATAGCCACAATTTGTTATAGCACCGCCATCTCCAGGGTCAACAACCTGTAAGTTTTGGATTTTTGCAAAATCATAATTAAGTGAGTCAAGACATATGTTATTACAGCATGATTCGTTTTGTCTTCCAACACCAAGTTCTTTAATATTTTTCCACAACGTCCTTGGCGGTAAATTTTTATGAAGACGTTTAAAATAAACATTATACTTTGCTTCTTTGATTGTTTTACTTGCAACATATCTAAGGCACGAAAGACAGAAAGCATTTCAGGAACCCGAAATCGTTTCCAACACTTGTATGCTAAATCTCGATCTTCTATAGCCTTATACATTTCTGCCGTTAACCAGTTTTTCGGTTATTCTGAGTAGTTTTTGTTGGAAGGGGTACATGAGTATTGAACAGTTCTTTTATCGAACTTTGCTGGAACGAAACTTGATGATCCGGTGACGACATAAGATATAACGTTTTCCAGCTAATCTGTATTATATCATTTTATAAACTACTTAAATTTATGGCTTTAAAGTCTCTATATTTGAAGGATGATTGGCTTAGCCCTGGAGTTATATTAAATGTTGCAAACAACAGGTCATGCTTTGAAAACGCAGGTGCTTCAAGTTGTGAATAAAGTAAAGGAGAAAGTTATCGATTTTATTAGTTAAAATACATACATCATATAATGTTGAGGAGGAGGTATTAGTAAAATGTGTTGGATACGAAGTGTTGACTGAAGATAAATTGAAAGTTTTTAATTTGTCTATAAAAGGTAAAGAAGGTCACAATTGAGATCACCACATGTGGATGGAAATTGTTTGGGATCCCTAAATCATGCACTGTCGGTGACTAATATTGTAATAAACGATCTGTAATTGGCAAGAGGACCAAGTGACTGCGGATGTCATTAATTAATGCAAATTAATCTAAAAGTTTGACTAACAGAGCGCTTGCCTAGGTGTTTGTCTTTATTGTCTTATGATTTGCCAAAGTTTACTGCGTAATGTTAAATTCACTTCAGTTTCCCCTTTGATAAGTTCTTTTCAAATCTTTCTTATTTTTTTCAAAAAATATTTTACGGAAAAGGTTAAGAACATAAAACTATTTAATGCGGTTATTCGTTCACTACGGCGTATACTTCTTTTTTTTCAACACAAAAATCTAATAAAACACTTGATTACAGTAAAACTCAAATAATATTACGTAAACACAAAAAACATGAACCGTTGCGCAGTATGAATTATTTTCTAGGAGCGCAAGGTGGGTGTTTTACTTTTCATAATGCACAGTTCAGTTGTTTTTCCTTTCACACCATGTGATGCTATTTTCTCAAAGCGGAGATAGGCTTGTGAGTGCTTCTAACGATGTATAATAGGAAGTTGAGGAAGAAAAAGCAGATTCCGAAGATGGTAAAAATTTCAAAATCCAGAAAATTATCTGTCTGCGTTCTCCGAGTGACAGGTTCCAGGCCACGGAATTATAAAAAATCACAACCAACATCTAAAAGAAAACATACACTCTTTTTGGCTTGAAATAAAAAAGGCAAAACAAGCACAGCAAACATGTTCCATCCCGATAACAAAGCAATGTTCTTACTGTCAAAGTTCCAAATTGTATCATAATCTTGAACCTTATAATTCTAAAACTATCATCCAATTTGAAAAGCGTTTTCTCATCTTGTGATTCGGTTTATATAGCTTCATAAAAGTAATTAATCTTTTTTAAATTCTGGGTACCCCCAGTCTTTTTCACGTTAAATATAAATGTCATCTACCTATCGTCGGTAAACGAAAAGTTTATGATGCGTCCTATAAAAGTTTTAGATACCCAGACGAGCTCTGGTATAGTGACGACCGATGACGACGGGAAACTTGTGTGTTGAATTTTCATGAAGAATCTTCTTAGAATGCATAGTTGTGTACAAACTCCTGTTTGTTGACAGAAAAGAAGTAAATTTTACATTATACGAGTACACTGTGATTTTCATCACGTTGAAAATTATTCAGAAGGCAGATACCTACCTAGACTGCATCTTCGCTAACAAAGTCGGTTGATGTAACAGTAACTGAACGTCACAGTTTCGCTTCACCCCTATAGCTGGCGAAAACGAACTACGTGATCTGTTTTTGTTACTTAAAATGTCGTCTTACTTGTCCATAATGTCGAATTCAAAACGTTTCTCGTTCATTCCCAACGAAGTAAAATCGATTGTCGAAAAATCGCAAATAACTTTGGGCGTTCGTTCCCTTACTGACGACCGCGAGAACAACGCGGACGGAGTTTTGTATCCTTTTTCTCTCACTATCCTTTTTGAACCCTTTTTTTGCTGTTGGAAGAAGTCTGCCACCCAATTGTTTTAATGGGATTTTGAGCGTCTTGGCGCGCACCTGGGTAATCGGCATTAAGTGACATTTATTGGGACATGAAATTTGGTATGAAAATAAAAAACCAAGCAGATTTAAGGACAAAATGCTTCCTTCCTTCCGCCATTAAACGCCAGTATCGAGCTGGAGGAACGTTTATTGTAGAACGACCGACGGCGATGCTACGGTGACGTGTGTGAAATCTTATCACAAATACTTACTCACACAAGGACGCATGCATACCGTATCCGCTCCGCACAAATCTTTGTGTGTATCTACAACAATTGACTTTCCGGTATTATCTGTACTTAGAGATTTAAATTCTTTTCTTTTTTTTTCGTCCTTACATGCTAGTCGTTCATTTTGTATCCTGCCATTTTTGCCACCTTCCTTCGTCGTCGTTGGTCGTTTGTGCTCCTGAAAATCTTGATGTCACTGAATTTTGCCTGCATAGCACCACCTGTGCTACGACACACACATATCTACGGGGTATTGAGGCATGTTTAAAGGGTGGATACTGGATAGGTTGATATTAGAAGTGGAGTGGGGGCCGTTGAATTTTCTTTCATGTGCTATATGCGGAGCAGTTCAGGTAGCAAACGTTACACCACCATATGCCAGCCGCTGCGCCACCACAACAACACAAAGTCAAAAGAGGAAGTCGAGAGTCATGCGAGTTATCGCCTGTGGTTTAGTGCGACAGCTGTGGGATTTTTAATATAAATTTTCCGGTCACTTGGTTGGGTTTCCTTTAGATTACACTTTTTTATCTTTACTTTACTTTTATTTATTCCTAAGGAAGGAAGGTGAGAAGAATAGAAATAAAGGATGGGGGCACAAGGCACAAAGAATTTAAAACGCCAGCAGGGGAGGGCATTGTCGTTTTCTTCATCGTCCTTGTCTTGTATCCTTAAATTAAGTTTGTCGTTAAGCTTTGTTCGCAATTTTTTTGTTGCTCTTTTTTTTATCGTGTGGTGCTCCTGGATCTGTGTATACCTTTTTGTGCAGCAGCCGGAAGACTGGAAAAAAACAAGCAATTTTAGATTGTTATTTGCTGGCAAATTGTCATATACCGGCGGACGAAAAAGTCCGTCGGCGTCGTCTTCGTTGTCGTTGGGAGAATGTTGTGTGTTTTTTTTTTGTTGGGGTTGTATGCATTAGGTCGGTAATGTGTTAATTCTGGACAGAAGAGAACACAAAAATGCATTTGCAAAAAAATAATCACTTACCTGGAACGCGTGGTATGTGAGAGATAAGATTTTTATTTTTTTTATTTGACATAATGGTTGCAATTGGTTGAATTTGTTCATTTTCCAAGTTGGGAATTCAATTTTGTGAAAAAGGAGATTAAAGAGAATGTCTGCCATTAAGGTTTCACATTTATTGGTTTTTTGCTTTTGCTCGTAAACTGTTTGCTAATAATAATTGATTGACTCTAATTAGTAATGTCATGTAGGCGATGTTAGGGAGACTTCTTCTTAGTTATTGCAGGCCAGAGGATCTCCTTTCTTTAGGACTTCAGACCCAACAGACGGATTTTAACTGCACGAAGCGTCGATCTCAACAACTCAAAATTTCGTGCACTAGCCTGAGGAGGGTTCTGATCTAGGATCATTCGCCATTAATTT
The DNA here is from genome assembly GCA_943590905.1 of Sphaerophoria taeniata. Taxonomy (NCBI): domain Eukaryota; kingdom Metazoa; phylum Arthropoda; class Insecta; order Diptera; family Syrphidae; genus Sphaerophoria; species Sphaerophoria taeniata. The sequence continues at coordinate 203,812,004 of OX016540.1, forward strand.
CAATATGACTGAGCTTCGAAGTTTGGGGCTAAGAACAGCTTGGACTTGTTACTTAAAATTTTCGTTGAGAGACATTTTCATTTCGGCGGCTATTTTGACAAACAGAACGGTCACATCTAAGGTGGGAAAAAATTCGCACGTTATTGTGTTGAATGGTGTCATCATTGGGCCATTCCTTTTTTTCAAGATACCTACTTTAGAACAACGTTTTAAGCAACAGTTATCGTTACTGATCCATGTTAACCGATTTTTGTTTGATTTGAAGTGATGAAGTAAGACGACCTCTGGCCCATGAAGAATGACACCCTATTCCATACGGTCCATGCATGCCACGATCAATGATTTGGGTAGAAAATTCCCAAATCACTTTATTAGCTTTTTCGCGGAGTCAATTGCAAGTTGCCGACAAAGCCACGAGCACTATATCTTGTTTAAAACTCCAATAGAATACGGAACACTTCTCTCCAGCATACAGGCTGTATTACCCAATCAGATTCTTCTGCCGCAATTCTATCCTAATCCTAAAGAGATCCAAGCCATTAAACTGGGAGATGGATGGAATTACGTGCAAAGATTCTGAAAAGCTTATGGAATTTAAATCATGATCTTGACAGCCGCATTATTGGTTTTATAGCTCGTACCTACACCAAATAGAAACTATAGTTTTGAATGAAAAACAGCCCGATCGTATTTTTTTTGGGCCAAATTTCTACTTTTTGTAGCGCCAAAATTAATAAAGTGGTATTAAGCTCAATTTAATTCATGAGACACTCGGGCGGATACTTACTATTTGTGTTAAGATAATAATTTACATTCGGTATTTGGGGTTAAGTCTTATGTGCAGAGAAAAGGATTGTTTTTATAAATATTATTACTGGAACTCAATGAAGATTCCCCGAAGAACCTGATTTTTTTCGACGATGTTATTGCATATAATGACATGTAAGGACATACCTATGGCTATCTAACGATTTTTTTAAAACCATCACTCAGTAGAGTTTATCTGAATGTGTTAAATTAAGACGTGACGAGGCACGCGGGGTAGGCTTGTTGAATAAAGATAACGTTGTAAATTATTTATTGAGGTTTTAATATACCTAATGACTGAATACCTTTCATCATATTCAATTTTTGTTTACTACGTCGAACAAAGAACAAGCTCTTGTATGACTTACTTAATTGTCCAGCTGGGTTTGTTATGATACTGTAGGAAGAATGATTCGGAATAAAAACACTGCCTTTTAGAGTCGGAAAAAATATGGCAAAAAAACCGACTATATTAGATCTTTATTTTGAGGATTATCACTTCTTTACATTATTTGTCTCTGTACTAAGTTACTTTAACTTTATTTTTCTGTACTTTAATTATTAGGACTATTACTAGGACTGAGTGAACATATTTACTAGTATACAATTACAATAGCAAATACATAACACTACCTATACAAACAAACTAGACAATTGACTTGAATGTGTTAGCGCATTCGAAACAGGTACCCTTCGACTAGTGAGCGCCTCGAGGAACTCAGAGTCTAACGACTTGACCCAGGAATCTAAGTGATTGGGCTTGAATCTTTCCGGTCAAAATTGAGTCATCTACTATTTAAGCCTTTGAAAAAACTGATCAACATGAAGACCAAGCGTCTACACCATAAAGTAGGATTGAGATTCTTTTTTTTTATTGGCTGCACTCAAGGCCTTTTTTCTATACCCTTTATATGCCAAGAGCACAGTGCGAGCGTCAGGAAGTGGAGAGAGGTTTTGATAGGATTTTGTCGGTGTACTTTGTTTTTGAATTCCTGAATGTTGCAATGACAGGAAAAGAAAGAGGATGTCAAAGTGCTTAAAATTTGAGTACAACGGCTTAAAAACGAAACCGACCTCAATACTGACGTTTTTGAGTGTTTTGATGGAGAGATGGGTGAAGACGAAGCGCTAAGTTCCTAAGTCAACATCGGCACAAAATTTTTTCAAGATGGACTTTCGAGAGTCTTCTTGCCTCAAGCCTTTTTTGATTTGGTGAGGGCAGGGCGTTGACCTGATCAGGATGTTTAGGAAACTTGTTAGCCTGCAATTGGAGCAGTTAAAAGATATCTTTTTGTCAATATCGAGCAAACAGTTATGAGGTGAGTACTTTATCTCTTAGCCAAGGCATACCCAGCTCCAATATTAAGAAGTTCCTGCCTAACAGAAATATTGCGATTGTTGACGTCATATCAAAGATTTTCAAATCTCCGGCATTGCTCTATATATTTTGTGAAAATCAAATTTTATAGGGTCTGTCTGTTTGGTATAATTGAAAGCTTCATGTTGGTCTGGGCCTAGAGAACTATAGTTCTAATGTTCTCTATTGAAAAAATGATCGCAAGCGTGCCTTTAGTTTTCTTCTTCTTTATTTTCTATGCCATCGTACCGGTCCATAAAAATAAGATTGTGTTCTCTTTAGGGTATATTTTTACACTTTAACACCCTAGTGAATTCTATAAGATCCTTTGATTTTGAAAAATCTTTGCAAGATTATAGGGTAGCAAATATCACCCTTAAGAATGCTTATAACAAGCCTTTGACTGACTGGGAAGATTTAATATTTTTCTTCTCCTGCCAAGTGTCAAATTATTACTACGTTCGTTTTGTAGTTGTGTGTCAATTTACTCAAAAAACTTTCAAATGCTGGAAGTTCCAACTTCGAGAAGCCCATCAACACAACTATCCATTTATTTAAAAAATAACAAAAAATAATAAAGTGCTTCAGTTTTTCCAATGTAAGGAAACATTAAGCCTAAAGTAGTCAAATTGTTTTTTTTTCATTCTTAAGTTGTTGTTTACAAAAAACAATTTAAGAACGTAAATCAGTTGTTTAGTATCGTTTCCTGTCGGCAGCATGTTTTTTTTTTGTTATTTTCGTATACTCGTTAAACTTTTAAACAGCAGAACTTTTAGCAGATAGCAACGAGGCCATTAAATTCTTTCCATTTTTTCCAATTATGGAAATTTATTTTCTTAAGTACCTACTTTGTTAGTATTTATTTTTGTTTTTGTTTTAAAACTGTGAACGATGACTTGTTTTAGTTCATTTAGAGCTCTTCGTCATATGACATCAAAATTCTATAAGTAGGTACCTAATTAATTTGAATTGGATTGAATATCCACACATTCCTACATATGAAACCGTAATTTTTAGTCAATGGTCAATTCTCAAAAATTTACATTTCGTTAAATTTGTATTTGATGGCATGAACATGATAACTTAGAATATTGCTTAATATGAAGACGAATATCGGTGTCGAAAAATGACCCCAGACAGACACAATTTTAAGTATTTAAGCAATGTAGCTTCCACGACAACCTCATTTTAGTTATAAAGCATCTCAGTTAAATAGGGTCAGAGAGGTCCCCAAATCAAACGACAGTCAACCTTATTCAATAACGATTCGATCGAAGGAGCTATGCTTGCAGTACCGACTCGGAGGACGTAACGAAGATACGGGAGCGGACATCATCTGGACTAAAGACAAAGCAAGGACATTTTTGGGGAAGTTTCAATGTGCAAAACTTCAATTGCAAGCCATTTTACTTAATTACTTACTTTCTTAAGGTAGCGCTACAGTCCAAGGCAAGGGCCTTATCCAATAAGAGGGCCGGGATGATAAAGACTCTTCTGTCTATAATGACGTTTGTTCCAAGGAGTCGATTTTGGTTTTCCTTTCTTGTTGACAACATCGAAGTTCTGCCGTAGAATAAATTATTTGATCGATGGTGGCATCCCAGATCTGAAGCAACACTGATAAGGATCTATCAGGTTGTTGACGAAATGCTTCAAAAGTTCCCACAGTGCGGCAGATGTTAAGCAGACTTCTTCTTAGTTATTGCAGGCCAGAAGATCTCCTTTCTTTAGGATTTGAGACCCAATAGACGGATTTTAACTGTACGTCGATCTCAACAACTCAAAATTTCGTTTACTAGCCTGAGGAGGGTTCTGATCTAGGATCATTCGCCATTAATTTCAATATGACTGAGCTTCGAAGTTTGGGGCTAAGAACAGCTTGGACTTGTTACTTAAAATTTTCGTTGAGAGACATTTTTATTTCGGCAAACAGAACGGTCATCATTGGGCCATTTCTTTTTTCAAGATACTTTAGAACAACGTTTTTAGCAACAATTATCGTTACTGATCCATGTTAATGGATTTTTGTTTGAATTGAAGTCATGAAGTAAAACGACCTCTGGCTCATTAAGAATGACACCCTATTCCATACGCTCCAATGCACGATCAATTATTTGGGTAGAAAATTCCCAAATCACTTTATTAGCTTTTTTGGCGATGTCAATTGCAAGTTTCCGACAAAACCACGAGCACTTTATCTTGTTATAATTTTCATAGTGATTTACTTTAAAACACTTCTCTCCAGCATACGGGCTGTATTACCCAATCAGATCCTTCTGCCGCAATTGCCAGACTGATGACAGGATCAGAAATAAACCAAACTCAATTCCGACAAGCATTTAATAAATTTAAGAAATATACAGAGTCCATAAACATATTTGGAGAACATACCCGTACAAAACTTCAATCATCTGATGAAAAGCTTAGTCAGGGAAGCGATGGTTCTTCTCGCTTCTTCTGTCTTTAAGCATAAAGTATTTTACTTTGGGCAACAAAAACGTCTGAAATATACGTATCTCGTTTGTTTGTTTTGTCATTGTCATACGTTAACTGTTATTGTCCTGAGCCCGTTGATGGTGGATTTTGAGACCTTCGACCCCTGTTTGCGGACGATGTCCTCTCTGGTTTTATGCAGCCGGAGTAAAAGGTTTTAAGAGGCCATGATGGATGGCGTGATGACTGCGAGATCAGCTTCCACGTCAGGATGGCTTGTTAGAGGCTGAGGAGGTCGATGGTTCCACGTGTGGTGTTATATCGACCTCCATATTGGTGTTCTTTGAGGCATTTCCTTCCGCTGAAGGAACCTCTGGAGGGGTTGCATTTAGCGAGTCTTCGTCTTTCTTGTAAATAGGGACCACGATTTCGTCGAAACCGTACTTAATCACGCCTTTGATCGCATCCAGTGGAGCCAGTGATTCCCTATTGATTACCAAGAGAGCTGATCTATAGAGATCCACTGTCTCCTTCTAAACCTTTGGGACTTTAAAGTCGTGAGTAGGCAGGTTACATACTCATTTTAATCAGTTTCGTGATAATATTTGGGCAGTGGTGAAGACCTGGGACCATTATGCGTGCTCTTGGTCGGCAAGGAATATTCTCACTTGTGACAACCTCGAAGTTGGTAACCGGCCATTGACAGCAGCCCTGTACGCTGTTTAGATCGAAAGATCTCTTATCTCCACCGGCGATGAGTTTGATACGAGAGTTCCCGGATTCTCCTCGATGACAGATAAAAATCTGAAACCGAGATGAGATTTGACGTCTTCCCATTGATCTTGAGAGCTCTGCGAAGAGTGGGTGAGGGTTTGGAAAGGATTGCTTGCAATTCCAAGTACAGATTTCTTGCCGCTCATGTGCGGAAGGTTCAACCTCCTAGTGGTGCAGAGCGTCAACTTGACTTCGGTCAGGGCGAATGAACCTACGTTTTATTGTACATGTATCATAATCACTTTCTTTTGATACCGTGATTAATGAGACTGTACTTGATTATCATTGTGATAGAATAAGGCACTAATGAGTGTTCTTAAGAAAAGTGCGTGGTGCATGGCAATATGTCATGCAGTCTTCCAGTATTGCTCACCCAACTGTTTTCTGGATAAAAGACTGCATGACAATGGACACCAGTGTTCCTGTGAGCCGTTAAGTCACGAAGCTGGAAAACTATCCTTTTGGTTTGTACGGATGTGTGATAATTTCACACATCCGATAGAATGTATGATGATAATGTCATACATTCACAGAGTACAAAATAACAAAAGAGACTACCATTTCTTCTGAAAAAACTGGTGCTCTGGGGTAGTTGCGCCCGGATTCTAATTGAATCTCAACTACAGTTGCGGTTGGCCCCCTTGTGGGAGTTTCAGAGTGGCTGTGGTTCACGAGAAATCCGTTCTCGGTAACTGAGTGATGGTCTTAAGCTCAGTTACATAGATAAAAACACATCTACCAGTATGGCTTTTTTTAACGGGAAAAGAAAACTGGTACTTGAGAAAAATGGAATTGTCGGAAGGTAAAGTCTACGGCTACAGGACAAATGCTCCAAGATTAATCTTGTGCCTTTTCCTTTTACTACAAGGCAACGTACACTATAATATGCATGTAATTCATGCATATAATTATAGAGTGGATTGGAATTCAATCCACCACGAAATTAGGGCCTTGAGCCAGGTGTTCGTGTGTATTTGTTTTCCTAATCTGATCTTGAGAGATGTTACCATCCCCCTGATCCTTGTCAATGACCGCAGCTATATCTTGGCTTTGAGCGTGTCGCTAAAGGAAAGAATTTTATTGAAGGCTGTTGTGCTGCTGGAATGCACCTTCTGCCTTTTCGCTTCAGGCTTGTCGCTCTGAAAAGACCTATTATGCTTTGACGTTGAGACGCTGCAGGTCTGTTTGGTGGTTCTGCTTAGAAAGCTTCTAGCCCACTCGAGTTTTCGCATTTGCTCCGGGGTTCTTTCCGCCGCTAGTAAGATACCGACTGCAGCCAGAATTCGTGTAGCATTACGCTGATCTCGATTACCTGTACCTTTGTGGACCTCTTTCTGACTGACCCAGAGCTGTTTCCGTGTGACACAGTTGTGGATCCACCTCCAGAGTTAATCCAATCGGGGAACACCCTCACCCGCCGAGTCATTTCCACATGTCGCATATTTTGCCTCTCCGGATGGAGTGTCCTTTCTCGGGATCGCTTGCAACGTCCTAGCAGGAGCGAAAAGGATAAGAAAAGACAAATTGTTATTATTTTTTTTTGAACAAATTTACAATATGATAGTAGACTTTTGGAACGCAAATTTTTGAAATAGCCCTCAAAATGGCCCTTAATTTTTTTTCTTTGCGGCAACGCTGGTTCTTCTCCTACTTTTTAACTCTTTCATTTTGTTCTGGAAGTGTTGCCACATATCAATCAATTTTTGCATCACACTTTGAATTCGTCCTCTTTTTATTTTTGAAAAAAAAATTGAGAAATTTAAAATGATTATTTGTCGACGACAAGGTCCTAGTTCTCAAAAATGTCATATTAAAGAACTTCCCATCTTTTCTCGAGAAATTTACCTCATAATTTTAAACAAAGAAAGAATGTGACAAGGGAATTATGATTGACTCGCTTAGCTCACATATGAGTTTTCCTTTGTCCGGATTTATTAAGAAAGGATGTCTCCTGGGTCTTAAACAAAATTCTTACCTTCCAAAAGGACTGAAAACATTGCCTTCGTCTTGAAAATAAAACGAATAAAAAGAAATCCTTACCTCTATCAACATTTACACTTGGCCGAATCGAGTCAGCAGCGACACACGCATGGGAAAATGGGAATACCAACATATCTTTCGTCCTCCCGACTCGGCAATAAATTTTAAATTAGACGAAACGGGGACTTTTGTGACAGTTCTAAGTGATTTATTTATTTGGCACTCCGCAAAGACAAGTGCTTCTCATTTCCTCCTCTTAAGGGGGCGGTTTTCTCTTGCTTTTATTCATTCTTAAATGGTGGCTTTCGGTTTTTATTTCATTTAAGTCCCAACACACTCACAAACACTGTTCAAAATTCACATTCGCATTAACATAATATATCCGGTTTGTTTGAATCTTGAAGAATAATTTTGCGTTCTTTTTCTTTCGCTTTATTTACAGGGAGCTTCGTGTTACTTTGGCGACGTGGAATAAATGTGCTTACAGCCTCAAATATTATGGTGACAAGGGATGAAAGAATAAGACTGATAGATGGTTACAATTTAGAAATATCTGATTTGGAGCCGCAGGATGCCGGAGATTATGTATGTCAAATCAGTGACAAAGTGAACAGGGACCAAGTGCACACAGTCGAAATTCTTGGTAAGTTTTGTTAGAATAACGACCGACCAGAGCGGCGGAAGTTGATTGGGACAAGGGGAATGAAAAAGAATGATCATCATCATATTAATGCCACCCACTGTTCCTTTTAATCCTGATGGCAATCCTTATAGAAAGGAGCGCTTTGTTAACACTTGATATATTTTTTTTTTATCTCACTTTTATTCTGAGTGTGTTCGTACTTTTTTGTTTTTAGATATGTTGTTTTTGTCTATCTCATTTATATTGTGTCCCTTTTTTGTTTCCTAACACAACTTCTGGGAAGGATATAAAGTCGTCTTTATGTCCTTGCTTAAAACTTGTGTGTTTTCTGTTTGTTTATCCTTTTGAATAATTATCAAGGATTAAACTTTCAACTTGTCACTTATTTGGAATTTTTCTTTCTTTTTCTCTGTTTCCGTTCTTCTTCTAGTTCCACCAAGTGTTCGAGCGATACCCACATCCGGGCAATTGCAGGCGAGAAAGGGTGGCCCAATAACATTGGAGTGCAAAGGATCTGGCAATCCAGTGCCATCGATTTACTGGACAAAAAAGGTTTGTTTCTGTTTTGCTGTTTCTGTTTATTTTTCTTTCTTTTTGCTGAATGGTTTTTATGTTTTCTTTTCTTAATTGGGATTGGAGGGATCAAGCTTAAGAATTTGTTTTTTAAGCTAAGTGGGGCTAAGAGAAACAGGAACAATAATGTTCTGAAGAAGTTTATTGTATTCAATTGAATTAGAATTCTATAGGTAAAAGGATTGACTTCAGGATGAATGTAACGATTTCTGTTCAAAGAAGGTAAGGTAGATGATGTCAATGCGGGAAAGGATTTAATGGTTTTTCTACACTAGAGACTTAAGTTACATGACATTGTATTGAAGGCGTTGAGTTTATCTTAATCTTTTGAGGGTAATAGGCTGAAACTTCTTTGTTATAGATTTAATATATGAAATCCTGAAGGCTTTGACAAACGAATTCAACCCAGTTAGAGCTCATTTATTTTCTTTTTTTAAGTAAGTGTTTAAGGTAACACATTTCTGCTTGAATACATAACTCGTGTTATCTCATGAAGGTAATATTTTTCGGTGGCGTAAGTAAAGCTGGATTGCCGTTTTATTGAAATCACTGCTCCTGGAAATCAATCATGGTTGCCTAATTGAAGAACGGATAAGTCAGAATAATCATGGTTCTATAGTGGCAACCCTAGGGTGTAACGTTCTGTAAAGTTAGCTTCATCGCTGACGAAAACTCAACGGCATGTTTTGGGCCCATTCACGGATGTGTTAAAGTGTTTTCCAGAACGGTTTTTGGGACAATCCGGTAAGGTTTAGAAGAAAATATCCTAGATTCGTATAAGACGGTCCAAGAAATTTTTTTCCCCGTCTGATCAGGCAACTATAAATAAAAGCTTGAGTACTACTCCCATCTCTGGGCTGGTGCTCCATCTCATAATTGACCCTCTTGGATGGTATACAAAAAAAGGCACTAAAAGTGATTGGTAATAGAGAATCATTCACTGCGTTGGAACACCGTCAAAACGGTTCGTGTCTCTCTCGCTTTTATCGTTAATTTTACAGTCAATGCTCTTGTGAAATTGTCAGTTGACTTCCTCCCCTTCAACAAATCACTCGTAATACTTAAAGGAATGCTCCTAAAAACGTGCCTTGCAATGAGTTTCGACCAACTTTTTTCCAAATTAATCGAAAGTATTTTCAAAAGCAATTCAATTGCAGCATAACCTTCTAGTCGCAATTCAATATGGGTTTCGGCCTAAACATACTTCCACCACTGCTCTCTTAAAGGTTACAGAAGATATAAGAGTTGAACTTCATGCAATTAACGTAATTTTTCTTGGCCTTTGAGACTTTTCCAAAGGTATTGACATGGTAAACCATAACATACTTTTAAATAAGTTGCATCAGGAGTTCTGTATCTGTTGAAGCCACCAAATTATCCGATTACTATCTAAGCAACAGAAAACAGGCAGTTTGCATTAATAACTCTTTCTCATAATTTATTCCTGTGATCAAAGGTGTACCTTAAGGATCGACCTTGGACAAGCATATGCATACTGCTACAAACCATCCCAGCCGAGAAGAGTGGTGACTTCAAATTTTTTGTAAACGCAATTGAAAAGCGGTTTGGAGATAGTCACATGACAGAAGTCTTCTTAGTTCAGCTAAGCAATAGGGCACAGAAAAAAGGGAAAACTCTGCAGCAGCTTCAGGCAGATATCGAGCGATTGGTTCACCTGGCATAGCCAACAGCTGGCAACGAGAAATCAGTTTGCTGTTGAAATCTTTGTGAGAGCTGTGGCCGATATTAATCTCCAAAGGGTATTCGCACTGCTGGGAAATCGAACACTACCAGAAGCATTGGCTTTCGCTTTGACAATGGAAGCCACAGAACAATCTTCCCAAAATTCTCACTATGGAGAATCGGAAGTCCAAGAATGGTCTTGCCAGAAGGCCAATGTGCAAAGGAGTCAACGAGACTGACCAGCATGATGCTGCAATAAGATGAACCTCATGCCAACACTGTGGAAACAGAAATAATTCAACTGGCCAAAGGTTCGAGGGGCCAGAACCTAATTTCTGGTTTCGATAGCTCCAGAAGCACCATCCAGGTTTCTCAAACCAAACGTGACAACAAGAGCCTGACCGTAGAAGCAAGTATAAACGGCAACAAATGTGTGGCTACCATTGACACCGGTGCCACGGAACCCATTGTACGGCAGGATCTCGTTAAGAAGACATGGCTCCACAACACCAATAGCTATCGTCTAAGGGTGGCAATTGGCGAAGCCGCAAAAGTTTATGATGAGGTACGTCTTAAGATACAGATGGCAGAGTCGGAATTCTCTCACCTGTTCCTGGTAGCAGATATATGCGACGAGTACATTGTCAGCGTTGATTTCATGAAAGAACACGGAGTGATATTGGACATCGGGAACCAAGTCCTGAAATATCGAAACATCGAGATTCCGAAGATCTATGGGATCTACTCGTCATCTTTGAAAACCGTCAGACCTACTTTGGTCTTACTATGCCTGCTTCGTCAGAAGCATTTGTGTGGACGAAATTGAAGGGTAAGCCTGGAAGCCATCGATACATCATGGTAGAACAAGCATCTGTTAAGTCCTTCCAAAACGTCATCATTGGGAAGACTGTTGTGAGACCCGTAAAGAGCATGGTTTGAACATGGTACGAATACGGAACATCAAACCGTATGAGTTTAAGCTTAGAAAAGGTGAGATTGTCGGACAATGCGTTATCAGCGATAACAAGGATCAACGAAGAAGAGTCAAGACAAACCTTGAAGACCGAAGAGCTGAAGTCCATAATGACCAACATTCTCCAGTCATCTAATTTTCGCCACCTTCTCGAAGAATATGAAAACATATTTTAGTCATCAAATAAAGGAAAATGTGGCAGAACACAACTGGTGCAACATCGAATCAACACCGGGGATGCAAAGCCGATTCGTCAGCCTGCAAGACGCCTTCCACCAGCCAAACAAGGTGAGGTTGAAAAACTGATAAGCACCATGAAGTAAGATGTTCTGATCGAAAACTCTAAAAGCCCTTGGGCGTCTTCAGTATAGTTTTGGTCAAGCAGAAAGACGTATCAACCCGTTCGTGGAGCGATAGCTCTATGAGAGCCAAGGCCTAGGTGGCTTACACTCATCTACAATCTGAATGCGTGTGAAGAATTGAGGGTTAGCGAAAGTACACAAAAAAAGGCGTTTGCCTTCAAAAATGTATCCAAATAGACTTTTCATTATCCTTTTAGAAATGTATGTTCTCTCAGTTGTTATAGGAAAAAGTATAGTTAAGCCTAGCTTTTAGGCCCGTTGACTTAAGAAGTTGGAATGCGGCGAGCGCGTTTAAATAAGTTGAGATGATGAACAGTTAACACCGCAACTTTGAAATCAATAGAAGGATTTCTTGTTTGTTGGTATGTATTTATCCTTGGACAAATAGATACATAGAATTACTCTTAAATGAATGAAAACTTACACATTTTTCATCAGGCTCTACAAAAACCTATTTTGATGGTAAACGACACTATAAAATATTTACATGCCAAAATGGAAGGAAACTTACCAAAGTTCTTAACCTAAAACACCACTTCATCAAAAATGACAACTTCTTCTTGTATAAAAACATTTTTTGCGTCGAAGAGCCAACCAACTGTCGATAGAACTCACCAAAAACTCTCATACACATACAACACTTGTATGTTCCGTCAGGCAAATAACCAAATCCACAAAACCAATTCAAACTTCGAAAAAAACTTTCTTCCAACGCACAACCGATTAATGAAGACTTTCTGCCCACGGGCGGTAAAATTTCAATATGTTCGTTCCTGTGAGAACAAAGTTAGTGTTGGATGTGTTTTTCCTTCTTCTTTTTTTTTGTGATTCGTGCTCGATGAAGCTTAAGCCACTTTCTCACTTTAAGCATGCGATATAGCAAACTTTTTCCAATAACTTCTCCAAACTTTGGACACACCGAAAAGCCCACTCTTCATTCACTCACATCTCCTGCCATGGCCATCAATAACAACTACAATGCCGTTTAATTTGGACCAGCTTCGAACAAGCTGCTCTATCCAAACCAATCCACACAAAAATTTCTCATATCGATCAAAAATTCTCAAAAAGCAAGGGAGGAATGAGAGTGCCTTGTTCTCGAGGCACGAAATAGGCCCATAGGGATCTGGGATCGAACAACTAAAAAACAAAAAAACTTAATTGGTCATATGGTGCTCGACGTGAAAGTACAAATTTTTGAAAAACAATCACTGGATGGGAAGCCTTAAACCCTATCAGGGGATATTGAACTCTTCTTCAAGCCAGAGGGCAAACAACCGCACTACAATACGCTCTGAGGACCAAAGCGGGCATATCAAGTGGAAAAGGAACAAAAAATATATCAAACACCAATGACTCTTGTCCCGTCGGCGTCGTCGTCGTGTGGATCGAGCCTGCAGCAAAGACCAAACATATCCGCATGTTCAATCTGTCATATTGTTGGGGTACGTGGAACCCATTAAATCATTCCTCAGTCCTCACCCTGCGTCAGACATCCCTTTGCATATAAATGCATGTACAACATACCAACTCTCCCAGAACGGCAATAAATCAATTCCCAGAGTTGTCGGCAGAAACAGAGAAAGTTGAGGGAGGGAGGAGCGCGTTGAGGCTAAAATATTAAAACAGAAAAATTCAAACCGTCCATTTTTGGGCAGAGGAATGGGTATACCCACCCACTCCAACAAAATTCCCCATAACAAGCAATAACAAGCTTTCACTATGCCAAAAAGGAATCACAATGGCCTATGCGAATCGTGCGGCATCAATTGTGGGGGACTAGAAATATGTACACGGCAAGAGTTAGAGTGTGCTGCCAGTGCCATTATGTGGCGCATAATTAATTCGACTATACTGCACCCTGCATTTTGAATGGAACTTGGTCTGCACTATGCCAGTTTTGCCAAAGAATCTCAAAAACTATGAAAATGGCTTTGGGGTTGAGCGGTGTGGTGAAGTAGTTGGTTTGGTTGCTCAACTTTTCGGGTCACATTTCAAAAATAGTTTCTTCTTCTTCTTGCGCCTGCGGCTGCCACAGAAACAGGCAACAGAGAAGAGAGAGAGAGAGAACGAAGATGGACAAATGAATAAATTCAAAGCAAGAGTCGAGTGGGTGAGTAAAAGGTACGATGATTGCTTTTCATTTCTGGCCAAGGCTCTTGATGATGAGCACTGCGGAGAACTTCCGAAGAACGTCCTTTAACGCCCGACTGGGCCCGGAACACACCGGTCACTCACCCACTTGAACTCCCTGTAGTCGATCCGCCTACTACTGGAGTGGAGCTTAAGATTTATGCTGTCATTTTTGTTGTTCCCTGTTTTGGCTGTTGTATTTCATTCTGCTTCACTTTTGTGCGGTATGTATTTTTGTTCTCTGCTTGGGGGCGCTTGGAGCATAAAATATGGAGATCAGGCAACCAAGTTCCTAAATAACGTCGACGCGAAGAGCACTACTACGATGACGATGAATGGAGAGGTGTAGCTGCCTAAATTGTGCATAAATATTATCCTTTTGGCAATGTGATGTGTGCGTCCTTGTTTTTTCGTCTATTTCTTATTTCTGGGACTAATTTATTACCTTCTAGATGTAGAAGCGCAAATAGACAGTAGTGATAAATTTTTGAGGGACTTTTTGGTATAATTGTTAAATGAGGGATGCACTTAAAGAAAATTGTTCGATGTTGAGGTTTCAGAGGTTAAAGCTCCAGTTTGAGGTTTATTGCTATAATTTGCTTATTATTTTTTGCCCTATTCAGGAGTGAATTAAATTAGCGTATGTAGAAACGAATGACTTACAACCCCTTTCATCACCCTTCATTCTTAAAGTGGTTCTGCAGTCAAGGTCGGACCAGTGCCTCATCCAACAAACGTTTCCAGAAAGTCGTTTCCTAGCTAGCTTTCTTCAGTTTCGCACGTCAAGCTGGCGAAGGTCCATTTATGACCTGTGTGCTCCACCTGAGTCACGGTCTTCCTCTTCTGCGACTTCCATCCAGGTTGGATTCGAAGACTCTACGGGTCAGAGCATTATTTGAGATCGGCTCCATATAAACAAACCTTCTAAGTGGTTGGACCTTAACTTTTCTGGCTAGATTAGTGACGCTGGCTGATCGGCTCGTATAGTTGAATCTTCGTCTTCATTCCCCATTTATGCAGGCGGGACCAGTAATATAAACTCGCAGAATCTATCTCTCAAAGCAGTCCACAGACTTGTCATCCGATGTCGTCCTTTTCCATGTCGCTGCATGATACATGAGGACCGGTATGATGAGGGATTGTAGAGTCACACTTTACTTGCTCGATAGAGGACTTAACTGCTCAGATGCCTTCAAAGTCCAAAGAAGCAGCGATTGGCAAGAGTGATTCTTCGTTTGATTTCAGCGCTGGTGTTGTTGTCTGAGTCAATAGCGGTTCCTATGTAGACAAAGGCCTTTACTACCTCGAAGTTAAATATGTCTATGTTGACGTTTGCTCCAAGACGTCTATGTTGGTTGTCCTTTTTTGTTGACAATATTAACTTGGTCTTGTCCTCGTTAACCGCTAGACTCATCTTTCTAGCGTCCGTTTCAATACTCACGAACGCTCCACTGACATCACGCTGTGATCTTCCAATTATGTCAATGTCGTCTGCGTATCCTAGTAGCTGGCCGGCCATTTGAAAGATTGTGCTTCTGGTGTTGACGTTGAAGTTTTGCAGAATCTTTTCAAGAATGATGTTGAAGAAATCGCATGAGAGCGCATTGCCTTGTCTAAAACCTTTTTTGACATCAAATACATCGGTTAGGTTTTTTCCGACCATGATGGACAGGTATGCCAAATCTAGACATTTCTCTATATAGTCGCTCCCAAACGCGGGCTTGAAATCGATGAAAAGTTGGTAATTATCGATTTGAAGTTCCTGGGTCTTCCCCAAGATCTGCCGTAGGGTGAATATTTGATCGATGGTGGACTTTCCGGGTCTGAAGCCACACTGATAATGACCTATCAGGTTGTTGACAAAAGGCTCCAAACTTTCACACAGCACGGCAGACAAGATCTTGTAGGCGATGTTAAGGAGACTTATGCCTCTGTAGTTGATGCAGTTCAGATGATCTCCTTTCTTGAGGATCGGGCATACGAGGCTGAAGTTCCATTCATCGGGCATGCTTTCCTTCTACCAAATTTCGCAGATAATCTGGTGCATACTCCTAACCACCAGCTGCTTTGTACAGTTCGGCAACTCGGCCGTCTGCTCCAGCAGCTTTTATTCGACTCAAGTTTAGATATCGCTATTTTCACTTCGTCAATGTCGGGTAGGTGGAATTGGTGGTCTGTTTCTAAATTGAATGGTTCTGCATAACTGGAATAATTTTGCTCGTCATCGCCGTTATACATCCCTCTAACGCCTCGATAATGCGCTGCTCATTCTCCCTTCATTTCTTTCTAAAAAGTTTATGCTCCTCTCTCCTTTTCTGCTCGTAGAGCTCTAGAGCGGATCGAGTCTTTCTTTGCAGCACCGCGCGCCGCTTTATATGCCTTTTGTTAAGCAACATCAAGCATATCAGGGGTTTCTACATTTCTTTACATTTTGTGCTGGCAGCAAAGGACTTCTAAGGAGGTTTTCGGAGACACGATCGGAAAAGGATCTAGCAAACTCTTGCGATTGAAGCAGTTTTACGTCGAATTTTCTCCTACCATTTTCACGTGTCGGTCTTGATCGGGATATCCACATTCGTACCTTGGCTGCAACAAGGTAGTGGTCCGAGTCGATGTTGCATGCTAGAGAAGTGTGGTGCGTTGATCGCAATGTAATCAATTTGGTTGACGGCTGATTGATCTGGAGATTTCCATGTCCCCTTGTGGATATCGAGATGTTTTATACTAGTTACCATTACGTCTCACCCCGCAGTGAAGTCGTTTAGCCTAAATCCGTTATCGGAGGTGGTGTCGTGTAGGGGAGTGGTACGAAATCCCCAAAAGACAAAATCACCATGGGGACAAAATCTCCAAAAAAAAAAATCCAACTTGCCAAAATCTCCACGACAAAATCCCCACGGAAAAAATCCCCAAAGAAAAAATACTTTTTGCCAAAATCTCCTTGAAATCTCCAAATCTCCAATATTCAGGTACGTCTACTTACACCGTTCCTCTCACGACATGTGCATGACACTGTTATGACATGATAACAAATTATGAATGCACTTTCAGTTTGTCATTTAAAATGAATTACACACAACCTTAACTGAATACAATAACATCTGCAAAACAAATATGTTCAAGTAGTGAATCATGCGATTAAATCGCGCGATTTAATCGCATGATTCACTACTTGAACATATTTGTTTTCGAGATTTTGGCATGGAGATTTTGTCCATGGGGATTCTCTCTTTGGAGATTTCGCTGCTGGAGATTTCAGTTTGGGGATTTTGGGTTTGGGGATTTTCGTTTGGGGATTTTGGCTTGGGGAAAACGTCACCAACCCGTCGTGTAGGCTATATCGTCCGATTATTCCATTAAATATTTCGAAGTTAGGGCATTGCTCATAGGTCTTGTCGAGGAGCTCGTAGAACCTGTCTTTGGTGTTATCATCATTCTCCGCAGTGGGGACGTGAGCGCAGATGAAGCTTATGTTGGTGAATTTAGCCTTGATGCGGATTGTCGTGATGCGCTTATTCAATGAGTTGAAACTCAAGACCTTCCTCCTGAGTCAAGTCGTTGATTTTGTTCCCGGTAGCAGCCGCCATAGTAGATACCACAGTTGTTCATTTTTCGTAGGCCCGGACCATCCTATCCCATTTCTGGGATGGCGGTTATTTCTGCTTCATAGAAGTCAAGGACTTCCGCTAGTTGTTCAGCCGCAAGTGGTCTGTTAAGGGACCTAGCATTCCAAGTGCAAAACCGAAATTCTTTGTCTTTAAATCGTTTGCGTGGGTTGTCACCATTAATTCTGTCCGTATCCGTTCATCCTGACTGGAACTGTAGACGCCACCGTTGATTCCATCTGGGGAGTTCTTCAACTGTCACCTGTTGAACAAAGGAGACAGGCCTTAGTAGACGCATACTCCCTCCCCCTCTCTCTTTTTTTATTTTTTGCTGCCACCAACTTCCACTGGGGTTGGAACCCAGTCTTCAGCTGAGGTACTAGGCACCCGATGTTCATCGTTCACGGTGGATAGACCGAGATTGTAGTGTATCCTCTTGAATACACCGTTTTTACCCTTAGAAGTTTTAATAGCAAAATAAATATTTTAAATCAAATTACTCAAGCTTAAAAAAAGACAGTGGTTTTGAAGGTCCAAAAGCAAAGTTTTTGTTGGAATAACTGACGAATCTGGTTGAAGTAGACGAAATTTGGGAGACTTGAGTAAATTCACCTAACAAAAGCCTTAATATTATTTTCGGTGTAAATTACATTTTCTAAGCTCCTTGACTGCATCAGCTCAAGCAAAAGGCTTTTAGTGTCGCAAAATATATCTCGCTACTGCACAGAAGAACTCTTTTGCCAAAGAACCGCAAAACGTGTCTGTAATGTACATTGAAGACGTGTTTAACATAAATTACACTTAAGACTATAACCGCGTTTCGGTAGGTACGAGTATCCCTGAAAGAAACGTGTGTGTAGCGACTGTAGTTAGTCTGTCTGGCCCTTATGTGTGATACTTACCATCGTGTCGTCGTCATAGAATTCTTTTGTCAAGGTGCAACATATCATGCATGAGCTGTCGACTGTTGGCTCTACTGTTGGAGAACTGAAAACTTCCATTTACCAATATGTAGCTGTATAGCAGCACCTTGCATTTTTAAACGAGCTTTGCTGCTTCTTTATAAATAAATGCGATTTTGAGTCCCCAGCACCACTTGCATATTACAGACTCATAAAGAGCGAGCTCACTGAACGAAGTTGCAGAATCAAGAAGATGAAGTGACTGACAGAGTCCTTGCATAATGCAGTTAGTAGGTATATCTGGGTAAAAGTAGTTTTGGTTTAGTTGCACAGACTTTGTCGCTTAGACGAGGAGGGTCCTTTGCCGCTGCTATACCTTCATCGTCGGCGTTGTTGTCGTCGTCGTCGTTTTCTTCGTTGCCAGTTTGTTGTGGTTGCTGCATATAATTCAGCACGGAGTTTACCCATGTTGTGCTTACCATGCATCAAGGTAAAGAGACTAAATGGACGGTGTGGTGTTGCGCGGAGGAGAAAGCAATATGAACACGACCCGAACAGTTCTCAAAATGTAACCAAAATTATTATCAGAATTTATTGCAAACCCAAGCAGACAAAATTACTTTCAAAAGACAAAGCGGCGATTCTTCACTTTTTTTGCATTTTTTTTTTCTTCTCCGTTATTTTGCTTTCTTTTAGAAATTTTTGTGTCCTTGTTATCCTCGTTATTTTTTTTGCAACAAAGAGTTTTCTTAACATTCCTATCTGAATCTCTTTTGTATATTTACAGAGCGGTGCTGGGAAATCATCAGCTCGTATTGGCGATGGTCCAATACTGACTCTAGAGAAATTGGAACGTCAACAGGCTGGAGTATATCAATGTACGGCAGACAATGGAGTCGGTGATCCGGTTACAGTCGATATGAGACTTGATGTTCTATGTAAGTTTTAGTTTCTATTTCGTTTTTATTTATTTATTTTTGGTGCGGTTTATCTTTCATCTTGCTTTCTTGTCCACATGTTAACTGAGATATGGAAAGGTACATAAATAAGATTGTTGTAATATTCATGGGTGATTTTTGATTAAATTTTACGGAGAAAAAAATGAAAATTTGAATTGATGTCGCTTTCAATGTCCAATATGATTCTTGGAGTAGACTTGATAGAAGAGGACAATTTTGGTTGAATGGGATGTTTGAGTTATTCTTTATTTAATATTTGCATCTGTGGTCAAGGAAATGTGTTCTTTGCATGAAAAAATTACCCTATATACAGGGTGATTCACGAGCGTTGTGCCAAAAAGCTAAAGCGTGTAGGTTGAGTTGAGACAAGAAAAAAATCGTATAGGAGGGGGGGTCTATTCCCCCCTGTTTAGCCGGGAGGGGCAATTTTCTGAAAAATTGACTTATTTTGTTTAAAAAAATATTAAAAATCAACGGCTTCGTTTACAACACCGTGTTATACCTTTCTGAAAAGCCAAAAACTTCTTCTTTCACCTTGTTTTTAAATTAAATTGTTTTAACGAATAGTTTGAAAAAAATAAATTTTCAAACTCAAAATTTTCAAAAAAAAAGCAAAAAAACATTTTTGAACTAATTTTTTTCAAAATTTTATGTAATTAAGTACTAATTTTGTTTTAAAAATTCAGTGTGTTTGTTAATTTTTAGTCAAAAACAGAAAATCGGATGCAAAAATGTCTTTTCGTTTTTGAGAAATTAAGAAAAAATCAAAACCACTTTTTTCTAAAAAAATCTTTGTTTTTATTTCTACCTATCTGGACTTTTAGTTTAATTTATTAGTTTAATTTATAAATTTAATTTTTTGTGATTGGAGTTTTATGAGGACTCAATAAAGTAGAAAAGTATTGGATTTTCCCTGGATTACTAATTTTTTTCATTGATAACGTCTGCCATTGACCTTTCACTTCTAGCTCTCAGTGCTCTCGTCGGCGGATTCTTGAAAACATGCTACGACTTGAGCGCCATCTATTGGGATATCTTTCAGCGTAGAGTCTTTCAGCTTCCTGATCTCGACAATAAGTTAAACCGTAGCAGAAGTTCCTGTCCGCTAACTCTTCTCGAGCGTATGAGTTTGTTATTGTTATGTGTTGATGTGTTGATATTTTAATTGTAAATGGTTGTTTAGTAAATATGCGATGCCTTTTATTTACCTATAGGTTGTTAATTGTTTTTTCATTCAAGAAAAAATGCAGTTTAATTATCTTAAGCCCCTAGCAGGTAGAACTCTTCGCCAGTGAGTGGCCGCGGCCCCAGGTATAGTAAGAAAAAATTACAGGTCAGTTTTCAGACGTTATCAATGAACAAAATGGTTAATCCAGGGATAATGTAATACTTTTCTACTTTATTGAGTCCTCATTAAACTCCAATTACAAAAAATTAAATTTGTAAACTAAACTAATAAATTAAACTAAAAGTCCAGAAAGGTAAAAATAAAAACAAAGATTTTTTTAGAAAAAAGTGGTTTCGGTTTTTTCTTAATTTCTCAAAAACGAAAAGACATTTTTGCATCCGGTTTTCTGTTTTCGATTAAAAGTTAACAAACACATTGAATTTTAGAAACAAAATTAGTACTTAATTACATTAAATTTTGAAAAAATTAGTTCAAAAATGTTTTTTTTTGCTTTTTTTTTTGAAAATTTTGAGTTTGAAAATTTATTTTTTTTCAAACTATTCGTTAAAACAATTTAATTTAAAAACAAGGTGAAAGAAGAAGTTTTTGGCTTTTCAGAAAGGTATAACACGGTGTTGTAAACGAAGCCGTTGATTTTTAATATTTTTTTAAACAAAATAAGTCAATTTTTCAGAAAATTGCCCCTCCCGGCTAAACGGGGGGGAATAGACCCCCCCTCCCATACGATTTTTTTCTTGTCTCAACTCAACCTACACGCTCTAGCTTTTTGGCACAACGCTCGTGAATCACCCTGTATATGGAATTTTCAGAATAACTTCCCACAGTCAACCGCGGGATACGGACCCTGGCTTCCGGTGAATGTGCCTTGGAAGCTTGGCAAAAATTCACACATGGAAAGTGACAATACTCTATAGAGCCAGAACTGCACGGCTGCTATAATAGTCGACTTTTTTAGCTACTTTACAGCACTTTAAGAAATTTTTCAAATTGTGCGGTCTGGCAAAAATTAGAATATGAATAAGAAAGAAGAAGGCACTACACTCAATGCCTTCTCAATTATTCTTGGTGATTGCAACGCTATCTTCACGAACTCGAGAAGACGCCCTTTCTGGTGAGATGCACAAAGAGAACTGAACTCTATGTGCCTGCTACCGAGATACGTTATATATGTTTCACAGTCATACTAAGACAATTAATGAACAGGAGGGATTTCCCTGTTCATGATCTTTTGATCGATGTTATCTTTTTGTTGGTAAATACATGGGAATGGTCCCTCACATGAATTTTCCAGTCGTCAAAACCAAGCGCTCTGGAATCCGCAGTAACCTGGTCTTTGTAATGGAGTTTCGGTATTGCAGGTTGTCTCGCACGTGAGGGCTGCAAAGAGAAGACTTTCTTGGCTGGCATTGTCGTCCATTCCCTCGATTTGGCTGAGCCAGCGTAGAAGTCTTTTCTTGGCTTTCTGGAGTACATCCACATCTTTGTACAGCTCGTACAGTTCGCGGTAGCCTTAATTTGCTGAATTCTGGTGTTCTAGTCCGTTTAAAGCTCGGTTTTCTGCTAGATTAGCTGGATTTGGGGTCTTCCTTGCTGCCATTTAGAGTCGGTAAATGGGTAGAAAGTGACTGTAGTTAACCAATGGTAAAATTTATGGGAACGGCATTAGTACGTGTGTCAAGACCCCTTACCACTCTGATGGGGGAAGTCTATGTTCGGAAAGTCTGGTTTTTTATTCACCTATCCGGAGGACAGGTCTGCTCACTTTGAATTTATGGATTCAACTGTATTTTCCAGGGCTGCTAACTGCCTATTTATAAGTTGTCTGCCTTTGGTGTTAGCTGGTCGGTGCACACAGGTAAATTTTCCCAAAAAGCTGGCCAAAATTATTTTTTGGGTTTTTTTGTTTTATTGTTGCATGGAAATTCATAAAAAGTTAATTTTCAAAAGAAACAACAATTTTCAACCAAATATACAACCAAATTCGCCAAAGACCATGCAAAAAGGATGAAAAAGGGTGCTTTTAAATTTGGTATTTTCTTTGTATTGCATTGCATGCTTATTGCTTTTTAGAAAACAATAAATAAATTAATTAGGACATATATAATAAATAAGTTAAGAAATAAATACTCAAATAAATGAATAAATATATAAATAAATACATAAATATATTAATAAATAAATAGTAATTATCTACATTAAGGTGGTTCGTATTTGCTTTTTTTCGAAAATTAATGAAGGTATCTGCTCAATCGTCTCCAAATAAATAAAAAAAAATCCTAATTTTTTCAGATTTTTATCTATACCCCTAATGGCCATGCATCGAAGTGAAATTCTAATACTGGGGACTTTGCGGCTGATTTTTTTTATTATTCCCGTATATCTCCATTTCGGCTTTACAAATTTTGTTAAATATTTGCACAGTTATACTTAACATTATCCTTAGTGAAATTGCATTCCAAAATATTATTTAAAATATATTCTTCAATAACAAATAAATCGCAAAAGAGATCCATTTTTGTAGTACCTTTTGGGTTTATAAAACTCTTTTGCAGATTTCTCAAAAACGGCTCAGTCAATTTTTGGGAAATTTTATCAACACGTTTTTATGCAATTTATTATTAATCTTACATACCAAAAAATTTCATAAGTGTTTTAATTTCCCTATAAAAAAATCAGTATGTATGCAACACTTTACGTTTTATGTCCTTGTTTCGGGACTCTTGTGCTTCTTTGCGGAGTCCAATTGGAAGAATAGCTTCAGAAATATTTTTTTGTTATTTTTTATGTTTTTTTTTGGCAATAAACCACCTTCTTTTATGGTCATAGACAAAATCGGACATAAAAGTTGTTTGTTTGCTCTGAAATGTCAACATTAGTTTCATTTTCCTACGTTTCTGTCAAAAAATTGATTTTTTCGGTATGTCACGAGATGTGCATCTTCTCAAACATTCAGAAAGCTGATTTTTAGAAAGAAAAGTGAAACTTGATCGCGATCTTGCGTAAAAAGTAAAAAAGTTTATATTAAAAAAACAAAAAAAAAGCCCTTCCGCGTCAACTTTAAGTGCGAATATTTAAAAAGAACGCAAAATGACGCAAAATATTTTGACTGTTTCTGATTAAGGAAATGCAAACGCAAATTTTAAGACATTTTCATTACAGAAATCCGCAGAAAAACTTAACTTTTGCATTATTAAAGTTAAAAAATGATAAAAATATTGTACCAATAAAATACTCTGCCTTAAAAGGCCTCAAAATTAATTATCAACTTAAAATATGACAAAAAAAAATATTATCTCAATAAAAAATACCACTAGCAACAGAATCCATGTTTAATAAATTTTAAAAGCACCCAAAAAAAGAAAGAAAAAAATAAACCAAAATGACTTCTTCTCGCCAGATCAAAACAGCTACTGCATTTGTTCCCTTAAAGTTTGCACTTTGAAAGCATCTGCTGATTAAACCGTTATAATCTGCATCGAATGATATATGAGGCTTAATGCTTACACTATTTGTTAACAACTTTGCATTAAAAAATTACAACAAATCGCAAATTTTTTTTTATAGTTATGGCCAGCTTTTTGGGAAAATTTACCTGTGTGCGGTGGTAGGTTGGCATTGGCTGGAGTCTGGTTAGCAACCGGTTTGCTTCTGTTACGATTTAGTTAGTGACTGTTTTGTTACTGGTTCTGTGCTGCTGGTAACTGAACGGACAGTGATCGGTCGGCAACCGATGATTATTGCGAATTAAGGGTCTATTTTTTATACCACGAACGTGAGGCACAAGATGTGAGTAATATTTTTTTAAGAATAGGAGTATGGCGGAAATTTGGAATGAGTCGTTACACACTTCAATGGATTTAACCACGCCTCCACCATTATAAAGACGATAATTTCGTGCTTCAACCAACAAGCAATGAAAATTTTCTTGTCATAAAGGGCGTAGTGCCAGTAGCATACCAATTAATTTCACCAACTGGAAAGTAAACGCTTAGGAAGAAATGCCAGAAACAGGAGAAAATAATAAACATGTCTCCTAGCGTTGGAGAAAGACTCTGTAACATCTACAAAGTATACCCAATTACTGGCTTATGCAAACGGCAATAATGTCTTTGAAAGTCAACAACAAGGTTTAGAAACTTCGTTAAGGCATCCATTACAATCAAGAAAGCGGCGGAACACCTTCGGTTCACTTAAACCTACTTGAGGTTCAAAACCCCTTATGAAAGCCTGTGAAGATGACATAAATATTGTAAAGCTGCTTTTCTATACTGCTTATCAACTGCGATGACGCACCATATTTCTAGTCTTGCTACCTTGTATGTAGCCGTAGAACGACAATACTTCACTCCAAGACCCAGACCACTGATCAGTTATAACAAGATAGGAAAGCTTGCTGTCAAAATGGCAATTACCCAAAAACTAAAAAGCAAGTTTGCTGCAAGGGTATGCGTGTAATTGTAATAATAATACTATTTCCTACAAAATAAAAAGAAAGTTTGCTGCAAGAGTATGCGTGTATAAAAAAATAAAATTTGAGGTATTTGGAGGGTAAAACGTAGGTAGGTTCCCATTTCCCAATTTTGTTATTTCTGATCAGTGACCCAGACCTTGCAGCAAAGCCTTTTAGAATATCGTGAGATACATATTTTTGTCGATTTTATCTACATTCTCTCCATTTCCAAGAATTTTAATGCTTTCCGTAAATTCAAGCCCTTCCTTGAAAGAAGCAGTAATTCCAACACAATACCTTTGCCATTTACTTGATCGTAGCCAAAGAAATTTTTTTTAAGTTTAAGGTAACTTATGTGCATTCAAATCCTGAGACCACTGATTCCTTAAATTGAAAAAAAAAATAACAGTCAGAAAAAATGTGTGCATAGATGCTCCAAAAAGACATAACTTTGTTAAAGGAAGAAAGAAATACAAGGAACTAGGGTACCTTTATTTTTTGTTTATAAGTATCTTGAAATAAGGAACTAAAACCCAGCAACCCAGGTAAAAATTGTTGGCCCTAGCCATAAGAATTGTCTCTGTTTCGTTAGAACTAAAGCTGAAAGTCGATATGATAAGAAAAAAAGGCTCAAATCTAAACGAAGAGAGATATAAGTATGGAATTCCGAGAAGACAAAAACTCAATTTCAAACATTTCCTAAAGGTACTCTCAATGCAAGCAGAAATGACAAGGAGACAAATTTCACAGGAAAAAAAAAGAGTAAAATCACCATTACCATCCTTTCAGGTTTGAAGAAGAAATCGATATGCAAGATTGGATTTAATGGAAGAGAAAATGGATGCAAACGTTCCTTGGTTATTGGACACAATCAAGACATTAAAAAAACGTGAATTTTTTCTGCAACCAAACTGGGAACTAAGAACGTGATCTATTGTTTTTCTTGCTCTTTTTTCACTTGTGATTTCCGCGATGATTTTTTTTTTTTTTAAGGACATATAACGAACGTATGAAGCGTATTCTTGAATTAGAATTAGAAGATGTACCCATCTTTACTCTAAAGGACGATACTTTGAACTATAATAATCTTAAGATTTAGAGTGAATGAGTTTCTTAGCAAAAGTCGACAGGTGCGAGGGCTTAAGTCTATGATGGGACCACCATCAAGTGGTTGGTGTTTTTGTCGAAACCACGGAAAAAAATGAGTTGGTCGCAAGAGCTTGCTCATCTGCATTGCAATGCCAATGGTAAGAGCAGATGCATAGATAATGCTAAGGAGCTTGTTTTTTTATTACCGTACTAGCCGACCCTGCGAACTTCGTCTCGCCACCCTTCAGAGCAACTCATAAGTAATTGTTACTAACACAGGTATTGTTAAAATGCAATTTACTTGAATCCAATTAACATAGAAAATTACATATCTGAGTTTTTCCAAGCTTTAAAACTAACTTTCTACTCTCAGAAAGAGAGAAGAAATCAAATTTCGTTGAAAAATTTAACAAATTCTCGTTTTTCTGGTGTGTTTTGACTATTACACAAAAATCAACACCAAATACGGTTATCGATTGCCCCCCTTATTTAGTGATTTCCAGTAAGTTTGTCCCAAAAATTTGTTTTTACCAAGCCTATACCTACAGTGAAAATTTATAGAAATGCATTGAGGATTGAGCGGATTAAGAGTCTCTATCCGACATACAAACACACCAACGCACTTTAAATTCTATGCAAAAGCTTGATATTAGGTGTTGAAGTTCTTTGTGCTCTCGCGGAGTTTTCCGACTTACCTATCCAAGATTTTCCAGTTTTCTATTTAAAACCAATGGACCTGCAATTACATTGTAATTTTCCCTTTCAATACCAATGAAGTTTCTTAGTTTTCCATTAATAACTTTTTATTTTCCATTCGAAAACCCATTTTGAAATTTTCCAGTTTTCCATTTAAAAACCAATTCACCTGCAATAATATGTAATTTTCCCTTTGAAAACCAATGATTTTTCCGAGTTTTTCATCAGAACTTTCTATTTCCATTCGAAAACTCATTTTGAAATTTTCCAGTCTTCCGAAAACCAATGCACCTGCAATAATATGCAATTTTCCCTTTGCAAACCAATGAGTTTTCTCAGTTTTTCATCAGAACTTTCTATTTTCCATTCGAAAACTCATTTTGAATTTTTCCAGTTTTCCATTGGAATACCAATGCAACTGCAATAATATGCAATTTTAACTTTGAAAACCAATTAGTTTTCCCAGTTTTCCATCAGAACTTTCTACTTTCCATTCGAAAACTCATTTTGAAATTTTCCAGTTTTCCATTTGAAAACCAATGCACCTGCAATAATTTCAAAAAATTTTCCCTAAGAACCATCTACGGACTAACACGAACAAAAAAAAAATTAGCCAAATCCGTCCAACCGTTTGTGAGTCATTCGATTATAAACGAACAGGATTTCATTTTTATATATATAGACTAGCTGACCCGGCAAACTTTGTTTTGCCATGTATACTATTTCTAGGAATTTTTTTTTTTTAGTTCAATAAAAATAACTATCTACTGTAAGTGTGCGGGGATGTTTTTATAATTGAAAGCATTATAAACAATAAACGTATGCTTTATTTAGGGTAATAAATAAATCTTAATTAAAATAACGAATATATTTGAAAGTACAATCCTTGATAGCTACCTAAACATCAAAAATAATTATTCATATTTTTACTTTCAATTATTTAAGTTGAAAAAAAATTAATCTCGCAGCGCAATAGAGTGAACAATATTCTTGGTTAGTCCGTCTTTAGCTAACACAAACAAACTGGATGGTCTTCCGACGCGAGAACTTGCCACATAAAGTTGTCCGTGGGAAAAGCATGGTGTTTCCAAATCCAAGACACATACAGACAATGTCTGGCCTTGTGACTTATTGATCGTCATAGCGAATGCCAATCTAATTGGGAATTGAGTGCGTTTGAATTCAATTGGCACATCTGTAAGAATCATAGGGATTCGTGGCAGCAATACATTTTCGCCTTGAAACTTGCCATTCAAGATGATGGCTTCAATAACGTTTTTCATTAATGTTTTAATGACTAATAGTGTGCCATTACACAACCGCGGTGGGTTTAAGTTACAAAGCAGAATAATCGGAGATCCAACCTTCAATTGTAAATGGTGTGGTGGCATGCCTGGCAAATCCAATGAATTTAAAAACTCAATTGGATAATTCACAGGCTCGTTGGTATCACAAACTCCATCGATCGATTTGTATGACACCAAGTTCCCAGGTAACAACTGTTGTATCTTTAAATTTAACCCATTGACGTCCACATTTTTAGCTGCCATAATCGCTCTTTCTGTCAGCCACTTATGATTTGCGTATTGTGTGTGTACGTCGGGAAATATGTGATCGATAAGAGTATTTTGCGAGTCGATGATTGTGCAGAAGTCCGCCTCCAATTTTATGCACCCAGTATTTTTATGTACAGCAACTTTCCCATCTCCAATATCTAATAGTTGCTTAGAGAAATGACTGATTGGTAAATTCGCAATAGCAATGATCCTCGATGGCAATCAATGCTTCATTGTACATTGCACCACTAAATGATATGGTTAGATCGTTGCATCTTGTACGATATCGATGCAATATATCATAAGTCATCGAATCTTTGTGATTATCCCACAACATTTGTGCTCGGGCCGGGAAACATATAGTCAGTACTATAGCAAATAGTAGACGAATTTGTGTTCCTGTGCAGGGTAATGCTGCTTCAGCAAGCATACTGTCCCAATGATTGTCGTCTTCTAGCAAGCCTCGAGCAAGGCATGCATCTTTATACGTATTGAACTGTTGTCCATCTACCTTGCGTATATCTTGAAATGACAATGGTCCGGTGACATTAATCAACAACAGTCGCAGATAAAAGCACTCAGTCAAACTATTTGATTTGAATAAACCGGGGCACGCATCAACTGGTTTCCCTTGCTTGCGGGGCATCCATTTTAAAATAAATAAAGTGGCGCGACAATTCTTGAAGAGCCAAGGCCTAAGTGGCTTACTCTCATCAACAATTCTCTGAGTGCGTGTTTAGAATTGAAGGGACCAACAATTTAACGCCGATTCCGAACGGCAAAAATGAGAAGCACTTTTTCCTGACAGATTGATACTCTTGGAAGATTTGTCAGGTCTTCGCAAGAGGTAGTACCCTTGAAAGATGAAATAAAAACTTGGCCTGAGTAGGACTCAAACCAACGACGTTCTGCTTAGCAGCCAATGCACTAACCAACTAAGCTACGGGCTCGATTGAGCCCATGTAAAGTACCGTGTAACTTCAGAATAGAGCAATTTTTGTGCGAAGGCACCAAAAGCATACGTACGATTGCATAGTTCAAAAAATTCGGTGAGCGTAGTTTTTGGTGGATTTATAGCACGATCAAGCGCTGTATCGTTCGTGTAATATACGCGCTGGCCGTTTTCAAGATGGACAGTTTTCCGAGTTTTTCAACAAAAACTTTCTATTTTCCATTCGAAAACCCATTTTGAAATTTTCCAGGTTTCCATTTAAAAACCACTGCACCTACAATTGCATGCAATTTTCCCTTTGAAAACCAATAAGTTTCCCGAGTTTTTCATCAAGGAATTTCTATTTCCCTTTTAAAAACCCATTTTTTCCAAATTTTCCAGTTTTCCATTTGAAAACCAATGCACCTACAATTATATGCAATTTTATCTTTGGAAACCAATAAGTTTTCCGAGTTTTTCATAAAGAACTTTCTGTTTTACATTCGAAAACCCATTAGTTTCAATAACTTCTGATGGATCTTTAACTGATCACTCTGCTACCTCGTTGACCTTTTTTGCATGACCAAATATTAAGGCAAAAAATACTTCAATTGCCCAAAGCCAGTAAGAATTTTTGGCCATTTGTAAGCAATAGGTACGAATAATTCTTCCTCTTCCTCGGTCCGTACGCTCGTTGACTATGAAAGCAATTCGCCTCCAACTCTTCGCTGTCAGAGAGTGTCATGACTCTCCCAGTTCCTTGGCGCGTCAATGATTCCATGGCACAAATCTTTTTTCGCCCTCGTGCTGTGGTAAGAGTCCTTAAAGATCTCAACATACATCAATCCGCTGGTATAGATGGTAGGTATTATCCCAGTGGCAAATTTCCCAATTTTCACAAAGGAATCACCATGCGATTCACCAAGGAATGGAAGCTTCACTCATGAATTTGAAGGTGAATCATTTGGTGAAATTTACATAGGGCTGTCATTGGAGTTCACCAAGTGAATTTCTTGGTGAATATGCATCAGTGAAATCATTGAATAAAAGTATTCTGTGTTTTCATTTGTTCTCTAACTCCTATGAAATGTTAAATGAAAGCTCATTGGTGAACTCATCTCTCCTTTGAAAGTTGAATTTTCTACTACTTTTTTCATGAATGAAAAATATTATGAAAATGCAGCTATGATCTCACCAAAAATAAATATCAAAACAAATTTATTAAATTTTTTTTATTGAAATATTTCTGAAAAGAACACAATATTGTTTTAAATATTAATATACAAAAACAATTCAAGACTTTGGCTGGATCTTCTACTTTTTTCTAAATTTTTACCGCTTACGACTCCTTTAAGGTTGCTCCACATTCTCGGTTCCAGAATACCTTTAAAAAAATGTTAAGATACTTAGTTAAATTTCATTTCTAAAGTCGAAAACAAATATTTATATTTGAGTACCTGGTAAACATTTTCGATTACACTCATGTTTTCTTCTGTGGTGTTTATTATTATTAATTCACTTTGAAAAAGTACTAACACATTTTTCACATCAACTGTCTTTAACTAAGATTTTGATTGCACTGATTTAACATAGAACAAAACATTTTTTTAACGATCGCATACAAAAAAAGACAGTGGAAAAAACCAAAACCGTAGCGTCGTCATCGGTCGTCGCGTCGCGTCTTCCTCGATCAATAAAAGTAGGTACATAATGTTTATATACACGGATTCATACAGGTCATTTCCACCCTTAAAAGAAAACAAAAAAAAAATTATCAGCTGCGCTAGTAGCTAGAAAATATTTGTGTTTCTTTTTTGTTCGTTAATTCTTCTTTTATGAAAACAACACACAGCGCTCAATGCCAATCACGAACTCGTGAAGCTGTGCAGGACTTTTCCTTACTGAAATCACAACGTTTTGGTATGCAAAGAAACGAAAGCGTTAATAGAATAGAGAAAATGTACAGAGGAAAAAGGGCATTACTTTGTTCCTATGAAATCATTTCCTTATTTTTCCACTTAAAAGTGTGGACTGAATTCCTTGCTCTTTTCACCAAAATTTTTCATTGAGGATGAAATTTGCCACTGGGATGCTGGCAAAACCCTTGCGTTCGCTTTTCCATCTTTCCTCTTCTTGTTTCTTTTGCAATGGTCCAGCTAATTCAAAAAAAAAGTTTTGTGTGTTCTTCACCCTCCTACTAACGGCCGATTGCATAAACGTCACCTCTTTCTAAGGGCATGGAAACGCTAATAAATAACAGCTTAAGAAAAATCTTGAAGACCGAAAGCTTCTAATTGACCAGCTTTCACAGTAACAAGTCTACCGGTGATCTGATGGTTTATCGCACCGAACAGTGGATTTTGGAGAAAGTAATAGGTATTGTTGCACTTGATATTTCAAAGGCATTTGATAAAGTCTGGCATCTTGCTCTTGTATCTTAAAAGGGTGCTTCGTTATCGACGAATCCCTCCTTCAGCAACTTTCTTTCTAAGCGTTACTTGTAACATTGGACGAACGGACAATGCTGGTCTGCCTCAGGGCTCTCTCTTGTCCCCAACACTCTTTCTCATTTTTATAAATGATCTGTTGTCTGCAACTTTCAATCTAATTAATTGTTCAACTGACGATTGTGCCCTAAGGTTTTCACAATCATTCCCAAGCTCATTAACTCACACTGCTATACAAATCTTAAACAGGTTACATAAATTTAAATTTGCAACGAAAAAAGTACCAAAAGTATGAAAAAAACACCTTTCAAAACTTCAATCAATCTGCATTTCGTTCAGGTTCTTTTCAAAACTCATACGTCATAACCTCCAAATACTTCCCTTACCTTATTATGATGCCCTGAATTTCATATATCGTTGATGATCTGCTCATCAAACCTAAAGAAGTGTAAAGTGTGTTCTCTCCCAAAAACAAAGCAATATTTATATATTTGCAGTGAATTCCTGAATTATGTTGTTTTCGCACATTTTTATAGAACCATTACCCGGGGCGCATATATGCGAGTAAATGACGTCAATCTTCTGAAATATAAAACAAAATTCTTCTTTCTTTTTCGACATTCCAATAGTGAAAGATAAAACTAACGAAGCTATCAATTAAATTAAACAACATCTTTCCTTTCTTTTTCGTTTTTGAAAGCAAAATCTCAAAAAAAAGGAAATAATGCCTTTTATCACTCATTCTGTTCAAGAAATTCGTCTTCGAATTTTTTTGCAAGATAAAAAAAAATAAAAAATGAAAACAAACAACAAAATTGGGAAACATCACATTCTCTGCTAAACTCAGCTTTAAAATGAAGTTCGCAAGAAAGTTAAAAAAAAAAGTTATATACGACTCCCAACATATAAATCACAGCATGCACAGCACAGCCCTCTAGCCCCCATGTATGTTCGTCTGACATCTAACGTACTCTCTCCTCATATAGTCTTCGGTTTGGGGTCTTGCTCCCTATACATTGTATAAACTGAAATTGAAGCATTAAACCATATCTTATTCATGTTGAGGTTGTTTCGTTTTTTTTTTCTGTGCTTTTTTTTACCCTTATGTGGTTTTTAAAAAAGATTGAATTTTTCTCCCGTTCCTTTCGGTGCTCCTCGTTGCTAGTGCTGACAAGATGACGACGAACGGCAACAGCAACAATGATATTGAGGAGGTGTGGGTGGTAAAAGAAAATAAGGAGAGATTGAACAGGGAAGTTAGCTTTGAAATGGATCCAATGAAATACAAAATATTTGCATGCTAAAAGGATTTAAAGTTAGTGTCAGGTTTTGTTTTTGCGTGGATTAAACAGTAAAACTTCTCTTTCCTTAAATGCAGCTTATGGTTAGACAACAAAAATTTGAACTTTTGAAATTAACCAATTTTACTGTTGACAGTCTTTCCACTTTACCTAACTTGTCAGCGGTCAAAATTAAGTGTTCAATCATCTGCAGTTACCTGTTCTTTGAACATGTTAACAGGAAATTAGGTTTTTCTCGTTGTCGTGAACCTGGGGGCTGTGAAAATAAGACTTACTTTTAGCGTTGTAGTGCATTCGATCGATGGGGCCGAGTCAATGTACCTACTTGTCTTTTCTTGGCTTTCTGGACTACATCCACATCTTGGTAGAGCTCGAACAGTTCGCGGTTGTACCTTCCTCTCCATTCGCATGCGTTACCGAAAATCCGTCGAAGAATTTTTCTTTCGGAATTGCTAAGTATCAGTTCCTCTTTTTTACTTATCGTCCAACAATCGACGCCGTAGAGTAGGACTGGCAAATCAAAGTTTTGTATAGCAGATACTTTGTCTTTCGAGTGAGGAGTTTTGAACCCAGTTGTTTTGCCAAACCGAGGCAGCAGTGGTTCACAAGGGTTATTCTTCTTTGGATCTCCACTAAGGCGTCGTTTGTGGGATTGATGTTTATTTCAAGGTAGGTGAACTCCTCTACTACCTTGAAATTGCTGCTACACACAGCGACGTTTTGTCCTAGGCGGTGGACAGATGTTGCTTTGTTTGTTGATAGCATGTACTTTGTTTTGTCCTCATTCACTTCGAGACCAACGAGTTTTGCCTGTTCTTCAATCGCTGTGAAGGCCTCAAGCACAGCTTTCTTGGATCGACCGATGATGTCTATGTCGTCTGCATAGGCTAGGAGCTGGGTGGATTTGTTGAAGATAGTATTTTCCATGCTCACACAAGCCTCGCGCAATATCTTCTCCGGAACTATGTTGAAGAAGTCACATTACAGGACATCTCCTTGTCTAAACCCAGCACATGTTTGAAACAACTCAGATGAGCTGTTTCCTATTTGCAAACTGCATTATGTGTTGTTTAGAATCATGCAGCACAGCTGGATCAGTTTGTTAGGGATCCCGGAATTCAGCCATCGCCATCATAAGCTCTTAGCGATGGGTGCTATCATAAGCAGCTTTGAAGTCGATGAAAAGATGGTGGGTTTCGACTTGTAATTCGTTGGTATTTTCCAGGATCTGCCTCAGTGTGAATATTATTTGGTCTATCGTTGTTCTGCTTGGCCTCAAGCCAAACTGTTACGTGCCAATTATTGTGTTGCAGGACGTTTTAAGGCGCTCACGCAGAACGTTGGATAGGTTCTTGTATGCAACATCAAGCAGGGATATGCCTCGGTAGTTTTTGCTTAAAATAGGATCGCCTTTCTTGTAGATGGAGCATATGGAACTCTTAGACCAGTCAGTAGGCATGCATTCTTCATCCCACACTTTGTTGATGACCTGGTGCATGCAGTCCATCAAAACACCTCCTCTATAGTTAAAGAGTTCCGCAGGTATGCCATCCGACCCGGTGGACTTGTTATTTTTTTTAGCTCTTGGATGGCTCTTTCTACCTCTTCTGTGTTGGGGGCTAGGACTGGGTCTTCATTGACTATGGTGTCGCTTCTCTTTCGTCATTGGCTCACTAGAAATTATGGCCATTCAGCAGCTGTTGGAAATACTGCTTGAAAACATCTGCTATTCCCTGTGCTTCGGAGAGTAGGTTCCTTCACTGTTTCGAACAGCCTGTGTCCCGGTTCTGAAACCAGAAGCAAATTGCTTCGACCTTTTAAAGAAACTTCAGGTATTGTTCTTGGCCCGAGACTCTTGTAGATCCTTGAGCTGAGAAACTGCGGATGCTCTTGTCTTCCTTCACAGATTCTTTTCTCATTTCTCCTTTTTGTTCAGTACTCTACACTTGCTGTTGTTATTTTCCGTCTCTCTTTTCAGTATAGCGCATTCAGCATCATACCACGTGCTCATTTTTGGAGCTGGTTGGTAACCTATAACCAGTCTTGGCAACATTTTTAATTATTTAATGATACTGGTTCCACAGGGTTTTGACGTCTGTGGCATTTGGGATAAGGCAGAGATTCTCTCATTCAAGCACTAACTGTAGTCTCTGGCATTTCCCGTGGGGCTATGGAACCAATGTTGAACTTCTTTCTTTGGATGGCATGTGTTTTCTAGTAATTTGATAATCAAGCTCTAAACTTAGCCACTACCAGAAATTGGTCAGAGTCCATTTTTGCTACTCGGAAAGTATGCACATTTAGGATGTTGGATGCGTGTCTTAGTTCGGCCAGTCGGAGATCGCCAGTTTGTTGTATAAATCTTCCGGCTTGAAAACTTAGTTTAAAATCCACTCGCCATATTAATTTAAAATGCATTAAATAAGTTGAAGACACCTTTTCCCGATCTGACTGTATATTCAAAAGTAGTATCAAGGGTTCTTATTGTATGGCAGTTACACTCATTCCAATCCGCAACCATTTATGATTTTGATTTGCTTATACATTTTTT
This sequence comes from Sphaerophoria taeniata, assembly GCA_943590905.1. Lineage (NCBI taxonomy): Eukaryota > Metazoa > Arthropoda > Insecta > Diptera > Syrphidae > Sphaerophoria > Sphaerophoria taeniata. Next base: position 203,847,398 of record OX016540.1, read on the forward strand.
TCGATTTTTTTCTCATCCACAATTTTGGATTTTTTTACTCTTGCAGATCCACCGGATATACAAGTGGAAAAATCATGGATACATTCCGGAGAAGGATACGAAGCTAAACTAGTGTGCATTGTGTTTGCGGATCCAGTTGCAACGGTATGATGATATTCCAATTTTTTTTTCTCATTTGAATAAAAATTCAACAACATTATAAAATAGAAATTTCTGGCATTCCTTTTCTGTCATTTTGTGTAGGGACTTTTTTTTGTTGGTAGCAGAAACTGCAGAACCTGTATGTACATACTTAGGTGCTGTTTTTTTTTAACTCGATTTCAAAGAGACCTTCGAGAACCCTCGTTGCTTTTATAACCTTTATCAGAGAGATAACTCAATGTTTGTCTTTCACACTTTCTATTTTACAGAAAAGCTCTGCTAAAAAAGAAGAAAAACACATCTTTAATCTGGATCAAAAGCAACATTTTTCGGGGAGACAGAATGGGACAGTTTTGCATTTTGGAATTTGAAAAACGAGAGACTGTATTCCACAATTTTAATAGTGTTGTCGTGGAAGTGTTAAGAAATTGGCAGATGTGGAAATTAAAGATAAATGAAAATGGAAATCTCAGGGGGATTAGTTATTGTATTTCCTGTTTTGGAGAAAATGTCATGCGGGAGTGGGAATTATGTTTTAATGAATCTATCACAAGGATTTATGTGTTTGGTATTGATTTTGCTTGAAGACTAAACAAGTGTCATGGATTCAAGCAGTGCAGGGATGTGGAAGGGAATGAAATTGTGATGTAACATTTTCATAATCTAGATTAAAATGAACTTCAATCACGTTTTGATTCATTCAAAAGCTTGTGTATCAATATCAATAATAATAGAGAATTATCCTTGTGATTACATGTTGTTTTTGCTTGGTAAATACATGTATAGCATGAATTGAACGAAATGATTAGTTTGTGTATGCATTGCTAAAACCTACTTATTTTTACGGTGTCGCTACAGTCCTGGTCGAAACAGAAAACTGTCTCCAATTCCCACTCAAAGTTGGTTTAGGACCTTTACGACTTGCGTTTTCGTCCTGAGAATCTGAGTCTTCGAACAATTTAAAGGGCGGAGCACTGTAGTTTTCTGGCTCTACATAGCCTAGCCTCTAAGCCGTTAAACCTACTATTTCCTGAATAGATGTGTGGAGGAGAAGCCCGTTCAATTTAAGTTGAATCTTTGCTTAGTTCTTCGTAGATGCAGACGAGATAAAATGCTGTCATTCATTCATGGCTTGTTACACATGATGTTGCATCGGTTAGCAACAGTTTGACTATAGTCCTAGTTTAAATTGAGATAAGAATAAAGTCCTTTATTGCCTTAATTGCCTACTTAAGTTTTTGAGGGCACTAAAAATGCTAACACTACTTCACAACTGCTGTTGTATGATACTAGAGTCTTACCATTGCTTACCATAGGCACTCTGAACTCTTAGCAGCGTTTCTACGGAGAAAAGCTGGAAGAACGATTCCGGAGACGATATAATCGTGCGATTTAACACGAAGAATGTTCGAAGACAAAAACTAAGTTTGGTAAGCTCCTGTGGCATACCTATCTAGCCCGTATGTGCGCCGAGGAACAGGCCCGGAAAGTCCTTTGCAACGCGGTAGAACACATTTTAAGCTAGAAAGCAGGCATAGACCCAAACGCCCGGAGATTTTGGGTGCGACAAAAAGGCCGGAGTGATAGGTAAGACCGGACTCATGCAACCTCATACAACAAGCGTCTCCAACCAGCTCAGTCCCGAAGCTAGCTGTCTCTAGTTTTTCACGCCAAGTTGGTTGAGGTCCTCACCACCCTTTTTGTGCTCTTCAGCTACATCCTTCTGGGTTGGATTCAAGACTCTTAGGCCAGGAGCATTCTCTATTTGATCAACATCACTCAACCATCTTAGTCTTTGAACCTTAACTTTTCTGGCCTCCTAAGTCAAATAAGCAGCGAATAGCAAGAGAATTCCTTGTTTGATTTTAGCGCTGGTGTCGTTGTCTGATCTTATAGCGGATCCTATAGGTAGGCAAAGTCCTTAACTACTCCGAAGTTAAATCTTTCTATACTGATGTTGGCTCCAAAACTACCATGTTGGGTGTCCTTCCTTTTTAACCGCTGAATCCATCTTCTTGGCATCTGTCTCAAGGCTTATACACGCTCCATTGACATCACGCTGTGTTCTTCTAGGTATGTCAATGCCTCCATCTTACGAATCCTATCAGCTGGGTGGACTTTTGAAAGAATGCATAGGGTGTTGACGTCGAAATTTTGCACAATCTTTTCAAAACCGATGTTGAAGAAATCACTATCACATGAAAGCGCAACGACTTTTGACATCAAATGCAATCGAGAGGTTTTATCGGAGTAAGATGGAACAGCGCAAAGATTCATCATCACCTTACACAGACGGACGATTTTTTCTGGGATGCCAAAACTAAAAACTTCTTTATACAGTTGGACTCTAAAGACACTGTCATACACGGCCTTGAAATGGAGGAAATGGCATCGGATTTGAAGTTCCTGGTTCCTTTCCAAGATCTACCATAGAGTCCGTAGAGTGAAGACTTGATCGGTGGTGGACTTTGCTGTTCTGAAGTCACATTGAGGTTGTTGAGGAACAAATGTTGAACAAGTTCTGCAGGAAGGTCTTCCATGCAACGTAATGGAGGCTCTTAACTCAACAGTAGGTGGAGTTATGTTAAGGGGTTTCCTGTTTTTTTTTCGAGGCATATAAAATTTGTATATTCTTGGAAGAGATGTTGTGTACAGTTTGGCAAGCCGTCTTATCCAACTTTCTTGTAAGACATAAAGCTTTGATATCGCTATCTTCACTTAGGTAGGTTTCTTGGTTATTGAGGTCGAATGGTTCTTTATGACTGGATTTTGTTCCTTATCGCCGTGTAAAACTTCTGGAAAAGTATTATTTTAGAACTTCCGAGTGGTATCATCACTCTAGCTTCGCCTACCATCTGTTTTTTCTTCTAACAAATTGGTTTTCGTTTTTATTTTTTTACGCGGCGTTAAGGGCGACTCGAGTGCTCTTTTCCAGGGCTGTTTTATTGGCTTCTTGTTTCAGTGATTAGAAGTTCATTTGAGATATACGATCGGAAAAGGAACTAGCGATCTATAACGATCGTAGCCATTTGACATGCAATTTTCTACAAGCTTCGATGGCAATTTGTCAATCAAGGTGATAGTCAGGAGATTGCCATGCCGATGTATTACAATAGCGTGCTAGCTTCTAGACACTTCCGGACAATGAAAAGATCAGCCTGAATCAGTTGTTGGAGCTTGGAGGAAAAGTCGTACATGTTGATTATTCACAACTAGAAGGGGCGTTATATGAATAGGCACTCACTCTTATGGACGACCCCAATCTATATTAAGACCCTAAAGAAAGGAAATCTGACATGACATTCATCAAAGGCCTGAGCTCCTTACGTGCCATAACATGACGTTGATGTAGTTCATCCACCAGTTCATCATGACAAGCCACTGCACTGTTGACCCTATCCGAAGAATTCTTTGTCAGCCTTCCTTTGTAAAAGGAGTTATGATTTGGTACACTGAACCAAAAAGGTACACCATATTGATAAAAAAGGTCATCTATATGATGTAGAATTCATCAATTTTAGTCCAGTGAACCTTTTCATCCATATGATGAAGCATTGTTCATTAATATGATGAAAATTTTCAGCGACAAATTTCGATCATCATTCATCAAATTTGTTCATCAATATTATGAAAAATGATGAACCAAATTTTGGTTTATTTGTACATCAAAATGATGAATTATTTCATCGATCTGATTATCGTATTCATGAATATGATGAAAATTTAAGCAAGTTTTTTTTTTAGATTGATGATCGTATCATCGTATCATAACCAAAAAAAGCATTTACGATTCAGGAGCGTAATTTACGATCAGCCAGTTATCAACTACGTAAATTATCCTTTTTGTTTCCCTCCCCCCCACACCATCCCCTTTTCGGGGGGTTCTTGCCTCTTTTTCTCTCTCCCTTCCCCCGGTACTATATTCTCCCTTCCTCTCTCTCACCTCACCGATCAATCTCCGTACTTCCTTCTCATTCTGCACTGCTTAGTGGCGACTATTTTTTTTTACAAATCCGTCACTCCGCACTGCTGGGATTCGAACCCAGGCATGAGAATGCACGACGGTCTCTTGATCGGCACCTCTACCCACTGAGCTACTTGACGCTTTATAAAATTGGAATTGATTTTCGACCGCATGAAAACTAGGGAATAAATAAACAACACAAAACGTTTTTCTTTTTCAGGAAATATTGTTGTAATTTACGATTCAAGAATCGTAACAAAAAAAAATGTTTGGATTCAAAAGTAGTAAAATGCGATAAGAATTCATGATTTAATAAACACCTATTTTTTAATTCAGGAAATATGTTTGTAAACTACGATTGTCTAAGATCGATTTGTTCATTTAGCTTCAAGAGCTTTGTTTTTAGAATATTGAGATCATAAATCTCGATCTTTGATTTTGTAAATCAGAATTATTTAGTCGTACAATTTATATCATGCTCCAAATGTTTAAAATTACGAATACAAAATTTGTAAATTGCTCTTACAATGGAAATCTAAAATCATGACATTTTTTCGTAATTCTCAAATTATACAGTTTTGTAAATTTAGACGGAATAAAGATTGATTTACAATATTGACTCTCATTTTACGAAAAAAGGGGGATGATTTACAAGAAAAAGATTTTTCATAATTTACGACATAGAAATTCGTGATTACTGATTTTTCATTTCTTTCCGTGAATATGATGAACATTTTTCATCAATTCAGTGAATATTTTCATCAATAAGATTCACATTTTCATCATATTGAAGATCGTATACATCAATATGATGAACATTTTTCATCAATTCAGTGAATATTTTCATCAATATGAATAATAGGATTCATTCATGCAATGATACTATTCATAAATAAAAAGCGTTTATATTCTTCTTCGTACTGATGATCGCCTTCATCAATATTGAGGTATATAATGGACGTGATGAAAACACAAGTCTGTTTTGTTCATCAATATGATAATCATTTACATCACCTAATTTTCTTCCAAATTCAAATTGAAGTCGATTTTTTGATGATAGTCTTCATCAATATGATGAAATAAAATTGTCATTTAAATATGATGAATCAATTCATCATATTGAAGAAGAAATCATCAATGGGATGTACAAACATTTTTTTCGTCAAATAGATGCTTTCATCCTATTGACGAAAACTTTTGATGAACTGATGAACTAAATTTTTATCAAATTCTGCCGAAATTCTCCCAAAAAAAGTTGATGAATGCACTTTCATCTTATTGATGATTGGTTCATCCGTCATCAAAAAGTTTTCATGAATTTATACATAATATGCAAGAAAAGTACATCTTATTGATGAATTACAGTTGATGAACGCCATTCATCAATATGATGACGGCTTTTTTTTTTCAGTGTAGACGGGCTTTCCCCATTTTCTGCCTCCTAAGACTTTGCATTGGGATTGAAAACCAATTAGTAGCTGAAGTACTAGGCACCTGATGAATATAAGGGAAGTGTCAAAAAAAGCAATGACAAAACTCTAGTGTTTTTAATGATCCCTTCCCTTATTAGTTGCAATAACTTCTATAAAAAAGCGATTCAAGAAATTCCGATTCATTCCGAGAAGGGGAGATCCCCTTTTGATAGAAAAAAAAATAACGAAAATGAAAAAAACTCCGACACCGCGTTCTATTAACTTCGTCGTCCCTTCGTCGGTAATATTTTCTTTTCATATCCCTTTTCCATTGCGATTTTATTACTCACTGGCACTCTTCATCATTGCAATTATTAAACAGGGATTTAGGGACTCTCGTAAAGCATAAAAGAATAAGGCCTTGCTGCTGCCAGTTGCTCCGCAAGAGAAAACAAATCTGCAAACCAAACTGAAGTGACAGTTTCACAGCATAAAGACGTTCTAACAGGCACAACACCATTTCCCAGAATTCCATTCACCTAGAAAGAAGCAGCACGCTCAACAATTTCATCGTGTTGATATTTTGTTTCCTCAAAAAGAGAGATTCTTTTATGATTTTTTAACACTCTTCTCCTGGCTTTCAAGCCGAAGCCAAGGACATCACGGCCCAAAGTATAAAAGATACAATGGGGACTGATGATGATGATGTCCGGATGAGTGATATTGGTAGTATATTCTGTGTTTTTTTTTTTTTTTTTTGTGAGTGTGTATAAATATCAATAAAGCTACATATACAGAGAAACGAATTTTTATCTCGGCATAAAATAGCTCTTGGGTAATAAATTGACGTTGGAATCGTTTGGTAATAAAATAATTTTGCGGTGGAGCGGGTCTGATGGGAGCGCAAGAGGGGCGTATTTTCTTGGTTGGAAAATAGGTTAATCAAATTGAATTTTTTTTTGGTAAGGGAGGGGAGTTTTGCTTGAAACGATGCTGAGAAAAAGATTGTGACAATTTAATTTAAACAATCGATGTTATCTTGGGGCAGGGATCTAGGCTGGATCCTTTTTTTTTGGAAGAGGGAAGAGCCGGGCAGTTGACTAAACGATAAGAGGTTGTTTTTGTTTTCCTTATTTTTGTTTGAAACTCTTTCTTTTAAATTTTTTATTACCTACTTGGGTCACATTCAAAAATATTGACTTGAGGTTATCTTGTGATGGCTTTGGCCGCCATTAGAGGGTGCGGTTGAGGCTTAATTAAGATTTTGCTGGGAGATTAAAAATCAGTTATTTTCTTTTGGGTTTATTTCTGAGCGTTAGATGGAAGATAGCTAAATAAATTGAAAAGGATTGCTTTTGTGCACTAAAAAGAACTCATTTGTGTTTAATACTTTTAACTCTTAATTAAACTTTAACCTTAGTTAAGGCTGTTTGGAAGTTTTTTGTTCAACAAAGTCTTTATGGAAAGCGTTTTTATTTTGAAAAATAAAGACTGTTTTAAGCACTTACTAATCAGATAATAAATGGGTCTATTTATGTAAACAAACAGGCTTTACAAACAACAAGGATTACCTGCAATGTTTAACATCAACATCACTCAAGTAATACAAACAAAGCAATGAATTTGGATTATAGACTCAGTAAAGCTTATTTTTGTTGAACATTTTGTTTCGTTATAATTATAATAAAGCTTGGTCCTTGCTAGTGTTTGTGAAAAACAATATCATTCAAATGAGCGCCCGGGCTTGAATTATATGACTTTGTCTGGATGCGTTGGCAATCGGCGTTTTTTCCTTTTGCGTTTCTGAGCCTCTTATGTGTGTAGAATCGGGGTTTATGTATTTTTTGTTGTTATAACACCCAAAAAGCGTTGTTGTTTATAGTCCTAGACTTCAATTGTTCTGTTATTTTAACGTGATAAAGATGGTAACAAATGCCATACATAATAGTGAGTTGTAGGACACTTTCAATTGTTGCGAACGCCCGCGGGGAAATTGATAATTTCGGATTTCGATGGAGAATGTATTTCTAAGATTGCAAAGTTCAATATTGGTTGAAATATTTATACTTAGACTTGCTGACCCGCGAGTATTCTGTCGCCAAGCTCTTGGCGAGTCATGTTTCGTATGTTGTACCCCATACTAAGTTAGAGTCACTACTGGATAGACCCTTAATTTTATCTTCGACACACCAGGGTCTTAGATCAACACTAGCTCTAAGTTATCCTTTGCAAATTTCTGTGCTATGACAGCGAAGGCCGTCTTTGCATGGTGCAAGTTTACTTGGGCTAGTCTTGTAAAACTCCCGTGTCTTCCTATGGTTGTTGTTTAACAGGCAGGGTTGACCCCGATTTGGGAAGCAAATCTGTACCTAGTAAAGTTCGTGTGAATCCTTCACTATCGCCCCAGTAGATACGTCATCGATGCTTATCACCATTATTTTCCCTCTGCCTTGCTTTTTAGAACATGGCAGGCTTGGATAGCCGGTCCCTCATTTTGGGCCTAGATGAGTGACTTCTTGGCACCTTTTAGGAAGAAATACTCTTATGTTGTGAGTTTTGGGGATCAAGTCAGCCATGTACGCCATCAACTCGGTGCCCTTACACGTTTGCTGCCTTGAAGCTTTTTCCTTCATCCAGTCTGCCGTTTCTTTGTCAGCGCAGTCGACTAGACGGAAGCCGTATAATGGAGACCACTAAACCTGAGTTTGTGCTTCCAACCCAAAGAGACCTCCTCAATAATGGCGTCTTCCAGTGTTGACAGTTCTTCGACAGCGAGATCCAGCTTAGAAAAGAACCGCAACCTCAAGCTTAGTGGCAACCTTGCCATAACACCTGCCCAGTTCTTCAGCTCCTGCAACAGGGGTGCTAGGTCTTGCCTTAGCCATTGCTCCTGTCCTTGGCTTTTTGCTGTTTTTTGCTTTTGGGGCGGACTTTTTTTGCAAACTTCAGTTTGGCTTCTTCTTGGCTTTGAGAGGTCACTGCATTTTGTATATTGCTGCCTTCTCGACTTCGTTTTGTCCATGGCCTTACAGGACTAAGGTATACCCAGTATTGATGTTGAACCCTGGAACCAGTGCTCTACCTCGTCAGCCACTTCTCCCGCATTCGATGGCCGGGGGATATTTATTTTTTTTTCTTTTTTTAACTTTGTTTTTTTTTTCTATATTGTATTAACTATGAGAAGAAAAGTAAATAATACCAGAACTCTGTATTAGTATTTTATAAGGTCTAGCTACTTCTTGGCCTTCCTCTACTGCGTCCTCCCTCTGGGGTAAATTCGAAGACTTTACGGGCTGGAATATTGGTATCCATCGTGACCAAGCCATCTGAGTCTTTGGACCTTCACTCTTTTAGCCAGGCCAGTGCCGCTGTACAGCCCGTACAGTTCATGGTTAAATCTTCCCCTCCATTCACCGTTTATGCAGACAGGACCAAATATCATCCGTAGAACTTTTCTCTCGAACCGGCTCTCATCCGTTTTTGACATCAGGATTCATGCTTCTCCACCATATAGCAGGACGGGGATGATGACGATCTTATTATTATTAATCTAAGCTTCTGCTCGTATAGAGCACTCGAGCTGCGCATATTAGACTTATGTTGCTTAATTAAGCCTTGATGCGGATTGTCGGGAGGCGCTCGCTCACAGCTCTGAAGCTTATGACATGCTGCTTTAGCCTGCCTCTAACGACAAAGCAACATCCAAACAGACGCTGTTGTTCTCTGTAGCAGTCACCGTAGTAGATATCGCAGTTTGTTATCCTCTGTTTGTCCAGCCCATCCCATCGCAATTCCTGGATGGCGGTTTTATCCGCTTTGTAGCGGTCTAGGACCTGCGCTAGTTCGGCTACACGTGGTCTGTTAAGGGTCCTAACATTCCACGTGCAGATCCGAATCTCGTTGTTCTTATTTTGTTTGCATGGTTTGTCATCAGTAAATCTGTCTGTATCCGAGGCTTGTTGTTTCGCAACTAGCTTTTCTTAATGTGATTGGGAAATCACCCCAAACCACGACCCCCAATCTGGCGGGCCAGATCCTTATTTTAACTCAAAGGCTAAAGAGCCGGGTAAACCGCTCCTTATCGACCTGAGATCCAAATACGTCGAAGTAGCCCGTATAAGGTGTTCACTGAGTAGTTCAACCTAACTGGAACTGTAGACTTGTAGACACCACTGTTGACTCCATACTGGGAATTCTTCCCCTGCCGCCTGGAAAAAGGAGTAGTGCTTCAGTGGAAAACACTCTCCCCGCCCTCTCTCGTTAGCTGTCGCCAACAGCCTTCCATAGTTGTTTTCACCCTATCTCCAGCTGAGATACTAGATACCCGGTCGGTGGTCACCACGTGGAGGTGAGAGTAGGACTTGGTAGACAGATATTGTTGAGGAAGCTTGGGTCTTCATAAGTGAACTGATATTGCACCCAGCCTTGTAGTTGCAGTATAGATAACGCCTGCAGCAGCACCTGCCGGGATGATTCGGGGATCTTAAACATTCAGGGCGCCCCCTGATTGCATAAACAAAATCATACAAATCGGTCCAGCCGTTTAGGAGTAGTTCGGCGACTTACACATGCACAGTTGAATTATGTAGGTATTTGAGTAGTAACTTTGAAGGTACTTTGAAGCGGCTATGAAGTCTATTTTATATGCGAATAAATTATGACAATCCTTAAACGACTGCACAATATTTATTTGTCAACTGTGAAAAAGTTACTCTATGCTGTGTGCCAGTGAGAAAATCTTCAATGAGCAATTCAGGAAGATAATACTTCTTTAGTTCTAAGTTGAACCAAATTACATTCAAACTGAGAAATGAATCACTCTGATAGTTGAAGACGTTTTTTTCATTAATTTACTAATTACCTTAGTTTTGATTTACCAAAAAGGACTAGTCCTTAATATACATTTAAGGCCGTGTGAGAATTTTGTTAAAAAATGGTTAAAACTTGACGTTTGGTTAAATTTTGACACTTCGCAATTTCGCATTGAATAAAATTATTAGACTAGCTGCGGAGCAGGTTAAAATATTCTCATTTCTGTATTCTGTATTTCATTAGTTCACTTGATTTTCGCATAAAACAACTCAATCTTATTTATAGCCCTACATTCAAAATTATTCGAATAAACTTAGAAATGGAACACTAAACCACAGATAATAAATTTATACAGATGTCTCACCCTTATGTCGAGGAATGATATATGAAACTGAAAGCTACCAAAAAAAAAACTTTTTCTAAAAGCTTTAACGCATTCACTTAATGCATTAAAAATCTATTTTCGCTCGCCTCATTGCCCATAAATGAATACTTAGGCAAGGAAAAAAGCTTCAAAAAGCTCCTTGTCTGTTAAGGCGTTGTCTGTTAAGAGCAAAATATGTTTCATTTTTTTCTGCAGGGATGAGACATCTGTATAAATTTATTATCTGTGATTAGACCTTAAAAAAATATCTTTACAGAATAGCCAACGTCTACTTCAAATTGTATAGAAATTGTATAGAGTAGAGGTACAAAATACCTTACCTACGTCGACGTCATGACAACCGTTGTCGTCGAGAGAATCCTTTTTTTACTGAATTAATACAATAAAGCTAACTTTTATTATTTTTCTTTTCCACAGGTATCCTGGTATCAGAACTCATTCCCCATCCAAACGACAGATAGAAGAATTATGTCATCAAGAGGAAACCGACACACACTGACTGTGCGTCACATCCAACAGGAGGATTTCGGAAACTACAGGTAAGTGCTGTAGGATTTACTTTTCCTATAGACATTTTATGTTTTTTCTTACAATACGAGTAGCGGGAGCGGCGTGTACGTAACACAGTGTTACAGACGTTAGACGTTAGAGAAAGGATGTAGGATAATGTCTGAATTTTCGTTTAGTATTTAATTTTTTTTGCACTGTGTAGATTGCCCCGGTTTCAGTAAAAGAAAATTTAGGATTACAATTCTGAATGAATGAATACACCGCAATCTGCCATTTTGAGGGAGGGAAAGTTTAAGTCAGTTTTTAAAGTCAAGTGAAATGGAGAAAAGAATTAGCTCCATGAGTTTCAAGCTGGAAAAGCGTACCTTGGAGCTAAATACTTCGTCATATGATAATTCTTCTTTCAATAGGACTTAGGAGGCTTAATTTTTTGTACAAACCTTCATAAATGTTAAGGGAATAAAATCTTGTCTTTTAATTGGGGGTATGTTTTTTATATTGAAATGTATACCGTCAGATGGTTGGTTTCTTACTTCGAAAAGAGGGATGCCTAAATTAATTTTAAATATGAAACATGCAAAGACGTTTTTAACAGAAAAAAAAACAGGAAGGAAGAAATAATTACAAAAGTATGAGCAAACATTAAAAATTAATAAACATTGTTGTCTGTTTGAGCAAAGTGCTTTACAAGAAATCTTAAAATGTCTATTCGTTAGAAAGCAAGATCTACCCCTCTGGCCACAGAGTGAACGAAAAATTTAACTTCCTCATTGTACTAAAATGTTTCTAGCCTGAAGTTTGATATGACTAGACTATCCCTCATGGTTGTTTTGTTTTCAATAGGAAACAGCTTATACTTCCACTTTCACCATTCAGTCTTTCCAACTAGCACATCCCATTGCTAGTTATCTCCCATTGCACAGGTTACCGGCATTGGATTCAGAGACAGGAGGTCGGAGCTGTGTTGTCCACCAGCCATTCGAGTACACAATATACACAATATCTCATCCTCAGTGCCTCAGATGTTTAATGATATGCTCTTACTATAAATGACCGAGCCATCTGAGTCGCTGGTCCTTGACCCTTCTGGCTAGATCCACGTCGTTGTACAACCCGAAGGCTCGCTGTTGAATCTTCTTCTCCATTCTCCATCAATGCACACGGAGCCATAGATAACGCAAATAACGTTCCTCTCGAAACAGCCTAACTGGGAAGATGAGGGTGTTATATAGTTTTACCTTAGCTGATGGAGAAAGGGCTTTACCACTCAATTATTTTTCTTATCCAAATAAACACCGATTAGAAAATGATATTCTGCGTCTGATTTCGGCGCTGGTGTTATTGCTTGTAGCCTAGGTAGACAAACTCCTCTACTACCACGAAGTTGTATGCGTCTATTGTGACGTCCATCCTGTCCATCGCCTAAGACAAAATTTCACTGTTTGAAAAGGTTTTTTCCGATGTCTGCCGCAAAGTAAGAACTTTGTGGATGGTTGACTTTCCTGGTCTGAGGCCGTATTGATAAGGACCTATCAGATTGTTGACAAAAGGCTTCAGAAGTTCACATATTACGGTAGATACAGAGGATCTTATAAGGCTGATTCCTAGCCTCCTGCTTGGCTGCATGCGCCTGCCTGTATTCTTCATCAAACCTAGAACATTAGCAGCATTTAAGCACATTAGAACATTTTACTTGACACTCAATCAGAAAAGGATCTGGCGATCTCTTTTGATTGTAGCCATCCGACGTAGAATTTTCTTGCAGCATTTTCTTGTTTTGGCCGTAATCGAGATATTTGTAGCACTACTTTGGCTCCTCGGAAAGTTCGAACACCTAAAAAGCTGGACAAGTTCCTTTCGTCGATCGCAATGTGATCAATCTGGTTGAATGTTGATTGATCAGGAGATAGCAATATTCTTTTATGGATGCTGAGATGTGGGAACCACATGTTTGCTCCCACAACATTTCACCCTCAACAATATCGATCAGCCTGAATTCGCCTTGATTCAGAATATTGTGATGAATTCGTGTACGCATTTAAAGCTCAAGTTTTTTGCTTAAGGCTGTTTCCAACGACGAATCCGCATCCAAAAAGTCGATTTGATCTCAGTAAGTGTCCAGTTCTTCCCATTGCATTTCCTGTATAGTGGCAATGTCTGCTTTGAAGCAGTTGAAGGCATCCGTTAATTGTTCGACAGCACGCGGTCTATTAAGGGACCTTCCATTCCACGTGCATATCCGAAATTCATTGTCCTTAAAACATTTGCTTGGGTCGTCATCAGTGTATCCGTCCGTTTCAGAGGCCTGTTTTTGCTTGACAACTGAATGTTTCTTTACGCAGCCGGGAAGGCACCCCCTACCTAGATTAGAAGGCACTTGATGAACTCCAAGTGTGGGAGTCTTGGTTTGTATGACCTGCGCTTCAAATGTGTCGAAGTAGCCCGTAGAAAGCTGTTTAGCAAGTAGTTCGGAACTAGAACTGGGGACGGTACCGTTGATTCTAAAAAGGAATTCTTCCGGTACCGTCATATTATGTTGGAAGTGCGGATACACTCCTTCTCCTTCGTTGGAGGGAACAGCCTTCTCCGCTCTGACCTGTCAACCAATTGGGAGGCACTTCTGCGAAAACAAGTTTCACAATCGCATAGCTCTTAACTCCACAGCATTAATCACCGTAGGCCCCTCTGCCACGTCAAGGCTTACTCTAAGGAGGTTAAGGTTTGTCTAAATGGACACACATTTCCATACCTCTTTGCCCTTTGCCATCAACATTTTTCAATAGGAGTTACTAGCCAATATTCAGTTGAGGTTGAAGACACTCGAGGTAGATTATACATGTTGATAGAGGACCTGTGGACGCTTGTATCCTTTTGAATATATTTATCTGATATTTGAACATTCTAAAGTATACCTTCTTTGATCTTAAACACGTTTCTCATTTCAGTTGTGTTGCTGACAATTCCTTAGGACGATCACGCAAATACATGGAATTATCCGGCCGCCCAGGTCCAGCTGAATTCTATTCTCCCAAATGGGGCAGATCTTCAGACAGTTACAATTTAACATGGAAAATTGACAGCTATCCACCATTGGAGGAGGTCCGTCTTCTCTATCGCAGAGTAATGGTAAGTTCTGATTTATGAATTCTTCGAAATCATTACCATGAATAATCGAAACATCGAGTTTTAATTTCTCTTTGATTCAAATTCCTTCCCTACTGCCTTTTCTATCACAGAAGGTTCACTTCGATTCAAGCACACAATTATGTGAACTTTTTCGTCATTCAGTTGCACCAATATTGGACCCAAGAAAGTGGTTTTATTTTTCATTTATCGATATCGACAGATTTTAAACTCTAAGGTACATGCAATATGTCCTGCAGTTCAATTCACGGTTCACAAGTCGCGTCGGTCGCGTCAGTCCTTGATGAGGTTGATGTTTTTCGTCGGAAGTTTCTTCCTAGAGGATACTCTTACCAATATGTTCATATATCCAAAAAAAAAAAAAGTAAAAAGAAGAAAACGTTCAACTTTTTCGATTAAGTTTCGTAATAAACTCGATTGCAGATTTTTGTTAGTCACATCCTTGATGAATGTCGCTCCATCAAAGAGACTGCTTTTGCTTCAATATTTACTCTTCGCACAGAAAACGACGACGTGACGCCTCCATATCCCACACACTCTTGCCAACATGGCCCTTAATTGCTGTCGAAACGGTAGATACTCCACTACTGATTTGTTGAATGGCTTTTTCAATATCACATTCACATCGTCAGCAAATTGGTGTATTTTT
This sequence comes from Sphaerophoria taeniata, assembly GCA_943590905.1. Classification (NCBI taxonomy): domain Eukaryota; kingdom Metazoa; phylum Arthropoda; class Insecta; order Diptera; family Syrphidae; genus Sphaerophoria; species Sphaerophoria taeniata. The sequence continues at coordinate 203,862,415 of OX016540.1, forward strand.
TTGTGTTTCCTTTTCCTTTTTTTGCATTCGAGAAAGTTAATTTGATTTTAATTTTAATTCCTTTTTGCAATTCATATCGCAATATTGAGGGCGTTTGCATTTTTAATAAATATGAGGTTTCACATTGAAAAAGGACTTCTGTTATTGTCACTTTTAGCTTGTCGCCAACAAACACATTCAATGGTATAAAATTCTGAATGGGTATATGAGAAAATATTTTTCAATTCGATTTATTAAAGCTTTTTTGATGTATCGACCGATGTAATTTTTTTTTCCTGTGGCGTTAATTGGTAAATTGTTTTTCCATTTCGTTCCACTTTTTGAAGGGGAATACATTTTGTATTTCCTTTTTTTGAGTTCATTCAACATTGACGTTTCTTGCCTACAAAAGAGCTGGGATTTTTCTCAAAATTATTTAATTTAATAGTTTTTTGGGGATGTTGACTGACTTTCTCATGAATTAAACAAATCGTAAACTTGTTAAAAAGTCATTGCACGAATGGAAAAAAATCAGGTTTCACTTTTGATAGAGCTGAACACAAAAATAGAAGAACCACATGTGAATGTTGTTTCCTTCAGCACACAAATTACTCAAGCATTTTAAAATGCCCATCGAACGGGCCTTAGGCAAGGCCCGTCCGTCGGGGTGACTTCAAAGTTGCGTAGAAAAACACTTAGTTGCCAAGCAACAACAGACCTCGATAACGGGCGGATATATTGATTACGCAAGCAGACATTACCACTCTCTTGGAAATGCAATGGGGTGGACCGGGCAAGAGGATAGGATGAAAAACTGCAACACTTACTATGGCAATAATTACCGAGAGCAACAAAAGACGAAACGAAACACGATTCCTACGGACAACGCCCTAGCTATGACAATGAAGTTATCCTTGGCAATTTTAACGCAAATCTGGGAAAATAGGACGTTTTTGGTGGAACAGTCGGAAAGCAAAACTTGCACGACACCCCTTCCGAACTAGGATTCAGACTGATCCATTTTGCTGCGGGGCGAAAGATCACTTCGGAAAGATCACTTCTATAGACGGTAAAACGGCGAAGGCGAAAAGAATACCGCTGATAAGGAGTCATTGGACACGATTATAGAGAACAATTCTGAGAGCCTGATCTATTAAGAAGAAGTGAAAACAGCAATATGACGGCTGAAATCCAACAAAGCCGCTGAAGCAGATGGTTTAGCTACAGAGCTATTCAAAGCAGCAGATGACGATCTGGAGAGGAGCAAGCGCCAAATCATCTGTTAGATATGCCCGATTAATGGAACCATTAGCATTGTTTCCATGATCCTGAAAAAAAACGAGATTCTCTAAAATGCGCCAATTACATCACCAGCCTCCTTAACATTGCTAGTTAAGTCAACCCCCGACTAAATCTCCACTTTACGGCAGATCTTTGAAAAAAACCAAATCGACACCCACCGACTATTTATCGATTTTAAGATGTATAAAGTTTTGTCAAGTTTTGGCATCCTTGCCAAGACCGTTCTCTTGAGCAAAATGACGATGGAAAACTCACGCTACTCTATCAAGGCTGGCTGGCAACAAAGCTAACGGAATCTTCCGATATCAAAAATGGATTCAAACAAGGCGAAGCACTGTCATGCAATTTCTTTAACATCGTGTTTGAGAAGATACTGCAAAACTCCACCGTCAGTACCTGAAGCACTATTTTTGTTCAACTTGTCGCATACGCCGATAGCACCCTTAAGAGAATTGAGACAAGCAAAAATTGGTTTACCGGTAAATGAGGGCAAAATGAAGTACATGCTGTCTTCGAGAAAGGATACCCAACACCGACGGTTATAACTCCGAAGTGGTAGAAGGGTTTTCCTACCTGCATTCGACTATAAACACGGGTAACCGCAAGTCGAAAAATCAATCTTTCTTATCCTTGGGCTAAGAAAGCAAAGCAATTGAGTAGTAAGGCCCTCTTTCGATAAACTAAGGTAACTTATCATCCCAGTCCTGCTGTGTGGTGCAGAAGCAGCCTTGCTGTTTTGAGAGGAAATTTCTTTGGGTTTTGTATGGCCCCGTCTACATTGCTTGAGAATGGAGAAGAGGATTTAACAGCGAGCTTTACCTCAGGGCTGATTTTTCGACCCAAATTGAGATCAACTTTCAACAATCAGCGAACACACGACGCTGCGTATGGTCGTTTATTTTCAGCTCCTTAGTCAGTTGGATTTTACATGGGCAGTATTCGCCATGTTGTCGTTTGCGACACGCCAAGTTCTTGTGAACGACGCGGACTGGACTAACTTTGATCTGCTGCACACTTTCACCAACATTGTCAATGTATTCGGCAGATCATGCATTTCGTTGGCTGATTGTTCACTTAGGCGGTGGACTTGAAATTTGCCACCAAGTCGACTTGGAAGGACAAACATGTACCTCATAAAAAGGCGCACCGTTCATCTTGTGTTGCTTGAAGCTCTAACTTGCTATGATGATTTGCCCTCAGTAACTTTTCAAAAAAACATATTTTGACAGAAAGTAAACGAAAAAATAAGGGGTGTCAAAATCAACCTGTCCTTATTGGAAAACCCTCTATCTTCATTGACCTATTAAAAATCTTAATACATATGTAATTCACTCTGCAAATTTGAGTCATAATTCCCTAGCCATAAAAACCCAATCTACTCCACTGCCTCTTGCTCTCACTCTACAATTTATCGAACATAATAGGTGTGTACTTGAATAAAAAATTGAAAATAATTGCAACTTTACTTTTGAAAATTAAAACCAAAATGAGTCTTTCATTTACATCAAAGGGAGAAACTTAGCGTTAACAGTTCACAGGGATGCATGAATGAAGACAAAAAAAAAAAAAATACCACCTCAACAACGTACGCGTGAAGGTAAATGTATAGAGCTACCTAGGCTGTGTAAGTAACAGTGTTGTAAGAGAATCAAAACCCAGGAGAATGCTGCTGATGATGGCAGCCGCAAGATAGGTACCATAAAGAAATAGATAAATCCTCATCTCTGCCACGAGAAGAACTTAATGAAGCACGTGATTAAAATTGCATTTGTATCAACTTACTCTTAATTACTAGCAAATGCGATGTTTTTAATGAGATCTTAGCGTGAAATACTGCGCTGCTTGGGATAGTCATTGTCTCGTCTTCTCGTCTCGTCTCGGTGCACATCTTTGAAAAGATTTCGATTTAAAATAAATGAATGGGGGGAGGTGAACGCCCCCTTTCCTCAATAGTCTGAAACATTTATTCATTGATTCAATACCGCTTACGATGAGTTCGTTTGGGTTAACTTGCCACCGTCTTGAATACACTCTTCATCTAGCTGTCTTCAAAATGCACTCTGCATTGGAAAACAATTTTTTCTTTGGTTCAAATTGTTCAAGCCAATGGTTATCAATTAAAATGTAATAGTATGAGTATCTGGCAGGATCAACATCACGTTGTACAAACACCTTAATTGTGTGGACTTTGATTTGAAAAGATTCAAAGTATCTTTTTGCATTTTTACCTGCACCTGGCATCAGAGCTTTGTCGTTCTTCAAATAGCAGGTCAAGATAGATACTTTTTGAACGTAGATTCAAACTCAGGGTTCATCATTAATTTTGTATTGAAATTGATAGCCTGTCGACACAAGAAGCACAAATCAAATCAGCTTGATGGCATGGGAGATGCCAAAGCTGGTGGTGGTGAAGGATGGCTGTTTTCATTTGATCTGGTATTCGTTAATTAATTATGATGGAAAGTAAGGAATCTCACTTTGATAGAAAAATTAGGGTCGAGATATTTTTAAGATTTATAGCTTTGAGTAAAAGGCTTACTTGCTATTGAGGTTAAGTTTCAAGAGATATGATGAACGATTTGACATTCATATTATGGAAATATCTTGAAATACTTCAATTTATTGAAGAATCAATGTTGTGAGTGAGGCTTTATTCATTTAGGTCAGAACTCTTAACACAGAAGCTTTGTCAGTACTTCGCAAGAGGCAGTTACCATGAAAGTTGTAATAAAAGTAAGTTTCATAGTGAAAACTTTTCTTCCTTTGAACCGCCTTTCAACCGCCCACTGATCAAAAGACTTAACCATTACGCCACGGTTATTACATAACTCAACATTGGCAAATGTCCATTACAGACAAAAGAATCTCAAAATCTCTTAACTACGCCACTGCCACACTCTGACAGTAGGTACTGACTGTTTCTGTTCTTTGTCTTAAAACTTCTGATGGCTTAGACTTCCCCCTTTAATTATGTTGATGAGTTTGACGATGATGGTGATGTGTGCACTTATGTACACTCCAAAACATTTATAATAATAACATCAATTTGTACGTTTAATTGATGTGTCCATTTAGCACTTAATTGTTTGTAACTCTTTGATTGTTATTTACTCTTTTTTTTATTTTTAGATGAATGACACATTCCAACAACCCGGTCGATGGCATGACTTTATCCTTACTCCCGAACACAGACCAGCATCGGAACCATTGACACACATCATGTCGTATACAATAAAGAATTTACATCCGGGCGCATATTACGAAGCAATTGTTCAGGCTAAAAACAGATATGGATGGAACGAGGTAAGCTTCGTTTGCTTTTGTACATTATTTTGTTTTTTGTGTTTCGTGTTTTAAGTGGAAATGATGTTATTTATCATTCCTTTTTAAAAATGTGTCAGTTACAGGTCTTGAACATTATTTTGTTTGATCCTTTTTATGACAGAATTCAAGAGACAATCATTTTGTTTAAGTTATCGGAGCTGCATAAACTGCATCATGCATATCAGGGAGCTTCAATGACAGGGCTGTTATTCCTTTTGCAATTTAATCTTGAAACTAACATTTTATTGTTGCAAAACAGGTGAAGATGAAAGCGCTATATTGCACGCTGATGTCCAATTTTTCATTGACAGTCAAGCAGCAATTGATTCCTGTCCAAAGTTGGTTACTTGCTATCACAGCATAATTCTTGAGCAATAACTTCTTAAATAGGCTAATAAAGATGTCTTAAATTTCCGCACAAGAGCCTGCTGAACAAAACTCAGGTCCTGTGCAAGTTTTTCTCTATAGTTCTGTATTTTATCAGCATTAATACATTTCCAGTTGTCTCGGACCTTTTTAAAGCGCGGAATATCAGGGCTTGCAGTACTTAACTGATTTTTGGTTCAAATGTCCCTAAAAAGACCAACTCATTGACGTCATGTCGGCAAGTTAGGATAAGCATTGTTCTGTTCAGTTTTTGTTCAAGAAGAACAAAGGTACAGTTGGTACTTGTTTTTGAAGCAGTAGTATCATAACAAAGTAGGTATTTGCACATTCTTCTAAATTCCAGTCTACAATCACGTTTCTTAACTGCGTGTGCTTGTTCAATAACTGTAGAACTTTGTAGTCTTGGTATTGTAACGGAACCCGTGTTCCTCCCTCTCCATCCTATACCACCTTTACGACCCTAGGACTACAGGACCCTAAGGCCGGTCCAGGCAGCAGGATGGAGAAGGTATCCAGGCTACGGCTACGCGGCATGCTTGCGTGCCTTAGGCTTTGCTCGACGGAGAGGGGGGTTCTTGTAGCCGTAGCGTGGATATTGTTACTGTTACTACATGCCATTTCAACAATAAGGTTCCAAAATGATGGGACCCGAAGATTAACTTGTAGAGGGGAAGGGCGTGTCACTGAAGGGAGAGCGCGGAAAGTCTCCTCTCTCTACCCGTCCTCATGTCATACTCACCATGACCAATATAACCAAATTATACTCTCATATCAAATAAAAAAAAATCTTCATTCAATAATCATAGAAATCATTAATATTGATAATTAAATATGTATGCACGTAAATTTACAATACAAAGAAGTAAAAATTTAATAATGATTTGAACAAAAAAAAATGAAATGAAAATGAAACAAAAAAACTTAAATTTAATACAAGTATTATAATTAATATTTTTTTTTTTTTTTAATTATTGTAATAATTCAAAATAAAAATTAAATTGATTTTAATAATTCTTAAAAAAAATAAAATTAAATTACCTTCATCCTTTATGGTGCACCATGATGATTTAAACATATATTAAACAAAAAAAAAAAATCACTTAACGATAAAAAAAATTGAACAAAAAAAAAACACTGAATATTAATTATAATAATAACTCTTGAATCTCTTGATTTTTTTCCTCTTCTGTCTTGATTTTTTTTTTCCTCTTTTTTTTTTGATCAGATATATTTTTATTTAATGTTTTGTTTTTATCTATATTGTTAGATAACCCTTTTTGTTTTTGTTTGATTTTATTATTTTGGGTTCAATTCACAATAGGCAATTGTCACTAATTTTTCATTCATTTATTTTGTTACTTCTTTTTATTTTGTAAATTTGCATTTTTTTTTTCTTCACATTTATTTATAACATGTCTTTATTGATAGTCTTTTTTTTTTATTAAGACAATTACGTATTTAAAAAAATTTTGTGCCGAATCGATTACATTCTTTGATTAAAATAAATATACCGAACTGATCGTTTCTGATCTTATTGAATGAATGAATGGAAATTTTTTTTTTTTTTTGAATTTTCAAAATCAAAATTTTCAAAGCTTTTTTTTTTCTAAGTGTGTAAATATAGTGTATGTGTGTAAGGTATGTTGTATGAATAATGTTGAAGTGGTAAGTATGTGTGTGTGTTCTATGGATCGTATTATGTGGTAAGTATTATTATGTACTGTATGTGTGAGTTTTGTTTTGTTTTTATTTTATTTTCCTTTCAGATCCTCACAGTCTCATGCTCACGCTAGCTGCCGGGCATTTGTCTTTTTCATTTTTTTATATCCTTAGCGTGAAATACTCCAACCTTTTTGCCGTTAAGGTCTTCGAGTTCATAGCAACAGTTACCGAGAACTTTAGAAACCTTCATTTTGATAAATTTGGGACTGAGTTTTGCACAAAACTTCTTTATTGCATCGCTCTGTGCAAAATTCCTCCTGAATACAATATCCCCAACCGAAAACTTAACATCCTTGCTCCGCAAATTGTATTTGTCCTCATATCGACAATGTGTGTTCGTAAGAGTGTTTTTAATGTGTGCGTGTAAAATGTTCATTTTCGATGCTTTGGATACTAAGTTCATTTCAGAATTGTTTAGTGAATTCAATTTTCGGAGTATTCGATAATCTGCACCGTGCTCAACACAGGCTTGCCCAAACAAGGCTTCATACGGCGACATGTTTATCGCAGAATGAACGGTCGTTCGCAAAGCGCTAGCAATGGACTGCAAATGAGTGTCCCAATTCCTCTGGTCCACGTCAATGTAACCCCTGATTGCTGCGAGAATTGAGCGATTTACTCTCTCACTTGCGTTAGCTTGTGGAGAATAAACCGCTGTCTTGATATGAGTAATGCCGAATGTCGACATACTCTTCTCAAAATCTCGACTGACAAATTGTTTACCATTATCTGTCAGTACACATTCAGGGATTCCAAATAAGCAGAACACTTCGTCATTGAGAAATCTCAATGCAGTCTGTGCTGTCGCTTTGCGAAGTGCCTTCACTACCACGAACTTAGTCAATTGGTCCAGCGCAACAACAATATGCGTATTTCCAAGTCGCGAGCGTGGATAAGGTCCAAGGAAGTCCATGAATATCATCTGAAAAGGTCTCTCAGCCACAAATGCTTTACCCATCGGAGGTCGAAGGGTGGCATTTGGAGCTTTCGAGGTCTTACAGACATCACAGTCTCCTATGAATGCCTTAACTTGAGCTGCCATGTTTGGCCAAAAGAATTGTTGCCTTAGTCGATAGAGGGTTTTTGCAATCCCCCCATGCGAAGCTCTTGGTGGTTGATGAGCCAGTGCAATCAAACGTTCGGTTAGCTGTTCAGGAACCCAAAGCTTCCAGACTTCATCATCTTCAATTGGGTTTCCTGTGCAGTGTTTGACCTTCTTGTAAACGAAGTTTTCGGACACACGAAGGTCAGGTAGCTGATTGTTTTGATCTATGCAATTAATGATCTTGCGGTATTCCTCAGATTGAAAACTGGGATCCTCAAGATCTATATGCAATACTTCGCAGGAATCATTTACCATCGAAACATCGCAAAGCAGTGCGTCGACCTCATGCACTCGTGAAAGTGCATCAGGCACAACGTTCTGAGTTCCTTTACGATGCTCAATGGAAAAGTCAAAACCTTGAAGCTTTAAGCTCCATCTAGCTAACCGTCCACTTAAATCTTTTTGACTCATTAACCACTTCAAGCTCGAATGGTCGGTTACAATCCTAAAAGGATGTCCCTCGACATAAGCTCGAAACTTTTGAACTCCCATAACAGCAGCCAAACACTCACGCTCAGTCACGCTGTAGTTGCGCTGAGCCTTATTGAGTTTTTGCGAATGGTAGCAAATGGGCCGTTCATTTCCGTCGTTGTCCATTTGGGCAAGCACACAGCCAATACCTGTGTTGGACGCGTCACATAATATCAAAAACTCCTTTGAAAAATCCGCATTCACCAGCAATGGAGCTGATGTAAGCGCAGTTTTCAATTTAGTAAAAGAATCCCTAGCTTCCTCTGAAAATATGAACTTTTTACCTTTCTTGAGCAGGTCGGTCAAAGGACTGGCCAAAGTTGCGAAGTCTTTGACAAATCTTCGATACCAACCCGTCATTCCTAAAAAGCGTCGAACCTGTTTAGCTGAGGTTGGTTCAGGAAAATCTGAAATAGCCGTTAACTTTCCCACATCCGTTTTAAGACAGCCGTCGCCAACAATATACCCCAAATACTTCAACTCTTTGAAACAGAATTTAGACTTTTGGATATTGATAGTTAGACCCGCCTCCTTCAATCGACTCGCAAGTATCCTCAGCTGCTCCAAATGCTCATCAAAAGTACTCGATATGACCAACAAGTCATCCAAGTACGGAAAGATTTTCTCTCTCAACTGATGAGGTATTACCTTATCGATTAATCTGACCAAACGCTGTGGCGCATTACAAAGGCCAAAGGGCATGACAGTGAACTGCATCAGAGGCATTCCAGGCACCGTAAAAGCCGTCTTCTCCCTTGAAGATTTCTCCAGTGGAATCTGCCAAAACGCATCTTTCAGATCCACGCTTGAAATGAACCGAGTATCTGAAAGACGAGATAGCAATCCCCCTATATGAGCCAGTGGATACGCATCTTTTTTTGTTTTCGCATTGAGCTTCCGGTAGTCTATGCACAAGCGATTTTTGCCTGGCTTACGCACCAGAACTACAGGAGAGCTCCATGCACTATTGCTCTCTTCTATAACTCCGAGCTTAACCATGCGATCCAATTCCTCATATATGAGTTTCTGCACTGCTGGAGAAATCGGATAATGACGTTGTTTTATGGGCTCAGCTTCTCCTGTGTCAATAGTATGCATTTCCAATGTCGTCTTCCCTAAACCTTGAATGGCACTGGAAGGAAACAGATTAATGACATCTTTGAGGCACTTGGATTGTTGTTCAGTCAGTATGTGAGCATTTGGATCAGATTCTGGAATTGTTGTCGGTAAAGACACTTCCGAAATCAATTGAGGTGCAATATCAAATGCCCTCCAAAAATCAATTCCTAGATAAAGTCTTTGTTGCAATGTTGGTACGAGATATAGGGGAATTTTTTTCGTCATCCCTTTGTACGAAACATCAACATAGATTTTGCCTACTATGGCTTGATGTTTCCCATCAGCTGTCTTAACACCGGAAGTGAGTTTATTGTAATTTTGGCCGTGTCTATGAAGAAACTCGAAACCATCCATACCTAGGCAACTAATACTAGCTCCACTGTCCAATAAGCCCAAAAGCGGTTCGTCAAAGATTTTGACAGTAGCATAGGGGCGCGGATCGTCGGAGCAGCATAAGGTGGTGGCTTCAATTGCCTTGTATGTCTGTTTCTTCTCGCGGAATTTTTCTCTTAGCTTCGCGATTTTTGTCGACACAACCGTGTTTTGATGTCCAAAAATTCGCTTTCTGACTTCAATGTAATTTTGAAGTCTTTCATGCAAAGTTTTAGACGGTTGTATTTGTGTAGGTGTTGTCTTAGATGTGTGTGTAGATGTTGGTGTAGTTCGATTGGGGAAAGAGTTTGAAACAGACTCGTTAAGATTGGTAGAAGAGGGCGGGCATGTTAATGGCGACCCGGGTTCTTCTCCAGAGAGCAATTTCCCCGGGGTTTCAAACTGCTCTTCGACCCGTTTCCCGAGCACTTGAGACATTGAGGCGTGGTGGTGTTCTCCATTCCACATCTAAAACAGAAGAGATTTCTCCGAGGATCGGGACACTCATGGAACGAATGACCTTTGCCCTTGCAGTTCCAGCAGATAAAACTGCTAGTATCTCTCTCCGTTTTAGGGTGGAAGGCTTCCAGGTCAGGTTGAAAATTGCCTTCGTTTTCGTCAATGGGAGCAGCTTCAAGCTCAGCGACAACTCTGCGTGAAGTTGTAGGGGTAACAAAACGAGATCTTTGTATCTCACGGTCGCTTATATATTTTTCCACTTTGCGACATACGTGGACCATCTCCGCCAAGTTATTCGTGTGAAAGGTAATCAAGAGCATACCCATTTGCCGTCTTACATTGTTTTTGAGGACATCGATGATTTCTTTTTCGGATTTTGGGACACGTAATCTCCCATTCAGCTGCTGAATTGCAGCAAAAAAATCATCAAATGTCTCTCCGAAACGTTGTTGCCGTTCATACAACATTCTGGATACCTCAGAGTCTGTTTCCAAGCTCCTAAATTGCTCTAAGAGTGCAACTTTCAATGCGGTCCAAGTAACGTGTGGGTTTGCCTTTAGATATACCCAGAACCAAGTTTCGACGGAACCCGCGATGAAGTGATGAAAATTAATCACCACCTCATCCCAAGATGCGCCGTAACTTGTCTTTAAGCGATCTAAACGGAACAAAAAATCATCCACCGACATGTTTTTATTATCAAATTTCAGACCCCATTTGTGAAAATTTTGATGCCTAAGAGGGACGGACTGTGGAACACCACCTTGATCGTTCATCGTCAGATCTTCAAGTTGACTCAGAAAGTCGTTCATGTTCGAGGGCTCTGTTGGGTTGTGTCGTCGTGTTTGAGACTGCTGAGAGTTTAAAGGATTGTGACGGGGTGTTGGAGCTGAAGCCAATGATTCACGAAGAATTCCGGCTATTTCGTCTCTCATTTCGGATCTGGTTCGTTCCATTTCCGAAGAGAAGATACGGAAATCCTCAGAGCGGCTTGCACCCACTGTTGCAGATACAACTTCCTGAATATATTTTGTGAGAGATGTCGAACGACCAGTTGAAGTCTCACGCACTTTTCTTTTTGTTTGACTAGTCGAGGCTGGAATGTCAGGTTCTGAATTGTCATTAATTTGCGAACGAAGTACTCTTCCATTTGAAGACTTTGTCTTCCTTCGTATTCGCAAGCTTGACATTTTGTGTTATAAGAGTGTTGTGTTATGAAAAAAAAATGTGTGTAATACTAAAAAAAAAAAAAAACCAAAATCTTGAAATTTAAAAAGAGTTAAATTAAAATAATTAAAATTAATTATGTAATAATTTACTGTTCTTTCAAAATGGTCATGGTGAATAAGACTTGGAGAGGACAGGGCTCCCCTCAGCGACACACTAGCTTAACACGGAAAAAATAATCGCACTGTATCGTCAGATTTGTATCTTGGCAAATGGTTGATGTACACAAAGTTGAGGCTTGCATATTTTCAAAAGCTTTAGAAGCTAAACTGAAAGTCAAGCCTTACGATTGTAAATCGAATGATTGTATAAGAATTTATGCGAAGAGAGAGAAAAGTAAAAAATTGAACAACTGAAGACGAGCTAAAATTGCATCTTATCTTAGGCTTCAATTAATTAAATTTCTGTCATGTTTTCTTTTTTTTTTTTTTTGTATAGAAATCAAATGCAATACGCAACTGCGTAAAAGGTAGAAATGCCCTTTACCGGACGAATGCAAATGATAACTACATTTAAACAAACTAAAACAAATACTTCAGTGATGATACAACAAACTACAACAAACCATGTCCAAGATATAATATACTTCAACAGTGCGCTTACCTTCCCGCGTCAAACCTCCCTCGGTGTTGACGAACTCAAATCTTCGGGCCCCACGTTGGGCGCCACCTGTAACGGAACCCGTGTTCCTCCCTCTCCATCCTATACCACCTTTACGACCCTAGGACTACAGGACCCTAAGGCCGGTCCAGGCAGCAGGATGGAGAAGGTATCCAGGCTACGGCTACGCGGCATGCTTGCGTGCCTTAGGCTTTGCTCGACGGAGAGGGGGGTTCTTGTAGCCGTAGCGTGGATATTGTTACTGTTACTACATGCCATTTCAACAATAAGGTTCCAAAATGATGGGACCCGAAGATTAACTTGTAGAGGGGAAGGGCGTGTCACTGAAGGGAGAGCGCGGAAAGTCTCCTCTCTCTACCCGTCCTCATGTCATACTCACCATGACCAATATAACCAAATTATACTCTCATATCAAATAAAAAAAAATCTTCATTCAATAATCATAGAAATCATTAATATTGATAATTAAATATGTATGCACGTAAATTTACAATACAAAGAAGTAAAAATTTAATAATGATTTGAACAAAAAAAAATGAAATGAAAATGAAACAAAAAAACTTAAATTTAATACAAGTATTATAATTAATATTTTTTTTTTTTTTTAATTATTGTAATAATTCAAAATAAAAATTAAATTGATTTTAATAATTCTTAAAAAAAATAAAATTAAATTACCTTCATCCTTTATGGTGCACCATGATGATTTAAACATATATTAAACAAAAAAAAAAAATCACTTAACGATAAAAAAAATTGAACAAAAAAAAAACACTGAATATTAATTATAATAATAACTCTTGAATCTCTTGATTTTTTTCCTCTTCTGTCTTGATTTTTTTTTTCCTCTTTTTTTTTTGATCAGATATATTTTTATTTAATGTTTTGTTTTTATCTATATTGTTAGATAACCCTTTTTGTTTTTGTTTGATTTTATTATTTTGGGTTCAATTCACAATAGGCAATTGTCACTAATTTTTCATTCATTTATTTTGTTACTTCTTTTTATTTTGTAAATTTGCATTTTTTTTTTCTTCACATTTATTTATAACATGTCTTTATTGATAGTCTTTTTTTTTTATTAAGACAATTACGTATTTAAAAAAATTTTGTGCCGAATCGATTACATTCTTTGATTAAAATAAATATACCGAACTGATCGTTTCTGATCTTATTGAATGAATGAATGGAAATTTTTTTTTTTTTTGAATTTTCAAAATCAAAATTTTCAAAGCTTTTTTTTTTCTAAGTGTGTAAATATAGTGTATGTGTGTAAGGTATGTTGTATGAATAATGTTGAAGTGGTAAGTATGTGTGTGTGTTCTATGGATCGTATTATGTGGTAAGTATTATTATGTACTGTATGTGTGAGTTTTGTTTTGTTTTTATTTTATTTTCCTTTCAGATCCTCACAGTATAGCAATCAGAATTTTCTATGTTTTCATAAGAAACATAGAAGACGTTCTTATTTTAATTTAGGAGCATTCACAGCAGACAAAAGTTTGTCGTCTAATGGAACAGTCACAATCACAACTTCCGTTTACTTATTTTGGAATTCAATTTGTTTGTATTCACGTTATTTCCCTTTCTCAAGTTAAAAAATAAGTACTGACCGCTCCTTTCCAATTTAAGTACTTTTGTAAGTTAAAAGACTTAACAAAAAAATCTCATTCTTGATTTTACTAAAGTATCGAAAGACTGCAGTCTTTAAAATTCTGACACCTGCATATGTACCTATCTAGCGTGCACTTCCGCAGAGGTGTTTTGCTGGGATGCGTGTTTGCGACAAGCTTCATATCTATCTGAATCTAAGTTTTCATTAGATTCCGATGATCAGTCTTCTTGTAAGGGTACATAAGAGAATGTAGAAGGAGGAAGGACAAAAATATTTTTCTTGAATTGGTAAATAAGTCAGTAAAACGCCTTATAGTCTTGTTTATTTTAAATGTTTATTGATGACGCTTTTCGGCTAAACAGCCATCCTCATATTACCATCGACATTGATTTGAATTTTTAAAAAAAGCTTTTTACCCACTCCTACTAAGTTTACAGGTCGGCCTGATTCTCTTTGGCCCTGTAAAAGATTCTATCCTCTTTTCTTTTTATAAAATGGAGTTCATCCGAGTATGAAATTTCAAATAAATTGACTTAACTATTGACAAAGTTTTGACGGCAGATGCTCTGGATAATAGTTGATAAAATAAAATACTGCATATTCAGCCCTACCGCCAATTTTATGGGAGCTTTCTTTCCCGGGGAAACAAATATTAACCCGGAACAGAAGTTTCCCATCGAGAATCTCCCAAGTCTCAGGAAAAAAATTATACCAACCTTAAAATATTTAATTGATTTTCGAAAATATTTTGAAAGCTTCAAATTTTAATAAAGTATTTTGTTTGTGTCAAATTAAAATAAAAATAAAACTCCAATTACAAAAAAACTAAATTTATAAATTAAACTAATAAATCAAACTAAAAGTCCAGATAGGTAAAAATAAAAACAAAGATTTTCTTAGAAAAAAGAGGTTTTGGTTATTTTTTTAATTTCTCAAAAACGAAAAGACATTTTTGCATCCGGTTTTCTGTTTTCGACTAAAAATTAACAAAGACATTGAATTTTTAAAACAAAATTAGTACTTAATTACATAAAATTTTGAAAAAAAATAGTTCAAAAATATTTTTTTTGCTTTTTTTTTTTGAAAATTTTGAGTTTGAAATTTTTTTTTTTTAAATATTCGTTAAAACAATTTAATTTAAAAACAAAGTGAAAGAAGAAGTTTTTGGATTTTCAGAAAGGTATAGCACGGTGTTTTAAACGAAGCCGTTGGTTTTTAATAATTTTTTTTACAAAATAAGTCAATTTTTCAGAAAATTGCCCCTCCCGGCTAAACGGGGGGGAATAGACCCCCCCCCTCCCAAACGATTTTTTTCTTGTCTCAACTCAACCTACACGCTCTATCTTTTTGGCACAACGCTCGTGAATCACCCTGTATACCAACTCTTAACAGAGTTTGGTCATCCAGTGAAATACCCACTAGAGCTCTTGACCGATCCATGGACCGGGTACCCGGGTACCCGATGATTTCGGGAATCACCCGGGTACCCGAGTACCCGGGTATTTGCATGGTTCGGGTACCCGGGTACCCGGGTATTTGAAACATAACGATCGTGTATCCGAGTACCCGGGTACTCGGTACGCTTACGCGATGAAGCTAAAGTTGTTTGAACAAATGGATGCGTTTATGAAGGAAGTTTTTAATAACATTTTGTATTATTTGTTTTCGGTTAATAAAAATAATGATGGTGGTTAATTAATTGTCTATTTCAATTGCAAGGAATTGCAAGTTGGAGGTGGATTATTATGAATATGTAGTTTATTATTGTCATTAGATTAGATACTCTTAGGATGGATTTCGCTAGTCCTTATAGCAATAGTTTTTTCTGCTGTTTTTTTTTCATTCATTCGTTAAAAAATGTCATTGGATATGATTTAATTAGGGATTGAAAAGATATAAAACCGATCTTGTGCGTCGTCGTCGTCGTCGTAGTCGTAGGTAGTCGTAAATAAAGAAGAAAGTAAGCTATTGGCAAGTGTTTGTTGATTTATTGTTGTTGCAACATCGTACGAAAAAGAAATGCAAGTTGTTTTTGGATAATGATAGTTGAAAGGGATGTTTTTATTATGTTGGTTAACCACTGTCCTGGTATAATCTATGAGTGTAAGAACAGGTAGTTGGTGCGTTTGCTTTTTTTTTGTAATTCATAAAAAATGACATTTGGTAGAAAATATTAGATGGATTATAATTTTATTAGGGGTTGAAAATTGAGATAACCGATTTTGTGTGTTGTCGTCGTTCATCTGTTTATGATTGGTCTTTTTCTTAGCCACAGGTCAATAAAGAAGACAAAAATCTGTTGGAAAGTGTTTGTGAGATTTCTACGATAAAAGTAAAGACTGACCTCAGTTGCAGGATTTTTAATTTGGGTTTTTGCATGTCATAAATTTTTTTTAATGTTTGGGTTTCTCTACATGACCCACTCGTAGACACCAGAGCATTTTTAACAATAACGATGAATGGTAACGCACAATGTACTGGGACGGGATTTTATTGCATGTATTATTGTTTTTTAGAAATGGCAAAACATGGAAACAAATAAAAAATTGCTATGATTGTTACCACCTGAAATTTAAAATATAATTGCGAATGGAAAATGAAAAGAACAATTATTTTTTTAAATAATTTTTATTAAATTAAAAGTTTAATTCATAATACATATGTAAGAAATTTAAAATATAATCACAAATAATGGTTAAAATAAATAAATTACAATTTTTTAAATTATTTTTTAAAAATGTGAGTAAATTCACATTTTCGGGCAGCAATGAAGAACGTCTCGGCGTAACTATACCACCAGCAGCAGAGAAGCATCGTTCCGAAGAAACTGTCGTTGCTGGTATACACAAGAACTTCTTCGCTAACATCGCTAGCTTTGGATACTTCTTGGCATTCATCTTCCACCAATTATTAAAAACTTCCTTCATAAACGCATCCATTTGTTCAAACAACTTTAGCTTCATCGCGTAAGCGTACCGAGTACCCGGGTACTCGGATACACGATACCCGGATACCTGGGTATTATTTCGAGTACCCGGTCAGAGTCAAGAGCACTAATACCCACTCTTGCAGAGACGTTGTCTAACTGTATTTTAAAGTGTCAGATTAAGTATTGAATAAAATCTAGAACTAAATAAACGATCTGTATGATTGTTAAAATATAATTATTATAAACTGAATTTTTTGAATTTATATTGAATAAAGACATAGGTAGGTACATTGGTAATTGGAAGAGTTCCAATCTTCATAACTTGAGTTTGTTTGCTTTACTTGAGCAACACCCTGGACATCCGACGAGTTATACGTTGGCCTTAGAAAAAAAAGCAGTTACACTATGTAGGTATCCACGTTAAACTTCGGCACACGGCTAATACGATTACATCGAACTGCTATTGTACATTGTGTACAAGTTTTACGGCAGCTATTGGCAAGGAGTTTTTTGTCCGTTCGTTGTCAACCAGCTTAGCTCTTAGCCTCTTACCTTGAATCGGTGTGCAACTGATCACAAGGCCATGATTCCAGTTCGAACAGTGTTGTTGTCAACTTCCCACCCATTTAAGTAATCCTGACTCCAAAAACTATTTGTCCACGTGCGCGAATTGTTTTTTTTATAGACATCATCTATTTTTTGTTGATTCGGTTTGTTCTTAAAATTTGCAATTTATGGGTACAGAATGGTTTAAATAACATTTTTCTTTCTGCAAATATTGCTTCAACCAAACCAAAATGGTAACAAATTATTTGTTTTTATAATTCCAGGTTAGTGACATATTCCAATTCATTGTCGCCAATAACAACGTCGAACTGCCACCCGAAGATGCCGAAGTTGTTGCAAGTTCAAAATCACGCAGCAACACTTCATCACCAACATTGTGCATTCATCAAACAGTTTTATCAATTTCAGCGCTCGTTATTGCGATGTTACTTTTAAGAACGAATCAATTTCGTGTGGGATAATTTATTTTACTAAAATACTTTTTTTTATCTAAATAAATAAATTTAAGTTATATAATAAAGATTTAACAAAAAAAAAAAACAAATTTTTAATTTGCCTTCGAACCAAAACAAAGAACTAATGTAACAAAATAAAATTTTCTTCAGATGCATAATCATTAAAATAAAATTGAAAAATTAAAACAAAAAAATTGAAGAAAAATTGATATAGGAAATAGGGTGAACTGGAGTTAGGTAGTTTATGTTCGATCTATGTACGTAGGTTTAAGACAAGAACCTTAACTGATATTAAGAAATAAAAATAGAAGAACAAGATTATCATAAATATTTGACAACCAGCCGTAATTCAAGTTCCAGAAAAAAAAAACATCTTGCTGGACTTCGTAACAATTGTAGTTCATAAATTATTTAAATTGTGTTTTTTCTTCGGTCTACCATAAGCCACACAATAATCAACATCACTATCCTCACACGAAAAGTTAATTTTTTTATTTTTATTTATTTATTATTAAAGGCAATTTAATTATTGTAAATACATCGACCACTACGTAATTTATATTTGAAAAAATGAAAAAAAAAATATTTACATTTCAGAATAGAAAAAAAGAACAAAAGTTTTGTACATACATTTTAAAAAATCTTAAAATTAGTAATGATTCACATAACAAACGCAATATACCACCAAATTTCAAGGTCGTTTATTATAAGCAAATATTAAAATAGTAACAAAAAATAAAAAAGCTTTCGTTCAACAAAATAATAGAAACTCTAAATGGGGGCTTAGAAATTAACATCAGAATTTCGTCATCAAAAAAACAACAAACTAGCAGTCAATTCTGATTAAACAACGTCTTTAATGAGCTGTTGTTAAAATTCCCCCTCCGAATTTGTCAAAATTAATAAATCTTGTAAAAATTACTTTAACCAACAAAAAATATTGGAAATGTGTTTAAATTTATCACATACATTTCATAGTATTCACTTTAAATTTTATTCTCTTTTATTTCTGTAAATAGAATTTTTTACCAAAGTATAAATAATTACTATTAACAAAAAATATTATTAAAATATACAAATTCAATTTTGTGCTTGAAGTAAGAATACAAAAAAATATTTAAAATGATATTATACAAGTATCTTAAGCAGTTTAGAATAAGCCATATATATTATATATATAAAACTAAAAAAAAAAACATTAAAACCAAAACATAAAATATTAATAAAACTTAAGCGTTACTCAGTGAAACTTAAGAGCAAATATTAACTCTAGCGTAGATAATTTAAAATTAAAATAATATCATAAATTATTCTCAGATTTATTTTCCATACAAACAAATTAAAAAAAAAATCCCAATTGTTTTTTTTTTGATAAAAGAAAGAAATTGCTTTTTTGAAAAAATAAATTGTAATTTTATTTATTTTGATTACCTATTAAACAAAAAAAAAATGACACTAAAAAATGGAAAAAAATCAAAGATAAAAAATACTTTTTATATGGATGTACCTTAATTAGTTTATACAATATTATTATAACCTACATATGTGTATGTATATGTAAAAAAAAAACACAAAAACAAAATTAACCTTAAATAAAATTATTAAGAAACCGAAAAGAAAGAAAAATATGCAAAAAAATCGTATACCTTTTATGTAAAAAGTAAACATTATATCATTAAGAAAATAAAATGAACTTACATAGATGTAAAAATGGTGTTTTGTTTTTTTTTTTTTGAAGAAGGTGGACATTTGAAGAAGATATATATTTGATCAGCCGGACTAGGATGATGAGATTCTTATACAGTTTTCCCTTAGTTGCTCGAGAGAGGGCTTTTCCACTCAATTGCTTTCTTAGCCCAAAGAAACACCGATGAGCAAGAGTTATTCTTCGTCTGATCTAGGCGCTGGTGTTATTGCCCGTGTTAATAGCGGAGCAACGGTAGACAACCTACCCTACTACCTCGAAGTTATATGCGTCTATTGTGGCGTTCTGTCCGAGACGTGTCGATGTTGGTTGTCCTTCATCGAAGACAGCATATACTTACTTCGTTTTCCCTCTCTCACTCTCACTCTCACAAAGGCGCCATTGATATCACGCTGTGTTTTTCCCACTATATCAATATCTTTTGGAAGCTACAAGCTAGTGCCTCTGGTGTTGACGGTGAAGTTTTGCACTATCTTCTTAAGAACGATGTTAAAAAAATGGCATGACAGTGCATCGCCTTGTCTCGGAAGATTCCGTAAGCTCGTTGCCAAGCTTGATCGCGCAGCGTGAGTTCTCCATCGTCATTTTGCACAAGCGAACGAGCTTGGAAGGGATGCCAAAACTAGATATAGCTTTATACAGATCGTCTCTGTAGATGCTGTCATACGCGGCCTTAAAATCTATGAAAAGGTGGTGGGTATCGATTTGGATACCGCAAAGTGAAAATTTGGTCTTTGGTTGACTTTCCTGGTCTGAAGCTGCATTGATAAAGACCAATCAGATTGTTGACGAAAGGTTTCAGATGTTAACTTTCTACGGCTGAGAAGATCTTGTTAAGTAGGCTGACTCCTCTGTAGTTGGCGCAATTTAGAGGATCTCACGTTATCAGGATCGGGCAAACAATGCTGAAGTTCCATTCATCGGGCATGCATTCTTCCGACCATATCTTATAGATGATTTTGTGCATGCTCCTATCTAGATCGTCGCATGATGCTTTGAACAGCTCGCCAGCTCCTAGAAGCTATTAATATTATCTATATTAGCTAATCCTGACTGAAACTGAAGACGACAACATCCGGAGAAATCTTTCGCTGAGACCTGTTGAAGAAAGGAGATATGCCGTAGCGCACGCATACCCCTCCCCCCCTTCCTCGTTGCAACCACTAATAACTTCCCACTGTGGTCGGGACCCCATTTTTGGTCCTAATGTTCACCGCAGGGAAGTGTAGAGTACGAGTTGATAAACAGAGGTTTCTGTAGACGCTTGTGTTAACTTGGAAGCACCGTGTCTACCTTCATCTTTCTTTTTATGTACATCTATGTATTTTGGTTGGAAAAAAAACCTCATGGATGCATTTGATGTCAAAAAAGGTTTTAATCAAGGTGATAAGATTGTGCTTTACTCCAATGTCAACACCAGAGACACAATCTTTCAAAATTCCGTCTAGCTTCAATGATACGCAGGCGATATTGACATAGTTGGAAGACAACAGCACTAACGTGGTGCCAGTGCAGCGTTTTTGCGCCTTGAAATGGAGGCCGAGAAGGTGAGTCTAGCGGTTAATGAAGGAAATACCAAGTTAATGCTGTCAGCAAGGAAGTAATCCCAAGATTAATATTGGTTAGTTTGAATTTGAGATTTGAAATAGTATTACTGTTGCCGACGAAAGTTGGAACCATCTTGACACCTGCAGCACCACGAAAAAGAATAACGAGAAGAGAACAAAAATATTTCTGCAATTAGAACAGAGTCATTTCGATCTCTTGTAAGCATAATTAACGAACTTAATCTGTAATATAAGACTCAGTTCAGATAATCTGTGCAGAGGATTCGGTGACGAGGATGCGCATGAAGACATTTTATACTTAGAAGAACTCTCTTGTACTCAGGTACTCAAATTTTGAACTTCTTTAATGTCTTGACTAAATGAACTCATAGGTTTTTATTAATTTGAGTAGCAATACTCACGGTTATCACAATTAATCTTCATTGATTTAAGTGTGATGGTAACGAAGAACAAGAGGAAGACCGCGACCCGGGTGGAGTACACAGGTTGTGGAGGACCTCAACCACCTAATTCATTCGCAGAATTGTATTCCTGTTATAAAATTCACATTCACTACCTTCGGAAAACTTTATAACAAGACTAGAACCTTCGTAAAAAATCACCTCTGCTACTACTTCAGTAGGCACTTTAGTACCTGCTGATAGCTAATCTACGGTTAGTAGAATGACCTGCCTTATAGATTGCCCCCAAAGGCTCTCTCTGGTACCTGTTGATTCATGGGTAGTGCTACGGCCTGCCGTTTTATTGGCACCGGGTATTGAACCTGTTGTGCTGATCCGCTGCTTCCATGGGTATTATGTATCCGCTGAATATACCCGCTGACACAAGGGTCATTGTACGTACCCGCCGCCGATTCGCTGTCACCAGGACATCGTACCTACTTCAATAAGACCTTGGCGGGACCAACTATAGCAAAACCTTGACCTGGGCCCTATTGCACCAACAACTTTTCACTTTTCACTTTGCAACTTTGCAAAATAATAATTTCCTGTAAAGTAAAAGTAAAAAGTTTTTCACCAAAAATGAAAAGTTCCTGACTTTTCACTTTGCAATTTTTTATGCTTTTTGCAAAGTGTGGGCGTTGCACCAAATTAAAATTTAGCTTTTCATTTTCAGTCGTAATTTGAAAAGTTGCAAAGTGAAACATTTTTAATTATTATTTGACTGGGCTCTGCTCGCTAGTGATGAAATAAAAAAAAATGTGCACGACTCGGTCGTACGAACTTGCTCCTGTATTTCCAATTAAAACTCATAAAAAAACATAAAAAAATAAAAAAACAAAATTCATAAATAAAAATTTAAATTGAAATATGTACTTCAAAAATGGATTCAATCGGAAAAAATTGATGTCATATGATTTCTTAAGAAACTGTTGGTTTTTCGATTTTTTTTAATTTATTAAAAAAAATTAAAATTTGAAAATGTACCTCGTAAATACATTTTATTCCAAAAATTTAAATGACAAACAAATTCAAATCGTATTCTTGATTTATTGAATTTCTGTTTTGAAAATCGTCGGAGCCGTTTTTTTTTTAAATTAATTTTTTATATATAAAATTTTTCAAAAATGTCTTAAAATTAATTTGGGTATGCAGTATTCAAGAATATGTAAATATACATTTTACAATAAAATTTCGATTTTCAATATTTGTAATATTTTAGGATACACAATTTTGAAAAATAAAGTTTAAAAATATTTTTTAAAAATCCAAAAAAAAATTTGAAATTTTTTGAATACAAAATATTATTATATATATATATACGTACTTTCAAACAAAAAATTACGTTGATCGGACTTTTATTTTTCGAGAAAATCTAATAACAAAAAAAACGGTTCTATGGGTGGTACCGTTTTGGAGCAATACAATTTTTTTTTTTTTACATAAAATACATGAATGTTCAAAAAGACGAAATTCGCGAAAGTTTTTAAAAAATCGTAGGAGCCGTTTTGGAGAAAATTGAAAGTTTTGTTTTTTTGCCATAAAAATCGTATGGTGGCTACCCTAAATTTTGATCTTAAAAACAATGAAAAAACTGGGATATGAGTTTTTGCTCAAACCTCTAATTTTCAAGTTTGAAGTTAATCGGACCAGTGGTTAAGGCTGTAGGTGCCTGTAAACTTCCAGACAGACAGACAGACGGAATCGCCGGACCCACTTTTTTCGACTTCTCTATCATCGTAATGTCATATCTCATCATCATCAGTCATCACCATCTCAAATTTTTTTTTTTTTACGAATTCAATACTTGCCATATATTCTATATGTCGCAAGTAAAAATGAAAATGTTAAAAACAAAAATTGATGACACAATGTCATATAACGTTTTCTACTTGCGAACTATAGAATAATATGTTAAGTATTGTATTCGAAAAAAAAATTGAGATTTTGATGAGATATGACATTACGATGACAGAGAAGTCGAAAAAATGAGTCCGGCGATGCCGTCCTTCCGTCGCGTCTGTCTGTTTGTCTGTTCAGTCTTAACCACTGGTCGGTCTGATTGACTTCAAACTTACAAATTAGAGGTTTGAACAAATACGCGTCGTTTTGTTTAGTTTTTGTTTTTAAGATCAAAATAAAGGGTAGCTAGCATAAAATTTTTTGGCCAAAAAAGTTTCAATTTTTTCAAAAACGGCCCCTACGATTTTTTCAAAATATCCTCGTAAATTTTTTTTCGGAACACTGATGTATTTTATGTAAAAATACATTTTTGTATTGCTTCAAAACGGTATCTACCTTTCATAGAACGGTTTTTTTTATAATTTTTTCTCGAAAAATAAAAGTCCGATCAGCTTATTTATTTTTTCTAAAAGTACGTATATATTGCCCAAAAAATATTTTGTTTTCAAAAAACTTTCAAAATATTTTTTGTATTTAAAAAAAAATATTTTTTAACTTTTTTTCAAAATTCCTTATCTTGAAAACGGATCAATATTGAACCAGTGGTAACACTGGTTTTATAATCTTTAGTTGTGTTGTGTCTGCCCTCTGCAGTTTTTTAAATCAAATATATATTTAACTATTGTTTTAAATCTTGTTTTCTTTTAAATTGTGCATATTTTTACAAGTGCTTTAGTTTGCATATCATTTCTTATTAGAAAATATATGTGTGTAATTGAATTTAACAATTTTTAAAACTGATTTTGCTTTCTTTCTCCAAGTAAGTCTTTATTTCGTGTTCAATTGGCTTATTTACATCTTGTTATTGTAACTGACGCGTTTTTCTCAGTGCGCATGCTCACTCATACATTCCACAAATTTCCCCTCTGTTTACTTTATTAATTCAATACATAGTTCATTTTTTTCCATTTAAAGTAGTTCTAAATCTGAACTAAGGCTATCTAAATTAGTTTTCTAACCCTCACCCCAAAAGTATTCCGTGGCCAAGTTTGTCTGAGCACGGATCTGATACTTTTGTAAGCCAGCAGTCACAGGTTCAAATCCTAAGTAATCCCAAACCTTTTTTTTTTTTTTGTATTATTTTGTTAATTTCATTCTTTTTTTATTTTATCTTACTCCTTTTCTAAATCAATATGATTTGTGCCAATAAAAACTGTGCCGATCGCTCTGACGCATCTCCCCTCTACCCGTGCTTCGGTCCATGTGGAAACCTGTTCCATTCAAAATGCGTGGGTGCAACAACTGCTTTTTTGGATAAAATAACCGCATCCAAAATTGCATTTTGGTACTGTGACGATTGTAGAAAAATCTCTTTAGGTAACTTATCTTTCAAACTGTCAACCTTGAAGGAAGACATTTTAAAGATATCAAAAAGTTTCGAACAATTGAGCTTAAATTTCTCAATAATGGCTCAAAACGCAAACAACATCCCAGTGCCAATTACTTTCATTGACAAATCCTCCTCCACGGACGACCTTGAAACGCCACCTACGTTAAGCTCGCAGACCCTTAAGTCCACAGCCGAAAATCCTAAAAATTCAAAAAAGAGAGGACGAGAACAAGCTTCTACATCAATTAATGCAGGCCCAGCTTCAAAAAAGGCAAATTTGAGGAGTAACAAAGTAGCAGCTGAGCCCGATAATCCTCCATCAAACGAGTTGAACAGTGGAAATAATGATGCCCAATCTCCTTCAATAATTTCAGACCTAATTTCAGACCTTCCTTCAACAAGCCTTGCATCGGTTCAAACTTCAACTACTTCCCAAAAATCCCTTACGTCTGTACCTAGGCCCAAAACAATATTTGTATCACGCTTATTGCCCAATACTGAACCAGATGACGTATTGAATCATCTAGTAGAATGTAAGGTTTTACCTAACACTATTCATGCTAAATGTCAAAAAATAAGTAAACCAAATAGTTTTGTGGCATCTTTCAAAATAACCGCGCCAAATTCTCTTTTTGAAAGCATTTTAAATTGTTCATGGCCACCAAACACTCTGGTAAAAGAATTTATTATTCCCAACAGACGGAAAAAAAATTTACTTCCCCTTACTCAAGAGGACCCAAAAAACTGCAAAGGATCTCCCTCTACTACCAAAACGTAAGAGGACTTCGAAGTAAAACTACTTCAATTTTTAAAAATTCTCAAGCTTTTCCGCATGACGTGTTTGTATTTACGGAAACTTGGCTTAATGCCGCCATTCTTGATTCTGAACTCTTTGATAAAGAATTCTTAGTTTATAGGAAAGACCGTCATGTGGATGCTATGAATCTGGTTGGTGGGGGAGTTCTTATTGCAGTTCGAAACAGATTTTGTTCATCACAAATTATCTTCCCTTTCAATCTCTCAATAGAACTCTTATGCATCAAAGTGACCATACAATCAATAGTCTTTTTTATTTTAAATGTGTATATCCCACCAAAAAGTCCTGTTTCAGTGTTTAATGAACTTTCGTCAGCAGTTGAATATGTCATAGAAATTGCTGGTTTTGAAAATAATATTCTCCTGTTAGGTGATTTTAATCTCCCAAACGTAGACTGGGTAACTTCAGACGACGAGTCTTATCTTGAAGCCTCCGCAAGTTCATCGCAACAGGAACTTCAATTTCTGGACAAAATTATTTCAGCTGACTTGCAACAAGTAAGCTGTATAAAGAACTCTATGCATCGGTTACTTGATTTAGTATTCTCATCAAATGCTGTTAGCACAGTAGTTGTTGAATCTTCCTCTGCTATATCTAATATAGACAAATATCACCCACCTCTTGACATTTTCTGTGACTTGAGCGGTCATTTACTAGAAAATAGTAATTCTCACGACTGTTCGTATAAATATGACTTCCGCAGAGCTAATTTTCAACAGCTTTCGGATAGTTTAAGTAGATTCGGTATTGAGAATATACCGCTCTTAAATGACATCGACGCAACTATCTCAAGCTTTTACACTGTCATGATGAGATCCATTGACGAAATAGTACCCAAAAAAAGAAGTTTTAACTCAAATAACTCCAGTCATCCTTGGTATACGAAAGAACTGAAAAGCCTTCGTAATAGAAGGAACAAGGCTTGGAAAAATTATATCGGTTTTATGACATTGGAGAACCAAGTAGTTTATATCTCCCTTTTCGAAGAGTTCAAAAATCCCTCTTTTAATCTTTACAATGAATATCTCATAAATATGGGAAATTCACTTAAACAGGACCCTAAAAGTTTTTGGAATTTTGTCAATTCTAAAAAGAAATGTGATGTTTATCCGTTAAACTTCAAATACAACAATACTGTTTTGAACTGTAATTCTGAAATCTGTGATGCTTTTGCAAGTAGTTTTAGTCAGTCTTTCATCGATACTCCCGTAACTGTGGATACTGATTTCTTTGATTATCTGCGAAACTGTCCCCAAATAACTTTCAACAATGTTCTTATCGACTTCGATAAACTTGTTAATTGTATGTGCCTTCTTAAGGAAGACTATTCTTTTGGTCCCGATGGTATTCCACCTATTGTTTTAAAAAAATGTAGGACGGTTTTGGCCTTGCCTCTACGTAATATTTTTGAATTGTCATTAAAACTAGGAAAATTCCCTAGCATGTGGAAAACTGCTTACATAACACCTGTATTCAAGAAAGGAGACAAGTCTGATATTACAAATTATAGGCCTATATCTAAACTGTCTTGCATTCCAAAGCTTTTTGAGCAAGTTGTTTGTGATAATTTAGTCTTTTACACCAAAAATATCATATGCTTTGAACAACATGGCTTTATGCAGAAACGTTCAACGGTGACAAACCTTCTTGAATTTTTGCATAAATGTTTAAATTCCGTAGAAAGTGGAAAGGAAGTTGATTGCGTTTACACCGATTTTTCAAAAGCGTTTGATCAACTTTCTCATACTATTATCAAGTTTAAATTGAATTCATATGGCTTTCCTCCAGGGTTCGTCAAATGGATTTCTTCTTATCTTGATAATAGATCCTACCAAGTAAAGTTCAGAAACTCTTACTCAAAATCTTTCATCGCCAAGTCGGGTGTACCACAAGGTAGTCATCTAGGGCCCCTTTTATTTATTTTAGCTATTAACGATGCACCGCTAAGTGTTCGTAATAGTAAAATTCTTATCTTTGCAGATGATATGAAGATCTTCAAAAATATTTCATGCAATGAAGATCGCATTCAACTGCAAGATGATATTAATAAGTTTGTTGTATGGTGTGAAAAGAATAATTTAAATCTTAACCCAGGAAAATGTCAGACAATGACAATTTCAAAAAAGCGGAATCCCACATCATATAATTATGTTATCTCCCAACACATCTTATCCCGTGTCTTCAAGGTTAGGGACCTAGGAGTTCTTTTCACATCCAATTTAGATTTTTCAGAACACATTAACAACATCGTCAACAAAGCTAACTCAATGTTAGGATTTATTAAGCGTTGGTCCAAGGAATTTCTTGACCCTAACGTTACCTTTAGCTTGTACAACAGTTTAGTTCGACCCCATCTCGAATATGCATCACAAGTTTGGTCTCCTCATTATGAGATACATATTGAGAGACTAGAATCAGTTCAACGCAATTTTACACGTTTCGCCTTTAAAGGGCTTCAATGGATTGACCCCAATAATATCCCTTCTTATGATGATCGACTTGCATTTTTCCAGATGCAAAAACTTTGTCAAAGGAGAACAAATAATGATATTGTTTTCCTTCATCAAATTATTACTGGTGTCACTGATGCTCCAGATATTCTAAATTCTATCCTCTTTAATTATCGAGGTGGAGATCATAATTTGCGTTCTCATAGTTTGATTAAAGTTCCTAAACATAGAACAAACTATGGAATGCATGAGCCACTGACAAGAATGAGTAAGCTTTTGAATGCGAATGAAAACTTATTTGATTTTCATATCAATAAATACATTTTAAAACAAATTCTTAAGACCAGTGTACCACGTTCTTAAATATCTTTTTTTGTATTTGTAAATTTGTATGTTGTCTTTTCATGTTTTTTTTTTCATTTGTTTAAAAAAAAAAGAAACTGACTCTTATTTTGATATTTGTTTGACTCTTATTTTGATATTTGTTTTTTTTTTGTTGTTTTTGTTGTTTTTGTTTTTTGTTTTATTTTATTTTTTTTTACTAACTTGACAAGTGTCTTCTACACGCGTATTTGCTTTTTTCTTTGTTTCTTTCATGTTTTATAAATTTTTTGACTTTAAAATTTTAAAATTTTTTATTTTAAAATTTTGCATTTTTTTCTTTTATTTTTACTTTTTGTAATATTTTAATTTAAAATTTTGTTTTTCCTTTATACCTGCTTGCATTAAGCAGTCCCAAACTCTTATCTTCCAAATATTCGTATCGCCATAACTTTTTTTTTTTATTCTATTTATTCCAAAGAATTTCAAATTAAGTGCCGATACGACTAACAACCGTAACTGTTAATCGTACTCGGTGAAAATGGACCCCAGCGCGTGCGGTATCTGGGGGGGAAAGAGGCGTGGGATTTAAAAAAAAAAAAATATCGAAATTCCATTGTAAAATGTATATTTACATATTCTTGAATACTGCATACCGAAATTAATTTTAACATATTTTTGAAAAATTTTATACATAAAAAATTAATTTAAAGAAACCGCTCCAAGGATTTTTTTTAATATAAAAAGTCAAATATTTCTTAAGAAATTATATAACATCAATTTTTTCAGATAAAATGTATTTTTCAGGTAAATATTTTAATTTAATTTTTATATATGAATTTTAATTACATTTTTTTAATGTTTTTTATGAGTTATAATTTATAATATAGGAGCAGTTTCATACGAAGTTGTGTACATATTTGTTTTTGAAAACCAATGAGGTTTTCGAGTCTTCCATGAAGGGCTTTTTATTTTTCCATTCGATATAAGCGATTCTCGAACAAAAATTTTCACACAAAAAATTAAGCTTTCTATGTTTGATTTTTCCAGTTGTCTGTTTCTTTGAATGAAACTTTACCATGAAAATTTCATAAATATTGGTTTGGCCATTTCGGAGTCCATACCGGACTTAATACACACAAACATAGAAAAATACATAAATTATTCAAAATAATAACGAAATTAAATAATAAATTGAATAAAAAACAAAAATAACCGAAATTATCACGACAAATGACCAACTGCAAATGAAGTTTTTGCTTTGCATATTATTAAAAAGCTTTTCAGTATTTGAAATGCAAAGTGCAAAGTTTTTACGTTTCGTGAAACGAAATCGAAGAATTCTTTGCAAATTCACAAAACTTTTCACTTTTCAGAAAAGTACTTTTCACTTTGCAAATTTGAGGTTGGTGAAACAAAATTTGCAAAGTTAAAGTGAAAAATTGCAAAGTGAAAAGTGGTTGGTGCAATAGGGCCCTGAAAGCAAAAATATTCAGATCAATATCGATGAATATTCATTACTTTTCCGTTGTATAACGGAGCCGATATTCCCCGTCTTCAACACATATCAGCTTTCACGATTTAAGGGGTACAGGGACCTAAGAACGATCCGGACAGCCCGAAGAGGGTGCCCTGATTTTTGAAAAAGCTTAACGAAGTGTGAGTGCGGAAGAGTTATTTTTGTATGTTACTGGAAAAAGGAGACAAGGTATTATAGACCCTCGGAAGCTTACCCACCCATACATCGTAGTGATACTACTACCATAGCTGTTGCTACCTCAATTTCATGCAACAGCCCAAGGCCGGAGCCCAATTTTACCGCTATCCTGACTCCATCTTCCCCCGAATTTTTGCGTCCATCTTTGTAAGCGAAACTCAAAAACTTCAAGTCCCACGTTAGCAAAATTCCAGCACCTTCTTTTGCTATAACTTTCGAGGCTCCATAATATATCTTCCTGAGGTTCGATTTCTCAAGCAAACCTTTACAATTTCTTGTAAAAAGCACGGAACTGACCCAAACCATATTATAAGCTATTTTGCAATTAGAAGATCTTTCGTAGACCCCCGGCTGCAAGAGAATAAGGAGTGCTCGACTGAGACAAAACATCGATTCGGGGTAAAATTAGTAACTAAATACAAACATTTGACACAGATACAACGACTACAATAGGCCCAATGTAACGTTACCAAAAAGGCTCATTTAAACGGTGCTCGCCTGAGTCTCGAATCACAACAAATAATTTCCTTGCACCAATATTTTATTGACTAAACGTTTTTCGAGCTTATTCATTTCAAATTCAGAGCTTTCCGTGCAAGTCAATGCAATGCCGTTGACAGGTGGCAGGATTCGGATTATTGAATTGGATCGTGTTATCCCAAACCGCACGGTTGGTGTAAGTAAATTTATAAACCGCCATTACCTACCAGTTTTCGACGCCTACAATATTTCGAATCCCACGTATATCCTTAAGGTGCCGCACACACACAGCTTATCAGAGTCTATCGTTACAAAGAGAACGACCCTCTTCACTTTCGACCTACATGACTCTTGAGATGAGAGTGTTCGGGTAAATTTATTTCACCGAAATTGTAATTTCTGACTCCGCTATCCGTGGGCCTTTTTTTTTGCCTCACAAATGAAATCCGAGGCGCAATTTGTTGTAGATACTTATTCTCCTGTGAAATTGATGTTCGACATGCAAACCCAAGTCCTATGTATAATAGCGTTACCATCAATGACTGACTAAATCGTGCCCCATGCCCGTGTCTGTTCCTGTGCCTCTGCGAGTCGAATTTTATGGTTTGGAAGCCGTTTTTCGATAGATATTGTTACTGGGTATAAGTCAGTAATTATTTTTCGAGTATGGTTCGGTCGTTTATATAAGAAGACTGAACGGCTGAGCTCGGGTCGTGTCGTTCAACAAGGACACAAAACAACCAACCAGCGACAGAGTGGGGTAGGTCTGCGAGAGGCGAAAACGAAAACCCATCGAATTATGAACGATTCATTACATTACATTACATTTCACAGTACTTCGCACATAAATGTTACGAACTACAGACACATAGCAGCACTGGTGACTGAGACCATCGGCTGGGACAGAACAAGACATACAACAGAGAGAGAGACAGATAGACACATAGAAAGAAAGCACACATAACAGAAACCTACGTGGTTCAGAGGAGGAGACTTAGATTTGTATTGTCTCATGTTATCGCACAGGTGGCCTCAGATAAGCTGGCGATTTTTGTAGAAAAAGAATGCTGCTGAAGCTGGGGTTTGAACCCGTAGCGTTCGGCTTAGCAATCCACTACTCTATTCTCTGAACCATGGCCACCTGCTTATGAACGATTCGTGATTTTCATTCAGAGCCAAGGAGCTTATAATGTACGAGGACGAGATGAGGACACGATGTCAAGTCAAACCTTTTTCCCATGGCGGAACAAGCAACAAAGGACCTCCGCCGCCGCCGCGCCGCGCCGTTCGACCGCCCGCCACTACCGCCACCATATTGGTGACTGGGTGATTCTTATTCTATTTTATGGGTGTTTCTTTATAACAGCATTTCCAGTTATCGCCATCGGCATGCAAAGCACTTTATTGGATTGGGGCTTGCTTTATTTTTGGTTTTTGGTGTTGGTGGTACGGTGCGGTGCGAAGTGTGGTGTGGAGTCCTTTTGCCTTTCATATCGACTCTTTGCGAACTCTGAAATGCTGGAATTGTATTCTTGTTCTTCGTGTCCTGTTCTTCATTGTCGACAGCTAAACGAATGGCGGCGGTGGTCGTTCGACAATAACGACATCGACTTCGACATCGTCGAAAATGAAACCATCGACATGGGTAATTTTTTTGCTCGGCTTTCCATATACAAAAAGGAAAGACATACTCGCTATAAGAATTGTCGTTGTCGCTATTGTAGTCGTTCGTCGCAGTCGTCTACTTTGCTGTGTCGTCTTACACTAAATTGAGGAGGGTAATGGAGATTTAAGTGGGTCCTTGTTATTTGGGGACGAGCTATGAGAGTTTTTGTGTAATAATTGTTTCCTTTTGAATTGAAAATCCTTTTGTAATTGCATGTTGCGGGCAAGAGCAATAAATTGTCATGATTTAACTGCTACAGTTTTATGTGGCTAACATGAATTCCACAGAGAGAATTTAATGATTCTCAGGTTTGGTCTCGCCAACGGGCTACACAGTTTACACACAAATGGAAGACGTCTAGAAGTAGGGGGAGAAAAAATGTGGTGCTTTCGGTTCACCTTTTGGCAGATAAATAATGTAGCATTTTGTGGGGGAAAAAACACTCAATACCCACGACTAAATTAAACATTTTAATGAAGTTTATTAGACTTTTGCACGGCTGTTTGGTCATTTTAACTGCTGGACAAGTTTGCCGGATCTCGGACTTAAGCTTTCTTTAATTGAAATTAAGTGAACTTAGAGAAAATGATTAGCTGGATATGGGTGTTAGAGGTGGTTAAAGAAACTTTAAGCTGTTGTGAACTGCTTTTGACATTAACGATGGATTCATCTTCGATAAATAAACTGGATAGGTACCTATTTGATCGTTGAAATAAACTTTCTCAAAGCGTTCTTTGAAACAAAAATCAGAATTGTGAAGTGCAGGCGTTAGAATTTATAATGACACTTATTTCGACATAAACTCTCTATCTATAGTTAATCGAATTCGAGTAGAATTTATTTTGAGATTCGATCGATTCGAAAGTTTGTCGATTCAATCGAAAGTTCTTTTATTTTTGAAAACTAAGTCTAAGTAGGCTTGGACTATCAATGATTCACATTGAATGTCATTTTTGTGCGGTTCAAATGTTTCCTCGTAAATAGCTAAGGAAACAATGTAGGTAAGTTTTAACAATTTTTAGAAGATAATAAAACAGAATGCATAACTTATATTTGCGAGTTCTTTTTCTGTTTCTAATTTAAACGGGCGTAACGACATTCGAATGGGACCAATAAATAACTAAAAGAAGTCCTGATAAACTTGGCGGAGGAGAATCCGGAGGTAGCTAAGAATTTTTCTGTAAGCCGAATAGATGCTGTCCGGTTTTGAACAGATGCTGTCCGGTTTTGAACAGATGCTGCCATGAAGCTCAATATCTATTTGCCTTCATCTGAAGACGCCCAGAGAGCACATCAAGCAGAACAGCCATAAATCAGCTCTCGTGGAAAGCCAGTGCCCAAAAATGAAATAAATTCCACAAAGAACTTTTTTTCAAACTGCAAATTGCACTGTGAATAGAAAGCCACAGCATCTTAGCGGACTAAACTTTTAGAGTCTTTTTATTCTCTTGACAGTGATGAAAAATCAAATTATATACTGAAGTGTAAAAAAAAAATTTAAAAAGTCAGGTTACCAAAAAATCAGAATCATCTCGTCAAAGCTTCATGTTTGGTTATTTTATCAAGGCAATGAGCTTACGGAATCTTTCGACGTCAAAAAAGGATTCAGACAAGGCAATGCGCTGTCGTGCGATTTCTTTGACATCGTTCTTGAGAAGATAGTCCAAAACTCCACCGTCAATACCAGAGGCACTATCTTCCATAAATCTGTTCAACTTCTCGCGTACGCCGACGATATATTGATATAATGGGAAGAACACAGCGTGATGTCAATGGTGCCTTTGTGAGAATTGAGACAGAAGCGGCAAAAATGGGTTTAGCGGTAAATGAGGGAAAAACGAAGTACATGCTGTCTTCGAGAAAGGACACCAACATCGACGGCTTGGACAGAACGTCACAATAGACGCATACAACTTCGAGATAGTAGAGGAGTTTGTCTAATCTAGGCTCCGCTATTAACACGGGCAATAACACCAGCGCGCGCCGAGATAAGACGAAGAATTACTCTTGCTAATCGCTGTTTCTTTGGGCTAAGAAAGCAATTGAGTGGAAAAACCCTCTCTCGAGCAACTAAAGTAAAACTGTACAACACCCTCATCATCCCTATCCTGCTGTATGGTGCAGAAGCATGGACCTTGACAAAATCGGATGAATGTGCCTTAGGCTGTTTCGAGAGGAAAGTTCTTCGGGTCATCTTTGGCCCCGTGTGCATTGATGGGGAATGGAGAAGAAGATACAACAGCGAACTTTACGGGTTGTACAACGACGTGGACCTAGCCAGAAGGGTCAAGGTCCAGAGACTCAGATGGCTCGGTCATTTAGAGCGCATGGACACCAATGCTCCAGCCCGGAAAGCCTTCGACACTATTCCCGAGGGACGCAGAAGAAGAGGAAGACCGCAACTCAGGTGGCGCACACAAGTGGAAGAGGACCTCAACCAACTTGGAGTGCAAAACTGGAGACAGCTAGCTGGGGACCGAGCTGGCTGGCGGAGACTGTTGATTGAGGCCCAAGTCCACACAGGTCTGTAGCGCTACCTTATGTAAGTATCCGGAAACAAAGTCCTGGTATGTATGTAAGTCGTTTTGGCCCACAAAAACAAAAGCAATGTGTCTGGCATAGCCAAGAAAATTGAAAAAGGTTTAAAATCTTTTAGGCGAATTCCTGTGGAGAAGTTATGAGAAGTAAAGACACACATATCATTCTTCGACAATAGAGTCGTACTAGGCACTACTGTCGTACCATAACAGCAAAACGTTACTTGGAACCAATTCTAAACATAACTAGGTATACAACTTATATAAGGATGCTGTTGAAGATTTCGTTAAGGAAAGCTATTAGGTATAGATACGTGTTTAACAAGCATTTTAATTTAGATTTTAATCGACCGGAATCGGGTAAATGAGGAAAGTGTGAGGCCTATCATTGTATCACAGAAAGAAAATGCATTGACTGAAAATTTAATTAAGGAGCATGAAATTCATCTCGATTTAAAAAAAAATGATGCGAAAACATAAAGCTCTTGATAAAGAATCAGGGATTGCCCTCCTCACCTTTGATCTGCAAAACGTCATATCCTGTCCAAGAAAGGATATCGGGCCAATGTTTAATAATTCCAATTTATAGTCTTTGTTTTAACACAATAACATATCTCGGTTTGGTGTCCGAATTAACTTTTCCGGCGCTATCTTGCAAAATCTATCAACATATTATTATCTAAAAATATGTTTATTTAACCTAATAACATTTGGAATGTAGAACATCGACCATACCAAAGTTGTTAAGCCCGTAGTCAAAATTAAGTTGACGATACCAAAACATGCACCACAAACAATTTCAACACATTCAAATGCACCTAGCTCCTGCTAATATCCCAGTCCAGGCGCAGGTTTTAATGCAAATTTTGTCTATATACTTAAGATCCAATCTCAAACCAAATAACTGCATAACTATCACACGCTAACGGCAACTACACCAAACACAAACCATTTCCATGTATGTTTTGTCTCAAAGCCCATATATTATTATCAATTTAAAATCCTTCAATGCCCAGCAGGTGTCCTCGATCTAACCGCAAATATCAGAAATTCGATTCATTTAATTGAACCGAATCAAACACACATTAGTTTGTGTATCCATTGTGTGTGTGTGTGAGTGTGCATGTGTAAATACCACATCATGCAGAGATGGACTCTTGTTTGTGCCACAACAGGTCAACCACCAATTAACAGTAATAACACTCGATTTGTTTGTTATATCCTCCCCACATCATTCATTTTGCCGTTATCCAAGTGTCCCCTTTAGTCGCCATTCCGGCAATATGTTGGCCGCATGCGAGTAAAATGCTGGGAAAGAGACCAAAAAATAACGACAAACGCGCCCTCAACAAACTTCGACAGTAGGTTGAATAGTTGATGGCAATCACACGCAAACCGTGTTACACTTCCGTGTTACTCTTTCAGTTGTGCTGAATCTGGAAAAAAATTGAGTTTATATTGTCGAACATCGCATATTGGGTTGACGGAACGGGCTTGCATGGTTTGTTGTTGTCATTTCTGATGTCCTTGCCCAGGTCGGAGTTTTTATGTGGCACCATTAAACAAACAGCAATTTCCCATACTTTTTAAAGTGGCAAAAGGGACTGGGCCAGAACACCATGTGGGGTCAACAATAGTGTTGGGCACCGAAAGCTGCAACCGATATAACACTAACACATTTGGGTTAGTATTTATTTCAAAATAATGGTGAAACACTTTGCTTCTCGTAATTGCATATAAGGGGACGAAAAGAATTCAAACTCTGATCAAACTTTTCGATTGACCCAAGCAAAGGTTTGAATGCAAACGCTGCTATCATCGTAACATCAGTTCACTGCAACAGTTCCATACATATGAAGGCGGATTGTTTTTAGTCGTTGTGGTGAGGTTATGGTGTTTGAGAACAAATTTATTCTTCCCACATTCTGATTTGGACTAACATCTCGTTTTTAAGTGCTCCTTGAAACACTAACGATATTGTTCGTGTCTTCTCACTTGTTCCCATTTGATGTTGCGGTTAATTTCGCGAATTTTTTTACAATCTGCCACAGTTGGTTGCTCACCGTATACTCACTTAATACTTAATATAGCGTTACAATCCAGGTTCGGCCATAACCTCATCAGCTCGGTCCTAAGCTAGCTGAATCCGAATGTGCAGTCCAAGTTGATTGAGATCCTGTTCCACTTGAGTGCACCACCTACGTCTCCGGGCCGGAGAACTGATATCCATCCGCTCAAGCCATCTGAGTCTCTGAACCTTAACTCTAGGTCATTCTTCGTACAACCTGTAAGGCTCGCTGTTGGATCTTCCTCACCATTCTCCATCAATACACACGGGACCATAGATAACCCGAAGAACATTTTTTCGCGAAAAAGTCTGAGGCACTTGAAGTTTTATGCGTCTATTGTGAAGTTCTGTCCGAGCCGTCGGTGTTGGGTGTTCTTCCTCCAAGACGGCATCTACTTCGTTAACTTCGCTAACAGGCTTATGGGAGAAAATGCCTCTAGTCTTGACGATTAAGTTTTGCACCGATGCGATGTTAAAGAAGTCGCATGACATTACACCACCATGTCTGAATCCTTCTGTGGTACATCGAATTATTCCGCAAGCTCGTTGCCAACCTTGATGGCGCAGCGTGCGTTCTCCTCGTCATTTTGCACAAGCGAACGAGCTTGGCAGCAATGCTACAACTAAACATGGCATTATACACTTATTATCTGCAGATGGTGTCATACGCCGCCAAGCGATAAAAAGGTGGTGGATGGGTTCGGAGGGTTCTTCCAGGAACTGCCGCAGCAAGCATTTGGTCGACTGTTGAATTTCCTGGTCTGAAGCCACATTAATAAGGACCAATCAGCTTGATGGAAAAAGGTTCAGACGTTCACATATTATTTCGGCCAAGAGGCCGAAGTTTAGATGATCTCTTCTTCAGGAACGGTCAAACAATTCTTCGGGTAATCATTCTTCCGACAATATGTTACCGATAATTTGTTGTATGTTTCTGTCTCGATCGCTGCTTTGAACAGCTTGAAATATAGTCCGTCTGCTCCAGCGGCAATGTTGGATTACTCTGTCTAGGTCAGGTTAAAGGAATTCTTGGCTAAAGTTGTTTCTAACAAATGGTAACTGCCTGACAGCGGGAGTTCTTCGTTGCCGTTTTACAGTCTACAGACGTGGTCTTTCCAAATTCTCAGCATCGACTGCGACCTTAATATGATGTTCCCTTGTTCATCTATGCAGTCATCGGTTCGTGCTCGATAACCTTGAGCGAGCTGTTTTACCCGGCAAAAAAAACTTCCGAACTTCATTCCTGCTTCATTCACCAGGCTTAAACCACCCAGCAATGTACTATGGTTAAGACTTGCAATAAAATGCTATACTGCTTAAAATTGCCCCTGGGTAGCCGAACGCCAATAGAGAGAAGGTTGATGTTCGGTAGCCCAAGCGTTAGGATGTTTATTTGCTTGATAGTTTTGAGCATCTTACGACTGTACGGGATGCTCAAATGTGATTGTTGATTATACTTTAATAATGGAGCGCTTCCTGTTTGGCTAGATAGGCTTGCTGGCATTCAACGTCAAACCAAACGTGTCATTTTTATAAGTGAGTGAAACCCCGGCTTTTTAAACGCAGAGTCTCTGATTTCTTTTTTGGATAAGTTCCATTGTTTCACTATACCTGCAGCAATCTATATTGTATGGAACTGTGAGACAAACCACTGTAGATCGGAAATAGACAGTACGACCTCTTGCTTGATTCAAGCCCAGTCCATCCCATAACACTAACACTAGTTCCGTTTCTTATCATTTCTGACTTGAAGGATGAGATGAGGTATTTACCTTTACAAAGTAGTTAGTTTATTTTTAACTGGAATTGCTGATTTTTCTTTCTATTGGAAACATTTTTTTTTTATGATTTCTTGAGCACTGGGAAACCCTATCTATTTTAATTCTTCAACTCTCACTAAAAGACAATTTTCACACACGCAATAACTTTCTACAACCACGACTGTAGACTGAAACATAAAATTCCACAATTGATGTTGATTGGCAACCGTTTAATTCAGTTTGAATTGTTAGCTAGCTAATTAAATTGACAAAGAAAAGTTTATTAAGCTGCGTTAGCGAGGTCCTGAAAAAAAACCTTCCCATGTCATGATGATGTTTTCTCAATGGTGTTCGTAGGAATATAAGAAAATGGGAGAATGGAACTTTGGTCCTTTGATAGGGAGCTCCGAATTTAAAGAAGTAAAAGACATAAATAATTTAAGTTTCAGTTAGACGTAAGAGACAGTTGAAATTTGAATGAAGAAAGTAAGAAAACTGCTTCTACTTTTTGCCTGGGTTTAAATGAGTTCCGAACAACTAATAATTGCTTTTTTCTAAGTTTTTTATTTATTTTTATTCAAATGCTAATCACGTAGTTGAATGCTTTTAATTGTGTTGCAGAAAACAGAGAGGGTGAATGACGTGGCGGAAGTTGTTTAGCTAAACTAAGTTAACATTTGTCTGTCTTTTAAATTAAAAGGGGCGACTTTTATACAATAAATTTTTTTGTATGAAGAGTTCATTTTACTGCGTGACAAGGTGGAATCGTGGAATGCGTTTATTTTTTACGTTTAGAACGACGGCGACGCACAGTGTGATATTTTC
Source organism: Sphaerophoria taeniata (assembly GCA_943590905.1). Classification (NCBI taxonomy): domain Eukaryota; kingdom Metazoa; phylum Arthropoda; class Insecta; order Diptera; family Syrphidae; genus Sphaerophoria; species Sphaerophoria taeniata. Next base: position 203,901,715 of record OX016540.1, read on the forward strand.
GCAATCTAGCGGAACTTTATTCGTTGAGTGTTTAATTGGAGTGTTGTTGGTATAAAACTGTTAAATTATGTAATTCTATGTTGTTTTGTAAGATTTAGAAGCTGCCTGAAAATATTGAAAAATATGCAAATAGGGTATTTCACCCCCCCCCCCCCCCATCTATGAAACGACTGGACCTGGCATTTTGAAAAAAAAATTATTTAATAGTTCAATATGTATAGAGTATAGGAAAAATAAAAATAAATTACAATATGATTCAAATAAGGAGAATTTTGAATATTTATACTGACATGAAAACGAAACCCTAATAAGATCACTTGGTTTTTGTACATTCATCTTTCACAAACGATTTTTTAGAAACTGCTAGGCCGATTGAAATGAAATTTGGCACACATGTTCTATAATTATGACTCGAAAGTTTTGTTTTTATGTTTTTTTGATGAATAGTTTCTAAGTAATTTAAGAGAAAAAAAGAACACGAAAATATAGGTCACTTAAAAAAAAAATATTGTATGGGGTCAGCAAACAACCGCAAGAAAAGTGAACGTTTTCTAACACAGAATATACCAACGGACATATTAAGCACAATAACACGATGGATACATGAGGATACATTTTTAAAACCCTTTCCAAAGTTACGATACACAAAAAAAAATCACTTTAAAGGCTTTCACTCGCACGATTTTTAATTTTTTTAATTATAAGTGTACAAAAAAAATAATTACCCACAATAGTTCTAAAAATATCAACAAAAATAAATAAAATAATTTTAAAGAGCACAACTTAATATTTACTTGACCACGATGTTATCAACTTGACACAAGAAAAACAATGAACTTTATTTTTATTTTTTAGCTTTAACAAACCTGATGTTTGTGATGCTGTAAAACGGTAAATACAGTTGTGTCTTTGTTTTATTTTTTTGCCAAGTTAAAGCTGGGGGTTTTACCTTTCATATGACACCAATTTTGTTGCATTCGGTAGACTTTAATTTTTCATTAAAGTTCCGCTAGATTGGCAAAATAACACACTGTGCGACGTATTCATTTCAAATTGTTTGAGGAAACCATGTAGCATCATAATTTGCTGTAATATTTTGCAGCGTTTTTAACTTAATTTTAATCCGGCCAAGATCAAAATTTCTTGCAACTTACAAAAACAACTACTCTTGTTTAAGCAAACAAAAATCAGCTTACACCTTTGTGCTGTCAAAGTCACGCCATCTATATTTTCGACCTATTTTCGCTCTTCTGGTTTGTGTACGTGCTAATCTACGAGTGTAGGTACACCATTGTATATATATTTGACTGGTAAAATCAAAATGGCGTTCGACTCTAGCGCCACCTAGTTAGAAGCAGAGGAAGCTGTGTTTTGTAGAGTTTGGAGAGCTCTGAGAAGGAGAATTTTAAACGACACGGTGATCATGAAAGAAGGAGAACGCCAAATACGAAATATCCTGAAGTTAGAGCAGTAAATAAAATTATGAATATGGGATTATTATTTTTAAAAGAGGGGAACATTTTTCGATGGGAAATAAGGAAAAGAAGGAATAAGCAAAACTTACGGTACTTTTAGGTGTTGTCCTTGAAAGTATTGCTATAGAAGTTATTTTGTGTTAAATACTCAAGTATGCGTGAGAAAAGGAATATGCAATTTTTTCCCGCCTTCCAATTAGAAGAATTCTGAAACTGAAAAAGCGTTATTTTATTCTGAAGGTCTGACTCTGAATACGAGTAGTGATTTAGTTCTGTGCATTAATTGTGTTCGGTTCCAAAATTATTTGTTAATTGCGTTAAACCCCAACAAAGAAAAAAAAAAAGATTTCATCTGAGTTGTGTGATTCGGTGATTTTTTTAAAGTTTAAACAAATAAAACACATTAGCAACTTAAAAGTGCAAAAAAAGAGATACCTGCATCTCAAAAAATAGCAACTTAAAAGTGCTAAAAAAGAGATCATTATATCTCAAAAATTAACAACTTAAAAGTGCAAATACGTACAAAAAAAAAACTTTTTAAATAAAATTGAGTGAAGTGAAAGAGCGGGTAAGTTATATTTATATTTTCTTATTTTCAGGTTATTTTAAGTAATAATTATCTATGTAGTTGATTTTAGTTTTTTTTGTTTTTAAATATGTGAATTTTCCATATTAAATATTAAAAAATGGAAAACACTCCACAAATGTTTTTCGTAGTGATTTTTCAAAAGTACAAAAAGACTACTAATGCTACTGCTAGTGTTTTTGGCCCTAATTTACTTAAAGGGATTCTGAATTTGAAGTCGCTAATGCTTAGATGAGTATTTTTCTATTTTTAATGAAGTAAACAAAATTAAACTTATGTCGTTTTCCATTGGTCTTTTTTTGACGTTTCTTTTTCTACCTCCAATGGAACGGGTTATGATGTATGTGTCATTCTTCGGACCATTCTGTTTTCAAAACAGAAGAGCTCTGCTCTTCTCAGAAGCATTCCGTCTGTCAAAGTCAGTCCAACGGAATGGTTTCAGAAGACTTCTGGACTCTTCCGAATGCTTCTGGACGACCAATGGAAAACGACATTATTGCACAGAATTCACGAGAAGACGTCATTTTTAGTTCTGGCAGACTGCATATATTTATGGGATATTTTTGTTTAGGGAATTTAATGAAGTATTTCCCTTTGAGGATATTTTAAACATCCTCCCTCCATACACCGCACCTTGGAAAACAAATTGAAATTTGTCAATTTTACTTATACTCATGTTAAAATGAATTTACTTTTGATAAAATAATAATTAAAAATTTCACGCGAAATTTGTTTGCTGTTTTTTTTTCTATTAATTTTTTATTTCAGTTTATTAGGCCGTGTGTGAGTTTCAATCAATTTTATGTTAATACTAGCTGACCCGACAGACTTCGTACTGCCTCAATCGATATAAAAAAGACCTAGACTTTTGTAGCCAGCTTCCATACCATCCGCTACGCTCTACCTGCTTCTCCACTACCGTCTAAACACTACCCTGGTATACCCAGTTACCTGGTACCCCACTACCGCGCTATCTAATACTTACACATGATACCCGCTTAACCGGTAATCGATACCTTCTACCTGCTACCCAACTACCCTCTACTATCCCGTTTTACCCAGCTACCCTGTTACCCGCTTGCCCGCCCCCGCTACCCAATACTTCTAAACGCTCCCGCTACAACAGTAATTGCTTACTTAATTACTTAAAAACAATATTATGAATAAAATTTATTTTGTGTTTTCATTTTATGTATTAACATTTAACATTATTTTGACTGATTAGGATAAAATTTCGAGAAAAAAAATTAATTAATAAAAATTAAGATTATAAAATTATAAGGTTTTATTTCGATAAAATCATGAAATTTGTATAATATAGTAGATGACGGTTGTGAGTAACTCAAAAAATCCAAAGAACTGCTTTCTTATATCAGTGTTTTCTTATAAGAAATAATTTTTATAAGAAAGAAAATGTCTTACATATAAATTAAAATGCATATGTTATATAGGGTGTCCCAATAAGAGTGCGCTTTTTAATTTGCAAATAAAACCAAGTATTTTATCACAGATGTGTGATATTTTTCTTGTATTGTGAAGAAGACATGTTCCGATTAAGTATGAAATAAAATATCCGGCAAATGACCCCCGGCTCCGATGACAGGCCATTACTAGGCGTGTTTTTTTGGCATCGCTATCTGCAGCCAAATTCGATTTCCCAAAAAAACGTATCCGCAGTTGCCCATTTTCAGCTGTTTTATTTTATTTTTAAGTTGGTATTTGGTTTTGCTTTCGGATAAGTTTTTGACATTTTGGGAGTATGTTCGTAGATTGGGTCCGTCGTCGTTCAATAAACAAATAAATAAAACAATTATAGATGTTCAGACAAATGTCAAACAGAGAAGTGTGTTTGAAAGTGCGTATGCTTGTACCTATGTGTGAATTTTGATAAAAATCGAGATTCAGGGCCGGAATCATGTAACGCGATAGTTGATTATCAAAAATTATTTATCGTTTTTGATTATCAACTTTACCTTGCTCCATGTAAGCTGATCAAAAAAAAACTTTGATTTGTTGGTATTACTGTTTTCGAAGAAAAAAATTTCGTCCGTTTTGACATTTTTCCTAACCCCGATTCAGACTGGGAATGAAATATTTTCTAAGGACCAGGTCACACTTTTCACTAATAAAAGTACACAAAGTCATTCTCCGCCACAAATGTTTGAGTTTGACATTTTTACTCCACCATTGCTGTGGATTAGAAAAGGTATGTTCACGATTTACAGACAAAAATAAAATTTTGCAATCTTACACCTTTTTGTTGCACCGGATTTGGTTTATTATTTGATTTGTTTTTGCTTCAAACTTGTCAGATATTGTTTAAATGTATATTATAAGCATATACAATGTCAATATTTATTTGATTTTTTATTAAAACGACATAAATATTTGAAAACGACACCTAAATAGGTGTCGAATGAAATTATCGCAAATAACTGATTATCAATTTGATAATCAGCTTACATAGAGCAAAAACCCTGATTTTGATTATCAACTATCGCTTATCGCGTTACGTGATTCCAGCCCAGATTTTTGATTCTCGAATCAATTTTTTTGAATCTCAAGTCTCAAATAGATCAGGAAATCTGAGATTTTTCCACTTTTTCCTCACGTCACCAACTCTTTTAGCTGTCAGATTCACAAATTTAACTTAGGTACTCTAAAGGTATGACTACAAAGAGCACTTTTTGCAAAAAAATCAAAAAGCGAAAATTTTCAAACATTAGCCCGAGTCCCGAGATTTCACAAAACCCCAAAGAAAAAAATCGCACGGTTAAATCGCACGATCTTGGTGGCCAGTTCACATCAGAATTTCGTGAAACAATGTTTTCTGAAAATCATTGCTGCAATAAGTCGATTGTTTCATGAGCAGAATGGCAAGTTTCGCCGTCCTGCTGAAACCACATGTTGTCCAGATTCATGCGTCTAGTTGAGGCCACAAGAAGTCCGCTATCATGTTCCTGTAACGTATGCCGTTCACAGTCATTGTCGAATTGATGTTTTCGGGTTTTCGGCAACACTCTCTCTTACAGTAGCAATGTTTTCAAAAGACCGACCAGTACGTTGACGCAAAGGATTCTTACCATCCGTAATTGACCCAGTTTCTTCAATTTTTTTTGACCACTTTTCGAATGGTTGACATATTACACTCTCTCCACTGAAAATTTGGTGAAATTTGCGACGCGTAACTTTCCCCAATTTTGTAATGAGTTTTTACCATTATAACGTGTTGTTCTTTCAAAAAGCGCTCCATTTTTAGTAAAGGGAACAACAGAGGTGACATCTGTCAAATTTCAGAGTTGCCACTTGCATGACAAAGAAATTATTCCAATTTTAAAAGGTGCGCTCTTATTGGGACACCCTATACTAATATATGAAGCTGAAGATCTTGTTTGTTTGTTTGTTTGTTTGAACGCTATAATCTCAGAAAATACTGTTTCGAATTAAAAAATTCTTTTTCTTTATTTATCGAGGAAGGCTAGGCTACACTAGCTTACCCAGTAATCGCTGTTATATTTTTTCTGATATTCAGAAAAAAAATATGTACAATTAAAATTTGCAAACCCAACTTTCAAAAGTGACCTAGAATTATTTCTGATGCATTACCTTTTTTCCTTTTCAGGGTTCTTCTGTGCCGGCTCTTACGTCCAAATATATATTTTATATTTTATTTATAAGTATATAAAAGTATACATAAGTATTATATATTATTAATAATATTATAAACAATTAAGGTATATTTTTAAATAATAGTTACATTATCTGAATATGGCACATTGTTCATATAGATCTTGTAACGAGAAGGGAAAGACTCGTTCTTTCTTTAGAGTACCAACTGATCAAAGGCGATCTGTCTGGATCAAGCATGGAAGTGCTTCTCACATAAGTGAAAAAATACATCGTAGTCACTTTTGCGACAAGCATTTCTTTGAACGGGATCTCCATTACAAGCAGACTCGGACGATTCTTGCTAAAAATGCCATCCCCAAAACATTTAGCTCCACTATTTGTAAATGCACTGAACATTTTACAGACCCATCATGCATGGAAATGATGGGCGCATCGAAGACGATGCATACTAGCCCTTCAGAATTACCAACAACTCCTTTGAGTTCAGCAGCATCAGCAGCAGTCGGAAAATCAGCACCACCACAAAACCCCGGAATTTCAGCACCAACTGTGTGCACTACATCACCAACATCGGCCTCAAGTGGTTCAGCAGCAGCACCATGTAGCCCAGCTGTATCACTAAAGAACCTGGCGTCGACTTCGAAGAAAACGTACGCAAGAGATTATTCTCTCGGTAATATCGATCCTTTTATCCCAATATCCCCTTCGCAATTTCCTTCACCCGGATTATTTTCATACGAACCGGACCGCCTCACGCCGATCTCGCCCTTCACTTTCCGTACGCCGAAGGGACGCGCGCCGCGAAAAGTTACAACTCCGCTTTACTGTATCCGTAAGCTCTTGCGTACACCGACTTCGGAGAAGAAGAAACCAGGCTACGGAATACGCAAAATTTTAGAAGAGCACCTGGAAAATAGCAGTGAAGATGTGAAAACATTTATTCATGTGCAATTTTCACATAAGTCAAGTGCCAAATGGAAAAAGGCAGAGAGGCAACTATTTTTAAGAATATATTATAAATCGGCAGCGTGCTACAAGTTCTTAATAGAACTTGGTTTCAAAATGCCAGCAGAAAGCACAATTCTTCGCTGGCATTCACAAACAAGACTTCCCGCCGGACTATCAAAACCAGTAATATCCTTGTTGGAAGAAAAGGCCAAGGAAATCACAGAAATGGAAAAAAAAATGCGTGCTCCTTTTTGATGAAATGGCTATCAAAAGAAAAGTAGATCTCAACATCAAGGATGACATGATTTACGGTTATACGGACCTTGGAGAATTTGGACGGACTAACGAGATTGCCTCAAAAGCTATGGTCTTTACGTTGAGAGGACTCAACAAAAATTGGAAACAGACCATTGCTTACTACATTGGAACTCTGAAAGGCGACCAAATAGCACAAATTTTACCACACATAGTAGAGTCCATAGATAAGACCGGATACAAGATTGTGGCAACAAGTTGCGATCAAGGACCTTGTAATGTACGTGCGTACAATATCCTAAAAAAATCAGAAGATGACCCCTGGATGGAAGTCAATGGAAGAAAAATTTTCTTGCTATATGACTACCCCCATCTTTTCAAAAGCGTCAGAAATACGCTCCTGAATCACAGAATTCGTTGCGGTACGGATGTTGTGGACTGGAAAATTTTGGAAAGAGTATATCAAGAAGACTCCAATTCAACGTTCAAGGTGCTGTACAAGCTAAAAGAAAAGCACCTTAATCCTCAAAAGAAGGAAAAAATGTCCGTAAAGTTGGCTACCCAAGTTTTTAGCAACAATGTCGCGTCAGGAATAATTTATGCACTTAGCACAAATTGTTTCAAATCTGAAGACGAAAGAAAAGTTGCAGAATCCACGGCTGCTTTTTTTCAAAGGATGAATGAACTCTTTGATAATTTCAACTGTGGAAATCTGTATTCGAGGAACCCTAACAGCCAAGTCCTCTCAGATTTCACGGACACTTTGGAATCGCTGCAAGCTGCGAAAGAATGGGTCTCAACATGGAGAGTTGAAGGAAGAAAAATTGGTATCCAGCCATGTTTTAAAGGATTGCAGCAGACGATAACCGCAGTAATTCAAATGTGGAACTATTTGAAGAACGACGAGGGTCAGGAATACCTTCTACTTCGACATCTAAACACAGATATTGCTGAAAATTTGTTTTCAATGATCCGGACAAATAAAGGATCTTACGAACAAAATCCCTCAGTAGAGCACTTCATTAGGAATTTAAAACACATAATGTTCCATAACATGTGTGCGCCAAAGACTTCCGGATATGAAGATGCTAAAGCAGAAGCTCTTCTTAATGAAGCGGAGTTCGGGGAAGAATTCCAAAGATCTCATGATGAGCTCGATTTCCAAATTCATGATGGAATCATGAACAACAAAATGGAGATCTCGATTGTTCCGGAAGACAATGAAAGCGAAGATGAAGACAACAAGATGGACGTGGACGAAAAAGAACAGGAAGTCGAAACCGTCCTTTTTAGTAAGTGGAGTGTTTCCCTGGACCACCCATACGCCGAAATGAATACAGTTTCAGAAAAAATGCGCGATGGAGCTGCAGCTTACTACGCTGGATTTGCAGTCCACAAACTGCAAAAAAAGATAAAAAGCTGAGAAACTTGCCTTCGTTTCATGAAAGATGATGGAGGAAATATGGAACGACAAAACACACTCCTCATCCAATTCAGAGCGTATGAGTCTTCGGCTACGGATTCAAAATACGGGCAATTAATAGTTCCTTCAATAATATTTGAAGAAACTGTGAAGAAGGTTAAAAATATTTTCGACGCAGAAATAGAGGAATATAAGCACACGCTCAACATTACGAAAAGATGGACAAAGGATATCTTGAAGCGACTTGGAGGCTACTTACCCGCATGTAAGGAAGATCATGTTGAAACGATTGTTAAATTTATTTTAACAGGAATGATCATCATTACTGCCAGAAATACAAATAAAGAACTGGAAATGGAACGTAAGAGAGCGTATGAGTATAAATAACGTGCAAGAGTGTTTGAAGTGAAGTGAAGTGCAATAAATTTGACTGTGAATGAAATAAAAGTGATAAAAGTGTTTTTGTTTGTTTATTTTATATATATATTATACAGCTTTAATGTGATTTAAATATAAGTGAAATAAAATAACAAAAATTAATCAAGTCGCGAGTAAAACTTATTCCGCTTATAAGTTCTGTACATAGTCTGTTTTTGTTATTTTTTTTATAAGTATAATAATATTGAATATTTATTTATATTCATTTTAGTTATTACTGTCATTACTTTTTTGTTTATATTACTATTATTACTTAAAAAAAAAAAACAAACAAAAAAAACAAAACTAAATATATATACTTAAGCTTATTAAATATTTATTATAGGTAGGTATTAAATGTACATACAAAATAGGCAATCAAGAGGAATAGGCCTACCGGGGATACCTCTATAAAAAAACGCATCTAGTATTCTACCTCAAGGGTGATGCGGAAAAGAATACAATTTAATACAAGATTGCTAATTTTATAATTATGATTTTGTTAGGATGTCCTTGAAGTAAAGCAATCAATTAAAAGTTTCGATTTGATCTTTATTGTTCGATTTTCATTGAATGAATGAATCTTAAAAAATATATTTTCATATAAATCAAATTTATGTTTTTTATAAAGATCAGAACAATATTTTAAACAAAGTAAGTTCATAACAAGTGTATACTATACACTCTTACAATTTATTGTATATTATGTTACTTGTGATAAATGTTTGTCTTAATGATTTGATAAAAATTAATAATTGAATTGAATTAAATGAACAGAAAATTAGTTTTTATATGAAAAATTATTTATTTCTTAACAAAAAGTAACATATTCTTGTTTGTCAACTATTAATGCCTTGCACATAATATTTCTTGATTGCATCCTATTATATCTCAACTCGTATTCACTATGTTATCTCTTTAAATAGCCTAAAGTATTTAATCTTATTGTATTAATTTATTTAAACTTTTAAATAAAACTGAAAATATACATATATGTATATATAAATGTGATCTAGTGTTTTTCTTCAAATATAAGTGGGATATCTTTTTCATGTTGTAGTAATTTTTGTGACTTCACAGGAGCCCGAGTGTTTGAAAGGTTGTCAAAAAAATGGTTTGTTCAGTGTTTCTTAGCTGATATTTGTCAAGAAGAAAAACTACAAATTCGATTCTGAAATATGATCAATTTCAAGTAAGTATAATATACACATTATAACAATCATGGTCAATTTCACGAAGCACTTTTATACCAAATTTCATAAACAAACACTAGAACACTAGAAGTACTTTTAGCAAAAATCTTTTTAAATATTATCAGACCCTTAAAACTTTTGTGTTTCACCAACTTGAAACGGGAAATTTCTGGGAAATTTTTGTCAAAATTGACATCCTTATGAAAATTGTGTGAGAAAAAATGAGAAAGCGTTATATTCACTTTTTAAAATATTCAATGACACTTTTAAAATGTAATGAGTCAAAAATTGCCATTTAGGCCGTGTGCGAATTGGATGAATTGCGGTTAAAAAATAAAAATTGATGCATTTTTAACCACTACTGTCATATTTTAACTTGCTCCGCACCTAGTCAAATTTTATTTAATGCGAAATGTCAAAATTTAACCAAACGCCAAGTTTTAACCCATTTTTAACTGAATTCGCACACGGCCTTAAGTTCTAAAAAATGTCTAAACGCTTGGTGAAACCAAAAAATCTCATTTTACGGTTTAAAAGCCTGTTTAGTGTTTAAAAGTTGTTCATGAAATCGGGCATTAGTCTCTTCTTTCAATTTTTTGATTAAGAAATTAACAGAAGCAAAGTTCTCTATCACTCATGAGAAACGTAAAATTTAAGCCCATTAAACCTGCTAGGTACACAGCCTAGTATATTTTAACCATTTCATATTCAACACGCTTGTGTAACCAAACGTCAGGTTGAACACACATTTTGCCGCAATTCAAACACGACCTTAAAAACTTTTTTCTCAAATTAAAAAAGCACAAAATAGTATTTTGAATAAGATGAAATAAGCATTTATTTTTATTAAAAAAGTACTATTAAACGTAAAATCATTTCATTTTAAATATATGTATTTAATAAATCCTAAAAGTTCTTTTTCTTGACCAATCAATCTGCATGTACTCAAAACTTTAAAACCAAACTAGCTGCATTGGTAATACTAATGATATGATACCTAGTAGCAAACTCTTAAAGTTTTACCTAAAAACTTTTAAAGTTGCTTTCGATCTGTTCACATTTACTCATAATATTGTGTGTGTAAAGGATCAGTACGTCAAGGACGATTGGTATTTTCTTATGTTATCATATCCTTAGGTCTTCCCCTTAAAACCGAAAATGGGAAAATGTTTGTGCCATTTTTTCTATTTTTCTGAAAACCTACCTTACTCTCTTACTCGCACTGCTTCAATATAATATAGTCTACACCCTCGCACTCATTCTTCTGATTTTATTCTCCACGGGGGAAATTTTCATAGTCTTGCTGTCATTTCTGAGCAAGCAGAAAAAACAGGAAAATTCATTCTTGAGAATACTAGCTGTATATATTCAATGAGGTACACTAAAAACAAAAATAATAAAAATTAAAAATTAAAAATACCAAGATTAACACTAATAAGAAAATAATGGAAAAACAATTACATTGTGGTAATACTGAGTGCACTGTCACTGAACAAACAAGCGATTGGGTTAAGTGCAATGTATCTGTGGTAAATTTTTTCACCCTATCTGTATTGGACTTGGAAAACGAGCAAAAACGTATCTCCCAGAATATCTACTTCACTTCAATTATTACTGTACGGAATGCAAAACTTTGACAACTGCACATATCCTGCGTGCTATTAAATGTAACAATGAGAGGGTAGACCAAATATCCGATACTATAACTGAACTGAAAAATGAGATTCGCAACAGCATTCGCAACACTAATAACATCATGGCCGAAAACAACGAATCTACCACTAAAAACCTCGAAAATAATCACCTTAAACTCACCTCTCAGCTCTCGAATGTTGAAACCCTTGTAAACAGGCCTTGACAAAATTTACAGAATGTGTTGATAATATTAATCTTGTGCCAAACAACCTCAACTCTCAATTCATAATATTCAAGACTGCTATAACCGATGCTATACCCATAAATAAATTATTGAATTCCATTGAATCAATAACTTCAACCAGACCAGTGAAAGCATTGAAAGAATTGATTTGTCCTTAAATAAACAAACAGACGCAATAAAATCAATTGGTATAGACTACACAGCCACTAAAGACAAAATAATTGCTGATTCATTAGCGCTCGCTGATGTTTTGATAAAAGAATCCACTTCCACTCGTATTGCCATCTCCAAAATATCTGAAGAAGTGAAACGTACATCTCCAAACCAAAACCACATGTTTCAACAGCAACATCATAACGGCAATGACAAATCCTTGCTCTTAGAACTTCAGGACTTTGAAAACTCTGTACTTTCTATTGACGAATCCAATCCAAGAGCTTCACCTACTCACATAGGGCCAACACCAATCATTACTGCCAGCGAAAAACCAACTCTGCCTCAAACAATAACTTCTCCGCCGCCTACCTCTCAAACTCCTGCCAACATAATAAAATTCAACGCAGCCTAGACTCCCACTGAATGGAATAATCGACTAAATAAATTAAAATCTAATCAAATATCAGATTACATCATCAAAGAAGCACCTCTACATTCTAATGAATCCTGGATTCGAAGTTTTTTTCTCAAAAACTATAGATTTCGTCTATTGAATTGCCACCGCCAACAACCAGGAACTTTTAAAATATCCATACCTCGATCCTATGAATGGCTTTTCTTCAAAAACATTTCAACTCTAAGAAATAGTTCGATGAAAATGGTTCCCGTCTTAACTGAAGTATCTTCTAATCTTAATATAAGTTCTAATTATAACAATTTTCTTAGAAATAATTTTAAATCTAATGCTCTTTCAAATTTTAAAAATAATTGTAACCCTCAATCTTTACCTAACCCTCTTTACCCTAATTTACCTCCAAATCCAAGTATCTCGAAATCCAAGTATCCAAATTTCGTTCTCTCGCATACCCTTAATCCTTCTGTAAATACCTCAAGTAATCGAAATTATCACCCATCATATACCGCATCTTCTGATCTAGCTTCATCTGAAAATTACTCCTTAACAAATAAGCACCAATTAAATTCAAAGAAAATCTCGAATCGTCAACGCAATCGCCATCGTAGTAATAAGTATCTTTAACATAAATTCCCATGTTCTGTTTAACCAGTCATTACCTCTTGACCAAAATTGCATCCATTGTCTATCAATTTACTACCAGAATGTGAGAGGACTTCGCACAAAAACTTCCCAACTCTACCTTAATGCCCAAAAACTTCCATACAACCTCTTTTCTTTAACGGAAACCAATCTGACATGTGACATAAATAACAATGAACTTTTTACATCTGATTTCAGTGTTTTCCGAAAAGATGTTGTTGTTTCTAATTCTTCTAGTAAGGGCCGTGGTGTTCTAATAGCGATCCATTCTGACCTAAATACATCTTTGATAACAATACCTGATACTCTTGACTTAGAAATAATCTGTGTTAAGATTAATTTTCCTAATCGAAATATTCTTCCTCCAACCCAACCTACATCAGTTTATAAATGTTTCATTGACGCTATTGAGTATATAGTTGATTTTTGTAACCCTAATGACGATCTCATTATTCTTGGAGATTTCAATCTTCCTTACTGAACATGGTCCTCCTCTGAAGATGGTACCTATTTTTCAGCTATTAATACAACGTCTGAGAAAGAAATTCTCTTTAGTGATCGCCTTCTTGCTTCAGGGTTTGTTCAAATGAGTGGCATAAAAATAGTCTTGGCAGACAGCTTGACCTCATTTTTACATCTGATGTTGAAAACACGATTGTCACTGAAAGTAAGCATCTGTTGACTAAACTGGACGCCCACCACCCTCCCCTTTCAACAATTTTTGCTTTTGTTAGTCCCAAACGTACGCCCAGAGTTTCAAACTAACACTAAATTTAACTTTCGTAAAGCTAACTTTAACTTATTAAACCAACTTATAAATGATATTAATTTTGACTTTTTGCTTGACCATAATATATCGTCGCTTGGATAAATGTTTGTCGTATGTGAAAAATTGGGGTTTTGAGGTTTAAATGCAGTTTTGGTAATAGAATCTTTGCCTACAATTCTGTGCAATCCGTTTTTTTATATTTGTTTTAGTTCCCGAGATATTCAGTGTTCGTTTTGTCGTATCTCCAAGGTTACTAACGATTTGAGTCATTTTTTTGTCGTATGTGTAAGAAAAAGCTACACATACGACAAATATTAAACATACGACAATTTTTCCCATGCAAAACCGGTTTTTCGTCGATTCGGAAAATAATTGTCGTATTTGCCTTTTCTTTGAACACATACCCATACGACAATAATTTAGTGAAGTCTTAGTTTAGTGTGCGTTTGTCGTATGTCCCTGTCCCATAACAATTAACACAGTCGCGTGTTATTTTTGGTCTCAGTTGCAATCATGATGTCAAAGGAGTCGGACGTCGAGTCTTCTGCTCCGAGTTTGTCGGAAGAAATTTATGCGTAATGACTATGATATTGCATGCAATAAAAAATGTATGTTTTAATTTTTATTTGGTTTCTTATAATTTCTTAGCATGAGTGCCAAAATATTATGTGAAAAATTTTCAGCTGACGATGAAGACAAAACTAATTCCTTAAATAAATTTATGAGCATGCAAATGAATTGATTTTGCCAACTCTCGAATGAAATCCAAATGCGAAATCTGCTATCAGATTATAGGTGTTTTTTTTTGGCAAAGCTTTCCGTATCCACAGTAGTAGATTACAAAAACAACACGGTACTGCCGATGAAAGTAGAAGTTGAATCATACTGCGGATAGAATGTAGCAAAAATTCAATAATCGTCTTTAAAATGATAGCAGCGACCAACTTCTAAATACAAAAATTTCACAATAACTGCAGATGCGTTTTTTCGGTAAATCTTACTGCACTGCGGATAGATTTGCCAAAAAAACACACCTTAAAGTAGTTCATGTAAGTTTCTGAATTTTCGTTAGTATCAAATCAAAGGTAGAAATTTAATTTCAATAGCATGCAGTGTAACACCAACAACTTCCAGAAAAAGAAAGAGGAACCCATCGTTATGGAAACAAAAGTTAAGAAAGAGTCTTCGTGAGCAGGGTCTTCCGTATGATGGAAAAAATGGCATAACAAGACCTGCTAGAGCATTGGGCCTGACCTGTACATCACTTTGTTTCTATAAATTGTTGCAATCATATTACGTTTATTTCTTTTTTCAACTTTATTAATGTCGTTTTGTCGTATGTACAAGACTATTCCATTCAAACATTTGATAAATTTTTGTCGCATCTTTAAAAATTTTGTCGTATGTGTTTGGGAAACTAGCAGACTTGGTGAAATAGTCACATACGACAAGGGCATTCTGAGCAAAATTGGCTCTAAATTGTTCCTTAACAACTATTTCGATTTTATTTTAACGTTATTGAACTAACAACTTTTTTTTACATAAGTCATACAATTTTCAAGAATATCTGACGTAGGGTTTTTGAGAAAAAAATTCTGAACTTTGATGTCGTTTTCCCAAAAGTAGCCAAATGTAACATACGACAAATAACATACATTTATCCAAGCGACGATATGTATTGACCTCAAAATTGAGACGTTTTACTCTCTCTTATATATGTAGTTGATTTCTCAATCTGTCCCAATTCTTATACAAAAAAACGTTTCTACATCCCCCCCTTGGTATACAAAAGAACTTCGTTGTCTTCGTAACAAACGTAACAAACTATGGAAAAAGTTTCTGTTGAATCGATCCAGTCAACACTTCTCTAACTATATATCGAAGTGTATAATGATTTTTATACTCTATGTGAATATCTTTATTTTAACTATATATCTCAGATGCAATTAAATATTTTGTCCAACCCGAAAGAATTTTTCAGTTTATAAACAGTAAAAGAAAGTCCGATGGTTACCCTTCTGTTTTTAAATTACATGATTATTCATCTTCCGATCCTGTTACAATCTCAAACCATTTCGCTGAATTCTTTAGTCAATCTTTCTCTTCCAAAAATTTCGAAATCGATGAAAATTATTTTACTTACATGAACACATGCAATCAAACATCTTTTTGCTCAATTAATATTGATATCTCTATCGTGATACAAAAAATTGGTTTACTCAAAGACGATTACTCTTCTGGTCCTGATGCTATTCCTCCAATAGTGCTTAAGAAATGTGTTGATAGTTTAGCAGTACCTTTAACAGTCTTATATCAACTGTCAATTTCAACAGGCATATTTCCTAAGGTTTGGAAAGAAGCTTTTATTATTCCTGTTTACAAAAAGGGGCCCAAGAATGAAATAACTAATTATCGATCCATAGCTAAACTTTCTTGCATTCCCAAACTTTTTGAAAGTATAATCTATGACAACATGTTTTTCCACTGCAAACCTATCTTTTCGCCCAATCAACATGGATTTCTTAAAGGAAGATCAACCACCACAAATCTTTTTGAATTTGTTTCTTTTAGCTTGAGCGCTCTAGAAAGTGGAAAGGAGGTCGATTCAATAGCCACAGATTTTAGTAAGGCTTTTGACAAAATCTCCCACAAGCTTATTCTGTTTAAACTTAATAAACTTGGCTTTCCACCACTTATTGTCTCATGGATACAATCTTACTTATATAATCGCCAGTACAGGGTTTTGTTTAGGAATTGCATTTCAACGGAAATAAATGCAACATCTGGTGTTCCCCTCTTCTTTTTATATTAACTACCTCTTCTTTTTATATTAACTACCAATGACGTTGAAAAAATTATTTCCAATGCTGAACTACTTATAAATGCAGACGATATGAAAATTTACAGAGAAATATGTTGTTCCGTGGATATTGACCTACTCCAAACTGATATTAATAACTTTAGTACCTACTTGGTGCATAATGAATGACCTTGAACTTAATATTAATAAGTGTCAATCTATAACGTTTTCTCGTAAGTGTTCTACAGCTTCTTGTAGAACTTATACTATCAATGGTGAACCTATTCTAAGAGTAACATCGATCTCTGATTTAGGCATATTATTTGACTCCCAATTGAATTTTAAATCCCATGTCGACAATATTATTAATAAGGCTAATTCCACTTTAGGATTTATTAAACGCTGGTCTAAGGAGTTCTGTGATCCATATGTCACTAAATCCGTTTATATAACGTTCGTTAGACCTGTACTTGAATATGCATCCCAAGTTTGGTGTCCTCACTATCAAGTTCATATTCAAAGGATCGAAGCTGTTCGGCGTAGATTTATTCGTTTTGCCCTTCGTGACCTTGGTTCTGGCTGGGAAGATCCCTTTAATTTACCACCCTATGAATCTCGCCTTCTTCTGTTGAACATGTATCCATTATTTACTCGCCGCAACAATGCTGACATCATTTTTATACATCAGCTGTCAACCGGAAACATTGACTGCCCATCTTTGCTTCGAAAGATTTCAGTCAATACCAACCCACGTCGCTTGAGGTCGGTTAATTTTTTTCATCTCCCTTTTCACCGGATTATATATGGCCAAAATGGTCATAGGCCCAGAATGCTACGTAAAACAAATAATTTTCACTTTTTTGACCCCTGTCTCTCCAAATCCTCACTCAAAAATGCTCTTCTTAGTTTACCAACCTAACTTATTTATAAATTAATGACTTTGTACAATATTATTGTTAATCATGTTAAATTTTTAACCTTAGATTTAAGATAATGCTTGTATTAAGTATTCAATAAATTAAATTAAATAATTAAAATTAAATTAAACTTAAAAGTCGTATAGCAAGCATAGAAGCACCTGACTTGACGGATCGTTGCAAGATCCGCAACCAGATGAATTCTAAAAAGAATTAAACTCAGGATAGTCCGGTGAGGCAATGATTTTATTTATTAAATTCAAAAGCGGTAACATATACTATTTATATTATAATTTATGCAAAGATATACATATATAGAGATTTTTTCTTTGTTTTTTTTTTTTATTGGGGTCTGCATGTTACTATCTATAATAGCTTGGTTTACATTGTACCTGATGTGACAATCCAAACAATGATTCAACGCAAGGGAGATTTAATTATTATGTTCAACCTAATGTTGAAAACAATATGACCGTAGACATAACGGCTAAACTGCCAAGCCAAATTAAAAGCCTCGAATATGAAATGGAGCTGGTTTTAGGCAGCAAAAAGATTAAAAGCTGAATGTAATGGCATTCTACACATAAAAACCGAAGACGATCCCAGCAAACTGCAAAATTGGCTCCTCGAGAAAACTACAAGCAAACATTTTTTAAATTATACTTCAGCGTTGTTGAATACTACGACATATTTATGACAAAAATTAATTGTGATAAGTAACATCTGTTTGTTAAAAAAGATATTCAGTCAGCTTTCCAAGGCACGAACCATTAACGAAAGAACAATGGGCT
Organism: Sphaerophoria taeniata; assembly: GCA_943590905.1. Taxonomy (NCBI): domain Eukaryota; kingdom Metazoa; phylum Arthropoda; class Insecta; order Diptera; family Syrphidae; genus Sphaerophoria; species Sphaerophoria taeniata. The sequence continues at coordinate 203,920,011 of OX016540.1, forward strand.
TACTATATCTCTCACTCACCATATCAACTTCTTGCCCTGCCTCTAACTCACTTTCAGTACAGTTCTTGATTGAATATTCGTCTCCATTCTCCATTTATGCAGACTGGACCAAAAATCACTAGAAGAATTTTTCTCTCGAAGCAGCCCAAAGCGTTTTCATCCACTGGTGTCGTGGTCCATGTCTCTACACCATACATTAGGATCAGGATGATGAGGGTTTCGTACAGACACATAAGTTGCTCGAGAGGCGACTTTACTACTCAGTTACCTTCTAATTCCAAAAAACCAGTGATTGGCAAGAGTGATCCTTTCAAGCGGATCCTAGGTAGAAAGACTTCTAAAATACCTATAAGTTAAATAGGTCTATATACGGCCCGTAGAGTCTTCGAATCCAACCCAGAGGGACGTCGCAGAAGAGGAAGACCGCGACTCAGGTGGAGCACACAGGTGGTAGAGGACCTGAACCAAGTTGGCGTGCGACATTGAAGACAGCTAGCTAGGGACCGAGCTGGCTTGAGACGCTTGTTGGATGAGGCCATGGTCTGATTTGAACTGTAGCGCCACCGAGTATGTGAAAAAGTAAGTAAGTTGCAGCGTGCATTTGTGGAATAGCTCATACGAGTTGTTTCAAAATTGTTCAGGGCTTACAAAAGGACACAAATCAACCCAGCTCCTGGGCTAGGCGCACGACATTTCTGTCGCTCCCAAAGTGCAGTGCTTGAGGCTTTCACAGCGAGAACACAAGCAGAACGTTGTGGGTCCGAATCCTACTCGTGCCCAAATTTTTTTTATTTTCATCTTTCACGGGTACTGCCTCTTGCGAAGAACTGACAACACTTCCAAGAGTATCATCTGTCATAAAAAAAGTGCTTCTCAACTTTGCCGTTCGGAATCGGCGTTAAATTGTAGGTCCTCTCAATTCTTCACACGCACCCAGAGAATTGTTGATGAGAGTAAGCTAATTAGGCCTTTGCTCATCAAGAGCTGTCATGCCACTCTACTTACTACTCTACGGCGGCGGCGCGGCTGGCACCGAGTGGTGGACGATAATTGAAAAAGGGGAAATGATGTACGCCACTTTCGAAAGAAAAATACCTCGACGCATTTTCGGTCCTGTATGTGACGATTGCGAACCGAGAAGAAGGTTTAACCATGTATACGAGCTGTACCAAGATGTGGATGTAGTATAGAAAGCCAAAAAAAGATTACATTGACTTGGCAACATCTAGCGAATGGACGATAACAGTCGAACCAAGAAAGTCTTCTCTTTGCAGTCTCCAGGTTCGAGACGACATGGACCAAGTGACTGCGGAATCCAGAGCGCTTGGTTTTGGCGACTTGAGAGCTCATTTGAGGGACCGCTCCCGATGAAAGGCTGCAGTGCCTCAGGCTGAGATCCTACATAGATTGGGTGCCAGATAAATAAGTAAGTATTTAGCAGGCAACTGCAAATTTTCATCTTCTCTTTTCTTATGATAAGACTTAAATAAAAAATGCCTTCCATTCGTTTGCAAGATTGATCTACATACCTCACCTAAAGGCTGTTTTATGTCCATCAGGATACTCCCATTAAATTATACTTAAATTTATTTGAATTGTAATTTGAACCTTAAATTTGTTGCTCTTTATTTTGAAAGATTACCTCCATGTCGGCTTAGGTTCTGCTATGCTATCAACATAATAATGTCTATTGTCTACACAACCAAAACAGTTCCATTATGGCGTCCAAACAAATTTGTCAACATCCGTCGTAGTGTACCAAAGAGATAACAACTTTTGAAAAAAGAAAAAAAAACTGTATTATAAAAGACGCACAGAAAAAAAATAACAACCTAAGAGATGAATTTGCATCCAACTTTTCTTTCTTAAAATTATGTTGATTCGCAGTGCTCTCTATTTAATGTCCTTTGCTGCCATTCTTCCTTCGAAAATTCTACGCAATTTGACGCTCTATAGCTATTGTCGTACATAGTATCGTCCTCGTCACAGACATAGTTGCCTTACACTAAGTTTCGTTCTCAAAGTTGTATAATATGCTCATAGTCGTGCGTCGTTCCACCAGCATTATAATCTTCTTGGGTTCTCAGTTTCGCCGTTGTCTTTTGTAAAAGTAGAATTTAATTTAAATTTAAAACATTTTTGAAACTTTAATTTGGCGAACCCGCTTTTTATGCCGACTTCTACTCGAAAGTAAATTTTTGTAAGTTTTATTTTAACGTGCGCCAAAAACTTTGAAAACACTGGCAATGTCGGTTTTGTTCTGATAATATGAATTTTTTTTCTTTTGAAAGCTTGCCATTGCTCGCAATTTAATGAATGGCTTTTTTTTTGGTAATTTTTTGCAGAGGACGACATTCGTCGGTCGTTGTTCGTTTGACTGCACGGACGGGACACTCGGTCGGTGGAAGCGAAATCTTTCAAAAGAAGAACCAAATTTAATTTTCCATTTCATATACGAAATGTGATTTATTTAATTAAGTTTCGCATGTCAGGTTGGGCATTGGGCGCTTGGTGATTTTGCAACAAATAGTTTTTTATGTGTGTCGCTTCAATGCGGACTCATCCCTTGGGCGGTCGCTGTTGGGTGCGTAATTGTAGGCTGATCACTGATTGAATTCGAAGGACATGCATGGACGGACAGAGGTAGACCGGACTTCTCGTAAACAAAGCGAGAAAACCGGGGATTATTTTATGGTTTTCAATTAATTTTCATTAACCAGTAGCTGATGCCTTGGGCGGACTTAGTTTGACAGTTAAGGTTACTGCTTGACTGAAAATCGGAAACAACCAATTCCAACTGATTGAGGGTGCACTTAGATTTGATTCACTTCCAATTGGAAAATTTTCAAGTTTAATTTTCGAGAAACTTCTAATTGAAAATTTTCCATTTGTTCAAAAATGATAAAAATTATTCCAGCCCTGTTGAGCCGACTGAGACGAGGTGTGCGAAATGCGTTTAACCATAATTGTGTGCTGTGAGTATAAAAGTTTCGTTTTTGGTAGAACGCGAGCGACGTGGGCAAGCTAAAAATTAATTTGTTGTCACATTGATAAGAGATTTTAATTAAGCCAAGCGAGCAAAATGACAGCAAAACGACGTGCGTTTACATATAAATCAGAGCTGCACAGAGGTGGACAAGGAATTGATTATTTTTGTATTTTTTTAAATTAATTTTGTTTACGTTTATTTAAATTCATTATCCAACAATCTTCCCCAGCAGGATAGATCCTTATAGCAAGTTTTCTTTGATTTCGCACGCGTAGTTTGTTAAGGTTATCTGCATGCTCCGCATTAATCACGTTATTCCAACGATATTGTAATATTGGTTTGGGTTTTACCACAACAATATTCAGGCCGTGTTTGGCTCTTCATGACCCAGTTTTCTTAATAGACTGTAATGAAACGAATTCATTACATGAATCCACACACTGTTTTTACACGCTAAATAATATAACATCTCTGATCATATGGATTCATAACATAATATCCAAATATAATTCACATTGAGTTTCGGTAAGAAAATTATTAACGATTCTCTGTACATGACAGTACGTCCGGAGTTGGACTCGACGACAAACTGATGGGAAGCACGAATATTACGGGTGAATTGTTTAAGGGAGGAATGCAACTGGGTACTATAAGAGTACGAGTAACGATGATACAGAGCGAGACACGAAACCATCCAAAAAGCTTAAGTTCACAAGTAGAGAATTCGAAAAACGAATGACTACTTATGGAGTGGCTCATGTCCGAACAGGTGTTTATTCCTCACAAGCGAACGCCAGCGAAAGGGTGAACAGGTCGATTCTTGCAGCCATCAGGAGCTACATTGACGCAGACCAAAGAAATTGGGATTTCCACCTTCAGTCAATTGCCAGTGCCCTTCGAACAACAGTGCACTATGCAATCAACCTTTCGCCTTCTGAGGCCTTATTTGGGCAAGCTTGTATTGAACATAGTTCAGATTACGCTTTACTGCGAAAATTGAATGCCCTTAACAACGCGGAGATTGATATTGTATCGAAATCATCCCGTATGAACATTTTGCACGCTCAAATAAAGAACTCCCTAGCCAATACCCATAATCGCTACGAAAACAATTACAACTTGCGCAGCAAGGACGTGAAGTTTTCTGTAGGCGACGTCGTGTTCAAGAGAAACTTTGCTCTAAGCGACGCCTTAAAGAAGTTCAATGCGAAACTCAGCCCGAAATTTCTAAAAATGAAAGTATCGAGGGTCGTAGGCAATAGCTTGTACGAGCTTGAGGATTTGACAGGCAAAAAGATGGGTGTTTACCATGCCAAGGATCTTAAAAAGTAATCATAAACTTACCCGGCTGCTAGTCTGCGCATGAGACTTTCAATTATTCCTTTATCCTTCCATACACCGTCGTTCCTTTCCTTTTCCTTTCTCTGCAAAGGATTTTTTAGAGAAAGGATAAGTTTTCTGGGGAACGATACCAGACCGCACAACACTACACAAAACATTAAAAGACTTACCTATACATACCTTAAGAACATATCACTACGCATCATAACACTAAACAATACTTACCCTACATTTATTACAAGAAAACAACATAAATATACTTACCACGGAAGTACTTATAACACTAACAATAACCCACTATACTACACTACAAATCACTGTACACTAAACCACTGTAGATAAAAAAACAAGCTTCTTTTTTTTCGATCTAGTACGTAGGAAAAACATAAACAAACGAAAAAGAAAAAAAACTACAGATTTTGAATTCAGTTGATAATTTTTTGACTGTGAGATACAACTCGTAAGCCAGTTTGAGTGTTTGGATATCAGTGGAAAATATTTATTCTGGAAGGAATGAAAAAAGAAACTTCTTGAACATTTTGTCAAGAGAATAAAAATGTATTAAGTAATAAATTCCAAGAGGAGAATTTAAAAGATAAAGTGAAGAAAACTAGAAATGAAAATTGAAAATATTCGACATGAACAAAAAAAAAAAAAAAATAAATTGTGAAAAAAAACTAAGACTAAGGAAAAGTGAATAGAACAAAAAAAAAATTATACTAACCTGTGTTCCTATGTATTCCCGTGTTGTAAAATGTTAAAATCTAAAATAACCGAAAGGAAAAGTGTGTGTATAGAACTGAAAAAAAAGTATAGGTACTTACCCGTGATCCTATGTATGTTTTCCTGTGTAGTAAAAATAAACTAAACAATGAAATTAAGTCCCTGAAATGAAACAAAAAGAATTACTCTGGAAAAAGAAAAGAAATATATTCACCTGTGTGTTCCTGTGTCCATTCCCTGAAAAAAGGGAAATAAATTCTTGCGAGAACTATGACTTCGACGAATAATTTGATCTTTGGGGCGTTCTATCCGAACGACGAATATTTTGATAGTGCACGCTCGAGCGGCTTCATTCCACCAGAGGCATTCCTCCATCTAGATAAATGCGGTCTGATACAGGACAGATTGGCGATCCCGCTAATCTACCACGTCAGGCGGAGAACCGTCGATCGGCGGCTCCTTTACCATCGCGACGTCCTCGCACAGCACGGAGCAGAGCTCCTTCGGTTCAGTAGGGCTGTGTCCGAACGGGACCGAATCGATAGGGTGAAGCAGGAGCACCAGTTCTGGTGGCTTCAGTCAGCACTTGATAATGGGTAGTCGGGGTGGGGTTTTGAGCCTTGGCCGGCTTGCATACTTGTTTTAGTCTAAGGGTTTTGGGTTTAGGTTTAAGTAGATTAGGCATGGTGGCACACACATTGAAAAGTACAACAAATATGAAATTACAAAAAACAAAAAATGAAATAAAAACAAAAAAGGACAAAAAAAGAAAAAAAAATATTAAAAAAAAGGAAAAAAAAATATATAAAAAAACAGCTCCTGTGGCTGTTCTAGTTTGTAAGTAGTTGTTAGGTAGAATAGGTAGTTTTAGTTAATTTTAAGTTTTATTTTTTAAGGACTTAATTTTAAGTAGCACGTAAGGAACAATGAAAATGATAATTGATGTTAGTTTTTTTGAAATTTTCTAACAATTTAAAATACAAAAAGAAAAAAAAAATAGTTCATAGGCCGAAAGGCATTAATTGTAAGATATCATGAATTATTTAGAGCGCCCGCCCGGTTGGGGCCAGTAAATAAAAATAAGATGTTAGATCATAAGCTAGTTTGAATTCTATTGTCTAGTATTAAGTAGTTATAAGGAAAATGAATAAAAATGAATTTGAAAAAAAAGGGAAATAAATTCCCTAAATACGAACAAAAAAAAAGGTGATAATTACCAGCGATGTTATATGTGTTCTTGTGAAACAAAACTTAATCCATATCTCAGTCTGCATAGAAAAAAGAAGATAATCGTCAAAAAAACTAATAATAAATAAATCAATATTGCTTTCCAGTGTTCCTGCAAAAAAAACTTACCTACGAATCTCTGTCCCTGAAAAAAAAGAAAAAAAAAAGAAAAACTTCCATTCCTTCAATCAATGTTTTTTTTTTTAACATAATTGAACTTATAGAGTTAATATATATATATTAATGTGTGCTTATTTATGTGATGTGTATATACGTATAACAACTAATCCCTGATCCTTTTCTTAAATAATAATTTTCCCTAACAGCAAACAAAATAAACAAGAATAATCAACCGGGTGCACCTTGGCGGATTATAAGGTAATGTTTTTTTTTAAATTTTTTTTTTTCGTTTCTCACCTTATTTTACATTTGGATCGGGAAATAGGAAATTATACTTTTGGAATTTTACATTAAATAAAAAAAAAATTCATTAGATTAATATCTTTATCGTTACTTCATATCTATATATGTTTAGGTAATAAGTTTCTTCATTTGGTATTAGTTTGTACATTTATCTATAATCACTATAGAATGTTACTGTATTACATTTCTATTCTCTAGTTATTCAATAAATTTTGTAAAAAATATACAAAATGAATTGCTTATAATTTTATTCAGATTAATTGAAACCAGTATGATGGCTGAAGTTTAATTTGAAAAAGGTTCAGAGGTGGAGGTGACATACGACACATGAGTCTGTAGACAGGAGAAGCCGATAAATTTGAAACGGTTTGGGGCTGCTGCATAATTTGGAGGAAGCAGCAGCCATGTTGGTATCCTATTAGGATACATAGGGTGGGAAATCCTCCGAGGGTCTTCATCACCTAGACCCTCCCCTTCGGTAACACGCCCTTCCTCTCATCAAAGCTTCGGGTCCCCGGAACTTTTCAGAACCCTTTTGTTTATTTTTTTTTCCGGCATGAAAAAGGTAATACCATCCAGTGCTGCGGCTACAAGAACCCCCCCCCCCCCCTCCCTGTCGAGCAAGCCTTTGGCAAAGCAAGCATGCCGCGTAGCCGTAGCGTGGATACCTTCTCCATCCTGCTGCCTGGACCGGCCTTAGGGTCCTGTAGTCCTAAGGTCGTACATAAACCTATGTAGCTGGAGCCCAGATATGGTAATTGGACTCAAGCTTAAAGATATTCCCTAAATCAGACGTGATCAATCTGGTTCACAGTTGACTGTTCGGCCGGAGATCTCCATGTTCCCTTATGGATGTTGAGATGAGGGAACCACGTGCTTCCTAGCACAACATTTCGCCCCGCAGTAAAATTGATCAGCCTCAATCCGTTGTTGGAAATAGTGTCGTGCAGGCTGCGCTTCCGGACTGTTCCACCAAAGATGTCCTATTTTTCCAGTTTTGCGTTAAAATCGTCGACGCCGGTTTTAATGTCATAGCTAGGACATTGCCCATACGTTTATTCAATGAGCTCGTAAAATCCGTCTTTTTTATCTTCTGTGGTGGAATGCGCCCATAGTAAGCTCCCCTCTAGATCTTGAATATGCTCCTCTGTGAAAATTTGAAATGGCAGCCCTGGACCACCCCTTCAAAATGAGAGGCGAAGATATCATCTGAACCAGCGATGTATGTATGTTATGTATGTTGTGTTTTTTTAGGAGTCAAAAAAACAAGCCTACCAAAAAGGGTTAGCTTTCTCGAGAGAACTAACAAATGGAGTGCCAATTCGACCACAAAAAGAAAGTTCTAGTAGGGTAACGGCACCAGTTTCCGAGAAAACCCTAGTGTCCGGACGGTATTTGCACTTACAAGGGAATAAAAGAGAAACTAAATACAGAATTTGCAAACAACAACAAAATACGTAATCAGTAACATTTTTCACATACACATACGAAGTTTCAACCAGATCGAAGGTAGCTACAACCATAGCCGTATTTAGGGGGAAGGTTACGGGGTTTAACCCTCCCCGAAATAAGTTTGTAAAGCAAAATCAAATAACTATTGATTAATAACTTAATGATTTCTTTTTTTGTCTTGCTAGTTTTGTCCGAGCAGTTAGAAAACAGCATTTGTCCGGCTAATTCCAAAAAAAGGCGAATCTTCTTCTCCCTCCATTTATCGTCCGATTGCACTTACATCCCTCTCTTGTAAGGTCATGGAAACGCTGATAAACTATCAAATCAAGAATTATCTCGAAGACCGAAAGCTTCTTAATGACCCGCAGTACAGTAACAGGTCCACTGGTGATCTGATCGTTTATCTCACCAAACAGTGGAACAAATCTTTCGATATCGGTGAATCCCTTCTTCGTTGGACTAGAAACTTTCGTTCGAACCGTTCACTACAAGTTGTATTGGACGGATTCAAGTCTGAAACCCACAATATAAATGCTGGTGTTCCCCAGGGCTCCGTTTTGTCTCTGACCCTCTTTCTCATTTTCATAAATGATCTCTTGTCCGTAACTTCTAATCCAATCAATTGTTTCGCTGACGGTAGTACCCTTAGCTTTTCTTATTCATTTCCAGACTCACATCCCTACTCTTCGGATTTGGAACTGCAACGGCAAAATATGATAATCTCATTAAACTCTGACTTAAACAGCATTGTACAATGGGGAATAAAAATCGCGTAGAGTTTAATGCTTCGAAAACTCAATGCTGTCCTGTATCGTTAAACCGAGATACACCTCGCCTGCCACTGGCCATGAGTGGCACTTGTATCAATGAGACCGAACATCTCGAGATTCTCGGTATGTGCATCACTGACCTTTTGTGGAACGATCACATATTATGCGATGTCGCCAAAAATGCCGCAAAATGTTTGGGTTTCTGAAGACAGTGCAAGAAATTTTTCTCCCCGTCTGATCTGGCAGTTATCTTTAAGACTTATATCCTTCCAAAGGTTGAATACAATTCCCATCTTTGGGCTGGTGCTCCAGTTACATACTTAAGCCTCTTGGACGGTATGCAAAAAAAAGCTCTAAGACTGATTGGTGAAAGAGATATAACCAACTCATTCACCTCGTTAGACCACCGTCCGTCGTAACGTGTCATGTCTCTTTCGGTTCTATCGTTACTTTTACGGTAAGTGGTCAAGCCAAATAGCCAGTTGCATTCCTCCCCTATAACAATTCGCCCGTAATACGCGCGCTTCTAGGAATGGCCATCAGTTTACACTTGAGTCCAACTTCGGACGTACTCTCAAGTATAGAAAATCGTCCCTTCCACACTCTGACTTTCCAATTCAATGCAATGTTCAGGTATTTAAGACCAATGTACACCGGCAGTCCGGCACCTCCTTTCCAACCCCTTTCCATTAATAAAGGGTAATAGATACACTCAAGAATTTTTTTTAAACTTTCATTCGTTTCGTGAACAAACGAATTGGCTTCGGCGAATTGAAAAAATGTGATAAATTTGATAAATGTTTCGTTTTTTATTAAATATTTGAAGAAATTATCATTTATCTTAACCCCCCCTGAAACAAAATCCTAGCTACGGCTATGGCTTCAACGGAAAAGGTATGGCTCGCTTATGAAGCAGTCGCTGCTGGTTTGCTATTTGCTTAGCAAAAAATAGTGGCAGACCTTGGAAAAATATACTGGGAATAGTTGATTTTGATTTTGTGCAATCTTATAATCGAATCGAGTTTGTTTCAATGAAAATATAATGAACTTAAAAAAAGTAAAGAGAAAAATAAAATTTTGCTTTTTTAATCGATTTTTTCAGTGTCTGGGGCAGTAGTCCCAAATATAACGAAAATCTAGTCTCCGGACAGCGCCAAGGAATTACTTTATTAGTTTTTCTAGTATGAGGAACGACAAGCGGCCAGGCTCCTCCTGTAAGAATGCGACAAATTTTTGGAAACTTGCATGGGAATTAAATGGTAAAAAACCGTCAATACACAAAAATTTGTGTGCAAATGTACTAGCCGAACACTTCCGGCATCTCCTCAATCCAGAAACGATGCAGTCTATCTGGCAATATGCAACACCTCGAATAACCAATGAAATATTGGACTCGCAGTTTACTGCACAAGAATTGGAGCAAGCGTTATGTATCTACTCTGAAAGATGGGAAAGCAGCAGGCGCAAACGGTATCCCAGCTGAATTTAACAAATATGGCACTTCTTCACTTAACGATCGACTTCTAACGATGTAGTAACGATGAAGTAAATGAGGGAAATATGGAAGTGAAGGAATTTCGAGAAGCAGTTATATTCCCAATACATAAGAAAGGAACATACTCAGATGCTTCGAACTATCATCGGGGCATTTCCTTTCTGAATGCAACATATAAAATTCTTACAACGATGATGCAGAAAAGGCGCAATATGTGGATTAAGTCACAAAACATAATGAAAGAGTTTCAAGCAGGATTAAGAGCAGGCTACTCTACAATTGACAATATATTAAGGCTAAATCACAAAGCCGCTTCAGCTTCAGCTTCGCCTGCGTTACGATGCACCCGCTTCACGTTTGCTTTGAATGACAGTTCTCCCTCCATCATCATCAAACAGATTTGCCACTTTACTCCTTTCGAAGTAGTCTACTTCGATTTTTGAAAAACTTTGAAAATCCATTCCCACTTCGCACCATCAAAAATGTTTTGAAATCTACTTCAGTCAGAAAACTCTTACATCGATTTTACTTGATATTTCCAAAATCTGCTTCGATTAACTCATTGAGTAATTTTATGCCTACAGTTCTCTTATTTTCATCAGGAAAATAGATAATCGACATCTGCATCTGCATCTGCATCTGCAATTTCTATCCTTATACACGAAAAATAAGCGGACACACTTCACAAACACGAAATGTCAACCCATACATATACGCAAAGTATGAGTTACGTGATTGTATTGAAGTGTTTAATATTTTAGGCCGTGTGCGACTTGCGTTAAAATATTGGTTTAATTTAACCATATTTTAGTCTGCTAGTTAAATTTTAACACATTTTATCGACCTTGTAGTGTCAAAATTAAATCGAACGTCAAGTTTTTATACACATATTAACACAATTCGCACACGGCCCTAATTGTAGATCTGTCTATTTGAACTTTTTATAATAACTGTACGTCCCCCTTTGCGTCAATGTTTCCATGGACAGTATAAAACACGCTATTTTGAAATCCACTCCCCTTTTCTCAATTTACTTCGCTTTATTCCCAAATCTACTTCGATTCCTTTTTTTTCGAGTGGTAACGCTGCTTCAAAAAACAAATGAACAAACAGCTGTTGAGCGGTCAGACAAAGCAAAAGTTCAGCATATTTGAACTAGAGCTTCCGTTTGGAGTCACGTTACGTGCGAAACGTGAGGTCGAAGCATCATTGTGATAGCAAGCATTGAATTCCTATAGCTGAACTCGTAAACGTCAGGCGAAGCCGAAGCTGAAGCGCCTTTGTGATTTAGCCTTTAGTACTCCGGAGTCTTGCAGAGAACTTTATCACACAAAAGAGGAATTTACATGTATTTTTATCGACTTCAAAGCTGCGTTCGATACAATAAATAGAGGTGCCTTTTTCTACAAGCTTTATTACGGAGGATTATCGATGAAATTTGGACGTGCGCTAGAGAATCTCTATAGAATAGAGGAACTCAGGGGGCTGTATGGAATGGTGCAGAGCTGTCAGATTGGTTTAAACCCCCCCCCCCCCCAAAAGCTGAGCCTAACTCGTCCAATTTTACCCAAAACTGAACTCAACGGGAAATCGAATCCAGCCGATTTCAAGCAGATCAATAATTGATCAACTTACTGTTTTTAAAATATCTCGCATGATGTTCGATATGAACATCCGCAAATTTCTCGTGTCAAAAAATCTTAGTTAAAGAAAGAGCTCCTAAGAGAACCGTTTGGCATTACGAGAAAGCCGTTCTATGCTTCCTCGTTTAATTTCCTTAATTCTTCTGGGAATGAGAACTTATATTCCGAATAGGATTAAAAGATGCAGGGAACTTACTTCACTGGGAATTAACTTCACATGGGAATTAACTTCCCCTCAAGTGGGAACTATCTTTACTTTTTTTTTGGTGAAGTTATAGCCCAACTATGGTGAGAAATAACTTCATCAGAATTTTGTGTGAAGTTATTTCCCACCCGTTATTCATAGATTTTAAGAGAAACAATCAGCCGAATGAAAAAAAATTATAAACATACGAATTCAAAAATGCCAAGTTTTTTATAATGAGCAGCCAGAGCCGACAAAGGCCTTAAGTTCATAATTTGAGCTTCAGTTTTTAATAAACCGAGCGCTTTTTGTATATTATTTAGACTAAATAATGGTTAGGTAAACAAGGAGCTTTATATGGGGATTGGGATTGGTCCTCCGCTTTGGTATAGTACCGTGAATCTTGGTGCGGATTGCCCGCGTATAATGGAACCAACATCCTTTGAGATCTACTTCGAGAAATACAATGTACAAAGCGAGCCGAAATTTTTTTTGCCAAACAGAGAATTTTTTTATTTTCACACCCCAAATTGTTTCTCTGTTTGGCAAAAAAAATTTCGGCTCGCTTCGCTCGCTTTGCAGCGCTACAGTATAAATTAATTTTTCTTGCACAATTTGCACTAGCATGTTTTTTGGTACGATGATAGTTGAAAAAAATATTTGACATCATTTTCAAAAAAAATTGGTAATTTATATTTGAATTGATCAGCTTAATGCTTAATTCATATTTTGATGTAGTAGGAAATGAATAATTTTTTAACATTTGCACCATTTGTGCTTTGAAAAGTATACATTTTGTTTATCCTAAATCTACATTATTCCTCTATAGTTAAAAATATGTCAAGAAAATCGGTCAACCGGTTTAGCTGGTTAGTAAACGTACAGAAAAAAGCAACTTCCAATACTAAGCAGTTTTTTCAATGCAAACATTAAAACAGAAGAGGATCAGGGACCCTCGTAATTTTCATTCACCCCACCACTGGAAATAGATTTATCATTGATTTTGATGCGAAAGTAAACTACACAACATGATAATAATGTGTAACTCTTACAAATATATGTAAGTGAAATTAATTCCCACCTTCTGTGAAAAATAGCTTCACATAAAAGTGAAGTTATTACCCACAGAAAAGTGAATTAATATCCCACCATAATTGGGATATAACTTCACCAAAAAAAAGTGAAGATATTTCCCACTTGAGGTGAAATTAATTCCCATGTGAAGTTAATTCCCAGTGAAGTTAGTTCCCTGCACCGATTAAAAGCATCAGATCCAAAGAGAACGCATGGTTTGATATGAGCTGTAAGGAGGTTATCAGGTTTAAAGAGGTAAGTTTCCGTTGTTACAAGGCCCTACTGAGGAAAATCGGAATAAATTAAAACAAGCCAGGAAGGCCTGCAATATCCATATTCGACGGACCAAATTTTTACATGACCAAAAACTAAGGCAAGAAATACTGCAATGTTCCAAGGGCGGTAAAACGTTTTGGTCATTTGTGCAAAAACATGAAGAATTTTTCTTCTTCCTCGGTCCCAATGCTGCGCTCGTTGATGATGATACTCCAGTCGTTGGCTCTCTCGCGAAAGCTAACCTTTGCTGCCAGAGAGTGTCATGACTCCCCCAGTTCTCGAGCGCGTCAATGATTCCATGAGGACAAATCTTTTTTCGCACTCGTGCTGTAGCGAGGTTCCTAAAAGATCTCAACATACATAAATCCGCTGGTGTGGATGGTATTCCCGCTGTTGTTCTGAAAAGGTGTTCTTCAACGCTGGCAAAACTCTTGCGGAAGCTTTCCATCTATTCTATTCTTCTGGGCTCGTTCCGAGTAGTTGGAAAACAGCCTATACCCAAAAAAGGCGAATCCTCCTCTCCCTCCAATTATCGTCCGATTTCACTTACGTCCCTTCTTTCTAAGGTCATGTAAACGCTGAAAAATTATCAGCTTTCTTGAAGAACGAAAGCTTCTTAATGACCGACAGTATACGGCTTTCGCAGCAACAGGTCCACTGGTGATTTGATGGCATATCTCACTGAACAGTGGAACAAATCTTTACATCGTTTTGGAAAAAGTAAGATTGTTGCACTTGATATTTCAAAGGCATTCGATAGATTTTGGCATCAGACTCTCTTATCGAAAATGCGTGCTTTCGGTATTGATGACTCCCTCCTTCGTTGGATTAGAAACTTTCTTTCGAACCGTTCTATACAAGTTGTATTGGACGGGTTCAAGTCTGAAACCCACAACATAAATGCTGGTTTGCCCCAGGGCTCCGTTTTGTCTCCGGAACTCTTTCTCATTTTCATAAATGATCTCTTTTCTGTAACTTCTTATCCAATTCCTTGTTTCGCTGACGATAGTACACTTAGCTTTTCATATTCGTTCTAAGACGGTTTTATTCAAATAGTTTTCCAATAATTAGAAATATGAACTCATATAAAGATAATTCCTGAGACTAAAACGGCCCACTAGATTTGCACTGACAATTTTTTTAAAGAGTTCATCAATAGGCGTGTTTTCGTGACAACCCAGTAAAGTAAAATAAAATTTTAACAAAGAAAACAACAATAAAAATGTACTTGCTTTTACTTTATCATCGAGAGTAAAACTTACTTGAAATGTTGATAATTTTTTTCAAATTCAGAGGGAGCTGAAGTCAATTTTTGAAATAATTTAGTATGACAAATGTCAAAATTTGTCAGTTTGATTTCTGAAAGCAATTAAATTTAAATCAATATTGACAGTAAAATCGAGATTGAATCTGGATAGTTTTCTTGATATTTTGTTTACTTTACTTTACATGATAGTCACAAAAACACACCTAATGTTACTCTAAATTCATTTATACAGCAAACTAATGGGAAATATTTATAGTTTTAGAAAAATATTAAGATTTGAATGAAACACCAATTGAAAAAAAGATATTAAGATTGAATGTCAAAAAATAAGTTATCTGACCGAAGACTAGTGCCGTTACCCTATATCCTTGTTAATGACCTCAATAGACATAGAATTACCATCATTTCCCGAATAAAGCCCGAAAACGAAATTATTTGTTTTAAAAAAGAAAATATCCAATTATTTATTATTATTCCAGTGGCAGCAATATAAAATATTTGACGAACCACCGTACAAATGTTCCGAAATCAAATTCAAAATAATATAACAAAATTAATTTAATAGACAGAATTGAGTATAGAGGTGTACCTGTGCAACCTTCAAACCAAATTAGCATAGAATAACAATATTTTCAAAAATATTATAAAATTCTCAAATAATATTTGCTACGCCCAACCTAATGGGTACGGCAACGGTTTGGCTTTGTGCGAACAAGTATACTAAATTATATATTCCTGGATTTGCCGCAATATAATTTCTTCCAATAAAAACACTTCATTAGAGTTGTGGTGTGTTTGTGTATGTGGGAAAATAACTCTTTGCAAATTGCCGCGTTGCCGCTGGCCGCATATATGACGCGCACACTAGTTATTTAGCTTATTTCAGGATTTTGTTAAGAGTAGTGGAATTCCGATATCAAAATAAAAAATATTCGGAGCATGTACACAACTGAGTTAAAATATCTCATAAAATGCAGATAAAATATTTGCTCACGTGCCGGACGCACGGTGTGGTGAGGTAGTGTGGTGGCGTGAGAGTGGTGCAGGTTTGCACCTAATGTCTCGTACCTTGCAGCTCATAAATTGTATTGCAAATGAAATTCGCAACAAACTGATATGAAAATGAACGGTCCCCTGCAATAAAACGCTCGTGCGACGCAGTCACTTCCGCCGGGAGTGACTGCTAAGGTTGTTTGTATGGTCGTTGGGTTGGAATATAGAGGACACATCAAATCGAGCTGGTCACAAGGTTATACAGTGCTTTGCGAAAAATTACTGTCAATTCTTTAAACAAAAATCGATTAACACAGCATAGAGCGCTTAGTTTCATGAAACGAATTTATTACACAAATCCATACAGATCACTGCAATCGTTTTTATTTCATATAGGATTTGGCTTTATCGAATTATAGTTCACATTTAGTTTCTGTAAGAAAATCTTTAAAGGAGTAGCTTGAGAATACTGAAGCAACTTCAAGCTGTGTGATGAAGCTGTCTTCTTTAATAATTTTAAGCCACAATCCAGGAAGTTGTAAGAAAGATTGGCGCAAAATTATAGTCCGCTAATGAAGAACTTTGTGTGATACTAAGCTTAAAATGACGTTGAGTCATGTCTGAAAAATCATTTTAAGCTGGTATCACACTAAAGTTGTTAATTAGCGGACTATAATTTTGCGCCATTTTGTTTAAAGTTGTGGAAAACATGTGCAACCTCGAGTGCAACAATAGCAAGTTCTTCATTTCCACATTTACTTGGAAAATGAACGAGTTCAGTTTAGTGAGTTACAAGCATTGAATAAGAAGTACAGGAAGGGGTCTTATGAAAAAGAAGTGAAGCATTTTTCTAAGTAGTGTGAGTTTCACAAACACAAACGCATTACAACAGGGCTGGTCGGCTGTTGAATGGTTAATCTCAGGGGCGCCAAGCGAAATATGATTGAATCAAGATTATATCGATTGGGCATCATCATTTTATTTTTCAATTTCAATTCTTTTTTTGGACTACATGGTGTTTTAACGTTCAAGGTGTACATGCACTAGTTTTATTATTTTTTTTTTATTTTTTTTTACATTTTCTTCATTTTTCATCCTTAATTCGTCATATTCATTGTCCTTCTTCGGGTCGTTTAGAGAGCTCATTCTATGAACAAACTGATCAAGTGTTAAAAAGCACAAGAAATTGTGTAGCGCCTAACGATCACCAACAAAAATAAATGCGCCCCTGAACTCGAGTTTTTGTTTTTTAGACAGATGAAAATACAAAACAACATTTGACCAATTACAGCTCAGCAAAATGACAGCACATGCCCAGTTTGACAGATGAGGTCCCTGTATTTTGACAGATAAGTTCCCACTATTTTACATCATCAGAAATTTTTGGTGCTTCACTCACGTACACTGTACTGTACGTGTAGCTTACACCGCTTCCTGTACTTCTTATTCAATGGTTACAAGGGATATAGTTTTGCGAACGTAAGGGTGTGAGTTTTTCAATGCAAAATATTTGTATGAATGTAAAGTATTCATTTTGAAAAAGGAGGACATTTAAAAGCTTAAGAGGACAGGAGGACAAAAAAGTGAAAAGTAGGACTGTCCTCCCAAAAGGAGGACAGTTGGGAACCCTATCCACAAGCTCCGTCTTATAGGTAGCCCTCAGGCACTTATTAAAATAATATTTGCATTTCTTTCTTCCAGTAAGTTCTTTGTGGAAGCTAAAAACAAGAAGAAGAATCACGCTACCATTTTAAGGCAAGTAGGTACATTTATATTGTAATGAAACGTATAATGAATACATACATACATACATACATCGATATTAATTCTGATATTTTGTATTCATGTGTATATGAATTTGAATTTCGAAATTCATAATTCACAGTCTGCTTTCGTACAAAAATCATTAAAAGAACAATCAAAATTCAATAAAATCAGAGTTCTTTCGAATATAAATATTATACAATAAGAAATACATCAAATGAAAGACTCTCATTAAGTTTTGGTAAAAGGGCTAGTCCAGACTTGACGTGGACATAGTAACTTAAAATAGTGTACGAATGATATCTCAGTCTGTGATTACAGTGTACGGCTGCTGTTCTCAGTCTGTGATAAAAGGGTACGGCTGCTTTCTCAGTCTGCGATCAAAGTGAAGCTTAAAAAAAAGAATAACGTGATCTAACAGGCAGGACCGCAGGAGGGTTTCAAAATTGGGAACGTGCTGAACATTACCGTCATCAGCCGAATACCTACCATAAAATAAACACACAACCGAAATGCGATATGGATGTTTACACTTGGCGTGATACAATTCAATTTGCATTCAGTTTTAACTAGAAAATCACCAAGCAGAAGACGACAAAAAGGAAAACTCGAATCTTTCTACGAAAGTGATCAGGGCTTATAGCCTATTCTACCAAAGTAAGAGTCTCCACCGATACCCGATACGGTCCAAGGAGTTATTTGACAAACTGTCAGAACATGAAACAATACACGTAACATAAAATTAAAGAAACGCGAATATTTTTCAACCCCACTGTAAAGCATTGCATGCCACAACAAGAGCTGCACGCGGCCTTTGCCTGTGTGTGTTGCCTAAATAATTTATTTGAAATTTTATTATCGTGATGGAAATTGTAAATTTGATAAAATACATTTATTTCCCTAATCCGTTTCGTATGATTTGTACTTTTGTGGTAATTTTTGGAGCGAAATGCATTCATAAGTACCTGCCTACGAGAGTCTGCCACAGATATAATCATGAACACAATGTAAACGTGAGCTTAAGCGTGTTTTCCCACAGGAAAGTAAACTTAACAAATGAAAAAAAGAACAAACAACAAACAGCAAAATTTGTGCACTCTAATTGATTTATGAATTAGTCCTTAATATTCATGAATTATTCTAGTTTAGAGCTATTTATTTTAATTTTGTTCTCATAACCATAAAATAAAATTTCGAAACACAAAATCCTGGTGGCAGCATGCAAAACTAGAAACATGCTGTTTGAAGGCCTTTTGGTTCCGAGGCATGCCTCTCGTTTCGAAAATAGAATTTGAAAAAGTATTTATGAGAACCTAAATGATTTGTATTAATTTCGTGCTGGGGTAGTAATTTTTTGTGAAAACAAAAATAATAGATTTTAAATGATAGATAATTAAGATTGGGCTTATTTTTTATGGTCCCGATATTTTTGAGCGAACTAAGAAAGTATTACTTGCTTTGAACAAAACTCAGACCGATAAAATTAAGTAGTTAATTAATAGTGCTTTAGGTTTAGTGGGTAGTGATAATATCGGATGATCAACAATTTGATCCAAAAAAGCACTAATAAGTTTTCATTAAGCCGATTTTGAAGTTATTACCTTGTTGGGGATGAAAATGAATTATTTGATTGAATCGGTGGTGGCCATGGAAATCGGCAGCGGAATTGAACCCACAAAAAACATTTCGAATCATCCTATCTGTTTTCTCGAATTTTGTACATGCGACATTTAATAACCGTGTCTATTTGTCCTAGATTATAAGGCTCTTAACTAACTTATCCACGCAATGATTCGGAAACACATTGTCATTACACCAGGGGCCAGGATCGGCTACAATATTGCCGCTCAGTTACCTCTATAAAGAACAATTTCAGTACATAGGAACAGATCGAACAAGAAAGGCCAAAGAAAATATCCCTGGGGTACACCACTTCTGTTTTATTGTTGCTTCCAGGTCATTGTCATTGATCTTACCTATAGGATATCAAAATGCACGGTAGTGCCCAGCCAAGTTCTAGCACTACCCCCTTTTTACAGGATCGAACTCAAGCACATTTTTAACCCCCCATAACTTTTGAACCCAAGAAGTTGGAATTTCGTAGAACCACTACTTCCTGTTCCTGAGATATTGAACAGTAAAAATTTCAAAAACTGTAATTGACTAACTGACTCACTGACTGACTGATCATCAAAATTATTAGGCACTTCTAACAGTAGCAGAATCTTGAAATTTGGTAAAAGGGTAGGGTATACAAAGGAAAAAATCAAAAATTTCAATTTGCTCATTCAGGGGGTGTGGTATCCGCCCACTTTCTAAAAATGTTCGTAGGATGTTGAAATTCGGAATTCTAATTGGGCGTGATTTCCGCCCACTATCTTAAAACGGTCTTAGGATGTTGAAATTCGGAATTCTTTTAAGGTTTTGGTTGAATGACATGGAAAAAATGAGAAAAAAATGTATTTCCATTTAGGGGAGTGGCATATACCCCCTTTATCAAAATGGTCGAAAACGTTTAATTTCGATATGCTGAAAGGGTTTCGGTTGAATGTAAGAGAAAATACAAGTATAAAATTGCAGTTTCATTAAAGGGGCGTGATTGCCGCCCACTTTCTTAAAATTGTCATAGGATGTTGAAATTTAGAACTCTGGTTTGTTTAAATTCATAACACTCCCATGAGTAACTTTCTTTAGTGGTTTCACAATGTGCCCTTGGGGTCTTAATGATTTAACAACATTAAGACAGTCACTCGAACCTAACCTACCTATTATCTATATTATGTAGATAAAAGAACAGCCTAATTTTTGTGTTCGTTCGCTAACCGGGCACACTGGTTAACCGATTTTCCTAATTTTTTCTCTAAATGCAAGAGGTATTAGGGTAGAAGGTTTAGAAAAAATAAAATGTATATTTTTCAAATGCAATGAAATGACAAACGGTGCAAATGTTAAAAAAAAAACATAATTTTTCACTCCAACAAAATATTATCGATTCGATTGAAAATTTTGTCAAGTTTTAAATATTCCTAAATCTAAACACAAAGAAAAAAGTCATTATTTTAATCTTCGAGAAGAACATAATCCGTAATGAAATTGTTCATAATTTCAGTTTTAGTTGTATTGGTAAGTAGAAACTCATGGTTCACGAGGAACACTCAAATTTAAGTCTTATTCTTTTTTAGACGTACATATGTGATATGTCCTGCCTGATCCCTTAATAGTGCAATGCAATAGCAAACGGCCAGATGTCTTTTTTTCGTGGTGTAAAAGTTTGGAAGCATGCAGTAGGTTTTTCAGTTAATCGCATGATGTTCGGAGCCATTATCAATAAATAAATTTCGTGAGAAAGCTTGGAAAAATACGTGAATTTTGAGAGAAGTCCAGCATTGGATTGGGCTGATCGCATTTTCAACAGTTAAAGAAAACGAGATCCTCTTCAATGCCCTCAGAGACGCGGAATCTTATAAACGGTCTGAGGAAAAGAATGTATGTAGGGTAAAGGTGTCAACAGTGAATCAGGGTACACAGTGAATCACAAGCTCTCACGCTGTATATTTTTATTTTATAAAACATCTGAAAAAGAGAAAAGATTATCCCTGTACACTTCCTCCCTTCAAACCATCAATCTGCGCGATCCCTTGATCGAAGTAGATTTTTTTTCATGTTTTTGTGTTTTCTGCATTGCTAAGTAGTTTTTTGTTTTCTATTTGCTTTTCTTCTCATTAAATAACAGTGCATCGTAACTTCATTTGAGTATAATATTTGTATTTCTGCTTACATAGACTTAATAATTTGTGTCAACTTGTTAACTTATGTGAAATATTATACATAATTTTAATGTGTTTTTGTTAAAATGGCAACATGGTACACAGTGGATCAATTGAAAAAGGTACACAGTGAATCACTGAATCAAGACTAAAAAATTCAAATTTTTTATTTTCTGTTGATTTTTCTAACATGAATGTTTGCACCAGAAAGCTATCCATTGTAATCAACTGAATTGCTTTTTTCTTTATTTTAAGCTAATAACGTTTTGTGATTTTTTTTGAACACATGAAGAGTTTTTTTTAATTTTTTTTTTGTTATAAATGGAGAGTATTTATTTTTGTTTAGTTTCTTATCTTTAAATAAAACGTGAATAATAAATATAAAAATAAATATTTGTAAATTAATACTTAATTAATAAATTAAAGACTGTTTTTAAATCCCTGATTCACTGTGTACCAGTCACTGATTCACTGTGTACACCCAGAGTACACAGTGAATCATGTTGTAAGATATTTTAAAAACATTTTTTTTAATTTTTTCCAAATTAAAAGGTTTTGAAATGTTGTGCTCAAACTAAAGAAAATATATTGAAAAAGCTGTGGAAAAAAAATTGCATGGCTACTATGATAAATGCGAGCTTAACAGCCCAAGAAGTAAAAAGTGATCCACTGTTAACACCTTTACCCTACCTGTTATACCTAAATTTCACAAAATAAAAACTATTGGTTAAATGGTTTATTCTGAATTAGAAGAAAGAGAATTTCTATACTTTTTTTTTGTGGATTTTGTTTTTCCAGTATGAAAAACTCATTGGTTTTCAAATGCTTTTCATTGCGCAGAATTGTAGGTGAATTGGTTTCGAATACAAAATTTGTAATATTTAAAAATTCTTGGTGGAAAACTCAGAAAATTTCGGAAATGAGCGAAATATTTGATTTTTCATAACAACTACGATGTTGGCTTTGAAAAGGCGGATAATTCGTTGTTTAGCAAGAAAAACTTCAAATCATTGAAATAGGAAGTATGTATCTATGTTTAATAATCAGTTTTTTTTTTTTTTTTGAAGGCGTTTTATTGTGGTGAAACTAGGTTTGCTGCAGATAAATATAGTATATCCTAAACTTCCTTTACTAATATCATAAATTGGAAAGCCAATTTGTTTGTTTGTTGCTATTTCACGGAGCAATATTATAGCCGTGTTTTATTGGGAACTCAGCTTAGCTTAGCAATAGGAATCCCAATAAAACGCTTTACTCAGCTTTAAAATGAGTTTCTATTTTATATTTAAAAGTTGTTACCTCTGCGATCAAAACTGTCAAAACCTGTCAGAGAAAAAAAAAGTTTTCTTCCTAAAAATACTAAAATGGACAACGAAACGTACGATGAGGCAAGATTTTTATAATTATTTCTTGTTACCTTGCAGTTATCAGCAGATTTTCTATTACCTACAGTTCATGTTATGGTTTTTAGACTCGTCTTCAAGTGAGAGTAGCTCTTCATCCTCAGAATTTGAGACCAGTTCCGAAGATTCCGCATCAGATAACGAGTTGCATACCAGCGTTTCCAATTTTTTGGAAACCATTGAGGCCTACAATGAGATGGATTTCAAATCACATTTTCGTCTTCGGAGATCAACTGTAGACCAATTAGTTGGCAAGCGATTGCTTTAATATACAAATTTTATTTAAGTTTATTTAAATTATAAAAAAAAATTGAATTTGTGTTCTCGTTAGAGAACACCACTGAGTAAAACAATTTAATTTTAAATTTGAAATAATCTTTATTTTGAGTTAAGTTTAAAGCTTCAGATCCCTTACCACTGGTGGGGGGAAATCTTCAGCTATACGTTGTAAGAACTAACTAAGAACTAACTACATTGAGCTCAAGTAATCCCTTTTATATTGCTTAATTGCTAACGCAGCATTTTGTCTGCGGATGAAAACTGATTCATAACATGAAGAAATATCTTTGGTATCCATTGGATACTTACACACAAGTTGCTTAAGGCAAAAAGTGCTGATATGCATTTTTATGTTTATAAGATCGGATACGATCGTCCGCTATGAAAGGCATTCAATCGTTTGACATTCTTTGTTAGATTTTTAGATGTTTACACTATTGGAATTTGAAGTCAAGTGTTTGTGGGGGTGCACAAGTGGGCTCTGATATAACACCTCCCCCTTTAGAGTCTTCTAATGGTTGCAAAGTAACCGTTGGAAGATTTACATTATTTATTATCTTCCTATCTTTATTTTTTATTTTTAAATAAGCATAAAGTATTAAAATGATTATTATTGTTAAAATGATAAAGTATATAGTTAAACTTGACTTCTTGTGATTATATTTAAGTTCTTTAATTTCCTTTAAATTGTTTATATTTTCATATTGTAATTCTTCAAGAGTTAAATCTTCAACTTTAGTATAATTAATATTTAAAATTATATTGGGAATTATTGGCTCATGCTTATAATTATTTCTTTCATAAACTTTGTTGTTTATTTTTATTTTACAATTTTCAAATTTGATAAGGTAATTTCCTTCTATTATAATTTTTTGATTATTACAATTTTGATTTATTTCTTGTAATTTTACATTAATTAATACAAGATTATTGTTTCCTATTTCTAATATTTCTTCTTTCGTATTTTTATTAGTTTACAATTCATTGATTTCTTAAGTATATTTTCGATGCAATCATCATTTACTTTACTTAAATTTTTTATGTATTTTGTATCTTCATATATAATTTGGTTATTGGTCAGATACAGATTGTTATTTATTTTTAATTGTAAATTATTATCCTTATTTGGGATTGGTAGAACATACATTTTTTTGTATAATTCATCTGTAAATTTGGGTGCTTTAATAATGAATATAATATTGGTTTTATATAATGCTAAACTCAGATTTAGCTCTTCTAGGTTATCTATATTAATGCCATACTTGTTAATTTCTTCTGTCGTTAAAATGTCTCTACTAAGTATTCCTAGTCTGGATGTCATTATTATTTCTTTAATTTTTTCTATGTCCTCATGTAAGTAATCAAGATTTTCTCTTAATTTGATTTCATACTGTATTTTAGCTATATCTTGTTCGTAGTTATAGGTCCCTATAAATGTATCGATTCTTTTTATTATACTATTTGTTTCATTCTTTAAAGTTTCGGTTAATATTCTGATTTGGTTATTAAATTTGTCGTTGATTATTATTTGTTTATTTAAATTGTTAATTTCATTATGGTTATTTGTTTCTATAATTTTTAAATGTTCCTCAATGTCTTGACGGTCATTATCGTCCATGGTACCGTATAAAAATTTCAAACCTGTTCCTACAATATTTATTAATCCTCTTTTTTGTCTATTTTGTTTTGGGTGAGGTAAGAGAACTTCAAATTCATTACGTATTTTTGTCATTTTCCTAACTATACTATCATTTTCTTCTGGCATTCTTTTAACATTTCTTTCCATGATTTCTATATTTTGTTCATACTCTGTTAGGTTTATTATGTGGACAATTGTATCGTAATTTTTAATTAATGGATACTCTTTTAATTGTATTATGGTGAATCCATTCCCATTATTTAAATCAATTATTTCTAATTCTGCTTTAACAGTGGTCATTATTGTTAACGTTAATATCATCAGGATGTGAAGTGGGATTGTATATTGCCATGTTCGATGTGTTATCCTTTTTGGATCTGGAATCAATAGTATTTTTTGTAAATTTCTTACGTACGGGAAATTGATCTTTATGAGCAATTCTATTTTTGATTTTTTTATATTTATTACCTATGTCTAACGTGTATTTTTTATTTTGTTTCTTTGTAACTTTTACTTTTTTATGTTTAGGTGTGATTTTATTTTTAATTTTCTCGGGCTCAGTTATTTTGATATAATTTTCATCGACTTCTTTGTCTATTCGACCTGCATTTAATTTATTTAGAATTTGTATTTTAGTTTTTTCTATTCTTTCATATATTTTCTCGTTGTCTAATTTATTAAAGTGAACGTCGATTGGTTTTTCTTTGGTAGTTAAATGGATTACATTATTGTAAGATTCAAGTGCTTTTGTAGCGTGCTTTATTGGTATATCTTCTTCATTGGATAGTTGTAATTGCTGTAAGATTCTCATATGTTCATTTAGACTGCTATGAAGTCTTTCTACATCGGAATTTCCGGTGTGTCTATTTGCTGTACAATAATGTATGATTATGTTGTTATTTTCTAAAAAGTTCTTAAATGTTTCTGATACAAATGCGTTTTCATTGTCGAGAGTAATTTTATTTGGTTTCTTCATGTATGAAAATATTTTAGTGAGAGCGTTTATTACGTCTACATAAGTTTTTGTTTTAATTGGTTCAACTGCTGCAAATTTAGAGAATTTATCAATACATGATAAATATTTTTCTTTTTTATTAACAAACCATATATCGATATGATAGTGTTCGTTAGGACTCTTTGGAGTCTCCGTTTTTTCGTAGGGTAGTTTAATTGGGTTTCTTTCTGCTTTTGCCATACATGTTGAGCAATTGTTTATTATTTTATTAATTAAATTTTTAAGGTTTGGCATATAATATTCTCGTTTAATTTCTAAGAATATTTTTTCGATTCCTGTGTGATTATGATTTTTATGAGTTCTTAATATCATTTCTCTTGCTTCTAACTCTTTTATATCTTTTAATATAATCATGCTTCTTTGTAATATTTTATTACTTAATTTATTTTCCTTTTTCCATATATCTTGGAATTTTTGAAATATTGCATCATCTTTAACATACATACAATTTAATATCGTTGTATCTACTTCTTTTATTATATTTATAAAGTCCTCTTCTTTATATTCTTTTCTACTGAATATTATTCTTCTTTTTCCAACATGTGGGTACAAAATTTCTTGATGATCATTTTCATTGATTTCAAGAATTATTTGTCGATTAAATAAATTAACCGCTTTTTCACTAATAGGAATAAGATGTGAATTATCTGATTCAGCACTATGCTGTGTTGCTAACTCATCTTGGTTATGTAATATGACTTTATTGTCTTCTATTTTGATTCTGGAAAGTGCATCTGCTACTTTATTCTCTTTTCCTTGGATATATTCAATTTTAAAATCGTATTCTTCTAATTTTATTTTCCATCGTTGGAGTCTGGTATTTGGCTCTTTTAAATTGTGTAACCATACTAAAGGTCTATGATCTGTTTTAATAATGAATTGTCTACCGTATAGGTAATGTCTAAATTGTTTCGTTGCCCAAACTATTGCTAATAATTCCTTTTCAATTGTACTGTAATTGCACTCATGTTTATTAAGTGTTCTTGAGGCAAAACTGAGAGGTCCATGTGTTTGACTTAACACGGCTCCAATAGCAAAATTGCTGGCATCAGTTGTTAGTGTAAATTCTTTAGAGAAGTCAGGGTGTCTATTTATTAAATCGTTAGTCATTAACGTTTTCAATTTATGAAAAGATTCTTTGTAATCGTGGTCATTTATATTTATTTTGCTGTTTTTCTTTAGGCATAAAGTTAAAGGTTTAATTATTTTTGCATAGTCATGTATAAATTTTCTATAGTATCCTGTTAATCCTAGAAAGCTTTGTATTTCTTTTACTGTTTTTGGGATAGGAAAATTCTTTATAGTTTCAATTTTCTTTGGATTTGGTTTTACACCATTTGGGGTTACTACATGCCCTAAAAATTCTGTCTCTTTTCGTAGAAACTCAGATTTATTTAATGATACTTTAAGATTTGCATTCTTGAGTGTCAATAAGATTTTATGGAGTGAATCCATATGTTCTTGTAGGCTAGAAGAGAATATTATGATGTCATCTAAATAAACGTAACATATTTTTCCTATGTAATCTTTCAAGACTTCATTCATGAGTCTTTGGAAAGTTGCAGGTGCATTCTTTAAACCGAATGGCATTCTTACGAACTCATAATGTCCCGTTAATGTACTATGCTGTTTTTTCCCTATCTTTAGCTTCAACTTCTATTTGATAAAATCCTTTTGTAAGATCTAACGTTGTAAAATATATTGCTCGTCCTAGCTTATCTAATATCGAATCCATGTTTGGAATAGGATATTTATCTTCCTTAGTAACATTGTTTAACTTTCTATAATCTATTACTATTCGCCACTCTTTATTACCAGCGTGGTCTTCTTTTTTAGGAACAACCCAAATTGGGGCGTTATAAGGCGAAGTAGAATGTTGAATTATTTTTGATTCAAGCATCTCTTTTATTTGCCTATCCACTTCTTTTTTGTGGACCTCAGGATATCTGTATATCCTTGTGTATATAGCGGAAGTATTTTCCGTTGGTATGTTGTGCTTAACTTGGTTGGTGAAACTCAAATCGTCACCTTTATGATAAAACGAATTTTTGTGCGTTTTTAATAATTTTATTAATTTATTTTTTTCATCTGCGTTCAAATGCTCAGTCCTTAGTTCATTTGTGAAACAATCATCAATAATTGTGTCAATTTGTGAAATATCATTAAAGTAATTGATTGTACTTTCATATTCTTCTTCTTCATTTTTGCTGAGGAAGAATGGTATGCTATTACCGTTCAACTCTAACATTTTCTTTTTATAATTGATAGCACAATTATTTGGGATTAAAATATTATTCCCTAATATTCCGTTATATTCGGAACTGAATGTGTGAATTTGGAATTCACAGTCTTCGATGACTGAAAAAATAAATTGATCTTTTGGTATGATTATTTCTTTATTTATTGTAACTGGATCCCCACAAGTTTTTATAACTAAAGGATTTTTCCTAATTTTAATTAATTTCTTTGGAGCATCTTCTTCTCTTAGAAGGCTATTTGTTGCTCCTGTATCAATGAGCATTCTGAGAGTCTTTTGTCCTTTTTTTAATTTAACAAAGGGCAATCCCATTCTTGATCCGAGGCTGCATACCGAAAATTTGCATTACCTTCTGAATCATTTTGAATTATATTTTTATCTACATAATTGGCTTTAGGTGTTCGCCTAATTTGCGAAGATGTAGGATCTACATCCATAGGCTCAGCATTTTGGGGTTGTTGTCTATAATTGTAAGGATTATTACCTCTATTATAATTGTTATTATAATTATTATTATTCTGTCTTGGGTAATTATTTGTATTGTTTGGTACATAAGGTTTTGGTTGCCAATTATTATTGTTATTTTTATTGTTATTATTATTTTCCCTATTGTTATTATTTCTGAAGGGGTTATTAGGGTTTTTAAAATTATTATTATTATTTTTTTGTTCATACTTATTTTCAAATTTTTTATTATATTGTTTTTGTTTTTCACTATTACTATTTGCATCAATGTTTTGTCTTATGACAAATCCTGCATTATTTAATTCATGAAGTGCTAGCTCCATGGTATTTGGTTTAAGGGCGTAAAGAATTGTCCTCATATGGGTAGGCAATCTTTCTTTAAAGATATTTAATGCTGTTTCATTATTACGAGGAATATCTAAGAAATTATTTTCTTGTTGGCATTTTTGATTTAATAAAGAGAGATTTTTTTGAATATAATTGTAAAATTTTATTACATCACCTCTATATTGAGAATTTCTCAATTCTTCATATAATTGGTTGCTATTCTTAAAGCCACCGAAATTTTCAATAAGCATTGCTTTGATATCCGTCCATTTTGTTAAATGGGTGTGGATTTCTATGCTTTGCCTAGCTCTACCGATAAATTTAGATTTAAGCAAATTAATGCACATTTTTTGACCTTGTTCATTATATTCTAATAAAGTTGGAATAATGTCATCGACATTTTGTATGAAGATTGGAAGATCTTCTGTTCTTCCATCAAAGGTAGAAAGTCTTTCAATGTATTTTAAAGGGTTTAGTTGCAGGCTTCTTAATACTACATGGTTATTATTATTAATATTATTAATATTATTACCAACTCGTTGTTGTTCTTGATGTGCTGCTGCTGCGGCTGCTGCTGCTTCTAATGCTGCTTGTTGCTGGTTAATCGCCATGATGTTATTTCGATAGTAATCAAAATTATGTTGTCTTTGTTGCCGTTGCGAATCTCTTCTGATTCGATTTAAATTTTCCTTCATTAATTTTCGATCACGTTGGGGCTTTCGTTTACATGCCACTTGCCGTTGGATTCAAAAAGTTTTTACTTTATAATATGAACCATAAATTTAAATTTTTTAATGTGCGTTTTTTCTTCACACAAAAGTTTTAAACAAATAATTTTTATTTTGTTCTGTTTTATTTTATTTTGTTTTTGTAAAGAGTTTTTATTTAATTACTTTTCATTTCTTCCACTTCTTCTGCACTTCAAAATTAATCCTCCTCTATGGAGTTTTGTGGCATTACCATATGAATTGGGGTGAGTCACTGATTAATTTTATTATTCGATTTTCATTCGAATTTTAAACACTTATCAAGTTAATACTTGTAATCGATTTTCATTCGATACACAACTTTCACTTTTTTCAGTGTTATGCAATTTTAATTTTTTCAATGAAATCGCCGATTTTTGCTCGCCTTTTTATTTTCACTGAATTTAAATTTTTTTTTTTTTGCATTTAATTTTTTATTGTCAACTAAAACACTTTTTTGTATTTATTAATTTTCACAATAAAAAAAAATTTTTGGGTCGCGAAAATTTTTTTTTAATTCCGGTTCGACCACTGGATTACCATGTCTCTTATAATTTTCACTTATAGTCTGACTGGCATCCTACCGACTGCGCCAATTTTATTTAAGTTTATTTAAATTATAAAAAAAAATTGAATTTGTGTTCTCGTTAGAGAACACCACTGAGTAAAACAATTTAATTTTAAATTTGAAATAATCTTTATTTTGAGTTAAGTTTAAAGCTTCAGATCCCTTACCACTGGTGGGGGGAAATCTTCAGCTATACGTTGTAAGAACTAACTAAGAACTAACTACATTGAGCTCAAGTAATCCCTTTTATATTGCTTAATTGCTAACGCAGCATTTTGTCTGCGGATGAAAACTGATTCATAACATGAAGAAATATCTTTGGTATCCATTGGATACTTACACACAAGTTGCTTAAGGCAAAAAGTGCTGATATGCATTTTTATGTTTATAAGATCGGATACGATCGTCCGCTATGAAAGGCATTCAATCGTTTGACATTCTTTGTTAGATTTTTAGATGTTTACACTATTGGAATTTGAAGTCAAGTGTTTGTGGGGGTGCACAAGTGGGCTCTGATATAACATACACATATGTACATATGTAAAAATAGAATTTCCTTTCAGTAAAGTATTGCATTTCTATTTTCTTCTCTTCAACTCCCAACCATGGAGGAAAACAAAAAATCGAAGCAAGGAAGGAAGTATACCTTTATGTTTGGTATATTAGCAACACCTTGACATTCAGGCAACTTGGCAATTTGTTTGGGGTATCAAAATCAACTGCATGGAATGCAGTTGGACGTGTGAGCAGCTGGTTAACTTCAATAGCCAGCGAGTACATCAAATGGCCCCAAGGAGATGCCATTGGTGAGAATTGTGCAAAATTTGAGCAGAAAAAGAAAATACCGGGTGTAATTGGAGCCATAGACTGCACACACATCACAATAGCTGCTCCAAAAATAAACAAAGAATGTTTTTACGATAGAAAGCAAAATTTTTCTATAATTTTGCAGGCAGTTGTCGATGCAGACAAGAAATTTATTGATGTATGCTGC
The DNA here is from genome assembly GCA_943590905.1 of Sphaerophoria taeniata. Lineage (NCBI taxonomy): Eukaryota > Metazoa > Arthropoda > Insecta > Diptera > Syrphidae > Sphaerophoria > Sphaerophoria taeniata. Next base: position 203,951,092 of record OX016540.1, read on the forward strand.
GGCGAACCTGGGTCCTTACATGACAGCAGGGTACTCAGAAGATCTGGGCTATTCCACAAAGCACAACATCATTACAATCGCTTATTTCCATCGCAAACATTTCTTTTGGGTGATTCCGCGTATGCCGCTACGGATTGGATCGTACCACCTTACAAAGACTACGGCCAGTTAAGTGATCAGCAAAAAAAATTTAATTACATTCATTCTTCTACAAGGATGGTGGTTGAAAATGCGTTCGGATTATTCGGGTAGATTCAGGAGAATCAACAAGTTCACCGAACAAAGAAACTTGAATTCAATTAAAAAACTCATTGTGAGTGCTTGCGTTTTGCACAATTTGTGCATTCACAGCGCTGACAGCATCACACTCGATGATGAACCTATTCCAATTGAAAATATGTTAGAGCCCAACAGCAACTCTAACAATGAACCAAATGCAATTGGAAATCGAAGAGAAAGACTTTTCAACCAACTCTTACAACTTAATATAATTTAATAAATAAAACAGAAAATCATTCAAGATTTAAATAAGTTTTTTCCTTTTATTTATTGAACATTTTCATGTACAATTCTTTTTTCTGTTCGAAGCGTTGCTGCCTCTCTTTCATGGCTTTAACCTTCAATTCTTGCTTTTTAACAAATCTTTCTTCTGCCGCCTTCATCTGCCGCTCTTTCTGCTCCAGCCTTAACTTAAAAAATTCTGGTTTTGAGATTCCATTTGGTCGTTTTGACCGTGTTGTAGAAGGAGCAGAAGGAGCAGAAGCAACAGAACGCGAACCTGAAGAAAAAGCTGCAGGTGCATCCAGTATAGGTGGAAATACAGCTGCTGCTGAGGGCGTATCTGGAGCGGTCGGCTTTGATACTGATGCATATGAATCCTGAAAAAAAAAAAATATCTTAGTATCTAAAAAGTAAACACTTTGAATTGAATTACCGTATCTATTGTTGAGGCACCGACTGAGATTGACTCACTTTTTGTGTGCACTGGGCTATCGCCAAAGATCTCCTCCATTTCTACATAGAAGGGAGGTAGACATGGAGATGCACCAGTGCCACCAGCATTGTCTTTTGCGCATTTATACGCCCTCAGCAGTGTGTGCATCTTTACTTCGCAATTCTCTGGTGTTTTTCCGTCCTGAAACAAGTTTGAATGTATATTATGTACATTTTCTTTTTTCCAAATACTTACAAAACCGGCAGAAATCATGTCCTCGACGACATTCTTGAATCCATCTCGCCTCTTCCTCGGAATACGGAATTCTCCTTTCCGAGCATTGTAGAATCCAAGGAAGGCCCTTGTTTCATCGTGTGTCCAATAGGTATATCTATAATTAATACAAAATATATGGGTTATTGTACATTTCAACGCATTGTAAATTATTTTTGCTTACCTTTTAACCATTTTTAATCTCTTCTCTGATAAGAAAACACACACAAAATTCTGATTTGGTTAAATTCAAATTTAAATTCAAATTCAAATTCAAATTCAAATCAAATCAACTGTCAAATGTGAAAAATCTAGTGATGGTCGCATTCAAATGATTAAATCGATTATAATCGATTATGCACTGTGAAATCATTCGGATGATTTATTAAACCTACTGGTACCGCTACAACTGCTACTTATTAGTATTCGATTGAAAATAAATCGAATTACTATTACTACGAGAAGTTTTTGAATGACGACTATTAGTATTCGATTGAAAATAATCGATTATTAGCATTTCAAATGAAATTCATCGATTATTAGTATTCGAATAAAAAAAGATCGAATTATGATTATTACGAGCAGTACTTGAATGAAGACTGTTAATATTCGATTATCTCCATTTCGGCTTTACTGATTTTGTTAAAATTTTGCACACTTATACTTGAGATTACCTTTAGTGATATTGCATTCCAAGACTTTATTTAAAATATATTCTTCAATAACAGAAAATTCGGATTTTGAAGTACCTTTAGAAAATTTAAACACTAATGAAAATTTTTAGTATGCAATATTATTTAAACATTGCACATAAACGTGTTGACGAAATTTGCAAGAAATTGGTAAAGCCGTTTTTGAGAAATCTAGAAAAGAGTGTTATACACCAAAAAGGTACTACAAAAATGGACTTCTTTTCCATTTTTTTTGTTATTCAAGAATAAATTTTAAATAAAATCTTCGAATGCAATTTCACTAAGGGTGATGGTAAGTATAATTGTGCAAAATTTTAACAAAATCGGTAAAGCCGAAATGGAGATATATGGGAATAATCAAAAAATCAGCCGCAAAGTCCCTAGTATTAGAAGTTCACTTCGCTACAGGGCCAGTAAGGGGTATAGATAAAAATCTGAAAAAAATATAGGATTTTTTTTATTTATTTGGAGACGATTGAACAGATGTCTTCATTAATTTTCGAAAAAAAAGCAAATAAGAACCACCCTAGTTTACAATTTAGAATTTCCAGCAAACATTTTGTAATTCGAATTATCACTCGATTATTCAAATCAGTCGAATAATTTTGTCTCGATTATTGAAATTATTCCATTATGCTCACCACTAGCTCAAAAATCCCATTTGTTTCTGCCAACATTTAGATAAAAAAAAACAAATTTTGCTCACTCTAGCGTCGAGTAACCGGTACTTTATCTTGTGTAAATTCCTAACTTAAATTCCTAACTTATTTTTACTTAGCTTTCGGTTGTTGTTGTTTGACATGTAATTTCTATTGCTAAGCTAAGCTGAGTTCCCAATAAAACACAGCTTATGACATTATTTTTTTGTGTGGAAGTAGTTAGGGCGCTGAAAAGTTGTCTTAGCTACTTTTTACTGTGATGAAATCTCTGATCTTAAGCTCATTCGAGCAGAGGACACTCCTTTGCATTGATTTATTGGCTGTGTATCATTAGGCGCTTTTGCTTTTGTTTGGTTAGTGTGAGGGGGAAGGCAGAATGGAAGGAACAAGGGGGTATTGGGAAAAAGAAGGTAAAAGTGAGAAGGGGTCAGGAGGTAGGATGAGGCCAGCAAATAAGCTACAATTGAGACTAGGCATCTAAGTAATGCTTAATCCAAATTTAGATGGCCCTAGATTATGTTACAGTACAAAACTTCGTGCCACACAACTAGGGCGGAACATTATTGGTACTACAATCTTAACAGGCGTAGGAATGTGAATAAAGCTCAAGAGTAATCACTTAAGGTAGCGGGCGTGAACCTACAAAAGTCGTGCTTCTCCTATAGACAGCTGTGTATGTTGCGTGTTGAAGGGTGTCCAATGTGCAGAATCTTTTTATTCTTTCACCTAATCAACACTATATTAAAATAATTACTTAACTTTAATAAACATTTAATTTCATGAGTTTTTCTTATATTTACATATTTACATTTAGGTTGTATCACAACCACCACTTAAACACCAGACAGCGTTACTTTTTGTGCCCCTCTGTTTCTTTTTATTGTAGGTACCCGCATAGCTCATCGTTGATTTTCTTACAACCAACGCGAGCAAAGCCGCGGGCACCAGCACATGTGCTGCAAATCGCTATTGTCCTCTGCTCTGAGCACAAAAAGTATCTTCGTCTTTTGGACTTTTCCAAAGTTCTTAAATTGAGACATTATCATTATCTTCAACATAACTTTCAAAAACGAGTCGAAGTGAGACATTCTTTCTTTAGCTTTTTCAATTGTTATAATAAATATTGCCCTTTTTTCTATTACAAAACTTAAAAAAAAGCACAATAACTAACTAAGACCACAACTAAATTTAAAATAACAATCATTCAGTTAAAAAGAAAAAAATTCTTCAATCTATTTGGGGTAGGTACTTTTACACCTTATTGACCTCGATATTGACTATCAATGGAGAAAGAAAACAAATTGATTTGCATTTACTTATAAAGAAACATTCAAAAAAAAATCAGGGCAAACTATGACTTTTTCCTTAATTATATAAAATACAGCTGTTTTAAAAATGAAGTGGGGCTCCTACGCAACCCGTATGGGTTCCAGAAAAAAACTAGCTGAACCGGCAAACGTTGTTTTGCCATATATCAATTATTTCTAGAGTATGAAAAAAAATCGTATTTATTTTTCGTGTGTGCGTACGTGGAATATAAGAAAAAGAGGCATAGAATGTTGTGAATGTTGACGGAATGTGTCATTTATAATTTAATTAATACAAACAAACTGGAGGTTTGCTCATTTGAGAGCTTGCAACCTATGTATAACTGTCCATCTGAAAAACATGGTGTGCTCAAATCTAAGCTACAAAGAGACATTGTTTGGGCTTGAGTAAAAAGTCATTGCAAATGCCAATGTAATGGGGAACTGAATGCTTCTATATTAAAGTGGCACATTAGTGGGTGCAATAGGGATTCTTGGAAGTAATATACTTTCACACCGGATTGAGAACTGGCAAAGCTGTACAGTAAGGATTGGTTGTTCCAAAATCGTGCTGCGCTAGATATTCTTGAACAAGAAATACTACACGAAAAAAAATGCTTTGAGTTTAGAACATTTGTACAATTTAATGCACCGAAGTTAAACGATCAACAGAAGTATGTGCAAGTGCATGCAAAGTGTGATCAATCAGAGTGGTGGTTTGAAATTTTTAGATGCTTTCATTAGCACTTAACCGATCTGAAAATAAAATAGGGCTCTCGCAAGGAATTCAAAAAATATTTGGAGGCGGCTCATTTATAACTCAAGAATGGCTGAACCTGCGACGGGAAACTGAAAACTCAACCTTTTAGTACTATTAACTATTCCATTAAAGCAGGTACAACGTCCCGCAGGTTCGCTAGTTTATTTATAAATTAGCAGAGCAATTATGTTGTTAAAGTTTGCTAATTGCTAGCATATTTAGAGTATTTCGAGGTTCACAGATGTGAAATCAGAACAAAAACATAAAATGTAAAAAACAGAGCCAAGTTCTCTTATGTGCGAACAACACTGTGTAAAAAGTCAGCCACCAAAAGTAATGAGATCTAAAAGAACGCCAAGTTCTTAAATGTAAAAGTGTTATATTGAACATTTTAAATTATAGGAGATAAAACAAGAATATTAAAAGAAAATAGAAAATAGTTTGGATGAAAATTTACAAGTAGTCTTTGTAGATAAACAAAGGACAATGTGGACGTGGAGATTGACTTTTGCTGCTAGAAAGAGATGACTTGTTTGCAGATAACAGCCGGTGTGTGTTCAGTGAGTCATTCTTGTTACAATATGTACTAAAATATGTTAATGTTCAGTATTGCTGAGATTCGATGACATTTTTTATTGCTGAGCAATAATGAATGATTTTACTGAAAAAAGTGTATCTGCGATGATTTTTATTTCTATAGCATTGTTGACATTTTTAAAGAAATTCATCTTAACTCCTTATCATTCTGAGAAAAAATATTTTTTAAATGTTTAATGTCGTTTTCGATTGGCTCTCCGGAAGCGTCCGGAATCATTCCGAAGCCTTCTGAAAGCGTTTTATTCGCACGAAACTGACAGACAGAACGCTTCTTAGAAGAGAAATTCTCTTCTTGATTTCAAATCAGAATCCACTCAAGAAGCACTAATACATGAATAATAAAAAGTCAAAAATAATACTCAATCAGTTTTGTTTTTGTTTTTAATGAGCATTTTTGAAAGAAAAATCAGATATTTGACTTTTGAAATTTCACACAAACACAAAAAAACAGAACTCAGTGGAAGCGATTTGACCTGTTCCATTCGAGTTAAGAATGAGTGAATTCTTGAGTGAAACCAATCGAAAACGACGTAAGTAATAAGTGTGCGGTAATACACTGTTGATTTCTTACGTGTCCAATTATATAATTCCTGAAAACTTCATCCAAATCCATCAAGTGGTTTGGTTTTTATACAGAGTTTTTACCGCACTCCCAACCATATTTTCCCAAGTACAGACAAACAAAGAAATGATCACCATTTTGGAGGTGAGATGGTCACAATTACCCACGAAGATCTAATGATTTAATACCTTTAGACTTTGAGATTATCATTATGGGAAACATCCGCTTGTATCTTTAAGAACACTAATTTTTTAAAGATTAAAATGAAGGCTCCCTTGGTAAACCCTTTAGGAAGCTTTTACATAAAATATGTGTTTGTTTGATAACAATTTTTTCTGGACAAGGTAGGTATAGTAGCAAATCATTTTAAAAACCAATGCTCAAAATTGCTTTTCTTAAAACGTAAAACGACAGCTACAAATTGTCTTCTTCTATGTAAACTTAAAATATTGTTAACGTTTGGGGCACCTCTTTGCTGCAAGTCTATATCTGGCACCATAACAGTATTTCGTTTGAATTTTATTCTTAGTTTTCCAAAATCTTAAATTGATTCCTTCCTTTTTAGAAATCAAATTCACAATAAACAAAAAAACTGCACAAAGGTTTCAAGTCCCAAAACTAAACAAAAATACCGTGGAATCTTTTTGTGCTGAATCCAGTTAAAATACAGGTGTAACTATCCGTCAGACGAACAAGGCAAAAATTGCTATTTCAACAGAATTTACCTTTAATAAAACTGCCAAATCAATATTTTGGAATTGAAACATTGTAAAATACAACTCTATTGAAAACAATATCTGCTTTGCCATGCGTTTGCAAAAATGCCGGATTGCCCTGAGAGGACCGTGAGCATATTTTTCTTTGATAGTTAAAAATCTACCTAAAACTCGTTTGTACACGGAAATACAAAAAAATAAGGCTGAATATACAACACAGTCAAAACAAGCTTTTAAGTTTGTTTTTGTTGGTAACGAATACATTGAAAAGTTTTCACAGTGCATTGAAGCGGTAGAGATCTAATACAAACGGCAACGAATTCCATATTCAATTAAAAGAGAATTGTGGAATATGGTATCAACGCAAGAGAAATAGAAAATGCCAGCTATTTTTCCACCGAATCAGAAGCAGTCTAAAAGTCTTTAAAATAGAAAAGGAACTCTTTGGAAGTATATCGAACAATTAATCAAACTAAGTCAACTGAAAAAAGAAGTAAAAAAATAAGATGTGACATCCACCATGTGCAGCAACAATACAACTGCCTCATCCTCCATTTGGCACTTCTCACAAAAAGTGCAATTTATTGACGTTTCTACAAGACCAAAATCCATGAAGAAGCCATTTATCCTGCGAATGCATGCAACCAATGCACCATCGAACACGGTACGAATAGAGATAGTAAACATTTGAAAGGATGTTCGCAACGTTGCGTTCACAATGCGAACATTGTATTCGAAAGTGAATGTGTGGGAATGGGAAGTCGATGTGGTGCTGGGTGCCTGACTTTCTGGCACAATCATAGATGATGAAGACGACTAAAATTGATTTCACCTTATACCGTGTATATCGTTATGGTGATTTAATCTGGCGTCATTCAATGCGACAGTTGTTACACCATATTGACTTTAACTACTTGTATTCGTATAAGTGCACACCAACCAACAGCAGCCCGATAGATACCTCTGCTTTAGTGTGCTCCAACTAATCCTTGAGTGATGATTGACTCGGAATAGATTCGTTCGAATGAAATAACTTTGATTGTGGAACTTGCAGACATCGAATTCCTTTTTCCTTCTTCTTGGGGTTTGAAGGGACATGGAATCGATACCTGACTGTAATGCAACGTTGTTGGAACTACATTGGTAGCAGTTGAAACCTTTGAAGAAAAAAAAAATAACAAAGGCACTGAGAAAAATGATTCAAGAAAATAATAAAAAGCATTTGTGATGGTTCCTTTTGGAAGAATGATTCCATACTTGCTTTTTGACATTTGTTCTTGTTAAACTAAGCCCGTAGCTTAGTTGGTAAGTGCGTTGGCTGCTAAGCAGAACGTCGTTGGTTCGAGTCCTACTCAGGCCAAGTTTTAATTGCATCTCTTACGGGCACTGCCTCTGACAATCTTCCAAGAGTATCAATCTGTCATGAAAAAGTGCTTCTCAACTCTGCCGTTCGGAATCGGCGTTAAATTGTAGGTCCCCTCAATTCTTCACACGCACTCAGAGAATTGTTGATGAGAGTAGGCCACTTAGGCCTTGGCTCTTCAAGAGCTGTCGCGCCACTCTATTTATTTATTTTTTTCTTGTTAAAGAAGTTGTTGTGGTGTAGTTGGACTTTATTCTTTCTATATCTAGTTTTACAGCACATTTAAATTTGAAGTCATACTTCATAAGAAGGGAGATTCTCTAAACTGTGCAACTACAGAGAAATCAGCCTACTTAACATCGCTTACAAGATCCTCTCTGCCGTAATATGTGAACGTCTGAAGCCATATCGTCAACAATCTGATTGGTTCTTATCAATGAGGCTTCAGAGCAGGAAAGTAAACCATCGACCAAATTTTTACTTTGTGGCAGATCCTGGAAAGAACCTATGAACTCCAAATCTATAGGACGAACAAAAACTGGTTTTTCTTGGTGTTCCTTCCATGCAAGGATGGGTTCGATATCTGGGTCCTCTTGTTGGGCTTTCCTCAACTCCAGCCATAAATGGGATCGGCTCTGGTTCGTTGGACAGTAACCATTTCTTTTTCTTCTTGTAGTCTACAGTTCTTATAGTCTTACTTACATGGTCTCCGAGATAGTGCATCCGTATTTGAGTGAACGAGTGAAGCTTCCCCTTCTGTTATATAATTTCATAATCGTACGTCTGCAGCCTCTTGATCTATCTCACCACTTGACCCTCTGGATTCTTGAAATTCAAAAGCCAGTTTAGTGCTCCATGGTCAGTTCGGAGGAGAAACTTCTGTCCATAGAGGTATTATGAAAGCGTTTTTTTGCCAAAATCAGTGCAAGAAGTTCTCTTCACACAATAGTTTCTTTCTGATCTTTCTGAGTACCTTGTTGTAGTAGGCAATCACCTTCTCTTCACCATCATGCACCTGCGATAGTACAGCACCAATCCCGACATTTCTGGCATCAGCATCAACAATGAACTGTTTTCCTGGAGGCAGGTAGGTCAGTGCGTTACACAACCGTTGATTGAGCTCTTGAAAGTTGTGCTCGCACTCGCCTGACCATTTAAACTGCTTTCCCTTTTCCGTTAGCTGATGTAGACTGTTGGCGACACCCAGAAAGTTTTGGTGTTGATGTTTTTGCTGTGGTGTTGGCCAATTCTTCACGGTGTCAATCTTATCAGGATCCATCTTAACTCCTTGATGTGTCCCAGATATTTCACTTCAGTTTTAAAGAGTGAATACTTTTTTGGGTTGATCTTGAAGTACCTACCTAAGCTTCTCGAAGTCTTTGACAGTTCTCAGATTTGTACAATGTTCGTCAAATATTTTCCTGTATACTATGACGTCTTCCAAATGGACCAGGCAAGATTTCCATGTGACTCCTTGCAGGACGCATTCCATTAGGGGCTCAAAAGCCGCTGGAGCATTGCATAGTCCAAAAGACATCACTTTGAACTGCCACAATCCGTTTCCTGTTGAGAATGCTGTCTTTCTTTTGTCTTCAAATCCTTTTTAACTGAAATTTAATATTGCAATGTGTATACACTGTATTCGCAATAAGAGGGGAATATTGTGTTGTGGTAGAATAAGTAGCAAAAGCTTTATTTGTAGTAGCAAACACTTGTGTATAACAGAATAGAATAGGGGCAAAAAATAGTTTTCATTAGAGGAGAACTTTTCGTCAAGCATCGAGAAATTTCAGCGCCTACAAACACGCAGTATTTTCTGGAAGTTATTTGCGATATATACATACATAGGCGCTCGAAAGCAAAGCGAATTAATTAATTGTGACCTGCGATAAAATAGAGATACTGGCGCAAAATTATAGTCGGCTAATTAACAATGTTAAGAGAATGTAGTGTGATGCTAGCTTAAAAAGACGTTTGAGTCATGACTGACACGTGTGTCGTTTAAAGTAAGTATCACACTAAATTCTCTTAACAATGTTCATTAGTGGACTAACCAACAAGTCAAAATTAAAAGTATTAAATAAATAAGTTTGAGAGTGATTTGAATAAAGTAATTTTGTAAAAGTGTGAATAAGTTTTAACTGTCGGACCAAGCCGAATATTAAAGAATAGACTTTTGGTTTTTCAAAATGCTGCAGCATGACACTTTAAGAGTTACCGTTATTTTTTTATATTTGTTTCTATTTAAGGTGAATGTTTTTGAAAATTGCCCCTCCTGCCTAGACGAGGTGGTGGGGGTATACCCCCCAGTCGAATGTCAATTTCCTTTTCATCTACTTGTATCACTTAAACATAGCTGGGCACCGTTAATCAAAAAGTTAACTTCGTTAATCGCTAATCCGTTAATTAAAAATTTAACTTCGTTAACAGTTAAAACGTTAAATTTTAGAAAAATTAACGCAAGTTAACGTTAATCGTTAATCCATTAACACGCCATAAAAATTTTATTTTCTAATAAAAATTGGAATCGAAATAATAGTGGCATTTCAAATTTTACTAGGGACCGAACCTCGCCGGCACGGCCGCCGCCGCACATTTCGACTAGCTCATGATTCGTATAAGAAATGTTGTTTTTTCGTGGAGCCCCAAAACAACCCGAACGCTTAGGTAGCCCAAAAAAAAATTTCCATTGGCAACCAACAACAGTGTTTTTTGCTGGCAATAAAGAAGCCAGTAAAAAACGCTCGGCAATGAATTGAATTTGCGATATTATATTCTGTATACCTATAACACCAAAAAAAAAAAACAGACAGGCATGATATGAGTGCGACCCATGGAGTCCACACGAGTAACTTCCCAGAGTAGAAAAATACGTAAAAACATTAGCAGATTTATTTATTTGATTTCACTAACACTCGTTCGAAACCCGGAATAGTTATAACGAGTTTAAGCACGTACATCAACCTATTCCTATTCCTACTCGTTTTAGTTATGCCTGGCTTATGTCAAATTTTGCTATTACAAATTGACCAATCTAAAACTCCTGTAAACAAATCTGACACTTTTGTTTATTTATTTGTCAAATAAATATACAAACCTGACACTTTCCATAAAATAAATAAGTGAAGGGCAAGATATAGATTTTTGGGACTGCAAAATTACCAGCAAAAGTAAGTATGAAGAAGAAGAATGGTTCCAAATAATTTTAAGAACCACGTACGGTGCAAAGATTTAAGAATAATGGCCTTTTTGGACCCAAATTCTCGTGAGTTATGATCTTATATATTTAATGTTTTCTTCATTAAAATAATCGACTTTCCAGTTTCGAAATCAAAATTAATATGTTTTATATTTTTCACAAAACTCAAACTAAAGAAATTTTTTATACAAATGTTTCAAATTTCAATGAATAAAATAAAAACGAATAATCAAGTTAAGTATTAAGAACAAGTATATCATATATATGTAATAAGTAAACAAAAGAATGTCATGGATTAATGTAGGTAGGTACATACATAAATACATAACTTCTCCCCCCTCAAGAATCAGGTGATTGTGGAGGTTATAAGATAGTCTTCACACATCAACTGATATTTTAAGGTGGAAATAAAGTTTTAATCAAAGTTAATTTTTTTTTTTTTTATATTAATTGAAAAATTGAAAATCTTAACGCTTTTTAGTAAATAAATTGAATAATAAGTTTATTTTTTTTATAATGATTACATCCATATGCCTTGGATTTACTTTTTTTTTTTAAATTTGATATTGTAAGTATTATAATATTCATTTTTCTTTATATAATTTTTAAATTGTATTTTATTATATTTTATATTTCCTTTGTTTTTTTATTTTATTTTTATGTGATTTTCTATTTTTTGTTGTAAGAACGATTACTTTCTTATTTTGTTTTACCTTAAGTTTTTTAGTTCTGGGTGTTAATTTATTTCGTCTGTTGTTAAATTCAAATATGGTTTCGTTTTCATTAATATTTGGAGGGTTTTCTCTGTTTTTGTTTATATTTCTCATTGTATTTTCTTTGTGATTTTGGATTTTATTTTTTATTTTCATATACAAAGTTTTTTGAAATGTTTTTAATTCATTTAAAAAGTCATGTTCAGAAATTTTACGATTAGAAATATTTTTTAAGAAGTTAGGCGTCCTTCCAGTAAGTAATTCAAAGGGTGTCAGATTAGTTACTGAATGAATGCTGTTGTTGTAACAAGTTAATCCTTCATTTAACACATCTTTGCAGATTTGTTTTTTATCTTTATCATATGTATATAATTCTATATATTTCGGTTAAAGTAGAATGAAATCTTTCAACAATTGAATTTCCTGTAGAGTTTTGGGGTGTTGTAACATATAAATTTATATTATACTGATCACAAAAAATTTTGAAAAGACTTGATGTAAATTCTGAACCAGAATCGCAAACAATTTTCTTTGGAGTTCCATGATGAGCGAAAAATTCTTTTAAAGATTGAATTATATTAAAACTATTTCGGGCATTTAAAACATAAGCTGATGCAAATTTTGAAAATTTATCAACTACTGTTAAAATTTGTTGGTTATGTATGGAATAAACTTCTACAGTGTTCCCCGCTTAATTGCACTGACCATTTTGTCAGATTTTTCGGTCAATTATCCGGGTGGTTCAATTAACGAAACCCCGCTTAATTGACATATCTGTTCAATTAAGCGAAGCCCGTTTAATTGCATGAGTAGGTCAACTAAAAAATAAAATATTCATACCAGAAATTCACTCTATAAACATTTCAGTGTCAACTTACGAAAACCTGGAAAAAAATCGAAGAGAATACACACGCAAATATGTTAAAATATCTCGTATGAAAAAAAAAAACCATTGAATAAGAAGTACAGGAAGGGGTCTTATGAAAAAGAAGTGAAGCATTTTTCAAAGTAGTGTGAGTTTCACAAACACAAATGCATTACAAAAGGGCTGGCCTGCAGTTGAACGGTTAATCTCTGGGGCGCCAAGTGAAATTTGATCGAATCAAGATTATATCGATTGTGCTTCAATTTTTTTTTTCAATTTCAATTCTTTTTTTGAAATAGGTACATGGTGTTATAAAGCTCAAGGTGCACACGCACGATTTGTATTGTTTTTCTTTTTTTAAATTCCTCGGTACATTTTCTTAATTTTTCATCCGTAATTCATCACATTTATTGCACCTTTTTGGGTGGTATTTGAAAGCGTTAAGAAGCACAAGAAATTGTACAGCACCTTACGATCACCAACATAAATAAATGCGACCCTGAATTCGAGTTTTTGTTTTTGTGACAGATAAGACTAAAGATCAAGACCAAATAAATTCTATGGACAAAGGATTTTTATTTTTGAGAAATCTAGCAAAAACTTCACTATTTAAATTTGTTTTACAGATTAGTTAAATAAATTTATAAAAAATGACAGCACAGGAAAAAGTTTGACAGCACAGGAAAAAAAAATGACATCATCAGAAATGTTTGTTGCTTCACTCACGTACAGTGTACATGTAGCTAACACCGCTTCTGCAGGGACGAACCGTCATATAGACATTTAAGACAGTGTCTACCCAAACAAAATCACACGCTGAAGAAAATAGCAAAAGAACAAACTAACCAAAATCAACCAACGACCAACCCTTACCCTTATTATTCAAATCGAGCATATTGACATTATTTCACATTGTGAAGGTGAACATCAAACAAAGAGGAGATACGCAATACACACACATCATACGCATACTTCATTCATCAACATCATTCATAAATCATAATGATACTGTTCTGAAATCTGAAACTGAATACCAACCAATTCACGAAATAAAACGACGCGAGTTCGGGAAAAAACGAAGACATTCAAAAATATGTCTTCGTTCCCCATTGAATTTTGTGTGGGAAAAGAAGAACAAGCACACGATTTGTTCGGCGTTTGTATGGGCAAAATAGACATAATTGAAAATGTCTAATTTCTTGTTTCTTTTCGTTCATTTCATCCTAGTGCGTTCGGGAAGAAAACGAAAAAAACCGAAGACATGTTTTCTTTTTGTTCGATTGACTTTTTTTTTGTATTTTTGTATACGGAACGGATACGGAAGAAAGACAATGTTGAAAATGTCTAAAATTGTTTGTATAGGTACTTGTCGTTAAAATTTATTTCAATAACGTAAATAAAAAAATGATTTTGTAATTCAGTAATGGTTGGGTTAGTTATAGTTTTCATATTGCCGATACCGGCTTTACATTAGGTAAGAAATTTTATTGGTCTGACTATGGCTTGTTCAGGTTTATTTGGCGATAAAATAAATAAAGTCTTTTTGCCATCGATCCGTTTTATAAATTAATTTTAGGTAACGTTTTTTTTTCCTTTTCATCTCAAGAACTCTAGTTGAGACTTGAAATAAAACCAGGTTTTAGATTATGCTTTCATATAACATTATGCTTCACGTTTGTGGGCACTATCTATTTGTTCGACGACTAGGAACAAGATAATAAACCTAACTGATTTTTTTTTGTCTACCCAATGCGAATGGTTGCCAGTCGTCCCTGCGCTTCTGTACTTCTTATTCAATGCAAAAAAACAAAAACAAACAAAAGCTAGCTGTCATTTGTTATACAGCGAATAGTACTGACAATTTTAGCGCTCCCACTAATGTCGTTTTTCATTGGTCGGTTTTTGACGTTTCTTCTTCTACCTCCAATGGAACGGGTTATGATATATGTCATTCTTCTTGTTTTCAAAACAGAAGAGTTCTGCATTCCGTCTGTCAAAGTCAGTTCAATGGAGTGGTTTCAGAAGACTTCTGGACTCTTCCGAAATCCGAAGGCTTCTGGACGACCAATGGAAAACGACATAAGAGAATTGTTTCATTATAAGGTTTGTTTCATTATAATTTCTTTTCCGTCCAATTATCCGAAAAATGTCCATGTATTCAGTTTTTCTGCTGCATATTTTTAAGATCAATTAAGCGAGTAATTCAACTAAGCGGGGTTCAATTAACCGTCTAAAAAGCCTTGCTACTAATATGAGAAATTTTTGGAACTAATTTTTTAGATCAATTAAGCGGGATGTTCAATTAAGCGAGGTGCAACTAAGCGGGGATTACTGTATATGTAAAGTTTCTATGGGATAATTTGGTGTTTCTGTTATTTCAAATTTTATTCTGGGTGGATGTCTTTTATATTTTAAAAGTTGACAAGTTTCGCAATTATTGATTATTTTCATAATTTTTTGTTTCATATATGTGAAAAAGTACGTTCTTTTTAAGTGTGAATGTGTTTCTTGAATTCCTCTATGATTGCTGTTAATGTGATATTCATTTATAATTTTATCTTGTTCATCTGTTTCCAAAATATCAATTAGAATTGTTTTACATCTAATAAGTTTGAAAAGTTTCGTATTCGCAAAAAATTTTGAATAAAGATTTTGGATTAATATAAAAGTTTTATCGTCAGAAAAAATCGCTATTAATTTATTTGGAATTAAATTATCTTTTAGAATTTTTAAAATTATATTATCGTCAAAATCTTTATGCTTAAATAATCTACGTCGTTTGTTTTGAAAAAGAATTTTGTATGTCATGATTGGTTTATTAATAAAATTGTCTTTAATTAAAATTAGTTGATCTCTAAATTCGTTGAGTTTCCTATAATCCACAACTAACCTCCATTTTTTAACATTTGAAGCGTCTAGTTTTTTTGGAACTATCCATATTGGACTATTGTAAGGGGAAAAGCTGGGTCTAATAATTTGTTGGTTTAGTAAGTTTTGTATTTGAGATTTAATTTCTTCTTTATGAATTTCAGGGTATCTGTATGATTTAATATAAATAGGTATATCATCGTTTGTGATAATTCGGTGTTTTATTTCATTTGTAAAAGATAATTTGTGTCCTTCTTTGTAAAAAATATCATCAAATTTTCTACAAAGCTTAAAAAGTGTTTTCTTTTCTTCACAATTCAAATGGTCGGTTCTTAAAAATTTTGTTACATCATCATGTGATGTGTGTTCGGTTTTATTATTTATGTATTTTATGTTAAAATTATTTACCTCACTAAAATTTTCAAGTCGTTCGACTTTTAGTGGTTGTTCTAAAAATAAAATTTGTTGTGTAGCTATCTGTTAAATTAAAGATTTCGAAAAAACAATGCCAATTTTTGGATTCATAAATACCTTCTGGAATTTTTAAATAATTATTTATAATTGTAGTATTGAGATAAAATTAGCCATTTTCAATGTCAACTGGAAGTTTAACAATGATTTTAGAATTTGGACAAATATTGAAAATTTTTGATACATAATTTGGCTTGAAAAAGAGGGGTATAGTAGCATTTTTTGTTTCGAAAAATTTATCTTTTATATTTACTTTTGAATTTAAGATTTTCATAATATCGAGTCCAATTAAGCCATCAAAGTAAGAATGAAATTTAAATATAAGGAATTTTAAATTTTCGATAGTATTAAATTCTTTAAAAGCTGGTAATGTAACTTGTTTATCTATATTATGCTTGTTAAAAACTGTAGTTATTGTAACAGGTTCAATTTTCTTATGAAAATTAGAGTGTATAAGTCCGGGATTTATAAAACTTGTCGAGGAACCAGTATCAATTAGAAACTTAAGTGATTTTCCTGAAGGAGATAGTATATTGATATAAGGTAATGAATTTGAAGTTTGTTCTTTAAGGTATCCAATTTGTCCGAGGCAATTAACTAAAAATTTGTGTCATCAATTTCGTTTGAATATTCATCAGAAAATAAATGTTTTTGCTCTCCTGAATTATTATATGATGGTAAAAATTGATCAAGATTAGTGTAGTTATTAGTTTCTGTGTGAGAGTCATTGTTTTGTGTTGTGTTTATGTTATTTATTTGGTTATTATTATAGTGTCTGTTTCGATTTGAAGAATTTGAAAAATTTGAAAAGTGCGTTTGTTGAGTGTTTCGTGTATGTCCTGTAGATGTATCCATTGGAATTATTGAATTATTTTTTATTTGGTAGTTATTAGGTATGTTTAAGTTATTTCGATTGGATGGAAATCTACTTACGTTATTTTGAATTGGATTATGATTTTGGTTGATATTTATTCTTGGAATCAGAGAATTTTGTTGTTGATAAATATTTGGTTGATGTACACTTGGAATATGAGGATAAATGTTATTATAATTTTGATGTTGGGGTGGAAATCTGTAATTTTGATTTGATCTGTTTGAGTTTGAATATTTCATATAAAATGAATTTTGTTCTTTTATACAAAAATTGAATGCTTCTGCAAGAGATGAAGGCCTCATGGCTCTTATTGTTGAACCAAGTGGTTCTTTAAGACCAATCAAAAATGTGTTGAGACACATTTCAGAATATAAATTATATTTTGCATTGATAATATTTGAGTCTTTTTCATGAATATGAACGTGGTTATTTAAAGTTGATAAGATTTCAACTACTTTGCTATAAAATATCTCAATGGAATCATTGAACTGTCTAAGATTGTGAAGATCTCTTATTAAAGAAATTTCATTCCTTTTATCGGAATAATGTAATATGAGATTTTCTTTAATTTCTTTCCAATCCAAACGAGTTCCATACATATTTAATATTTCATTAGCTGGACCTATTATTTTGTTTCTAATTGCCCTCAAAATAATTGCAGCATATGGAGTTTCGTTTATGCTACTCATTAATGTAATTATTTCTTCGACGTTGTTAATGAAATCGTGCAATAAACGATAGTTTCCATCAAAGTGTGGAAGATCTTTTATTGTGTCTGGTATTTTTAATGAATTAAAAACTATATTTATTTTGTCAATTTGTGTTTCGGAGTGTTGATGTATGTTTTGGTTTTGTGATGATGTGTCATGTGGATTATTATTATGTGCCATGATATTGGTTTTATTTTGTGAAAAATCTTGTTCAATTGAATACTGTAATATGTTATAATAAGGATTTATTTTTTCTTTTTATTTTTTATTTTTAAGGACATAAACTACACCGATTAATCCGCAAATAACGTTCAAAAAAGCGTTAAAATAAACAATTATTCAACTTACATGCAATGTAAAAATAAATTTTGTTGTCTCAATAAATAATTAATTGGGACTTCTTCTTCTTGAAATCTTAATTGGGACTATCTTCTTTTGAAAACTTGAATCTTGATATAATTTATTTAAACTTTCAAATTGTTGGATAATTTCTTTATAAATAATTGAAAAAAAATGTTGGGAGGTAAGGGTCCAGAGCCAAGGAATTTATATTCGCCAATCTTATTTATCAAGATTGTGCACTGATCCTTTCTTGCGATTACTTTTTACTGCCACCAAATTTCCTTTGATGTGAGGATAACTGTTTTTAAATATTTCTTGATTTTTGTTTTGTTTATTTTTTATTTATTTTTTTTTCTTATTTCAACCATTCATTTATTCAAATATGGTTTTCTTTTTTTGTTTTTGCCAAAATAATGATGTTGATATGAGGTTTTAATAATTAATTGGTATATTTTATTTGCAGTTGTAAATATTTGTGTTCAGGAATCCTCCAAAAAGTAACTAAAGACAGAGACTGCGCCAATTATGATCTTATATATTTAATGTTTTCTTCATTAAAATAATCGACTTTCCAGTTTCGAAATCAAAATTAATATGTTTTATATTTTTTCACAAAACTCAAACTAAAGAAATTTTTTATACAAATGTTTCAATGAATAAAATAAAAACGAATAATCAAGTTAAGTATTAAGAACAAGTATATCATATATATGTAATAAGTAAACAAAAGAATGTCATGGATTAATGTAGGTAGGTACATACATAAATACATAACTCGTGCCACATATTTACAAATTTGACAAAACATTTGCTTAACACATTTTTTTTCAAAATGACATTCAGATACTTACACCTAATTATTCCGGCTTTAAACCTCCCTTGCACCCGTTTTAGCTTATTCCGCCTCTAAAACTAGGTTGTTTTTTTTTTTTATAAATAAGCTTTTCAGTTTTTAAGGCATTGTAAAGTCGGAGTAACTTTATTCCGCCTGTTGGGGGGAGAATCGGGAAATGCTTTTTGGGGATTAACAATCCGAATCTCATCGAATAATTGTGGTGCACACTGCGCTAATCCAAAAAAATCCACCGCTAGATAAAAGGGAAAAAAGAACAAGCAAACCAAAAAAAATAGAATACCGTATTGAAATAATAAAACGATACTCAAGTTTTACCTTCAGCTCTTTATTGTTGTCGCCTTCAAATATTCTTACAAACTAAATTTAACTAGCCTAGCTTCGGTTATACGAAGCTTACAGAGTGCTCTTTTTTAAGCAGAGAAAGGAGTGAACATATATGCGATTAACATAATGTACAATAACATATGTTTTAGAGCTTTTAGAGAAATATTAATTAATGATCTAAAAGTATGCAATAAATTCTTAACATCCGATTTCAAAATGTTCGTTAATTATTTGAATATGCAAGTTTGGCATTAACATTCCGGCCTCCCTTGCAGAATGCAAAGATGTTAACAATGTTAATTTATTTATATTAATAAAATTATTAATGTCCATCGGTGGAGGTATTTTGTTGAAGAAGCGCCTCGGTTCGCTACTTTATAAAAAAAAATGTTAGTAAAATCCAACGTTGAGGGTTGATTATTGAGTGCCCTGATTCACTCGGACATGTTAGAAGGATTATAATTAAGGGTTAATCGTAATAGTTATTTTTACAAAAATAAATTCAAATAATTCTGTAATATATTTCAAAGTTTGTGCTGTGCTAATAGTATATGAATGTTTATGTGTTTTTCAATTCAAATTCTTTGTATTTAAATTTTCAACAAATTTTAATAGTTTAATTCGATTTAGATTATAACGAATCAATCAAT
This sequence comes from Sphaerophoria taeniata, assembly GCA_943590905.1. Taxonomy (NCBI): domain Eukaryota; kingdom Metazoa; phylum Arthropoda; class Insecta; order Diptera; family Syrphidae; genus Sphaerophoria; species Sphaerophoria taeniata. Next base: position 203,970,827 of record OX016540.1, read on the forward strand.
CAATGAGTTGAAGTGTGTCCCTGAAACAAGTCTTGGTTGGCAGGCAAAGGACACAATTTCGCAATATTGCGCACGATATTTCCATTTTGTGTTTTAACCGTAACAACACGAACCCTACCGTCTTTTCCCGGATGAACAAGCTCGACTCTTCCCAAACGCCATTGATTAGGGGATAGATTCTCATTTCGTACGGCAACAACGTCTCCTACGTCAATATTTCGATTAGGGAATTTCCACCTTGTTCTTCTTTGAAGATCGGTGAGGTATTCTTCTTTCCATCTTTTTGAAAAGGAATATAGAATTTGTTGAACCTTTTGCCAACTTTGGGTGTTACTTGCACTTATTTCATTTTCGGGTAGTGAAATAAGAGGTGAACCTTTCAAAAAATGACCGGGGGTAAGGGGAAGGAGATCCGACGGATTTTCACTTATGGGAGAAATTGGACGTGAGTTAAGACATGATTCAACCTTCACAAGAAGTGTTGAAAATTCTTCGACGGTAAGCTTCGAGTCCCCAACTGTCTTTTTGAAAAGTGTTTTAAAGGATTTTATTCCGGCCTCCCAAAGACCACCCATATGGGGTGAACCCGGCGGAATAAAATTCCATTTTAGATTCTGTGGAAGGTATTGTTTTTCGGCTTCCGATGTTGCCTCAGAAAGGGCCTTTCGTATTTCCTGTGTAAGCGCTTTATTGGCACCAACAAAGTTGGTACCGTTATCGGAAAAAAGTTGAACACCTCTTCGGCCAACAAACCTAGCAAATGCCGCTAAAAACATTTCAGTAGAAAGACTTCCAACAGCTTCTAAATGCACAGCTTTTGTGCAAAAACAGATAAAAAGGCAAGCATATCCTTTAAGGCCTTGATAGAATCGACCCTTGTGAACCTTCAATTCAAAGGGTCCGGCGAAATCTAATCCGACATGGGTAAACGGAAAGGAAAAGTTGACTCTTTCGGGGGGAAGGGTTCCCATGAGTTGACTTTGTATTTTCTTTTTATGTAGAGTACAGATCATACAGGTATGTATGAATGTTTTTATTAAATTTTTTAATTTTGGTATCCAAAATGATCTTCGGATCAAATAAAGAATTTGTTGATTTCCTCCGTGAAGGGAAATTTGATGAACGAATTTTACTAGCAGAGTTGCTAGGGGACATGAATATGGAAGCAAAATGGGAAATTTTTCATTGTAACTCAGATTTGCATTGCCTAAACGACCGTTTACTCTCATGATTAAATCTGAGTCCAAAAAAGGGTTCAGTGACAAAATTGAACTTTTATTGCTGATTTGTTTCGAGTGATACAAGTTATCATATTCATCACTGAAGTACATTCTCTGCGATTGTATAACGAGACGATTTTTTACAAAAATTATTTCATGATGGGTTAATTGTGTCGACGAATATCTGTAAGGATAAAACCTCTTTCGAGTGCGCGAGGCTAAGTTCAAAAATCTAAACATATAGGCTATTACCTTTATAGCGCGGGAATAGCATGAAAAACGTTTTAAAATGTCGTTTGGGGTTCTAAGAACAAAACTTTTGAGTTTACGGGTTTCCAGATTCCAATTGGGATCCTTTTGCAGATTTGTAACTGGCCAAGTTTCCTTTGGCGACTGGAGCCAGCTTGGACCACACCACCATTGGTTATGGTTACTTAGCACTTGGGGCATAACACCTCGAGAAGCGATGTCAGCGGGGTTATCCTCGGAGGGAACATGTTTCCAAATAGCATCCGGTGGAGCTTCGGTTTGAATTTTTGAAACTCTGTTTCGAACAAAGGTTTCAAATTTCGAGGGACAATCGCGAATCCAGTAGAGCACGATTGTTGAGTCCGTCCAGAGATAGACGGGACAGTTTTGAAAGTGTAGACTACTTTGTACAGCGCTTACTAACTTCGTTAGCAAGACAGCCCCACAAAGTTCTAACCGCGGGATTGAAATAGCTTTTAAAGGTGCTACCTTTGTTTTCGAGCTAAGAATGTTCGTATATACATTTCCGCTTGTGTCTGATACTCGTGTATACACAACGGCGGCATATGCATTCATAGATGCGTCGCAAAACCCGTGTAATTCTACCCTAAAATCTGGCCTATAATGAATCCATCTTTTTAATTTTATTTCCTTTATCGTTGGGAATGAGTTTACATATTCTTCCCAAGTATTTAAATGCGAATCGGATATGGGATCGTCTCAACCTAATTTGTCTTTCCAAACGCTCTGCATTAAAATTTTCAAAATAATTGTTGTGGGCGCTAACCACCCCAATGGGTCATAAATTTTTGAAATGTTCGAAAACAATTCACGTTTGGTAAGCCGAGAGTTAGGTTGCGGAAGTAATTGACAGCGAATATAAAAACAATCTTCTCTTGCATTCCATCCTATTCCCAAAGCTTTGGAATGGGAAGATTCATCGAACAAGAGAAAATGCTGATCTAAAACGTCTTCCTTAGGGATGTTTTCTAACAGGCGAGGGTGGTTGGCGGTCCATTTCTTTAAATTAAACCCACCAGCTAACAAAATATTTTTCGATTCGCCCTGAAGACTGATAACCGAATCTAAATTGAAGCCTCCTGAGAAAACGTCGTCCACATAAAAATCTGACAACAAAACTTTTGTTGCCAGAGGATATTTGCTGGCTTCATCTGAAGCTAATTGATGCAAAGTGCGGATTGCCAAATATGGAGCGCAATTGACCCCAAAAGTGACTCGGTTTATCTCAAAATCAGCCAAGTTAGATTCTGGTTCTGGTGTTCGAAAAACAATCCTTTGGAATCGATGATGATCTGGGTGAATATGTATTTGGCGATACATTTTTTCAATATCACTATTGAAAACAAAGGGGTAAAGTCGCCATCTTAGCAAAATGGTTTGTAAATCGTTTTGAAGAGCCGGACCACTATACAAAACATTGTTGAGACTTTTTCCTGTACTCGAGGATGCACTTGCATTAAAAACAACTCGTACCTTTGTCGAGGTACTGTCCGGCTTAAGCACTGCATGATGCGGCAAATAAAAGTGGGGTTGATCGAGATCTAATGAGTTTTCTGGGACAAGTGACATTTGATTAAGTGAGACGTATTCGGTTACAACCTTATCATACTCTTCTTTGAGGGACCCATTCTTTTCGAGACGTTTTTCTTGTCGCAAGTATTGTGACATTGCTATTGATCTTGAAAGACCGAGATCAAACTTATTTATTTGAGTCTTAAATGGAAGTTTCACAGTATAACTTCCATCCGAATTTCGAGTCGTTGTATCAACATACATTTTTTCACAAATTTTGTCTTCGGCCGACAGGAGTTTTACATCCTGAATTTCTTCGACCTCCCAAAATTTTTGAATTTGTTTTTCGAAACAAATGTCACTGAAAAAAGTTTGCAAAGGTGTTTTATTTGATTTAGCAACACAAGGTCCCGAGAGTACCCATCCAAAGACTGTATTCTGAGCTATGGGTCCAGGATCATTCTCTCTTTTGATCCCATCACGTAATATCAGGGGGTAAATATCAGCTCCAATTAATACGTCAATTGCGGCTGGCTTTTCAAAGTTGGGATCTGCTAGTTTTAAGCTCTTGAGCTTAACGAGGTTTGAAGCTTCGACGTTTTGTGATGGCAAATCACCAGTGAGTTTTTTCAACACAATATCGGAGACGGGTATATGTACATCGGGGTTGATGCGAGATTCTAAAACGAGAGGGCACATATTTGATGAAAATTCACTGTGAATTTGTCCAATACCGGAAATAGAAGCATTCGTTGAACGAGTGAAAAGCTTTAATCTGTTAACTACAGACTGTAAAATATATGTTGCTTCTGAACCAGGGTCAATTAAAGCTCTCAAAAGGAAAGTTTGATTGTGAGCTTTTATCTTTATTAAAGCAGTGGCTAGTAAAATATTTTTACTTTGATTGACGAAAAAACTTCGAACTTCGTTGTTTTCTAAAAGGGTTGATTGGGGAGCTACTGAAGTGGACTGTATGGGGGCGGCGGCGGCGGTGGTAACGGTGACGGTGGGGGCTGGAGCTGCGGCAGCATCGTTAGTGTAAGAGGTGGCGTTCGGTGTGAGGGGTTGTAGAGATTTTCTGTCGTTAAAGTGGGGGTTCGACATTGTAAAGTGGAGTAAACTGTGGTGTCTTTTACCACATTTATCGCAAGATCTTTTGCTTTTACACTCATACACGGAATGTGTAAGGGCAAGACAATTGTAGCAATATCTTTGGGTTTGTACTAACTTACGTCGGGAATTGACGTCCATATCTAAAAACTTTTTGCATAAGCGGAGGGGATGATTGCTGTTGCAAATTTTACAGCAAACACTATTTTGTTGGATATGAAAAGAATTTACTTTTTTGGTCGTTGGATTTGAAAAATTGTTTATCTTTTTCCGAGAGCATTGAGTGATCTCTTCTACAGATTCAAGTACTTTGTATCTGGAAGAGAGGAAGGCGTCCATAGAATTCCATGTAGGAATTTCATTCTTTTCGTGATCAGACAGACCTTGTTCATAAAGAAATAATGTTGGTTCAGGTAGTTTTTGAGAAATAAGAAAAACTAAAATTGAATCCCAATTTTCAGTATTCACCTTATAATTTTTGAGAATATCCAAACAATCTTTTACCGTTCTATGGAGTTTTCTCAAAGCAGCACCATTTTCACTTGTGATCGAAGGTAATGAAAAAAGAACCTTAAGTTGAGTGTGAATCAGAATACGTTTATTTTCATACTGAGCTTGTAAGGCTGCCCAAGCAAGCTTGAAATTATCGGCGGTAAGTTGAAATTTATCAACAATGTCATGTGCTTCCTTTTTTGTCTTCAAACGTAAGTGATACAATTTCTCAACATCACTTAAACGAGGGTGATTGGTGTAGATTGAAGTGAACATGTCACGAAAGGTAGGCCATGACTTATAATCACCTTCGAAGCATTCCGCATCGCAAGGTGGAACCCGGATTCCAATATCTATTTTTTCTGATTCCAGCTTTTGCGGATGGATAAGAGGGTTTTTGCTTTCAGGTTTGGCTAACAAATCTATCGCATCTATTATACTCCCTACAGTGGTACAGTACTTCGTCGATATCGAAGCAAATTTCTCGTTGATTAATGCCATTTTTGCATCATCCAATTTCTTGTCCTCATTTTGCAAACATTTTGTATAAATTTTTCGAAAATTGTCCCAAGATTCTTCGAATTCCTTTTTCCAAACTTTAAGCATGCCGGCCGTCATTTCATTTTGCTTAGAAACATCATGATAGCGACTCATTGATTCATTTAATTGCTTAAGATTAACATAGAAGTCATTTATAATGGCCATTTTAAAACGATGTATAACGAAAAATAACCAAATCAATCCCAAATGACGAAAAAGGTGGAATAAATTGGATTGATTCAAAAGGAGAGTTAAAAAATATAGCCCTTATAGTACGAAAATCAAAATTTACGTTCAAAAAGAGTAAGATAAGCGTGAGATTTTCTTTTAAATCGTTGCAAAATCTTTGATGTGTAATGAAAATGACGAAAGATAATAATGAAATAAACTTTTAAGAGTTGGAAAAAGCATAAGCAATGGCTTTTTTTTTTTTAAAGAAATCACTACTTATTCGCCAAGAAAAGACTAGAAACATTAATTATGTAAGCAAAAAAAACTAAGAAACGGTGACGAAACTGTACCTTGAACCGTTCAACCAAGAACCGTTTGTTCCTGAAACACGTGTTTGTATATGTACCTACATATACATATACATATATATGTATATATATAATATGTGAATAAAATCTAATTTTTATCACTTCAATCAAATATAATTTAATGAATAGATAAAATTCAATATAAACCCCAATCAAAATCAAACGTATGGCTTGAATTGTACGAAGAAATTTTTCTTCCTCAAAAAATGTTTCACAGAGTCTATATGTATCAATTTGCCATAAGCACACACCAAAAATATATATTTATATATGTATTTATTTTAATATGTACGAAATTCGATTAATATGATTTCATCAAAATTATGTGATAAATTGAATAATCTTAACTTAACACACACTTTATTTTTTCTATACTAATTTCAATAGAGCACAGCACATACCTTTAATTATGTAGGTTATGGGATCTGGGATTCAAAAAAAGGGTTAAAGTATGTCCGAAGTCCAAACAATATCCAAAAACTTCCAGACAAGTAGCAAATAATTCCAATTTTTTCTTCTATTCGTCTCGATTGGACCAAAAATGTTGGGGGGAGAATCGGGAAATGCTTTTTGGGGATTAACAATCCGAATCTCATCGAATAATTGTGGTGCACACTGCGCTAATCCAAAAAAATCCACCGCTAGATAAAAGGGAAAAAAGAACTAGCAAACCAAAAAAAATAGAATACCGTATTGAAATAATAAAACGATACTCAAGTTTTACCTTCAGCTCTTTATTGTTGTCGCCTTCAAATATTCTTACAAACTAAACTTAACTAGCCTAGCTTCGGTTATACGAAGCTTACAGAGTGCTCTTTTTTAAGCAGAGAAAGGAGTGAACATATATGCGATTAACATAATGTACAATAACATATGTTTTAGAGCTTTTAGAGAAATATTAATTAATGATCTAAAAGTATGCAATAAATTCTTAACATCCGATTTCAAAATGTTCGTTAATTATTTGAATATGCAAGTTTGGCATTAACACCGCCTCTAAAACTCGTTTATAAATAAGGCTGTAGTTGTTTTGCAAAATATTCAGCCGATGCATCCCGTTGTAGTTGTACACGCACGTTGTTTTAAAGTCAAATTCCATAAAACTGATGATTTTATGGAAAACATTAAGTTTATCGAAAAACAGTGGTGCCATATGTCAAAAGTTGATTGTACCAACTAGTGGACTCATTCACGACTACTTTGCACAGTAAAATACATCCTATATTGCTCCTGAATATTGTAGTTTTCTATTATTGAAGCAATTTTTCTAATCGGATAAGTATTTCCGAGAATTAATATTTATACGGCAAAGCAGCGTTTGGTGGGTCAGCTAGTAATCAAATATTGTCTATGATACTCCTGAATATTTTTTTTCACACTAACTATAAGATTCTTTGCACTATTGTTGAAATTATCGCAGAAATTATCTTAATTTTCATTATATTAGAGTTTTCATAGATTTTTGATTGCCATTAAAAAACTGCTAAGTGGATTTTGCTCAAAACCTAATCAGCTCTTAACAACACAATACCGCGCCGAATGAGTTGCGAGATAATCGAGCCGAAAAAACGTAACGCACATACGCACTTACGAACACACATACACACAGAGACATCATCATAAAAACGCTTGATTCGGATTCTAGTGACCTCGAAACATGGAGATATGCAAAAATTGGAGATTCACAAAATGGGCCCCATTACATTAACTTCCTCTTGGAAGTTAACAAGTAGAATGCCGTTGTGTTTCGGGAAGGGTGTTGACTAAATTTTTATAAGTTATAAAAATAATTACCAATAATCTAATTTGAATGTGTATCTGTATGGTATTTGTGTTCGATTAACGATTAACGGACTTTGGAAAATTTAACGATCGTTAACATTTTTTTGAAGTTAACTGAAAAGTTAATCCGTTAATGGAAATGTTAACTTCGTTAATTAACGATTAACGGATTAACGAAAAAATGCCCGTTAATGCCCAGCTATGCACTTAAATACCCGTTAAGTAAATAAATTTATGTTATTCACGCAAAATTTGTTTCACTGCGGAACTGTAGGATTAACATGAAGAACATTGTCAGAAGGGAATCACTACCGCAGAAGCAGTCAAAACAGTTTTAACGTTCAAACTTTCGGATCGACGATATTGTTGACGTGCCTCTCATTTTTGCTGATCATCGCAGCTCTGCAAAATGAAGTTCAGGCGGATGTGCATATTGGCAATTGTCATTGTCCTTTTGAATCAGATTGCTGCCGTGAGTGTATCCAATCGGGATTCATAGGAGGACATTGTGGAAGTTTTTTATGCTTGAAATGTTGGTGTGAAAGGGAGCGATAACACTTCGCCGTGCAAAGTGTATGACTATATTCTAAGGTGGAATGGACAGAGTAAAATAAAATAAAAGAAACGTCAAAATCAAAATTGTTGTTGTCTTACAAAGGAGCTCAGAGAGAGCAAGGAAACCCTTTTAAATCTTCTTTCTCAAAATTTGATGTAACACGCTGCAGGCTAGCTTCCGTGCTCTTTTATATTATCTCCATGGTGAAACGTGACTTTTTAAGTTTTTGCTCTCGAAAAATTCTTGTTAACGAAATAAAATAAAATAATTATATTTTTCTGTTGTATTTGAGCATGTATTCAATTTTATTTATTATTGTGAACTTGATAATTGATTCTGCTTTTGTTCAATAACTTTCTATAACGCTATTGTTAAACCATTCGAAAAAATGCATATATATATATATATATATATACCTATATATAATATTGTAATATTCGGCTAGGTCCGAAAATAAAAACTTATAACACTTTTTCAAATAAAAAAAATTACGTTGTTCCCAATCACTCTCAAGCTTATTTATTCAACACTTTTAATTTTCACTTTATCAACACTACCTATACGTCTATTACGCTAGGAGACCCATTTTATAAAACGGCACCGAAAAGTATTCATTATTTTGTTGCATATTTGTTGCTAATTAAAAAAAATCGTAATATTACGCTAGCAGAACCAAATTTGAACCAATGCAGCTAGTGATATGTAACTAACGGAATATTTTTTTGCTAATTTGTTGCTAATTTGTGCCGCAAGAATTGATTTTGTTGCTCAAATAGTTTTCGCAAAAAAGCGGGGTTTTGCTTCTTCATCTCTCTTCTGAAAATTAATAAGTACACCCCCGAGTGAACTTTCCCATAAAACGTTAATTTCAATATCTGGAAAGGTGTTTTTAAAGAGAAAACAACATTAACCGGGTCAGCTGGTAGAATAAAAAAGTTTACTTTTCCTCCGCAAAAGCCAACTATCCCGGTGCACCAACATTTGTTCACCCTGTTTTTTGGGATGTAGTATGTATTTTTGTTAAATGTCCAAGAGATTTCAAGTCTGTAGGTCATTTATTTCCGAAGCTAAGCGAAAGCAAAATTTCGCATTTTAGACATTTACTCACTCACTATTGATCATCAAATTAGAAATAGTACTTCCTATAAATTCAGAGAGCTGAAACTTGGTACAGAGTTAGGGTTTAATGGCCACATAAAGGGAAAACTATAAAAACTTGGATAACTGAAGATCTGGAGTACCAGTTGACTCTGATTAGAAAACACAAGAGCCCAAGCAAACATACCCCGGGTAGGTATACGTGTACCGGGAAAAAATCCCAATCTGTACGGCGCTGCGTATGCCGTAAAAAATCACAAGAGCCAAGGTCCCAAGGTGTAAGTCAAAAAAATGCTCTCATGGACATTGGCACCTCCATGTTCTCTTGTAGCCAGTGACATACAAATTTGCCTTGGAGATTTTAATGCTAAGCTTTGTCCATGTTCTGTAACTCTCACATCGAATAAGTTTTCGCATAAACAGTACGAATCAGAACAAAACTACGACGGAATGGGTCGAAAATTTCTTTTTCGCCTTCAACTGTTTCTGTAACTTGTTTTCACTCGATCAGGAATATAATGAAATGAAATTATTGGAAAGCCTGGAAAAATGTGAGTAAAACTGTGTCTATAACTCTGAAGTCGAAATAATTATTCGACTTATCAGTCAAAATAACTCGACCACTCTCAAGCAAGTGAGATAATATTTTGAAGCTGAATTCAAGCTCGTTTATTGTTTTTACTCGAGCTATAAATTCTTAATTTATTTTTGGAGGAGGAAATAAACTTTTTAAGAATTATAATTGCACTATTTTTTACTTTTCCGTCTTGTTTGCATAAATTTTTGTTGCCTATGTGTTTTGAGGATAATTTTATAATCATCAATTTTGATTTTTTTAGGGCGGTTTAGTTCACTCAAAGTTGAAGTCAACTTTCGGACTTTTGAATTTCTTTTTATTCAGTCAAAGGTTAGTTTTCGACTTTTAATTGTGAACTCTTGAGTTAATCAACTTTAGATTTATTCAATTTTCAAAAATAGAAGAAGCTGAGATAGAAAAACAAGGATTGTCTCTATTTTTTCAAAAGTTGAAAATGAAAGTCACAAAATTGAATTCAAATTTGAGTGAACAAAATCGCCCTTTAACTGTCACTGTGACTGGAAAACTGGAAATTGTAATTTTCACACAGGCTGTTTTCGCATCAAGTTATAGACACAGTTTATTTTCCAAAATAGAGAAACGTTGGAATATTGTGTTCCACCTTGAATCGAATGGGAAACTTTTCGACCAAGTTACAGAACATGGTTACTGGGTAGAGAAGAATTCTTTGGTGGAATAATCGGACGACATAGCCTATACGACACCATCTCCGATAACTAATTAAGGCTAATCGACTTCGCTGCGGGGTGTGACGTAATGGTAGCAGGTACGCGATTTCCACATCTCGATATCCACAAGGGGACATGGAAATCTCTTGATCAATCAACCGTCAAACAGATTGATCACACTGCGATCGACGCACGACACTTCTCTAGCATGCAAGATGTCCGCAAATTCCGAGGTGCCAACATCGACTTGGAACACTACCTAGTTGTAGTCAAGGTACGAATGCGGATAGATTTCACGCTCACGGCCAACACGTGAAAATGCTAGGAGAAAATTTTACGTCAAACGGTAATATTCGCAAGAGATTGCTAGATCCTTTTCCGATCGTGTCTCCGAAAATCTCCTCAGAAGCCCTTTGCTGCCAAAACAAAATGTAGAGAACTAGTGGCAACACTGCCAAGCAGCCATCAGAGAAGCCGAATTCGCGCGAATTTTTTTTATTTTCACACCCCAAATTGATTCTCCTTTGGGCAAAATTTTTTCCGCTCGCTTCGCTCCCAATCAAACCAAACTGATTTTAAGTGTTACAGATAGTCATCATCCTCAGACTAAGGTGAAAAAAGATGCTCAAAATGAATCATTGCAGTGCAGCACCTGCTTTCCAGACACTAGCATACTTTTCCAAATTTTAGGAAACGGCAAAAGCTTTGAAAATTAATTGCTCTATCCATTTTGTCCACAAACAGGTAATAAATAAAAATGATCTTATTTATATGTATATAAGACATTTTGGGGTTGTAGTTATGTATGTATACACGAATGACATACAATAGTGGGGCATTAGCCCCGAAACCCATTTTCGGAACTTCTGACTTCCGGACCAGTTTCCCTGCGCCATGTATAAATGTGTGAACTTAGTTCCCATTAGAAAGTGAACAAAGTTCTCACCGTACATGGGAACTAACTACACTTTACAAAAGTGGAGAAAGTTCTCACTTGGTGGGAAGTAAATCCCTCAGTGGAGTTAGTTCCCGTGGAGTTATTTCCCCGCACCGAACCAACCTGGCGTGTAAAACTGGAGACAGCTAGTTAGAGACCGAGCTGTCTGGAGACGTTTGTTGGATGAGGCCCTGGTCTGACCTGGACTGCAACGCAATCATAAGTAAGTAAGTAAGAGTCTTATCTAGAAAAATGCACAAAAACACATTGAGAGTCATACATGATTTTCATAAATACAGACTTTTAAAAATTAAATGTCAAATGTGCCCCAGTTTCTCCTCATTCAAATGGTATTTCCATCAGTTTTTTAATGTGTGAAGAATGTTCCGAGAAAGAAATGAGAGCCATTCAATAGCTAAAATATAATAACTCCGCCAGATATTGAAAAACAGGCGAAACTCGTTTGACTTGCAGTCAATAAGGACAACATTTTTTGAGTTTGCTTTAGTTTCCAATAACTGCACCACGAAATTGTTCTCTATGTTTTTTTTTTTTTTTTAATATAAAGTCCACAATGGAATGGAAAACCCATTTGAAAACTTTAATAAATACCGAGAAATGTTACTTTGCAACATTTTCCAATCTCGCCGTATGTGAGAATGATTCTCTTAACAAAAAAAAAAAAAAAGCCTCACCAAAAAACTAAACAATTCCCAACACTCCCGAACACATTCATATTTAGTTTCACAGAATTGAAAAGCCTTTTATAAACGAGAAAGCTTCTATGCATTTCATTCAAATATGCGGCGGGTACCTGGAAACAAGCCACAACAAACAAGCCGAATATTATTTGAATTATTCCCACAAGGAATTTTTTGGGCTAATTGAAAAGTTTTGCAATTCCCTCGAGATATATGAAACTGATACACCGGAAGTTGAATTTTTTCTATTTTGTTGCAATTTTTTTGTGTTCCGTCTATTTTTGCCGGAAACTATCTCAACTTTGATATTTGTTAGACCTTCAATCACAGAACAGATTTCGCGGAAGAATAAAAAAGCGTTAAATATTTGGTATACAGGTAAAATGTTCTGTTCATGGATTTCTGCGGGTAATATTGTCGATTAGAATCAGTTTGAAATAAATGCTTTAAGGTCCATGCCGTAAATTCAAATCTCCAACGATTTGAATGACTCCTGGAGTGTATTTAGAAATTTCCAAAATCCTTAAAATGAAGACACCACCAATCAACTGTGAGACGTGTGGCAATTTTTGGTTAAATGGCAGCGGTATGATGTATGGTGACGACTTGATGGCTTCTTTTTGATGATAAATCACGTTCACTGACATCATTAATCTTATGACTTCGTTCCGCGGAGGGTTCTGTAGGATATCTCTGAGAAGGTGGTATTCCGGGCCATACACCTATGAACATTATAATGCAGTGAAATCGGTTCCGGAAAATGAAGATGCTGTGGGATTTTCGGTTGCTGAATTGAGAAGTCGTAATCATCCGAAAGACTCTGACAATCAATTTCGTGGCATATAGAGAGATGATGTTGAAAAGTTTTTTATAGACTGATGGAAATTGAAGATTAAATGTTGGCATTCGGGTTGATGGGTGTCTTTTTGTTTGATGATTGGATACCAGTTGCTTGTTGTCAAATGAAGATAGAAGATTAATGTTTGGCAGTAAAAATATGCTTTAATACTAGAATTTGTATTCAAAAGAGGCAAAACTTTTTAATTGTGGATGGTGATTCTGATTCATTTTTAAAATAATTGGACTATTACATTCATGTAACTAAAATCTTCTAGCTTTGCGTGTCGTCGTTGTCTACAATAACGAGCCGATTTTTGGAGTATTGATGAGTAGTGACCCAGGAGACCTACACACACACGATCTTGTTTCTCTTACGATCGTCATGTGAAGGATCTCATACCAATGCTTGTAAATAAAATATTGTTGACGATTCTCAAGGCGACCACCTCACACACCATTGAGCCTCGCACTCGCAGGGGAACCGGTGGATGTTAAACCAATGACCCAGTGGCAAATTTCCCAATTTTCACCAAGGAATCACCATGAGATTCACCAAGGAATGGAATCTTAACTCTTGAATTTGAAGGTGAATCATTTGGTTAAATTTACACAGGGCTGTCATTGCAACTCACCAAGAGAATTTCTTAGTGAATATGCATCAGCGAAATAATTGAATAAAAGTATTCTGTGTTTTCATTTGTTCTCTAACTCCAATAAAACATGTTCATGAAAGAAAAATATCTATACTAATATATAAAGCTGAAGAGTTTGTTCGTTTGAACGCGGTAATCTCAGGAACTACTGGTTCGAATTGTAAATTTTTTTTGTGTTGGATAGTCCATTAATCGGGGAAGGCTTTAGGCTACTTAAAATTCAGCTGCGACCAATAGGAGCGAAGAATCTGTGGGAAATGTGGAAAAAACGGAAAAAATATTTATTTTTCTGCGTTTTAACGCGCTTATCTCAGGAACTGCTCAGTCCAATTGAACAATTCTTTTTGTGTCGAATGGTGGATTTATCAAGGAAGGCCAGAAGCTATATAATATTACGCTGCTACCAATAGGAGCGAAGCGTCAGTTAAAAATATTGCAAAAACTGCAAATAATATTATTTTTTGAAGGCTTCTGTTGTTTGCTTGAACCCGCTGATCTCAAGAACTGCTAAATCAAATTGAACAATTATTTTGTGTTGAATAGTTTATTTATTGTAGAAGGCCTTAGGCTATAAAACATTAGGCGATATAAGCGAAGAATCAGTGAAAAAAGTGGAAAAAACGGCAAAAACATATTAATTTTTCTTGGTATGTGTTGAACAAATTACTGTGCAATGTGCACTGCTCAGCACCAACTGATTTTAGAATTAAAGTACCAGAATTTCAACAAAAAAACAATACGAGCGTGTATAGGTGGACATAGTGGCGCAAATTTATAGTCAGATAAAGTAGACTTTAAAATTATTTTAGTCGATACTAAGCTGATACTATAGTTTATGACAATTTTAGTCGAATTAAAACCAACTTTAAAGTTAGTAGCTGGTGCTAAAATTAATACCGAGGAAAGTACCTTTTATCTCTTAATATCGACTTCAATGTTCTGTGGAGTAGAATGTTTTCAAATATTTATTTGAAGTTTCTAATATTTTTGATGATTGTGAACTTTTTCGAAAACCGAAAGTGTATAAAAACCAGGCAAATCCTTTTGATGAACTCGGCGAAGATGAATTTTACTCTCGATATAGGTTTAACAAGATCACTTCTGATTGAGGAATTTTGTCAAATCGTGGACTTCCTTAACTGCATCCTTCTTATCAAACTTCATTTTCTTGGAAGGTGAAATATTGAGTTATCTTAAGGAATAGATATTATTCCACATTTTCAAGACACTTGCATGCAATGTTGCCAAGCGGATTAACTTCGCATCGTTGCCCCTGTCCTATATAGTTGAAAGGTGCTTCTGGACTAATTGCCTTAAAATTTCATTTTCGTCGTGGCTCATGGCTTCAACTAGACCCCCTTTCAAGCTTTAAATACATTTTTCTATAAATAAATACTTCCTATGTGTTTATTAATAAATAAAATGTGGGGGAACATTCATTTTTTTAATAAGGTGAAGGTCTTAACGTTTTCAATTCTGATTTCAAGTTGTATTTTCTCCTCCAAATTGTATTTAATTGTTTAAAACAATCGCTCCTAAACTGTATTTGATTTCCCAAACTGTAATTTTTTTGGTTTGTTCGACTAAAATGTATTGTGTGTGCAACCTAAGGCTTACACTAGTTACAGGCAGGTTACAAAATGTCTATAATTTGATATGAAATTAGTAGCTGGTTTTAAATTTAAAGAGGTTTTAACTAGTATCTACTAAAGTTACTTAATAGGAGCTGACTATAAATTTGCGTCAGTGTTACTATTTTTCCCATTTAGTAGCAATGGCTGTCATAGCCCCGCCCCGTGCGCTGTCGTCCCTTTTCAATTCAATAAAAACATAGAAGTTAGAAAGATGAGAACGAAAAATATTGTGTTGGCTGTATCAAACTTAAGGCAGGCTGGCCAAGCAAATGATATAAAAAATGCCAGTTCCACCTAACAACATCTCACTGAGATCTCAGAGATATATGAGACATATGTGCAACAACAATTAGTAAGGTAACCATTATATCTCAATGATAACTTAGAATTATGTTCCACCAAATGATTTTGCCTCAGTCAAGGTGACATTGAGATCTCAGTGAGATGTTGTTAGGTGGAACTGGCCTATTAACTGCTCAAATTAGAATTTTGAGAGTTCAATTGATTTGTGAATGTGAATCATTGCAGTGAATGTGATTGATTGCACTATTTGTGCAGATTATTGTGTTCAAATTCAAGCAATATCATTTTATATATTTCTTAACTATAAAATTTGCTCAATTTAAAGAAACAGGAAAAAATTGACTTAAGGAAAAAAGAACGATGCAGAACTAAAAAAACCTGTTGGAGTAAGAGAAAGTTTTCAAGTTTAAGAAAATAACGACTAAGGGAGAGTTAACTGCAATGCAATTTTACAATAACTTCGCAACAAAATTCCCACGCGAGTTAAATAATTAAAAACACCGGTTTTATATTGTTGTGTTTTTATTAGTGGTCAAAATTAGACTGACATATTAATCGTAAATGATATCTTACGCTACTTAGATTCTAAGCAGCAGACACTCAGGTCAATGCATTCAATTTCCTATGGCCTTCGGATATTTAGATTTTCCCATAGGAAAGTAATGCATTGACTGTCTACTGGTTCGGGTTACGAAGCAACACAAATGTTCGGTCGTCAAGTTTGCTGACTTGCATTTGTGTAACTCGCGCGCATGATACACAAGTTGAGACGATACTCTGGAAGGTGGACGAGGGCGGACGAAGTCGCTGGCAACTGCTAGTTATGAATATGCAGCTGTGAAATCTTTATATCTTTAAATATAAGATGGTGAAAACTGCAAAAATGCCAAAACACCAAATGTAAATATCAAAACAAATTTATTAAATTTTTTGTTATTGAAATATTTCTGAAAAGAACACAATATTGTTTTAAATAAAAATATATAAAAACAATTCAAGTTTTTGGCTGGGTCTTATACTTTTTTCTAAATATTTACCGTTAAAGACGCCTTTTAGGTTGCTCCACATTCCAGATTTTAAATAATGTATAGATACTTAGTTCAACTTAATTTCTATATAAGTTGAAAACAAATAGTTATACTTGAGTACCTGGTAAATATTTTCAATTGCACTTATGTTTTTAGTTTGAAAAATTACTAACATATTTTTCACATCAACTGTCTTTAACTAAGATTTTGATTGCACTGATTTAACATAGAACAAAACATTTTTTTAACGATCGCAGAAAAAAAAGACAGTGGAAAAAACCAAAACCGTTGCGTCCCCGTCGTCATTGGTCGTCGCGTCATCCTCGATCAATTAAGGTAGAAAGTACATAATGATTATACAGGGTGATTCACGAGCGTTGTGCCAAAAAGCTAGAGCGTGTAGGTTGAGTTAAGACAAGAAAAAATCGTACGGGAGGGGGGGGGTCTATTCCCCCCGTTAAGCCGGGAGGGGCAATTTTCTGAAAAATTGACTTATTTTGTAAAAAAAAATATTAAAAATCAACGGCTTCGTCTACAACACCGTGCTATACCTTTCTGGAAAGCCAAAAACTTCTTCTTTCATCTTGTAATTCAAGAAACGAGTAGTTTAAAAAAAATAAATTTTCAAACTCAAAATTTTCAAAAAAAAAAAGCAAAAAAAACATTTTTGAATAATTTTTATGTAATTAAGTACTAATTTTGTTTTAAAAATTCAATGTCGTTGTTAATTTTTAGTCGAAAACAGAAAACCGGATGCAAAAATGTCTTTTCGTTTTTGAGAAATTAAAGAAAAACCAAAACAATTTTTTTCTAAGAAAATCTTTGTTAATTTATTTTTACCTATCTGGACTTTTAGTTTTATTTATTTATGAAACATTATCCTTTCTTTTACTATTTGTTTTGTAATTGGAGTTTTATGAGGACTCAATAAAGTAGAAAAGTATTGGATTTTCTCTGGATTAACCATTTTGTACATTGATAACGTCTGCCATTGACCTTTCACTTCTAGCTCTCCGTGCTCTCGTCGGCGGATTCTTGAAAACATGCTACGACTTGGGCGCCTTCTTTTGAGTTTTTGAGTTTGAAATTTTTTTTTTTTTAAACTACTCGTTAAAACAATTCAATTTGAAAACAAAATGAAAGAAGAAGTTTTTGGTTGTTGCAGTGTTAGTAACTTTTAGCCAAACACAAATTCATCATCCAGTATTATATCTGTGATTTTACTCCGAACGAAATGAATTCCATTAGAATTGTGAATGTGAATCATTGCAGTGAATGTGATTGATTGCACTATTTGTGCAGATTATTGTGTTCAAATTCAAGCAATATCATTTTATATATTTCTTAACTATAAAATTTGCTCAATTTAAAGAAACAGGAAAAAATTGACTTAAGGAAAAAAAACGATGCAGAACTAAAAAAACCTGTTGGAGTAAGAGAAAGTTTTCAAGTTTAAGAAAATAACGACTAAGGGAGAGTTAACTGCAATGCAATTTTACAATAACTTCGCAACAAAATTCCCACGCGAGTTAAATAATTAAAAACACCGGTTTTATATTGTTGTGTTTTTATTAGTGGTCAAAATTAGACTGACATATTAATCGTAAATGATATCTTACGCTACTTAGATTCTAAGCAGCAGACACTCAGGTCAATGCATTCAATTTCCTATGGCCTTCGGATATTTAGATTTTCCCATAGGAAAGTAATGCATTGACTGTCTACTGGTTCGGGTTACGAAGCAACACAAATGTTCGGTCGTCAAGTTTGCTGACTTGCATTTGTGTAACTCGCGCGCATGATACACAAGTTGAGACGATACTCTGGAAGGTGGACGAGGGCGGACGAAGTCGCTGGCAACTGCTAGTTATGAATATGCAGCTGTGAAATCTTTATATATTTAAATATAAGATGGTGAAAACTGCAAAAATGCCAAAACACCAAATGTAAATATCAAAACAAATTTATTAAATTTTTTGTTATTGAAATATTTCTGAAAAGAACACAATATTGTTTTAAATAAAAATATATAAAAACAATTCAAGTTTTTGGCTGGGTCTTATACTTTTTTCTAAATATTTACCGTTAAAGACGCCTTTTAGGTTGCTCCACATTCCAGATTTTAAATAATGTATAGATACTTAGTTCAACTTAATTTCTATATAAGTTGAAAACAAATAGTTATACTTGAGTACCTGGTAAATATTTTCAATTGCACTTATGTTTTACTCCGAACGAAATGAATTCCATTAGAATTCAAGAAAAATCTAAAAAAGAAGAAAACTTTCCCTTCGGACTTTTGACCTTGCAATCATGGCTGATGATTTGAATGTCTGTTACATATTTACAACAGACTGCCCTTCAAATCATGGCGAGTTCTGCAACGTACTTTTGATAAAAGAAAACGTCTCATTCAAAACTTTTTCAAAAGTAGATTGGGTCTCATTGTTGACAAGCCCAAGCCTGGTTTTGGGTCAACAAATGATAGAAGCATGGCAATTCGTTAATTTTTTTTTTCAAATAACTTCCGAAATAACAGGAATAGGTTTTCTGAATTGCTTTCTGAAGTTGAAAGAAATTATCTTGAGCTCTACTGCTCCACAGCTGTTAATATAAGTCTAGCCTAAAAGTGTCCCTAAGCTTCTGATACATGGTCCAGATATAATTTCATCTTTTGAAATACGTTTCTGCAGAGCCATTAGAGGAAAGTCATGAGCAATTCCACAGAAATCGCCTTTCTCTTACGAGAATTTTTTTCTGGATTAATACAAATCAAGATCTCTTGACAACATTACTTTTAAAGTCTATAGTTCTTTAACTTTAATATCGTACATGATACAAACAGAAACAAGACTATCAAAAATTCAAAAGCGGACCAGAGTGATATTGATATTAAATTGGATGAAAATTCAACAAATTCTTCGGTTCAATAGTATTAAAGTGGCAAAGACGCAACCACCCGCGAAAAGCCTTTAAGGGCAACATTGAATGCAGCATCAGCCTTTTGGAAGAGTAAAGGAAAAATTTGTCAGGTACCTACCTACCTGTACAAAAATTGAAGAACATTTAAGCCAGAACTATAATGAACGGAACGGTGCTGACGAAACCGTCGGTTACTGAGCGAGAACAAGAAATTCATTAGCCGTGTTTAATTGGGAACTTAGCGCAGCTCAGTAATAGGAATTACATGTCAAACAACAACAACCGAAAACTGAGTAAAAATAAGTTAGGAATTTTAGTTAGGAATTTCCTGAGGATAAGGTTTCAGCAATTCTACACTTGAGTTTTTCTTGTGTTTTTCGCTTGGTATTTGGTTGGGTTTTGGTATAGTCAAATGTCAAAACCTTTTGGAAGAAAACAGTTTTTCACCATAGAAACTCATGTAAAAAAAATTGCTTTCAGATAGGTCTCAAGATGGCGTTTGAAAGGTTTCGATATTCGATATTCTGGTGAACGAAACTCAGTTTAAAACTGACTATAGAATTTTATTGGAATTCCTATTACTGAGCTAAGCTAAGTTCCCAATAAAACACGGCTGTGCGTGTGCCCTAAATGGCAGATTTCTCCGTATCGTAACTGCGCTCCCTTTCGCTTTTCACGATCGAAAATTTGACAACTGACTGGATTTATCTATTTTTCTGAAAAGAAAGTCGACTTATTGCCGATTTTAAGAAATTATTTCTTGTAAGTTTATTCGTTGCATGGTCAACAAAATTCGCAAACTATTGGAAACGAAAGATACTCCCGTTCACATCCGTCCATTCCATCATGTGTAATTTGCTTACTTGACAGTTCGGTAGGTTCGGTTCGGTTCGGTTCTGACTCTAGCTTCCGTTTGCTTCCGCTCATTATAGTAGGTAAGCGCTTTAAGGAATACTTTGTAGAATTGGATTTCAAAAAACAAAAATAAATATATGACGAAAAAAATCGCAACTAAATCTTAAAATAAAATTTATCATTTCCTTATGTTCTCCTTGCTGCTAACAAAACTTTTTGAAAACCACTTTATGCCAATAAACAAGTTCTGTGACCATTTTTTTGTTTCCTGTTTTGTATTGTTTCCGTTCTTCTATACTTTGTTCTGCACATAATCTTTTCGTTTAACTAAAAAATACACCCGGGTTGTTTGCATACCGAATGCAATAATCTACGTAAATAAGCAGACATAGCACAGTAAAAGTTATTTCCGCGATAAAGGGGTCCTTTAAAAATTTCAAAAAAGACCATAAACATAAATTTAAACAAAAATGAAAAGAAAGGAAAAAATAAATGAACGCACGAACTCAACTCGCAGTAACTTTGAGAAAAAGTTCTAGATAATAACTTACAGCCCCCTGGAATAGTCGCCACCCTCACAAGTGTACCGACCCTTAACGCTCGGACTTGGGTCCAGCGCATAAAAAGAACCAACAGAATAATAATTACTTCTCCAGAAAAAAAACACACGACCCAAATGATATACAACGAAAAAAATCTCGACTTTATGCTGTCAATGAAATCGTCCTTCGAATTGGTTCAAATCCCTAAAGAAGAAGAAGAAAAGAACAAAAAGAAATTAAAACCTATCCAAGCAAAAGCAAATACTGCAATTCTTTAATGCAACCAGCAGTAGCAACACAGTGAACTATTTGAAGGACGATTATGGACCGCTAGCCGCCACTAAGCTACAATAAAGGATAAATGGCGAACTAACACAAACACGATGGTGGCTTAAGTAAAGGATAATTGCCTGCTTAAACATTAACAAGATGAACTTTGAGCGCGTTCATTGTCTGACGTTGCGCACGTTACTATACATTCGCTGCTGGCAGAGGACGCTGCTGCTGCAACTGTTACTGTAGCAATGTAATTGCTGATTTTCAGCCGTTTTCTATCGCCTTACACTTTCATTTGAAGCTATATAGTGGCCTTGTGCAATGTACGTTTGCCTGGAATTCGACCTTTGCTATGTGAGTGTCCTTAACAAGACATGGCAGTCTTTTACGGAAGATAAATTACTATGTAATTAGACGTTGTGTTTCTCGTTCTTTATCTTGCGATTGCTGTGTCCTGCGAAGCAGATAGAAAGTTAAAAAAAAAGAGAGGGACGCAGTTAGGTCGACAGCAGAGGCAGGTCGCAAATCTTTGAACAAACTTAGAATACAACGTCCGTTTTTGCAGCCATATCAATGGCTTAACATTGTTCTATTTTGCTGGTATCCAGGAATGGATTCGCGGTGACTCGAATGCAGCAGAGTGAGTTTTACGCAATACTCTCAGGCCCTTATGCGATTGCATCCTGACCCGTTTTTCGGTTGCTCGATGGAAAAATCGAGAGAGTAAAAGGAACGTACATTTTTTTCAGTCGCCCGTCCATTAAAAGTGCCATTGTTGAGAATATGTTCTTATATCTTAAGAAGTTTTCTGTTTCTCATTTCTTTTTATTTATTTATTTTGACGCCCGCGAAAAGGATTTTTGTAAATTTACTTTTCGTTTCTTGAGTTTCTGTAAGGCGAACTTGACGAGCTTTTGTTGTTTTTGCATTAATTATTTGAGTCATTAAACTTTTTTCTTTTTTGCTGCCATCTAGGATATCTTCAGCTGAAAGATGTACATATTGGTATTATCTTTTTTGAGTGTCGTTTTTTCTATTTGTTTAATTATCAGAGTTCTTACAGTGATTTATTCTCTTTTAACAAAGTAAAAAAAATGTTTCTTTTTTGTTTCTTTTTTATTTTTTTTTTTTTTTTGATTCGGTGTTTTCTTATAAGGATTATTGACACGACCCCTTGCTGTATGGGGTCGGAGCATCAGTCAAAAACTACTAAAACGATCATTATGAAACTTTGAAAATATATTCTTAAAGATGTTTGATGTCCATCTGTGGGATGGATTTGTATTAATTTTGCATAGAGCAAAGGATTGACATGATTTTGTGCATAGGTAGTCTAGTTTTAGTTAAGGGGTCAGAAAATCACATACGCCAAAGTCATAACTTGGAATCACCATGTGATCCGCTATAAATGTGATATCGATATGCTATAAATTGCAGGCGAGACGAACGTCTGGTCTGCTAGTAACCTCTAAAATCCATTTTCAACTTTTTAAATCAAAGTGTTGGCTTAGTGGTTAGGTGCGTTTGCTGCTAAGAAGAACGTCGTGGGTTCGAGTCCTACTCGTCTCCATAGTTTTTATTTTGTCTTTCACGGGCACTGCCTCATAATTATTTATTTATTTATTTATCAAGTAGTTAAGAACTAACGTTAACAAACTTATAAACTAATAACTATAAACTATAAACTAAAATATCCATAAACAATTACAAAATACCAAATTATCATAAATTACAAATTATTATATTAATAATTAAAAAATAAAAGCCTGCATTTATGCTAAGGCATTATAAAAAACAGTTTTAAAAGATTCGCTTCTGAAATTAACATTTATCGAAACTAAGAAAATAATACTAATTAAAAATTAAGACCATTTGATTTATAGGATTATTTGCACCATAGTTTGATCTACTGAAAGGTAGTTGTAAGGGTTGTTGCAGTCGTAAGCATGTTCGACCGAAACTAAAATTTAATCTACTTAGAACTGATAGAGATAGTAAAGAGCCATTCATCACATTAGTTATAAAACAAAACTGAAGGTATTGCCTGTGATGGGTGATAGAGGGAAGTTTAATCAAAGCAATTCTATGAGAGTAAGGAGGACGAATATTATTTGGAGACCAAGAAAAGAAACGTAGGCAGAAACGCTAAACCTTCTTTAAACTGCTTCAAGTCTATTTATGTGAATAGAGTAATGTGGTGACCATACTACGCATCCATATTCTAGTATTGGCCTTACGAACGATACAAACAAAAGCTTTAAAACATAAGGGTCCTGAAAATCGCGACAAAATCTCTTTATGAATCCTAGCATTCTATTGGCTTTTTAATTATATAGTCCAAATGAAAGTTAAAAGTTAGTTTGGAATCCAGGATTATACCAAGGTCAGAGAATACAGAGACATTGTTTAAAGGTGACAGATCAAACATATAACTAAATACAAAGGGATTTTGTTTGGGTGTAAAAATCATACTTTTACACTTCTCGACATTTAAGACAAGACGGTTAAGATTGCACCACTCCCGAAAAAGAATAAGGTCTTCTTTTAATAACAAGCAGTCAGATTGCGATTTAATACTTTTAAAAATTTTTACGTCATCTGCATAGATTAATATGGAAGAGTTTTTAATGGTCAAAGCTAGGTCGTTTATAAATAATATAAATAAAATTGGTCCTAAGTGACTACCCTGAGGGACACCAGAGTTGACTACAAAATTAGTAGAACGTTCGTTAAAGAAAACTACAATGTAATGTCTGTCGCTTAAATATGACGATATCCATTTTAGAAACTTAGAGGTGTCAATTTTCTTGATTAGCGTTTTATGGCATAACTTGTCAAAGGCTTTACTGAAGTCAGTAAACACAATCTACTTGTCCAAGGTCTTGAAATACATCTAAGCAAAACTAGGTAAAGTTTAGTAAGTTGGTAACAGTCGACTTCTTTTTCATAAAACCATGTTGACTTTCACAAACAATTGAACTACAATAAAAGGAAAGACTTTTACATATATTATTACGGTATTACGGATATAGTCCAGTCATTTGGTAGTTTTACCTGGAAAGTTTTCCGGGAGTTTTGAAAATTGGTTAATTTATAGATTTGGGTATGCCCTTTTCGAATTTCAACTTTGCCACCTCGTACCCCCGCGCCGCTCGCGCCGCCATCTTGAAAAAATGGCGCCTAAAAACGTTTTTTTGGGAATATCTCCTTTCCGACGCATTTTACGAAAAAAATATTTGAGTACAAAATTAAACTAGAAAAAATTTCCTACAATTTATGTACAAATAATTTTTTTCATAAAATCAATAGTTTTTGGCGTACGAGCGCCACAAAGTATCATTCATCATATTACGAGAAATCACTGCGCTTCAACTGAATAAACACAAAATTTTTCTGAAGTTTGTTGTCCATTTTTTCCTAACTTTGAACGTTAATGCATCATTTGATGATGCTTACCGATAGCTTATGATATTGAGGAAACAAATCAAAAAGAATAATTTAAAAAAGACCACTATTTTTTCCCTGGCTCTCATGCAAAGCTTTCCAGATTAAAAATCTCAGTTTTTATTTGCGTCAACTGAATAAGCACACGATCTTTCACTCTCATTATTTTAGTTGGTTCTGAGAGTTTTAAGTTAATTGGTATAAATTGTAGGAAATTTTTTCTAGTTTAATTTTGTACATAAATATTTTTTTCGTAAAATGCGTCGGAAAGGAGATATTCCCAAAAAACCGTTTTTAGGCGCCATTTTTTCAAGATGGCGGCGCGAGTGGCGGGGGTACGAGGTGGCAAAGTTGAAATTCGAAAAGGGCATACCCAAATCTATAAATTAACCAATTTTCAAAACTCCCGGAAAACTTTCCAGGTAACCCTCTTTTTTTTACAAATGACTGGACTAATAACTTGGCAATAGGACGGTAGTTTTTAATTTCATTTTTTTTTTACCTTTTTTATGAGTTGGTTTGATAAAGGCACTTTTCCAAATAGAAGGAAAGAGTTACTGATAGATTTATTGAATAGAACACATAAAGGATAAGATAGATGATCAACACAATTCTTTAAAATAGAGGAGGGTACTCCGTCAGGTCCTGGACTATAACATTCGTCAAGTTTTAAAATATTAAGCTTTATAGATTCTAAGTCAATATGAAAGTTTATAGAGTCAAGATGAGAGAAAGAAGTAGTAGAACAAAAAGAATTAAAAGTGGTATCACCATAGTCAGTTGTCTTAGAAGCAATTTTGAAATAGTTAACAAACATGTTAGCAATTACTAAATAATTAGTGCTTTGCCTCTTGCAAAGAACTTCCAAGAGTATCAATTGTTATGAAAAAGTACTTCTCATCTTTGCTGTTCGGAATCGGCCGGCGTGGAATTGTAGGTCCCCTCCATTCTTCACACGCACCCAGAGAATTGTTCATGAGAATAAGCCACTTGGCTCTTCAAGAGCTGTCACGCCACTCTATTTATTTATTTTTTTAATGAGTCTTTACCAATTTAAAGTCGTAAATATTCTATTCGCAGTTGCCCGTAGCTTAAGTGGTTAGGTGCGTTGGCTGCTAAGCAGAACGTCGTGGGTTCGAGTCCTACTTGCGCCCATAAAGTTTTTATTTCATCTTTGACGGGCACTGCCTCTTGCGAAGAACTGACAAATCTTCCAAGAGTATCAATCTGCCATGAAAAAGTGCTTCTCAACTCTGCCGTTCGGAATCGGCGTTAAACTGTAGGTCCCTTCAATTCTTCACACGCACTCAGAGAATTGTTGAAGAGAGTAAGCCACTTAAGCCTTGGATCTTCAAGAGCTGTCGCGCCACCCTATTTATTTATTTATTTTTAAATATTCTATTCCTTTACTGATATGATCAGTATTTCCTTGAAACCATGAACACGAACTACTGAACATTCCAGTACTAACTTTTGGCTTCCGTGCAATGAGCACATACCGAGACATCTCAAAATGCAAATGCAAGTACATGTAAAAAAAGTAGCATCTAATTCAATTTATATATCTTAGTCATACTAATGAAATAGAAAATCCAGTTCACTCGGGCGTATACTTACCATTTTCAAACGAATTAATCGAGACACAATAAATGAATAATTTTGTAAATGATGTACACCAGGAAGCCAGTTCCGTCATTTCAACGACAGAAATAAGATTCATCTTATTTCAGTTTCCATGACATTGATTTCGGCTCGAACAAACGCGCCTTAAGTCTTCCCTTTGTTTTTCAAAAATTTCCACAAGAAAAAGCCAGGTGCCGGTAAATCGGACGATCCCGGTGGCCAGTCAATATCTTCTATTTCAATACCACGCGTCTCGGGAATTTAAGAATTTGGTCGACTTGTGTTCACATTCAAATTATTCCGCTACAGTTCGTCTCGAAATTCGAAGCTAAGCGATGAATAGTGTCTTTTTTAGGCTCAGAACTGGATTGCAACAACTGAACAATTACCTACATTTGATGAATATCGTCACTATTTTCACGCGTTCATTTAATTTTCAAGAATTACGTTTTGCTAGTTTTTTTTTATTTTTCGTTTGAAATCGCTTAACCGATCTCGCTAAAAAACTTAGTCGATTCTCAACCAAGCAATTCCGCGTCGATTGTGATCGCGAGATAGTGAAACAGAAAAAAATTAACGTACGTTCGCACTTCGCACATACACATGCAGACATTATTATAAAAAGGGTTGATGCGGATTCTAGTACTTCGAAGCATATACGCAAAATTGGAAATTCACAAAATCAGCCCTCTTACGAAAACTTCCTCTGGGCATTAAAAAAAAAAAAACTAGAACTTTGTTTTCAATCGTGCAAAGGCTGGTCCTGAATTAAGTTTTTGACTATTTGGCTGTATTATTGTTAAGGAGGGATTATTTTTGTTTATAAAATTCTACTTTACGTGTGTATGTCACTGAATTCCACCTAAGCGGCTGGACCGATTTGAATGATTTTTTTGCATGCGTTCAGGTGGCGCCCTGGATGATTTAGATTTACAAATCAGCCCGGCAGATGGCGCTGCAGTCGGAACCTATACTGCAACAACAACGCTGGATCGACTTGAATGAATATTTCTGTATGCATTAATTCATTTATTTATTTCAATCATTTTGTGTATGTTTGATATACGTTTTATTCTAGTTGCCGACCTAGTAAACGCTGTTTTGCCACATAAATGGTTTCTATGAATGGCTGAACCGATTTGGCTCAAAATTGGTGGGAAAGTAGCTCAGAACCAGGAGGCAGCTAATTATAATCGGGGGGCACATTAGTGTCTCTGCCAAGTGGTACTTTTTATCCTACTAGCTGACGCATCAACCATGCTTCTACCACATAAGTTATTTCTAAGGCCATCATATGACACTGAACTCCTTCCTTAACGACTGATGGACCAATTTTACTGAATTTTTTGTTCGGATTAGGTTCCCATGAGCAAAATTTTGAACAATAAAAAAAAACAATCAAAATCAAGGAGTTCTGATTAGAGTTCCCGGTGGGCAACAAAAACATCTAAGCATTTTATTTAATTATAACTTCTTTTTCTAAAACCAATCACCAAGTCAATGGGAACCTAAGGTAGCTCTATGCCAATCTATCCCAACTGACTATAAACTAAGTTCTAACGTTAGACCGAGATTCACTAGATCGAGTTCTAGAACTTTGTGAAGAACTATAAGGCGTTACTGTTATTGTCTTATGACATGTGGAATGAGGATACCCAAGTGATGATATAGATTTGATTTAAGCTGCGCGTACGGTAGTGGGAGAAAGCGAGAAGCGTTTGTATGCGAGAAAAATATTTACATTGAATCTTAAGAGCGTGCGTACAGTGAAGCGATATCTTGAGCTAGTTTTTGGCATAGCAACTCGCTTCAAAACTCTTCCGACCAGTTTTTCAAGCGAGTTGTAGCGAGCTGAAGCGAGATTGCTTCACTTCTCGCATCTCTTCTCGTATCGCATCGCTTCCTCGCGCTAGACAAAAAAAAAAAGCTAAGGCTTCCTGTGTGACTCATAGGTACCAATCTGATAGTCTCAATCCTTATCTTTTCGGTAGTAGAGTCAATTTCTTAAAACTGATTAGTTTAAGAACGTATATTAATTTATTTTTTATTAAATGTTAAAATCTAGTTTTTTATTATCTTGAATTCATACAAATAATTTGGTATTTAATATTTGTACGACATGCTGACAGTTTGTCAACAAAAAAGTTTTTCCAAGAAAAATGTTTACTGAGAAAAGGACTACCACCGTTGTCCCGTTGATAGGAAAAGGAGGTATAAGGCTTTCATCAATTTATAGTACAAGAACACGTATTTTCGAAGTTTATCTAGATTCATAAAAAAGTTTTTATATTAAATTTTTTTGAGAGTCTTCAGAATGTGATGAAAGTAATACAAAAAAAAAAGAAACGTCAACGAAAAAGAAATTTAATTAAGGACAGCCGCAAATGTTTGAATCCTTCTTTCTCTCTCGCGCACTTTTTCTTTATTAAAAACTTTCAAAGGTTAGAGAAGTCCAACTTTGGTCTCAGCTATCAACGTTCATGCGACCAAGTTTTACAATTGATTTATGTTAGTATACACAAATATATGTACGCGCTCATCGCTGTGCAAAGTTAAAGATGACAATCATGTCTGTCTATGCCTACTGCCTACAACTGCCTGCAGGATGCGAATAGAACCAAAAAAAAAAACAAGGAAGTGGAAGAGTATATATAGTTTGAGTATAGGCTGGGAAAGTGGCAACTGAGGTCCTCTGAATGTTAGCACCGTACCTTGAAATTTAGTTTGTGCGCTTGGTTTGGAATTCCATAAAATCAAGAACATAATGGATTAAAAAGGTGGTGTTCTTTTGTAAAAGTTTAATGTTAAAAATTCGAAAAGAATTATGTTAAAAGTTATGTTTTTGTAGTAATTAAAACTAGTATTGGCGCAGGAAGAATGACTGTCTGCTCTTTTATGGCAACATTCTTGTGAAACTCGAGAGTAGTGGGGTGAAAGCGGTTGCGTACGCCGATGATTTGGTTATTCTAGTTTCAGGAAAATTTCTAAGCGAAATCAGCGAAATCACTAATATGGCTTTGAAGAAAGTAAGCACCTGGGCCGCGAGCTGTGGACTAGGTGTTAACAACAACAAAACCGAGTTGATGCTTGTTCCCAAGGCGATGTGACAAAAGACTTTGACACAACTATCTTCACGGATGGTTCGAAGTTGGAAATTTACGAAAAAGAAAGCAAACTGTTTCAACGCAGAGCTACGTATCTGCATCATCCCACTCGAGTACCACCCTGTATATTTGCTTATAGGTATATTATGCACAGGCCATGAACCATACGATGATGATGGTATTTCATTTCACCATCCTCATAATTCACACTGACCGCCGCAAAAAACATAAAAGAAGTCAGAACTGAGGAAGGTACGCGTAGGATGTGCTCGACTTAGGTGCTTAGTCAAGAGGAAGAGGTAAACCATATAACACAACCAACTTTCCCTACTCGTTTTACGGCTTTTTATTTAAATATTTCTTAAATCTAACAGAGTTAGTTATTGGTTAATTTTATAAAAAATTCAACTTACCTCAAATACAACTTTCGTTTCTGGTTTCTGGATAACGGCGGCTCACCTAGTGAAAAAATTGTCGGATTTTAGGTCTGTCATAGTTAATAGTGAAACCACTGAATAAAAGGTGGCTTTCGCCCTGTCACAAATGAAGTCTAGGCAAAATCAGACTCTTGTTCACGGTCAAACCCGTAAAATGACGGGTTGAGCAATTGCTCCTGCTTATTCATTCATTTTCCAGAAGGGAAATAATCGGTCGTCAAAAATATTGGATCGGAGAGAAGCCTCATAGCCCAGGAGCCCCCATAAAAGAAATTCCAGTCATCGCGCCCACTAAAATTTCAAATGAGGATTAAAAGTTAAAGCCAAGACGAATAAGATTCGCTTGGTCGGCGTGAATTGAGTTAGCCGGAAAGGCCAATCATACCTGTTGCAATGTGGTAAAATGTCTCCATCATCACGGATTCTATTTTTGTTTCTTTCATTGCACGGGTCCCAGTGTTAGATGTATAAACACCCTGATTTACTTGCTTTTAAGCTGCCGAAAGTATTGCGCAAACCAGATATTTTATAAACGAAACTACTGTAGTTCGTAGTAAAAATACGCGATACTTTCGGGAGCTTGAAAGCACGCAATCCAAGGTATTTCTACATCTAACATAAGGACCCGTGTAATGAAAGAAACAGAAAAAGAATCCGTGATGATGGAGACATTTCACCGTCATTCACCACATTGCATCGGGTATGCACGGCCTTACCGTCTAACTAAATTCACGCCGACCAAGCGAATCTTATTCGTCTTGGCCTTAACTTTTATTCCTCATTAAAAATTTTAGTCGGTGTGATGACGGGAATTTCTTGTATGGGGGTTCCCCGCCTATCAGTATTCGGTTAAAAATATGTTTTAAAAAATAAATGTTCAGCTCCTCGAATAATGCCTTCCCTTAAAAATATGTGGTAGGTATGCGAATTCAAGGGCAAGCATCTCAGGCGTTTCTTTTCTGTACGATGTGCATTTTAACAAAGCGAAGCAGAAACTGATTTTCGGTTACGAAAACATTCCTTCTGATACATTCTTCGGTCGGTGTGTGAATTATTCCATAGAGAAGGCAACTGACAACTGATTTCGTGTTGTTGCGGCGGATGGTCGTAGGTTATTTGTCGAGAGAGTGGCTGGCTATTTTGTGCTTTTTCAGTTTAAATCGCTGTCCGATTAGAAGCACAGATTACAAGCAACTTGAATCAACTGCTTCAGAATTTACTTCAAGAAAAGAATTAAGCTTAGCTTCCGCACGCTTACTCTTAACCTTACTTAAGATTTAAGAACTATTGGAGTATCATCAATTTTATCATCAAAACACTGAGACTGGTTGATATCTATTTTCGAAACTGCATCGATACGAGACTTTTTCTAGATCTCAACATATAAGCTGCAAAAAGAAATCAGTTTTAACTGCTCTATTATGTCTAAACACACTTTTTAAAGCATAGCATAGCATACTTTAGTTAATTTCTTGGCTATAAGGGCTTGTTAAAAAACTCATGTAAGCTCATCAATGATTCAGTGGCTTGCACTGTTGTGAAAATATTTGTCCACGTCAAATGATGCTCTTTGCAGCTTTTACTATTTAACATGGCTTTGAAATGCCCACCGAAGCCCAGCCTTATTTTAAATGAAAAGTGATGCAATCATGTCACCACTCCACAATCCGCAGCAAACTATCGATATTAACAAGCGGTTTGATGGGTCTAGTTTGCATGACACTCAGGGGATGAAGTAAGGAATTTTTCAAAAAAAGTATTGATGCCCAATGTTCAACACATATGTATGCACCTATACATTACACACGTTTAAAAACGGCTGAAGCTCGAAGTCAAATAGAGCACATTTAAATCAACTGTTTCATCTCACGAATTGTTATCACTTATCAGTAACTTGCTTCCAACAAGCTCTCTAGCATTGGCGTGGATTAGTCGCTAATAGACCGTTCATATACTCAAACCTCCCCGAGACGAAATGTCTAATTATCATTGCAAGCTCTCTCTTATCTGTTTTTTCTTGACAATTTTTGTTGAATTTTCGTTCTCATCAAGAAGACAGCAACATATTGCAATAACATCAACAACAACAGTCGCCCCATCCCAGCCGTCAACTCCACAACTATGGATTGAAAACACAGTTCCAAAACTTAAACTGCCACAGAGCTGTAAGCTGACGTACGTCTGCAAGAAAAAGGTCAAACACGGTGACAGTACAACTAAGCCGTGTGTCAAATATTGTGTTAAGGCCATCGAATGTCCGACAAATGTTGCTGGAAAACCAGAAATTCAAACCAATTGGTGCATTCTACTTGATCAGAATCTATTGGAAGAGTTCGATAAACCAACAGCGCCTGCGACTGGTGGTGATGGTCTACCTATGATGCAAGTGAACATGATTGATTTTCCATGTCAAGAAGGCTACTTGCCCGATTTTAGAGGAAGATGCCGTGAAGTTTGGTAAGTGGCGGCTAGAGCTAACGCTGGCGGCAGTCAACGATGCGACTCTACGTTGAATGTGAAAAAATGAAGCTACAATACAATTTGCTGTCGAATAAAAACAAAATTACGAGTACAGCAAAAATAAGTCGCAGATTGAATATTCAATAACGAAAAAAATAAAAAAAATAAAATTAAAAACCATAGCAAGCTTTTTGATTGAAAGGTCAATGTCAAGCGATAACGTTGTTTTATGCATACAATTTTCGAAATGAATATTTTATGTTGAACAAAATTTAAATGAAGTGTTTTTTGATGAATGATGTTGGTTGTCAGCGTACAGAGAGAGAATCTTGTATCTCATTTAAATAATTTTTTGTTTGTGATTGATGGAGTTGACAGTTTCCAACATTTTAAATGGAAGCTTGTTTACTTGAAAATTGTCGAAACAAAAATGTTTCAAGGTTCTATATCAAGTTTTTTTTTTTAAATAAAACAAAAATGGTTTTGGATATTAATGAAATTCTTTATTCCTGTGAAAGTACGTTCGATGCCATTATGTATGGAAGTCAATTTCTTTTGCATGGCCATCACGGGCCCAATTTTCGACGGTTTTCAAGCATAAATCGACCGATACTGCTGCAATTTCACGTTCGATTTTCGTACGAAGTTTATCAATCGTCGCTGGCTTGTTGGCATAGACCATAGACTTGACGTAGCCCCACAGGAAATATTCAAACGGCGTCAAATCGCACGACCGAGGCGGCCAAGCGACTGGACCATTTCGTGAGAAATAACACGTTCTCCAAACTTGGTTTCCAATAAATTGATTGTGACATTCGCTGTGTGGCTTGTGGCGCCGTCCTGTTGGAACCACATGTCCTCCAAGTTCATATCATCCAATTGGGGCCAAAAATATTCGGTTATCATTGAACGGTAGTGATCCCCATTCATAGTAACGTGCCGGTCTTGATCATCACGGAAGAAGTACGGCCCAATGACACCGCCGCCACCGCCGGCCTATAAACCACACCAAACCGTAATCAGGATGCAATGACGACTCATGAAGTACGTGTGGATTGCTGATGCCTGACCAATACCGCATATTTTGTTTATTGACGAAGCCATTCAGCCAGAAATGAGCCTCATCGCTGAAGATGATTTTTCGTTGACAATCCGAATCATTTTCAAGTTGTTGCTCAGCTCAATTCACGAACATACGACGCCTTTGGTATAGTCAAGCGGCTTCAGTTCTTGCGTCAATTTAATCTTGAAAGGATGTAGGCCAAGATCATTTCCCAAAATTCACCACAACGACGTCACAGAGATGCCCAACGCTTGAGAACGACGTGTAGAGACATTTGGGCTTTCTGCAACTGAAGCCTCAGCGGCAGCAATATTCTCGACACTACGAGCACTTCTTTATCTCACCATAAATTGGACGTAGCGCTCTTAACGTTGAGTCCACTGACTCCGCATGGCGTCGTCTGCTGTCCATGTCGCTCTACTTTTGTAGCGTCCCTGTTGAAAAACCCTTTATTTACTCGTAAAACAAATGTAAACTTACCACATCACACTAGAGCAGCAGAAGGACACTTTGAATTTTTGGGTAAAAAAAACTTATTTTACGCAAAGTATACGGTACCTACTTGTGATATGGAAAATGGACTTGTTCTTTTGTTTAATTTTTTGGGATTCGTTAGTCAGGATCAGGTGATCAAAGGTGACAAGTCAATCTTAATATCTGAAATTAGAAATAGACACTTCGCTTCAACTGAATAAGCACACAATTTTTCTGAGGTTTATTGTCCATTTATTCCTAGCTTAGAGCGTTAATGTTGATATCATTTGATGAATGATGATGCTTACTGTTTCCTTATGATGTGTCAACTACATCAGCACACGATCTTTCACTGTGATTATCTTCATTGGTTCTTAGAGTTTTGAGTTGATTGGTATACCAAATCAAAGGTTGAAGTGTTTTTAGTGACATTTAGCCGTTTAACTGTATCACCACCTTACTCAGCTTGCCAACCAGCCCACTCGAATATCGGATATTGATGGCCAAGCGGAAAATACTCTTGACTTGTTCCTTACGTCTGAACCTGATAAATAATACACTATCAATGTACTAACGCCTCTAGGCAGATCAGGCCATAGTATAATATCTGCAAATTTCTCGTGCCAAACTAATCCAGTTAAAGAAAGAGCTCCAAAGAGAACCGTATGGCAATACAAGAAAGCCAACTGGGACGGTCTCAATAACTTCTTCCGGATCTTTAACTGGTCACTATGCTTCCTCGATAGTGACGTAGACTCCAGCGCAGATATGATTACTAATATGATTATCTTGGGAATGAAACTTTTATCCCGAATAGGGTTAAAAGCATCAAACCTAAGGAAAAGTCGTGGTTTGATTAATGTAGTGTATCCACGTATGCGCCGCCACTGCCCCTTCAATAAACGAGTAACAAAACATGTGAAATGCAAATCGAGTATGTTAGTCATATCATAACATCAACATTCCACTCGATTGCATTGATTGTCACTCAATAGTATCTAATAAGATCCTCATTAATATACACTAGTCAAAACAATTAAAGGAACACTTGAAAAAACTCAAAAATGGAGTGGTTTTTATAAGGCTGTATCTCAGTAGAAAAAAGTCGGATTGAAGTGAAATAAAAAGTTTTTCAAAGGTTATCATTTTTTCTTTTCAAATTATTTTGAGTTAAAAAAGTACCGTTAGGCGTTTTTGCTTGAGCGAAAAAAATGTTCACTCAATTTCAAAATCGAAAAAAAAATAAACTTTGAGGTTTCACAAAATGAACGGAAATTTTTTTTCAATAAAATCAATCTAAGATTCAATTTTAAAATTTTGTTGGCTATAATTCACTGTTTGGTTCAAATCGCTACGATTTTTTTTCTAATCAAAAAATGGGTTTACATGCAAAAACACAATTTTGATTTTGGACCCTAATAACTCTGCTAAATATTGACTTACACAAAAAATAAAGGCAGATTTGAAAAATTTGTTAAATTTTCTACACAAAAACATTTTAAAAAAATAAAAATATTGCTTTTTCAATTTTTTCTATCAATTTATAAAAAGGTCCAAAATACGCATTTTTCAACTTTTTCATAAAAACTACCGTTATTTTGTGGTTTTCAGTGATACAACTAATCTGAGGCTTAATTATTAAAGCTCATAAAATTTCCTTGATTTTGGTGAAAATTTTACATCAATACGTTTCTCTGTTTCGATCAATCAAACTTACGAAACACTTTTTTTTCAATTTTAAGGAAAGCTTTGTTTTTTCTTATTTTTCTGTTCTTTTGAATTTGTTTATTTTTTAAATTTTTTTTATTTTTTTCATTATCACTATGACTTTGTGAAATTCGGACGAATTTTTGTCACCTGTCACCTGTAGCAATTGTCAATATTTATATAAATCAAGGAAATTTTATGAGCTTTAATAATTAAGCCTCAGATTAGTTGTATCACTGAAAACCACAAAATAACGGTAGTTTTTATGAAAAAGTTGAAAAATGCGTATTTTGGACCTTTTTATAAATTGATAGAAAAAATTTAAAAAAGCAATATTTTTATTTTTTAAAAATGTTTTTGTGTAGAAAATTTAACAAATTTTTCAAATCTGCCTTTATTTTTTGTGTAAGTCAATATTTAGCAGAGTTATAAGGGTCCAAAGTCAAAATTGTGTTTTTGCATGTAAACCCATTTTTTGATTAGAAAAAAAAACGTAGCGATTTGAACCAAACAGTGAATTATAGCCAACAAAATTCTAAAATTGAATCTTAGATTGATTTTATTGAAAAAAAATTTCCGTTCATTTTGTGAAACCTCAAAGTTTTTTTTTTTTTCGATTTTGAAATTGAGTGAACATTTTTTTCGCTCAAGCAAAAACGCCTAACGGTACTTTTTTAACTCAAAATAATTTGAAAAGAAAAAATGATAACCTTTGAAAAACTTTTTATTTCACTTCAATCCGACTTTTTTCTACTGAGATACAGCCTTATAAAAATCCACTCCATTTTTTGAGTTTTTTCAAGTGTTCCTTTAATTGTTTTGACTAGTGTAGTTTAACCAATAGAAAAATAGAAATATTATTAATGAGGATCTTATTACTATTGAGTGACAATCAATGCAATCGAGTGGAATGTTGATGTTATGATATGACTAACATACTCGATTTGCATTTCACATGTTTTGTTACTCATTTATTGAAGAGGCAGTGGCGGCGCATACGTGGATACACTACATCAAGCTGTAAAGAGGTTATCAGGGAAAAAGAAGTAAAGTTCCGCTGTTTTAGAGTCAACCCAACTGAGGAAAACTGGAACAAGTTTAAACAAGCCAGGAAGGCCTGTAATGCCCATATTCGACGGACAAAGTTTTTGCATGACCAAAAATTAAGGCAAAAAATACTGCAATGTCACAAAGGCAGTAAGAATTTTTGGTCATTTGTTAAAAATATGAAGAATTCTTCTTTTTCCTCGGTCCCTACGCTCGTCGACAATGACACTCCAGTTGTTAGCTCTCTTGCGAAAGCTAAGCTCAGTGGCAGTTTAAGAAAGCTAGCTTTTGCTAGTCAGTTCGCCGCCAACTCTTCGCTGCCAGAGAGTGCCATGACTCCGCCTGTTCTTGAGCGTGTCAATGATTCCATGGGACAAATCTTCTTCCGCACTCGTGCTGTGGCTGGTCCGGATGGTATCCCCGCTATTATTCTGAAGAGGTGTTCTTCCACGCTGGAAAAACCCTTGCGTAAGCTTTTCCATCTATCCAATTCTTCTGACCTCGTTCTTAGCAGTTGGAAAACAGCGTTTGGCCAGCCAATCCCAAAAAAAGGCGAATCTACTTCTCCGATTGCACTTACGTCCCTTCTTTCTAAGGTCATGGAAACGCTGATAAACTATCAGCTCAAGAAATATCTCGAAGACCGAAAGCTTCTTAATGACCGGCAGTACGGCTTTCGCAGCAACAGGTCCACTGGTGATCTGATGGTTTATCTCACCGAACAGTGGAACAAATCTTTACATCGTTTTGGAGTAAGTAAGATTGTTGCACTTGATATTTCAAAGGCATTTCATAAAGTCTAGCATCTTGCTGATTGGATTAAAAATTTTCTTTCGAACCGTTCAATACAAGTTGTCTTCTGAAACCCACAACATAAATGCTGGTGTGCCCCAGGGCTCCATTTTGTCTCCGACCCTCTTCCTCATTTTCATCAATGATCTCTTGTCTGTAACTTCTAATCCAATAAATTTTTTCGCTGACGATAGTACCCTTAGCTTTTCTTATCCGTTTCCAGACTCACATCCCTCCTCTTTGGATGTGGAACTGCAACGGCAAAATATGATAACCTCATTAAACTCTGACCTGAACAGCATTGTACAATGGGGAAAACAAAATCGCGTAGAATTTAATGCTTCGAAAACACAATGCTGTCTTGTATCGTCAAAGCGTGACATACCCCCCTTGCCACTGTCCATGAGTGGCACTTGCATCAATGAGACCGAACATCTCTAGATTCTCGGTATGTGCATCACAGACCACCTCTTGTGGAACGAGCACATATGCGATGTCGCCAAAAATGCCGCAAGATGTTTAGGTTTCTTAAGACGATGTAAGAAATTTGTTTCCCCTTCTGATCTGGCTATTATTTACAAAACTTACATACTTCCAAAGCTTGAGTACAACCCTCACGTCTGGGCTGGTGCTCCAGTGACGTACTTAAGTCTTCTGGACAGTATTCAAAGAAGAGCATTCAAAATGATTGATGACAATACCATCGTTGAGTTATTTACGTCTCTAGAACATCGGCGTAATGTTTCATGCCTCGCCCTATTTTACCGATACTTCAACAGTTTATGTTCTAGTGAAATAGCTAGTTGCATTCCTCCCCTTAAACAATTCGCCCGTAATACTCGCGCTTCTAGGAATGCCCATCAGTTTACCCTCGAGCCCAACTTCGGTCGTATACCCTCAAGTATAGAGAATCGTTCTTTAGCCGTACTACGCGAATGTGGAACTCCCTTTCACACTCTGTCTTTCCAAATCATTGCAATGTCCAGTAATTTAAGACCAATGTACACCGGCACCTCCTTTCCAACCCCTTTCCTCCTTCCTAAAGCACTCACTGTGTCTCTGGCATAATAAGGGCATAAAAAACCCCTTGAGTGTGTGCTAATTATAAAAAAAAAAAAAAAAATGAAAACATTCCATCCAGAGCCGACAGTATTTGCAATTGATTACGACAAGGGACGATCGTGATATTGTAATTATTACCATTTTCGAAGAACCCAATGAGCAGAACAAATTTAACATAACAGCATTTTCCAGACGGTTGAGGAGTACTAGGTCCGCTGAGTTCGATTCGACCAATACAACCGAAGGCTTGGTTGCCTAATTGGATGGTTTCGGCCAACGAACTTACTGAATTACGACTTAAACCTGAGGCACTCATGAAATAGTTCGCATTAGAACTGCACCACATTAATATGTTACCTATATACTTGTACTTAATTCAACCTCTTATTTCTTTGTGTGACATTGAGTTTCCAAGTTTAATTCAATCACTGTAACAGTGTTTTAGAAGTTGAAATTGGCAACCTCCTGCGACCACCACTTTGTTCGTCAATGTCATCGTGGCAAATCACTGTGTGAACGTGGGCTCCAATTTTAACAGTATTAACCATCAGCGGCTATCCCCAAGGACCGAGATAAGGACACATTTTCTACATAGCCATCGTGGTCGCCACCGCCATCGTCAGTATGAAGCTTCCATGTCCGCACTCCAAAGTGGTTTTCATTAGAAGCGAAGATAGCAGATAGGTGATGAAGTTTTCCTTCATCATTTTTCCGATGGTGTAACTGCAGGAAAAAAATCGCAAAAAAAGTACTGACTATGACAACAGCTATGGACGGTCGAAGGCACACGAAGAATAGAATTTTAATGAAGTCAATTTATGCTGATGGCAATGGCACTAGACAAGAACCCCGGCTTACACAGGAACATTAACCGATATGAAGACGAGCACCATAAGGCCTTATTCTTTTATGACCAACTCGAATTGGTGGCGGCGACCGCGACGCACGGTGATGGAACAGAGCCCGGTGGAGTGAATTGTTTTGCTGGAAAATTAATTTTAATTCAAGATTTATGACTTGATTATCCTTGGCCGTTATCACAGTAATAAAAGAATAATAATTGCGAGCACATCAACCGCATGCCCTGGCTACGATATGTACCTATCCATATTAAGCACGAACGTTTATTGTATCCTTGTGCAATTTCAAAGAGGATTAAGATCATAAATGCGAATCGAAACAGACAGTTTTGTATAACATTCCTTTGGTGGTTCGTTGGCTTTGGTTCATTCTTTTGTTTGTTGGTCGGTTCGGCTTAATTCATTTTTATAGACAGTGGGAACGGGATGCGGAGATTAAAATTTTTTAACGTAGCAATCATAAAACAGATAGGGAAGCTCGCTTTTGTTACGTTTTTATCAAAACGATAACGATTTATGTCTGCAGGCTAAAAGGGATTCAAACTTAAACGTGAATATTGCAATGGGTGTTTGGTTTTGTTTTTGCTTAAAACTTTATTTGTATTGTTAAAAAGGGATACAAACTGGTTTTTTGTGGTGGAGGCTCACTTAAGTTTTTGGGGTTTTAAGGGTTATAATTTGGAGAACAAAAAAGAATTTAAGTTTATTGCCGATTTCTCTTTTTTTTCTTTTATTAAATTTAAGACGAGCAAAAGAGGAGAGAGGAACGCGTGCCGGCCGCCTCCACAGGAGAAAAAAGAGGGAGCATGAGAAGCGTCAGATCGAGGAAGTTGAGAGAGCTAACAGCAGGAATGAAGTTCGGAGGTTCTACCGGCAGGTAAAAGGCTAAGGATCAGCCAGAACCGATGCCTCCAGATATAAACAAGGGAGCATGATATTAGAATCGCAGTCAATGCTGGAAATTTGAAAAAGACCACTCTTGTAGACTGTATAACAGTATAACAGCGACGACGAACAAAATCCCGCCGTCAGGCAGGAGCCTTACATCGGACACGATGATATTCAACAATTCCGTGAACTTGACCTAGAAGAAGTGAAAACAGCAATATCACGGCTGAAATACAACAAAGCCGCTGGAGCAGATGGTCTATCTGCCGAGCTGTTCAAAGCAGCAGGCGACGATCTAGATAGGGACATGCACTACATCATCTGTAAGATATGTTCGGAAGAATGCATGCATAAAGCTATGTCTAGTTTTGTCACCCTTGCCAAGCTCCTCCACTTGTGCAAAATGGCGATGGAGAACTCACGCTGCGCCATTAACGTTGGCAAGGAGCTTACGGAATCTTTCGATGTCCATAAAGGATTCAGATAAGGCGACGCACTGTCAAACGAATTATATGCTGTCTTCAAGGAAGGACACCTAACACCGACAACAACTCTCGAGCAACTAAGGTAAAGCTTTGTAACACCCTCATCATCCCAGTCCTGCTGTACGGTGCAGAAGACAAAATCTGATGAATGTGCCTTAGGCTGTTTCAAGAGGAAAGTTCTTCGGGTCATCTTTGGCCCCGTGTGGGAATCGATTTAGAGTTCATAGGTTTTTTCCAGGATCTGCCGCAAAGTAAAAATTTGATCGATGGTTAACTTTCCTAGTCTATTCATGGAATTGTTGGCTATCATCGTGTTTTTTCGTCGTCGTCGTTATACAGTCTGCAGAAGTGGTCTTTTCAAACCCCCAGCATTGACTGCGATTCTACTATAATGTTCCCTTGTTTACCTCTGCAGGCATAGGTTCTTGCTCCGTGACATTGAGCCAGCTGTTTTACCTCGATCGGACGCTTCTCATGCTCTTTCTTTTTTCTCCTGAGAAGCCGACAGCGGCGTTCCTCTCTTCTCTTTTGCTCGTAGAGCTCACGAGCAGCTCTTTTCTTTCTATGCAGCGCCGCTTTGTATGCTTCCTGCTTGGCTGCATGGGCCTGCCTGCATTCTTCGTCATAGCAGGGGTTTCGTTTTGGTTTTTGTTAGATTGACATATATGATTCAAATGGCATTTTTTTTTTTTTTTAATAATTTGCACCCACTCAAGGGATTTTTTATACCCTTTTTATGCCAGAGACACAGTGAGTGCATTAGGAAGAAGTGAAGGGGTTGGAAAGGAGGTGTCGATGTACATTGGTCTTGAATTCTTGAACATTGCAATGATCGGGAAAGACAGAGTGTGGAAGAGAGTTCCACATTCGCGTAGTACGGCTAAAGAATGATTCCTATACTTGAGAGTACGTCCGAAGTTGGGCTCGAGGGTAAACTGATGGGTATTCCTAGAAGCGCGAGTATTACGGGCGAATTTTTTGAGGGGAGGAACGCAACTGGCTATTTCACTAGAGCAATTACCATAGAAGTAACGGTAAAACAAGGAGAGACACGCAACGTTGCGACGGTGGTCTAAAGGGGTGAATGAGTCAGTGATCTCTCTATCACCAATCATTCTTACAGCTCTTCTTTGTATTCCATCTAAGAGGCTTAAGTAAGTAGCTGGAGCACCAGCCCAGAGATGGGAATTGTACTCAAGCTTTGGACGGATATATGTTTTATAGATAATAGCCAGATCAGACGGGGAGAAAAATTTCTTGCACCGTCTTAAGAAACCCAAACATCTTGCGGCATTTTTGGCGACATCGCATATGTGCTCGCTCCAAAAAAGGTGGTCTGTAATGCACATACCGAGAATCTCGAGATGTTCGGTCTCATTGATGCAAGTGCCACTCATGGACAGTGGCAAGGGGGGTACATCTCGCTTCGACGATACAAGACAGCATTGAGTTTTCGAAGCATTAAACTCGACGCGGTTTTTTATTCCCCATTGTACAATGCTGTTTAAGTCAGAGTTTAATGAGCTTATCATATTTTGCCGTTGCAGGTCTACATCCGAAGTGGAGGGATGTGAGTCTGGGAACGAATATGAAAAGCTAAACAATGAATTGTATTAGAAGATACAGACAAGAGATCATTTATGAAAATGAGGAAGAGTGTTGGAGACAAAACGGAGCCCTGGGGCACACCAGCGTTTATATTGTGGGTTTCAGACTTGAAACCGTCCAATACAACTTGTATTGTACGGTTCGAAAGAAAACTTCTAATCCATCGAAGAAGGGATTCATCGATACCGAAAGCACGCATTTTCGATTAAAGAGCAAGGTGCCAGACTTTATCAAATGCCTTTGAAATATCAAGTGCAACAATCTTACTTTCTCCAAAACGATGTAAAGATTTGTTCCACTGTTCGGT
Organism: Sphaerophoria taeniata; assembly: GCA_943590905.1. Lineage (NCBI taxonomy): Eukaryota > Metazoa > Arthropoda > Insecta > Diptera > Syrphidae > Sphaerophoria > Sphaerophoria taeniata. The sequence goes on from OX016540.1 coordinate 204,013,264, forward strand.
GTTGCTGCGAAAGCCGTACTGACGGTCATTAAGAAGCTTACGGTCTTCGAGATATTTCTTGAGCTGATAGTTTATCAGCGTTTCCATGACCTTAGAAAGAAGGGACGTAAGTGCAATCGGACCATAGCTGGAGGGAGAAGAAGATACGCCTTTTTTTGTGATTGGCTGGACAAATGCTGTTTTCCAACTGCTCGGAACGAGCCCAGAAGAATAGGATAGATGGAAAAGCTTACGCAAGGGTTTTGCCAGCGTGGAAGAACACCTCTTCAAAACAATAGCGGGGATACCATCCGGACCAGCGGATTTATGTATGTTGAGATCTTTGAGGACTCTTGCCACAGCACGAGTGCGAAAGAAGATTTGCCCCATGGAATCATTGACGCGCTCTAGAGCTGGCTATCTGGCAGCGAAGACTTGGAGGCGAACTGCCTAGCAAAAAGGTTAGCTTTCGCGAGAGAGCTAACAACTGGAGTGTCATTGTCAACGAGCGTAGGGACCGAAGAAGAAGAAGAATTCTTCATATTTTTCACAAAAGACCAAAAATTCTTACTGCCTTTGGGACATTGCAGTATTTTTTGCCTTAATTTTTGGTCATGCAAAAACTTTGTCCGTCGAATATAGGCATTGCAGGCCTTCCTGGCTTGTTTAAACTTGTTCCGGTTTTCCTCAGTTGTTTTGGCTCTATAACACTGGAACTTTACTTCTTTTTCCCTGATAACCTCTTTACAGCTTGAATCAAACCATGATTTTTCCTTAGGTTTGATGCTTTTAACTCTATTCGGGATAAAAGTTTTCATTCCCAAGATAATCATATTAGTAATCATATCTGCGCTGGCGTCTACGTCACTATCGAGGAAGCATAGTGACCAGTTAAAGATCCGGAAGAAGTTATTGAGACCGTCCCAGTTGGCTTTCTCGTATTGCCATACGGTTCTCTTCGGAGCTTTTTCTTTAACTGGATTAGTTTGGCACGAGAAATTTGCAGATATTATACTATGGTCTGATCTGCCTAGAGGCGTTAATACATTGATAGTGTATTATTTATCAGTTCAGATGTAAGGAACAAGTCAAGAGTATTTTTCGCTTGGCCATCAATATCCGATATTCGAGTGGGCTCAGTGACAAGCTGAGTAAGGTGGTTAAACTCAGCAAAGATTTCAGCACACATTCCTTCGGGGGTTGTCTGGCCCGAATGGAGAAGCCACGAAGAATTGTGTACATTGAAATCGCCCGTAATAACGATTTCAGTGTGAGGATATAAGGATACAATTCTTTGGATGGAGTCAGACAGAGCGTCAAATTCGCGAGAAGTTGAAGCTCTGTCCAAATTTGGGCTTCGATAGAGGAAACAATAGTGGATGATGTGCTTATTTATGGTGAACTTGAACCACATAAGATTGAAAAAAGGGTCGGAACAATGTCCATATTGTGAAAGGAATTGATAAGCGACATCATCCCTAATGTAGACGGCGAGACCATGGTGGGAGAGGAATAAAGGCACTAAGCAACACCCATGAATAAGAAATTCAGTAGGGTCGGTATTCTCACCTACTTGGGTTTCACTCAGTGCCAAAACAGCTGGCCTGTTTGTAACAGTGTGGATGTACACAGCAAGAAAATTAATTCTTAGTCCACGAATATTGCAATAATCGACTCTGAAATTATCGATCATTACAAGTTAAAAAAAATAAAAGACCAATACAGACAAGATCTAAAAGAGTCACTGGATTGAATGTCAGAAATCTTTACGATTTAGCGCCACTGTCAGTGTTATGCCTTAACGGCAGCGTGAATCGATCCGACCATGGAATTCAAACATATATTATTAACTCAAGCACGACCACCAAAGAGTCAGTCGGACGGTTCTCTGAGTCATTAACTCGGCTTACTTATCGTCGTCATTAACAAAAACTCTACTTTAATTGTTGTTGTTAAAAAAAAAACAATAACAATTGATTTAAAAAAGATGTTTTTAAAATTAAAAAAAAATCTATAAAAAAACGTATGCGGCCGAGTAGACATATGAAGGGGCCATAATTTTATATATGCACAAATTGATCAGCACAAAAATCGCGAACTGCACACATAATTAGCACATAAAGAACACATAATTATCGTAAAGGTCTTGATCGCTAGTGCTCATATTGGTTTGCCAACTTAATAGACGTAAAGGATGGTACGGCAGTGTTTGCTTCGCGCTTGACTTGGCGGGGGCACTTCCGTGCCCCAAAGAAATGTTGGTGCACGGGAAAGTTGGCTTTTACGGAGGAAAAGTAAACTTTTTTATTTTACTAGCTGACCCGGTTAATGTTGTTTTCTCTTTGAAAACACCCATCCAGATATTGAAATTAACGTTTTATGGGAAAGTTCAAGAGAAAAGAAGAAACATATCCCCGCAAATTCAATTCTTGCGGCACAAATTAGCAACAAATTAGCAAGAAAATATGCCGTTAGTTTCATATCACTAGCTGCGTTGGTTCAAATTTGGTTCTGCTAGCGTAGTATTAGGTTAGGTTAGGTTTAGGGGCTGACAGTTGATGTTTTTACCGTCCCACTTAGATCAATACAGATCCATTGTGATACCAGCGAGTATTGCTACTCAAGCTAATAAGAAAAACCTGTATGTTAGTCAAGTTCAGGATGCTAGTACCTGGCATACTAGAGAGTTCTTCTAAATCCCCAAAGAAAAAGTTGCCAAGCAGTTTCTTCCTTTGATGGGAAAGTGCGGGACAGTGACACAGAAAGTGCGAAGTGTCTTCATGCACCTCCTCGTCACCGCATCCTCTGCATAGATCATCTGAACTGATTCTCATCTTTTTCATATGATAACCTAACAGATTATGTCCGGTGATTATGCTAACAAGAGATCGAAGTGATCCCTTGTGTAGCTGCATAATTTTTTCCGTTCTTTGTTTGTTAAAACAGGGCCAGATCTTTCTTGTTGTGCCGCAGGTGTCAAGAATATTCCAGCTTTCATCGGCCTTGATAGTTATTCTTTTTGAGATTTCCTGTTTTAAATAACAGGTAGGGGTGCTAACTAGCTTAGCTTGGCTTACATCAAGCATTCACCCTAATCCTGCTAATTCATCGGCTTTCTCATTGCCTAGTATATTGCTGTGGCCCGGGACCCAGCAGAGTCTAATGTTGTGCTGTGCGCCAAGAACCTTGAGCTCTTCGCGGCAGCATGAAACAAGCTTTGATTTTACCTCAGTTGCAGTAGTCGCTTTTATTGCCGCTTGGCTATCAATGTAAAAGGTGATATCAGCTCGTGGTATCGCCATCATTGATACCTTTTTATCAGCTGTTGTCACTGCCAGGACCTCCGCTTGGAAGACGCTACTGTAGTCTGGAAGCCTAAGCGAGGCGGTTAACTTGAGAGATTCGGAATAGAAGCCTGCTCCTACAACAGTGTCCATTTTAGAGACATCAGTATAGATAGCTATTGACGACTCACTGGAGTACGGTATATTATCTATCCATTCCTCTCTACTTGGGATGGCAGCCTGGAATGGTTTGTGAAAATCAAGTTCGGGTGTTTTATAGTCTGTTGTAGTACTATGACCCATAACTTTATGAAGGATCTGGGCATGTCCTATGGAACTATTTTTCCAGACTTTAGTTTGACTAAGTCTCAGGGCACTTTTGGCCGCAGATTCTTGAACAAAGAGGTGTAGGGGAATAAGATCGAGTATAACTTCCAGTCACGCAGTTGGAGTGGATCTCATTGCCCCCGTAATGCCAGTGCACGCTAGTCTTTGTACTTTTGTCAAAGTTTTCAAGGTCGTGCTCTTTTCTAAAGCTTTCCACCATACCAAATTACCGTAGGTTAGTATTGGTCTAATTATTGCCGAATACATTCATCTGATAATTTTAGGGTTTGGTCCCCAGGTTTTCCCGAAAATTCTATTGCAGGAGTAAAAGGCAGTCGATGCCTTTTTGAATCTATCTTTGGTTTTCAGGCCCCAGTTTAGTTTTTTATCTAAGATCACACCGAGATATTTTGCGTGATCAGAGATTTTGAGAGGGCAGCCTTCAATTGAAGGTATTTTAAAATCGGGTATTTTGCGTTTGTTAGTAAATAGCACTAGTTCTGTTTTAGCTGGATTGACTGTCAGCCCACAGTTCTTAGTCCATTTGCTTACCAACGAGAGGGCGTATTCTGTTTGTTCACTGATAGTGGGTAGGAACCTGCCAGTCGCTAGTAATGCAAGATCATCAGCGTATCCTTACTCCACTTGATTTCAATTTAGAGAGTATGCCGTTCATGACAAGAACCCAGAGTAGCGGTGAGAGAACTTCACCCTGGGGGGTGCCCCTGGATGTGGTTACTCTCACCCTTTCCTCCGCTAGTTCAGAGTTAATTTGTCTCTTTCTGAGCATACACATTATCCACTGCGTTATTGCCTTTTCGACTTTGTGGTCGTCCAAGGCTTGCTTCTGTTTCGTTCTTCACGTTATTGAAGGCTCCCTCAATATCCAAGAAGAGAATTTAGTGTGATACCAGCTTAAAACGACGCACGTGTTAGTCATGATTCAAACGTCATTTTAAGCTAGCATCATTCAACATTCTCTTAACATTGTTCATTAGCGTTAGCGGACTATAATTTTGTACCAGTATCTTTATTTTATTGCAGGTCAAAATCAATTAATTCGCTTTGCTTTCGGGCGCCTATTTATATATCGCAAATAACTTCCAGAAAATACTGGGTGTTTGTATTGGATGACGTCATAGGTCATAGCATACGGGAAAATAGTTGACGAACATTGTACAAATCTGAGAACTGTGTTTCAAAGACTTCGAGAAGCCCACCTCAAGATCAACCCGGAAAAGTGTTCACTCTTCAAAACTGAAGTGAAATATCTGGGACACATCACTTCATTTCAAGGAGTTAAGATGGATCCTGATAAAGTTGACACCGTGAAGAATTGGCCAACACTACAGCACAAGCATCAACACCAAAACTTTCTGGGTATCGCCAAAAGTCTACATCAGCTAACGTAAAAGGGAAAGCAGTTTAAATGGTCAGGTGAGCGCGAGCGCAGCTTTCAAGAGCTCAAACAACGGTTGTGTAATGCACTGACCTATCTACCTCCAGGAAAACAGTTCATTGTTGATGTTGATGCCAGCAATGTCGGGATTGGTGCACTACTATCGTAGGTATATGATGGCGAAGAGAAGGTGATTGCCTACTACAACAAGGTACTCTCGAAGTCAGAAAAAAAACTATTGTGTGACTAGAAGAGAAATTCTTGCACTGATTTTGACAAAAAAAAAACACTTTCATAAGTATCTCTATAATGGACAGAAGTTTCACCTCCGTGCTGACCATGGAGCACTGAACTGGCTTTTGAATAGCAAAAATATAGAGGGTCAAGTGGTGAGATGGATTAAGAGGTTGCAGACGTACGATTATGAAATTCCATTACAGAGGGGGAAGCTTCACTCAATTACGGATGCATTATCTCGGAAACCATGTAAATAATATAAGATAAGCATTGCAGAATACAAAAAGAAAAAGAAATGGTTATTTTCCAACGAACCAGAGCCGATCCCATTTATGGCTGGAGTTGAGGAAAGCCCAACTAGAGGAACCAGCAACCAGATATCGAACCTTGCATGGAAGGAACTCCAGGAAAAACCAGAATGGGCGGATATATCTGACAGAAGTCCGGCTCTGAAGGCTTATTGGGCACAGTGGGACTCGCTTCATGTCCAAGAGGGTGTCCTTCGACGTAAGTGGGAATCAGCAGATGGAAAGTTTCATGTAATGCAGCTAGTCTTGCCAAGATCGAAAATTATGGACGTTGTGCCAGAGATGTATGATGAAGTTTCGGGAGGCGATCTAGGAGTAAACAAGACACTAGACAGGTTCGACAACGATTCTATGGGCTACATGCAAGGGAAGACCCTGAGAAGTGGTGCCGAAAATGCGATACCCGTGCTGCCACCAAAGGGCCAAATAAAAAGAGTAGCAGCCAAATGCAGCAGTATTATGTTGGAGCACCTTTAGAAAGAATTGCAATAGACGTGGCGGGTCCATTTCCGGAAACAAATAATGGAAATCGTTATATTCTAGTCGTCATCGATTACTTCAGCAAGTGGCCTGAAGCATACGCCATTCCAAATCAAGAAGCCAAAACAGTCGCAGACCAAATTGTGTTCAACTGGGTGACCAGATTCGCCGTTCCACTAGAACTGCATTCCAACCAGTGAAGGAAGTTCGAATCAAACATATTCCAGGAAGTAAGATATATAAAATCAAAATGATTTGTTTTTAAAAGTTATTTTATTTCAATACTAGCTGAACCCTGCCACGCTTCGCAGTGACTTCACTTTTTTACCCTGCTACCACACTATCCGCTACCCTCCTACCCTCCAGAGCTACCTGCTACCCGCTAAACCTCTACCCCACTACCCGCTACTTCAACACGCTAACCGCTACCCCTTTACCACGCTACCCGCTAATCACTCCCGTTACCCATAACCGCGCTATGCACTACCCGCTACCTACTTCCCCGCTACTCCACTACCCGCTTCCCACGCCCATTATATCTCAAAAACAACAAATCTAAAAAAGAAAATACATATATCGACTGCAAAAAAGTCAAGTGTTCGTTTTTTTTTTTGTCGATGGAAAACAATATTTGACGAATATATATTTTCTTCACTGACATAAAATAATACATTTTCAATTTACATAAATAATTTCAGATCTGACATCTGAAAATCATAATTTTCAATATTTGAAATTGATCATATTTTTTTTTATTTTGATGGGGTGAAAAAAGTATGTTTTTTAAACATTGGCAAGGATCCCTAATTTTTTTGAAAATGAAACATAGCCTATGTCACTTGGGAATAGTGTAGCTTGCCAACGGTGAAAATTTTTTTTAAATCGGTCCAGTAGTTTCGGAGCCTATTTGCAATTTGTTTTTTTTCACCTTGGGTTAGATTATTCAAGTTTTAGAAAGGATCCCTAATTTTTTTGAAAATGAAACATAGCCTATGTCACTTGGGAATAGTGATTTTTTAAATCGGTCCAGTAGTTTCGGAGCCTTTTCATTTCAAACAAACAAACAAACAAATAGTCTAAGATCCGACCCTAGAAGGACCTTCACCGAGCTGATAATAACATGAAACATATTTTAAAACAAATTTAGTACATTCGAAAATATGTTAAGAGTAGGTTGCCTAAAAAAATCCTGGACAGACTATTTTTAATTATTTAAAAAAAAATGATAGCTATTTTATCGAAAATTGCAACATCATGATAATAAGAAAATTTGTACCCTGACTTAAAGTTTCAAATGTATAGAATGTGCCGAGGTTGGGTTGCCTATTCTTAGCCTGGACAAACTATGGGTTGCCAGGCTTAAAAGGGTGTGTCAAAATCAGTTACCTTCACCGGCTTGATAATAAAAAAAATTTGATATCAATAGAAGCGTACTTTTATTGCGAACACGAAGATATAGGGTTGCCTGCAAAAAACTTGGTCCTAATCAGGGTTGCCGAACTTTAAAGAAACGCGAGTAAAGTATAATTTTTTTTAATTTTTTTCTTCTTTCTTTAATAACTCCGAAACTAATTATCTGATAAGTATCAGACCAACGTCTTCAGATTATAAGAGAATTACAGAATAAGTGTACCAAATTTAGATGCAATCGGATAAGTAGATTTTTAGATATCATTTGCAGAAGACGAATGAACGTTATTTGTAGAAGCCATTTATGTATTAGGAATCTACTGTAGCTAAATTACTTGTTTCTTATTTCTACAATCAATATTGTTTGTAGTATGTTTATGCTTATGTTTCAATGCAAATATTTTATCTATCTAAAACTCTTGTTCTCATACAACGATTTTAAAAGCTTGATTGATACAATTTTATTTTGGAGTTGCAATACGTGTTGTTCGGTATTATTGTGTAAAAAATGCCTAAAACGTGTTTTCTGTGTGGCTCCGCCGATTCTGTGTTGAGTGATTTTACTGATGAAACTTTTAAAAATTGCTCTTTAAAGTTAGCTTTTCGGAAAAAAAAGAATTTTAAATATATTAATGTTGAACTAACTGAAGCAGCTGTCGACCTTGTAGGCTACCACAAACCATGTTACAAAAAAGTAACTGTTTTAAAAAATGCATACAATGAAGAATTTGAAGTTTTTTCTACAGAGTATGCAGTAAGTACATATTATATTATTCTTTCCAATACTTTAACGGATTTGGATGAGGTACGGCAATGTTTTGATATTTATTTACAGTAATAGAAGCTAAAAAAAAAAATAAAAAAAAAATAATATACATATACATTTTTACTTGCGACATATAGAATACATACTTATATGGCAAGTATTGAATTCGTACAAAAAAAAAAATTGAGATGATGATGAGATATGACATTACGATGATAGAGAAGTCGAAAAAAGTGAGTCCGGCGATTCCGTCTGTCTGTCTGTCGGGAAGTTTACAGGCACCTACACCCAAGTGGCACATTTAGTCGCAGTTAATTCATCGCGACTCTTATGTGACTGACTGATTATAACACAATTATAGCAAATGGGTCGTGATGACTGCTTTGCTACCCAAACAGCGAAAAAACATCCAGTTCAGATACTAAATTCTTGTTACAAGGAAGTGCAATCAACTACTAAAACCATCAAAGGTTTTAATATTTCTTGTAACAAATTAATACAAATTAAAAGTTGCGAAAAACTAATGTCAGTTTCTCTCCTCAAATGTTTAAAGATTTATCTCGTTAGATAAAATGAATATTTTTTGATGGTAGTTTGGGATGAAAATTATTTTTATTTACAATTGAGTATGATTGGGAAAGTATTTTTCAAAACGCTCGCAGGTGAATCATGAAATGTTACCTTCTACCCCCTTTAAAATTAACGCGCCTTCAAAATAAGTGAAAATTATAAATCTTTATATCTTATTCAAAGAATAAAAAATGAAATTTCGCCCTAAAACTAACTAAATATCTGTAGTTTTAACCATTAAATAGCTTTTAAATTCGATATAACCATAGCTGGGCACCGTTAATCAAAAAGTTAACTTCGTTAATCGCTAATCCGTTAATTAAAAATTTAACTTCGTTAACAGTTAAAACGTTAAATTTTAGAAAAATTAACGCAAGTTAACGTTAATCGTTAATCCGTTAACACGCCATACAAATTTTATTTTCTGATAAAAATTGGAAGTTGGAAACAAGAAAAGACAAGCAAATTTTTTTTTAATATAGTAAATTATATTTTATAAGAGTTTAAGATGTGATTGTTCCCCTTCATGAACACCAGCATGTTGAAATTCTCGTTGGAAAGCGAGGCTCTTTTCGGCATATCCTTGCCCGTGGGGAAGAGACGTTCAACAGCAGCGCTTGAGGGTATGGCAGTATTGTATTGGATAAACAGATTTGCCAATACTTGTTCCCCGAGGAATGACGCTTCATTTAACGAGTCTTTTGACTTCAAATCTAGCCACGTTTTAACGAGACTTTGAGCTTTACTTCTTAATGATTTGTTGTTCTTAGGTTTTTCTTAAGATTGAGTAACACGCCCATGTTCTGCATTTCACTTATTGTGAATACACTTCGCGAAAGTGAATTTAGGTGTTCCACAATTCGTTATTGTGAATTGGTTTTCTGAAGATTAAGTAACAGAGTTGAAAAAGTCATCCTCATCATCGTCGTTGTTACTCGTGTTGCTGCCTCCGCCACTTACACTCTCTACGTCCTTTGATATTTCGATAGCTTCTTCTTGTAGTGCTTCTTCTACTTTTTTTCCATGCATTTTTTCACTGCATCTACACGACTGTTATCATATTTCTGCAACCATATCAACCGAAACTTAGGGTGAAAAGCCGCAGCAAGTTGGCACTGTTCATCGTCCATAAGTGGTCCGAACATTCTCTCTACGCCGTTTAATAACGCATTGACTAAAGCTGTGCAATTTACGAGGCCTTTTTAGACTGTATATTTTTTAATTTGAAGACCGTTGCTGCAATGGTCGGTAGCAGTGACCCAAGGTACGGTTGAGCTTCTCCTTGAATCCTTTTTAATTGAATTTGCTGTCTTGAATATAATTTTAAATGAATTTCTCTTTTGAGACATTTCAAAATTTTAACCAGTAATGTCAAATTTTACCCTGCTCCGCAGCTAGTAAAATTTTATTCCCCATGCTAGTGTCAAAATTTAACCAAACGTCAAGTTTTAACCCTTTTTAAACTGAATTCGCACACGGCCAAAGTTATAAAAATAATTACCAATAATCTAATTTGAATGTGTATCTGTATGGTATTTGTGTTCCATTAACGATTAACGAACTGTGGAAAATTTAACGATCGTTAACATTTTTTTGAAGTTAACTGAAAAGTTAATCCGTTAATGGGAATGTTAACTTCGTTAATTAACGATTAACGGATTAACGAAAAAATGCCCGTTAATGCCCAGCTATGGATATAACTACTTTATAAATGCATAGTGTGACCTTATTCTTTTCATTAAATGTTGAATTATTAATATAATCTAAAAATTTTATAAAAAACATGGCCGAAGAATTAGTATTATAAATCCTTTTTCTCTTTCTGCTTTTGTAACCTTCTTTCTTCTTCTAGCACTAGCAATTCTACTCTCTTGTAAAGAAAACATGTGCAAATTGAATTGGTACTGATTTGAAACTATTTGCAACTGAGTTTGTTTTCAGAAACTTATGTGTTATCTTTTTGCTACACACATATTTTACTGGTTTTTCAAAACTTGTTAGTTATCTATTTGCAACTAAGTTGGTTTTCAAAAATGTATATGCTACTCTATTGCTATTCACATAATTTACTTGTTTTTCAAAACCTGTAAGTAATCTGCATGCTACTTAGATGGTTTTGACAAACTTATGGGTTACCCCTTTGTTATTGACATAATTTCCTGGTTTTTCAAAACCTGTTAGTTATCTATATGCAACTAAGTTGGTTTTGAAAAACTTATGTGTTACCTTTTTGTTACACACTTTTTTTCCTGATATTTTTCAAAACCTCTTAGTTACCTTCATGCAACCGAATTGGTTTTGAAAAATTTGTTTGTCACCTTAATGTTACTATTTTAGTTACATTATTATAACAAAACGCAAATCTGTGCCACTTGGGCAGCCTTAACCACTGGTCCGATTGACTTCAAACTTGAAAATAAGAGGTTTTAGCAAAAACCCATATCCCAGTTTTTTTCATTTTTTTTTAAGATCAAAATTTAGGGTAGCCACCATACGATTTTTATGGCAAAAAACCAAAACTTTGAATTTTCTCCAAAACGGTTCCTACGATTTTTTCTAAACTTCCTCGAATTTAATTTTTTTAAACACTCATGTATTTTATGTAAAAAAAAAATTTTGTATTGCTCCAAAACGGTACCTCCCATAGAACCGTTTTTTTGTTATTAGATTTTCTCAAAAAATAAAAGTCTGATCAGCGTATTTTTTTGGATTTTTAAAAAAATATTTTAAACTTTTTTTTCAAAATTGTGTATCTTAAAAACGGATCAATATTAAAAATCGAAATATACTCATAAAATGTATATTTACATATTCTTGAATACTGCATACCCAAATTAATTTTAAGACATTTTTGAAAAATTTTATATATAAAAAATTAATTTAAAAAAACGGCTCCGACGATTTTCAAAAAAAAATATTCAATAAATCAAAAATAAGGTTTTAATTTGTTTGGCATTTAAATTTTTGGAATAAAATGTATTTGCGAGGTATATTTTCAAATTTTAATTTTTTTTTTAAATAAATTAAAAAAAAAATGAAAAACCAACATTTTCTTAAGAAATCATATGACATCAATTTTTTTCCGATTGAATCCATTTTTGAGGTACATATTTCAATTTAAATTTTTATTTATGAGTTTTTTTTTTAAATTTTTTTTATGATTTATAATTGGAGCAAGTTCGTACGACCGAGTCGTGCACATTTTTTTTAGTGAATTTCTGTTTTTAAATTGAATTTTATTTTTTTTAGGGACCATCAACATCAATAGCATCGTCCTCCATCATAACGACATGCTTGTTTTGCAATTGCCTCAGAAAAAATTCCGGGAAAAAGAAACAAGATCTTAAATTCCCTCAGGGTGATCATGTAACTCAACAGATAAAACAAGTAGCTTGAAAGCTTGATGATTCGGAAATCTTGTCGAAGCTTGAAAACCAAACTATTGCTTATCATCAGTCTTGCTACGCATTTTATTTGACCAAAGAAAGACGGTCCACTGAAGAATATAAAGATTCAAGTAACCAGCAATATCGTAGTATACACAAATGGGCTTTTGGTTCGCTAAAAAGTTTTATTGTAGAAGAAATAATTGAAAATAATGAAGTGATGTATTTCGCTCAACTTTTTCGAAGATACCAGGCTTTATTATTGGAGTTTGGCGATTCTGAAATAGATTTTGATTACATCAAAGATTATCGAGCTGAAACGCTACAGAAAAAAATTGAAAAATCTTTGGTGATCTTGTGACCATTGAAGCATCTACTGGGCCACGTCATCAAAAAATTATTTATAAAACGGATATTGACATCTCTATTATGGCTAGTTATACTACATTTCTGGAAAGTAAAGAAGATCATAAATTTGAAGATGTTGCATACGATTTGAGAAGTTGCATCAAGAATATTGATTCTCATCCTCTCCCAAGACGTTTAACTGCCGAAGATATCATACAAGGAGAATGCAAAATTCCTAAGGAGTTATTTAATTTTATACACAATCTTGTTAACGGGCCTAACGTTTGCGAAGAAAATGTTCACTCAACTACAACAATAATAAATTCTATATGCAGTGACATAATATACGCTGTTACCAAGGGAAGATGTAAGCCGGCGAAAAACTTAACTCTAGGACTGGCAATGAAGTCGTTAACCAACTCTCGGCAAGTTATTACAATACTTAATAGATATGGCCATTCAATTGGTTATAATTTAGCTGAAGAACTTGAAACTGAAATGACTTACATGTCAATTGAAAAAAGCGCTGTAATGCCAACAGGTATCATAGCAACAAATGGACTCAGCACTCATGTTGCTTTTGATAATTTTGACCGCTTCGTTGATACCACTTCCGGGAAAGACACCATGCACGATACTGTTGGTATAATATACCAATTTACTAGTGATCGTTTCGATAATCTTGATGCTACAACTACATCAGAACCAGAAGTAAGTGCCAATGAACAAGGTCCGTTACGTAAAAGACGACGATTTAGTGAAATTTCACGGGATATCAGACCATATTATTCAAAACCAAAAACAAACTTACAGATGCTTCCTGTAGATTCGTTCGCAAATGTCATCGATTTATGTCAAGGCGCTAGAGAAGTAGCAATAGATAAAAATCTTTTATGGATTATGTCATTATCGAAATTGGATTGTGTTCCTATGTGGTTAGGTTACAATTGCTTGATATCAATTGATCATAGTGAAGAGCAGAAAATCGAGTATTTGCCTCCAATTAATTCGTCTCCAACGTCTTATGCCATAGTAAATGAAACACTAATCATGGCAAGTGAAATTGCTGATAAATGCCAACAGGAGCAGATAATTGTCACGTATGATTTGGCTATAGCTAAAATGGCTATGAAAATACAAGATAAAGAAAAGCCGAAATTTTATAAAGTGTTTGTAAACCTAGGAGCATTTCACATGGAGATGGCATTTTTTAAAGCAATTGGAAAATATATCGATTGCAGTGGAATGGTAGAAGTACTGGTTAGAGCAGAAGTTTTAGCTAGCGGCTCAATGAACAGTTTCTTAGATAGTAAATATTTCAATCGTTGTAAACGTTTACACCCTCTAATGGCTGCTGCATTTCAAATATTGCACTTTGTGCAATATTTAAGCACAACAAATACGACTCCAGAAATGTTGAGCGATTTATTACAAAAGCAAATGCAAAAAACAACAGATGAAAATTCATGTGACATCAACGAGGTAATCGATTTACCCGATATATTAACTCGTATTCTGAATGGGTACAAAGTATTCAGCCGGCAGACTTTGATGGGTGAAAAAGGCAAAACTGCTCAATTTTACTATCAGTATTGTGAGCTAATTAATTTATTCTTTCTGTTTTCAAGGAGCATCCGCAGCAGTAATTTGGAATTATATATGGACTCAATTTATAACATGATTGATTTATTTTTTTTTTCGCTTAACCAGCCCAACTATGCCCGATGGGCCCTATTGTACTTAAGTAATTTGAGCGACTTATATGATAAAAAATCGTCTTTGGTAGATGAATTTCGTCGAGGCGCCTTTGGAATCAAAAGAACACCCGCAAAATTTGCTCGATCACCGGTCGACTTGACACTTGAGCAAACCATCAACGCTGATGCTAGCAATCAATTAACTGATAACCTTGCTGTTGACTCAATATCTGCGCGTCAAAGATGGGCGCTCAGCCACAGTATGAGGACGAAAATACTGACAACAGTTAAAGAAAATATTGGACTCACCAAAAAAGATGATACGTCACATTCTTTGCAGAAAAGTAAAATAAAAAAAGACAGAGAAAGTCTCGATAATATAATTAAGGCAATCAAAGAAGTGATAGATCCATTCGATGATACTATCGATAAAAAATTGCTGTTTAACATTTCGACTGGTAAGGCTACATCGCCAGAAGTTACCGATTTCCTTCTGAACGTCAAAACAGCCGGCATTCAACAAAAGCTCGAATTCATTTCCGATTGTTCTTCAACTCCCGATAGATTCGAAAAACCAATTAAACGCAACAAAATCATGAATTTTGCTTCTCAATGCTCGACTAAAGTTCTTATGACTAAAGACAGAAATAAAAAAGTTTTGCTTAAAATGGAACGAGACTCCTGGCTATAAGTATGAAGAAGAAAATTAATCTGGAATATTGTTTGAGCTTTCCCCTGGCACCAATGCCACCTGCACTTTTCCTATATACTGGTGAAATGTTGAAAACTCCCAAATCCAAATTTGCGAACAGTTTAAAATCTCAAATCGAAATGGTTGAGCCCGCCAATAAAAATGTCAAAATCATAGATGGTTTTTATTATTTGCACTTAATTGGAAACTCGTTGCCACAAACATTTGGGAAAGTTGCGGAAACAATTCTTATGAAAATTTGTGCATCAGAAGCTGCAGAAATCAATTTAGTATTCGACCGATATTTGTCACCTTCCATCAAGGATTCCAAACGCCAAAGTCGAAATGAGTTTGATATCCCTTATAAAATTACAGGACCTCAACAAACTAGACCCAACGATTTGGGACAAAGCCTTAAAAATTATCGTTTCAAAGATGCTTTAGTTCACTTTTTGGCTGATTATTGGAAAAACAAAAATTTGCTGTCAATAATATAAAACAAAAAAATATTTTTAACTGTTGAACATCTCTGTTACTCGTACCAAGCTCATGAAAATAGCATTAAAAAAGCTGAAGAAGTCGATTATACATGCTACCATGAAGAGGCAGACACGAGAATTGTTTTTCATGCTTATAAGGTTACACCAGGCTCCAGAATTGTAATAAAAGCTTCGGATGCTGATATTCTAGTCATTTTGCTCGGAAACATGGACAAACTCTCAGCATCAACAATTTTTCTGGCTACTTCAGCTACCAAAAAGCAGTCGAACCACCTCGATTGCATTGACTGTATGGATTTGGCGTTGAAGTTGGGACCCAAATTGTCTAAAAGTCTGCCTGCTTTTCACGCCTTCACAGGTTGTGACTTACACTGCGGCATTTTATAACAAAGGAAAAGTTAGACCCTATAAAATATTTTCTAAAAATGAAACTTATCAAGATATTTTTGCTTCATTAACTGATGAAGCTGATGTGTTTATTAGTGAAAAGATGAAAGCTGTTCAAGAGTTTACGGCAGAAATGTATTACGTGAATCACTGCCACACAGTTAATGAAGCAAGAGTTCGCATTTTTATGAAGAAGTACGACGTTAAAGAAGACAGCGAAAATTTTTTAAAGAAAATAAAAAGTTTTGATTCAAACTTTATCCCGCCATGTTGGATTTCTTTACAACAAAAAATTTTAAGAACTATTTATGTAAATTCAATGTGGCTTAATGCAACTGATGCTGTATGCGCCAAATTAAGCCCTAAAAGCTGTGATTGGCATTTAGATAATTATTTAAAACCAACAGCTTTCATCGGACATCAAACTCCTTTGAAAATTCAGGATATTGCCGATGCCGACATGGAAAAAGATGAAGAAGAAACGAATAATGAATTCGATAATCCAACTTATACTTCCGATGAATCAGATAGCGAATAGCAAATATTTATTTCTTTAATTAAAGTACCTACCTAATATTGTTTAGTATTTTAGTGTAACAATAAATACATGAAATGTTTTTTTATTTAATTAATTATTCTTTTAGCAACTGAAATGTCAGTTCCTCTAAAATAACATAGATATCTTCTCGCGTTAAAATTTGAAATTTAAGATTCGCGAACCACGATCAAGACCAATTTTTTGCAGACAACGCTATAAAATTTTATAGATTTATAATTTTTTCAATTTTCAAGCAAGTTAAGGTAACTGATATCTACATACCCGCTTAAACCTGAAAACCGAATAGTTTGTCCAGGCAAAGAATAATCAACCCAATGGCTAAACAATCAACAAACACACATACATACATTTTTAGGGTTGCGTGCACAGGTGTAAACGAAATCCTTATGAGATCACTTCGATTTCGTTCATTCGTCTTCCACAAACGATATCTAAAAATCTACTTATCCGATTGCATCTAAATTTGGTACACTTATTCTGTAATTCTCTTATAATCTGAAGACGTTGGTCTCATACTTATCAGATAATTAGTTTCGGAGTTATTAAAGAAAGAAGAAAAAAATTAAAAAAAATTATACTTTACTCGCGTTTCTTTAAAGTTCGGCAACCCTGATTAGGACCAAGTTTTTTGCAGGCAACCCTATATCTTCGTGTTCGCAATAAAAGTACGCTTCTATTGATATCAAATTTTTTTTATTATCAAGCCGGTGAAGGTAACTGATTTTGACACACCCTTTTAAGCCTGGCAACCCATAGTTTGTCCAGGCTAAGAATAGGCAACCCAACCTCGGCACATTCTATACATTTGAAACTTTAAGTCAGGGTACAAATTTTCTTATTATCATGGTGTTGCAATTTTCGATAAAATAGCTATCATTTTTTTTAAATAATTAAAAATAGTCTGTCCAGGATTTTTTTAGGCAACCTACTCTTAACATATTTTCGAATGTACTAAATTTGTTTTAAAATATGTTTCATGTTATTATCAGCTCGGTGAAGGTCGTTCTAGGATCGGATCTCGTACCAAAACAAAAAATCAAACCTTTCCTCTTTATAATATTAAGTATAGATATAGATAAATAACAAAACTTAAACACAGCATATAAATTATAAATAATTTTATTTTCGCGACGCGTTTCGGAATTATTATTCCATCCTCGGGTGTTAATGGTGTTGACTGTTTGATGCTGATGATTGTGCATTCGTCTCATTTTATGCTGTTGTCTTCTATTTTATTGTTGTTGTTAATTTATTTTCTTTCTTTGTTTTTATCTTGCGTGTTTTAATGCTGTGTCAAATAATATGTTTGGTGTTAGAATTAGTTTGTCATTTAGTAGTTTGTCTTCTTCTGTTTTATATGCTTTAAGTATATATTTCATACTCTTCTACAGATTTTGATTTGTAGATTTTGAGCGAAATCCGCTTAGCGGTTTTTAAATGGCAATCAAAAATCTAAGACAACCTTAAAAAAATGAATTATTTTATTATTATAAAGGGTTTTCCATTAAGAGATGTTATTTTGAATATCCCGCTATTTCGGTAGTTGTCACCTTTGAAGCTGTCATTTTTTGACATTTGACAAGAAGAAACTACACCATTAATAAAAAGTGGAAAAATACATGCTTCAACAACGCATTGAAATTATTAAAATTCACTATAAGAATGGTGAACATTTGGCAGAGACGGTTCGTAAAAATAAAACATTTTTGGGTCGTCGCTCGTGAAGCACCTTGTCGGACAGCCATACAGATATTGGTGGACAAATTCGAGCTGTTGGGACAAGTTAGTGATGTGAAGAATAAAACCCGTGCAAGTCGCTCAAGAACAACTGTTGTAGCCCAAAGTGTTGAAAAAAACCCAGGTTTGTCCATTCCTCGTCGTTCTTTGGAATAAGGCATTCCACAAACGTCATTACACCGTATTTTGCATAAAGACTTGGGTCTTAAGGCTTATAAAATTCAGTTAACACAAGAACTCAAGCCGGCTGATCATCAACAACGTCGTGTCTTTGCTGATTGGGTCCTTGAAATGCATGAAAATGATCCGGAATTTCATCGAAAAATCATCTTGGCTGATAAGGCTACGTCAACAAGCAAAACTGTCGCATCTGGGGCTTGGAAAACCCAGGAGTTATTGTTAAAAAGCCTCTCCATCCTCAACGCGTGAGTGTTTGGTGCGGTTTATGGTCCCGCGGGGTCATTGGACCTTACTTTTTCGAAAATGAGGCTGGAGCAACAGTTACGGTCAATGGATTGCGCTATCGAGAGATGATTAATGATTTTAACTTCCCAGAGGAAGTTATTGTAATGGGGCCGATTTTGTGTATCTCCAATTTTCGCATTTCTCGATGTTTTGAGGGCACTAGAATCCGAATCAAGCGTTTTTATGATGATGTATGTGTGTGTGTATGTGTGTTCGTATGTGCGTTACGTTTTTTCAGCTCAATTATCTCGCGAACCACTCATTGTACTGTCATAAAATTAGTCTCATTCGACGCGAAATTGTGTTGTTAAGAGCTGATTAGGTTTTGAGCGAAATCGGCTCAGCGGTTTTTTAATGGCAATCAAAAATCTAAGACAACCCTAATATAATGAAAATTATGATAATATCTGCAATAATTTCAATAATAGTGCAAAAAATCTTATAGTTAGTGGGGAAAAAAATAATACTCAGGAGTATCATATACTATGTTTGATTACTAGCTGACCCACCAAACGCTGCTTTGCCGTATAAATATTAATTTTCAGAAATACTAATCCGATTAGAAAAATTGCTTCAATAATAGAAAACTACAATATTCAGGAGCAATATAGGCTGTATTTTACTGTGCAAAGTAGTTGTGAATGAGTCCACGAAATGGTACGATCAACTTTTGGCAGATGGCGCCAGTGTTATTCAATAAACTTAATGTTTTTCATAAAATCATCAGTTTTATGGAATTTGACTTTGAACCAACGTGCGTGTACAACTACAACGGGATGCATCGGCTGAATATTTTGAAAAACAACTAATGTTTTTACGTATTTTTCTACTCTGGGAAGTTAGTCGTGTGGACTCCATGGGTCGCACTCATATTTTTTGTAGTAGTAGAGGAAGTTGGGTAAATGTGGTATACATGTTTGTTTTTTTGACTTCTAGACGAATTCCTTGTACCGATTGATTCCAAATTTTGTAGATATAAACATAATCATATTAGCCACTTTAATAATACTTTTCGTCGCGTTCTGAAATTTAATTACAAACATATTAGAAAAACTTTGATTTTACTCGAAAACTGACACTTTTGAAAAGTAGTGGGTAATATGGTACACCCTTTCGTCAAATGTGGTATACTATACCACATTACCTATTTTATTTTTTTAAATCATTTTTAATGAAAAAAATTTAATATTTGTAATATTTTTTTATTAAAAATAAGAGAAATGCAAAACAAATTAAATGTAATAATAATAAAAAATTAACATAAGAACTTTCTTGGCTTTAAAAGAAGTGAATTATAAAAAAAACAATAAATTTTATTTACGGAAAAACTTCTGAACATGAAGAACAAAAAAAAAAAACGGCACTCTTTTGGGCAATGCAATTTTCGTGAGCCCATATCAAATCGCATTGCAAACACGATGTCCATTTTAAATTTGTGGTTTGATCATCTTTCCACTGTTTGTTGCAATAATTGCAGATAGCGTCATGTGAGGTTGGAGCATCTTCAAATTGTTCCTCATCTTCATCCGAGTCCTGTTGTAACGTCTTGTTAGACCCCACATACGAGACTCCATATCTAAAATACAATTTACAAGAGCTGCTTGATTTAAAACAAGCTTCCGGCCCAACTTTATGGAAAAAATATCGTTTAGTGTCTTGCTGCTTCGAGCATGACGTTGAAGAGTTGTGTGCGGGACTTCAATTTTTTTTGACGCAAGTAAAATTCCCATTTCTCACAGCATGAATGGCTTTCTCCATTGCCTTTGGATTCCATTTTCTAATTTCACCTTCTTTGGGCATTTTTGCAAATGAATCTATATAGCAGAAACAGAATACTTAGTTCTCTTACCTTGATATCATTTCATAAGGGTAATGTGGTATACTGTACCACAATAGCCCATGACAAGTATACCACATTAGCCGAACGTGAGTATTTGGAGAAAAAAATTTATAAAAAATAAATTAAATAAGTTAAAACAAAACTCACAGTTATTCCACTGAAATAACTAAATATTTCGTTCGAATAAAATAAAACACCGGTGAGAAAACACAAAACTGACACAAAAACAAACACTTTTCTTTGACCAGCCAAAAAACTCGAATTGATACGATTTTTTATTTTCAATATTTTGTTCAGCTAATTTCAAATTTTTTGACATTTAAACACGGTTACTTTTCTTTTTTTCATCGCTTCACCTGTTCATTCAAAAATAAGTGTAAGGGCATGCTTAGTTATTTTGAAACCTGCCTATACCACATTACCAAAGTGTACCACATTTCCCCAAATTACTCTAATCACTTGTGTATAACAGAACAGAACAGGGGCAACATTTATTGAGGTTGAGAGGAGAACTTTTCATCAAGTAGCGAGAACTTTCAGTGCTTACAAAACTCAGTATTTTTTGGAAGTTATTTGCGATATATACATAATTTAATTACTTAAGGTGGCGCTACAGTCCGATGTGGACTTTGGCCTCAATCAACGTCTCGGTCCCGGTCCCTAGCTAGCTGTCTCCAGTTTAGCACTCCACTGTCCACTCTAAATAACCGAGCCATCTGATCTCTGGACCTTTACCCTTCTGGATGGGTCCACGTCGTTGTACGACCCGTAAAGTTCGCTGTTTTATCTTCTTCTCCATTCGACCATTCCCCTTCCCCTTGCACACGGGGTCAAAGATTTGATATTTATTTGATATTTATTGAAAATAAGACAGCTGTACAGCTGTATATTAAGTTAAACTTATTAAAAGTACAGGATATAATACAATACAAGAATTTAATATAAATTGACAAATCAAAATTTACAATATAAACAACTATTTTACATAAATTAAACAAATTGAAATTAAGAATTAAATTAAAATTAATAATAAGAAACTTAAAAGGAATCACAATTCCAATGTAAATTTAAAAGTGAAGAGTAAGGATTAAAGATCATCAGTTCAAATTAGCGAAATTCTCAAAGCAGAGTTCATGAATCCTTCTGTGTTCGACTCTAGACCTCATATGACTGAGAAGATTATTCCACAGTCTGACAGCATACACGAAAAATTGCCTGCGAGATGTCAGCGAAGTATACATAGAGGAGCGCAATAAAATAGAGCGATTTGTTGAACAGAAACTAAGTTTATTAAATAAGTAGTTTGGGGTCTTTTAACAATGAATTTGAAGACAAAAGAACAACATCGATACTTGAAATAAGCTTCTAAGTTACATCCAAAAAGTTGACGAGTATAAGACGAGATATGATCGTATCTGCGGACGTTGAAAACAAATCTGGCAATTGCGTTAAATGCTACTTTCAACTTTTGAAGTGACTGAGAATCAGGATCTGAGAAAAGTTCACATCCATAGGATACAATTGGCAGGATAAGTGATTTAGCAAGCTTCAGCTTTGTCTCACTTGGAAGACTCGATTTGGCTACAGATAAACCTCTAAGCGAACCATCTACATATTTTTGAAATAATTAAATTAATGTGATTGTCCCAGTGAAGCCTATCGTTAAATATTATACCGAGGTTTTTGGCGTGATTAACCAATTCAATTGGGCAATTATTTAAAAATATGGTTGGGAAGTCTTCCAGGTAAGGTTTATTTTTGGAGATGGGTAAAGCTTTTGTTTTTTCAGGGTTCAGTGAGAGTCCGTTGCTGATGGACCAATTGTATGGATCTTAGATCAGAATTCAATTTATCTGTCGCATCTCCAACCATACCTATGGGAAATGAAATGTATAGTTGAACATCATCGGCGTAGATATGAAACTTACAATGAGACGAAACAAGTCATTTATAAACAGTATAAACCCTTAGGTCCCAGAATTGTTCCTTGGGGAACACCAGTATTAACAGGAAGGAACGAGGACAACTTGCTATTGCACGATACAGCTTGCCAGCGATTTGTCAGATAAGAATAAATAAGGTTTTTGGTTGTGTCAGAGAAATTAAAATTAGTCGTCAGTTTATCACAGAGAAGGTTGTAGTTAACGCAGTCAAATGCCTTAGACAAGTCAAGTAAAGTTAACACGGTTGTATGGTTTTTATCTAATGCTAGTCTAATGTCGTCAGATACTTTTAAAAGTGCTGAAATACAGCTATGTCCTGACGGGAATACCGATTGCAAAGGGTTAAGTAGTTTATTTACGTCAATGTACATTTTTATTAGGTGGCTCGTGATTTTTTCAAAGACCTTGGAGAGAAATGGAAGGATTGCTATCGGTCTGTACTCTAATTTCTTTCCAGGTTTTAGTATAGGGATAATTTTGGATCTTTTCCAGGAAACAGGATAAGTTGAGGTCATAATAATCGTGTTAAAGATATGAGTTATATGAGGAAGTACAAAAGGAAGAAGGATTTTGATAAAGTCAGGATGAATATTATCTAAACCTGTGGATTTAGATTTGATAGAGAATACTGCTTTTCCTACTTGGTATTCATCAACAGCACACATAGAAAATGTGTCCTGTCTCTCGCTTGTGGCTAAGCTTAGTCGAGTTACGTTGGTATGAACTGGGGGAGTAGATAACTTCCTATTCAACTCATCCAAATCAAAGTCATCATCGGACAAAGTAGTATCTCTTTTTAAGCCAATATTTCGTATTTCCTTCCAAAAAAATGTTGAAGAATTGTTAGAGTTAAACCTTAAATTATAGTAATTATATTTAGCAAGTTTTATTAACCTGGTTACCAAATTGCGAGATGACTTGTACTGTGAAAGCATTTCTGAGCAACCAAATCGTCTCCAACGGCGATAGGAAACGTCTCTCGTCTTCATTGCGTTCAGAATTTCGGGGGATTGTCAACATTAGACGTTGCATAAACGGGATGAAAATCGACGACAGAACAATCACTAAACAAATGGTCGACATGAAATGATGAGGATGTTGTACAGTTTTACCTTAGCTGATCGAGAGAGGGCTTTACCACTCAACTGCTTTCCTAGCCCAAAGCAACAGCGATTAGAAAAATAGCTTAAACTTCAACCTTTTAAACCCACATCGTTTTATTATCACGGGGTAACCCATATGGGTTTGTGAGGATTGTTTTCCTTCTCGCCATTTTCTGGTTATTTAAATTTGTAACGTATGTAGACTCGAAAGTATAATAAAGTGAGGTCCCCTTTTAGTCTTGTGTGGTTATAGTCAACTTTCCTATTTTGTCATGTTTAACGATTTGACAAACGTATTTTTAATGTCCTTCTTCTGAATGAACTCTTTAAATAAGATTTTTCATCCAAATAAAATAGAAATTTAACATTAATCATAAACTGCGACTCCTTTGGTCCTGTTGGACTCATCTACACTAATATATAAAGCTGAAGAGTTTGTTTGTTTGAACGCGGTAATCTCAGGAACTACTGGTTCGAATGGTATAATTCTTTTTGTGTTGGATGGTGCCTTAATCGACTTAGACATTAGGCTAATTAACATTAAGCTGTGACCAATAGCAGCGAAGAATCTGTGGAAAATATGGAAAAAACGGCAAAAAATATACATTTTTCTGCGTTTTAACGCGCTTATCTCAGGAACTGCTTTATGAAATTGAACAATTTTTTTAATGTTGAATGGTCCATTTATCAAGGAAGGCTTGAAGCTATATAAACTTTAGCTGCGACCAATAGGAGCGAAGAATTTGTGTAAAATATGGAAAAAACGGCAAACAATACAATACAATCTACATCTACACTAATCTACACTAATATATAAAGCTGAAGAGTTTGTTTGTTTGAACGCGGTAATCTCAGGAACTACTGGTTCGAATGGTATAATTCTTTTTGTGTTGGATGGTGCCTTAATCGACTTAGACTTTAGGCTACTTAACATTAAGCTGTGACCAATAGCAGTGAAGAATCTGTTTAAAATGGGGAAAAAACGGCAAAAAATATACATTTTTTCTGCGTTTTAACGCACTTATCTCAGGAAGTACTGATTCGAATGGTATAATTCTTTTTGTGTTGGATGGTCCATTAATTGAGGAAGACTTGAGGCTATTTAACATTAAGCTGTGCCCAATAGCAGCGAAGAATCTGTGGAAAATATGGAAAAAACGGAAAAAAATATACATTTTTCTGCGTTAAAACGCGCTTATCTCAAGAACTGCTTTATGAAATTGAACAATTTTTTAAATGTTGAATGGTCCATTTATCAAGGAAGGCTTGAAGCTATATAAAATTTAGCTGCGACCAATAGGAGCGAAGAATTTGTGTAAAATGTGGAAAAAACGGCAAACAATACAATTTATCTACACTAATATATAAAGCTGAAGAGTTTGTTTGTTTGAACGCGGTAATCTCAGGAACTACTGGTTCGAATAGTATAATTCTTTTTGTGTTGGATGGTGCCTTAATCGACTTAGACATTAGGCTAATTAACATTAAGCTGTGACCAATAGCAGCGAAGAATCTGTGGAAAATATAGAAAAAACGGCAAAAAATATACATTTTTCTGCGTTTTAACGCGCTTATCTCAGGAACTGCTTTATGAAATTGAACAATTTTTTTAATGTTGAATGGTCCATTTATCAAGGAAGGCTTGAAGCTATATAAAATTTAGCTGCGACCAATAGGAGCGAAGAATTTGTGTAAAATGTGGAAAAAACGGCAAACAATACAATACAATACAATATAAAGTTCGTTTGAACGCGGTAATCTCAGGAACTACTATTTCGAATTGTAAAATTCTTTTTGTGTTGGATAGTCCATTAATCGAGAAAGGCTTTATTCTACTTAAAATTAAGCTGCGACCAATAGTAGCGAAGAATCTGTTGAAATGTGAGAACTGAGATTTTTTTCTGAGATCTCTGAGATGAAATTATTTTGGATTCGATTTCTCACTCAGCTATTTGACGTGGCTGACATATGTGCAGCAACAATTAGTAAGGTAACCATTAAATCTCAATGATAACTGAGAATTATGTTCCACCAAATGTTTTTGCCTCAGTCAAGGTGACATTGAGATCTCAGTGAGATGTTGTTAGGTGAAACTGGCCTAATAACTGCTCAAATTAGAATTTTGAGAGTTCAATTGATTTGTGAATGTGATTGATTGCACTATTTGTGCAGATTATTGTGTTTAAACAATATCATTTTACGTACTTCTTAACTAAAAAATATGCTCAGTTCAAAGACAAAAAAAAAATTTACTTAACGAAAAAAAACGATGCAGAAGTAAGAGAAATATTAGAATTAGGGAGAGTTCACCCAAGGGAATGCTTTAAGTATGAACAACTGAAAGGAATCATAAAAAATGCTCAAATTTTTCAAGTTCAAGAGAATTACGACCTAGGGAGAGTTGACTGCAATGCAATTTTACAATAACTTCCGAACAAAATTCCCACGCGCGAATTACGTCTTTATGCCGAGTCAAACAAAACAATTCTTTATAATAATTATAATAGTAAAGATGTTTATTTCTCAAATGCTGGCTTAAGACTGATTAATATTTTTATTTACATTTAGAATTCTAGTTGATAGTTTTCTCTAATCAGTTATACATATATATATTAATTCTAAGTAAGTTTTGACTAAGTAGTTTTTATTTAATGTTGTTCTACTTCATGGTCATGGTAACTCCTCCCTTGTGAGTGTGAACTTAAGGAATATGATGAGTTAAGGTTCACATAAACTGACTTCTTATTATATGATTAGACCACAGAGATTCAAAAATTTTCCAAATACTTTCATAAAGATTCGTCCATTCTATTGAAACTCCTTTGCCAATAATTTAATGTCGTCTTTATAATTTTATTATTTGAAACATAGAAATTGTCTATTTAGATTAACAACTAAAGATAATTTCAGTGGTGTTTCAAAAGTAAGTTATATATTATTTTGGTGCATTACGCTTCTTTTTTTATAGAGAAGGTGACTAGAGCTTTGAATATGTAAACATAGTTTCGCAATATGATCTTTACATATCCTAGAGGTGAAAACATTGCTTTTTTTTTATTATATATTTCGTTTTTATTTGAAATATAATAAAATGTACACTCGGGCGTATACGTGTTTTTTTTTCATAGAATTCTTAATGTATACGCTTTTTCTTAACTTTTTGTTTGTGAACTTTCCGTTTTTTTGTTTCCACTGTAATTTTGTTATCTTTAACAACCTCATGTTTAATAAATTTGGAAGCTAGCTTATTCCTTCGATCATCTGCCTCAAACAAGACTTCACCAGCGACAAAGTGAGGAGGGTCCTTACGAGATTTATTCAACTTTTCAATCAATCGTTTTTTATTAGTAAAACATCTATCTTTTACTAAATCTGCTAATTTTGAATAATCTAATAAATGGTTTCTTAAATATTCTTGACTTGTTTGGAAATTTTGTTTAGGGAACGGTGTATTTGTGTTGATATGACCAGTAATTAATTCAAAAGGTGTCAATTTTGTTGTAGAATGTATCGAGTTGTTATATGTGAACACGGCTTCGTCTACAATTTCACTTATTGGTTTTGTAGTATGCTGGAACCTTATGATTCGGACAAGTTCAGTAAGAGTTGAATGAAACCTCTCCACGATCGAGTTTCCATTTGAGCTTTTAGCACAAATTGTATGCAGACGAATATTGTAAGCTTCTAAAAATTCTTTAAACAAAGTTGACACGAACTCAGAACCATTATCTGTAACGACTTTTTCAGGGATTCCATGATGAGAAAAGAAATGTTTCAGGGATTTAATCAAGCTGATACTATTCCTTGAATTCAGAAGGTATGCACTAGCAAATTTACTAAATTTATCGACTATTGTCAAGAAATTCTCTTTACCAACAGAATATATATCCATATGAATAATTTGCAAAGGTCTAGACGGGGTCTCAGTAATTTCGAACTTTAACTTTTCTTGATTTCGTTCATATTTGTTAATGTTACAAATTTCGCAGATATTGATTATTTTTTGAATGATATTTTTCATATTTGGAAAATATGAATGTCTTTTAATATGAAGATATGTTTCTGTTATGCCCCTGTGGTTTGATTTAGAATGGTATTCTCGCACCAGTTCTTCTTGCTCATCTCTATTCGTTATATCATTTAAGATGATGTTAGATCTTAAAATTTTAAGACAACCATTGTTAAAATATTTTGAAAAAACTTATTGAACTGTTTTAAACGTTTTGTCGTCTGTGAGGATTGCAGTTAATCGTTTGGAATTAAAATAATCTTTGAATATTGAGATCATAACGTCTTCATTGTT
Source organism: Sphaerophoria taeniata (assembly GCA_943590905.1). Taxonomy (NCBI): domain Eukaryota; kingdom Metazoa; phylum Arthropoda; class Insecta; order Diptera; family Syrphidae; genus Sphaerophoria; species Sphaerophoria taeniata. Next base: position 204,040,983 of record OX016540.1, read on the forward strand.
TAAATGAGCATACTCGATAGTATATCTTTTTTTTCTTTTGAAAAGTATTTCAAGTTTTACTGAAAGAGAAGATTGTGAATCTGTTTCCTTCAGAATAATCTGATTGGAAAACTCGTTGATAGCACGTTCAGTGATTGGTATACCATCGTCAAAATTTTCTATGGCAGAGTGAATTGTTTCAAGATCTTCTGAATTTCTATTTTCGAACTCATCAAAATTATTTGTCATCGAATTTAATTCAAGATTATCTGAGTCATGTTAAGCTTGGGAGTTTTCACTAGCATGAATTTCAATCCGAGATAAAGCGTCGGCGTTGGAATTGTTCTTTCCTTTTTTATAGGTCACATAATAGTCGTACTCTTCTAATTTCAACCTCCATCGAACCAACATCGAGTTTGGTTCTTTTAAGGAAAAGAGCCATGTCAAAGGTTTGTGATCAGTTACTATTTGAAAACGCCTTCCAAATAAATATGGCCGGAAATACTTAACGGCCCAAACAATCGCTAATAGTTCTTTCTCTATAGTACTATAGTTTTGTTCAGACTTTGATAATGTTCGACTTGCAAAGCAAATCGGTTTATCCGATCCTAGGATCCCTTGTGATAATACGGCTCCTATAGCAACGTTACTTGCATCGGTAGTTAGATTGAAAGGCTTTTCAAAGTCAGGATATTGAAGCAAAGGTTCATTTGAAAGAAGGGATTTACATGTTTCGAAACATTCTACATATCTTGAATCTAGTTTAATAGAATTGCCTTTTCTCAGACATTCTGTCATTGGTTTTGTTAGATTCGCGAAATCTCTAATGAACTTTCTATAATATCCTAAAAGACCTAAAAACGATTTTATTTGTTTGGCTGTTTTGGGTATTGGATAATTTTTGATGGCACTTATTTTGTTTGGATTAGGTTTTATACCTTCTTGTGTTATGATATGGCCTAGATAAGAAACTTCTTTTTTTAGAAAATCTGACTTTTCAAGATTAATTTTAAGATTTGCTTCTCTTAATTTGTCAAAAACTGCAGAAAGGTTTTGGATATGTTCTTGACGAGAAGTGGAATAAACAATAACATCGTCCATGTAAACTAAACATATTTTTCCTTGAAGGTCTCTTAAGACGTTGTCCATAACACGTTGAAAGGTAGATGGAGCATTTTTCAGCCCAAAAGGCATTCGTAAGAACTCATAATGTCCTCTATCGACAGAAAAGGCTGTTTTATGGACATCATCTGCTGCCACCTCAATTTGGTGAAATCCTGAAGCAAGATCTAATGTACTGAAATACATTGCTTTACCAAGCTTATCCAAGATTTCATTTATATTATGAATTGGATACTTATCGTCTATCGTTTTTTCGTTTAGTTTACGGTAGTCTATAACAAGTCTCCATTTTTGTTTTTTATTTGGATCTGTCTTCTTTGGTACAATCCAGATTCAAGGAGAGTAGCTTGGACGTATGATATTCTGTTTCAACATATCATCTATTTGTTTCCGAATTTCTTCTTGATGAACAAACGGATATCGATACGATTTACTGTATATGGGTACGTCATCTTTGGTGATAATTTTATGTTTAGTAGAATTTGTAAATGTTAAATCTTGACCATCTCTAAAAAATATATCGTCATATTTTTTGCACAGATTCATGATATCTTGTTTTTCTTCTGTATTGAGATGATTGATTTTTAGAAGTTCGGAGATGTCCTTACCTCCTAAAGTCTCCGTATTATTTATGTTAAAATTATGAAATTCAATGTAAGAATTGAAAGCAAAAGCCTTAATTGGTTGTTCGGCTTGAAAAGTTTGAGGTTCATCTGAATTATTTACGACTTCAATGGGAGCATACCAATTATCAGCTTTATATATTCCTTCAGAAATTGTTAAGTTGTCCATTAATGAGGTGTGTTTAATATATATACTTCCGGATTCTACATCAACGGGTAAGAAACAGATCATTTTACTAAATTCGGGAATTATGTAGGTCTTTGACATGAGATTGGGTTTAAAATGCAAAACTGCTTTAAAATTATTATTTGTTTCAAGAAAATTATTTCCTAAATCAATTTTGACACCTAACTTTTTCATGATATCTATGCCAATGAGGCCATCGAAGTATGAATGGAACTTAAAAACAAGAAAAGTTAAAGGTGTCTTGGTTCCAAGTTCCGGTAACTCATGAAGAATAATTTTTGTATTCACAATTTGTTTGTTGAACATTGTTTTTATTTCAACGGGGTCTATTATTAACCTTTCAAAGGTCTTAGCTATGTCAGGGCTAACAAACGATTTGTTACTTCCGGTATCGATTAGGAATCTATATTTTGTGTCATGTAAACTGTTGATTGTTATGTATGGGAGTAGGCTAGTGTTACAGTTAATAAGGTCTAAGAACATGATTGGTGTTGTGAGGCTTGTATGTGAAAATTTGAATCATCTATTCTTGGTTCTTCATTTAAGTAAGAGGTCGAAGGTAAATCTAAGTTTTGATAATATGAATCTGGTTCATTGTCTATTTGATGTGTATTATTGGGGTGATCATTTTCAGCAGAAAAATTAAAATTTTGGGTTGTGTTCTTACAGCTACAGCAATATCCTTCAGCATTATATATTTGATTTTGATTTTGATTTCTTTGTTCGTGCCTTCGGAAAACTGTATTGCCGGTTGCAATATCCATAGGTTCGTTATGAAGCTGTCTTGTCCCAGAGTTATTAGATGTTTTGGGTTTATTGTTTTTTATATTATGTTTAAAATATGTTTGAGAATTTGTGTATGATGGTTTTTGAACAGAGTTTTCATATAGATTTGGTGGACGATAAATTTGGTTGTGGGGTGTATAACTGGGTGTTGGTCTGTTGAACTGTTGTTGAAAATTTTGAATTTGAGGTTGTGTTATTTTATTAAGTTGATCTCTTTGAAAAGAATAAGGGTTTTTAAAATAGAAGCAATTTTGTTCTTCTAAACAAAAATTAAAAGCATCAAGAATTTTATTTGGCCGCATTGCTCTTATTGTTGAGCCTAAAGGCTCTCTAAGTCCCGATAAAAATGCGTTTAAGCACATTTCATCATACAGTTTTTGTTTAGCTATTATAACTGATGATTCTTTTTCATGTACTTTAATAAAATTAATCATCGTTGAAAGTATATCAATAATTTTAGAATAAAAAACTTCAACCGTGTCCTGGTTTTGTCTTATTTGATGTAGATCTCTTATCAGACTAGTTTCGTTCCGTTTGTCTGAGTAGTGAATAATCAAGTTATTTTTAATTTCGTTCCATGACAGGAAAGTACCGTACATATTTAGAACTTCGTTTGCTTGCCCCACGATTTTATTCCGAATAGCTCTCATGATAATTTTTTCGTAATTTGAGCCGTTAATATTTTGAACAACACTCAAAACTTCTTCTACGTTACTTAAAAAATCGTAAAGCAAGCGAGGGTTACCGTCAAATGCAGGAATATCTTTCACTGCATCTGGGATTCGAAGGGCATTAAATGCCTTAGAAGCAATGTCTTCAACACTCATTTCGTGTTCTTTATTTGCAACGAAACTATGTCTTTTGTAATCTAAACCGGTAACGAACGTATTAAGATCACTGAATTTTAAGTTTGAATACTCTTTTACTTTAATTTTATTTACTTTTTTAATATCACCACTAAAACTATTAATTTTTAGAATTTTATCTTTTTTATTTTTTAGACCACTTTGTGACATCAAATAATAATAAATTATTGCTTAAGGATTCAATTTAAATGGACTCACCTTAAAATGATTTTTTTGAAAACGTCCAATGGCTTTGTATTGCTTGGTTCTTCTCACTTCTCACTTCTCACTATTGTTTGAAGGTTTGTTGTTGATTGTTTGTTTTAAGTTCGTTTTTTCTTTGTTGATTTGAAATCAGGATTGATTGTTATTTTCTTCTTGATGTTTTTGATTTTTCATTCGTTTATTCGTTTAGAATTACTTGAGTTGTAGGCTCTTCTTTCGGATTGTATCCGATACTTCAATATTCTCTTGAAGTTTGTGTTTGTTATTTCGGGCTTCGATGTAAGCTACTTTCAATTCGCTTTTTTATATTGAATGCCGTATTAATTATACACAAAGAAAAACCGACTGCGCCAATTACGTCTTTATGCCGAGTCAAACAAAACAATTCTTTATAATAATTATAATAGTAAAGATGTTTATTTCTCAAATGCTGGCTTAAGACTGACTAATATTTTTATTTACATTTAGAATTCTAGTTGATAGTTTTCTCTAATCAGTTATACATATATATATTAATTCTAAGTAAGTTTTGACTAAGTAGTTTTTATTTAATGTTGTTCTACTTCATGGTCATGGTAACTCGCGCATGATGCAAAAGTCGAGACGATACTCTGGCCGGTGGACGAGGGAGAGGCGGACGAAGTCGCGGGCAACTGCTAGTAAATTATAAAATTGTAAAAAATACAGCCGACATTCGTCTGTTATTTTGAATTTATGAATTGCATCACCAGACTGTTTGGAAAATTGAATCTTAAATCTTTGTTGCAAATCCGACTGGCTTACAGCTTCAATATCACTTCTCATTTAGCTCTCCATTAACTTAAATTTTTCCAACTCCTTCCCAATGTCTTCTCTGACGAAATACACAAATAAGTGCTCACTTTAATGTGTCTTAACTTTTTTCTCTTCTTCTGACATCAAAAAAACTTCAAAAGACAACTTCCTTGTAATTCAGACATAACTATTCAAAGATAAGGAAATGGCAAAGAAAAAAACTTCTATTTTCCTAATTTGTATTCTCTAAGGAAAAATTTGATGGCTTCACCGCAACTCTTAGCAGGAATTTCTTTTATTTAACAATTTTCTTCACTCAAAGACAAAGTCAAAAAGTTTTATTCTACTTTCTCTTATTTTCTTTATGTACGAAAACATATAAAGTATTCTGGTTTAGGTTAGAAATAATAAGAAGAACAATATTGAAATAAAAGAATAATAGCTTCGGTTGTATAACTTAAGGAAGATAAAAGTATCGAAAAGTTGACGATAGGATAGAAGAAAAAAAAAAAAAAAGAATATAATAAAAAACAATTTGTATTAAGGACAATGCTTTGAAAGTTGCTAATGGAAATCCAGTTGATAGAGCAAATTATAGTGACGAGACGTCCTAAGCAGCAGCATGAAGAAGTTCGTCTTTTTTTCCTTGAGTTGAAAGTTGTCTTTATTTTGTCAAGAAATTAATGAAAATTTACGATTTTCAAATTCAGGACATTTGTGTGCTAAGTGTTATTTGGATTTTGATGGATTTTAGAGGAATAAGGCGATTCGACATTCAAAAACATTTCTCAGACTTCGATTTAGCCTAGAATGAAGTCACCACAAACAAATCTAATTAGCTTTCTGGCAAGCAAGGTCTGAGTAAAGAAAGTTTCCGATTTTAAGATAATTTTTATTTTCAAGGTTGCTTGAAATTTTTGTCCTTACTTGTACACTGTGACAAGAATACAGTTGACTCATGGACAAATTCTTAGACCCTGATAGTAGAACACCGAAAAGTGAATAAATGGTCCAGAATCCGGATCAATAATGAATTTTAAGGGATTCAATACCATGATCCCTACAATATCCACTCCTTAAATTGACGAGGTTGTACCTATTCAAATATTATAATTGACATTAAATTTACAGTGGTACTTCGCATATGAATGCAACGAACTGCAGGCACTTAACAGCATAGAAGTGCGTTTTTGCGCTGACGATAGTTGACAATTTAGTTCTTATGTCAAAAAAAAAAAATAGTTGAAATCATCCAAAAACGCTATTTAGTTATGTTTGGTTGATCTGGTGGTATGTAATCTTTTTGACAGAATAAAATCAGCTGTTAAATAAATATTCCAAGTCAAATTAAATTGAAGCAAATTTTCATTTGTTGGAAATAAGATTCTGAATAGCTTATTAGTTTTTTGAGAGAAATTTTTACTTGGGAGTGTAGTAGTAATATTTTTACTTCCTCGGAAAACCCTTCAATCGAGATAATTTCAAAAAATTGTTTGATTGGAAAAAAATAAAAATAATTTGGCATTTGAAATTTTGACATTTGATAGTTTTCACAAAGCTACACCAGCAAAAAAGTAGGGGCAGAAAAATGTGTTCTTAACTGAGATAGAAAACTTCATGGAACACAAAATGACAGATTGTAGAACAGTTTGGGGCAAGGTTTTTACTCATGGAACACACAAACGTGTACTTTTTGGATCTTTGCTGTACTTTTCTGTGCGGAACAGATTCATTAAACAGACCTATAATGATTGAAATGGATAAGGAGACAACAATTTTCGTTGCTCTAAATTTATTGCAAAAATTCAAGAATGATCTTGATATGGTAAATTCTTAAAGACAATTAAAATAAGATCATATTATTCGAACTGAAGACCACCCTCCATAAAGAAATCTTCAAGCTGTTCCAAGTAAGCCAGCTCCTGATATTCTCCTGATTGCTGCTTCCAGATTCGCTGAAAAACTATTAATTCAATTTCTAGTTCGTGCTTTTAGATAAATAAACGGAGAAAGTCTTTATTTTCTGAAACTTATTGAACATTTCTTTTATTGCCGACAGAATATGTACCTACATAAAAGCAATAAAAAAAGCAAACAACTGATTTGTCTGTTTGATCTGCTGGTTCTGCTGTGCTATCATCTTCATATGGACTTGCTCCAGATTCAATGTCAGATCGTCAGATTCGCCGATCAAATTTTTGATACGTCTTTCGGCGCCGACTTTGTTCACGTGTGCTTACTGATGGCCTCGTCCAAACTGAGAACGCCATGCTTCTGTTGAGTCTGGATTAGTTTCTGGCGGAGTTCAGAAACGGAGTTCGACGACCTGAAGAATACAATAAAAGTTATATGAGATCGGTTTGGAGATGAAAAATCTTACCTCAGATTTCTCCATCATCCTCCCCTGCTCGGCCTTTTCACAAATTTTGTGTTCCAGTTGCTTCTCCACCTTCCACAGGTTTAAGTTTGCCGTTCGTGCCGACTGACGTTCGACAATCATCTGCTTATGGGCAGTGGCCAACTTTTCATTCTGCTTCTCGAGTATATTGCCGACGCTCTTTGGTTGTTCACAGTTGACATGTAAGTAGTTTTTAGCATCAATGTTTAAATCTCGAGGTTTGAAAGAACGTATGCTATGCTGGAATTTGGTCGATCTGTAGTTGGAAATTGTCTCAAGCAGTTCTGAAGGAATGTAATCAGGAGTTCCAACCGGCGGCGCGGCGAGGAACTGTACATAATATGCCCGTCACAATTCAAGGCAGCGGCATTTCCAAAATTTTCCAGTTCGATATGACCAAAGCGGTCGATGAGAATCTTGTACGGTTTGATGTCGCGATGGACAGCCCATGCAATGGAGAACATGAATTACAAGAGTCAGCTCGGGCAGATAGAATAGAGCCAAGTCTTCGTAGAAATGTCCATTGCAATTGCAACTCATCAAAGTGAAAAAATCTCCTCCAGAAAAGTACTCCATAATCAAGTAGAGGTATTCATTGTCCTGATTTAATTTTAAGCAATTGTTAATATTATGCGGTTTATGCTCTTACTTCAAAAGACTTACCTGAAAAGCGTATTGAAGATTTGTGACCCATTCCGAACTCCGTTCATACAACGTTCGCAGATGTTTTTCTACACTTTTCTTGTCTTCCAATTTGGTGTGGGCCTATTGATAGATTTTGGATTTTATGTACTTGGTTGGGATTGACGAATACTTTTTATGGCGTAGGTATTTAATTAGCAATCTGGAAGTTAAGCATTCTGAATGCGTTTGATTGGGAAAAAATGACAATTCTGATTCTGAAAAGAAGAGAATTCCCTTCTGATTTTAAAACCAGAATGTTTTTACGAGTATACGCTTCACAATTTGAAACCAAAAAAAAAAAAAAGTGCACGAGAGAAATTACCTCATTATTTGATTTCGTTTTTCTAATGAAGTTCCTTTTGCGAAATCTCCGGGGAAATAAAGTTCTTTTTTTCCGACAATTTCTTTGGATAAAAAATACATATAAATATTAAACTTCTTGAACAATCAAGCTTTGAAATTTGTAAGGGGAACCTTATTTTATTTAAATTTTTGTAATGAAATAGTTTTAATTGAAGACGAACAGAAATCCTTTGATACGGACGACTAGGACGTTTGTAAAAAATGCACGACCAGAATGTTTTTTTAGATTCCAGATTGACCATTTTCCATTAAACAGAAAAAAAAACACTTTGACACATCAACCACTTTCAACTCACCTCCTGAGATGAATTTTGAATAGTTAGAAATAGTAACGATTTGACACATTAACACTTACCGCAAACATGACAATTGTGGTTACGAATCGTAACTATTGGCGTGCAAAAACGAGAAATAGTCAACTATAGTCAACTATAGTCAGCGCAAAAACGCACTTCTGGCGACTGGTGCCATGCATCGGTTGAGACAGAACAAGACCTTAATACAACAGAAAAAGACAGATAGATAGACTCATAGAATAAAAGGTACAAAAGGATAACCATCGTTTTCCTTCTTCAAATTATTGCGGGCGTCAAAGATGCAGCCAGACCTGTTGAGTTTTAAATTTGTTCCCAGCATGTTTTATATTAAAGTCCGAAGTAAAGATGGCCTTCTATCACGCCCGTCTCCCCTTGAAAAAGAGCAGACATTTACATTTTAAAAACATTGCAACTATTTTTAAGGAAAATGTAACAGATATTCAATACGTTGAACGGTAGAAAAATTCTTTACTACGTTGATCATCAGCCTTGATGTAAAACAGCAATAACGATGATCGGTACGTTACAGTGAATCGACCTTCCTATCGTCATGGAAAGCCTGGAGGAATCTCTACGGATCATGTCTTTTTTTGCACGCGTATGTAGGTACATGTGAGAAAAAAAATTTACTTCAAAATGCAACAACAAACTATTTCTATAACCTACTTACTTAGTTAAGGTGGGCTACAGTCCTAGCTAGCTGTCTCCAGTTTTGCGCACCTAAGTCGTACCTGACTCGCGGTCTTCCTTTTCGTCTATGTCCCTCAGGAATAGTGTCGAAGGGTTTCCCGGCGGGAGCATTGGTGTCCATCCGCTCTTAATGACGGAGTCATCTTAGTCTCTGGACCTTAACCCTTCTGGTCGTTGTTCTCACAGAGGCGCCATTAATATCACGCTGTATTCTTCCCATTACATCAGTCATCATCGGCGTGCGCGAGATGTCGAACAGACTTTTGGAAGATAGTGCCTCTGGTGTTGACGGAGGAGTTTTGTACTGTCTTCTCAAGAAGGATGTTAAAGAAATTGCCTTGTCTGAATCCTTTTTTGGCATCGAAAGATTCCGTAAGCTCGGTGCCAACCTTGATGGCGCAGCGTGAGTTCTCTATCCTAATTCTGAACGAGCTTGGCAGGGGTGCAAAACTACACGTAGACAGTTCGTCTCTGTAGATCCTGTCATACGCGGCTTTAAAATTGATTAAAAGTCGGTGGGTATAGATTTAGAGTTTTTTTTCAGGATCCACCGCAAAGTGAAAATTTGGTCCATGGTTGACTTTCCTGGTCTGAAGCCACATTGACAAGATCAGATCAGATTGTTGACGGAAGATTTCAGCCGTCCACGTACTACGGCAGGGAGGATTGCGATGTTAAGTAGGCTGATTCCTCTGTAGTTGGCCTAGTGTAGAGGATCTCCCTTCTTCAGGATCGGGAAAACAATACTGAGGTTCTCTTCATCGAGCATGCATTATTCTGACCGAATCTTACAGAACGATTTGGTGCATGCTCTTATCTAGATTGTCGCCTGCGGCTTTGAACAGCTCGACAGCTAGACCATCTGCTCCAGCGGAATTGTTGTTTTTTCAGCCGTGATATTGCTGATTTCACTTCTAGTTCAGGTTCACGGAATTTTTGGCCATCATCGTGTCCGATGAAAGGCCCTGCCTAACGGCGGGATTTTGTTCGTCGTCACCGTTATACAGTCTACAGAATTGGAATTTCCAAATCCCCAGCATTTGACTGCGACTCTTCTATGATGTTAACTTATTTATCTCTACAGGCAACGGTTCTTGCTCGTTGACCTAGAGCCAGCTGTTTAACCTTCCGGTAAAACCTCAGAACTTCATTCCTGCTGTTGCCAATCTCAATATCTTTCCTCTTGTTTTCCTGAGAAGCCGCTTTAATAAAAATAATTAAATAGAGTGGCGTGACAGCTCTTGAAGAGCCAAGGCCCAAGTGGCTTACACTCATCAACAATTGTCTGAGTGCGTGTGCGATTCCGAACGGCAAAGTTGTAAAGCACTTTTTTCATTACAGATTGATATTCTTGAAAGTTTTGTCAAGAGTTCCACCTGTGCGATAACATGAGACAATACAAATCTTAGTCTCGCTCTCTAAGCCACGCCACGTAGGTAGGTTTCTGGATTCTGTCATATGTGCTTTCTTTCTATGTGTCTATCTGTCTTTCTCTGTTGTATTAATGTCTTGTTCTGTTCTGCGCAGAGGCAGCTACAAGGGGCCTCGCGCTACAAGGGGCCTCGCGCTACAAGGGGCCTCGCGCTACAAGGGGCCTCGCGCCTCAAAAATTTTGTATACATTGCTTCAGTGAGAATAAAATAAAAAAAGAAACTAATTAATTTTGTTGTGAAATATATTTTAAGTCTATCAACATTTGCTTACGTTGCGTAACTATTGCGATTAAATCCTTGCCGCGCCGACCAGTGCATGTAAATCCACCTGATAAAATCACGTTGGGGATGGTATTCCACATTTGTTGGGGAGCACGTTGGATCCATGGCAATTTTCTTAAATCTGAGTACTTTCGTCTTCCTTCCTTTTTTCTACGATGTCCCGATGTGTGGGAAATCGTAAAAAATAAAATATGGAATACCATCCCTAACGTGATTTTGTCAGGTGGATTAACATGCGAAAAAAATGTTTGTTAAGTTTGATTGATCGAAACAGAGAAACGGTTAATCGTATTGATGCGAAATTTTTACTAAAGTCAAGGAAATATTATGAGCTTTAATAATTAAGCCTCAGATTAGTTGTATTTGTGATGAGCCGGTGGTATAACACAGTTTCTGTGTTGGCAAACCATTGGTCGTAAAATGGTGCTTGCTATAAGCCCATACGACCAATTCTGATAGTGTGTAAAAATCACTAAAAGCCACAAAATAACGGCAGTTTTAATGAAAAAGTCGAAAAATGCATATTTTTGACTTTTTTTAAGATTGAAAATAGCAATATTTTAATTTTTTTCAAAATGTTTTTGTGTAGAAAATTTGATAAATTTTTCAAATCTGCCTTATTTGTTTTTTTTTTTTTGTAAGTCAATTTTTAGCAGAGATATTAGGGTCCAAAGTCAAAATTGTGTTTTTGCATTTAAACCCATTTTTTTATTACACAGTTTCAAATTGCTATTATTATCAATTTTCCCTCGTAGCCCATATGAAATGATACATACAAAAAAAAGGCTGGAAATCCTCCTGAAAACCAAATTAATTTCAATCGTTTGGTTATTGAGTTATGAGGTCAAACGTAATTTTAATGAAAGATGCCGTTAAATCCAAACAATCATTTAAAATATTCAAACTTACATTTTTATATAGGTTTTGACATTTTATTATATGTTTTTCATTTGTAAGGCTTTCTATTCCTATATAGAACACAAAAATTGATAAAAAAATAATCAAGTTATGAATGTTTAAGTGAAAACTTGTATTTTTTTTGTATTGTGCATTTTTTCATTGTAGTAGGGTTGCCGAGTGGTTTGCCCCGGCTTAGACAAGGCAACCTTATATATTCGTAAAGAGTACATTCAGATCTTGAATTTGGTACCAAATTTATCCATATCCGGATGGGTAAAGTATTTTGACGGTCGCCTCTTGGACTAATAGAAAAACCTAAAAAAAAAATCAAACAGGGTTGCCGTTTTTGTTTCAACCTGGACAAAACGTGGAAATATTTATCTTGAATTGCATAACATAAGCAATTTATTGTCTCACAATTCAAAAAGAGAAATAAGTTTACATAAATAATATTGTAATGTGTATACACTTTATTTATCTCTATCTTTCTGTATCTCTGTCTATAATTAATGCACATACACTCTTTATCTCTATTACTCTTATATCGTTTAATAGTGAAATAAGTATGTAGCAATAAGTTTAATTGTAGGACAGTTAAAATGAGGGGCAACAGCTAGTGATTAAGAGGAGAACTTTTGTTTAGCATTAAGAACATTCAGCTCCTACAAAAATCCCAGTATTTTTGTATTTGTAACATCTAGTGGTTAAGAGGAGAATTTCCAGAAAATTCAGCTTCTCCAAGAACCATAGTAGTTTCTAGAACCATTTCAGTCCTATAAATACCCCATTTGGAAGCGAAGCGGAGATAGTTGATTGTGAACTGCGATAAAGTAAAGAATACTGTGTTTGAAAGTAATAATTGAAAGTGTTGAATAAGTAAGTTTGTGAGTGATTTGAATAAAGTGAATTTGTGTTTTATTTAAAAAATGAATAATTTTTAATTGTCGGACCAAGCCGAATACTACAATATGTAGATTTTTCTTTAGTTTCAAAACTAACATAAATGAACCGGAAAATTGGTCATTTAATTGTTAGTTTGAATGAAAACAAAAAAATTTAATTTCTTAGATTTCGAGAAAATACAGAAATTCATTGTTTCAATTTAATGTGTTTTCTTACTTTAATTAGGTACTCTTAATTTTAAATTGATAAGGATGTGCACAATTTCTGTCACCGTTACGATTCGGAAAAGCCAAATAATGCAGTTTCATGAGCAAATTCTACGCCTTTTTATTTTATTTTGTTTCCCTTACCCAAAATTACCCTGTTTGTAAACAATTCCAGTATGTACTTGTACAGCCTCTCCTGAAAGGAGTTTTTCAAAATTTAAGTTAATAAAAAATTATTTAAGAAGCACAATGAGCCAGGAAAGACTTTCAGCTTTGGCTGTTTTATCAATTGAATCAGACATGGCATCTAGGCTGAAATACGAACCAATAATTAAAGATTTTAGTAAAGTTAAAAGCAGGAAATTTCTGTTCCTTTAAAAAAGAAATATAAATATATTTGTTATTTGTTTTGTTATTTAATTATTTTATAAAATCTGTCTCCAGGTCGCCATTGCCACAGAACAGGGCCTCGCAAAATCTGTCTTGCCCACATAAAATTTTGGTCTTGCGCCGCCACTGGTTCTGCGTAACAGTAAACGCATATATCCACTTAATCACGGACACACATTTTTGTTAATTACGTAAAAATTCAGCTATTGATAAAACGATAGTATTACCGATGAGAAAACCTAAAAATACGGCTACTTTTGATTTGGTTGATTTCAAATTCAATATCGATTCTCTTGGTAAGGAACTTAAAATCAAAATAAAAAACGCATCTCTTGCAATTTGAGAAACCTGTGAAATCTGTTTTTCCAAAAGACTAAAAAGCGTTTCTATTTCTTAATATGAATGTGCCTTGTATTCCTTTGAAGACTTCCCACTTCATGTCTTTAGTCTGCCTGTAATAGTTTCACTGATGTATTTTTCTATTTGCATTAACCCCAGGGAAAATTTGAGTAAAAAGAAATCATATTGAAAGAAGTGACATATTGGCAATTGACTATGACTAGATACGTTGAAAACGCAGTGACATAAAGCAGGGATGTTCCTATGCTACATATATTAACGATGTAAACGAAAAGTGTTGGTGGTATCTTTGCGTTTCTATGCCTTCAAGACATTTAGTTTTCTTTCATGTGATTTTTTTTTCTCAGTGAAAAGTTTAATCGGAGTATTTTGATTGATTTTGTGTTTGTAATATAAACCCCATGTAAATATCAGATGAGACAAATCAAACAATCAAACTTAATTGTGTTGCCATATAAAAACTTCAAAGAAACTCCACTTTGGAAGGCAAAAATAGACTTTCAAAATTTGTATTCTTGCTTAACGTCGATATGCAATATGCGTTATAGAAGAAGTCGCGGAAGTTCTACCAATATACCAAATAAGACTTACTTACATACATGTAAAAACGAAAAGATGAAATAAAACGATTTTTATTTAGGGATAAGACAATAAATATTATTATTTGAAAGCACAAGAAAAGATTGAAAATCCTGACATGCTAAATGAATAAAATAAATAAATAGAGTGACGCGACAGCCCTTGAAGAGCCAAGGCCTAAGTGGCTTACTCTCATCAACAATTCTCTGAGTGCGTGTGAAGAATTGAGGGGATCTACAATTTAACGCCGATTCCGAACGGCAAAGTTGAGAAGCACTTTTTCATGACAGATTGATACTCTTGGAAGTTTTGTCAATTCTTCGCAAGAGGCAGTACCCGTGAAAGATGAAATAAAAACTTTTATGGGCACGAGTAGGACTCGAACCCACGAGGTTCTGCTTAGCAGCCAACGCAGCTAACCACTTAGCTAAGGGCAACTGCGGTTCCGAGATAAATGCCCAAAATCTCTGCGTGTCAGTAGATAGATAGATAGATAGATAGATAGTTTCTTTATTTTTTTATCATAAAGTTTAACAATTTGTATACTTAAGAAATAAGGACATGGCATTACTGCCGTCTGCCTGAGATGACATTTCATAATATGATTTAAAAATAAAACAAATAATAAAAAAGCAAAAATTTTAATATGTAAGAAATTTTTTACAAAAGATATGAACATATATTTTTGTACAAAAACAAAGGATAACAATTTTAGCGTGATTTGAAACACAAAATATTACACAATTCGGTTATGATTAGCTGTTTATAAATTGTTATCAATTTTAACGTGATTTGAAACACAAAAAAAGGAATATTATCAAATTTTAAAGGATCAGCAACGTAACAGTAAACAGTTAAATATATAAGGCAAATTTAGCACGATTTATTTAGTTTAAACTGCAATAAACGAGTAATCGACTGAGTTCAATATGTGAAACTATTACGGTAAGAAAGAGCATGTTGGCAATATTTAAAGAGGTTGAGCCAGCCCAATGCTCCATTTAAGATTTCCAAAAGTTTTTCCAAAGATAAAAAACTTTCCCGAAAATGAAACCGACGAATTTCTTGTAGAATAGGACAAGCAGCAACGAAATGGTATATATCTTCATTCACTCTTTCGTTATATAGGTCACATAACTGAGCCAAGTCCGGTCGATGAGGCACAAAGTTTAAATTTAAAATTTCAACTCTTGCTCTAAAAATAATACTTAATACCGGTCGATGAGGCACAAAGTTTAAATTTAAAATTTCAACTCTTGCTCTAAAAATAATACTTATAAGTTATAACCGAAAGGCTGAAAATTCGTTTCTAAAGTAAGAGACTTCTGACGGCAGTTGGTGATTTAAATGACTGTAAATTACTCTTGAAGTAGATGAAGATGCTCTAGAAAGATTATCCAGAAACATTTTGTGATCAACCTTAGCAATCACATCAGCAAACTGAACCTGCCAATCTGTCACATTAGTTTCTGATATGTTAAAACTAGATTCATAGGATATAGCTAGTTCGTTCCAGTCTTTGAACGGGGAAGCATTCACTCGAAGTAATTTTCTTAAAATGATTTTATGAATACAAGTTTCACTTCTTTTCATCACTCTAGTAATGAAGTCTGCGTTTGCCTTCAAATTTTGTAAGTATATATGGGCTATTCCTGACTCTACATATATGGCGTAATTGGGTGTTGAGTTATGCAAACAAAATAACCTCATAAAAAAGTTCCTTTGTACAGTTTCAAAAGCTTCGAAGTGTGTGTATCCGAACACTTGGACGCCATATACCATGCATGTATTAATTGTCGCATTAAAAACTTTTTGGTTCGAGAAAAACTTTGGCCACATCATATTAAGTGCCAATTTAGCTTCGTTGCTTTTTTCCTTGGAGTGCTTAAGAAAGCTTAAATTGTAGGTCAAGAGAACTCCCAAATATTTAAACTCCTGTACAACTTCGATGCGTATATTGTTTAGAGACCAGTTTTCTTCTGCTCGCCTTCTTGATTGTCTCTTTTCAAATATAACAATCTTTGTTTTTTGAGTATTAATTTGCAAGCCCCAAGACTCACAGAATGAGCTTAGACGGTTTATTTGCATTTGTAGCGAGAAAGGATTGTCAGCAAGCATAACTAAATCGTCAGCGTACAACAAAACTTTGATTAAAATGTTAGCAAAATTAACTCCACCAGGAAGAAGCTCGCAGACATCATCTATAAACAGGGCAAATAATAATGGACTAAGTATACAACCTTGGGGAACACCCGCAGTTGTCTCAAACCGATTTGAGAATGTGAGACCATCCCATACCCTTGCATTTGTTGAAGAAATAAAACTTGCATACACTTGGAGAAACTTTCGTGATAAACCAATGCAAGAAAGTTTGTATACCTATTAATGCCTGTCTATTGACTTTATCAAATGCAGCTTTAAAATCAACAAAGCAAGTGTATAGTTTCTTTTTGCTATCTATAAATTGTCGGGCAATACTTGAAATAGCAAAGATATGGTCCATGGTCGAAAAACCTGGTCGGAAACCAGCTTGAAAGATGCTCAAAAGACTGTTAGCCTCAATCCATTTTGTGAGCCTTTCATTTAAAATTGCAGCAAACGTTTTTCTTATTGAATTTAAAATTGAAATGCCCCTACAATTTTCCGCAATGTTAGCGTCACCTTTTTTAAAAATGGCAAAAATGACGGATTCGTTAAAACTGTTGGGAACACGTCCATCATTATACAATTTGTTATAGAACGACAGGAGGTAGTTTTTAAAATCAATAGTGCTATTTTTATAAAACTCGACTGGTATGCCGTCTACAATTATTACAATTACGAATTTATTTATCAAGGCAATAACTCAACACATTAAGGTACAGTATCTAGGCCAGGAGCATTGCTATTTTTCATTTTTTGGAGCGTTAATTCCAATTCGGGCAGTGAAAAATCTATATCCAACTCGTTGACTCGAGTATCAGGCAGCGCGTAATAGAAGGTTTGAAAGTCTTCATCAGCTGAGAGTAGAGTTTTAAAATGAGCTGCTAACGTCTCAGCTTCTAAAGAGAACTTCATACACTGATTACGCCCACGAAGATCCCGCACTGTATCCCAAAATATCTTGGAGTTAGTGCAATTTTCCAATTTTTTGTTAGGTTTTTTAAATAATCGATTTTCTTAACTGAGCACATTTTCTTAAAATCATTGTTAACGCGAAGATAGATGTTTTTGAAAAATTGAGAATTGGTCGTTCTAAAAAGTTTTAAGTAAACAAAAGAAAGTTTACGGAGATTTCTGCAATCCTTATCAAACCAAACATTTTTTGCAACAAAAGTGTGTGAACTCCTCACAGCAAAAGAAGCTGCAGTCTTTATAACCCGTTCTATATTTACACACACCACTTCAGACGCGATTGCAGATTGGTGAGGCAGAGATTGGAAATGCCGAGAAAGGAGGCTTCTATAGATGGTTGCATTGTTCTCTGACCACTTGAGCTTATTAAAACTAGAAGGTGCAGCATGTTGGCTTAACCCCGTTAGCTGGATTTTAATAACTAGAGGAAAATGAGCCGAGTAGTTGGCTAGAGCGAATTCAAAATCATCAAAAATATTTAGCCAGTCCCCTGAAATCGCAGCAAAGTCAATCACAGATTGTCCCTGCCCGCTAACAAAAGTAAATTCACCACATGCATCACTATTAGAAGACCCATTTAAAACGAATAGACCGAAAACTTCAAAAAAATCTGTTAGACTCCGCCCGTTACGGTTATAAATTTTATCCTTAGAACATCTACTCTCAGCCAGTGCAACTCGTGATTGTAAGATATTAACGGAAAAAATTTGATATTCCCCAATCCTAGCATTTAAATCACCGACGATTAATACATTGTCAAGAGAAGTGTTATTCATAAATTCCACTAGTTCGTCGAAATCACTAAGCCAATTATTGCAATTTAAATAAATAGGAATAATATAATAGTTTTGATTGTTGCTAACCATATGAAAAATAATTTTAGATTCAATAATTTTAAAATTTATAAGACTACCCCATAAAGATTTTTTAATTCCATATAAAATACCCCCACTGGCTCTTCCATGCAAATTTGATCTTATCGCGGGTGTAAACAATACTTTAAAGTCTTTGAAATATTTTAAAAATTCATTTTGATTCTTTTCTTCAATAAAAGTTTCTATAAGAATTATAACATCAAATTGATGTAAATATTTAAAAAAATCGGATTGTAAAAGTTTACTTTTGAGGCCATTTATATTATACGAGCATATATTTAATTTTTGAAAAATAATTGTGTTATGGCAGACGACAGAATTTACCTATTGTGTTTTATCCCTAAGGTGGTGTGAACTCTGATTTCTAGATGGCACTCGCTACGGTTGGTGGCCAAAAGAGGAAGAAGAATTTGGAACCACAGCTAACTTCGCTCGCTCGCTGAAGTCAATGAATTCATAACAACTGTCACCAATACCAAATAATTCACTAATGAGAGACATGTCCGCTGTTGATTTGACAACTAAACCTCGTGAAATTTGGTAAACAAAAAGTGGATTGTTGATCTGCAATTTGTTGTCTCCTTTAACGAAAATTCTGGCGTTTGGGTTTATCTGTAGCAGTTTGTTTTTTGTTTCTTCGCGCGGCAGCAATAAGTTTTTCGGTGATCGCCGCTGTTGGAAGTTCGATGATGACAGTTAATCTTTCAGTGTTGTTGTTGTTCTTCGTCTTCCTTTAACTTCAGAAGCCCCTTGCAAGTCTGTTTTGCTAATTGGATTGCATCGGTTTCCGTATTCTTTTTTTTTTTGTAAAATTCATTTTTATTTCAATCACTTATAACTACTTATATACTAGACAAAGGAATTCAAAACTAGCTTACCATCTAAAATCTTATATTTAACTTACTGGCCCAAACGGGCGCTCTAAGAAATTCATGATTTACTTAAGATTAATGCCTTTCGGCCTATGAACTATTTTATTAAATTTAATTGATCGTTTTTTTTTGTTAGAAAAAATTATGAAAAACTAACACCATGTAATTTTTATTTATCCTTACATGCTACTTAAAATTAGGTCCTTAAGAATAAAACTTAAAAATAACTAAAACTACCTATTCTACCTAACAACTACTTACAAACTAGAAGTTTTCCGTGTCTAAAGGAAGGTGTACCACAATAGACTTATCGTTTGATTTCCGTGAGAGAATTTCCAATTGAGTTTCGAGTAAATCGCACCTTTCCGTCATCACAGTGAGTTTTTTGCTAAGTTGGGTGTTTAGTGTCTTCAAAGAGGTTATCTCGCTCGAGAGCACCAACAGGTCATTTTTTGTGACTAGATCTTTAAGCTTTTCTTCGAGAATCTCATTTAAGATACTTTTAAGTTCAGCAATTGATAATTCACCTATCCCTATATTTGGCGCTTTTGTAAGAGAACTCTTTTTGTTCGAAGTGTTTTGTTCCGGTGAAATTTCAAATACGTTTCGCTTGCGGTTCATCGGTAAATCGTACCGCAATTTGATTTCGAAGCGATACAGAGAATACTTTTACCTTTTTAAGCTTAATTACTTGAATGATTTTAACTAATACTTCACGGAGTCAATTCAAAAAGATTAAATGAGTGTTTTAACGTGATTTTTCTTAGGAAATTACTTTTTTTTAAATCTAATTTTTAAAAAAATACGAGAGCTTCGAAAATTTTTGCAATTCCACTTTGACAGTTGAAACGTCAAAGTATCAAAGTATGTCAGTATCAGTCCTGAATCCTCAAAAGCTTGCTCAAGATTGTTCCACGCTTCTATCGCAGTCTTCGCGGAATCAACATGGACTAAATGTATTGGTTCAATCAGCAAGATTATTTTCGCACGGATATTCGTTACTTTCTTCCGATCGGGTGTCTTTTCAGCTTCATATTCGATACAATCCTAAAGATCTTCTAATTCGAGGTATCTCTCAACTGTAAACTTTCAGGAATCCCAGTTTTCACGATCATTTTCGATAGACGACAACACTTTGACATCATGAAAATCTGCAGAGAAACTTTAACACGTTGACTGCCACATGACCCACCGGTGGGTCATGCGGTGTTGTTCCTGGTGGGCCACATGTACCACCGGTGGGTCATGTGCTATATGTTTTTGTACTGCTGTTATTTCAATGGCCTTAGAATATAATATTGTTTTTTCTTTCTGGGCATGTAGTTAAAAGTCCGCTGTTTGATCCAAAACAAAAAAATAATTGATATCATCATTATTTTAGAAGTTATTGACACTTTAATTTCAAAAAATAAATAACTACATATATGAATTCATAAATTACAGTAGTTTTTTGAGTTTTATCGAAAAAAATAACAAAAATAAATTCTTTAGTTCTTAGAAATAATATCAATAGTAATACAAAAAAATTAATGTTTCTTTTTGAAGCATTCTAAGCACAATGTTGGCTTTCCATCGCATTTATTACAAAATGTTGAAACTTTTTTGGCTTTTTTTCCAGCTTCACTGAATCCCATTGTTTTTGCAAAGTTCTCATAGCAGTTCGTGCAACGTTTTCGTAGTTTCCGATTACTCCGATCTCTTTCTTGGTATTCTTCCAGGGCGTGAGATTGAGATGAAGAAGGCTGAGGTTGCATCCGCAAGTCAGAAGTTGTTTGCTCACATAGAGCTTCACATATCAATTTCCGAAACTGGACGATTTGTATATTTTTGTTTGTTTTTTCCTTATAAAGCACCAATGCATTGACCACAGATGTTGACAGTAAATACTCGAAAGCAATTTTGTGGTACCACCTAATCGTTTTCCTCAAAGGCGTGAAATAGCATGCCATTTGGTCAGAAATGTCAATGCCTTGTTTGGCGTGGTTGTAGTCAATAACCATTTTTAGCTTTTTTATTGGTTCATTATTCCGGTTCCTCTTTCCAGTTTCTGCGATTTCTAGGTCATGTTTTGTGCTCAGCATAAGCACGTCCCGCTTGTCCCTCCATTTCGCTAAAACAACAGCTGAATTCTCCCGTCCGATAACCTCGCCTTTTTTTAGTTTCGCGTTGGTTACTATCTTCGAATTTCCTTTTCGGTTCTTGCGCAGGGTTCCAATTAGATGCGTCTTACGGGCTAGCAATGTCCTTGCTAGAGCAGTTGACGTGTAAAAATTGTCAGTTGCCATAGTTCTTCCTTTGTCGAGATAGCGCTCCGCTAAATCTACCACTATTTGGGTACTATGTGACGCTGACTCCGTTGCTATACCTCTTTGATTAGCACCGGTGTTTTTTCCGGCATAAACAGAACTTGTGAAAGTATAACCGTTGGGATCACATAGCTTGTAAACTTTTACGCCGTATCTATGGGACTTTCCAGGATTATACTGGCGGAACTGTAGTCTTCCGCGCCAGGGAAGCATGGACTCATCCACAGCTAAGATATCACCAGGTATTCGAGAGTTCGTAAAATTTCTTTCTAAAATTTCCAAAAGAGCGCTTACTTTACCCAGACGATTATTTCCAACTGTCGTATTGTCAGAAAAATGAATAAATCTCAAAATCAGTTGAAAACGGTTTCGGGACATAACCTGTGGGACAAATAAATTCTTGAAAAAGGAATCGGTGCTCCAATAATCACTTATAGATGGGTATTTGACAATACCCATGTATATAACAAGTCCGAAAAACTTTTTTATTTCACGAACGTCCGTATCAACCCATCTCTTTATTCGTGAATTGCGGGTGATTGTTCTGCTCAACAAAGTATTTTGAGCGTTTATATTTGTCTGATGAACTATGAGCTCATAAACGTCTTGGGTCACCATGAGGGCAAAAAAATCATAAGGATCTTTTGTATTACTGAAATCTACACCACATACAGCAGTTTCCTCGAAATCAAATGATTTCAATGATCTTCCATCAACGGATGTCCACGAATCAGCAAGAGACTCCTGTTCCTCCTCTGAATCCGAATCAACATCTGATGGTTCCATTACGTTTGAGTCGCTGGATTGCTCATCAGAATTAGAAGGTAGATACTCATCTGAATCTGAACCCTCAAAATCAACTTCGTCCATATCATCAGAAGCTGCATTATCAGAAGAAGATCCATAAAATCTCCTGGGATCCATTTTTACAGTAATTGATGCTTACTCTAAAAAAAAAATAAGCACAAATAAAATAGTATGACCACCGGTGGGTCATGTGGCACCACACACATCTACCTTTAACCAAGGTGCCACATGACCCACCGGTGGGTCATGTTTCAAAAACACTGAAAAACGGTACAATTTTACAAAATAACTATAAGACACTTATAAACATATACTAAAACACACTTTACCACAAAAAAAACACTTGGCACTTTGGTAATATTTTTTGATTTGCACGTGGGCAGTCAACGTGTTAACTTCCAATAAAATACCGATGATTCTTCAAATGAAATCCTTTCCTTAAATTATTCGTTTTACAATATTTGGCATGGACTGGGACCATAACCTGATATAAAATGTTCAATAAATGATCTACTAGTTTAAAGGTAGATACAAGTAAAGATAAGAAACATGATAAATTACCCGCAAAAATAATAACTTAATAAACAAGTGGTACAATTTGCCCCAATCCAATTCCAATGAGGCCTGAGACGAAACCTTTATTTCTCTGAGGAACCTTTAAAGCTGCATAGCGATTTGTGATATTTTGTTGAATTTATCGATTTTGGTTTTTGTCAAAGCAAAATAAATTGGAAGAGGAGGAAAGAGTCGAACCATAAACGGAAAAATGCCGGCACCCATTTTTATCTGATGCATTAGCGTGAGCGGGTGTGCCTACTTATGTATTCATGAACTAAAAACAGGAGCCATTGCTATTTATACGTCTTCAAATACAGCTAGTGCATTTGGTCCGAAAAGCAAATTTATTTTAATAATTCAATTTGTTTTTTCTCATTGCTGTATAAACACTTTTCCGTTATATTCATTAACCGTATAAGGATCGTATCAACATTTTCTAACATCATGATGACATGAACAGTCGATAGTGTGAATTAAAGTAAAAGCTAAGGCATCCGCATGTGGCTACGGGTTGTGTTTGCTAGAAAAAATGACAGCTACCTATGGAGCTTGTTGTATGCACCAGCAAATAAAACCATCAATACTTTTTTTAACCGATTCTCGTTTTTTCTCTTAGGCAGCAGTAGCGTAGCTAGGCGTGGGCTATGGAAATACGACTAACTTTTGCTAGGCCAGATGGACCACACGTCAGTCAGCGATGTTATACTACATTTCCTTCCACTTTAAGCTAGCATCTGTGACTAATTTGAAACCGGACAACCGGTCAGAACGTTTAGGAATCTGCATTTGAGGTGAATCATTAGACTTGACTTCATTAGAATTGATTTTGGGCCCCTGGAAAAGTTCTTGGCCCAGACCAGCTAATCGTTGGCAAAACGGTTTAACTGACGACTTTTCTTGGCTGGGGAATAATAGGGCAAGAGCAATCTAAGGCTGTCGTTCACGTAAAACTTCTGCGGGTGACTTTCCAGTAACTGAATTCGGTATTGATCTGAATGTGGTTAGATGATTTAATAACGCTCGATTCAAATCCTCTCCTCCATCTATAATTTTCTTCAGTGGAGATTTGAAGGTCCTCACGAATCGTTTCGCCTCTCAATTAGATGCGGGATGAAAGGGAGCCGAAGTTAAATGTTGGATACCATTCGAAGAACAAAACTGCTCGAATTCTTGGGAAACAAATTGTGCCCGGCAGACTTTCGAACGATAAAATCCCTCGGAGAATCGAAACAGTGGCTATTGATGTCGTAGTGGACATTTTCACAACGAACGGTAATTTGGAGAAAGCATTGATGCAGGTTAACCACATCGCCCCAACAAATGGCCCCGTAAAATCCAGATGAATACGTTGCCATTAATGGTCAGGGGAAGGCCACGAAGAATACTTTTTCTAGGATTGCTATTCGCCTCCTGACACGGAACACATCCACCTGCTTTCTCCATTATTAACTTGTCAATCATTGGCCACCAGCAATATCTCCTGGACAGCTGATATATCCTGGTAATACCAGTGTCAATCATGAAGAAGCTCCAAAACTTTGGGCTGGACTGACCTCGGAACCACCACCCGAACATGTTCACTTTGAAGTAAAACAATACTATTTTCTAGGGACAGCGAATATTTACGGTCAAAATATGGTTTTAATGTTTTATCTTTTTGCTCTATATCTTCTGACCAATCTGCTCGTAAAAACTTAACTACTTTGGAAAGCACGGGATCAAAAGCTGTGGCCCTAGCTATTTGATTTGCATCCAGTGGATATTCATCAATTACTTCATCAAATCGAACGCGCATACAAGAGTATTCACTGGCATCAAAATGGGCATCCGTCCCCATTGGCAGGCGGTACAATGCATCAGCTTTCCTGTGTTACTTTGTAGGCTGCTTTATCGATAACTCATTAAGAATACGGCCTTGAGTTGTAATCTTTGTGCTGTAAAGACTGGTTAATTCTTTTCATATAAAATGAAATTCCGACCGTATAGGTATGGCTAAATTTCTGAATTCCATAAATGTTAGATAGGGCCTCCTTCTCTATCTGACTATACCTTTTTTGATGAATATTAAGGGTCTTGGAGGCGTGCGCAATGGGGCGCTGCGAACCATCAGGCAGCACGTGAGAAATCACCGCTCCTATCCCATCAGATGACGAGAAGGCCCGGCCAGTACAGTTTCTCCCTTTATCTGCGCTACAGCCGGGATCTAGTCCGGGCCTCCTTCAGCAAGGTCTTCCCAAGGCGCTTTGCAGCGGCGGCGCTTTGTATGCTTCCTGCTTGGCTGCATGAGCATGCCTGCATTCTTCGTCAAAGCAGGGGTTTCTTTTTGGCGACTGTGTGAAACCCAGCACATTAGAAGAGGCATCTCCAACTGCTCTCTGGCACTGTTGCCACTGGTCTTCGATACTTGATGTTGACGGCATAAGACTCCTTAAGAGGTTTCTTGACACTCGATCAGAAAAAGATATTGCGATTGTTGCCGTCCGACTTTTGACGAATTTTCTTGCAGCATTTCCTTATTTTGGCCGATGTCAGGATATTCGTAGGACTACCTTGGCTACGGCGAGTTATTGGTCCGAGTCGATGTTTGCTCCTCGGAAAGTTCGAACATCTAGAATGCTGGACTAACTGCCTTCCGTCGATCGCTATGTGATCAATCTGGTTGACGGTTGATTGATCAGGAGATCTCCATGTACCTTTATGGATGTTGAGATGTGGGAACCAGGTGCTTGCTACCACAACATTTCGCCCTGCAGCAAAATCGATCAGCCTGAATCCGTTGTCGGAAGTGCTGTCGTGCAGGCTGTGCTTTCCGACTGTTCTTCCAAAGATGCCTTCTTTTCCCAGCTTTGCGTTAAAATCGCCAAGAACAATTTTCATGTCATAGCTAGGACATTGCTCATATGTTTTGTCGAGGAGCTCGTAGAATTCGTCTTTGGTGTCGTCTTTTTTCTCTTCTGTGGTTGCATGCGCGCATATTAGGGTAATGTTGCCGAACTAAGCCTTGATTCGGATCGTCGTGATGCGTTCGCTTACACATTTGAAGCTCAAGAATTTTTGCCTGAGTCTGCTTCCCACGACGAATCCGCAACCAAAGAGCCGCTGTTGTTGCTCTCGGTAACAATTACCATAGTAAATGTCTCAGTTTTTCATTCTCCTTTTGCCCGGTCCATCCCATCGCATTTCCTGGATAGCGGTAATGTCTGCTTTGTAGCAGTTGAGGGTCTCTGCTAATTTTTCGGCAGCACGCGGTCTATTAAGTGACCTAACATTCCACGTGCATATCTGAAATTCGTTGTCCTTTAAACATTTGCTTGGGTCGTCAACAGTGTAGCGTCCGTTTCCGAGGCCTGTTGTTGCTTCGCAACTTTGTTTTTCCCCAACATGGAGTACCAGGCACTTGATGTGACTCCAAGTACAAGAGCCGGAAAGACCGCTCCTCTTACAGTCTGGGCTTCAAATAAGTCAAAGTAGCCCGTTAAGGTGTTCACCAAGTAGTTCGGTCTAACTGGAACTGAAGACGCTACCGTTGATTTCAAAAAAGAAATTCATTCGCTGCCGTCCCTCGTTAGGAGTGCCTTGGTGGGAACACTTCTTTGTTGTTCTTTCATATCAGTAATATTTTTCGCTTTCCCGTTTCCCCATATATCCCACTTGCACTTTTTTCAGTATCATACCCAAATGTAGCAAAAAATATTCAAGGAGAAGAATTTTGAGAACAGGGCCCCCATGGTAACTTATCACTCGAAAGAATTAGGTGATAAACAATAGATTGAAAACAAATATTTAGTTTTGTTCCGAACACTTTTCACCTCGTTTTTGGGAGTAATAAGAGACAGAACTTGGCCAAGGTAAGGAATATAGTACATGTGTGTATGAAAAGGGCCTCGCGGATAGGACTTTGCCCACGCCTAGATTTGGGCACGCTACGCCACTGTAAGGCAGCACTCTGAGTCCACTACCACTTTGGATTTTTTTTAAATTCAGTTAGCTATGCATTTTACTCATGAATTGATAATGGTGAATTTTATAAGATGTCACACGACAGGAATTAAAAAAAAACCCTGCATAGAATTATTTATTAATTTTATGAAACGTGTTCTCTATTGTCTCCAGTGTGAAATAAAAGATAAATTTCAAATTATAGGCGTTTTGAACTTGAGTGAATTTCAAAAATATTGCACGCAACTTCTTTGGACGTTTTAAACCGCTCGGTATAAAACGACGCAATTTCAATTTTCATGTTAGAGTTCTTTGATACTTGGGTTTTGCTAAACGATGTTTACTATAAAGTTGGTTCTACTTTTGACAACCGGTGTGTCAATGCCACTTACCGATGGCTTCGATTCGGAGGACGATTCTAGCATAATCATTGCTGATGCTCTGGCTTATGCTGTCGAACATATCAATACCAAAGCATTTCAAACACTTAACATCGATTTTTCATCAATTAACAAACCAAAAGTAAATCAGCAAGCCGACATAATCAATAGATTCTTGTTAAAATCCGACATAGACATCGTAATTGGTTTGCGTGCAGTTGGTGGTACTCAATATGTTCCAATAGAGCGTCGAAAATTCACCATGCTATTGATTGACTCAACTGACAGCTTCCAAGCAATCGATTTATTGTTGGAATCCCGCCATTACCACACCGATGGCAAACACTTGATTGTCATTAGCCGATCCCTGGAAGACGATGAGGCATGGCTCTTAATTCAAAATTTGTTCGATAAGTTTTTTTCGAGCTTTATTGTAAATGTCGAGTTGATTGTGCGGAATAAAACAACAGGGCTTGTTGATTTTTATACATTCTTCCCGGTCTCTCAAACTTCCTGCTTCTCAAGTGTTCCGGTGAAGCATAATGCATTCGATGGAAACAAATCCTTAGAGCCACTAAACTTATTTCCTCGGAAATTTGAAAACTTTTTCGCGTGCCCTCTGGTGCTGGCAACCTTCGATTTTCCCCCACACGTCTTTATTTCCCGTGAAAATGGAAAAGTCACAGTGCGTGGTCTTGATGGGTCAATATTGGAGGGAATAGCCGATAGACTTAACTTTACTGTTGATGTCATCGATAACAGTGTTGATCCTGGTGAAGTGCTGCCGAACGGAACTCTGACAGGATGTTTGGCTATGGTGAGTTCAATTTTATTTTGATTTTTTAGCTTAAAAACGCCCAAGCAAACATAACTATCGGTGGTTACAGTTCAATACCAAAAGAATTGTTACAACTATTCTCACCAAGCGTTGCATACATCAGCGCATCATTGATATGCGTACTTCCACCTCTGCGAGAATATTCACCACTTGAGAAACTTATTTTACCATTCGACTATGGCGTGTGGATTGCAATTGGAATAACTTTTGGTATTACATTTCTGACTTCAATTGTGTTGGAAATTTGGAAGAAAACTTGGAGGGATTTGGTTTTTGGTGATACGGTTAAGAATCCAGTGTTCGAAATGATAACTGTTTATTCTGGTGGAGCTGTGGCTCGTTTTCCGAAAGGTGCATTGGCGCGGAATGTGATCCTACAGTGGTTGATAGCTTCGTTGATTTTAGGCAGTTGCTATAAGGCACTATTGTTTGGCATGTTGAAAATGGGATTTTTGAAGAAATATCCAGAGACTTTTCAGGAGATATTGGATTTGGGTTATGTGATTGATGTTCCGTGTGACTTCTTACCGAGTGTGAATAGTGGACCCTGGGAAAAAAGAATGTCGTAAGTTTTTTTTTTTTTTTAAGTGCAAGTGGTGTATGTTTTTTGTATTTGTGTATTTTTTAAAGGTTTTATAACTGTGTGGAGGACAGCTCAGATAGTTATTATCGAATGCGAACTGGCGACACTAAACGAATGGCCATCGGCTCAACCCTTGAACTGGCATACTTCAACACAGTTAACTACCGGAAAATTGGTATTTTGTCACACCTACCTCAACGCTTCTTCCTATTTCCGTTGTACTTTTACTATCCCAAAGATTCATGTCTCGTTCAGCCTTTTGATAGAATCATCAACACATTCGTCGAAAGTGGTATCATTAACTATTGGCAGAGCTTGATATTCAATGTCCACAGCCTCGATCCGATTCCAATGAGCTCTGAGGCGAAGCCTTTGTATTTGAAGGACCTTGAAAGTTGCATAACGATTTGTGCAATTTTGTTGTCTCTATCAATTTTGGTTTTTGTTTTCGAGGTTTTGTCATCGCGAAATAAATTGATTATCAAGTTGTTTGCTATGATCAAGGGGAAAAAGAAATATGTCAAAAGAAGAAGGTAGATTAAATAAAAAGTAATAGAACAAACATATTCGATTTCCTTTTAATCTCTTATTGATGAATAGCTGAATAGGTTACCCCAACGACGGATCATCATAAACTATCAGATCTTAAGTAGGACTCCAAGGATAAGAAGCTTATCTTAACATGCCAAGAGCACAGTGCGTGCATCAGCAAAAGAAGAGAGGATTTGGTAGGAGGTTCCACTGACATTGGTCTTGAATTTCTAAATGTAGCAATGACTGTGAAGACAGAGCGTGGAAGAATGTTTCACATTCGCGTGGTGTGGTCTGAAAACGGATCTCTGTACCTAACTATGCGTTTAACGTTGGTCTCGAGGGTAGCATGAGTATAATATAACGATAAAACAGAGAGAGAGACACGAAAGACGAAACGTGACGAGGTGTTCGAACAAAGTGAATAAATCAGTGAAGTCTCTATCACCGCAATCATTCTTAGTGCCCATTTTTGTAAACCATAAGCTCAAGTATGTGTGAAGGGAGCACCAGCCCAGAGAT
The DNA here is from genome assembly GCA_943590905.1 of Sphaerophoria taeniata. Taxonomy (NCBI): domain Eukaryota; kingdom Metazoa; phylum Arthropoda; class Insecta; order Diptera; family Syrphidae; genus Sphaerophoria; species Sphaerophoria taeniata. The sequence continues at coordinate 204,070,354 of OX016540.1, forward strand.
GGGAGTTGTACTCAAGCCTTGGACGGATTAAAGTCTTAATTAAAGATAGTTGCCACATCAGACGGGTGGAAGAATTACTTGTACCGTCTTAAGAAAACCAAACATCTTGCACAATTTTTGGCGACATCGAATATATGATCGTTCCACAAAAGGTAGTCAATGAAACACATACCAAGAATCTCGAGATGTTTGGTCTCAATGATGCAAGTGCCACTAATGGTCAGTGGCAAGGGGGATATTCTCGCCTTACTGATACAAAACAGCAATGGGTTTTCGAAGCATTAAGCTCTACGCTCTTTTTTTTTGCCTATAGTACAATGCTGTTTAAGTAAAAGTTCAATAAGCTTAGCATATATGTTGCCATTAGATTTCTTCTTGCGAAGAGGAGGGATGTGCGTCTGAGAACGAATATGAAGAACTAAACATTTTATTGGAAAGTTGCAGACAAGAGATCATTTAAAAAAAAATAGAAAAAAGGTCGGAGACAAATCGGAGCCCAGGGGCACACTAGTATTTTCGTAGTGGGTTTAAGATTTGAATCCGGCCAGAAAATCTTGTACAGCATGGCCCGAGCAAGATGCCATGATACCAGACTTTATCAAAAACCTTAAAAATATCGATCGCAATAAACTTACTTTCCCACAAAATGATGAAAAGACTTGTTCCACTGATTGGTTTAATAAACCATGAGATCACCAGATTACCTGTTGCCGGAAAGCCTTACTACATGCTTGCGGTCTTCAAGAACTTCCTAGAGATGATAGTTAATCATCATTTCCATGGTCTTAAAAAGAAAGGAACTTAAGTCAAATTGGCTGAACAAATTCTGTTTTGACCCGTCCCAAAAACCGTGACAGCGTTGCATTGGAGTCGAACTGCCTCCATTGTTACTGTTTATGAAATAGGCCCCTGATGCTGGAGAAAACATTCCATAGCATAAAAATATGGAAGAAGAAATACGTTGAAGGGTTGAAGATCTTGCTGTAGCAAGCCCGGACTAAATCCCATTTGTAGAGAAAATGAAAGCAAAACCTTCATCGGCCAAGCAAACTTAAATGATGATTATCCCTTGTTTTGTTATATACCTACCTATAATATTTGAACTTAATTTCTTACAGTTCGCAGTAACTCCCTTCAAAAAATATTATAAGTAGACAAGTACGATAGCGCTAAAACGGCTTTAATACTACCGAATGATAGTAATATCAGTTAGAAATATTGATCAAAGAAAGGGCCCGAAGTAGTTTGACCATTTCATACTTCCAGCGGTAAAGGGTTTCGATATTGACGTAGTTTTGTCCGTTTTGGATTGCCACCAGGGGCTTTGGTACCTGCTGATCCAAGGTTAGTGCTACGACCGTCCGCATTTATTACCACGAGGAGCATCGCACCAGGTACGATCAGGTATCCGATCAGGTAGCTGATACAAGGGGCATTGTTCCTACTGATCCGTGTCATCAGGGGCATTATACCTGCCGTTCTTTGACACCAGGGGCATTATACCTGCCGGTCCGTGCCACAAGGGGCATTGTTCCTGCTGATCCGTACCACCAGGGGCATTATACCTATCGATCTGTGCCACTCTCTGCTTTAATGGCATTGTAGATCAAGTCTACATTGTTTTGAAAATAATAACTGACTGCCAAGAAGCCAACAGAGAAGCAAATTTAACGTACTTAGACTTAGCTTTAATCGAACACAACAAGACCCCTGGTTTGATACATGCTGGTGGGAACATGTAGGGAAAAATGAAACATTATAGTGGTTACGATCAGGCTCAGGCTTTCAAGAAAGAAAATAAAGAACCTTGAAAAGAATGAAGCTGGGATATTTTACCTGTGAGTGAACAGATCCTCTCAATGATTTGTCCAACTCATTGTTCAACATATACCGGTTATTTTAAAACCTGAGGTATAGAATTTGCTAACCCAATGCCTCATATTACCTGAAGACCAAACTCTCTCCGAACCTATTCCATGTCGTTGCGACGACAATCTCTCGGATATCAAAGATAATGCCATAAACTCTAAGGAGCTCGCTCCGAAGCTGCTAACTCTACAAATGGAGTTTAAAATAAAAATAGAGGTGCGAGATAGCTCTTGAAGAGCCGAGGCCTAAGTGGCTTACTCTCATCAACAATTCTGAGTACGTGTGAAGAATTTAGGGGCCCTACAATTTAACGCCGATTCCGAACGGCAGAGTTGAGAAGCACTTTTTCATCACAGATTGATACTCTTGGAAGATTTGTCAGTTCTTCGCAAAAGGCAGTGTCCGTGAAAGATGAAATAAAAACTTTATGGGCGCGAGTAGGACTCGAACCCAAGACTTTCTGTTTAGCTGCCAACGCACCTTACCATTAAGCTACGGGCAACTGCACAAACGGAGTTTGTGGGACTAAAAGCTTTGTGGAGAGTAAGATCTGAGGTCCTGTCTTCCATACCTGCTAAGGTTGCAGGTGTTTAAATGGAAGTCCTTCCCTAGCGGAAACGGCACTCCTGCACCTAGCGGAGCATATTGAGACCTGCATCAAGTCGGAAAAATTCAACGAATTCAAAACGACTGGACAACAAAGAGACAACAATGCTCCAAATCTACAAATTTTGACTCTCGCCCGGATGAATGAATGTATGAAAATACAACGAAGATTCTGAATACCTTTTTAGTGAACACATAAAAACAACAGTTTGAGGAAAGAGCTTGATGTAGTGCCATTTTGAATAAGGCTCCAACCTACAAAGGCTTGCATTAAAGAGGTAAGTAGAATATATTCCAACATTTTCGTTGAACATTTACAATGAATTATAAATGAAGCCACCGTAAAACGAAATAAAGGAAAAAAACTTCCCTCTAAAAGTTATGGCAATGACGTTTGCTCAAATCCTTAATTGCCTTCCTTCACAAAATAAATTAAAAAGTTTCTCAAACATAAACATGAAGAGAATTAATAAAAAGCAAAACAGAAAAATCCTAAATTCCAACCACGGACACATTAAGTTCTTTACTGACACTTACTGTCAACTTTTTTGCGTAGTTTGCAACAAAATTTAAGTCCTCAACCATGCATGTTTGCCAACAATCGATCTTCCGATACTCCGTGACACTTTTTGACATTTTACATTCTTCAATGGCTTGTATTATAGCAGTCGAGTTCCAATTCCTAGCTGTTTTAGCATTTGAAGAAAAATAATTCCCACCGGTAATGGCGTCAGCTAATAATCAACCGAGCACGTCCTATTTTTCTTTATTCCCAGTAAATAAAATTCACTCTCCCATAAACTATCAAACTCAACAAGAGGCAGCTTTTTGTAATAACATTAGCTAATCTAAAAGACGTAAATATTTAGATGGTGGGTGCTTGGGGCAATAACTGTCGCCGAATGATGTCAAATAATAAAATAAGTCATTAACACGAGAGAAATATGTAGGTTCCGTTTACTTTCTTTATTCTTAAACTAAAACAGTACTCAAACTTCTGCCCATACACACACACTCAGACTGTGAATTGTCTTCAGTAAGAATTAAAAAGAAGAAAAATTTTGTTCGTCAATAAAAACAAAATTATGGAAAAATTACAAAAATACTACTTAAATCGTCATTCTGTTCAAGAAACATTCCTTGCCATTCCTTGATAAGCAAAGAGGTATGTGTACTTCGTTGAGACTAAATGTGACTGTAGGTTGCATGCTTTTGCTGCTTTATGTTGGTTGAAAATGAATTGAAAGAGCAGGTGATTTGTGGCCATATTAAAACTGCTGAAGTTTGGGCTTGGGGACCCTCAATGTTGGTTTAGAACGAAACTATTTACCCTGTCTTTGGCAAGGTTACCTGCCTCTATACAGGGGCTCCCGGTTACCGCAGTAGAAAGCGAAAAATGTGAACTAGTCAAGATAGAGTCACAGAGCATAGCTGGATCAGGTTATTTGAACTTTCATCCTCATATGATGCTTTTTTCATCGATTTCAAGGCCGATAATGTCAGCGTCTATAAAGAATGTAACGAAGTCACATGCTTTCTTCAGATATTATATTTTGCCGAATGGAATTGAACTTTAACTATACAATTCACATTCACTCCCCTCGGAAAATATTATAGGTAGACTAATACAATAGTGCTAAAATCGCCTCTATTTCTACTATCGAATGATACTATTGTATCAGTTAGTAATATTGGCCATAGAAAAGGCCTGAAATATTCCGACCATTTAATAATCAGAGCTCTCCCCACCAGCAATAAGGGGTTTCGATATTCAAGTTGCTTAGTCCGTTTTTGATTGCCACCAGGGGCTTTGGTACCTGCTGATCCACGGTTGGTGCTACAGCCGTCCGTACTAATTGACATCAGGGGCATTGTACCTGCCAACCCGTGCCACCAGGGGCATTGTACCTGCTGATCCGTGCCACCAGGGGCATTATACCTACCAATACTTGCCCCAGGGGCATTACTTGCCGGTGCGTGCCACTAGGGCCATCGAAAATGTCGATCCGTGCCAACAGGAGCATTGAACCTTCCAATCCGCAGGCGTTTATGGTATCATCAACGATCACAGAACCAAACCGAAAAACTGTCAAAAACATACCGGAACAGCAACCAACGGCCGTCCTTAAGGGATAGCTCAGACCAGAGTTTATCAACCAAAACAATACTTTTGTAAGGTTTATTCTTAGTAAAGGTTATTTGTCGAGAGGTTCAGAATAAATAGAATTTCAGTTTCGTGTTGCTTCAATAAGACCTTCTGTCGAGCAAAATCTCGACTAGAAACTAAAAAACACAACACAGTCGGATTGGGGTGCTTTGAGAAAAAAACACTTCGCGTAATTTCTGGTTCCTTGTGCATGAATGGAAAATGGAGGCGAATATTCAATGAAGAACTGTACGGACTGTACAGCGGCACGGACCCAGCCAGAAAAGTTAAGGTCCAAGGGCTACAACGCACAGTGTGACAATTCACTAATCTAGCGGAATTTAATTACAAAAATCACTTTCAAGAATCAATACAAAAACCGGTTTTATGTGCAGCTAATACCTTCTACTAAATAATTATGTATAAATTTTTGGGTTACGGTTAAGCAAAAAAAAACAAAAATTGATCTTAAAGTCAGATTTTGTGATCATTTTAAATAAAATCGAGTTTTAAAGGCGCTTTGGTTAATATGAATTTAGACGGGTTTTTTGATTTGTTATTGGGGACTTTGTTTTATTTTTCTTAAGTATAATATAAGAGAATGTAAAAACAAGTAAAACCTTATTTCATATGATGCTCAATATTTTGTTATTGTGCTCAAAAGTTGAAAAATTGAGTTTTTTGAGTCAATTTTTACATTAAGTGGAGAAAATTTAGTATTATACCGCATTATTCCGATGGGAAACTATATGTTTTTTAAAGCTTAATATATAAGCTTTCATTCTACGTTTTAAGTTGCTGCGCATAGGTGCGACACCCATACATTTTTTTTAAATTTTCGAAGTTGCTTCCAAAATAATTTCTTACAAAATGATATTGATATTATATTTAAAAATAAAACCAAGACCACAAAACAAGAAAAACTATAAAATAAATGCATAAACATATTTACTTACATAAATAAATGCATATATACACATATATATGTTTCTATATAAATAAAAATTTGAGAAATTATGTGTTTTATGCAATATATATGTGTCGTTGCTGTCCTAGCAAAACTTAAATCGATTCAAAAGGAATTTCATGTTATAAGTTTATATATATATAATGCAACAACAAAGAGATGAAAAACTTACTGTTTGGTATATAAATAACATTTTTTTCATAGGGTAAATAAGCAATGTTTTTCAAAATTTTACCAAAAAAAAAATGATTTTGCCAAAATATGAATTAAATTGAATTTGAACTAATTTTATAAAATTTTTGGTTAATTTATCTAATGATCAATAATTTTTAGGAGTCAATAACAGATTTTCAATTGCATCAGATCCATTTTTAGTAAGTTAAAGTTATATTCTTGTCCTGGAACTTTTAAATGTAACAATATAAGAAATCTAAGCTGCTTGAGGAATACGGAGTAAATTTTTGTTAAAAATGTTATTAGGTGTTGTCTATTATTATGTTTTTATATGTTATTATTTTTTACAAATCTGAACAAAAAAGAAACAGCAGGATTTTTGGTCAGAATTTTTTATCTGTGCAGAATGGGCCTTTGTATGTGCACTAAACAGGCACTTCCACAAGGCCGTTTATTCCAAAATTTGGTAACTATACAAATCTTTGTAATTCAGTTACATTTTAATACATATTCATTATGAAAACTAAAGAAAAAAACTGTTTGGGAGAAAAATTTAATTTTTAGTGAAGGTCTGCAAAAGTGCAAAAAACACGTGAGTTTAAAGCTCTTTAAGTCAAAAACGTGTGTCGATATGTAAAAAAATTGCAGTTTAACTTATTTTTGTACATATTTGTTATGAATCTGATACATAAAATTTAAAAGAAGCAAAAAAATTACAACCTTAATTCACTCTTTGGTATGGGTCTAACATAGGCAAAAAACATGTACATTCCGATCTCTGCAAATTAAAAATTTGGCTATTTTAATAAATAGTTCTAGTTAAATATCAATCTTTGAATATATTTGTTGAATCTTGCAAAGGAATCACTAAAAAAAAAATTAATTTGTAAGCGCTATTAATTTTATTCCGCTAGATGAGCGAAATGTCACACTGTGCAACGGTTGGGTCACGTATAAATAATAAATAGAGTCGCAGAACAGCTCTTGCAGAGCCAAGGCCTAAGTGGCTTACTCCATCTCATCAACAATTCTCTGAGTGAGTGTTAAGAATTGTAAGGACCTACAATAACGCCGATTCTGAGCGGCAAAGTTGAGAGCACTTTTTCATGACAGATGATACTCTTGGAAGGGTTGTCAGTTCTTCGCAAGTTGCAGTGTTCGGTTAAAGATAAAATAAAAACTTGATGGGCATGAGTAGGACTCGAACCCACGACTAATTCACGGACAGTTGCGTATGCGTTGGGTCACGGATAGCGAATGTAAATTAATGCTCCAGCCCATAAAATCTTCGAATCCAACCGGGAAGGACGTCACAGAAGAAGAAAACTGCTGGTCCCACCTGGACTTCAGCACCACCTTAATTAAGCCTCAGCCAGATACTAGTTCAGAACAAAAAAGATGCCTACCAAGAACTCTTAAAATGGACGATAAAATCATCCTTGCTGATTTCAACGCAAGAATTGTTCGGGAGCCAGTATTATAGGCTCAAGCCTTTTCGCGATACCCTCGTATCGAGACGCTAACATTGGCTCTGATTGCTACCTCTTTGGTAAGGTGTTTTGGGGGCGTACTGCTAAGGTCATAGACATTCCGTCCGCTTACCGAGCTCGAGTCAACACGGAATTCTTGCGCATTGAAAACGCCAGCAATATTAGTGTGATGCTCCTGGATACTCAACCGAAAACCTTGAATAAAAGAGTGGAAAAAGTTCTAAGCCTGAATACCGGGTTTGGAAAAGGAGTCGATACGCCTAAAAAATAACGGCTTTAGTACTGCCAACTCAATTCTGGGAAGTGGCAGAAATCGGATTGATATTGTCGCAGCTCCAGGTTCGAGACGACAAGAACCTCCGGTACAAGGACCAACTGCCTGTGGATGCCGGAGCGCTTTGTTTTGGCGACTGAAGAGTGCATGCGAGTTAGCGTTCCCGATGGAAAGCTGATATGTCTCAGCTTGAGATCCTAAATGGCTTGTGATCCGGATAAGTTAGTGAGTAAGTATAATTGGGGGGCGAGAACCACGCCTGAGGCGGAAGTTCTACCAAAACTTCATCCTACTTGACACAGTTTACACCGCTCTGCACTTATACCGTAATATTAAAGAAGTCAAAACACTACATAAAAAAGTCAGAGCTGCCGATGAGAAACCGTTGTTTTATATCAAGCTCTAAGGATATCATCTGTAAGAAATTAGCCAAAGCCTAGATCTGTTTCGCTAGATGCTGTAATATAAGTCATGTTCAGCATTCGAGCATATTTTTTTTTCTTTCTCAATCACAATTTCACTTGTTTTTTCTCTTAATTTATGTTCAAATTCTATCAGATCAAATTAGTTCTCTCTTTTCATGTGTTGTTAATGTAAACAATCCATACAGGGTGTTTGTGTTCGACTCTAGCACCAATTTTATTTTTCATTTTTATAATGGGCAGCAACAATAATACTGGCTTTAACAGCATATACGAAAAAAATAAATGTTTGATAAACACACTCTGTAAAACTGCTCAGGGTTTGCATATTTGCCATATTAATGCTCAGAGCCTTGTTAACAAATTTGATGAGTTCAGGATGATATTCGAAGATAGTTTGATCGACATTGTATGCGTTTCTGAAAAATGATTTTATCCAGCTTTGCATACCTAGTAACTGTTTTTCACTCAAAGGTTTCAAAAAAACCATACAGAGCAGACCGTACTCGATCATCGGGCGGCGCAGTTGCTATTTTTGTAAAAAATTACATTTATTCTAAACATGCTAAATGCTCTGATGGCACAGAAGGTTGTGATTATTATTTTATTGATGTACTCCAGGACGATAATAAATGCAGTATTGGCGCTATTTATATGCCACCTCGCTTGTCGAGTTCCAATCTTATTACACCCATAATAGAAGATATGTGTTCTCTTGTACCTAAACTGTTTGTTTGTGGTGATTTTAATATTAATTTATTACAACCCTCATCTTATTGTTTTAAAACAATGGATTCTCTGGGACTTTTTTTTTGTTAATTCCACTGAACCTACCCATTTTTTCACCGGGTTGAACCCCATCGCTGCTTGATGTTTTTCTTGTAAGTCACCTCAGCTGTGTTAAGTGTTCAAGTCTGTTCCTATGTTTTCGTATCATGACCTTATTTTTACTACTCTTGACTTACAATTTGACAAAATACCACAATCCATCCAGTTTCGTGATTTTCGTAATATAAATGTCGACCACTTGTTTAGTGATTGTTCTGTGGTCGATTTTCATCCCGTTTATGCAACGTCTAATAATAACAATCAACTTGAATTCCGTAACACTACTATTAACTACCTTTTTGACAAACATGTTCCTATTAAAACACGGACTATAAGATCCCGTAGTTGCCCCTGGCTTTCCCCCGAAATTCTGAACGCAATGAAGACGAGAGACGTTTCCTATCGCCGCTGGCCATTGGAAACGATTTGGTTGCTCAAAAATGCTTTCACAGTACAAGTCATCTCGCAATTGGGTATTCAGGTTAATAAAACTTGCTAAATATAATTACTATAATTTAAGGTTTAACTCTAACAATTCATCAAAAAATTTTTGGAAGGAAATACGAAATATTGGCTTAAAAAGAGATACTACTTTGTCCGATGATGACTTTGATTTGGATGAGTTGAATAGGAAGTTATCTACTCCCCCAGTTCATACCAACGTTACTCGCTTAAGCTTAGCCGCAAACGAGAGACAGGACACATTTTTTATGTGTGCTGTTGATGAATACCAAGTAGGAAAAGCAGTATTCTCTATCAGATCTAAATCCACAGGTTTAGATAGGGTATGGTTTATTTCGCTTTTTTTATCTCGATTTTGGTCGTTTCGCCACGGTCGTTTTGCATTTTGTTATTTCGCATTTCATTCGTTTGGTCTTTTAGTTGCTTCGCTTTCGATTGTTTCTCTGATTTTTTTCGCCTTTCAGTCTTTTCGTTTTTCGTTTATTTTGCATTCGTTTATTTCGCTTTTTTATTTTTTGATTTTAATTGTTTCGCCTTCATCTGTTTTTTTTTTTTTTTTAATTTTAATTTTTGTGTACGTAAGGATCCTGAAGACTTTAAAATTCGCGCGAATTTTTTTAATTTAAAGACAATATTAAAATACTTCACTGTATTCTAACCTTAAGCGGGCTAAAAAGCATCTAATGAAGACTAATTACATAACAATTATTACATTCCCAAGAGAATTCAGAAAAAAATGCGAAATAACCGTTAGCGAGATAACCTGTGGCGAAACAATCGTATTGCAAATTAACAATTTTGCGAGAGAGTTAATGGCAAAACAAAAAGAGCGAAAAAATTCTGGCGCGAAACAGGAAAAAAACAAAATAAACAAAAAACAAAACAAGTTTTGCGAAATAAAAGAAAATCGAAGAGAGAAAAGCGAAATAACAAAATGCAAAACAAAAATGCCGAAACAATAAGTACCCGTTTAGATAATATTCACCCTGACTTTATCAAAATCCTTCTTCCTTTTGAACTTCCTCATATAACTCACATCTTTAATACGATTATTATGACCTCAACTTATATAGTCCCCTGGAAAATATCCAGAATTATCCCTATACTAAAACTTGGAAAGAAATTAGAGTACAGACCGATAGCAATCCTTCCATTTCTCTCCAAGGTCTTTGAAAAAATCACGAGCCTTTGCAATCGGGATTCCCGTAAGGACATAGCTGTATTTCTGCACTTTTAAAAGTATCTGACGACATTAGACTAGCATTAGATAAAAATCATACAACCGTGTTAACTCTACTCGACTTTACTAAGGCATTTGACTGCGTTAATTACAACCTTCTCTGTGATAAACTGACGACTTATTTTAATTTCTCTGACACAACCAAAAACCTCATTTATTCTTATCTGACAAATCGCTGGCAAGCTGTATCGTGCAATAGCAAGTTGTCCTCGTTCCTTCCTGTTAATACTGGTGTTCCCCAAGGATCAATTCTGGGACCCTTATTGTTTTCACTGTTTATAAATGACTTGCCATCTGTTTTGTCTCATTGTAAGTTTCATATCTACGCCGATGATGTCCAAGTTTACATTTCATTTCCCACAGGTATGGTTTAAGATGCGACAGAAAAGTTGAATTCTGACCTAAGATTCATATACAATTGGTCCATAAGCATCGGACTTTAACTGAACCCTGAAAAAAAAAACAAAAGCTTTACCCATCCCCAAAAATAAACCTTACCTGGAAGACTTCCCAACCATATTTTCAAATAATTGCCCAATTGAATTAGTTAATCACGCCAAGAACCTCGGTATAATATTTAACGATAAGCTTCACTGCGACAATCACATTAAATAAATTATTTCAAAAATATATACTTCGCTTAGAGGTTTATCTGTTGCAAAATCGAGTCCTCACTTGGAAGGCAAAGCTGAAGCTTGCTAAATCACTTATCCTGCCAATTGTATCTTATGGATGTGAACTTTTCTCAGATCCTGATTCTCAGTCACTTCAAAAGTTGAAAGTAGCATTTAACGCAATTGCCAGATTTGTTTTCAACGTCCGCAGATACGATCATATCTCGTCTTATACTCGTCAACTTTTTGGATGTAACTTAGAAGCTTACTATCGATGTTGTTCTTTTGTTTTCAAATTAATTGTTGACAAGACCCCAAGCTACTTATTTAATAAACTTAGTTTCTGTTCAACCAATCGCTCTATTTTATTGCGCTCCTTTATATATACTTCGCTGACATCTCGCAGGCAATTTTTCGTATATGCTGTCAGACTGTGGAATAATCTTCCTAGTCATATGAGGTCTAGAGTCGAACACGGAAGGTTTCATGAACTTTGCTTTGAGAATTTCGCTAATTTGAACTGATCTTTAATATTTATTTTTCTCTTTTTATTTAACATTGTAATTTTGATTGTTTTCAAGTTTTTAATTATTAATTTTAATTTAATTTTTAATTTCTAATTTTTAATTTTTAATTTTAATTTTAATTTGTTTAATTTATGTTAAATAGTTGTTTATTATGTGAATTTTGATTTAACAATTAATATTATTTGTATTGTATTGTATATCCAAACATCCTGTACTTTTAATAAGTTTTACTTAATGTACAGCTCTCTCATTTCAATAAATATCAAGTATAAAAAATGTCGTACTCCTATTTTTAACAAATGGAAGCAAAGAAAGCACTTGGAGAAAATGTAGGTACATCCATGATATTACACATCCAACAATTGGATTTTGTCAGGGATGCACAAACGGCACGCTACAACTTCGCTGACATGGCAGCATTGATTAGATGGCATTCCGGACTGGATAAGAAATACATTGTTTACAAGCCGTGTCGGCCTCGAAACGACCAGAAAACCCAAAACTCGGCTTATAAATTGAGAAACTTCTGATGTCAAACATCACAACTTGGATTTTCAAGTGATTTTATTGTAGGTAGAGTTAGATTGAAACTATTCTTAGAATGAAGCAATTAGAATTTATTCAATTCTTCAACTGGAATTTTGTCTGGTCCTTAACCTGTCCTTAAAACTCAGTTGTACGTCAAACCGTACAGTACTCCGTGAACAAAAAAAAAACCCCTCGCATCCGTTTTGCGAATACCAACGGCGCGCTGCGGCTTTATGGCCTGCCGTCATGATAGTTAGCTGCTATATTTGAAGGCTCCTTATTTTTATTATTACAAAGCTGTGCTTACATAATTTGATGTATTTTGTTGCTTTTCTTGTCGTTGTTGCCGCTATGCGGGGGTGACTACTATCTTGGATAAATTTATGTCTCTATTTTCCGACCATTGTCGTGAGACATTAATTTTAAAATTATGCTTAAGTTGCGGGTTAGTGAGCTGAAAAACAAAACGACACGATGTCGCTTTATTGTATTCATTGTGGGCATTCACCCATGTACACGTAAGTTCCACTCCCTTTTAGTTCAGCCCCACAGACAGACCATTTTCCGCTTCTTGATTTCTGGAGCATATAATTTTCGGTATGATTGCGGATAGTTTTTTTGTCTTGTTCTTCTAATGGAAACCTTTCGGCAAATTGAAGATTTTGAGATTCATGATTATGTTATGAGGCGAGAGGAATGGCAATTTCTGAAATATACTTTTGTTTTGATTCGAATTAAAAAGCGAAATTAAAGCTTTATTGTCGATGGCTTGTGAGGGAGAAAATTGATTGTGATTTCTATCGGAATTTGATGTTTGGGGCACCGTTTTCATGGATTAGTTATGGACAAAAGTATAGATTCTCCGATCTTACGTAGATACTGAGATATAATTGCTTCTAAATAACTGTGGAATGTTATGGTTATTTGTCCCTTAAATAGCCATAAATATATCCAAATTTATGAGGTCCCCAAGCCCAGTCAATATAATTTCTTCGTACTTCGTTATCTGCAACACTGGAATTTCAGTCTTGGATAATTAGAGCTTTGACCCTACTATTTATAATGCCTATATATTTGAGGTATTTCCACTATCTTATTGGTCATCCGACTGAGTATTACCTAATAAATCTATTCTGTCTCGACTATATCTTCCGCATAAGAAACAACTTACTAAGTTATTCAAATCAAGTACCTAACTGCGATTATCAAACGACTTGGTTTGGACGACTTGACGGTCCACGCGAGTTTTAAAAACAAGCTTTTCCACCTATTCAATTGAAGAATCGAACTTCTTGGAACTCTTCTGCCAACTTTTTCTTAGTTTTGCCTCTACAGCACCGTTTATCACCACTTGCTCATCCTAAATAATATGGAGATTTGTACAGTTTGTTGTTGGTGCTATCAAAACATGTCGTTTGTGTGAGCCTGTTAGCCAGTGATTGCTGGATTTGATGACGCATCTAAGAACATTTTGAAGATGATCCATTCTTTTTTCCAATGCCAGGTTGAAATGAAAGAAGGTCAGTCTATCGCTTTGACGGAATCCTTTGAAGATGTTTAACTATCCGGTATCCACCTTAAGTCTTTTATAGTTCTAACAGTTTATTTGGGATTCCGAATTCTTTCATGGCCATTTAAGGTTGTAATTTGCTTTTATATGCCATATGCGATGTTTAATTCTATCGGACACTCTACAAAACCCTCATCATCCCGGTCCTCATGTATGGTGCAGAGACATGGACCATGACAACATCCAATGAAAACGCTTTGGGCTGCTTCAATGAAAATTTCTTCAAGTGATTTTTGATCCTGTCTGCATAAATGGAGAATGGAGAGTAAGATTCAATCAAGAACTGTACGAGCTGTTCAGCGACACTGACTCATATGGTTGGGTCATGTAGAGCGAATAGAAAATAATGGTCGTAAAGTCTTCGAATCTAACCTGAAAGGATGTTGCAGAAGAGGAAGACCGCGACTCAGGTGGAGCACACAGGTGGTAGAGGACCTGAACCAACTTGGCGTGTGAAACTGGAGGCAGCTACCTCGGGACCGAGCTTGCTGGAGACGCTTGTTGGATGAGGCCTTTGTCCGACTTGGACGGTAGCGCCACCATAAGTAAGAAAGTGTTTTCCGTGCTCACACGGATAGTGACTTGCACATTATCTACTCCAGGACAATTTTAAAGAAGCCACATGACAGCGCACCTCCTTGTCTAAGCCCCGCGCATGTTTGAAATAACTCGGATGAGCTGGTACCCATTTGCACTCTGCACTGCGTTTTGTTTAACGTCAGGCGACAGAGCTGCATCAGTTTGTTCGGGATCCTGAATTCAGCTATCAATCTCTTAGCGATGGATGCTATCATAAGCAGCTGTGATGTCGATGGAGAGATGTATGGCAACATTAAGCAGGGATATGCCATATGCCTCGGTAGTTTTTGCATGTCATGGTGCATGCGGTTCATCAACAACAACAAAAGAATTCCACAGGTATGCCATCCGTTTTCCGACCCGAGGGACTTGATATTTTTTCCTTGCCCTTTCTTCAGATTAATTTCTTTTGGTTCAAGCTTATCTTACATCCGATGGTACTTCATAAAACTAATTTCATGACAAAATTATTTCTACATACACTTTCTATTTGCAGCTTGTTAAGGCCGCATAAAAATTCTCTCACAATTAAAACTGCATGCCATTAAACACAAATCCATTTCGTGCCTGCAAACAACAAAAACCCAAAGATCACTTTTTTGCTTACCGATAATAATAATTATAATTTATAACCCAACAATAATTAATTTCCTCTAACATGCGAACGAACCATGAATTATGGCACCATAACAAATGGAAATATGCAAATGTTGCATGAGGGACTCCGTCAACATCGCAGAGTGCAGTTTTTTGTTTATAAAATCGCAAGGAGTTTCCTCAATTTGGGTGACCAGATTGTTGATTTTGTAAACCCGAAAAGCACTTCAGGCATTTTTCAATCGGCAGGTAGCTCTGATTTGGTTGACGTCAGGAGTCAATTGTTTCGAGTCCTTCTGCTTCTGAAGTGACTGCCATAAGACTTAAGCTTTTCTAATTTTAAGCAACCACGCAGTTCACACGCCAAACAAGGGCGTTCTAAAGTTAGATTCATTATCGTGCGCCCAACAAACAATAGTTTTTTTTTTACTTGAAAAACGCAAGAACGAAATAATTTTCAAGTAATTCAATAAAAATTTAACTGCCTTGTACTAGATTTGACTTTTTTTATACTTTAACAATATTATGTTACATCAATCCTCTAATTTACTTCTGCTCGACAAACAAACTTTTTCCAGGAGGAAATAAATAAATAATAATGCAATTCCATGGAATCTTGACTCCATCGATTTCAGAGTCGTCGGATGGTGGGTGCCAGCTCCAGCCAGCCCTCCGTTTCGTTCCGATGGAGTAGATTAAATGGGCGACAATAAAATTCTATTTATTGCACTGAATGCAGCCATTTATTCGCTCCAAATTGTTTATTTCGTTTGTTTGTTGTTTTTTTGTTTTGCTGTTTTATTGGGATATTCAATTCAAATGACTCAATGCTGGAACAATAAAACCACGTTGTACCAATAAAAAGATATTCGAGCTCGGAGGCATGGGGTGCAGCTTGGGGCAGGGAAAACAATAAAGTGAACAAGCCACCATTTATCAAAGAAACGTCAGCACTCCGGGGGTTTATCGTTTATGTGTGCAAGAGGTAAAAAAATAAAAGAAAACGAGGAAAAAAGGGTTTCGCTTGTTGGTGCAATTTCGCGTTTATGGGCCATGGTTCTATACCTTTGGCTCTTCAATTTGTAGGAGTTCGCTTTTGTGACAGTTTGGTGGAAAGCTTCGTAGAGAATATAGAAATTGAAGGTTTGCTTGACTTTATTTTGAGGATTTGTCGTATAGGTAAACAGTACAAATGTAACTAGCAGATCCCTCTGTTCCTATAAAGCTCTATATAAAGCTGGTCGACGTTCATGGGCCCAAAATTTTGTGCACTTCACTTTAGATGCTATAATCGTCAAATATTTTATAAGCTAGAGGTATGCTGGCAATTCGCTCAATCTCGCCCTGCCATCTTAGCTTTGCCATCAGGCCAGATGAACTAACTTTAAAAACTTGTTAAGCTCTGCCAAAGATCACGCGATATTAAATTGTGTGTGGGCCTTATGCTTAGGTTAGCACAGGCCAGGAACCTATTGACACTATTTACAAAGTCGTGAGTGTATAAACAGATTGGACTCACGCTTACAAGAGGAAACACAACTCAAATCATGGTATGCAGTGGAATCCGCCTACCTACATAACGTTGATGGAGAGCCGGTTGACTGAGAAACAAGAATTGCGATTGACAATAATTGTGGAAACAGCGTCTGTTGAACAAATTGTTGAGAGAGCTTAGGTATATGTACCGCACAAGGACGAGTAGGTGTAGTGAATCCTGTGGACATTAGCATATATGCAAGTATTAAGTATGTTGGTGGCCCTACGAAAAAGCCGGGCTGGGCTCATCCCAGCTTTTATAGACACACTGTGATTGCTTTTGAGAGGGCTTTGCTGCTCAATAGCTATTTTATGCCAAGAAAACAACTTCGATTGTTTGAAGTTCTGAACTATGTAACGAAGCGTTACACGCTCATGTATTTTGTTCAACAAAACATATTCGCGTCTGTTTGTCATCAACAACAACAGGAACAGCTGTCATGATCTATTGCTCATTTCCACCCAATTTTACTTACTTACTTACTTACTTATTTACTTACTTACTTACTTACTTACTTACTTACTTACTTACTTACTTACTTACTTACTTACTTACTGACTTACTTATCCAACTCACAATCCATGAAGGATCTCAGCTTGAGACACTGCACCTTTCCATCGGGAACAGTCCTTCGCATGCACTCTCCAGTCACCAAAATCAAGCGCTCTAACATCCGCAGTCAGTTGGTCCTTGTACCTTAGGTTCGATCTTCCTTGTCGTCTCGAACCTGGGGGCTGGGATGAGAAGACTTTCTTGGCTAAAGCGTTGTCGTCCATTCGCTCGATGTGGCCGAGCCAATGTAGTCGTCTTTTCTTGGCGTTCTGGACTACATCCACATCTTGGTACAGCTCGTACAGTTCTCGGTTGAACCTTCTTATCCATTCGCCATCGTCACATACGTGACCGAAAATCCGTCGAAGAATTTTATTTCGAAAGTGCCCAGTATCAATTCCCCTTTTTTATTCATCGCCCAACACTCGGCCCCGTAGAGTAGGACTGGTAAAATCAAAGTTTAGTATAGCAGTTACTTTGTCTTTCGAGTGAGAAGTTTTGAAGTTTGGCAAGCAGCAGCGGTTCGCTAGGGTAATTCTTCTTCGGATCTCCACTAAGGTGTCATTTGTGGGATTGATGTTTGTTCCAAGGTAGGAGAACTCCTTGACTACCTCGAAATTGCTGCTAACAACAGTGACGTTTTTTCCTAGGCAGTGGACAAATGTTGCTTTGTCTGTTGATTTGATAGCATGTGCTTTGTTTTGTCCTCATTCTTTTCAAGACTGTTAGTGAAAAAACCAGACGAACAGTTTTATACAGGATTTATTAATAAGTAATTAGTTATAAGCAATTGAAGAATCGAGAAAAGACTGACAAATTATTTTCACAAAAACTAAATATACAAATCAAACGCTAACAAGTTATTTTATAATTCAATGAACAAAGTAGAATATAGCAAAGTAAATCTAACATGGAAAAGGTACTGTATTGCCAATGGTAACAATTCAATATACTAACAATTAAATTCAATACTACCTCTCAAAACAGTGCCTTTCAATAATATAATTATAATTTTAATTTGATAATCCAAGTTTCAAAGATAAATATTCATGTTTCGATTTCAATAAAATTTTTGTTAAAATATCTGCAACCATATCTTTAGATGGAACAAAATTTAATGTTATTAACGACTTATTATAAATTTCTCTTATATAATGATATTTAATGTCAATATGCTTCGAACGTGAATGAAAAATAGGATTTTTAACTAAGTTCTGTGCACTCAAATTATCACCATTTAGTACAGTAGGACCTCCCAGTGCAGAATGAAATCCAACTTCTTCAATCAGACGCCTCAAGTATAGGTACTGCTTCTTTTGTAGCTGCTCCCAACGCCATGTATTCAGCCTCCGTACTACTGAGGGCCACTGTCTGTTGCTTTCGAGACTCCCATGATATAGAGCTGCCAGCAAGCATGAATACATATCCCGTGTATGATTTGCGGTCGTTAACACAATTAGCCCAGTCTGCATCTGCGAACCCACAAAGTGCTTGACCAGTTTTTCTAAATAAGAGCTTATAGTTAATTGTATTAAAAAGGTATCTTAAGAGATGCTTTGCAGCTGTCATATGGTCTTGACATGGTTCAATATTAAATTGAGCTAATTTGCTCACTGCATGTTGAATATCAGGCCTAGTTGAAACCGCCAAGTAAATTAAAGACCCAATAAGTGACTGATATTGTTTCTCCATAACCCTCTTGCTGTTTGAATTATTTTCACATTTGGTCAGAACATTTCCTGAATCTAACGGAGTACTGCATTTTCTTGTAGACATCATATTGTGGTTAGCCAAAAGATTCCGGATATATTGTTCTTGAGAAAGACTTATATCACCTGTGTTCTTATCCCGTTCAATGCCTATACCCAAGAAAAAATCTACAGGACCTTTGTCGACGATATCAAAAGCTAAGCTTATTGCATGTTTTATGTTAGCTAAATGGTTTTTGTGTGAACATGCTATCATAAGATCGTCCACATAAACCGCTATAATATTTATTGATCCATTTTCATTCTTCGTATACACACACGTATCTGTAGAGCAACGCTTGAAACCGAGAGACTTCAGTGTTTCATCCAACTTGCTATTCCATTCGCGCCCGGCTTGTTTCAGTCCGTAAATAGCCTTCTTTAATCTACAAACTTGTTTGGTATTTGCAACACCTTCAAAATTCTCGGGCTGTTGCATGTATATCTCCTCCTTAACTTCACCATTCAAATATGCCGACGAAACATCAACATGATGAACTTCGAGGTCATTTTCCACAGCTAATGCTAAAATAAGACGAATGGTGGAGTATCTTACCACAGGCGAGAATGTTTCCGTATAGTCAATACCGAAACGTTGGCTGCAACCTTTTGCAACAAGTCTTGCTTTATGTCGAATAGGTTTTCCGTCCTTATCGCGTTTTATTGTAAAAACTCACTTAGATTTAATAGCATGCCGGTTAGATGGTAGATCGACGAGATCCCATGTCTTGTTGTCTTGTAGAGATTTGAGTTCATTTTCCATAGCTGTTTTCCACTTATGAGCATTAGATCTACTTCTTTAACTGTTAAAGGACTGTCCGACAATTTTAAATCATTCATGAAATAGTTATACTTAACTTCCTTCAATCGTGGCCTTAGCACTCTTGCGTCTTTTGCTACCTCTTCTACAACATTCCCTGAAACATTGCCATCAATGCCATCAACATCGTCTTCAACCTCAGCATCACGACCTTCATCACCTCCATAATCCGTTTCGAATGAGTCTTCACTATCACTTGAGCAATTTTTCCTTATATTTTTAGAAGTTTCTTCAGTTTTTGCCTCATTATTTTCAAAGTTCAATAACATCAGAGCTTCATTCTTCTTTTGCCCAATGGTTATGGAGTTTTCTAAAAATTTTACATCTCTACTCTTACATACACTCCTAGTTTTCGGATCATAGAGCCTGTATGCTTTCGACTCACTAGAGTAGCCAACCATAACACATTCTACACCTCTGGCTTGAAATTTGGACTTTCCTGGGCGTTTATCTAGTTTGTATGCCTTACATCCAAAAACGCGAAGGTGTTCAACATTTGGTTTCACACCATACCAAGTTTCATATGGAGTCTTAGAATTAAGCAATTTCGTTGGAGAACGATTACGAAGATACACAGCAGTGTTGACTGATTCTGCCCATAAGAAATCTGGTAAGTTACTATCCAGGAGAAGACACCTGGCCATCTCTATCATAGTTCTGTTTGCGCGTTCAGCAATACCATTATGTTGTGGAGTGTACTCCACACTTAACTGTCTCTTGATTCCTTCCGAGGCTAAATACTTTGAAAATTCGGCGTTGACATACTCTCGCCCGTTATCGCATCTAAGTATTTTAATTTTATGAGAAGTTTCACGTTAAAATTGAAGAAAGAACTAGAAAAAGCTCTCAAACATTCTGCAGCAGTACTAACTAAAGCTGCCGATCCGGCTTTGAAAAATAAGCAGAAAAATGTGTCCGCAAAACCGACGACCAAAATAGCCAGTCCATCGAAACGTTTAGATGATGATTTCCTCGAATCCTTGATACAATTGTCCAATCCATCCAAGAAGAAGACAAAAGCAATTGAAACCACTCCTCCATCCGATAAGGAAAACTCAAAAAAGAAATCCCAAAAACTTAATATACAAATCAAACGCTAACAAGTTATTTTATAATTCAATGAACAAAGTAGAATATAGTAAATTAAATCTAACATGGAAAAGGTTCTGTATTGCCAATGGTAACAATTCAATATACTAACAATTAAATTCAATACAAACGAGTTTCGCCTGTTCTTCAATTGCGGTGAAGGCTTCAAGCACAGCTCTATGTCGTCCGCATAGCCTAGGAGCTGGGTGGATTTGTTGAAGATAGTGTTTTCCGTGCTCACAACCGCTTTGCGCACCATCTGCTCCAGGACTACTTTGAAGAAATCAAATGATGACAAGGTGCATCTCCTTGTCTAAGCCCTGCGCATGTTTGAAAAACTCGTATGAGCTGTTACCCATTTGCACACTGCACTGCGTATTGTTAAGCGTCATAAATAAGGTACAGCTGGATCAGTTTGTTCGGGATCCCGAATTCAGGCATCGCCATCATAAGCTCTTGGCGGTGGATTGGATGCTATCATAAGCAGCTTTGAAGTCGATGAAAAGATGGTGGGTTTCGACTTGAAATTCGTTGGTCTTTTCTAGGATCTGCCTTAGTGTGAATATTTGGTCTAACGTTGTTCTGCCTGGCCTAAAGCAACACTGGTACGTGCCGATTATTGTGTTGCAGAACGGGTTAAAACGCTTACACAGTATGTTGGATAGGATTTTGTATGCAACATTAAGCAGGTATATGCCTCGGCATAAATACCGCTTTCCACCAGAGTTATCGAATACTGTTTTTTCTCATCACGCGCATGTATACATTCCCAGATCTTTACTAGACCGCCGAACAGGAAAGCACTACGCCATACCCGAGAAGTAAGAACCCGACAAACCAGTTTTACGCTACAACCAGAGAAGTGTTAATCGGAAGCACCAGGTATATACTTTAACCAGAAAAGTGTAAAGATTAAGAGAAGAATAATAGAATTCAACTCGTGTTTTAAAGAATTATTACGTAAACAAAATAATAAAGAATTTGTGGCTCTTATTACTGAAGTTTAGTGTTTTTCTTCAGATGGAACCGGCGAGCAAAACCTCGGCTGGAAGCCAAAAAGCACATCACATCTACCTCAAAGACTTGATCGTGAGGCAGTGTCCTCGCATTGTCCTAAATTCTTCTATTTCTCCTTGTCGTCGGTCGGTCGGTAGAGTTCAAAACAGCCCGTGCGCCGAAGTGCGTTTTTGCGCTGACGATACTTGACTATAGTTTTTAGATATGTCAAAACAAAAATGGTTGATGTGTCATAGTTGAAATAGTTGAATCATCCAAAAACGCTTTTTAGTTAGGTTTGGTTGATCTGTCAAAAAAAAAAAAAAAAATCTTTTGAGGTTACATTTTTCTTTTCTTTTGATCATAATAATTGAAATGGATAAAGAGACAACAATTTTCGTGTCTCTAAATTTATTGCAATAATTCAAGAATGATCTTGATATGGTAAGTTCTTAAAGACAATTGAAATAAGAACATATTTATTTATTTTTGAACAGCCCACAGCAAGAAAGGCAAATGGAATATTCGAACTGAACACCACCCTCCATAAAGAAATCTTCAAGTTGTTCCAAGAAAGCCAGCTCCTGATATTCTCCTAATTGCTGCTTCCAGATTCGCTGAAAAACTATCAATTCAATATCTAGTTCGTGCTTTTATATAAATAAACGGAGAAAGTCGTTATTTTCTGATACTAAGGAAAAAAAATTTTTATTGCCGACAGAATATACATAACAGCAATAATAACAATAAGAACTTCGACTTTTTCTTGTGTCTCGGATTCGCTGATAAAATTTTTGATACGTCCTTCGGCAGCGAGTTTGTCCGCATGTTTCTTGTTGATCGTCTTCCTCAGCTTACTGATGGCTTCATCCTTCTCCCGGATACTCTTACACAGCGCATCGATCTTCTCCTGCAACGACTATTTGCGCTTCTGCTCGGCTTCCAGGGCTCTATTTCATAAAATAGACAGGGGACAATTCTACAAATTTGTCGCACTTGTCCGACAATTATGTCTTTCATAAAATATTGACTAGTGAAAAATTTGTCAGAAAAATACAATGACAAATTTGTCATTGTCATGTACTGACAAATTTGTCGTGACAATTTTGTATTTGTCGTACATAAGTCTTACTTACTGACAAATTTGCGGGACAGTTTCATTTTTTCTCGCGACTGCACTCTTTCAATTGATTTCTGAAAAATTTGAGTTTGAAAATAAATAACATTTTTAAAATGAGTGTAGGTACCCGTACCTTTACTTCAGTTGCTCTTAAAAAATCAAAATGATTTATTTGGAAAATGTTGTGTGAGCCCTTAAAAATCTTCTCAGTGCTTCATTTTGTTGGATTTGGTGTGGGATGACTGGTGTAATAAACCAATTTTTTCGTCCATAACCACTGAACCCTAATATAAGAGCATGAGGAAATGGCCTCCATCCATTTTCCCATCTTCTTGTTAATGAATTGTTTTTGAGAGAGAACCCTAGCATCGTGAACGGATCTTCGCCACCGCACCGGGCAGAAACATAAAAGAACTCAAGTTTGGACAACATAGAAACATTGCATTAATTGAATGGTCACTATTTTTATCAACAAACGCTGACTCATTTTCAGCTGGTGCATAAATTGTAATTAAAGTACCATCTACAATATAGAAACAAAGGAAACATTTGGATGACTCCTTAAACGTAGTGATACGGAAAATAATATTTTTTGCCAAACGAATTTCTTCTCCCAAGAATTGTTCTACCATTAAATTGCAATACACTTTTGAAACACCGATGAATTGATGATTGTGAAGCACACTGTCCATCGTCAACCACTTGGTACTGAATTCCACTTCCAAGCCAATGTAATGCAAAGGAAGTTGAGTTATGGCATCGAGAGAGTAATTCCTTTTTGTGGGAGTCTGCAAACGTGCACCATTTCTCGATAAAATATATTCCGCGGCTGTTTTTCTGATACGAATTCGCCGAGGGCAGTGGCGTAGATAGGAGGGGGGGGGTCAGGGGGATATATCCCCCCATTGGGATTCATAATTGTTCAACATAACCAAGTCCTGCCAAATAAGTTAAAGAAACGCACTCTGAAATTTAGTACCTACTTCGTACGTGAATCAAGTCTTATTAGTACTCACAGGATTCCTAGAGGCATTGTAAATTGTACATTCTATACCTACAGTCTACGGGGAAAACACAAAGTCAACTTCATCTGAAAAAAATTATTACTTCGGCAAATCACAAAATATTTTGAATTTCTATTTTATATCGATTTTTAAAAAGTATTTTTTAACGTCTCTCCCTAATTGATAATAATAGGTAAACGTGCAAGAAAAAGAGCTTAACTCCAGCTTTCCACAAAAGCCCACACCGTAACAAAAATTGAAAGATATTTAGATTTCTTCTCACCGTGTGTCACATTGTTAATTTGGTGTAAGAAACTGCCCCAAACACGCAACACACTCATCCATACGAACACAAATGTTCGCACAACTGTGGTGAAGTTAACGCGAATCCTAACGGTAACGATAACTCACACTAGTTCATTTTAACCAGAAAGCAAAATGCGCTATTACCCATTACATAAAGCATGCCTTACACAAGCGGCAGATTGACAACCATTCGTCGTAATTTTGCGAGTTATTTGTGCGAATTATTTTGAGTGGCTTTTTTTTTAATTTATTTTATATATATAAAATATTACGAAAATGTCCTAAAATTAATTTGGGTATGCAGTATTCAAGAATATGTAAATTTACATTTTATTAGTGAATTTCGATTTTAAATATTGATCCGATTTTGAGGTATAGAATTTTGAAAAAAAAGTTTATAAATGTTTTTAAAAATACAAACAAATTTTTAAAATTTGTTTGGAAATAAAATATTATTTGGGCAATTTATACGTACTTTCAGAAAAAAAATTAGTAGCTGATCAGGGTTTTGTTTTTCGAAAAAATCTTATGAGAAAAAAACGATTCTATGAGAGGTAACGTTTTGGAGGAAGTTTAAAAAAAATCGTTTTTGAGAAAATTGAAACTTTTAGTTTTTGGCCAAAACAAATTGTATGGTGGCTTCCCTTAGTTCTGATCTTTAAAAAAAATAATAAAAAAAGCACCAACGAACCTCTAGTTTTCAAGTTTTAAGTCAATCGGACCAGTGGTTAAGGCTGCAGGTGCGTTTACAGAAAGACAGACAAACACTCAAAACTTTTCATATATTCTATACTAGCAGTTGCCCGCGAATTCGTCCGCCTCTCCCTCACGCTCCGGCCAGAAGTGCGTCTTGACTTGTGCATCATGCGCGTGAATTCGGTTGCGAAGTTATTTTAAAATTGTATATTAGTCGACTCTCCCTAAGTCAAAATTCTTCTTAACTCGAAGCGTTCAAATATAATTTATTTTCCCCGTTTTAGTAAGACTTTTCACTGAAGCTCTGCTCTTATTATTTGCAGCGTATCTTTGTATAGCTTAAAGGCTTCCTCGATAAATGGACTATTCAACACAAAAAGAATTTTTCAATTTCATTTAGCAGTTCCTTAGATCAGCGCTTTCACACAAACACGCGTTTCACATTTTCCACTGATTCTTCGCTCCTATTGGTCGTAGCTTAATGCTATGTAGCCTAAAACTTTCCTCAATTAATGGACTATCCAACTCAATTACAATTCGAACCAGTAGTTTCTGAGATAAGCGTATTAAAACAAACAAACAAACAAACAAACTCTTCAGCTTTATATATTAGTATAGATGTCGGAAGTAAAAATGAGCGAACTAGATCTATCCCCCCCATAGCGAAAAGCTATCTACGCCACTGGCCGAGGGTGCCGCGCGCCGCTGTGCCGCGGCGACGTATCACACGGACTAGTTAATGAGAATAATCATCACTTTCACTTTCCCTTGAAATAGCGTTTATAATTTTTTCTTCTTGTCACTTTCAACACCCTACCGCAAATAAGCTTCCTGTCGCAATTGTCGATTAAATACTGACAAATACCTACCTATGTTTATTACAATTTGTTTTTCATTTCATAAAAGAATTGTCAGTACAAATTTGTCGCTAAATTCCTGACAACTGTAGAAAAATAGTTGACAATTCATTGTCATGACAATTTCTTTATGAAACGAAAAGACGACAATTGTCGGGTATTTTACGACGATTCTACAAAATTGTCAATTTGTTTATAGATCAGATTTTTGAAAATTGTCAAGCTGTAATTTACAAATTGTCACCTGTCACCTGTAGCAATTGTCAATATTTATGAAATAGGCCTCAGCATTGCCTCGAGCTCGGCCAGCTGGTTGTCGGTAGTCGACAGTTGTCTTCAAGCTTTTTGAGCTTGATTTCGATAGCTGAAGCCGCATCAATGGTGTTTGAGGACTTTTCCCGCTCTTCGATGAGTTCAAGAAGGAGTTTCTTGTTCTCCAAACGATGAGCATGTGAAATTTGTTCGACGACCTAAAGAATACAATAAACGTTAATTGAGATCTGTTTGGAGATGAAAAACCTTACCTCAGATTTCTCCTTCATCCTCACCTCCTCGGCCTTTTCACACATTGGTGTGACTCTCCTCGCAGTGACTGAGGATTTTCGAGTGTCTCGTGAACATTGTCCTCGTGGAATAGTGTGACTTCGCAGATGAGTTCATAGCCTATGATACCCATGGACCCGAAGTCACAGCTGACCTGTAAGTAGTTTTTAGCTTCAATGTTTAAAACTCGAGGTTTGTAAAAACTTACGCTATTCTGGGATTTGGTCAATCTGCAGGTGGAAATTGTCTCAAGCAGTTCTGGAGCAATGTAATCAGGAGTTCCAACCGGCAAGGAACTGTTCACATGCCCGTCAAGATTCAAGGCAGAGGGATTTCCAAAATCTTCCAGTTTGATATGGCCTAGGCGGTCGATCAGAATTTTTTCCAGACTGAATGGCAAGAGTCACCTCGGCCAGATAGAATCGAGCCAAGTCTTCGTCGAAAGGTCCATTGCGACTCATCAAACTAAGCAAATCTCCTCCAGGGAAGTATATTCCATAACCAAGTATAGAGGTATTCATTTTCTGATTGAATTTCAAGCAATTGTAAATGATGCGGTTTTTGCTCTTACTTCAAAAGACTTACCTGAAAAGCGTATTGAAGATTTGTGATCTATTCCGAACTCCGTTCATACAACGATCGCAGATGTTTTTCTTCCAATTTGGTGTGGGCATATTGAAACAGTTTGAGTTGGTAAATGTTGAGAATGATTTTGGATATTACCTACATACTTGGTTGAGATTGGCAAATACTTTCTTATGGCGTTTTTAATTGAGAATCTGGAAGTAAAGCATTCTGAATGCGTTCGATTGAAAAAAGTGACAATTCTGATTCTGAAAAGAAGAGAATTCCCTTCTGATTTTAAAACCAGAATGTTTTTTTTTTAGATTCCAGATTCTGATTCTGAAAAGAAGAAAATTCCCTTCTGATTTTAAAACCAGAATGTTTTTTTTTTAGATTCCAGATTGCCAATTAAAAATGCCATTAAATAAAAAAAAATCATTTTGACACATCAACCACTTTCAACTCACCTCCTGAGATGAATTGGGAATAGTTATAAATAGTTACGATTTGATGCATTAACACTGACCGCAAAAACGACAATTTTGGTTACGAATCGTAACTATTGGCGTACAAAAACGACAAGTAGTCAACTATCGTCTGCGCAAAAACGCACTTCCGGGCTCAGCATTCTTGTGAAAGGCGTATACTTTATTTCACCCTTATCATAGCCAAAAATCTGTTCATCATTCTAACGCACAGCTTGAATGGATTACTGAAAGTGGCTGGCGTCGTCGTCGTGTCACTGAAAGTGACATATTCCATCTCATATTTATCGTTAACCTCCTTAGATACGAAATCCTAACGTTGAAACCAGCAAGTCTCCTTAGAATTCACATATTGGTGACATCAACTTAGGTTTATTTTATTTCGACTTACCAAATTAAGCAAAATGTGGATTTTGGTGATGCAAATCTACGTCGCAATAAGCGCAGATGACGGTTGCAGACGGCCTGTTAAAGAACCTTGCTGTTTAATATTCCACCTACAGATCCGAAAATATTTATGTTTTGACTTGCATCAATAAACGTACACGTTGGGACGTTAACACGACTAAAATAACATATCAATATGGAGAGCTAAGTACCTGCTCTTGACAAGACAAACCAGATCTGTATATGAAGCATCTCCTTAAGAACATATTTATTTATTAGATGGCGAGCTGTCAGTCGTCTCTATTTTGAACAGGTTCCTTGAATTTCCTTGAATGAGCTAGCTTGTTGGGGTGACCTCAGATGCGGAAATAGCAGGTTCTAGTTAGAAAAAAGTTAGAAAGCAACTTCGTCCGCAAAAGCTCGAAAAAAAAGAATTTGTCATGAAATCAGAATGTATTGAAGCTGACATAACCTAGAGCCGAGGTTTGCATAAAAGGGGGCAGATTGCCTGGAGCTACCGGCCACAGAAGGTCTTTAAGGAAACGCTTGATATATGAAGCAGTAGCAGTACACAATGTGCAGCAGGTACTGAAAGGAGGCTATAAAGTAGTGATTTTGCTCTGAGACATCTTGAACATCATAACTTCTATTGTAAACACGCAAAACAAACTATGCCATTAGATAAATCAGTTTTGATTGGGTCTTTTCTTCGTACTTGCAACTTACACGACCTTTTCATCGATTTCCAATCAATCAAAAGTTATTTCGCCTATCTAAATTACTTACGTGAATAATGTCGGAAGTCAATGACCACATTGTGTTTCTATTCCTTCCAAATATTAATAGCATAACTACCAACTAGTAATTTGCTATTAAACGCACCCATTAGTCTTCAAAAATACAAAAAACAAAGAGAAAGAAAACAAAACTCACATTTCTTTGCCGGAAAGTTAGTAGTTTAGTGTGGCTCTCGTGCGAGTTGGTACTTTTTTGGGGGCGAACATGACACGCAACGTGTGCGACCAACGATTTATGTTTAAGAATAACACGAAGTTGACTTTACCCAACAATTAATAAATAAATCTATGCAGTCGCTGTTTGCGTTTCCACGCGCCTGAATTTAGGCTCTAGCAGCTCCTGTTTGTGGGAAATAAGTTAACATGCTTCCTAACTCCCAGATACTTACTCGTCGTAGAACAAAACTACACCAAATTTATATTTTTCAGTAGAACGGACGTGCAGGACGAGGTGCGGTGGTTAATTTATTGCCAAACAAATTGTCGTAATAAACAAGAAATACAAAAAAGTATAAGAGCCCCAAAAAGTGAACTTTAACTGGAGGACTACAATGCGCCCTTATCAGGCGAGAACATGATACAAGGAATTCGAAGGAAAGAGCAATAGCTATCGGGTATGGCCGGCTTACTTTACAGCTATGGACGTGAAGACTCCCAACTATAGTACACAAAATTGACCTATGCCATTAGGAGCTATTCACGTGCGTTCGAAGCTACCTGAAACTAACTTAAACACACACTTGTGAGTATATAGGTGCCGGCCATTCTTACACGTTCTCAAGCGTGCCTTGGTAATTCTATCGCAGTCCCTTAACTATGGGGGTTATAATTTTGCTGGGGAAATTATTTCCTTTGAAGAATTGGAGCTATAATCAATTAATCAGTGTATTTAATCTTGTAGCAACAAAAGGTCTGATTTGATGTTTGATGGCAATCGTTTTTTCGTTTTGTTTTTGGTATGAGACTGAGATGTTTATTTAAAGGTGTTTTTGTTTTCTATTTAAGGAATGACCTGGCTACAAGCCTATTGATTGTGCTATGGTCTTTTAAGCTTTTGTTTAAAAGCATTCAGAAGGTTGGAGGGCATGGCCAATATTATACTTCTATATACTCATCTTTATACTCTTGGCCTAGAGTATTAAGCGGATTAAATTTTGAATGAGGCGCTGAAAGAGCACAAGTATTTTCTTAATTCTTATTTCAAAAACTCGTAAACTTTATTAGACGGAACTTTTTTAATCCTACATTGCAATGAAATATTACAATTTCCCTCACTATATACAACTATTTTAATACTTCGAAAAATATAAGTCACACAATGTGTTGCAGGTTCAAACGTTAACGAACAAGAACAAACCTTGCTTAGACTGAATCTAGTTTCTTTTCTAATTCTTTCTTACAAGCAAGCATATTTTTACTTGTAGTTTGTAGAACTTCACTTCTATTCTGCCTGACGTATTAATAAGTAGTCATTTTGTTTTTCTTCGCAAAATAAATTTCTGTAATAAAACTTTCATTTATAATTACGTAGATAAAAGTCTTTATTGATATACGAATCTGCGTGGGAAAAGGGCAATTTCTGCAATAGGTTATGGGTCCAGGCATCGATTCAAAGATATAAGTTAACAAAACAAAAACTGAATCACGATCACCTTGATTTTGATTCAGTTTAGAAACATCAGCAAAATCGTCAACCTGCGGGACATTAACCCATGACACCAATTCTAGGAAAATGCAACAACGCGAGCAACATCAACAATTCCAGGGAAATGCTACGACCGACGACGGCAACGTGGGAAATGCAACTCTGCAGTTTAGTAGTATTTAAGAATAGGTTTAAGAAATAATTTTTGTTCAGTTTCTTGTAAGGCAGAATCGCTGCCAGTCCGATTTTTAATAAAGTTTATTTTTTTTAAATAAAATAAATTTGAGAAACTTTAACTGGCGCCCAACAAGTGTGGCTAAACGGGTCGAACCACACACAAATAGTTAAACAGCCATATTTAACTAGACGGTTAAACAACATAAATAGTGTTAAAACGCACAAGTGTAACGTGAGACCACACCACACAACTAGTTAAACAGCCACATTTAACTAGACGGTTAAACAACATAACAAGTGTTAAGACGTATAAGTGTAACGCGAGACCACCGAAGTAGTTTCGAAGAAGATACAAAACGGAATAATGATCCAGCTACCAGCGTCCCTACTTTTATTGTAAGATTTAGTTTTAAGAAAATACTACCAAATAAAAAAAAAATATATAATAAAACCAAGGGAAAATAGAATAAGGAATAACTTAAACAAATCATCAGAATTTAAATATTTTAAATAACTATCATTATTTAAGAAGACACTACCAAATAAAAATAAAACCAAGTGAAAATAGAATAAGAAATTACTTAAACAAATCATCAGAATTTAAATATTTTAAATAATTATCATTATTTCTTAACTTTTATTGCCCAATTCATAAAATATCCACCATGGCTCCTCCCAATGAACAACATCAACCACCTCCCTTAACCCCTGCCGCTCTTCAGACTATAATTTCCAACATGATAAACCAAACCCTCCAAACGGAAGGTAAACAATTAGTCTACTCTATCCTTTACCCTAACGCGGACCAATTTGCGGGCACAGACCAAGGTATTAGTCCAGATCAACTAGCCAATTTAGGCGAAATGGACAAAATACCTGACGTGGTAAGGAGCCTAAGAGAATTCTCGGGACAACCCGGAGAATTCAGCTCTTGGCGTAAAAGCGTCGAGAGGGTTCTGAAGATTTACGAATCTATTAGAGGATCCCCTAAATATTTTGGCATCATAAATGTCGTAAGAAATAAAGTCGTCGGCCAAGCTGACCACATACTTGAATCTTACAACATCCCATTGAATTGGGATAACATTTCTCGATGCCTAACACTCCATTACGCTGATAAAAGAGACCTTGGTACTTTAGAGTACCAACTCACGTCTCTAGTCCAAGGAAATCTTTCTACACAGGATTTTTACCACTCTGTGTATGAACACCTCTCGCTTATCCTCAATAAAATATCCGCTATGGATGTTTCTGGAGAAGCTCTCAACCTTCTCATGCATTCATATAGAGAGAAAGCCTTGGACACGTTCATACGAGGATTAAGAGGAGACTTGTCCAGACTTCTCGGCATTAAAGAACCTTCAGACTTACCTCAAGCTCTGCATCTCTGCCTTAAACTAGAAAACCAAACGCTTCGACAACAGTACGCTGTTGCCACAAACAACAACGTTAGAAGAATTCCATCCCAACTACCTCCCATTCCTCCTAAAAGATATGTACAGGTTCCAAATCAAGGCCAAAATATACCCTATCTAGCTCCAATTCCCCCTAGAAGATATGCACAGGTCCCGAATCAAGGCCAAAACCCTACAAACTTCCAAAGATTTAACACAGGATTACCACAGAATCCCGTAAGAATGAACAACGCACAATTTAACAATTTCCAGCAAATGCCTAATTTACCTCAAAGACCCCAACAACCCGAACCAATGGACACATCCACAATTAGAACAAACAATATCAATTATTCAAATAGACCACAACAAAACAATATGCCATTAGCTTATAAGAGGCCAAACGAGCCACCCTCTCGACAAATACATCCCCTTAAGGTACAAAGAAACTTTCATTTAAACACAACAATCGTACCCTCCAACGAACAACAGTATAATCAGATCATGCAATACGAGGATCAAAACCACGATCAAACATTGCAACAATTCATAGAATATACCCCGGAAGAACAACTTTCAGAAAACCAAGCAGTCTATGACCAAATATCAGAAGATCAGGTTCTTTACGAACAAAGTCCAGAAAACTTGACTTTTCCACAAGAAAACCCAGATCATGCTACACAAACAAATACAGGAACCTTGACAGAGTACTATAACATTGAATCATCAGAAAATAGCGACACCCCCTCCTCGGAAATAAATTATTCTTCTCTCCCGTATTTTGAATACAAAACAAATGACGGGAAGACTCTTAAAATTTTGATCGATACAGGTTCAAATAAGAACTACATACAACCCTGTTTGGTACCAAACCCTTGCAATAATGAAGAAGATTTCTATGCTAACTCAATAGGCGGAAAAGCCAAAATCTCACAACACACTTTTCTTAATGTATTCGGTCCAAAGGACCTAAAACTAAAATTTTTCCTCATGCCTGAACTAAAATCATTTCATGCTATTCTTGGAAACGACAGTCTTAAGGACCTTTCAGCTGAAATCCGAACAAAAGAAAATATCATGATCATTAAAAATTCAATAAAAATCAAAATTAAGCAACTTATTTCCCGATCAGTTAACGCTATCGATATTAGAACAAATCACATGTCACATGACCAGAAAACAATGATTCAAAATGCAGTAGGTAAATTTCCTACTTTATTTGACGACCCAGACAACAAACTCTCATTTACCACAACAGTAAAAGGAGAAATAAGAACAACAACGGACTGCCCAGTCTACTCCAAATTCTATCCTTATCCCATGGCTTTAAAAGAAGAAGTCGAAAAACAGATTCAAAATCTGTTGCAATATGGCATAATAAGGCGATCCAGATCGCCATACAATTCCCCGATTTGGATAGTGCCGAAAAAAGCTGACGCATCTGGCACAAAAAAATTCAGATTAGTCATAGACTACCGTAAGCTCAACACAATAACAATTGCTGACCGTTATCCAATCCCGGAGATAAACGAAGTATTAGCCAATTTAGGTAAAAACTATTGGTTCTCAGTACTTGACCTTAAGAGCGGATTTCACCAAATTCCGTTAAGAGAGGAAGACATGGAAAAAACCGCGTTTTCAGTTAACCACGGTAAATACGAGTTCACTCGATTACCATTCGGACTAAAAAACGCCCCCTCAATATTTCAGAGAGCCTTAGACGACATCCTTAGGGAACATATAGGGAAAATTTGCCATGTGTACATGGATGACATCATTATTTTCAGTCCAGATGAAAATACACATTTCACACATATTTGCAAAGTTTTTGAAACCTTAAGTAAGGCAAATATGAAAGTTCAACTCGATAAATGCGAGTTCTTTAAGCAAGAAACTGAATTCTTAGGTTTTGTAGTTTCCTCCAAAGGCATCAAGACAAACCCAGAAAAAGTAAAGGCAATATCAAACCTTTTACCTCCTAAAACTTTGAAAGATTTGAGGTCTTTTCTTGGTATGTCAGGCTATTACCGCCGTTTCATTAAAGACTACGCCAAACTCGCAAAACCCCTGACATCCCTTTTAAGAGGGGAGGATGGCCATGGCCAAATTTCAAAAAAATTATCTAGCAGAACTTTAGTACACCTTAGCGATGAAGCAGTTGAAGCATTCAACAAAATAAGAAAAACTTTAGCATCAGAAGATATCATATTAATTTACCCTGACTTCAATTTACACTTTGAACTAACAACGGATGCCTCCGAGTACGCACTAGGCGCCGTTTTATCTCAAAAGAATAGACCAATAACTTTTATCTCAAGAACTCTGAGCAAAACAGAGGAACACTATGCGACTAATGAAAAGGAAATGCTCGCTATCGTGTGGGCTCTTCATTCTTTAAGAAACTTCCTTTACGGACCAACAAAAGTTATTATTTACACCGACCACCAACCTCTAACATATGCTCTAAGTAGCAAAAACACTAAATTAAAACGATGGAAATCACAAATAGAAGAGTACAATTACGTACTCAAATACAAACCCGGAAAAACAAATGTCGTAGCGGATGCGCTATCCAGACCACCATTATCCAAGCAAACGCAATGCAACTCTCTAACCCCAACCATCAACAGTGCTGAATCATCAAGTCACGGTCTAATTTACAGCGTAGAATCACCTATAAATTGTTTTAAAAATCAAATTTTTCTCCTACAAGGAACACAATCTAGCGAGAAATTTCAAATTATATTTCCTACCTACCATAGACATCCTTTACTGAACCCCTCTACACCGAATCAAACCTAACTCAAATTCTAAAGAAATGTCTTAACCCTTCTGTAACCAATGGCATAAAAGCCAGCGAAAATGTAATGGGAATGATCCAAAATATTTTTAAAGATCATTTCAACTCATTCAGAATTCGATTTACACAAAATCTGGTCCGAGATGTTCTGAACGAACAAGAACAGGAAAGCCTAATAATGGAAGAACACAATCGTGCCCACAGAAACCAAAAGGAAAATAAAGCTCAAATTTCGGAAAAATACTTTTTCCCTTCATTAAGCAAGAAGCTAAAAAAGTTCACTAAAATCTGCTTAATATGTAAGCAAAACAAATATGAAAGACACCCTAATAAGGTCCCAATTCAGACTACACCTATTCCAAAGTACCCCGGAGAAATCATACACATTGACATATTCTCCACGGAAGGAAAGTTAGTTTTAACCGCAATTGACAAATTCTCCAAATATGTCAAGGTCAAAACAATTAGTTCAAAAGCCACAGAAGACATTAAACAACCAATAAGGGACATCATCTATGGATTCGGAATACCCAAAATGATAATCTGCGACAACGAAAAATCCTTCCATTCGGAATCCCTATTGTTCATGCTTCGAAACGAATTCGGCATAGAAATTTTCACTACCCCACCTTACACGAGCACATCTAATGGGCAAATCGAAAGATTCCATTCAACCCTTGGGGAAATAATGAGATGTCTGAAAGCTGAAAAAATATACGAATCCTTCACGGAACTTTTAGAAGCATCTGTTCATGCCTATAACTCTTCGGTCCACTCCGTTACAAATAAAAAACCAGTTGACACGTTTTTTAGTAGAAACACTACCGGCTCGGATCAGGTCGAACAAGAACGCTTAAAGAATATTGAAAAACTAAAAGCAAAACAAACAGCTGATCTAGAGTATCATAATAAAAATCGAGCAGAATTAAAAAAATATTCCCCTGGAGAAACTGTTTTCATAAAAATAAATAAACGATTAGGTTCGAAGCTTTCCCCAAGATTCAGAAAAGAAAAAGTAAAAGAGGATAAAACAACCACGATCGTTACAGTTTCAGGAAGAGTAGTTCACAAATCAAATATAAGAAACTAATACAAGAATTAATTACAATACTTCCCCTTTATTTCACAGATATTTTCTAGACCCTATCATCGCAAAAACCAACATTCTGGATCATTCCAACTCTCCCATCATCATCCTTGACAATGGTGATGCCAAAGTTATGGAAGGCAATTTAAAATTTATACACACAATAGAACTCACTCCATACGAAAAATTTATCGAAGAAGCATATCCTATGTTAAAACATATTCCCAAGAGCAATCCCTTCTATCCCATCCTATCCCACGAAATTAATCAAATTGAAGATATAATAAAAAACCTACAAATTAAAAAAGCAAAAAGATCACTAGATTTCATCGGTAAAGGATGGAAATGGATCGCGGGTTCACCCGATCACGAAGACCTTTTAATTCTAGAAAATAATATCAACAACATAATCGAGAACAATAACCATCAATATACTATTAATAAAGAATATAAAGAGAGAATAAATGCATTAAAAAAATGTAACAAATGAAATTATCAATACAATAAAAATGGATAGTACCATTGAATATCAATTTAATGTCATATTTCTTTATAAAATCAAACTAATTAAAGAAGAACTTGTCAATATTATCTATGCAATAGAATTAGCAAAAGGAAACATTGTTAACTCCAATATTATGTCCAAAACTGAAATTAACGTAATATTAAACAAATTAGATACAGAAAATATGCTATACACAAATATCGAACATGCAATAAATGTTAAAATCGCAAGCAACCAAACGAACTTACTTTATATTGTTAGCATTCCTAAAACAAAAAAAGAAACATTTAGTAAACTAATTGTCATACCAACAAAAAGAAACAATAATGTAATGAATAAAATATCATATAGAAATATCTTAAAAAATGAAGAAAAAATATACGGTATTAAAAATAATTGTAAGAAAATTGAAAATATTTCTCTTTGCAAACATTTAGATCTAGTAGACTTAAGCGACGACGACTGTGTAGTAGGTTTAATCCAAAATAAGAACGCAACATGCAACTTAATCAATAGCCACCATATTCCAACGATTGAAGAGATAACCCCCGGTACCATCGTTCTCAACCAATTCAACGGATCAATAGAAGCTAATAATAGAACACAGACACTTAACGGAAATTACGTAATAAAATTTTATAACGAAACAATTTCTATCAATGATCAACGTTATGTCGCCCAAGAGCTGAACAATATTCAAGCACTACCTCCAACAGTACATCCAACATCTGAAAACCTAGAAGTAGAAGAAATTCTTTCCTTGGAACTTCTGAAAGAACTAAATACAAACAATACGCAACATTTAAGTAAAATCCAAGTAGAAAAAGACGCTCATCAAATAACAACATATGTGATTTTCCTAATATCAATATTGGTCATAATGGTAACCCTATGTAAGAAAAAAACATCCCGAATCGAAACTGTTCCTCTACCAACCATGATAACAGTTACAAATCAAGGAGAGGCAAATCCACCTCTACAGAAATATCCCAGTTTCTACAACATCATCTAAGAAATGCGCGGACGCATTGTTTTAAGGAGGGAAGAGTTAACAAAACAAAAACTGAATCACGATCACCTTGATTTTGATTCAGTTTAGAAACATCAGCAAAATCGTCAACCTGCGGGACATTAACCCATGACACCAATTCTAGGAAAATGCAACAACGCGAGCAACATCAACAATTCCAGGGAAATGCTACGACCGACGACGGCAACGTGGGAAATGCAACTCTGCAGTTTAGTAGTATTTAAGAATAGGTTTAAGAAATAATTTTTGTTCAGTTTCTTGTAAGGCAGAATCGCTGCCAGTCCGATTTTTAATAAAGTTTATTTTTTTTTTTATAAAATAAATTTGAGAAACTTTAACTTATATAATAATAATTAATAAAATTAATTCTGCAATAGGATACAAGCAGGGAATGTGTGCATACATATCAAAATGTCGGAGTCTCAGTTTGACATAGAGAAACTTGGCAGCGACAATTACTTTATGTATGGAAGTATAAGATGGAGATGCTTCTTGTCAAAGAAGGGCTATGGGGTTATGTGGACGGGCGCTGAAACAAAACCAAATCCGGTGACTACAAATTGGAGTGCAAAGGATAATGAGGCAAGAGCAACCATTGCTCTCTCTGTAGAGGACAACCAGCTGCAGCACATAAGGAAGGCCACTTCATCGATGGAAGCGTGGAATTGCTTGAAAAACTATCACGAACGAAACACCTTGAGCAACAAAGTCCAGCTTATGAGGCAAATTTGCAGTTTACGGGTCGATGAAGGTGGAAACGTCGAGAAGCACATTGCAGAGATGGTGAAGCTCTGAACATGTAGCAGCAATTGGGGAAGAAAAATTATCCGAGCAGTGGAGTGTGGCCATGCTGTTAAGTAGCTTGCCAAGAAGCTATGACACGCTTATCACAGCTCTGGAGACACGAGCTAGTAATGAAAAGGAGCTTACGTTCAACGTTGTACAATCCAAACTTCAACAATCCAAATGCAGAGCAGTGAGAGAGCGCAATGAAAGTTTCAAAATACGTACCTCCAGCAAATGCCAGCGATACTGAATGTTATTTTTGTCACCTTAGATAAAGGACATGTAAAGAAGAACTGTCGTAAGTATCAAATATGGAAAAATAAAAAGAAACAACATGCAAACATGTAGTTGCCCGTAGCTTTGTTGGTAAGTGCGTTGGCTGCTAAGCAGAACGTGTCGTTGGTTCGAGTCCTACTCAGGCCAAGTTTTTATTTCATGGGCACTGCCTCTTGCGAAGACCTGACAAATCATCCAAGAGTATCAATCTATCATGAAAAAGTGCTTCTCAACTCTGCCGTTCGGAATCGGCGTTAAATTGGAGGTCCCCTCAATTCTTCACACGCACTCAGAGAATTGTTGATGAGAGTAAGCCACTTAGGCCTTGGCTCTTCAAGAGCTGTTGCGCCACTCTATTTATTTTATTTTTTAACATGCAAACTACGTCACGAAGTCCAATGATCATTTTAGTTTTTTTAACTTCGTTCGATAATGTTTGTGGATGGATTTTGGATTCCGGTGCCACATGCCACATAGCGAACGACAAGAGTTTTTTCGTTACTTTCGATCCATCAGTTGAAGAGAAAGTGTATGTTGGAGACGGAACTGTAATGATTTCTGAAAGAAAAGGGACATGTAAACTAAATTTAGTGAACTGTGAAAATTCTCCAGCTACTGCTACCACAGATAATAAATTTATACAGATATCTCATCCCTGCAGAAAAAAATGAAACATATTTTGCTCTTAACTTACAACGCCTTAACTGACAAGGAGCTTTTGGAAGCTTTTTTCCTTGCCTAAGTATTCATTTATGGGCAATGAGGTTAGCGAAAATAGATTTTTAATGCATTAAGTGAATGCGTTAAGGCTTTTGCAAAAAGCTTTTTTTTTTGTGGTAGCTTTCAGTTTCATATATCCTTTCTCGCCATAATTTATTATCTGATCTGCTACCATCGAAAATGTTTTGTTCATTCCAAAAATGAAAGGCAATTTGCTTTCAGTGCCCTGTTTGGTTGAGAAAGGTTGCAAAGTAGAACTCAGAGATCTGGATCACACCATGTTCACCGTGTATGCCTAGCTTTAGCAAAATTGTCGCATTTGGGGAACAGAAAACTCGCACGCATACATTGAAAAGCCGATACACCCAAAACAAGTCACTGTTTGGTTCGGATTTTGGTCCAGAGGCATAATTGGGTCATTTTTCTTCAAAAATGAGGAAGGAGTGGCCGTTTCAGTCAATGGTGATCGTTATCGGGCCATGTTGAACGAATTTTTGTTTCCAAAAATTGAGGAGGAGGATATTGGCAACATTTGTTTTCTACAGGATGGCGGCGCAACGTCCGTGTTTTGCGCCCTGTTTTTGAAGATCGCATTATAAGCCGTAGAGCTGATGTCGTTTGGCCACCTCAGAGTTGCGATTTGACACCGTTGGACTATTATTTGTGGGGTGCCGTAAATGATAATGTGCTTAAAAATTGGACCGATCGTGTAGGCTACTGCATGGCCAGCCGAGGCAGCCATTTGAACGAAATTATTTTCCATTATTAACCGGATTTTTCTTTCAAATAAAAAAAGTAATTTGAGAAAATAATCAGTGTTTTTTTTTAGTATTTTCAAAACAAAAAAAGTTATTTGGCGGACCCTTTACATCCCAAAAAACAGGGTAAAAAAATGTTGGTGCACGGGATAGTTGGCTTTTACGGAGGAAAAGTAAACTTCTTTATTCTACTAGCTGACCCGGTTGATGTTGTTTTCTCTTTGAAAACACCTTCCCAGATATTGAAATTAACGTTTTATCGGAAAGTTCACTCGGGGGTATGCTTATTATTTTTTAGAAGAGAGAAGAAGAAATAAAACCCCGCTTTTTTGCGAAAACTATTTGAGCAACAAAATCAATTCTTGCGGCACATATTAGCAAATTAGCAACTAGCAATAAAATATGCCGTTAGATTCATATCAGTACCTGCATTTGTTAGCATAATATTACGCTAGCAGAACATCGATTTTTCCAAGAATTAGTGAAGCAACAAAATCAATTCGTGCGGCACAAATTAGCAACAAAATACTGAATACTTTTCGGTGCCGGTTTATAAAATGGTTCTTCTAGCGTAATAGACGTACATAGGTAGTGTTGATAAAGTGAAAAATAAAAGTGTTGAATAAATAAGGTTGAGAGTGATTTGGAACAAAGTAATTTTTTAAAGTTTGTTTTTGTGTTAATTAACACTGCAGTTAGGCTGCGTCCGTCAATTCCATTTATGTTGTTTGAACAACGATAGCAACTTAGAGGTGCTTCCACCAATGGCTTTTTCCGTCAATTTCAAGTCAAGAAAAAAAAATAATTTTTTGTTTTATTTAAAAAAGTGTAATAAGTTTTTATTTTCGGACCTAGCCGAATATTACAAACATTTTTTCGAATGATTGAAGAAAAGCAGAAACCCTTATCAGTTCACAATAATTAATAAAATCGAATACATGCTCAAATACAAAAAAAAAAAATATAATGGTTTTATTTTATTTAGTCAACAAGAATTTTTCGAGAGTAAAAACTAAAATGGTCTCGTTTCATCATAGAGATAATATAATAGAGCACGGAAGCTAGCCTAAAACGTGTTACATCAAATTTTGAGAAAGAAGATCTAAAGGGTTGCCTTTCTCTCTCTGAGCTCCTTTGTAAGACAACTGATTTTGACTTTTCCTTTTTTTTACTCTGTCCATTCCACCTTACAGCCAATCAGCCAGTAGTGCGATCGATCCAGTAGTCATCATCGTCAGGTGGATATCTTTCACACCAACAATTCAAATACAAAAAACCTCCACAATATCCTCCTTTGAATGCCCATTTGATACATTTAGAGTTGCAATATGATTTAAAAGGACATAGCATATTGCCAAGATATACATCAGCCTGAACTACATTTTGCAGAGCTGCAGTGATCAGCAAAGATGAGAGGCACGTCAACAATAACATCGAACCGAAAGTTTGAACGTTAAAACTGTTTTAACTGTTTCTGCGGTAGTGATTCCCTTCTGTCAATGTTCTTCATCTTTATATTCTACAGATCCGCAGTGAAACAAATTTTGCGTTAATAACACAAATTATTTACTTAACGGGTATTTAAGTGTTACAAGTAGATACGAAAGGGAAATTGCCATTCGACTGTAATTTAGACTCTCAGGTAAATAATGTGCATGGCAATTTTCATTTGATACGGCCACAGGTGTTTCTTGTTAATAATTAAATTAAAAATCCCATTTTTAAATATCATTACGTTACGAATTCAGTTTATACAGGGTGATTCACGAATGTTGTGTCACAGAGCTATAGTCCCGCCACCTCTTTGAGGCGGGAGGGGCAATTTTCAAAAACATTCACCTAAAACAGAAACAAATATTATCTAAAGGACAACGCTAACACTTACAGCGTCATGCTACAGCATTTTGAAAGGCCAAACGTCTATTCTTTAATATTGTAATATTCGGCTTAGTCCGACAATTAAAACTTATTCACACTTTTACAAAATTACTTTATTATATTAGAATTTAGTGTGATACTTGCTTTAAACGACGCACGTGTCGGTCATGACTCAAACGTCATTTTAAGCTAGCATCACACTACATTCTCTTAACATTGTTCATTAGCGGACTATAATTTTGCGCTAGTATCTTTATTTAATCGCAGGTCAAAATCAATTTATTCGCTTTGCTTTTGAGCGCCTATGTGTATATCGCAAATAACTTGCAATTTATGGTGTATTAGTTATATGTATTTATATTGTTTACTGTATAAATTCAACTTTGTTTATAATGTAAATTTTAATCAATACTTTTTTGTTGCTATCAAAATATTTTCTTCGATAAAATTTATTTATTCGTTTAAAGATTCTCTAGCTGTGTGTTTGCTTTTCTTCATCGGCCCTTAATTTTCAATTGGACTATTTTCATCAGGTTATGGGCCCAGGCACCTAACTTACATAATATTATTATCATGTCGTCGAATATTTTAAGAGAAAAACTCAAGGGCAGAGAGAATTATGTATGATGTCTGGAAAATTTCTGCAAAACCATATCTCGTTATCAAAGGACTATGGCCCTGCACGGAGAACGAACCTGCAAACACTGCTGTTGCTGCAGTCATTGCTGCTGCTGCTGCTGCTGCTGCTGCTGCTGAAAGAGAGAGGGAATTAAAAGCTAAATCTGAGCTGATTTTGCTTTTGCATACCCAGAACTATTCTTACATAGCTGATGCAACAACTGCTAAGAGCGCTTGGGACAATCTGACGAATGCTTTCGAGGACACAGGCTTATGTCGAAAAGTCGAACTGTTGAAGCAATTGGTTCAGCTTAAGTTGTCGGAATGTGACAATATGGAAGATTATGTGAATAGAATGGTTATGACATCAATCAAGGTTAAATAAGCTGGACTGAAAATTGACGATGAGATTGTTGCATCGTTGATGTTGGCTGGACTGCCCGATGACTACAAACCACTTGTAATGGCTGTGGAGAATTCTTCATCAAAATTTACATCTAATGCCGTCAAAACTTTATTATTGCAACAAGTGCAATACAAAGGAAATGCAGACTCTCAAAAGGCAATGTTGTCCAAAGTTTGGACAAACCTTTCAAGCCGAAGCCGAAGAAGACAAGTTTCCGTTGCCATAACTGTGGGGAAGCTGGACATTTTGCGAAAAATTGTTCGAAGAAGACTTTTCGCAAGGACAAAAAATCTGAATGCCTATTCACATTCTAGGCAGATGAAAGAAGATCTGAATAGTCTTGGTACGTTGATTCTGGTGCATCTGCGCACTTGACCAAGAACAGAAGCATTCTTGAAAATCAAAATGAGCCATCGAACAAAGAAATAATTGTTGCTAAATATTCGAAGATGACCATCAAAAGTGTTGGGGATGTGAATATTTCGCTGTTGAAGGACAAGGAGAAAGTAAATGCAACAATCAAGAACGTCCAGTATGTGCCAGATTTATGTGCAAATTTACTTTTGGTAAGCCAGTTAGTGAAGAATGGTAATAAAGTCCGTTTTGAAGACAATGAGTGCAAGATTTTTAACAAATCTAACAAACTCATCGGTACTGCTGGTTTGGTTAACAATTTGTACAAACTCAATTGTGAGCTGTTGTCTGAACAATGTGATACTGCTTTGAAGGTTGAAGTGGGTAATGATGTGTGGCATTGTC
Source organism: Sphaerophoria taeniata (assembly GCA_943590905.1). Classification (NCBI taxonomy): domain Eukaryota; kingdom Metazoa; phylum Arthropoda; class Insecta; order Diptera; family Syrphidae; genus Sphaerophoria; species Sphaerophoria taeniata. The sequence continues at coordinate 204,113,587 of OX016540.1, forward strand.
GCATGGGACATATTTACGATGAAAATCTCCGAAATGTAATGTCAGCTGCAACAGGTTTTCACTTTACTTCACAATTTCCTTTGAAATGCAAAGTGTGTGTAAAAGGAAAACACTCTAGAGCATCGTTTAAACATGCTTGTACTCGAGCTGAGAGCGTTTTAGATCTGGTTCACCCAGATGTACTTGGACCGTTAGCTGTGAACTCCTGGACAGGATGCAAGTATCTCTTGACGTTTTTTGATGACTACAGTCGAAAAGTGTTCGTAGTTCCAATGAAGCAGAAGTCAGATGTCTTTGAAGAATTCAAGAAATTCAAAAACTTTGTTGAGACTCAAACTTTAAGAAAGATAAAGGTTTTGCGATCCGATAATGGTACGGAATATTGCCATAAACCTTTTCAAGAGTTTATAACGCAGTCTGGAATACAACACCAGAAGACAGCACCCTAAACTCCTGAACAAATTGGTGTAGCAGAACGGATAAACCGAAACCAGGGTGCATGTTCTGTAACTCTCACATCGAATAAGTTTTCCATAAACAGTACGAATCAGAACAAAACTACGACGGAATGGTTCGAAAATCTCTTTTTCGCATTCAACTGTTTCTGTAACTTGTTTTCACTCGATCAGGAATATAATGAAATGAAATTATTGGAAATCCTGGAAAAATGTGAGTAAAACTGTGTCTATAACTCTGAAGTCGAAATAATTATTCGACTTATCAGTCAAAATAACTCGACCACTCTCAAGCAAGTGAGATAATATTTTGAAGCTGAATTCAAGCTCGTTTATTGTTTTTACTCGAGCTATAAATTCTTTATTTATTTTTTGAGGAGGAAATAAACTTTTTAAGAATTATAATTTCACTATTTTTTACGTTCCCGTCTTGTTTGCATAAATTTTTGTTGCCTGTGTGTTTTGAGGATAATTTTGTAATCATCAATTTTGATTTTTTTAGGGCGGTTTAGTTCACTCAAAGTTGAAGTCAACTTAGGGACTTTGAATTTCTTTTTATTCAGTCAAAGGTTAGTTTTCAACTTTTAATTTTGAACTCTTGAGTTAATCAACTTTAGATTTATTCAATTTTCAAAAATAGAAGAAGCTGAGAGAGAAAAACAAGGATTGTCTCTATTTTTTCAAAAGTTGAAAATGAAAGTCACAAAATTGAATTCAAATTTGAGTGAACAAAATTGCCCTTTAACTGTCACTGTGACTGGAAAACTGGAAATTGTAATTTTCACACGGGCTGTTTTCGCATAAAGTTATAGACACAGTTTATTTTCCAAAATAGAGAAACGTTGGAATATTGTGTTCCACCTTGAATCGAATGGGAAACTTTTCGACCAAGTTACAGAACATGGACCCTGGTAGAGAGAATTCGATGCATGTTAATGTTAATAGATGTCAATGTCTCCCAACGTTTCTGGGCTGAAGCTGAAAATACAGCATCTTATTTGATCAATCGCGTTCCTTGCAGAGACAACGATTCAAAAACTCCAGAAGAGCTGTGGTCAAATATCAAGCCAGATTTGTCGATGCTGCGTGTTTTTGGTTGTGCAACTATGGTCCACGTTCCTCAAGAAAAAAGACGGAAATTTGATGCTAAGTCAAAAAAATGCATGTTTCTTGGATACTCAACGGATTCCAAAGCCCACCGTTTGTGTGATGAAAAAAGAAACATCATTATCAGTCGTAATGTCGTCTTTTTCGAAGCTGATAATTTCACATCAAGAGACAAAATGAACAAGATAGATCTGTTTGAATTTCGTTTTTTCTGAATCTGATGATCTAACCCAAGAAGTTAATGTGCCTGCTCAAGTCAACGCTGCTGATGATCTAACTGAGGTTAGTGTTCCAGACACAAACGAAAATTCAACCGAGATTATAACCGATGGATGTGAAAGTCTTAATGTTCCGACTTTCGTTGAAGAAACTGATGGTGACCAAAGTTATGCTAACACCGAAATCCGAAGACGAGAGCAAATTGCGAAGTTGAACTCCAATCAAGTTTAAGAAAATGTGTTGCGCAGGTCTGAACGTATTGCGAACAGGAATCAAACTGGTTTGGTAGCAGACGTGAAAACATCTGATCCTGTAACCGTAATTGAGGCTTTGTCAAGGTCTGATTTTCATCATTAGGAAGAAGCAATGAAGAGTGAGTTCACGTCTTTGCAAGAAAACAATACGTGGGAAATAGTCCATCTACCCAAAGGTAAGAATCTTATTAAATCTAAATGGGTCTTTAAGACGAAACGCAACGAAAATGGGGAAGTTGTCCAGTATAAGGCCCGACTTGTATGCAAAGGAGATTCCTAAAAAAAAGGGGTTGACTACACGGAAACATTTGCACTTTGCATTTTCGATGTTGGTTGTTCTTTCTTGTTGACAGCATTAACTTGGTCTTGCCCTCGTTAACCGCTAGGCCCATCTTCCTGGCCTCCGTCTCAAGACTCACAAACGCTAGACGGACTTTTGAAAGATTGTGCCTCTGGTGTTGACGTTGGAGCTTTGCACAATCTTTTCAAGAATGATGTTGAAGAAATGGCATGACAACGCATCGCCTTGTCTAAGACTTTTTTTGACATCAAATGCATCCGTAAAATTTTTTCCGACCATGAGCTGGTGAATGCTCCTAACCAAATCATCTCCAGCTGCTTTGTACAGTTCGGCGGCTAGGCCATCTGCTCCAGCGACTTTATTCGGCTTAAGTTTAGATATCGCTATCTTTACTTCGTCGATGTCGGTTGGGTGGAATTGTTGGCCTGTTTCACCCAAATTGAATGGTTCTGTATTTCTGGTGGAATTTTGCTCGTCATCGTCATTATACAGCTTGAAAAGTGGTCTTTCCATATCCTCAGCACTGACTGTGGTTCCACTATGATGTTCCCATGATGGTCTCTACAGGCTTCGGTTCGGGGGTGTAAGCCCTGGTGGTTTGTTTTACCTTTTTGTAAAACTTTCGAACCTCGTTCCTGCTGTGACATCCCTCTATTTCCTCGATCACGCGCTTCTCATGCTCCCTTGTTTTCTTTCTGAGAAGTTTTTGCTCCACTCTCCTTTTCTGCACGTAGAGCTTGCGAGCGGCTTGAGTCCTTCTTTGCAACGCCACCTTGTTTGGTTTTGGTGGCTGTGTAAGCCCTAGCATTTCAGAGGTGGCATCTCTGATGGCTGCTTGGCAGTATTGCCACTGGTTCTCTACATTTTGTGCTGGCAGCAAAGCATTTCAAAGGAGGTTTTTGAAGACACGAATTTTCTATTAGCATTTTTACGTAGTGGCCCTGATCGGGACACCGCATTCGTTTTTTGACTACAACAAGGTAGTGGTCCAAGTTTATGTTGGCACCTCGGAATGTGCGGACATCTTGCATGCTAGAGAAATGTCGGGCGTCGATCGCAATGTGATCAATTTGGTTGACGGCTAATTGACCAGAAGATTTCCATGTTTCCTTGTGGATATCCAGATGTGGGAATCGCGTACTTGCTACTGTTACGTCTCGCCCCGCAGCGAAGTCGATTAGCCTAAATCCGTTATCAGAGGTGGTGTCGTGTAGGCTATGTCGTCCAATTATTCCACGGCTGCGCGTGGTCTGTTAAGGGACCTAACATTCCAAGTGCTTGTTGGTGCTTTGGAACTATATTTTCTTTATGTGGCCGGGCAGTCTCCCCGACGCTACTTAGGGACGTCCGTCCCTAACTAGACTCAGATGAAACACACAAGAACACATGTGTCGGATGACCCCAACGGAGAAAGTGATTCAAGTGCGAGACTGGAATCGAGCTTACTGGAGGATCTTATATGAGTTCTGGTTTGACCCTAAACTTTGGTCTTTGCAGTCGGTTGGTGTGAGTAGACATTTGTTTGAACTTGGCTGAGCTTGAAGTACCGATTAGTTCAAGTTCAAGAATAGAGCAAGAAACAAGGATCTTAAGTGTCTTGATATGATTTTTACGTGAATGCCTGCCCACGGTTTTAATAATAAAAATTGAAAAATAAATATTTATATTCACCTCCTTTTATCTGTTGACGTGAACTTTTATTTTTAGACGTGTTTTATGATGATAGCATTGAAAATCAAACTCATGAAATGAATAACGTTTTTTTCAAAATGACATGTGGGGAGTGAGAATGTGAGTGAGTGTCTTCTTGACAAGTCTTTATATGAGACCAGGATATAGGCTCATATTGTACACTCAAGAATGAATGAAACCCGTCGTATAATGACAATTCACTTAAAATGTGCTCTGTGGGTAAAAGTTCATAAAAAAATGATTTTTACGAATCGTAACGTTTACAACAACTGAAGCCGAAAAAAACGTGATGAAGACTGAAAGGTATATAGCGATGATGATGCTACATTACATTTATACCTTCACAAAACCCATTCTCTGCATGGCCTGACAGCAGCTATTCACGAGAAAGCAAAAGAAACGATGCGATGCTTACTCACTGTTACCAATGATGGCTGTGTAAAATAAAATACATTTTTGAGCCTTGAGCGTTCAACGTCCTTGAAACCATTTGACTTTATGTAGCCAATAATGACTTTGTGGTGATTCTGTTTCAGGAAACATTATTCTTGAATGGTAAAAGGAAATCAATGAAGGATGATGAGAGGGAACATGGGGGGATGGTGTTATTTTTGTTTAACTGACTTTCTTGTTCAGTCTCTTTTATATTTTTTTGTTGAAGAAAAAAGGGATGAAGAAATGTCTATTGTGTGGCTGTGGGGGTTTAATTGTCATGCGGGCTTTATTTGATCATTGATTTTTCATAGCCGCATTTTAAGAGTAAAATCTACATGAGCATGAGTCTACAGAATTACGTAGACTTCGAACTTCAATAGAAAAAATTCAAAGTTTTGATACACAAACTGGATTGAAAACTCAGCACATAATGAGATGAGCGAAAAAGTTGAAAAATGTAGAAAGTTGAGGTGTGAATGTTCCACCTGTTTTTTTTTTTTTGCAACATACAGATTCTTGGCTACATTATCTCTTGTTGTCAGCTTTAACTTACTTACTTATTTATCCGGCTTATAATCCATGAAGGATCTCAGCCTGAGATATTGTAGCCTTCCATCGTGAACAGTCCCTCGCATGCACTCTGCAGTCGCCGAAGCCAAGCGCTCTGGCATCCGCAGTCACTTGGTCTGTAGGTTCGGTCTTTCTTGTCGTCTCGAACCAGGGGGCTGGGATGAGAAGACTTTCTTGGCTGGAGCGTTGTCGTCCATTCGCTCGATGTGGCCGAGCCAATGTAGTCGTCTTTTTTTGGCCTTCTGGACTGCATCCACATCTTGGTACAGCTCATACAGTTCTCCGTTGTACTTTCCTCTCCGCATTCGCCATCGTCGCATACGGAACCGAAAATCCGTCGCAGAATTTTTCTTTCGAAAGTGCGCAGTATCAATTCCCCTTTTTTACTTATCGTCCAGCACTCGGCGCCGTAGAGTAGGACTGGTAAAATCAAAGTTTTGTATAGCAGACACTTTGTCTTTCCAGTGAGGAGTTTTGAACCCAGTTGTTTGGCCAAACTGAAGCAGCAGCGGTTTGCTAGGGTAATTCTTCTTCGAATCTCCACTAAGGTGTCGTTTGTGGGATTGATGTTTGTTCCAAGGTAGGTGAACTCCTTAACTACCTCGAAATTGCTGCTACCAACAGTGACGTTTTTTCCTAGGCGGTGGACAGATGTTACTTTGTTTGTTGATAGCATGTACTTTGTTTTGACCTCATTCACTTCAAGACCAACGAGTTTTGCCTGTTCTTCAATCGCTGTGAAGGCCTCAAGCACAGCTTTCTTGAATCGACCGATGTGTCTATGTCGTCTGCATAGCCTACGAGCTGGGTGGACTTGTTAATGATAGTGTTTTCCGTGCTCACACCTGCCTTGCGCACTATCTGCTCCAGGACTATGTTGATGAAGTCACATGACAACGCATCTCCTTGTCTAAACCCTGCGCATGTTTGGAATAACTCGGATGAGTTCACTGTGTATGGTTTAGCGTCATGCTGCACAGCTGGATCAGTTTGTTAAGGATCCCGAATTCAGACATCGCCATCGTAAGCTCTTGGTGGTGGATTGGATGCTGTCATAAGCAGCTTTAAAGTCGATGAAAAGATAGTGGGTTTCGACTTGTAATTCGTTGGTTCTTTTCCAGGATCTGCCTCAGTGTGAATATCTGGTGTATCGTTGTTCTGCCTATCCTAAAGCCACACTGGTACAGTGGGCATGCATTCTTCCTCCCACACTTTGGTGATGACCTAGTGCATGCGGTTCATCAAAACATCTCCTCCATATTTAAAGAGTTCCACAGGTATGCTTTTAGATGGCTCCTTATACCTCTTCTGTGCGCTGAGGGCTGTGACTGGGTCTTCATTGACTGGTCTTGCTTCTCTTTCGTCATTAGCTCGATCGACATTTTGCGCATTCAGCAGCTGTCGGAAGTGCTGCTTGAAAACATCTACAATTCCCTGTGATTCGGTGACTAGGTTTCCTTCACTGTTTCGAAGAGCCTGTGTACAGGTTCTGAAACCAGAAGCTAATTGCTTCGACCTTTTAAAGAAACGCTGGGTTTTATTTTTGACACGAGACTCTTCTAGATCTTGGAGCTGAGAAAAGCGAAACTGGGAAACTCTTTTCTTCCTTCGCAGGGTCTTTTTCTCATTTCTCCTTTTTATGCGGTACTCTTCTCTTGCTGCTCTTGTTTTCCGTTGCAGCATCTGCAAACGTGCATTTTCCGTCTCTCTTTTTAATATCGCGCACTCATCTTCATACCAGAGGTTCTTTTTCGGGGGTGGCTGGTAACCTATGGCGGTCTCGGCTACATTTTTTATTATTTCGCGATATTGGTTCCACAAGGTGTTGACGTCTATGGTATTTGGGAGGACGGCGGAGATTCGCTCACTCAGGCGCTCACTGTAGTCTCTGGCATTCTCCGAGGTGCTGAGGCAACCGATGTTGAACTTCGTTCCTTGGGCCGCATGTGTTTTTTTGTCGTTTGATATTCGAGCTCTTAACTTAGACACTATCAAAAAGTGTTCACAGTCGACATTTGCTCCTCGAAAAGTGCGCACGTTCAGGATGTTGGATGCGTGCCTTGCACCGATTAGCACATGGTCGATTTGGTTGGTGGTTCGACCATCCGGAGATCGCCAGGTTGCTGTGTAGATTTTTCGTCTTGGAAACCTAGTGCTACTTATCACCGTATTACGAGCTCCAGCAAAGTCGATTAGTCGGAAGCCGTTATCTGTTGTAAGTTCGTGGAGGCTGTGCTTTCCAACTAATCCGCCAAAGATGTCTTCCTTCCCGATTTTTGCATTGAAATCTCCGAGTATGATTTTGACGTCGTACTCCGGACAGGCTCCGTAGGCTCTATCCAGGAGGTCGTAGAAATCCTCCTTGCTAGACTCCTCAGCATCATCGGTAGGGGCGTGTGCACATATTATACTGATGATTTGTAGTTTGGCCTTGATGCGGATTTAAGCCAGGCGATCACTAATTGGTCTGAAATCCATGACTTTCGATCTAAGCCGATTGCCCACGATGAGTCCGCATCCAAATATATGCAGACTTTGATGGAGCTGTAATAAATGTCGCAATTTTTTCTCTTCATTGTTCCTGATCCTATCCATCGTATTACCTGGATTGCAGTAATATCTGCCTTATACTGCGAGAGGACAGATTCAAGCTTCTGAGTTGCACCTGGAGTGTAGAGTGTTCTTACATTCCAGGTACAAACTCTCAATGCATAGTCCGTTGTCGTTCCGGGTCTGGTTACCATAAGAGGGGGGTCATTATCCGAGGCTGGTATCCCTCTCATATTTCTCAGCTTTAAAGGTGGAGAAAACTTTGGCTCTGGTTCTGGTTCTATTGACTGAACTAACGTTCCGTGTGAGAATTCTTAAATCGTTAAGCCGTTACCGTCATCTGTGTAATTGATTGTTTCTTTAGACTGTATAACGGCTGCCACGCAGGAGCCATTCATTGAACACAGATGGCTTGGTCATATAGAGCGGATGCACAGCAATGCTCCGGCCAAGAAAGCCTTTGACACCATTCCATAGGGAAGTAGAAGCAGAGGAAGGCCACGACTCAGGTGTCGTACTCAAGTGGAAAAGGAACGACCACAACCACTTGGAGTGCAAAACTGGAGACAGCTAGCTAGGGACCGAGCTCTTTCGCAGATGCCCAAGTTTAAAACGCCCAGAAAAATACAAATTTTGATTGAACAGAAAAATTTAATTAAGAGAGATGTTGGCGTTGCAACTGATCTTGAGTTTTCCATGTTGAATCTTCGAATAATTTGATCAATGTACGTTGATTGACTGACTTGAATCGTTTTCGAGCTTCTATCTCGCTTGATTTCCATCCCAACAAAGAAATTTCCATCTTCTAGCGTTATTTGGAATATATTGCGAAGCTTTTTGATTAGAGTATCGATTGCTGGTTTGCTACATGACAAAACTCAACCATCATCAACGTTAAGCAAGAGAATTACCTTTTCTCCACCAATTACCCCGACGAATACACAATGGTCTGATTGCAGTTGCTCCATGTTATAATCTTTGATGAAAGCCTTGAATTTAGAGTTCCATGCCCGTGACGATTGCTTAAGGCCATAGAGGCTTTTCTTCAACCTACATACTTGACCTTCCTGATGGTCCACTTGATCTGGAACGTTCATAAAAATTGTTTCATCTAAGCTCCCATTTAAAATGGCGGTCTTCACGTCGAACTGCACAATGTCCATGTCGTAAATAGCTGCCAGCGCCAAAACATATTTTACCGAATCATACCGCACAACCGAAGAGAACGTATCTGTATAATCGATACCCAAATTCTGCGAATAACCTTTCCAACAAGACGTGCTTTGTACCTCGGCTCTTTATTGGGCATTTCTATTGGGATACCGATGATAAATCCCAGGCCGGATTTTCATCCAACGATCTTAGCTCCTCTTCAACTACTTTTTGCCTTTCTGAAGACTGCTCTGACTCCATAGCATCTTTGTACGAGGAAGGTTCAATAAATGCAGCTAATAAGCCTCTTTCAGCATCATATTGAACAACTGTCTTAGAATAAGGGCGCAAACACCTTCTTTCTTGTTGACATGCTTGAAAATAGTTTTGTCCAAAGGTTCATCACCTCCATTATCGGAATTGTTGTCATCACAGATTGTCATATAGCACATACCCGGTTCCAACAACATTTTCACTGAACTTAACATCACAACTCACGACGTTTTTCTTCGAAAGAGGCTCGTAAAATCGAAAATTTTTCTTAAAAGTTTTGTAAGCAACCAAGTAGACTCTCCTTGCTTTGGCATCCCATTTCTTTCTGATGTTTTAAGATTCTGAACAGTAATAAAATTTATTTTCAATAAATCAAACATATAAAAATTAGAACAATTTGATAACAATAAAATAAACAAAGTATTTAAAAACAAAGTATCAAATGTTAACTTTCAACACCCCCACTAGATTTTTATACTTTTATACCAATGAGAGTACAACAGTTGTTTTGTTTTGTAGCAGGGAGTCCTTTAGTTAGAACATCAGCAGGCATCTCTTCAATTTTCAAATATACTACTTATAATTTCTGTGGCAATAACCCATAACAGCATAAGTCGACTTATGCTCAAATTGAGTTAATGATGCCATTTTGTTCCTTTTCCTTTGTTCTTCAATCTATTAATTTTTCATTTTGATATCTTTAGCCGTTACAAAGATATAGCCCTTTTACGAAGAACATAAGTTGGGAAATTCCAAATTTGCAAAAGGAAAAACAACATAAGTCATAAATATTCAAAAAAACCGAACTACTTATATCATTTAACCAATTTCTTTATTCGAAAGTTTCCCAAAATTTTGTGCATTCATTCCTGTAAACACATGTCTGCTTACACTTTTCTTCCAAATTTCGTAAGTTCATTCATGCAAGCACATGTCTACTTGTGCTTTTTTTCCATAGTAAGATACCATCAAAAATCTGCAGATAAGTTGACTTACGTCATTTTTCCCTAAATCGTTTCATACATTTTGTATGGAGTAACTGCACTTAGTCGCTATTTTTGCTCAAAATCACAGCATAATAAAAGAATTAAAAAAAATTTAAATTTAAAATCAAAGAAAAGTCAATTTTTTATCATTTAAAAACTTAAAACTGCGCTTTTGGTTACATGCTTGTCTGTAAAATCGCTTCAAATAATGCCAAAAACTTCAAATGCCTCTCCTGAAAAGTAACGAAAACTGACTTATGCTGTTATGGGTTATTGCCACAGATTTATTTTCTTCTATAAGATCTCGAATGAAATGATGCCTTATATCGATGTGCTTTGAACGTGCGTGATAAACGTTGTTTTTAGATATGTTTATTGCACCCTTGTTATCGCATTGCAATATAAGTTCTTGATAACAATTAATTAGTTCTTGCAATAAAGATTGAAGCCAAAGTGCTTCTTGAGATGTTGAGGCTAAAGCCATATACTCAGCCTCTGTGGTGGAGAGAGCGACAGTAGGTTGTTTCTTTGAATTCCACGAAATAGGTCCTCCTTGGTATTTAAAGAGATAACCTGTAGTTGATTTTCTGTCATCTGAGTCACTAGCCAAGTCAGCATCCGAAAATCCTTCTAAGCATCCTTCAATGTCTCGAGTGTATTCTAGCTTGTAGTTTATTGTTCCTTTTATATATTTACTAGCTGACCCGACGAACGTTGTTTCGTCACGGTATAAATTTTCTGTGAATTTCTATTTTGCAATCTCAGAGTAAAGGTCGGCGTTAAATAATTCAAAATAATATAACAATTTTATTAAACGAAAAGACGTTTTTAAAAATATTAAAAATGCAAATTTGGATGACTATGGATTGAAACTAAATACCACATCAATATTCTGAATATAAGAATCGACGAAGTCAAAACCGATATCAGAATCTGTTTTAATGTTATCAATATTTTTTATATCTCAATTCAATTCTCAAACAAAATGCAAAATTTTGACAGATGTGATTTTAATTTCAAATTGTTTTTGTTTAGAGTTGTTCAGTTCTTGAGATCTTGGTCGCAACAATATTTAATGTTTTGTATTTTCCTTACTTTTCTTATATTTTTGAAATGTGAAACTGTAATTTGCAACTACATATTTGGTTACACAGACAATAAACATTTTTTTTTGTTTTCTTATCATTTAGAAAAGTTTCTTTATTGAGAAACAAATGAATTTGCTACTCAGCAACACTTAACAAGTACCTACCTATTAAGCTTTTTCGAACTCATTTTAATGTACTAAAAACTGATGTAAAAACTCTATTTGAATTTCTTGATTGAGTCGCTAATTAAACTTACTTAAAGAAAGAAGTCTCCTAGTTTTTTATTAGACCGGACTGTTCGATTTGGTATACTTGCGCAACATAGGTTATGGGCCCAGGTTTAACCTTCAAATATTTTATTTGTTAAAATGAGTTCTGGTTCTGGGTTATACCAAATTGATAAATTGGACGATGACAATTATGATTGTTGGAAAGTCCAAATGCATTCTATACTAGTTCATTGTGAACTGTGGTCCTATGTTTCTGGGGAGTCACGTGAACCTGCCCAGGGGGCTGCTGCAGACGAGGTTTTGAAGTGGAAACTGAAGGATGGGAAGGCGCTTGCTACGATGCTCCTTTCTGTGAAACCCAGTCAAGTGCTACATATAAAAAACTGTTCGACATCGCAGGCTGCGTGGGAAAAACTCAAAGAGATTCACTCTCCACGAGGACCAGCCAGGAAGGTAACTTTGTTTCAACATCTTTTAAATAACAAAATGGTTGAAAATTCACCTATTGCTACTCATCTTAATAATATGTTCGATGTGATCGAAAAATTAAAAGAAGTTGACATCAAAATGCAAGACGAATTGATTAGTATAATCTTACTCTCAAGCCTGCCAAAGAGCTATGAAAATTTCGTTATAGCTATTCAATCTCGAGACACTCTACCAAATCCGCTAGCTTTGAAGACGAAGCTGATTGAAGAAGGCAAAAGACGAGAAGGAGAAGCGTCGACAGGAATGTACGAAAGTGGAGAATCTGCCTTTTTCTCCAACAATAAGCAAAGAGCCTAAACCCAACCACATTCATCAAACGATAATGAGCAGCAGCGACAGCGTTTTAGCCACAAGTGCTATAAATGCCATAAAAAAGGTCACTTCGCATCTTCATGTCCAGAACAGTTATCATCAAAGCAATGGTCTTATTTTGCAATGCTTAATGTGTTAAGCAACTCTGATGTCCAGTTATCAGAAAGAACATGGGTTTTAGATAGCGGTAGTACTGCCCACATGTGTTGCGATAAAAATATGTTCATCTCTCTTACACCTCACAAAGAAAAAATAGAGTTAGCGGCAAATAATTCGACACAATCAGAAGGCATCGGTGATGTGATTATTAAAACAACCGTAAGTAATGTTCGATTACGGGATGTTCTCTTTGTTCCGCAACTCAGTACTAATTTCATGTCAGTAAGCAAAATAATCGAAAATCAGCATACGGTTTTATTCAATAATAAGAGCGCAGTGATTATGAATTTTGATGGACAGACTATTTTGGAGGCTAAGAAATGTGGTAGACTGTTTCTTCATAGTCCAAAAGAAGAAAAGCTTTTCTGTATGAACGCGAGTAAAAATAATTTAATGCACTGGCATCGTCGATTCGGTCACTTAAATTTTAAAGACTTACAACATTTATTCGAAAAATGATATGGTTCGTGGTCTTAATTTAAGCAAAAATATTAAAACGCTAGAATGTGAGACGTGTATTAAAGGAAAAATTTGTACTTTTCCGTTTCCCAAAAATTCAAGTTCTCGGAGCACCCGCGTGTTGGAAATAGTCCACACTGACATCTGTGGCCCTATGAGGGTGGCCACAACGGGTGGATTCAAGTATTTCGCTTTATTTATTGACGATTATAGCCGATATATTTGTGTCTATTTGCTTAAACAGAAAAGCGATATTTTCGATGCTTTCAAGACGTATAAGGCTAAAGTCGAACTAGAAAAATCTAGAAAAATACAAATCCTTCGTAGCGACAACGGTTGCGAATACTTGAGTCAACAGTTTTCTGACTTCTTAAAAATATCAGGCATTCAGCGACAGCTCACAGTGCAGTACACTCCACAGCAAAATGGAGTTGTTGAGCGTGCCAATAGGACGATTGTTGAGATGGCTCGATGCATGCTCCTTAACTCAACTCTCCCGGAGATGTTGTGGGGCGAAGCAGTTAAGACTGCAGTGTATTTAAGGAATCGTTCTTACACCAGAGCACTTGAAAATGCCACACCGTTCGAAGCCTGGACGGGAAGAAAACCGTCTGTTGCTCATCTCAAGACCTTTGGTTGCAAAGCTATTATTTTGGATAAAAGACCTGGTAAGTCGAAGTTTTCGGCAAGAGGTATTGAGTGCTACATGGTAGGCTATTCTTCCGAATCGAAAGCTTACGTTTGTTATGAGGCGAAAGCAAGACACCTTCATAAAAGCCGTGATGTCAAGTTTTTGGAAGAGACAAGCAGTGTTGAGTTAAGCGATGTTGGTTCTGAGGCGATGGAGTTAGAAGCGGGGTCAAGTCAGCCTAAAGTTGTCAAAGAAGATGTTTTTGCTGGAGCTGTAAGTGGAGTTGGAAGGCTTTTGGATGGAGAAAGTGCTAACCTTAACGATGATGGAGTCAAATTGGAATATTTGGAAAATAATGCGAGGTGTACCGAAGCTAATGTTGAAGAATGTGCTGTTGTTGTTGCTGGAGGATATGATGTCGGGGCTGGCGGTGAAATTCCTGTTGGTGGTGGCCATATCGAAGGCGTTGATTCAATCGAAACTGGTGTTGGTCCTGGAAAACATCGCAACACCCGTCGTCGTCGTGTTGAAGGACAAGAGCGTGATGCCTACAATCTGCGATCTGGAACAAGTCAACAACTTTGCTTCAATCTGGATAGTTCAAGTAAGTCATCTTCTATTACTAACCCACATAGTGTTTTTGAAGCCCTTAATAGAAGTGACGGTTCAAGATGGTTAGAGTCCATGCAGACTGAAATCGAATCGCTCAAAGCGAATGACACTTGGGAATAAGTCGATCCACCAGAAAACAAACACGTCATCAAATGCAAATGGGTCTTCAACGTAAAACGGGACAAAGATGGTAATGTCGAACGCTATAAAAGTCGTTTAGTAGCCAAGGGTTGCAGTCAAAAGTTCGGTGTTGATTACACAGAAACTTTTTCTCCCGTAGTTCGATTTTCGTCGTTGAGGATTATTTTGGCCTTAGCTGCAGAATACAATTTATGTGTTCACCAGATGGATGTGACTGCGGCATACCTCAATGGTATTTTGGATGAAGATGTGTTCATGTGTCAACCGGAGCAATTCATCGACGAGGAACATCCTGCAAAAGTATGTAAGCTTAAGAAAGCTCCTTATGGCTTAAAGCAAGCTGGAAGGCAATGGAATGCCAGATTAGATGAGGTTTTAAAAGCAATTGGCTTCATTCCATGTAAGACAGATTCATGTGTGTACACGAACAACCGAAATGACGAGGTCAATATTATTGCTGTGTATGTTGACGACATTCTCCTAGCTTGCTCTAATCCCCAAGTCTTGGACGGAATCAAATACAAAATAAGTGTAGAGTTTGACGTTGTGGACAAAGGCCCAATCGAACACTTCCTTGGCCTTGATGTCACGATCGACGATGGACAAATTTCCATATCACAACATCTGTTCATTAAAAATTTATTGGAGAAGTATGATATGGTGCAAACTCGAAACTGCTGTATGCCAATGGAACCTGGGCAGAAATTTTTAAAATGTTACGGCTGTCCTGGTTGTGGAAAGGTCGATCGGACGTTCTATCAATCACTCACTGGGTCCCTGTTGTACTTAGGCGTATGCACACGGCCTGATATAATTCACTCTGTTATAAAACTTTCACAATTTAATGTGAACCCCCATTCAGAGCACCTTGCAGCAGCAAAGCATATAGTAAGATACCTTAAAAATACCATTAACTTTAAAC
The DNA here is from genome assembly GCA_943590905.1 of Sphaerophoria taeniata. Taxonomy (NCBI): domain Eukaryota; kingdom Metazoa; phylum Arthropoda; class Insecta; order Diptera; family Syrphidae; genus Sphaerophoria; species Sphaerophoria taeniata. The sequence continues at coordinate 204,128,624 of OX016540.1, forward strand.
TTTCTTACAGAAAAACAAATGGTTTCCTAAAATGTTTTGCTGATGCTGACTGGGCCAGTAGCAGCGATGACCGAAAATCCTTTACTGGATATGCATTCTTCATTGGCGATTGTAATGCCGCGATCACTTGGGAGTCAAAAAAGCAGCCCTCCATAGCCCTAAGCAGCACCGAGGCAGAATATATGGCGCTGTGTGCTGCTGCAAAAGAAGCAATGTATTTACGGTCGTTTCTAGTGGAACTTGGATTTTCTAAAATCGTTGAACAGCCTTTAGAAATTAATGGCGACAATTTAAGCTCTCAGCAGTTAGTTAAAAATCCAGTATATCACAGTCGTAGTAAACACATTGATATAAGAGTTCATTACATACGAGACATTTATGAAAAGAATTTTATTACATTAAATTATGTACCCACTGATGATATGATCTCTGATGTTTTAACTAAGAATTTATGTAAAACAAAACATGCAAAGTTTTCCCGTTTGTTGGGATTGAATTAATTTTTTGAATTTATAATTATCAATTAATGAAATTGTATGACCTTGTTAAGTTTTGAGGGGAAATATTGAGAAACAAATGAATTTGCTACTCAGCAACACTTAACAAGTACCTACCTATTAAGCTTTTTCGAACTCATTTTAATGTACTAAAAACTGATGTAAAAACTCTATTTGAATTTCTTGATTGAATCGCTAATTAAACTTACTTAAAGAAAGAAGTCTCCTAGTTTTTTATTAGACCGGACTGTTCGATTTGGTATACTTGCGCAACATTCTTAATAATCGTTGTTTAAACATTTCAAAGCCAATTGTATGACACAATGGCCCTCTAAGTTGATTTTTGTAAGCCTTATGATCGCCTATCCCCCTTTTTATTTCAAAGATTGTTGATCGTGGTGCCCGTGGCGTAACTATTAGTGATTTTTATTTCATCTTTCCCGGATACTTACTCTTGCGAAGAACTAACAACACTTCCAAGAGTATAAATATGCCATAAAAAAAATGCTTCTTCACACGCATTCAAAGGTCACTAACGCCTTGGCTCTTCAAACGCTATCGCAGCACTCTACTTATTTATTTATTTTTTTTGAAGAGAAGGTCAGTGGATAAACGTTCGTTTGCAAAGACTTAAGAGAATTCGCATATCTTAATCTTTTCTTATAGTGGAGTCAAGGGAGCTTTTTTTCAGAAAGTCCTCAGAAACAGCTTGGATTTTGAAAAAAAAAAATTCCAATTTTTTTGTTTTTTATATTCTTTAAAGTCTGAAACAAATCATTTGGGGGAAATAATTGCTTATATTGTTTAAACAATTTTTATATTGTTTATAAAGAGAGATCCAAAAACAATGTTTTTGATAGTTGGAGTGTTTAGGTTGCATTAATACAAGAAAAAAATTATATGGAAGGGGGGGGCCTATTGTACCCCGTTTAGCCAGGAGGGGCAATCTTATAACAAAAAAAGCCTATTTTTCAAAAAAATATTAAAAATCAACGGCGTTTCACCTAATGCCGTGTTATACCTTCTTGCAAAGCTTAAAAATGCTTCTTTCATTTTGCATTTAAATAAAGCTGTCGGCATATCGTTTTAAAAAAATATATATTTGTTTCCTACCATGAATTCGAATCTACTCGTTTTACAATCTGAAGCAAGAACGCCTATCAGTATTTAGGCCTTAGAAGCAGATTAGATGAAAGATTGCTTTTGTAAAATTGCAACGTAACACTTTGTTTACGTAGGTTCATTTTTCTTCTTTCATATCAGTACTATTTTTCACATGCACGTTTTTCAGTATCATACCCAAATGTATTAAAAAAAATATGGAGAAGAATTTTGAGAACAGGGCCCCCATTGTAACTTATCACTCGAAAGAATTAGGTGATAAACAATAGATTGAAAACAAATATTTAGTTTTGTTCCGATCGCTTTTCTCCTCGTTTTTGCGAGTAATAAGAGACAGAACTTGGCCAAGATAAGAAATAGTACATAATGTTTATGAAAAGGGCGTCGCCGAAGAGACTTTGCCCACACTGCACCCTGACGTTGAAGAGACTCTGCTTAGCTTATATGCTATAAAGTACAGAGAAGTTGCGGTATATCCATCAGTGGGTGCATTTCCGTCAATTTTAAGGTGAAAAATGTATTGGGAGAAAAACGGCCATGGACTGTGCTGGTGGGAGCAGATGCTTTAAAAGTGTTAAAAAGTTTCCAGTAGATTATAAGAGCAATAAGAAAGCCTGGATGATATCTTCCATTTTTGTTAAATATCTGCAAAACTGGTATCGCCGACTAAAAAAGGAGCATAAGAATATGCTATAACTTTTGGATAATTGTCCTGCAGTGAAGGGCTTGCAAGCAATACGGTCTTAATTCCTTCCACCAAATACTACCTCGGTACTGCAATCCATGGACCAGGAACTATCTATACATATACTATGCATTATAAAAATAAATAAAATCGCATCTCTAAAAACAGGTTAACTTTTATTACCTTCATATCGGTTATGATCTATCGCTTATAACGACCAAATTAGACCGTCCACTGGAGGTCGTTTGACTGTACATATACATACATATGTATGTAGCGCATATGTAGCGACTCGCCAAATACAAACCCATGCACATATATTGATCGATTGTTCCAAGCGTTTGCCTTGAATCGAGAAATATGTCCCTTCTTCTTTAAGCCGGCTTGACCAATCAAGTATGTACCTACATATGTATATGTAGCTATAGTAAAATAGTGTTCGAATGCCTCTATGAAATGAAAAATAATATTATTTGTCAACATTTTTGAACGAAAATAAATATTTCTATATTGATCAGATTTGTTTTTATTTTGTTGAAGTGAACAAAAAATAGGATTTTTTAACATTGGCACAGTTTGTGATTTGAAAACTATAAATTTTGTTTCTCCTAAACCTTCTACCCTAATACCTCTTGCATTTAGAGAAAAAATTAGGAAAATCGGTCAACCAGTGTGCCCGGTTAGCAAACGAACACAAAAATTAGGCTGTTCTTTTATAGGTATAATATAGGTAACGGAAAAGTCGTTTAACCGCTATCCAGTGAGATTTTGAAGGATTATTATTGAACCTTGATAAAGCCCCCACTGCAAAGGACAAATCTGGGCGACTTACTTGTGCTGCATATAAAATGCTTCCAACACCTTCTTGATATGGAACGGTTTTCATGTAATCAGTTTCGTCTTTGCTTTGTTGATGTGTTTCTTTTATAAGCTTTTGGTTAATATCTAAGGGCGTGGATACCGGATTACAATCCTCCATATTGAATCGCTTGAGAATATTCTTAAAGTATGTCCGTTGGTCTATCCATATTTTTCCCTTTTCTCGATCGCGAGTTATTTGCATACCAAGCACAAATTTAGCTTCTCCTAAAATCTTTCATCTCGAATGATTTAGCCAAATTTTCTTTGATAATTCTTTTTTCATCTTTGTTGTTTGTAAAAATCAGTATGTCGTCTATGTAAATAGCGACGAAAGTCTTATCTGTGCTGTTTGTCTTGTAATAAATACACGTATCGGTTTTGGATTGTCTAAGTCCAATTTTCTTTAGTGTTTCATCCAATTTCTTGTTCCAAACTCTGCTAGCTTGTTTGAGACCGTACAGTGATTTCTTGAGTTTACATACCTTATTTTTAACATTATCAAAACCGTCAGGAAGATTCATGTAAATCTCTTCGTTAAGTTCACTTTGCAGGAAAGCAGTCACAACATCCATTTGATCGATATCCAAATCATATCGTACAGCCAAACTCAAAAGTACCCTTATGGACGTGTACCTTACGACGACGCACAGTGTGGGAATTCGCACATCTAGCGGAATTAAATTAATAACGCTTGTGATTTGAAGTTTTTGATAAATTTTTTTTTCTTAGTTGAGTGCAAAATACCCATGAAATGAAATGTAATAGTTATTTTTTTCTTATTTGGTCGAAGTTCTTGAAAAATGAGTCACAAAACCGCCGCTTTTTCACATTTCTGAAATATATTTTTTACATTTTTATTAATACCCGAAATTGATAACTGACATTAAAACAAGCAAAAAATTGTACTAGGAGGGGGGTCTATCTCCCCCCGTTTAAGCGGAAGGGGCATTTTTCGAAAAAACTTGGTTAAAAAAAAAATGGTTTGAAAAAGCGATGATAGGTGCCTACCATAATTTGGTATAGTTTTTCTGGAAGCTAATGTACTACTGTTTTTTATTCATTATAAATCATAGGTCTGAACAGCGCAGTCTTCTATAAATTTAATTTTAAAGTCGAAACTTTCGTAAAAAAAAATTTATTTTCCTTATTAAATGCAATTTTACTCTTCATTTTCTCATATTTACTGGCTTTTTTTTCTATATTTAATGCTCTTATAAATTTGGAGTAAAAAAATGAAAATTGCATGTCAAAACCTTTTAAAGCGATGGAAAAGTTAAAAAATGTATGTGTCAAAAACACCAAAAAACTGTTTTTTTCATATTTAAAAATTAAGATACATTAGCCATGATTTCTTGCACGGAAATTGTTTTTATTTTTAGAAAATTGCATAAACACAAAAAAAAAGGACATATACATCTTAAAAACGAAACTCTAAAAGTTCCACAACCTCAGGTTCTATACTGTTCCTTATTTTTGGAAAATGCTTCTTAAGCCAGCAATATATGGGTCTGAGGTAATTAGCAGCCTGTGAATGAGGTCTGTCATTGTGTCCAGTCTAGATGTCTTGTAACTATGATCTACCTCCCATCCAAATTTCAAGATTGTACCATACGAAATTAAAATTTTTCATACAAGCTAACGAAAGGCTTAGACCCCTTTAATCCGGCCCTGTGTTAAAATATTTTGTTGGACATCGTCTTGTAACTATGATCTACCATCCGAATTTCAAAACTGCAGCATTACAAATAAATAACTTTCATACAATTTTACGACAGGCCTTACAGCTAAGAACCCTGAGTCCGTCCCTGTAAATACAAAATTATTAAGTTTTCAAAATATGTTTGCCTATACTTGTTTGTATACATCTATATTCACGTATAAGAAGATCATATTGCAGCAATAACATTTTTTTTTCTCTTATTTAGCTTGTTCCGGAGCATTTTTTGGCTCGTTAGCTATGGTGAAAAATGACTTAAATTTAAAGGCACGCAAAAACGCGCAAAACTTTTTGATAGTTTTAAATAGTAAAGATGTCAAGCTTTGCAGTGAACCTAATTTCAAGGCGGAACTATTTGGAACTTAGCTTTTCTGATCCATTGAATGTAAAAATACCTACAAAAATACACATTTTTTAACTTTATCCACCACCAAAAATGTGTTAAAAGAATGAAACTATATAAATTTACTTATTTTAATATTGTTTAGTATAAATATAATTAGAAAAAATAAACTTTCACCAAAACACGCACTACACGTATCAAAAATAAATATAGTTCGAAGTGACCAGTACAACCAAATTAGAACAAAGAATTATCACAAACTGCTGCATCATGGCTCATTTTTTCTTTGTTAACATAATTTTTTTCCCAAAATTTGTTTCATATCGTTCAATCCACAATTTTAGCTTTACAAAAAACCGGTTTTGCTATCAAATGCAGCATATCATTTTTTGAATAAAATGACGCTAGATGTGCGAATTCCCACACTGTGCGACGGGAGAAAATGTTTCTTGACAATCGATTCATTGATGTTGCGAATACCCCTTTACGACCAATCTAGCTTTATATTTTTCGACATTACCACTTGCATCTTTTTTCGTCTTGAATGTCCATTTGGAATTTATGGCTTTCTTTCCTTTTGGTAATGAAACTATTTCTCAAGTGCCATTTTTCAAAAGAGCTGTATATTCATCGTTCATTGCTTTTTTCCAATCAGACATATGTTCTTGTTCACTCTTCATTGCCTCAGCGACTGTCTTTGGATCTTCATTGTCGTTAGCCATGTACGATAGGTAACCGTATCTTTCAGGTGGATTTCTTATTCTGGTAGATCGTCTTATTCCTCTGTCAGATATGATTCCTTCTGAAGATTCTTCAACAATGAAATCATCTTGGGCATCCAAAAAACTGTTTTCACTTGCCGTTTCACTTCATTCGATTGGTATTTCATTGTTTGAATCCACTGATGAAATTTCGTCTTCATTCCCCACTGAATCATATCCTGTAAAAATATCACAATAAGATGTATCGTTTGTTTCACCATCCTTTGGAAAAATTTGCTCATGGAAAACTGCATCTCGACTTATTACGATCTCTCTTTTCTTTACATCATAGAAGCGATATGATTTTGAGTGTGTGCAGTATCCGACAAAAATTACTACTTTTCCCTTGGCATCGAGTTTCTTCCGCTTTTCTTTTAGAATGTGAATAACTGCTTGACAACCGAAAACCTTAAGATGTTGCAGATTCACTCTTCTTCCACTCCAGATTTCTTCAGGTGTTTTTTCTCTTGTACCTTTGCATGGTGTTCTGTTTGTTAAATAAACTGCCGTATTTGCAGCTTCGGCCCAAAATCGTTTGTGTAAACCAGACTCGATGAGAAGACAACGTGCTTTTTCATTCATTATTCATTCTTTCTGCTAACCCGTTTTGTTGTGGAAAATATGGATATGGATGAATATGAAACCAGTGATGCCATTTCGTGGGGAATTCCCCTTTTCGTGGGGAATACAAGGAAAAAATTTGGTAAAAGGGGAAAAGGGGAATCCATTTTCTACTAGAACAAAATATGGGGAAAACATTATTTGATCGAACATACTCTAAATCAGTTATAGAAAACAGAAGAAAACAAAAATCTCGAAGTTAATTTGTATTCATTAGTCTATTAACAGAACTCACACAAATAATCACATGAGATGCACTTTGATCATTGCATTTGTAATCTCTATAGTATACCTACGACTGATTTTGACTGGTGGCGCTCCCAGTGAAAAAATCCAGTAAGAAAAAGATAATACAATCTATCATACTATTTTCCATCGCAACACAAGACTGGAAATGTGTGTCTTTTCCACATTTTTTTGTTTGATGTTTTCACAAATAAAACTTTTATCTTTGAATTTGGTTTGGTTAGCTTCTGCGATTTTTTTGATATCGACTTTATTGGGCTCAATAATATACACAAAATATTATATGAATTTATGTCTCATTTTTTCGATTCCAAATGTAAGTTTTTTTCAGATTTTTGTCAGTTTTGTCATAAAGTGCTTTGGAATGAATTAAATTTAAGCAAATATGTAGATTTACATTGGATGCTTCATCTTCATCATCAAAAATGTTTCAAAATTCCAAATATAAAGAAAAAACAAAACAAAATGTTTTCTTGTGCAAGTGAATATTCGAGGGGAATTCGTGGGGAAAATCAATTTTCAAAATGGGGAAAATGGGAAATTTTGATACAGTAAAAGGGGAATTCGACCTAAATCATCTGGCAACACTGTATGAAACCGTTGTTTGATGTTGAATGCCTGCATCAGCTAGTATCTTCTTCTTTATCTTAAAATTACAATATTCCTTTCCATTGTCACTTCTAATGGCTTTTATTTTCATTTATTTATTTCAGCAGAACTTAATATTAAGATATACATCTTTTAGATAATTAAGCCTTGATTAGGATCATTAAAACAAAGGAGAACATTATATTAATTATACTTAAAAAAAAATTAAGTGAATTATATAAAAATTAAGTAAATAATATTTCTAGAATTAAAGTTAACATTAAAAAAAAAGTAAGAAACAGAAAAATAAATAAAGAAATAAAGAAATAAAGATAAAGATATAGATTGTAGAGAAAGTAGATAGCAGATGAGAATGAAAAGAGGAGAAATAGATAGAAAAAATAAAGGAAATACGAAGCAACAATATAGAATTATTCCCATACTCGCCATCGGATCAATTTTAATGATTTGAGAACATAAAAGATTCAATTTTAATGATTTGACACATAAAATGTATCTACAAGGTGGATAGATATTCGAAAAGATTCTTTTTGAATAATTTAAGTTGCTCTATTCTTCTTAATTCACGGGGCAGCGTATTCCAGAGACGAATCCCACTAATGAAAAACTGTCGCTCAGATGTAAGACAGGTAAATCTTGGAATTGAAATAAGTTGAGTTCTGTTAGATGATAAAAACTGGATATGATTGAACAAGTCAGGTGGCTGTTTAGTCTGGATGATTTTAAATAGCATAGTAAGAGTCTTTTGGTTTAATATGTTTACGAAACTAATACCGTACAATTCTAAAGAGAAGTCAGAGATATGGTCATAACGACGTAAACCAAAGACATAGCGAATAATGTTGTTGAACACAACTGTCATCTTTCTTAAACACACAGAGTCCAAGTAGAAGAAGATTTCACATCCGTACGTCAGGATTGGAACAACAAGAGTTTTAGCTAGCATTTTTCTAGTTTCAATTGGTGTAAACTTTTTTGAGATCGTTAGGGTCCTGAGAGCGCCATATGTCTTTCCAACCACAGCGTTTATATGGTCATTCCAAGTCAACGTCCTATTGAAGCAGATTCCCAAGTTCTTGGCCGTCTGCACGTATTCCACTGGAACATTATTTAAGAGCACTGTGGGAAAATAGGAAAAGTCAACCATACTCCGTGAGATTACTAAGCATTTGGTTTTAAGGGGATTGAGGACAAGGTCACATTCGTTAGACCATTTGTGAATAGAAGACAGGTCGTCATTGATGTTGCTAACACAGTTTTCTATGAGACCCAGAGATGAACTCTGTAGGTATTGGACATCATCAGCAAACATTTGCACATTCCCATAGTTAATTATTCTGGGAATGTCATTAACGTATGCCGAGAACAAAAGCGGTCCAAGGATAGAACCTTGGGGAACACCACGCGACACAGTGATAAACTCAGAAACATTACACCCAGAAACAACTGCCTGACTCCTCCCCGTTAAATAAGAATGGATCAATTTAGTTGCTTCCGGAGCAAACCCGAAATCAATGGTTAATTTGTTACATAATGTGTTATGGTCAATCGTGTAGAATGCTTTGGAGTAGTCAAGAAGAATCAAGAATGTGACTTTATCATCGTCCATGGCCTTCCTTATCCGCTCAACCACATCAAGGAGTGCAGTGGTACTACTATGATGAGACCGAAAACCAGACTGCTTAGGGGATAGAAGCTGGTTATTGTCAAAGTGCTGATTAATTTGCCTGTGCATCAATCTCTCCATCAACTTTGACAAAAAAGGAAGGATGGATATGGGACGATACTCAGTCCCAATTCTATTCTTCGGAACAGGGATGATTTTGGAAAATTTCCATTTTGATGGGAACTCACTTTTAGTCAACACTGAGTTGATGGCAAAAGTTATGTATGGGAGGATAGCAGGCATAACTGCTCTAATGAAAGTAGGATGTAAAAGCCATCAAATCCCACAGAGTTGCTCTTGATAGAAATAAGATTCTCCACAACTTCTTCATCAGACACATTAGCAAAGTTGAACCCATTTAGAAGATTGGAAGAAAGAACAACACTTTGATGTTGACTCATAGATGAAGAAGGTTGTGGAACGGAGGAGACAAATAAGTTGTTCAATTCATTACAATCAACATCAAGGGTAGCGGATTTTTGCTTCCCTATTCCAACTTCGCGCAGGTTCTTCCAAAGCTTGCGGCCATTTTGAGAAAGATTCAAATGACTTGGTTTTAGCTGTGTTGATGAGACTTACACATTTGTTACGCAATTGGCGATATAATCGATAGTCCTCAGCTATTTTGAAGCGTTTCCAATTTTGATACACGTGGTTTCTTTTGTTGATGCAGCAACGGATTTCGTCTGTAAACCAACGGTTGTCTCTGTGTTTAATAGTCTTTGTCCTCAGAGGAACATGGTTGTCAAAAAGTCTTTTAAGGTTATTTTCAATAAATTCTATTTGGTCAGATGTGGATTCTATATAGTAGACGTCCTGCCAACGAATTTGTCTTATGTCGGATTCAAGAGCATATGGGTTGATATTTTTAAAGTCACGGTACTGGAATGTTATGTCAGGTCTCGTAAAAGAAAAGTCAAATGAAACGTAAATAAGGTCATGTCTAGAAAATCCAGGAGCAGACAACTGGTCGTAAAAAAAGGATTTTACTGGTTTCGGTAACAAAAAATACGTCAAGAAGGATTCTAGAGTTAAGTGAAAAATGCGTCGGATTACTTATATTCACCGGATGAAGGTTATATGTTCTCATGCTACTTATTAAGCTATTATCAACTAGAATGTTACTATTTAAGTCCCCACAAAGAATTATGTTTGGGAACTGGGTACAATTTTCCTCAAGAAAAGTATAAACAGAAGATAAGTCAAGATAGGAGTAAGGTCTGTATACTATACGACTCCCAACAAAAATTTATCATTTCTGCTGTTAACTTCAACGAGAAGACTTTGAATAGCATCAGTAGAGAGGGAAGTGTATACAACCCTACATTTAAGCGAATTCCTTATATATAAAGCAACTCCACCTCCAGTGCGATCAAATCTATCAGCCCTAAAAAGTGAGTATCCCTTCAAAGAGTAGGTAGCATTGTTAACGTCACTTTTGAACCATGTTTCGGACACCGCAATTGCATCCACGTCAGAACTTTCAAATAAATCCCTAAACTCGTCAATCTTACCGAACAGACTCTGAGTATTTAAATGACAAACTTCAAAACCATGACTTAGAGTACCAAATACTTTCAACATCGCTTTAGTTACATTAAAGTTTCGTCTACTATTGGAATACTGAGCATTATTTATACTGGGATCACCCACCGTCATCATTTATAAAATAAAAACATAAAAAAAGCGAACCAAGAAGAACAGAGAACACGAAAATTATTCGTTCGACATTAATTGGAAGATAAGTAAGGGATAAAACTAAAATTGTTGTGAGGAAGAAAGACAGAAGAAGAAATGATAAAGGCATTAGATAGAAAGAAGAAGAAAGTAATTACAATAATTTTAAAAATTTTAAAGAACAATAAGTAAATTGAATAGAGAAAATTAAAATTTAAAAAAGAATAATCATGGCATAAAAAATTTCTTACTAATAAAAAACACCCTATATGGCAATGAGGGTATCACTACATTATCGACGCTAGCTGTGGTTGATGCTTATCTGGGAAGGCTCATCTGTCAACATCTCGACGCTCGACCTCGTTTATTATGACAGCATCTCCTTGCACTTGCTTTTTTTTATAAACATTTCCGCGGATCGTGAAAACTGAGTGTATTAATTTTTGTTTTTTCAAATTAAGTGCAGCATGAAGAATCTGTTGATTCTTTTTAGTAAGGCATTCGCGCACATAAATTGAACAATCCGAATCGATTCCCACGTTCGTGAAGTGTAAGTTGTCGTTTGTGTGTTTTGTAACCAGTCTGATTTTCTACAAAATTTTTGAACTCAAGGAACTTTTCCGCTACCTCATTCTTGCTTTTAATGAAAAACTTAATTATGTGTATTGGAAAAATTAGGTTTTCCTTCGGCTTTTTTGGTCACTTTGATCGTTGCAATGAAACAAGGTTGTTACATTCGCTTTTCCCGACGTTTCGGCAGGGGTTGCTGCCTTCCTCAGGGGAACTTTATTGCACATGAAATACAAAACACATAGTACAATATTGTGGACAACAAGAATAAGAAAAAACTTACAATTTAACAATTAAATTTTAAAACAGTGTACAAAAAAACACTTCTAATTAAGAAGTTCAGTCTATAACTACAAAAAGAAAGAGAAAACTTTTATGAGGAAACAAGGGAGCAGTATACAGATGATATACTCTGTGTGTCTTGCTTGCGATTCATATTATTTTTGTTGTTCAGGATGTGGAGCTTTTCGAGCGTATATCGCTTAGAGGTGTGTTTTTCCGTTTGAAGAACTTTAACACCATCGAAATCCGGAGAATGACCTTTGTCTATGGAATGGGCCGCCAATGCGGTTTTAGCTGGGTTATTGCTTTTGATGTCAGATTTGTGGTTGGACAATCTTTGGCGCAAGAATTGTTTGGTGGTTCCGATGTAGCAAAGGTTACATGTTTCGTCAGGTTTACCTTTACAGTTTATTTTATAAATGACGTCAGTGCGTTTATCTCTGTCTATTTGGGTCTTTAGTTTGGTGAAAAGGTGTCTAATTGTCTGGTTAGATTTGAAAGCCAATCGGACATCTTGGATGTTTTTGGTGACAACTTGCTTAAAACTCTCAGCCAGTTTTGGAACATAAACAATGCTTTTGTAGTATCCTTTGTTGTTATCTTCACTTTGTTGTTTAGCGCGTCTGCATTGTTGTTGTAAAATTAAGCCGCGAATAATTGCTGGCGGGAAACCGTTGTCGCTTAAAATTTTAGTCACTTTGATGGTATTTGAATGGTGGAATCTTTCGTCACTTAACGTGAAAACTTTTTTAATTAAATTGGAAGCTGTGTTGAAGATTATGTGTTTGGCTTGGTTGGACCGGAAGTTGATCAGACGTCCTGATGCTGTTGGTTTTTGAAACCAATCAAACGACAATTGAGTGTCCATATGGTGGATTTTGACATCAAGGAACGATATAGAACTGTTATTTTCGTTTTCAACAGTGAACTGTAGTTTGGAGTGGAATCCGTTTAGGATCAATAATAAATCTGCGACTTTATCTTTGTCCATAACCGCAAATATGTCATCAACATATTTCACTATAAAATTTGGCTTTGCATTACATGTAATGACTAAAATTTTAAGCGACAACGGTTTCCCGCCAGCAATTATTCGCGGCTTAATTTTACAACAACAATGCAGACGCGCTAAACAACAAAGTGAAGATAACAACAAAGGATACTACAAAAGCATTGTTTATGTTCCAAAACTGGCTGAGAGTTTTAAGCAAGTTGTCACCAAAAACATCCAAGATGTCCGATTGGCTTTCAAATCTAACCAGACAATTAGACACCTTTTCACCAAACTAAAGACCCAAATAGACAGAGATAAACGCACTGACGTCATTTATAAAATAAACTGTAAAGGTAAACCTGACGAAACATGTAACCTTTGCTACATCGGAACCACCAAACAATTCTTGCGCCAAAGATTGTCCAACCACAAATCTGACATCAAAAGCAATAACCCAGCTAAAACCGCATTGGCGGCCCATTCCATAGACAAAGGTCATTCTCCGGATTTCGATGGTGTTAAAGTTCTTCAAACGGAAAAACACACCTCTAAGGCCTCGGCCACGCAGTAAGCGGGCGAGCGGCTAAGCGGCTGAGCGGCTAGCGGCTGAGCGGCAGCTCTAAGCGACGTATGGCCAGGCACTGAGCGACTGCTTTTGAGCGATTAGTAGTTAAAATGCCGTTGTCAAGAACAGTTCGCCGTATTTTACTGTCGGAAAATCGTTTGTATGTGGACAAATTACTTAAACGTATAAAAAAAAGAAGACGATTTGGTGTTCATCCGATTAACCAATTAAGATCGGAGTTTGGAGAATTTAGTCATTTATTTTTGAATCTACGAAAATTTCCAGATAGATTCTGGCAATATCTACGTATGTCTATCGAATCTTTTGATTTGCTGCTTGAAAAAGTGCGTCCTAGATTAATAAAACAAAGAATTGCTATTTCTCCAGAGCAGAGATTGGCTTTAACTTTAAGGTATGTACATTTATTGTTACACTAGCTGACCCTGCAGACTTCGTACTGCCCCAATCGATAATCGATAACCCTCTTCCTCTATCGTTTGCATTGTTTTTTTGTTAATTCGTATGTATGGATCCGTCTTTAAACAAATAAGCGATATCAAAAAAACAAAACAAAATGGTAAGTATACGCCCCGTTGCCTGCAGTGCACGGATTTCCTCCTCATGTTGCTGTTGTGTAAACATTTCGAGTTCTTCGACCCTAATTGTTGCGTATAAAACACATTGACCATGATATTGAATGGAAAAATGATTTTTTATGATTGCTCTGAGAGTTACTGTTATGGAGCAATACAGCAAAATAATTTTTTTACATTAAAAATATCAGTGTTTCAAAAAAAAAAAAACCAAAATCACGAATTCTCTATTTTCCCATTGTTTAAAACCCATTCAAAATTTGACTTGGGATTTTCTTGCTCTTCTGGAGTTTTCCATTTTGCCACTCATTTTACTACAAATAATGCATTTCATATGAAAGAGTGTTTTTGAGATTTTTGTTTAGCCCATTTTTTTTTTGCATTTCAAATTTTCCATTTTTCCCATTTTTTGTTTCCTTTTCTTGCTTTCCAGATCCCCATCACAAATTTTCCAGTTTCCCTTTGTAAACCAATGAGTTTTCCGAGTTCCTTTCGAAAACCCATTTTGAAATTTTCCAGTTTTCCATTTGAAATTTTCCAGTTTTCCATTTGAAAATCAATGCATCCACAATTTCATGCAATTTCCCATTTGAAAACCAATGAGTTTTCCGAGTTTTTCATCAAGAACTTTCTATTTTTCGTTAAGATTCAATACTTGCCGCTCAGAACATTACTAAAAATTAAAACAGGTTTGGTTGCTGAGCGGCGCCGCTTAGCCGCTTAGGAATTTGTTTCGCCGCTCGCTCATAACGTGGCCGCTTCTATGTGATTTCATATGTTTTATATTTTTTTTTCCGCTCAGCCGCTCGCCCGCTTACTGCGTGGCCGAGGCCTAAGCGATATACGCTCGAAAAGCTCCACATCCTGAACAACAAAAACAATATGAATCGCAAGCAAGACACACAGAGTATATCATCTGTATACTGCTCCCTTGTTTCCTCATAAAAGTTTTCTCTTTCTTTTTGTAGTTATAGACGGAACTTCTTAATTAGAAGTGTTTTTTTGTACACTGTTTTAAAATTTAATTGTTAAATTGTAAGTTTTTTCTTATTCTTGTTGTCCACAATATTGTACTATGTGTTTTGTATTTCATGTGCAATAAAGTTCCCCTGAGGAAGGCAGCAACCCCTGCCGAAACGTCGGGAAAAGCGAATGTAACAACCTTGTTTCATTGCAACGATCAAAGTGACCAAAAAAGCCGAAGGAAAACCTAATTTTTCCAATACACATAAGTAAATATTCATTGTTCAATACATTATCTTTCAATTTTAATGAAAAACGCAAAGACTTTTCTTGAAAAATCATCGATGAATAGAAGTATGTACTCTGAACCTCCAATTTATTTTTGTTCAATCGGACCACAAAGATCTGTATGTACCAGTTCTAAAATTGATTCTGCCCTAGTACCAATTGAGTTAAACGGCTGGCGTGCCATTTTACCTTTGATACATGTGATGCAATTGATTTTTGAGTTATCTGCACCACTTTCGGAATCATAGCTTGTGTGGTTTCGATTACTTGGATGTCCAACACGCTTGTGCCAAAGTTCAAAGTGTGAAGCTACATCTTTTGTAACATATAAACTTTGGTTGGGTGGTCTGTTGAGTCGGAACATATTGTTCACCAAGCTTGCAGTTGTAACAACATTACCCCTTTGGTCTTTTACTAAACATCCATTCTTGGAAAAAATCATTGAAAAACCCTTCTGAACAATTTTCGAGACAGATTAGGTTAAGATTAATGCATAAATCAGGAACGTGAAGGACTTCTAAAAATTCAACCTCACTTTCTTTGAATTTTCCAATAGATACCTTCATATCGACTTTACCTATACCTTGCACTTGCATTTTTGAATTATTTGCAACAATTACCTCAAAATTAAGATTTTCCATCTTACTTGAAAAGTATGCATTATTTGAGCACATGTGAGCTGACGCTCCCGAATCGAAATACCATTCTTCTTTTTCAAGAGCCGAGACAGAAAAACATCCTAACATCGCATTCTTCTTTTCTTGATGGTTCTTATTCTTTTTTGGACATCTAGCAGCAATATGGCCAAATTCGTTGCAGTTGTAACATTTAGGACACTTAAAGTTCTTATTCCCAAAGTTTTTCTTATTCTTGCAAACAAAAGCAGTATCTTGACTTGAATCCAAATTAAAATCCTGAAGAAGTTTGGTTTTAATACTGTCTCCTGTAGTTAGAATCCCAGAGCTTTGGATTCCCATTATCATTGGCTTGTATTCTTCGGGAAGACCAGCTAAAAGCATTGATCCTATCCATTCTTCATCTAGGTTAAGACCAACAGACCTGAGCTTGTGTGATGTATTTAACACATCGTTAACGTACGCATCTACGGTAGAAAAATCTTTCAATTTTGTAGAGCAAAACTTTTGGATGAGCCCAACTCTCCTCACAAGACCAGAATCTTGAAAAATTTTCTGAAGAGAATCCAAAATCTCCTTAGCGCTTTTGCAATGTCTTATATGAGGATAAATAGATCTTTCAACAAGCAATATAAGCTCCGACTTTGCGTTTAAGAGCTTCGTTGCATCCTCCTCCATCTCACTGCCATCAGAAAAAGCCTTCCAAAGTCCTTTCATTTGGAAATAAGCTTCAACAGAAAATTTCCAGTCTTCGAAGTTTTCGCTTCCCCGAAGCTTTTCAATACTGAATTTCGTTTCAGACATCTTTTCTCAATACAAATTTTCTTATTATTTTGTATTTAGATCGTGATAAAGCCCATAACCTGATGTTTTAAGATTCTGAACAGTAATAAAATTTATTTTCAATAAATCAAACATATAAAAATTAGAACAATTTGATAACAATAAAATAAACAAAGTATTTAAAAACAAAGTATCTAATCTTAACTTTCAACACTTTCGATTGAGGGTTTTTGGAATGTGTAAAAATCCCACTATGCCAAATATTCTAACGCGACTTGACTCTGGTTTTTCGCCAAACCACTTCTCGTATTGTGTTTTTTCACCGATTGAGAATAAAGACTGCAGTTCGTACTGCCTCCGGCCAAAGAGCCTTTGCTGAACCACTCGATAGCAACATAGTCCTTGAACGGTTCTGTTGTCTCTCTCAATGAACCCGTTCTGTTGAGGTGTGTACGGTACAATTCGCTCGAAAAGTATTCCTTTGTTTCTGAATAGACTCATGACGTTATTGTTAATGAACTCTGTTCCGTTATCGCAACGTTTTCATATTACACCATAGTTCCATGCGTTCTCAGTTTGTTCCAAGAATTGCTTCAGATACCCAAATACCTCAGATTTTTGTTCCAGGAAAAAAAAACTCAATCTTTTACCTCGTCTTTCATCAGCATAAGGTAGCGAACACCACCACTTCCATTGGCCCACACAAATCAACATGAATACATTCGTTCTTAGCTAATGTTCTTTTCTCTCTTGATGGGTGTGACACTCGGTGCATTTTGCCAAATTGACATTCTCCACAAAAAAATCATCTTAATTAGTCAATTTAATGCCTCTTACCAGACCTTTTGTGTACATTGACTTAATAGTTGCTACATTTACATGAGCCAAGCGTCGATGCCACTGCTGTAATGTTCCAGTTGATGTTTTGTCTCCCGACGAAAAACATGCCCGATCTAAACTTGCGTTTCGAAATGCCATTCTGTCCAAATTATTACTGTCAATGTACCCACTAGCTGGTACGCTTTTGTCCTGTGTTGATTACAGTGCATCCGTCGTCGTCCTTGAATTTGGTTTCAAACCCCTTCTTCGCCCATTGAACAATAGAGAACAAGTTCACTTTAGCTTTGGAAACATAGCGAACATCTGCAATTTCCATTAACAAACGCTTTAGTTTCAATTTTACCTATTCCTTCAATATCCAGCGTTTCATCGTTTGCTATTTTAAAGCCCTTCAGAAGAAAATCTTGAGAATCAATCTCGTCGAAATTTTATATGTTGTGTTCCTGCCGAGTCCACTAACCATTCATCAGCATAGTCGGCCGAAAGAAAATCATCTGTTATTGCACAATCAACGGATTTCACAACCTTGTTGTTGTTATTAAAATTGGTTTTGCCTTTGCGTTGCGGACAATCGCGCTTCCAATGACCTACTTTACCACAAGCGTGACACACTGATTTTTCTTTTTCTTTCTATATGAACTTGCGCGCTTGGCACTAAATGCCACATCTTGTGCTTTAGTTTCTTTATGATGTAAGCCTTCCCGTTCAGGTTTTTTCATATGATCTTCTTCCAGTAGCAGTTTGGACAAATGTGCCTCTATGGTTCGGCATTCCTTAATATTGTACGAAAATTCTGGAACTTTGGCGTCAAGCTACTACCTATTCGGCAAATCTTTAAATTGTCCGACAACGTTTCCCCTTGATCTTCTAGTTCTGATGCAATTTGTCGTACCCTAAACACATGTGACGTCACAGATTCATCACTTCCCATTCGCAAACTGAAATAGTCTTCGTATAGCATCATCATCATCATTTTCACATCGCTTTTTTTCTGGTGAGTACTCTCCAGCTTCCAGCATATCCATAAGTTGCTTAGCTGATTTGCAATCTAGAACATAAGACGATTGCTCTGCATCGTGATGCACACATTGCCTTTCAATCTCGCTGCAACCATCTAAATTTTTCTGCTGCTTGTTCATCACCGGGTTTCATTACTGTTCCATCTACGCAGAATAGCACTAATCTGGAACTTCTATGCTCGAGCATTCGTGTTTGAAAACCTTACAACATTGAATTTTCTATCATCGCCTTAGTTTCCATAGCTCTTTTGGATGTCTCTTATTAGTAGCTTTAATGCGTTTGGTGTACGATCATACTCTTTCGTCAGTCAGTTCTGCTTGTAAACGAAAGATCATATCTAGCATTTTCCAGACAGTGAGTCTTATTTTTAGCTATTTCCCCTAAATCATAAAACCAACTCAGGATTCTGTCTGGTAACCTAATTTCAACCTAGAATGGTTTTATACATAGGTATAAAAATATATCTCCCACTTGTTCATTGTACCTAACAATCAGTAATCAATAGGTCCTGGGGCTCTTAAAATGATTTTACAAAATATTTCACGCACCCCAAATTTATTATGTTTATGGCGCGACAAAGTCAGATTCTACACACCTCGAGGCTCAACAAACAGATGATAGCAACCTCATCGACTAAGACTGATAGGTTAAAAATGTCCCTACCCACAACATAAAAAAAATAAATTCTTTATCAAGTCTTCAAAAGGATATAAAACGGATTTAAAAGATTTTTTTTTTGGAACAATTGATGTTAAGGTGAATTTCACAGTACTTGGATGATGATGATGAAGCCTTTTTTCTAAACAACCAGCAAAGTTAGTGAAAAACATCAAAGACTTGAAAATCGTGAATCATTTTAAAGAAGATTTCATTCGCTACAAAACAAGATTTGTGAAATTTTGCTTTTTTTGGTGCTGTCAATTGTTTGCCTTGCGATGGTTTCAAACGAAGTAATATGTGTTTGCAATAATTTTTAGCCTGTCTCTGGCTGTGTGAGTTATTGTGCACCAAATACAAAGCCGATAGCGACTTCAGGATTAAATGAAAAGAAAAAAAGGATATTGTGATTGGGGTGGTGTTTTATGTTCTATTTTTACGGGTTTTTAAATCTCAGATTATTTTTTTGTTTATCACCGAACGAGGTGGCAATTCAAAGTGACACAACATGACGGGAATCAACATCAATTTAGATGACTTCCCCGGACCCAAAAGCAATTCGCTTTGAAAAAAGATGTGTGTTTTGTTGAGGGGAAACAATGATAGAGACTGGGAGAACTAGCAGTACGAGTACCATACCAGTAAGTATTGGTATTGTTAACTTTTGCACCTCCGGCCTAAGGCGGCGTAAGTACTTTGTTCAACTTATAACCTCATTTTGTTCGAAAGATATTTGGATCGTTTGAATTTTAAATATATATCTCTTTCCTTTGAATAAGCAAAGGCAAAGTTTCTTGCCTTGTAATGAAAATGTTAAGAAAAATAGTTCTCAGGAAATTGTCAAAGAGATATTCTAAAAGCTTTAACTTTATTTGATTCTTTTGAGTGCTTTCAGGTCTTAACTTTACTTAGGTATACGTATACAAAAGGTTAATGGTAAATGTTTTTGAAGTTTAAACGGTTACAGATTCAAAATTTGTCGTATTTAATTGTTTTTACTTGGTTAACTCACTTTATGACAATAGCTACCCCTGATTATTGTCAGAGTCACAAAAGGGAACATTACGAAACAATTAAACCAGGTAAAGCTAAATATTGTACAACATGTGGGGTCACCCTATTAAGTGTAAACCCAGACGTATTCGGAATCAGCTTACAGCTTACTTACAGCTGATTCTGACATAAAAGAAGAAGATGATGACAAGACGAAGACGGCGATTAAGAAGAATATGAAATTAAGAAGCATTAGAAGTTTGACCGCCAGAACGTCCACATCGTCTGCCATTAAAATACTCTTTTTTTAAATAACGATAATTTGTACCTAATCTTGGATTGTATTAATCTTAAATCTTAAACTTTAGAATTATAATATTTTGTTTCACTAATCGGTTCGCCTTTTATTTAATATCCCACACATTTTTGGGGGCTCAACCGGGATCGATTTGTGAAAAGCCAAAATTGCCTATCGTGGAACAAGTAATTATAAATCCAAAATATAAGAACAAAATCTCCATTTTTCGTGCCACGTGTCCAGAACTCAAAAATTTACAAAAAAAGGAACAAAAGAACCGCTGTGCAACAAATTAATCGATAGCACAAATTTATCGATATCAAGATTAATTCCCAACCATATAGCGAAAAGAAAAAGCAGCTCGCTGTTTTTTTCGTGACGTTTGTAAAACGGAATCCATATACACAGACACACTCCAACAAAGAAATTCAAGAACGGTAAAATCATTCGCTGGATAAGTAAGTTAGCCTGGACCAGAGTTGGGCAAAATTTATTCGAATAATCATTCGAATAATAAATAATCATTTTATTCGTTATTCGCGAATAATGAATAATTTCATTTATTCGAAGAAAATTTATTCGAATGACGAATAAATTATTTTATTCATTATTCGAATAACGAATAAACGAATAACGAATAAAATAAACACAAGAAATTTGGTAGAACAAATAATATTTCAATTTTTTTATTTTTTTTTTTTAAAGTTATTTAGATAGTTATTGGTTAAAGCTCCTAAGATTGGACTTCTTCACTTGTCTTTGTTTAAACATATTGGCAAGTTTATCATGGTAGCGTATGAAAAAACTTTTTCGACTGATGCAGATGAAGGCAATGATGTATTGTCCCTTTCCCTTCTGGATAGCAATCCAAGACTTTCAGCCTACGGTTTGGGAATCCTTTGATTATTACAACTTTAGGTTCACACTTTGTACATTTCATCACAATGCTTTAACCACTAGAATATAAAGAGTCGTATTTAAAAAAATGTTCCATTCAACAAAGTCAATGTCGTTTTTGCACAGATTTGATTAACAGACACATTTGTAGCACATTTATTAGAAATTGTTAAGATGTTCGAAATGTTTGGATTTCATAGAGATATATCAATATCAGTGCCCAATTTTCATTTCCAAATCCATAACTTCATTTAAGGCTCACTCATTTAAAAAAATCAAAAGTATACACCACAACACATTTTTCATTAATAATGGTACCAACTGCTATATATGCAATATATAAGAATAAAATATTACTAGATTTTTTTAAATTTAATCACTTCCCAGGATACTTCAGGGGATGGGTTGAAGGCGTTTTGCATTGGGTTGGAAGGTGCAATTGCTAGGTAGAATTGATAGAATTCGTTCAAAAAAAATTTCTCAGCAATAAAGAATGAATGAAGGAATTCGAGCGTCTAATTCCAAAGGAAACGTAAATAAAAAAAAATTAAGATAAACAGACAAAGAAAGAAGGAATAAATTCAATTTTATTCGTTATTCAGAATAACGAATAAAATCACGAATAATTTATTCGCGAATAAATTATTCGTGAATAAATTAGTTGCGAATAATTGTTTATTCGAATAATTATTCGAATAACAATTTATTCGAATAATGCCCAACTCTGGCCTGGACTGAGGTAACTGGAATTTCAATTATTATATTGCTGATTTCTACATCAAAATAAAATTTACTGCTGTAACTGTTCGGCGACTAAACCATTAAAGTGAATCAAACAATCAATTTTTATTCGTCTTATTAATTGTACAGACCTATAAGATGGGTAGGAACAATAGGAATAGCACACGTGTTGGGGATAGAAGATCACAAGATTTTTCGGAAGTTTTTCGTGATTTGGATAAGCGACAGGAGGAAGTAGAAGCAAGAGAAAATTTGCTGGCACAAAGACAACGGGAGTTAGAAGTGAGTCTTAGGGAGAGTTCAATTCGAGAAAAGGAGAAAGAGGTTAATTTGAGATTGGAGATGTCCATTTTAAAAACATCTTTGGAAGAGGAAATTTTGAGGCTGAAGGGAAGACTAAGCAATGTGACATTCCAAGACGTAGCTGCGATTGTACCTGAATTTTCGGGGAATGATGAATATGACGTAAAAACTTGGGTGCAAGATGTTGATGTCGCAGCACAGAGCATGAACTGGTCAGAAGCCGAAAAGGTTCTTTTTGGAAAGAGGTTGCTTTGTGGTTCAGCGAAGTTGGCTATTAGATCAAAGCCAGATATTTCCAAATGGACAGATCTAAAAGAGTTTTTGATTGAAGAGTTTTCTCAGAAGGTGTGTATGGCAGACGTTTACAAGAAGCTAGGTCAGAGGAGGCAGATGAAGGGAGAAAATATTCAGGATTACTTATTGCATATGAGGGAAATAGGGGCTAAGGGTCGAGTGGATGATTCTTCTCTAATTAGTTTTATTATCGACGGTATCGATGATTCTCCAAATAATAAGGTTATGTTATATGGAGCACTAACCTTTAAAGATTTCAAAGAAAAAATAACTTTCTACACGAAATATAAAGAAAGCTTACCAAGTTGTAGTAAGCCATGAGAACACCAGTCGAATTCTGGAAAGCGTATTACAGGGCGATGTTTCAATTGTGGCAAGCGAGGCCATCTAAGTAGTTCTTGCTACCAAAAACAACCGAAATGTTTCACATGCAATGAATTTGGGCACAAAGCTTTAGATTGTCCCAAACGAAAGGAAGAGAAGAGAGCACATTTATTAAAGGTTAATGGAGCTGACACAATGAAACTAGTACGTGTAAATGGATTTGAAGTTGAAGGCTTAATAGATACTGGCAGTGACTTAAGTCTAGTCAGAAGCGATGTTTACGTTAAAATGGGTGCTCCACCAGTCACACCAAACTTAGTTGCAGTTAGAGGACTGTCAGCGGAGTCTGTCGAAACATTAGGCTTTTTTAATGCTCATGTTGAAATCGATGACTGTGCATGTGATACGAAAGTGTTTATTATGTCCGAATCAATTATGCAAACACCTTTCATAATCGGAAAAGATGTTCTCGCTGGTAAAAACATTAAACTGTCTTCAGATGGTGTTTTTATATCTAACATTGAAGAAACGTTGCACAAAGTATGTCAGGTATCAACTTTTAACAACGATGAGGTTGCGCTTAATATAGGAAATCCTAAATACGAGAAAGTTATAAAGGATCTCGTTTCGAAATACAGACCTAAGGAGGAAAAACAGTCACCAGTTGAGATGGTGTTGACCTTGAAGACAGACGTACCCATATGCCAACCGCCAAGGAGACTAGCTCCACTTGAAAAACAAATAGTTGATGAACAGGTTAGAGAGTGGCTATCTGAAGGGATCATTAGACCAAGCTCATCCGAGTATGCTAGTCCAGTCGTATTAGCTAACAAGAAGGATGGTTCTAAGCGCCTTTGTGTCGACTATAGGAGGTTAAATAAGGAGATTGTCAGATCACACCACCCCCTCCCACTAATTGAAGACCAGATCGATGCGCTTAGTGAAGCGAACGTATTTTGCACATTAGATTTGAAAAATGGCTTTTTTCATGTGCGAGTAGCGGAGGAAAGCGTAAAATTTACAGCTTTTGTTACACCATCGGGACAATGGGAGTTCCTTCGTGTCCCTTTTGGTTTATGCGTATCGCCGATGATATTTCAAAAATTTATCGACAATATCTTCAGACCTCTGGTTATTAAGAAATTTATCTTAATATACTTCGATGATTTGGTTGTTTTGGGAAAGAACTTTGATGAGTGTTTCGATCGATTAAAAGAGGTTTTGTCTTTAGCTGAAAGTTACGGATTGCAGATCAGCTGGAAAAAGTGTCAACTTATGTGCCAAACGATAGAATACTTGGGGTTTGAAATTTCTTTTGGTTCGATAAAACCATCAAAATATAAGACAATGGCCGTTGAAAAGTTTCCCCAACCGAACTCGTTAAAGAAAGTGCAAAGCTTCTTAGGCCTCACAGGCTATTTTCGCAAATTCGTGAAGGATTACTCCATCTTAGCAAGACCACTCACGCAGCTCCTAAAAAAAGAGCAAGTTTTTAAATTCGATCTGCCTCAAAAAATCGCTTTCCAAGAATTAAAAAGGTTAATTACGTCAAAGCCAGTATTAAGACTATATAATCAAGAAGCGGAGACAGAACTCCACACCGATGCCTCAAAGTGGTGGTATGGTGCTGTGCTCCTTCAAAAGTCAGATGACGCTAAGTTCCACCCAATATACTTTTATAGTAAAAAAACGAGTTGTTCAGAAGGGCGTTATTGCAGCTATGAACTCGAGGTACTGGCAATTTTCAACTCGCTTAAGAAACTAAGGGTGTATTTGCTGGGCATACCTTTCACAATCGTTACAGACTGCGCTGCGTTTAAAGCAACCATGGAGAAAAAAGAGATATTGCCAAGAGTTGCAGGCTGGGCCCTCCTCTTACAAGACTACAACTACAAATTAGAGCACAGATCTGGTAACCGCATGCAGCACGTTGACGCTCTTAGCCGGAATCCAATTTCCATGATTATCTCAACTGAATTCTTGTCAAGAATCAAGGCTGCTCAGTTAGGAGATAATCATCTTAAGGCTATAAAACAAGCCTTACAGCATGGCACATACGAAGATTACTTTACAGAGCATGACATTATTTATAAAGATGACGGTAAAGGGAACAAGCTTTTGTGTAAACCCAACAGTATGGGTATGGAAATCATAAAAGAAGCTCATGTTGAGGGGCACTTTGCAACGAAGAAACTCGAAGAAGTTCTGTCGAAGGAATACTTTATTTCCAAGATGAAAAGTAAAATTGAGAAAGTACGAAGTAATTGTGTGCGTTGCATATTGGGTGACAAGAAGATCGGAAAGCAAGAGGGTTACTTGCACTCGATACCAAAGAACGAACTACCACTCGACACTTACCATATCGACCATCTTGGTCCCCTTTCTCCCTCAGGTAAGCAATATTCTTACATCCTCTGCATCGTCGACGCCTTTTCAAAATTTGTTTGGATTTATCCATGCAAATCCACCTCAGCTCAAGAAGTTCTAACGAAGCTCGATCAACAGAAAACTATTTTCGGGAATCCTTCAAGAATAATTTCTGATCGAGGCGCAGCATTCACATCGACCATTTTTAAGGATTACTGCGAACAAGAAGGAATTTAGCATTTGCTTATTACAACGGGTGTTCCACGCGCTAACGGACAGGTTGAGCGAATCAATAGAATCATAATTTCGGTACTAACTAAGTTGTCGATGGACGATCCTTCGAAATGGTATCGATTAACATCAAAGCTGCAAATGGTTCTCAATTCAACTTACCAACGAGGAATTAAGCGCTCTCCTTTTGAAGTCCTGACAGGTATTAAGATGAAAAATAAGTCTGATGTTCGAATAGCTGAAGCAATCAATGACGAAATTATAGAAGCTATTGATAGGGAACGTGATCAAATCAGAGAAGAGGCTCGCGTTAGTATAGAACAGATCCAAAAAGAGAATGCCAAGAATTATAATAAAAAAAGAAAAGTCGCTCACCAGTACAGTCTAAATGATCTCGTTGCAATTAAAAGAACTCAATTTGGTCCTAATCTCAAACTTTATCCCAAATTCTTAGGTCCCTACAGCGTCACAAAAATATCTCCAAATGACCGGTACGAGGTGCGTAAAATCGGCTCTCAAGAGGGTCCCCGAAAGACAACATGAAGACTTCATGAAGATGTGGAAGACAGATGATAATTCAAGCACCGACTCCGATGAAGAAGATCAACCAACGAAGAATGATGAAGAAGACGACGAAACTGACCCAGATACTACATTATAAGATGATTTTCCTTTCATGTAAATACTTGCCTTACCAGAATCCCAGCTATGACTACCTAAATCTCCTGCTATGACGACTATTTCACCCTGATGCGACTACCAATTCAATGATGACCTAAGATGTTTTCCAGTTTCACGACTAACAATTCAATGATGCCCTAAGATGTTTTCCAGTTCGTGATTACTACCGATGATGAATTTAACGAAGATGCACTTTTATAAGACGATACACCGTGATGCGACTACCATTTCAATGATGCCCTAAGACGTTTTCCAGTTTCACGTCTACCAATCCAATGATGCCCTAAGATGTTTTCCAGTTCGTGATTACTCCCAATGATGAATTTAACGAAGATGAACTTTTATAAGAAGATACACGATTTTGTCCAAGACGATGATGTAACAAAGACGTTTCCCAGAAGATGATCCATTTAAAGAAGCCTTTACGATGAAAACCCATTTCCCGAGGACGATGAAATGTTACAGGATGGCCGAATTTGTGGGGTCACCCTATTAAGTGTAAACCCAGACGTATTCGGAATCAGCTTACAGCTTACTTACAGCTGATTCTGACATAAAAGAAGAAGATGATGACAAGACGAAGACGGTGATTAAGAAGAATATGAAATTAAGAAGCATTAGAAGTTTGACCGCCAGAACGTCCACATCGTCTGCCATTAAAATACTCTTTTTTTAAATAACGATAATTTGTACCTAATCTTGGATTGTATTAATCTTAAATCTTAAACTTTAGAATTATAATATTTTGTTTCACTAATCGGTTCGCCTTTTATTTAATATCCCACACAACATTCAAAGTAATATAATACGATTTCTGAGTTATTAAGCGTGACCCCTTTAGTTTGCATCCAGTTTAAAATTAACAGCCTTTGTTTGAACCCAAACGTTCTCTCAAAGAAATATTTCTTCACAACCGGTACAGAAAGCCGAGAAATATCGTTTCTACTGAAGACGGAACCGATCAAGATATCGTCAATCGTATTCTAGCTGTGGAGACGGTATTTGGTGTGCTATGGATGGCATGGAGGAAACAATCTGTCATTTTTTCTATATTACTCTCTCTCTATCTCTCTGTCTATCAATAAACACCAGTAATCGACTTCTACCAACCAGTAGGTACAGTGTGTACACACCGAACAATGCCGAACTAAAAATAACAAACCAGTTATTAACCGAACTCCAGCCAACCAAAAACAACGATCAGTTGCCAACCAACCAATACCGCCGACCTCTTAACGTCTTAACAGTCAATAAATAGCAAACTACCAACCTGAGAAGTTCAGTTAGAGCAAGCAGCTCAAGGCGAGCAGATCTCTGCTCCGGAGCTGTAAGTGTGCATAAGATAACATACTAACCTGGTACAGATACACTGCCTTCATAATAACCGCACCTGATAAAATGGGTTTTATAGAAAACCTACAATAGGAGTGACTCCTTACTATTTTTTTATTGAGTTGCATCACTGCTCAAGCAAATTGAGAAAAAATAAAGTACTGTTATTACCGTTATTATTACCGTTATTCGAGTATGCCATTTGGAATAACGAGATTTTAGTGTAGATTAATAGAAAGTCACTTACGGTTTTCCAATCCCGATTCATGTTTTGGCGGGCAAATTCCAATCTTTTTTGTTTGTGGGCTGCTGTTAGATTTGGAGCTGGCACCATTTAGCCCCGAACAATCACTTCACTGCTTTTTCAAGCACGAGAAACGGTTGAAACCGAAACTCCTAAACCCAATTCGTCACGAAATTCCGGAAAAGAATTCACCGAATGGGATGCAGCATTGATTAATCGCCTCTTGTCGCGACACGTGTCAGCTTCTGCGGACGCCCGGGTCTTATTTTTGTCCCATAAGATGCTATATCTTTTTAAAAAAAAATCGAACGACATGATCCGATCGTGAAATTCGTCTTCCAATAGCCCTAAGACTTAGGCCGCTTGACTGAAAAGCCAAGATTTTGCCTTTTTTATTTGAAAGCACTTGACTGAATGCAGATAGATTCAAAGAGATTTGCATTGTGCGGTTATATCAAAATCTGTTTTTAATTTTTAAACACCAGGAGAGGAAATAACGGTACTTTATTTTCTTCTCAAATCATCAATGATCAGTGATGCAACTCAATAAAGAAATAGTAAGGAGTCACTCCTATTAGCCGGAAAGCCTATTTTTTTGGAAAAGCAAAATAAAATTTTATTGAGGGTTGCGTCTCGGATAAAAACATAGCTTAAACTTCAACCTTTTTAACCCAGATCGTTTTATTATCACGAGGTAACCCATATGGGTTAGTGAGGATAATAAAACGCGGCTATTGTAGCTTTTCTATAAAACGCATTTTTTCAGGTGCGGTTATACTTATGCAAGGTATTGTATGTACCCTAGACTAGAGTGGAAAGGGGTCTTGTCGAAACACACAAACCAGGAGCCCGATTCGGTCGTTTATTGCCCAGATTCGACCGTTGATTACTTTGATTCGTCCATTGATTGTCCGTATTCGTCCGTGACTGCCTGGATTCGTTAGTTGATTGCCTGGATTCATCCGTGACTGTCCTGATCTGTCTATTGATTATCCGGATTCTTTTGTTAGCTGCCCATATTCGTTAATTATTGATAGCCCAGATTTGTTCGTGATTGTCCGGATCCGTCTTTTGATTGTCCGGATTCGTTCATTGACTGCCCGGATTCGTCCGTTGATTACCTGGATTCGTCCGTGATTATCCTGATCCGTCCGTTGATTGTCCGTATCCTTCCGTTGATTGTCTGGATCCGTCCGTTGATTGCCCGGATTCGTTCATTGATTGCCCGGATTTGTCCGCTGATTGCCCGGATTCTTCCATAATTGTCCGGATCCGTTCGTTGTTTGCCCGGATTCGTTAATTGATTTCCCAGATTCGTCCGTTGATTGCCCGGATTCGTCCAAGAGTGTCCGCTTCCGTCCGGTCATTTTTCTACCCTTAATCTGTAATAAAGTAGACCACCAAGTAGGTGCAGCTCATTCAGCAGAAAACCGTTAGCAAACTAACTGGAAGCGGGTTTTATCGAAAAGCCACGCCGAATTAGTATAACCTGTAGGATACAGGACCATTTTCTTGTTTTCGTTTTTAGTAAAAGGCTTTAATCGGTGTGTTACAGTTGCCCGTAGCTTAGTTGGCAAGTGCGTTGGCTGCTAAGCAGAACATCGTTGGTTCGAGTCCTACTCAGGCCAAGTTTTTATTTCATCTTTCACGGGTACTGCCTCTTGCGAAGACCTGACAAATCTTCCAGAAGTATCAATCTGTCATGAAAAAGTGCTTCTCAACTTTGCGGAATCGGCGTTAAATTGTAGGTCCCCTCAATTCTTCACACGCACTCAGAGAATTGTTGATGAGAGTAAGCCACTTAGGCCTTGGCTCTTCAAGAGCTGTCGCGCCACTCTATCTATCTTTAATCGGTGTGTAGCTGGGTGGCACGCTCGCAGATGCTCGAACTAAGCTCGCCGATGGTTGAGTTCCTGCTACACAGTCTTCCTATAAAAAAAAAAGAAATTGATGTGTCATAATGATCTTTCTTTACCCAAAGACCACTGTGACGTAAAGAGTTAGGAAATTAACTTGAAAATAGATTTAATAAAATAACACAAGAAAAAGGTACTCACTTAGGCGCAGGGTCAGAAGTCCAGAGGCCAAAAGTCCATTATGGACCTTTGACCCACTTGGGTGGGATAAAAGTCCATAATTCTA
The DNA here is from genome assembly GCA_943590905.1 of Sphaerophoria taeniata. Classification (NCBI taxonomy): domain Eukaryota; kingdom Metazoa; phylum Arthropoda; class Insecta; order Diptera; family Syrphidae; genus Sphaerophoria; species Sphaerophoria taeniata. The sequence continues at coordinate 204,158,466 of OX016540.1, forward strand.
TTATGATCTTTTTACCCACCCTAGTGAGTCAAAATTCCACAAAAAGTTGGGTCATAAGTCCATTATGCTTAAAAGAAAATTGGTCAAATTGGAAAATTGGTCCATAATCTAGTCAAACATAAAATACATTTTTTTCAGAAGAAAAAAACCACTGAATAAAAAAAAGAAAAACAAAAACAATATAATTGCGTTCAAAAACCTTTACAAAAAAAATGTGTGCTATTTTTGACGATTTGCCTGCAAAATGGACAAAGCACTTCATTTTTGTTTCGCTTTGCATGCCGTGTCCTTAACATTTTCAAAACAAGTTTCGCAGATTTTGAAGTGGTGGCGCAATTCAGCTCATTTCCACTTGTACTCTGACCATTGCTGGCATATTCGTTATTTTCTTCGTTTTCATCTTCTTCACCGCTGAAATTTTCAAACTCAAAAGATATCTCAACTCCTTTTTCTTGGGATATATAGAACTTAATTGACTCAATAGTTCCGTTTAATTGATAATTTCTTTTCGAATTGAATGGTCATGCACTCAATAAACTGATTTCGCAGTTGAAATTTGGATTTAGGTCTCGCAAACATTTCCCATGTTTGCCCATCCACCGATGCCAAAAAATCAATGGTTATTGTATGCTTTTAAATAAAAATAATTTTTTTTTTCAAAAAATTTAAACAAAAAAAATTATTTTTGAAAATTCAATTCAAAAAGAAATATTTTTTGAAAAGTTCAATCAGGTTAATTTAAAATATTCGCGAAAACTTTTAAAAAATTATTTCTTATTTGTGTACTTGAGTTTTTCAAAAATAACTATTTTTTAATTTAAAGTTTTAAAAAATTTAATCAGGTAATTTGAAAACTTCGCATTGCAAGAGAAATTAATTTATAGAGCAGCACTGTAAAGCGAGCGAAGCGAGCCGAATTTTTTTTGCCAAACAGAGAACAATTTGGGGAGTGAAAATAAAAAAAATTCACGAGAATGTTTCTATTTTCACTCCCCAAATTGTTTCTTTGTACACATCACTTGCACTGATCAATGTGAATAAATTCTTCAAAATCTTAACAGAGCACAAAAATTGCTGGCCCGCCTCTAAAACTAACTCTAGCGTATTGCTTTTTCAAGTTAACATTTAAAATCATACAAAAAAACAAAATCAAATTTCAATGTTGTTTGAGTACATCATTATGGACTTTTGTCTCACCTAAGTGGGTAAAAAATTCATAATCAAGGGGTCATGAGTATACAAGAATTTCTTCTGGAATTTTGACTCTCTCACTTTAGACTCACCACTCCATCAAAATAAAAAAAAATATGATCAATTTCAAATATTGAAAATTATGTTTGTCAGATGTCAGATCTGAAATTATTCATGTAAATTGAAAATGTATTATTTTATGTCAGTCAAGAAAATATATATTCGGAAAATATTGTTTTCCATCGACAAAAAAACGTACACTTGACATTTTTTGCAGTCGATATATGTACATATTTTCTTTTTTAGATTTGTTGTTTTTGAGATATAATGGGCGTGGGAAGCGGGTAGTGGAGTAGCGGGGAAGTACGTAGCGGGTAGCGCATAGCGTGGTGATGGGATTGAGTAGCAGGTAGCGTGGTAAAGGGGTAGCGGTTAGTGTGTTGAAGTAGTAGGTAGCGGGAAGTGGGGTAGAGGTTTAGCGGGTAGCAGGTAGCTCTGGAGAGTAGGAGGGTAGCGGATAGTGTGGTAGCAGCGTAAAAAAGTGAAGGCACTGCGAAGAGTGGCAGGATACTGCTAGTTATACATATATATTTTAAGATAATCTTAATCATTCTTATTGAGTGAACTCCAGTCGCGCGTCAAGAGCTGACACGTACAATTTTTTTTTATTAAATTAAAAGAAATCTGTCTTCATGTTCTTTTCTTCTTATATTGTTATGTCCAATTTTAATGTTTTTTTATTCTTATTTATCTTATTCTTGGTTCAAGTTCAGGTTGGAATTGTATAGAAACTCACTAATTTTTTATGCAATTTCAATTTTTGAGATCAAGAAATGAGAACTTGCCAAGATTCACGAAGAAAGTGACGAAAGTGGAAGATGGCTACAACAGCGAATCCTCTTCCGAATATAATTTGATCTTCATTTCGAAAAATTCGTTACTCGAAAAGCAGTGCATTTTTTTGCTGAATTAGGGCATACGTATATTTCCTCTTCGCAACATTTTTTCTTTTTGTTTACACATGGCGATTTTTCTGATTTACATTCTGATTTTTATTTTTATTTTGACAAATATACCTTGCTTTTTCACGAATAAGGGATTAATGCACTCGGGCGTATACTTGCTTTTTTTCTAAATATTATATTTGTTTTTTTGTAGTGCTCGCATTATTACTTCTTTTTAACAGAGTCACATTACAAACCAAAGTTAAATAGTTATAATAACATACATTGTAATCATATAATTAAAACTGACTTTCATCATAGTTCTAGTACTCTTCATTACCAAACCATGGAGAGACCGGCGATCTTACCTCAGCATCAGACTAAAAGTAGGTGTGTTTTGAATGCAGTATCTGGATATCTTAAACTACAGCTGCAAGGAAACTTCAATTATCATCAATACCATTGTCTTCCCAATATTTTTAGGATTTTCCGAGCCTAATTGGATATCGGAAGCTGAGCATCTTCGGAAGTCAGAAGATTGGGTACACGTTTCGAAAAAGGAAATTTCTGTATTGAAAATCAAGCTATGCAGTGGAATTTGCTTACCAAACTGCAAGGGCAGAACACTCTATAATTCTAAGTTAACAACCAGAAACAATGTGAACCCTAGAACCAGCTGTTGGGTCTCAATACCATATAATCAAAAAGCTTTTATAGTTGGCACTGATGGAGCGTTAAGCCTCTTTGAGGGAATGGGGAGTACTTACCGCTTTATTCAAGGTTCGAGTTCTTAGAGACCAACTTAAGGCTTCTGAAGGTCATCAATCAATATGATGACAAGGCTCCAAACTAATACTCTCAAAAAATACTCTAAGATTGACAGATACGGGGAATTCACTATAAGAAAAACATTCGATATTGGTTGAGTTTTTATTGACAGCAACGCAGCCTTGTCTCAAATGTTGATTTAAAAAAAAAATGTTTTCAGTGATTAATTAATATGCGTCAAAGCGCAATTCTGTCAAACACGTTACTCGTATCAATCCTTCCCACATAAAAATATTTCCAGGACATTTTTCAAAGTCGATCCTGAATAATTACGCCAATAACGACAAAGTTCTCTTTTAATTAGTCCTGTTTTTAAAATCGCAAGCAGTCCGTTGAATCTGTCAATCATTGCCACTTCAAATGCAAAATATCCATTTGCAACTTCTCCATTTTACCACTGGAATTCTCTTTTTAAATGCTTCGACTTTCAAAAATATTTTGCTTTCACATTATTCTTTATTCTCATCTCCATTCCAATTTCATACATTTTGTATTCACAAGTTCGGATGTTTGTGACGACCGACCGTCGACACCGCGACTTGATATCCGGCGGTGGCGGTAGAAAGGCTTTTCCCTTAAATTTTGTTGTCGACTGCGGGATGCTGTTCCTGTTTCTTGTTTACTATTTTCAGCACTTCATTCACTCAGGTAAAATGGCGGCGCAGCGATTTATGCGATTGAATATAGGCAGATAAAAGGGATGCTCAATCAGCATGAATTATGCAAAAAGCCTTGCCACGATTGATGTGGTACAATTTTGGGTTCTGAACTTTCACCTCTATCTCAATAAAGAACCTTACCATATCTTTATGTACCTGTAGGAATATACATACACTTAACAGAGATCCGACCCACCCTAACCATATTTTTGGACGGTTTTGGTTTAGGAGGACAAAAAAGAACCAGATATATACACAGACAACAAGAAATTCCCGATGATGGAGGTGAAGTCATCAATAAAAAAGTGCTAAGCCATTACCATTGAAGGTTGCTTCTTGTCTTTTTTTGTAAGCTTTATCATTCGTATTGAACCTTTGGAAATTTTAATTTGCAAAAGGGGCAAAGGTGAAGCGACAAAAGCGGCAAATTGAAAGAATCTGAATGATGGAGCTTTGGCAATCGCAATTAAGGCTGCTTCCTTCTTTCCTTTTTCCTTTTTTTTTGCAAATCGTGACACAATCTAGAAGTCGATTTAATTTTGAACCCGGTCTCACACCATATCTGTATGCATAAAACCTTTTTTGATTATCTTAGAAATTCCTCATTTGAAATTCGTGTTTAAATTAACAAATCTATAAAGGTACCTTGGCAATAAAACACCCTGAATAAAAATTCCTGACAGCCTAGTGAAGACGGCGGGGAAATGTTGATTAATTGGCATTTGAATCCGAATACCATCGATGTACAAGAAAGTATTTAAATTCAATTTCATCAAATGAACATTAATGATCAGCGGTGTAAATGTCTACTTTCAATTTAGCTAAATAGTGATTGTCCTAGAATGTGAAGTCTAATTAAGATATAAGACATCAACAATGCTACAGTGAACAATTTTTCGATATTCGGAAAATTGCTGTTCAATCACTCAAAAACGACTCAACGGATTTTGATAGGCGATGTGTTTTTGGACTGTTTTCTTTTTTTACAAAATGAGACTACCTCATTCCCAGTTTTCGAAATGGCTAATTTAAGAGCAGAGTGCTCTGTATGGCCACCATCTAATAACGTGGATGCAATTGCAGAAGAAGCCAGAGCCAATGGTATTTTATTTTCAGAACGTATAGATGCTAAGTTTATTGATAGCAAACATTTTTTCCCCGTAGCACTGGGTAAATCTGAAAATACAAACCACCACTCTGATTGATCACGCCTTGCATAACGGTGTCATACAGATGCTTTTGTTGATCGTTTAACTTCGGCTCATTAGTTTGCAAAAATATACCTACTTCAATGCAATTGTATTGTCCTTTGCGTAGTATTGCTTGATCAAGAACATCTTGCGCTGCACAATTTCGAGCAACCAATTCAGCTCTGCCAATGCTTAATTGGCATTGCGGCCTTCCGGGAATGTTCATTTTAGTCCAGTTCAGCTCTTGACATCTTTGTCACAACAATATTAACTCTTTTGTATTTTTCTTATGCAAAAAAGGTGACGTGAAATATCGCCAAACGGAATAAAGCCGAATTCGAAAAATTTGGCAATATTTCGTTTTTAAAAACGAAATAACGCCAAATTCTCAATTTGGCTTTATTTCGATTTAAGAACGAAATAATACCAATTTGGCAGTATTTCGATTTGAAGTTATGCAGAATTAGGTCCCGAAGTCAGAAGTCCTACTTATGTGGGTCAGTAGTCCCAAATTTATTTTATACTCTATCGGACAAAAGTCCCAAATGAAGAAAAATGTTTTTTATGAGAATGATTACATTTATTTGTACTCGTCACTATTATATCGAAACAAAAAAAAATGTTCATCGTAAAAATAAAACAAAAAGACATGTACCTACACATAACTACAACTATAAACAAGCCTTATAAGTACATAGGACCATTTTTATTTATACTATTTGTCGACAAAATTGACAGAGCAATTCATTTTTCAAAGCTGCTGCCGTTTCTTTTCATTTGGAAAAGGAACCACCACGCATCTTTATAATGCACGCTTGTGTCTGGAAAGCAGGTGCTGCATTGCAATGATTCATTTTGAGCATCGTTTTCCACTTTCATCTGAGCATGATGACGATCTGGAACATTCTAAATCGATTTGGTTTGATTGGGAGTGAAACGAGCGGAAAAAATGTTGCCCAAAAGAGAATCAATTTGGGGTGTGAATTTCTTTGGAACACCCGACTCGATTAATAAAACTCTGACTGTTTCAGCTAGAGTTTGGTTAAATCTGTCTCCTCTATTGAGGGGAATATGCAAATGGTGACTCAACTTGAATACCTTTTTGTTTGTACCAATTATTCTGTTCTTTCGATAGATATTCTCTTCCTTGGTATATGCTCAGTTTTGATACTGCACAATCAAACATAGCAGTCGACAAAGCTTCATACTCTTTGAATGCTTGAAAAACGTCTGATTTGTTCTTAATTAAGAAAATCATGGCAAAATGGCTATAATCGTCAGTGAAAGAAACCAAGTATTTTGAGCCATCATATGCAACTGGAATTAATGGACCACAAACACCCGAATGTATTCTTTCAAGAGCTCGCTTAGCTCTTCTACGAGTGCCATTAAAAGGTTTTCTTACTTGCTTGCCTTCAGTGAAAACGTCTTTTTTTGAGCTTTGATTTTTGCTTGGAATTAAATTCTGTTTGATAAGACCATCCATTCTATGCTTACTGATATGCCCAAGACGACGATGCCATAATATAGAAATAGATTCTTCTTTAGAACATTATTTGTTTCAGCATTATTGACTTCGTTCGAATGGGTCACCTCTCAAGAATGCAGTCGCAATCACTTCATGCCTTATTTTTACAAAACTTAACTTTAGCTCCAGCATTAGTTAGTTAAGTGACGAAAATTAAATTGGTTCTTAATTCGGGTACATTAGACGTTTTCCATAGTCAGCTCAGTTCCAGTATTTCTCAATCCTTTGATTTTTTCCGCTTTTATTTGCAATTATGGACACTTCATCTTTTGCAACATTTATTTCAATGGGAAATTTCAATTTTAACATCTTAAAAAATATCATTCTTCATTTGCAAGATGATCAGTAACTCCAGAGTCAAAATTGGAAATAATTTTCTTATTTGAATTGTCTTTTGGACATTTTCTGTCCGCCATAAAGCAAAAACTTTTGTTGAGATTCTTTTGAATGACATTCTTTTGCTTGATGTCCAAATTTGTTACATTTATAACATTTTCGCCGCGCAATGGCAGGATCGAACTGTGAAAGGAGTTCATTTTACACGAAAAACATTAAATTTAAGGTACTTTTTTTATTGTGCTTATGCTTATAAAAGACGTATTTAGGCCCATTTGCTCATTCGGAACATAAATTTATGGTCTACATAAAGTTCATCTTTAGTACAGGGATTTTATGCAGAACGTATCGAATTCCAGAACGTCCCAAATAAAAATGAAAACTTTAAGCTGAACTTAAATTTATGTTCCGAATGAGCAAACAGGTCTTAAGTATACAATTTATAATTTAAAAATATTCGTTAATCTACGCCATCCGGATCCCCTTCCACACTGCTTCGTTTCATCTGCTTCTCTCCCTCATCCTGAGCAATCTCTTTCCATCTATCCAAATTACTCTGACACATATCGAGCAACGGCTTCGATTCAGGAATCAATCGATAGAGCAATGAATAACACGGAATACATATGCCACCAAGGAAACCAACTTGTGAGTTAGCCTGCTCTTCGGGTTGATTTCGATCCATCATCGGAATGGGTATGAGGCCAGACTTACGTTCAGCATCGCCTTGATCGTAGAATTCCTCAAAAATCACTTTGACAGTTTTCTCTTGAACTTCCCAGGGCTTAGCCGAAGCGGATAGATCACTTGCGGTCATTGCAATGGCTTGAACCAGCAAACGATGCTCATGTTTGCTCCATGTGAATGTCTCTTCCTCAATGAGATTCTGAAGTTTGGTCTTGTTGGGAAAGAATTGAGCTAGGTCGGTGGCTAAAATGCAATGTTTGATCAAGTCGAGCACTTGCTTGTACTCGGAACTGGAGAGCTTAGAAAAAATATTATGGCCCTCCTGAAAATAAGAGATGAATGAAGAAATTGATGAAGCGGAGGGGAAGAGTCAATGCAGACAAAATCTGTATACCTGTTGCAGGATTTCGACAGTTTGATTAAAATGATGATTTTCCATTGTAGATGTACTGTAAACGGCAGCTAGAGGAGATTCAGTATCGAGCATGAACTTGTTGTTCTTCCCGCGATGGTCCAGATCATGGCACAAGGATCCGATGTAGAGAGCCAGGCACTGTCAAAAAAAGAACAATTCTAATCAGAAATTCAAAGAAACAATTAAATTCTATACCTCAATTGGTTGAAATACATCTGATCTCTTCTTCAGCAGCGAATAGATTGTATTAGCCACTGAGAACCCATGATTCCAGTTGTGGTAAGGCACTCTGCGGTAATTCTTCTTAATCGTTAACGTGAACTTAATCAATTTATTCTTATTGAACTGCTTCAAACCAAACAGATCGATGAACATGTGCGCCGACAGTCGGATCTTTTGCATGTCATCGAAATCGAACGGATTGAAGTAGTAATCATCGATGTCGGGTGCGATGTCTAAATTAGGATCGGTTAGGAATTTCTCTACATCTTCGTCGGTGCTGGTATTGTGGTAGCTGAGGACCTCCAAAGCCACTTTATACTTGTGCTCAGATCGCCGGATCTTGTCATACAGCCTTGCATTGTGAAGCGCCAGGCCACAGTAGACGGCGAAAATCTCGAAGGCCTGTTCGTCCTCTTTGGTAAAATAGCCCGAGAGTTTGTTGACCATTTCAACGACTCCGATGATCGTGCCCTGAATGAAGATCGGCATGCACAGAATCGTCTGGGTTTTGTAGCCAGTTTTCTGATCAACAGAACGATTGAATCGAGGATCCGAGTAAACATCTTGAATGTTGAGAATCTCCCCTGTAAGCGCAACTATTCCGGCAATGCCAGTGCCAATGGGGAAGCGAATTCCGTCGGGTATCGTTTTGGTATCCTCTGGAGGTTGGCCGTTGCCAACATCGAAAACGTACGCAAAGAGTTCTTTACGCTTCTCGTCGACAAGGAAGAGCGAAGCTCGATCGGCATCGACCAGCCCTTGGGCAAAGCTCAGGATTTTGGTAACCAGCATGTCCATGCTAACCATGTCCTGGAAAATTGATCTAAGAAAAAAGAAATAAAATGTCCAATATTGTCTGCAAGTGCTTGACTTACTTGACAACTGCCAAAAGGAATTTCATGTTCATAAGCAAGTGGGCGTAATGCAGAGCAATGCCACCCCACACCAAATAGCTGCAAGAAATCTCCTCATCCTCCTCGTGGAATGGAAAAAATTCTTCCCCCCGAAACAGCTCCACCACCGCTATGAGCTGTCCATCAGGCTGGGCTATAGCTTGGCAAAGCACATATCCAATTTCGCTCTAAAGCAAAACCTTAATCAAAAATAAACTACGATTACGTTTTTTCTGTCACTCACATTCTCGGGAATTCCATCAGGAAATCGTGCGTCTGGGACGCCCTTCGACAATCGCACAGCTTCTCTGGTCTTTGCCACATGCAACAAGTAACTTCCTTCTTGCGGTTTGACTTTCTGCATTTCGTTGTTCGCCAATTCTGATTGTCCCATGTAAACGGACATGTTTTCAGGATCACCCGATTCGGAGATGTAGAGAGTAAATCCGTCAGCGTCGACAGCTGACGATATACAACTGGCCAGTTCGAAGAGAACGTGTGCCTTTGTCGGTTGCATTTGAAGGGATTGTATGAGGTCTTGGACCATCTGACGTTTGTCAGCATGCACACCGAATTTAGATCGCGATAGGCTTGACTTGCGCCCGTCGCGACCCAACGACTGGCGGGCACTTTGTGATCGTCGGATCCTCCAACGTTCGAGTTGTTGTTCCAATTCGACATCCTGCTTGATGTGTTTCTCAAGGAACTCGGGATGGTTCTTGAGAAAACGCTTAACTGTTGATGCTGAAAGGCCATACTCGTCGAAATCTTCGTAAGAGTTTTCTCTTGACATGCGTCCATTGCGACCCAATGACTGGCGGGCACTTTGTGATCGTCGGATCATCCAACGTTCGAGTCGTTGTTGCAATTCGACATCGTGCATGATTTGTATCTCAAGGAACTCGGGATGGTCCTTGAGGAAACGCTTAACTGTAGATGCTGAAAGGCCATACTCGTAGGAATCTTCGTAAAAGTTTTCTTCTTCTGAAAAAGAGAAAAACAAAAAGGTTAACTTAAAAAGAAGGTCTCAGCTTCAAAAGTAGAAAATAACAGTTTTACCATATACCATAACTTTAAGTCGCTCAAAAAGTATTTCTGTTTTGGTCACCAACAAACAGAATTTCTTATAGGACAGAACAAATATTTCTACTAGAATAGAAACCATCGAAAACAAAATCATGATCGATTGTCAGAAGTGTATGCGTTATCATTGACTCGTAGGCAGCAATTTGGCAAAAGAGTAAAATCAAAAGCTTCGCTGTTTTAACATAAATTAATTTTGAGAATGTAAATTCATTTTGATTGTGACTTTTCAAATGAAAAAAGTGTTTTAGTGTCTGTATCAAAAATGATACTTCTTGCAGTAAGGACTTGTTTTGAACTAGATATTTTTTAGACACAAGTGTGAATGTTTCCTGTTTTTATAGAATGGCACGAAAAATACCTTCGGATAGTGATAGGGATATCGTAAATTGTTTGAGGGAATTAGAAAATGGGTATTTGTCAGAGGATGACGATGACGTAGATGAAGATGATCTTTGAGAACCTCAGCCGAAGATTGGGTTCCAACCCCAGGAGGAAGTTGTTGGCGTTGGTAAAGAGAGAGAGGGGGAGGAGGTATGCGTCCACTAAAGCGGAAGAACTCCCAATATGGAATCAATTGTGGCGTCTACAGTTCCAGTCATGATGAACTACTTAGTACTTACAGGGCTACTCAGACATATTCGCAGCCCAGGCCTATAAGGAGCGGTTTGACCGGCTCTTCGTCTTGGATTTAAACCAAAAACCTGGCCCTCCAGGTTGGGGGTCTGGATATAGGGTGATTGCCCGTCCACATGATGAAAATATAGTTCCGAAACACCAACAAGGCCCTGATACGGACGGAATTAATGATGACGAGCTACGCCAACGATATAAGGACAACGAATTTCGGTTTTGTACTTGGAGTGTTAGGTGTTTTAACAGGTTTTTTAATTATTTTAATAGTCAGTACGGTTTTAAACCTTCAAAATATAGTCGTATTGGTAAAGGCATGTTTAAATTTGCCATCCCCCACTTATATTTATGGCTTTTCAATTTAATGTATCCTATTACTTTAAAAAATAGTTGTAAGTTATTACCTCCCCGGGACAAAATAAATGTACTTTTAAGATTATGATAAAGGGCAACTTCTTCTAAGGCAAATTTTGTAATTGACCAACACAATCCAACCACCTTTCCAATCTCAAGAGTCCAAAACCCATCAGTTCCATCCTCGTGAAATCCACCTCTTCCCAATCAACAATTTTTGGTTAAAAAGCCGTTTAAAAACCTAATTATAACTGGGGTTGAGAAACCTAACAAGTTTGAAATTGGTTCAAAAGACGTCTTAAAGACCTTTCAGGAGCATCTTCATGACCGAAAATGGTCAGTTACTTTGTAACCCCAGTCATGAAAAGGTAATAAAGAAACTGGTTTTTAAACGGTCAGCCTACAACTTCTAATTGAAGTTAAAAATAAACCCTGTATTTATGACCCGTTCCAGGTTATTTTGCTACCACTTTTTTTAGCTTTTCTAAAACCGTTTGTTGACGGTTTAAGCAAACCTTTTTTTGAGGTTATTTCTCTACCTCTTGCTAACGTTTTTTCGAAACGTCGTTGAGACGTATTTTAGAACCGTTCCAGTAAGGTTATTTTGCTACTAATTTTTTAGCTTTTTTATAACCGTTTGTTGACGGTTTATGCAGATTTATTTTGTGGAGGTTATTTGCTAACCTTTTAGAAACGTTTGAATACAACGTTTTGTGAATGTTTCAAAATGTACAACGCCTTGTATATGCAACGCAAGGAAAAGTGTTAATGCTGCCATTGTGAACAAAATCCTACCCTTTAGCTGAAATAGAAGTCTTTTTTTCAAAATTGAACAGATATTTCCTTATTGACATTTATTTATAAAATAATTTAATTATAATATCAATACATTAATATTAATTAATTAAAACAATATAAAAAGTAAACAAATAACAAAATAAAAATACATATCTTTGTTTCAGTGATGTTTTGATGATTTATGTTCACTGGAATGTGGAAGTTGTTGTACTTTCCCTGAAAATGAAATAAAAAAGAAAAAAAGAATATGATTTACAGTTAGAAATTAATGAAAATTTTAAGAAGTATTAATTTTTCCTTACATCCATATTCCGAGTCTGAAGCGTGAGCCTTTAAAAAGGCGGTTTAATTATGGTGAGGTTATTGCACCTTCTTCCTTTCAAAACAGCGGTTTAATTAGGTTGAACTAGTTGTACTTTCATCCCTGAAAATAAAATTAAAAAAAAAGGAATAAGATTTACTATAAATAATTAAGAAAAAAGTAGTTAATTAATTTAGGCTACTTATAATCATTTTATATAAAACAATTTCGAGTCAGAATTATATACATGCAAAACATAATTAAGTATGTGTATCAGAATTTATGAGTAATAAGAACGTTGCTTGAAAGAATTTACGATTCAAGTTACTCTTTTTATTTTACTTACAAGCATTTTCCAAGTCTGAAACTGGCTTGCTTGAGATTCGCCTTGAAAACGCCGGTTGCATCTGCATCATCGCTGAAGGTTGGAAATCTTTCCCTCACGGCTTCCAAAAATGACGTCGAATGTATGTTTGAAGTGCTCGAAACTCTTCTGAGTCGCAGTTCCCAACCAGGAAAATTGCATTAACAATTCGTCGCAAAACATAAATTTGGCTATGGTGCGAAAATTTGTTAATCACCCCTCATATATATATATTTATATGCATGCAATTGTTATCGTTGAATTGAATTCACCAGTCCGTTTTGTATATGTAGTTAGAAAATATAAACACACATTGCGCTGTTAGAGTTGGTTCAAAAAATATTGTTTGAATTGATTCTAACTATGTATTGCATATGTGTTGACAAAAATTATAAAAACAAAACAAAATAGGACTGCGTTAATGAGAACGGCATATTAGTTGTGAAATAACTTTTTTTTACGGTTAAAATATAACCTTTTACACGTAGGAACACAGCTGCTTCGCACAAACAGATACAGTTAAAACGTAACTTATCACAAGCAGCTATGTACTTCGTGTGTAAAAGGTTATATTTAACCAACTTATATGCCGTTCTCATGTTTTGTTTTTATAATTTTTGTCAACACATATTATGCAATACATAGTTAGAATCAATTCAAACAATATTTTTTGAACCAACTTTAACAGCACATTACGCTACTATTTTCTAACATTTTACATACAAAACAAAACAAAATTCACCAGTCCGAATTGAATTCAACGATCACAATTGCATGCAATAAAAACTTACCTTAAATTTCACTTTAGATTCGTATTCACTTCACAAGCACAATCTTGTTTTTTAATTTTTTAAAACTTATAATTTTTTTTTTTTTTTTGAGAGCAATTTTTCAACAACTTTGCTATGTTGTTTCCACTTTGAGAGACAAGACGACAATGTGATTTTGAACTTTGAAGAAGGAATATAATGTTCAAACACATATACAAATACAAATAGCAGATGGTAATAGAACACTATGAAGTTTAATTTTAACTTAGGTTTTAGATTGGTTGAAAAAAGGTAAACACTAAACCCAATATTTAACCGGTGGTTACGACATAACTTTTCTCTATCCAATTTGTAACCAAGGCTTTAGGAAGTTATATTAGAACCGGTTTTATTTTTACTTCATATTTGAAAATCGGGTTACTTGATGGCTAAAAAATAACCATTTGTAAATGCAGGTTCCATAGACAATTTTGGGTAACCAATTTCTAACTCGTGCTCTTAAGAAACCTCAAAATAACGATTGAATTTTACCAGGAACTAACTCAAGTCAAATATAGGTTTGGGTTAAACCCAATATTTGACCGTGGTTACGACATAACTTTTCTCTATCCAATTTGCAACCAAGGCTTTAAGAAGTTATATTAGAACCGGTTTTATTTTTACTTCATATTTGCAAATCGGGTTACTTGATGGCTAAAAAATAACCATTTTTAAATGCAGGTTCAATAGACGATTTTGGGTTACCCATTTCTAACTCGTGCTCTTAAGAAACCTCAAAATAACGATTGAATTTTACCAGGAACTCACTCATGTCAAATATAGGTTTGGAATAAACCCAATATTTGACCGTCGTTGAGACATAACTTTTTTCAAGCCAAATTGTGACCAAGGTTTTTAGATGTTATATTAAAACTGAAGTTATTCTACAACCAAGGTTACAAATTGTTGATTGGGTTCTTAACGCAATTTCAGCTACTACGACTGGAAACACTTTGTCCTCTGACTTTTATGATGATAATCGCATTTATTTTTCACGATGACGTAATCCTAAAACTTACGCTAATGTAAAACTTTTTCAAGGCTTTTGTTACACGACGTAAATTTAGATCTGCATGCCAAAATTTAATTTTAAATGTAATGAAAATAGATTGTTAATCAATTGTAAAAAAGGTTAAGCATACGCCCCAGTGACCCATTAGAGACATTTACTAAAATACATGAATGATGGATTGGGCAAGATAAAAGTCGATACTCTAGAAGCGCTTCGAATAGCGTTTGGATTTCCATACGCAAATTTCATATGCGCACACGAGTCACCCTGTCGACTCCGAAACAAATTATATCATTCTGAACCGTGAAATCAGCTGCTTGACCGGAAGCGCTTCACTGAATGTCGCAATCGCAGTTGTCTAAATCCGCTTTATCTCACTTTCAATCATTCTCTATGTATCAGTTAACCTTCACGGACGTAATCAGCCAGGTAATTTTCCTTTTTCTTTGATCACGTGCTGTGTCATTTTATACACAATTTTCTAATAATTGAAGATTATATAAGAAAAGATAAGGAGAAAACCATAATATTGTGACGCTTAAGAATAGTTGTGCCCATTTTCATAGAAACTGTGTGTCCTATGCTCGATACGACAGGCGCTGCAACAGAAGCCGGACCCTTAGCTCGGATATCCAAGCACTACTACACTATACTACTCACTCCTAATCTCGTACCAAAACGATCCCTGATTTTAAAGGCTCCCTTCCCACAGTCGGAATCAACTGATCCCATCGCCACACGAGAATCGAGAGCTATTCCCAGTCGGATTCAGAGCTGATGAGCCACGTGCTCGCAGCTCCCATTGTTCATCGGGAGACAGGTGCTCTTCAGCTTGACATTAGAATTCAATCCCAGCTATCCAAGGTATTGAAGCACTCTGCTTAAAAGGCGAATTCAGCACGACCGTTGTTTTTTTCTCTTGGACGAACCTATTATCGCTGACGACGTGTGCAAGTAAAGCTCACAAAAACACAGGACAGTTTGTAGTCAGAGTAGCAGCATGAATTATTAAAAATTCACCACGATGTAAAATTGAAGTCTATCAACACTTAAAATTAACTTTCTTTTGCTTATATAAAGTAAACCTTTTGTAAAGCTTTCTTATGTACTTTAATATTTAAACATAAACCTAGCTTACCTCATTGAAATTATAAATTTGTGAATTCTCTTTAATTTTGGAAACCAATTGGATAAGTTCTATGACTTCTTATACTATTTTGTATTAAATAAATATTGTTTAAAATAATCTTAAATTTTCGTAGTGCGATTTTCATTTAATTGCAAATATATCTAGCATAAACTAATTGTTAACAATACAATACTTTGATACAAACACTTGTTATTTGAATCTTAAAATAATTATTTTGCTTTGATGTTTCGTATCAGAATTAGATTTATAAAATTTTAGTTTAGATTGTTACTCGAATTGAATAAACGTATTTGATATATAACAAATTGGCGACGAGGATGGGATAAGCCCCTCAACAATGTGTGTTGCCAAATCAAGAACACTTTACAAGATCGTGAAGAGGCCATTGCAAGAATTCAGAATGACTACAAAGAACTTTTCAGTGATGAACCAGCTTGCGTCAAAGTAAGTGTTCATCTTCATCTCAAAGAAAATGCGATTCCAATTTTTAGACCAAAAAGGCCTGTTGCGTATACAGTTGCACCATTGATTGAAAAAGAACTCCAACGTCTTCAAGATCTTAACATCATCACACCAGTTAATTTCTCTGAATGGGCAGCACCAATTGTTGCTGTAAAAAAATCAAATGGCAACATTCGTATATGTGGGGATTATTCTACGGGTCTAAACGAATCGCTAGAATCACATCAATATCCATTGCCGACTCCAGATTCTATATTTGCAACTTTGAGTAACAAACAAATTTTCACACACATCGACCTAACAGACGCATATTTTCAAATACCAGTCGATGAAGAGTCACGCAAGCTTTTGACTTTAAATACCCACAAAGGGTTATTCCAAGTAAATCGTTTAGCTCAAGGTATCAAGTCAGCACCAGGTGCCTTTCAACAATCAATGGATACAGTGCTGGCTGGATTAAAAGGAGTTGCAGCTTATTTGGACGATATAATTATTAGTGCCATCAGCTGGGAAGAACATTTACAAAGCCTTTACGAGGTATTGAAGCGACTAATTGAATATGGTTTTCGAATAAAATTTCAAAAATGTTCATTTTTCACAAACCAAATTAAATACCTTGGACATATTATTGACCAACATGGATTGAGACCAGTTCCAATTAAAATAACAAAAATCCAGACCATGCCACCACCACAAAACCTAACACAACTCCGATCATTTCTTGGAGCTGTTAATTATTATGGAAAGTTTGTTAAGGAAATGCGACAAATTCGTTCACCATTGGACAAACTCTTACAAGCAAAAGTAGAATTCAACTGGTCAGATTCATGTCAAGAATCATTCGAAAAATTCAAGGAAATATTATCATCGAACTTGCTTCTCACGCATTACAACCCAGATTTACCGATCAAGGTTGCAGCAGATGCTTCTGGTGAAGGCATAGGTGCCTTTATCGCTCATATTTTTCCGGACGGTTCCGAAAAAGTAGTAATGCATGCAGCAAGAGCATTGACATCAGCTGAAAAGAAATATAGCCAAATCGAAAAAGAGGCTCTAGGACTTATCTTTGCCGTTACAAAATTTCATAAAATGATTTATGGTCGTCGATTTCAACTACACACAGACCATAAACCGTTGCTGTCAATTTTTGGTAGACAAAAAGGAGTTCCGATATATACAGCAAATAGACTGCAAAGATGGGCCCTTACTTTAATGATGTATGACTTTCAAATAAAATACATTTCGACAACTGAATTTGGCTGCGTTGATGTCTTGTCTCGCCTCATTGAAAAACAGTCCAAATCTGATGAAGAGTATGTTATAGCATGCACAATGTAAGAAAATGAAATGTCACAAAATTTAAATGAACAACTAAATAATCTACCACTGACGTACAACATGATTAAACAAGCCACTTTCAAGAATAAAATTTTTCAGACAGTTATTAAATTTATGAGAACTAAATGGCCGAACAAAACTTCGATTCCTAAAGAATACAAACCTTTTTTCGACCGCAAGGATGCTTTAACAATTGTCGATGAATGTTTAATGTTTAATGACAGAATAATAATTCCACAAATTTTCCAAAAAAGAGTCTTAAAACAACTGCATCGTGGTCATCCAGGAATTGAAAGAATGAAGGCAGTAGCAAGGAGCAAGGTTTACTGGCCGAACATTGATGAAGACATACAAAACTACGTTCAACAATGCCAAAACTGTGCTTCTGCTGCAAAATCGCCAATCAAGACAACACTATCACCTTGGCCAATGTATCATCGCCAATGGAGCGCATACACATTGACATAGCAGGTCCATGTGATGGGAAATACTATTTCGTCATTGTCGATGCATTTTCCAAATGGCCCGAAATTTTCGAAATTGCAAATATTACCTCTTCAACAATTATTAAAAAACTTAGTCACGTATTTTCTCAGTTCGGAGATTGTCAACAATTAATATCTGATAATAGAACTCAGTTTTGTAGTTCAGAATTTCAAAATTTCTTAAAATTGAGAGGTATTCAACATATGCGCACAGCCCCATACCATCCTCAATCAAATGGTCAAGCTGAACGCTTTGTTGATACGTTTTAGAGAGCTTTAAAAAAAAATTCTCATGAAGGGACGAGCTTGGAAAATCTGGATACATTTCTTCAAACCTACAGATCAACACCGAACAAAGTCATTAACAACAAATCTCCAGCTGAACTATTCCTTGGAAGATACATAAAAACAACGCTGGAACTTATGAAATTTAGACCACAAGAACTTCAACCAAAAACATTTCCAACAAAACAAGAAGCTCTGTTTAATGCCAAGCACGGTTGCAAGAAACGAAAATACGTTCCTGGTAGTCTTGTGTATGCTAAAATCTATAAAGACAATAAGAATTGTTGGGTCCCTGGAACTATTATCGAACGTGTAGGTAATGTTAATTATAACACACAAACCAGTTGAGAACTCGGTATGCTCCTGATTATACGACTAAAGTAGAGTCAACCAGCTTATATGAAATACTTCATGACTTAGTATTTTTACCTAACCAAATAATTAATGAAGAATCATCTAATCTTTTATCTAACCAACCACCTAATGAAGAATCATCTTTCCAAGAACAACAGAATTTACCAAATAATATGGAGAAGAAATATTTTATGAATCTATATCAGAACCGAATTCATCAAACGAAATCATCGAAACAAGAACTGAGATAATCCATCCAAAAAATAATGTCCATCCTCCCGTTGGCATAGCGAGTTCGACATGTCTTAATTAAAAGGTGGAGATGTTAACAATACAAAAATATGCTTTGATACAAACACTTGTTATTTGAATTCTTAAAATAATTATTTTGCTTTGATGTTTCGTATCAGAATTAGATCTATAAAATTTTAGTTTAGATTGTTACTCGAATTGAATAAACGTATTTGATATATAACACTAATGCTAGATCGTTCATGGTGACCCCGGACGTGATCCCTTTAGACATTTTCTTTCGTTGAACACTGTAAGTCAAAAAACTATTCAAACATTTTCGCATAATTTTGCATATTTCGGTGCTTAATTAAATCATTATTGTCGCATACAGTGGAACTGCATAAAGAAAGCTTTGATATACCTTGTTCTCGCTTGCTCTGCTTGCAAAAACGTTATCATCTATCGATTTGACATTGAACAGCATAAAAAATTATACATACATACCGAAAAATCATACCTACGACATAAAAGCTCTCTGCAGTAAAACATTTTCGGTGAACTGTTTTTTCAACCCAACCAACGATACGGTTGATCAATTCAATTTGCTGTTCTTGATATAAGCCGTTATATTCTGTTTAAATCACGTGACTTGATTCAACTACTTATCAATCAATTAATATAAAATCAATCAATTATATCTGAAACATTTTTCAAGCGCAAAAGTGCAGCAATTGTAAAGCAGCTAAGTGATTTAAAGAATTTACTCACACCTGAGTACCTAAATGACATCGATGAAGGGGGACTTTTGGTAAGACTACAATTGGTTGATCGCTTGGAGCAAAATTTCGAAGCTATCCAGAGTAGTTTACAGGAAGAGGATTTAAATGAAATTGATAGCAACACACGTGCTTTATTTTTTGAGAATTTCGTAGATACAAAAGCAGCAATTAATCGTCAGCTTAATGAACGCCGTCATGCAAGTGGAGCTCGTCAATCTACCACTGTGATTCAGTTCTCATTAGATGATCCTCAACCTCAACCCTCATTCATCGGGCTCGTTACGCAGCCCAAATCAAGACTCCCGGTTCTACCAGTTCCAACTTTTAGTGGTAATTATGCAGAGTAGCTGAATTTTTATTCGATGTTTCAAAAAGTGTTTGGCAATGAAAACGACTTGACCAAAATCGAGAAGTTTCAGTACCTAAAATCTAGCCTCAAATCACCAGCACTAGATACAGTAAATTCTCTTGAAATTAATGAACAAAATTATGATTTAGCTCTTGAAATGTTCAAGAAAAGATATGATAATAAACGTTTGAGTTTTCAGATTCATATCAAGGACATATTCGCGTTGAAGAAAGTAGAAACAGGTGGAGTGGCAACACGATACCATCTTGGGATTCAATGTCAACCTTTCTGGATAAAAGATGTCAAACTCTTGAAAACGTCGAAAATGCTATGGTAAAAGAAACATCTAGCAAACAGGTGAGCAAAAAACCAAATACAAATTTTAGTCGGAAAGTACAAGTAGCTTCTGATTGCACGAATGTTAAGACATGTGAATTTTGCGATTCTTCTGAGCATAACATTAACAATTGCCAATCGTTTAAAAATCTCTCGCCAGCCATTCGATATGAAGAGGTAAAAAAAAGATCGTTGTGTCTAAATTGCTTACAGAAAGGGCATCTCGTTAGCAAATGCCGATCATGCGGCTGAAGTATTTGTCATTTTAAACACCATACTTTGCTCCACCTCAAGCCTGTTGTTGAATTTCCACCTAGCCATGTTCAATCGCTTCAGCCACCAGTTTCTTCAAATACGGCCCTGATTTCTACTTCGCATAGTCCTATCAACTCAAGAGCATCAGAGAATCGGTCTGAAAACTGCGTCTTCATTGCTACAGCTATAATTTTCATCAAAAATAGAGCTGGCTCTAACGTTTCATGCAGAGCTATTTTAGATTCAGCTTCGCAACTACACTGTATTACTAGTCGACTTGCTAATCAACTATATCTGAGAAAGGAGAAGCTGACAACGATTATATCTGGTATAGGGGAAGCAGATGTTGTTTTGAATGAATCGACTGAATTATTCTTGTGTTCGCGAGTTGGAGGGTTTACGACTTCTTTAACAGCTATTATTGTGCCCACTATTACCGACAATCAGCCATCATATTCCGTTAATTGTGTAAACTGGAACATTCCTCATAGGTGCCGGCCTTTTCTTTGAATTATTGTGTGTTGGACATATTCGTTTGAGGGAAGGTTTGCCACTGCTCCAAAAAACCTGATTAGGGTGGATAGTTTTTGGTGGAGCTCAACAAATTCGTAAGCAATCCTGTCTAGTTGCGAAAAATAATTTAGCTGAAGAGACTTTGGATGAAGAAAGGCAATTACACGATTTAGTTAAGAGTTTTTGGTAAGTTGAGGATTGTACTTCGGATATTTCGAAAGCTAGCAAAGATGATTTAGATTGCGATAACCACTTTGTACAAAATCTTTTTCGTTTGAAGTCAGGTGAATATTCGGTACGTCTTCCCTTCAAAATATGTCCAAGCCAGCTAGGAGATTCATACCACCAAGCACTTCGTCGTTTTTTAAACTTAGAGAAAAAGCTGCAACATCGCCCAGAATTAAAAGCTCTATATTCTGCCTTTATGAAAGAGTATGCGGAACTCAAACATATGTCTCTACTTAACTCAATTGCCCGAGGAGTTAACACATATTTTCTGCCCCACCACTGTGTTTTGCAGGCCGACAGCTCCAACACAAAACTGCGAGTGGTTTTTGATGGGTGGGCAGTCACTTCGTCTGGAAAGTCATTAAATGGCATTTTGCATGCTGGTCCAACAATTCAACACAAACTTTTTGACATCTTGTTGAGATTTCGTACTTTTAAATTTGCTTTGACTGGGGACATTTGTAAAATGTATCGCTGTGTTCGAGTTTGGTATCCTGACAACCATCTCCAATGCGTTTTATGGAGGGAAAACCCTTCGAATCCAATAAAAGTCTACAAACTAGACACAGTAACATATGGAACAAAACCTGCCGCATTCCTCGCCATACGTACAATGCACCAATTAGCTCTTGATGAAGAAACAGCGTACCCCATCTCGAACTCTTCGTAGGGATTTTTATGTCGATGATTTGATTTCGGGTGGCAACTCAACTGAAGAGGTACTCGAAATAATGAAAGAAACTTCTGAGCACTTCAAAGAGGAAATTTCAATATAAGAAAGTGGTACTCCAATAGTTCAATGGTTCTTAATAATGTCGCTGAAAAGGATAGAGAAACATTTTTGAAATTCCATGATGATAGTGACGTTACAAAAACACTTGGTCTTACATGGGATCCGAATTCAGATCAGTTCTTATTTTCGTTCGTTTCATTTTTGGAAAATAAAAGAATTACAAAACGGACTGTGCTATCTTTTATTGCTCGATTTTATGACCCACTTGGTCTGATGGGTTCAGTTATTGCAAAAGCAAAAATATATATAAAAGTTTTATGGAAAGAGAAAATGTTGTGGGATGAAAGTCTCCCTCAGTCACTACAATCTATTTGGACAGATTATTGCGTAGAACTTAGCTAGCTGATAGTTTCAGCTTTCCTAGATTTGTGTTAGTTCCTATTTCTTATTTGGAACTTCATGCCTTTTATGATGCCAGTCTACTTGCATAGGGCTTGCATTTATATTAGATCTGAACTTGATGGCTAAGTTCAAACATCTTTACTTTGCTCCAAATCAAGGGTGGCCCGCTTAAAACACTGACGATTCCAAAACTCGAACTAGCTGCCGCAACAATTCTTGCTGATTTAGTCCAATCTATATTTAAGCTGAACATATTTCATGTGAATTTCATTGCTCATCGGACTCAACAACTGTTTTTTTTGGTTAAGAGAAGAACCTACAAATTACAACGTTTTCGTGGCAAATAGAGTGAGTAAAATTCAATCGTTGACAACTGGCATGGCATGGCATTATGTTCCTTCACTGATGAATCCAGCAGATATTTTGTCAAAAGAAGCTACTGCTAGAGAACTTATTAGCTCATCACTTTGGCAGCATGGTCCTTCATTTCTTAGAGGTTCTCAACAACATTGGCGTATTTGTCCTGCTTTGGTTGAAGATTTGCCAGAAAAACGTAAAAAAGTCTTACAAACAACATTTAAATTTACTATGATAACACATTGGAATGTAAATATTTCAACTCATTTCCGAAGATGCAAAGAATTTACGCTTACATCTACAGATTTACAAAAATCAAAAGCATGCCAAAGCCTATAGTCCAGGCACGTTGAATATGGAGAACAAAAAAATGTTATCCAGAAATCTACGTTTTCAAATGGTTAAAAGGTCAAATGGTTTGGGACACAAAAAGGAGTACTTTTAGCAAGTTTGGTTAAAAAATATTTATTTTTGAGAAATGAAATTGATTTTTTGCATTTTTTTCTAAAATTTTGAGGTTATATTAAAAAATGACCCATACAAAAGTTGTAGATTTTTCCAAGATCTACAACTTTTGTGTATAACATTTTTCAGTAGGACATCAAATTTCGCGTGAAATTGCAAAAAATACGAGATGTATCCATTTTCCGCCCTTTTCAACCCCTAAAATCATCCCCTAACCTTCTTGGGCACATAACTCATTTTCCTTATGTTGACTTTAACCCTTTTAACCATTTGAAAACGTATGTATCTGGATAACATTTTTCTATTTTTATCTTTGTAAATGAGTCAATTTGCCTGGACTACTAGTGGCCCATTGAGGATCAATGAAATTCAACAGGGGACCATTATTTTTTTGCGAATGATACAAAAGGTGCATTTAGCTGCTGAATATAGAGCACTTGAAGCTAAGAAAAGTATTGATTCTAATAGCAACATCAAATCTTTAAAGCCATTCCTCGACAATTGTGGCTTGCTGCGCGTAGGAGGGAGGTTACAAAATTCTCTGCTGGATTTCGAGTCAAAGCATCCAATCATTCTACCTAAGAACCACCCACTAACGAATTCCATTATAGATAATTTTCATCAGAAATTTCTTCATGCTGGACCTCAGTCTTTGCTTGCGTCAATCAGACTTCAGTATTGGCCAATTGGAGGGAGAAAAACAATATGTCGAGTAATAAACAAATGTGTTCGTTGTTTTCAAGCGAAGCCTAAACTAGCAAAGCACATCATGGGTAGTCTGCCTTTGGAAAGGGTTCAAGGAAATCGAACCTTCCTGGTAAGTGGTGTAGATTTTTGTGGTCCATTTTATTACCAATCAGAAGTACGAAACAGGCCACCAGTAAAATGCTGCATTTGCTTATTCATTTGCTCCGCTACCAAGACGGTTCATTTAGAGCTCGTTAAGGACTTGTCCACTCTTTCGTTTCTAGCATCTTTAAAACGATTCATCTGTACAAGAGGAAAACCCAAAACGATATGGTCGGACAATGGCACGAATTTCGTTGGTGTGAAAAGCGAGCTGAAGGATCTCCGGAAATTGTTTCTCAGCGAAAATCATATACATGATGTCCAAAAACAGTGTCTAGAAGATGGAATTGAATGGCAGCTTATTCCACCTAGATCTCCACGTTTTGGAGGCCTCTGGGAGGCCTCAATTAAATTAGCCAAATACCATTTTTGGCGATCTGTAGCTAATGAAGTTTTGAACTTCAAATTTCTGCAATAATTAAATCTCGTCCTTTATCCTGAAGATCTTGAAGTGCTGACACTGGCCCATTTTCATGTTGGCCCTCCATTCACATCAATTGTTGAGCCTGACGTTACAATGCTGAATATCGATCGTCTCAGTAGATGGCAGCGAGTATCGTTTCTACAGCAAGCATTTTGGAAAAAATGAAGTAAAGAGTACGTGACAAATCTTCACGAAAGAAACAAGTGGCGATCATTATCAGCAAGCATAGCAGTTGGCAATATTATGGTTTTGCTTAAAGACGAAAATCTACCCCCTTTGAAGTGGCCACTAGCCAGAGTGATCGAGATCATTAAAGGAGCTGATGATGTTGCTCGAGTAGCGATTCTTCCAACAAGCTATGGGACGACAAGACGAGCAGTTGCAAAGCTATGCCCACTACCGATTCACAATGATGCAGTTGAACCCCTTCGGTCTTCAACGGGGGGAGGATGTTCAGAGTAGCAGCATGAAATATTAAAAATTCACCACGATGTAAAATTGAAGTCTATCAACAATTAAAATTAACTTTCTTTTGCTTATATAAAGTAAACCTTTTGTAAAGCTTTCTTATGTACTTTAATATTTAAACCTAAACCTAGCTTACCTCATTGAAATTATAAATTTGTGAATTCTCTTTAATTTTGGAAACCAATTGGATAAGTTCTATGACTTCTAGTACTATTTTGTATTAAATAAATATTGCTTATTGTTCCACAGGGTAGTCATTTAGGACCTCTTCTATTTATTTTATCAATAAATGATGCACCGTTATGTGTTCTAAACAGTGAAATTCTTATTTTTGCAGATGATATGAAGATCTTTAAGAAAATTACATCTAACAATGATCGCATTCTTCTGCAAAATGATATTAATAGGTTTTCTGTATGGTGTAATAAGAATAGTTTAAATCTTAATCCGTCGAAATGTCAGACAATGACATTCTCTAAGAAACGAGCAACTTCGACTTATGAGTATTATATATCTCACCAAAATCTTTCTCGTGTTTTTAAAGTAAGGGACTAAGGGGTTCTTTTTACACCGAATTTATATTTTACAGAGCACATTAACAATATTGTTAATAAAGCTAATTCTATGCTAGGGTTCGTGAAACGTTGGTGAAAAGAATTTCTTGACCCTAATGTCACCCTTTCTCTTTATATTTGCCTTGTTCGTCCCCACCTTGAATATGCTTCACAGATTTGGAGTCCTTATTATGACGTTCATATTGACAGGTTAGAATCGGTGCAACGTAATTTTACTCGTTTCGCATTAAAAGGTATTCAATGGCATGATCCTCGAAATATTCCATCTTATGAGGATCGAGTATCACTTCTTCAAATGCAAACGCTCTCTCAAAGAAGGATCAACAATGATATAGTTTTCCTTCATCAACTTATTACAGGCGTCACAGATGCACCAGACCTTCTTAGTGCTATACTTTTTCACTATCGGGGAGGAGGTCATCACCTTCGTAGCACCGATCTAATTAAAGTCCCAAGACATAGGACCAATTACGGAATGCATGAGCCCTTGACAAGGATGAGTAGGCTTTTGAATTATAATACGGATCTTATTGACTTTCATATTAATAAGAATAAATTAAAGATTATACTTAAAACCAGTGTGGCACGCTCTTAAATGTTTTTTGTTGTCTACTAACGTATTTTTTTCTTACTATTTGTAAAAAAAAAAGAAACTGACTCTTTTTTCTTTTTTTTTTCTTGTATTTTTTACGAACTTGACAAGTGTTTTCTAAACGCGTATTTACTTTTTTCTTTGTTTTTTTATATTTTTAAAATTTTTTGACTTAAAATTTTAAAATTTTTGATTTTAAAATTTTGCATTTTTTCTTTTTTTACTTTTTGTAATATTTTAATATAAAATTTTAATTTATTTTGTTTTTCTTGTTGTACCTGCTTGTGTTAAGCAGTCCCAAACTCTTGTCTTCCTGGTACCTATTCGTGTCGCCATCACTTTTTTTTTATTATTTTATTTATTTCAAATAATTTCAAATTAAGTGCCGATACGACTTGCAACCGTAATTGTAATCGTACTCGGTGAAAATGGACCCCAGCGCGTGCGGTATGTGGGGGGGAAAGAGGCGTGGGATTAAAAAAAAAAAAAATCTTAAATTTTCGTAGTGCGATTTTCATTTAATTGCAAATATATCTAGCATAAAGTAATGCTAGATCGTTCAGTTTGCTTCGTGGCCTTGCAGAAGGTGGATTGCCGATCTAAGAACGATTGTCGTCGTCGTCGCTTGTACGAAATGTGGTGTGCAGACGGTGTGGAGGACGAAGACACGGGACACTCATAGAGTGAGGGCGGGTGATTAAAGACCCCCAGGAGAAGCCCTACTGATAAGCGGTGTAAAAGCTCGACCCGATTCTATTTTTCGGTTTTAATTGAATGATTTTAAACATTCAAGTCAAAGTGTTAAATCAGTGCTTGTAGAGGTGGGTTCCGTCATAGGGGTAGTGGAGGTTAAAGAGAAAGAAAAGCAAAAACAAAAAAAAAAACAAAAAAAAGTAAGAAGATCATATGTGGAAAGAGTTTATATTTGTATTTGCGATTAACCAAGAATTTACAGCTTTTATCAGCGAGAGAACAACGGGAGAATTGTGCACAACTCTGGACCGTTTAAAATTGGTGAGTCTCTTTTTTTCTTATTCCTTTTTGTTTTAAATTTTCTACACAAATACACGATTTTTGATTTACAATGTCCGTTGTTGGCAAAATACGCAGACACCTTGCTAAACTAAAGCTTAGCTCCTCTTTCTCATTTCATTCCCTTTTTGTATAAACAAGACAAAACAATTAAATGATAAATAAGAAAGTAAGTTTCTAGATGGTCTCTAAATCAAAGAAAAATGTTGTTAAAGCTTACTGCTTCGGCACTGATAAAATAACCTTGATATTTCATTTTTTTTTTTCTTAACAATTAAGGTCCCGTCACACACTGAAAGGAAAGTACTTTCAGAAAGCAAAAAGCTTTCTGAAAGCAAACATTTCATAGTGTGACGACCCGAAAAGTACTTTCCTGAAAGCGTTTCTCAAAATGATTTGCTTTCTTGAAAACACTTTCAGAAAAAAAACTTTCACGGTGTGACTAGCTCCTGAAATCGTTTTGAAGAAAGCAAATCACTTTCAGAAAACGCTTTCTACTTTCAGAAACTGTTTGTGAAAGTTTCTTGTTTCTTGAAAGCGAACGTATGTTTTACATAGAACCTACTCTGGTGGGCCAAAAATAAAGGAATTAGGTGATAAGTTCACAATTGTTTTTGTGGTAAGGGTGCAATTGTGGCAGTACATTCGCTAGGCAGATATCAAGGTCAACAGATTTCTTGGACAAGAGTATGGATGGCCCGCTCCGCTTAGCTGTCTAAAAAGATTTTAACTCCTTCCAACCCACTTACAGCAAGCGCTTGTATAGAATCTTGTATATAGAATGTCATATAAAAGTATATTTCATTCTGTTGTTTATTTAATTTGAAAATATTTAACAACAATCCAAGAGCAAATTCTTGAAAAACTGCCTCACATCTCGAAGTCCATAAAAACCTGGCATCATTTTTGAGTAAATTATCCAACGGTGCTCGAAGTTGGCTCATTCTTTGAATGTATTTTACATAATAGTTGATAGCCCCCAAAAAGGAGCGTAACTGCGGAAGAGTTCTTGGAACTGGCATGTTTCTAATGGCTTCTGTTTTCTGAGGATCTGGTTTCGTGCCTTCAGCGTTGAAAATATGTCCTAGATATTTGATCTCAGTCATTAAAAATTTACACTTCCTGATTTTTATCTTGAATCCAAAATCGTTAAGCCGTAGGAGCACTGCAAACAGACATCGATCATGGTCTGCACGTGTTTTCCCTGAAACAAGTAGGTCATCGATATACGCTGAAGCATTTTCTGCGTCTGCTAGCATGGTGTTCATGAGTTGTTGGAAGTAAGCAGGTCCCATTTTGACTTCTGGTGGTAGCCTGTTCCATGCAAACAGTCCTTGATGTGTGTTCATAGTTAGGAACAGTTTTGAATCTGCATTGACTTGAATCTGGAGGTAAGCATCTGAAAGGTCAATGTGCGCAAAAAATTTGTTCTTAGAATATTTAATAAAAATTTCTTCTGGCCTTGGAAGGTTATATAAATGTGGTTGAAGCGCCGCATTCAAGCCTGTAGAATAATCTGGACACAACCTTACCTGTCCATTTAGCTTCTTAACCGCGACTATTGGCACAGCCCACTCCGAAAAATGAACTAGTGGTATTATACCTGCTTTTTTCAACCTGTCTAGTTCGGCGTCAACTAGCTCCACGGAGGCATAAGGGACAGGGCGTTTTGCCTTAAAAACAGGAACAGCATTTACTTGTATGTGTAGCTTCAGCCTTGATTTATTGCAACATCCTAGCGTGTTCTCAAATATTGAAGGAAATTTGTCTTGTATTGTTTTGCAAAGTGTAGATTTATCGTCATCACTCACATGTTACCTACTTACTCACTTAGCCGGCTCACAATCCATGAATGATCTCAGCTTGAGATACTGCAGCCTTCCATCGTGAACGGTCCCTCGCATGCACTCTCCAGTCGCCGAAACCAAGCGCTGTTGCAGTGTTTTTTTCTTTACAGGGAAACCGAAACCGAATTTATGTTTTTACTAAATTTAGGATGAAACGTTAACTACTAGAAAACCGCGAACTTTGGATTTTACGAATCCAATTATTATTAAAAGTAAATAAAACAAACGGAGTTAATTATCAAATGTGCAACCGGCACCGCGCAAGAAATTTTCGATTATGACCGAGCTGTCACAATCGAACGAAGACAAACAAGAATAGAGATAGAGAGACTAAATAGAACACTGCAACAACAACTGCAACACCTGTGCAGCTTACCGACTAGCTCAGCTGGGTGTGGGTTATTCGAATTTAAAAGGAAAAAAAAGAACGAATGATGAATAAAGCGAATGTTATCAAATGAATTCAATTCGATTAAAATAATATTAATCGAATTGAATTGAGTTAAGTAAAAGTACAGAGGCGTACTTAAATTTAGGGTGGGCGCCAGGAAACTTTTTATAGGGTCGTTTGCCTTGACCGGGAACCTGAAAATGTTTCTTCAAAATTACAAAAAAAAAAACGAAAGGTTTAAAATCCCTGATGGGGAGTTTAATAATTTTATTTGTTTAAAAAAATGTCCTAGGAAACCGTGGCAGAAGGCTTCGGATAAAAACCTAGGAATCTTTTCAAGAAAATAATGGAAAATTAGACAATGGATAGTTTTACGAATTCAAGGGCAATTGAAAGACAAGACAACGAAACCGATTGAATGGACCGCTATTGCTCGGTCCCGGAAAAATGATAAGACTTTAAGAATTGAAGTTAACACGCGCTTCCCACAAATCTTGGGATGGATCGCAAAAAGATCAAACGAACAAAAAAATAGAATACCAATAAACAGATTTCACCACAAATCTACTTATCCTTTAGGAATTCTGATTTCAGGATCGCCCCGTTCTGGCGATACTCCTCTTATCCTTTCCTCTTTTTACTCCTTCCACAAATTTCACTCTTTTCTATCTTTAATTTTCTGTTTTCTTATAATCTCACTATCTTTTTCAACTTTTCTTTTTCTCTTTATAATCTTCTATTTTTCCTCTTTTCTTCAACAAAACTTTTTCGCTCCTTGCAAACTTGAAGATCAACCAAAAAGTGATTCATCATCCAAGCTTGTTCTTCGGCCTCCTCACGCACACACACATACTCCCACACAAACAGATTTCTCGCTGAATTCAGAGATACGGTGCCACTCCGATATCGAATTCAGGCGAGCCTCTCACACGCACACACATACTGTATGGATTCGTTAAGTTTTGGAGCTTTCCCAAAACAAGGCGAATCCATGGCCGTGTTCAAAAATAAAACTACCAGAAAAATTAGAAGAATAAAAAGAAAAATCAAAGTTGAAACAAATTGGCCTGAGCATTCTCTCAGCTACTCTACTATAAAAACTGTATGTGGAAGAGGTCCGAAGAAGAAAGTACCAAAGCAATAACTCAAATTAATCTATAATCTAAAATTCGTTTGACCTTATAGGATTAAGACATTAGGGAGGAACACTAAGCGCTACATTCAATTTCGGCTGTACATAATTTAAGAATTAAAGTAAAGTTATGGTGGACCCAAGGGCCATACTAAAACAATACGTTGGGCTCACTGGCCATGATTAATAAAACGTTGGGCATATTAGCCATTTGACTAAACAGGTTGTTGGGCTCAACGGCCTTGGTGCTCGGTAGCGCTCCTCGCTCGTTTAAACGATTTATCGTGTGAGTCTCCAGCTCGTCCGCTGGCTCAGCACGATCTCCAAATGCGGTGTACCTAGAGTTGTCATCCTCTAAGGGCTACTCTCATGACCCTCGAGGACAACGGGCCAAAAATGAAATTGTAAAATATGGGAGAGGTTGGGATGGAGAGGAAAACACACAACGAGAGTAAACCATGACACAAATACATGGTCCGAAATGATTTTAAGAATCATGTAAGGGATGATCTTTGTTGCGGTAAATCTTACCGTAACAAATCCCACCCTTACCTACCGAGGAGTGAAAGCTGGCTTTCAGAAATGAAAGCGAAGTAACTAAAGAGACAACACAAAGGATGAATCCCTATGACCCAATTTCTCAATCGCCCCCTGCGAGAGAATATACATCACAGAGCCTTAAGGCTCTCAGTACCACTTAGCGCAGCTCATCCGCTACACGACTAATCTTGCGAATCATCACAGTAAGGCTTAAGGTCCTTAACGTTCCAGGTACCTCTATCCGTACCCTTATCATCTACCAGGACGTAAGTCCAAGGGGAGACGCGTTTCTTAATAAGAAACGGCCCTACAAACTTCGGCGCTTATTTTGCCGTGTAGTAATTCGCCGCTTCTGATAGCGAAAAGTTTCGTCGCCAAACCAACTCGTTCGGTAGAAACTGAACGTCTCTCCGACGAAGGTTGTAATTTTTCGCCGCCTTTTTGGTTGCCGACTCTAATCTTTTCCCTATCTCTTCCCTAAGCTTCCAAAACTGTTCCCTAGTATCAACCGTATTATCGCCCCTACTGTTCGGAGTGGTGGTTAAGGAATCGCCTCCAAAAGTCACCATTCCTCGACCGAAATTCGCGTAGTACGGTGATACACCTAACACCTCATGCTGTGCAGTCCTAATACTACACGCAACTTTCGCCAACTGCGAATCCCAAGCCCTATGGTTCTCGCTAACATATGCCCTAAGAGTTGTCTTCAGAATTTGGTTAATCCGCTCCGCCGGATTAGCCTGGGGATGGTAATGAGCTGTAAACCTAATTGTGGAACCATAACTATCGCATAAGGCCTTCAATTCCCTACTCTTAAATTGGGGACCGTTGTCACAAACAACGAATTTGGGTACGCCGAACAACAAGAAGACATTGTCTTCCAACTCCTTGCAAACAGACTTTGCTGTTGCAGACCTCAAAGGGAACAACAAGGGGAACTTAGTAAAGTAGTCTACAACCGTGAGGATATACACAAAACCCTTACTTGACTTTGGAAGTGGACCCACCAAGTCCACACAAACCATTTCCCAAGGATTTATTACGCCCTTTCTCTCTGTCATCAACCCAGCCGGTTTATCATTAATCGGTTTCACACTTTGACAAATTTTACAATTCCTAACATATTTCGTAATATCTGACCTCATTTTAGGCCAGTAATACTTTTCTCCTACTCTAGCAAATGTTTTCTTTACCCCCATATGCCCTGCTAACGGATGGTCATGATTCTCCTCTAAAACTTTCTTCCTATCATCCTTTGGAACTACTAACTTCCACTCGTTGTTACTATGCACAACGATATGGTTCGGTTTAACAAATTTAAATAATTTTCCCTGTTCCACTCGCCAAGATGGAAAAGATAACGGTTTCTTTTCCACCTCTCCTATCATTTTCTCTATCCAAGGATCAATTTTGGGCTCTGAAATCCCAGATAAAACTGGTACGCTTCTAGAAAGCATATCTGGCACCACATGATCCTTTCCCTTCCTATGAACAATGTCGAATTCGAACTGCTGCATACGTACAGCCCACCTAGCCAATCTACCCGCTGGATCCTTCAATTTACTAAGCCATATCAAAGAGTGGTGATCGGTTATAACCTTAAATCTCACCCCCTCCAAATATGGCCGCAATTTCTCTATCGCCCACAGAACAGCTAAGCACTCTTTTTCTGTGGTCGAATAGTTCCTTTCATTCCTGTTAAGTGATCTGCTCAATAGCAAATCACTTTTTCCCCCTCCTCAAAATCTTGTGTTAGTACTGCGCCAATCCCAAAGTCAGAAGCATCAGTTTGGACGACAAACTGCTTCGAAAAATCCGGACACGTTAGGATTGGTGCAGCCACTAGACACTCTTTAGCTTTCCTAAAGCTCTCCTCACACTCCCCACTCCAAATAAATTTCCTATCCTTTTTGAGAAGGTCGGTCAACGGTTTTATCAAACTCGCAAAGTTTGGTATAAATCTCCTGTACCAGGATACCGTGCCGATAAAACTCCTCACTTCCTTGACATTCTTTGGCGAGGGAATACCTAACACACTCTCAATCTTTTCTGGATCCATGTGGAGACCATTTTTGTCAATGACATAGCCCAAAAATTTTAGAGAGGGCCTAACAAAATTACATTTTTCCCTACCTACTTTCAAACCTGCTTTCGTTAACCTCTTGAAAACCTCATCTAAAACTTCCATATGTTTTTCAAAACTATCTGTCACGATGCTTATATCATCGAGATAGACAAAAACATATTTTTCTAACTCTGCCCCTAAAACCTGATCTATAAATCTTTGCCAAGTTGCGGGTGCATTATGCAATCCGAACGGCATCCTTAGAAACTGAAACAAACCCCTGCCTGACACTGTGAAAGCAGTATACTTTCGCGAATCCTGTTCGACTGGAATCTGCCAATATGCAGACTTAATGTCCAGCGAACTCAAAAACCTAGCATTATTCAATTTATCTAAGATGGCCGTAATATACGTAAGAGGATATGCATCTCTCTCCGTAACCTCATTCAACTTCCTATAATCTACACAAAACCTATACGAGCCATCTTTCTTTTTAATCATTACTATGGGAGAAGCCCATGGACTATTCGACTTTTCTATCACCCCGTCCTTAAGCATCTCTTCTAACTCCTTATCTATGTAAGACTGAACCACGGGGGAAACCGGGTAATACCGTTGCTTAATTGGTTCAGCTTTCGTCCTAATTTTGTGCTCCACCATCTGTGTGCACCCTAAACCTTCGGGCATCTCCCTGAAAACTTTTTCTAAAAATAATTCTAACTGCCTACTTTGTGTCTCGTTTAATTCCGTTAAATGATCCGCCGTGGATATCGAAGCCAACGCACTTTGGTTCGAGAAAGTCCACTCCCCTGATTTTAAGTCCGGGACAATTCCCGATAGAGCCCAAAAATCGGCCCCTAAAATCAATTTGTGGGGAAGGCGCGGAATAACGAGGCACTCTATCAAAACTACTTTCTCTTTCAACCTAATTGGAAGTGAAACAACCCCTTCCACTCCAATACCTGCACCATCCGCTAAAATAACATATCCTAACTTTGTTTTCCCTAACTGCGTCCCTAAATCTTTCAAAATTTCCCATCCGTTCCTACCTATTATTGTGCGTGAAGCACCAGAATCTAATAGCCCTAACATTTTCACCCCAAAAATCTCAACGCCAACATATGGCCGTTGGTCCCTACCATCCTGCTCAAGCGTGAAACCTAAATTAACGACCCCCGACTGGTTACCAGCAGGTAACCTTCCTAATTCCTGCGAACTTCTCGCCCTGCTGGAACGAGAGTTCGATCCCCATTTCCCGAACACTGTTGGCAGTTACTCCGTGTTACTCCAACCCTACCGCAACCATAACAACGCCTTACAGCGGTACACCTATTTGCAAAATGGCCCTCTCCATTGCAATTGTAACACCTAACACGCCCTGCGCTATTACCTTGCGAATTAACCTGCCTATTTCCATTCGTCGAAGTGCCACGATTCCTGAACGGATTCGACCCTTGCCCTTGATTCCCATTCCTATTAGCAGTTTGGTTGTCTTCTACAACCGAAACTGTTGGGTGTTCAAACCTACTCCTACCTCTATTGTTTTTCGAACCATCCCGACCTTGATTTCGGAACGTGTTCGACACCTGACTCCGACGAACAACTTGATTGTTGTCTACGACAACCGAAACTTCCGGATGAATTGGGCCTACACCTACGTATGCTAGATCCGGTTCTAGCAAAGTCCTATTTCTACTGTTTGGAGGGGGAACGTAAGCCTCAACATTGGCACGAACCGCCTCCAAATCCCTACCTAACGCTACTAGATCAGCCACAGTATTTGGCCTCGCCAGACCAAGCTGTGTCTGATAGAAAGGAGTCAGATTCCTTTGAATCATTGACAACTTTCTTTTTTCAGAAATCGGTTCTGAAAGCCTACTAAATAAGTTTTTCATCGTAGCCACATAGACCCCGATGGACTCATCTTGGCCTTGTGTACGATGCCTTATCTCCTCCAGCAAGCAATCGTCGTAATTCGGTGGCAAGAACTCCAGTTTCAACTCACTGACGAGTTCCGACCACGAATTAACCGACGCCCTAATAGCCCTATACCATAGGTTAGGTTAGGTTATGAGGGGTGTGCACAGCATGAGCTGTTGCGTACACGGGGGCCTATTGGTCCATTGTGATCCCCTATAAGAATAAAAGTTAGCATCGATGCTTCTCAAGGTTGATTGACGTAGACTGGCTCGTTAACGAACCAGCCTGTGCTATCTATAAATTTCTTCATGTTTGCCATTGAGACCTGTGCTAGATCATCCAGTTCTCCAACAAACCTGTTTCCGAAATGACGGAGTCGGCTGGTTTGGAGGTTTGGACAGTCACAGAGCAGGTGTTTAATGGTTTCTATTTCCTCCTCATCCTGACAGCTCCTACAAAAATCGGGTGCAAATGCCCCTATCTTGTTGGCCATTGTGCCAATGGCACAGTGACCCGTTAGTACACCTATCAAGATCTTCATGTTCTTTTTACTCAGCGATAGAATATACCGAGTTTCCTTTTCATTCGTGCTCGGCCATAAACTTCTCGAGATTACGCAATCGTCCCTGGATTTCCAAGAGTTATTGTTTTTCTCTTTTGATTTAAGGTCTATCTTCCTTTTGAGTACCCCAATTGGGACAAGTGGTCCCCTAACTGAGTGGTCACTACTACTTGCGTCTGCTTCTGACCCTTTCCTGGCTAGTTCATCTACTATTTCGTTCCCTTCTATATTACTATGTCCAGGAACCCAGCAGAGCTTTACCTGGTTAGTGTGGCAGATCTTATTTAATTCTTTCTTACAGTTTAAAACTGCTTTTGATCTTATGGTCTCACTGGCTAAAGCTTTGATAGCGGCCTGGCTGTCCACGAAAATAGTTATCTCCGAAGAGCTTAGCTTTTCGTGATGTGCCAATTCAGCTGCTTTTTCAATGGCAAAGATCTCGGCCTGAAAGACACTACAGTCAGCTGGGAGTTTATACGATGCTCTGATGTTGAGAGATTGGCAAAACACTCCAGCGCCTGTTCCTGATTCCATTTTTGAACCGTCAGTGTAGAGAGGGATACCCTGTTTACTCATAAGTGAATTAGGGTCCCAGCCCTGTCTTTCCGGTATGAAAATAGAAAATTTCCTATCAAAATCTAGTAAAGGGGGAATGTAATCGGTGGTCTCCATCAGTCCTGGAATCGTGTCATATCTTTGTAAGATTGACCCGTGTCCATAAGTGCTGTGCTTCCAAAAACTTAGTTCTTTTAAACGAATTGCAGTTTTGGCTGCCGTGCATCTTATGAACTCATCCAGAGCCGGGAGGTCCAAGATCATTTCCAACCCAGCCTGTGGCGTGGATCTTTGAGCCCCTGTTATTCCTATACAGGCTAGTCTCTGTACCTTATTCAGGTTCTTGAGATAGCTTGATTTTTCCACCGCTTTCCACCATACAATAGAGCCATAGGTAAGAATGGGTCTGACAATCGCTGTGTACATCCATTGGATGACTTGCGGTCGCATGCCCCAACGTGAACCGAAGGTTCTCTTGCATGTGTAGAATGCGCATAGTGCTTTTTTCATTCTTTCCTCAGTATTACGCTTCCATGTAAGCTTGGAGTCAAGGATTACTCCTAGAAATTTAGCTTCCTTAGAAAGTTTTAGAGGAATACCATTTAGCTTGGGAGGGTTGAAGCCCTCCAGTTTCCGTTTCTTCGTGAACAAAACTAGCTCCGTCTTGGTGGGGTTGACCCCGAGACCGTTCTTAGTTGCCCAAGAAGATAAATCCTTTAATGCGTTTTCCATAATGTTTTCGATGATGGTAAGAAACTTGCCTGATACTAAAACCACTATGTCATCTGCATATGCCACGATTTTAATGCCTTGATTTTTGAACTTTGTGAGAATTTTGTTGACTACGAGGATCCATAGCAGGGGTGAGATGACTCCTCCCTGTGGTGTGCCTCTAGTAACTGTTTTCTCAATAGTGCTAACTCCTATTTGAGAGTTGATAATTCTGCCATTTAACATGGTGAAGATCCAATCGACAATGACAGATTCAACTCCAACTTCAACTAAGGCAGTTTTGATTGATTCCGTTTTAACGTTGTTGAACGCACCCTCGATATCAAGAAATGCTGCCAGTGTATATTCTTTATGTTCAAGACTTTTCTCAATATGTGAAACCACTTCGTGCAGAGCAGTCTCCACTGATTTACCTTTAAGGTAAGCGTGTTGGTAGTTGCACAAATTGTTTTCGTTGAGAAGTTCTCTAACATGTAGATCAATTATCCTCTCTAGTGTCTTAAGGAGAAACGAGGAGAGACTTATTGGTCTATAATCCTTGGCGGTCGAGTGAGTCGGTTTTCCTGCTTTTGGGATGAAGACTACCTTGACCTTTTTCCAGCTATTAGGGACGTATCCAAGTTTGATACAACTTATGAAAATTACCCTAAGCCACGGAGTTATTACTTTGAGAGCATTTTGAAGAAGAGCTGGGAAAATCTCGTCTGGTCCCGCTGATTTGTAGGGTTTGAACGAGTTTATTGCCCAGATAATTTTCTGCTCAGTAATAACCTGTTTTAGTTCTAAATTTGATTCTGTATGAGTAAAATCCAGCGTGTTCGATTGCAAGTAATCAGAACTTTCTGGGTTTTTACAACCAGGGAAATGGGTTTCCATGAAAAGTTCAAGCGTTTCTAGGCTTGAGTTCGACCATGAACCATCAGGGTGTTTTATATACCCCGGGACCGTGGGATTAAGGGCCAGGGTTCTACGGAGCCTCGCCGCCTCGCTTGTTTTTTCAATGGATTCACAATGTTTAGCCCACGAATCTTTTTTGGCCTTCCTTAACTCTTTAGTGTAAGTGTTAAGTGCGGCTCTATAAGACTTTAAGTCCTCTTCTAATTTACTCAGTTTAGCTTTATTGAAAAGTTTTCTAACCTCTGTTCTACGTTTCTTTAGTACGCCATTCCACCATGGTGGGTTAGTGGAGATTTTGGAACGAGATAAAGGGCAGTGCTTTTCGAAAGACGTTCTCATTTTACTAGACAAGTTTTGGACAACAGTGTCGATGGTTGAAGTGTTTAGACTTGTATTGTCCCCTGGAGGATCAATACAGTTCTCCAGCCATCTTTCGTACTCTGTCCAATTCGTTCTAGTTGGGTTCCTGTAAGGTTTCTTTTGAGTAGAGTTCCTGTCTATGGAGAAGAGTATCCTAAAGTGATCCGAAAAAGATTCTTTAGGTGAGACTCTCCAGTCTTCGACTGAAATTTTACTGTTGTTACTAATAAGAGTCAAATCTATGATTTCCTCCCTGTTTTTGTTACGAAAGGTAGGGTGATTGCCCCTATTACATAAAGATAAATTTGAACAGAGAATATATTCAAACATTGACTCACCTCTTTTATTGATGTCCTTTGAGCCCCATTGTGTATGGTGAGCGTTGGCATCACAACCCACCACCAAAGGTGTACCGCTTGTTGTGGCATGGGCTACAAGATCGCGGACTGTTTTTGATGGCGGGTTCTCCTCCTCGTACGGCATGTACGTCGACGCTAGAATAAAGTTACCTTCATTTGATTCGACGCTGATTGCCGTATTGTCCTTGTTGCTGTATCTAGATAGGAAGAAAGCGTTAATTGATTTTTTCACTAGAATACAACTTCTAATATCACCTTCATCTGACGTGGAATGGAAAAGGTTGTAGTATTTTGACCTCAACCCTCGGATTCGGTTTTTGCCTAACCATGGTTCCTGGATCAAGGCCACATCCACGTTCTCGTGAGACATGTAGAGCGTAAGGTCGTACGTTGCTGCTTTAGCGTGATGCAGGTTTATTTGCACCACTAGCAGCTTTTGACTCCCTTTTGTCTTCATGCCTCTTAACCTTTACGGTTCCGAGACCATACCTCAGCACGTCTTTTTTCTCTTTGAGCAGAAGGTCAGATTTCTTGTCTGCCACGAACAAGAGGTCCTTTCCTTCGCCACCAATGGTCTTCCTTGAATGTTGGAGCTTCCATTCTAAAATGGGAAGCTCTTTGTTCTGCTTTGCCAACAGTTTAATAATGGCTGCGTCCTCATGTTCTGCAGGAGGGGGGATCCAAATGCTAAACTGCTGGCGGAGTGGTAAAGCTGCGACGGGTAGAACTTCAAGGGAGGAGCCTTTCCAGAGTTCACCAATATTGGCGATTGTGCTGGTCAGGAAATCCCGAGATTTCTGGTCGCCGCAGCATACCACTTTGACTCCTCGCCGCCACCCTGCACCATCAAAGATATAGTCGTCTGATGCCGCCATCATGGCTTTGAGGATCTCGCTTTCCACAAGAAGCCAGTTTTTTGCCGAGATTTTTCCATCTGGGTCATCACGGCTTATTATGGCTATCTGTAGGTCGATCGGGGTGGTGTCAAAGCTACTGGTTTTTTGTTTTTTGTTACCTTCTTCCTTGACTGTCTCTTCCGATCTTTGTCTCTTGGAAGGTCCTGGTTTCATTCCAGAAGAGGTGCTCGCCGGTGCTTGGTCTTTCCTAGCGTTGGCTTGCTGTTTCTTACTGGAAATCGCCTGAACTTTTCCTTTGTCGTTCCGAGCGGTCGAGTTATTGCCAGCCTGTTCACGGTTTGCCTTTTTAGGGACAGACCTAGATTTGGCAGCATCTACTCCTTTGCTCTCCGACTTTTTGGTCTTCGCTGGTTCTGTTGTTCCCTTGGGTGCAGTGGCAGTCTCTGCCAGATGCCGCTCGAAGTTCTTAACTTGCCTTCTGTGCTTTTTAAGGAGAGCCTTATCTCTCGAACTGAGCGTTGCAGGGTCTTTCAACTCGGTCATTTCCACGAATCTTTTGGAGGCTTTGTAGTTGCTGCGTAGCCTCGAAGCTTTGAGGGGTGCAGCAGACTCCAGCGTAGGCTCTTCTTGATTCGGGTCCCTCAGTAGCTCGTCCTCGGTTTGACTACCTATGGAAGGAGGTCCGTCCGAGGTCTCCGTACCTTTGATAGTTAAACTATCTAGTGCGGGAAGGAGATCTACCGAGAGAATGGCCGGTTGTCTTTTGAGTTCTCTTATGTCTTTTCCGTTGTTTACTTTTGTCACTGGCGACTTAGCTTCTTGCGAAGCCAAGCCCTCGCCGGCAGCCGTGACTTCTGCCGACTCTTGAACGTATATCCCCGTTCGATTTTTATCTTCTTGTAAACTACTCATCATGGTTTTTTTAGATTGACATCTCTGCTTTTGGTGGTTTTCTTAGTTTGTCGTTCTCCGCAGCTGGATTGCTGAAGAGTTTGACGTAAGCCCCCTCGCCACAACAAGGCGAAAACCGTGAGGGGGAAAAAAAGCCCTATACCATATAAGTGCCTTTCCTACAAACAATTCCACCGCGGACCTAAATAACTGGGTTTCTGAAACCCCGCGTGACTCGCATTTCTCCTCAACCCTTTCTAAGAAGGCGTTCACCGAGGCTCCACATCGCTCTCCAGTGAACTTTATATCCCACTTATGAATCGGTTCGAATCTCTCTTGTTGAACCAAGACACGTTCAACAGGTCGAAATCCGAACTCCGGATTCTCCCTACTTTCCCTATTTCCTGCCTCTCCTAAAGTCGTCAATGAACCGGCAGCGGTGTTCACCGACCCGCTAAACTGAGGTCTGCCTGAATGTTGGTTTCTGCCATCGCTCCTACGCCTCTTTTCCTCATTTTCAGAACTATCCCCGTCTGAATCTTCATCACCATCCAGTTGTGCCATAGCCATTACTAATTTGTTCTTAAGAACCTGTTTGCACTTTTCGTGCTCTTCAACCTCTGGAATTGACCTATCCAACCTACGTAGTCCCCACTCAACTTTAGTCAGAATTTTCAAGTATTCTTTTGATGATTTCGACTGAGGTCGATTTTCCAACCGCTTCTTTATCCTGTTCAAAACTGAAAGGATACTCAGGAACGGTAAAGGAATCCCTAAGTGCCAGCTTGATGGCAACCCTAAGTGCTTTTCGCATGTCATCTACTGATGCTACTGGAAGACCACGCCACTCCATCTCGTAGGCGAGTTCATCCTGACCTAATCTATTTATCTCCATTTTCTCAAGCTAAGATTTAAAAAAAAATATTTCAGTAAAAAAAGAATTAACTATTTAAAAGGAGTATTCAAATAAAAATTTACGTTATTAATTGCACTTGGCAACTCTGTTTTTATAGTTCCTCAAAAAATGCTATTCTAAATGATCTGAGTGTGACCACAAAAATTAATTTTCACCACTCAGAACAAAACTTATATCAATAATAATATTAATTTCCATAAACCACTAAAATTTCCTAAACTGACACTATTGACAGTCGAAAATTTATTAATTTAAAATTTCTTAACTTTTTGAACCTAATAAAAAAACATAAACGATTTAACTCCCAATTTAATATAAAACTCCTAGTTAGGAAAAAAAAAGTATTGAATGCAGTACTAAAAGTACTATTAGAAAAAATTAGGCGACCCTGTTCAAACAATTTAATTTCACTAACACTATTAAACCAAATGCACCGTATGTATGTGAAAAGAGAGAGAAAAAAACTAATCACTTCAATTTGAGAAAAAAAAATAAGCTAACACAATAATCGAATTGAAATGAATATACTATGATGAAAACACTCATAAAAAAAAGTTAAAACACAAGAGAAAAGTAAATAAAAAAAAACCTTACTCATGCACTTTTATGTGGGGTGGTTGTTGTTGTTGCTTTTAACAATAAATGCTGCTGCTGTTGATGCTGTCACTCTCACAGAAAATAAATCCAAAACAAAATTAATTTACCTAGGGAGAAATAAAACACTTTAATAAAAGTTGTCAAAATTGAATAAAAAATGGAACCAAAACTTCACAAATAAAAATATGCCACACAATGAAGGTTCTTAGGAATAATTCCACCGACCGGCAGTAAAAAGATTTTACTTTTTTTTTTATGTGCACCAACACGTATGGGCGCCAAAATTGTTGCAGTGTTTTTTTCTTTACAGGGAAACCGAAACCGAATTTATGTTTTTACTAAATTTAGGATGAAACGTTAACTACTAGAAAACCGCGAACTTTGGATTTTACGAATCCAATTATTATTAAAAGTAAATAAAACAAACGGAGTTAATTATCAAATGTGCAACCGGCACCGCGCAAGAAATTTTCGATTATGACCGAGCTGTCACAATCGAA
Source organism: Sphaerophoria taeniata (assembly GCA_943590905.1). NCBI lineage: Eukaryota > Metazoa > Arthropoda > Insecta > Diptera > Syrphidae > Sphaerophoria > Sphaerophoria taeniata. The sequence goes on from OX016540.1 coordinate 204,200,499, forward strand.
CGAAGACAAACAAGAATAGAGATAGAGAGACTAAATAGAACACTGCAACAACAACTGCAACACCTGTGCAGCTTACCGACTAGCTCAGCTGGGTGTGGGTTATTCGAATTTAAAAGGAAAAAAAAGAACGAATGATGAATAAAGCGAATGTTATCAAATGAATTCAATTCGATTAAAATAATATTAATCGAATTGAATTGAGTTAAGTAAAAGTACAGAGGCGTACTTAAATTTAGGGTGGGCGCCAGGAAACTTTTTATAGGGTCGTTTGCCTTGACCGGGAACCTGAAAATGTTTCTTCAAAATTACAAAAAAATAAACGAAAGGTTTAAAATCCCTGATGGGGAGTTTAATAATTTTATTTGTTTAAAAAAAAATGTCCTAGGAAACCGTGGCAGAAGGCTTCGGATAAAAACCTAGGAATCTTTTCAAGAAAATAATGGAAAATTAGACAATGGATAGTTTTACGAATTCAAGGGCAATTGAAAGACAAGACAACGAAACCGATTGAATGGACCGCTATTGCTCGGTCCCGGAAAAATGATAAGACTTTAAGAATTGAAGTTAACACGCGCTTCCCACAAATCTTGGGATGGATCGCAAAAAGATCAAACGAACAAAAAAATAGAATACCAATAAACAGATTTCACCACAAATCTACTTATCCTTTAGGAATTCTGATTTCAGGATCGCCCCGTTCTGGCGATACTCCTCTTATCCTTTCCTCTTTTTACTCCTTCCACAAATTTCACTCTTTTCTATCTTTAATTTTCTGTTTTCTTATAATCTCACTATCTTTTTCAACTTTTCTTTTTCTCTTTATAATCTTCTATTTTTCCTCTTTTCTTCAACAAAACTTTTTCGCTCCTTGCAAACTTGAAGATCAACCAAAAAGTGATTCATCATCCAAGCTTGTTCTTCGGCCTCCTCACGCACACACACATACTCCCACACAAACAGATTTCTCGCTGAATTCAGAGATACGGTGCCACTCCGATATCGAATTCAGGCGAGCCTCTCACACGCACACACATACTGTATTGTTAGAATTTGTTAGATATTTGTTAGAATTTGTTTCAGCGATAGAAATCAGTTTTATTTTATTTTTTTTGTTTGAAATCGTTTTTGATTGATTTATTTTGATTTTTCGATTAATTGGAAATTTATTTCTCGATCTGTACAATTTGCGATCTTTTTATATTATGAACAATATTTTGAAATCAAAATCTAATACATATTTTTTAAAATCATGTTTTTTAAAATCCTACTTCTTAGGTTTTGTTTTATAAAGTAAATAAATCTACATCTAATAAATAGTCTTCATTCTTGATAATGGTCTTCTTTCTTCTTTTTTCAATATAATCTAAATCGGCCTTCCTGACAACCGTGACGTTCTCGGCACTTTATGCAATGATTTCGGATCTAGAATTAAAAAAATATTAATAAACAACTAACAAAGGAGTCTGATGATCGGCTTGGCACCCGTGAAATAGCTATAACTCCAGCCAAAGAAATTGACGGGAAAAAACCATTGGTGGAAGCACCTCTAAGTTGCTATCGTTGTTCAAACAAACAACTAAAATAAACAATTTCATTTATAAGTTAATCCAATTGCCAATATAAAATTTAGTAAGATTAGCTGTGTTTTATTATCACAATGATCCAGATCAGATCATTGATTTATATGTGAAACAACAAAAAAACGAAATCCTACTTTTTACTTGGATCAATTTATGTGATCCAAAAATTAGTTCTTCTTCCGCACACAAGTTGAAATGTTGGCGTATATTTTCAATAAAAACTGTGCTGCCACTTTCACACATTTATTATCCGGGAATGAGATATTTTTCAATTACATAGCAAAAGCTGTATATTTTTGAAAAAATGATTTTTCACAATCAACAAAACTATCGTAGGGCAACTCCTTTGTATTGACAGAATGAATAAATTTCAAACAGCTGCCAAATGTGAAGTAATAAGTAAATTGATGATAGAAGCTGTTTTATTTTCTTGATCTGATCCGGATCAGATCATAGGGATAAAAAAACACAGCTATTATAAACATCACCTTAGCTCTTAAAGAGTATAAAACTCATAACAGGTGAGGCCGCAACCAACACCTTGGCTCTTATAGAGTCCAAAATTCACAACAGGTGAGGCCGCAACCAACACCTTGGCTCTTATAGAGTCCAAAATTCACAACAGGTGAGGCCGCAACCAGCACCTTGGCTCTTATAGAGTCCAAAATCCACAACAGGTGAGGCCGCAACCAACACCTTGGCTCTTATAGAGTCCACAATTCACAACAGGTGAGGCCGCAACCAACACCTTGGCTCTTATAGAGTCCATAATTCACAACAGGTGAGGCCGCAACCAACACCTTGGCTCTTATAGAGTCCATAATTCACAACAGGTGAGGCCGCAACCAACACCTTGGCTCTTATAGAGTCCACAATGCACAACAGGTGAGATTAATAATCACCATATTTTTTTTTTTTACATCAAAAGTTGTTGTACCTGGCGTCACTTCCTTAGGTACATCATCAGTATCTAAGAAATCTAAGATCTCTTGCATATCACTAGTTATAGACCACTGTACTGGCCAAGCTCTCAACTGTTCTTTAGCAACTTTAGTTATAATATTTGAGCCAACTTTTTGAATTTCATATCTTCCATTCGGCAAATTTGTGATTATTTCATAAGGACCAACAAACTCGTAATCGGTTTTACTATCATAGTTGTGTTCAAAACTAATTGAATTTTCCATAAACCATTCGGCCATTCTGTTTTAACTTTTGTTTCAATTCTCAATAAGTTTCTTATAGTTCTCATATATCTCTCTACTTGACCATTGCCTCTATGAATGTCCGGTGTTGTAAAATGATGTTCAATTTGCCATTCTTTCGAGAATTTTGGAAAACTTGTGTTTTTGAAAGAAGTACTGGAGTCCATAATAATTTTTTAGGTGTACCAAAAAGTGAAAGAACATTTTGTAATTTTTCGCGTGTTTCAGCTGTGGTTACTGTCTTCATTGGACTTAAGATACAGTATTTGGTAAAAGAATCAATTATCACAAGAATGTGTTTAAAACCGTTATCCGATGTTGGTAAGGGACCTAGGCAATCCATATGTAAGGTTTCAAAAGGTTGTTTAGGTTTTTCAACTGGCTTTATGAATCCTTGTAAGGGTCCGGTTCTAGTTTTCTTTACTGCACAAACAACGCAATGTTTTACATAACTCTTTACGAAGTTTCTCATACGTGGAAACCAAAAATGTTCTGCAATTGAGGCATAAGTTTTGTCGACTCCAACATGACACTGCTCATCGTGAAAGATTCGCAACAAACCTAGACGACTTTGTCTTGGGACAAACCATTGTAAATTCATAGTTCCATCTTCATTAACTTGTTTTTTATACAACATTTCGTTAACTTCTGCATATTGATTTGCATCAAGATTTCCGGCTCTTAACTCTTCCAACATATGTATGTTGTATTTCTTCATTACCTTTTTGCTCTATATATGCCCAATCATTATGTTTAACTCTTCGAACTTCAACTGGATTTCGACTAAGGTAATCAACATGTGGCAAACAACTTCCTTTTCGATAGACTATTTCAAAATTAAAATCTTGTAAGTACATCCACCACCTGGCAATTCTAGAGATTAAATCTTTTTTGTTGGCTGAAGCTTTTACTGCATTGCAATCAGTTATCAAAGTAAATTTAACTCCAAGTAAATAAACTCGAAAATGCTTAACTGCTTGTATGATAGCTAGAGTTTCAAGTTCATAAGAATGATAGTTTGCTTCGTATTTCGTTGTTTGCTTACTAAAATATCCTATAACCTTGTTGTTATTGTTTTCTTTTTGTATCAGAGTAGCACCATAACCAATGCTACTCGCATCAGTATATAGTTCTGTGATCAAATCCGGGTTGAAAATTCCAAGTAAGGGTCTTGACGTCAAATGTTTGATGAGATATTGTCTGGCGCTTTCCTGTTCCTTTCCCCATTTAAATGGTATATTTTGTTTCGTTAACTTAGTAATAGAAGCAGTCTTGGAAGCAAATTCAGGAACAAATTTTCTAAAATATCCTGCTAGTCCCATTAATTGTCGAACTTGTTTAATATTTTTCGGAACAGGTGTTTCAGTCAAAGCTTGGATTTTCTTTTTTCCTGGTCGAATTCCTTCACTTGATATTTCTCTTCCAAGATATTCCAAACTTGATTGAAGGAATCGACATTTTCCAATATTCAAAGAAAATCCCGCAAGTCTAAGTGCACTCAATACAAGTCGTAGATTATTAAGACCTTCTTGATAAGTAGAGCTAGGAATAAGTATATCATCCATATACACAAGAGCAATCGTATCTTTCAACGATCCTAAGGCAAGATTTATTGACCTTTGAAAAACTGCCGGTGCATTCGCTAACCCGAAAGGCATCCTTAAATATTCAAAGTGACCGTCAGGGGTAACAAAAGCAGTTTTCTCAATTGAGTCTTCGTGAATTGGTATTTGATGAAAACCAGAGGCCATGTCCAAGGATGTAAAGAAACGACCTTTGCCTAATCTGTCAAGTTGATCATCAATCAAAGGAAGTGGATATCGGTCTTTAACTGTGTTTCGGTTGAGCTCTCGATAGTCAACACACATTCTATATGTTCCATCTTTCTTTTTAACTAAAATTATAGGACTTGCAAATGGAGATTCGCTTGGTCGAATAATATGATTTATTGTGAGATCAGTTATTATACCGCGAGCTGCTTTTCTTTCATCAATACCTAACCGATAAGGCGAACGGTTAATAATAACATTTTTTCAAGTTTTATTTGAAGACTTGCATTTTTGACTGCATTAACTTTATGCCCTTCAGTCAACATTTCTGAGAATTCTTTTAATATGTCTTGTATATGATTTTTAAATTCATAAGGGACAACAATTTCAGAAATTTTTGAATCAAGATTTTCTACTACTCTGTTTATTCCAGGAATTTGACGTCTTCTTATTACAATAGAACCTTTATGATCTGTTATAGTAGCAAGACTATGATCTTCAAACAAATTTCTTCCAATGAAAACATCATAATCGAGACAATTGTCAGGAACAAAAACGTAAGATATAGACGTTTCAATATTGGATACTTTTGTATGTCCTTGAAACTTCTTAAACGCATCGATAGTGACATTGGATATTCCTCTCAATAAAATATTACAACTTTCTGTTTTGTCTTTGAATAAATGTTGAAATTTTTGCGACATTAAAGATAAATCTGCCCCTGTATCAATCAAAACAGAAAAGCTATGACCTTCGATAATTACTTCAGTAGGGCTAAACATTTGTCCAGAGCTACAGAAGTTGATTTGACGTCTTTTATCTATAGCTTTCTTAATGAAACACTTAGAAATGTCATGCCCCTGTTTTGCACAAAAAGAACAAGCTAAAACTTGGTTTTGTTTTGAATCTGGTTTATCTAAGTCTTTTTTTTCAAAAGCTATACGTGCTTTATTACTATAACACTCAGCCTGAATGCGACCTATTTTCCCACATTGAAAACATTTAATTTCTTTAGAACCTTGTTCCTTAATGTTATGTTTTCTTTTATAAGGTTCACGATCATTATTTAATTTATGCATAACATTTATTGATGGCTTTGTATAAGATGACAAGGTTATATTAAGTTCTCGAACTGTTTTAAGATTTAGTTTCATGATAGCATTCCGAATATCTATTTCAGATATACCTACCATGAATAATTAATTGGACTAAATCTTCTTCGCACCAATTAGCACGTAGATTTCTTAGCATTGCTACTTTTTCATGAATGTAGGTTGAGTAAGTATTTACATAACTGCTTTTATAAGTAGATGCCTTTTCCAAGAGAAATCCCAGATTTCTTTTTGGAGGAAAAGCTTCTTCAAAATCTCTTTGAAAATTATGCCAATTTCTAATATCAGGATCCCAACGTTCAAACCAGAACTTGGCATCAACTGATAAAAATTTATTTATTCTACCCAAAACTTGGATATCTGTCCAACCCAATTCATTTTTAATAAGATTGATTTGACTCACCCATTTCGTTCATTCACCTTTGAATTAAAGAATGGGAGATCAACATGTTCGTTATTTGATTTTTGATGTGGTAAGGCTTGAACCAGACTGTTGAACAGGTCCACGTTGCTTGTGGTTGTAGAACTTGATTGTTGTTTTGGCATTGTTTTTTTTTCAGTTGTTCAGCTTGATTTTAGTTGATATCCTTATATGATTCTTAGGCTTGATATTTGCTTGTTTCAATTGTTTCAGGATGGCTTGTTGTAACTTGAATCCTATCCCACTTCTGATGTTAGAATTTGTTAGATATTTGTTAGAATTTGTTTCAGCGATAGAAATCAGTTTTATTTTATTTTTTTTGTTTGAAATCGTTTTTGATTGATTTATTTTGATTTTTCGATTAATTGAAAATTTATTTCTCGATCTGTACAATTTGCGATCTTTTTATAGTATGGATTCGTTAAGTTTTGGAGCTTTCCCAAAACAAGGCGAATCCATGGCCGTGTTCAAAAATAAAACTACCAGAAAAATTAGAAGAATAAAAAGAAAAATCAAAGTTGAAACAAATTGGCCTGAGCATTCTCTCAGCTACTCTACTATAAAAACTGTCTGTGGAGGAGGTCCGAAGAAGAAAGTAATAAACTCAAGCAATAACTCAAATTAATCTATAATCTAAAATTCGTTTGACCTTAAAGGATTAAGACATTTGGGAGGAACACTAAGCGCTACATTCAATTTCGGCTGTACATAATTTAAGAATTAAAGTAAAGTTATGGTGGACCCAAGGGCCATACTAAAACAATACGTTGGGCTCACTGGCCATGATTAATAAAACGTTGGGCATATTAGCCATTTGACTAAACAGGTTGTTGGGCTCAACGGCCTTGGTGCTCGGTAGCGCTCCTCGCTCGTTTAAACGATTTATCGTGTGAGTCTCCAGCTCGTCCGCTGGCTCAGCACGATCTCCAAATGCGGTGTACCTAGAGTTGTCATCCTCTAAGGGCTACTCTCATGACCCTCGAGGACAACGGGCCAAAAATGAAATGGTAAAATATGGGAGAGGTTGGGATGGAGAGGAAAACACACAACGAGAGTAAACCATGACACAAATACATGGTCCGAAATGATTTTAAGAATCATGTAAGGGATGATCTTTGTTGCGGTAAATCTTACCGTAACAGCGCTCTGGCATCCGCAGTCACTTGGTCTTTGTACCGTAGGTTCGGTCTTCCTTGTCATCTCGAACCTGGGGGCTGGGATGAGAAGACTTTCTTGGCTGGAGCGTTGTCGTCCATTCGCTCAATGTGGCCTAGCCAATGTAGTCGTCTTTTTTTGGCCTTCTGGACTACATCCACATTTTGGTACAGCTCATACAGTTCTCCGTTGTACCTTCCTCTCCGCATTCGCCATCGTCGCATACGGAACCGAAAATCTGTCGAAGAATTTTTCTTTCGAAAGTGCCCAGTATCAATTCCCCTTTTTTATTTATCGTCCAGCACTCGGCGCCGTAGAGTAGGACTGGTAAAATCAAAGTTTTGTATAGCAGACACTGTCTTTCGAGTGAGGAATTTTGAACCCAGTTGTTTGGCCAAACCGAAGCAGCAGCGGTTCTTCTTCGGATCTCCACTAAGGTGTCGTTTGTGGGATTGATGTTTGTTCCATTTTCCAAGGTAGGTGAACTCCTTAACTACCTCGAAATTGCTGCTACCAACAGTGACGTTTTGTCCTAGGCGGCGGACAGATGTTACTTTGTTTGTTGATAGCATGTACTATGTTTTGTCCTCATTCACTTCAAGACCAACGAGTTTTGCCTGTTCTTCAATCGCTATGAAGGCCTCAAGCACAGCTCTCTTGGATCGACCGATGATGTCTATGTCGTCCGCATAGCCTAGGAGCTGGATGGACTTGTTGAAGATAGTGTTTTCCGTGCTCACACCTGCCTTGCGCACTATCTGCTCCAGGACTATGTTGAAGAAGTCACATGACAACGCATCTCCTTGTCTAAACCCTGCGCATGTTTGGAATAACTCGGATGAGCTGTTACCCATTTGCACACTGCACTGCGTATTGTTTAGCGTCACTGTTTAAAGCCACACTTGTACGTGCCGATTATTGTGTTGCAGAAAGGTTTAAGACAATCACACAGTACCTACGTTGGATAGGATTTTGTATGCAACATTCAGCAGGGATATGCCACGGTAGTTTTTGCATGACATCGGATCGCCTTTTTTGTAGATGGGGCATATGGAGCTTATCGACCAGTCAGAGGGCATGCATTCTTCCTCCCACACTTTGGTGATGACCTGGAGCATGTGGTTCATCAAAACACCTCCTACATGTTTAAAGAGTTCCGCAGGTACCTGATTACTAGGGCAACCAAAAATATGCTCGAGCATGTTTTTTTTGGAACGTCGAATTTGACAATTGACAAGATAGAAATACGTCTCATGAAAAAACAAACATTTTGGACCCTATTCGTTAGAGCATATTTTAGCATATTTTGTTTTAAATGCATCTTTTTGCATATTTTGCTTTAAAATGTATATTTTGGCATATTTCATCATTATTTGTAATTTTTGTTGCAAATGTTAGAGTAAATATTTTTTATTTAACTTTTTTTCGAAAAATTCGCGATGCTATTCAAGTATTTTATCCAAAAGTAACGCATGTCACTTGTGAGGCCCACAGGCTCCATAGAACTTGTGAAACACTTCGAGGTCAATTTCCAGAAGTTGATATTTTCATCGCAAACGTGAAAAAAGTGTTTAAAAGCTCCGTCAAGAATAAAGGTATTCAAGGATATTGCACCGGAAACACCACTTCCTTCGCAAACGATTACGACTAATTGGGTATCTTGGAGGGAAGCAGTTTACTGTGTAGAAATGTTTTTTAAAAAAAGTGGAAATCTTTTTCGAAACACTACATGAAGAGGAATCTGCTGAAATACGTTAAAAAATTGTTTTAATGAAGTGGCATTAAACGTGACTTGATATTTCTATCATCCAATTATACATTTTTATTGAAATGCATTGCTCAACTGGAAACAAGCGGCCTTTGGCTAACATAAAATTATTGATCGATGCCCATAACGAAAAAATAAATAAAATTATCGATATTTCAGAAAAATAAGAGGGCTCAAATGGTTTATTATGGCAGAATTTATTTGTAGAAAAAAAAACTGCATCTGAAATAATGACATTTAGGTTTGCACGTATAACTGGCGGATGATGTACCTACAAAAATGTTTTCAGAGAAAAAATTTTAAGTAAAACTGTTTTCCTTAAGTTTAAACAAAATTTTAACAAATATATATTTTTTTTAATTATTCTGGTTTATATTTTCATTTTTGATTTTTGGTATTTATTTAGCTTTTTATGTTTTTTTTTCTTTTATTTGACCTCTGTTTTTTTTTTTGACAAGTCAATAAACTATAAAAAAAAAACTCAAAATTTAAGATTTTACGCTATTTCAAAATTTTTTAGAGCATATTTTTAGAGCATATAATTGGCTTTTTAGAGCATATTTAAAGCGCTATAAATGGTTTTTATAGAGCATATTTTTGGTTGCCCTACTGATTACAAACAGAGCTCAAACGCTGATCCTATAATTTGAATTTTTTGATTAAATCAATTCCTTAAAGATTTAGTTTTTCTCTGGCACTAACAAAACATTTTGCTGTATGGGTGTGATTGAAAAAAAACACACCTCGCAATTGAAATATCCTAGGATATTTATTCGATTGCCTTGAGCATCGTTAATAATGCTTTATTCACGACACAATTTTGGGAATTTTAAAAATTTCCATATATGTTTTTACCTACAATAGGCGTTTTTCTTTTTTAGCTCCGAGCAGGGTACGGAGCTGCCAAAAAAAAACCCGTATTTCTTTTTTAGCTCAGACATATCGGAGCGCTCAACTTTTGTTTATTTTTTAGATCAGACCATGGTCAGAGCGCGATCTACGAGCTCGGTTAAAATTGATGGAGTAGATGGAGTAAAAAGTTGAGCGCGGCCAACTTCATGTATTTTGTTCATTTATCATGACTGAGATGATGCGAAAAAAAAATTAAAACGGTAGAAATGACGGGCGGAGTAAGTTGTTCTCCGAATGAAGGAAAATAATTTTTTTTTCAATTTTTTTTGTATGTGTGACAGTTCCGTGCTCAGGTTTGTTTCTTTATTAACTCGGAAAGGTCTGAGCTAACTCTGCTCAGACCGAACTCGATGAGCTCAGGCTCTACTCCGTAACCTGCTCAGAGCTAAAAAAGAAAAAGGCCTAATTGTCAAATCTGATGCCGTATCCAACTGTAATCGTACTTCTTTTTCATTTATTTTTACTGTTACGTACTTTCGATATGCTGCTGATGTATGGTTAACGGAGTGTGTGACGTGAACGTTTAGATCTTGATGACGTTTGTGTTGACTAAACCTCTGATTATTTTTCTTCACCATGCGGTGTGTTGATTTTGTCGAGCTCTTTTCTCTTTTTGTGTTGAAGCAATAGCAGCACCCTTCCTTATGTCCCTTTCTTCGACATTGATTACAGGTGTGCTCTTTGAATTTGCAGTTTTGGTAGAAATGCATACTTCCACAGCCCCAGCATGGATTTCTTGGTGTCTGAGTTGGTGCGTTGCGATTTTGATGCTCATCTGTGGAACTGAACTTCTGTTTCGTTGCGCTTATGGAGTATGATGCTGGTGATGAATGTGACTCGATCAGCTATGTGTGTCTTGCTTGATGCTTGAAATGCGGTGACATTCTGAAACTAGTTTGTCCAAATTAAGGAGATTTCCAGGCGTTTCTGATTCTTAAAGGTTCAAGAGTCTTGATCTGGTGTCGGACTCCGAAGCTGCCTGGAGACCAATGACAAACATTATGTATTTAAACTGGTCATTAGATAATTTAACTAGCTCAAAATTTTCACACTGCTTATTGACTTCGCTTGCAAATGTGACAAAGTCATCATCAGGTGATTTTCATATTTGCAAGCAGCGAAAACGCATGCTAAAGACGGATTCTTTTCTTCTAAAAATGATTCCTAATTTTTCGATTGTACATATTTGCAAAGTCAAAATCTTTAGATTGCTTTAGTAAGATAAAATTAACATACCGACGATGTTCTCGGGCTCCGAGTTTCCTCACGAGCAACCTTACCTTCGCAGCGTCGTCGTCCAGTTTTGTGGCATCTTTCTCAAATAAATCAGAGTACCACACATACCATTGCTTAAACGTGATGCCATTATCTTCATCAAAGTGAAACTCCTGAATGTTGTGAGCCAAAACTTCGAGTGCGTATTCCAGTGATGATGATTTGATATTTTGTGGTGAACCAGGTTCCTCGTTAAAGACTCTCTTTGCGATGTCACCTATTAAAAATGATTGCTGTTCAGCGATTCTCTTTAATTCTGCAACTACAGTTTCCATTTCCATTGTCCTCGTCGCCACTGTTGTGCTTTTCCAACCAGATAAGACGATGTTGTCGCAACTACTGTACTTTAACAACTAACTTTATTTCAATACTTCTTAATTCATAATACTGACTTACTTAAGGTGGCGCTATAGTCCGGTGTGGACTTGGGCCTCAATCAACAGTCTCCGCCAGTCAGCTCGGTCGCTAGCTAGCTGTCTCCAGTTTTGCACTCCAAGTTGATTGAGGTCCTCTTCCACTTGTGTGCGCCACCTGAGTCGCGGTCTTCCTCTCCTTCTGCGTCCCTCGGGAATAGTGTCGAAGGCTTTCCGGGCCGGAGCATTGGTGTCCATGCGCTCTAAATGACCGAGCCATCTGAGTCTCTGGACCTTGACCCTTCTGGCTAGGTTCACGTCGTTGTACAACCCGTAAAGTTCGCTGTTGTATCTCCTTCTCCATTCCCCAGCAATGCACACGGGGCCAAAGATGACCCGAAGAATTTTCCTCTCGAAACAGCCTAAGGCACATTCATCCGATTTTGTTAGGGTCCAGTTGGTGTTGTACAGTTTAACCTTAGTTGCTCGAGAGAGGGCTTTTCCACTCTGTTGCTTTCTTAGCCCAAAGAAACAGCGATTAGCAAGAGTAATTCTTCGTCTTATCTCAGCGCTGGTGTTATTGTCCGTGTTGATAGCGGAGCCTAGGTAGACAAACTCCTTAACTACCTCGAAGTTGTATGCGTCTTTTGTGACGTTCTGTCCGAGCCGTCGATGTTGGGTGTCCTTACTCGAAGACAGCATGTACTTCGTTTTTCCCTCATTTACCGCTAAATGCATTTTTGCCGCTTCTGTCTCAATTCTCACAAAGGCGCCATTGACATCACGCTGTGTTCTTCCCATTATATCAATATCGTCGGCGTACGCGAGAAGTTGAACAGATTTATAGAAGATAGTGCCTCTGGTGTTGACGGTGGAGTTTTGGACTATCTCTCGAGAACGATGTTAAAGAAATCGCACGACAGTGCATCGCCTTGTCTGAATCCTTTTTTGACGTCGAATGATTCCGTAAGCTCATTGCCAACCTTGATAGAGCAGCGTGAGTTCTCCATCGTCATTTTGCACAAGCGAACGAGCTTGGCAGGGATGCCAAAACTAGACATAGCTTTATACAGTTCGTCTCTGTAGATGCTGTCATACGCGGCCTTAATCAATGAAGAGGTGGTGGGTATCGATTTTCATTTCATAGGTTTTTTCCAGAATCTGCCGCAACGTGAAAATTTGGTCGATGGTAGACTTTCCTGGCCTGAAGCCACATTGATAAGGACCAATCAGATTGTTGACGAAAGGCTTCAGACGTTCACATATTACGGCAGAGAGGATCTTGTAGGCGATGTTAAGCAGACTGATTCCTCTGTACTTGGCGCAGTTTTCAGGATCGGGCAAACAATGCTAAGGTTCCATTCATCGGTTATGCATTCCTCCGACTATATCTTACAGATGATTTGGTGCATGCTCCTATGTAGCTCGTCGCCTGCGGCTTTGAACAGCTCGGCAGCTAGACCATCTGCTCCAGCGGCTTTGTTGGTTTTTAGCCGTGATAATGCTGTTTTCACTTCTTCTAGGTCGGGTTCACGGAATTGTTGGCTGTCATCGTGTATGATAAAAGGATCCTGTCTGACGGGCGGGGTTCTGTTCGTCGTCGCCGTTATACAGTCTACAGAAGTGGTCTTTCCAAATCCCCAGCACTGACTGCGGTTCTACTATGATGTTCCCTTGTTGGTCTCTTCAGGTATCGGTTCTTGCTCGATGACCTTGAGCCAGCTGTTTCCCCTTCCGATAAAACTTCCAAACTTCATTCCTGCTGTTAGCTCTCTCAACATCTTCGATCTGACGCTTCTCATGCTCTCTCTTTTTTCTCCTGAGAAGCCGGCGTTCTTCTCTCCTCTTTTGCTCGTAGAGCTCACGAGCAGCTCTTGTCCTTCATTCAGCACATTAGAGGCGGCATCTCTAACTGCATTCTGCATCTGACACTCGATCAGAGAAGGATCTGGCGATCTCTTGCGATTGTAGCCGTCCGACGTCGAATTTTCTTGCAGCATTTCTTTGGTTTGGGCGTTGTCGGGATATTCGTAGCACTACCTTGGCTACGACGAGGTAGTGGTCCGAGTCGATGTTGGCTCCTCGGAAAGTTCAAACATCTTGAATGCTGGACAAGTGCCTCCCGTCGATCGCAATGTGATCAATCTGGTTGACGGTTGATTGATCAGGAGATCTCCATGTGCCTTTATGGATTTTGAGATGTGGGAAGCAGATGCTTGCTACCACAACATTTCGCCCCGCAGCAATATCGATCAGCCTGAATCCGTTGTCGGAAGTGGTGTCGTGCAGGCTGTGCTTTCCGACTGTTCTGCCAAAGATGCCTTCTTTTCCCAGCTTTGCGTTAAAATCGCCAAGGACAATTTTCATGTCATAGCTAGGACATTGCTCATATGTTTTGTCGAGGAGCTCGTAGAATTCATCTTTGGTGTCGTCCTTTTTCTCTTCTGTGTGGGCATGCACGCATATTAAGCTAATGTTGCCTAATTTAGCCTTGATTCGGATCGTCGTGATGCGTTCGCTTACGCATTTGAAGCTCAAGACTTTTTGCCTAAGTCTGCTTCCCACGATGAATCCGCATCCAAAGAGTCGCTGTTTTTGCTCCCGGTAGCAATCCCCATAGTAGATGTCGCAGTTTTTCATCTTCTTTTCGCCCGGTCCATCCCATCGCATTTCCTGGATAGCGGTAATATCTGCTTTGTAGCAGTTTAGGGTCACCGCTAGTTGTTCGGCAGCACGCAGTCCATTAAGGGACCTAACATTCCACGTGCATATCCGAAATTCGTTGTCCTTTTAACGTTTGCTTGGGTCGTCATCAGTGTATCCGTCCGTTTCCGAGGCCTGTTGTCGCTTCGCAACTAGATTTTTTCTATGTAGTCGGGAAGTCACCCCGACGTACAACCCCCAACCTGGAGTACCAGGTACTTGATGTGACTCCAAGTACAAAAGCCGGAAAACCGCTCCTTTAACGACCTGAGCTTCAAATAATATGTCGAAGTAGCCCGTAAAGGTGTTCACCAAGTAGTTCGACCTAACTGGAACTGAGGACGCCACCGTTGATTCCAAAAAGAAATTCAGGTGCCGTGAAGAAGGCCATATGAACTAACGCCATAATGTCCTTAGTTCTCAATTGAACCTCAATCCGGCTTGGCGATTCACGCGTAGTTAGGTATAAATTTTCTGAAAAAACCTGTCAATCCAAGAAAACTCTTAAGGTCTTTTAAACGCTTGGGCTCAGGGAAATTTCGGACAGCTTTTGTTTTTTCGATTGAAGGTCGTACCGTACCGTTTTCGACAATATGCCCGAGAAACTCTATTGATCGCGTCACAAAATTACACTTTTCCCATTTAATAATGAGCCCGTTCATTTCCGCGAAGTTTAAAACAAGTTTTAGAGTCTTTAAATTGTCTTCCTCATTTTCCCATGGGATTATTAAATCGTCCATATATATAAATAAGCATTTTTCGCGTACTAGATCTTTAAAAACTGTATTGATAAACCTTTGAAAAACAGATGGTGAATTACAAAGGCCAAAAGGAACCTTACAAAATTCATATTGAGCGTCCGGCGTTACAAACGATGTCAACTTTCGACTTTCGGGGTGAATATCTACATAAAAGAATCCATTTCTAAGATCTAGACTCGTAAAAACACGCGCGTTATAGAGGTTTTCTAAAATGTCTTCGATTATGGGTAATGGGTATCTATCCTTTACAATTTTCGCGTTTAATTTACGATAATCAACACAAAGCCTGTAGCTACCGTCTTTCTTTTTTGCTAGAACCACCGGACTTGAAAAATTGGACGTGCTTGGAACTACGACTCCTTCAGCAAGCCACTCGGATACTTGTTGGGCTACAAACATTGTTTCTTTAGGCGCTAGCCTCCTAGGACGATGAAAGACTGGCTTTTCATCTTCCAACAAAATTTTCATCTCCACGCACGACTTTTTCGGTTTTTAAGGATGATATTTTCTAACCAGATCTAATATCGTTTCTTTTATTTGTGTGTTACGTATCATGTCTATACAATGTACTTTTTACTTGCGACATATAGAATATATGGCAAGTATTGAATTCGTACAAAAAAAAAATTTGAGATGATGATGAGATATGACATTACGATGATAGAGAAGTCGAAAAAAGTGAGTCCGGCGATTCCGTCTGTCTGTCTGTCGGGAAGTTTACAGGCACCTACAGCCTTAACCACTGGTTCGATTGACTTCAAACTTGAAAATGAGAGGTTTTAGCAAAAACCCATATCCCAGTTTTTTAATTTTTTTTTAAAGATCAAAATTTAGGGTAGCCACCTTACGATTTTCATGGCAAAAAACCAAAACTTTGAATTTTCTCCAAAACGGTTCCTACGATTTTTTTTAAACTTCCTCGGATTTAATTTTTTTAAACACTCATGTATTTATGTAAAAAAAAATTTTTTGTATTGCTCCAAAACGGTACCTCCCATGGAACAGTTTTTTTGTTATTAGATTTTCTCAAAAAATAAAAGTCCGATCAGCGTAACTTTTTTTTTGAAAGTACGTATATATTGTCCAAATAATTTTTTGTTTTTGATTTTAAAAAAAATATTTTAAACTTTTTTTTTCAAAATTGTGTATCTTAAAAACGGATCAATATTTAAAATCGAAATATACTCATAAAATTTATATTTACATATTCTTGAATACTGCATACCCAAATTAATTTTAAGACATTTTTGAAAAATTTTATATATAAAAAATTAATTTAAAAAAAAAACGGCTCCGACGATTTTCAAAAAAAATATTCAGTAAATCAAAAATAAGGTTTTAATTTGTTTGGCATTTAAATTTTTGGAATAAAATGTATTTAGGAGGTATATTTTCAAATTTTAATTTTTTTAAATAAATTTAAAAAAATGAAAAACCAACATTTTCTTAAGAAATCATATGACATCAATTTTTTTCCGATTGAATCCATTTTTGAGGTACATATTTCAATTTAAATTTTTATTTATGAGTTTTTTTTAAATTTTTTTTATGATTTATAATTGTGAATACAGGAGCAAGTTCGTACGACCGAGTCGTGCACATTTTTTGTTTTTGCATTTGAAGTTTCATTTCTTCATAAATTTTAAATTTTGACTTTAAATCGCTAAATGTTCTTGCTTCGTATAAAATCGTTTTATTCGTTGTATTATCATTTATACCGGAGATTATATAAGAAAGTAAGAACTCTTCGTCGACGTTACCTCTATTCGCAATTAATTTCATTTGGAACATATACTCCAAATACGACTCACTGTTATGTTTTCGTCGTGATTCTAATTGACGGTGAATCATTAAACCCGAAACAGTTTTCCCG
Organism: Sphaerophoria taeniata; assembly: GCA_943590905.1. Classification (NCBI taxonomy): domain Eukaryota; kingdom Metazoa; phylum Arthropoda; class Insecta; order Diptera; family Syrphidae; genus Sphaerophoria; species Sphaerophoria taeniata. The sequence goes on from OX016540.1 coordinate 204,217,386, forward strand.
AACTCGTTTTCTAATGTAGATTTTAGCGCTTTCCATGTGTGAATGTTTTTCCCGGATTCTATAGCTAATTTCGCGGCACCTTTTAACAAACATCTAGCGTACAAATAAGTTGAATATCGCTCCATTCGCATACAGTGGCGATATCTTCAAAGTCCTTTATGCAATCGCTTACTTCCTTACCGCTTTCACCGTTATATGATTCTGAAGAGTCTTCAACATCTTTAAATACGAAATTATTTTGCGCCATTTTTTTACTATCGGAATCGCCCGCACTTTCCTTATCGCTTTCGTCCTCACTGCCACCCCTTCGCTATCCCCGTTTACGCTTTCCTCGAGTTCAACCTCTTTTAAAGATTCTTCTAATTTATTTTCGTCGATCACAGATCTTAGTCGCTCGACTAATTCTTGTTTGAGCCTATAACTGTGGGAAAGCGCACGTTCTTTTAATAAAGCCTGCAACTGCTTTGTCGACAAATCTTCAATATTCATTTATGTAAAATATGCAGGCATATAAATAATAAAGTGAACAAAAAAAATGATAAAATGATACTTATCGTTTTGTTCCTGATTCTTTAGATTTGGATCGAATTTTTCAATTTTCTTTTATAATATTTCTGGATATCTATCATTGCCAGTTTAATGGTGTATAGAATCCCGTTTATTCGCAATGCACATAAATCACAAATCACTCCACGTTTGAACAGTTATCCAATTAACATGTTCGCAAGCCATGCATTCAATGTACATTACCCTTATATATATATATATATATTTTTTTGTATTATGTAGGTACACTTTTGCATGCATATAAGAAATTATCTGATTAATTCACCTTTTTTTTTCTTTTTTTTCGGAAATTAGTATTTTTTTTTTCATTCAATTAATTTTTTAAAAGTAAAATTTTCGCGAAAAAGACACTTCTGACACCATGTGGGGGAGGGGGACTTTTCGCATAACAAACTGAAAGGATTGAAAAGGTTCCTTTAAAATAAAAAAAACACTTTCTTTTAGTTTATAATATTCAAGTTTTAAATTTAATTCAGTTTTAATTAGTTTTTAATAAGTTTTAATTAGTGTAAGAAAATAATTCAATAAGTTTAAAATATAAGTTAGGTATTTTCAATTCTTTGCGTTTCGTATCGTTTTTTCTTCGTAGCGTTTCACCGTTTCACCGAACTGTACTGTTGCTCTTCTGTTGGCTGTTGTTGGCTGTTGTCATCGAGAAATTGTTGGTTAGTGTTGCCGTTGCTGTTCGTGAATATGTAAAGTAGTAGTAGTAGAATGGAAGGGTTCGTTGATAGGCACATTTTGCATACATAAATGTCATACAATTATAAGCTTAACATAACGCTATCAATTCCGCTATTATATAACTATTACCCCTCCATGGGGTAAGCCTTGACGTGGCGGAGCGGCTTACGGTAACTACTACTGCGATGCTTAGAGCTATGCGATCGCGAAACTTGTTTTCGCAGCAGGGCCTCCCATGGTCGACAGGTCGAAGCGGAGTAGGCTGTTACTACTAATTACCCCACAACGAAGGAGTGTTCCCACCAAGGCACTTCCCACGAGGGATGGCAGCGGATGAATTTCGGTGCCGTGAACGAAGGCCATATGAACTAACGCCATAATGGCTTTAATTCTCATTCAAATGTGAATTAACGCCATAATCCGATTATGGCCTAAATTCACATTGCAATGAGAACTAAAGTAATATGGCTTTAGTTCATTTTAAGAAGTGGCCCAAGTACCTTACTCATTTCAATGTGAATTAAAGCCACTCGCAGCAATCCAAATAATTTTAATATGAAATATATGGTTTAACGAAAAAAGGATGAACGCTCTATTAGTTAAGCGGGCGTTTAAAACAATTATTGACATTGACATTTCACAGTACCTACTTCGAACATGAATGTAACGAGCTACAGACACACAGCAGCACTGGCGACTGAGGCCATCGGCTGAAAAACAATTATTTTAAACACGATTTACTATAAATCAAATTGAAAACACGCTTATAAGTTAACTTATATTTATAACTAAAATTTCATTGTTGTTTTATACTTTCGCGGTCCCCTCTTATTTTGGTTCCAGAATCGAAAATTACCCGATTTCGATGATATTTTTTAAATCTTCGTTTTTACGGCGGAGTTATGAACAAATTTACGAGAATGGAAAAAAATGAAATCATTAAATTGTTGATAATGTTTTGCAAAGTAATCGAATGAAGTTTCTTTATAAACAAATAAACAAATCAATACAAAAATGTTGGTTTTTCATATTTCTAATGATTTCAGAATGAGTACGTTTCTCAATATTTTGCTAGATGCTTCAATCGGAAAATTAGTTTTCCAGTCTTTGAAAGTAAAAAAAAAAATAGCGTACTGCAGTACTGGAAAGCGAGCGAAGCGAGCCGAAATTTTTTTTGGCAAGCAGAGAAACAATTTGGGGTGTGAAAAATAAAACAATTCGCGCGAATTTTTTTATTTTCACACCCCAAATTGTTTCTCTGTTTGCCAAAAAAAAATTCGGCTCTTAGTACGCGATTTTCTTATACTTCAGAATCTACAAAACTATAGTTTTGAGAACGAAGCATCTACGAAAATTATTAGGTGGAACACAATTCTCAAATCTCAGTAAGAGTTTTTGAAATTAAAATTGTTAACACATGATCTCTGACCAAGAAAACGAAGAAATTTTAAAAGAAAATATCAGCGCTCGCTAAGAGTGAGATCTATCTGAGAAATATCTGAGGTCCCTGAGATCTCGATGAGATTTTGTTAGGTAATTACTTGTTGCTAACTTTGCTTCAAAGCTCAAAGCATTTTATGGCGTCAGTTCTCATTACCTTACCCCATATGGCGTAAGTTCTCATCCAAGTGATGGCTTTAGTTCTCATTCGACTGTGAATTAAGGCCATAATCGGATTATGGCGTTAGTTCACATTCAATTGAGAACTAAGGCCATAATCCGATTATGGCCTTAATTCACAGTCGAATGAGAACTAAAGCCATCACTTGGATGAGAACTTACGCCATATGGGGTAAGGTAATGAGAACTGACGCCATAAAATGCTTTGAGCTTTGAAGCAAAGTTAGCAACAAGTAATTACTTAACAAAATCTCATCGAGATCTCAGGGACCTCAGATATTTCTCAGATAGATCTCATTCTTAGCGAGCGCTGATATTTTCTTTTAAAATTTCTTCGTTTTCTTGGTCAGAGATCATGTGTTAACAATTTTAATTTCAAAAACTCTTACTGAGATTTGAGAATTGTGTTCCACCTAATAATTTTCGTAGATGCTTCGTTCTCAAAACTATAGTTTTGTAGATTCGGAAGTATAAGAAAATCGCGTACTAAGAGCCGAATTTTTTTTGGGCAAACAGAGAAACAATTTGGGGTGTGAAAATAAAAAAATTCGCGCGAACTGTTTTATTTTTCACACCCCAAATTGTTTCTCTGCTTGCCAAAAAAAATTTCGGCTCGCTTCGCTCGCTTTCCAGTACTGCAGTACGCTATTTTTTTTTTTACTTTCAAAGACTGGAAAACTAATTTTCCGATTGAAGCATCTAGCAAAATATTGAGAAACGTACTCATTCTGAAATCATTAGAAATATGAAAAACCAACATTTTTGTATTGATTTGTTTATTTGTTTATAAAGAAACTTCATTCGATTACTTTGCAAAACATTATCAACAATTTAATGATTTCATTTTTTTCCATTCTCGTAAATTTGTTCATAACTCCGCCGTAAAAACGAAGATTTAAAAAATATCATCGAAATCGGGTAATTTTCGATTCTGGAACCAAAATAAGAGGGGACCGCGAAAGTATAAAACAACAATGAAATTTTAGTTATAAATATAAGTTAACTTATAAGCGTGTTTTCAATTTGATTTATAGTAAATCGTGTTTAAAATAATTGTTTTTCAGCCGATGGCCTCAGTCGCCAGTGCTGCTGTGTGTCTGTAGCTCGTTACATTCATATTCGAAGTAGGTACTGTGAAATGTCAATGTCAATAATTGTTTTTAACGCCCGCTTAACTAATAGAGCGTTCATCCTTTTTTCGTTAAACCATATATTTCATATTAAAATTATTTGGATTGCTGCGAGTGGCTTTAATTCACATTGAAATGAGTAAGGTACTTGGGCCACTTCTTAAAATGAACTAAAGCCATATTACTTTAGTTCTCATTGCAATGTGAATTTAGGCCATAATCGGATTATGGCGTTAATTCACATTTGAATGAGAATTAAAGCCATTATGGCGTTAGTTCATATGGCCTTCGTTCACGGCACCGAAATTCATCCGCTGCCATCCCTCGTGGGAAGTGCCTTGGTGGGAACACTCCTTCGTTGTGGGGTAATTAGTAGTAACAGCCTACTCCGCTTCGACCTGTCGACCATGGGAGGCCCTGCTGCGAAAACAAGTTTCGCGATCGCATAGCTCTAAGCATCGCAGTAGTAGTTACCGTAAGCCGCTCCGCCACGTCAAGGCTTACCCCATGGAGGGGTAATAGTTATATAATAGCGGAATTGATAGCGTTATGTTAAGCTTATAATTGTATGACATTTATGTATGCAAAATGTGCCTATCAACGAACCCTTCCATTCTACTACTACTACTTTACATATTCACGAACAGCAACGGCAACACTAACCAACAATTTCTCGATGACAACAGCCAACAACAGCCAACAGAAGAGCAACAGTACAGTTCGGTGAAACGGTGAAACGCTACGAAGAAAAAACGATACGAAAAGCAAAGAATTGAAAATAACTAACTTATATTTTAAACTTATTGAATTATTTTCTTACACTAATTAAAACTTATTAAAAACTAATTAAAACTGAATTAAATTTAAAACTTGAATATTATAAACTAAAAGAAAGTGTTTTTTTTTATTTTAAAGGAACCTTTTCAATCCTTTCAGTTTGTTATGCGAAAAGTCCCCCTCCCCCACATGGTGTCAGAAGTGTCTTTTTCGCGAAAATTTTACTTTTAAAAAATTAATTGAATGAAAAAAAAATACTAATTTCCGAAAAAAAAGAAAAAAAAAGGTGAATTAATCAGATAATTTCTTATATGCATGCAAAAGTGTACCTACATAATACAAAAAAATATATATATATATATATATATAAGGGTAATGTACATTGAATGCATGGCTTGCGAACATGTTAATTGGATAACTGTTCAAACGTGGAGTGATTTGTGATTTATGTGCATTGCGAATAAACGGGATTCTATACACCATTAAACTGGCAATGATAGATATCCAGAAATATTATAAAAGAAAATTGAAAAATTCGATCCAAATCTAAAGAATCAGGAACAAAACGATAAGTATCATTTTATCATTTTTTTTGTTCACTTTATTATTTATATGCCTGCATATTTTACATAAATGAATATTGAAGATTTGTCGACAAAGCAGTTGCAGGCTTTATTAAAAGAACGTGCGCTTTCCCACAGTTATAGGCTCAAACAAGAATTAGTCGAGCGACTAAGATCTGTGATCGACGAAAATAAATTAGAAGAATCTTTAAAAGAGGTTGAACTCGAGGAAAGCGTAAACGGGGATAGCGAAGGGGTGGCAGTGAGGACGAAAGCGATAAGGAAAGTGCGGGCGATTCCGATAGTAAAAAAATGGCGCAAAATAATTTCGTATTTAAAGATGTTGAAGACTCTTCAGAATCATATAACGGTGAAAGCGGTAAGGAAGTAAGCGATTGCATAAAGGACTTTGAAGATATCGCCACTGTATGCGAATGGAGCGATATTCAACTTATTTGTACGCTAGATGTTTGTTAAAAGGTGCCGCGAAATTAGCTATAGAATCCGGGAAAAACATTCACACATGGAAAGCGCTAAAATCTACATTAGAAAACGAGTTCGGGAAAACTGTTTCGGGTTTAATGATTCACCGTCAATTAGAATCACGACGAAAACATAACAGTGAGTCGTATTTGGAGTATATGTTCCAAATGAAATTAATTGCGAATAGAGGTAACGTCGACGAAGAGTTCTTACTTTCTTATATAATCTCCGGTATAAATGATAATACAACGAATAAAACGATTTTATACGAAGCAAGAACATTTAGCGATTTAAAGTCAAAATTTAAAATTTATGAAGAAATGAAACTTCAAATGCAAAAACAAAAAATGTGCACGACTCGGTCGTACAAACTTGCTCCTGTATTCACAATTATAAATCATAAAAAAAATTTAAAAAAAACTCATAAATAAAAATTTAAATTGAAATATGTACCTCAAAAATGGATTCAATCGGAAAAAAATTGATGTCATATGATTTCTTAAGAAAATGTTGGTTTTTCATTTTTTTTAAATTTATTTAAAAAAATTTAAATTTGAAAATATACCTCCTAAATACATTTTATTCCAAAAATTTAAATGCCAAACAAATTAAAACCTTATTTTTGATTTACTGAATATTTTTTTTGAAAATCGTCGGAGCCGTTTTTTTTTTAAATTAATTTTTTATATATAAAATTTTTCAAAAATGTCTTAAAATTAATTTGGGTATGCAGTATTCAAGAATATGTAAATATAAATTTTATGAGTATATTTCGATTTTAAATATTTATCCGTTTTTAAGATACACAATTTTGAAAAAAAAGTTTAAAATATTTTTTTAAAAATCCAAAAAAAATTTTGAAATTTTTTTGAATACAAAAAATTATTTGGACAATATATACGTACTTTCAAAAAAAAAGTTACGCTGATCGGACTTTTATTTTTTGAGAAAATCTAATAACAAAAAAACTGTTCCATGGGAGGTACCGTTTTGGAGCAATACAAAAATTTTTTTTTTACATAAATACATGAGTGTTTAAAAAAATTAAATCCGAGGAAGTTTAAAAAAAATCGTAGGAACCGTTTTGGAGAAAATTCAAAGTTTTGGTTTTTTGCCATGAAAATCGTATGGTGGCTACCCTAAATTTTGATCTTTAAAAAAAATTAAAAAACTGGGATATGGGTTTTTGCTAAAACCTCTCATTTTCAAGTTTGAAGTCAATCGGACCAGTGGTTAAGGCTGTAGGTGCCTGTAAACTTCCCGACAGACAGACAGACGGAATCGCCGGACTCACTTTTTTCGACTTCTCTATCATCGTAATGTCATATCTCATCATCATCTCAAATTTTTTTTTTGTACGAATTCAATACTTGCCATATATTCTATATGTCGCAAGTAAAAAGTACATTGTATAGACATGATACGTAACACACAAATAAAAGAAACGATATTAGATCTGGTTAGAAAATATCATCCTTAAAAACCGAAAAAGTCGTGCGTGGAGATGAAAATTTTGTTGGAAGATGAAAAGCCAGTCTTTCATCGTCCTAGGAGGCTAGCGCCTAAAGAAAAAATGTTTGTAGCCCAACAAGTATCCGAGTGGCTTGCTGAAGGAGTCGTAGTTCCAAGCACGTCCAATTTTTCAAGTCCGGTGGTTCTAGCAAAAAAGAAAGACGGTAGCTACAGGCTTTGTGTTGATTATCGTAAATTAAACGCGAAAATTGTAAAGGATAGATACCCATTACCCATAATCGAAGACATTTTAGAAAACCTCTATAACGCGCGTGTTTTTACGAGTCTAGATCTTAGAAATGGATTCTTTTATGTAGATATTCACCCCGAAAGTCGAAAGTTTACATCGTTTGTAACGCCGGACGCTCAATATGAATTTTGTAAGGTTCCTTTTGGCCTTTGTAATTCACCATCTGTTTTTCAAAGGTTTATCAATACAGTTTTTAAAGATCTAGTACGCGAAAAATGCTTATTTATATATATGGACGATTTAATAATCCCATGGGAAAATGAGGAAGACAATTTAAAGACTCTAAAACTTGTTTTAAACTTCGCGGAAATGAACGGGCTCATTATTAAATGGGAAAAGTGTAATTTTGTGACGCGATCAATAGAGTTTCTCGGGCATATTGTCGAAAACGGTACGGTACGACCTTCAATCGAAAAAAACAAAAGCTGTCCGAAATTTCCCTGAGCCCAAGCGTTTAAAAGACCTTAAGAGTTTTCTTGGATTGACAGGTTTTTTTAGAAAATTTATACCTAACTACGCGTGAATCGCCAAGCCGTTGTCCGATATGACAAGAAAAACTTGTGTCAACTTTAATTTTGGCCACGAACAAAGAAACGCTTATCTGCAGCTGAAAGATCTTCTATGTCAAGAACCAGTACTTAAACTTTTTAACCCAATATTGGAATCTGAGTTGCATACGGATGCAAGCAAAGTCGGTCTTGCTGCAGTTCTGCTCCAGCGCCACGATACAGAGTTGCATCCAGTCTTTTACGTAAGTTTTAAGACGAAACCTTCCGAAGAAAAGTACAGCAGCTATGAGTTAGAAGTTCTCGCGATAATACGGTCACTTGAGAAGCTACGGATTTACTTGCTAGGTCTAACGTTCAAAATTTTCACCGATTGTAAAGCACTCCAGTTAACGATGCACAAAAAAGAACTATGCACTCGCGTGGCACATTGGGCATTATATTTAGAGGAGTTTGACTGTACTGTACATCATAGGCCAGGAAAGTATATGCAGCACGTAGATGCGCTAAGTCGTGTTTTGACCCTAGCAGCAGGGGATGCGGGAGTTCTTCACAACATCAAAAAGGCTCGAGGAAAAGATGAAACCTGTCAACTGATTCTCAACATTTTGGAACGTGAGCAATACGAAGACTACATTAATCGCAGTGGTGTCCTGTACCGATTCATCGAAGGAGCTTATCTTCTTGTAGTCCCAAAGAGTATGCAAAGAGAAGTTATAAGAAGCATTCATGAAGTCGGACATATTAACCCCCAGAAAGTAGAAACACGATTAAAGCAACAATAATACTTTGCGAATATGCGCAAGAAAGTAAATGAGGTTACATCCAACTGTGTGTCCTGTATTTTAGCGACTAGGAAATGCGGAAAGCAGGAAGGGTACCTCAATCCGATTTGGAAAATTGATGTCCCATCACATACGTTCCACATGGATCACCTGGGTCCTATGCCTTCTACTAGCAAAAACTATAAGCATCTTCTAGTAATTATGGATGCCTTTACAAAGTTTGTATGGATATTCCCAGTTAAGTCAACGACAACAGTGGAGGTCTTAGCAAAAATGGTTACTTTGGAAAACATCTTTGGAGACCCTACACGAATTGTGACGGATAAAGGAGCAGCTTTTAGTTCAAATAACTTTAAGGAATATTGTGAGCAACGCAAAATCTTACACATTCAAATAACAACGGGTGTTCCTAGAGGTAACGGTCAGGTCGAGAGGATGAACCGGATCATAATAGCAACCTTAACGAAGATGTCCTTGGAGAATCCCCTTAAATGGTACCAGCACGTCCCAAAATTGCAAAAGACTATAAACTCCACCACATCCAGAACTACGAAAAGAACGCCATTCGAACTATTACTTGGCGAGCAAATGCGAAATAGCGAAGATGTTAAGCTAGCAGAAATATTGGAGGACGAAATGGTCGAAGAATTTGAAAGCAATAGAGTTGAGCTAAGAAAAGGAGCCAAACTACAGATCGAGCGAATTCAAGAAGAGAACAAAACACAATACAACAAAAAACGTAAACCAGCCAGAAAGTATGCCATCCACGATTTAGTAGCAATTCAACGAACACAGTTCGGAACAGGACTTAAAGTTCAACCAAAGTTCCTTGGTCCATACGAGGTCACTAAAATTCGACGAAATGACCGCTATGAGGTATCTAAGGTCGGTAATCATGAAGGTCCTAATAAAACATCGTCTGCAGCTGACCTGATGAAGCCGTGGCCTCAAGAAGATGATTACGAATCAGACATCAGCTCAGATTAATTCAGGACGGCCGGATGTAGGCAAAATGTGCCTATCAACGAACCCTTTCATTCTACTACTACTACTTCACATATTCACGAACAGCAACGGCAACACTAACCAACAATTTCTCGATGACAACAGCCAACAACAGCCAACAGAAGAGCAACAGTACAGTTCGGTGAAACGGTGAAACGCTACGAAGAAAAAACGATACGAAACGCAAAGAATTGAAAATACCTAACTTATATTTTAAACTTATTGAATTATTTTCTTACACTAATTAAAACTTATTAAAAACTAATTAAAACTGAATTAAATTTAAAACTTGAATATTATAAACTAAAAGAAAGTGTTTTTTTTTATTTTAAAGGAACCTTTTCAATCCTTTCAGTTTGTTTAATACTTAAATCGTTTGTTAAATTGTTTTTAGCTATGTTTAAATTTAAATTATTAATTGGTTAACATTCAACACTTCAATTTATTATAAAGTTAAGCAATACCAAACATCGTAATATTTACCCTATGCTTTTATGAAATGTTATAATTATAATCTTATAATCCCTCAAGTAATTGCATATTCTTCTTTCTTACGATATCCTCTGTTAAATCAATGCTATCATTGCCTTCCTATGTAAGATTTTTGTTAAACTCATTCTCTTTTCTATTCGAACCAGCAAGCCGACAACACCTAATAAATAAGTATACAATTTAATCGTCACTTAATTACTTATTTTTTGCAGCATATTGGTACTGGCACATGTTTTGCATCGTGTCGTCTTCTGGTTAATTATTAGAATTTTGAATAATAGAATTCGATAAAATTATTAGTCGTCGTTGATTTAAAAACCCTTTATGAACATTTTTTGGTCCTTCGAGCCGGATGATAATTATTATATGAACCCTTTGTAAAGACAAATTGATTGATTCAAGTGCGAAATTTGTGAATGAACTTTTGAGTTTTTGAACATTTAAAGTCGGTTTTTGCTTAAAGTCAAATTTTCGTAATGAATAAAATTAAAGCCAAGCGCGGAAATGCAAAAGGCATAATAAGTAGAGCTGCAACTTTTGCAGAATCAGTAAATATTGAGACACCCGCCGCGATGTTAGAAAATCGTTTGATAAAACTCGAAGACACGTGGGCCTTATTCGTTTCGCTTAATGAACAAATGTACGATTTTGCAAATGATGATGGATTCGTTGATCCAGAACCCGAATTTGAAGAGTATGAGGCAAAATGCTATACAGCTCAAGCTATTTGTGCCAACTTTTTGCAATCCAAAAAAGCACTTAACGCTTCCCATGAGACTTCATTGGCTCAAACATTAGCTTGTCAGCAAGCCACGTTTCTTGAACGACTCAATGCTACTTCGAAGAGTCCGGCCACGATTAATTTACCAAAAATATCGATTCCAATTTTTTCTGGTGAGGATTATAAAGATTGGCCAACCTTTAAAGACATGTTTACGGGTTCAGTGGATTCTAATCCCACACTCACCGGGACGCATAAATTCTACCTTCTTAAGTCATTTTTAAGTGGCAACGCCAGCAAGCTTCTTAATGGAATCGCAATCTCAGAAGATAATTATTTAGAAGCCTGGGAGAAATTGGAACAACGGTACGATCGTCCACATCTTATCATTCAGTCGTTTATACAAACTTTCTTATCGCTGCCGTCGATAAACCTGTCAAATGTTTATCAACTTCGTAAATTGACTGATGGTGCGGACGAAGTAATTCGTGGCTTGAATGCTATCAATTGCAACGAAAGAGACCCTTGGCTCATATTTTTAATAGTCTCCAAATTAGATCCAGAATCGAAGCAATCGTGGGCTGAAAATATTGGCTCAAAATCAGATTCCACCGTCAAGGAATTATTAGACTTTCTTCAAAATCGATGTGTGTGCTTAGAATCAGTTTCTTCGTCTTCCTCTCGCTCGCAATTAAAAAGTAAAAATCAGCCTGTAATTCGTTCTCATGTAGTTGAGTCTAAGAAAAGTATGGAGTGCCCACTTTGTAAGGAAGAGCATCAGCTCACCAGCTGCAAGCAATTTCTTGGTCTTACTATCGACTGCCGTCGTAGTTTCGTCAAAAACCAATCACTGTGCTTTAATTGTCTCCGGTCAGGTCATTCATCTAATAGATGCAAATCAGAACGACGTTGCAAGGTATGTCATACTCGTCATAATTCTCTCGTCCACTTGCCGTCGTCGTCGTCGTCGTCGTCGTCGTCGTCGTCGTCGCCATCGTCATCGTCATCGTCAACAACACCGTCATCATCGTCGTCATCACCGTCGTCTCACCCATCGATATCGTCAAGTTCAACCTCCAATCCTTCAATAGGAATTGAAACAAATTCATCTCTCTCGCTTTGTTCTTCTTTGTATGCTAAAGATAGCTCGTCGTGTTCGAATCAGAATTTCCAAACTTTATTGCCAACTGCAGTTGGACTTATTCAAAACAACAAAGGAGATTTTCAAAGCATTCGATTATTATTGGATTCAGGATCCCAAGTATCCTTTATAACAGAACAAGCTGTTCGAACGTTGGGCCTTGTGAAGCAAAAGGCGCGTTTGACAGTGTTAGGTGTTGGATCCACACCAGCAGGTGTAACGAACGGAGTCGTGACCGTTCGGCTTTTCTCTCGTGTTTCTCAAGATTCTGTCGAGATAAATTGCCACGTAATCTCAAATTTGACATCAATCGTACCGGCTTCTGAGGTCAAGTTAGTTAGTGCTAAGATGTTTGATTCGTATTCGTTAGCAGATCCTGGGTTCAACGTTCCAGGCAACATTGACCTTCTTGTAGGAGCCGATAAGATGTTCAGCATTTTTAACGGTTCAGCTGTGTGTGGACATAATGGTTTTCCAGATTTGATCCCTACAATATTTGGTTGGGTGATCTGTGGAAATATGGGCACCGTTCCTTCTTGTCAGGAGGGAAGTTTGAATTCCTTTGTTACTCACGTGGACGCAAACCAATCATTTGAGCTCGAGAGGTTTTGGCGCCTTGAAGAAGTTCATGTCCAGCCAATTCTATCTATTGAAGACCAACGTGCTGAAGATTCCTTCGTTAGTACCCATTCACGTTTACCAGATGGTAGATACTCAGTTCAGCTACCGTTCAAGACGGATCATGATACTGATTTTGGAAATAGTCTTAACACTGCCATGAAGCGTTTTTGTTCTCTGGAAAGGAAGATGAACTCTGATCGAATTCTTAAGGAAAGATACACTAAATTTATGAGGGAATACATAGCGTTAGGACATATGCATGAAATTCAGCCTATCGACATTCCACGCTCAACATCAAAGTGTTTTTACTTGCCCCACCATGCCGTTATCAAGACTGACAGTAGCACAACAAAGTTAAGGGTGGTGTTCGATGGATCTGCCAAGTCAGGAAACTATCCTTCTCTTAATGAAGCACTACTCACTGGCCAAACACACCAGCTCGACCTCTTTTCAATTTGTATTCGATTTCGTCGACACAAATATACTCTTTCGGGTGATATTGAAAACATGTATCGCCAAATAAATGTGTCTGAAGAACACACACATTTTCAACGAATACTTTGGCGAGAAAGCAGTGATCTTCCTCTCAAACATTACAAGCTTTCGACGGTAACTTACGGCACAGCTTGCGCGCCATTTTTGGCCGTGCGTACGCTTTATCAATTAGCAATTGATTCGAAGGATAAATATCCCAGAGCAGCCGAAGTTCTCTTAAATGATTTTTATATGGACGATGTTATGACTGGTGCAAATACCATAGAAGAAGTAACGTCGTTGAGATTACAACTTGTCAGCCTTCTACAATCGGGTGGATTCAATCTCCGGAAATGGACCACAAATTGTTGGCCACTACTTCTCGAAATACCAGAAGATCAGCGCGAGTTATCTCCGAAAGACTTTGAAGAGTGTAATACCGTGAAACTTCTAGGACTATAATGGTCAGCCCTCAAGGACTCATTTTCGTATAAAGTTAATTTGGTTGAATATTCGTCTTTAACTAAACGTCGCATTTTGTCCGAAGCCTCTAAATTATTCGATCCTATAGGATTTCTGGCCCCTGTCATTATTGGTGTGAAAATCCTATTTCAGGAGTTTTGGCGTAGCAAATATGGTTGAGATGATGTTATTTCGAAGGAACATTCAAACAAATGGAGTTTGATTCGCAAGGAACTTCCTGTTCTTGAGGCTTTGAATATTCCTCGATCTTAATTTATCAATCAAAGCAGCATTCAGTTCCACGCATTTTGTGATGCATCACTTGACGCCTACGCTGCCGTTGTGTACTGCAAGAGTGTAGATTTAAACGGTCATGTAACAACGAATATAGTCGCCGCCAAAAGCCGAGTTGCTCCTATTAAAGTTATTTCGCTTCCTCGTCTGGAGCTTTGTGGAGCAGTTCTTCTTACAAGATTGGTTAACAAACTTAAATGTTCTTTAAATTATAAAGATATGCAAGTTTATTCATGGACGTCTTTCATTGGCTCTCTGCTTTACCCAAAAAGTGGTCAGTATTTGTCTCAAATCGTACGTCAGAAATCCTGTCCTCAATACCAAGAGAATCTTGGCCCAACGTCCGATCTGAAGATAACCCAGCTGACTGCGCATCACGTGGTATCCTACCTTCTCATTTATTGCAAAATGAGTTATGGTGGAACGGACCATCGTGGATAAAACTTGAAACAGACCAATGGCCATCATCAAATCAATCAATCCAGAACATCCATTCAGAACAACTCGAAGAAAGACGATCTAAGCTTGTCCAAGTATTCATCTCTACCAGTGAACCAAACTATTTAATTAACAAGTTGCTTGAAGTTTCATCTCGTTATACAAAGACAATTCGTGTGCTCGGATATATCCTTCGTTTCGTTTCGAACTCGCGTAAAAAGAGTGACAGTGGTATTAAACGACACTTAAAAGGTTTACCTAGTTATAATGCCCCTCCCTTGTCTAGTGCCGAAATTGCCCAAGCAACATTGACTCTTAACAAGGCGAATCAGTCTTTAAGCTTTTCTTCTGAAATTGAAGCACTTCGTTCCGGGAAAGAACTTAAAAACGGAAGTAAATTAATAGCCCTTAATCCATTTCTAGACAATGAAGGAGTTCTTCGCGTCGGAGGTCGAATCCAGGAGTCAGACCTATCGTATGATTCAAAACATCCAGTCATCATAGACAAGTCATCCAAAATCACACGTCTCATCGTCGAACACATCCATAATCGTTATCAACATGCCGGTGTTTCGCAATTGCTCGCAATCTTAAGACAACAATTTTATATCGTCGGTTGCCGAAATCTACTTCGCGACGTCGTGTTTAAATGTATTCATTGTTTTCGGTACAAGAGGTCTACTTCAACTCAACTGATGGGTAACCTGCCAGCTGATCGTGTTTTGTATTCTCCACCCTTTAACAAGGTTGGAGTGGATTATGCTGGTCCGTTGATTCTACGTTTAGCCAGAGGACGGAATCCCAAATTCGTAAAAGGATATGTTGCCTTATTTGTTTGTTTTACCACAAAGGCTATCCATTTGGAGCTGGTTAGTGACCTCTTCTCATCCGCATTTCTGGGAGCACTGGATCGTTTCGTCGCTCGTCGGGGTAAGCCCTCTGAAATCTTCAGCGACAACGGCACGAATTTTCATGGTGCCAAACGAAACCTCAACGAAATGTTCCAGCTTCTTATAAGTGAACAACACAACAGCATAGTGACCGACCATCTATCAAAGGATCAGATTGAATGGAAATTTATTCCCCCTTCTGGACCTCACTTCGGAGGTTTGTGGGAGGCCGGGGTAAAATCCGTTAAATTTCACCTTAAAAGAGTGTCCAAGGAACAAAGGCTCACATTTGAAGAGATGTATACTCTGCTGACGCAAATTGAAGCGCTTCTTAACTCCCGACCTATGTGGCCAACATCTGATATGGATCCAATTGCCCTTAGTCCGGCACATTTCTTGATTGGTCGACCATACACTGCTATACCTCGTCCTAATATATGTTCTAAAAGCCCTATTTCTAATTGGTCTCTTTTACAGACTCTAACCCAAGGTTTCTGGAAGCGATGGCATGCAGAATACTTGACTTCCTTGCAGCAGCGTCCAAAATGGCAAAAACCCAAAGTCAATATCGAAGTCAATGATGTCGTTATGCTAAAGGATCCAAATCTACCGCCCTCGAAGTGGATACTCGGTCGAGTCAAGACTGTTCACCCAGGGAAGGACAACCTCAATAGAGTAGCATCCATAAGAACCCAAACTGGGGAATATGTACGCCCAATATCAAAGCTGGCTCTTTTACCCTTTACTGAAAGGTCCAGACCTTTCAGCGGGGGGCTGAATGTTTAATACTTAAATCGTTTGTTAAATTGTTTTTAGCTATGTTTAAATTTAAATTATTAATTGGTTAACATTCAACACTTCAATTTATTATAAAGTTAAGCAATACCAAACATCGTAATATTTACCCTATGCTTTTATGAAATGTTATAATTATAATCTTATAATCCCTCAAGTAATTGCATATTCTTCTTTCTTACGATATCCTCTGTTAAATCAATGCTATCATTGCCTTCCTATGTAAGATTTTTGTTAAACTCATTCTCTTTTCTATTCGAACCAGCAAGCCGACAACACCTAATAAATAAGTATACAATTTAATCGTCACTTAATTACTTATTTTTTGCAGCATATTGGTACTGGCACATGTTTTGCATCGTGTCGTCTTCTGGTTAATTATTAGAATTTTGAATAATAGAATTCGATAAAATTATTAGTCGTCGTTGATTTAAAAACCCTTTATGAACACAGTTTGTTATGCGAAAAGTCCCCCTACCCCACATTTATATAATACATAATGCAGTGTAGTGGAATATTCATTTTTACATACAGGTTAGGGCTCAGTTATAGCTATCAGTAAAATCCATCAGTAAAAATTTTGTTTTGCTATTTTGAAAACTTTAATCTTAAATTTTGAGGAAAGTTTTGATGAAATAAGTTGAAAATACATTTCGTCTATTTTTTTCAAAAAATAGGAATGCATTTAGTGTTAAATATTATTAACAAATCAATTTTATAAATTTAATGATGAAATTTCATTTTACTGAACAACTGACTGCCAAATGTCAAAAAATCCCATTTCGTTTTACTGATAGCGTTTTATTTGTTTACTGTTCCGGTGCCATCATTAAAAAAATTACTGATGAGATGAACAGTAAAAACGAAATTGTTTTGCAGCGCGAAGGTGTAAATTTACTGATAGTTATAAACGCTCATCAGTAAATAATTTCAGATTCCAGATGTTTCAATTTTTACTGATGGATTTTACTGATAGCTATAACTGAGGCCTTATTTATAAGGTAAGAATTAATTTAGTTTAAGGGTTGCCAACACATAATATAGATTCTTCTTTAGAACATATATTTGTTTCAGCATTATTGACTCTAATTTCAAGTTCGTATAGGTCACCTCTCAAGAATGCAGTCGCAATCACTTCATGACTTATTTTTACAAAACTTAACTTTAGCTCCAGTTAGTTAAGTGAAGGAAATTAAATTGGTTCTTAATTCGGGTACATATAAGACGTTTTCCATAGTCAATCCTTTCATTTTTTCTGATTTTATTTGCTATTATTTATTTATTTATTTAGGCCGTGTGCGAATTGGATGAATTGTGGTTAAAAAATAAAAATGGATGAATTTTTAACCACTACTGTCATATTTTAACCTGCTCCACAGCTAGTCTAATAATTTTATTCAAGGCGAAGTGTCAAAATTTAACCAAACGTCAAGTTTTAACCCATTTTTAACCGAATTCGCACACGGCCTTATTTATTAAACATTTTAACTCCATACATAATTAAGAATTGCATTCTTTTTCTCTTGTACAGGAAAACAATTGGTTTGAACATTAAAATTTACAAATAAGTAGTTAAAGTAACTATATAAAGCAAGTATTTAATCTAAAAAAAAAAACAATAAACAAAAAAATTTAAAAAATAACAAAATTGCATGTACTCGAGTAATTGTATATATTTGATTAATAGCATTTACTCTCCGTAGATTTTGAGGGAGATTATTCCAAAAAAAAAAACTGTAGACTGCTGGCCAAAGAACGATATATAGGTGGAACTATTGCATGGGTTCTTTGAGAGTTATTAAATTTAATTTTAGAATACATACCGATAATTTGGAGTTCTTGTTGAAATAATTTTATGTACTAGTACTGTTACCCAATTGAAAACCTTTGGGGGATTCTGACCCGAAGAATTTATGCCCATAACAGGCAGTTTGGTAGTGTTGCTGAGCTCCAAGAGACAATACTCGCCGAATGGAACTCGTTGGACAATTCCTTATTAAAAAAATCGAGTTTTTAAGTTGATTGAAAGTCGGGATAATAGGAACCCATACTAATGTTTTAAAAATATTTTATTAAAAAACGAAAATATTAAAAAAATAAAAGAATGCGATTATACTTTTGCAACGAAGAAAAAACTTGTTTTCTTTTCTAAACATTAGAGGCGAAAGTAACGGTAATTTTTTTTCTCTCAATTTTCTTATCTAATGGTGCTCTTAAAAAAAAACTTAGTAGTGTATTGCTGCAGTCCTCGGTTTTATATTAAACCATTTTTATATGGTGCGATTATACTTTTGCAAAGCACTGTATTTGTTTTTGAAAACCAATGAGGTTTTCGAGTCTTCGATTAAGGGCTTTTTATTTTTCCATTCGATATAAGCGATTGTCGAACAAAAATTTTCACGCAAAAAATGAAGTTTTCGATCTATGTTTGATTTTTACAGTTGTCCGATTCCTTGAATGAAACTTTATAATTAAAATTTCATAAATATTGGTTTGGCCATTTCGGAGTCCATACCGGACTTAATACACACGAACATAGAAACATACATCCATTTTTATATTATATTCTGTATATTAATTATCTATATCTATACTAATATATAAAGCTGAAGAGTTTGTTCGTTTGAACGCTGCAATCTCAGGAAATACTGGTTCGAATGGTATAATTCTTTTTGTGTTAGATGGTCCATTAATCTACTTAGGTTTTAGGCTACTTAACATTAAGCTGTGATCAATAGCAGCGAAGAATCTGTGGAAAATGTGGAAAAAACGGCAAAAAATATTAATTTTTCTGCGTTTTAACGCGCTTATCTCAGGAACTGCTTAATAAAATTGAACAATTTTTTCAATGTTGAATGGTCCATTTATCAAGGAAGGCTTGAAGCTATATAACAATAAGCTGCGACCAATAGGAGCGAAGAATTTGTGGAAAATGTGGAAAAAACGGCAAACAATACAATACAATCTACACTAATATATAAAGCTGAAGAGTTTTTTTGTTTGAACGCGGTAATCTCAGGAACTACTGGTTCGAATGGTATAATTCTTTTTGTGTTGGATGGTGCCTTAATCGACTTAGACTTTAGGCTACTTTACATTAAGCTGTGACCAATAGCAGTGAAGAATTACTGTGCAGTATGCACTGCTCAGCACCAACTGATTTTAGAATTAAAGTACCTACCAGAATTTCAACAACAAAAAAAAAAAAAATACGAGCGTGTATAAGTGGATATAGTGTTACTATTTTTCCCATTCAGTAGCAATGGCTGTCATAGCGCCGCCGCGCCGCCACGCCGCCGCGGATGGATCCAAAGAAGTCCGACTAACAAGTCAATTCAACTCCATGGATTCTGTGATGCCTCGATGAAAGCCTTCGGCGCAGTCGTCTACATTCGGGTATTGGATATGCAGGACAGAATACACACCTATCTTCTTTTGTCGAAAACAAAAGTAGCACAAGTCAACGAACCATCACCTCCCCTGGGGTTTCCACCTTGTAGTGGTGGGGAGGCTTACGCTTAATTTTTCAGCTGATCAGCTGTAGACTTTTATTTCTTAAGTCCTCAGCTGATCAGCTGAGAATTTTAGGCAAACTAAGAGGAACCCAAAAACGAAAAACCAATGGACAGTACAACACAGAACAATGAAAAACCAGCGGGGATATACGCTGAAACGTCGACAGAAGTCACGGCTGCCGGCGCGGGCTTTGCCCTTCCAACAGTAGGAGGGGAGAAGTCGCCAGTGACAGACAAGAACGAACTTAAGGACAAGACTGCAGGAAAAACGACAATGACCATCACGCAGGAGGAAGAGGACCTTCTTCTCACTCCTTTTTCCAACCTCGGTGTGGAGGATGGAACTAGCATCGGAACACTCGTAACTGACGACGACGCGTGTTCAGTTGCTAGCTCTACCCTCTCACGATCGTCGACCACTTCAGTTCGGAGTAGAATCTCCAACTGTAAGAAGACGATCAAACGACTTGGAAAAAGGAAATGGGAAGAACTAACATCAAACGAACAGGTTAGGCTTTTCAACGCTCGTGCTTTCCTAAAGAACGAGCCTCTTATGATGGGGGGGCCATGTGCCCAAACATTGAAGGAGGTGGATTCCAAGGGAAACACGGGCGTAGGTGCACTGATGGGACCGCCCAATCCGCCGATTGATATAATTCAATCCAAGAAAGGAACGACCCCTTCAGTTGCACCCCCGGTTAGGGAACAGACGCCGTTGCTAACTTCAAAGCCGTCTACATCCGCCAAATCCAGTACGGGGCCATGTGCAACAACGGGCTTGGAAGATGGTAAAACGGTCTCGAAGGAGTCGAATCTGGAGGGTGCTTGTGAAAGCAGTACAAAGGGCCATGTGCCCGAATGCAGCTCTAGCATAACCCCTTCACCTTCGTCAAGCAGCGGTGTCCTGGACGAAACTAGGGAAAGCTCGAGGACAACAAAAACGGTGATCGAGAAGAAAACGACCAAAACTCTCACCGAGGACAAAGTACTGCAAAGGAGGATACGTAATACGGAAAGGACAATTCGACGCCTATCTAACAAAGATCCAAACTCCTTAACGGCAAGGGATAAGATAGTGCTCGAAAACGCTACACGAAACCTTAAGACACTGACTCTGACATCGACATCAACAAATAAAAACAAAAACATATGGACCAAGAACCTGATGAAGGAGAAGGAGATGGTGGGCCATGTGCCTCCCCTGGACCCTGATTCAGTGGCAAAAACGTCCAAGAGAACTCGGCAGGATGACACACTTTCGCCCACGAAAAGATCACCCCTGCAAAAAAGAAAAAGAACATTGGCAGAAGAGACGGTAGAGGCGCGCAAATTCGCCATTGCGGATTTCGGGAACCCCTCAAGAAAACTCTCTGAAGACCAATGGCAATTATTGGAAATGAGAATCCTGGATGAGGTTAACGATGCTATCGTTAATAGCAGGCCACCACCACTCTTCGGGAACCTCAGAACCATCCATGGGTTCAAAGTTTTGACGTGCGAGGACGACCATACTCTCGCTTTCCTGCAAGACTTCGTCAAAAGGACGGTAGCTCCCTGGCCCAACGCTGATCTCCGTTTAATCGGTACGAGTGAAATCAGCGACATCGTCAAACCCAAGGCCAGAATGACAATAAAAGGTCCTGCGATACCCCGAGATCGCGTAGAAAGGTATCTTCAGTCTCTAAACACTGAACAGCTAAGCCAGAGCTGGAAAGTAATAGAGATGGGAGAAAGAACGGAGGAGGGTACAGAAGTGGTGGTGCAACTTAGCCACAAATCCATACCCCTTTTGCGGAAAATTGGTTACAAAGTACGCATCGGTATAAACCGGTGCAAACTGCGGCTTATAACCAACAAGACTACCCAAGTAAGTAAGGCAGGGCGGGTTTTTAATAAATTATGAACATGAAATTGATACAAATTAATCTCCATCATAGTAAAGCCGCCAGCTCCAATCTTGTCTACATTTTGGGAAGTAGACAAATAGACATTGCCCTGATTCAAGAACCCTGGATCTCAGGTGGCAGAATCAGAGGACTAAAAGCAGCAGACTTCATCCTATACAAAGCCACACAAGTGGCAAATAGTAATATAAGATCCTGTATTTTGGCCAGGAAGAAGTTTAATCTCTTTCTTTTAGCAAATTACAGTGATCCAGACCAGTGTGCTGTCAAACTCGAAAGGGAGGGACTCCCACCACTGATCCTAACATCGTGCTATATGCCGAGTGACGGAACAGAAGGACCTCCCGCTAACATCACAAGCCAGCTTGTGGAGAAGGCTGCCTCTGAGAGATGGGACGTGGTACTAGGCTGTGATGCTAACTCACATCATACCCAATGGGGTAGTACCGACATCAACAACAGAGGTGAGTCTCTTTTTGAATTTATACTTGACCAAAATCTACTAATAGCAAACAGGGGCAAAGAACCCACGTTTGTAACTAAAAATAGAAAAGAAGTGCTTGACGTTACCCTAACCAATAACTCAAGCACAATAGTAATAGATCAATGGAATGTTCTTAAAGAGGAATCATTCTCAGACCATAAACTGATAGGCTTCTTGATACAAAATGAAGTAGCAACTCCAAAACCCTTCAGGAATTTCAGGAAAACAAACTGGAATGTATTCTGTAGGGAAGTAGGACAGGGAATTCAAAACCCGGACTCACTTTTAATTCAAGAACCTTCCGACATAGATCTTGCGTCAGAAAAACTCAGAGTTGTTCTGAACCACGCTTTAGAAAAAAGTTGTCCCATCAATCATATGGGAAAAGGTAGGAAAAAACCACCCTGGTGGACAACTGAATTAGGCAACTTAAGAAAAGAAACTAGAAGACTTTTCAACGTTGCAAAAAGAACTAGGAAAGAAGCTGACTGGGAACATTATAAGACCAGTCAACGTATGTTTAAGGCCGAAACACAACGAGCAAAACGTAGCTCATGGAGGGCCTTTTGCGACGAAATAGAAAACACAAATGAATCGGCAAGACTCAGAAAAATTCTGACCAAGGATTCAGTCACTCTCGGTTCTCTTAAAAAACCTACAGGCAGTTGGACTGAATCTGGCCGCGAAACACTTGAACTCCTTGTGAATACTCATTTTCCTGGCTGCGTAGCTGATATCCGCAGTCCAGAATCAGAGTCTCATGCAGAAACTCTAGTACCATCGGATATTATAACGGAAGAAAGGATAAAATGGGCCATTCACTCCTTTTCCCCGTACAAATCCCCTGGTCTAGACGGAATCTTCCCGATGATGCTTCAGAAGAGCATAAACCTTATCATCCCACACCTAGCTAGCATTTTCAATAATAGCCTTAAATGGGGGTATGTTCCCTTATCGTGGCGTGAGGTAAAGGTGGTTTTCATCCCTAAGGCTGGTAAACCTAGCCATACGGAGGCCAAAGACTTTAGACCCATTAGTCTGACATCGTTTATTTTGAAAACGTTTGAAAGGCTAATTGATATACACATCCGAAGCACCCTGAAACCGGACTGTATATCGGAATTTCAACATGCATACATTAAAGGAAAAAGCGTTGAAACGGCATTGCACAGTGTTGTCAGCGTCATAGAAAAATCACTGAATGACAAGGAATACACCCTTGCAACGTTCTTGGATATTGAGGGAGCCTTCAATAACGTGAAGAACGAAACAGTGAAGCAAGCCTTGGACGACCACAAAGTCGAAAAGGCAATAACGCAGTGGATAATGTGTATGCTCAGACAGAGACAGATTAACTCTGAACTAGCGGAGGAAAGGGTGAGAGTAACCACATCCAGGGGCACCCCTCAGGGTGGAGTTCTCTCACCGCTACTCTGGGTTCTTGTGATGAACGGCATACTCTCTAAATTGAAATCAAGTGGAGTAAGGATAGTAGCCTACGCTGATGATCTTGCATTACTAGCGACTGGCAGGTTCCTACCCACTATCAGTGAACAAACAGAATACGCCCTCTCGTTGGTTAGCAAATGGACTAAGAACTGTGGGCTGACGGTCAATCCAGCTAAAACAGAACTAGTGCTATTTACTAACAAACGTAAAATACCTGATTTTAAAATGCCTTCAATTGAAGGCTGCCCTCTTAAGATCTCCGATCACGCAAAATATCTCGGTGTGATCCTGGATAAAAAACTAAACTGGGGCTTGAACACCAAAGATAGATTCAAAAAGGCATCGACAGCCTTCTACTCCTGCAATAGAATTTTCGGGAAAACCTGGGGACCAAACCCAAAAATTATCAGATGGATGTATTCGGCAATAATTAGACCAATACTAACCTACGGTAATTTGGTATGGTGGAAGGCTTTAGAAAAGAGCACGAACCTGAAAACTTTGACAAAAGTTCAAAGACTGGCGTGCACTGGCATTACGGGGGCAATGAGATCCACTCCAACTGCGGGATTGGAAGTTATACTCGATCTTATCCCCTTAGACCTCTTTGTTCAAGAATCTGCGGCCAAAAGTGCCCTGAGACTGAGTCAAACTAAAATCTGGAAAAATAGTTCCATAGGACATGCCCAGATCCTCGATAAAGTTATGGGTCATAGTACTACAACGGACTATAAAACACCCGAGCTTGTTTTTCACAAACCATTCCAGACTGCCTTCCCAAGCAGAGAGGAATGGATAGATAATATACCGTACTCCAGTGAATCGTCAATAGCTATCTATACTGATGGCTCAAAAATGGACACTGGTGTAGGAGCAGGCTTCTATTCCGAATCTCTCAAGTTAGCCGCCTCGCTTAGGCTTCCAGACTACAGTAGCGTCTTCCAAGCGGAGGTCCTGGCAGTGACAACAGCTGCTAAAAAGGTATCAATGATGGCGATACCACGAGCTGATATCACCTTTTACATTGATAGCCAAGCGGCAATAAAAGCGATTACTGCAACTGAGGTAAAATCAAAGCTTGTTTCATGCTGCCGCGAAGAGCTTAAGGTTCTTGGCGCTCAGCACAAAATTAGACTCTGCTGGGTCCCGGGCCACAGTGATATACTAGGCAATGAGAAGGCCGATGAATTGGCAAGATTAGGGTCAATGCTTGACGTAAGCCAAGCTCAGCTAGTTAGCACCCCTACCTGTTATTTAAAACAGGAAATCTCAAAAAGAATAACTATCAAGGCCAATGAAAGGTGGAACCTTCTTGACACCTGCGGCACAACAAGAAAGATCTGGCCCTGTTTTAACAAACAAAGAACTGAAAAAATTATGCAACTACACAAGAGATCACTTCGTTCTCTTGTAAGCATAATCACTGGACATAACCTGTTAGGTTATCATATGAAGAAGATGAGAATCAGTTCAGATGACCTATGCAGAGGATGCGGAGACGAGGAGGTGCATGAAGACACTTCGCACTTTCTGTGTCACTGTCCCGCACTTTCCCAGCAAAGGAAGAAAATGCTTGGCAACTTTTTCTTTGAGAACTTAGAAGAACTCTCTAGTACGCCAGGTACTAGCATCCAGAACTTCGTCAAGGCCTCTAAATGGCTTGACTAACTGAACACATAGGTTTTTCTTATTAGTTTGAGTAGCAATACTCGCGGGTATCACAATGGATCTGTATTGATCTAAGTGTGGCGGTAATGTCATCAACTGTCAGCCCCTAAACCTAACCTAACCTAACGAACCATCACGCTGCCGCGTCTTGAACTCTGTGGTGCGGTTCTTCTAGCGCAACTTTTAAGTTACACCAAAGATGTTTTGGCCATCTCCGATGTCAATATCTACGCGTGGACTGACTCAATGATTGCGTTAGCGTGGATTCAGGCTTCACCAGCAAAGTGGACCACATTCGTGTCCAATCGCGTATCTGAAATCCAGAGGTTAGTACAGATCGATTGCTGGGGACATGTCGCAACGCTTCATAACCCAGCCGATCTAGCCTCCCGAGGTGTGTTTCCTGCCGAACTGGAGTCACTGGATGTGTGGTGGAAAGGCCCCGAATTTCTGGCGGAACAATCACAAACGCATTTTAGTGCACATTTAAATGCAAGCGCTTTTTGGCCAACCTTCGTTGACGCGAGAAACGGCATCTGGCCTCAAGGATCTCTTGTATTCGACAAGAGAATGTCTTCTCGCTCTTGAGAATTTGGACGTTCCGGTTTCTGAGTGGGACACCGTCCTAATTTGGTTCTTGGTCCAAAAACTGCCAGGTACGAGCCAAAAACTATGGGAGGAGAAATTAGGGAACAGCAAGGACTTACCTACATTTACTGCATTCACCGAGTTTTTGGAGACGCGATTCCGGACACTGGAAGTTGTCGGTCAACAAGAGCAAGCCACGTCTACGAAGCACAAAGATGAGTCATCCGTCAACACAAGACCACGTCTTCAACCGTCGAGCACGAGATCTTTGCACACCAAGCAAGTCGTCAAACAGCAACCTCAGCAAACTGCGAAGCACTTCCAGAACAATCAGGTTCTTTGCAAATTGTGCAACCAATTCAAGCACACGCTCCGAAAATGTCAGCAATTTCTTGCAATGGACAGTGTCGGACGCCGAGAAGTAGTTCGACGATTCCGTGTTTGTGAGAATTGCCTCATGTATGGACACGCCCTCTAGGACTGCCAGAGTTTGAGCCGGTGTTATTTCTGTCAACAGAAGCATCACTCGCTCCTACATTTGCACCAGCATAACATCGCAAACACACACACACATAATCAGCAACCGTTTCAACAACAACCGTTTCAACAATAACAGTTTCAACGACCACCATACCAACAACAACCGTTTCAACAGCAGCCACAAGCTGTCTTTTTAATGTCGTTTGGGCGATCGGGATCTGATTGAATGCTCGTACCAGATCTATCTTGGAGAAAACTTTCTTGCCACAGAGATTAGCGGAACAGTCCTGTAAATTCCGTGGAGGATAGTTGTCCGGAATTGTACGTTCGTTTAAAGCGCGGTAATCTCCGCAGGGACGCCAATCGCCTGACTTTTTCGCGACAAGATGAAGCGGCGATGACCAACAGCTCTCAGAACGACGTGCTATTCCCATCCTCAGCATTGTTTCGAACTCACCTTTTGCAATTACAAGCTTATCTGGTGCTAAACGTCGTGCCTTGCAGCTTATAGGAGGACCAGGTTTCGTATTGATGTGATGCACGGTGGAATGTTGAATTTCCCTGAAGCTTCCATCTGGTCGGGTCAAACTGGGATACTGTTTGAGTAGCTCGATGTATTTCGATGTTCCAGAAACAGATTTGACATGTGTTTATTCAAAAGAAAACTAGGACCAAAATGTTTATTCAAAAGAAAACTGGGTGGGTAAATTCGGTTCAAAAAAGTGGGTGAGTAAAACTTCGAAATAAAAAGACTGGATTGCTCGGGTATCTGTTCAACAGTGAAGTATATACATTCTTTATTTACATAATTTGTACATTCCTTTTAACTTTCATTTAACCTTCTCAAAATCTTATATAATTCAAATTTATTAATACATATTAAGATGTATGTATTAGAAAGAAAACATAGAAATTGTTTGACAGATGACGTTTAAGTATTTGGTATAATTTAGGCTGTGTTTGTTCATACAATTAATGGAAGCATTCAACATTCTCCCCCCCCCCCCCAGTGAACGAAAATAGATGATGTCTCACGTGAAAAGAGAGAAATGATTAATAATTTCCTTAAAATGATTTATATAATTCAAACGTAAATAAACAAATAAAACAAAATTAGCACCATCTATTGAGATATTCAAGTTTCTACTTATCACCCAGCCTTAGCATGTTTTAATCGAGACTCGATGTTGAATTGTTCATAAACGTCAAATTTTCATCCTCGGTTTCATTCATGTCGTGTCGTATTTCCGTATTCATTGTGTTAATTGTGTGTTAATTTTATTTTGTAATTTTATATTCGCGTTTCGAGTTTTTATTAAATATTTTGTGTTGTGTTAATTAAGGTAAGTAAACTGTAGTATATTGTATTGTATTGTTAGCTTCATATATTTATGTTGATTGATTGCACTAATTATATTCTCATGTGCTTGTTCCTATGTGTTGTATTTGTTGTTGCTTTTTCTTTACAGGTTGGATTTTGCTTCGTTGCATCGGTAAATTGTTGTTTGCATTACATGGCCTTGAATTTATAATCCGTTTATTTTGCTTTCAGATTTTGTTTTTGTATTACACCTCGAGTAAAACTAGAACTCGAGTTTCATGGTTGCCATATAAGGTAAAAATACATTTTCTTTGCTTTTATGGTTATCGCTTAAGGTGAAATTAATTTCATATACAATTTTATTTTCATTCATTATGCTTTTTACTTTGATGAATAATTTAATATTTCTAGTTCATTTGATGATTTTTTTTTCAATTCTTATAATGTTTTTTTTTGTTTTGTTTTATATTGTAATTTCTTTTTCGAAAATATTTTGTTTTGTGATGTTGAGTGGGCTTCTTTTATGAATGAATGTGTTGATATTTGAGTGTGTTTTGAATTCAGTCTTGTGAGTGTAATTGGAATTTGAATGAGTGATTTTGGTTTTAAGTTGTTGAAAACTATTTATAACGTGGACTGTATGAGTTTTAACGAGTTTTATGCATTTGTGTAATTTAAAATCTTGTTTAGAATTCTTGAGTGATTTTGTTTTATTTATTATTTGAGTGCAATGATTGTTGTGTGTTAGTAATTTGATTACGAATGAATGATCTTGCGGTTTATTTTGAGTATGATTGAGTGTGTTGAAATTTGGAATGAGTTTTCAGTTACTGAATTTGATTTTAAGATTGTGATTTTATGAATGAGTTTTATATGCATGTGTTCTTAATGAGAATTTATGTTTTTTATTGAGTGATTTCCATGAGTGAGTCTTTTACAATTATGTTTTGTTTGAGTGAGTTTTTAAGAGTGTTTTTTATGAGTGAGTGAATTTTGACTTGAATGTTTTTTTTTTTGAGTGAGTTTTTAAGAGTGTTTTTATGAGTGAGTCAATTTTGACTTGAAGTTAAACTATGGTGCTTTCATCGGTGTTTGTGTTCGAAGGTAGCGGGCATATTTTAGCAATCGGTCTCTTGAATTCGCTGTGTTGGGTTCTCACTTTTACGACGCGGATAAGATTATCCTTTCCCGGGTAGGTGTCGATAATCCTTGCTAGGGGCCATTTCGACGGAGGGAACCTTTCGTCGAACAATAAAACGAGATCTCCAATCTTGGGCTGTTCTTGTTTTTTAAACCACTTCGGTCGATTTTGGAGTCTTGTCAGATATTCTCCGCTCCACTCTTTCCAAAAGGTTTGAAATGTTGCTTGAATACGTGCCGATCTGTCCAAGTACCCAAGCTTTTCGTTTGTCGAATCTGACTCAGGAACTATGTAGCTAGACGTGTCAATCAAAAAGTGTGCTGGAGTTAGTACACTATAGTCGTCTAGGCTGTCTGTTACCGGACAGAGGGGTCTTGAGTTAAGACATGCCTCTATTTGTGCGAGAAGTGTGCTGAGTTCCTCAAAGGTGAGGGCTTGGTTTTGGGCGATTCTTCGTAAATGGTATTTTACGGATTTGACTTCTGCCTCCCACAGTCCTCCGAAATGGGGAGAAGCAGGAGGAATGAAATTCCATTTCGTTCCTAATTGGCTAATCGAATTGGCAATGTCTATGAAACTATGCTTTGCAGCGTTGAGCATCTTTTGAAGTTCTGCGTTGGCACCTTGAAAATTAGTTCCACAGTCACTGTACAAATTGGAACATAATCCTCTTCTGGATGTGAAACGTCGAAAAGCAGCAATGAACGCTTGAGTTGTCAGGTCGGTGACTGCTTCGAGATGAATCGCTTTGGTTGATAGGCAGATAAAAATAGCGAAATATCCCTTGAAATTTTTGGAGTTTCTTCCTTTCCAAGCTCTAACTTCAATGGGTCCAGCGTAATCGACACCCGAGTGTGTGAAGGGTCGAGATATGTTTACTCTAGGGGCTGGCAAATCTCCCATTAATTGTTGCAACGCCTTTGGTTTGGCTTTGAAACAAACAATGCATCGATTGAGATGTTTCTTGACACTTCTCTTCAAACTGAATATCCAAAACTTGTTTCGAATATACGCAACAACTTGTTGTAGTCCACCATGTAGTGTCTTTTGATGAGCTTCTTCAATGATCAATTGAACAAAGTGGTGATTCGATTTAAGAGCAATAGGGTGCTTTTGATCATAAGTGAGTATTGCATTTTCTAGTCTGCCTCCGATTCTTATGATTCCAAACTGATCAATAAATAGATTGAGTGACTTGTTTAGTTTTGTTTGTTTTGATTTCTTTAGTTCACAGATTGTACCTGGAAACATTTGTTGTTGTACAATAAGTATAACCGTTCGTAACGCGACGTTCAGCTCTAATGGTGTAAGAACTGACGTCATTCTGTTGTCTTTTGCGATTCTTGAATTCTGAACATATCTTTTTACGAAAGCTACGATTCTGAGAGTTGTGTTGAGTTTTTCATGCTTGCTTAGGAGGTCTAAAATGAAGTTGTCTTCTGCGACATTTACGTATACCTTCAGTACACGTTTTTCTTCTTCAGTGTCTAGGTGCATTGGTTGTACGGGTATTGAAAAGTCCCAACTTTCTTGAAGGAAAGAGGGTCCTTTCCACCATAGCTCATTTTCTATTAATTTGGATGGCAGGGTTCCCCGGGAAGCAAGATCAGCTGGATTCAGTTTCGTCGGAATGTGTTTCCAGCTGCTCACATTCGTGAGTCGTTGGATTTCGGTGATTCTGTTGGCGATGAATGTTTTCCATCGTGACGGTAACGCACTGATCCAACAAAGAGTGATAGTCGAATCCGTCCAGGCGAAACATCTAACATTCTTGAATGGGAGGACATCTAAGGTGTATTTGAGCAGCTTTGCCAGGAGAACAGCCGCACACAGCTCTAATCTAGGCAATGATACTGTGTTTACCGGAGCAACTTTAGTTTTCGAGATCAGAAGATGGGTGTGTATTCTGTTTCTACAGTCAAGAACTCGAATATAAACTACAGCTCCATATGCCTTGGTTGAAGCGTCGCTAAAACCGTGAAATTCGACCTTTTGAACGTCGCTTTCTGTGTTAATCCACCTCGGAATACGGATGTTCTGCAAGTTCTTCAGCTCTTCTCGAAAAGAAAGCCATTCTTGTTGAAGTTCAACTGATATGGTTTCATCCCATGAGACACCACTCAGCCAAAGTTGCTGCATCAGGATCTTGGCCTTAATTACACATGGTGTAATCCATCCAAGTGGATCGAAAATTCGGGCAATGGTTGAAAGAATGGTACGTTTCGTGATGACTTCTTCAACAGCTATTTCTTGAAACGAAAAAGAATCAGTAGACGGGTACCAACTAATCCCGAGAGTTTTTGTATAATCTAGGGATCCAAGGGTGAGTGATACGTTTGTTTCTCGATCATCTGTGGGAATTGGATTGAGAAATTCTTCTTCATTACTCATCCATTTTCTAAGATGAAAACCAGCAGAGAAAAGCAGCTTCGAAATCTGACGATATTTTTCTTTGGCTTCTTCTAGGGAATCAGCTCCTGAAACTAAGTCATCAATATACATCTCCTCACGTATCATTTTTGCGGCTAATGGATATGTGGATTCTTCATCTGCCGCCAATTTCTTTAGTGTTCGGTTTGCCAGATATGGTGCTGGGGCAGTACCAAACATTAACACTTGAATTTTGTACAATCTTACAGGTGTGGACGGATCTTCACGCCAGTAAATGAGTTGGTAGTAGGCGTCTTCTGGATGGATCTTAATTTGCCTATACATCTTTTCAATGTCTGAGGTGAAGGTAATTTTGTACGTTCTCCACTTAAACATAATCGATAAAATGTCCGTTTGTGTTTTAGGACCAGTCATCAGGTGATCGTTCAGTGAACTTCCGTCCGAAGTTTTAAAAGCGGCGTTAAAAACCACCCGAAGTTTGGTGGTCGTGCTTGACTCCTTAATGACGGCGTGGTGTGGGACCACATAGTGGTAAGGTGAAAGTAATTTGGTATCGTGCTGAATGTCTTCTTCTTCCATTTGTCTGAGTTCAAGGTACTCTGTTATACATTTATTATATTCTTTATGTAAAGTAGGATTCTTAAGTAACTTTTGCTCTTATTTTAAGAACATATTGAGTGCGTTTCGTTGTGTTGATTTAAGTTCAGGTCTCTGATTTCCTTTGAACCTTTGATGCTGTGTAGAAAATGATTTTCACACGCTACATCTTCTTCAGGTTCAACCTTAGCGTACGGAGATTCTTCGATTTCCCAGAACTTCCTCATTTCTGTATCAACATCATTTAGGGTCAGCTGAGTGTATACTTGTACTGAGCAAGTTTTTTCAATGGGTGCTTTCCCCAAGATTATCCAGCCGAACTCAGTTTTTTGTGCTATTGGCGCAACAAGTTCATCACTTCTGATGACGTCTGGTAAGACCACTTCACAATATACATCACTGCCTAATAACAAGTCAATTCGAGCAGGTATATGGAATGTGGGGTCGGCAAGTTTTAAACCTTGGATGTGGTTCAGTTTATCTGCTATAATTTCTCGGCTTGGCAGAAGTCTTTTTTGGTTCCAAGCTGCGTTTCCCATTTGGATTGTAGGGAAGCCGGAAGCTTTTTTAGAAGTAAAAATATTACAATTGCATCCCAATGATGTACGGGTAGCTCGAGATTCTTAAGTGCATGCAATATTTTCGTAGCATTGTCTAGCAATTCACGAATACCTTTTGAATTTTCTTCTCGAACGATCGGTAATTCGTAAAATAACTTCAATTCGTTATTGACGAGGATTCTTTTAAAATCGTAGCGAGATTTTAATAACTCCCAGGCTTGGTCGTAGCTCGCATCGTCTACACTGATATGTTCTAATAAAACACCAGCGCCCTCCTTGCAGCTGGATTTTAAATAATGTAACTTTTCAATCTTTGTCAATGTTGCATTATTATGTACCAGAGAAACATATTGATCATGGAATGATCTCCAATTTTCATATTCGCCAGTAAAAGTGGGTGGATGAATTTTTGGTAGACGAAAGTCATGCTGCTTTTGACTAGACACTTCGCTTCTTGAATCGCCTGGCGGTTTTTATTTTTCTTTTTCTTTTTCAGCCTCTGCCTTAAACTTGTCAACTTCATCTAGCAATGCTGAACGATAAATCGTGTAGTTTTCGCTGGCTGCGTTGTACCAGTCTTCGGTCACTTTAAGGGTTTCCGACTTTAATTCTTCGTCGCTAATGACTTCATAATAATTATCTTCAAGTCTTTTAAAATTGCTCTGAAGCGTATCCAAACGTGTACTAACGTAGTTTTTAGTTCTTCGTTTTTCAGAAACAGTTTTCTTGAAATTCTCAAAATCTTTTGAGATTTGGATGGAAATGCTCTTAACAATTTTTGCAGCAGCACTCATTTCAATTTTGCGTTATATGTATGTATGTTAATTTAATATGAGTATATACAATTTGATTTTACAAAATATGCAATATGTAAAGAACAAAAATTGTACTCACTTTGAGATTCTCGTAATGTATTTGCAGATGAAATCCTTGAACGATGATGGATTGAGCGTAGTTGCTGATGGTTGGCGATTGTCGATGTGTTGCAATGTGTGGCGATGCGGCGGCGATGCGGCTGGCGGTTGTTTTCAATGATTGCTTTTATATTGAATGAATTGTAACTTATGCTTTTAATGTACTTAAACTGGATTTAAATAAAATTTTCAAACGACAGTATGTCGGCACAAATGTTTTTAATTTGCAATAAATTGGGTGAAATGTATTCGATTTGAGAATACCACAAAATGTCGGCAAAATTCTTCTGTTTTTGGAATAAAGCCTAGTACGCAGATCGAGCTAAATTTTAGCTTCCATACGAAATTCTCTCCAAAATTTAGCGGAGCTAAAATATAGCTGAGCTTTTTAGCGAAGAGGTACGCAGCTCTAGCTAAAAATATTTTATTTTTTTCGTAACTCTACATAATCAAAAATCAAAATTTGTCAAAATTTAGCTAGTGAAATAAATGTCCGGAACATTATTCTAGAGCTAAATTTTGACATTATTTGACATTATTGTTTCATTTGCCTCTGACTAGCCAAAATGAAAGATTGTTTTATAGCAAAAAGGTCAACAACAAACATTTTCTTGATTCTTGAAGAACAATAATCAGCCGAATAACGAGCCGAATGATGCAAACAGTTGCAATGCAATTAAGGCATATTATTGCAATTGTCTTGTTGGAATGCGAACCGTTGGGTGTTGCACACATGTAATGAGTATCTTATGGTACTTGGGTTATGCACGCCATGTTAAAAATATAACGATACCACCAGCTTTATATTTAGATAGTGTTCTTATTGATGAAAACGGTGATGAAGACACGTAAAATAAAATATATACCATATTTTTACAAAAAAAGAAATAAATTAAGACTTAAAATAAACGTTGAATTTTAGTTTTCTAAATAGAATATGTGATTATTTTGGGAGAAAAAATGTAAAAAGAATATGAAGAAAAAGTAAGTATGTTGTCTTTGAAAACAAAAATCTGTATTATTTCAGAAGAATTCTTTTAATAAGATGGTTTTTTTGTGAGAAACTATAGTTGATTTATATATCAAATTCAAGGTTATGAAATAAGGATTAAAACGATAAATAAATAAATATATATGTTTATATGTATATATGAAAATAAAAAATATTCGAGACAAAAACACACTGAATGATATCTTTGAAAACAAAAATCTTTATTTTCAGAAGAATTCTTTTAATAAGATGTTTTTTTTTTGTGAGAAACTATAGTTGATTTATATATCAAATTAAAGGTTATGAAATAAGAATTAGAACTATGTATAAAAATATATATGTCATCACTGATTTTTTCAAAATATCTGCATTTGAAAAGCAACTTAAAAATATGTTTTCAAACAATATCGGAGCCTTGTATATGATCATGTACTATATATATATAAAAAAAATACTGATTTGCTAAGAAAGACATTTTTATGATCTTTCATTTGGTACCAAAATCTTTTCTGTAAAACCCATGAGTCAGAAGTTATTGGCGTTTATAGTGAAAATAAGCCATTTTTGTGATTCTACAATCATCAACTTCAAGGTCAAATATCTCGAAAACTACAAAACCGAATTTGAAAATATTTGGAATTTATATTCAGCTAAGCGTCACCTTTTTATTGATACCTGTCTTATGTGTGTACGCACTGGGCCCAAAAATGGTCATTGTCCTTTAGCCGGGAATTTAGCTGATGTTTGGAGAGAAATTCGTGAGCTAAAATTTAGCGCGATCAGCGTACTAGGCTTAAGGGTGGAATTTATTAAATTGTGTATTGTCACTCCAGATTTGTATTGGCACTTAGTTCGTTTAAACTTTAAAGGCTCGAAGGACCAAAAAATGTTTATTCAAAAGAAAACTAGGACCAAAATGTTTATTCAAAAGAAAACTGGGTGGGTAAATTCGGTTCAAAAAAGTGGGTGAGTAAAACTTCGAAATAAAAAGACTGGATTGCTCGGGTATCTATTCAACAGTGAAGTATATACATTCTTTATTTACATAATTTGTACATTCCTTTTAACTTTCATTTAACCTTCTCAAAATCTTATATAATTCAAATTTATTAATACATATTAAGATGACAATAACTACAATACAATTAAGAAAGAAAACATAGAAATTGTTTGACAGATGACGTTTAAGTATTTGGTATAATTTAGGCTGTGTTTGTTCATACAATTAATGGCAGCATTCAACAACATGTGATGAAACCTCAAATGCACAGCAACCGAGTGTAGAAAGTCCGGTGATTCCGTCTAGCAACCTGGTCCGGGACACATCAACGAGAAGTTGATAGAAAGCGAGGAAATCCGCGCCGATAATAGGTTTGCTGACTGCTGCTATCACAAAACGCCATGTAAAGTCTCGACGCAGCCCTAAATTGATTTGCATGGTGCGAAAACCGTACGTTGGTATGGGAGTTCCATTCGCTGCGAAGAGAGTATAGTCGGATGGTTTTGATCTTTGACGTGGACCAGTGGTATGTGGAAACACAGAGACGTCAGAGCCTGTGTCGACTAAAAATTGCAATTTTGATGTTTTGTCAGTGATAAATAGACGGCGGGAAGTTTGGCTGTCATTCACCGTCATCAATGACACCCGTTTTCGTTTCCCGCCTGTTGGTTAAATTTACACGGTGGGCGGCAATTTCTTGCTTCGGATCCCCAGTGACGATGAAAATAGCAGAATCCAGTTCGATTGTTGCCGTAAGCGTTGTATTTCTTGCCATTCGGGGTGTTGCTTCGCTCTCTAGCACGCAATCGGGACCTTGCTCGAAGCGGCTTATGATTTTCGTCGCTACGCTTTAGGTACAAAGCGTCGATTTGCTTAGCGAGTTGATCTACTTTCTGCGTGAGACTAAACATTGCAGATTCTGGTTGGCTAGATGTGCTTGCAACCTGATGCTGTGGAATTACATCGTTGATTCTGTCTGCGATGAGACCAAGGCTTTCCAGCTTTGTTGGATTTTCGTCTGTGCCAGGCGGATGTGCAGTAAGAATTGATTGGCTTTGGACGGGCAATCTATCGATCCAAATTGCTTTTAAGGCATCGTCGGTCATTGTGCCCCCAGACAACTCCTTTAGTCGTCTAAGAAACTGGGACGGTTTTCTGTCACCTAACTGTTCTCGATCAAGCATTTGCCTGATTTGTTTGTCTCTAGATGGGGCCAAACGAGATATCAATTCTTCTTTAAGTCGAACATATGCATGACCTTGTGGTGGGTTGATGATTACGTCTTGAACTTCCGTCGCTGTCATTTGGTCCAAGTTCGCAATGACGAGGTTAAATTTACGAGCATCAGATCGCAAGTTCACCAACGTAAACTGAGCCTCG
This sequence comes from Sphaerophoria taeniata, assembly GCA_943590905.1. Lineage (NCBI taxonomy): Eukaryota > Metazoa > Arthropoda > Insecta > Diptera > Syrphidae > Sphaerophoria > Sphaerophoria taeniata. The sequence continues at coordinate 204,253,979 of OX016540.1, forward strand.
AGTTGTGCGAACCATAGCTTCACATTTTCACGCCAAAATGGTGGCGGTCGTATTTGTGCATGGCTAGATTCCACTTCGGAACCACGTGATGTTAGGCCCTCAACTTGTGCTTGTGCCTGCAAAAGTTGTCGTTGGAGATCGTGCAGCTGCGTTTCCAGTGAATTCTCCTTGGTATTATCTGATCTGGAGGCTGAGCCATGTGCTTGTTCGTCGGCTTCGGACATTTGTCAAAAATGAAAACCGCGGAAAGTAATTATAATTTATTACTAAGAATATCACGACGCGTCGGGGTCACCAATTTAGGAGCGTGTCGCATTAAGAAAATAAATTACAATGTACTTTAAAACTTTTTATTTTACAATCGAATTTAATCAAGAACAACTTTGCCGCTCGATGTACAATTATGGAATGACAAAATGAAAGAAAGAAAGAAAGAAAGAAAGAAAGAAAGAAAGAAAGAAAGAAAGAAAGAAAGAAAGAAAGAAAGAAAGAAAGAAAGAAAGAAAGAAAGAAAGAAAGAAAGAAAGAAAGAAAGAAAGAAAGAAAGAAAGAAAGAAAGAAAGAAAGAAAGAAAGAAAGAAAGAAAGAAAGAAAGAAAGAAAGAAAGAAAGAAAGAAGTTCATATGCAAATGTCTTGTTTGCAGAGTCGCACTCTTGCGGCCAATCTGCGAAACTCACTATTATTTATTCTATTATTTATTTGAATTTTGGAATAACGTATATGAATCCTACAGATTTTTTAAGTGGAACAAAAATTCTCAGCTGCGAACTGAGATTTTTTTCTCAGATCACTGAGATGAAATTATTTTGGATTCGATTTCTCACTCAGCTATTTTGACGTGGCTGACATATGTGCAACAACAATTAGTAAGGTAACCATTATATCTCAATGATAACTGAGAATTATGTTCCATCAAATGATTTTGACTCAGTCAAGGTGACATTGAGATTTCAGTGAGATGTTGTTAGGTGGAACTGGCCTAATAACAACTCAAATTAGAATTTTTAGAGTTCAATTGATTTGTGAATGAATGTGAATCATTGCAGTGAATGTGAAAAACAGGAAAAAAAATTGACTTCAGGAAAAAAAACGATGCAGAAGTAAGAGAGATATTAGAATTAGGGAGAGTTCGACCAAGGAATGCTTTAAGTATGAACAACTGAAGGGAATGCGAATCTCTAAACGGTTCCACTAAAGAGACGTCAGAATTTATACGAACCGCTGAATGCACTCACTTACGAGACGTCATAATCAATTGTCATTTTTCATTCCTGTCACTCTTGTGGAGATTTTGGCGCAATAAAGACCACGTTTTTTGATCAAATAAGATTTCTCTCATTTTTCATTTATTTTTAATTCATTAGGAATTCTAATAAAAAGCGAATCCGCAACATTGGTGTCAGAAGTGGGATTCCTAATTCGATATGGAGGAAAATCTAGAGAAACTTGTCTCCAAACTTAATTTATTGTGTAATGAACTGAAAGTTCAAAGTTCTGCTATCAACCAAATTACACAAGAGCAGCAGCGACAAGCAGAGGAGCTTAAAACATTAAGCGCTTCAACTTTCGCGAACAAAGTTTTCGACTGTTCTACTCCCGAGGAACAGAATGCAGGAAAGTCATCCGATGAAAATCTGATGCAAGAGCATAGAAAACAGTCTTCCAACTCTTCCTTGCCGCAACTCAATTTGCTACCACCTCCATTGGATAGCAAAACCACTCGCTGGCGCGATTACCATTTGCAGTTCGACATAATAGCTGAAGCCAACCAATGGAACTCCCAACAAAAGGCGAGAGTACTTGCTTCCTTACTTCGAGGAGACAGCGTAGCCGTGTTGGCCAACTTGGACACTGCTGACCGCTCTGATTACGACAAACTAGTGACCGCTATGCAGCTTAGGTTTGTAAGTCAGGAAAAATACGTCACTCATGCTACATTTCGTTCCAGGCGACAGCGTCCCAATGAAGATTTGGGTGCCTTCGCAAGCGACATTCAGCGACTCACACGAATCGTTTTCAGCGACTGCCCATCGAGTGCACAAGAGCGTATAGCAATAATGCAATTTCTAGATGGAATTGCAGATCGCAATGTGCAGGAACATGTTAGGCTCACAGACCCCAAAACCGTAGCAGAAGCACTTTCTAGAGCCATCACTGTTGAAGCCGCTCGCCTTGCAACGCATTCAATCCATCAGACGCGAACAATCGAAGTCAGCCAAGAACATTGTGAACCGGACAATCTCTCGGGAAACGAATGGAAGTCAGTGACGAGGGGTCAACACTGATTTCATCTTCTGGACCCCAAATATGTAATATCTACTCGCAGAAACTTCAGAGTGGATTTATTGTTCCCATCGAAATCGGCGGAGTGTCCTGTCGAATGTTAATTGACACGGGTTCATCGGTGACGTTAGTGAGTCGATCAATAATTCCTCCTAATACTCATCTTGTATTAAGCAACGTGTGTTTACAAACATTATGTGGGAATTCATTCCAAAGTACGTCTGTTTGGCGAACCGAGATGGTGATTGGCCGATTTAAACGTCGTGTGAAATTATTGGTGTTCGACTATTCATTACCTATTGGCTGCGATGGAATTCTTGGCATTGATGTGCTTCAGGTGACCAAAGGCATTCTTAATTTTTCGTCCCAAAGATTAACAATCGGTGGATGTCAAATTCCTTTGACCTGCGAAAAAGACGCTCACTTATCAAATGAAACCAAATTGGAAGAAGGTCCGAGAGTTGCGTGCTTACGAGCAGTGACTGATTTTGTCATTCCGCCTCGAGCAGAAACAATGGTGTCAACAGTTGTTCCAGTTGACGGATGCCTCTCTGAAGGAATTGTTTCACCACTCGGTGTTGAACTGCCAAAAGGATTGTTGGTTGGAAAATCCATTAATAAAAATTGTGATGGTGTTGTGTTCGTGCGGGTGATTAATATCGCAGACTATTCTGTAGTTTTGCCAAGTGACACTCCGCTTGCCCTGTTCGAAGAAGCGGATGTTTTGGATTCGCTGTCTTACAGTGAGGAGCCTGTCCCAATGAATCTTGTTGAATTTTTCGATCGCTCAGTTAAACATCTGGAACCCACAAGGAATATAGCAGCCAAGAAACTTCTATGGGAATTTAAAGATGTCTTTTCATCCGGGCCAAATGATTTAGGGAGAACTAAGGTCACCCAGCATCGAATTGACGTTGGATCATCTAAACCGGTAAAACAACCTCCCCGTCGTCTACCTTTGTCCAAGCAAAATGAATCACGACACATAATTGATGACATGTTAAGAAGAGGTATTATCGAACCCAGCTCTAGTCCGTGGGCCTCGCCAATCGTAATGGTTAAAAAGAAGGATGGCTCAACACGTTTTTGTGTCGATTATCGTCTTTTAAACTCCGTCACGGTGAAGGACTCCTTTCCGCTTCCCAGAATCGATGACACCTTAGATTCAGTATCAGGGTCTGAATGGTTTAGCACCCTCGACTGCCAGTCAGGTTATTGGCAGGTTGAAGTACATCCAGATGACCGAGAAAAGACCGCTTTTGTCACCAGAGATGGCTTATGGCAGTGATGAGTTTTGGCTTGACGAATGCTCCAGCCACTTTTGAACGCCTTATGTCTAATGTACTGAGAGGACTGCCTTTAGAAGTTTGTCTTCCGTACTTGGATGACATTTTCGTACATGGTAAGACCTTTGATAAAATGCTAATTAACCTTCGTTCTGTTTTCAGTCGATTGAGAGAATCAGGCTTAAAGCTTAATCCTTCGAAATGCAGCCTTTTTCAAAAGGAAGTTAAGTTTTTGGGTCATGTACTCAGTGGTAACGGTCTCTCTCCAGATCCTTTGAAAATTGAGGCAGTGCGTCAATGGCCTACTCCAACAAATTTATCCACACTAAGGAGCTTCATCGGACTCTGCACCTACTATCGGCAATTTGTTCCTCGATTCGCCTCTATTGCTCGCCCGCTCCATCGACTTACAGAAAAGGGCATCAAGTTTGATTGGTCAGATCAATGCGAATGTGCTTTCAACGAGTTAAAAAAAGCTCTAACTTCCTTTCCTGTGTTGGGTCACTTCCAAGAGGAAGGGGAACTTATACTCGACACTGACGCCTGCGAATACGGCTTGGGAGCTGTACTCTCACAACAGCAGGGTGGTAATGAACGAGTTATTGCATATTACAGTCGATCTATGAATAAATCTGAACGAAACTATTGCACGACACGTAAGGAACTGCTCGCTTTGGTAAAAGCCATCGAACACTTTCACGTATATCTTTACGGAAGAGATTTCCTTGTTCGTACGGACCACGCAGCTTTGAATTGGTTGTTGTCGTTCAAGAACTTAGAAGGTCAACTTGCTCGCTGGATGGAACGTCTCCAACAATACAACTTTCGAGTACAACATCGAGCTGGAAATAAACACCTTAATGCCGACGCCCTTTCACGCCGACCATGTGCAAAGGAGACTTGCAATCATTGTGATAACAAGGAAACTAGATTTACATTCGCAGTAAATGCGATCCGCGTTGTTTCAAGCGAAATAGATCTCGAAAAGATTCGGACCACTCAGGCTACCGACCCAATTTTGGTCCACGTTTTAAATTGGGTAGAGCAAGAACAACGACCTCCTTGGAATGAAATTTGCAGTCAAAGTAGCGAGCTTAAGGTTTATTGGTTACAATTTCGATGCCTAAAAATTCAAAACGGAGTTTTGTGTAAGAGGTGGATACCAACATCCAAGCACCAACCGGAACGCTTGCTCCCAATAGTGCCCAAAATAATGTTCAGAGAAATAATTCAGCTGTACCACGATACCGTTACTGGAGGTCATTTTGGAGTGAACAAAACGTTTTCGAAGCTAAAATCGCGCTTCTATTGGGTGGGTGCGAAAGGAGAGGTAGAACGTTACTGCACTGAATGCGATGTCTGTGCAGCAAAACTTGGCCCACATAGAAAAACACAGGGGAACTTACAAATTTATTTGGCTGGTGAACCATTCCAACGAGTAGCTGTCGACATCCTGGGTCCTTTACCACCGACAAAAAGGGGAAACAAGTATGTACTAGTCTTCATGGATTACTTTTCTAAATGGCTCGAAGTATTTCCTCTCGTCGACCAAACCGCAGAGTCCGTCGCAAGAACTCTTGTTAATGAAGTCTTTTGTCGATACGGCGTCCCAACAGAACTTCACTCAGACCAAGGACGCAACTTCGAGGCTGAGATTTTTAAAACGGTCTTAGAAATAATGGGCATACGAAAAACCCGAACAACACCACTTCACCCGCAGTCAGATGGCCTTGTCGAGCGGATGAATAGAACGATACTTCATTATATTTCGAAATTCGTCAATGATAAACAGGATGATTGGGATGATCTACTTCCACTTTTCGCTATGAGCTACCGTTCGGCAACTCAGGAATCCATCAAAGAAACACCGTTTGCAATGCTGTACGGTCGTGAAATGAGGCTCCCTCAAGATTTGTTTATGGATAATACCCCGGACCGTGAATTCAAGTCGTACCGTGGCTACACTCAACAGCTTTGCGATCAACTGCGAGAAATTCATGACCGAGCCAGAACTGAGCATCAGAGTTCGGCTAAAAGAATGAAAACCAGGTATGATTTAAAAGCTAACGCTCCTCTGTTTCAGGTTGGAAGCTTTGTGTGGTTGTACAATCCACAACGGAGAGTTGGAGTCTGTCCTAAGCTACAATCGGACTGGGAGGGCCCATATCGAGTGGTTGAAGTTATATCCGATGTGACAATTAAGATTCAAAAGACTCCTCGTTCAAAGTTCAAAATCGTGCACATAGATCGAGTCGCTGTCTATAGAGGGAAAAACTTAAGTGCTTGGCCTTCCGAAAACAGAATGTCAATTCGAGAAATAACAGTTCAAGAAGGGGGGAGTGTTGCGAATCTCTAAACGGTTCCACTAAAGAGACGTCAGAATTTATACGAACCGCTGAATGCACTCACTTACGAGACGTCATAATCAATTGTCATTTTTCATTCCTGTCACTCTTGTGGAGATTTTGGCGCAATAAAGACCATGTTTTTTGATCAAATAAGATTTCTCTCATTTTTCATTTATTTTTAATTCATTAGGAATTCTAATAAAAAGCGAATCCGCAACAGTATGCTCAAATTTTTCAAGTTTAAGAGAATTACGACCTAGCGAGAGTTGACTGCAATGCAATTTAACAATAACTTCGCAAAAAAATTCCCACGCGCGTATGATGCACAAGTCGTGACGATACTCTGGCCGTTGGACGAGGGAGAGGCGGACGAAGTCGCGGGCAACTGCTAGTTTTAAATAAGACCTATAATTTGTCAAACGAATCCCAATCATTAGATAGGTCGAGTTTTGCTTCAAAAAACTCTAACAGAGTTTTTGGGCTTCTGACCACTTGAGCGTGTGTGAATTGCGTTAAAATGTGTATTAAAACTTGTATTGAAAAACAACTCGTTCGTTGGTCTTGTTAATGTAAATAGTAGTGCTTTAGCTCCTCTTTTCACTTTTCCATTTCATCTTTTCACAAATAAATTTGACTGTGATAAAAATATAGCGTTGTGAAAAAAATTATACAGATTTTTTGCATTTTTTCACACATACAGAATCGGAAATAGTGTGAAGCTGTGATAAAATTTATCACTTCACAACTTCACAGTTACAGAATTGACCCCCTGGTGGCTGATAAGTTTTTCAAAAACCTTGCCAAGAAAAGGCAAAATAGCTATAGGTCTATAATCGGTGTTGTTAGGGGATTTTGATTTTGGAATAGGTAATATCCTAGCACTTTTCCATTTGTCAGGGAAGGCACTTGTTGTTATTACAGTATTGTACCTATATGTGAGTAATGTGTGAACCAATAATAATATTTTTATGATATTCGGGTGAACTCCATCCAATCCAACTGCCCTTGTTGAGAGTATAGCCTGTCCAACGCAAAATGCATCTACGCATTGTAATGAAAACGATCGTCCACTATACGTATTCAGCATTATGTTTGGTTCGAATTGAGGCTGTGATACAGAATATGATGCAACAAATTTATGATTTAATTCATTTAGGTTTATATCAATGTTTTTGTAATACCTGTTTCCAGTATGGCTTTCAAAAAGCCCAAACTGGACATGTTTTCGTTAAACTTACTATAATATGTGCTTTTAGCTTTACGAATGAGAGATGTGACCTTATTTCGATCTCGTTTAAACTCTTCATACATAAAAGGACAACAATATCTTTTCCATCTATGAAAAACTGAATCTCGTTGATTGATCTTATTTTTGATATAGGTACTGATAAAACCAAGGTAGATCAGAGTTCCTTACTTTTTTGGTTTTTAAAGGGACATATTTATCGAATAAATAATGGATATTCCTATTTAAGTTTTCAACTTGTAAATTTACATCAGATGAATTGTATAGAGGTGACCAGTAAAGATAAAGGCAATCATTGAATAGAGAACACACATTGACAGATGGAAAATGACGGAATTGTACATAAACTTCAGATTTAGGCAAAGGAAACACATTTAACACAAGTATTATCATATCATGAAGTGAGAACCCTGGACAACTTATTTGGTCATAATGCAACATTAAATCCGTCTTTGGTACCAAGAAGACATCAATGAGAGAAGGAACTTTACTTGGAATGAAATGAGTGGGACACTTCATCTGTTGCATGTTGCAACATTTATTTCAGTGGGAAATTTCAATTTTAACATATCAAAAAAAATCCATTCTTCATTTGCAAGATGATCAGTAGCTCCAGACCCAGATTCAAGTTTGAAAATAATTTTCTTATTTGAACTATCTCTTGGACATTTTCTGTCCGCCATAAAGCAAAAACTTTTGTTTTTTACGATTTGAGCTTTATTTCAATGACATTCTTTTACTTGATGTCCAAATTTGTTATATTTATAACATTTTCGCCGCGCAATGGCAGGATCGAACTGTGAAAGGAGTTCATTTTACACAAAAAACATCTAAATTAAAGGTACTTTTGTTATTGTGCTTATAAAAGACATACCGTGAGTTCATAATACAGCCTAGTTGCTCATGCTCTGCCGAAAAAAATCGTTCAATGCATTTATGAACAGAAAAACTACTGCAAGGATGCGGCAGCTATACAATATCAAAAAACTGTTCATAAATAAAGAAGACGGCTATGAAAAAAATAGAAGTTTTTTTTTTGGGTCTTAACAATTTTTTTTTTAAATGTCCAATTAAAATGTTGTTTTAAATGTTTTCAATGAAATAAATTTTGGAGGCGTCCAAGACAAACTTTATTTTTAATTCTTATGAATGTGGTCTTTGTTTGTTTTTTTAACGTCCTCTTGACTGTGGGCAAACAAGGGCAAAACGGTTTTTATTTCCGTTAAACATTTTACCCACAAAACAGATGCAAATTGCCATTCCATCGCCAGACGAACTGTTATCAGCTTAACGTCTGCATCTGATCAGAATTTTTGGCCACCACAGTCATATCTATGAAGTAAAAGTATTATATCTTAAATTATCACCAACAAAAATATTTTATTTTTGCCAAAAATTTAATTATTTTGCTTATTCATTTTGTTCCGACAATTTTCTGCAGAGCGGCAACAGAAATAAAACGACTGCAGACTTGATCGCAGTTTAGCTGTAAGTTTATTTTTATGAACGCACTGCCTGACTGCTATACTGCAAACATAATACAATTTATCTTAATTTATGAACGCAAATCTTGCAGTACCTACTGCTGCATGTTGACATTTATGAACTAACCCATATTTAGGCCCATTTGCTCATTCGGAACATAAATTTATGTTCTACATAAAGTATGGGGAATGAACGAACGAAACGAATGAGCAAACAGGTCTTAAGTATACAATTTATAATAATTGTAATATATTCTATGCTTTATATAGTGTTGCCATACACTAGTTGTCAAATATTGTGATACTAGTTTTGTCTATATTTAACTTCTTTCGCACTTTTTGTGTAATTTTCAACAATGTTTTTTTAATATTAAATACTAAATAAAATCCCCTGAAGAAGCTGGAAAACAACTGGCGAAACGTGGGGTAAAACAAAGATGGATTAATTTTATTTTTTATTGATCGCATCCAACTCACTGATCATCAAAGCCCAACAAACAAAAATTTTTCTTAAATATCTGTTAAACTACGCCATCCGGACCCTCTTCCACACTGCTTCGTTTCATCTGTTTCTCTCCCTCATCCTGAGCAATCTCTTTCCATCTATCCAAATTCCTCTGACACATATCGAGCAACGGCTTCGATTCAGGAATCAATCGATAGAGCAATGAATAACACGGAATACATATGCCACTAAGGAAACTAACTTGTGAGTTAGCCTGCTCTTCGGGTTTATTTCGATCCATCATCGGAATGGGTGTGAGGCCAGTTTTACGTTCAGCATCGCCTTGATCGTAGAATTCCTCAAAAATCACTTTGACAGTTTTCTCTTGAACTTCCCAGGGCTTAGCCGAAGCGGATAGATCACTTGAGGTCATTGCAATGGCTTGAACCAGCAAACGATGCTCATGTTTGCTCCATGTGAATGTCTCTTCCTCAATGAGATTCTGAAGTTTGGTCTTGTTGGGAAAGAATTGAGCTAGGTCGGTGGCTAAAATGCAATGTTTGATCAAGTCGAGCACTTGCTTGTACTCGGAACCGGAGAGCTTAGAAAAAATATTATGGCCCTTCTGGAAAAAGAGATGAATGAAGAAATTGATGAAGCGGAAGACGGGAAGAGTCAATGCAGACAAAATCTGTATACCTGTTGCAGGATTTCGACAGTTTGATTAAAATGATGATTTTCCATTGTAGATGTACTGTAAACGGCAGCTAGAGGAGATTCAGTATCGAGCATGAACTTGTTGTTCTTCCCGCGATGGTCCAGATCATGGCACAAGGATCCGATGTAGAGAGCCAGGCACTGTCAACAAAAGAACAATTCTAATCAGAAATTCAAGGAAACAATTAAATTCTATACCTCAATTGGTTGAAATACATCTGATCTCTTCTTCACCAGCGAATAGATTATATTCGCCACTGAGAACCCATGATTCCAGTTGTGGTAAGGCACTCTGCGGTAATTCTTCTTAATCGTTAACGTGAACTTAATCAATTTATTCTTATTGAACCGCTTCAAACCAAACAGATCGATGAACATGTGCGCCGACAGTCGGATCTTTTGCATGTCATCGAAATCGAACGGATTGAAGTAGTAATCATCGATGTCGGGTGCGATGTCTAAATTAGGATCGGTTAGGAATTTCTCTACTTCTTCGTCGGTGCTAGTATTGTGGTAGCTGAGGACCTCCAAAGCCACTTTATACTTGTGCTCAGATTGCCGGATCTTGTCATACAGCCTGGCATTGTGAAGCGCCAGGCCACAGTAGACGGCGAAAATCTCGAAGGCCTGTTCGTCCTCTTTGGTAAAATAGCCCGAGAATTTGTTGACCATTTCAACGACTCCGATGATCGTGCCCTGAATGAAGATCGGCATGCACAGAATTGTCTGGGTTTTGTAGCCAGTTTTCTGATCAACTAAACGATTGAATCGAGGATCCGAGTAAACATCTTGAATATTGAGAATCTCCCCTGTAAGCGCAACTATTCCGGCAATGCCAGTGCCAATAGGGAAGCGAATTTCGTCGAGTATCGTTGGGGTATCCTCTGGAGGTTGGCGGTTGCCAACATCGAAAACGTACGCAAAGAGTTCTTTACGCTTCTCGTCGACAAGGAAGAGCGAAGCTCGATCGGCATCGACCAGCCGTTGGGCAAAGTTCATGATTTTGGTAACCAGCATGTTCATGCTCACCATGTCCTGGAAAATTGATCTAAGAAAAAAGAAATAAAATGTCCAATATTGACTGCAAGTGTTTGACTTACTTGACAACTGTCAAAAGGAATTCATGCAACTGCCGGTGCTGGCTCGTGTTCATAAGCAAGTGGGCGTAATGCAGAGCAATGCCACCCCACACCAAATAGCTGCAAAAAATCTCCTCATCCTTCTCGTGGAATGGAAAACATTCTTCCCGCCGAAACAGCTCCACCACCGCTATGAGCTGTCCATCAGGCTGGGCTATAGCTTGGCAAAGCACATATCCAATTTCGCTCTAAAGCAAAACCTTAATCAAAAATAAACTACGATTACGTTTTTTCTGTCACTCACATTCTCGGGAATTCCATCAGGAAATCGTGCGTCTGGGACGCCCTTCGACAATCGCACAGCTTCTCTGGTCTTTGCCACATGCAACAAGTAACTTCCTTCTTGCGGTTTGACTTTCTGCATTTCGTTGTTCCCCGATGTCGATTGTCCCTTGTAAACGGACATGTTTTCAGGATCACACGATTCGGCGATGTAGACAGTAAATCCGTCAGCGTTGACAGCTGACGATATACAACTGGCCAGTTCGAAGAGAATGTGCGCCTTTGTCGGTTGCAGTTGAATGGATTGTGTGAGGTCTTGGAGCAACTGACGTTTGTCAGCATGCACACCGAATTTAGATCGCGATAGCCTTGACTTGCGTTCGAGTTGTTGTTCCAATTCGACATCCTGCATCATGTGTATCTCAAGGAAGTCGGGATGGTTCTTGAGAAAACGCTTAACTGTAGATGCTGAAAGGCCATACTCGTCGGAATCTTCGTAAGAGTTTTCTCTTGACGTGCGTCCATTGCGACCCAACGACTGGCGGGCACTTTGTGATCGTCGGATCATCCAACGTTCGAGTTGTTGTTGCAATTCGACATCGTGCATGATGTGCGTCTCAAGGAACTCGGGATGGTTCTTGAGAAAACGCTTAACTGTAGATGCTGAAAGGCCATACTCGTCGGAATCTTCGTAAGAGTTTTCTCTTGACGTGCGTCCATTGCGACCCAACGACTGGCGGGCACTTTGTGATCGTCGGATCATCCAACGTTCGAGTCGTTGTTGCAATTCGACATCGTGCATGATTTGTATCTCAAGGAACTCGGGATGGTCCTTGAGGAAACGCTTAACTGTAGATGCTGAAAGGCCATACTCGTCGGAATCTTCGTAAGAGTTTTCTTCTTCTGAAAAAGAGAAAAACAAAAAGGTTAACATAAAAAGAAGGTCTCAGCTTCAAAAGTAGAAAATAACAGTTTTACCATATACCATAACTTTAAGTCGCTCAAAAAGTGTTTCTGTTCTGGTCAACAACAAACAGAATTTCTTATAGGACAGAACAAATATTTTTACTAGAGTAGAAAACAACGAAAACAAAATCATGATCGATCCGTTGTCAGAGGTGTATGCGTTATCCTTGACTCGTAGGCAGCAATTTGGCAAAAGAGTAAAATCAAAAGCTTCTTTTTTAACATAAATTAATTTTGAGAATGTAAATTCGTTGATTTTGACTTTTCAAATGAAAAAACAAGTGTTTTAGTGTCTGTATCAAAACTGATACTTCATGCAGTAAGGACTTGTTTTGAACTAGATATTTTTTAGATACAAGTGTGGATGTTTCCTGTCTCTATAGAATGGCACGAAAAATACCTTCGGATAGTGATAGGGATATCGTAAATTATTTGAGGGAAATAGAAAACGGGTATTTGGCAGAGGATGACGATGACGTAGATGAAGATGATCTTGGAGAACCTCAGCCGAAGATTGGGTTCCAACCCCAGGAGGAAGTTGTTGGCGGTAGTAAAGAGAGAGAGCAGAGAGGGGGAGGAGGTATGCGTCCACTAAAGCGGAAGAACTCCCAATATGGAATAAACTGTGGCGTCTACAGTTCCAGTCATGATGAACTACTTACTACTCATAGCGCTTCTAAGACATATTCGCAGCCCAGGCCTATAAGAAGCGGTTTGGCCGGGTCTTTGTCTTGGATTTAAAGTAAAAACCTGGCCCTCCAGGTTGGGGGTCGTGCGTCAGGGCTACATGAAGAAAATATAGTTTAGACAGAATTCATGATGATGACCCACGCCAACGATATAAGGACAACGAATTTCAATTTTGTACTTGGAATGTTAGGTCCCTAAACAGACCACGTGCAGCGGAATTCCCTCCAAGAACCCCACCTAACTCCAACAACTTCTGGGTATTTCATTGTTTTAATAGTCAGTACGGTTTTAAACCTTCAAAATATAGTCATATAGTCATATTGGTAAAGGCATGTTTAAAGTTGCCATCCCCCAGTTATATTTATGGCTTTTCAATCTAATGTGTCCTATTACTTTAACAAATAGTTGTATGTTATTAGCTCCTTATGATAAGAGTAAGATTAAGATCCAGGGCAACTTCTTCTAAGGCAAATTTTGGAATTTGTTACACATAGTGTAGATCACCCCTAAGATCACCCATAATATAGCCATAGTGTAACTTATCCATTAGTATAACACATTGAGCAGGGAAATCCCTCTTGCTCAAAGGTATGACAGTTTAGAGTAGGACCGCACAATTCAGCTCCTCAAGTGGGTCAGACGTATTGAGTTAAGTTCACTTTCCGTATCTGTACCAGAAGGGCGCTTGGCGAGTTAGCGCAGTGCAATCTTCTTTAATTAAACATTTATTATTGTTTCTAGATAATATTTTCAGAAGTGGGATTAGAGATCCAGCCAGTGTTTGTAAAATATACAAAAAGTTTACTTTATCGAAAAACAAAACATTTAACCATCAAATCATTATCATTTGGTAAGAGATATAATTTGAATATAAATCCGTTGAAGAAAGAGAAGCGAGTGGAATAAAGCATATTACATATTATGCTAGCTCCCACTACCACTGTCTTGGTGAATAGGGGAAAATAAATATCCTTTATCTTGTGTTCTCTTTTATTCCTTATGTTTTGGAGGAATGTATTAAGAAAAGACCGCAACAGATATATAAAATTTGCTTTTGGTAGAATTTGTAGAATTTGTCGGTAACGGGACTTATCTACTTGCCGTTGCATTTCGAATTGCGTCTATGATTTTGTTCAGTTCAGTTGTGAAGTGAATTTGTGAGAATTAAAAAAAAAAAGGAAAACAAAGTTTCAAAATAGTAAAAACAAAAGAACCAAAATGACTGGTAGACAAAGAAAAATACCAGCACGATTTATTGATAATGAACCAGGTGAGGCAACTATTCTAAATTAATAATGCAACTCGAAGAAATGAAAAGAAAAATCTCGAGCTTGAAAAAGAAGTAGCCTTATGTCGTCGTTCACCAAGTCGATCTTCACAAAATACGACGTCAATAAATCCACCCTCAACTCATGTTTCGTTGAGGTTAGGCACAGAAAAGAGGTTACGAGGATAATTCCTTTATTCAACCCGTCAAACTTTTTCTCTTTAAGTGCTTCTCAATGGGTCGAAACGATCGAAAACATTCGCCATCTCTACGAATGGGATGATCGTAGCACATTATTTTACGCATCCCTGAGACTAGGAGATGCAGCAACAAATTGGTTTGATGGATATAGAGGAGAAATTCGCAATTGGGACGAATTCAAGCTCAAGGTATTGCGAGATTTGTCTTCGGAAGAGAATGCTGCAGATGTTCACGTCAAATTACTATCTCGACAATTAAAAGAAACTGAGCGTTATGAAAGTTATGTTTACGAGATGGCTGCATTAAGAAAACGTGGAAATCTCGACAATAACGCGATTATAAAATATATTATATCCGGACTTAGAGACACAACTTTAATGAACAATTTGATTACAGCTTACTGCAATAATATCCCCGAGCTTTTGAAAAAAATAAAATCATTGAAAGACATTCAAAAACAAGCTGAGACACGACAACGATTTGAAAACAACCGAATTTTAAAAAATATACATCGACCAATTTTAAAACCTCACTACAATTCCCTTGAAATGCAAAATCATTCTTATCTTAAATCAACTTTTCCCAAAATTTGTTATAATTGTCGCTCCCCTGGCCATTTAGCAACAGAATGTAAATCGTCATACCCCGAAAAAAATCAAAATTAAATAAATTATATACCAACTTGCCATAACTGTCGGTTTCCAGGACATGTTGCCAGCGAATGCAAAAATAAAAACCGCGCAAACCATCAACGTCCATCACATAACCCCCACCAAATCAGAGAACCAATTTGTTACAATTGCCGAACACCAGGACCCATGTATCATTTATCTCGTGATTGCCAGAAACGACACCATCCGTCCCAAAGAGATCAAGCTTTCGTATAACCAGCTAGAAAAATACATCGTCTACACTGTATCGATGATGAATGCGGTTTATTAAAAGATATTGACATCGAAGGACAAATTGACAAATCGAGCGTTACTTCAGAACAATAAAAAACATCTTTGCCTACAATGACTGTTCGACAAGATGGCAGAGACTGAGAGGAACACCTCTAAGCAATAAAATTTGGACTCAACACTTTAAAACACAAAATAACGAACCAGAAACCACAAGAATAACTATTTAATTTCAAACCTAAACATACGCTTAATAATCAGCTTAAAAAAGCACTTTAAGAAGACGATTCCGGTGATAAAGAAGAAAATATTTCACTAGCTGAACTTCGAGGCATGGCCAACCGTCGCAGTCAACAACTTTAAAATCAACAAACATTCAAATTTGACTCTAAACACAAAAAACCACAATTGTATGAAGAGGTCGATTTAGTCCTCTTGCGGGCTGAACATCCAGCTACTGGGTCAATCGAAAAAAAAAACTACTTCCGAGATACAAAGGCCCTTTTGAAGTGTTCTGCAAAATGAAAGGTACCTTATTGGAGACACCACAGTTTAACAAGTATGCCAACGTCCATACTCTTCCGTTCATGCAGCGGAAAATAGTCTAGAACTAGACATACAAGATGCCGAGACGGACATCATCTGAATCAAATATTATATTTTTTTGTTTCATAAACATCACATTATGCACAAACTTTTATTTCCTACTAATGAATTTCTACAAATTTTTTTTTTTTGCTTTTGTTTGCATAAATATAATTTTCTTTATGGTAATACTAATAATTGTTGTTGAGTTTATTCTTTATCTTGTGCGGTGTAAGAGATAAGATGAGAGACAGTAAGGTAATCTTCGCTTTCCAAATTCCAAGACAACCGAGATATATCATTTAATTACACATGGCGTCGCCCGAGAATTGGTTTGTTCCATACGCCACTTTTGTCGTTTTCGAGTTAGGAATGGATTCTATGGGAATTTTGTATGCTCTTTCTAAATCTGTGATCAGATTTGTGCTACGTCTTTTCAATCCCGAGATATCCAATATCAATTTTGTTCCATATCCACCAAAATCAACATTTTCTAGAATTGTTTTGTGCCATAAACCATTTTTTGGCGTTTGGGACATTTTTTCCATATAAAATTTGTCAAGTTTTTTGTCAGAATTGTTTTGTTCCACGTGCATATTACGGTGACAAGGGATAGAAAAAATCCTAAGAATTTTGAGAATTGGTTTGTCCTACGTGCACTTGTGTTAAAGAAATGCTATGTTTATGGGACAATCATCGCAAACAAAATTTTAGTATTGGTTTGTGCCATATCCATTACAATTGTGTAGATATCCTGAGATTAGGTGCGGGGAAATAACTCCACGGAAACTAACTCCACTGAGGGATTTACTTCCCACCAAGTGAGAACTTACTCCACTTTTGTAAAGTGTAGTTAGTTCCCATGTACGGTGAGAACTTTGTTCACTTTCTAATGGGAACTAAGTTCACACATTTATACATGGCGCAGGGAAACTGGTCCGGAAGTCAGAAGTCCCGAAAATGGGTGTCGGGGCTAATGACCCACTATGGTGGGTCATTCGTGTATACATACATGACTACAACCCCAAAATGTCTTATAAATAAATAAGATCATTTTTATTTACTACCTGTTTGTCGACAAAATGGATAGAGCAATTCATTTTCAAAGCTGTTGCCGTTTCCTTTAATTTGGAAAAGCATGCTAGTATCTGGAAAGCAGATGCTGCACTGCAATGATTCATTTTGAGCATCTTTTTTCACCTTGGTCTGAGGATTATGACTATCTGTAACACTCAAAATCAGTTTGGTTTGATTGGGAGCGCAGCGAGCGGAAAAAATTTTGCCCAAAAGAGAATCAATTTGGGGTGTGAAAATAAAAAAATTCGCGCGAATTTTTTTATTTTCACACCCCAAATTGATTGTCTTTTGGGCAAAATTTTTTCCGCTCGCTTCGCTCGCTTGCTATTTTTGGTTCAAGCTCCAAATCCTTAATAATACAATTTTTTTAACCATTTGAGAGGGATTGTAGAGTTAATAGAGTCAATAAAAAAATGTTTTTCTGATGGAACTTTTAATGTTATTGAAATAGCTCAGTTATTTTAGGGGACAAAAAGATGCAACAAGATGAAACTGGGTGCAAGTACAGTGTGCTTGTAGAATGCCCTACTCTCACCGAATACCAAACTTCAGAAGAACGTTTGCATTTGGAAAAAGTTTTCTTTATGTCACATAAACTTACAGCATGCCGTATATTTCAATTGTTTTACCGTTTTAGAAAATGTTTTAAATTTAATAGCAAAGGTCAGAAACCCCGAATTTGATTTCTGGACTAATGAACCACCATATATAGGGGAGGGGGTCAGATTCTTAAAAATAGGTTTCCGAATGACTAAGTTTCTCAATATTTTTGTGCATGCGATATTTTTAAATTATTTTCAGTCTTAAAAACTGAATTTCGGAATGACTTCGTTTCTAAAAGCCATTTATTTTAATTTCACAAACAAAATTGCTCAGTGTAGGTACTTGAATTTTAATTTTTTCTCAATTAAAGTGGCAAATTCTTTCATATTCGAAGGGAACTAGATCCACTAATTTTTTGAGGAATTTAATTCCCACTGTACATGGGAACAAACTACACTTTACAAAAGTGGAGTAAGTTCTCACTTGGTGGGAAGTAAATCCCTCAGTGGAGTTAGTTCCCGTGGAGTTATTTCCCCGCACCCTGAGATTATTGTATGAAATCATTTAGTCCTGGCTTGGCTTGGCAACTACTTGACTCTTCAAGCGATGAAGATGGTAATGAATTCAATTTTGAACACTTTTTTCGAAGAAGGTTAAGTTCAAATGACTCTGCCCTTGTTTTGCAAGATGGTCAATCAAAGTGAAAACTTCATTGAAACTATAGATGCATACGGTGAAGAAGATTTCAAGTCGCATCTGCGGCTGAACCGCTTGACTATAAATCAATTAACAAGTACATTACTTCCTTAAGAATTGCTGTACCTACTTTTTTTATTTAACTGCGTTTTTTTTAGTTATATATTCACAGTCGGAATTCATCTCAAATCCATAAACTTCGTTTTATGCTGGAAAACCTAGTATTGGCGCAAAAAATAGAGGTACTAATCTATGTATGGTACATAAGCAACACTATCACTTTAATGCAATTGGGGAATCTATTCGGTGTATCAAAATCTTCAGCCTAATCCCGCTGTTTTGGAAAAATATAAATTCAATTCCCGTAAAGCTAATTTTGTTTAACTCAATGACTTAATAAACAGAACTAACTTCGACTTTTTATCTAACCTTAACACACACATTGACTTAATCATTACCAAATTTTATAAAGTTTTTTTTGACCTTATTTCACCGTCAGTTCCTATTGTTCCCATGCGATACATAACACCTCAATATACCCCCTGGTACACAAAAGAACTAAAATCACTTCGTAATAGACGAAATAAACTATGGCTAACGTTTCTCGAATCCAGATCAAATTCCGACTTCTCGAACTATATTTCTGCTTACCGACATTTTTCTTTCTTATGTGAAACATTTTATTATTCTGACTACATCTCAAAAATGCAATCTGACCTCATACACAACTCAAAATTATTTTATCAATTCATCAAAAGTAAAAGAAAATGTGACGGTTACCCGTCAATTTTAATGTTAGGCGATTTATCTTCTGAAGATTCTTCAACTGTTTCTAAACTTTTTGCAAAATTTTTTAGTATTGCCTTCTCCAGTGATAATTCCGACATAGACCATAACTTCTTTCGTTACATGAATGGCTGTACTGAAACTTCACTTACTTCAATTAAGTAGTAAAAGTAGTAGTAGTAGTAGTATGTTTAAATTAACATGTATTTTAAAAATAAAAAGGCTTCATTGATTTAATTTAAATAAATTGAAAAAGTTTATAAGAAATTTAGAAAGCTTCATTCAGAATTTGGTTTCTATATCTTTGTGCAGTTAGGACAAAACTACTTTTGATTCCAGTTAGAATCCATATAGGACATCGATAGTTTCATTTTGGTTAAGAACGCTTTTTCCCCAATGTGCATAAGCATAACGGATTGATGACAATACGAGGCAAATCCCTATGAAGTGGAGTACGTTTTCCACCGTTCTGTGGTTGCAAAGAGTACACCCCGTGTTATCTTCAGGGCCATATGGTCGGTAGTTTATCAGCTCTCCTCTGGTTTTAAAGATGGTTGGAATGGTCATTCACTGCCTTCAGCTCTTTCCGTAAAGTTCTTGAAAATTTTCGTATCAATTCTTTCCAATAATATTTGGAAGGTCGGGTCCCAGTTTCTCCAATCAATTTCCACTAGCTGAACATTATGTAGCAACTCTAAACGGGACCATTATACGAAGAACTGTGACCTCTCTCAGAGCAGCTGTCTCACAATGGCATTTGGTAATCGATGATTTGGGAGCGCCAACACTTTTTTAATGTAGTTTAGATGCATCTTCAGCGTGAAAATATATAGTTGCGTGACTCCGGTCTCTAAGTGCAGCATATACTTAGGTAGGGTATGCTCAGGGAGCCAGAATATCTTTTTGAGGAAATATCTTTAAAGCTTTTCAACATCCTCGTACTGTAGAAATCCCCACACTTGACCAGCATAGCATAAGATCGACCTCATCACCGCTTCGAACAGTTTAAATTTTGCACTTGGTGCCACATATTTTTTTCCCAGCACTCCCTTCCAGTTGCAGTTGATGGCTTGTTTCGATTCGACTAGTTTTGCTTGCAGGTGCTTCTTAAATGAAAGATTGGGGGTAATTATAACTCCAAGGTACGTATACTCCTTAACCAAACATTATTCCAGGTCCATTTCTCTTCTCTGGCGTATCTACCAGATCCATTTCGGAATATCAAAATTTTTTATTTGTCAGTATTGACTGTGAGGTTCCAGAGATCGCAATATATTTTAAGTTTATTTATCATCATTTGCAGCATTTGAGGTTCTTCCGCTAAAATAACAATATCGTCTACATAGATAAGCGCTTTGACGTTGATACCAGCAAACATTATTCCTCCGGGAAGAGCCGATGTGATGTCATCTAAGAAAATAGAGAACAGAAGTGGGCTTAGAAGGCATCCTTGCTTGACCCCAGTCGATGTTTTAAACCAATTGGACCCTTCGTTACCGTTCCATATCGCTGTCATATTGTTTTCATAGAGCCGTCTTAGTATACTGTTAACATTTTATAGGAGATTCCAAGGCAGCTAAGCTTGAAAATGATGGTTTTGCGGAAGCTTTCGGGAATGACACCATCGTTAAATATAAAGTTCAAAGCAGTCGTTAGTTTTTCAAAAAAGTTTTCGGTGGCGTTTATGAAAAATTCATATGGGACTTGCTCCTCACCTGGTGACTTGTTGTATTTGAATCTACGTATTACCTCGATGACTTCTTGTGTAGAAAAATTTTGGTCCAGACTTTCATTTTCAATCTAAGGGTTAGCGTATAGCATGGCGTTTAGATTTGTCCTTGAGTTTAGAAGATTTTCGAAGTGATCAGCTATAACATTCATGTTTATTTCGATTTTTCTTACATATTGTTATATATTAAAATGTGCTATACATTCTCCCTTGGTCTGGTCACACTGGATGTTTCTAATAAAACCTTTAGTGTAGATCTTTTTTATTGATTCCACTATAACTTTTCTCTGTGAGAAAAGGGATTAGAGTAATCAGACTGTAAGCTTCAGTGGCTGTTGCTTAATTTCTTTTCTATGCATTTCAAGTAGCCTAGCAACCAAGCAACGCTACACTTTGTAAGCATCTCAAGGCCTCTCTAGCGTCGTTGCTTGTTTGCTTGCTGCTTGTCTTCTTTCGCATTCTATTTCTGGACTCTGCAGTGTAAGGTGTTAATACTAAGTATACTATACTAAGTTATATTAATAATAAAATCATTTACTTTGCAATTTAAAGTATTGTTTTATTTCTTGCATTAAAATAACAAGTGGTTTTCTTAACTACGTAACTGGCGCAGTCAAAAAGTTTGGTGTGTGGATTTTTGATAAATATTCAATAAGTAAAATAGTTTTCCAAGTATAAACTTCAAAAATTGAAATTAAATGCCCACCCAAAAAAAACCAAAAAAACTTTACCAAAATTTCATAAAAAAAAGCACGCTATACCACCACTTAGTGAACAATACAAAAAAAAGAAATAGTGAACGCATTCAATTTTCATATTCTGCAATAAAATCGAAATTGAAACTAAAACTACAAAATCAGAACCAAAGGAAAAAAGCGAGTCCAAAAATTTCCACCACCTAGAGACGCTCCCTCGTTCCTGGAAGAAAGCAGACTTTTCTCACCACCACCGAGGACAAACACGACAGATCTAAGTAATTTTCCATACATTTTCATTTCTCATTTATAATATTAATAATAAAACAAATTGTAAACAGATAAATTCTGAAAAAAACACGTTTTTAAGTTGCGAAATATAAACTATAAAGTACTTATAAAATTTTCATTAAAAGTACAGTCATACCGACATATATATTTTTTAGCTCTTAATGTAAAACTGATTATTTATGCGTGGTTAATAAATAACATACATACATATATCTATAGCACTAAACTGTAATTATTTGAGAAGAATAGCAATTATCTATAGAATATTTTTTTAATTTTAAGTACAGTCATACCTAAATTTTTAAATATAAGTACAACACATATAACTAGGACTAAAAGAAACAATTAATCAAACATGGAGGCTCTTTCTCCCGCTGATACATTTAAGATTATATTAGATCTTATTCATAAGATTCCAGATTTTGATGGAAATTCCAAAAACCTTGTAGATTTTCTGGATAGGGTAGATGCGATTTCTTCCACTTTTGCTGGGTTTGAACCAACATTAAGAAACATTTTAACGGGTTACGTGAAAGACAAGATCGTGGGTAGAGCGAAAATTGAGATAATGAAACATGGCAGATTAAACACGTGGCCGGAGTTAAAAAATGTACTTAAAACTAGTTTTGGAGAGAAGTTATCAAGCGATAAAATTATAGACCTTATTCGAACTACAAGAGTTCTTACCAATATTGAGGATTTCTATAACAGAATAAATAGTCTTCTTAGTCGATTAAATAGTTTATATTTATTAAGTGATGCCGAAAATATTGGGGAAATAATAGAATCCAATAAACGTATTGCCCTTGAAGCTTTCAAAAATAATTTACCGGAACCTACGAAATCCATTATTTTATGTCGAAACCCAGACAGTCTTTTTGCGGCTTATAAAATAATAACCGAAATTAATCACCAAAATAACAGACCAAGTGGAAGATATAACGGTTATGATTTTGGCAATGCCTCAAGTAATAACGCTCCTTTTCGAAATTATTCCAATAATTCTAATGATAGGCAAGTCAATAATCATGGAAATCCAGGAAGCTCAAGATATTCTTTCTCAAACCCAGTTGTAGCACGTCAAACAAATAATTCTACACAGAGCCGGCAAACTCGTCAGTCTTTTAATAAAAGTAGACAAACTTCCCAGACAAATAATCCGAACCGTTGGAATAACCAAGAACCTATGGATATTTCATTGAATGAGCAAAACTTCCAAGAAAATAGTCAAGCTCGGAATGAACAAAATTTTCGAGCAGGTGTAGGAAACAACTACCCTATATAGTTTGTCAAACTAAAATTAAACCCCTCAGATTCATAATAGATTGTGGAGCTGAATTTAGTATAATTAATAAAGATGTATGCGATCCAAAATGGAAAGTTTCATCAGAAAATACTTTGCTTAAAGTTCTCGACCGTAATGTAGAAACCCACACTGAATTTTCCATACCCCTTTTCAATGAATTTAACAAACCAGGTTGTTTTGTTAACTTCTTGGAATACCAATTTCACAATTTTTTTGATGGGTTAATTGGTAATAATATTTTATTAAATCTCAACCCAATAATTGATTATAAAAATCGTATTCTCGAAACCGAATTTTCAAAAATACCCATTTATTTTAACATGGAAGAAGAAATGTATGCCAACTTTTGCTATGACGACAATTCCTTACATACTTTTTGTAACGAAATCATTAAATCAGAAATCAATGACAACATTTTTGCATCACATTTGAATTCCAGTGACGCTTCGAAACTCAATTCCTTACTTCGTGCCTATGAATCCATTTTCTATAAGGAAGGTGACAATTTGACCTTCACTAGTGAAATAAGACGAAATAAAAACCAAAACTGAAATTCCAGTTTACACAAAACTTTACAGATACCCTGAAATCCACAGTGAAGAAGTAGATAGACAGATCGAAGATATGCTGAGACAAAAAATAATTGCGCCAAGTAATAGCCCCTATAATTCGCCTATTTGGGTTGTACCGAAGAAGGGTAACCCAGATGGTAAGAAACAGTGGCGAATCGTTATCGATTATAGGAAGCTAAACGAACAAACTATCGATGACAGCTACCCTATGATCGGTTCCGAAGAACTTTTTGATAAACTTGGCAAGTGCAACTACTTTTCAGTCATAGACCTCGTTAAAGGGTTCCATCAAATTGAAGTCGAACCACGAGATCGTCCAAAAACAGCATTCTCGACAAAAACTGGACATTATGAATTCTTACGAATGCCCTTTGGACTGAAAAATGCTCCCAAAACTTTCCAAAGATTGATGAACAACATTCTTAAGGATTTCATAAATGTCATCTGCGTTGTTTACTTGGACGATATCCTTGTTTTTTCGACGAGTTTCGAAGAACACTTACAAGCTCTCAAACAAATCTTAGAAATTTTAAAAGATTACAATTTGAAAATTCAGATTAACAAATGTAGATTCGCTGAGCTATCAACTTCATATTTAGGCCACATCGTTGTGAGTAATGGTATCAAACCAGACCCCATCAAGGTCAAATCCATTGTTGAAATGAATCTACCAAAAACAGTCAAAGGTATAAAACAATTTTTGGGCATTACCGGGTATTACCGAAAGTTTATTAAGGATTATGCTAAGGTTGCCCACCCCATGATCAAGTACCTTAAGAAATCAGTTAAACTTAATATTAAAGATGAAAAATACATTAAGGCCTTCAATACATTAAAAACTCTTTTGACATCGGATCCTATTCTTCGAAGTCCCGATTTCAATAAAGAATTTATTCTTACGACCGATGCATCGAACTATGCGGTAGGAGCTGTTCTCAGTCAAAGTGGACACCCTGTATGTTACGCCTCACGAACCTTAAGTAAGCATGAGCTTAGTTACTCAACCATAGAAAAAGAGCTTCTTGCGGTTGTCTGGTCGGTTAAATATTTTCGTACATATTTGTACGGTAGGCATTTCACAGTGAGAACAGACCATAAACCCCTAGTCTGGTTGAGTCGAATTAAAGAACCAAATATGAAATTGCAAAGGTGGAAGATCATACTCAACGAGTATGACTTCTCTATCGAATACCTTAGAGGTAAAGAAAATTGCGTTGCCGATGGACTAAGTCGTTACATTGAAAATTCGGAAAATCAGTATCCAAATATCAACGAAGAAGTTGAATTCGGAAATAATCTTGAAAAAACTTATGAAATCAATGTTGCTGGACTTTTCAATAACGAAATAATTGAAACCGAAGTTGATTGCAGAGGAGATCCTGCGAATTCAAATGAAAATGCAAACCATGATAACAATGATGTTATCTCGATGGATGCAACAATTCATAGCGGTTTGGAAGATGAACTGCTACATATATTCATCACAGAAAAACCAATAAATTTGTATAAAAATCAAATCTATTTATCTTATGGTCCGAAAGAAAAAATAACTTTGAAAATCGTGCACAAGAAAATTCAAAATTGCATTCAGGTTGAAAAGGGCAAATCTCAGCTTTTAAATATTATGAAGGGTATTCTACTTAACAAAGGTCTGTTCTGTATTTTTTGCGATGATGTAGACTTATTCCTCGAGTTTCAGTCACTTTACGTTAAATATTTCGCTATGAATACAAATTTAAAAATATTAAGATCAACTATTCGTGTTAAAGACATTACCGATAAAAACGAGCTTTTAAATATAATCAAAAATGAACACATTAGTAAGAATCATAGAGGAATCAATGAAATTTTTCTAGAATTAAAAAAACAATTTTACTACCCTAACATGCAAATTGAAATTCAAAAATTTATTAATAACTGCGAAACTTGCAATGTGTCTAAACATGATCGACAGCCACTTCAAATTCCGATACAAATCACTGAGACACCAAATTGTTTTAATGACATCGTTCATGTAGATATTTGGTTCCCAGAACGCGGAAAAATGTATCTGACAACCATCGATAAATTTTCAAAATACGCCACAATTCATCCCTTAGAGGATAGAAATTGGATTGAAATTTTAAATGCCATTAAACAGCGCATCCAGTTTTTAGGCAAACCAAATAAGCTGATATCTGATAACGAAACTTGCATCTTACATTCTGCAGTTGAGCAGTTTTTAAAAGAACAAAATATTCAATTTCATAAAACCACCGCATCTCTGAAAACCGGCAATGCCGATATAGAAAGATTTCACGGAACCTTGAACGAACATTTGCGAATTTTAAATGCCTCGAAAGACAAATCTGAACTGCAAGACAAACTATTTAAAATAATTACTATCTATAACAACACTTTTCATTCTGCGACAAAATTCAAACCAATAGATTTTCTATGCAAAAACATGGGCAGGGAAGAAATTGCACAGTTCACCAAAAAATTAAAAGAAAATAAGGAAAAAATAATCCAAAAAAGGAATGAAAACACACCTCAGAAGGATTTCCAACAATGCCCTGATCTTGTTCAAAATCGAACCGTGGTTAAAACCAAACCAAAGTATAGGAAATTACACGAATTTACAACTGAGGGTAATTATACAATAGATAGGACCACGAAACGAAATACCAAATATTATAAAAAACAATTGAAACGCAGGTATAAATACCAAAACATTTGAAATTTCGTTTCACTTCCAAAAACATTTTTGCTAACATATATGTATGCATTTTCGTCACAAGCACTGATAAATCATCTTACCCGATCCAGAATTTCTAACAATTTGTAATATAAGAATGTCAATTTAAGTATTGCAATTAATGAAAATAAACTTAAAATTGTTAATGTTATTGTTATATTTATAATATCACTGATCTATAGAACTAGTTAAAAAAAATTTGTTATAAAAGGAAAATGATGAAAGAAATACAAACCTTCTCGTATTTGTGTATCAATCAATTAATCAAACTGTATCATGATTCATGAAGAATAATTAAAACGTTATTATGACTCAAAAAAAAATCATTATATTGTTAAAACTGTTTTATTTAAAGAATAAGTTTATTATGTTATTTATTTATGTTAAATCAAATCATTATAACTGTAAATTTATTAATACACATTTTTGGAGACCAAAAACATTTAAGTGGGGAAGTGTTATATATTAAAATGTGCTATACATTCTCCCTTGGTCTGGTCACACTGGATGTTTCTAATAAAACCTTTAGTGTAGATCTTTTTTATTGATTCCACTATAACTTTTCTCTGTGAGAAAAGGGATTAGAGTAATCAGACTGTAAGCTTCAGTGGCTGTTGCTTAATTTCTTTTCTATGCATTTCAAGTAGCCTAGCAACCAAGCAACGCTACACTTTGTAAGCATCTCAAGGCCTCTCTAGCGTCGTTGCTTGTTTGCTTGCTGCTTGTCTTCTTTCGCATTCTATTTCTGGACTCTGCAGTGTAAGGTGTTAATACTAAGTATACTATACTAAGTTATATTAATAATAAAATCATTTACTTTGCAATTTAAAGTATTGTTTTATTTCTTGCATTAAAATAACAAGTGGTTTTCTTAACTACGTAACTATATCCTTTTGTATGCTTTATTTGCTTCGTGATACCTTTTCGCAAAGTCTGAATTAGTGGTTCTTAGGAGTCTCAGAAATCCGAAAGATTTTTTCCTAGCCTTTTCGCAGTCCGCATCGAACCAGGGATCTTTCAAAGTCTTTCTTTTTGTTGATTGAAAGGGATGAGCTGCCTCCGATATGCATTTCACAAGGATATCTGCGCCACGATTTGTGTTGAGTTGGTTGATGATGATGGGGTCTATTAAGGCATTGAGGTTGTTTTCGTATCTGTTAAGGTGAGCAATCTTCCAACGGAGCTTCGGCAACAGGTTCATGGTAACGTCACTGGCGGGCAGGTTTTCAGAGAGAACACATTTGACGGACAATGGGAGGTGCTCTGAGAAAACCAAATCTTCTACCTTTAAGTTCTCTACATATTGTAAACATTTCCCTCGGACGAGACAGTAATCGATGGTTGAGCAGGACGTACCCCTAATGAATGTGAAATGGCCGTTCGGGTCACTCTTGGTTCTTCCGTTCAATAATGTAAGTCCTAACGTCTGGCACATTTCGATCAGTCTTCTTCCGTTCCCATCGATTTTTGTGTCCCTTGACGATCTAGTCTGGTGGACGACTTCTGGAGTAAACTCAGGTTCCAAATGTAGCAGCTGAGTATTACCAACTCTGCCATTACAGTCACCGATTATAATTATGTTTTCATTATGCATCTCCAAAAGAAATTCGTAGAGATTCGAGAATTCATCCATCCATTTATTGCAATTTATATATACTGGTACTATGTACAGTTTTTCATTCATTACCTCTAATTCTACTAAAATTCTGTTAATTTCCTTCACAAAACGACTCTTTGTAGAAAATCCAAAATGTTTTTTTATTCCAAATAGATAGCCTTCACTTGCTCTTCCGTGTGCATGAGTTCTCGTTGCAGGGATCCATTGTAATATAAATTGTTCAAAATATGTTTCATAGTTGTCTTTGTTTTGCTCAATAAATGTTTCAAATAATAAAAATATATCGTATTCATTAATTTATAAATTCAAATATTTTTTTAAAATTAACTTATTCTTACTACTTCAATTAACATTGACATTTCTTCGGCCACAAACAGAATAAAAACACTCAAAGACGATTACTCTGCGTACCTTGATACTCTAAAGCAAATAACAGTACGATTTAAGTTCAGGTGAATCAAACAATAGTCATTCTCATTGACACATCTGAAACCTATAATCTTTTCATATACTTCATGCTCTTGTAAAATAGCCTGCTCCTGCATTCGTCCCCTAAAAAAATTCAGCCGTAAGGATCAGTTTACCGTCGAGTCCAACTTTATAGCCGTACTACGCGAATGCACTACCACAATCTGACTACCCCAGTCATTGCAATTTTCAAAAATTCAAGACCAATGATTCCGACACCGCCCATCAAAACCCTCTCCTATACTGATTCTCGCACTGTGCTCTTGCCATGTAAAGGATAAACAGCGCAAATTATACAAACAAACAAGAATATCCTGATCCAAGAGCTTTTACTAGTGATAACTGATATCCGAACTCGTCTCCAAGCTAACTCCTGAAAAATGACAATAGAAAAGCCGTAGCATATTTTGAATTACGAACTTTTTCATCAAAAGGCAAAAAAACACCTTCACGGAATTCTTTATTTCTCATAACGTCTCGTGATTGCCAGAAACGACACCATCCGTCCCAAAGAGATCAAGCTTTCGTATAACCAGCTAGAAAAATACATTGTCTACACTGTATCGATGATGAATGCGGTTTATTAAAAGATATTGACATCGAAGGACAAATTGACAAATCGAGCGTTACTTCAGAACAATAAAAAACATCTTTGCCTACAATGACTGTTCGACAAGATGGCAGAGACTGAGAGGAACACCTCTAAGCAATAAAATTTGGACTCAACACTTTAATTTAAAACACAAAATAACGAACCAGAAACCACAAGAATAACGATTTAATTTCAAACCTAAACATACGCTTAATAATCAGCTTAAAAAAGCACTTTAAGAAGACGATTCCGGTGATAAAGAAGAAAATATTTCACTAGCTGAACTTCGAGGCATGGCCAACCGTCGCAGTCAACAACTTTAAAATCAACAAACATTCAAATTTGACTCTAAACACAAAAAACCACAATTGTATGAAGAGGTCGATTTAGTCCTCTTGCGGGCTGAACATCCAGCTACTGGGTCAATCGAAAAAAAAACTACTTCCGAGATACAAAGGCCCTTTTGAAGTGTTCTGCAAAATGAAAGGTACCTTATTGGAGACACCACAGCTTAACAAGTATGCCAACGTCCATACTCTTCCGTTCATGCAGCGGAAAATAGTCTAGAACTAGACATACAAGATGCCGAGACGGACATCATCTGAATCAAATATTATATTTTTTTGTTTCATAAACATCACATTATGCACAAACTTTTATTTCCTACTAATGAATTTCTACAATTTTTTTTTTGCTTTTGTTTGCATAAATATAATTTTCTTTATGGTAATACTAATAATTGTTGTTGAGTTTATTCTTTATCTTGTGCGGTGTAAGAGATAAGATGAGAGACAGTAAGGTAATCTTCGCTTTCCAAATTCCAAGACAACCGAGATATATCATTTAATTACACATGGCGTCGCCCGAGAATTGGTTTGTTCCATACGCCACTTTTGTCGTTTGCGAGTTAGGAATGGATTCTATGGGAATTTTGTATGCTCTTTCTAAATCTGTGATCAGATTTGTGCTACGTCTTTTCAATCCCGAGATATCCAACATCAATTTTGTTCCATATCCACCAAAATCAACATTTTCTAGAATTGTTTTGTGCCATAAACCATTTTTTGGCGTTTGGGACATTTTTTCCATATAAAATTTGTCAAGTTTTTTGTCAGAATTGTTTTGTTCCACGTGCATATTACGGTGACAAGGGATAGAAAAAATCCTAAGAATTTTGAGAATTGGTTTGTCCTACGTGCACTTGTGTTAAAGAAATGCTATGTTTATGGGACAATCATCGCAAACAAAATTTTAGTATTGGTTTGTGCCATATCCATTACAATTGTGTAGATATCCTGAGATTAGGTGCGGGGAAATAACTCCACGGGAACTAACTCCACTGAGGGATTTACTTCCCACCAAGTGAGAACTTACTCCACTTTTGTAAAGTGTAGTTAGTTCCCATGTACGGTGAGAACTTTGTTCACTTTCTAATGGGAACTAAGTTCACACATTTATACATGGCGCAGGGAAACTGGTCCGGAAGTCAGAAGTCCCGAAAATGGGTGTCGGGGCTAATGACCCACTATGGTGGGTCATTCGTGTATACATACATGACTACAACCCCAAAATGTCTTATAAATAAATAAGATCATTTTTATTTACTACCTGTTTGTCGACAAAATGGATAGAGCAATTCATTTTCAAAGCTGTTGCCGTTTCCTTTAATTTGGAAAAGCATGCTAGTATCTGGAAAGCAGATGCTGCACTGCAATGATTCATTTTGAGCATCTTTTTTCACCTTGGTCTGAGGATTATGACTATCTGTAACACTCAAAATCAGTTTGGTTTGATTGGGAGCGCAGCGAGCGGAAAAAATTTTGCCCAAAAGAGAATCAATTTGGGGTGTGAAAATAAAAAAATTCGCGCGAATTTTTTTATTTTCACACCCCAAATTGATTGTCTTTTGGGCAAAATTTTTTCCGCTCGCTTCGCTCGCTTGCTATTTTTGGTTCAAGCTCCAAATCCTTAATAATACAATTTTTTTAACCATTTGAGAGGGATTGTAGAGTTAATAGAGTCAATAAAAAAATGTTTTTCTGATGGAACTTTTAATGTTATTGAAATAGCTCAGTTATTTTAGGGGACAAAAAGATGCAACAAGATGAAACTGGGTGCAAGTACAGTGTGCTTGTAGAATGCCCTACTCTCACCGAATACCAAACTTCAGAAGAACGTTTGCATTTGGAAAAAGTTTTCTTTATGTCACATAAACTTACAGCATGCCGTATATTTCAATTGTTTTACCGTTTTAGAAAATGTTTTAAATTTAATAGCAAAGGTCAGAAACCCCGAATTTGATTTCTGGACTAATGAACCACCATATATAGGGGAGGGGGTCAGATTCTTAAAAATAGGTTTCCGAATGACTAAGTTTCTCAATATTTTTGTGCATGCGATATTTTTAAATTATTTTCAGTCTTAAAAACTGAATTTCGGAATGACTTCGTTTCTAAAAGCCATTTATTTTAATTTCACAAACAAAATTGCTCAGTGTAGGTACTTGAATTTTAATTTTTTCTCAATTAAAGTGGCAAATTCTTTCAAATTCGAAGGGAACTAGATCCACTAATTTTTTGAGGAATTTAATTCCCAC
Organism: Sphaerophoria taeniata; assembly: GCA_943590905.1. NCBI lineage: Eukaryota > Metazoa > Arthropoda > Insecta > Diptera > Syrphidae > Sphaerophoria > Sphaerophoria taeniata. The sequence goes on from OX016540.1 coordinate 204,285,467, forward strand.
TGTACATGGGAACAAACTACACTTTACAAAAGTGGAGTAAGTTCTCACTTGGTGGGAAGTAAATCCCTCAGTGGAGTTAGTTCCCGTGGAGTTATTTCCCCGCACCCTGAGATTATTGTATGAAATCATTTAGTCCTGGCTTGGCTTGGCAACTACTTGACTCTTCAAGCGATGAAGATGGTAATGAATTCAATTTTGAACACTTTTTTCGAAGAAGGTTAAGTTCAAATGACTCTGCCCTTGTTTTGCAAGATGGTCAATCAAAGTGAAAACTTCATTGAAACTATAGATGCATACGGTGAAGAAGATTTCAAGTCGCATCTGCGGCTGAACCGCTTGACTATAAATCAATTAACAAGTACATTACTTCCTTAAGAATTGCTGTACCTACTTTTTTTATTTAACTGCGTTTTTTTTAGTTATATATTCACAGTCGGAATTCATCTCAAATCCATAAACTTCGTTTTATGCTGGAAAACCTAGTATTGGCGCAAAAAATAGAGGTACTAATCTATGTATGGTACATAAGCAACACTATCACTTTAATGCAATTGGGGAATCTATTCGGTGTATCAAAATCTTCAGCCTAATCCCGCTGTTTTGGAAAAATATAAATTCAATTCCCGTAAAGCTAATTTTGTTTAACTCAATGACTTAATAAACAGAACTAACTTCGACTTTTTATCTAACCTTAACACACACATTGACTTAATCATTACCAAATTTTATAAAGTTTTTTTTGACCTTATTTCACCGTCAGTTCCTATTGTTCCCATGCGATACATAACACCTCAATATACCCCCTGGTACACAAAAGAACTAAAATCACTTCGTAATAGACGAAATAAACTATGGCTAACGTTTCTCGAATCCAGATCAAATTCCGACTTCTCGAACTATATTTCTGCTTACCAACATTTTTCTTTCTTATGTGAAACATTTTATTATTCTGACTACATCTCAAAAATGCAATCTGACCTCATACACAACTCAAAATTATTTTATCAATTCATCAAAAGTAAAAGAAAATGTGACGGTTACCCGTCAATTTTAATGTTAGGCGATTTATCTTCTGAAGATTCTTCAACTGTTTCTAAACTTTTTGCAAAATTTTTTAGTATTGCCTTCTCCAGTGATAATTCCGACATAGACCATAACTTCTTTCGTTACATGAATGGCTGTACTGAAACTTCACTTACTTCAATTAAGTAGTAAAAGTAGTAGTAGTAGTAGTAGTATGTTTAAATTAACATGTATTTTAAAAATAAAAAGGCTTCATTGATTTAATTTAAATAAATTGAAAAAGTTTATAAGAAATTTAGAAAGCTTCATTCAGAATTTGGTTTCTATATCTTTGTGCAGTTAGGACAAAACTACTTTTGATTCCAGTTAGAATCCATATAGGACATCGATAGTTTCATTTTGGTTAAGAACGCTTTTTCCCCAATGTGCATAAGCATAACGGATTGATGACAATACGAGGCAAATCCCTATGAAGTGGAGTACGTTTTCCACCGTTCTGTGGTTGCAAAGAGTACACCCCGTGTTATCTTCAGGGCCATATGGTCGGTAGTTTATCAGCTCTCCTCTGGTTTTAAAGATGGTTGGAATGGTCATTCACTGCCTTCAGCTCTTTCCGTAAAGTTCTTGAAAATTTTCGTATCAATTCTTTCCAATAATATTTGGAAGGTCGGGTCCCAGTTTCTCCAATCAATTTCCACTAGCTGAACATTATGTAGCAACTCTAAACGGGACCATTATACGAAGAACTGTGACCTCTCTCAGAGCAGCTGTCTCACAATGGCATTTGGTAATCGATGATTTGGGAGCGCCAACACTTTTTTAATGTAGTTTAGATGCATCTTCAGCGTGAAAATATATAGTTGCGTGACTCCGGTCTCTAAGTGCAGCATATACTTAGGTAGGGTATGCTCAGGGAGCCAGAATATCTTTTTGAGGAAATATCTTTAAAGCTTTTCAACATCCTCGTACTGTAGAAATCCCCACACTTGACCAGCATAGCATAAGATCGACCTCATCACCGCTTCGAACAGTTTAAATTTTGCACTTGGTGCCACATATTTTTTTCCCAGCACTCCCTTCCAGTTGCAGTTGATGGCTTGTTTCGATTCGACTAGTTTTGCTTGCAGGTGCTTCTTAAATGAAAGATTGGGGGTAATTATAACTCCAAGGTACGTATACTCCTTAACCAAACATTATTCCAGGTCCATTTCTCTTCTCTGGCGTATCTACCAGATCCATTTCGGAATATCAAAATTTTTTATTTGTCAGTATTGACTGTGAGGTTCCAGAGATCGCAATATATTTTAAGTTTATTTATCATCATTTGCAGCATTTGAGGTTCTTCCGCTAAAATAACAATATCGTCTACATAGATAAGCGCTTTGACGTTGATACCAGCAAACATTATTCCTCCGGGAAGAGCCGATGTGATGTCATCTAAGAAAATAGAGAACAGAAGTGGGCTTAGAAGGCATCCTTGCTTGACCCCAGTCGATGTTTTAAACCAATTGGACCCTTCGTTACCGTTCCATATCGCTGTCATATTGTTTTCATAGAGCCGTCTTAGTATACTGTTAACATTTTATAGGAGATTCCAAGGCAGCTAAGCTTGAAAATGATGGTTTTGCGGAAGCTTTCGGGAATGACACCATCGTTAAATATAAAGTTCAAAGCAGTCGTTAGTTTTTCAAAAAAGTTTTCGGTGGCGTTTATGAAAAATTCATATGGGACTTGCTCCTCACCTGGTGACTTATTGTATTTGAATCTACGTATTACCTCGATGACTTCTTGTGTAGAAAAATTTTGGTCCAGACTTTCATTTTCAATCTAAGGGTTAGCGTATAGCATGGCGTTTGGATTTGTCCTTGAGTTTAGAAGATTTTCGAAGTGATCAGCTATTACATTCATGTTTATTTCGATTTTTCTTACATATCCTTTTGTATGCTTTATTTGCTTCGTGATACCTTTTCGCAAAGTCTGAATTAGTGGTTCTTAGGAGTCTCAGAAATCCGAAAGATTTTTTCCTAGCCTTTTCGCAGTCCGCATCGAACCAGGGATCTTTCCAAGTCTTTCTTTTTGTTGATTGAAAGGGATGAGCTGCCTCCGATATGCATTTCACAAGGATATCTGCGCCACGATTTGTGTTGAGTTGGTTGATGATGATGGGGTCTATTAAGGCATTGAGGTTGTTTTCGTATCTGTTAAGGTGAGCAATCTTCCAACGGAGCTTCGGCAACAGGTTCATGGTAACGTCACTGGCGGGCAGGTTTTCAGAGAGAACACATTTGACGGACAATGGGAGGTGCTCTGAGAAAACCAAATCTTCTACCTTTAAGTTCTCTACATATTGTAAACATTTCCCTCGGACGAGACAGTAATCGATGGTTGAGCAGGACGTACCCCTAATGAATGTGAAATGGCCGTTCGGGTCACTCTTGGTTCTTCCGTTCAATAATGTAAGTCCTAACGTCTGGCACATTTCGATCAGTCTTCTTCCGTTCCCATCGATTTTTGTGTCCCTTGACGATCTAGTCTGGTGGACGACTTCTGGAGTAAACTCAGGTTCCAAATGTAGCAGCTGAGTATTACCAACTCTGCCATTACAGTCACCGATTATAATTATGTTTTCATTATGCATCTCCAAAAGAAATTCGTAGAGATTCGAGAATTCATCCATCCATTTATTGCAATTTATATATACTGGTACTATGTACAGTTTTTCATTCATTACCTCTAATTCTACTAAAATTCTGTTAATTTCCTTCACAAAACGACTCTTTGTAGAAAATCCAAAATGTTTTTTTATTCCAAATAGATAGCCTTCACTTGCTCTTCCGTGTGCATGAGTTCTCGTTGCAGGGATCCATTGTAATATAAATTGTTCAAAATATGTTTCATAGTTGTCTTTGTTTTGCTCAATAAATGTTTCAAATAATAAAAATATATCGTATTCATTAATTTATAAATTCAAATATTTTTTTAAAATTAACTTATTCTTACTACTTCAATTAACATTGACATTTCTTCGGCCACAAACAGAATAAAAACACTCAAAGACGATTACTCTGCGTACCTTGATACTCTAAAGCAAATAACAGTACGATTTAAGTTCAGGTGAATCAAACAATAGTCATTCTCATTGACACATCTGAAACCTATAATCTTTTCATATACTTCATGCTCTTGTAAAATAGCCTGCTCCTGCATTCGTCCCCTAAAAAAATTCAGCCGTAAGGATCAGTTTACCGTCGAGTCCAACTTTATAGCCGTACTACGCGAATGCACTACCACAATCTGACTACCCCAGTCATTGCAATTTTCAAAAATTCAAGACCAATGATTCCGACACCGCCCATCAAAACCCTCTCCTATACTGATTCTCGCACTGTGCTCTTGCCATGTAAAGGATAAACAGCGCAAATTATACAAACAAACAAGAATATCCTGATCCAAGAGCTTTTACTAGTGATAACTGATATCCGAACTCGTCTCCAAGCTAACTCCTGAAAAATGACAATAGAAAAGCCGTAGCATATTTTGAATTACGAACTTTTTCATCAAAAGGCAAAAAAACACCTTCACGGAATTCTTTATTTCTCATAACGTCCTTTCCGATAAGTTAAGATTCCTTGTCCTGTTTTACCTGTTTTTTTTATCGGTATACCTTTTCCTTTTCTGTATGCAACGCAGAAATAACTATAAGCTCAATTTTTGGTTCGAAAAAAACTTTGTCCAGTTTCGTTGTAAAAATGAACACAAAGGACAAAAGTATGTGTAAAAGAAAACAGTGTTAAGAAAAACGAAGTTTTCAAAAAAGACCGACACTAACTATGTACAATAATAAAAGATTTCAAAGAAATAAAAACAAGTGAATTTCTTAACAATTCCTGCGTTGCCACTTTCCCACTCTGAAAGCTAATTTAAACGAAAAACAAAAAATCCCAACCGATTGAGGAAAAGCGGACATAATGAAGTCTCGGTTTTTCGTCAACAGACCATTTTTTTCGTTATAATAAAAGTGGCAACACTTCAGCTTGTCGCTTCTATGAACGAAGTATAAAAGTGTCAAGTAGACGTTGTTTATGCCTCATTTATAAAAATAATCTAAAATTTTCCAGATAAATAAACTTTATTAAATGGTAGAGTACCGAACGTTGCGTCGCTATAATAGACAAAGCGGTACATGGACGACAAGACAGGACACTTTGAAGCAGAAATGAATGTCCGGGAAAGCCCTAACTTCAGTGAAAATGCACGTGAAGTTGAAGAAAAAGAAAAAGTTAGTTGCATCACCAACAGCACGCGGCTACGGCGCGGGTGGGAACTGCAAAAGAGGTTCATAGTGGAGGCAGAACGGATTGAAAGTGCTGTGCTTTTTATGCAGACAATTTTGATCCTTTTAAATTTAGAGGTGGTAATCTTAACGTTGTTGTCGTCGGAACTTGGAACGTTGGTCGTTGCTGCCTTTGAGGGAAGAAGTTTTTCTTGTTTTTATGGCATATTTTATGAGGCTATTCGGGCCCTTGTTTTGGAATTTTCTTCGTGATGTCAGCGTTGTATACTGCAGCAGCATTAGTGCTTATGCACTGTTAATAGTCGCTAAAGTGCTCAGCCACTGTATAGATAAACTGTTATGGGGATTGAAGTAAAAAACAAGGTAGAACTATGGGTGTTGCTATTAACTGTTATTATTGTTAAGAAAATACTATATTAAAAATGGGGGAATTCATGGTTTTACAGCATGTATTCTTACTCGTAATCCAAATCACTTGTAAGTCAGATATGCTGTAATGACTTTTGAAGGACAAGAATAAAAACGAATTTCGCGCTAGCGTTTCAGGAATGTAAAAAAGTTTTCACTGGTAGTCCACGACTTTTATTGGAAATCACCTATGACTTGTTTTGTTTTCACCAAGGAAAATTCATGCTATCCACTAATAAAAAACTTCCAATCGTATTGGCTAGCAAATTGGTCTTTCGATCTAGAGGCGTAACAGGCTCTTCGAAAAAATATAAGATACCAAGTAACCGAATTAGAAAGAGTCACAATGAATTACATGAATTTCTTGAATTTCTGAATTTTGCAATGATTAGAGAAGACAGCGTGTGTTAAATTGTTCCACATTCACATTCGTACTGCTAAATATCGAATCTCTGTACTTAATGCTGCGGTTTGTCTCAAATGGTATTCTTAGAACTCACTTGGCATGCTTGCATCTGCACAGCTAGGTGACGTCAGATTTGGGCGGTAGTTCTTGCTCTTCGAAAACCAAACGCAAGAAAAGAAAAAATCTACATCATGCTAAGATTTGAATTCGTTCAGAAATTCGGACGGGCATCTTTTCTGCCTGCACAAGCAAGAGGGTGACGGATATTGTGATCGCCTGAGGTACCTATTACCATCCCTATCAGCTTTCGCGAACGCCTTGACAGATCGCGTACCTCTTGTAACTATGGGCGATTTGTCAATGATATGACTTACGTTTCTTGGTAACACAAAAGTTTTTAAATTGGCACTATAATCTTCCCCACTTGCCACCATGGTCTTTCAAATTCAAAACATTACTTGGATTTTATGCATGTTTATTCAATTAGTAAATAATGTGGGTTAAGTAACATCTTGTAACGGTATAAGCTGTTCCCATCTGACGAAAGATTTTATAATGTTTTCCAAGACTCTCTCAAGACCACAGGATTCCCTGAACAGAACCTGGAAATGTCGGATGGGTTGTTCAACCAACAAAGTACGGTTCGGCATGCTTGCATCACCATTAGACCAGCTCGTCGGTGGGGTGGGTACTTGTACTCGTCGTTGAACCGCCGTACATGTTTCATGCCGATTCGAAATTAATATTTGTTAAACACAAGAACTATTTATAGCGCGAAAAAAGTTTTAATTATTTCTTAAAATTTGTTGATGGGGAACCCTAGATGTTAAAAGGGCTCCTGAGTGTTTCCCACCCTCGGTTTTCTTAATCATCTAAGAAAACTCCGTGGTCATTGATCCACTCGATTTTAATTCAATGACCCCTAATATTAAGTCGAGTATATTCCTAAGAATTGACTATCATGTCGTCACGTCGCACCATTACTTTATTTGCTTCCCCTCTGCACTAAAATTTCTTCTTACTCCATTCCAAAAACTACCTTACTATATGTGAACCAAAAAAAATATCATGTAGGCTATATTTAGTTCAATCAGATTTATAAAATTTTATTCATAGATAAATCATTTAGATTAAATATAATGGAAAATAAAGAAAATAAAATAAAATTAAATTACATCATGCACGCCATAATGTACACCACTTAATGTAGACTAAATCAAAAATCGTATTTACATCGTCATACCGATTTGGTAACCGTATGATTTCAACAAAATAAAAGTAAGAAGGAGTCGAAAGTTTAAATCTGAAATTGAGCTTGGTTTCTGGTGAAGAGAAATTTCTTAATCCGCTTATCAAAATATGTAACTCATTACAGTTTAAACATCACTCACTCTCTTCTCTTACTTGATAAAACTAATTTTCACTCAATGAATTTTAACTGATAAGAGATTTTATTTCAAGGTTGCAAGAGATCTATTTTGATATCACCATTAATTTTAATTGTATCGATCTTCGTTCAAATAAGATTATGTTTTTTTTTTCTCTATTTTTTTTTTTGTATGTTTTGATATAAGCAACTATGTATAGTAGTTTATAAAAACTTACCGACTTCCAGAAAGTTGATGTGCACAGCAGCTTTGGTGGTCGTTCGATGTGTTGCTAGACTTTGATCGAGGGAAGATGGTGTTAAATAAAATATAAAAAACAAATCTTGCACTTGAACTTGGATTGATGTAAAATTGTATGACTGGCTGATTTAAAACTAAAGATAAAATTCACTGGTTATTTATGGTAAAATTTAGGATGGCATTTGTGTTGATTTTGTTGTGTAGTTTGTGTTATAACTAGTTGGATTTATTTTGTTGAAGGTGAGGTATGTTTGAGTTAGTTGACGTGTCAAAGGTAGAGCTGGGTTTCTTTCGATGGCGGGTGAGGATCAATTTATATTGATTTTGGTAGACTTTTCAGGGTAGGTTTATGCAGTTAAATTAGAGCTGGGTTTCTTTTGATGGCAGGAACAAATCAACGAGACCTTGTTGATCTCTCAAACTGTCTCGATTTCACTTGCTTTCTTGATGCACCGTGATGACGTGGTCAAGACTTGACCTGCGCAGAAGCTGGTGAAGAGTACTGAGATCGTTCCGCTGGCTTCAGTGAAGCAAGATCAATGAAGTTTTATCGAGGGCAAAATCTCTTTTGGTGATCTGGCGCTATCAATGGAGTTGTGACGTTGGTTTGGGGGCAAGGTGCAATCCAAAATTAGAGTAAGCACTGAGTTTGTGTGTGCAGATCACTTTGCGACAAAGCGAGCTTGCTTGATTAAGATTTTGAGGTTATTCGGACGTTGATTGAAGTGATGTTGTGGTTTTTCTCTCGATATTTTGTGTGATGATTGGGATGGTTGTTACCAACCAGTGAATGCGTGGTCTGGAGTGACCACGCGGTCTAGCAAAATCGAACCTTCTGCAAGAAGTTCCTAAAATCAGAGGGTATAGGGTTTTTGGTTTGTCTCGCAGGGAAAAGGCATTGATTTACCTGAAAAATCTGAATCTTGATATGTGCAGATTGAAAAGCTAGTGATGGTGTTCTTTTTGCTGGATAATTGGTTTGGACGGTGGTTATGGTTGTTGCCAACCAACGATTCGGGGTTTCGGTCGCCCACGCGGTCTGAGAAATTTGGATTCTCTTCCAGAATTTCCTATGAACACTTAATATAGAGCTTTTGTTGGTTCTTGTAAGAAAAGGCTTATGATTTACCTGATAAAATTGGATTTAATTGTGAGCCAATTATAGTTCTTTGAAAGACTCTACTTGATTTTATGTTGTGCACTAATTAAATGAGGTAAAATGCTTGTACGAGTTTGATTAAATATTGGTTATCACACTTTTTACTCCGTGTTGCACGTTTGAGAGTTGGAATCGAAAAGAACAAATCTCGGAAATGGAAATAAATTATTCATGAAAATGAAGTGAAGTTTGGTAGATCAGCTGTATGCGAAATTTCGAACTTTGCTGCTGATATGGAATTCCGTGTTAAGGGTAAGGTTACACTGCAACAAGATTTGATGCATATTCGATGATCTATCGAGTTTGGCAAAAGATGTTAAACTTCATAATGATGTATGAATCGTTCCTCGAATTGCACACAACACTTCAATTTCTTGTCCACTTGGACATGAAAATGAAGTGGAAAACGCATAATTTTTTTTATTTTTTTTTTCGAAAACCGACCCACGCAACAACGGACATTTTACTTCAATCAGATTGTTTGTTGGTAATAGGTTTTTAAGGTTTACACTCGCAGGTCTTTTGCGTGAATTACTCCCAACGAATTTCCATTCATGTCTTCCACTTCAAACAAGTTATTACTAACAGTTTTTGTAATATTTGCTTGTACAAACTTGGGGCATAATTTTGCGTTTCGTTTCTTGGCCTTATCGCTAAGTACGAAGTTTCGTTTTAGAACCATTTGACCAACACTAAACTTACAAGCTTTGCTTCGAGTGTTATATGTTTTTTCATAAACTTTATGAGCTTGGGCTAAGGATTCTTTGATTCGGTTATGGATCATATTCATTTTGACGGGTTTTGGTAAAAGACTAATTTCAGAATTGTTAAGACCATTCAACTTCTTCAGGAGTGCGAAATCTGACCCGTGTTCTATTTTGCATTGTCCGAACAATGCCTCATGCGGTGACATGCCAATGGCTGAATGCACAGTGGACCTCAGGGCACTTAATATCTGATCTAAGTGTTTATCCCAATTGGATTGTTCCGAGCCTATGTATGATCTAATTGCAGCCAGGATCGATCGATTGACACGTTCACTTGCGTTGGCCTGTGGAGCGTACGAGGCTGTCCTGATATGCTTTGTGTCATATGAGTCTAAAAATTTAGAAAAATCCTTGCCAACGAATTGTTTTCCGTTATCGGACAAGAGCGATTCGGGGACTCCAAAGAGTGCAAAAACCTGTGTTTCTAAAAATTTGATTGCTTCCTCTGAAGTGGCTTTTCTTAATGGTTTCGCAAGGACAAATTTTGTGAATTGGTCTAAACAAACTATTATATAGCAATTCCCATGTTTCGATCTCGGATAGGGCCCGAGAAAGTCTACGTAAATATGCTGAAAGGGTCTCTCTACAATAAATGGCTGTCCCATGTGAGGTCGTAAGGTAAAATTAGGAGCTTTGGACATTCTACAAACAATGCATTCTCCGATAAACGATTTAACTTGAGCCGCTATATTAGGCCAGTAAAATCGCTCTCGAAGTCTATACAGAGTTTTCGTGACCCCACCATGCGAAGCTCGAGGAGGATCATGAGCTATTTTAATCAAGCTTTTAATTAGTGCTTCAGGTATCCACAGCTTCCACACACAATCGTCTTCCCTAGGATCCCCTGTACAATGTCTCACCTTCTTGTATACAAAACCTTCTGAAACTTGAAGGTCAGGTAGCTGGGTTTTATTTTGCTCAACAGTATCGATCAACCTCATGTACTCATCCGACTTGAATGCCGGATCAGCGAGATTGACCTGTAGAACATCGGAAGGGTTCACAACGCTTGAGATTGGTACAACTTCATCTACGGCATACACTCGAGAGAGTGCATCTGGTGCAACATTTTGCGTACCCTTTCGATGCTCTATTACGAAAGAGAATTTTTGAAGTCTTAAGCTCCAACGCGCTAATCTTCCACTCAAATCTTTCTGACTCATAAGCCACCTGAGACTCGAATGGTCGGTCACGATTGTAAAATGATGTCCCTCAACATATGGACGAAACTTCTCGACGCCTAGCACGGCCGCTAGACATTCTAGCTCCGTAACGCTATAGTTACGTTGAGCTTGGTTAAGTTTGTACGAATAGTAATATATTGGTTTTTCTGAACCATTTTCATCACGCTGACTTAAAACACAACCGACACCAGTCGATGATGCGTCACACAAAATAATAAATGGCTTTTCAAAGTTAGGGTTGGTCAAAACTGGGGCTGTTGTTAGGGCTACTTTTAGCTCTTCGAAAGCCTTGAGGGCTTCGGGCTAAAATTCAAATTTTTTGTGTTTCTTTAAAGTGTCCGTTATAGGAGCAGCAAGTGAGGAATAATTAGGCACGAATCGCCTGTACCACCCGGTCAAGCCCAAAAATCTTCGCACTTGTCGCGGAGTTTTTGGTACAGGGAAGTCAACAATGGCGGATACTTTATCTGGATCGGTTTTGACAGTTCCTCCTCCCACAATGTATCCTAAGTAACGGAGTTCTTTAAAACAAAATCTAGATTTCTCTAGATTAATGGTTAATCCAGCTTTTCATAAAAGTGAAGCAAGGGTACGTAAAATTTTAATGTGCTCTTTAAACGTTCCCGAAACAATCAGCAGATCATCTAAATATACGAAAACATTTTGTTTCAATTCATTTGGTACCACTTTGTCCATTAATCTGCATAAGCGTTGAGCAGCGTTGCAGAGGCCAAAGGGCATTACCTTGAATTGATATAGGGGTCTACCGGGCACACTAAACGCTGTCATTTCCCGTGACGATTCATCTAGGGGAATCTGCCAAAAGGCGTCCTTCAGATCCACACTGCTTATGTAGTGGGTATCTGATTGGCGACTTAGCAGACTCTCTATATGAGGGAATGGATAGGCGTCGTTTTTGGTAACTTTATTGAGTTTCCCGGAGTCGAGGCATAAACGATTTTTACCCGGTTTAGGCACTAAATCAACCGGGGAACTCCAGGCACTCTCGCTCTCCTCAATTACGTCTAATTTCAACATTCTATCCACCTCCTCATACATCAGCTTTTGAATCGCTGGGGACACGGGATAATGTCGTTGTTTAATGGGCTCAGTGTCTCCCGTATTTATTATATGTTTTTCCAATGATGTCCGTCCAAGCCCTTCTTTGGCATAAGACGGAAACATTCGTATAACATCTTCAATTTCTCTAGTCTGATCGGCTGAAAGTTCGTGGGCGTTTGAATCACACTTTCGGAGTGGTGGAGGACAAATTTCAGAAATAATATGGGTAGCAATCCCAAAAAGTTTCCAAAAGTTGACCCCTAGGTACAATTGTTGTCCTAAGGATGGAACTAGATAGATTTTTATTTGCTTTGTTATGTTCTTATCTACACTAATATATAAAGCTGAAGAGTTTGTTTGTTTGAACGCGGTAATCTCAGGAACTACTGGTTCGAATGGTATAATTCTTTTTGTGTTGGATGGTGCCTTAATCGACTTAGACTTTAGGCTACTTAACATTAAGCTGTGACCAATAGCAGTGAAGAATCTGTTTAAAATGGGGAAAAAAACGGCAAAAAATATACATTTTTCTGCGTTTTAACGCACTTATCTCAGGAAGTACTGATTCGAATGGTATAATTCTTTTTGTGTTGGATGGTCCATTAATTGAGGAAGACTTGAGGCTATTTAACATTAAGCTGTGCCCAATAGCAGCGAAGAATCTGTGGAAAATATGGAAAAAAACGGAAAAAAATATACATTTTTCTGCGTTAAAACGCGCTTATCTCAAGAACTGCTTTATGAAATTGAACAATTTTTTAAATGTTGAATGGTCCATTTATCAAGGAAGGCTTGAAGCTATATAAAATTTAGCTGCGACCAATAGGAGCGAAGAATTTGTGTAAAATGTGGAAAAAAGGCAAACAATACAATACAATCTACATCTACACCTCTACACTAATATATAAAGCTGAAGAGTTTGTTTGTTTGAACGCGGTAATCTCAGGAACTACTGGTTCGAATGGTATAATTATTTTGTGTTGGATGGTGCCTTAATCGACTTAGACATTAGGCTAATTAACATTAAGCTGTGACCAATAGCAGCGAAGAATCTGTGGAAAATATGGAAAAAACGGCAAAAAATATACATTTTTCTGCGTTTTAACGCGCTTATCTCAGGAACTGCTTTATGAAATTGAACAATTTTTTTAATGTTGAATGGTCCATTTATCAAGGAAGGCTTGAAGCTATATAAAATTTAGCTGCGACCAATAGGAGCGAAGAATTTGTGTAAAATGTGGAAAAAACGGCAAACAATACAATACAATACAATATAAAGTTCGTTTGAACGCGGTAATCTCAGGAACTACTATTTCGAATTGTAAAATTCTTTTTGTGTTGGATAGTCCATTAATCGAGAAAGGCCTTATTCTACTTAAAATTAAGCTGCGACCAATAGTAGCGAAGAATCAGTTGAAATGTGAGAACTGAGATTTTTTTCTGAGATCTCTGAGATGAAATTATTTTGGATTCGATTTCTCACTCAGCTATTTGACGTGGCTGACATATGTGCAGCAACAATTAGTAAGGTAACCATTAAATCTCAATGATAACTGAGAATTATGTTCCACCAAATGTTTTTGCCTCAGTCAAGGTGACATTGAGATCTCAGTGAGATGTTGTTAGGTGAAACTGGCCTAATAACTGCTCAAATTAGAATTTTGAGAGTTCAATTGATTTGTGAATGTGATTGATTGCACTATTTGTGCAGATTATTGTGTTTAAACAATATCATTTTATGTACTTCTTAACTAAAAAATATGCTCAGTTTAAAGACAAAAAAAAATTTACTTAACGAAAAAAAACGATGCAGAAGTAAGAGAAATATTAGAATTAGGGAGAGTTCACCCAAGGGAATGCTTTAAGTATGAACAACTGAAAGGAATCATAATTTCAAATTTTTCAAGTTCAAGAGAATTACGACCTAGGGAGAGTTGACTGCAATGCAATTTTACAATAACTTCCGAACAAAATTCCCACGCGCATGATGCACAAGTCGAGACGATACTCTGGCCGGTGGACGAGGGAGAGGCGGACGAAGTCGCGGGCAACTGCTAGTAAGTTATATTGGTAATTAATTCTCCAACGATTGCTTGTGGCTGTCCACTTGCAGTTCTCACATTAGAATTCAAACTTTTATATGAGATCCCTTGTTCCCTTAGAAGCTGCAAGCATCCTGATCCTAGACAACTGACGCACGCTCCGCTGTCAAGTAGACCGAGCATTGTCTTTCCGAAGATTGACACGTTGGCATAGAATCTGGGGTCTTCAGAATTACAAATTGCAGTAGCGCAAATTTCGCGATGGGTTTCACGTTTGTTTTTGAAACGTTTCCTCAGTTTTTGAATTTTAGGTGAGACTGCCGTGATAATTCTATCGCGAGCCTCGTAATACTTTTGTATTCGCTCATGCAGGGGAATGAGTTTTATGTTGGACGATTGGAATTGATCAACTTGAGGAGTGTCGCGTTTCAATATTCTAATCTGAGTTTGTTTCGCAGCGCTGGTTAAAGATTGGGAAGAGTCAGGTAATTTAGTCACATCAGGTATTTTTGTATTTTCAGGTAAACGGACAAAGTCAGGTAGTGAGGAGCTTGAATGAGAAGTGATCAAGCTTGAGCCGGTTCTGTTTTCGGATGACAAACCTCTCCGGTAGTCGGATTGCCCCGTGTGCGGTTTCCCGAACATTTAACACATTTGGGAGTTGTTGTATTTTCTGCTCCGCATTTGTAGCAAAACAAATTACGCTGCGGGTCAGGACACTGTACAAAAGAGTGACCTTTGTTCTTACAATTCCAGCAAGTGTAATTTGAAAAGTTTTGCTGGGCTTGTGATACATTCAAAGCATCAATTTCAAAGCACTCGTCTTCAAGTGAAACACCATCTAATTCACTTACTTGTTTTCTCATATTATTTTGCACAAAAGGTTTTGCTCGAAAATGTTCATTCTGGTTTTGGGCATGTTTCTCAATTGAACGACATACATAAACCATCTCAGCTAAGCTTGTAGTGTTAAATGTAATAAGAAGTTCACCAGTTCTTTTCTTTACGTTTTGTTTAATAAGCTCAATTAGTTCTCTGCGGGATTTTGGACAATGAAGACGGGCATTCATGGTAAGAATAGCATTGTAGAAATCATCGAAACTCTCATAAGGACCTTGACGACGGTCGAACATTTTTCGTGAAAGTTCCGAGTCAGTCTCAATGCTTCTGTATTGCTCAATTAGAGCAAACTCTAAATTAGTCCAGTTCGCATTTGGATTTGTTTTCAAAAATGTCCAAAACCAGCTCTCTACGGATCCAGTCACAAATAAATGGAAGTGCAAGAATAAGTCTTCCCAAGAAACATTGTAGCTGGCTTTAAGTCTATTAAGACGGAAAATAAAATCATCTACTGTCATACGGATGTTATCAAACTTTAAACCCCATTTGTGGAATTCAAGAGCTCGATTGGTACTGCTGCGAGAAGCATTATTGCTTATACTAGGGGATTGTGTATTCAGATTGAGAGCTTCCATTTGACTCAAAAAGTTGCGAGCATTTTCGCTTATTTCAGGGCGCTCAGGATTTTCAGTTTGTCTGGTAGGTCGAAAAGCAGTACTCTGTTCTTCAGGACGAGGTGTGCCATGAACAGATTGTTCCCCAACTGGTGGAGTTGGTGCTCTTAGGGTATCGCGGATAGTGTTTACGACTTCTGCTCTAATCTTCACTCTCTCTTCTTGATACTCAATTTGCCTAGCCCTAAGATCTTCTGCTCTAGTTAAGCCAATTGTGGCATTAACAATGTTTGTTATGTATCTTTGTAAGGTTTCATTTAAAGCAACTTGTTCTGCCGGACCAGTATTCTGTTCTTCAACAGGAACTTGCTGATCTGACTCTTCCTCTGTAGTCAAATTTCTATCGGAATTTGGTGGTGGATCTTTTGAAGTGCCTTGTCCTGTACCGCGAGTAGCTCTTTGAGAACCAGACTTCTCTTTAGACGAGTCTCTTTTGGGTGGCATTGTGTTAAAGGAACTTTCGGGTAAATATCAATGTAGGTTTTTTGTGTGTATAATTAAGAACTCTTCAATTCGATTGTACGAATATAGATTTTTAAAATAGAATCTAGAAAAAGGTTTTTTTTTATGCTTTTTACGGAGTGTTCAGTCAAAATTCCTTATCGTGACAATAAAAATATAAAATAAATCAAAGTTCTAACGAAATAAGTGTAAATATGTTCATACGTGCTTGGGGAAGTTTTTGGTAAAGTGCATTTGACGACGACAATCATGTCGATCAACAAAATTAAGAAACTTTCGCAATAAAATTAAAATTTCAATCATATCTAAATAAATGGTAAGCCGCAACTAGAAAATGGATTCAAATGATCTTAATCTTCGTAGGTCGTTCACATTTAAACAACATGATCGAATTATTTCTTTTATGTTAATAAACATCTTTTAAAAATAATACTTGTGTTTTAATTAAGTGAGGCCTTAAATTATCACCTTGCAATAGTATCTAATTAAATGTTAAAGCTTATGAATGCGACAGACGGAGAAAAGTTGCTAAGAACCGATCACTCCCGGTCATCCATGAAACAAATCAAACATCAGTTCGTACTTTTGAGTATTGTATGTTGTAATCAATGCATCAGTCGAAGAAGTTGTAGCTGGTACATAGATCTTCCGGTCAATGACCTACACATTAAATACTTTATGTTAAATTTATAAACAGAAATTATCGCTTCACAAAGTATGGTTCAAAGACAAAAACATTGGGACGATTTTTAATGTTATTCATGAAAGAAAATATTGAAGAAATAAATCTTTAACATTTCAAGGTCAAGACGAAATAATAATAAATAACTATGCAAGTGACAAAGGCAGTTTTAAGGTGAAATAAAACGATAAAATTAAAACGGTTTTCTCGGCCCCACGTTGGGCGCCACCTGTGTAACGGTATAAGCTGTTCCCATCTGACGAAAGATTTTATAATGTTTTCCAAGACTCTCTCAAGACCACAGGATTCCCTGAACAGAACCTGGAAATGTCGGATGGGTTGTTCAGCCAACAAAGTACGGTTCGGCATGCTTGCATCACCATTAGACCAGCTCGTCGGTGGGGTGGGTACTTGTCCTCGTCGTTGAACCGCCGTACATGTTTCATGCCGATTCGAAATTAATATTTGTTAAACACAAGAACTATTTATAGCGCGAAAAAAGTTTTAATTATTTCTTAAAATTTGTTGATGGGGAACCCTAGATGTTAAAAGGGCTCCTGAGTGTTTCCCACCCTCGGTTTTCTTAATCATCTAAGAAAACTCCGTGGTCATTGATCCACTCGATTTTAATTCAATGACCCCTAATATTAAGTCGAGTATATTCCTAAGAATTGACTATCATGTCGTCACGTCGCACCATTACTTTATTTGCTTCCCCTCTGCACTAAAATTTCTTCTTACTCCATTCCAAAAACTACCTTACTATATGTGAACCAAAAAAAATATCATGTAGGCTATATTTAGTTCAATCAGATTTATAAAATTTTATTCATAGATAAATCATTTAGATTAAATATAATGGAAAATAAAGAAAATAAAATAAAATTAAATTACATCATGCACGCCATAATGTACACCACTTAATGTAGACTAAATCAAAAATCGTATTTACATCGTCATACCGATTTGGTAACCGTATGATTGCAACAAAATAAAAGTAAGAAGGAGTCGAAAGTTTAAATCTGAAATTGAGCTTGGTTTCTGGTGAAGAGAAATTTCTTAATCCGCTTATCAAAATATGTAACTCATTACAGTTTAAACATCACTCACTCTCTTCTCTTACTTGATAAAACTAATTTTCACTCAATGAATTTTAACTGATAAGAGATTTTATTTCAAGGTTGCAAGAGATCTATTTTGATATCACCATTAATTTTAATTGTATCGATCTTCGTTCAAATAAGATTATGTTTTTTTTTTCTCTATTTTTTTTTTGTATGTTTTGATATAAGCAACTATGTATAGTAGTTTATAAAAACTTACCGACTTCCAGAAAGTTGATGTGCACAGCAGCTTTGGTGGTCGTTCGATGTGTTGCTAGACTTTGATCGAGGGAAGATGGTGTTAAATAAAATATAAAAAACAAATCTTGCACTTGAACTTGGATTGATGTAAAATTGTATGACTGGCTGATTTAAAACTAAAGATAAAATTCACTGGTTATTTATGGTAAAATTTAGGATGGCATTTGTGTTGATTTTGTTGTGTAGTTTGTGTTATAACTAGTTGGATTTATTTTGTTGAAGGTGAGGTATGTTTGAGTTAGTTGACGTGTCAAAGGTAGAGCTGGGTTTCTTTCGATGGCGGGTGAGGATCAATTTATATTGATTTTGGTAGACTTTTCAGGGTAGGTTTATGCAGTTAAATTAGAGCTGGGTTTCTTTTGATGGCAGGAACAAATCAACGAGACCTTGTTGATCTCTCAAACTGTCTCGATTTCACTTGCTTTCTTGATGCACCGTGATGACGTGGTCAAGACTTGACCTGCGCAGAAGCTGGTGAAGAGTACTGAGATCGTTCCGCTGGCTTCAGTGAAGCAAGATCAATGAAGTTTTATCGAGGGCAAAATCTCTTTTGGTGATCTGGCGCTATCAATGGAGTTGTGACGTTGGTTTGGGGGCAAGGTGCAATCCAAAATTAGAGTAAGCACTGAGTTTGTGTGTGCAGATCACTTTGCGACAAAGCGAGCTTGCTTGATTAAGATTTTGAGGTTATTCGGACGTTGATTGAAGTGATGTTGTGGTTTTTCTCTCGATATTTTGTGTGATGATTGGGATGGTTGTTACCAACCAGTGAATGCGTGGTCTGGAGTGACCACGCGGTCTAGCAAAATCGAACCTTCTGCAAGAAGTTCCTAAAATCAGAGGGTATAGGGTTTTTGGTTTGTCTCGCAGGGAAAAGGCATTGATTTACCTGAAAAATCTGAATCTTGATATGTGCAGATTGAAAAGCTAGTGATGGTGTTCTTTTTGCTGGATAATTGGTTTGGACGGTGGTTATGGTTGTTGCCAACCAACGATTCGGGGTTTCGGTCGCCCACGCGGTCTGAGAAATTTGGATTCTCTTCCAGAATTTCCTATGAACACTTAATATAGAGCTTTTGTTGGTTCTTGTAAGAAAAGGCTTATGATTTACCTGATAAAATTGGATTTAATTGTGAGCCAATTATAGTTCTTTGAAAGACTCTACTTGATTTTATGTTGTGCACTAATTAAATGAGGTAAACTGCTTGTACGAGTTTGATTAAATATTGGTTATCACACTTTTTACTCCGTGTTGCACGTTTGAGAGTTGGAATCGAAAAGAACAAATCTCGGAAATGGAAATAAATTATTCATGAAAATGAAGTGAAGTTTGGTAGATCAGCTGTATGCGAAATTTCGAACTTTGCTGCTGATATGGAATTCCGTGTTAAGGGTAAGGTTACACTGCAACAAGATTTGATGCATATTCGATGATCTATCGAGTTTGGCAAAAGATGTTACACTTCATAATGATGTATGAATCGTTCCTCGAATTGCACAATCTTTAACTATTTAAGTTCGTGGTGCATGTGAATTCGTATTTTTGTATATTCTTATCCCTATCTTCTTCTTCTTCTATATACATATTATAAGAGACTAATTCGTTAAATTCCTGTTATCTTTTCAGTTGACAACCGGTTGAACTATTTTCTTAATTTTTATTAAGTAAAGAAAAATAAGACGTCTATTACGCTAGCAGAACCATTTCATAAGCCGGCAATGAAAAGTATTCAATATTTTGTTGCTAATTTGTTGCTAATTTGTGCCGCAAGAATTGATTTGAACAAACTAGAACCAATGCAGCTAGCGACATGAAACTTACGGCATATTTTGTTGCTAATTTGTTGCTAATTTGTGCCGCAAGAATTTATTTTGTACCTCAAATAGTTCTCGGAAAGAAGTGCGGTAACGTTTCTTCTTTTCTCTTTTGAAAAATAATAAGTATACGCCCGAGTGAACTTTCCCATAAAACGTTAATTTCAATATCTGGAAAGGTATTTTCAAAGAGAAAACAACATTTACCGGGTTAGCTAATAGAATAAAAAGTAAGTACCTATATCGTCTGTATACAAGCAGAAAGCACTAAGTCAAAAAACATAGTTTTGATAGTTTTGAGTTAATTGATATTTTATGTTTGTTTAGTCATGAAAATTCAATACCGATGGTTATTTTTCATCTGATCACTTAGAAAGCTTTGTTGACATTATGACTTAAGTTTCTAATCAAAAATTTTAGCTTCTGCAAAACTAATTCGAAAATATTGCAATAGAGCTACAAAATATGCTGACTTAATGCTGTTTAGCAGAATTGATAATGCAAAATTCGGGAAATAAGCAATTACAACTGAAAATTTAAATTTAAAAAAAATTTTTTCTTTAAGTATTATTAAAAAGTTTTATTAATGAGGTATGGGTATAATACATTGAAGAATATGGTAAGTTATAAAAATAAAATTAAGGAGGAAAATTAAGGGTAATTTAACAAAAAATAAGGGAAAAGGCTGGAACTATTCACCATCGCTTTCTTCCGATGTAACGGGTGCTTTTTTCGAGGTATAGAACTTTAAGTTGGCATTACTTTTCAAGATAGCGACCGATTTAACAGCTGTCAATTGATTTATTCTCAGTTTAGTTTGGCAATTTATCATGAAAGACTCACGCCTTGCAAATTGTGCAATTTTATTTTCAAAATAATGGTTCTGTGCGGAATACGTATCGCGCACTACGTCCATTTTATCGTCAACAGAATCGTCCATCAGAGCAGTTAATTCGATTAACCATAGAACGTTTTCGCACCACGTTTACTCTAATTGATAACTCGCATCTCCAGAGACGCCGCCGGCCGTACGGTGCGTACAGAAGAAGCTATTGCTACTGTAGAGCGTAGCATTGAGGAAGACCCGAATAAGTCCATCCGCAATCGAGCACAGGAATTGGATCAGTGTCCATCCACTTTATGGAAAATTTTGCGGAAGGATCTTGGTTTGCGTGCTTACAAAATCCAACTCATGCAAGAATTGAAGCCAAACGATCATCAAGCGTAGATTCGTCGAATTTTGGGCCGAGATGGCCGTTGTTCCCGATTTTCATAAGCGAATTTTGTTTAGCGA
Source organism: Sphaerophoria taeniata (assembly GCA_943590905.1). NCBI lineage: Eukaryota > Metazoa > Arthropoda > Insecta > Diptera > Syrphidae > Sphaerophoria > Sphaerophoria taeniata. Next base: position 204,306,571 of record OX016540.1, read on the forward strand.
TGAAGTGCACTTTGTAACGTAATTCCTTCTTTAACGTAATTAAATATTCTTGTATTAAATCTTTACGTCGAACCCTACCCATAGGATAGAATCCGGGGACGCAATACAAAAATAAAATACTCCTCTAAGTTCTGTTCGTGAAGGAATCTTTACTACCCTTTGATCAAATAAAAACTCTGTACCAAAAAGCAAAGAATTTAAATCGATCAAAGAGAAGTTGTCTCCACTCGACAGCTGCTGTCTTGATCTGCTTGCTGACCCGAATGCTTTAGCTCGTCGGAAATTGGGGGGGATCTTGTAGCTGGAGTTGAAGACAGTGTTACATATAATTTTTTTTATCAGACCAACGTTCAAGATGTTAACGAACGGAAATGTTATGTTGAAGCGTGAGGATATCTCAGGGGGTTTGTTTGTGGGACAATCAGTCAAACCACACAGGGTAGGAATCGCAGCTTTACTGTATTCTCAACCGCGTTCGTGCTATCCGAAGATTACAGCAAACGTTGAATTGGCAATCCAGTAAATGGAGAAAATAAAAGGTGGAAAGAAAATGCCAACAAATATTGTCCAGCGGAAATAAAAGAATTATTTATAAAATTTTAGCAATTAGCTTTAAAAGTAAAATTTATTTAAACGTAAGTAAGTGGTAATTATAAATAAATGAATGAAAAGTGAATAAGAAATGAATATTAAAAGTAATGAGGTAAGATACAAGAATAAAGTTGGAAAAAAGTTAAATGTGAAAGATGAAAAGAAATCATTAACAATCAAAGAATCAAAAATATCAAAGAAAATCAAATTTGACAAAATGGCAAAATCTAAGCAAGCTCGATTGGTGTTTATATTCAGATTACAAAGGACTTTGTGTATCAATATCGCAATGTAATCGATTGAATGTGAAAACCAAGAGTGAAGAATACATAATTTGATCCTCTAGTTATTAAATTAATTGAAGCTACAGAATGTGAATTTTATAAATGGAGAAAACAAGCTTGTTTGTAAATTCTCATTTGTTTGAAATAATAAATAATCTTACAAAGCTGAATTGAGGTCAAGAAAAAAAAAACAAATACAAACAAACATAATAAAAGGAATATGAATTTGAAATTAGAAAACTAGATTGCTTACAAATTGTTGTTTTGTTTGAAATAATAAATACAAGGCAAAATTGATGACAAGGAAAATATATTAAATAGCAGCGTTACATTCTCCCCCTCTGGCGCAGAGATCGTCCCGATGATGCGACAGGACAAGAAGTTGGTTTACTTGTTTTTCTTGGTCTACCTCGTCTTCGGATAGTGCGTATTGGCTCATTGTTGTTTGCATTTGATTTGTACTTTCGTATGGTTGAATAGTTACGTTCTGCAGTTGAAAGCAATCTCGACGCATATTCAATAGGGTGTTCAGTTTCTTTCTCCCCCTGGACCAAAGCTGCTCCCAGAGCGTAATTACTGGAGACATTCTATAAGGAGTTGAAGCAACAGGTTCATGATCTCCTGTGTTGATCTTATGCATTATAAATGGCGTTGGTTCGGCGGGTGCGTCAAATATCTCTGCTTCTCGTACTAAAAGCTCATTTAGCTGTCTACGGTTGTTTGCACTTAGATCACTTCCTTCATTTTCTCGAAGTTCTATGTCCATCATCAATATCTCTGTGAACCAAGATTCTGCTACTTCCTCTTCACTTCGAATCAGCGCAGGGAACAAGCTTTCACTTTCCCGTTTACGTTCAGGCGTCACTTCGTTTCTTAGGGCATCACTGAAGATTCTCTGGATTGAGTGTGGGGAGTAAGTGTCCTTATGTGCGGTGCTGGATTGCTTAAGCTTTCGTCTTTTTGTGGCTGTGGGTTTGGAGCTAGTATCATCTGAATTCGAGGTGTATGTTGGGTGTTGTAGATTCGTTGATGGTTCTGCGGTAAGTGGTGAAATGGTGTTGACTGTCTTGAATTTTGTGAGGAAAACAATTGATGTTGCATTTGTCGGATTGTGGTATTTTGTCGTAGAAGATAGTTCCGGGGATGTGGTGTCTGTAGGAGGTGTTTTTCCAAACAGCCTCTCAAACGTATCATCTAATTTGGATTTCGTTACTTTGGTATGCGAAGTATCGTAAAATTCGAATTTCAGATTTGGTTGATCAGCGAAATGCCAAATTCGTTGACCCATATCGATGACAACTCCATTCTGCTCGAGAAAATCAACTCCAATTAGTGTGCGGTTATCGGTTGCGCGATAAATTTTATGAGTCTCAGTCTGTTTCCAATGATAATATTTGTGTCACCAATGTAGACTTCATGATCCTTCGATTGACCATCTGCATGAGTCATATTGATGTCAGCTTTTGTAAATTTTGTTCCGTTTTTTAGGAGGTGAATGAACAACTCTCTTCCGGCAACGCTGGTACGTGCAGCTGTATCAAGGTAAGCGATACCTCGTTCTCCATGTGAAGCTATGTTTATGGTTGGTAAATCGTTGCCAAGAGCTATCTTCAGGCAGTTGAAGGAAACCGTTGATGGTCCTTTTGGCAAATCCTTGCACGTTGGACAATTTGATCTTATGTACCCTGGAGTCTTGCATTTGTAGCAATGAATTTTTGCTTCGGGCTGTGAGGACAGAACTGGTTTTTCGAGTCTTTCTTTCTTCCTACATTCTTCTATTGTGTGGCCTAAATGCCGGCAGAAGTTGCAGCGCTTCTTAATTGGTATTGTATCAGGTTTAGGTTCGGTTTGTGTTTGCCGTTCAAGCATTGATAATTGAACGGCCCTGGCTTTGCTGAGAAGTGCCTGGAAGGATGTAAAGCTATCCCGTGGAACACCATCTCTGATTCGGATGTGAAGAAGACCATATACCATGTCAAGCATCATAGTTTCAGATGGTTTGGGATCGGGTAGTTTCGCTAGCAGGGCTCGCTTCTCGCATAAGAAATCGTCAGTTGTATCTATATGCTTTTGTTTGGTGTCAAATAGTTCCATGAATACACGATAAGCAGGAACTTCAGGGGAGTAAGCGTTTCGGAGAAGAGTGATTACGTCTTTGCATGCTTTTGCTTCAGTTTTTACGCCTTGCCACCAGTTGCTCGCATTATCCTCGAGAAGCAACGGAAAGCCTTTAATTGCATCGGCATCGCTAATCCTCTCAACTTCCTTGTACACATTAATTGTTGTGATGAAGCTTTCGACGACTGCGCTTTCTCGCTCACCTTTGAACCGTGCCGTGCAGTGACTAAAACTGCCTTGTATGACAGCTTGGTTCTTGATAGCTGCGATGAATTCTTTCAATTGGGCTTCCGAAAACTGCGCCATTTTATTTTGTGTTGCGCTTGCGGCTAATCTAGCGCTTCTCCTTACTTCGTCCGTTGTGAAATGCAGAATTTCGGATTCTTGAATGTAGCTGGCTACTTTGCGGTTGCTTACAGTGTGTTACTGGCCAATATGTTGGGCTTAGTATGGAATGGCCACTATTTTGGGCTTGTAGTGTGGAACTGGCCAATAAGTTGGGCTTATAGTTGGGAACTGGCCAAAATGTTGCGGTTGCAGTGTGGAACTGGCCACTATTTTGGGCTTGTAGTGTGGAACTGGCCAATAAGTTGGGCTTATAGTTGGGAACTGGCCAAAATGTTGCGGTTGCAGTGTGGAACTGGCCACTATGTTGGGCGCCAATGAAGCGTGAGGATACCTCAGGGGGTTTGTTTGTGGGACAATCAGTCAAACCACACAGGGTAGGAATCGCAGCTTTACTGTATTCTCAACCGCGTTCGTGCTATCCGAAGATTACAGCAAACGTTGAATTGGCAATCCAGTAAATGGAGAAAATAAAAGGTGGAAAGAAAATGCCAACAAATATTGTCCAGCGGAAATAAAAGAATTATTTATAAAATTTTAGCAATTAGCTTTAAAAGTAAAATTTATTTAAACGTAAGTAAGTGGTAATTATAAATAAATGAATGAAAAGTGAATAAGAAATGAATATTAAAAGTAATGAGGTAAGATACAAGAATAAAGTTGGAAAAAAGTTAAATGTGAAAGATGAAAAGAAATCATTAACAATCAAAGAATCAAAAATATCAAAGAAAATCAAATTTGACAAAATGGCAAAATCTAAGCAAGCTCGATTGGTGTTTATATTCAGATTACAAAGGACTTTGTGTATCAATATCGCAATGTAATCGATTGAATGTGAAAACCAAGAGTGAAGAATACATAATTTGATCCTCTAGTTATTAAATTAATTGAAGCTACAGAATGTGAATTTTATAAATGGAGAAAACAAGCTTGTTTGTAAATTCTCATTTGTTTGAAATAGTAAATAATCTTACAAAGCTGAATTGAGGTCAAGAAAAAAAACAAATACAAACAAACATAATAAAAGGAATATGAATTTGAAATTAGAAAACTAGATTGCTTACAAATTGTTGTTTTGTTTGAAATAATAAATACAAGGCAAAATTGATGACAAGGAAAATATATTAAATAGCAGCGTTACAATGTTTATTTTGTTGGGAGACCCGAATATACCTTGTTCATAAGAGATCGATCTTTTTCATAATATTTGTGTGTCACTTCGTTGAGAGGACATAGATGTTCTTGCCTCTTGAGCAGTGTCTTACCCTCCCTCTTGTATAGGATTTATCGACTATACAAACCTTTAGTTTTCTTATGCTCATAAATTATAGAAAACCCCTTCGTTTATATCTACGCTTCTTATTATCAAGGACTCATCCCTACTGTGGATCGCTTTATATTTCCATCCCCCTTATTTAACCTCTTAACACTTCATCTTTTATTTAATTCCTTCGTGAACTCATATCTTGATAATAATAATTCTTATTTGCGACTGAAAAATTCAAAAATCACCAACAAAGCATATACTCTATTCAGTTTACATTTATTTATTTCAACTCAAAGTATTTCTTAAGCTAACCTTAATGATAAAAGAAAAATACGTAAAGGAAAGAATTAACCTTGGAATACGTATGGCAATATTCAAAATTCGATTCAATTTGAAGATCATACTCTCAAAACAAATTGGAAAACTTGGATAGAAATGATTATCTTAAATATTTTCTTTGTTTGGCGATATTTATCGAAATGAACTTACTTTAGATTGTTGAATGAATAATCCGACACCAACAAAAAAAAAAATGTCGAAACAACTTTGTACAAATAATATCATCCGAATACTCAAATAAAGAAAAGAAAATCTTGGAACTTACCCACAAACTCTGCCGATGATGTGCACATCTCTTGAAGTTTTGTTGTTGCTAGTTCAATAGAAAGAATTGTAATTTTTGTTTCATCTACACATATCACCAAACAAAACTATAATTCATTATTAATGATTAGGTTGCGACACCCAAGACGTAAACTAAAACTTATTTTTTTTTTTGTTGGACCAACCGACACTTCAAATTGAAATTTCCTTATTCTTATTCTTAATTCTTTCCTTTCACAAGTAGGTACATATACCATTTCTTTTGCTCTTGCTTTTTTTTTACTATTTTTTTGTTACATTGTTTTTCACACTTCACTTTTCTTACTATTTGCACCCAACTAACATTTCAACAACAACTAAAATTCTAATCCTTTTACTTTTTATTATACACTATTCTTTCGATTGACAAGGTAAGTTTTAAAATTCATTGTATTTTTCTTTTCGTTGGTTTTCATTTGTTTTTGTCTTGTTTTGCTTTTATGTAGGTCAGTAGGTAATTTGCTCTTTTTTTTCACTTTTAGGGTTGTTCCTGCTGCTATATTGGTTTTCTTTCCTGCAGAGATCTTCTTCCCCGTTTTGAGCTTTTTCTTTTCTTTTAGGGTTGTTCCTGCTGCTATATTGGTTTTCTTTCCTGCAGAGATCTTCTTCCCCGTTTTGAGCTTTTTCATTTCGCTGCTCTTGTTGCTGCCCCTTTTTTGTCGACGCGACAGCATAAAAGAAGAAAAGATCACTACCATAGAGACCAACATAGATACACCACTACGAGCACGTAAGTGTGTGTCGTCTTTCCAGGTCTTATTTCTTTTTCTTTTTCCCCTGGTTGGAAAAAAACAGACTAAGGCTGACTGAAGGAATAGGAATTTTTGGAGAGTTCTCTCGTTCTCCTCTCAGACTTGTCCACCATTGCACCTGGGGTCCTGGGGATTATTTCAAAAAGAGGAATAAGGAAAAACTCTCATGACACAAAAAAATACTATGGATGTATGTCCATTGTAGACCATACCTACTCATGTTTCATATTTTCCTTACCTCCGATCTATGAATTTCTGCCTGATTTTCCTTTTCTTGACGGTCGGAAGAAATTGCTTGATAGCCCGAACAAAAGAAGAGTATAAGCTTAAGCTATGGCGTCGTATCGTCTTTTTCGTCCAAATTAACTACGGTGCCTATATATTTTCTAATTCTACTGTGCTCGTACTTTATATAAAAGAAACATATTATGTTCAGAATCAATGTAATTTTGTTCTGACTACTTACGTGGCACGTGGGGTATCTTCTTTTTGTTTTCCAATTTATTTTCACGAGATCGGACTTTTGTAATGGACGACACGAATTAGAATGCCACGCTAAATGCCGGAAATGGCTTTCATTTTTTTTTTACGGGGAACAGGCGGAATTAGAGGAACAGACAAAGTAACGAGACAAGATCTGGCTGTTCCATTTGCTGAACGTTTCAGCGAAATTTTCATTTCTTGCTTAAAACTTGAAACACAATTAGTCTTTGTTATCGATAATAGTTGTCGGCGTGTTAGGTAAATAATATGATAATGGTAAATAGCTTTAAACTAAGCCGGGTCAATTACAGTTCTTTCTGAGAAGATTCGTACTTTAAGTTGTTGTATGTAGTTAATGCTCAAAATTTATTATTGATGAAAATTGATGGTGGACTGCGTTGTTTCCTACAAAGCTCGTCACTTTCATGACGTTTACTCTTGAAAAGAGACGAGAAAAGAAACACTGTCCAGATGTTCAAATTCTCATGCTCTTCTGAGCAGCCGGGTTCTGTTGGCCTGGACTAGGACTAAAACAGATTTATATATATTTTTTGTTGTTGAATGGAATTTACTTCATCTTTTTAAGTCTTTAGTATGTACAACGGTCTTAATTCCTTTTTCATCTATCGTTTCGTAGAGACTATTACCTATCAATTTTGAAATGGTTACTTTTAAAAACTTCGGACACAGCTTAGCGTTTCGGTGTTTCACGGAATCACTTAAAATGTAGTTCCTTTTGAAAACTACGTCGCCAATTTTAAAACAAATATTTCTACTCCGAAGATTGTACTTTTTTGCATAGGAATCGTGAGCATTTTCGATGGATTGCTTTAAGTGTTCTTGTAAGATGTTGAGTTTAGCTGCCTTGGGTAAAAAATGTATTTCTGATTGATTAAGACCTCCAAGTTTCCTCAAAAGCCTATAACTTTCCCCATGTTCCATCATCTGTTGCCCGAATAACGCCTCATATGGAGACATTCCGATTGCTGAATGAATCGCGGAGCGTAAAGCACACCCTATAGACGCCAATTTCTCATCCCAATTGTGCTGCTGGGGATCTATGTACGTTCTTATTGCCGCTAAAAGTGATCGATTCATCCTTTCGCTAGCGTCAGCTTGGGGTGAGTGTACGGCCGTTCTATAGTGCTTCACCCCGAATGTTTTAAGCATACTTGCAAACTCTTTACTAACGAACTGAGATCCGTTATCGGACAAAAGACTTTCGGGGACCCCAAAAATAAGAAAAACTTCTTCCTGCAGAAATTTTATTAATGACTGGGCCGTTGCTCTTCGTAGAGGTTTTACTATTACAAATTTGGTAAGTTGGTCTAAGACTATCACGATTTGCGTATTCCCACTTCTGGATCGTGGATACGGGCCTAAAAAATCTACGAACAAGTGCTGGAATGGTCTCTCTACGGTAAATGCTTTCCCCATTTCTGCTTTAAGCGTGGTGTTAGGTGCCTTAGAAGCTTTACAAATGTCACAGCTATTCACGAAGTTTTTGACCTGACTGGCCATGTTTGGACAGTAAAACTGTTCTCGAAGACGATATAACGTTTTGGCGATACCGCCATGTGAAGCTTTTGGTGGGCAATGAGCCAAAAAGATCAAACGTTCCGTGAGAGCGGTTGGAACCCATAATTTCCAAACCAAATCATCTTGGAGTGGATTTCCTGTACAGTGCCTGACCTTTTTGTAAACGTAACCTTCCGATACTTGCAGGTCAGGCAACTGATCTTTATTCTGTCCGATATGTTCTATGATTTGGAGATATTCGTCCGATTTAAAGCTGGAGTCCTCCAAATCTACGTGAAAAACATCGGTAGGACTGACCACTGTTGAATCCGGACGGGACTTCTCCACATGCAGCGCTTCTACCTCGTGAACTCGAGATAGAGCATCAGGCACTACATGTAAAGAACCCTTCCGGTGTTCGACAGTGAAATCAAATCCTTGTAGTTTAAGACTCCAACGCGCTAACCTTCCTGTTGGATCTTTAAGACTCATTAACCACTTCAAACTTGAATGGTCGGTCACGACGGACGGTAAAGTGGTAGCCTTCCACGTACGGTCTAAATTTGTGAATTCCTTTCACTGCAGCTAGGCATTCTCTTTCTGTCACTGAATAATTCCTCTGAGTTTAATTTTTGAGAAAAATAATAGATGGGACGTTCAGCTTCGTTTTCATCTTTTTGGCACAGTACGCATCCTATCCCGGTGGCTGAAGCATCACATAAAATAATAAATTCTTTGGAGAAATCGGGATTTACTAGTACTGTTTTTAAAGTTTCAAAAGCCTGTATTGCTTGATCATTGAGCGCAAACGTTTTACATTTTTTAGGGCATCGGATAAAGGGGCTGCGAGCGTGGCAAAGTTGTTGACAAACCTCCGATACCACCCCGCCATACCTAAGAATCTTCTCACTTGCTTAGGAGATTTTGGTACCGGAAAGTCTTTAATCGCTGCAATTTTGGCTGGGTCTGGTTTTAGACAACCCTGCCCAACTATGAATCCTAGGTACTGAAGTTCCTGGAAACAGAACTTTGACTTTTCGACGTTGATAGTCAGTCCAGCTTCCCGTAACTTTTTGGCTACTATACCTAAAATTCTCAAGTGTTCCTCGAATGTAGCAGATATAACCAAGAGATCATCCAAATATATGAATACTTGCTCTCGAAGTTCTTGTGGAATTACCTTTCCCATCAAGTACGTTAGGCTCTGCGCCGCATTAGTAAGTCCGAAAGGCATTACTCGAAACTGATACAAAGGTCTTCCGGGGACGGTAAAGGCCGTCTTCTCCCTTGAACCTTTCTCCAGCGGTATCTGCCAGTACGCATCTTTCAGGTCCACACTTGAGATGAAGTGTGTCTCCGAAAGGCGGGCCAGCAATCCCTCAATATTAACAATTGGACTCGCATTCTTCTTCGCGACTTGGTTTACCTTTCGAAAGTCCAAGCACATGCGGTTCTTACCGGGTTTTCGCACTAGCACAACCGGAGAACTCCATGAGCTTGAACTCTCCTCGATAACCCCCAAAGCAATCATGCGGTCCAATTCCTCATACATCAGGGCTTGTACCGCTGGAGATATGGGATAATGACGCTGCTTGGTTGGTGCCGCGTCCCCGGTATCTATAACATGTTCTAACAGGTTTGTCCTACCCAACCCTTTCTTAGTAAATGATGGGAAAGTCTCTATCACCGACAAAAGTTGTTTTCGCTCGATATCAGTTAAAGGACATTCGACCGTGGGATTATCTACCTTAAGGTTACTTAGGTCAGTGGAGAGGCTTGATATGAGCTGTGGCGCTATCTCGAATTCCTTCCAAAAATTGACTCCTAGATATAAGCTTTGGGTTAAGGAAGGCACTATAAAAAAATCTAAGCTCTTTTTTCCTCCCTTATAATGAACGCTGGTGGTTATAGTTCCGATAATCTCTTGTTTCCTACCATCTGCAGTGGAAACTGAAAGGTATTTTCTTTTCGTTAAGAAATTCTAAAACTTCACTGCCGAAGCAATTTATGCCTGCGCCTGAGTCAAGCAATCCTAACCAAGTTTTATCAAATATCGTCACTGTCGCATAAGGTCTAGGGTCATAAGAGGAACAATTTAGAGTAGTAGCCGCGACATTTTGATAGTGAACTTTTTTTTTCTTCATCCGATCTCTCATTTTCTTTATCCTATTTGACTCCTGCGGATAGGTAACAATACGTTTACCAGCCCCGTAGTATTCTCGTTGTCGTTCGTGTAAGGTTTTTCTAGGTAAGGCCGGTGGTTTCTTTTTGTTAAGGTCATGTAATGTTTGGGTGACTGTTTCGTCACGCATAGGTCTCAATAAGGTAATTTTTGTATCATTTTGTTCATTTTTAGTTATTCCGGTATCGACGCTTTCGAACAAGTCCCCCCGGACGAGGAGTTGTTCCTTTGGTAGTTTCCCGACGACGTTTCAATACATTTAGGACAATTTGGTGTAACAACACCCTCCTTACCACAGCCGTAGCAGAACAAACTATTTCTTCGAGGATTCCCGCAATACCGGAATTTGTGACCCACACCCTCACAGTTCCAACACTTAATTAGATTGTTATCCCTTTGAAGTGACTCTACGTTAGCACCTACAAGTGATGTATCGTCAACTGAAGCTTCCAGTTCATTTACTTGCCGTCGATTTGGCTGATTGGTAAAGTTTGATTGGAATCTACCCCTAATTGGTTCTTGTCGGTCTAATAATCTTTCGATTGAACGACAAACGTAAGCCATCTCTGGGAGACTATGAGTGTTAAAGGTAATCAATAGTTCTCCTATTCTTCTGCAGACGTTCTGTTTAACCAGCTCGACAACTTCTTTTGGCGGCTTAGGATAACGTTATCTTGAATTTATTTGGAGCAACGCGTCATAGAAATCGTTGAAGGATTCCCCAGGTAATTGCTTTCTATCGGACATTTTACGAGACAACTCAGAATCAGTTTCCAGACTTCGATATTGCTCGATAAGGGCTAACCGAAGTGCTGGCCATGAAGTGCGTGAATTACCTTTTAAGTACATCCAAAACCAATTGTCTGCTTGTCCACTTACAAAATGGTGAAAGTTGACCACTAAGTTGTCCCACGTGACATTGTAGCTTGCTCTCACTCTTTCCAGTCTGAAGAGAAATTCGTCTACTGACATGTTCCTTCCATCAAAACGAATACCCCACTTATGGTATTGTGGATAGCGTGAAGCCGAACTCGAGTTTGACGACGCATGAGGAGGAAGAGTAGGTTCTCTCTGAGAATCATGAAAATTCAAATTGCTCAGTTGGGCAAGAAAATTGTCAACATTCGAACCCTGAGCCATATCTACTGGGTGGACAGTAGGATTGTCGGTTCGCACAGGATTCTGTTCAGGTGGTCTATGAGGTACCGCATTTTCCGAACGGTTGCCCAAATTATTAACTCTGAGTGGTTCTTGGCTTGATAGGGTGTTTCTTTGAGTCGGCACCGCATTTACCGGATGTAGAGCGGTATTAAATTGCGATTGCAGATTTAAGTTTGCGAGACTTTCCCTCACAATGGTGGCTACCTGTTCTAGAATGTTGGCTTGACTTTTAGCTATTTCCTCTCTGAGTAAGTGCTGATCTTCAGATCTCTGGAGACCGACGGTAGCTGTAACCACTTCTTGTATATAACTAGCAAATTGTTCACCCTAATTTACGGAATCCCTTCTGACAGAACTCGAATTCGCTAAAGGATGACTAGATCCTTCCCTCCCGGATTGAGATACATTGTCCCCAGTAACTTGGTTTGATCCATGGGGTACCGGTTCGCCTGCTGCATTTACTAAGCCTCCTTCGTCTCCTCTACCTGTGACCATATTGCCTTGTCCTTTGGTTTTACTACGTAAATTGCGGCTTCCCTCCATTGGCTTAAAAAAACTACTTGTATTGAAACTTTTTTTTTTTATAAGTTGGTGACTAACACTACTGTCATTCAAATTAAAAAAAAATGTCTATTGACCTGGCTTTTATTTTTTATTCTCCTATTTTTACTTTACGTTTGTGTATTTTCCTTGTTTTTTGTATTTGATTTTATCTACTGCATATAAATCTTAATTTACCTAATATCTTTAATCTGCTTAACGTAAAACTGCAAAATCACTCTTTTAATTGTACTAAAGAAACTCGATCTTAATCTGCAAATCTATAAATAATACTTATAATTTTCTTATTTTTTTTTTTATAAACATTTGGGGGATATCATGTAAAGCTCTCAGTAATGGATGAGTCGGTCGTCTCTATTTAATAAAAAGAGACAAAAAAACAATTCTTAACTTTCCTATGATTCTTTGACTATATATTCAAAAAAAAAATAAAACAAATTTCTTCGGATTTGTAACATCACAACAGACGTAAGTAATTATCTATCTTTACGTACCGGATGACAAAGGTATACTCCATCGGAAAAATCAGCTTTAGTCAATTGGATAGAACACTGCATCTATGGGCTCCTGCAACATACGAATGCGAAAAAAATATCTCACTTTCCGGACAAGAGTTTCCATATTTGCTCTTTATAAACTAGAAAATCTTACTCTTTAAACTTCGTCCCATTGCCTCTATGCAGCGTTGAATCTGGAATAAGAGAGTTTCCTACGATTCCGGACACCGAGGTATGAAAGTCTGATTTGGCAAGAAGACATTGCATTAAAGCCGTTACAACAGTCGAAAGTCTGGAAATATCCTTACTCTGCGGATAACGATCTCAACCTGCTTTACTTCAGTGTTCTTTGCCCGAGCATTAATTCCTATCCATTTAACTTTATGTCAAAATTGAAATAAATTTTACTAAATGACAACACTATGAAAAAAGAATCTCAGTGAAAACGATAAATTCGGGCCACACGTTGGGCGCCATCTGTAACGTAATTCCTTCTTTAACGTAATTAAATATTCTTGTATTAAATCTTTACGTCGAACTCTACCCATAGGATAGAATCCGGGGACGCAATACAAAAATAAAATACTCCTCTAAGTTCTGTTCGTGAAGGAATCTTTACTACCCTTTGATCAAATAAAAACTCTGTACCAAAAAGCAAAGAATTTAAATCGATCAAAGAGAAGTTGTCTCCACTCGACAGCTACTGTCTTGGTCTGCTTGCTGACCCGAATGCTTTAGCTCGTCGGAAATTGGGGGGGGGGGGATCTTGTAGCTGGAGTTGAAGACAGTGTTACATATTATTTTTTTTATCAGACCAACGTTCAAGATGTTAACGAACGGAAATGTTATGTTTATTTTGTTGGGAGACCCGAATATACCTTGTTCATAAGAGATCGATCTTTTTCATAATATTTGTGTGTCACTTCGTTGAGAGGACATAGATGTTCTTGCCTCTTGAGCAGTGTCTTACCCTCCCTCTTGTATAGGATTTATCGACTATACAAACCTTTAGTTTTCTTATGCTCATAAATTATAGAAAACCCCTTCGTTTATATCTACGCTTCTTATTATCAAGGACTCATCCCTACTGTGGATCGCTTTATATTTCCACCCCCCTTATTCAACCTCTTAACACTTCATCTTTTATTTAATTCCTTCGTGAACTCATATCTTGATAATAATAATTCTTATCTGCGACTGAAAAATTCAAAAATCACCAACAAAGCATATACTCTATTCAGTTTACATTTATTTATTTCAACTCAAAGTATTTCTTAAGCTAACCTTAATGATAAAAGAAAAATACGTAAAGGAAAGTATTAACCTTGGAATACGTATGGCAATATTCAAAATTCGATTCAATTTGAAGATCATACTCTCAAAACAAATTGGAAAACTTGGATAGAAATGATTATCTTAAATATTTTCTTTGTTTGGCGATATTTATCGAAATGAACTTACTTTAGATTGTTGAATGAATAATCCGATACCAACAAAAAAAAAAAAAAATGTCGAAACAACTTTGTACAAATAATATCATCCGAATACTCAAATAAAGAAAAGAAAATCTTGGAACTTACCCACAAACTCTGCCGATGATGTGCACATCTCTTGAAGTTTTGTTGTTGCTAGTTCAATAGAAAGAATTGTAATTTTTGTTTCATCTACACATATCACCAAACAAAACTATAATTCATTATTAATGATTAGGTTGCGACACCCAAGACGTAAACTAAAACTTATTTTTTTTTTTGTTGGACCAACCGACACTTCAAATTGAAATTTCCTTATTCTTATTCTTAATTCTTTCCTTTCACAAGTAGGTACATATACCATTTCTTTTGCTCTTGCTTTTTTTTACTATTTTTTTGTTACATTGTTTTTCACACTTCACTTTTCTTACTATTTGCACCCAACTAACATTTCAACAACAACTAAAATTCTAATCCTTTTACTTTTTATTATACACTATTCTTTCGATTGACAAGGTAAGTTTTAAAATTCATTGTATTTTTCTTTTCGTTGGTTTTCATTTGTTTTTGTCTTGTTTTGCTTTTATGTAGGTCAGTAGGTAATTTGCTCTTTTTCTTCTCTTTTAGGGTTGTTCCTGCTGCTATATTGGTTTTCTTTCCTGCAGAGATCTTCTTCCCCGTTTTGAGCTTTTTCTTTTCTTTTAGGGTTGTTCCTGCTGCTATATTGGTTTTCTTTCCTGCAGAGATCTTCTTCCCCGTTTTGAGCTTTTTCATTTCGCTGCTCTTGTTGCTGCCCCTTTTTTGTCGACGCGACAGCATAAAAGAAGAAAAGATCACTACCATAGAGACCAACATAGATACACCACTACGAGCACGTAAGTGTGTGTCGTCTTTCCAGGTCTTATTTCTTTTTCTTTTTCCCCTGGTTGGAAAAAAACAGACTAAGGCTGACTGAAGGAATAGGAATTTTTGGAGAGTTCTCTCGTTCTCCTCTCAGACTTGTCCACCATTGCACCTGGGGTCCTGGGGATTATTTCAAAAAGAGGAATAAGGAAAAACTCTCATGACACAAAAAAATACTATGGATGTATGTCCATTGTAGACCATACTCATGTTTCATATTTTCCTTACCTCCGATCTATGAATTCCTGCCTGATTTTCCTTTTCTTGACGGTCGGAAGAAATTGCTTGATAGCCCGAACAAAAGAAGAGTATAAGCTTAAGCTATGGCGTCGTATCGTCTTTTTCGTCCAAATTAACTACGGTGCCTATATATTTTCTAATTCTACTGTGCTCGTACTTTATATAAAAGAAACATATTATGTTCAGAATCAATGTAATTTTGTTCTGACTACTTACGTGGCACGTGGGGTATCTTCTTTTTGTTTTCCAATTTATTTTCACGAGATCGGACTTTTGTAATGGACGACACGAATTAGAATGCCACGCTAAATGCCGGAAATGGCTTTCATTTTTTTTTTTTACGGGGAACAGGCGGAATTAGAGGAACAGACAAAGTAACGAGACAAGATCTGGCTGTTCCATTTGCTGAACGTTTCAGCGAAATTTTCATTTCTTGCTTAAAACTTGAAACACAATTAGTCTTTGTTATCGATAATAGTTGTCGTCGTGTTAGGTAAATAATATGATAATGGTAAATAGCTTTAAACTAAGCCGGGTCAATTACAGTTCTTTCTGAGAAGATTCGTACTTTAAGTTGTTGTATGTAGTTAATGCTCAAAATTTATTATTGATGAAAATTGATGGTGGACTGCGTTGTTTCCTACAACTTCTGGTTGAATGGCTATGTCAACAAACAAACCTGCCGCATTTGGAGTGAAGCTAATCTTGAAGTGTATGTCGAAACACCTTTACATCCAGAAAAACTGACTGGAGTGCTTTATGGGCTAGTGGAATCATTGGTCCGTTCTTCTTCAAAAACGATGATGGCCACAACGTTACAGTCAATGGTGATCGGTATAGAGCCATGATTACTAACTTTTTCATTCCTGAATAATTGATTAATCATGATATCCCGGAGCTATGGTTCCAACAAGACGGCGCAACATGTCACACAGCTCGTGCCACAGTCGATTTATTGAAAGACACGTTTGGTGACCGCCCTATTTCACGTTTTGGACCTGTGAATTGG
This sequence comes from Sphaerophoria taeniata, assembly GCA_943590905.1. Classification (NCBI taxonomy): domain Eukaryota; kingdom Metazoa; phylum Arthropoda; class Insecta; order Diptera; family Syrphidae; genus Sphaerophoria; species Sphaerophoria taeniata. The sequence goes on from OX016540.1 coordinate 204,322,596, forward strand.
CCTCCAAGATCTTGGGATTTAACACCACTAGACTATTTTCTTTGGGGTTATGTAAGGTCATTGGTCTATGCGGATAAGCTACAAACGCTTGACCATTTGGAAGACACCATTCGCCGTGTTATTGCAGATATACGGCCACAAACGTTGGAAAATTTCATCGAAAATTGGACGTGCAGATTTGACTATATTCGAGCCAGCCGTGGTAGTCATATGCCAAAAATCATATTTAAAATGTAATGCTACAAGATTATCTTTCGAATAAATAAAAAATCATGACAATCGAATATTGTAGGAAACGCCAATACAATTTTTTTTGAGGCTCTTAATAAAATACCCTGTAAGTATTGACTACTTGTAGTTACCCACGGATTTTCATATAGAACGATGGTTCACTGTGGCGTATGGGTAACATTTTTTTTGTTAAGAATTGTGTATTTTTAAAACGTTTTTCGTTTCATTCAATTCTTTTCAATCAATGAAGATTAAAAACTTGAAATCTTAAAAAAGTTCCGAAATATGCATGTTGCTTGTCAGAATCGCCAAATTGAGTCTTAGCAAATGGAAACTTGGCCCAAATCAAAAAAATTCATAAATTCTCTCATGCGAGCAACATTATTATAAATAATATCAATGACCAAATAAAATATACACCAATGTACATTAAATGCGCCCATGTAGTTGTATCATTAAATGTTCCAGCTTAATGTGTCGCCAAGTGGTACGATCGGAATGAAACTTTGTTCCGTCCCCAAAGCATGCTATATCCGGCCCATCTACAAACTTGTTTGACAGATCTTATTTTTACTGGCTAGCCTTGTAGAAGAATCGAGTTAGAAATTTCTTTTTCTCCAAGCCGTCATACGAAGCAGTCACCAGCTAATTGATAAAACTAAGATCTGAGTGAAGAGACTAAATCTCAGTATTCTTAGAAATTGAGCTTCATTAAACTTTTTTTTACGCTCACGACGAAAATTAAAAGTAATTGGTAAGCTAAGACCTGATTTTTTTCTTTTAAATGAAAGAGTTTTTTTTGTTAGAGAGAAAAATAATTGTTTTCTTTAGAAAACCAGATTAAAATAGACCTTCGGCTGACCATTTGGCTATATTAGGAGCGAAGAAAAAACACGAGGTCTGGTTTTACGAAAAATATTTGGATGTTCAAAAGAGTGGTCTACTATTCCTACAAGAACTGGTAAGATTACACATTCAGTCATTTTGAATATCAACCAAATTTTTCGTCATGTTGGTTAGGTACGATAAATCATCCACGTTGGCCCTCGGCCAAAAATTTTCGTTCGTGGGCGAAAAATACCAACCAAGAAGGACTGATCGAAATTTAACCAGAGCAGAAATTCCATCTCGGAAATCTTAACCTCAATTCACTCGGGGCCTCGCAAAATCTTTCATCACGGAAAGAGCACAAGCGCTCCCAGAAAGAAAGGAGTGAAAGGGCACAAGCGCCAAATTAAAAGTCCCCAGATCAACACACATGAAAACAACAACAAAATTAGAGAAACCCAACCTAAAAGTATTAATTATTAATAAAATAGTGATACCATAAATGGCTAAAAGACTTTTTGAAATAAGATAAAAGAATAGAAAGTATATAAGAAAAAAAAGACAGCGATAACAGAGAAAATAAATTATTAGAGTAAATTAGAAAGAAATAAGTGTGAAAAGAAAAAGAAAGAATGATAAGCACACAAAAGTTGATAATCAGAAAAAAAAATATTAATTAATTATGAAATGAAAAAAAAGTGTGCCATCCCATACATCGTGATTTTTTTTTATTAAGATTTGTTTTTTTTTTTTGTTACTTGGTAAAATCTTCACTCTTAAATCCATGCAGTATCATCACCTTTAAAAATTTTAATCATCGTTTAGCATAAACATACATGGTCACCAAAATGCTGTGCACAGAATTCTGGATACCGGTAAGTGATTTTTTTTTGTTTTCTTTTATAAATTTTGCTAAAACATTTGAATGGATTTAATGAAATGATAAAGGGAATGAAATTGAATTAATAAAAAAAGAAACAATGATAGAAAGAGACAAACATTTAATTAAGTAGCGATAAAAAAAAACTAAATTGCATACGTACAAAGAAAGAAATGAAGACAAAACAAAAGTATTTTTGTTTCTTTGAAATGATTCACATTTAAAGTTAAATTGAGTTTCATGTAAAGAAAGCTTTTTAAAGATCAGATTCAAGATCTCGAAGGATCTTTTAATTTACAACTTTTTCGATGCGTGGGAATGATTTCAATTATTTTTTTTTATTTTGCATGTTTAGTTTTAAGAATTGCCAATTGAATTTTGCGTGGAATAAAATTTGTGTTGTGCTTTTAAAATAAGCATGAACTTAATTCCTCCTTTGGTTTTTTTTTGGAACATTTGAGTGGTCCGTCTACTAAGCAATGTTGTTGTTCATTTTTTTTGAGTAAAATAATAACTCTATATATTGAGTCATATTGAATAATTGTTGTCGCAAAACGAATAAATTTATCATGGAGATTTAAGGAAGTATTTTGGGAAGTGGATTCGTGGAAGAAGGGTAAGATGACGTTTCTAATGTCGTAAGGGAAAGTCTATGATTTTCCCCTTTTAAATGAGGGCTGTTGCAGATATTTTTTTTTGAGCAAAGCAATGGCGTAGGAGTGTTCATTCGAGTTAATTCTAGTTTGAATACTATTAAGGGTGGGTAAAGAAGCTCAGAGGACACGATCATCTTTGTCCTCCAATCGGTACGCATGTCAACAGCTTAACTTTTCGCAGTTGGAATCTAAATTCGGGCCTCACCATTTTAAAGATGGAAATTATACCAGTCGCGTTACATCGGAGACTTAGGCCTGCAAAAAGGTAACATCGTCATTCGCGCGTAACAAGATCCCCCCCATCGACGAGCTGTGCATGGCATAATATCAGGCCTTCAGTTACTACCGCGGATGGACACCCCTCTCGACTCCTGCCTGGACGGGCCCATGGATCTGTGACCATCGGTCCTAAAGGTGGGGATAGTCGTTAGGGATAGGTATTTTTTTTTTAGAAGTAAGGGAAAATGATTTGAAAATCGAATATTGATTAGGGATCTTTTCTGATACCCGATCGTTTAGAATTCGGTCTAGTTTTTTTTTTGCTCAAATTACGAAGTTCTTTTTCAGATCAAACCTTTCCTCAGGGATGCACGAACAAAAAATAATATTTTTTGTGTTTGGTGTTCAAGGCAACATGCAAGGATGCCTTCAAAGTCCCTATTCTCATAAATACCAATGGTTATATTCAAATAATAATGCTACATACGTTACAGATGGCGCCCAACGTGGGGCCCGAATTTAGAGACCAATTCACGTTGTAAAAAGTCCGAAGCGAGAAAATTATGTTAATTTTTGTTGTGAAATTGAAAGACGATTCCTGGTGTAGTTGTCACCGTTACATGGTAAGCAGCCACAGTGTCCGAGGAGTTAGGATGATATTCTTTGACTCCTGCCCGTTGCAACGTGGTATGCTATTATGTTCACCACCAATCTAGTAAAGTTTTTTTTCAGTGTCCGAGCTTAAATCTATAACTTTTGAGCAGCTGATTGCAATGATTAAAAGCAGATATAAAGGAATGTAATTTTATTGAAATATTTTTCTCTTGTTTGGCGATTCACTCTTTTGTCCGGTAGATTAAGGAAAAATATCCTGATCTATGACTGCTGCGAAAGACTTAATCATCATTTCGGAGAGGAATATTTGAGTAGTTCAATCACATAAACAAAGAAAAAGAAAAGTTCAAGAAAGCTGACGATAGTATTTTTTGTTTCGTTTAAAGAACTAGGAAGAACTCTTGACGTTATCCGGTAGGCTACGGACAAAGATAGTTCCTGGTCGTACTAGTTGTTTCGGAAGACGGACGACTAAGTTTCTTTTTTTGGAATTGAACAGAACCTGTTTTTTTAAAAAACGACGTACATGCATACTGAAAGTTAAAATCATAAATAAAGTAAGTTTTTTCTAATTGCAGCTTGCTTTAGTAGAAAGATTGAATAATCATTTTTTTGTCACTTCCCATCCCGAATTCACTTCCCAGATTCATTGATGAAATAAGTTAGAAATACATTAGTTTTGAATATTAGTTGATATAGAACTTGGTTTTGTGTTTTAAGTTTTTTTTTGGTAAGACCTAAAGTTAATTTTTTTATTTTTGAGAATTCAGAAAGAACATTTAGAAGACTTCTAGAATATATTATATTTTCTCGTAATTGATCTATCATATTTCTTGCTCAGACTTCAATATGGGTAGGAGAGGACGTAGTAAGGATAGTCAAGGACAAGGAGGTAATGGGCGGCAGCGATCTCTGTCAAATAATGATGTAAGGGGGAATGATTCCTTAGCAACAGGATCAGGGATAAACAGAGACAGTCAGGTTGATGGCGCGAATGAGCAACATAATGGTAGAAGTAGGACAGCTTCTAGTACTCGAGAAGGCAATAATTCAAAAGAAGCTGAAAATTTTGAGTTATATGTGCAAGAGGTAGTCACAGCTACAGTAGGTCTCAAACGGGCCGAAGACCAACAGTTCATTCACTGAACCAAAAACAGCAGTCATATTGATTATTTTTTACATTCAACTGACAATTTTGTTGTCAATTTACAACCAATGACCGCAGTAGTAAATATGACAATTTAAAATTTTCAATTTAATGATTCGAAACCGGGATTGTCACATTGGTAATTTGCGTGGCAAATCGAAAACCATGGTTGTCATATATTGAAATCTATGACAGTCGTATTAAACACTGCAGTAGTCATTTGGAAAACCCAAATTATCAAATTGAAAACCGAGGAAGGCTTATTGAAAAACATTACTTTTAAATTGAAGACCACGGTAGTCAACTTGACAACCGTAGTAGCCACGGTAGTTAATATGGAAACTACGGTTGTCAAATTGAAAGCAGTAGTTGGTAGATTGAAAATCATTCTTGTTAATTTGAAAACCACGATTTTCAAATTGACAACCGCAGTAGTCATATTGAAAAATACAGTTTACTAATTAAATACCACGTTAGTTAATATGAAAACTACGGTTGTCAGATTGAAAACAGTGGTTGGTAGATTGAAAATCATTACTGTCAATTTGAAGATCATTATTTTCAAATTGACAACCGCAGCAGTCATATTGAAAAACACAGTAAATCAATTTAAAACCACGGTATTTAATATGAAAACTACTGTTGTCTTATTGAAAACTGTGGTTGCTAGTTTGAAAATTTAAAAATTTGTTTGGTTTGCAATATTACAATCATTATGATACACTTTAAAATTTCGATTTTCAATAAGATTACCGCTTTCGTATCCAGGACACCCCTTTTTCTGAAATATGAGTTGCAAGAATTGTTTAAAATATAAGGCAGATCTAGTTTTTTGGAATATGTTTAATTATTCATTATTACAACTAAGTCAACGTACAAATACAATATACATACATATAATTCTTATGAAAATACTTACATCATAATTCTTAATAAAATATGGTTTTGGATTTGAACTTGTTTTCTGCAAATGTTTTGTAGTAGAAATTGATGTTGGAGTTGGTGCTGGTGATGGTGCTGGTGTTCGTCTTGAACTTGGTTTTTGTGATTGCGTTGGTAATGTGGTTGATACTAAAATTGGTGTTATTATTGATGGTTTTGTTGGTGTTGGTACTGGTGTTGGTGTTGGTGCTGTTGTTGGTGTTGGTTTTGGTGCTCGAGTTGGTATTGCTTGGTGTTTGTGTTGATGTTGAGGTTGGTACTGGTGCTGATAACTTCATCTGTATATAATAATTTTAGAAGAAACAATTAGAATTACTTCTGTTAAGAATCAATAAGTAGTTTACCTTTCTCAAAATCCGCTTCTTTTGTGTTTTTGAGTGTCAAATACGTAATTATCTGTAGTTGCCCGTAGCTTAGTTGGTAAGTGCGTTGGCTGCTAAGCAGAACATCGTCGTGGGTGCGAGGCCTACTCGTGTCCAATGTTTTTATTTCATCTTTCACGGAAAGAACTGACAAAACTTTCAAGATTATCAATCAGTCATGAAAAAAGTGCTTCTCAAACTTACCCGTTCGGAATCGGCGTTAAATTGTAGGTCTACTTAATTCTTCACACACACCCAGAGAATTGTTGATAAGAGTAAGCCACTTAGGTCTTGGCTCTGCAAGAGCTGCCCCGCCACTCGCTATTTATTTACTTAATAGGAACAGGTTTTTATTAATTACCTTACCTATAACAATATTCTCTTTGGGATTAAATTGTTTAAGAGTATTTTATTCTTGATTATTTAACTCTTACCTTACCTGTAACAATATTCTGCTTGGGATTAAATTGTTTAAGACGACTATTTAACTCTTGATTTATTTTTTGTTTCTTTCTTGATTTATTTGTGTATTTTTCACTTTTTTACACTTCACTCACGAATGTCTGATAGACTTGATGCACAACTACTAAATGAGGATTATATTAGGTACTTGTTGAATTCAAGATAAACTCGATTTTCTTATTGAAAACAATAATTGCCAATTTGATGACCATAGTTTTCAATATGACAACCTTATGTGGTCGATCATCGTACTGACAACAGCAGTTGTAAATATGATTTTTAAAAACGGTTAAAGCATCACATTGACTACTTCGGTTTCAACTTGACAATTATGGTTTTCAATACAATTATTTTGATAACGGCATAAGCAATTTATCGTTTGTTTTTGTTTGTTCTTGCTCAATTCAAGATAAAATCGATTTTCGTACTAAAAACAATAATTGTCAATTTGATGACCATATTTTTCAATATGACAACAAGAATCATCTGATTGACAAACGCAATTGTAAATATGATTTATTTAATTAAGGATTTGAATTTTTCAAAAAAACTGCTAGTTTTTGATTTTTTGCAAGGCTTAGGTTAAAGTGGGTGTCATGGATATTAAGAGACACACTTAGGCCAATCAAAGGCCCCTCCAAGTAAGATGCGGCTTTATTGCCATAAATTATTCCAATTTCGTCTTGAAAATAAAGCCCCATTTTAGATCACCTCATATTTCGATAACGAAAAAAAAACTCCATCATCATATCGACAACAAGGGTTTCAATACGAAAACTTTGTCAACGAAAAGTCTTCGCTAAGGAACTTTTTCTATTTATTTTGATTTATATTCTAACAATCGAAATTATCAATATAGCAACTCTAGTTTTTTATTTGATGACGGTAAAATTCAGTCATCACATTAGCAACTGCAACTGTCAATTTGATGATTTTATTTTCAATGCACTTGTTGCATTAAGGAAGTAATCATATTGATAATCATTGTTGTACAAATGATGATTGTAGTTCTTACTTAACTGACGGACAACCTAAGGTTTTCATATTGACAACCAAAATCTTCTAATTAATCATCTCAGGTATTAAAACGACAACTTTGATTTTTAAACTAGCAACAAGATATTGAAAATTTCAAATTGTCCCATTTACTATCAAGTTGTTAGATTTTGAGACGACTTTTGAAAATTTACATCACATTGAAAATTTTTTTGATCAATATGACAATTTTCGGTTAACAACCAGTAATTGTCAATATGACAACGGTTATTTTTTTCAGTGTACGGACAGAATTAGAACGCAGTCGTAATGAACTATTAGAACAAGTTAGAAGTATAGTGAGAGAAACTCTTGCCGGTATCGCCCCTGCCCCTGTACATAATGGTCAAAATACACAAGGTTTGACAAACTTGCCTACACCGAACGTACAACCCACCAATTTTCATCCCCAGGAGCATAATACTGACGCTACTTATCAGGCCCCAAACGCTCATGTAACTAATGAACATGCGGTTCATCCAGTTGACATGGCTCGTGGTTCCAATGTTGACAACTTTTTAACACAGTTAAGTAACATGAACTTAAATGTTTCTCCTATGACATTGAACCAAACTAACCCTGCTCCAACCCCACCTTTATCAGCTACTTCATCTTTACGTTTCCCGCACTACCACAAATGGGGAATAAAATTCGATCCGAAGAACATGTCCATCGACGATTTTCTATTTCGTCTCGAACGGATAAAGGACAGTTATAACGTTACTTGGGTCGAAGTGGTCCAGAATTTTCACCATTTTGTGAGTGGTCGAGTGGAAACATGGTATTGGATGTTCTTGAAGAGCCATCCGCGAGCTTGTTGGTCCACTTTACGTTTAGCTCTAATCGAGCAATATAGAAGTTTGGAGACGGATAGCGAACTGTCTCGTAAAATGATCGACCGAAAGCAAGCACCGAATGAGAGCTTCGATGACTTTTACGATGATCTGATTAAATTTAATTCAAGATTACGGGTACCGAAGCCTGTGAAAGAAATTATAGAGCTTATTAAACAGAACGTTCGACGAAGGATAGGAGAGTTACTGGTTACATTCAGTACCCACAGCTTGCCAGAGATGGTTTACGTGTGCCGTACTATTGAAAAGTTCCTCAACGGAAATGAACCGAAACCCAGATATACTTTTAACCAAGTATCAACACAGCCGCCGCCGCGACGACAGATTAGTGAGCTAGAATATTTTTCAGAAGAATCTGACTTGGCAATTCCCGCGACAGTTGAGGCCTACCATAGGGAAACCAATAAACATAAGGTTGTTGAATCGTTGTCGAGTGAAGACGTGTTGTGAGAGAGCTTAAGTGAAGTAAAAAGACAAAAGTGAAACAAAATAAAATGAGTTGCAAAATCTGTTCATCAAGAATCGGAAGAGATGTCTGTAAAATAAATTGCAGTGAGTGCGGTCTATTATTTCACGCAAAATGTGCCAAACTTGAACCTTCAGTTGTGGAACACATAACCAAATCGGAAAAAACATGGAATTGTAAAGTTTGTGTGCAACAAAAAACGAACAACCCGAACCGATTATCGCAATCATCTTCTTTTGCCACTAACAATGTTAGTCTGAGTGCAGATGACTTAACTCTAGAGGGCATTCACCTTAAGGTTATGGAAATAAAAAATACACTTGCTAGTACTCTACACTCTTTGGGTCTAATGCAAGCACAAATTTCTACTCTCGAGGAAACAACACGATTGCTTTCAGAAATACAAAAAGAAAACGAAATGATTAAAGCTGAACTAAAAACAACAAGAGAGAGACTTGATAATGTAGAGTACATGTACCACTCTAAACACATTGAACTGCGTGAGGTTCCCTTTTTTGAGAACGAAAATGTGTGTGCAACGGTGATCGAAATCCTAAACAAGGGAATTAATATGCAACTGACGGTCGATGATGTGGAGATGTGTTACAGAAAGAAGATCAAGGGGGCACCATCTGGTACAGTGATTGTGCAGCTTCGAAGTAGGAGTGTGAAGGAGGAAATTTTGGCAGCTTTATACGCTAAGAAAGTGGCGATCAAAGCAGAAACAATTTTCTCTTCATGCAAAGGCCGAATCTTCATCAACGACTGGCTGTCAAACCATACAAAGATGCTTATGAGGGAGGCAAAAATTGCAAAAACAAATCATAACTATGAATTTCTTTGGGTGAGATATGGGAAAATTATGATGCGCAAGACGGCTGGAATGGAGGTTAAATTCATCAGGTGCATTGATGATCTTAATCATTTATAATAATTTTTATTTTCTATATTTTAATATTCAATTATATATAGCTCTTATTTTGCTTAAACTATGATGCGCCATAATGAAATATTTGATCTCAATAACTGTAGTGCAGGTGAAAACATCTTGATTGGTTTAAATTATAGTAAATCTTATAACGATTTTGTGGTCTTCCACCAAAACATAAGAAGTATGAGGAAAAATTTTGATAATTTTGTGATAACTTTGAGTAATGCCTTTAAAACTTTACCCGATGTAATAGTCTTATCTGAAATTTGGATTTTTGACCATGAATTATGCAATTACTCAATTCCGGGTTTTAACGTTTATGCGGAATGTAATGAGAAATATGTATCAGGTGGAATAGCGATTTTTGTAAAAAACAATATTGTTGTGTCTGAAATATCCACTCCTGATTTGAAAAGTGCTGATGCCATTATTGTGAAAATTAAACTTGAATGCAACCTGTGCATTGACATTGTTGGTATATATCGGCTGCAATTTGTTCACAAAGATATATTTCTGAGAGATATAGAGGATCTACTTCGTGGACTGAACAGTAACAACATTTGCATGCTCGGTGATATTAATATTGATATTTTGGGCTTCCCGTCTAGCTATGATGATTATTTGCTCCTTTTATCGTCTCTGGGGTTCGAATCATTTGTAAATGTGCCAACGAGAGTTACAGATTACAGTAAGACCTGTATAGACCATATTTTTGTTCGTGCCAAAAGCTCTGAAAATATACGTTCGTTCTTACTCGAATGGGACGTTAGCGACCATTTTGCAACGGGAGTGTCTTTCCTGGACTTATTAAAAAATAGTAAACAAAAAAATGAAAGTTCGAGTATTCAATTACTTCAGGAAATAAACTACACATTGCTTAATGATTGCCTCGCCGCTGAAAGTTGGAATTCTGTCTATAGCTGTAACTGTCCTTCAGACGCTTTTCGAAATTTTATTGACATTTTATCTGGTCATGTTTCTTCTAGTAAATCCATAAAACAAAAGCGAAAGTACAAAAAAATTAAACCATGGATGACTGACCACTTGTGCCAAAAAATTAATGCTAAAAATGAATTCTATATTAAGAACAAAGGCAAATTACATCTACCAAATATAAAGATCGCCTACAAAAGTATGCAGAAAGATATCCTCGATGGTATTAGTAAACAAAAGGAAGCATTCTTCAAAAAAAAATTTAACGATAGTAGGTCTAATCCAAAACAGCAATGGAACATCATAAACAATCTTTTAGGGAAACAAAATGGCGGCAATGAACTTAAACGCATAGAGTTTTCAGAAAACACGGTTTCAGAAAGCGATGCGGATATTGCAAATAATTTTAATCTGTTTTTCAAAGATGTAGTTAAAAATCATACACCAATTTCCTTAAACATCGAAAATATTTGTCGAGAACATCCAAATGATGATTTAGTTTTGTCTTCTTTCTTTTTTAGTGCGGTTACCGAAAATGAAGTATCTCATGTGATTGCTAACTTGAAATCAAAAACTTCCTTTGGAATAGATGGCTTAAGCAGCATAGTAATAAAAAAATAAATGTTTTTATAACAAGGCCCTTATCATATATTGTCAACTTAAGCTTTGAAAGTGGGGTATTCCCAGAATGCCTTAAAACTGCAATCATTATCCCGATACATAAAAAAGGTGACACAACAGACCCTAATAACTACAGACCAATTTCGTTGCTATCTGTTTTCTCAAAAAATTTTGAAAAATTAATAACTGAAAGAATGCTTAAGTTTCTTGGCAAGTATAGAATTCTCAGCTCTTCGCAATTTGGATTCATGAAGGGTAAGTCTACCGAAGATGCAGTAGTGACTCTCTTGGAAAGCATCAATAATGAACTCGATAAATCAAATAAATCTGGTGCTCTGTTTCTTGATCTGACGAAAGCATTTGACTTAGTCGACCATAAACTTCTTTTAAATAAACTTTACAGATATGGATTCAGAAGTAACATTTTAAACTGGTTCTCATCCTATCTTCAAAACAGGTCCCAGCATGTGCGAATCGGTACAACTATGAGTGATTCGATCACTAGTGCATGTGTAGGCGTCCCCCAAGGGTCAGTGCTCGGGCCTTTACTTTTTATTGTTTACATAAATTCAATTTTTCAGTTGCCTTTGAAAGGAAATATGGTTGCTTTTGCTGATGACTTGGCCCTTTCGTATTCTGCTCCTTCTGTTGATAGAATAAAAGCCTCAATGAATAGCGATCTATCTATTTTGGCAAACTGGTTTAAGTATCATCAGATGGTGCTGAGTAGCAAATCCAAGATTATGTACTTTTCCTTGTCAAATGAGATTTCTATTGAAAATGTTGGTCTTCATGACGCAAGCTGTGATCATTCTAGTTGTACCGTTTCTTGCATGCCACTTGAATGTGTAACAGAATTTAAATACCTTGGCATAACACTAGACTCAAAACTGAACTGGAAGTCACACATTATGAGTGTTAAGAAAAATATGTATATTGTTTTGAACAAAATCTTTCTCTTGCGAAAAATAGTACCAGCAAATCTACTAACATCTATTTATTATGCATTAGCTAACTCTCGCTTAGAATATGGTATTTCCTGCTGGGGTAGTGCATATGTCAGCAATCTACAGCCTTTAATCACAGCCCAGAAGAAGATTCTTAGAGTAATGCTTCACAAACCTAGATGGGAACCATCATTTCCGTTGTTTAAATCGCTAAATATATTACCACTTCGGCATCTTTATGTTTATAAGGTATTGAGACTGTTCTATTTGCGGGGTGGTCACAATACAGTAAGGAGAAATGCCATAAATCGCTCGTTGAGATCATCAGCGTCTACTGTGACTATCCAAAGAACTAGAACAGAGCATCTTAGACGCTTCTGTACTGTCATAGCTCCATTTATATATAATAAACTTCCAGCGGATATATGCAACAGCAATGGCCAATGCCACAGGTTCTTAAAAAATCTTAGGATTTGGCTCTTCTCTAAATCAGATGTGGAAGATTTAATGCGTGTAGTAGCTTGACCTCTTATACCACGACAACCTAAACCATAATAAAGATAGTTTTTACTTGCTTTATTTAAATTAATTGCCATCCATAATTTTAAATTCATATCTCATTATAATTTCATATTCCTTGCCTAATCCCAAAATCTTCATCTGATACACATATATCTCTTTCTTTTGTACTGTTCTCTCACTCTCTTACAGCAGAAACTTCGACGCGGTTTTTCATCTAAATTAAAAGCATATCTAATGAAAACGCACTTTACACTGGTATCCTTACCACCAAGTGCATGATACCATTTCTTTTTATAATTCATGGTCAATCAATGATTTTTTATGATACATTATGTATAATATTGAATACTGTTAATCTTTAAATAACGAATTTGTTAATACTTTATGTACAAAATAAAATTAAATACTTCTTGTTAACTTTACGCTATTAATCATTATAATTAAACATTACCTTGCTAAGACAATAATTGTAAACATGAAATGGAAATAAATCTTAAAATAAATCTTAAATCTTAAATGTTGGAATTGCCATGCAGAAGGCCATACATTTCGGAAATGCAATATTCCTCAACGGAAATTATTTTGCTATGGATGTGGGCTTGAAAATGTAATTGAAACAAGGTGTGAATCATGCGCGGGAAACCGGGCATCGAGCCATCCTTCAACCGGGGGGAAGTGCTCGAAAGCAGAACACCCGGAAAATTAACCAAGCCAGAACAGAGTCCTTCTAAGGTTACTTTACTGCAACGTTCTTCTGAAGAGAAAAAATGTAGAGATGAATTGCAGAGTAACCTTAAAAATACACAAGGAGCAAACCCCCATTTTTCACAAAAGTCGATACACCAACGTATCAAAGAATATAACGAGGCTCGAAAAAGAATTGTGACTTTTCCGTCGACCTCACAAAAAGTTTTGAAATTACGAGAGCGTATGAAGAAAAAAAGAGAATTGTATAAATGCGTGGCCAGCGCCATATTGAATTGTTCAACAGACGATCCTCGTCCGTATGTAACAGTTGAAGTTGATGGTCAAAAACTTCTCGGCTTGCTCGATTCTGGAGCGAGTGTGAGTTGTTTGGGATCTGGTGCTATAAAATTTTTAGAGGAGAACAAAATCCCGATTAAAAAGTTTTCGTCTTCGATCTCTACGGCAGGCGGTCAAAGACAATCTATTGTAGGCATGGTGACGGTGCAAATTCAGTACAAAGGCAAAGTCAAGGCCATGGACTTGTTTATTGTACCGTCGCTGACCCAAAAATTATACTTAGGAGTCGATTTTTGGAAACTTTTCCAATTAGCGCCCCACATCATTTCGGAGATATCATCAAGCAATGACACGGGTAGAATGTTAAGTTCCGCGGTTGAATGTGATGTAGGTGACCATCAACGGGAATCACTTCGTAAAGTTATAGACCAATTTCCGTCTTTTAAGACGAAAGGTTTAGGAAAGACTCATTTAGTTGAACATTATATTGACACGGGAGAGGCGATGCCGATAAAGCAACGTCACTATCCCATTTCTCCAGCGATACAAGCCCTAGTGTACGAGGAATTGGATCGCATGCTTGCTTTGGGGGTCATCGAAGAAAGTTCCAGCGCATGGTCTTCACCAGTCGTACTAGTACGAAAACCTGGAAAGAACCGCCAGTGCTTGGACTTTCGTAAGGTGAACCAAGTTACAAAGAAGAATGCGAGCCCAATTGCTCATATAGAGGGACTGCTAGCACGCCTTACAGAGACACACTTTATTTCGAGTGTGGATCTGAAAGATGCTTACTGGCAGATACCGCTGGAGAAAAGCTCGCGGGAGAAGACAGCTTTCACGGTACCTGGTAGGCCCCTCTATCAGTTCAAAGTGATGCCATTTGGTCTTTCCAACGCCGCCCAAAGTCTTACGTATCTTATGAATCTTGTAGTACCATCAGAATTGCGTGATCAGGTTTTTGTTTACCTAGACGACTTACTCGTCATATCTAAAAATTTTGAAGAGCATTTGCGAATTCTTGGAGTTATAGCCCAAAAATTACTGGAAGCAGGCTTGACAATTAATGTCGAGAAGTCGAAGTTTTGCTTCCAAGAACTCCAATATCTTGGCTATGTCGTAGGACAGGGCTGTTTGAAACCAGATCCGGCTAAAGTCACTGCCATCCTTGACTTCCCTGTGCCGAAGACACCCAAACAAGTTCGCAGATTTCTCGGCATGGCGGGCTGGTACCGCAGGTTTGTGGGCAATTTTTCAACCCTGGCAACCCCGATGACTGATACTCTCAAGAAAGGCAAGAAATTCGAATTTGGAAAAGACGCGATAGAAGCTTTTGAAAAGATCAAGTCAGCCCTAACTTCGGACTTAGTGCTGATAAATCCCGACTTTAGTAAGGAGTTTATAATCCTTTGTGACGCATCAGCATCTGGTATCGGATGCGTGCTTTGCCAAAAAGATGATAACGGAGTGGAACGCCCTATATATTACTTTTCACAGAAGTTGAATGCGGCTCAGCGCAATTATACTGTTACCGAGCGCGAGTGCCTAGCAGCTGTGAGAGGTGTTCAAAAATTTCGACCCTACGTCGAAGGGTATAGGTTTACTATAGTCACAGATCATTCGAGTCTGAAGTGGCTAATGAGTCTGCGAGATCCAACGGGGAGGTTAGCACGCTGGAGTCTCAAACTGCAAGGGTTTGATTTTGGGATCGAACACCGGAAGGGTACTTTGAATGTAGTACCAGATGCTCTATCTCGAGTTTATGAGGTAGAGGCACTGCATTCAATGGTATGTCCACCGGAGACGATGTCAACGAACTCCACCGATATTCTTCATATTGATTTGGAGGATCCGAGCTTCAAGTCTGAGGAATACCTCCAAATCATCGAGCATATCGGACAAAACAAAGATCAGCTTCCTGACCTTCAGGTTTCGGACGGTTTCGTATACAAGAAGGTCAGGCATTGCACAGGTAATCCTCTCCAAGACGATTTAGTCTGGAAATTATGGATTCCAGCGGTGCTGACAAACCGTTTGATCTCGTTGGCTCATTGCCCACCCAGAGCTTCACACGGTGGCATAACAAAAACTCTGTATAAACTCCGACAGCAATTTTTCTGGCCGAACATGGCATCCCATGTCAAATCTTTTATAGATAGTTGCGAGATCTGCAAAACGACAAAAGCCCCTAACACCATACTTAGAGCAGAAATGGGAAAATCTTTCTCTGTTGACAGGCCATTTCAGCATATATATATATTGACTTTTTAGGCCCGTACCCGCGATCTAAAAACGGAAACACCCAGATAGTCATTGCTCTAGATCAATTGACGAAATTCGTCCTGTTGAAACCCCTACGAAAAGCCACCGCACAAACAGTTATCAAATTCTTAGAGGAAGACATCTTTTTAATTTTTGGTGTACCGGAAAGTATACTTTCAGATAATGGTAGCCAGTTCATAGGTCATGAATTTGGAAAAATGGTAAAGGCTTTCGGAATCACTCATTACCGAACCGCCGTATATTCTCCCCAGGCGAATGCGAGCGAACGAGTCAATCGGTCAATCCTTGCCGCTGTTCGCGCGTGTATCGACCCGAAACAGACCAATTGGGACTTACATTTACCATCTATAGGAAGTGCGCTACGCTCTTCAATACATTCTGCAGTTGGTATGACGCCTTTCGAAGCTCTATTCGGGCATCGAATGATTGAGCACGGTGCAGACTATAGGTTGTTGCGTGGTCTGGGAGTGCTAAACGACTCTGAGTTGAACTGGCTTCCAAAAACGGCCAAGATGAATGTGTTGCACACCTACCTAAAGTCAGCTTTAGAACGGACACACGAGTCTTATCAAAGAACGTATAACTTACGGAGTAGGGTAGTATCTTATCAGGTAGGAGACGTTTTATTTAAACGTAATTTTATTCTCAGTGACGCGGCTAAACATTTAAATGCTAAGCTGTGTCCTAAGTTTATAAGAGTCACGGTCGTAAAAATAATTGGAAACAATCTTTACGAGGTCATGGATTCCAAGAGTCATAAGACAGTTACGCACTCGAAAGACCTAAGGAAATAGAGTAACACTTTCAAAAATTCCAAATTCCAATTCCCGGCTAGCTCAGCTGTGCATGAGACTCCTTTAGATGCGAAAAAAGTAGTCTTCACGTTTCTTTTCATATACTTTTTGAACAGGAAACCTGTTGCAAAAAGGATATGCTGTGTAGGAAACGCCAATACAATTTTTTTTGAGGCTCTTAATAAAATACCCTGTAAGTATTGACTACTTGTAGTTACCCACGGATTTTCATATAGAACGATGGTTCACTGTGGCGTATGGGTAACATTTTTTTTGTTAAGAATTGTGTATTTTTAAAACGTTTTTCGTTTCATTCAATTCTTTTCAATCAATGAAGATTAAAAACTTGAAATCTTAAAAAAGTTCCGAAATATGCATGTTGCTTGTCAGAATCGCCAAATTGAGTCTTAGCAAATGGAAACTTGGCCCAAAAATAAAATATACACCAATGTACATTAAATGCGCCCATGTAGTTGTATCATTAAATGTTCCAGCTTAATGTGTCGCCAAGTGGTACGATCGGAATGAAACTTTGTTCCGTCCCCAAAGCATGCTATATCCGGCCCATCTACAAACTTGTTTGACAGATCTTATTCTTACTGGCTAACCTTGTAGAAGAATCGAGTTAGAAATTTCTTTTTCTCCAAGACGTCATACGAAGCAGTCACCAGCTAATTGATAAAACTAAGATCTGAGTGAAGAGACTAAATCTCAGTATTCTTAGAAATTGAGCTTCATTAAACTTTTTTTTACGCTCACGACGAAAATTAAAAGTAATTGGTAAGCTAAGACCTGATTTTTTTCTTTTAAATGAAAGAGTTTTTTTTGTTAGAGAGAAAAATAATTGTTTTCTTTAGAAAACCAGATTAAAATAGACCTTCGGCTGACCATTTGGCTATATTAGGAGCGAAGAAAAAACACGAGGTCTGGTTTTACGAAAAATATTTGGATGTTCAAAAGAGTGGTCTACTATTCCTACAAGAACTGGTAAGATTACACATTCAGTCATTTTGAATATCAACCAAATTTTTCGTCATGTTGGTTAGGTACGATAAATCATCCACGTTGGCCCTCGGCCAAAAATTTTCGTTCGTGGGCGAAAAATACCAACCAAGAAGGACTGATCGAAATTTAACCAGAGCAGAAATTCCATCTCGGAAATCTTAACCTCAATTCACTCGGGGCCTCGCAAAATCTTTCATCACGGAAAGAGCACAAGCGCTCCCAGAAAGAAAGGAGTGAAAGGGCACAAGCACCAAATTAAAAGTCCCCAGATCAACACACATGAAAACAACAACAAAATTAGAGAAACCCAACCTAAAAGTATTAATTATTAATAAAATAGTGATACCATAAATGGCTAAAAGACTTTTTGAAATAAGATAAAAGAATAGAAAGTATATAAGAAAAAAAAGACAGCGATAACAGAGAAAATAAATTATTAGAGTAAATTAGAAAGAAATAAGTGTGAAAAGAAAAAGAAAGAATGATAAGCACACAAAAGTTGATAATCAGAAAAAAAAATATTAATTAATTAAGAAATGAAAAAAAAGTGTGCCATCCCATACATCGTGATTTTTTTTTATTAAGATTTGTTTTTTTTTTTTTGTTACTTGGTAAAATCTTCACTCTTAAATCCATGCAGTGTCATCACCTTTAAAAATTTTAATCATCGTTTAGCATAAACATACATGGTCACCAAAATGCTGTGCACAGAATTCTGGATACCGGTAAGTGATTTTTTTTTTGTTTTCTTTTATAAATTTTGCTAAAACATTTGAATGGATTTAATGAAATGATAAAGGGAATGAAATTGAATTAATAAAAAAAGAAACAATGATAGAAAGAGACAAACATTTAATTAAGTGGCTATAAAAAAAACTAAATTGCATACGTACAAAGAAAGAAATGAAGACAAAACAAAAGTATTTTTGTTACTTTGAAATGATTCACATTTAAAGTTAAATTGAGTTTCATGTAAAGAAAGCTTTTTAAAGATCAGATTCAAGATCTCGAAGGATCTTTTAATTTACAACTTTTTCGATGCGTGGGAATGATTTCAATTATTTTTTTTTTATTTTGCATGTTTAGTTTTAAGAATTGCCAATTGAATTTTGCGTGGAATAAAATTTGTGTTGTGCTTTTAAAATAAGCATGAACTTAATTCCTCCTTTGGTTTTTTTTTTGGAACATTTGAGTGGTCCGTCTACTAAGCAATGTTGTTGTTCATTTTTTTTGAGTGAAAATAATAACTCTATATATTGAGTCATATTGAATAATTGTTGTCGCAAAACGAATAAATTTATCATGGAGATTTAAGGAAGTATTTTGGGAAGTGGATTCGTGGAAGAAGGGTAAGATGACGTTTCTAATGTCGTAAGGGAAAGTCTATGATTTTCCCCTTTTAAATGAGGGCTGTTGCAGATATTTTTTTTTTGAGCAAAGCAATGGCGTAGGAGTGTTCATTCGAGTTAATTCTAGTTTGAATACTATTAAGGGTGGGTAAAGAAGCTCAGAGGACACGATCATCTTTGTCCTCCAATCGGTACGCATGTCAACAGCTTAACTTTTCGCAGTTGGAATCTAAATTCGGGCCTCACCATTTTAAAGATGGAAATTATACCAGTCGCGTTACATCGGAGACTTAGGCCTGCAAAAAGGTAACATCGTCATTCGCGCGTAACAAGATCCCCCCCCATCGACGAGCTGTGCATGGCCTTCAGTTACTACCGCGGATGGACACCCCTCTCGACTCCTGCCTGGACGGGCCCATGGATCTGTGACCATCGGTCCTAAAGGTGGGGATAGTCGTTAGGGATAGGTATTTTTTTTTTAGAAGTAAGGGAAAATGATTTGAAAATCGAATATTGATTAGGGATCTTTTCTGATACCCGATCGTTTAGAATTCGGTCTAGTTTTTTTTTTGCTCAAATTACGAAGTTCTTTTTCAGATCAAACCTTTCCTCAGGGATGCACGAACAAAAAATAATATTTTTTGTGTTTGGTGTTCAAGGCAACATGCAAGGATGCCTTCAAAGTCCCTATTCTCATAAATACCAATGGTTATATTCAAATAAAAATGCTACATACGTTACAATATTCCATCGTTGTTTTATTGCAATTTAAAGTTTTATACCTCTAAAAAAAACACCCTTTATAAGGTTCTGGCAAGTAGTTTTTTGAATTAGATTGTGAGGGCAAAGACCTAAACCAAGAATGGAAAAATTCAGGTACAACTCCTTTGTCACACATCTCTATTAAGTCTTTTTTTTGCTGCACTTATTGTAAGAGGTTCTTGGTTTAATTAAGGCCATTATGTTAGAGGAAGATACTTTGGAACAGCGTTCCTTCCTCTTTTTAATGTTCTTAAAACGTTCATTGTTCTGAAATGAATATCTTCGAAATTGTATTTGAACTGCAGAATCCCTCGTTTACTTTTTTCATACCGGAACCATTTAACTTTTAGCCAGTTCATTTTTTGGCTATCGGTGTGCACTGTCTTATTTTTAATAAATTTTTCTGCTAATATTTTTAAATTTAAAAAATCATCAAATTTCATTTCAACACCTTCATAAGGGGACTTATTCTGAACTCTAACTCTTGCAGCCCTGAATATATTACGACAATCATTAACACTCATTGGAAAGAACTTCTTCTGTTTTTCGATTGAACTATGCATTGAGTCGAATTTCATGTATGAGTGGCCACTTTCCAAAAATGTTTGAGCAATTATTTCTAAATTAGTGGTCTGCACTATATTTAGAAAAAAAAGCCACAATGTTTGAATTTCGGTTCTGACCTGCGCAAGTATCCGAAAATATTGACAGCTCTACGATATTTCCAGGTAGTTGTTGTATATATTTCAAAATTCACGACCCTACCTCGCAACTCCCCCCTTTACCACTTATCTCTGTCCAGGCATAACAAAAAGCTTCATTCGGTAGATCTGCCTCATAAATTGTGAAATTGTGAAGTATGAGCTTTCTTTTATAGTAAGTAAGAGAAACATCAGTTGATGGTATCTGAAGTACACTTTGCATGTCCATCGAAATTGATTTAAAATTTGCTTCCAAATTTGCTCTTTCTTTGTCTTTTTGTTTTTCTTTGAATGGTTCTTTTTTGCGAAGTAAGTGTTTTTCATAATCAACTTGCAGATCAAGTTTTGCTTCAGGTGATGCGATTTTATATTTGTTACAAAATATTCTTCTGTAAGTTATTTCAGACACAGGACGAATTATGCATTTCAGTATACTGTATTTTATACAGCTCGTATATTTTCCTTATGGAAAGCTTACTGTCTAAATACTTTCTCTGGCTGTCCTTGCGGCAGTTATGACTTTCCATGCAAGGAAAACTTTCAATGTGTTTTTAAACATGCAGAATAGCTTCAGGACTTGTTTTTTTGGATGGTGAATGTTTGCCCCTTTTATCTTCCGCTGAAAAATGACCACCAACCTCTTCTGTTCCTAAAAACGCATTAATTACACTTCGGTTGGAAAAATTCAACGTATTTAAAAAAAACTGTTGACAGACTCTTGTTTTACTTTCATCCTGAGTAAAAAAAATACTTTTTAGCAGTTTGTCTAAGATTTGCATTTTCATTTCTTGGTCTTCGATATTTTGGAGGGTTGCTTTCAACATTTTGAAGAATAAAGCTTTTCTGCTTTTTGTAATTCAAAGTTCAAAAATTTCGCAGACTGCTATGTGCTAAAATGTACCTACGCCAATAAAATTCGTTTGAGTTTTACAAGAAGTAAACAACTGTATAAAAGATACTTTTTTATTCTATTAGCTAACACGATAAATGTTGTTTTTTTTTACCTTTCCAGATATTGAAATTAAAGTTTTATGGGAAAGTTCACTCGGGCGTATACTTATTATTTTTCAAAAGAGAAAGGAAGAAACGTTACCGCACTTCTTTCCGAGAACTATTTGAGGTACAAAATAAATTCTTGCGGCACAAATTAGCAACAAATTAGCAACAAAATATGTCGTTAGTTTCATGTCGCTAGCTGCATTGGTTCTAGTTTGGTTCTGCCAGCGTAATATTTCGCTAGCAGAACATCGTTTTTTTCCAAGAAATAGTTGAGGTACAAAATTAATTCTTGCGGCACAAATTAGCAAAAAATTAGCAACAAAATATGCCGTTAGTTTCATGTCGCTAGCTGCATTGGTTCTAATTTGGTAATATTTCGCTAGCAGAACATCGATTTTTCCAAGAACTAGTGGAGCAACAAAATCAATTCTTGCGGCACAAATTAGCAACAAAATACTGAATACTTTTCATTGCCGGCTTATAAAATGGTTCTGCTAGCGTAATAGATGTAGGAATAAGGGTAGAAGGTTTATAACAAAAAAAAATATATTTTTCAGATCACAAATGATGCAAATGTCAAACAAAAATAAAATGTCAAAGCTCATATTTCATTGACAAAAAAAAAACAAACGTACGCTTGCCGGACCAACGTACGTACGTACGGAGCGGAAAGTAACTCGAAATCAAAGAAACTCCAAGACTAAGCTAAATCTGTCCGTAAAATCAAAGGACAATGACCATTTTTGGGCCCAGTGCGTACACACATAAGACAGGTATCAATAAAAAGGTGACGCTTAGCTGAATATATATTCCAAATATTTTCAAATTCGGTTTTGTAGTTTTCGAGATATTTGACCTTGAAGTTGATGTTTGTAGAATCACAAATATGGCTTATTTTCACTATAAACGCCAATAACTTCTGACTCATTGGTTTTACAGAAAAGATTTTGGTACCAAATGAAAGATCATAAAAATATCTTTCTTAGCTAATCAGTATTTTTTATATATATATAGTACATGATAATATACAAGGCTCCGATATTGTTTGAAAACATATTTTTAAGTTGCTTTTCAAATGCAGATATTTTGAAAATATCAGTGATGACATATATATTTTTATACACAGTTCTAATCCTTATTTCATAACCTTTAATTTGATATATAAATCAACTATAGTTTCTCACAAAAAAACCATCTTATTAAAAGAATTCTTCTGAAAATACAGATTTTTGTTTTCAAAGATATCATTCAGTGTGTTTTTGTCTCGAATATTTTTTATTTCCATATATACATATAAACATATATATTTATTTATTTATCGTTTTAATCCTTATTTCATAACCTTTAATTTGATATATAAATCAACTATAGTTTCTCACAAAAAAACCAACTTATTAAAAGAATTCTTCTGAAAATACAGATTTTTGTTTTCAAAGACAACATACTTACTTTTTCTTCATATTCTTTTTACATTTTTTTCTCCCAAAATAATCACATATTCTATTTAGAAAACTAAAATTCATTCAACGTTTATTTTAAGTCTTAATTTATTTTATTTTTTGTAAAAATATGGTATATATTTTATTTTACGTGTCTTCATCACCGTTTTCATCAATAAGAACACTATCTAAATATAAAGCTGGTGGTATCGATTAAGGATTAGAACTATGTATAAAAATATATATGTCATCACTGATATTTTCAAAATATCTGCATTTGAAAAGCAACTTAAAAATATGTTTTCAAACAATATCGGAGCCTTGTATATTATCATGTACTATATATATATAAAAAATACTGATTTGCTAAGGAAGATATTTTTATGATCTTTCATTTGGTACCAAAATCTTTTCTGTAAAACCCATGAGTCAGAAGTTATTGGCGTTTATTGTGAAAATAAGCCATTTTTGTGATTCTACAAACATCAACTTCAAGGTCAAATATCTCGAAAACTACAAAACCGAATTTGAAAATATTTGGAATATATATTCAGCTAAGCGTCACCTTTTTATTGATACCTCCTGTCTTATGTGTGTACGCTCTGGGCCCAGACTTGTATGAAAAGTGGTCATTCTCCTTTATCGGCAAAACTGAAAGACTGATCACTGGTCATCCCGCTACCTCCTAACTCAATAGCTCTGTAATGTGCGGCATCGTAATAACAGCATAGCGTTTTGTCACATTATTTATTTATTTATTTATTTATGTGTTTATCAACTGTACAAGAAAGTATTAAACTTATATTTAGTACAGGAAAAGTAAGCATTTGTTTTTATTCTACATAATCAAAAAGAAATATTTAGAAGAAATGAAAGAAAACATATTTATAGAAATTAGACTTTGATTTACATTATAGTCAATACAAAGAACGAAAGGAAAAATAATTTTACAAAAAAAAAACAAAAATAACATAAACATCATTAGTACATTACTGCAAAATAATTAAAAAGTAACTTTTTGAAGTGGTTTGAGTAAAATGTTCTCCTTATATCAAGAGGAAGTACGTTCCAGAGATAAATAGCGTATATAAAAAAATGACGGGAGCTTATTAAGTATTTATATTTGGGTGGAATATACTGTAATGTTCGTTCTGATCTAGCTGGTCTTAAAAGTTCGAATAGCAAGAGCAAAGGTGGAAGTTCAATATTAATTTTATTGGTTCGATTTATAAGAATCGCCTTAGTTTTGCTTGGATTAAGCTTCAAATTGTTTTTTTCTGACCATTGATAAATTGAACAGAGATTATCATTCATCCTGGAGAATTCTAACTGAAGAGAAGATTTATGAAACAAGGAATAAGTTTTAACATCGTCTGCAAATATGTGATGCTTGCTGTTTATTATACATTTTGAAATATCATTAATAAACATTGAGAACAACAACGGACCCAAAACAGAGCCTTGAGGAACACCTTGCCATACAGACAGCGCAGTTGAACATTTATTTTCACAAAACACAGCTTGAATCCGATTTTGCAGATATGATTCCACTAGCTTACAAGTTGAATTTTCAAACCCAAACTGGCATGAAAGTTTTTGAATAAGAATTTGGTGGTTCACTGAATCAAATGCCTTTGAGAAGTCAAGAAAAACTAAAAGTGCCATCATATCCCCGTCTATACCAACACGTATGTCTTCCGATACTTTTAAAAGAGCTGTAATACAGCTGTGATGACTTCGAAATCCAGATTGAAATTCAGTTATGAGTTTATTTTCGTCAAGAAATTTTTTTACCTGCTTGCTTATTAAAATTTCGAAAACCTTACTGAAATATGGCAAAATTGCGATTGGCCTAAATTCTTGAATATTAGTTGCTGCTTTTTTGGGTATTGGAATAATTTTAGCAGTCTTCCAAGACTCTGGAAATGTGCTTGTAGTTATGCAAGTATTAAAAATATGCGTTACAACTTTAAGAAGGACGGGTAAAAGTATTTTTACGAAATTAGGATGGATACCATCAAGTCCAACCGCCTTCGATTTTACACCAAGAATGCACTCCCCTACACTAATTTCATCCAAGCAGCTTAATGAAAACGTGTTTGGCATATTATGAATCTCGTACTCATTACTAAAGGAGGAACTGATATTAGGGCATGAATTAACAAATTTTTGATTTAAATTATTTAAATCATCTACATCCAAGTTTAAAGGAGATTGTTTTTTAGGATTTAACCCGATGTTCCGAATATTTCTCCAGAATGATGAACTTGATTGATCAGCATTGAATGTTTTTTCATAATGAAATGTTTTGTTTTTCCTAATCAAATATATAACTTTATTGCGTATAATCTCAACTCACTACTTTTGTACCAGTGGAGTGCTTTGCACCGAATTTTCAGGGAATATTCGGGTAGTGGCGATTATAAGTTTTAAGTATTTTTTTTACAAAATTGACCAAGCCGTTTATGATATATGGCCAGCGAAGCGGGTAGTGTAGTAGCGAGGTAGCGGGGTGACTGGTAGCGGGACTGGGAAGCCGGAGTGGGTAGCGTGATAGGGAAGCGGGAGTGGGTAGCGTGAGTGCGAAGCTGGAGTGGGTAGCGGGAGTGGGTAGCGGAGTGGGTAACGGGGTAGCGGGTAGCAGTTATGGTACTTTATGTATCGATTGAGGCAGTACGAAGTCTGCCGGGTGAGCAAGTATTTTATATTAAAAAATGTGTTCAAGTTTTGATATTTTTGTGTTCGAATTCTAGTTTTAAGTATATTATTCAAATTTCATAATTTTCTCGCCTAATTTCTTCAGAAAGTTCTAAATTCCCTTTAGAACTCGATCTAGTGAATCTCGGTCTAACGTTAGAAATTAGTTTTTAGAATACTTGGAACTCGGACATTTCTTCACTTCTCTAGAACTCGATCAAAAATCATAGGGTAAATTCACAAACGTCAAATTTTTAGGTAGTGTTTAGGCATCACTGCTTTTTTGCGATGCTGATCGTTGCTCAGCTGATTACGATGCGATGCTGATTGACAAAAAGTTTTACGTTTAAAAACAATTTTTGCTTAATGATGGACGTGATTCTAACAAAAACTCTCATTGATAATAATGAATCGAAAAACAACACATTTCTTCAAAAAATTCGAATTTCGAGGGTAAAACATCTGAAGAGAATGCAAAAATTCATAAAAATTTCATCCAGAAGGAAAATTCCGAAGATAAAAAAGTCTTTCAAAATAATTGAAAAATACCCGAAAGCCGAAAATTCATCAAATTAATCATTTATAAACAACTTAGAATTTGATTAAATACTTTTCATTGTCCTTTTGCTCCATTTTTACTCCAATTCATGTCGGCATCAACAAGTTATCAAGAAAATTCTTGATGCTTTTTTGTTTTATATTTGCGCATCAATTTATTGAACTTTGCAATAATGAACACTTGACATTTTATGTGATGCCAATTTTTGCGTTTATGAACGTGCTATAGAAATAATTCCTAATCATCTCTGCAGTAATGCGTTTTTGAATTTACACATAACTGGGTTCTAAGCAGAGTATATCTAATAATGAGTAGGGAAACTCTTTTGAAAATGTAGTAGGCACTACTACAACCACAAATTTTCGAAAAAAAACACAACAAAAATGCCATAAGTGAAAATAGTCTAATCAGTTCCTTATGTAAAACTGCCTGAGCAAGAAGAATTGACTACACGTTCATCACTTGCTTCTTTCCCTTTTCCCCTAATAGAATTTCAAAGGCGTTCCGACTTGAATATATTTTTTGTTTCGTTCAAATAAAAATCAATTCTTTGTGGAAAACTGCCTGCGCAAGATGAAATGACTACACATTCATCACTAGCTTCTTTCCCTTTTTCTCTTATAGACTTTCAAAGGCGGTCTGACTTGATTGTCATAACTCATAAATTAAAATAAAAAATTATTCGATAAAAAAATTATGTTGTTTCCCTTTCCTTCCTAAAAGTTTCTCATTGGCATCTATTTCCAATATCTGTGTGAAAATATTATGTGTGATTTAGGATTTTGTATTGTCGGAATGAGGGTTTATGTAATTGTTGTTGTTTGTATGTCCACGAGTGACACATGATCGTGTAAACATCACTGACAGCGTAAACGCTACAGACCGTGAAAACACCACACACCGTGATGACGGCTAGCAGCTTAATCATCACACAGTGACGACGATGGCTTACAGCTTCAATTGTTTTTGTTTTTATTTTGAAGCATTCTTTGACAGATCACTTGCCAAAATTAATTGTGAGAAAAGTAAATTTGTGATACTATTTTTTAGGCACACAGTTTATAATTTTATCTTTTTAATATTAACTGTATTTATTTATGTCAAACTTATATTGTATTTTTGCTATTGTAGATCCTGATGATGGCACTTGTTGCCGAAATATATTGATCGATGTGATTATACAATTATGTTTGATTTTTTCTTCGGAAGTAGTTGGAGGCCATACAAACAACAACAATTATATTATGTGTGAATCAACAGGTGAATTTTTCTGAGCTTCCCTACTCATTATCTACATCTACACTAATATATAAAGCTGAAGAGTTTGTTTGTTTGAACGCGGTAATCTCAGGAACTACTGGTTCGAATGGTATAATTCTTTTTGTGTTGGATGGTGCCTTAATCGACTTAGACTTTAGGCTACTTAACATTAAGCTGTGACCAATAGCAGTGAAGAATCTGTTTAAAATGGGGAAAAACGGCAAAAAATATACATTTTTTCTGCGTTTTAACGCACTTATCTCAGGAAGTACTGATTCGAATGGTATAATTCTTTTTGTGTTGGATGGTCCATTAATTGAGGAAGACTTGAGGCTATTTAACATTAAGCTGTGTCCAATAGCAGCGAAGAATCTGTGGGAAATATGGAAAAAACGGAAAAAAATATACATTTTTCTGCGTTAAAACGCGCTTATCTCAAGAACTGCTTTATGAAATTGAACAATTTTTTAAATGTTGAATGGTCTATTTATCAAGGAAGGCTTGAAGCTATATAAAATTTAGCTGCGACCAATAGGAGCGAAGAATTTGTGTAAAATGTGGAAAAAAACGGCAAACAATACAATACAATCTACATCTACACTAATATATAAGGCTGAAGAGTTTGTTTGTTTGAACGCGGTAATCTCAGGAACTACTGGTTCGAATGGTATAATTCTTTTTGTGTTGGATGGTGCCTTAATCGACTTAGACATTAGGCTAATTAACATTAAGCTGTGACCAATAGCAGCGAAGAATCTGTGGAAAATATGGAAAAAACGGCAAAAAATATACATATAGCTTTATATATTTGTGTAGATGTAGATTGTATTGTATTGTTTGCCGTTTTTTCCACATTTTACACAAATTCTTCGCTCCTATTGGTCGCAGCTAAATTTTATATAGCTTCAAGCCTTCCTTGATAAATGGACCATTCAACATTTAAAAAATTGTTCAATTTCATAAAGCAGTTCTTAAGATAAGCGCGTTTTAACGCAGAAAAATGTATATTTTTTTCCGTTTTTTCCATATTTTCCACAGATTCTTCGCTGCTATTGGGCACAGCTTAATGTTAAATAGCCTCAAGTCTTCCTCAATTAATGGACCATCCAACACAAAAAGAATTATACCATTCGAATCAGTACTTCCTGAGATAAGTGCGTTAAAACGCAGAAAAATGTATATTTTTGCCGTTTTTTTTCCATATTTTCCACAGATTCTTCGCTGCTATTGGTCACAGCTTAATGTTAATTAGCCTAATGTCTAAGTCGATTAAGGCACCATCCAACACAAAAAGAATTATACCATTCGAACCAGTAGTTCCTGAGATTACCGCGTTCAAACAAACAAACTCTTCAGCCTTATATATTAGTGTAGATTTAGATTGTATTGTATTGTTTGCCGTTTTTTCCACATTTTACACAAATTCTTCGCTCCTATTGGTCGCAGCTAAATTTTATATAGCTTCAAGCCTTCCTTGATAAATGGACCATTCAACATTAAAAAAATTGTTCAATTTCATAAAGCAGTTCCTGAGATAAGCGCGTTAAAACGCAGAAAAATGTATATTTTTTGCCGTTTTTTTCCATATTTTCCACAGATTCTTCGCTGCTATTGGTCACAGCTTAATGTTAATTAGCCTAATGTCTAAGTCGATTAAGGCACCATCCAACACAAAAAGAATTATACCATTCGAACCAGTAGTTCCTGAGATTACCGCGTTCAAACAAACAAACTCTTCAGCCTTATATATTAGTGTAGATGTAGATTGTATTGTATTGTTTGCCGTTTTTTCCACATTTTACACAAATTCTTCGCTCCTATTGGTCGCAGCTAAATTTTATATAGCTTCAAGCCTTCCTTGATAAATGGACCATTCAACATTTAAAAAATTGTTCAATTTCATAAAGCAGTTCTTGAGATAAGCGCGTTTTAACGCAGAAAAATGTATATTTTTTTCCGTTTTTTTCCATATTTTCCACAGATTCTTCGCTGCTATTGGGCACAGCTTAATGTTAAATAGCCTCAAGTCTTCCTCAATTAATGGACCATCCAACACAAAAAGAATTATACCATTCGAATCAGTACTTCCTGAGATAAGTGCGTTAAAACGCAGAAAAATGTATATTTTTTGCCGTTTTTTCCCCATTTTAAACAGATTCTTCACTGCTATTGGTCACAGCTTAATGTTAAGTAGCCTAAAGTCTAAGTCGATTAAGGCACCATCCAACACAAAAAGAATTATACCATTCGAACCAGTAGTTCCTGAGATTACCGCGTTCAAACAAACAAACTCTTCAGCTTTATATATTAGTGTAGATAATTCTCAGTTATCATTGAGATTTAATGGTTACCTTACTAATTGTTGCTGCACATATGTCAGCCACGTCAAATAGCTGAGTGAGAAATCGAATCCAAAATAATTTCATCTCAGAGATCTCAGAAAAATATCTCAGTTCTCACATTTCAACAGATTCTTCGCTACTATTGGTCGCAGCTTAATTTTAAGTAGAATAAAGCCTTTCTCGATTAATGGACTATCCAACACAAAAAGAATTTTACAATTCGAAATAGTAGTTCCTGAGATTACCGCGTTCAAACGAACTTTATATTGTATTGTATTGTATTGTATTGTTTGCCGTTTTTTCCACATTTTACACAAATTCTTCGCTCCTATTGGTCGCAGCTAAATTTTATATAGCTTCAAGCCTTCCTTGATAAATGGACCATTCAACATTAAAAAAATTGTTCAATTTCATAAAGCAGTTCCTGAGATAAGCGCGTTAAAACGCAGAAAAATGTATATTTTTTGCCGTTTTTTCCATATTTTCCAGATTCTTCGCTGCTATTGGTCACAGCTTAATGTTAATTAGCCTAATGTCTAAGTCGATTAAGGCACCATCCAACACAAAAGAATTATACATTCGAACCAGTAGTTCCTGAGATTACCGCGTTCAAACAAACAAACTCTTCAGCTTTATATATTTGTGTAGATGTAGATTGTATTGTATTGTTTGCCGTTTTTTCCACATTTTACACAAATTCTTCGCTCCTATTGGTCGCAGCTAAATTTTATATAGCTTCAAGCCTTCCTTGATAAATGGACCATTCAACATTTAAAAAATTGTTCAATTTCATAAAGCAGTTCTTAAGATAAGCGCGTTTTAACGCAGAAAAATGTATATTTTTTCCGTTTTTTTCCATATTTTCCACAGATTCTTCGCTGCTATTGGGCACAGCTTAATGTTAAATAGCCTCAAGTCTTCCTCAATTAATGGACCATCCAACACAAAAAGAATTATACCATTCGAATCAGTACTTCCTGAGATAAGTGCGTTAAAACGCAGAAAAAATGTATATTTTTTGCCGTTTTCCCCCATTTTAAACAGATTCTTCACTGCTATTGGTCACAGCTTAATGTTAAGTAGCCTAAAGTCTAAGTCGATTAAGGCACCATCCAACACCAAAAAGAATTATACCATTCGAACCAGTAGTTCCTGAGATTACCGCGTTCAAACAAACAAACTCTTCAGCTTTATATATTAGTGTAGATGTAGATGTAGATGTAGATTGTATTGTATTGTTTGCCGTTTTTTCCACATTTTACACAAATTCTTCGCTCCTATTGGTCGCAGCTAAATTTTATATAGCTTCAAGCCTTCCTTGATAAATGGACCATTCAACATTAAAAAAATTGTTCAATTTCATAAAGCAGTTCCTGAGATAAGCGCGTTAAAACGCAGAAAAATGTATATTTTTTGCCGTTTTTTCCATATTTTCCACAGATTCTTCGCTGCTATTGGTCACAGCTTAATGTTAATTAGCCTAATGTCTAAGTCGATTAAGGCACCATCCAACACAAAAAGAATTATACCATTCGAACCAGTAGTTCCTGAGATTACCGCGTTCAAACAAACAAACTCTTCAGCCTTATATATTAGTGTAGATGTAGATTGTATTGTATTGTTTGCCGTTTTTTCCACATTTTACACAAATTCTTCGCTCCTATTGGTCGCAGCTAAATTTTATATAGCTTCAAGCCTTCCTTGATAAATGGACCATTCAACATTTAAAAAATTGTTCAATTTCATAAAGCAGTTCTTAAGATAAGCGCGTTTTAACGCAGAAAAATGTATATTTTTTTCCGTTTTTTTCCATATTTTCCACAGATTCTTCGCTGCTATTGGGCACAGCTTAATGTTAAATAGCCTCAAGTCTTCCTCAATTAATGGACCATCCAACACAAAAAGAATTATACCATTCGAATCAGTACTTCCTGAGATAAGTGCGTTAAAACGCAGAAAAAATATACATTATATATACAAAAATATACATTTTTTCTGCGTTTTAACGCACTTATCTCAGGAAGTACTGATTCGAATGGTATAATTCTTTTTGTGTTGGATGGTGCCTTAATCGACTTAGACATTAGGCTAATTAACATTAAGCTGTGACCAATAGCAGCGAAGAATCTGTGGAAAATATGGAAAAAACGGCAAAAAATATACATTTTTCTGCGTTTTAACGCGCTTATCTCAGGAACTGCTTTATGAAATTGAACAATTTTTTTTAATGTTGAATGGTCCATTTATCAAGGAAGGCTTGAAGCTATTTAGCTGCGACCAATAGGAGCGAAGAATTTGTGTAAAATGTGGAAAAAACGGCAAACAATACAATACAATCTACATCTACACTAATATATAAGGCTGAAGAGTTTGTTTGTTTGAACGCGGTAATCTCAGGAACTACTGGTTCGAATGGTATAATTCTTTTTGTGTTGGATGGTGCCTTAATCGACTTAGACATTAGGCTAATTAACATTAAGCTGTGACCAATAGCAGCGAAGAATCTGTGGAAAATATGGAAAAAAACGGCAAAAATATACATTTTTCTGCGTTTTAACGCGCTTATCTCAGGAACTGCTTTATGAAATTGAACAATTTTTTTAATGTTGAATGGTCCATTTATCAAGGAAGGCTTGAAGCTATATAAAATTTAGCTGCGACCAATAGGAGCGAAGAATTTGTGTAAAATGTGAAAAAAACGGCAAACAATACAATACAATCTACATCTACATCTACACTAATATATAAAGCTGAAGAGTTTGTTTGTTTGAACGAGGTAATCTCAGGAACTACTGGTTCGAATGGTATAATTCTTTTTGTGTTGGATGGTGCCTTAATCGACTTAGACTTTAGGCTACTTAACATTAAGCTGTGACCAATAGCAGTGAAGAATCTGTTTAAAATGGGGAAAAAACGGCAAAAAATATACATTTTTTCTGCGTTTTAACGCACTTATCTCAGGAAGTACTGATTCGAATGGTATAATTCTTTTTGTGTTGGATGGTCCATTAATTGAGGAAGACTTGAGGCTATTTAACATTAAGCTGTGCCCAATAGCAGCGAAGAATCTGTGGAAAATATGGAAAAAAACGGAAAAAATATACATTTTTCTGCGTTAAAACGCGCTTATCTTAAGAACTGCTTTATGAAATTGAACAATTTTTTAAATGTTGAATGGTCCATTTATCAAGGAAGGCTTGAAGCTATATAAAATTTAGCTGCGACCAATAGGAGCGAAGAATTTGTGTAAAATGTGGAAAAAACGGCAAACAATACAATACAATCTACATCTACACTAATATATAAAGCTGAAGAGTTTGTTTGTTTGAACGCGGTAATCTCAGGAACTACTGGTTCGAATGGTATAATTCTTTTTGTGTTGGATGGTGCCTTAATCGACTTAGACTTTAGGCTACTTAACATTAAGCTGTGACCAATAGCAGTGAAGAATCTGTTTAAAATGGGGAAAAAACGGCAAAAAATATACATTTTTTCTGCGTTTTAACGCACTTATCTCAGGAAGTACTGATTCGAATGGTATAATTCTTTTTGTGTTGGATGGTCCATTAATTGAGGAAGACTTGAGGCTATTTAACATTAAGCTGTGCCCAATAGCAGCGAAGAATCTGTGGAAAATATGGAAAAAACGGAAAAAATATATACATTTTTCTGCGTTAAAACGCGCTTATCTTAAGAACTGCTTTATGAAATTGAACAATTTTTTAAATGTTGAATGGTCCATTTATCAAGGAAGGCTTGAAGCTATATAAAATTTAGCTGCGACCAATAGGAGCGAAGAATTTGTGTAAAATGTGGAAAAAACGGCAAACAATACAATACAATCTACATCTACACAAATATATAAAGCTGAAGAGTTTGTTTGTTTGAACGCGGTAATCTCAGGAACTACTGGTTCGAATGGTATAATTCTTTTTGTGTTGGATGGTGCCTTAATCGACTTAGACATTAGGCTAATTAACATTAAGCTGTGACCAATAGCAGCGAAGAATCTGTGGAAAATATGGAAAAAACGGCAAAAAATATACATTTTTCTGCGTTTTAACGCGCTTATCTCAGGAACTGCTTTATGAAATTGAACAATTTTTTTAATGTTGAATGGTCCATTTATCAAGGAAGGCTTGAAGCTATATAGAATTTAGCTGCGACCAATAGGAGCGAAGAATTTGTGTAAAATGTGGAAAAAACGGCAAACAATACAATACAATACAATACAATATAAAGTTCGTTTGAACGCGGTAATCTCAGGAACTACTATTTCGAATTGTAAAATTCTTTTTGTGTTGGATAGTCCATTAATCGAGAAAGGCTTTATTCTACTTAAAATTAAGCTGCGACCAATAGTAGCGAAGAATCTGTTGAAATGTGAGAACTGAGATATTTTTCTGAGATCTCTGAGATGAAATTATTTTGGATTCGATTTCTCACTCAGCTATTTGACGTGGCTGACATATGTGCAGCAACAATTAGTAAGGTAACCATTAAATCTCAATGATAACTGAGAATTATGTTCCACCAAATGTTTTTGCCTCAGTCAAGGTGACATTGAGATCTCAGTGAGATGTTGTTAGGTGAAACTGGCCTAATAACTGCTCAAATTAGAATTTTGAGAGTTCAATTGATTTGTGAATGTGATTGATTGCACTATTTGTGCAGATTATTGTGTTTAAACAATATCATTTTATGTACTTCTTAACTAAAAAATATGCTCAGTTTAAAGACAAAAAAAAATTTACTTAACGAAAAAAAACGATGCAGAAGTAAGAGAAATATTAGAATTAGGGAGAGTTCACCCAAGGGAATGCTTTAAGTATGAACAACTGAAAGGAATCATAAAAAATGCTCAAATTTTTCAAGTTCAAGAGAATTACGACCTAGGGAGAGTTGACTGCAATGCAATTTTACAATAACTTCCGAACAAAATTCCCACGCGCGCATGATGCACAAGTCGAGACGATACTCTGGCCGGTGGACGAGGGAGAGGCGGACGAAGTCGCGGGCAACTGCTAGTTAGATATACTCTGGTTCTAAGCGCTTAGAACTTGTCATTTTTAGAACCTAGTTCTAGCATGTTTTTAAAATTTTTGAGTAATTTTTGACTTCAATTCAAAACAAAAGACATATAATTTTTGAATTTGCACTAATTATTTTTTTGTGTATGTGTGTACGGTGTGCCTGGATATGTTTATTTTGTGATGCCCCTGGCGTGTTAGTTTTGTGTGTTTGCTTTTCCGCAGATTGTTGGGTTCGAATGCTTAGCGTGACCATAAACTGTCAAGAAAGAATTTGCTCCGCCGCCCCTCCGCCGTTCGGAATCGGCGTTGAATTATCCTTCACATGCACTCATAGAATTGTCGATGATGAATGGCTTACACTTAGGTATTGGCTTTGTTTAAGCTGTCGCCACCGGCGAAGTATAGGTATTTCAGCGACCATTTGCTAACAAGATTAACATCATTTGATTCTGATACAATACCACCATATTCTGACGTCTCCAAAAAAAATCCTTAAAACAATTCTCATGCTCTCTGGTTGAACAAAAACAAAAATACAATAACTCTAATTCCCCCGTCGCAAACCGTCAATTTTCAACCGATAGCTATGTTCACCGAAACAATGGTGCCGCGGTCATCTGAAAACATCATCAATAATTCATTACCTAAATATCAATTTTTCCCAAGGAACAGTTGACGCCATTTACCGATATGAAATCAGCAAATTCATTTCGCTCGTTGAGAAAACAAAATTCTAATAAAACCAAGTTCTAAGGCACTAGACCCCCGAATTCGAGGGTTCAATTTTATCGAAGTTCTAACTATAACAGAGTTCTAAATCGGAGTTCTCACGAGTTAGAACTTGGTGAAGAATTGACTAAGAACTCAAATGAGTTCTAATATTTCATTAAACCGAGTTTTAAGGGCTAGAACTTTGTCAAGAAATCGGGCGTAAGTGTAGCAAATTTATATGGATTAAGTTCTAATTTTTTAATTATATGCAAGTAATTTAGTTAATTCAAAGTGTCAATAAAAACCAATAAAATTATACTGTAATAATGTAATGAGCAACAAAAATATAATGATAGTTTGGCCTGTTATTAATAATGTAAATTAAGTACTTTTTGGAAGCTTACCGCTTACGGGGATTTTGTGCACAATTTCCACAGGGTTCCAATTGAGTAAAATCTTGAGTGAAAGCTAAAGGTAAAATTGCTGCTCATACCAAGACTATCACAATACACTGCTTTTAAATTTAAAAATAATTAATTATATATGTACTTACACGTCTAAGTAGGTATTTTAAACAAAGCTTTTTTTTCTAAATTTAATATTAAAATTATCATATGCACGCACTTGAGATGTTGATCACGATTTTGATATTAAAATGATTTTTTTTTTCTTTGCTGTTGCGATTATTTTTTCTTTTTTTTTTTGATAAATCCGGTGTAATGCGATTTTCTGGATAAATTCCGACTCCTAAATTGCTTACCTTTTCTTCCCGCGAACCGAAATTTGCGCAACACACAAGCTTACCTCTTACTGCCTATACCGCCACCTCACCGATCTAAAGCCGTAGCTTGAGACAATCGCGTCGCTTACTGACCTTCGCTGTACTGAATTGGACTTGAGTTTGGAATTTTGAAGAAGCTCGCCCGGTATTTCTTTCGGTATTTTCACTGCAAAGGAGCCGTTACTGAATGGTGTAGTTGCTTGAGTTCTAGTTCACTAGATCCAAACTGGATCCCTTGGCCATGAACTTGAACTTGGATTCCCTTCTTCTATACCTTATTTTGCGGTCCGATTTTGATAATTGCGGAATTAAGGAGACACAGCAGAGACCCAGCAGAGCACGTGGTGAGTGCAAGTGTCAAAAGCTCTGAACAAGAGCGCCTGGATGGAAATCAACACAACATCTTAGTTTAACCAAAAAAAACTTTAACCCATGCATTTTGATTTTTGCATAAGCTAATTAAAGGTATTTTCTACAAATAGAAAGTGTAAGTTTACCTGGTGAGATGAGTATGGTGCAGCCTAATTATTTTGCTTTTCCGTAATTTCCCTCGCACTTTGATTTGCGATACTCGGTTTCTTCAACGATCAATGTTTAAAAATTTCTCTATTTCTTAAATTTTCTTTTCTTTTTGGAATGGAAAACGAATTCTGTTGAACCAAATGTCAAACCGAGGGCTTTTACTAAATTGCTTTTAATTTTTATTCAATCTTAATGTTAGAACGTTCCTTTCAGGAGAAATTCTCTGCTTGGTGGTCACTACGAAAAAGAACTATTCTAAGAATTCTGGCAGCAAGCTACTGCATTCATAAAAGTTGGCACTCCCTGTTTCCTGAGTGGATTCAGTGAAAAATATAAGAGTTTTCGAATTTTGAATACTACACGCAAACGCAGAGTGCATCCAATGAAACCGCTTATTTTGGAATACTCCATTTAAGATCAAGCAAAAAGGAATTATTTTGTCTAGTTCGAGTTTTGAGTAATATTTGCCTATACATTATCTAGAAAATTCGACATCTTAAAATTTTCTGAAGCAATAAAAGTAAGTATACGACACAGTGATCTTCTGCTTTAAATCTTCTGCATGTTCGGGTTTGGCTATAGATGGGCTTATTTTGAAGTGTTCGTTACATTAACAATACTTAACAGATCGAAGTTGGGCCCGCGGGTAAACTAATGAAAATTCCTATAAGCGCGAGTTTTACGGGTGAATTGCTTAAGGCGCGGAAAGCCAGTGGCTATCTTACTCGAGCACTGACCGTAAGAGTAACGATAAAACAGAAAGAGACACTACACGTTACGACGACGTTTTTCCGAATATGTAAATGATTCAATGACATGACGTCTCTTGCAAGAATTATTGTAAGGCAGAAAACAGACCGAATCCAACAAAACGTTTTGTTGTCGCTCGACAAAAAATCGTGTAGGATTCCATCACACACCGAAGGCGACGTTTTTTTGTAGATTTCTGTTTTTTTGTTTTGTTCACCGCGGTGGTGTGTGTTTCTTAGTTTTGTTTTTTTGTGCCTTCGGTGTATTTTGCTCCTATGCAACGCCACGTATTTACTGCAACCGACGAGGTAATAGAACGTTTTATCGTGTCGTGTGGGTTTCGGTTTGTGTTCCTCATTAGAGCAATGGACTTGTGTCCGTGGAAAAGAAAACAAACGTTTTGTTTGATTTGGTGTGTTTTAAGGCTTAGAGTTCGTTTTGGGTATCTTCTACCCAAGAAACTTAAATATGCAGCTGAATCATAGCACAGAGATTCAACCGTACATGACTACTGTGTCATCTGCGAAAATGTTTAAAATGAATGGGCCGATTTCATTGTCCTTTTAAGATTAGTTGAAACACTTTAAAACAGAAAAATGTCAATTTTGGTCCATTTCAGCTATACGAAAAGCAAGTTTTTAAGGCCATTCATTATCTTATGAACGTTTAACACACACATGAACTAGTTTGTGGAAATGATGGAAAAGTACACAACACATTTTTGAACAATTTTTAAAATTATGACGATAAACATTTATCTAGCCCTCAGTTTCTTTATCAATATTTCCACTGTTTGCATAGAACTTTTGACTCCTTTGGTTTTGAAGCAGAGTGGCGCAGTGGAAGCGTTCTGGGCCCATAACCCAGAGGTCCGTGGATCGAAACCATGTTCTGCTAAATGGTTTTTTTTTAACACGTGATTGCTGCATTTTGGTTGCTGTACAAGGAGTGGTTGGTCATGCTTTTGGCGAGAGTTTCAGGATACTCGCTATCATTGATGCTTATGCCATTAATGGGCAGTGGCTAACGGGTCAACATAATAGTTCATCAGAGCTTTTAATTCTATGGAATGGCACTTTTGAGGTTTCGCTCGCCTGTTCCAGGGTTCGAATAAAGAAGTACTACAAAGTTTAGTTGTGTACAATTATTAATTTTATTACGTTTTTCTTTCCTTATGATTACAAATTACATGGATTTGTAAATGTTTTGAGACTGTCCTTGCGGTACTGTGCTAGTCACCTTTCCTGGACAACTTTAATCTTGGCTCGTCTTATTTACGTTCTTTCTTGCTCTTTGCTGCAGTTGCTTCTCGTCTGCTTGTCAACGCTTTCACTGACTGGTGTTACGGAGTGCTCCGTCTGGCCTTACGGCTTTTGCTAACTGGTCTTACAGCTTTTGCCGGCTGGAAATACGGTTTTCACCGGCTGGTCTAACGATGTGTGCTCCTTGACCGATGTCGGATGACTGTTGGTTGTTGTGGTGAATTTTCTTCCTTCTGTACAACTGAAGTTGACTCCTGGATGTGTCTTGCTCGACTGACTTTATGCGACTGAACTGATGAATGTTGATCGAGGCTAGTGGAGGTCTTAAAATCCTTTCGTGGTACACTGGATGTGAAGTCTATCCGTGGAACGATAATTTCTAATACATTTAGAGTCGAGCAACTGAAGACAGTACAGTAGGTGTGAATTTTATTAAATGCTGCACGTTTTGCTGTATTTTTATACTAATGCAATTCTCCGCATCAGCGAAAAGTCAGCGTATGTTATTCAGCCTGACCACATCATTCAGCCTGACATCGTCTTTCAGCATGACATCACTACTCAGCATGTGCGGAGTATTGGTATATGTAAACAAAAATAAACAAAATAACGATTTAACGTTTTACAGTTTAACGAAACCACTTCTCATGATTCGAACAGGATGGTTTGTTTCTGGGTTTCCAGTCCGGGTCGCTTTACCATGACTTCGGGTGAGCCCCATCTTCTGCGGAACACGTCTGTATTCTAGCCGGCAAAATGGGTGTTGAACTTCGTTCACTCCTTCAAATGGATTATCGAGGATTGGTACAATTTTTTTGACCTTGATTTGTCTCACTCTTGATGACAATGCTATTTGCAATGGCGCAAGCATAGCGCAAGGGCTAGCGTGTCACATATATCCCCGACCTGAGCTCGAGCTTCGGGGAGTGCCGCATCGTTGTTTCGTCGTTTGGGTGGTCTGAGGATGTTGGACGTGGTGCGTCTCTTCATCGCTATTGGTTTTCTCAAATCCAGAATTTCGGGATTCGGTTGTCTTTACTCCTTGATAACACTGGTCTTACCTTTCTTGGTAACCTTTCTCTTTGGTTGCTGAGGCAGCCGTGGAAATATTACTACCGATTTTATTTTGGTTACATAATTCCTCTTAGCCTCCTGCTTCATGTGTCTGGTAGACTGTCTTGCCTATGGCTCTTAAATGACTTTATTAACTTCCGTTGCAGATTCTTGTCTTTAATCATTTCCCATGACTCCATGACGATCGATAATGAACTGATTTGGTTTTGAGTTCCACTGTCGCTTTTAAGGTCTCTTACATGGCAGCGAAAACATTTGTTTTTTTTCATTGTTACTTGTGACAAGAAATATGACTGTTGATATGTACTTCATGACCTTTAAAGATCCTTCATATCGTCTAGCAAGTTTCTCCCTGAACTGGTTTGCAGCAGAAGAGAGGACTCTTACTTTTCTATACACTTGCTCTCCTAAGCTCAGTCTCCATGTTCTTCATAATGCTTGCTTTGTGTCTCTATCGCTTTTTTTTGGAATGTACTTACTATCTCCTGTAATGCTTTCATTCGCTCTTGTCTGAAGATGACAGGTTCAGCAATTGATCCTATACCTATTCACTCGTTCCGATGGGGTGTAACGAGCTATTTATTCAATGGCAATATCAAGCAGAAACTCCTTAACAAACTGAGAGCCAATTTTAGATAGCAGTTTACGGGGTACGCCGAATGTTGCAATTATCCTTTCCCGTCGTCATACAGTGCGTTCAGAAGAAGTCATTGCTGCTATATTGTGTGTACCGAACAAGAAGATCAGCCATTGTGCAAGGGAATTGGATATGTTATGTGCCCAACCATTTTATGGAAGTATTTTGCGGAAAGATCTTGGTTTGCGCTCTAGAATCACTTAGCAAGGCGTATAATTTGGTGAATGGGATGGACCCAAAACCAGATTGCGGTTGATCTCAATTTTCATAGGAAAATTTCGTTTAGCGATGAAGCATACTTTTGGTTGAAACGTCAAAAAATAAGACTTTTTGGGAGTGATAGTCCTCAAGTGCGTGTTAAGACTTCGTTTC
The DNA here is from genome assembly GCA_943590905.1 of Sphaerophoria taeniata. Lineage (NCBI taxonomy): Eukaryota > Metazoa > Arthropoda > Insecta > Diptera > Syrphidae > Sphaerophoria > Sphaerophoria taeniata. Next base: position 204,363,560 of record OX016540.1, read on the forward strand.
ATCCACCAAAGTGTTTGGTGTGCTCTAATACTTTGGTGGAATAATTCATCCGTACAGAAAACGTAACAGTCAATAGTGACCGCCAAAGAGTCATGATTCCTGACATTCTCGTTTAACAGTTGAACAACCATGTTGTAAGGGAAGTCTGCTTTCTACAAGACTGCGCAGTATGCCACACAGCTCCTGTCACAGTTGATTTACTAAAGGACGTTATAGACCCGTGAATTACGGCACCCAAGGTCATGTGATTTAACTTCGCTTTTCTCATTCTATTTTCTATTTTCCGAAAAGACCGACTGATCACTTGGGAGATAACATTTGCCGTAGGATCCCGGAGGTGCCGTGCAATAACGCCGAGCGAAATGACGCTGAATTCAGCCTTATTTCACTATGGGAAAGTGAAATAATGCCGATTCGCGTGAATTTTTTTATTTTCACACATTTCCAAAACCTTATTCATAAGTGGTATCTAATTAAACTGAAATATTTAATCATTAATTTTGATGTTGTAGATGTAGTACATACTTAGGCATCATGTGTATACTTTTTAATTCTATCAATATTGAAACTTTCAATTCATATCACTTCTCTATATTGATCGTCTGACTTCTCTTAACTGAGCTTGGTCTTGCAAGAGTAAAAAAATATTGCTTTAATTTATTCAGAATAAATCCTTATAGTATTTTCAACAATTTGCCTGCAAATCGTATATATTATTCAAACCACTGTGTAAAGAAATTTAAACATAATTTAAAATGGTTACATAGTTGAAGTGCAATAGTTCGAGAATTTTCACAATATATAATACAAAGAAGTGATGTATCGTCAACATTAAATAAATCGTCATTTTGCTTGTCATCCACAGTTTCCTCTTCTTCTTCTATACAAGAAATGTCAACGTTTTCAAATAAATTGTTATTTTCGTTGGTCATTTGATTCAAAAAATCATAAATTGAAATCACTTTCTTATCTAATTTTTCCAAACATTTCTCAATATATTGTTCTCTAAATTTGTACTTTTTTTTAGACTGGAATATCTGAAAAGTCCCATCGGTTGACATTATAAGTTCTCTTGATTTTGTATAATCTTCATCCAAAAGCAAGTCAACAAATTTAAAAAAAATGTCCAAATTTAAACAACTCCCGGCCCAGTCGACTATTGTATCCCTCTACGGCACTTGTTGTTTTTATATGAGATTTAAACCATGATAAAGAGGCTGGAGTTTCCTACATGAAATAAGAAATGAAACAAATTTTAAGTGTGATAGGAATTTGAATAGGTAGTGTACATTCATTAACAATGGTTTATGATGAGAAAAATAAGGAACAAAAATTATTATTGTTCTCACCCTTTCAATCCACTGCCTCTTAAAATACGCCAGGAAATTCTTAAAATTATTTTATGAAGTGCTTCCCGTTAGCTTCTTTTCAAGAAGTTCAAATGCAGATTGCATATCCGTTGGCTTGAGGAGAGGAAGACCAAAAATTTGCGGTAAATCCTTTTTGCGTCCTTCCTCTTATTAATGAATGAAAAGAATCCAGTGATTTGCGCAGATTTTTTTCTAATTGCTTGGCAATAATAAAAACAAAACCACTGGGCTTCAATTTAAAAAAATTAGCTTCTATGTATTGAAATGCATGGTAATACATATTTTCACATTTATTACTCATCGTCATCAATATATAGATGAAAGCAAATATCTGAGGAGTAAAAGTTATTAAGCATACCTACGTATATTTTAATTTTTGTAAAACTAAAAATAGCTACTTACATGATCATCATGCAAAAAATGAACAATCAAAAGTTGCTTATAGTCACAAGCTGGAACAACTTTGAATGTCCCATCAACAAGATAGATCCTTGGATTTTGTTCCGGAAGTTTGTTTATTTCCGCAATTATAGTAGGTGAGATGAAAACAGTGTACGAAAACGTAGGCTCTATTACAGTACCCCTATAAAACTGTTCACTACTATCATAACGTGACATTCCGAACCCACGCATTAAAATTTGATCTTTAATCATACGAGAAATTTCTGTTGCACATGTTGGTGTTTTCGGAAATTCGCTATTTCGGATATTGATTAATTGCCTTCTCATTTTCCCAAACTGTACCAAGGGCTTACTTTTTTCACCGCGTTTGCAAACGTCATCGAAAACTTCGCGAATTCCGCTTCTTTTAGGAGAGGCCTTAGCACGCTCGGGGGGTTTTCATTCCCGAAATCTATCACTACACTTGCTTTGCAATTTTTTTCGTAGCACGTGTACCTTTAGCACAAGGAACAGCTTGATTTTACCTTGTACAATTGTTTTGTTTCCCGTAGCTTAGTTGGTAAGTGCGTTGGCTGCTAACCAGAACGTCGGCGTCGTTGGTTCGAGTCCTACTCCGGCCAAGTTTTTATTTCATCTTTCACGGGCACTGCCTCTTGCGAAGACCTGACAAATCTTCCAAGAGTATCAATCTGTCATAAAAAAGTGCTTCTGAACTTTGCCGTTCGGAATCGGCGTTAAATTGTAGGTCCCCTCAATTCTTCACACGCAGAGATTTGTTGATGAGAATAAGCCACTTACACCTTGGCTCTTCAAGAGCTGTTGCGCCACTCTATTTATTTTTCTTATATTTAGATCTAGACGAGTCACCGGCCAAGAACAACAACTGAGGTTTATTTAAAAGGTCGAAGCAATTAGTTTCTGGTTCTAGAACCGGCTCTTCGAAACAGCGAAGGAAACCTAGTCACTGAAACACAGGGAATTGTAGATGTTTTCAAGCAGCACTTCCAACAGCTGCTGAATGCGCATAATGTCGATCGAGTCAATGTCGACAAGCGAGACCATGTCAATGACGACTCTACTCCCAGCCCCCTCCACAGAAGAAGTAGAAAGTAAATATAGGAGGTCTTTTGATGAACCGCATGCACCAGGTCATCAACAAAGTGTGGGAGGACGAATTCATGCCCACTGACTGGTCGATTAGCTCCATATTTGCCATGTACAAGAAAGGCGATCCTATGTCATGCAAAAACTACCGAGGCATATCCCTGCTAAATGTTGAATACAAAATCCTATCCAACGTACTGTGTGAGCGTCTTAAACCGTTCTGCAACACAATAATTGGCACGTACGATACCAATGTGGCTTCAAGCCAGGCCGAACAACGATAAACCAAATATGCACACTGAGGCAAATTCTGGAAAAGACCAACGAATTTCAAGTCGAAACCCACCATCTTTTCATCGACTTCAAAGCTGCTTATGATAGCATCCACCGCCAAGAGATTATGATGTTGATGTCTATATTCGGGATTCCGCATGACGCTAAGCAATACGCAGTGCAGTGGGGAAATGGGTAACAGCTCATTCGAGTTGTTTCATACATGCGCAGGGTTTAGACAAGGAGATGCGTTATGTGATTTCTTCAACTAAGTCAAGACTAAGCAGATAGTGCGCAAGGCAGGGGTGAGCACGGAAAACACTAACTTCAACAAATCCACTCAGTTCCTAGGCTATGCGGACGACATAGATATCATCGGTCAATCCAGGATAGCTGTGCTTGAGGCCTTCACAACGATTGAAGAACAGGTGAGGCTCGTTGGTCTTGAAACAAAGAACATGTTATCAAGAAACAAAACAACATCTGTCCACACCGCTCAGAACAAAAACTCGCTGTTAGTAGGAGCAATTTCAAGGTTGTTAAGCAGTTCAACATCACCTACCTTGGAACAAACATAAATCCCACAATCGACACGTTAGTGGAGATCCGACGAAGACTTACCCTAGCGAACCGCTGCTACTTCGGTTTGCCAAAACAACTGGGTTCAAAACTCCTCACTCGAAAGACAAATTGTCTGCTAGACAAAAGCATAAACCGACTCACAACATGACTAAAACCATCTATTTGACATTCTCTGTTAACGTAATGTCCAGCAGAATTTTTGTCTATGCAACATTTTTCCTTGAGATAGAAATTTGGCCAATTCAAGAGCAAGATAAGTCTCTTCAATAAAACTTAAGCCTTATACTTATTGATGATAACATCTTTGTAAGCCATCAGATTTCCGTATAAATGTTTTGTATGAAAATAATCAAAGTGGGTGGTTCACCGAACTGTCAAAAAGCCAGTCTCTCCGGATCCGTACATAACATAACCAATGTAAATGTCTTTCAGCATATTGTAATATTTGTTCGAATTTTTGTGTGCGCTCGAGGCAGGAAGTTTTTCTAGATCCTGATTCCTGATCCCTTTTCTTCTGACCCAGTTGCCACGAATTCAATGTCATCTGGTGTGCACATTTTTCAGATATGCACACAATAATAAGATTTTTCTTGTCGTTGTGAATTTCAATAAATTCGATTGAATAAATTCGATTCTCAATTTACCTATCCAACAGCTGTCTCTTGATTTTTTCCTGTTTTCTTGAGCGTCATAATATTTTCTCCTCTTTGTTATGTTTCGGAAAACATGCAGAGAGGCATTTCAATTTCATAAAAGAAGACATCATATCGAAGTCTGCTATAACTACGACCTAGCACCCAACTCAGCTTCGACTTGGCTTTAATTTTTGTAGAAAACAAAAAAATCGAAAACACAAGACCACAAAACTACGAAAAAAAAATAATAGTGAAGTCGCTCTTTGAGGCTATAATTCTTGGTTTCAAATTAATGCAAACCCATAAAGAACATTCTTTCTTTCCATTTACCATTTCAGTTCCATTAAATATATTTAATTATAAATTTATTTATTTCTGTTTTCTACTTTTCGTTCAGGGATTTTTTTTTGTTTTTTTCACATAAGAATATTTTCCACACGGACCTTTGACGGAGACTCGAAAAAAAAACATCGAAAAAAACCGCAAACTCAGTGCCAACAACGTTCAGTGTGGTCCCTGTTGGTTCCTGGTTCCCTTCCCGCTTCGTGGCAATCTATAAATATCGACTAATGGATTTTTAATGTTTTTCTCATTATTTCCAATGGAATCGGATGGTCCTGCCTGAGTTCTACTGATTCCTTGCTGGGTATACTTCATTACTCGTATATCGCACGAGCTGATATTTACGCCAAAAAAAAAAAAAAATAAATAGATGAAAACCGAAAAATCGTTATTCTCTTAGTTGAGCTCGTCAGCTTCCGCCGACACTGACGCTGATGCTGGTGTTGTTGAATTGCCAAAGAGTTTGACGCCCACAAAGAAGGCGATATGGACGAATGTGCGTGATTGTATTTATGTGTTTGGAAATGGCACACTTGAATGCATCATGCTCATGCAACGCATTCAATCAGGACGACACGACGATGCTGACGATAGGAGACAGACGGTCGTCCTTTAAATGGCGGGGGGCGGGAGAGTTATCTTTCTTTTTTTGGAATATTAAATGAACACTTTATGTGATGTGGCATGGTTGATATAAACTTCATGTTTAATGGTTAATATTGCGATGAAAGTTTTCAATTAATTTACTTTGAGTACGTACTTAAAAATGAACCACATTTTTTAAATAAAAGTGTGCCTCTGCGAGCTTCAAAAAGCGAACAGTAAACAATTAAGGGAAAAACATTACACACGACCGGTGATTAATGATAACGAGATATACAACTGAATTTCCTTGAATATAAGGTTATAATTATGAGGCTGCTTGCACCAGACGCTGTCATACATACCTTGGGAATTGAGATTGACCAATGAGCTTTTTTGGATTTGAAGTCGTTAGTCTATAGAGTCTAGAATGATGACCATTTGCAACAAAACAGCGAAGACATTGTTTATAAGATCCTGGAAATCAAAATCATAATGAACGCGCTGGAGCACTTTAACCGGCACGTATACGAGTACAGCTTTAGTTCGGGCAAAAAAATTAACTGACCACACATTCACACTGAGGCAAATCCTAAAAAAGACAAACGAATTTCAAGTCGAAAACCACTTTTCATTATGAAAGCATCTATCGCCAAGAGCTTGTGATGGCTATGTCAGCGATTGAAGAATAGTCAAAGCTCTTTGGTCTTCGAGTGAATGAAGACAAAGCAAAGTCCTAAACGTCACTGTTGTACTAACATATGAATCGTGAATGTAGTCCTGAAAGCAAAGAAAAGACTATTCCATTGGCTGGGCCACCTCTAACATCCAGGTTCGAGACGACCAGGACGACCAAACCTCGGGTACAAAGGCCGGGTCACTGAGGATTCCAGAGTGATTGGTTTGACGACTCCAGAATGTTTAGAAATAAATATTCCATTGAATGAGGTGTAACGGAACCCGTGTTCTTCCCTCTTCAACCTTTCGCTACTCTTCACGCTCATAGGTCTACAGGACCCTAAGATCAATCCAGGTTGCAGGCTGAAAAGGGAATCCAGGCTACGACCGCGGCATGCTTGCTTTTGCTCAGCTCGTCGGTGGTGTGGGTTGTTGCAGTCGCAGCTCTGGACTGTGTTCCATCGAACATGCCATATTTATTAGGGTTCCAAAGTAATGGAACCCGAAGACGAATACGAGGGAGTGTCAACGAAGGGAGGGAAGAGAACACGCAGAGAATTCCATACTCTCAGCCGTCCTCACATCATACTCACCATGACCAATATAAAAAAAAATTACACACTCATATCCAGGGTTAGGATTTTGTTGACCTAAAAAATTAAAAAAAGGCAAAACAAAACACTTAAAAATGCAAAGAAAAGGCATTTATTAAAAAATACAAAGAAAATAAACAAAACTACATTTAATTATAGTAGCATTGGACTACCAAGAGATTTTAAAGTTCTCAGGCAGCAATCTTCTTCGGTTGTCCCTTAGAAGGGCTTTGAAGGAGCTAAATGATCTCTCAACTTCAGCTGAAACGAGTGGAATCAATCAATGTTTCCTGGAAGTTTGGAATCCACGTTGCCGTTTATTACAGAATTTATCTGCTCAATTGTTTTTAGCCCTGTGTTTCCATTGAAAACGGCAGTAAACTTCTTCAAGACTTACTCTGCAATGGGCCCTTTTGCTTTTTTTTAAATTTTCTTCAATCTCTTTCAAAACAGGCAGCACTTCGCCAATTGATGTTCCTTGATGAGAATATTGTTAGCTTAAATTATGAGTAGGTACAGACTCTCAAATTTACCTGTTTTTGTAGGTCTTTGAAAATATGTTTTTTCGGATCGACTAAAAACCCAAAATTGACTTTAATGTACGCCAGCTGTGCTTGCAGTTCTTCATCTTCAATCAATTTTTTTACAAATGCAACACAGCCTGCATCATCTTCGAAAGCGCTGACGATTTTTTTTTGATCGGAACAAAATATCTGCATTAACACTTTAAATTTCTTGATTTTTTTTTCTTCTGTCTTGATTTTTCTTTATTTTTGCATTTTGCATTTCTTTTTTCTTTCAGCTACATACATATATAATATTGTTTTATTTTTATTTAATGTTTTTTTTATCTTTATTGTTGGATAACTTTGTTTTGTTTTTATGGATTTAATGATCTAATGATTTAATTTTAATATTTTTGGTTCAAATCACAATAATTCCTTTTTTTCCAATAATTCTTCTTTTATTTATTTTATTACTCTTTTATTTAATAGATTTGAATATTTTTTTTTCTTCATATTTATTTATGTTTCTTTTATTGATAGTCTTTTTTGTTTTTTTTAATTCAAGCAATTATGTATTTAAGAAAATTGTACCGACTCGATGCACGAACATATAATATGTATTTATATCCTTCGATTAAAATAAATATAAAGAACCGATCGTTTCTGATCTTATTGAATGACTGAATATATTTTTATTTTTTTATTTTTTTTTCAAAATCAAAATTTTTCAAAGCTTATTTTTTTTTCTCTCAGTGTGTAAGTACAGTGTATGTGTGTAAAGTATGTTGTATGAATAATGGTGAGTATGGGTATGTGTCCTATGGATAGTATTATGTGATAAGTAATGTTATGTTCTGTACGTTTAGTTTAGTTTTGTTATGTTTTGTTTTCGCAGATCCTCACAAAGGCTATCAACGGTTAGTTTTTAAGGGCAACCAAATACGATTGAAATGCTGTAACGACTGATTCAGCTGTGATTGTTTCCAATAGACATACCACAGACCAACGAGTGAAACGATCTGTTACAGTTAAACAATATCGATACGAGTTTACTGGAGGCAATGGTCCAATTATATCAGCATCAGCATGCACATGTGAAAATCGATGAGATGGCGTTGCAAATTCTCCTAACGGTGATTTAATATGGTGAGATATCTTGGAGCGTTGGCAACATAGGTATACACGATCGAGCCCAAATACGGAAATCTTTGCGCATTGAAAGCAATATAAAGCGATCGCCCACTTGTTTGATTATTGTTTTTGCTCCTGGAGGGCTTAGGTTTAGGTATCGAAAACCTGACGACGGTAAAATGTATTTACAAAAGATCGTGGTTTACCTGTAGATGTTTTACAATAAAGCTTTATCGATGTTCCAGGTACCAAAACTTGTTTTAAATTTAGGGATGCTGTGTTGCTTTTCAGAAAATCTTTAAGTTCTTCATCCTCTTTCTAAGAAACAGCGAGAGCTTGATGATCTTACAAGGGAGATATTGCTTCAATGCGGGAGAGCGCATCAGCGAACATATTTCATCTCCTGTGATATGTTGAATGTCGGTAGAAAAGTCTACGATGAATGAAAGTTGATTAAGTTGGACAGGTGTAAGCTTTTTTCCTTCCAATGTATGGCGAAAATGTTGGATTGCTGCATAAATGGCAAGAAGTTCTCGGTGGTAAGGTGGCCAGGCGTATTCTCTCGGAAAGTTTATTTGAAAAGAAAGATAGTGGTTGCCAGCTGCCATTTACCATTTGCATTAAACTAGCCTCAATTGAATGAATTGATGCATCCGTTAAAAGGCCAAGTTTCGCTTCGTGACAAGGATGAACAAGAAGAGTTGCAGATAGTCCGTCTTGTCCATGTCCTTATTCTTAAGAATGAAATATTGTAATAACCTTTTTGCTGAAAATAAAGAACTAATAATAATATAGTCCGTCTTTACAACTGCTAAAAGCTTCTTCTAACACTGGTGTCCGCGGAACAGGTTGAGATCATTTGTGTTGTGAATTTCTTATTGCATTGTGGAGTTGTGCTTCCGATGCTTTGGGAACAAATCTTCGGGAGAAATCAACCATTCCCAGAAAACGACGAAGAATTTTAGCTGTTTTCGGAAGTGGATAGTCTTGAATAATACTGACGCGTTCTTGAGGTGGCTTGATTCCTTCAGGGTCAACCTAGTATCCCAGAAATTTAACTTCCGAAGCGCCAAATATACACTTCGAAGGATTGATGATCATTCCGTATTCAGAAAGTCTTTTGAAGATTATATGCAAGTGGTCCATATTTTCTTCTGTGGATTTGGAAAATATTAGAATGTCATCCCCATATGCAAAGCAAAATTCAAGTCCGAACTGAATTTCATCCATTAAAAGTTGGAAAGTGTTCAAAGCGTTCCTTAGTCCAAAAGTTATGAATAAAAACTCGTATGAACCAAATGGAGTCGTGATTGCAGTTTTGAAAACATCGTCTGTGTTGATGGGAATTTGTTAATACGCCTTCAATAAGTCAATGGTTGAAAACACTTTGCTACCACTCAAATTATAGTTGAAATCATAGATGTGACATGAAAAGTACTTATCTGGATTTGTTCAGGTAATAAATGCACGATAACCTCCGCAAAGACGCTAATCATTGTCAGGTTTTGGTGCGAGATGCAGTGGTTAAGATCATGGACTGTCTGAAGGTCGGATTGTTCCAGCAAGTAACATGTCATAGTCATTTAATTCCTTCTTGGCAATTTTGAGTATTTGTGGAGCCAAACGACGAGGAAGAGAATATAATGGAGGATCTGGTGTTGTTCGGATATGATGGACAGTTTTATGTTTGACAACTCTGCTAAACTGGCTGGACGAGATATGGAACTCAGTCAGTAAAGTAGCGTATGGTGAAGACATTTGAATCGTTTTCACGCTGATTTGCTTTACTTGAGCGATTTGTCCCTTTGATTGAAGGCCACCAAAAGTATCGATTAGGCGTTTTGATTGACAGTCCGGTAATTAATAAAGTGCGCAATGAAATCTGAACCGATGATAGGAACGCTAACGTTAGCAACAACGAATCTCCAAACGAAACTTCGTCGAAGTCCTAAGTTCAAATCGAGGATCAAAAATCCATACGTCTTGATTGTGGTATCATTTGCAGCGCATAGTCTCTGGCCAGACCCTTTTTTTCTAATAAACGTTTTCGGTAGAAGGTCAGATCCGGTGTCGATAAGAAATTGATGTTTTGAGTTCTGGTCAGTAACGAAGAGACGGTTTCCAGGAACATTGTACTCATTGGCCGTCATTATGAACTGCTGTTTGAGTTTTCCTGAAAAGTACATGGTTTTTATAAACTTACGTGCAATGTACTGGTATCTTGAATGACACCAACACCATCCTTCTCTCTTTGCTGAGTTGGAACTACATCGTGAATTCTGTCTTCTTCGGTCTTGAGAACAGGTGAATTTTCTTTTCCCTCCAATTATCGTCCGATTGCACTTACGCCCCCTCTTTCTAAACTTACGGAAATGCTGATAAAATTATCAGTTTAAAATTATTTCGAAGACCAAGGGCTTTTTAATGACCGGGAGTACGGCTATCGCAACAAAAGGTCCACTGATGATCTGATGGTTACTATAACCGAACAGTGGAACAGAACTTTATCATTTCGGAGAAAGTATGAGTATTGCGCTTGATATTTCAAAGGCATTCATTATCAGGCTCTCTTATAGAAAATAGGTGCTTTAGACCTCGATGAATCCTAATATTGTTCGATTAGTTATTACCTTTCGCACTGTTCAATATAAGTTGAACTCGACGCGTACAAATCCGACAGCCACAAATTAAATACTGGTATACCGCAGGGCTCCGTATGGTATCCGGTAGTCTTTCTTATTTTTATTATAAGCAGAGATCGCTGGTCTGAAACTACTTCACTGTTAACAATACAAAATATTCATATTCGTTTTTCGATTCACGAACATGCGATTCAGGTGTTTAAGACGTATGACAGCTCTTTACATTTTTATCTTCTGTTTGTCTCATTATCCAAGAGTGGAACTTACATCGAACAAACTGACCACCTCGAAATTGTCGGTACGTGTATGATCAACTATACTTCCTTTGGAACGCTCACAGACTTGATGTCTACAAGAAAACGCAGGTAGGTGCTTAAGTCTTCAATGTCTATCATCTATTTATGGTATGTGTGTTCTTGTGTTCAACTCCCACCATTTGGGCTGGTGTCCACGGTGGATGGCACATTTGTGCCATCGCTTAGTGATTATGATAAACGTCGCCTGAAAAAAACGTCACTTGAACACCTACGGTGCGGCGGCGTCCGCGTATTCGTATACGGCCTGTTTGGTTACATGATCGACGGAACTTATAATAATCAAATCAAGGGTTTCGTTATAGTGGTCGAATAAAACCCAGGTCCTTAGATGCACCAGCCCTAATGGCTTCCTGGCTGTGGTCCGCTAAGCTTTCCGTAAGCTGCATTAATTGTAAAACAAAGTACCTAATGGGGACTTCAGAAGAATTGATCTCAGTTCTCCAACTCCAACTTGGAACAACCTCGTAAAATTTACTTTTTTGGCGCTGCGCAGTTTTAGGGTATGCGCATGCGCATTCATATCTGGGCTACAAGGGTCTTGACTCTTCTTCGGAATGTTTAGGCATCTATGATCAATCTGGTCGACGGTTGATTTTTATGGAAGTCTTCATGCCTCCATGAATGTTGAAAAGATGGAATTACGTCCTAGCTTGAACCAAGTTTCGTTCTCTAATTAATTCACACAATCTGAATCTTTTACTGGAGTTAGCGTGTTTCCACTGTGATGTTCAACGCTGCCACAGAAAATGTCCTCTTTTATAATCTTGGTGTTAAAGTGACACGTTTCCTCCGGCAGTAGAAAATTTTGTAGCTGTCATAATTTTTATTTTTATTTTAGTGATGGTGATGTGTTCTTTTCCATTCTTGTAGCCTTAAACTGGTTACCTGAGTATTCTTCCAACTTTAAGCCAACACCCAAATGAACGTGCTTGTAAAAGTTTTAGTGCTACTATAAGCATTAAACGATAAAAAATATAATTCTTAACGTTTCTCTCAAAATCAACACCAAAGTTGAGCTTCATTTTAACTAAAATTAAATATTTCGCTAGCCTACTTCATAAAAATGTTAACAAACACAAAAAAAGACCCTGTCAACTGTCATGCAATTCGTATAGCTGAGCTGTTGTTATTATTATTAAGCCGCATTGTTACAGTCTGTTTATATAATTATCAAGCTAATTATCCACCCTCGCAGCACGATTATTTATTTTACTGCCTTACTTCTAAATAACACTCTTGCTGCTGCAAATGGATAGACATGACTCCAAACTGCATCTGATTGTACAAAAGCAAACGAGTCACATTTGTAGCTCGACGAACCGTCCATAGCTCCTGACATCACCCACCACCAAACGATTTCGCGCTGCATTCATTGCATAGCATGTGTCCTAGGGTAACCGCACACCGAAGCTCGTTTGGATTTTATGAATTTGGCAGAAGAGTGGGTGGCAATGCCAGGCATATTGCCCACTTGCAGGGAGTTTAAGGATATAATTTGTTTGGCTTAGAAGTTTGAATTAGAGGGAGAAAGACAGAGAATGGGTAAAAATAAATGGAAGCACGAACGTTTGCGTTCCAGTTCTAATAACCAATGTGATGTGGATGCAGTGCATACACTGAACCAAAAAGGTACGTAAATACAAACAAAAAGTTTATTGGGACAATTAATTTAGTGATGGAATTTGTCCAATAAACAGGTTTATTTTGACAATAAATGGCCGTTTATATTTTTTTAATTTCTGCAGAAACCATGGTTGGAAACTTTACTAACCTTTAATAATTGTCGTTTATAACCACAATAAACAGAGTTAATTGATTTTAATAAATCCGTTTGTTAATACAAAAAACCGTTTATTATTTTCGTTTATTATATTAATTAATCCGTTCATAGCACCAATGAACAGAATTTATTGATTCTCAAAAAAAAAATAATCAGAGAATTCTGTATCTATTTACTTCTCTGGTTCTTATTCTTATTTATTGATGTTTGTTTTGGTTTCTTTTGCAAGTGTCATTGTGTGTATTTTCTCGATATATACAGTCTCTTTCTCTCCAATACTGCGCCGCCGGGCGCCTTGACTTTTGCTTGATTACTTAAATCCCTTGAACTACTAGCACCTTGAGTTGTTATTTAAGCAAGCAAATCCATTCGTATTTATACAAGCACAGTTACAAACAAAAATCTGTGAACTCTAAGAATCACAAGAAAATGATATATAGAATTTTAGATTTGGTTGTGGTATTGGATGATAGTTGGGATAAAATCTTTCAGAGACCATCTTAAAAATTTTGTTTATTATCGCAATAAACGATTAATTATTTTTAATAACTAAAATATTTGTGGCAATTAATAAAGTTACTTATTTTAAAAAACGGTGATTAAGTTCTTTATTTTTCATTTAATAAATGGTCATTAATAGTAGGTATTAATAAACGATTATCAAACGCTGACATATTTTTTAACAAACCGTTTATTGTGACAAGAAAAACTTTATTGTGAGAATAAATAACAAGTCAATAAACGCCGTTTCTTATATTAACGAACGTTTGTTTTTTCAGTGTATAACTGCAGATGGGATCAACCTTATTACCATCATCGTCCTTGTCATCCTTTCGTCCTACTTAGCAATGCACCAAAGGAATTCGTAATTGCCGGCGTCAGATCTATTCAAGGGGGTCGACGACGATGGCGATGGAGATGCGGGATAACTATGGTATATATAAGGACACAACTCCAGTCCAGATCTGGATTTAGTGTTGTGGATGAATGGTTATGTTTGTCCTGTGTCTGCACATCGGTCTTCGGCTAATTACGAGAGAAATAATTATAAAACATGACCAATATGTCAACTGTTTGTTCTCTAGAGACAGTGAAGCGAAAGGATATCTTTTTGAAATGTGGAAATCCTTGTGGGAACTCTACTTTGTTGTATGAAGAACTTTTTCTAACAATCAAAGTGTGCAGTGCGATGGGAGATGGGATCATACCGAGAAACTGTGGTGGATTGTTTTTTTCAAAGAGCAAATAAAGATTTAGAATTAGGAAGGAACGCATGTTTGATGTGTGTTTGTTGAAGTGGCGTGGTCTATTCTGTTTCAGTTGATGATTTCCAAACCAACATGGCTGTACGGTGATGTGATTGCACTCATTTGTGTGTAGGTTCATCAACGGATGAAGGAATAACGTTTCCACGGCTACGAATCGGAAGGATTTGGCTCAAGTTGGATTTAATTTTCTTAGTTGACATTTTGTAAAGTTGGTCTGCAAGGAGAACTTTTTGCACGGAGAAAATTCTGTAAGTTTACTTTTGCGATGACTTGGACAATACTCTCTCCTTAGGCAAGAATCGAGTTGATGTTTTATTTAATTTGAAAGTAGTTCGTTTATTCTTAGCAGATGCTTCATTTTTTTATTTATAATGAATCTGCAGCGGGGCAAAAACTGTAAATGCCGACCGCGCTATTAGATGTCCACAATTTTTGGAAATTTTACCTTTATAGGTGTTTTTTCTGCCTTAAGCTTATTTATTTACAAATCTATTGACATAAAAGTGTAGGATATGTCGTTGGTATACAAGCTAAATGCACTAAGTCAGTTTTTAGGCATTTTCAGATTTAAATGCAGAATTTTTCAGAACGATGATATCTATGTACTGGAAAAATAAACTTAGCCATATTGTATTTCCTTAATGAATAATTTTGAGTTTCATTTTGCACGAAGTCAGAAAAAACACATTTCATACAGGATACAGGAAAAACGCACTTAGATGACTTAGTGTGTTTGACCAATAACACTAGGTAAATAAAAATAGATACTAGAGGTCTGCAATGAATGTCTTGAAACCAGTTCCAAGACATTCGTTTTATTTCGAGTACACTTCAGTATTGTCCTTACAGCTTGAAAAATAAAATGAATGAATCAAGTGATATGTGATTACTATATTATGAGTTTTGCACCCATTCTAAAGCAAATACTTACTGCATTCTATTCATATGGAACGGGTATTCACAAATGGAGTATTCATAAAAAAGTGTACACTGCACCGAGTACACTGAGTACACGAAATTTTGGCTTACTTACTCTTGTGTCTAATTAAAGTCAAGCTTCTTAATTGCCAGATTAGTGAGAAATATCTTTTTAAAAATAAGAAAAGCAATAGATTAAGATAGAATGTATAATATTTAGTAGTTTATAATAAAACTAGCTGACCCGACAGACTTCGTACTGCCTCAATCGATATAAAAAAGACCTAGACTTTTGTAGCCCGCTACAATACCACCCGCTACCCTCTCCCGGCTTCTCCACTACCGTGTACCCGCAAGCCGCTACCCCCTTATACCTAGTTAGCCTGTTACCCACTACCCCACTACCCTCTACCCAATACTTACATACGCTACCCGCTTAACCGGTAATCGCTACCCCACTGCCCTCTACACGCTATCCCTTTATACCAAGCTACCCTACCCTGTTACCCGCTTGCCCACTACCCGGTACCCACATTCTAAGCATTCGGTGCCACTGGTACAAAATTAGTGAGTCCTCAACGGATTTGCATAGGGTTGAAAAATATAAAATGCTATCAAAACATAGGGGTCGGTTGCGGGAGATCAAATTGAAAAAAAAATTCTTGCTAAAAAGGTTAAAGTTTGTAATTAACAAATAAAAATAGGCGTTGAACGTAGAAAGGTGAAAATTAGGAGTAATATGAATTTTCTTTATTCTGAGTCATGACAAAATAAAAATAAAAATCTTGCCAAAAAAAATTAAAGTTTTTAATTAATAAATAAAAAATAAGGGTTGATCATAGAGGGGTGAAAATTTACAGTTGTATGTATTTTAGTATGATGTATCATAAAAAAATAAAAACAAAAAATGTTGTCCAAAAAAATAAAAAAAAAATTAAGGGTGGACCACCCTTTACATTTAGGGGGATGAAAAATAGATGTTGTCCGATTCTCCACCCTAGCCGATATCCTCGCAAAGATTCACGAAAATCGGTCGAGCCGTTTCGGAGGAGTTCAATTACGCACCCCGTGACAGGAGAAGTTTATATATTAGACTAGCTGACCCGGCAGAACTATCAATATTTTCGGATACTTGTGGTGGTCAAAACAGGAACGCAAATATTGTGGCCCTTTTTTAAATTTAGTGCAAATAACTTGTTTAAACGTTGTCGAACAAAATTTGTTGGAAAGCGGTCATTCTTACATGGAAGTTGATTCTATGCACAGTGCAATGTCAAAGCAAAAAAAATTCACGTCAATTTATTGCATCAATGACTGGCTGAATATATTCTGCGCTGCGAGAGTTCGTGTGCCCAAAAAACGTCCTTATGAAGAATGAAGCAATGGAAATGAAGTTTGAAAACTTTTATAACTTAAAGTTACTTGGCGAAAACTTAATAAAAAATAAGACGGTGGAAATAGAAGGCCAAAAGATTAACTGGCTTAAAATTATTAAAATTAAATGTTTACCGTACGAGAAATATAAACCGGGAATACTTCAATTTAAATACGAATATGGCGACAATTTTCACAGTTTGAACGTTTGACGAAGAAATCCTGTTCCTAATTATCTATCTATACAGAAATGGCCAAAACTCTATACTGAAACCTTGAAAGTAGGCGAAGCCAAGAAAAAGGGCTTTATGGAATTATATGTAAAAAAGAAGTAATTCCCGAAATTTTTCAACCTTGGTTTTCACCATTAGCATCATAATCAAATGAAAAAGATTATCTTCCAGAACCAGATGTCTTAGACGAAAGCGATATTGAATAATGTGTGTTTAGTATGCAATTATTCTTGAGCACTTCTTGTATTACCATTTTTATTCTTATATGTTAAATAAAGATTATAATATTTATGTTTGGATTATCATCATCTTGCTTTAATTTGTTTGTGTTACAAAAGCACAATACTGAATACGAACAAACACTAGCAAATCGTTATAGGCAAAACGCACGAAGTCATGCATTTGTTTATTTTTGGTCAAATAGCTATTATACCGGCTTGTCAAAAACGAAAAAAAAATGGAAATTAATATCAATTTTGTAATTAATGAATTTCATTATCAAATAAAAGTTTATATGTATTGAATTTTCACAAGAAAACGAGTCATATTGATTTAGGTACTCCAAACTACAGTTTTTGATTACTTAAGTGTTTTTAGCTTGAATTGTATTTGTATACCAACGATGTATTTAATACACATCACAAGATTGAATTTAAGGTAAATACATAAAAAACGTAATACGTAGCATGCCATGAAATTATTTGACGCGTATAAGGCGTTATCTGTCAAAGGGTTATTTGAGTTTTGTTCGTTGACGTGAGTAATTATTCGTTTTTCTTAGGTTTTAACTTTTTCAGTGTTAATAAAAATTGTGTTAAAAAAAATAAAGGCGATCAAAATGAAATGTTTTTATTCTTAATAAAGAGCTTCAACTGAATAAAAATATAAAATGAAGGACGATGTTGATTGCGGAAGCAAACTGTGGAAAATACCTTAGACTCAATAATGACGGAATTGCAGAACAGACCTGAAAGGTTCGTGTCGAAACGTTACTCCAATTCCAATGGCTAAACTTCTCATTACACTTCGGAAAAATGCTGATATGTATCCGTCGGAGATTTTTTTTGAGTGTGCGAAATAACAGTTTGTGTTGTAGCGCGAAGACGAAAAGTCTCGTATGCGTATGCCATTGCATCCTTACGGAAAAATTTTATAAAGAATGCAAGAATCTGATGAAGAACTGGCCGAAGCAAGCTTCGCGTAGAATTGTAGATACTCATGTAAAAATACAATCGCCGATAAGTTAACATTAAACAATGAAACAGTTTTATTGGTTACTAAAACATAGAGTAGGGGGAAAGCAGGACACTTTGAGCCACTTTTTGTTGAATCGTTCATAAAAATGTCTCTATTCATTTCAGCCAGATATTGCATACATCTTTGTAAAGGTACATTTATCTACTTAAAAATTAGCCTCATAAGCTTTATGAACAGCTAAGAGATTTATGCCAAATGCAAAATAAGTGAGAACAGATTTTTGGCTCAAGTCTCCCTCTTAGCCGGGAGACTTGACCACCCCCTTGAGTAATGTTTTTTCAAAGAACAAACACTTTTTTGTTTTTAACTTTGATCAGCTTATTTTAACTTTTTATTTTTTTTTTTCAAAAAAAAAAAACAAGTATTTATTACATTATTAGATGTTTAAATATTTCCTTAACTTTATATTTTAATATACTTTATAATCCTTTTAATAATTGTTGTTCATAGTTTGACGATCTTGAATGCAAAGCGAATAGGCAAAGCTTCTTTTGATCTATCATGTAAAAAAACAGACTTGAGAAAATACATACATATTCTACACAGAGCAAATGGTATGGTCACTGCATAGCAACGAAAGCGAGAAAAAAATTATGGTAACCACAATTTTGCATAGCAGCTTCGATCGCTTGACAACTTGTTAATAAAGCCTTAAACTCATGTTGGCTTGTGTATTTGCAGTTGCATTATATTCACCACAATTTAATTTAAGAGTAAAACGTTGTGTTGAAAAGCATGTATGCCTAGCCTATGCATGTAAGCATATTATTTTGTAGAGATATGTTGCAGAGAACTTGACAACATGCAAGCAACATGAACTCGTAACTATTATGCATGTAAGCATATTTTTAGAGTGAAATGTTGCAAGCAACTTGGCAGCATCCAGGCAACATGAACTCGTAACTCTTGAGGAGACTTCTACGAGTAAAACAAAACAAAAGATAATCAGCCCGATTTTAAATAACAATTCCCCGGGAATTTTTTTCCCGTTTCCCTACTCTCTTAGTACAAACAAAAAATCTCCGGGAATTTTCTTCCTTTTTCCGTTTCCCAATCTTTGAAAAAGGAAAAAAAATGTCCATGAAAAGGTAGTCATTCTAGATGTCTAAAATAGGGAACATTTTTACTCGCCTCCCACAGAATTGTTCCCCGTAAATTTTTTGCAGAATCGTTAACAAAAATGTAAGCTTTTGTTTTTTTGTGCCCAAAATAAAATAAAGATTTAACAATTTAATAGGTCAAAAACAACGAATAAGTCGCAACTGCAAATGTTGCTTGATCTAATGGAGGAAAGCCGGGATAATGCGTGTGGATTCCAGAGCCGACCCAAGGATGAAGTGCTGCAGTTCTGGACTAATGCAGAAAAGGCGTTGAATTCATGTGGGCCGCCCCTAAAATCCATTTAAGAATGAAAGAAGGTAAACATAAGCAATAACAAAATATTGTGTATTTATTTATTTATTATTTTACTATCAAAGGTGTATAGTGACCAAAAAAAATATGTTCGAGGAAAGGCGGCCGAGAATCTCAAATCAAAGACCGCAATTGGTGGTGGGCCTCACACGGAACATAAATTCTCTTAATTCGAACAGGGGATATACAATTTGGTGGGTATGAAGGAGTCTGTTGAGGGTGTTGCTGCAACAACATTTGGTTTGGGCGCGGTTCTGAAAAGGAAAATAACCAAAGAAAATATAGGGCCGCCCGAAAAAGTGCTAATTTCATCAGTCGAATACCTTGAAGGAGAGCTAACAGAAAATTAAATTGAAAATCTTTTGCCAAAAACTGCACCATCCCCAAAGATCATTCCTCAAAAATAACATATTCTGGTCCACAAGCAAGTGTGTCAAAAAGTACTGCCTCTGAAGCTTTCCAAAAAGGATTGGAACATCAGGCAGACTTATGTCGCACGGTGAAGGATTTGGCCAAAGGAATGAAGGAAAATTTAAATGTTCAAAGGGAACTTTGTGACGTTCTCAAGACTGTTGCAGAAAACAGCCAAGAACTTTTGAATATAAAAAAGCAAAAAATTAATAGAAAAAAAGACGCAAACAAGCGCTCAATTTTATAATGGGAGGAACTGAAAAAGACTTTTTAGCTGGTTCACACGATCTAATCCGTATATCTAACAAGTACTTAAATGCAACTTTGTTGACTCTGAAATATTTTTGAAACCTTAAAATTGAGTTCTTGTAGAAAAACAAAAGAGAACAAAAATACACACAGTCATTGTGGCAACTCCAAAGGATTGAATGCATCCCTTAAAGATCTTCTGAATTCTGATAGCTCTTAGCTGTCGAGATCGGCTTTCTTCAACCTCCTCTACAAGTAAAACGCTGCGAGCAATGCTGAACAGTTTTGTTGAGTTGACAACTACCATTTTCCTTAAAATTTATTTCAAATGCCAAATAAAGCAAAACAGCTGTTTCGAACATTCATAATTTTCTTTCCCGCTTTCGAAGGGAAAAATAATCTCCCGGGGAATTCAGAATAAGGGAAACTACTCCCGGGAGAACACATCTCCCGGGGAGTACTATTCACGGGGAATACTAGGAATTGGGCTGAATAAAATCCGTTCATACATTATTAAATCTCATTTTCATTATATTTGAGGTGTTTTGTATAGACACAAAATCTGTATTAAACGTGTTTTATAAAAATAAAATAAATATGTAACTTAATTTCTTATTAAAATCACAATATGTTAATAACTTTTCAATGGTTTACTTTGCAAAACACTACTTTGCGCTGCTCCATTAGTAATGGGTTATTATTTATCAAAATCTAAAAAGGAATGAAATTCGTGCATTTTCCATACATCTGATCATAGATTACCACAAAAGCCTATGGTCAAGTCTCCCCATCAAAAATGGCTCAGCTCACGTTTTGTCGCAATGAATGATCAGTAAATTTTGTAAAATTGAAGATAGCTTGATTTTCTTTTAACGTTTACAAAGTCTATTAAATGTTTTATGAGTACACGTCAACTTTTTTTACCTACCACGTTAAATAAAATTTTTATCTTGAAAAACAAAAACAAAAAAAAAGTCACTATTTTCGACAAAAAACACATTTTTGCATTCACCAACCAGAGTAAATTGAGGATCTAGAATAATTTTTGTTTGCAAGTAGAACATCGAAGGATGGAAAAATTTGGTATACTCATGAGTCTTTTTGGTGATATTTGAGTGAATTATTGAGAGTGGCTCATGTCTCCCATATGCTCAAGTCTCCCGGATTCCCCCTTCCTATATTTTCTTCAAGGAGGGAATAATGCAGAACATTTTCGGAAAGAGAGAAGGATATTTTTCTCTTAAGGTATAGAGCATAAGTTCAACCAACTTTATTTTTAATTAATTTAATTTAATTTTTAATTATTATTAATTTAATAATAATTTTTAATTTTTTTTTTAAATATTGTTGCGAGATGGCCGGGATCAATTTGGTATTAAAATGAAACTGGAACGAAAAGATTATAAAAACTACATTATTGTAATTGATTCAAGTTATTCGAACACAGCGAACATGGCAACACCATTATTGGAATGTGCAAACCAAGTACAACAACTAAGGTAGGTGACCCAAATAAGGCCCACCTTATTGTTTTTCCTTAATAACTTTCACACCTTGATAAAAATGAACTCAAACTTAATATATTATAAACAATAGTTATATTATGCATAAGAAAGCAGACTTTTAACTTTAAGATTCTGAAACTAAAATGTATTTTTCGATCATTTTGAAAACCCTTACGTTGGGCCTTATTAGGAACATGGGTTCCTAATAAGGCCCATACATTTTTCTTATAAATTTCACTGTAGTTTTTTCTCAAATCAAATATTTAATAAAGTAAAATGAAAGAAAAAGGCAAAATCTGTAATTATAATAAATTTAAATTGATTTTATTCATAAAAAAAAACAGAAAAAAGTCTTTCTGACTTAAAAATCTTAAAACCTCATGCTGGGATAATAAGCCTCTTTGAACTGATTTCAAGGCCTGGTCCATTCGTTCTTCAGTCCAAGAAGCTCTTTTTTTCTCGTAACCGTCTGTCTTGGCATATTGACTGAAATCCACCGAAATAAAAAATGAAATTTTTCATATACTTAATAAGGCCCAGTCATATTTTTAATGGGCCTTGTTAGGAACACGAAAGACTTTTGTTTATAAAATTATAAACAAAAATCTAGCAAATATATATAAACAAAACTTGCAATAAATAAGGCTACAGTTAATATATTCTACGAAAAAAATTAACAATTGTACTAACTTGATCAAATAGCGTAACGGGTACAATGGTTGGCACCCCCAATTTTTGTACTAATTATTGGCACCCTTCATGCAATAAGGGATTTCTCAAAAACTACGTTGTCCAGGAATTAAAAACTGTGTTTTTCCATAATCTTTATCAATTCTCCAGAAATCTACATTTTTATTTAGGTTCATTTCATTCTCAGTTCCTTTTTGTCAGTGAAAGAGTGAGGTCGGTCCCAATTAGTGAAAAAAGTGTTAAAAATGCAGTGTTCCTGCTAAGAAGACTAGATTTGGTAAGTGTCCGTTTTTGATAATTTTTTGAGTTTTTAGATGAAAATTTTTCTTTTTAAATATAAAAATATAATAAATTAAATATTTTTGTAAGTTTTTTCTTAAAAAAAGTTGTTTAAATTATAAAAAAAGGGGTGCCAATAATTGGTCCCATATTAAGAAGTGGTTTCATTATTGGCAGGGGGGTGCCAATTATTCATGCACTGGGACTACAATTATTGGCACTGCCAATAATTGTACTTTTAAGACTGCCAATATTTATACCCCTCATCCGTTACAAATTTATAAAAGGGGTGCCAATAATTGGTTCCATATTAAGAAGAAGTGGTTTAATTATTGGCAGAGGGGTGCCAATAATTCGTGCACTGGGACTACAATTATTGGCACTGCCAATAATTGTACTTTTAAGACTGCCAATATTTATACCCCTCATCCGTTACAAATTTTTATTTATGTACCTACTTCTAATTTATATTATTTACAATTCAATGAAAATTTAACTGTTTTAAGCAATTTAAACAATCAATTAAGAAAAATGTGTTTCAAAATTTACCATATGCATATGTAAGAGATCTTCAAATGAATTTTTTTATTTACGTTTTGTTTATTATGTAAATATATTTGCTTGCGATGAATTAAGGTATTCTTGCAATAAAATGATTGTTTTTTAACTAAATTTGATAAAAAAAATCACGAAAAGACATTGCTTTTCTTTCAAATTTAAGGGTGCCAATAATTGTACCGGTGGGTGCCAACAATTGTACCTGGATGCCAATGATTGTACCTTTTCGCAGGCTTTTCCTATTTTGGTGTTTTTATAAAATTCTTTGTTTTAGAAAACTTTTATTCTCATTAAATTCAAATTTAAAATTTCTTAAATTTTAATTTGACATATAAAACATATTGCAAACTCTTTTATATCGAGAGTTATTCGCGATTAAAAGTGAAAAAATGCTTAGGGGTGCCAACCATTGTACCCGTTACGCTACGTGGAAAAAAATTTTGTAAACTTTTTTTTTATAAAAAGCACGTGCACGTCACTAAGAAATTTTCAATTGTCTGCCAATTTTAAACCGATCGAAGCAACTGGTTGCTTTCTTTTGTATGAGTTCGAATGTAACGGCTGTACGAACACAAAGAACAAAAAGTCCCGTTACTTGTTGGCTATGTGCTTTTTTATGCACTGGGCCTTATTAGGGTCTGGGCCTTATTTGGGTCACCTACCTTATACAACGAATCTGCATCCACAGTTTTTCAAATTCAAACACACAATAATTGACAACAAAATGAAAAAAATAAACTTAATTCTTGATTAAGTTTTGACAATGAAACTGACTCATAGACTGAAAAATGGAACGATCTGTGTAAAAACCATGATTTGTTAATCAAGATGAAAAAAGTGAACAAACGCTCCTTAACTATGTCGGATTCTTAATTCTGAATTAAGGAAAATTCGTGATAATCCAATTGATCCCTAAGCCGGATTTCTGGTGGTTCTGGCAGAGAGTCGACGACGCACGGTCTTGGAATGTATATCTGCTAGTTAAGATAAGCTATAACCGCTAATTATTTTTGAATGTGGGATTGATATAAAAAACGTAAGGTTCTCAAACAAAAAGTAAAAAGAAGCGTTTAAAATAAAAAAAAAAAACTATAAAAAGACGAATACGCCCGAGTGTACATATGAAGGCGGCATAATATTATATACGCACAAATTGATCAGCACAAAAATCGCGAACTGCACACATAATTAGCACATAAAGAGCACATAATTATCGTAAAGGTCCCGATCGTTTGTGCTCATATTGGTTTGCCAACTTAATAGACGTAGGGATGGTACGGCAGTGTTTGCTTCGCGCTCGACTTGGCGGGGGCACTTTCGTGCCCCAATATGATGCAGTTCTGAAGATTTTTTCATTTTTTACAATAATATTGGTAGTTGTAATTACATTGATTCATTCAAAAATAGGTAAGATCGTTTTAAACAAAGTTGTTGACATTTATATAGCTTAACCACATGGTATATGAATTCATTTCTTTGCGTATTATATTTATTTTAAAATAATCATTCTTATGGAGTAAACTCCAGTCACGCGTCAGAGCTGACACGTACAATTTTTTGTTTGTTTTACAATTGAAGATAAAAAAGGAGTTATCTGTTTGAATAGTGCAGAAAGAAGACTGGTAACGTTGTCAATCAAAGGTATGCTCTTTGCCACGTCTATGGCTGCGAGAATTTAACAGAGCATTGCTGTTTCTTGAGTACCACACCATGCTTACAATGTGTAGGCAAAGCGGAGAAGAGAGGCGAGTGTACTGCCAGATTAAGAATAATAACACTTAATAAAACACAATGTAAAATACCACATTTCATGCTGTTTGAATCGTGAAAAATATCAGCCATTCGATTGCGATATATCTCGTCTTCATGTCGATATCGAGGAAATGAGATTGAATATTTCGCTGTTTGTAAATGTCATATCTTGATTTTAGACGTAGGACAGGCAGGTTCATACTACCAGATTAAACTATGTCACTGTACATTATTTTTACTAACAGATAGAACCTTGTTTGCCATGAATAAAAGGTTAATAATGTGTGGTCTAACATACTTATTAATAGTTAAGTGAAAAATATAACGAGCTACTTTTATTTTTTAATTAAATTAATAATTTGATTTTTCTTTTGTGAAATATGATAAGTATACGCCCAAGTGAACTTTCTCATAGGTCGTTAATTATTATTGTATTCCAATATTTTTAAAAAACCTCATAAAATTTAATTCAAAGCGAAAACATGAACAAGAAGAAAGAATACCTACTTTTTTGTCTTCAACTGCAAAACAAAAAATATTACACAAAAAGTTTCAGATTAATAAAATTTTAAATTTTATTTATTCACAGTATTTATTTCATTTATTGCACTGTTATTTTGCATAAACTAAGGCAGTCGAACAATTTAATTTGTTTTTTTCTTTTGACTTAATTTCTTTTTTGACCTTTTTGATGTGTCCTCTGTCTTTAGTCTTTAGTCGACCGTTTCCATGTTTTTTTTTTTTTAATATTTTGGACCCGTTGTCCTAAGGTCGTGGATTTGATCATATCTCGAATGTGAATCAAATTTCGCACATTTGAATCGAAAAAAAAAATATTTTTATAAGCTTTGAAACTCTATTAGGCGTATATGAATCTTATACACTTTTCATTAAAAGCATTTTATAAAAGTTATTCAATTTATAATTCCATAAAATATATTTTAGCCTTGGCCATGGTTCAGAGGATTGAGTAGTTGACTGCTAAGCCAAATGCTGCGGGTTCAAGCCCCAGCTTTGGCAGCATTCTTTTTCTACAAAAATCGCCAGCTTATCTGAGGCCACCTGTGCGATAACATGAGACAATATAACATCTATGTCTCCTCCTCTGAGCCACGTAGGTTTCTGTTATGTGTTTTCCTTCTATGTATCTATCTGTCTTTCTCTCTTGTATTAATGTCTTGTTCTGTCCCAGCCGATGGTCTCAGTCACCAGTGCTGCTATGTGTCTGTAGTTCGTTACATTTATGTGCGAAGTACTGTGAAATGTAATGTAATGTAATGTATTTCGTTTTCCAAAAGGGTTCCGTCACCAAAAAAGATTGATCGATGATATATGGGTGCTTGTCTCTTCTTGCTTCTTAGTTGGTTTCATTGATGTGACACCCATCATTTGTTTTTGGGTATTCATCGGATATTCAGGAATAGGTGGGCTCACCATTGATGAAATTCTTAATTCTTCTTAATAAATTCCCTTTTTACGAACCGCTGTTCAAGGTGATCCGATTCTTCTCGAAATGATCAAGCATTCCAATTGCATTGGACAATATACAAAAATACATACTACATCCCAAAAAAACAGGGTACAAAAATGTTGGTGCACGGGATAGTTGGCTATTACGGAGGCCAAGTAAACTTTTTTATTCTACTAGCTGTACCGTTAATGTTTTTTTCTCTTTGAAAACACCCTTCCAGATATTGAAATTAACGTTTTCTGGGAAAGTTCAATAGAAAAGAATAAACATATCCCCGCTTTTTTGCGAAAACTCTTTGAGCCACAAAATCAATTCTTGCGGCACAAATTAGCAAAAAATATGCCGTTAGCTTCATATCACTAGGTTAGGTACATTGTTTCAAATTTGGTTCTGCTAGCGTAATATTACGCTAGCAGAACATCGATTTTTCCAATTAGCAACAAAATACTGAATACTTTTCGGTGCCGACTTATAAGATGGTTCTGCTCGCGTAATAGACTTAGGTTGTGTTGATAAAGTGAAAATTAAAAGTGTTGAATAAATAATAGTCTAAGAGCCGCTGAAGGCCGACCTTCACCGAACTGTTAACCGGCTGAAACTTTTTTTTAATGAAATTTAGCTTGAAAACATATATGAATATGATAGCTTGCCTAACGAAAAGTGTGCCAGGCTATATTAAATTTGACTTTATATTTTAATCAATAACTAACTCCTCCTTCACCCATATGTTAAAATAAAACGTTGTGACAAATAGCCATATGTGTAAGCAGGCTTGAGACAAGAAAAAAATTGTATGGGAGAGGAGGCCTATTCCCCCCGTTTAGCCAGGAGGGGCAGTTTTCTGAAAAATTGACTTGTTTTTAAAAAAAAATATTAAAAATCAATGGCATCATCTACAACAACGTGTTATACCTTTCTGCAAAGAGAAAATCTTAGGCTTTCATTTGGTATTTAAATTTAATTGTTTTAAATAATAGTTTTAGAAAAATTAATTTTCAAACTTAAAATTTTGAAAAAAAAAATTTCTTAAATTTCGAACTAAATTTTTCAAAATTTTATGTTATTTAATTTTTTTCAGCATTCAATGCTGTTTTTAATTTTTAGTCGAACACAGTAAACCGGATTGAAAAATACTTTGCCATTGTCGAGAAATAAAGAAAAAAACAAAATCACTTTTTGCTTAAAAAAAACTTTTTTATTTTTACGTTACTGTTTTTTATATTCAAAATTATTAACATTATTGAATGTTGAATGCAAAATTAGTACTTAATAACATAAAATTTTGAAAAAATTAAATAAAAATTTAACAAAATTTTTTTTTTGCAAAATTTTGAGTTTGAAAATTATTTTTTTCTAAAACTATTA
This sequence comes from Sphaerophoria taeniata, assembly GCA_943590905.1. Lineage (NCBI taxonomy): Eukaryota > Metazoa > Arthropoda > Insecta > Diptera > Syrphidae > Sphaerophoria > Sphaerophoria taeniata. The sequence goes on from OX016540.1 coordinate 204,391,240, forward strand.
TTTAAAACAATTAAATTTAAATACAAAATGAAAGCCTAAGTTTTTGGCTTTGCAGAAAGGTATAACACGTTGTTGTAGATGAAGCCGTTGATTTTTAATATTTTTTTTTAAATAAGTCAATTTTTCAGAAAACTGCCCCTCCTGGCTAAACGGGGGGAATAGGCCCCCCTCTCCTATACAATTTTTTTCTTGTCTCAAGCCTACTTACACATATGGCTATTTGGCACAACGTTTTATTTTAACATATGGGTGAAGGAGGAGTTAGTTATTGATTAAAATAAAGTTAAATTTAATATAGCCTGGCACACTTTTCGTTAGGCAAGCTATCATATTCATATATGTTTTCAAGCTAAATTTCATAAAAAAAAGTTTCAGCCGGTTAACAGTTCGGTGAAGGTCGGCCTTCAGCGGCTCTCCTACTATAAGCCCGAGAGTGATTTGGAACAAAGTAATTTTTTTATTTGAAAAAGTCTAATCGGACCTTGAATGGTTTAACAATAGCGTTATAGAAAGTTATTGAACAAAACCAGAAACCCTTATCAAGTTCACAATAACAAATTAAATTGGATACATGCTCAAATACAAAATAAAAAAAAATATAATGATTTTATTTTATTTAGTCAACAAGAATTTTTCGAGAGTAAAAACTTAAAAGGTCTCGTTTCACCATCTAGTCTAGATAATATGTGCTCTATTATATCATCTCGATGGTGAAACGAGACCTAAGCCTAAAACGTGTTACATCAAATTTTGAGAAAGAAGATCTAAAGGGTTACCTTTCTCATTCTGAGCTAATTTGTAAGACAACAACAATTTTGATCTTTTTTACTTTGGCCATTCCAACTTAAAGCCTAGGATTACACTTTAAACTTTCATCAGGACGAAATTTTACCGCTCCCGTGTCTGGATTCCCTTCACACCAACATTTCTGATACAAGAAACTTCCACAATGTCCTCCTTGGAATCCGAATTCGACACACTTACCAATGCAATATGATTCATTAGGACATAGACAATTCCCAAGATACACATCCGCCTGAACTTCATTTTGCAGAGCTGCAATGATCAGCAAAAATGGGAGGCACGTCAAAAATAACATCGATCCGAAAGTTTGAACGTTAAAACTGTTTTATCTGCTTCTGCGGTAGTGATTCCCTTCTGTCAATGTTCTTCATGTTTATTCTACAGTTCCGCAGTGAAACAAATTTTGCGTTAATAACATAAATTATTTACTTAACGGGTATTTAAGTGATACAAGTAGATGAAAAGGAAATTGCCATTCGAGTGTAATTTAGACTCTCAGGTAAATAATAATGCATGGCAATTTTCATTTGATACGGCCACAGTAGTTTATTATTAATAACGAAATTAAAAATCGTATTTTTAGATATCATAACGTTACGAATTCAGTTTATACAGGGTGATTCACAGCAAGCAAAAAATCGTACGGCAGGGGGGAGGGGTATATTCCCACCACCTCGTTTAGGCGGGAGGGGCAATTTTCCAAAACATTCACCTAAAACAGAAACTGATATTAAAAAATAACGATTACACTTAGTGTCCTGCTGCAGCATTTAAAAAAACCAAAATTCTATTCTTTAATATTGTAATGTGTACACACTTTATTTTTTATTTCTATCACTATCCTTATCTCTCTGTATCTCTGTATCTTTGTCTATATGAAATGTCATACACTCTTTATCTTTATCACTCTAATATCGTTTTATAGTGAAATAAGTATGTAGCAATAAGTTTATTTGTATAGTAGTAAACACATGTGTAGGAAATAATAGAATAGGGGTAGCATCTAGTAATTAAGAGGAGAACTTTTCGTTAAGCATCGAGAACATTCAGCGCCTACAAGAACCTATAGTAGTTTCTCGAACCAATTATTTGTGTTATATAAATAGCTCGTTTGGCGGCGAAGCAGTTAGTTGATTGTGAACTGCGATAAAGTATAAATACTTAGTGTTAATAAAACATCGATAGTTTAATCGATTAATCGATTGTTTTGAACTATCGGGACTATCGATAGTTTCGAAATTTAATCGAAAGTTTATATATTCAATGGATGTGCTAAAAATGAGTTCTTAGGTTTGCCCTCTGCCAACGAGTAACGACCTACCTATTGAATATCTAGAGGGAGTTACATGTTCATGTGTCTTTTTATTTTTATACTACATAATTGATGTAAACGTGGGTATTGTCGTATTCAACGAGATAATATAATAGGCGTTTTTCTTTTTTACATCTGAACAGAGCTTGAACTGTCAAACGAAAAATTGTGTTTCTTTTTTAGTTCAGAGTGTTCAGAGCATCAAAGGAAACCGCGCTCAGAAAAAAGAGACCGAGCATAATGAACAAAATGCTGAGCGCAAGCGTGTTTTTCTCAAAACAATTGAAATGGCGGAGGAAACACGTCGCTCAGGCAAAGATGGAAAGTTTTATTTTGAATAATTAATTAAATATTTTATTTATTAATAAAAAAAATGTTAATTTCAGCTTTCAAAAATACGAAGTTTCAATGTCTGAACTAAAAATACTCCATTGCATTTCAAAATGAAATCCGAACGTTCAGAAAATGTTCAGAGCTTCATTTGTTCAGAGCGAGTTCAGCAAGCTCTGAACACTCAGAGTTCGGAGCTCTGAACTAAAAAAGAAAAACGCCTAATAGAGCACGGCAGCGGTAGCACTTCGTACAGGTGGAATTGACCCCAAAAATTGTGAGAAAGAAGCTTTTTCTCTCTGAGACAAAAACAATTTTGATTTTGACGTTTCTTTTACTTTTTTTTTCTCTGTCCATTCCACCTTACAGCAAATCAGCGACAAGCTCAGAGAGAGAGACAGGAACTCCTTAATATCTTCTTTCTCATAATTTGAGGAAACACGTATTAGGCTAGCTTCCGTGCTTTATTATATTATCTCTATGGTCGTATTTTGTATGGAAGACAGAGGGAAAAAAACATTGGCAATGATGAAATACGTTTTGTTAAATTTTTTTCTTGACCTGTAGGCCGTTATACTGAATCTTATTGTGTTTTTTTTTAAATACTATCGATTGTCTATCGATTAATCGATTAAAAAATAAAAACTATCGATACTATCGTTTAGCTCAACAATCGATGTTTTATTAACACTATAAATACTGTGTTTGAAAAGTATTTGAAAGTGTTGAATAAAAAAGTTTGTGAGTGATTTGAATAAAGTGAATTTGTGTTTTATTTGAAAAGTGAATAAATTTTATTTGTCCGACCAAGCCGAATATTACACTGGTAACAGAAGTGGGATTAAAACTTGTTGAGAATAAAACAGTAACTATTTTGTGTGAAACAGTGAAGTTGAAAAAAAAGCTAAAGGCCGAACTAAGCAAACGTGGCTTAAGTGGTACAGGAGTAAAAAACGAACTCGTTAAACGGATGCAGGAATATCTGGAGAAGAAAAATGAAGACCCGAATACATTTGTTTTCGAGCAACTAGAAACTCAAAGAAACCAGCAGAAGAACGAGCAAGAGAATGTCCTCAAACAACTAGAGGCTCAGAGAAACGAGCAGAAGAACGAGCAAGAGAATGTTCTTAAACAACTAGAGACTCAACTAGAAACTCAAAACAAGAATGTTCTAGAGTGGTTTGACGAACAGAAATATCTTCTAGAAGGCAGGTTTGCGGACTTCGAAGGGAAAATCAATACTCTCGATGAGCGCGTGGAGGACAACATTCAACGACTGATGCACGTTTTGAAAAAATTGACGAGCAAATTGAAACCATTACAAACGAATTAGAAAAAGTGCGAAAGTTGAAAGTCCGAAAACCTTCTGGTGAGTGCTCAAGGAAGAGAGAAGTGAATCCTCCAAGCTTTGATGGTCAGATTCCGTGGTCAATCTACAAGAAACAATTTGAAGCAGCAGCGTTAACGAACGAACGGCTGGCACGATGACGAAAAATACATTGCTCTTACGCTTGCTTTAAGAGGAGCAGCTGCTGAACTGCTAAAAACCATCCCAGCAGAGAAGAACGGTGACTTCTAAGTTCTGGTGAACGCAATCGAACAGCGGTTTGGGGATAGCCACATGACAGAAATCTTCCGAGTTCAACTAAACAACAGGGCACAGAAAAGAGGTGAAACTCTGCAGCAGCTTCAGACAGATATCGAGCGATTGGTTCACCTGGCATATCCAACAGCTGGCAACAAGATAATACATCAACTTGCTGTTAAAGCCTTTGTGAGAGCTGTGGGCGATATAAATCTCCAAAGGGCTATTCGCACTGCCGGAAAGCAAATACTAGCAGAAGCATTGGCTTTCGCTCTAACAATGGAAGCCGCAGAACAAGCTTCCCAAAACGTGCATCGCGTGAGAGAATTGGAAGTCCAAGAATGCTCTTGTCAGAACTCAGAAGGCTACTCTGGAAAGGAGTCAGCGAGACGGACCAGCACGATGCTGGAACTGTAACAAAACCGGGCATCTTCAACGACAGTGCAGATTAACGCGAAGAGGAACCGCATGCCAAAACTGTGGAAACAGAAATAACTCAGCAAGCCAAAATAACACCAACAACGTGGCTTCCGAAACTCGATTTCATGAAAGATCACGGAGTGCTTTTGGACATCGGAAATATCGAAACATCGAAATTCCGATGATCTATAGGACTTATTCGTATGAGACCTCGTCATCTGTGAAAACCGTCATCCAAGAAGATCTCACATTGCCTGCTTCTTCAGAAATATTCGTGTGGACGAAATTGAAGGGTAAGCCTTGCAGCCATCTATACCTCATGGTCGAACCAGCATCTGTAAAGTCCTCCCAAAACGTCACCATTGGGAAGACTCTTGTTAGACCTGTAAAGAACATGGTTCCTGTACGAATACTGAACATCAAGCCGTATGAAGTTCAGCTTAGAAAAGGTGAGATTGTCGGACAATGCGAATCTGTATCAGTGATAACAAGGATCAACGAAGAAGAGTCAAGGCAAACCTTGAAGTCCGAAGAGCTGAATTCCATAAAGACGAACATTCTCAAGTCATCTAACCTTTAAATGGTCAGGTGAGTGTGAGCGCAGCTTTCAAGAGCTCAAACAAAGATTGTGCAGACCTACCAGACTCCAGGAAAACCGTTCATCTTTGACGCTGATGCCAGCAATGTCGGGATTGGTGCTGTACTATCACAAGTACATGATGGCGATTTAAAGGTAATTGCCTATTACAGCAAGGTACACTCGAAGTCAGAAAGAAACTATTGTGTGACCAGAAGAGAACTTCTTGCACTGGTTTTGGCAACAAAGCACTTCCATTAGTATCTCTATGGAAAAAAGTTTCTTCTCCGAATTGACCACTGAACTGGCTTTTGAATTTCAAGAATCCAGAGGGTCAAGTGGCGAGATGGATTGAGAGGCTGGCGACGTACGATTATGAAATTCAACATTGAGAAAGAAGTGATTACTGTCCAACGAACCAGAGCCGATACCATATATGGCTGGAGCAACGACGAGTTGAGAAAGGCTCAACAAGAGGACCCAGATATCGAACCCATCCTCGCATGGAAGGAACACCAGGAAAAACCAGAATGGGCTGATATCTGACGGGCTGAGTGACTATGACGGGTCACAGGTTTTTGGTAAGAAATTACACCAACCAGATGCATTTTACTTTTAGTTCTTGGATCGTCGATATACAGAGGAAGTTCCTTCAAGGGAAAATGTCTGTTTCGGCCCATTAGATAATCGCAATTTTTTTCAATCGTTTCATCTGGACGAATTTTCGCAGCCAAGCGATCTTTAAACACACAGTTTTTCAGCTTGTTGAATTCTGATTCAACGTGTGCAGATGAAGCTGGCTCACAATCATTGTTATATCCAAATTTCGATTGACAAACAGTCGAAAAGACAGGAAACAGTGGCATTTTTAAAAAAAGATACTCTTTAACCTTCGTACAATAATTATAATGAGAGTTTTGTGTGTATGCAATGAAAATATTTGTAAGAAAACAATAACAATTGATACAAAAAACGTAAGGTTCTCAAACAAAAAGGAAAAGAAGCGTTTAAAATTAAAAAAAAAATTAAAAAAACAAGTATACGCCCGAGTGTACATATTATAAAGGTGGCATAATTTTATATATGCACAAATTGATCAGCACAAAAATCGGGAACAGCACACATAATTAGCACGACTCATGTATCCAGTTGCAGCACATAAGTCCAATCAATTCGCGGTAGGGGTGATTTGTACATCTTTCCTTGTCACCCTCATCGATGTGCAGACCCTTTTCCATGGGAGTAGCTTTTGGCTTGCAGTCTTTCATTTCAAACACTTTCTCCAAGTATTGCCGTTGACTTAGTTCAATAGTTCCATCTTCAATGTTTTGCTGGATGTGCATTCCCAAAAAGGCACTTGCTCTACCCATGTCAGTCATGTCAAATTCGTTTGACAACAGCTGCTTTATGATGTTAATCAATTTAATATTTTGACAATACAGCAATATGTCATCGAAATACAGCAGGACGTAAAATTGATACCCTTTGGTCCTTGACGTACACACATTGATCTGACTCACATCGTTTGAATCCAATTCTAACCATGAAACTGTTGAACTTCTCATTCCACGCTCGGGACGCTTGCTTCAACCCATATAAGGCCTTATTGAGCTTACAGATTTTATTTTCAAATTCAATACCTTCGGTAACTCCATATAAATGTCTTCGGACAGTTCACCATTCAAAAACGCACTTTTGACATCCATCTGGTGAATATACATGCCCTTCTCATTTGCGATAGCAAGCAATATATTTAATGTTACCAACTTTGCAACTACCGCATAAGTTTCGGTGTAATCTAAACCAGGTTTTTGGGTAAATCCTCGCGCCACCAAACGAGCTTTGTATTTTTCAATTTGCCCATCTACTTTGCCTTTCAATCGAAATATCCATTTGCTTGTTATGGCTTTTTGATTCTTTGGCAAACTACAAATAGTCCAAGTTTTATTATGAATCAATGATTGATACTCACTTATTGACATTTCAACTGTCAGTTGTGGAAGTGTGTTAAAATTTAAGCTCCTCACAAAGTTATTAGTTTTTTGCACAAATTTCAAATTTAAATTCAAAAATTGCTCGTTAAATGATTCTTGGCACCACTTGAATACTTTGCAACAGAAAAATCGTCTAATTAAACAAGGTAAAAAAGTAAGTATATTAAGTTTTAAATCGGTGCAAAATAAAATTTTTGCATTGCGGGAATCCTCTATGAACGGCAATAAAAGAAATATAACAGAAACACGTAAGGCTCACGAAAACTCAAGTTAAAAGAAGGTGAAGATATTCACTTGAAGAAATCACGGGAAATCCAAAACACACACACCCAAAGGGGAACTGTTTTCTTAGAGCTAGAATCGTCGGATATCGTAGACGAAATAATGTCAGTAAATAGCCAACTAAAAGGAACTGGCATAAGTATATTTCGCGAACAAACTCATATGTATCGACAAAAAAGACGAGCTCTAATTGAAATTAAAAACAAATTATCACAATTAAACGCTCAAGCAAAAATTATAATCAAAGGTGACAAAATGCAAATCAACAACCACACTTTTATTTACAAATTTGCGCGTGGCTTAATTGTCAAAACTGCAGCTGAGATGACATATATGAACAACATGTTTGGTGACAGTTCACAAGAATATTTTGACTGCAGCGATGGAGTGAAGATAGACCCGGTTGATGATCGACAAACACCACATACCTCTCAATCGATGACAGCGCCACCAAGGCGTGAAGTAATGCACCCTAATAATAAGAGAAAACAATAGGAAATCAATGCCGTCTGCCAAAATATAATAATTAATTTTACTTATTTAAAAATTCTTTCATATAATATAACAGGTCTCAAAAGCAAACTTTTGCAACCAGATTTTTTTAATTACATTTTAGATTTTGATATTATCTTTCTTATTGAAACCTTTTTAGAGGAAAAAAATGAAAAGGAATTTTATAAATATTTTAAAGATTATAAATTAACTTTTATCCCAGCAGTTAGATCCAATGTGCATGGGAGAGCTAGCGGAGGCATGTTATGTGGCATCAAAACTAAAATTAATCATTTCGTTCAATGTAAACTTGTTGAAAATAGGCTTGTTGTTAAACTTTCTACCAACCAACGTCAATTCTATATTTTGCCGGTGTACCTTAATTGCAATAGCTGGTTGAATGATTTTGAAAATCTACGCAATTTCTTAAACAATTCTTCCTTGGAAAATGTAATGATTGTCGGTGATCTTAACGCGCGAATTGGTGAATTTCAGAACTCTCCTGCTCATACATTACATGATTTTATGATTTTTGATGAGGTGAGAAATTCAAAGGATGAAACCCTTAACAGAAATGGTAGACTTTTAACGGAATTGCTAGAAGATTTTGGGTTTTTTGTATTAAATGGGGTAACAAGCGGTGACAAATATGGCGAACATACTTTTATCAGCGGTCAAGGGCAATCAGTAATTGACTATTGTGCAATTTCTGGAGAGTGGTGTAACTCAGTTGAAGACTTCCAGGTGTGCTTGTCTAGTTTTTCAGCTCACTTGCCACTATTTGTCAAAATATGCTTCCACGAGAATATACAGCAGACGAACGCAGATATTCCTCGAAAACTCAGATGGTTTGAAAATAAAGCTTCTCGGTACAAATCTCTCTTGAATCAGCATTGCAATGATGAGTGCAATGTTGAACAAATTGAGGAAAGCATTACAAGAGTAATTTACGCTTCAGCTGTATCTACAAGTAGTAGCTACACGCTCAATTTTAAAAATAAATGGTTCGATAAAGACTGTGTTAAACTTCGTAAGCTCTCGTTCAAGTACTTAAAACTCTTTAGAAGAACTAACTCGGTTGCGTTTAAAAATATGTACTTACACGCAAACAAAGAATTCAAACAATTATGTCACGAGAAAAAAAGACTTTTTCTAAATAATCTTGCAATGAACTTGCAGCACTCCAAAAACTCCAAAGAATTTTGGAATAATGTAAGAGAGTTAGGTGGGCAAAGTAGAAGTATGAAGATTTCTCTCGAAGCTGAGACTTTAGCTGCTCATTTTAAAACTCTATTGTCAGCGGAGGAGAATCTTCATACTTTTAGCTTTGCGTTACAAAATGAAGTTGTATCTGAATTAGACTGTACGATTTCTTGTGAAGAGCTTGATTCAGTTTTGCTGGTTATGAACAACAATAAGGCCCCGGGTTGTGATGGCATTCCAGTCGAATTCTTTAAAAACGGAACAATACAACTGAAAAATTATATTGTGGATTATTTCAACAAGATATATAATAATGCTTGCGTTCCTTCTGGTCTTAACAAATCGCTTATTTTTGCAATATTTAAAAAAGGTGATGCTTCGAAAGCAGAAAATTATAGGGGAATCTCTATTCTAAATTCTCTCAGAAAGATCTTTGCCACAACTCTTTATGTTAGGCTTTCTACGTGGATAGAAAATTTTAATCGTCTCAGCATTTTTCAAGCAGGGTTTCGTTCCGGGTTTTCAACAATTGACCACATTTTCGCACTAACTAGCATAGCCAGAAAATATATTGAAATGCATAAAAAGTTATATGTTTGTTTTGTTGACTTCAAAGCAGCATTTGACACAGTCAACAGGCAAGCTTTGATCTACAAACTGGCATCGCTTGGAGTATCCAGAAAGTTCCTGGTAGTATATGCGAAATTATTATCTTCCTCAAGTGCAACCGTGTGGGATGGATCCAAGCTGTCTGAATGGTTCCCAACTTCTGCAGGTGTTCCTCAGGGTTGCATTCTAAGCCCTATACTCTTAGCACTATACATTGACTCCATTTCTGAAATTCTTCCAGGTGGCGTTAGCTTCGCTGGTCAGCAAATAAAGGTACTCCTTTATGCTGATGACTTGGTGTTGCTGGCAGAGAATCCTTCAACTCTACAACTGCAAATAAACAAACTTCAGGTTTTCTGTGAGACATGGGATCTACATATCAACGTCTTGAAAACAAAAGTTATGGTTTTCGAGAACCGAAGGAGTAGACGGGTGGAGACTTGGCGACTCAATAACCAGTCGATAGAAGTAGTTCCTCAACTTAAACTTTCGAAATCATGTGAAAGAAAAAAGTAGAGAAGCAAAGCTGGCACTTAACATAATGTGGCCAAAATTCTTCGCAAATCAAAACATTGATCTGTCCTCAAAATATAATGTATTCAATGCCACAGTCAACACTTGTATGTGCTACGGGGTGCAGGCATTTGGAGTAGAGCCCTTTGAAGATTTCGAAACTGTACAGAGGTACTTTTTCAAGCGTTTATTCCGTCTACCAAACGCTACTCGTACCTACGCCATTCATGTGGAATCAGGTTTGCCACCCATTTATTTGCAAAATCTGAAAGCTCATTCTGGTTTTTTAATTAAAGTAATGAAGAGAAGTGAAAATAGTTTACATAGGGCAGTGTTAACTAGGCTATTGCAAACAAATGCTTATCCGTTCAGAAATTGGCAACAGCTGGCGTTATCTCATGATATCGATTTATCTTTATCGGAAAATAACTTTAGCGAATGGCAAAATATGTTCGCAAGGGTCATAGCTAAAGAAGATGACAAAATATACGACCAGTTTTTAACTAGAGCGTCCTCATCACCTTCCAGATTTATTTACCGCAACCTTAACCACCAAATGTTAACCATTGATAGCTATTTCAACACAAAATTTTCGTCAAAAGTTATAAGCACCATATTCAGAGCCAGAGTTGAATTATTAAATTTGAATTTCATGCCACATAGAGTCGATCTTCAGCAAACTTGTGATCTATGTAACAGGAGAGAGTCTGAAAATATTTACCACTTCATTGCTGTATGCCCAATTCTACAAGAAATCCGAAGATTATATTTCCAAGAAAGTTTTCTGTCCGTAAATAGTCTTTACGAAATATTAAATGGCGCTCGTGGTTGGCTCACCTTGTATAAATATTGCAATCATGCTATGACTTATCGCAATAGTTTATTGATAAATTAGTTCTTACAACAAGTCTCTATTCAATTCAAGGGCTGCAAATTATTGCTTTTAAATCGAATCTTTATGTTTCAAATCATTAAAATTGATATTCAAAAAAAAAATTAAAATTTTAAAATTAAAAATTCAATATTTAGATAATATTTAATACTTAAAATTTAAAATTTTATATAAATTTATTCCTCAAATGTTAATATAAACTTTTGTCTAATATTTTGCATAGTATTTATTTTTGTAATTTATTATTTCAAATTTATTGTAAATCTTTTTGATACATCTTCTCTTTATATAATTGTATTTATTTTACTGAAATGTCATTTCCGGCAGACGGCAGCATTGTCATGTCCGTATTTCCAATAGAAAAAAATTGTAATTTATCTAATGAATAAAGGAAGAATCTAATCTAATCTAATCTAATCTACTCACTTTTTATGGCATTTTCCCATTCTGGCCAATCTGCTCTTGCTTTTGCCTCAGCAATGGTTCTTGGGTCATCTTCGACGTACTCTTCAGCAGTAAGAGCAAAGTTTTCTGATTCAGCTGAATAAGTGCAAAAACCAAGTCGTTTAGGTTGTCTTCGCGTACGTTCGCTTCTTCGTTGAACATTTGATTCGAGGTCTTCAACACTATTCTCGCTTCCGCTGGTACCGTTATTACCGATGACGTTTTCTTCGATATCATGGATTGTTTCAATGCGGTTACCAGCCCAATCCAAATTAGAGCTGTGGACTATTCCATCACTACCGTCAACAGGTAGATTTTCCAGAGTTTCATCGTTTTTGTTCTCACCAAATCGTTCCACCTCTGAAGTCGAAATTTCTGTTATCTTCGGTCTTCTCAACACGGAATCTTCATTCAATGTTATGTGTCGACCAATAACTAACCTATTCTGTTACATGTCCCACAGCCGGTATGAACCAATCGATGAAGCATACCCAAGCATCAGCCATTTGTTCGACTAACCTTCAAATTTCGATCGCTTATCTTTTGGGACAGATCTGGTTTTCTTCCAAACCAAATTTCAGCCGGTGTCTGCTTCATAAATTGCTTCCCAACAGCACTCTTTGGCGATCGATTCTTTATATAATTTGCTGCAAGAATCGCTTCGTTCCAGAATTTATGGTCCAAACCACTTGCCACCAACATAGTTGTAGCTTTTTCCTGAAGTGTTCTATTCAATCGCTCAGACACGGAGTTCATCTCTGGATTGTAGGGAACAGTTAGCATCAATTGAATACCCTTTGACTTACAGAATTGTCTAAACTCATTTGAAGTATATTCTCCGCCGTTGTCTCAGCTTCGCAACTTTCTTGCAATGTAGTGCTTCGGCTATGGCTACGAATTCTGTGAACTTGCTAAGGACGTCACTTTTTCGTTCAATGCAGAATATCATTGAAGCTCTGGAATAGTCGTCAGTGAATGACACGAAATATTTGCTTCCAACATATGCCGACGTTGGCATAGGACCACAGACATCACTATGAATTAGTTCTAAAATGCGATTGGATCTAGTGTTTTTGTTTCTTGGAAATGATGAACGCGTTTGCTTTCCAAAAACACAAGATTCGCAGAATTGTAATTCAGTGTCAACATTCACTTCTTCCAAACCTTTAGCCATCTGATGATTGACCATCTTCTTCAAATCGTATGTATTCAAATGTGCTAGTCTGTAATGCCACAAAGATTGTGAATCATTTTTCTCACCCGAGATGCCAGCGAATTTATTTTGTTCAACATGCAAATCTACTTCGTACAGCTTGCCTCTGGTACTCGCTTCAAACATAGATGTTCCATCGATCGATGCATATGCATTGTCGCCTTCAAAAACGATACAGTAACCCCTCTCTGTCAGACTTCGGATAGACATCAAGTTACAATTCAGATCCTTCACAAATAAAACGTTCTTCATAGTCTTTGGTGTAGAATCACCATTATGAAACGTTTTAACAGAAATGTCACCAATTTCAGATGCTGATATGCTTTCGTTTTTTTTTGGCAACTGATATTTGAATTTCCTCGATGTTCTTCAAAACGTTGAAATAATTTTTGCTGTTGACCATGTGCTGGGTAGCACCAGAATCCAAAACAAACTTAACTTTATCATTCATCGGTTGTACGGTTTGCGCTGCATGTTCTTTTTCACTTGCTTTGTCAACAACTGCACATATTGTCTAGTCTTTCTTTCTGAAAGCTTTTTTTGAACCCTCTGTGTCCTTCTTTTCCTTTTGCTTGGAAAAACATTTAGATTTGATGTGTCCAGTTTTACCACATCCATAACATACTTTTCTTAGGCTTGACACTCATTGCACCGGGCTCACTAGACCTTGCCGATGCACAACCATTCCTCTTGCCTCTTGTTGTATTCGTCCATCAATCGAGTCTTGACAAATTCTAACTTCAAGTCACTTTGATTCATTGTCTCTAGTGCAGTTACTAAATTGTCGTAGCTTCCTGGCAAAGTAAGCAACAAATGGACAACAACATCAAGCTCTTCCATCTTAGCTCCGGTTGATTTCAGCTGACGCACCTTTGTATCGAATCGAAGAAAATATTCAATGATGTCTTCACACTCAGTGTACTTCATCATCAGAAGCTGTTTACGGAGTAGTAACTGGCTCGAAATGCTTTTTCGTTCAAAAATACCACACAATGTGTCGAACATCTCCTTGGCAGTCCTCTTCTCCTTCACATATTCCAACTGTCCATCATGAATAGTCTGGACCAAAATTGAAATACAATTCTTTTCTTCTAACTTCACACTGTTATGGTTAGCAGGCTCAATCTTCGAAAGAATTTCTTCTAAATCTTCATCAATGTATTTTCGTAGAAATACCCACACGATATTTCCAGTTGCTGAAATTCGTGCCATCAAATCTTCTCTTCTCAAATCAAAAACGATCTCAGAAATGCAGTGAAAAATAATTTCTTCTAGAAAGATTCAAAAATTAATTTTTCTTCAATCGAATCCTGGGCCCATAACCTCAGAATGTTCGGAGATCCAGAGAAAAGAAAAAGACCAATATTTATTATAAAAGAAATATTTTACAATTTGAAGTTTGAAAGAAGACTAATTATATTTTACAAATTAAAGAAAAGTTGAATTGAAAAGTAAACTGAGATTAATGTAGTTTCGAATAAATTACTGAGAGTAGCTTTATACAAAGTACAAATTAACACTTACTACCAGATTAAACTTTTTTACTGAAGATTACTTATATTAACAGATAGAACCTTGTTTTCCAAGAATAAAAGGTTAATAATGTATAGTTTAACATACTTATTAATAGTTCAGTGAAAAATATGACGAGCGACTTTTATTTTTCTTTTGTGAAAAATGATAAGTATGCGCCCGAGTGAACTATCTCATAGGTCGTTTATTGCATTCCAATATTTAAACCTCATAAAATTTTATTCAAAGCGAAAACATGAACAAGAAGAAAGAATACCTACTTTTTTGTCTTCAACTCCAAAACAAAAAATATTACACAAAAAGTTTCAGATTAATAAAATTTTAAATTTATTTATTCACAGCATTTATTTCATTTATTGCACTGTTATTTTGCATAAACTAAGACAGTCAAACAATTTAATTTCGTTTTTTCTTTTAAATTAATTTCTTTTTTGAACTGCTTGATGTGCCCTCCCTCTCTGTCTTTAGTTTAGTTTAGTTTAGTTTAGTGCACCGTTTCCATGTTTTTTTTTTTATATTTTGGAAAAAATTCCCGTTGTCTTAAGGTCGCAAATTTGATCCAATCTCGAATGCCAATCAAATTTCGCAGAATTGAACCGAAATTTTTTTTTTATTAGCTATGAACTGGGTAAAAAATGTTGGTACACGGGATAGTTGGCCAAGTAAACTTTTTTATTCTAGCTGACCCGAGACCCGGTTAATGTTGTTTTCTCTTTGAAAATACTTTTCCAGATATTGAAATTAACGTTTTATGGAAAAGTTCACTCGGGGGTATTAACAACAAAATACTAAATACTTTTCGGTGCCTGTTTATAAAATGGTTCTGCTAGCGTAATAGACGTAGGTAGTGTTGATAAAGTGAAAATTAGAAGTGTTGAATAAAATAGGAACAAAGTAATTTTTTTTATTTGAAAAAGTACATATAATAAGTTTTTATTTTCGGACCTAGCCGAATATAATATGTATAGATTGCATTTTTTCGAATGATTTAACAATAGCGTTATAGAAAGTTATTGAACAAAAGCAGAAACCCTTATCAAATTCACAATAATAAATAAAATTGAATACATCCCAAGTAACAATTTAACTTCTATAAGGCTTAAGCGAAGCTATTTCATGATTTGTATCTTGCTTGTATGAAACCTTATACAAATACGTTTGGCGCAAGTTATGCAAGCCATTGATTCTTTAAATCAATTATGACAAGGCCTTATATCAATTGATTTAAAGAAGTAATAGCTTCTCGGAAGAAATCTCTATAAGGTCTTATAACAGTTAATTTAAGGAAGCAATAGCTTCTTTCAAGAATTGCGAATAAGACCTTACAACAGCTCGATACAGAAAGCAATAGTTTCCTTGAAACGGTAAAGATAAGGCCTTATGCAAGTTATTGCAAAAGTAGAGAAAAATTTATTTTCAACATGAAATTGTTTTTTTTTGCGATCCTCTGTTGTTTGCTGCTTTTATTTCTGATGTGACCATGGACATTCGGTTATTTTTATCATTAATTATATTTGTTTGTACAATGAGAATAAATATTAGAGTTTACCTATGGGATTTGAACTCGAGACCCTCCGCTTATCAGTCGAGCATTCATCCACTGCGCTATTGCGTGCGACCTCTTTGTTATGAGTAGCAAACTTGAAAATAGTTGTTGCAACTCATTTCTCTCAAACTTTATGGCACAAAATGTATAATGTTACTAAATTGAATAATAAGAAAGTTGTGGATTAAAGGGTGTCCATCCATCCAGATTAGATACAGATAGCTTTATTGGAAACTGACTTGAACACATAAAATGCATAAAATATCTACTCTTCTCTAAAGTTGATTCAAAAAGTAGTGAAATTATTAGTTTTAATTTATTTTTTAGAAAACAAAATGTATCAATTACCATCAATTCAGGTGATAACCTTACATACGATACCACACTTTTTGCTTGAGACATCATGAGAATAATAGCCTTTCCATTCAATAACAAAAAAAAAAAAAAGAACATGCCATGAGATTTGAACTCGGATAACTTGACATTCCTAAGAGTGTCCGCTTTCTTAAGTGAGCAATAATTATCATAAGGAAACCAGAGTACGCATGTATTGAAATGAACAATCGAAAAACAATCACACATACATACGCGAAGTAACAAGATTGACATTTCGTTTGTTATAATTTGCACAAGGAGGCCTTATCCAAGTTATCAATTGCAGATTGTTATTAGGAAACAAATAAAAGGCCTTATACTAGCTATTTTAAATGTGCTTTCACGAGGAAGCAAAGCGAGGCCTTATGTGATTTCGGTAAATCAATCTCGTGCAAGCAGTTTGTTATAATTTGCACAAGGAGGCCTTATCTGTGTTATGAATTGCAGATTGTTATTAGGAAACAAATAAAAGGCCTTATACTAGCTATTTTAAATGTGCTTTCACGAGAAAGCAAAGCGAGGCCTTATGGGATTTCGGTAAATCAATCTCGTGCAAGCAGTTTTTTATAATTTGCACAAGGAGGCCTTACCTGTGTTATCAATTGCAGATTGTTATTAGGAAACAAATAAAAGGCCTTATACTAGCTATTTTAAATGTGCTTTCACGAGGAAGCAAAGCGAGGCCTTATGTGATTTCGGTAAATCAATCTCGTGCAAGCAGTTTGTTATAATTTGCACAAGGAGGCCTTATCTTTGTTATCAAATTGCAGACTGTTATAAGTAAATTACAAAAGGTCTTATTTAAGCAAAATAAAAACAATCATCCTTAAATAAGTCTTAAAATAACACTATGGAAGCTATTGCTTCTAAATATTCAGGAATCTGACCTTATACAAGATAAATTGTTACTTGGGATGAACAACAGAACAACAGAAAAATATAATGATTTTATTTTATTTCGTTAACTGGAATTTTTGAGAGCAAGGTCACGTTTTACCATAGAGATAATATAAAAGAGCACGGAAGCTAGCCTGAAACGTGTTACATCAAATTTTAAGAAAGATGATCTAAAAGGGTTGCCTTTCTCTCTCGGAGCTCCTTTGTAAGACAACAACAATTTTGATTTTGACGTTTCCTTTATTTTATTTTTTACTCTGTCCATTCCACCTTAACGCCTAGGATAACACCTGGAAACTACATTAGAACGAAATTCTACCGCTCTCTTTCGATACCCTTCACACCAAAATTTCTGATACAAGAAACTTCCACAATGTCCTCCTTGGAATCCGAATTCGCCACACTTACCAATGCAATAAGATTCATTAGGACATAGAAAATTGCCAAGATACTCATCCGCCTGAACTTCATTTTGCAGAGCTGCAATGATCAGCAAAAATGAGAGGCACGTCAACAATAACATCGATCCAAAAGTTTGAACGTTAAAACTGCTTCTGCGGTAGTGATTCCCTTCTGTCAATGTTCTTCATGTTTATCCTACAGTTCCGCAGTGAAACAAATTTTGCGTGAATAACATAAATTATTTACTTAACGGGTATTTAAGTGATACAAGAAGATGAAAGGGAAATTGCCATTCGACTGTAATTTAGACTCTCAGGTAAATAATGTGCATGGCATTTTTCGTTTGATAGCCACAGGTGTTTCTTGTTAATAATTAAATTAAAAATCGCATTTTTAAATCTCATTACGTTACGAATTCAGTTTATACAGGGTGATTCACGAATGTTGTGCCACAGAGCTATAGTGTATAGGATGGGTCGAAGCAAGCAAAAAATCGTACGGCAGGGGGGGGGGTGTATTCCGACCACCTCGTTTAGGCGGGAGGGGCAATTTTCCAAAAAATTCACCTAAAACAGAAACAAATATTAAAAAAATAACGGTAACACTAACAGTGACCTGCTGCAGAATTTTGAAAAACCAAAATTCTATTATTTAATATTCTAATATTTGGCTTGGTCCGACATTTAAAACTTATTCACACTTTTACAAATAAAACACAAAATTACTTTGTTCAACTCACTCTCAAATTTATTTATTCAACACTTCTAATTTTCACTTTTTGTTTAGTCCGCTAATGAACAATGTTAAGAGAATTTAGTGTGATACGACACACGTGTCGTGACTCAAACGTCATTTAAAGCTAGCATCACACTACATTCTCTTAACGTTGTTCATTAGCGGACTTTATATTCTGCGCCAGTACCTTTATTTCATCGCAGGTCAAAATCAATTAATTCGCTTTGCTTTCGAGCGCCTATGTATATATCGCAAATAACTTCCAGAAAATACTGGGTGTTTGTAGGCGCTGAAAGTTCTCGATGCTTGACGAAAAGTTCTCCTCTAATGGACACTAGATGTTGCCCCTATTCTATTCTGTTATACACAAGTTTATGCTTCTACAAATAAAGCTTTTGCTACATACTTATTCTACCATAGCACAATATTCCATTCTTATTACGAATACAATGTGTACAATGATAAGACGATGAACCATCAGGAAGACGTCGACAACATTAGTGCTTTGTATAGTGTTGCCATACACTAGTTGTTAAATACTGTGATACTAGTGTGTCCATAGTTAAACTTTTCGCACTTTTTGTGCAATTTTTAATCATGATTTTTTAATACAAAATAATGTAGCTAAATAAATCCCCTGAAGAAGCTGGAAAACAACTGGCGAAACGTAGGGTAAAACCAAGATGGATTAGTTTTATTTTATTATTAATCACATCCAACTGATTGATCATCAAAGCCCAAGAAACAAAAATTTCTCACAAATTAAACATATGATCAAGTTCCCATTATCAATGCATACACATTATAATATTAATTTGAAGACAAAGGGAAGACAGCATTCTCAACAGGAAAGTGATTGTGGCAGTTCAAAGTGATGCCTTTTGGACTATGCAATGCTCCAGCGGCTTTTGAGCGCCTAATGGAATGCGTCCTGCAAGGACTTAGATGGAAATCTTGCCTGGTCTATTTGGATGACGTCAAAGTATACAGGAAAATATTGGACGAACATTGTACAAATCTGAGAACTGTGTTTCAAAGACATCGAGAAGCCCACCTCAAGATCAACCCAGTAAAGTGTTCACTCTTCAAAACTGAAGTGAAATATCTGGGACACATCATCTCATCTCAAGGAGTTAAGATGGATCCTGATAAGGTTGACACCGTGAAGAATTGGCCAACACCACAGCACAAACATCAACAACAAAACTTTCTGGGTATGGCCAAAAGTCTACATCAGCTAACGGAAAAGGGAAAGTAGTTTAAATGGTCAGGTGAGCGCGAGCGCAGCTTTCAAGACCTCAAACAACGGTTGTGTAATGCACTGACCTACCTGACTCCAGGCAAACAGTTCATTGTTAATGCTGATTCCAGCAATGTCGGAATTGGTGCTGTACTATCGCAGGTGCATGATGGCAAAGAGACGGTGATTGCCTACTACAACAAGGTACTCTCGAAGTCAGAAAGAAACTATTGTGTGACCAGAAGAGAACTTCTTGCACAAGTGGTGTCCTCGCTTTTGTTGAGACTTCTCCCCACACCATAACGGATTGAAGGAAACCATCTGTTTCGTAAAATTTTGGTTAAAACATTGACCTTTCTCACGCCAAACCAAAGGCCTTCGATCGCTTCCAAACAAACAAAATCTTGATTCGTCGGTAAAGACAACATTGGCCCATTCCCTTATCGACCACATAATTTGCTGATTAGCATAGGCCAGAAAAGCCTGGCGATGCCTGGTTGTATAGGCATTGATGATCGGACGGGGTGTCTCGCTCGTAGTCTGAATTCATGTAGCCGGTTCCTCAATGTTTGGTTCGATACGTTCGGTTCGACATTACTAACGCCTTGTCCAATGCTTGCTGTGAGAAGAAATGGTTCTCTTCGGGCACGAACAAAACACTGTATTTCTGTATAGTTTTATTTTTTCCGTGTTCAAAGTTAAGTAGGTAGGTATAGGATGAGTGTTCCATTGGTCTATGAAGTATGAATTTGGCCGCCCTCTGAATACACAAATTACTTTCAGTTGAAGAGGTGGTATCCCAGTCCATCCCCTTTTAGGAGTCCATTGAAAACGTTGAATGGATAGCAATCCAATTTAGATAGAAACGTGGGTCATGGTCAGCCAACAAAGTCTTATTAGTTTATTTGGGATACCGAATTTTATCATGGCTTCGTTTAGTTCTGCCCTGGCTGTGCTTTCATAGTCAGCCTTGGGACGTTAAATTCTAGACATATTTCCATCGCCTGCCTTAGAGTGGATATGTGCACAATTGTCCATTTGCCAGATTGCCTCTGAATCGGTGATCAGACTACCTTAAGTCCTTTAGTAGTATATTCTTCAAGTTTAAAGCAACAATCAAAATGAACAAATTTTTAGTCGCATGATGAAAAGTACGCAACCATTGACAAGAGTTTTGTTGCAATTTAAACGTATTCTTCTCGTTACAATCCCCCATCGTACAGTTAAGCCAAAGTAGCAATTGGCAGTTTCCTTATGGACAAAACATTTACTTTATAGTTTAAGCCCCCAACACGTGCACTCGCATTTACTCGTATTATAAGACTCATTCAGCTTAACTCTTCATAAACGACTTCTAAGGTGACTCAGAACAGAAACATAGCACAAAAATGCGTCACTGATGTTCCAGACACGTTCTGTTGCCCTAAGACGATAACAATAGCTCTAAGGCTCACCATGACGAACTTATAATCATCATAACATACCCAACAACCAAGCATGTACCAACAATAAAGTGTCTGCTGCTTAAATATTTTCAAAATGCCAAGGCAAAATACGGTCACATCCTGTTTGAACGGAAGTGGTCCCAAGTTGGTATTTCCATTCCATATACCGTTGAGTGTTGATCACTGCTGATGTTCCCACAGATTCCCACACATACTCGCACTTTTGTGTATATTTTTCCAAAACGCTTTTCTCCATACTCTCTCTCTCCGTTCTCCAAATGCCATCTATTCAAAAAACAAATAGATGATACCACCCTCGAATTCTATTCGAATTTTGGACAATTCTGCACGCAATCTGACTGCAGCATGGATAATGGTCACAAAATCGCCCCTCTGTCCAGGACAAAATATTATACGGTATGGTAAGGGTATTGTAGTTGAGTTGAACCACCCCATACACACAGATTGGTTGGAAGTTTTCGTGTTTATGTGCGGTCTTCAGTGTTTCACAATAATTTCATGTCCACCGGAACTCGGAACTCCGCTCGTTTACGTATGCTGTGTGCATGTGTGATGCTGATCGTTTGTGGGATTGTTCTATAGTTGTTTGCTTTGAGTCCTTTGAGTAGTGTTGTTGGGTGTCCCTTTTGGGCGATTGTGCATTTTCTACAAAATTTAACAAAAGACCACAAAATAAGCTGATTTCGTTGCAGGTCCTTAGACTCCTTGTATGACTCGGCTGTTGTGCATTCAAGCCACATATTCTAGATTGTCAAATATACATATGTACAAATATGCATGGCTAAAAGGGATCAAAGATGTCGCACATCCTTGTGTCTGTCTGTCCTAAAATTTAAAGGGGTGACAGTTGGCGAAAATGGTCAACTTGGTTTGTAAGTAGATTAGTTGATCTATTTTAAGGGGTTTGTCTCTTTCTTTCGGCATCTGTTTTGGAACACGGCTTCCGGAAGGATTGCACCTACATGTATATGGTTCTATAGGTATGTAAACGGCCATTCTCTGGTCTGGTCAGTGTTAAGTTCTCTCTTTCATTGGGAGTTAAGGGTTTTGTGGTTTTAAATGTCGTCTAGATTAAAACTCACAACATAAATATCCTTTAGGGAATTTTATTTTTGTATAACTGCAGATGGAGAGAACAATATCAGCGGAGATTTGTTTGAGGAAAGCCAGAAAGCTTTTCTGTCGTCACGAGGATGTCAATGGGCTTTAATCTCGATGTTTGGGTGATTAAAATGAATCGGTAGTTTTAATTCTTGGATGTGATGACTGGAGACTTGATAGACTACTTAAGGGTGAATATAAAAGGACTGCATGCAGGAGTTGGTGACAACGAACGGTATAAGGCATTTGTTGTAAGTTTTTGTGTACATTGATACAGACAGAAATTTTTCTCCCATTGAGACTCAGCAAGATGTAGGCTGTAGGTTTTTATGTGGTTTCGCAGTTGGTTCAAACGGACGTCTGGTGAAAAAAGTTTAATTTGCTGTAAGACTTCATTTAAATGATTTGCGTTAATTCAATTCTTTATCGCGTTTCTTTCTCTGATTTGGAACTATTTATATAAGGTGGCACTTCAATCCGTTGTGGACTTGGGCCTCAACCAACAGTCTCCGCCAGACAGCTCGGTCTCTAGGTAGCTGTCTCCAGTTTTGCACTCCAATAGTCCAAGTTGATTGAGGTCGTTCTCCATTCGAGTGTGCCACCTGAGTCGCGGTCGAAGGCATTCCGGGCCGGATCATTGGTGTCTATATAACCGATATGAACGCTGGACCGTGACCTGGCTGGGCCGTATCGTTGTACAACCCGTTAAGTTCGCTGTTGAATCTTCTTCTCCTTTCAATGCATATGGGTCCATAGATGACACGAAGAAACTTCCTCTCGAAACAGCCTCGATTCGATTTTGTCAGCGTCTACGCTTCTGTATCATACAATAGCACTGGGATATGCGTCTATTGTGACGTTCTGTCCGAGCCGGCGCGTCGGTGTTTGGTGTCCTTTCTCGAAGTCAGCATATTCTTCGTTTTGCCCTTATTAACCGCTTAACCCATTTTTCTCACTTCTGCCTCAATTTTCTCAAAGGTGAAATTGACATCAATGGTGGAAACTTGTAAATGCCGCCTGCAAATTTGCAGGTTAGTGAGAGGGGCAAACCACCCCTCCACAGCAAAAAACTAGAATGTTATGAGAGAGATAGGCAGAGCCTCGGAAAATGACCCACCACATATGGTAACCAGACCCGGAACGACAACGGACTACGCATTGAGTGAGAGTTTGTACCTGGAATGTAAGAACACTCTACACTCCTGGTGCAACTCAAAAACTTGAATCTGTCCTCACGCAAGGAATGCACATATTTGGATGCGGATTCGTTATGGGAAATCGGCAAAGATCAAAAGTCATATGGATTTTTTCAAGCCAATTAGTGATCGCCTAGCTGTAATCTGCACCAAGGCCACACTACAAAACATCAGTATAATATGTGCACACGCTCCTACCGATAATGCTGAGGAGTCTAGCAAGGAGGATTTTTACGACCTTCTGGATAAAGCTTACCAAGCCTCTCCAGAGTACGGCGTCGAAATCGTACTCAGACACTTTAATGCAAAAATTGGGAAGAAAGACATTTTTGGCGGATTAGTTGTAAATCACAGCCTCCACGAAATAACAACAGGTAACAGCTCTTGACTAATCGATTTTGCTGCAGCACGTGATACGAAAGATCTACACAGCATCCTGGCGATCTCTGGATGGTCAAATCACCAATCAAAACGACCATGTGCTAATCGGCGCAAGGCACGCATCCAACATCTTGAACGTGCGTGCTCTTCGAGGAGCAAATGTCGACTCTGACCACTTTCTGGTAGTGGCTAACCCTAGAGCTCGATTATATCAAACGACAAAAAAAAAACACATGCGGCCAAGAGAAAGAAGTTTAACATCTATTGCCTCAGCACCGCGGGGTATGCCAGACTGCAGTGAGCGTCTGAGTGAGAGACTCTCCGCCGCGTTCGTCCTCCCAAAGACCATAGATGTTAACACCTTGCGGAATCAATATCGCGAAAGAATTAAAACTATTGCCGAGACCACTATAGATTACCAGCCACCGTCGAAAAAAAGCCCGTGGTATGATGATGAAAGTGATTGAAAAGAAAGACTTTGCGTTGCTGCAACGGAAAACAAGAGCAGCAAGAGAAGAATACCGAACAAAAGGAGAAATGAGAAAAGAACCTGAGAAGGAAGAAAAAAGCATCCGCAGTTTCTCAGCCCAAAGATCAAGAAGAGTCACGGGCCAAGAGCAATACCCAACATTTCTTTAAAAGATCGAAGCAATTAGCTTCTGGTTTCAGAACCGGGACACATTCTCTTCGAAACAGTGAAGGAAACCTTAGTCATATACACACTGAGGCAAATGCTGGTTTTTTTCATCGACTTCAAAGCTGCTTATGATAGCATCCACCGCCAAGAGCTTATGATTGCGATGTCTGAATTTGAGATCCCGAACAAACTGATCCAGCTGTGCCGCATGACGCTAAACAATACGTAGTGCAAGTGTGCAAATGGGTAACAGCTCTTCCGAGTTATTTCAAACATGCACAGGGTTTAGACAAGACGATGCGTTGTCATGTGAGGTCTTCAACATAGTCCTTGAGCAGATAGTGCGCAAGGCAGGTGTGAGCACGGAAACACTATCCTCAACAAATACACCCAGCTCCTGGGCTATGCGGATGACATAGACATTATCGGTCGATCGTAGAGAGCTGTGCTTGAGGCCTTCACAGCGATTGAAGTAAGCGTGGGTCTTGAAGTGAATGAGGACAAAACAAATTACTTGCTTTCAACAAACAAAGCAATATCTGTCCACCGCCTAGGACAAAATATCACTGTTGGTATGGTAGCACCAATTTCGAGGTAGTTAAGGAGTTCACCTAGATTGGAACAAACATTTATCCCTCAAACTATACCTTAGTGGAGATCCGAAGAAGAATTATTACCCTATCGAACAGCTGCTGCTTCGGTTTGGCAAAACAACTGGCTTCAAAAGTCCTCAGTTGCAAGACGAAGTATCTGCTATACAAAACTTTAATTTTAGTAGTCCTACTCTACGGCGCGGCGCCGAGTGTTGGACGATAAGTAAAAAAGAAAAGACGACTACATACATTGGCTCGGCCATATCGAGTGAATGGACGAAAACACTCCAGCCAAGAAAGTCTTCTCATCGCAGCCCCCAGGTTCGAAGCGACAAGGAATACCGAACTTACGGTACAAGGACCAAGTGACTACGGATACCAGAGCGCTTGGTTTCGGCGACTGGAGGATGCATGCGAGGGACCGAACGAGCTTTGCTGGGATGCCAAGCTAGACGTACCTTTATACGGTTAGTCTCTGTAGATGCTGTCATACGCGGCCTTAAAATCGATAAAGAGGTGGTGGGATGTCGTAGGTTTTTTCCAGGATCTGCCGCAAAATGAAAATTGGGTCGATGGTTGATTTACCTGGATTGAAGCCACATTGATAAGGACCAATCAGAATGTTGACGAAAGGCTTCAGACGATCACATAAAACTGCAGAAAAGATCTTATAGGCAATGTTCAGGAGGCTTATGCCTCTATAGTTGTCGCAGTTAAGAGGATCCCCCTTCTTAGTATCGGGGAAACAATGCTGAGGTTTGATTCATCGGGCATGCATTCTTCTGACCAGATGACTTGGTGCATACTCCTATCTAAGATCGTCCCCTGCTGCTTTGAATAGCTCGGTAGCTAGACGAGCTGATGGTCTTCAATTCCGTGGGTTCACGGAACTAAGTCTGGTATACTGAGTTATTGATTTCCTTCTTCAACATCTTCAACACTGAAAAATGGAAGGATTTTAGTTCTCTTCGCGGCCGGAAATGGTCATAGCCATATAAGCACGTAAAGAGTTTCAATGGAGTAATCCTAGCCTTCTCGAACGCAAATAAGTGCTGGCCCACAGAAGTCATTTAACACGCTTACGCAAAAAGTGTTATTTAAAGGTTTAAAATATTGAAGTTATTTGAATATGTGTAATATTAACAACCCACAATACAATACTCTTTAACTTTCACCTGTTAATTGTTACTTTAAATTATTACACTGAAATTAATCAAGTAGCAGATTTGATAGAAAATTTGATTGTGAAAATTAAATAAAATTATTCCTTGTTAAACTTTCATTGAAATTGAATGTGTTTCATTTTAATATTGTAACAAAGGTTATGGGCCCAGTCCTATGCAACGTTTAAATTTAATTTGTGTGCAATAAACTTTTAACTGATCAGTTCTTGCTTATTTGTTTTGCATTGGTAATATTTGATATAAGAATGAGTTCCTTATACCAGATTGCATAGCTGGGCATTAACGGGCATTTTTTCGTTAATCCGTTAATCGTTAATTAACGAAGTTAACATTCCCATTAACGGATTAACTTTTCAGTTAACTTCAAAAAAATGTTAACGATCGTTAAATTTTCCAAAGTCCGTTAATCGTTAATCAAACACAAATACCGTACAGATACACATTCAAATTAGATTAATGGTACCTAATTATTTTTATAACTTATTAAGTTATAGAGTTTTTTTTTTGGTCGTCCGGAACTGTTCCGAACAGTTCTGTACTCGTTCACTTGGCACAAGATGACAGTTCTTGTTCTGAGTAGAACAGAAAAACGATTCCGAATTTGAAGTCAGAATCAAAAACAGAATCACGCATACATGCACACACGCACATACGTACTCGCTGCCATGTTTACAAATAAAGAAAATAAAAACAATGTCATGTCATCTGCAATTCTGCATATGAAGCTTCACAAATACACAACCATTCAACCCTTAGAAGCAAAAAAATGTGTTTGCCTGTTCGTTTGGAATCCGGAATCGGACAGTTCTGTGTACAATTCCGGATTACCAAAAAAAAAAACGCTTTTAGTCAACACCCTTCAGGAAACACAACGGCACGCGACTTGTCTATTTCGCTGCCTGTCTATGTTTTTTTTTTGTGCTAAAGGTATACAGAAATATCGCAAATTAAATTCACTGCCGAGCGTTTTTTACTAGCTTCTTTATTGCCAGCAAAAAAACTGTTGTTGGTTGCCAATGGAAAAAAAAATTTTGCGCTACCTAACCTATGCAGGGTGAGATTTTTTTTTTGTTGGGTTGTTGGGCAGTTGCCCGTAGCTTAGTTGGTAAGTGCGTTGGCTGCTAAGCAGAACGTCGCTGGTTCGAGTCCTACTCAGGCCAAGTTTTTATTTCATCTTTCACAGGCACTGCCTCTTACGAAGACCTGACAAAACTTCCAAGAGTATCAATCTGTCATGAAAAAGTGCTTCTCAACTTTGCCGTTCGGAATCGGCGTTAAATTGTATAATTTACTGTATTAAAAAAAATTACTTGTCTATTCTTGTTTCCAACTTCCAATTTTTATTAGAAGACTAGCTGACCCCGTGAACTTCGTCCCACCGCCCTTCAGAGCTACTCCAATAACAATTTTCCATTGGAAAACCAATAAGTTGTCCGAGTTTTTCATCAAGAACTTTCAATTTTCCATTCGAAAATCCATTTTCAAATCTTCCAGTTTTCCATTTGAAAACGAATGCACCTGCAATAATATGCAATTTTCCCTTTCAAAACCAATGAGTTTTCCGAGATTTTAATCAGAGCTTTTTATTTTCCATCCGAAAACTCATTTTGAAATTTTCCAGTTTTCCATTCGAAAACCAATGCACCTGCAATAATACGCATTTTTCCCTATGAAAACCGAATTTTTCATCAAGAACTTTCTATTTTCATTTCGAAAACTCATTCTGAAATTTCCAGTTTTCCATCTGAATACCAATGCACCTGATGCAATAATATGCAATTTTCACTTTGAAAACCAATGAATTTTCTGAGTTTTTCATCAAGAACCTTCTGTTTTACATTCGAAAGCCCATTTTGAATTTTTTAAGTTTTTCATTTGAAAACCAATGTACCTGCAATAATTTAAAAAAAAATCCATAAGAACCATCTACAGACTAACACGAACAAAATAAAAAAAAAATAGCCAAATTCGTCCAGCCGTTTGTGAGTTATTCGATTATAAACGAACAGGATTTCATTTTTATATATATAGATAAAATTTTTATGGCGTGTTAACGGATTAACGATTAACGTTAACTTGCGTTAGTTTTTGTAAAATTTAACGTTTTAACTGTTAACGAAGTTAAATTTTTAATTAACGGATTAGCGATTAACGAAGTTAACTTTTTGATTAACGGTGCCCAGCTATGCCAGATTGACAAATTAAACGAAGAAAATTATGATGGATGGAAAGTGCAGATGAAGGCTGTATTAGTTCACAGCGATCTATGGACTTATGTTTCGGGAGCTACCGTTAAACCCGAATTTTCTGCAACCAACGCATCAGATGTCGCAGCATGGGAAGTCAAGGATGAAAAGGCTCTTTCGACCATTTTACTTTGTGTAAAATCTTCACAACTTATACACATCAGGAAAAGTTCATCATCAAGAGACGCATGGAAAAAGTTGGAGGATATTCATCAACCCAGTGGACCAGCACGGAAGGTAACTCTTTTCAAGCAACTTTTATCTTTGAAAATGGCAGACAGTGACCCTATAAGTAATCATTTAAATAAATTCTTCGAAATCTCAGAAAAATTATTAGAAATTAATATAAAAATCCAAGATGAATTATTATTAGTGATCATACTTTTATCAAGTTTGCCAAAAGAGTATGAAAACTTTATAGTCGCCATTGAGTCACGGGATTCGCTTCCCACAATATGTTCCATAAAGACCAAGCTTATAGAAGAGGGAAAACGGCGAGAAGGGAATAGTTTTGATTCTAATGAGGCTGCATTTGTTGCACGTCATCACGGTAATGTTTCACACTCAAACAATAAGACACGCACAAAGGCAAAGTGCTACAACTGTCAAAAGAGAGGTCATTTTGCTTCTGAATGCCGTTCTCCAAAATGCTCATCGAAAAGAAATAATACGTCATCATTTGCTATGTTAAATAGCACTGCAAATACTTCTTCACTTGACAAAAATATGTGGGTACTTGATAGCGGGGCTACCAGCCACATATGTTGTGACAAAAGCTTGTTTACCATCATGGAGCCACATATCGAGAAGATTGAATTGGCAGCAAATCATTTCATTAGTTCTACCTTTATCGGAACTGTCGAAATCTCTTTGAATGATAACATAATTAAGCTTCTGAATGTTTTATATGTACCAGAACTGAAAACAAATTTCATTTCAGTTACCAAAGCCGTTGAAAACAAACATTCTGTTATCTTTAGTGAAAAAGAGGCTAAGATTTTCAATAGTGATCGAAACTTAGTTATGCGTGCGATTAAATTTGGTGGATTGTTTGTGTTTGAAAATGAACGAAAATGTATACTATGCAGAATGATGAATAAAGTTGACAACGACCAACTTCTTTGGCATGCCCGTTTAGGCCACCTTAATATGAAAAGCATGAATCAATTGTTTAGTAAGAACATGGTAAAAGGTGCTAACCTCAAAACTATACCAAGTGTGTTGCAATGCGACGTTTGTTTAAAAGGCAAAATTTGTAGTTCCATTTTTCCAACAAACAAGGAAATAATGACTAAAGGATTGTTAGAAGTGATTCATTCCAATGTATGTGGACCGATAAAGACCAAATCGTTGGGGGGTGCAAAGTACTTCGTTTTATTCATAGACGATTTTAGTCGCAAAATATTTGTTTATTTTTTGAAGGCCAAAAGCGAAGTATTCAGCGCGTTCAAGGAATTCGTGGCTGAGGTAGAACGAGAAACTTCTTGCAAAATAAAAGTTTTAAGAAGCGATAATGGCGGGGAGTACGTTAGCTCTGAATTTTCGAATTTCCTCTCTGAAAAAGAAATAAAGCGGCAGCTAACTGTAGATTACACGCCTCAGCAAAACGGCGTTTCAGAACGAGCCAATAGAACATTAGTTGAAGTGGCTAGGTGCCTGCTATTGAGCTCTAATCTGCCCGAGTTCTTATGGGCCGAAGCGTTGAACACGGCTGTGTACATTAGGAATCGATCACCTACAAGTCTTTTAAAGAATCGAACACCATATGAAGTTTGGTATGGAAGAAAGCCTTCAATAGGACATATGAAAGTTTTTGGTTCAAGTGCTGTAATGCTCGATAAGAGGCCAAAAAGATCAAAGTTTGATGCTCCAGGCATAGATTGTGTGATGGTAGGTTATTCGAAAGAATCTAAGGCATATAGACTATATGAACCTAAAGAAAGAAAAATAATGAAAAGTCGAGATGTTAAATTCAAAGAATTATTGAGTATGTGTAACAATATGGTTGGTCCTTATGATCTACTCAATGAACAATCAAAGCCGGAAGAAATCCCCTGTGTTAAAGATGAGGAATATTCCTCCACAAAGAACTCAACAATTGAATTGATTCCAGAAATGTTGAATGACAAAAGCAAAGATGACTATGGCGGCGAAAACAGTAACGATGATGATGGTACTGACGATGAGAGCTGCAATGTTGAAAGCGAAAATCAAGATGCCGTTATTGGAGAAGATCAAACTATGGATTTAAGATCAGGGAGGCAGATAATCAAGAGAATTTGTTTTATGGACATCAACGAAAACCCTTTACAAGTGAACCCACTTACAGTTAATGAAGCTCTAGGTCGAGCTGATGCGAATATGTGGGAACAATCCATGCAAAGTGAGTACGATTCATTAAAAAATAATGAAACATGGGAGTTGGTTGACCTTCCTCCTAATCGTCAAGCAATTAAGTCGAAATGGGTTTTCAACATAAAACATGACAAGCACGGGAAGCCGGTTCGATATAAGTCAAGACTGGTGGCGAAGGGTTGCAGCCAAAAGTTTGGTATCGACTACAACGAGACATTTTCACCGGTTGCTAGATATTCAACCATTAGATTAACTCTAGCTTTGGCAGTTGAGTTTGATCTCCATGTCCACCAAGTGGATGTCTCATCTGCTTACCTCAACGCTGATATAACAGAGGAAATATATATGCATCAACCAGAGCATTTCGTGGACTCCAAGAATAAAGGTAAGGTATGCAAATTGAAAAAATCACTCTACGGTTTGAAGCAAGCAGGTAGAGAGTGGAACAGTAAGCTTGATTCAACCTTGAAGGAAATGGGTTTTTCTCGCTGCAACGCTGATACTTGCGTTTATACGAAAAACAGAAAGGATGAACTTAACATCGTCGTAGTTTATGTTGATGACATAATCATCGCATGCACAAAAGAATATTCTGTTCTTCGCATAAAAGAAGCACTTGCTGACGCTTTTGATTTGGTGGACAAGGGTCCAATTAACTTTTTCTTAGGCATTGAGATAAGTCGAAACAAGGATACATGATCAATTACACTTTCACATGAGCAGTATATTAAGAACTTACTGTCGAAATATGGTATGGTTTCAACCAGAAAATGTAACAGTCCTCTGGATCCAGGTGAAAAACTGATAAGATGTTCTAAGTCTTCATGTCCTAAAGTTGATGTCAAGGAATACCAATCTTTGGTTGGGTCTATGATGTATCTTGCCATAACAACTAGGCCGGACATCATGCACGCTGTTAGTAAATTAGCTCAGTTTAACATAGAGCCGCACAAGGAACATATGACCGCAGCCAAACACTTGTTGAGGTATTTAAATAGTACATCTAATTTTAAACTTTCTTTTAAGAAAACTGGTGAACCACTGAGAGGGTATGCTGATGCCGATTGGGCTGGTAGTTGCGATGACCGAAAGTCTTATACTGGTTACGCTTTTTTCTTGGCTGGTGGTGTTGTAACTTGGGAGTCGCGTAAGCAGTCTACTGTGGCATTAAGTAGTACCGAAGCCGAGTACATGGCGCTGGTGGCTGCAACGAAAGAAACTGTTTATCTTCGAAGACTACTGTCTGAAATGGGATTTGAATCTGTTGTGAATGGACCAACTGAGTTGTGCGGAGATAATTTGAGCGCGCAACACTTAGTAAGGAACCCAGTATTTCATTCAAGATCAAAACACATAGATATAAAATATCATTATATTCGTGAAATATACAACAAATCTTTGATAAAACTAGAATATGTGCCTACATCTGAAATGATTGCTGATATATTCACTAAAATATTAAACAAATCCAAACATTTAAATTTATTTACTAAATTAGGACTTTGTAATTAATAATTAAAATTTGATTTTAAGAGATATTGTTTTGAGGGGCAGTATTGAAGTTATTTGAATATGTGTAATATTAACAACCCACAATACAATACTCTTTAACTTTCACCTGTTAATTGTTACTTTAAATTATTACACTGAAATTAATCAAGTAGCAGATTTGATAGAAAATTTGATTGTGAAAATTAAATAAAATTATTCCTTGTTAAACTTTCATTGAAATTGAATGTAGGCGTGTTTTTTTGCACGCGTATATACGCTTAAAAAAATATTTACATGCAAAATGCAACAACAACACATTTCTGTATCCGCTTAGTAAGCGGCGATAATTATCCACGCTAATGAAATAAGCGGATATAAAAACAGTGCTTCCATATATCTTTTTCACTCTCTGCGATGAATTTTCAAAACTTCATTTCGAAATTCATTCCATTTTGCATACAGATCCGAGCAAGCTAGGATTTTGTTGTTTTTTATTTGTTGTTTTTCTTACTACACAAAACACAAACAAAGTAATGATCTGTGTCAGGGTTAGAACCTCTCTTATAAAATTTCGGAGCGAATTTGAAAAAAAAGTGGAGCAAATGCAAAATTATCGGAGTAGATTTGAAACAAGAAGAAGATATTTACTTTTCAGGGAAATTTCTTCAAAAAAGTTTAGTTAGCTATAATGTATTTCTCTTTATGACTTCTTTTGTAGAATACTTACAAGTTGCTGAGCTGAACAATACTCACAACCATTGTCCCATCGTCGTTCGCAGTGCTGTACAAGTGCTTAGTATTTTTGAAATGTTTTCCAAAGCTTCATTCTTCTTTCTTATTAGATAAATAACCGCGAAGTGGGTATATGCATCTTTTAAGGACACAAAGTACTTATAACCGCTGAATTTTTGACGTAGTCAAAACAGTCGTAAGATATGCAACATACCTACAATGAACTTTGCTTTATTATTTTCTTTCATTGAATTTTTGAAAATAGTAGTGTCTTCACTTTCTGGAGCTGAAATTTTTACAGCTTCCGAGACATCGACCGAGTTCGAAACATTTTCTATAAAACTGCAGTTCTCGTAGTTCTACCCTAATTCCATCAGGAATTTCATGTCGTTGGTTGCCCATAAGCCATCGGTATGATAGCTCTTCATTGTTCAACAAAAGGGAAACAACGTCTTGATTTGATTAATATGCTGTTTCCACAGACGCTTATCGCGAGATTAAGCGAAGTATATTAAGAACAAATCTTGACTTTTCTGGGATTAAGGGTACATATTAGTAGATCAAAACGTTGAATAATAGTATAATACTACGTTTTCAATCACCCAAAATTCGAGAAAAAACGAGATTTATTCTAAATCTACTTCGCTAAATCTCGTCATTAGTGCAGTGGAAACAAGCATATAAGATTAGTTGAGGATAAACAATTTTATTTAATTAAATTTTCTTCAAAGGAACGGAACGTAAAGCTATACAGGCTTACATTATTTATAATAGGTAAACAAAATTGTCCTTCTGGACAAAGTGGAGTAAATCTCGAAAAATCGGAGCGTCGGAGTAGGTTTTCATTTTTCCTTAAAAGTGGAGCAAATTTGCTCCGATCGGAGCAAGGTTCTAACGCTGATCTGTGTATTTAACATACAGAACAAAATCACGTTGACCTTTTGTATGTGCCATCTTCCATTCTCTTGGTTTGCTTCTTTGAGCAGGAGATTTTTTTTGTTCGCATTACAACAGGGCTGGTCTGCAATTGAATGGGTAATCTCAGGGGCACCAGGCGAAAAATGATTGAATCAAGATTATATTGATTGTGCATCAATTTTATTTTTCAATTTCAATTCTTTTTTTGGACTACATGGTGCTTTAACGTTCAAGGTGTACACGCACGATTTTATTTTTTTTATTTTTTATTTTTCGTTACATTTTCTTCATTTTTCATCCTTAATTCATCATATTTATTGTCCTTTTTCGGGTCGTATTCGAAAGCGCATTCTACGAACAACTTGATCAAGTGTTAAAAAGCACAAGAAATTGTGTAACGCCTAACGATCACCAGCAAAAATAAATGCGCCCCTGAACTCGAATTTTTTGTTTTTTTGACAGATGAAACTACAAAAGAATATTTGACCAATTACAGCTCAGCATTTGAAAAGTGATGCCAAAATTACTAAAACAATAAAATTGTCGTTTTTTTGTACACTGTTCATTTTAAGCGTATATACGCGTGCAAAAAAACACACCTTGTGTTTCATTTTAATATTGCAACATAAAAAAGGTTGAAGAATTAATTGCTGATTAAAACAATAAAGAACAAAGATGTTGTTTGTGTTTTGTTTTTCGGCTTGTAGTCATGATTGTTGTTGGTCACAAGCCAACATTAAAAAAAAACTATCCACCAGCTTAAAATGCAATTTATATTCAGTAATTGCTTGTCCAACTTCATCAGCTCAACCATAAGCATTTTATAGGTACCGCACGCGAACAGTTAAGTTTGATAAGTTTTAATGTTCAAAATTAATTTAATGCCGTCTGCCATAATTGTAAACTTGTCTATAGCATCCTCACGCTACGCATTTAAATGAAAATCATCCAATATATCCAAACATCAGAAACTGGAGATATAGGTTTTGTTCGCACCACGCTCAGCTCGCTCGCTCGTTTAAAATGAATACAAACTACACCTTTGCAATTCTGAAATTAATCCTTGGAAAAGCCTACCCACAAATGAACTCTGATCTAGGACTTCAATTAAATAAAGCACTTTGTGTGTCAGATGTATAATGATTTGCCGGAGAACAGAGGAAGAGTGTCGTCGTCCATATAGTGCCCGTCCATCACGACACACTCTGTGTATTGGGCTTAAAATGGTTTCCAATCCTCTTCCACACCCACACAGCATGGCACTTAGCGCAGGAATGTAAAACTTTATGCAATTTCCAATGTCATCGACATGGTGTGCGGTCGTTCTTAAATTCCAACAGAAACTGGATTTTCACTCACGTTGTCGGTCGATGGCGACGCAATATGGTGGGAAACTGGAAAATATTGTTGGTTTGTTTTTCAAATAGCTTCGACTAGGGGCGATGATCACAATACGACCATCATCTGGCCAGGAGGCCAGGCATGTTTCTCGTGATTGTTTCGGCCGACCGTCCGACCAACCAACAAAGCTTTCAACAAACGAACGACCCACCACCATCAGGCTCCACACTAAACAACGAACGAGAGAAGTTAATTTAAAAAGCTAATCTATTGCAGTGCATGCCCATTGCCCATGCCCATGCGGCCGTGATAGACTTCCTTGATGGAGTTTCACCTCTATACATCTTTCCATCAACGCCGCCACCATGTGTCTCTTTGTTCTCTGGAGCAAAAGGATATAATCAATTTTTAATATCTGGCAAAATGTATTGGATTCGAAAGTTGAAACTGTTGCATGCATTCGAGTGATTTGTTGGGGTGTTTACGCTGAGTACTGTAATGGCAGAACGTTTTTAATGCTCATCGCAAAGACTGACTGAGTGACTGAAAGCACTTTAACCATGACCCATTTGCACGGAATCGACCGAGTAAAACGCTGCCAATGCATGAAACACTGAGGCAAGCAGAATGAACTTCTATTTACTCTTGTGCAACTGAAAACTTGGCTTTATTGTAGACTCTTCAAGCGAAATGAGGTCGTTTCACTTGAAAAAAAAGAAGAAAAAAAAGCGTTATTCTTGTAAAGTCTTTTACACAAATGCGCGGTGTATGGTGGATAAATGTTATATTTTTTTATTTCATTTTTCGTTTGATATCAAAGGACTCTTTGGTTTGCCTTTGTGCAAGGTCAGCGATGAGGCAAAATCGTGCTGCTTAATGTGTTGAAATCCCATTCAAAGTTGTTTTCTCTTTTTTTTTTGTCGACGGAACCTAAACAAAGCGAAGCCCGAAAATCCACAAACATGATGCATGAACATGACGCATGTGGTACAAAAAATCAAGTGAAATTTTGTTTGCTTATTTGTAGTGGAAGAGAAGCAAACGATTTTGAAATTTGAATTCAAAATGAGAACAAATGGAGATAGCTAGCTTCAATCAGAAGTAAAGTGACTCGTTTTTGAAATGGAGCTTTGACACAAGTTTCTGTACAGATTTAAATGAATAGACAAGATTGGGAAAACGTTATGCTACCGAATAGACTTATACCTTTTATGTAGAAGATGGATCGAAAACAAATATTCAAGCTCCCCAGCCAAGCCACAGTAGTGTGTTGCAAGCCAAGATTTCGACCCCAGGCTCGTGGTGGGAACTAGGCTGTGATGATGGTGGTGCTACAGTCCAGGTTGGACGAGGCTCTCATCCAACAAATGTCTCCAGCCAGCTCGGTCCCTATCCGTAGCTAGTTGTCTCAAGTTTTTCACTCCAAGTTGATTAAGGTCCTCTTCCACTTGTGTCGCCGTCTTCCTCTTCTGCGACGTCCTTCCTGGTTGGATTCGAAGACTCTACGGGCCGGATCATTGTTTTCCATTCGCTCTACATGACCCAACCATCTAAGTCGTTGCTCGTTGGACCTTAACTTTTCTGGCTAAGTCAGTATCGCTGAACAGCTCCTACAGTTCTTGATTGAATCTTCGTCTCCATTCTCCATTTATGCAGACAGGACCAAAAACCACTCGAAGAATTTTTCTCTGGAAGCGGCCCAAAGCGTTTTCATCGGATGTTGTTGTTTAGTACAGTGACACTTTAGTTGCTCGAGAGAGGACCTTACTACTCAATTGGGTTATAAGTCCAAAAAAGCAGATATTGGCAAGATTGGTCCTTCGATTGCTTTCAGCGCTGGTGTTATTGTCTGAGTTTATAAATAGCGGATCCTTGGTAGACAAAGTCCTTAGCTCTCTACTGGGAGAGTCATGACACTATCGGGTGGATTTTAATAGTCTTGAAAGACCTAAGTAAGTTATTTTGGCTCTAAGCAGACACCCGCGAATTCCATGTTCCATATACTAGTCATATAGTAAAAGAAGCAAGGTTGCATAATATAAAAAGAAGTTTTCGGTCGAATATCCGTCCAAGGAGGGCAACTCTGGAACTCATTGGCGGTCTTCAAGCTAATATTGTTCTCATGACGCTGAACCCATAACATATTTCAAATTTCCATTTTACGTGACGTATACCTACGATCTTATGCACTATATCCACGTCATGTAGGATGTACGCAAAGCATCTAATTGTAGGTGTTTGTTTCCCCAATAGATTTCAAGTAAACAGAAACCTTTTCAGGAGTTTGGATGTTTTAACAAGATGAAACTTATATCCACTCCTCTCACCTTGACATTCCTATTTTTACTTACAAGAACCCTATTTAGAGCAAAAGC
Source organism: Sphaerophoria taeniata (assembly GCA_943590905.1). NCBI lineage: Eukaryota > Metazoa > Arthropoda > Insecta > Diptera > Syrphidae > Sphaerophoria > Sphaerophoria taeniata. The sequence goes on from OX016540.1 coordinate 204,428,654, forward strand.
TTTCCAAAAGTCCCCACTCCATCTGAACTTTCTTTTGGCAAAACTTTGCCATCGACACCTTTCTTCTGCGTTCAAAGAAATGCAAATGAAATTGAGATTTATAATATATTCAAAATCCCAACAGACCCCCAGCCAGGGTCAACTTTAGAGAGCAGAAAATTTGTTTGGCCCTAAGCAGCAGCGAAGCGCAAGAGATTTTATATTCATGCTCTACCAAAATCCACTTCTTCCGACTATCGACACATTTCAACACACAGAAGCATGAACCACCTCTTCTTTTTTCTGTTCAAATCCCAACTCGTTCACCAAAAACATCCTGAAACTGATATAAATCAAATTCACATAAATCTTTTTGTCCCAGCACAAAAGATGCTCACGGACACCAAAAGGATACACGGCCTTCCAACAGGGAAATAATATAAAGGCACATTAGTCTCTCGAGTCTTGAATACGTACGCCCCATACCACTTTTGAATTTTCTTCCGGTTCCGCAATGACTTTTGTGAGATTATGTATATCTAACCCAAGAACAGAGTTTTCTCCTTGAAGTGGGCAAATAAAAAAATTCTCAAAAAAGAAACTGTAATACTAATAATAATAGGAGCAAGAAAAACTATAAAACTATCGTCTTCCGTTTTCCATCTAGTCTCAAAGACCATGAAGAAGAGGAATAAGGTTTTTGAAAGAACATCGGCTTACACACTGGAAAACAACTAAAAGCCAAAAGGATTGTGTCCTGATGATTTTTATTCATGTTCCTATAACAAAGGCATCTGAACAAAGATATCCCAGGGAAAACACAATCAAGGAAGATTCCGACAGCAAACCAACCGACCACCGAGAGGACGGCAAGGTCACAAAGGATATAATAAGAAGGCAAATAATATTTGCTTTGGTTGAGATTTGAGAATACGGAAACCGATGTTCGCAACGCATATTGGCAAGGAAGTTGTGTGTGCCAAGGCAGACGCCACCAGCAGGAAGAAGCAGGATATTTCATTTGTCTGGTTGATGCCGATGCAATGTGTTTACATTGCTTGACTAATCTTGGCTGACACTATTTACTTTAATTCTTTGGGTGACCTTTTTTTTTATAATTTGCACACACTAAAGGGGCTTTTTATACCCTTATTATGCCAGAGACACCGTGAGTGCATTAAGAATCAAGAAAGGGGTTTGAAAGTAAGTGTCAGTGTACATTGGTTTTGAATTCATCAACATTGCAATGACTGGGAAAGACAGTGTGTGGAAGGGAGTTCCACATTCGCGTAGTACGGCTAAAGAACGATTCTCTATACTTAACAGTGCGTCCGAAGTTGGGCTCGAGGGTAAACTGATGGGCATTCCTGGAAGCGCGGGTATTACGGTTAAATTGTTTAAGGGGAGGAATGCAACTGGCTATTTCACTAGAGCAATTACCGTAGAAGTAACGGTAGAACAAAGAGAGACATGAGACGTTACGACGGTGTTCCAATAAAGTGAAGGAATTAGTGATGTCTCTCACACCAATCATTCTTATAGCCCTTTTTTGTATACCATCCAAGAGGCTTAAGTATGTAACTGGAGCACCAGCCCAGAGATGGGAATTGTACTCAAGCTTTGGACGGATATAAGTCTTGTAAATAATAGCCAGATCAGATGGGGAGAAAAATTTCTTGCACCTTCTTAAGAAACCCAAACATCTTGCGGCATTTTTGGCGACATCGCATATGTGCTCGTTCCACAAAAGGTGGTCAGTGATGCACATACCGAGTCTACGTCACTATCGAGGAAGCATAGTGACCAGTTAAAGATCCGGAAGAAGTTATTGAGACCGTCCCAGTTGGCTTTCTCGTATTGCCATACGGTTCTCTTCGGAGCTCTTTCTCTAACTGGATTAGTTTGACACGAGAAATTTGCAGATATAATACTATGGTCTGATCTGCCTAGAGGCGTTAATACATTGATAGTGTATTTATCAGGGTCAGAAGTAAGGAACAAGTCAAGAGTATTTTCCGCTTGGCCATCAATATCCGATATTCGAGTGGGCTCGGTGACAAGCTGAGTAAGGTGGTTAAACTCAGCAAAGATCTCGGCACACATTCCTTCGGGTGTTGTCGGGCCCGAATGGAGAAGCCACGAAGAATTGTGTACATTGAAATCGCCCGTAATAACGATTTCAGTGTGAGGATATAAGGATACAATTCTTTGGATGGAGTCAGACAGAGCGTCAAATTCGCGAGAAGTTGAAGCTCTGTCCAATTTTGGGCTTCGATAAAGGAAACAATAGTGAATGATGTGCTTATTTACGGTGAACTTGAACCACATTGAATTGAAAAAAGGGTCGGAGCAGTTCCCATATTGTGGAAGAAATTGATAAGCAACATCATTTCTAATGTAAACGGCGAGACCATGGTGGAGGAGGAATTGTGGCACTAAGCTATACCCATGAATGAGAAATTCAGTAGGATCGGAATTCTCACCTACTTGGGTTTCACTCAGCGCCAAAACAGCTGGCCTGTTAGACACAGTGTGGATGTACGTAGCAAGAAAATTCGTACGTAGCCCACGAACATTACAGTAATCTACACTGAAATTGCCAATCATTGCAAGTAAAAAAAATAAAAAAACCAAAACAGACGAGATCTAAAAGAGTTACTGAATTAAATTGAAGGAAGTCTTTACGATTCAGCGCCACTGTTAGTGTTATGCCTTAACGGCAACGTGAATCGATCCGACCCTGGAATTCAATCAGCTAATCTCTATTCATCTGTTGTTGACAACAAATCATATGCATACATTACATTGTATGAGCAAAAAAAAAAACTCGATGCAATGTAATGCATATGATAAGCCATGCAACTGTAAAACTATATGCAAAGAGAATGGATGGTAACTCACTGTGTTCTTGCGGGCAGTAGGTATTTCTAATGACTTTTTTTTGTGTGTGCTTTTTTTCGTTATTGTAACTGATTGTTTCTTTTTTTATTTGTTATGTATTATTTTTTTGTTTTGGGATGCTCTATTTATTTTTGGTTTATTTAATTGGTGATGTTGATTGTTTTTTGATTTTTTGTTTTTGGGTACGATTTTTAATCGCGCACGGGGTGGGTCGAGGAACAAGTACGGGACATAGAAAAAACAAACTACGCGGACACAGCACTGACACAACCACTCTCTTCGAATGCTTTTGAAAGCATGCCCAGTGTTGTCATTACCACCTTAATGTGTAGAAAAGGATAAGGGAGTATACATATAGAGGAAAACAATAAAATAGAGATGGTAGACTGGAGGAGGTTGGCTGGATCCGGCATGGCTATTGTATGGGATGATTGGAAATATTATCAATTCAATGGGGATTGGGGATGTACCCAAACAAAAAGTTTCATTTAAAGGGTTATGTCGATAATTCCTCGTCAAGCTTTAAGGATAAACTTGTTAGCCTTGTAATGAGCGTGTAAAATCCAAAGTCTTATGCAGTAATAGTTCTGATTTTATTGTGTTTGCAGTTTTGTTAGACCCTCCCTCAACGAAAGCTCAGAGTGGGTTCATTGTCAACATTGAGGGCTCTTTGGGTGAAGAATACATTCAATTGTCAATAAGGTTTAATATAAAAACATCTTACATAGGATAAAGGGGGTCTCGGAAGCTGTAACAGGTTGTTCTAACCTTGTACTTTCCTTGAAACCTTAAGTCAGTCCGTTTAATGTTTACACTAACAGAATTGATTGATTGCTTTTAGCAAACTCTGTAAATACAAATTGAATCTATTTTTCTTACATCAAAATGGAAAAATGCTCATCAAAGCATAGCGGAACTATCATTTGTAGGCAAAATAAAAATAAGAGATCCTAAATGGCTCTCCTGAGGAATACCGGATTAGGAAAGAAGAGACTTAGATACTAGTGTCTGAATTTCACTTGATACATACAGTCCATTTCAGTGGCGCTACCGCTCTTGAAGAGCCAAGGCCTAAGTGGCTTACTCTCTTCAACGATTCTCTGAGTGCGTGTGAAGAATTTGAGGGGACCTACAATTTAACGCCGATTCCGAACGGCAAAGTTGATAAGCACTTTTTCATGACAGATTGATACTCTTGGAAGTTTTATCAGGTCTTCGCAAGAGGCAGTACCCGTGAAAGATAAAGTAAAAACTTTATGGATACGAGTAGGATTCGAACTTCGACGTTCTGCTTAGCAGCAAACGCACCTAATCACTTAGCTACGGGCAACTGACATATTCAATTGGGTGTTCATAATCTCTCTTCCCCTGGATTAAAACAGCCTCCAATGCATTGCTACTAGCATCTGTTTTGAGCAGAAGGCTTGGTATTGTTGGCTTGTTGTAATACAGGTGCAGATAAAAGTTGAGATTTAAATGTCGAACGAACGTTCATCTTTACCTTACCCCATGTCCACTTGGCGTTCTTCTTGGTTAAATTGCTCTAACGTTTTGCGATGTCAACAAAGTTCAAAATAAACCGTCTCTACGGTGAACAGGCTGGACAAAAGATATTTTTTTTTGTATATTTTGGTTCCATTCAATAAGATATTGCGAATGATCTTTCTGGATCTACTTGTATACCATTTTTGGTTAAAATATGTCCCAGGCTCGAAGGTATTTCACTTCAGCGCAGCAAAAGTTTGATTTCTCTCTACTAACTTAAAGGTTGAAAAGCTTGAATAAATCGAAAATTTGCTTAAGGTCGCAAGATGCTACTACTACTTGAGTAAACAATCAGGTCACCCAAGAAGAATTGCAAGTAATCCGTTGAGAAATCTTTATATCAACCGTTGCGTTGTAAGGTGCCTGGAGCATTTCCCAAACCAAAAGGCATCCTTTTAAATCGAAACATTCCAAACAGGGTAACAAACGCAGCTTTATCTTCATCTTCTTCAGCGATCTTATTTTGGAATAGGCTGACTGAGGGTCTAGAGCACAGTTGCATGTTTGTGAATTAAAAAATCATTAAATCCTAAGCTAGTAATTGACTTATGAATTAAAAACCATTTAATTCATAAACTAAAAAATGAATTATGAATTAGAATTTATTTAATTCACAAGCTTAAAAGTGAATTATGAATTAAAGTTTCCTTAATTCACAAGCTAAAAAGTGAGTTATGAATAAAAGTTTCTTTAATTCACAAGCTAAAAATTGAATTATGAATTAAAGTTTCTTCAATTCACAAGCTAAAAAGTGAATTATGAATTAAAAACAAGCTAAAAAGTGAATTGTGAATTAAAAACAAATTTGAATTCATAAGGCGAATTAGCGAATTATCAGGTATCAGCAAAGCTGTAAGTGAGTAATATCATTTAAAACTGCACATAATAATTTTTTTCATCACTTAAGAAAAAATGAAGGAAAAAAGACATTGTGTAGCTCTGTAAATGATAAATGATGAGGAAAATGATGAATATCAAAAGTTTTTGTCTGTATGACTGAAATAATGAAATGAAATGATAGTGTATGAGAAACATATCATTTTTGTGTGTAGTTTTTCGCTTGAAATAAGCATTTGCATGAATTACGAGCCTTGGTCAAGAGAAATAAACGAAAAAACCCAAAAGTTCAGTTTTTAGCTTGTGAATTAAATGAATTCTAATTCACAATTCGCTTTTTAGCTTGTTATTTAAATGGTTTTTAATTCATAATTCACTTTTTGGCTTGTGAATTAAACTGAATTCTAACTCATAATTCACTTTTTAGCTTGTGAATTGAAAAAATTTTAATTCATAATTCGCTTTTTAGTTTGTGAACTTAAGAAACTTTAATTCATAATTCACTTTTTAGCTTGTGACTTAAATGAATTCTAATTCATAAGTCAATTACTGACTTGGGAATTAAAGTGAGCGGTAAGCTAATAATGATATAAGCTTTTGCAACTAAAGCTTCATATTTTATTATAAATAAAAAAATTGAATTTTATGCTGGAGTGAAGACAAACATTGATTTTTTCATATGTTTTTGATGTAAACTGATTTTCTATCTGTCGATTTCGCAAAATATATGCGATAAGAAAACATATTTTGGTTCTAAACTTACCATAGGAAAGGAAGTTATTGTAATGGGTCCGATTTTGTGAATCTCCAATTTTTGCATATCTCTATGTTTCAAAGTCACTTGAATTTAAATCAATCCTCTTTATCATGATGTCTGTGTGTATGTTCGTATGTGCGTGTGTGCGTTACGTTTTTTCTGCTCGATTATCTCGCGTGCCACTGATAGTATTGACATGAAATTAGTCTCATTCAGCGATAACGTTTAAGCATCTTTGAATAAATTATTATTTATGCATGAAAAGTATGATTATCTCGCGAACTACTTGTGGCATTGACATGAAATTGGTCTCAGTCGTAGAATTGTTTGATTGGGAACTGGTTAAGTTTTCAGTGAAATCAGCGGTTTTTTAATTGGAATGAAAAGACTAAAAAAAATTTAACAAAATCTGAAAGTATTCATCATTTATCATGAAAATTATGATCATTTCAGCATAAATCCTATTTATCGATGTTAGAAAATAATACTAATCTATATATATAAAAGACTAAGGCCCATTTTCTTGACTCTCCATTAAGTTTAATGGCTAATTAATTCCATAATTTTTCCAGAATTCGTTTTCTTCACTCCAAGTTAGCTTTAATGTTACTTTTTAAGACCTGTCAATTAACGTTAACTGAATAATTAGTTAATTGACCTCAAGGGTTCCATTAGTGCCTTCCATGTCAGTATTAGCATTGGAATCCAATTTCTTCACAGAACTTTAGTTTGTTTTCTGACATTTTGCTGTTATGTTTGGAGCTCCTGAAATTTCGTTTTTTTTTTTAATACTATAAAACAACAATACGGCTCTTATGTTATGATGGATCATATTTGGGATAATTGGTCTTCTGATTCCGATGATGAACAGCTAATTGTGGAAAGGCGTCAATATATAATGCAGGAGCGTATTGATTTAAATAAATGGGATGATGAAGATTTTATTTATCGATTTCGTATATCAAAACAATCAGTTGCAAACATTTTGGAGATAATTAATACATCTTTAGAACAAACCTCGGTCCCCACGCTCGTTGACAATGACAATCCAGTTGTTAGCTCGCTCGAGAAAGCTAACCTTTTTGCTATAGGCAGTTCGCCTCCACCTCTTCGCTGCCAGAGCGTGTCATGCATGACTCCTCCAGTTCTTGAGCGCGTCAATGATTCCATGGGACAAATCGTCTTCCGCACTCGTGCTGTGGTGAGAGTCCTAAAAGATCTCAACATACATAAATCCGCTGGTCCGGATGGTATCCCCGCTATTATTCTGAAGAGGTGTTCTTCCACGCTGGCAAAACCCTTGCGTAAGCTTTTCCATCTATCCTATTCTTCTGGGCTCGTTCCGAGCAGTTGGAAAACAGCATTTGTCCAGCCAATTCCAAAATCTCCCTCCAATTATCGTCCGATTGCACTTACGTCCCTTCTTTCTAAGGTCATGGAAACGCTGATAAACTATCAGCTCAAGAAATATCTCGAAGACCGAAAGCTTCTTAATGACCGGCAGTACGGCTTTCGCAGCAACAGGTCCACTGGTGATCTGATGGTCTATCTCACCGAACAGTGGAACAAATCTTTACATCGTTTTGGAGAAAGTAAGATTGTTGCACTTGATATTTCATTCACCTCCTTGGATCACCGTGAGTCGTAACGTTTCGTGTCTCTCTCTCTCTGTTTTATCGTTACTTTTACGGAAAGTGCTGTAGTGAAATAGCCAGTTGCATTCCTCCCCTTAAACAATTCGCCCGTAATACTCGCGCTTCTAGGAATGCCCATCAGTTTACCCTCGAGCCCCACTTCGGTCGTACCCTCAAGTATAGAGAATCGTTCTTTAGCCGTAGTACGCGAATGTGTAACTCCCTTCCTCACTCTGTCTTTCCAAATCATTGCAATGTCCAGGAATTTAAGACCAATGTACACCGGCACCTCCTTTTCAACCCCTATCCTCCTTCCTAAAGCACTCACTGTGTCTCTGGATAATAAGGGCATAAAAAACTCCTTGAGTTTGTGCTAATTATAAAAAAAAAGTTCCTCCATTTTTTTTCCTTTTTGAAACTTTTTTGAAACTCAGAAATTGAAATAAATATAATTTATTGACATTAGAATGGAAGTATTGGATATTTATTTGGAATACTGGAAGCATTTCTTAATTGGAGATTAAGTATTAATGCCTTGTTAAGTTGAGTGATTAAACGTTATTTTAATTTTTTTTTAACAAAAACTCACAAACCAAACTAAACACTATCAAAATCACAACCAAAATGATTTAAAAACAATGACGCAATCCGATTCGAGTAGCGGCAATGTACTAATGGTCTTGGTAGATGTACGCAGTATTAGTAGAATCTACAAAAGCTATTGGTAAATGTACGAATGGAGTGTAAATATTAGTTAATAATAGTACCATGTACTAATGCTCTTGATAAATGTACGTATGGAGTGTAAATAATACGACGTATGAGTACAATGTACTAATACTCTCGGTAAATATACGAATGAAGGATAAATATTACGAAGTCATTAGTAAAATGTACTAATGTTTCGCTTAGTGTTAGAATGGAGGAAAAATAGTACGACTTATTAGTAAAATCTACTAATGCGTTTGGTAAATATACGAATGGAGGTTATGATATACGAAGTATTAGTAGAATGTACAGATAAAGAAGTTTCATTCTACTTATAATGAGTAAATCCTACGAATAATTCGTAAGGTCAATTTTGGAGAATAAATTTTTTACGAATATTAGTTTTGCTTCGTACATTTAACAAATGCATGAGTAAATCTTACGAATGAATTTGGAAAAATTACGAAACCATTCGTACACGATGATTTACGAATGATTTAGTTCAATACACGAATAAATTCGTACAATGTACTCATAATTTTGTTTTACGAATAATATTAGTAGTAAAATTTAATCAAAATTTACTAATATATTCGTAATTTTCTTATTACAGAAAAGCTTCGTACAATCTACGAATATTCGTTCAATGTACGAATTTTTCTCGTACGAATGGTATTCCTAGCAATTTTACTAATAAAATTTTTCAGTGTAGTTGATCAGACCTCACCTCAGCCGTTCAAGTGTGCAGACTTTTGGCTTCAAACGAAATTGGTTCAAGAATTGATAATTTTAAGGCACTGACGAAGTAAAACGATTTTCTATCTGCCACAACTAACACTGGCGTAGCCCCATTTGGGGTGACACCCAAAATCTACAAGGGAGTATACATATACATATATACTACGGCGTTATAGATCGCAGAGTATTAAAAATAAAAATTGTGACATTGTACCTAACCTAACTGCCTACCAGTTTCTATTTGCACAAAATTTATATTATCGGCTAGCCTAGGTTTTGGCCAAAAATGTTGATGAAATCTTAGCTGCAGCTGAAGAGCTGTGTGATACAAGAGAAAATGTAGACACCAGATATGCTGCACAGAAACCCCTAAAATCTGAAATGTTCGATTTCGCGGTTCTTTCTTTCCTCTTCTTTTGAAATAATGTCCTTAAAGAAATAAATTTTACTCAGATTGCGCTACAAGCTAAGGGATTAAGTGTTAATCACTTGGCTAAAAAAATAGAAGCCCTTCGCATTTACGTTCAAGAAAATCGTGCGAAGATTGTAGAAGACGCAATTAACCTTGGTATAAAAACATCGGAGAAACATTCTAACGAAAGAGGAATTCGTCGTAAAAAGCGAATGGCTGATGAGTTGGCAACTGATGCAGGACTTTCTCTGAGCGCTGAACTACGGAAAGACCATGTTCGAGTGCCTTGATCGATTCATCACTGAACTTCGAACAAGAACAGAGTCTATTAAGGAGGTGGCTTCATTGTTCGAAGTTGTACAGGCGAATACTCTACTTTTAGCAAACATGAATGATTTTTTGAAAATAGCTGTATCAAAATTTGCTAGTGCTTATGATGAGGTGTCAGAGTCAGAATTTCTCTCAGAGATACCAAGTGGCTAAAGTGGCAATATCTAATTGGTTATCTTTAGACTTTATGATTAAATTTAATGGCAGATTAGTTAACCTAAAGTTTAATGGAGAGTCAAGAAAATGGGCATAATTCGTTAAATTCATGTTATCTTTTCAGTTGATAACCGGTTGACCGAATTTCTTAATTTAAAGAGAAATAATTGTAGAAGGTTAATGACAAATAAAATTTATACTTTTCAAATCACAAACGGTGCAAATGTTAAGAAATAATGCTTTTCTCACTATAGCTAAATATATCAATATACCTACGAATACTCAAATTTCGTCAAATATTTTAATTTTCGTCAAAAAAAAAATAAAAAATGTCAGAGAAGAAAAAATAAAAGTTGCTGCGAAGGTTTATTTCGATTGCTCATATGACTGCGTCAAAAGTGGACATGGTACATAGCTGCATGTGCTTGAAATTGAGACTAACTAACAGTGCAGCTTGAGAGTATTTTAAAAGGGGGAACACCAAAGTTTTCTGACATATCACGTGGAATACGGAATCAAGCTGACGAATCAAATCATTTTCTAGCTGAGAAGCTTGGATTAATGCATACAACTTGGCCAATTCTAGGTGTTGTGTCGTCCTAAAAGGGTAGAAAATTCAAACTGTGCAAGGATTGTTGCCAGGCGACCTCAGTTTGTATCGTTGTTTATGGAATGGGCTCCGGAAAACTCAATGCATATCTGATATCTTATATGTATGTGGGGTCAATGAATTTTCATATTTTTGCTGATAAGCAATCCGGGACTCTTCGGCTGCCATTTTATCCATTATATGAAATGCTATGGGCTGAATCATGGGGGTGTCCGCGTGTGGAACCATTGATTTTGTTGAAGTCACCCAGAAGCATCTTCGCCTGTCTCAATCCAGTAGTAGTGCCATGTTCTTGCTTCTCCTGGTTTCCTTTTCTTTTTTTCTGGCCCTAATAGAGGAGTCATCGCACTGTCTCTGCCTCCTCATTTCCCTGAACCCCTTTATGCCAAGGTACCAAATGAAGAGTCAATTTGTTGTTCTTGCCTGGTTCATTTAATCTACTTATGCACTCCATAACGAGTTTTGAGTTGAACCTTTAAGGGCTTAACACTTAAAGAATTGCCTGACAATCTGATATAATGACAATGTTTTTGTCACGGTGATTGATTTCGAGATTGAGTTCTGCACATTTATTAATTACGTTGACCTCTTCTTGAAAAACACTGAGAGATCAACCTTATGTGTTAAGCGAGTGAAACGAATGTCTTATAATCTCACATCTATATACATAAATTCGTTAAATTCATGTTATCTTTTCAGTTGATAACCAGTTGACCGATTTTCTTAATTTTTGTTTTAAACTAAAGAAGGTCCCGCCGCCGGCGCCGCCGCCGCCTCACAGCTGTTGTCAAGAACTGTATATCAAAAAGTGTAAATCACAGTCGTCACCCGTCATTCATTAGGAGCGCAGGAACGCGCCACATGCAACTGGAGCAAAATTCGGCAAATATATAGTTTTCAAATTTATGGGCGGTTGTGGGAATATATATGCAGCCTGCCAGCTGGGTACCCGTCTGTTATATTATTTATTTTTTGTTGAAGTAGGCAAAGAACCTACTAAAGCTGGTCCTTAATAGTATCGTTATGCATGGCTTAATGAGTTGCCACAAGAGGTGCTCTAATGAATTCCATTCGACCTGCCTGGGCCTGTTTCTGACTACCTTGTGAAGGCTTTGGTCCGAAGCTGATTTTTGTTTTGTGAGAATATTGTTGCGAATATTATTTAAATAATTGTAACATTGTGACATAAATGTATGTATGTACATCATAAGTGTCTGAAGGGTAAATTTCCTTTTTCTTTTCTTCTCCATTTTCGATGACAGTCATGATCTAGGATTCACCAGGTTGACCTCTGGAAACGTCGCGTCGTCGGCAAGCCTCCCGGTTTTGAATTGTCCCATGTATTAGGCCAACTGAATGAACAGTCGTTGCATTTGTTTTCTTCATTATATTAAGGCCTACGTCTTCTTCACTATTTTGTTGGAACTTATGCTTTCACCAAAAAAAAAAAAAATATGTAGGGTAGATTAAAAAAAAAAAATGGAAGAAGTTAAGAACACCGCATCCATTGTGTGTTTTGCTGACTAGATGACAGCATTCACTCAGTTCAAATATTTGTTGGTGAAAATTGAACTGAATGAAATAGGAGTGTTTGATTTTTTTTTTTAAATCTTTAAAGATGAACAAAAACTAATATAAAAATGTATTTTTTTCTTAAGCCATGAGCGCAGAAAAATCTGCAGTGTAGCATCACGGGTTTTTAAAAGTCTTGGGGCAGGTGAAAAATCTACAAAATTCAGACAAATCTGCACTTCTGGCAACACTGGTTCTTAGGGTTTCTTCTTTGTACATACAGTACTAGCTTAGTACGTCGTGCTGTATTTAAAAAACATTTTTCTGCTAAATTGTTTTAAAGCAATTAAACTGCTGTTATTTCAGTGAAATTTTAAAGAAAATACATGCTGATACAGCGCATTTCAGATCTGTACGTCACACTATTTGCGAAGTCTGGTCACCGTTACCCGAAACCATTTTTCTTTGTGTTTGTTCTTCTATCCGATTTGCCTCAAAATTTGTGGAGAGGTAGTTAGAATCAGGAATCGGCTATAGGATACTTTTTATCCTTCATACTGATTCAGTAACGTGAGTTTTGCCATAAAAGTATTCATCTGCTGATGACAGTGTCGTTGATAACAGAAGTACCAAAGATAGTTTTTCTTTATTTTTTCTTTTGGATTCTCCAAGAGAAGGTAACTGGGAAAATATTCATTTTTTGTGGAAATTGTACTACGCGTTGCTTCTAGAATTCTGTCAACACCACTATTAAGTGACGGGAAAGCTACACATTCAGCCTTTAAGTTACCACAAACCATTTCTTAAGAGCGGGTACAACGTCCCGCGGGTTAGCTAGTAAATAATAAAATAACTCAAGTTCTCAAAATAAGTAAAATTTAATTTTCTTCTTAGAAATTTCCTCCCATCAGTGAGCTGTTTGTGTGTCGAATGAAATTAAGCTCGATAGCTGAGTAGAGAATTTAAAATGTTTGTACTAGAAGCTTGATACTGAACTCGATATCGTGAGAGGTAATGCGAAAAGCACACAAACACTCACAATTTATACTTCGTCCAAAACAAATCTGCAGTACAGGCCTTATGGGAGAGCTTTTTTACTCCAAAGGGTGCCTGTCCAGGAAAAAAATCTAAAATCCCCTTAAAAAAAATATACTACAACACTGTTTACTCATACAATTTGTTTTGATTTATTTTGAAAAGCAAGCGTACATCCCCCTATGACCTGCTATTCGCACGGCTAACGCCATACTGATTTTGTGCTCGATTTTTGCAAAGCTCTTTCTGTTTGACAAAACAAACATATAAATCAGCGCTGCCAGGAAATAATAATGCTTACTTTTATTTCGATTCTGTAAGGGAGCTTTCAAGAATAGTAGCTTATTCTTAGGTAATCATTGCCAGAAATTCAAATTTATTTCATGTTCGTATTAAATATTTTTTCTGAATAAAAATCTTTGTTAAAGACAATGCTAATAAAATATAGAAGGCAACTCTTTCGATTTTTCGGAGAGCTTTTAACAGTTGTAGTATATAACCTACGGTAGCCCTTGCCAATTTTTTCTTTCACACAACGTAATGGAATTCCTCTACAGAAAGAGTGAGAGATGAATGTCCTATCTTCCCTGTACTGCAGATTTGTTTTGGACGAAGTATACACTACACTGAACCAAAAAGGTACACCATATTGATAAAAAAGGTCATCTATATGATGTAGAATTCATCAATTTTAGTCCAGTGAACCTTTTCATCCATATGATGAAGCATTGTTCATTAATATGATGAAAATTTTCAGCGACAAATTTCGATCATCATTCATCAAATTTGTTCATCAATATTATGAAAAATGATGAACCAAATTTTGATTTATTTGTACATCAAAATGATGAATTATTTCATCGATCTGATTATCGTATTCATGAATATGATGAATATTTAAGCAAGTAAATCATCAATGTGATGAATGCATTCATCATATTGATGTTTTTTTTTCAGATTGATGATCGTATCATCGTATCATAACCAAAAAAAGCATTTACGATTCAGGAGCGTAATTTACGATCAGCCAGTTATCAACTACGTAAATTATCCTTTTTGTTTCCCTCCCCCCCCACACCATCCCCGTTTCGGGGGGTTCTTGCCTTTTTTCTCTCTCCCTTCCTCGCCCTTCCCCCGGTACTATATTCTCCCTTCCTCTCTCTCACCTCACCGATCAATCTCCGTACTTCCTTCTCATTCTGCACTGCTTAGTGGCGACGATTTTTTTTTTACAAATCCGTCACTCCGCACTGCTGGGATTCGAACCCAGGCATGAGAATGCACGACGGTCTCTTGATCGGCACCTCTACCCACTGAGCTACTTGACGCTTTATAAAATTGGAATTGATTTTCGACCGCATGAAAACTAGGGAATAAATAAACAACACAAAACGTTTTTCTTTTTCAGGAAATATTGTCGTAATTTACGATTCAAGAATCGTAACAAAAAAAAAACAGTTTGGATTCAAAAGTAGTAAAATGCGATAAGAATTCATGATTAAATAAACACCTATTTTTTAATTCAGGAAATATTTTTGTAAACTACGATTGTCTAAGATCGATTCGTTCATTTAGCTTCAAGAGCTTTGTTTTTAGAATATTGAGATCATAACTCTCGATCTTTGATTTTGTAAATCAGAATTATTTAGTCGTACAATTTATATCATGCTCCAAATGTTTAAAATTACGAATACAAAATTTGTAAATTGCTCTTACAATGGAAATCTAAAATCATGACATTTTTTCGTAATTCTCAAATTATACAGTTTTGTAAATTTAGACGGAATAAAGATTGATTTACAATATTGACTCTCATTTTACGAAAAAAGGGGGATGATTTACAAAAAAAAAGATTTTTCATAATTTACGACATAGAAATTCGTGATTACTGATTTTTCATTTCTTTCCGTGAATATGATGAACATTTTTCATCAATTCGGTGAATATTTTCATCAATAAGATTCACATTTTCATCATATTGAAGATCGTATACATCAATATGATGAACATTTTTCATCAATTCAGTGAATATTTTCATCAATATGAATAATAGGATTCATTCATGCAATGATACTATTCATAAATAAAAAGCGTTTATATTCTTCTTCGTACTGATGATCGACTTCATCAATATTGAGGTATATAATGGACATGATGAAAACACAAGTCTGTTTTGTTCATCAATATGATAATCATTTACATCACCTAATTTTCTTCCAAATTCAAATTGAAGTCGATTTTTTGATGATAGTCTTCATCAATATGATGAAATAAAATTGTCATTTAAATATGATGAATCAATTTATCATATTGAAGAAGAAATCATCAATGGGATGTAAAAAAATTTTTTTTCGTCAAATAGATGCTTTCATCCTATTGACGAAAACTTTTGATGAACTGATGAACTAAATTTTTATCAAATTCTGCCGAAATTCTCCCAAAAAAAGTTGATGAATGCACTTTCATCTTATTGATGATTGGTTCATCCGTCATCAAAAAGTTTTCATGAATTTATACATAATATGCAAGAAAAGTACATCTTATTGATGAATTACAGTTGATGAACGCCATTCATCAATATGATGACGGCTTTTTTTCAGTGTAGTAACGTATTATTCGATAACGGATGCCGTAATTCGGCCCCAGCAAAAAATCATTTGTTTAGTTTATTACAGTTTGATTTGTTATAAGCAAATCAAATTATTTTTGTTTATTTTTCTCCTCTGGGAAAATAATCGTGTGGACCACAGAGCTCGCACTCAGCCACCACTAAGTTTTTTCAAATACAAAGAAGAATTACCTAATTTGTTAACCTACCGTTATGGTTTTGAAATAAGGTCAAGAGAAGTTTTAGAAAGCAAATCCTTTCCTCATAATTCATGTTACGTAAACGTCGTAGTGTCCTTTCATTTGTAGGAAGCTAAATTCGTTACAAGACTTTTTGAAACGCTCTTCATAAACATATGTAAAGAAATTAAAGCAATATTAAATAAATAACATTTATTATAATAGTTGCTTTCATCAATATGACGGACAAGAAGAAATCATTTCTAATGACCGCACAACAATTTGATGTATTGAATGTTATGATTTATGAAATTAGATAACACATGATGAAAAAATTTGCCAATATGATGGACTAAATTATAGTCGTTCATAAATATGATAAATACGTTCGCCAATATGATGTTCCATATGTAAAGGAGTTTTTCATAAGTTTGATGAATATATTCATTGATATTATGATGATTTAACTGGTAAGAAATCATTCATGTATATGATGAAAGCGTTTGTCAATAAGATGAATAAATCATTCATAAATATGATGATTGCTTTCATCAACATGATGAACGTTAAGCAAAATCTTTAAATTGACGAATGCATTGGTCTGTTTGTTGAATCTTTATGTGAAAAAAAAGATTGCCGATTATGTTGATTGCCCATAAATTTCCTAAATGTGAAGAAATCAGTTGTCAATATGACGAACTAAATGTGAGCCATTAATATGATGATAGATTTCATCACTATGAAGAATTTCATTTATGTGAAGATATCATTCATCAATACAATAATTGTATTCATCATTATGATGAAAAATCATCAGAATCTTGGATCATCATATGCATGAAAAATGTTGATGAACTGATGAAGTTTCCCCTTCAAACATTTGTATGGGATAATTAGTGAAAAAATTGATGAAATGTGATTCCTCGTATTGAAGAACGGTTCATAAGGCAATTTTTTTTTGTCATCCAATTTCTTCATCATGTGATGATTTACAGTTGATGAACGCCATTCATCAATATGATGATGGTTATTTTTTTCAGTGTGTGTGTGTATGTGTGTTCGTATGTGCGTTACGTTTTTTCGTCTCGATTATCTCGCGAACCACTCATCGTATTGTCATCAAATTGGTTTCATTCGACGCGGTATTGTGTTGTTAAGAGCTGACTAGGTTTTGAGCGAAATCCGCTTATTGGTTTCTTAATGGAAACCAAAAATCTAAGACAACCCTTATATAATGAAAATTATGATAATTTCTGCAATAATTTAAACAATAAAGCAAAAAATCTAACTAACTATAGTGTAATAAAAAATACAGTATTCAGGAATATCGTAGACTATATGTGATTACTAGCTGACCCACCAAACGCTACTTTGCCGTACAAATATTAATTTTCGGAAATACTAATCCGATTAGAAAAATTGCTTCAATAATAGAAAACTACAATATTACCATAATACAATAACGTGTGTGTACAACTACAACGGGATGCATCGGCTGAAAGTTTTGCAAGACAACTAATGTTTTTACGTATTTTTCTACTCTGGGAAGTTAGCCGTGTGGACTCCATGGGTCGCACTCATATTTTTAGAATTTTGTGTTTTCAACGAATTTGCTGATTTCATATTGGACAACGGCGTCGGCCGTCGACCGTTCGTTGGGAAAAATTGGTATTTACTTTGTAGCATTTGTTGGTAATGAATTATTGTTGGTGTTGTCAGACGACCGCGGCACCGTTGTTTCGGTGGACAAAGCTGTAGACACATGAGCTGTCAGTGGAAAATTGACGGTTTGACACGGCGTCATTAGGGTTTTTTTCAACCAGAGAGCATGGGATATGGGAATCGTCTGCAGGAGTCATGTGTAAGTTCACAAACCCCAAATTTCTGTGCAGTGATTCCGCATCACTGCTTTTTTTGCGATGCTGATGCTTAGGCAGCTGATGCTGATGCGATGTTGATCGATTATTTCAGTGGCATATTATCCTAAAGGCAAACTAGGCACGTGCCTAGGGGCGTGCCAACAAAGGGGCGCGCGGGTGCAGTAATTCTTACAAGTGGCAAATAATGCGACTTGATACGTGGTTGTTAAAGTAACAAACTCGTGAACTCGAATTGCACTTGCATCTTTTGTTAAAATAAAAATCGGTCCAGAGCAATTTCTCTTACAGAACAGACTACAGAGTCACCTCGGTTTGCCAAGTCGGAAATCGACTTAGCTTTCTTCTAATTTTGTAAGCGTTTTTGAATAGGTATTGATTTTACTTGAGGGAACCTACAATTTAACGCCGATTCCGAACGACAAAGTTGAGACGCACTTTTTCATGATTGATACTCTTTGAAGTTTTGTCAGTTCTTCGCAAGAGGCAGTACCTGTGAAAGATGAAATAAAAACTTTATGGGCACGAGTAGGACTCGAACCCACGACGTTCTGCTTAGCAGCCAACGCACCTAACCACTAAGCCACGGACAGCTGATCAGTTCTTCACATGCACCCAGAGAATTGTTGATGAGAGTAAGGCCCTCCGCACACGAAGCAACTGTTTTGCAACTGTTTTGCGACTAGAATCGCAAATCAGTTGCTCAAGCAACTTTGTATATGAAGCTCTATAGGAGAGCTCACACGCTCGACTGAAATGAAACCGGTTTGCAACAGGTTTGCAATCGGTTTCCAACTAGTTGCACGCAACTGATTTTGTAGGTCGAATTTGAGTTGCTTAAGCAACTTTTTTTGTTTTTGTTATTAAAATTATATTATTATATATAAAAACAGATGTGTTTGTTTGTTTCTATGTCTGGTATGGACTTCTAAACGGCCCAACAGATATTTATGGATTTTGCATGTTGTATTTTTGGAATTTTTTTGGCATTGGAAAAACCATACCGAAGAGTCGGAAAACTGGAAATATGAAATATGATATGATACATAGACGTGAATTTGGTTTCTTGCATGTTCTTTTTGTTAAAGAATCGCTTATCGAATAGAAAAATAGAAAGTTCTTGATGGAAAACTCATTAGAGTTGTAGGTGCTTTGGTTTTCAAATGAAATATTGTTGATATAAGACCGCGAATTTTAGGTGCATTCGTTTTCAAATAGAAAAATAGAAAATTGTTGGTGGAAAACTCGGAAAATTAAAAAAAAAGAGTGAATCATTTGATGGTTGGGTTGATAACATTTAGGATTTTGATTACGTAAAGGTAAACGATATTGGTAAGATAAGTGGTGTTTAATCATTCAAGGAGTTTATCTGAAGAAGTTTAATTGGGATGAAAAGGGCTTGGTTTGTTTGTATGTCTGGTATAGAGACCATGCCATAAAGTCTGCATTTCAAATTTTTCTGTATGTATGGATGGGTCCAATGTTCTCTTCGTACAAGTTTTCTTTGTCTTCAGTACTGGTAATAGTCAATTAAATCGTCTTCGTTTGACATGTTGAATAGTTTCTTAAAAAATTGTGAACAAAAAATTCAAAAATCAAAATTCGGTCGTACTCGTGTGCGGAGAGAAGTCACAAATCGATCGCAAACTAGTTGTAAAACAGTTGCTTGAGCAACTGATTTGCGGCTCTAATTGCAAAACAGTTGCTTCGTGTGCGGAGGGCCTAAGTCACTTAGGCCTTGGCTCTTCAAGAGCTGTGACGTCACTCTATTTATTTATTTTTATTTTATTGATTTTACTTATTGTAGGGGCAAATAACCAAATGGTCGAAGTTCATCAGCGGTTGGCAGAGATTTCGACGGATTTAAAACCTAATTTTTCTGCTTTTTAAGTTCTTTCTAGATTGATTTTCGGGGCAATCCGATTTGACAACCGAGTTGCCACTAGGTTTGCATAAGAAACAACTCGAGTTAACTTGGTGTACGTTTCGGTAGATCATTAATTAACCAAATTTGTAAGATATTTCGGACAATACTAATAGATCTCATGTTAACTAAGTCTCTTTTTCCTTGGCCCCTATTTCAACGCCTTTTCCTTAGGCGCGGTGAAGAGATTTCGGTCAAACTATAGTACTAGATATTACTATACAGGGGCGCCAGTGAAATGCTTGCCTATGGCGACCTCAACCTTTAATCCGCCACTGGATTATTTATTTGACGTTAAAAAACACATTTTTTCTTTTATTTATTAATGATGGAAAAAACAAAAGAGTCTTCAATAAATATGAAGTTTCTATATAGTTGCTATTAAATTATGATTACTTTTCGTTTTCCTTTTCCATATTTGCAAAAAAATATATGGAATAAAAAACTAATCAGTCTATAGCAGTGATGCTTTTTTGTTTACTTTTTGCGCATCAGTTTGCAATAGTGAACAGTTGACGAGAAAAATGATGCAAAAATTTGCGTTTGTGAACGTTTGACTTTGAATGATCGAGCATCATGACTGCAGTGATGCGTTTATGAACTTACACCATATTTAAGACGTCGGAATCTGGTGGCATTGCATCAGAATCAAATGATGCTAATCTTGTTAGCAAATGGTCAGTGAAGTATACTTCAGCGATGGCGACAGCTTAACGAAAGCCAAAGCCTAAGTGTAAGCCACTTATCATTAACAGTTCTCTGAACGCATGTGATGCACAATTAAAGGCCCTAAAAAAATCCTACCTTTTTTCATATGAAACTAATCCCTTTTTGTCACTCAAAGTTTTGAGAATTAAGGAGATTGAAATCTGATACCTTTTTCGATTTTTCTAACAACCATAAATTAAGCCACACCCTTTTTGAAAACAGAAATTTTAAGAGACACCAAAAGCTGAGAATCATGGAGAATGAAGCATTTCAATTTTTCGTTCAAATATTTCTATATAAGCAGTTGCTTTTTTAGGAAATCAGTCAGTCCCAGATATCACTTGCTAGGGAGAGGACACGCTGAAGCTTTTTTTTTGTGTTTATAAACAATTAAATAAAAAACAAAGTTATAGTTTAAAATTCACGCGAATTTTAAACTATAACGTTGTATTTTATTTAATTGTTTATAAAAGATATGTCTTCTCTTCCTGTAAAGGATAAAACGTTCTTATAAGAACGAAGAATAATTCAAAAAGAGATATGACCTTAAATTATTTATAATAGGCGTGTTTTCGTGACAACCCATTAAAGTAAAGTAAAATTTCAACAAAGAAAACAACAATACAAATTTACTTGCTTTTCATCGAGAGTAAAACTTACTTGAAATGTTGATAATTTTTTTCAAATTCAGAGGGAGCTGAAGTCAATTTTTGAAATAATTTAGTATGGAAAATGTCAAAATTTGTCAGTTTGTTTTCTGAAAGCAATTGAATTTAAATCAATATTGAGAGTAAAATCGAGATTGAATCTGAAGCGTTTTCTTGATATTTTGTTTACTTTACACCTAATAATGTTTGAGACAAATTGCTCTGTGATACTCATTCAATTAAATAGCTAAAATATTTGAACTTGTTCCAGTATTATTCTATGACCTTACGTCAGTTTTTGCAGCTTATGTCATCCAATTGTTGTTTTAGCTGTAAACAATGTTCTAGTAATTTGTTAACAACAAAATCCCAAACATTTTTGCTGAATATCAAGCATGTCTATTTTCAATTTTTTCATACCAAAATAAAAATTTTAACAAAAAAAAAATGAAAAAAAAATGTCGAAAAAGCAACATTTTTTTTTCGTCCAAAAAAGTGTTCCTCAAAACATAAACAATTCAAAGAAAATTATTGGTCTCACTCTCAACCTAAAATCAAAAATAACAAAAAAAACAACAATTTTGCATATCATACATTCCAATACGAAATAGCAATTTCGGAATAAATTTCCAAAATAGTGCTAAATCCCGGAAAAAATAGTACCATTTCTTTTTTCCAAATAGTAGTAAATCCCGCAAGCAAAAATGTTCCGGGCAATCGTTATCCGGGACTCTTCTTTCCGGGCAGTCGTTACGCACCGATGTAAGAAGTATTTGCAAGCAATTTCGTTGTATTTTAAACTTCCCAGAGGAAGTTATTGTAATGGGGCCGATTTTGTGAATCTCCAGTTATTGCATACCTCCATGTTTCGAAGTGCGTAGGTGCGTTACGTTTTTTTTCTGCTTGATTATCGCATTAACCACTCATTGTATTGCTATGATTGGTCTCATTAGACACGGCATTGCCTTTTTAAGAGCTGATTAGCTTTGGAGCGAAATCGGCTTAGCGGTTTTTTAATGGGGGTAAGAAAACTAAGACAATCATAATGTAATGAAAATTATGAATAGGAAGGTTTCAAGGAAAATTCATGTAAAGTGAAGAGCAAAAACATTCGACACCCTCGTTTGCAACGCTTGCACTGGAAACATACATTTCTACGAAATCCGCATCTCCAAAACAAAATGAAACACAAACCGTTAACATTTTAAGTACACTCTTATTTTTGTTCTATAAAATTTGAACATCATTACCTTCCAAAAGGCGGTTGAAAATCTCTTCGGAGTCTTCAAATTCATATAATTGGCCATTCTGATAAATATTATACTTCATTTTTCAATTGATTAAAAACCCGTCTTCACCGAATAAAGTTCGAGTGCAATGAGAATTTTTTTATGTCACAAGCAAATGACAGCAAACAAACAGCTGTTTCTTGATTTTAAGGCAAAAATTTGTTATTTTCCAATATACTTTCCAATGAAACTAACTAAAATGGAAATTTTTTTTTTGACACCTGGCCAATCAGGTACGTGCATTTTGCCTTAACTTTAAGTGCCTTACGCTCCTGAACCTACCCAATTTCTCTTTTGTCAAACTTTGTTTTGAATTTCTTTTATTTGTTGCTTACTTACTTCCTTAAGGTGGCGCTACAGGCCGGGGTGGACTTGGGCCTCAACCAACAAACCTCTCTAGCCAGATCGGTCGCTAGCTAGATGTCTCCAGTTTCGCACGCCGAGTTGGTTGAGGTCGTCTTCAACTTGCGCGCGCCACCTGAGCCTTGGTCTTCCTCTACTGCGTCTTCCCTCTAGCGTGGATTCGAAGACTTTACGGGCCAGAGTATTGGTGTCCATCCTCTTCACGTGACCAAGCCATCTGAGTCTTTGGACCTTCACTCTTTTAGCTAGGTCAGTGTCGCTGTACAGCCCGTACAGTTCGTCGTTAAATCTTCTCCTCCATTCTTTCCTAGTCTGAAGCCACACTGATATGGACCTATCAGTTTTTTGACAAACGGCTTCAGACGTTCACATAGTACTGCAGAAAAGATCTTATAGTCGATGTTTAGGAGGCTGATGCCTATGTAGTTGGTGCAGTTTAGAGGGTCTCCTTTCTTCAGGATCGGGAAAACAATGCTGAGGTTTCATTCATCAGGCATGCTCTCTTCCGACCATATTCTGGGCTAACAGTTGGTATTGTTACCAACACACTTAGATGAATGTGGTTCGTTTAGCCATTTAGAGGTCTTGACAAAGCTAAGTAAGCTTTTACCTGGCAGACAGTTCCTCTAGTTCATTAAAGAAGATGTTGACTAGATATTTTTTCCTAGTAAGACAGAGTGAAGAGCAGTGGGAGAGAAAATGATCAGTATCTTCATGCTCATCCTCATCACCACAGCCTCTACAAAGGTCATCGGTATTAACACCATCTTCTTCTTATGGTAGCCAAGTAGGTTGTGTCTTGTAACAATGCCGATAAGGGATCTTAGGAAGGGTTTGTTAAGAGTTAAAAGGAAGTAATTCTTAATGAATTTTCTGCCGGTGGATGAATTTGGCTTCGAAGATAAAAGTTATCATGCCTTCTTTTAATAAACTAAATCCTCAATTTTTTTTTTATTATGAAATAATATTTTTTGTCTTTTTTACTAATGAATAACAAGATATAATAATGTAAAAAAATTTAAATAGTAAGTAATATGCAAATTCAAATTTATAAATTTAAGTGGTCGTCAAAAACGAGTTTTTTAGAAAAAAAAAGGAACATAAATTCTTGTTTTTTGCCTCACATGACTTAACGTGGGACTTGATTTTGAAGTTTTTCAAACTCCTATAATATATCCCCATACATCAGTCGGCTTATAAAATAGTCTTCTATATTTAGAGAATCTTTATTGGCATCAATATGAAATAATTTTGACCACCATTTTTTTTTCAAATGGAATATAGAATATAAGAAATTCTTCGTTACTTTCCCTGAAAATTATCAGAAAATCTGAATTAAACCATCGACATATGCAAATATAAAAGACTCACTGTAGTACAGCACACGGAAATTTGGATCGTATGAAGCTCAATACTTTTTGTGTTCTAGCTGCCATTCCATCTTCATCGCTGCCATTGTCACCCTCATTGTCTATTTGTATGCCCAACTCACTCTTACCATCGGTGGAGGTGTCGTCAATTGTCCGTCGCATCTTAATTTTCAACATCAAGCCTTTGGTTAATCGGCTTTTGATATATTGCGATGATCCAATGTGTTGGAACTCTCCATTGACCATTAAAGCCACTCGATTACACAACGCCTCACATTCTTCCATACTCTGTGATGTCAGCACTATGGAACTGCCAGCATCACGAAGCTTACAAATAATATTCCATATGTTTTGCCGACTAGCCGGATTCATGCCGGCTGTTGGCTCGTCTAGATATATAACCGATGGCCCTCCCAGCAAAGCCAGGGCAATACTTAGTTTTCGTTTATTTTCCCAACTGTATTCACGCACTGGCTTATAGTAATGCTTAAAGCCAACAAAAGCTGCCAGCTGCAAAGATATTGATGAAATTTTGTTTGGTGGAACCCCGCGAAGTAAAGCGTATAGATAAAGATTTTCGCAGCCCGTTAAATAATCAAACAATCCATCAAATTGTTGTGGACAGTAACCGATTTTTCGGTGAATAATAGCATTCATACAAAATTTAACGCTCAATCCTTTGACGAAAGCATCTCCGGATGATATGTGTTCTTCGCCTGCTAGCATTTTTAAAAGTGTCGTTTTGCCAGCACCAGTACCGCCCAGCAATCCAAAACATTCGCGGCTAAATAGAGAATCAAATAGTTTTTTTTTTATAAAAAAAAAGTTTAGTATTACTGCTTGATGCCAACAGAAATTTGATTGACTGCCAAATGACTGCCGTAAAATTTGGTCAATTTCTTAATAACTAAATTTTGATTTTGCCGTTTCATATCTCTCTTCGACAAATGTGCAACCCGCAATTTTTCCTGTTGTACATCACCATCGCAATGTCTATCTGCTTGTGGTGGTGGCAGTTTGCTTAGTGGGTTTAAAAAGAAAAATTAGTATAAGAACGCCTTCTATGCACTCAAAACTTACGTAAATATTCCTCTAATGATATTCCAAAGTCTTGGAATGGAAATTAACTCAGTCAGTATGAAAACCAAGAGCAACACAACTGGTGTTATTTTTAGGGCATTAACATTTCTAAGTATTCCGGGATATTGCTCAGCATATAATTCTTGAGGCGCAGCTGAAAAAGAGCATTTGCTAGGATTCCTATCTTCTTTTTTTTATCAAATCACAGCTAACTTACGACAACATTCCCTAGTCAAATATTTGCATTGACGACCACCATATTTGATATAACCACAAACAGCATCATTAGCCGCTTGCCTATTAAAGATGACGTATTTCAGAGCATGCGACAAAGCGAAATGGGGGTAATAAAGGAATTTTTCTTCACTTAATGCCATCGTCTGATTTGTTTTGTTTTTTATACCATCCTCTGTGCAGTGTTGGTAAGATAAGCGAATTTTTATAAATTTTAATTAGTAATGCATAACTAAAGTAACTAATGTAACTTATAAATAATTTTAACAGTTAGCCATACAAAATAAGTAACAAGCTCAAATTATGACGACAAAGTTTCATTTCGATATCTATACGGAAGGACTGGAACAAATGCTTAGGAGTGTTTGAATTTTGTTTTAATTTTTATAAATGATGTTGTTTAAGATATCCTGTAAGCAATTTTTACTAGTTACATTAGATACAATAGTTACATAAGTAACGCTGAAACTGAGACGTAACTAATTGCAATTATTAACCCGTAAGTGTATTGGTAACTAACCCATTATAACATACTTCATGGCTTTCGTCATGAATTGAAACATGTAAAAGATAAAGGGTCCTGTAAGTAAAAACAAATTGTAAGTTGGCTATTCATTTTGGAAATAGTTTTAAACCACAAACCATTTATTATACTACAAATTGCAAGAAAAGATATTCCGGCAGCTGGTGCGGCGAAAAACCTTGCTATAATGTAGGTCAATATAAGAGCTGAACATCCAAATAATAAGATAAGGTAAAAAATTGCGCCTGGAGAAGTATAAAAACAAATACAAAAATGTTGAGTAAAAGTTTCCGCATTTGATAAGTTTCCAAAATTAAAAATTACCAAGCGCTTCATTCGTCGTATATTCTTCCTCGCGCAAACATTTCAATGTAATGATTGTTACCAATCCTGTAAACGCAAAGGTAATGTAATCAAAAATAAAGTGCGATACCCAATAAGTCAACACATCAATTCCGCTCATAAATTGAAACTGTTTGGCACGACTTTGTTTTTCCTTTATCAAATTATAGGCATACAAGGCAGTGACAATACTCATACAAAAACCATAATTAATAGCAAAACTTGTTATATCATCATGGTAATATCGACGAAATTCAAAAATTGTTAATTGCCACATCTGTAACGGATGACTTTCTACGGATATCGAGGCATCGGGTCCAATAAATGTTCTATTCATAGAATCAACGTTAAGTGCGAGTTTCAAAATAAGTTATGAAATGTGCATACTTGGCCATGGCATTGTGAATTAAATTGAGTGTCAGCGGTGCTGAATGAACTGGTTCATTATTCAACCAAGCTGTGATCGTACCCTTGTCTATTGATGCTGCAGCTATATATTTCGTATCTATTTTCCTTTGCTGAGTCTTCCCAAGTTCTAAGATGTAATCATTAAATGTTTGGTCGCCAATATCCTTCAGTTGATGATTGGATGATTCAGATCTAATGATTGCTTTATAGTTTGAGCTAATTTCATGTTCCATTGATCCTGGCGTGTTGGCGCCTGAGCTTGTTTCTAATACTGTCACGGTTTCACCATATCGATTAAGATCAAATTTTAACAGTGGAAGCTGATTTGGCAACACTGGCATGAAAAACGTTAATACAATCAAACAAATCGTAAATAAGTTTTGAAAGACAAATAAAAATTTGTGTCGCCAAGTTGAATTGAATTTTTTATATAACATCGCATGCCACTGGCTAGTGATTAATCTGGGACCTCTGAAAAGTCGCTTATTATCCAAAAATATATTACTCGCTGAAATAAAGACAGTTCACAAAGTGATTATCTAAGAATTTTAATCGAACTATACATTTCCTTACATGTCGGAGATTCTGCGCCATCGGAGGAAATCATTCTTGAAAAAGCATCATTCGATGAATTTTTTGCGCCCACTTTCATTAAAACATCTTCTAGTGAAGTCTCAGCAATATCAAAGCCGTTAATCGCCAATGTATTGGACTCGTTTTCTAACTCTTGTAACATAGTTGGAAATTGCGACGCGTATTTGCTTGGCAGATGATAGGACAATTCGGTGAAGATACCAGCTTTCGGTTTTATGCCAGGTATGTACTGATTGAGAAATGTTGTTACTTCTACTGTAGTACGACATTTGGGCCTTCTGATAATAGTCTTTAGAAAAAAAAGAATAATCAATTGAGAGAGAATAATACATGTTTACAGTAATGATTCAAAAAGCTAGTGGACAAAAAATGAGTGAACAAAAATTGAGTTTATTCGACTTGTTCCCCGTTATTAATCGTAATTCATTTCACAATAAGATTTTTTTCAAATCATGTGTAAATTTGTAATTCGGCATGAATTCGGCATGAGCAGGATACGATTATGAGACAAGCTATTACTCCCCACGAAAGATTAACAGTAACATTAAGAATTTTTGCAACCGGAAGGCATCCTTATCGCGAAAAAAGAGCAGTTACTTAAGAGTTCAATTGATTTGTGAATGTGAATCATTGCAGTGAATGTGATTGATTGCACTATTTGTGCAGATGTGTTTAAACAATATCATTTTATATATTTCTTAACTAAAAAATATGCTCAGTTTAAAGAAACACGAAAAAAATTGACTTCAGGAAAAAAACGATGCAGAAGTAAGAGAGATATTAGAATTAGGGAGAGTTCGACCAAGGGAATGCTTTAAGTATGAAAAACTGAAGGGAATCATAAAAAATGCTCAAATTTTTCAAGTTTAAGAGAATTACGACCTAGCGAGAGTTGACTGCAATGCAATTTAACAATAACTTCGCAAAAAAATTCCCACGCGCGTATGATGCACAAGTCGTAACGATACTCTGGCCGGTGGACGAGGGAGAGGCGGACGAAGTCGCGGGCAACTGCTAGTATATAATATAACTACTGCCGTTACAGCCTGTTTGTACAAAAAGATTGTACAAGCAAACTCGTAAAGCATGCCGTTGTGTGTGTAGCGACCTTAACAATAAATAACGGAGAACAAGTTGTTGCTTTTATCCACATTTGTTTTTTAATCACAACCGATCAGATTTTAATTTTGATTTAATTCACGATTTTGTATATTAACTACGCACGACTGACTAAATATCACGAAAAACTGCTTGAAAAGACGAGGAAAACAAAACCAGCGACGACGACGCCAAATATTTAGAGTTATGCTGTTATATTTACTTATATTACTTTTTGTAAGGCCAAAATCGTCTTACTTTATTTTGTCTTTATATTAAACATTTTGAAGAGTTTCTCTTGGTCACACCCTAGACTCTAGCATTTTTGGTACACTACTCGTGAATCACCCTATTTAATACAAAATTTATTTAATACAAACTTACCAATTTGTAACCATGGCCAATTTTTTTCTTCAAAAACAATGAAGTTCCCATACACTTGAGTTCTCCGTCACACATAATCCCTATTCGATCTCCCAACACATCTGCTTCCTCCACAAAATTTGTCGTAAGTAAAATTGTGCGACCTTTTCGCTCTGACTTTAATAACTCCCACAGTTTTTTTTTTCTGCAGGATCCAAACCAGAGCTTGATTTGTCGCACAATACCACTTTTGTTCCACCACATAAGGCTGTACACAAGCATAACATTCGCCTCGTACCACCTGGTAGTTTTGATGAAGACACATTGGCTTGTTTTTCTAGTCCGATTTTTTTCAAATATTTTTTTACTTCCATGTCCAACGCTTTGCCTTTAAGACCTCTCAGGCGACTGTAAAACATAAGGTGTTCCTTCACAGTTAGATCATCAAAGAGAATATCTTT
Organism: Sphaerophoria taeniata; assembly: GCA_943590905.1. Taxonomy (NCBI): domain Eukaryota; kingdom Metazoa; phylum Arthropoda; class Insecta; order Diptera; family Syrphidae; genus Sphaerophoria; species Sphaerophoria taeniata. The sequence goes on from OX016540.1 coordinate 204,457,876, forward strand.
CCGTGGACAAATTCCTAATGACATACGGGCTCCATTTAAATTAGTTTTTATGTCATAGCCGTTGATAATTACTGTTCCGGAAGTGGGTCGAATCATTCCCGTCATCATTGAAATAGTTGCCGTTTTGCCATCATCATTATGACCCAATAGAACGGTTATTTCATCTTCATACATATTCATTGAAATTTCCTTTACAAATTGTTGTTTGCCATATGACTTTTTAATATTTATTATCTGTACTCCAATAGGCCTGCCAACTGGCTCCGATTCAAATGAATTGGGAGATTGTCGTTCAGTGCTTTCTGAATTTGTAAGACGCTCTTTAACCCGAAAGGCTTTCTTGAATGGGAAATTCCATTTTTTGGCAACTCGAAAATTGCCGACATAATATATTTGCTCCAAACATAAGGTTAAAAGCATGTAAATGCAAGAGCATACAATCATTTCAATTAGAATTAGACCCATTGAAATCGAATCATCATTTAGAGGTTCAAACATATTGTCTCTATTGAGACCATCGCCTTGGATTTCAAAACCCGTAATTACACGAATGCCGAAGTTTAAAGCAGTGTTAGGAAGAAGTAACCACACCAATTTGGGTAACAATGTCATTTTAGAGTAGTGTCCCGCTAAAATTGAGTGCGGCATGGACGTCAAAAACGTTATAAACCAAAGCACAGCCGATACAAGCACTGCTGTGATGGGTTCCGAAAACATAGTTGCAAGCATGAAGCAAAATGTTATAGATGTTGCTATGTATGCGAGCAAAAAGCAAAACACTTCGGTGAATGAACTGTTATTTAGGATAGCATATTCGTTCTCGCCCCACTTTACCTAGAATTCAAATATGGAAATTATTTTGTTTGAAAGAAAACAAGGAATTATTACCGTCAAAATTTTCGTAACCAAAAATGCGGAAAGGCCCATGATGACGAATGCCCTGACAAACCATGCTGTCCATTGCAACCAGTTCGGAAGTCCACTCATTGTCATGTTTTCCTTCAATGGTTTTTTCCTTTCCGTTGTTACTTGCTGTTGAGGGAACAATTATGTAAAAATATTGCGTCAAAAGGCAACTCCTTGTCCACTCTTACCCACACAATAAACATCATACCATGCATGTATCCGAACATTATAAGCAACGGTAGCAAATTAGCTAACTGAAAGGTAAATTCATCATGTATGTATTTCTGATACGGAAAACGCCGAATCACCACTTTCGGTTTTGCTTGGCCATGAAAACGTTGAGTATACAAATCAAGAAAACTTTTAAAAATTGCATGCTGCACTTGCGGAAACGTTTCTCTCAAATATCCCATGGGAATTCCGCCATCTATTTTGTCAGGATTACGTGGACCAATCGGATCGAAATCAATAAATATTTGATTTGTCATATGTGTCACATTTGGGTCTGCATGATATTGCATTCTAACCTCGGCATCATAACGTAGTTTATAGCTTAAGATTTTTTTATCACAATCCGTACTCTTATCAAGCGTAACGAAAATTGTATACCAATTATATGGTTCAGTATCTATAATGGCTTTAAGACCTAAATACTTAGCTGCACCTTTTATGATCTGTTCACAACATTGGGTTTTTGGGTTCAAACCACTACCATATTCTAAACCCAAATTAAGATAAGGGTTTAAATTAAAAGGGCCTGGAAAATCCGACCAATCCCTGCAAGGTGAGATGAATTAAGTTGTAATTTTTTGTATAAAAGCTCAAAATCATGAATATGAAATACAGCGATCTTGAATCGTACTTTTACTGTTAATAGAATATTTGCATTAGGTTCTTTTTTTCAGAGAAATATACAGGGTGATTCACGAGCGTTGTGCCAAAAACCTAGAACCATTGACTTATTTTGTAAAAAATAATAATTTAAAATCAACGGCTTCTTTCATAACACCATCCTATACCTTTTTGGAAAGCCAAGAACTTCTCATTTGATTTTGTTTTTATTGTATCCATTTGGAGCATATCCCACCATAACAGATTTTCGACTTTTTGAATCTAGCTTCTTTCGGCACTGATTTGGAATCCACGCGTACGCCTTGCAACCAAATACCCTCGGTCTGGCTTAGATTTAAGCCATAATTCTGCTGGTGTTGTTGAGATCTCCAAAGACCTTGTTGGACTGCAATTAATGGTATATACAGCAGCAAGTGCAGCTTCACTCCACATATTCTTGGGAGCTCCGGATTCGATTAGCATAAGTGACTTCTTCCATAAGTGTTCTATTGAACCTCTCAGCGACACCACTTTGTTGAGGAGAATTAGCAATTGTTGGCTCAATTTGAAAACTTTTTTGTTTGCCCCAGCAAATTTGTTCTTTTGAAAGGTGTTCGCGTCCTTGGTCTATTGTGAATTTTGAAATCGAGCTTCCAAACATAGCTTGACCATCGCTTCATACTCCTTGAATTTCGAAAATACATCAGATTTCTACTTGATTGGGAAAGTCACCGTAAAATGACTGAAGTCATCGATGAAGGAAACAAAGTATCTTGAACAGTCAATCGCAATAGTATTGAAAGTACCACACACATCTGAATGCATCCTTTCCAGGGCTCGTTTAGCTCTACTGCGTGTTCCATTAAAAGGATTTCTTACTTGTTTTCCCTCAGCACACACGTCACAAAAATCAACTTTCAATTTTGGGTTGAAGTTTTGAATCATGTTGCTCTTAAGTAGAATTACCATTCTCTGATGACCAATATGTCCGAGACGTTCGATGCCACAGCGACTTGATCTTTTTCACATGTGTCCGCTGTAAACTTCTTAACGACATCTTCGAGTTCATACAGATTTCCGTTTAAATGAGCTGTTTCTATTAATTCCTCGTTATTCAAAATTAAAGCCTCTCTTAAACAGAATTTAACTTCAGCTCCAGCATTCGTCAGTTTACTTACGGATATCAAATTGTCCCGCAAATCAGGAACATAACAGTACATCTTGTATTATAAGATCGGTTCCTGTGTTGCTCACACCGTAAATAAAACCCATTTGTCTGGCCAACAAAGACTCATCGTCCTTAGCAACATTAATTTCAATTGGATTGTTCAACTGTTACAACTTTGAAAAGTACCATTTCTCGTTAGCTACCTAGCTAACCTAGAACCAGTTGTTTTTTTCTTCAAAACCAAAATTCAAAACCAAACAAAAAAAAAACTAGGTTGAGAAATATAAAAAGAAAAAAAGATAAAGTAGAAAATAAAGACATATCCCCATTTACCATAATGGTAGTAATTACATCAGTAATTACATCAAATTAACAAAACAAGAAAGACAAGTTCCATACCTAACATTATTCTTATATACTTTTGTCTATACGGAGATTTAAATTGAAGTATCAGTAAACCGCAGCGGAATGACTGGAAATAGGCCTCTGCAATGCAGTGCAATTGATCTGCTTTACACTTAATAATTTTATGTACCTGATGATGATGAGAAGGTTAGCCATTAGATCTTAAGCTTGTCAGAGTTACTCAGTACGGAGATGTTAAAAGAAAAGGTCTTAAATTCAACAGTCTATCAAACAAAAGAATTAATTTAAACCGTGATTTAATATTAAAAATAGGTACAGTCAGCTTTTTCTTAGTTTTTAAAAAAAGTATAAAATTATTTCTATAATTAACGTTTTGCTGTAGAGTGAAGAAAAATTAGAACGCCCATTCGACCAAGCTTACACAGAGACCGATTAGCCATTCCATCGCTTTTGGGATAAAAATAAATCGAGTAGAAGTCGTATGAATTTCTCCATAAAGTGACTCAGCGACATACCTAATATCACCTTAACTTTTAAAAAGAAAGGCCAGAAAATTGTGAATTTCCAGAAAAAGAAAAATATTATTCGAAAAAAAAATCTTTACAATTGTTGAAATTCCACTTTTGATAACCTTGAGTTAACAAAAAAATTCAAACCTACTCGGTTCGACACAAATCGAAGGCCAGCGAAAGATAAGCGGGCGAGATCGGCTAAGCGCCAGTCCAACGCAGCACCCAAATCCTCCAAACCCTACGTGCAGGCGAGGCATTCAACAAAAGAGAAAAAAAACGTGATAGCAACAACAAGAAGACAACTCAAACTTGCTACCATCACCAAAGCTATAAACAGCAAGGTCCAACAAGTCCGAAGCAACCTCTCAGCTAATCCTTTTTTGATATCCTGAATTCCCGCTCCCTTCCTATGTTTTCTCGCTCTCACACCCAACTCTAGAATTAAATTTAAGAGAAACTATAAAACAGAACAAAAAAAAAGCTGAGTACTATTCCGGAACATGATAATTGATGTGCAAATATACATAAATATAATTTTTTATTAAGCCCAACAGGTTATTTAGAAATCAACGAGTCCAGTAAAAGCGGTGCAGTAAGTTCAATACGTAGTGAGTACCTTTTTTGATTATGTTTGGTTAGATGTTATATTTCATTATATGGCACATCAAAATATTACACGTATTTTAACTTATTAAAAAAAAAAGTAAAAAAAAGATTAATTTGAATTCTGAAGACCAGAGAGTTAAAGGGTCAAAGAGCCGTGAAATATAGAAAATCAGAAAATTAATCAGTTCTCATCCTATGTCCAATCCCAAATTTATATTGTTGAATTATTAAATTATTGAAAACTTAAATTTTTCTTATCAACTAGAAGTCATTAAAGAGTGTAAACTATTAAACTTAATTTTATTTTCTTTATAGAAAAAAACGTCATTCAGTAAAGTACTATCGATATGCCAGATATTTTAGAATTTAGTTCATCGTTCTTTTAGTGAGAATAGCTAGTACCTAGTGAGATGAGGTTTAATTTCGTGAATTTATTTCATTTTTGTTAAGACAAAAAGGATGGTTGTTTAAGAAAATAAAATAGGTATGTGAGTAAGACTTTCAACGGAATGTTTGAAGAGATTTTTTGGTCGTTTTAGGGTTTATTGTTATTATATTGAGCATTTGCAATTACCAAAAGGTGTCTTCACAACAAACATTTTTATTGTCTAGATGCAAAGGGGAGGCGGGAGGGTACTATGCTCCGAGAACCCGATTACCTATGTTCTCCACCAATCCAACATGTTCTAGTTAGGTTATCGAAATTCTCTTCCAGAATATAAAAACGTAAAACCATCTTTCGGTAGCAAGATCCCACCGCTCGGACGAGCTAGGATGAGTGTGGACTAGCAAGCCTACCCGTTACTTAGAAAGTGGACAACCTTTTTATAGCTCAACTTTGATGGTCCGAATTGCCTGTAGCATTTTGATTCAAATTGGTTTGTGTGAGAAAAGGATTCTATGCTAGAGTGAAATCATTAAACCGTTCGAGTTGCAAGCTTATTTCTCGTTGGTTGACTTTCTATGCGGTCTCAGTTGAGATGAATTTAAGCGAACTTTATTTAATCATTTGTGGTTCACTCTGGCGTGTACTCGTTATTTAAGCAAAGTAAAAAAAGATTTAATTATTGGTTTGATTTAAATAAAAGAAGTTCGTTACAGGTGATTTTTTTGGTTTTGTTGCTCTTGGTGTTGTCTTTATCAGGCATAAAACAAAAACTTTTTGTTTTCACAATTTGAGCATCTTTTCCTGAGTGGCACTGTTTTGCAAGGTGGCTAATTTTGTTGCATTTGAAACACTTTCCGTTATTTTTTTTCTTTTTAAAATGTTTCTTTTTACATGAAAAAGCTATTACTTCCTGGACATCTTCTTCATGTGGGTCATTGACTTTCGTTTCTTCTGCTTCAAGCCTTTCTTTTGCCATTGAAAACGTTAGTTTGTCTTCATCCAAGTTTTGAAGTGGGGTAATTAATGGATCAAACTTTTTGGGCAAAGAAAGAAATAATTGAGCAAGCATATCACTCTCTTCTAATTGCTCTTGATATTTTAAGCTAACGAACCAAATTTTCGAAGCTCAAAAGATGGGACACCACTGAATCTGTAGGAAATGCCAATACGGTTTTTGCTAAGCTCTTAAAAAAAAGAACACAAAATTTCAATGTCTGGAATAGCAGAATAGTGCTTTAACTATGTTCTCGTCCTAATATTGCTGTAGGATTTTGGATTTCAGTAAGTTTTCGCACTTAAAATTGTTTTAATGCATAAGTTTCATATAGAACGATGGTTCACTGTGGCGTATGTGTGACATTTTTTTTTGTGGAATTGAAGATTTTTAGAAAGTTTTTCGTTTCTTTCAATTCTTTACAATTAATGAAAATTATAATTTTAAAATTGTACAAAGATTCCAAAATATGCATGTTGCATGCCAGAATCGCCAAATTGAGTTTTAGCAAATGGAAAATTATTGAACAGAGAAATATTTAATAATTTTGTTTGTGCATGTTACTTGTCAATTCTACGTTGTGAAGTGTTGATACATTTTATCAATTCAAGAAAGTAAGTTGTTTGTATATTTATTTTGTTTTTATTTTTAATGTAACAAATGTTAGTTTTGACAATTGTTTTTGTTTGTAAGCACAAATATTGTTAATTTTATTTTTCAATGCCAAATAGAAAACTTGACACCTGATGATGCTCATAGGCATGAGGGAAACGTTTGTTTCATTTCAACTTTAACCTATAGCCCATTTCATTCAACACCAGGGGCGAACGCAGAAAAAAAATTCGGAGGGGGTTTCAAAAAATATATATTATAGAGTGATGGCACTGGTAGTCGGCCCTTTAACTTAATTTTTGTGTTTGCGTGGTCTTTAAAAATCCGTTATTTAATTTTTGGAAGTGAAACTTAGTTATTCCGATTTGTTAATATTTGCAGACTAGGAACAAATATTGCTATTTGCTATCTAAAACAAATTTATTAACTATAATTCAAATAGAAGTCGGATTCTTTTATAGTCAGCCCCTTAAATTCCAGTAGTCGGCCACCACAGGAGATGTCAGTAGTCAGCTCCCTTTAGTAAATTAATTATTTGTAATTTATAAGCCGTTGTTAAATCTTAAATGTATTAACAAACCTTTTTTAAAAAATTGTTTATTTCCAAACAAATAAACGACAACATACAACAAATAATTAATTAAAAATAATCTTGTATTTCAGTCAAATATCAAGGGGCACGGTAGTGCCCAGCCAAGTTCTCTAGCAACTTTGGCACTACACCCTTATTTACAGGAAACAACTCAGGGCATTTTCCACACCCCTCTAACTTCTATACCATAGAAGCCAAAAGTTTCAAACTCACATAATTTGTTTAGCTAGTCAAGAAGAAGCACCTCAGTAAATTTCAGATATTTAGCATAAGTAGTTTCTAAAATACAATGTTCCAAAAATCACGAAAACCGTAACTGACTGACTCACTGACTCACTGACTCACTCACTCACTGACAGATCATCAAAATTATGAAGCACTTCCCGTTGCCCTAGAAACTTGAAATTTGGCACAGTGGTAGGTCATGTGGTACATACAAAGGAAAAAATCGAAAATTTGAAAATTTTCAATCAGGGGGCGTGGTAGCCGCCTACTTTTACATTATTAGTTTAAATTATATGGAGCACTTTGGAGTACAGTAGAATCAAGAAATTTGGCACAGTGATATGTCATGAAGTATATACAAAGGAAAAAATCGAAAATTTGAAATTTTTTAATCAGGGGGCGTGGTAGCCGCCTACTTTTACATTATTAATTTAAATTATATGGAGCACTTTGGAGTGCAGTAGAATCAAGAAATTTAGCACAGTGATAGGTCATGAAGTACATACAAAGGAAAAAATCGAAAATTTGAAAATTTTCAATCAGGGGGCGTGGTAGCCGCCTACTTTTACATTATTAATTTAAATTATATGGAGCACTTTGGAGTACAGTAGAATCAAGAAATTTGGCACAGTGATATGCCATGAAGTATTTACAAAGGAAAAAATCGAAAATTTGAAATTTTTTAGTCAGGGGGCGTGGTAGCCGCCTACTTTTACATTATTAATTTAAATTATATGGAGCACTTTGGAGTGCAGTAGAATCAAGAAATTTAGCACAGTGATAGGTCATGAAGTACATACAAAGGAAAACATCGAAAATTTGAAATTTTTTAGTCAGGGGGCGTGGTAGCCGCCTACTTTTACATTATTAATTTAAATTATATGGAGCACTTTGGAGTGCAGTAGAATCAAGAAATTTAGCACAGTGATAGGTCATGAAGTACATACAAAGGGAAAAATCGAAAATTTGAAATTTTTAAGTCAGGGGGCGTGGTAGCCGCCTACTTTTACATTATTAATTTAAACTATATGGAGCACTTTGGAGTGCAGTAGAATCAAGAAATTTGGCATACAAGTACAACGTGCAATAGAACAAATTAAATATGAAATTTATGATTTTCAACTGAGGGGGCGTGGTACCCACCCATTTAAAAATAAATTTTATAAAATATATAGGGCACCTCTGATCATCGTGGAATATTGTAATTTGGCAAACTAGCAATTCTGCTAGTCATTTTTTTTTACTTGGCGGGTTTTCTCTTAGTAACCTACTATTAAAAAAGTTTGGAAAACTTGCTAAGTAAAAAAAATTAACTAATTTACATTAGTTTACAAGTTTTCAAAAATAATAGTTGATTCGATGTAAGTCCACTTAAAACATTTGCAATGCACCTACGAGTACTTGCTGAATCTTAGAACTTGGCGTTCTTTTAGATCTCATTACTTTTCGTGGCTGATTTGTTAGGCAGAATTTTTGTACGGGAGAACTTGGCTCTTTTTTTACATTTATGTTTTTGGTGTGATGTATACTATTCAAAATAATCCAAGACCATTTCCAACACTTTAAAAAAGTACGTCTTCGTAACTTTGTTTGAAATTTATGAATTTTTTTTTGTAATCGATTTTCCAGTTCTTTAAATGCTCTCATGGGCTATTATTACACAGCCCGTGGATGTGTTGTATTGGGCAAAAGAGCGTACAAGATGATTCCGTTAATACGCAGAAGCCGCTTGATTCCAATGAAAGGATGGATTTGTGGCCATCGACTTAAGCAGTCCTGAGCTTTTTGTATTAATTTCCATAATCCGTTCGTTGAAACTATATTGGCCACATATTAGAAAAACGTCTCGGATTGTATCAGATCTGCCTGAGAGGTAACCAACTTCTTGGCGACTCCTGTTTTTAGAGATAGGCTGAATGATGTTTCATCTCCATTAAGAAGACCCTTCTTCTAAAATACCGGCTGCGTCAATCTCTTCTAAATACTCAAACGTCCCAATCGCTCGTCCTCTGCTGTTCTGAGTCCCTCAGTTCATAATGTAATGTGACATCTTGAGAAGGCCTAGTAATACGTTTTCCCTTGTAGGCTATCTTTGAAAGCAGACCTACGTTTGTCCTCACGATAGAAGTTTGTCACCAAGAGGTGTGTGGGCTCCTGAGGAAAGCCACACTTGGCAAAGTATATGACTCACTTATAACAAGCTTGTGTTCTTCGGCTAAACTAAAGACAGTTTCCGGTCCCATTTTCTTGTAGTCTACCTCGAGGGACCCCGTATGCTTCTCTGATCGGCCAATTGTGCTGTTATTTTTACTAATACGTTCGAGGTACTTGTGGAATTTGCGTTTTGCTTTCGGTTTGGAACTACCCATTTTCAGAGTGGTGGAAGTTAAGATAGGTATTTTTTGAAACTAAGTTTTCTTATTATTTGCCTACACTACCTATTTATGTTGTTAAAGAAACAAACCATTTGCTAATCTACTAATCATAAAAGGCTGACATAAGAGTACTTGTCTTCTAAAGTCGGCCCTTACGTTTATATAAGCGGCTTACTACTGGAAATACAATAAAAAAAAAACTTTTTTTGCGCCAATCAGGTTACAAAAATTAAGAAATAGAAGGTTCCAGCACAGATAATAAATTTATACAGATGTTTCATCCCTGCAGAAAAAAATGAAACATATTTTGCTCTTAACAGACAACGCCTTAACAAACAAGGAGCTTTTTGAAGCTTTTTTCCTTGCCTAAGTATTCATTTATGGGCAATGAGGCGAGCGAAATACATTTTTAATGCATTAAGTGAATGCGTTTAAGCTTTTGGAAAAGCTTTTTTTTTGGTAGCTTTCAGTTTCATATATCATTTCTGGCCATAAGGGTGAGACATCTGTATAAATTTATTATCTGTGGTTCCAGCCTTGTAGGGCAACGGCGCGACACGGCGAATACAAAATTGGAAAATATCATTTCGTAATTCGTACTTGTTGATTCTTTAAGGTGTGTGTGAGGCTGAGGATGTGTCAAAAAGTGAAGCTAAGTCACTGCGCTATTGGTTATTTCATAGATAAAATGAGATTTGCTTACGACTATCTCCCTACATGTGAACTGAACAACGAAACCTACGAAAATAAGAAAATCGAAAATGTTTGGCAACAGCGAACCATCTACGATCTACTCGTCGTTTAGGGATTCCTTTAAGTATGTGTGATTTGGTGTGGCTATGGTGAAGGTTTTTTTTTCGTAGATTTTGTTCCCAACCACCGTTAGATTCGAAACGACCGATGCAATGTATTTGCAAGCAGATAAGTGAATTTTTGTATATTTTCATCTTAGCTCCCGTTATTTGGGACCCACCAATCGTAACAGATTCATTAAAACTTCTCGTTTTACATAGTTTGAGAATTTGAGTGGGAAATTTATTTTGTACCATGTCTGTATTTTTTTTTCTTTTGAAGAATAATGGATATTTGTTTACTGTACATATTTTCATATTTCGGAGGGGGTTTTAACCCCCAAAACCCCTACCTGCGTTCGCCCCTGTTCAACACAAAACATTAAACAAAAAAGGTCACCACCATACAACATAGATGTATTTCATCTTCATTTCATCATTGAAACTTAAATTTGAATTGACCTAAAAAAAAAAACTTCATAAAGTACTGATTCGAGATCTCGAAGAATAGTTTGATTTACAATTTTATCGGTGCATGGGAATGATTTTGATTTTGCATGTTTAGTTGCAAGAATTGCCACTTGTTGTCAACGCCCATGTCAATAAAAAACACTTTGTTAATACCTACCCTTGGACTTCGTTATAATTTTATAAAACTTTTTCTTTTCTCTGACTTTCACATCTACGATTGTCAGTTTATTAAAACTATATAAACTCGAGTAATTTAAATTTTTATTTCATTCAATAAACAACGTCCAGACACGGAGACCAAGGGTAGGTTATTTTCTATTTTACCTTTTGAATTATATAATAATATTGTTCCATAATAAAGTTTTTATAGTTTTTCCACGCCGAAATACTACAAAACTTGGTTTCTTAATTTATTAGAAACATTCTATAAAAACCTTAACTGGTGCAAGAAAATTAAGAAGATTATTATGGCAAGTTCAGCTCCCAATGCGGGAAATCATATTGATGCTGATGAAACGAATGACCACAGCTGCTCATTGTGCACCGAAGTGGACAACAAGGACATGGTGCAGTGCGATCTGTGTGACTCCTGGTACCATTTCATCTGCGTTGGAGTCGACAGCTCTGTGAGTGAAAGGGATTGGATGTGTGAGGGCTGCGTCGCAAAACAACATGAAGAATCAGACGTGAACGACACGATGTTACAAAAGACAGCGACACCAGCAGCCAAAAAGGTATGTTCCGCAAATAAAACTGAACCTTCAAGGGCACAGAACGCTCTCAAATTGGAGTTGATGCGTCTCGAAGAAGAGAGGGACGCACAACTCAATTATTTAAATAAAAAATTTGAGCTGCTAGCTAAACAAAATAAAAGATCTAGGGCGGGCCAGTGAGAAGGCAGATAAAGGCTTGGGTTCGGGTGTAGGCATGGGCGGTAGGGCGGACAAAGGGAATGAGGTGTTAAATCAACAAGGCGTTCAGCACTCTGTGCTGCAGCAACGTGACAATTTAATCAGTTCCATTTCAACTTCCGTGCCTAGTGACGAGAATGTTTATGCTCGACAAGTCGCTCCAAGAGACCTCCCAAATTTCAGTGGACGACCAGAAGAATGGCCTCTCTTCTACAGCAGTTTCGAAACTTCAACAAGGTTGTGTGGACTCACTAATGAGGAGAATCTTCTCCGGCTTCAGCGGTCCTTAAAAGGAAAGCACTTGATTATGTGAGCCATAGCCTTACATTACCTGCGTTAGTGCCTGAAATAATTTCGACTCTTAAAATGATATTTGGGCGTCCAGAACATATTCTTAACGTTCTCGTGACTAAGGTACGTGCTTCTCCACCGGTAAACCAAAACAAGTTGGAATCACTTATAAATTTTTCACTCGAGGTGAAGAATATTGTAGCGACAATTGAAGCTTGTGGATTGAAATCTCACATGAATAATCCTACGCTGCTTCAGGACCTCATTGAAAAGCTCCCTGTACAAAAAAGAATCGAATGGTCTGTGTATACAGAAAATATTTATGACACAAATTTAAAAACTTTAAGCGATTGGCTTTATAAACTTGCTCAGGCGGCAAGTAGAGTCTTACCGGCTCCGATCTCAAGCTCAAGCAGTGCTGATCTTGAAAGACGTAAGGAACATCGTGTAGGCTTCCATGAAAATACTGCCATCTCAAACTCCAGTTCAACAAAAAAAAGGAATTATGTGCCGTGTGCAATGAAACGCACTGTATTGCCAAGTGCCGCCAATTTAAAGGTATGAACTACAGCGAGAGGTGGAATTTCATTAACGAAAAAAGATTATGTAGCTCTTGTCTACGACGACACGATGCTAGATTTTGTCGAGATAGAAAAGAATGTCAGGTCAATGGATGTCAGGCTAAGCACCATCCATTGCTTCACAAACCAAACGTTGGGCATTCTGAAGCTGCGGTCGTGGCAGTTGTTGCGTGATAAATTCTCGCAACAAGTTCTTTTAATTTAAAACTAAACTTTATTTTAAACTTGATGCATTTTGCATCCACTTTCATACTTGGTTGATAATTTTGATTTGACAACTGTCAAACCCTTTCAACACGAGAATGAGAGAGAGCGGGACGGCCATAGTCCTTCTGACCATGGTTCTCTCTGTCATTTTCGTGAGGGAAAACAAGTTTCGTTGCAAGTTTCTTTTCAGGTCACAATGGAAGAATTGTTGGGAAGAGATAAGACGGACGGTTTTATCGTTTACACGGAACGTGGTGCGATCCGATAAACTAAAGGCTAATGCCCAATGAACTTTAACGATATTAAATTTACTTATTTTACTTGTTTAGTTTGCAAATTTTTATTATAATACTTTTGATTGTAATAATTTTCTGTAATAATTTTAAGTTTAATTATTTAAAGGGAAAGATGGAACGTCAAAGACGATTCCTTAAATATTCATCCTCAATATGAGGAAAATCGTTTGTGAGGTCTTCGGCCAAATAATGGCTAGTTTTTAAAAATTCTTTTGGATTTTCTTTGTGGTGCTTCTAAAATAGCTATTAGATGAGATATTGTTTTGTAGTAGCTCAAATAGTTTTTTTTTGATTACTCTTAAAACTTTTCAAATATAACTTTGGGGCAACAGGATGATTGTGAATACACCCACGAAATGGTCGTAACCTGGAATTTCCAGCGGGCGACAAATTTCGCTGGGTGACTTGCAATTCATTAGAGAGAGGCGAGTAAGCAGGACCGCGAGTATCTCGGCACAAGTGGTTCTCAACTAAGCCAATCATGACTGGCCGTTGATGACGTGTCCGAGATCCGCCACTCCGCATTGGCTGAAAGTCGGGCGAATTGGGAAAAATGCGAGAGGCGATTCAGGACACAATGGGTCTGAATCGTCACTTGAGCTAGAGATTTGGAAGCGACCAGTTGGGTCAAAGAAAAATAGCGAAAGTTTTGAGAGAAAAAAAAAGAATATTTGAGCAATAGAAGAGATTTGAGAATTTGGAAAATTTGATTGGACTTGAGGATTGGATTTAAGCAATTAGAAAGGATTTTTGGTAATTTTCTTTTGGTTTCGTTTGTTTTTTTTTTAACTTGTGAGAAATTCACGGAATTTTCCGTAAGCGACTTTAACGGTCCATCTTTCCCTCTTATTAACTGTTTTTAAAAGCCTTTGTTAAAACCCTATTAAGTCGAAAAGACTTGGTTTTTAATCCTGCTTGTAAGGTTTTCCAAGCAATAAAATATTAAAACTTAACTCATTTTCCACTCGTGGAAGAAAATCATTTTCAACATTTTCATCGTCGGTTCCGCTCCGAAGGTTTGTAATTTCCTTCTTCACAAAAAAAATTGCTGGCGCCCTTTTTAATTTTTCAGGTGAGACGCTCCTGGGTTGATCAAAAGTAAGTTGATTCGGTTTTAATTAATTGACTTTAATCAAAAGTTCAATTAAAATAATTCTACTTTTAATTGTGACCCACCCCCTTGTTGAGCTAAGCCGTGGTGGCAATATTCATTTTATTGTGCACTGATCTTTTTCCCTTGCCAAGGGTCAAACAGCTGTCGGTTTGACATTCATTTCAAAACGTGATTCTATTCTAATTGTCATTTGCAAATCGTTAAAGTGAAGTTGCTTTTTAGAATTCTTTATTTATCAAATTTAATAATTTTAGTTTTCAATAAAAATACGTTTGGCCATTTCGGCAAGTAAAATAAAGTGCAACACAGTGCACAATTCAGAAACATCGAACGTTTTATATCGAGTCGTACCCATTACAGTTTTTGGAAAACATTCTTCAATAGACGTTTATGCCTTCCTAGACGATGGGTCGGGTCCAACCTTAATCGAAAAAGAAATTTTAGAGACCATCGGAACTGAAGGTGTTAAATCTGACTTGTGTCTTAGGTGGACAGATGGAACCATACGAACAGAGAAAGATTCGCACCAGATGGACTTGCTGGTTTGTCCTAAAGACAAAACGAACAAACGATATTCACTTCGAAATGTACGATCTGTGGAGAAACTTGACTTACCTCACCAAACACTGCAAATGCAGGAAATAACCAATGAATATAAACATCTGAAAGGGCTTCCAGTAGAATCATACCGTAACATTGTACCAAGAGTCATCATTATACTTAACAATAGAAGTTTACTAATGCCTCTAAGCTTTCGTGAAGGAAAGCCATACGAACCGGCAGCGACTAAGACTCGACTTGGGTGGACGATATATGGTGAACTTGGCCAACGCATAAAAACGAATTCTACAGTGCAGAGTGTTAACTTTCATATATGTGAGTGCGATAGTGAAGTTACTCTGGAAAATCTGATGATGGAAAATATGAAACTAGAAAAGGAGAACATGGAGCAGATGAAAATGTATAAAACGACAACGCCTACGAACATGCAGCTACAAAATAGTATCAAACGAGATGGCGACCGCTTCATAGCAAAACTGCTTTGGAAAACAGAAAATATAACGATGCCAAACAACAATGCTATGGCTTACAGAAGATTGTGCTGCTTTGAAAAGAAGCTTGAAAAGGACCCAGATTTAAGCGAAAAAGTAAAGAACCACATTGCGAATATGGAACCCAAAGGTTATATACGAAAGCTATCAACAAATGATTCATCAATTGACTACCCACGAAAGTGGATTCTACCGATATTTGCAGTCAAGAACCCGAATAAACCAAACAAGGTAAGAGTTGTATGGGATGCCGCAGCGGAATACAATGGCGTTTCCCTAAATGGTTGCCTGAATCAGTGCTGTCGTTTTCGAAAAGTCCAAAGCAGTACATTCCAAAAAATTTTGCATAATTTTTGGACAAAAGCAATACGCATATAATTTTTTTTTAATTCATAATTATTTTTATTTTTAAAAAATAAACTAAGATACATATTTACTGAAAGCCTTTTAGATCAATTACTACAGCCCGATGTGGACTTGGGCCTCAATCATTAGTCTACGCCAGCCAGCTCGGTCCCTAGCTAGCTGTCTCCAGTTTTGCACTCAAAGTTGTGTGCGCCACCTGAGACGCGGTCTTAGTCTCCTTCTACGTCCCTCGGGAATAGTCTCGATGGCTTTCCGGGCAGGAGCATTGGTGTCCATTTGCTCTAAATGACCAAGCCATCTGAATCTCTGGACCTTGACCCTTCTGGCTAAGTCCATGTCGTTGTACAACCAATAAAGCTGATGTATCTTCTTCGCCATTCCCCTTCAATGCACTTGTGGCCAAAGATATCCGAAGAACTTTCCTCTCGAAACAGCCTAAGGCACATTCATCCGATTTTGTCAAGGTCCATGATTCTGCACCATAGGTACAGCAGGACTGGGATGATGAGGGTGTTGCTTTCTTAACTCAAAGAAACAGCGATTAGCAAGAGTTATTTTTCGTCTGATCTCGGCGTGCTTGTGTTATTGGCCGTGTTAATAGCGGAGCCTAGGTATAGACAAACTCTTCTACTACCTCGAAGCTGTATGATTCTATTGTGACGTTCTTTCTGAGCCGTCGGTGTTGGGTGTCCCTCCCCGAAGACAGCATATACTTCCTTTTTCCCTCGTTTCCGGCTAAACCCATTTTTGCCGCTTCTGTCTCAATTCTCACAGGCGCCATTGACATAACGCTGTGTTCTTCCCATTATATCAATATCATCGGCGTACGCGAGAAGTTGAACAGATTTTTGGAAGATAGTGCCTCTGGTTTTTGACGGTGGAGTTTTGCACTATCTTCTCAAGAACGGTGTTAAAGAAATCGTACGACAGTGCATCGCCTTGTCTGAATCCTTTTTTGACGTGGAAAGATTCCGTAAGCTCATTGCCAACCTTACGCTGGTAAGTTCTCCATCGTCATTTTGCACAAGCGAACGAGCTTGGCAGGGATGCCAAAACTAGACATAGTTTTATACAGTTCGTCTCTGTTGATGCTGCCATACGCTGCCTTAAAATCGATGAAAAGTTGGTTGGTATCGATTTGGATTTCATTGGTTTTTTCCAGGAGCTGCCGCAAAGTGAAAATTTGGTCGATGGTTGACTTTCCTGGTCAGAAGCCACATTGATAAGGACCAATCAGATTGTTGGCGAAAGGCTTCAGACGTTCACATATTACAGCAGAGAGGATCTTGTAGACGATGTTAAGTAGGCTGATTCCTCTGTAATTGGCGCAGTTTCCTTAGAGGATCTCCCTTTTTCAGGATCGGGCAAACAATGCTGAGGTTCCATTCATCGGGCATCGGGCATACATTCTTCCGACCATATATTACAGATGATTTGGTGCATGCTCCTATCTAGATCGTCGCCTGCTGCTTTGAACAGCTCGGCAGCTAGACCATCTGCTCCAGCGACTTTGATAGATTTCAGCCGCTTTATTGCCGTTTTCTTCTAGGTCGGGCTCACGGAATTGTTGGCTATAATTGGGTCGATGAAAGGCTCCTTTCAGACGCCGGAGGTTTGTTGGTCGTTGCCGTGTCTACAGAAGTGGTATATACAAATCCCCAGCATTGACTACGATTTTACTATGATGTTCCCTTGTTCTTGCTCGATGACCTTGAGCCAGCTGTTTTACCTTCCGATAAAACCTCCGAACTTCATTCCTGCTGTGGGCACTTTCAACATCCTCGATCTGACGCTTCTCATGCTCCCTTGTTTTTTCTCCTGAGAAACCGGTGCGGCGTTCCTCTCTCCTCTTTTGCTCACAGAGCTCGGGAGCAGCTCTTGTCCTTCTAAGCAGCGTCACTTTGTATGCCTCCTATTTGGCTGCATGGGCCTGCCTGCAATCTTCGTCAAACCAATGGTTTCGTTTTGGTGGCTGTGTGAAACAGAGCACATTAGAGGTGGCATCTCTAACTGTTTTCTGGCAATGTTGCCACTGGTCTTCGATACTTGATGTTGACGGCATAGGGCTCCTACGGCGATTGTAGCCGTCCGACGTCGAATTTTCTTGCAGCATTTCCTTGTTTTGGCCTTTGTCGTGATATTTGTAGCATTGCCTTGGCTACGAAAAGGTAGTGGTCCGAGTCGATGTTGGCTCCTCAGAAAGTTCGAATATCTAGAATGCTGGACAAGAGCCTTCCGTCGATCGCAATGTGATCAATCTGGTTGACAGTTGATTGATCAGGAGATCTCCATGTAACTTTATGGATGTTGAGATGTGGGAACCAGTTGCTTGCTACCACAACATTTCGCCCAGAGACAAAAGGAGATCGGAAACTGACTAACGTTTTACCCTTCAGATACCGCAAATTTAATTTTTTCGTTGCCGCGTGTATGTGAATAAATGGGAAAAAACAGCAACAAAAATGAAAACACGTATACTCTTGCAGTAAACTTGAACCATAGCTTGTTGGCATTGTCATTTTGACAGCTTGGTTTTCCATCTCCCTTTTAAACTCATCTGTGATTTCGCCCCGAAAAAGCAATACAAATGGCAATACAAAAATGAAAAAGCAGTACAAAAAAAAAGTGTGCAGTACGGCAGTACGTACCAAGCTAAAGCAATACAAATATTGCTTTTGCAGTACGTTCGACAGCATTGGCCTGAATAAGGGTCCGGATCTTTTGACTTCCTTGACGGATGTCTTGTTTAATTTCAGAATCGGAAAGGTGGGAGTTTGTGGTGACATATGTGAAATGTTTCACAGAGTTACAATTAATGAAGATGACCAACATTCCCAACGATTTCTTTGGCGGAATGGAGAAATAAATCGTCAACCTGATGTGTACATTCTAAGGGTCATGAGTTTTGGAGCTAATTGTTCGCCATCAATTGCTCAATATATCAAGAACAGAAATGCAGAGGAATATAGCCAAAAGTTTCCGAGAGCCGCAAAGTCCATCATTGAGAGGCACTATGTTGACGATATGCTTGATAGCGTGAACTCCGTGGAGGAAGCCATCAACCTTGCGAAAGATGTACGAGAAATCCATAAGCACGCCAACTTTCATATTCGTAATTGGGTTTCGAACTCAGAACGAGTAATTGACGCCTTGGGTGAAGCTGGAAACACAAATAACTTTTGCCAAGCCGGAAAAACAGTGGAACAAGTTGTTGAAGCCGAAAAAGTTCTCGGAGTGTGGTGGCGAACCAGCATTGATTCTTTAACATTCAACTTAAAATACACAAAAGCATGTGGTGACGTTCTAAGAGGAGAGAAACTGCCAACAAAGAGACAGCTGTTAAGGCTGCTTATGTCAATCTTTGATCCATTAGGCTTCTTGAACTTTTTTACAGTATATATGAAAACATTGCTGCAAGACATTTGGCGGACCGGAATTGGTTGGGACGATACCATCCCTCAAGAATTTTCAGACGCCTGGAACAACTGGCGAACGACACTTAAAGAAGTTGAACGGGTTCAACTGCCTCGATGTTATTTTGGTTTGGCTTGTAGTGACTCAAGTAAGGTGGAACTACATGTGTTCGTTGACGCAAGAGAGAAGGCCTATGCTGCAGTGGCATTCTTTAGGATTGAATCAACGAGTGGAACAGAAGTAGTGCTGGTTTGCTCCAAGACTAAAGTAGCACCTCTTCGTCCTATTTCCATACCTCGAATGGAACTTCTGGCTGCTGTTCTGGGATCTCGGCTTGGAAATGCTATAATTAAAGCGCATGACCTTAAAATTGAGGCCACACATTATTGGTCCGATTCCAAGACGGTTTTACTGTGGATTCACGGAGACCCAAGGGCATATAAGCAGTTCGTTATGTTCCGGGAAGGTGAAATACAAGAGTCAACAAATATCGCAAGCTGGAAATATGTTCCCACCAAACAGAATGTCGCTGACTTGGCCACTAAGTGGAATCAACAACCAAATTTTCATTCAAGTAATCCCTGGTTCATTGGACCAAGATTTCTATATCAACCATCAGCCAACTGGCCCGCAAATCAACTTCCTAAAGGAACACTGCCAAATGATGAATTCAGACAGAATCCTGAAATACAACAACATTCAGCCGTCCACCTTAATAACGCAATAATAGATGTTAATCGCTTTTCAAAATGGGAGCGTCTTACTTCTTGCATGGCATACGTGAAAAGATTTACAAGCCTCATAACTCAAAAGAAACGAACAGGAATATCTGCAAAGCATACTGAGATCAATACAAACTATAAAGACATCCCTAACCTTACCAAAGATGAATTGCTCTGGGGACACGAATCCCTCTACCGCCTAGCTCATTGAAACTTAAATTTGAATTGACCTAAAAAAAAAACTTCATAAAGTACTGATTCGAGATCTCGAAGAATAGTTTGATTTACAATTTTATCGGTGCATGGGAATGATTTTGATTTTGCATGTTTAGTTGCAAGAATTGCCACTTTAATTTTTTGTGGAATAAAATTTATGATGTTTTAAGATAAGCTAATGAAATTAATCCCTAGTTTGATGTTTTTTTTTTTTGTATAGTTGAGTGCAGGGTTCGGACTTGAGAGATTGCAAATCACAGTAAAATGAACTCAAAATCGCAGTAGATTCAATATTTTCGCAGTAGAATTGACTTTTATAGAACGTTTTGTTTTAGTTTTAAATTTTTTTCTTTATTAACATAACAAAACTAAAACAAATAAAGTCTATATTCTTTGGTTTAATATCAAAACAATATTAAAAAAAAAAAACAAGTATTATCACATTTATGTAATAAT
Organism: Sphaerophoria taeniata; assembly: GCA_943590905.1. Lineage (NCBI taxonomy): Eukaryota > Metazoa > Arthropoda > Insecta > Diptera > Syrphidae > Sphaerophoria > Sphaerophoria taeniata. The sequence goes on from OX016540.1 coordinate 204,478,339, forward strand.
AACAAAATTACACGATTGAAAATGTTTAGTTTCAGCTTATATCAATTCAAACTTTCCATTAATAAATTCGTATTTTTTTATAAATTTAATCAAATCAAGCGGCGGTACAAAAACATCATGGCGATTTTTAATTAAAGAATGCGCAAACATAAGATTTTCGACAGTTTGAACACTGAGCCTGTTTCGAAATTTGTTTTTAATTAAATTCATAATTGAGAATTGCCTTTCCGCTGCTGCTGTGCTATGAGGTAAAATAGTAAGCGAAAGCATGTATTCGGAAAGATTTTGAAAAAGAAATTCTTCAGCGACATTTTTCTGACCTTTTAAAGTAAACCAAAATTTAACAATGTCCTCTTGACTCAATGCACTTTTATCATATTATCATATAGTAAAAATGATCTCCATTCATCATTAATTACTTCAACATGTGTTTTATTGAATGGAAAAGCTTCAGTCAATTTAAGAACTGAAGGAAGGCTACCTTCTTGAATTTTTTTTTTGGATAAAGGTATTCAAGCAAAATAATGTTATTATCTTCGAATGAAAATCTGGCTTGAATCTGCTTTCAAATTGTTACATAATATTTTATAATATTTTTTTTTTTTTGAAAATGTTCGCTTCTGATAGAGATTGCTCATGTTTTTCAAATTTCAATCCACAAAAAACCCTTAAAGCTGGAACAAAAATTTCTTCTCTTTCTTTATGATTTATTAAGCAATTTTAAAAAGTGTTGCTTTATAATTGGATAAAGAAGATGAATCATAGTTTTTTCAGATTGGAATGTTTTATTCATATAGTTTATTGAGTCAAGAACATAAGACAAGAAAAAAAGTATGCTTTATTTACATCATTTAGTTTTTCAGATATACCTACGTTCAATATTATTTTCTCTTTTTTCTTCAAAAGTTAAAAAGACGAAATAATGTGTAAGTGGTACCCACTGTTCTAAAACTCTATCAACAGCAGCCTGGACAGACAACCATCGGGTTGAACTTGTATTCAGAATTTTATGTTCATCTGTATTAAAATAATCTTGAAATGTTTTAAAATCAGCAAGTCGCTTTCAGCTTCGCCAGAAAAAATTAAAAATTGTTTTTATTAATAATTCAGGCTCTAGAGGAAGTTGTTTAGTCGTGCTTTTGCGCAGAGGTTCAGAGAGTGGCAAGTGCATCCCAAATAGAAAAGATTTGGATTCAAATCTTTGAGTTGTTGTCTTACTCCATTTAAAGAACCATTCATGACAGAGGCATTATCAGTTCCTAAACAAAATTTTCAAAAATCGCAGCAGATTGCAAGAAAAACGCAGTGACGCAGTAGATTTGAAAATTTGCCAAAAAGTGCAGTAGATCTACTGCGATTGCAGTGAAGTCCGAACGCTGGTTGAGTGTTCTTCAACTAAGCAAGATTTTTGCTCATTTTTTGAGTGAAAATGAAAACTATTGAGTCATATTGAGTTATCGTTGTCGCAAGTGAACAAGTTTAGCACGGATATTTAAGAAAGTAATTTGAGAGGTGGATTCGGATATCGGATTCGGATATCGTAAGGGAAAGTCAATGATTTTCCCCTTTCAATTAGGGCTGTTGCAGGTAATTTTTTTGTTTGAGATCACAAATGGTGCAAATGATAAAAAATGATGCTTTTTCCACTTCAGCAAAATATACCAATATACAAATACTAAATTTTGTATGAAAATTATTTCAAATATTTTCGTCAAATATTGTTTTTTTTATCGAAAATAAAATGTCATTTATCGAAAAATAATTATTATAATTGAACATTTAATATTTTATATACATTGACAAAGGCGACATCGAAGAAGGAGTGAAGGCAAGAAATCTTTGCTCTTGAAAATATAAAAATTTAACCGGAATAAAATGCATATGTATGTACATATGTACTTTTAACTAGACAAGATATGAAGTCAGCATTTTTGAACAACTGCACTCGGAGGAAGCTGTTATGATTGTTGGTTGTTTTTTTTTTAATGGCTTTGTGTCTCCCGCCGCCTCACATCTGTCGTCAAGACATATATCCATATATCAAAAAGTAAAAATCATAGTCATCACCTGTCATTCTGAGATAAGGGCGATTGGGGCAGTTAAATCAAAATCCCAATGGAGTTTCTGTTCGATATGCTGCCCTTCAGCTGGGTACCAATTGCTAGCCCGTCTGTCATATTATTTATTTATTTTTGTCGAAGTAGGCAAAGTATGTACATAAATACGAAAGCTGGTCCTTAATAGTATCGTTATGCATGGCTTTATGAGTTGCCACAAGAGGTGCTCTAATGAATTCCATTCGACTTGCAGGTATTCAAAGTGAAAACAAGTTGATTTGGGTCCTGTTTTTGACTACCTTGGTCCGAAGCTGATTTTTGTTTTGTGAGAATGTTGTTGCGAATTATTTAAATAAATGTGTAAGGCCAACTGAATGCAATTTTCGTTGCATTTATTATCTTCATAAGTTTTTAGGCCTGCCTCTTCTTCGCTATTTTGTTGGAACTTATGCCATCGTCTTTTTAACTGGGTTCTTAGTAGTGTTTCCATAAAAATACCTATTGGAAAAAATATGCTTTCACCAAGAAAAAAATCTGCAGGGTAGATTTCTAAGAAAAAAAAGGAACAAATTTTGAACACCGTTCACCGTATCCATTTTGTGTTTTGCTGACTAGAAGACAGCATTCACTCAGTTCAAATATTTGTTGGTGAAAATTGAACTGAAAGCAGTAGGGTATGTTTGATTTCTTGAAAAATCTTTAAAGATGAACAAAAATTAATATAAAAATGTAATTTTTTCTTAAACAATGAGTGCTGAAAAATCTGCAGTGTGGCATCAAGGGTTTTTGAAAGTCTGGGGACAGGTGGAAAATCTTCAAAATTCAGACACATCAGCACAGTGGTTCTTAGTGTTTCTTCTTTGCACATGACAGTACTAGCTTAGTCCGTGGAGCTGTATTTAATGCAAAACGTTATTTTTGACGTGAAGGGTCAATTAACATGGATCTTTTGGATGCTCCAAGAGTAATTGGTAAAACATTCATTTGTGGAAAATGTACTATGCGTTGCTTTTTCTAGAATTCTGTCAACTCTGTTAAGTGACGGGAAAGCTACCTTTGAGTTTTTTAAGAGCGGGTACAACGTCCCGCGGGTTAGCTAGTTATTCATAACTAAGCATACATACAATAAGTATCTGCGAAGGCATGGCCTTGTCTGCAGAAGATTGAATTTCTGATTTATCAAATAATATAAATGTAAGTTTGATCAATTTCTTAATGGTAATAATAAAAATAATAGTAATTTTAATTTTCAATTAGTATAGTTTATGTTGTTTCAATATTTATGGGGCCTCCCCATTTTAAAGATGGAAACTATATCAGTCGAATTACATCGGAGACTTAGCCCCGTAACACCGTCCTTTGCGCGTAACAAAATCCCCCCCATCATCGACGAGCTGTGCATGGCATATTATCAGGCCTTCATTTACTACCGCGAACATTACATCCCTCTCGACTCCTGCCTGGATGGGCCCATGGATCTGTGACCATCGGGAAAGGTAATTTTGATAAGAAAGGGAAATGATTTGAAAAACGAATTTTGATAAGGGATCTTTTCTGATACCCGATCGTTTAGAATCCCGTCCTTCATTCGCAATTTTGTTAACTGCTTTCGTACTAGTAATTGGTTTAAAATAGAAACCTTCGCAAACGCTGAATTTAGACTTGCCCACATTTCTTTTGAAGTGATCTTGTCTCTTACGTAGCTGAGAAAGTCCGAATGGATTAAATTCACTAAGCAATTCTTAGCCATTTTATCCTTCTTGAGAAATTCTAATATTTTCTCTTCATCTTCAACAGATTCTTGGAATCCAGAAAAATTTTCATTCGGAATTGCCAATCGTCAAATTCGCAGCCGTTAAACTGGAAAATGCCATTAGTAAAATCTTTTGAGTCGCCCATAACCTACTGTAATTAAACGCTTAGGGCTCTAAATGAATTAAAAAGAAAATTTATTTAAAAACGATGTGCACACTAACGCAGTCGTTTAACTTAAGAGAGCTTGAAGTAACGTTGCTTAAACCTTCAAATTGATTATATGTATGTATAGATTTTCTACTTATATCATTCTTAAAGGTTGCTTAAAGTTAAGCAAACAAAATAAGTCAATTTTTCGGAAAATTGCCCCAGAAAATTGCAAAACGGAGGGGGAATAGACCCCCCTCTCATATGACTTTTCTTGTCTCAACTCAACCTATGCGCTATAGCTATTTGGCACAACGCTCGTGAATCAACCTGTATACTACTCAAAATATTTTTCTTGCAATATTTTTTAACCAGAATTTTTTTTTATGAATGCCAATTTGTTCTTCAGTATTAAGTTAACAGTTGTCATAAAGATTTAGGTGTTATTTGACCTCCACGAACAGTATAAAATTATTTGCTTCTCAAATTTCATAGCATTGATAAATGAGATATTTATTGTTTTTTATACGTTTTTATTTGCAAAATACAAAATAATTTGAAATATATCTAGTGGTGGCCCTTATTTTGTTTTGATTAGTATATTAAAAGGTTGTCTAGCCAACTCTTTTTTAAATTTTGTATGTTTATTTTAACGTACAAATTTTCTAAAATATTCGTTGCTAATTATTGATCTTCAAAGATGTTGTTTTTTACTAAATATTTACCTATATATTTTAAAAATATTAATAAAAATATTAAGGTATTGAGTTTGTTAATTTGTTTCACGTGTGTCCACCTTAAAAGAAATTTACTCCAGCTGATGTTAATGCCATGGGCGTTAATGCACCGTACCTGTTTCGTCAGCTGTGAAAAATTTATTCTTAATTGGTTTCAAACCACATCAAAGAATGCACATATTTTGATTTGGATTTGGACTCATTGTAGGAAATCGGCTAGGGTCCAAAGTCATGGATATCCAGCCAATAATGTGATTACCTGGCTATAATCCGCAACAAGGCTACGCTTCAGAAAATTCAGTTTAGTATGCGCAAACGCCCCTACCGATGATGCTGAGGAGGACTTCTGAGAGCTCCTCGATGAAGCCTACGGATCCTGTCGACGTTAAAATCGTAGGTACTCAGAGACTTCAATGCGAAAATCGGAAAGGAAAACAGCTTGAGCGGGTTTGTTGGAAAAAACAGCCTTCATGAAGTTACAACAGATAACGGTACGGGGTCAGACGTCCAAGAGCCAAAAGTCCACAAACCAATTAAGTTCATAATTAAAAAAATAATAATAAAATCCGAATGACTAAGCACCTCAATATTTTTGTAAATGCTTCATTCTGAAAGTCAGTTTAAGGCTCTGAAAATAATCGAAGAAAATCGCGTGATCTACACAGTAACCTGGTAATCTCAGAATGGTCAATACGCACACCAAATCGACAATGTACTAATCGGCGCAAGACACGCATCCAACATTGTACACGTGTATATTTTCAGAGGAGCAAAGGGTGACTCTGAACACTTTCTGGTAGTGGCAAAGCTTAATGCTTGACTAATAAACGAGAAGAAAAAAAGTTCGGTTGAATTAGCACCCCAGACCGGAGGTAATCTCATTCTAATATTCGAGAGACTGTAGTCAGCGCCTCTTTGCCGTATGTACTTCCTAATGCCATAGTATGATGAATCAACGGTATTAAAAAGAGATACACGTTTGCAGATGCTGCAACAGAAAACAAGAGCAGCAAGAGAAGAGTATCGAACAAACAGGCGAAATGAGAAGCAATTAGCTTCTGGTTCCAGATCTGGGACACAGGCTTTTCGAAATAGTAAAGTAAAACCTATTAACCGAAGCACAGGGAATTGAACAGGTGCTGTACGAGCATAATGATATAATGGTGTTTTGGTTAACCGCATGCAATAAGTCATCAACAAAGTATGGGAGAAAGTATGCATGCGTGTTGATTACATCTTTCTCATGCTAAATCAACCGAAGCATATCCCTGCTTGGTACCATGTGCAGCACTTCTGCAACACTATAATCAGCACGTACCAGTGTGGCCTTAGACCAGTCAGCGATAGACCAAATGCCAGTACTGAGCTAGTGCAGTGCGCAAATGGGTGACAGCTCATCTCAGTTTTTTCAAACATACGCAGGGTTTACATGAGGAGATGATCTACGATTTCTTCATCATAGTAATGAAGCAGATAGTGTGCAAGGCAGGTTCTAGGACAGAAAATGCTAATAATAATAGAGTGGCGCGACAGCTCTTGAAGAGCCAAGGCCTAAGTGGCTTACTCTCATCAACAATTCTCTGAGTGCGTGTGAAGAATTGAGGGGACCTACAATTTAACGCCGATTCCGAACGAAAAAGTTGAGAAGCACTTTTTCATGACAATTGATACTCTTGGAAGATTTGTCAGGTCTTCGCAAGAGGCAGAACCCGTGAAAGATGAATTAAAAACTTGGCCTGAGTAGGACTCGAACCAACGACGCACGTTCTGCTTAGCAGCCAACGCACTTACCAACTAAGCTACGGGCAACTGCTAATGCTATTTCAACAAATCCACCCAGCTCCTAGGCTATACAGATGACATAGACATCATCGGTCTTGAGGCTTTCACAGTGATTGAAGAAAAAGCGAAGCCCATTGGTCTTGAAATGAATGAGGAAAAAAGAAACTGAAAGATAATTTATTGACCAATAAATATTTACGTGTGTTTTGGAAAAATTAAGCTTTCCTTCGGCTATTTTGGTCACATTAAGCTTAATTTTTCCAAAACACACGAAAAAAGAAACAACACGCTATCAACAAACAAACCAACATCTGTCCTCCGCCTAGGACAAAATGTCACTGTTGGTAGCCGCGATTTCGATGTTTTTTTATTTATAATTAGGAAACACTCAAGGGGTTTTTTATGGCCTTATTATGCCAGAGACACAGTGAGTGCTTTAGGAAGAAGGAAAGAGGTTGGAAAGGAGGTGCCGGTGTACATTGGTCTTAAATTCCTGAACATTGCAATGATTTTGAGTGTGGAATGGAGTTCCACATTCGCGTTGTACGGCTAAAGAACGATTTTCTATACTTGGTACGACCGAAGTTGGGCTCGAGGGTAAACTGATGGGCATTCGTTGAAGCGCGAGTTTAAGGGGAGAAATTCATTTGGCTATTTCGTAAAAGTAACGATAGAACAGAGAGAGACACGAAACGTTACGACACGGTGGTCAGAGGATGTGAATGTGTTGGTTATATCTCTGTTACCGATCATTCGTAGGGATCTTTTTTGTATACCGTCCAAGAGCACCAGCCCATAGATGGGAATTGTACTCAAGCTTTGGACGGATGTTTTATAGATAATAGTCAGATCAGACGGGGAGAAAAATTTCTTGCATCGCCTTAAGAAACTTAAACATCTTGCGGCATTTTTGGCGACATCGCATATGTGCTCGTTCCACAAGAGGTGGTCTGTGATGCACATACCGAGAATATCGAGATGTTGGGTCTTATTGATGCAAGTGCCACTCATGGACAGTGGCAAGGGGGGATATGTCTCGCTTTGACGATACGAGACAGCATTGTGTTTTCGAAGCATTAAACTCTACTCGGTTTTGTGTTCCCCATTGTACAATGCTATTTAGGTCAGAGTTTAATGAGCTTATCATATTTTGCCGTTGCAGTTCCACATCCAAAGAGGAGGGTTTTGCCAGCGTGGAAGAACACCTCTTCAAAATAACAGCGGAGGTACCATCCGGACCAGCGGATTTATGTATGTTGAGATCTTTTAGGACTCTCGCCACAGCACGAGTGCGGAAGAAGATTTGTCCCATGGAATCAATGACGCGCTCAAGAACTGAAGGAGTCATGACACTCTCTGGCAGTGAAGAGTTTGCGGCGAACTGCCTAGCAAAAAGGTTAACAACTGGAGTGTCATTGTTAACCAGCGTAGGGACCGAGGAAGAAGAAGAATTCTTCATATTTTTTACAAATGACCAAAAATTCTTACTGCCTTTGGGACATTGCAGTATTTTTTTTGTAAAAATTTGGTCAGACGAATATGGGCATTGCAGGCCTTCCTGGCTTGTTTAAACTTGTTCCGGATTTCCTTACAGCTTTATTCATACCACGAATTTTCCTTGGGTTTTATGCTTTTAACCATATTCGGGTTTTCATTCCCAAGATAATCATATTATAGTAGTCATATCTGCGCTGGAGTCTACGTCACTATCGAGGAAGCATAGTGATCAATGAAAGATCCGGAAGAAGTTATTGAGACCGTCCCAGTTTGCTTTCTCGTATTGCCATACGGTCCTCTTCGGAGCTCTTTCTTTAACTGGATTAGTTTGGCACGAGAAATTTGCAGCGAAAGTGCAATGATAAAGACGGATCTTTGCCAAAAGATGTGTCTACCATTACATTGACTACATTACATTACATTTCACAGTTCTTCGCACATAAATGTAACGAACTACAGACACATCGGCTGGGACATAACAAGACATTAATACAACAGAGAGAGAGACAGATAGACACATAGAAAGAAAGCACGCATAACAGAAACCTACTGGCTTAGAGGAGGAGACTTAGATTTGTATTGTCTCATGTTATCACACCGGTGGTCTCAGATAAGCTGGTGATTTTTGTAGAAAAAAAATGCTGCCGAAGCTGGGGTTTGAACCCGTAGCGTTCGGCTCAGCAATCCACTCTTCTATCCTCTGAACCATGGCCACCTGCCCATTACATTTATTTAGAATCACAATACACACAAAACTGCGTGGTTTACAGCAAAATAATAGAAATATTATTGTTGAATGAACTTATGTATGTCTAAATCTAGGTTTATTTATATCGTCGAACGGTTTATAAATCGTCTCGTTCATTTCTTTCGGTATTGTCGTTATCCGAATCGGTACCAACAGCAAGCAGATTATTGCTGGCAAAAAAAGTTCTACCAAAAGTCCACATTTGCAGTGCCATAATAAGAGCCAATTTTTATGCAGGAGTAGCAGAAACTTTTTTTTGCCATAGTCAATATTGATATAGTTATTTGTAAACGTTTTTCACGAGTCGGCTGAAATAGAATAAAAAGAGGAAACTATTAATAGTCAGAGTATATCTAATAATCTTTTGAAAATGCAGTAGGCACTACTACAACACCAAATTTTCGAAAAAACAAAACAACAAAAATGCCATAAGTGAAAATAGTCACATCAATTTCTTATGTAAATCTGCCTGCGCAAGAAATGACTCAACGTTCATCACTTGCTTCTCTCCCTTTTTCCCTAATAGACTTTCAAAGGCGGTCTGACTTGATTGTCATAAAAGTAGAAAAAAAAATTGTTCGATAAAAACTACCTGCTACAAGTTTCTCATTGGCATCTTTTTCCAATTATCTGTGTGAAAATGTGTGTGAATCAACAGGTGAATTTTTCTGAGTTTCCCTACTCGTTATTAGATATATTCTGGTTAAAATACAGTTTAGCCAATCTAAAAAACATATCTATGTAAAAATGTCAAAATTGTTCAGAAAAGTTTGTTAGTGTGGCAGCACTTCCGGAATAAAATTAAAGAATATAAAGACGAAAAGGAAAGACTACCCATAAAGTAGGTCATGATGAGAGAAGAAAGAAATGGTCTTAGTCCGCAACGCTTTGGGGGTTGTACGTCGGAGTGACTTCCCGGCTACGACCGCGAACGTAGAGAAATATTTAGTTGCAAAGCAACAAGTGTACGGATATAATGATGCGGATGTGTAACGTGAAATGTTAGGTCCCTTAATATACCACGTGCTAACGAACAATTAGCAGACGCTCAACTGCTATAACATTACCGCTATCCAGGAAATGCGATGAGATGGACCGGACAAAAAGAGGCTGAAAAAATGTGATATATTCACCGACAGCAGTAAAAGCGACTTTTTGAATGCGGATTTGTCTTCGGGAGTAGACTTACCCAAATAGTCTTGAGCTTCAAGGTTAAATTCACCAAATTTAGCCTAATAAACATACATGCCCCCACAGAAGAGAAACAAAAACTACACCAAGGACCAGTTCTACAAGTTTCTTGACAAACCGTATGAGCGATGTCCTAACTATGAAAATAGGTGAAACAGTCGGAAGCACAGCCTGCAAGACACCACTTCCGAAAACGGATTCAAGTCAATCGTCTCTTCTGTGGGCGAAATATTGTGTTTCTCAAATCTTAACATCCATAAAGGAACATGAAGATTACCCGATCAACAAAGTTGACCAACAAACGACCAAAACAAGGAAATACTGCAAGAAAATTTTACGTCGGATGGCTAAAGTAGCGAGATAGCCATATTCGAGTGTCAAGTAGCCGCTTAAGGCGTCCTATGCCGGCAAAATCAAGAAAGCAGTTAGAGATGCCCCCTCTGCTGTATAAGGCAACACAGCCACCAAAGCGAAACCACTTTTTTTGACGAAGAATGTGCGTAGGCCCAGCCAGCATAACAGGAGGCATACAAAGCGGTACTGCATAAGACAAGACCTGCTCGTGAGCTCTACGAGCACAAGAGAAAAGAGGCAGCATGAGAAGCGTCAGATTTTGAGATAGCCAACACAAGGAATGGAGTTCGGAGGCTTAACAAGAAGTTGAACCAGCTGGCTCGAGGTCATCGAGCAAAAACCGATGATGACTGCCGTGATGAACAAGGGAACATCATAGCAGATGTCGAGGATTTGGAAATACCACTAGTGTAGACTGTTTAACGGCGACGACGAAAAGAATTTATCACAGCTCAAAGGATGTCGTTGTTTTAAACTCCTTATGCTGTTTGTTTTCACATTCAACGCTAACGTTGTAATTTTTATGCTGTTATTTCAATATGATGGCTTGTTAGCTTTGAAGTTTAAGTAACAAATATATACAATTCTGCCAGCTTTTATTTCCTGGACAAAAATTGCATTAAAAATCAAAATGTGTTTACCTTAACTTTTGCCAAACAACAAAATTAACACCAACAACACACCAAGCTTATGTCCGATGATGGAAAGAGTCAAAAACGCGTCGCCTTAACAAAAAATTAGTGAAAATATTTTTGAAATGAATAAGATTTCTGTAATTCATTGTTTGAATAAAAAAATTGTTTGTTTTTTTTTCAAAAATTTAGAATTGAAAAAGAAAATTGCTCAATAAATTACACAAATCGTAGAAATAAACACAATCTACAATGGTCAATTCTTACCTCTTTTTAAAACTGTTGAGTTGGTGTTTCAGGTTATTTACAAAAAATTATATTTATAAAAACTTTTGACAGGAAATTTTGATTAAAATCTTTATTTTTTTTAGAGCACAGTTATTATCCCTAAGTTCTTACTTAGGTACTTACTTAACCGGCTCCAAATCCATGAAGGATCTCATCCTGAGACACTGCAGCCTTCCATCGACTAGCTGGCATCGGCAGTCACCTGGTCCTTGTACCGTAGATTCGGTCTTCCTTGTCGTCTCGAACCTGGGGGCTACGATCGGAAGATTTTCGTGGCTGGAGCGTTGATGTTCATTCGCTTGATGGGGCCAAGCAAATATGGTCGTCACATCTTGGTATAGCTCTTACAGTTTGCGGTTTAACCTTCTTCTCCATTCACCAACCGTCGAAGAATTATTCTTTCGAAGCATCCACTACCAATTCCAGTTTTCTACTTATCGTCCAACACTAGACGCCGCCGCCGGCCGTCTAGATTGGTAAAATCAAAGTCTTGTATAGCAGATACTTTGTCTTCCGAGTGATCAGTTTTGAACCCAGTCGTTTTGCTAAATCGAAGAAGCAGCGGTTCGCTAAGGTAATTCTTCGTCACTAAGGTGTCGTTTGTGGGATTGATGTTTGGTCCAAAGTAGGTGAACTCCTTAACTACCCCAAAATTGCTGTTACCAACACGGACATTTTGTACTAGGCGGTAAACAGACGTTCTTTAGTTTGCTGATAGTGTGTACTTTGTTTTTTCCTCATACATTTCTAGACCAACGAGCTTCCCTGTTTTTCAATCACTGTGAAAGCCTCAAGCACAGCTCTTTGGGAGCGACCGATGATGTCTATGTCGTCTGCATAGCCTAGGAACTGGGTAAATTTGTTAAAGATAGCGTTTTCCATCCTCACACCTGCCCTTAGCACTAGATATATGCTTCAAGACTATGTTAAAGAAGTCACATGATAGCTCATCTCCTTGTCTAATCCATGCTGTTACTCATTTACACACTGCAGTGCGTATTGTTGTGCTGGATACTATCATAAGCAGCTTTGATGTCGATGAAAAGATGGTGAGTTTCGGCTTGAAATTCATTGGTCTTTTCAGGATTTTCCTCAGTCTGAATATTTTTGGTCTATCGTTGTTCTGCCTGATCTAAGGCCACACTGCTTCGTGCCGATTATAGTGCAGAAGTATTGCACACAGTATACGTTGAATAGAACATTGACATTGACATTACAGTACTTCGCACATGAATGATACGAACTACAGACACATAGCAGCACTGGCGACTGAGGCCATCGGATGGGACTGAAACAAGACATACGACAGAGAGAGACAGATAGACACATAGAAGGAAAGAACACATTACATAAACCTACGTGGCACAGAGGAGGAGACATAGATTATTATATTGTCTGTGTACGATAATTATGTACAGGTGGCCACAGATAAGCTGGCGATTATTGTAGAAAAAGACTACTGCCGAAGCTGGGGCTTGAATCCGCAACGTTTGGCTTAGCAGTCAACTACACTGTCCTCTGAGCCATGGCCACCTGCATGAATCGAACATATTATTTAGTACTAGGAGTTGCCCGCGACTTCGTCCGCCTCTCCCTCGTCCACCGGCCAGAGTATCGTCACGACTTGTGCATCATACGCGCGTAGGAATTTTTTTGCGAAGTTATTGTTAAATTGCATTGCAGTCAACTCTCGCTAGGTCGTAATTCTCTTAAACTTGAAAAATTTGAGCATTTTTTATGATTCCCTTCAGTTTTTCATACTTAAAGCATTCCCTTGGTCGAACTCTCCCTAATTATAATATCTCTCTTACTTCTGGATAGTTTATTTTCCTGAAGTCAATTTTTTTTCCTGTTTCTTTAAACTGAGCATATTTTTTAGTTAAGAAATATATAAAATGATATTGTTTAAACACAATAATCTGCACAAATAGTGCAATCAATCACATTCACAGCAATGATTCACATTCACAGATCAATTGAACTCTCAAAATTCTAATTTGAGCAGTTATTAGGCCAGTTCGACCTTACAACATCTCACTGAGATCTCAATGTCAGTTTGACTGAGGCAAAATAATTTGATGGATAGATAGATAGATAGATAGATAGATTTCTTTATTTTTTCAGTAATAGTTACAATATTTTATAAAAGAATACGGACGTGGCTATCTGAGCCGTCTGCCGGTATTGACATTTGATTACATTAACAAAATGATAAAGAAAATGAAATACATTTTAGCAATTTAAAATAACAAGATTTAAAAAATAAAAAAGATTTGGGTTGAAAATAAGTCATATACAATATATACATAGATACTGAGAATTACTATTTCAATGGACAAATTTGAATTAGCTTTTTATTATGAGATGCAAAAGCGAGAAAGATGGAAGAGTGAGAATATTGAGTGAGCAATTTTAATGATTTGCAACATAAAGTCGATTAATTTTGATATGATTTAAAACACAAAAATATTTAGAAGCTGTTGCGGTAAGATAAGGCGTGCTTGCAGTATTTGAACAGACACTCCCAGCCCCGACTGCCATTCAGAATCTCGTAAAGATCGTTTTGGTTGAGGAGGTTTTCGTTGAAATAAAATCTTCTTATCTCTTGCAGGATAGGGCAGACTGCGATGAAATGGTTCACATTCTCAAGTTCCCTTCTGTTACATAGATCACAAGTTTGCTGTCTATCATTGCGATGCGGGATAAAATTGAGATCCAAGAGTTCAACTCTCGCCTTGAAAATCACACTGATAATTTCCGCAGAAAAACAGTTATCGAAGTACTTGGTTTCTGTTAGCAATTGATGATTAAGATTTTTGTAGACTGGTCTGGACTCTGACGAGCAGGCTCTGATGATATGTTGATTGAATATTTGTTCGTCAACCTTAGCAATCACCCTGTTAAACATATCTTTCCATTCTCCCACGTTAGCTATCGACGTTGGCATTGCAAGGTTATGTGATAGGGCCATCTGATTCCATTCCCTGAAAGGGGAGGCGTTAGTTGCCATTAGTCTTTCTAGGATTTTTCTGTGAAGACTGTTTTCATTTCTACACATAACTCTGACAAGGTAGTCCGAGTGGGCTTTTAGATTTCGAATGTATATAGGTGGTAAACCGGATTCGACATGAATGGCATACGTTGGTGTAGAGTTTGGTAGTCTAAACAAGCGCTTAAAAAAGTATCTTTGCGTCTTCTCGAATTCCTCAATCGGAGAGATACCAAAGGCTTGCACTCCGTAACACAAGCATGTGTTTACAGTTGCATCGAATATTTTGTATTTAGAAACAAGGTCAATATTTGGATTTGCGAAAAGCTTTGGCCACATCAGATTAAGAGCAAGCTTGGCGTCCTGACTTTTCTGTCTGGCATGGGAATCAAAATTAAGATTGAAAGAGATGGTTATGCCAAGGTATTTGAAATTTTGAACTACTTCGATGCTCTCACTTCCGATTTTCCAATTTTCTTCACGTTGTCTAGTGCGATTCCGGCTTTCGAAGATCATAACTTTTGTTTTTGAAGCATTGATTTTAAGGTCCCATAAGTTGCAGAAAGATAAGAGTTTGTTTAATTGTAGTTGGAGAGAGAAAGGGTTATCCGCTAGCAGAACCAAATCATCTGCATAGAGTAGCACTTTAATGAGCTGGCCAGCAAAGCTTACTCCTCCTGGAAGAATATCTACTATTCCATCAATATATAGTGAAAAGAGTAAGGGGCTAAGTATACATCCCTGCGGAACCCCTGCAGATGTGCTAAACCATTCAGACATATTGGTGCCATCCCATACAGCTGCACTTGATGTGGCGATTAGTTTTGAATAAGCTTCTAAGAGTTTCCTAGAGATTCCAAGTGATGCCAATTTATATATTAATGCTTGCCTGTTCACTGTGTCAAAAGCTGCTTTGAAGTCAACAAAACAGACGTACATCTTCTTTTTGTTTTCGATGAACTTTCTCGCTATGCTAGACAGTGCAAAGATATGGTCTGTTGTTGAGAAACCGGGGCGAAAGCCAGCTTGGAATGCGCTTAGTCGATTAGTGTTTTCTACCCATTTGGAGAGTCTATTGTAGAGAATCGATGCAAAGACCTTCCGAAGCGAATTAAGTATCGAAATTCCTCTGTAGTTTTCAGGTTGGAGTGGATCACCCTTTTTAAAAATTGCAAAAATAATCGCTTTCATAAACGAAGTGGGTGGGCAAGCATCATCGTATATTTTGTTGAAGAATTCTACCAGATAAGTTTTGAGTTCTACCGTGCTGTATTTAAAAAATTCTAAAGGAATCCCATCACATCCTGGAGCTTTATTGTTCTTTAAAAGCGTGAGCGTTAACTCCAGCTCTCTTAAATTGATCGGGCAGTCCAGTTCAGTAACTTGTTCAAACTGCAATGCGTAGCTGAAGGAGTGCAGGCTCTCGTCGGCTGTCAATAGCATTTTAAAGTGAGTTGCTATTGTTTCAGCTTCAAGATAGTTACTTGTGTAATGGTTACGTGGGCTCAGTTCGAATATACTATGCCAGAATTCCTTAGAATCTCTCACTTGATTGATTTTGTTCGCAATGTTTTTCAGATATTGCAATCTTTTTTGTTGGCATAGCTGTTTATATTCCCTGTTAGTTCGTAAGTATAAAGTCTTGAACACCTCAAGGTTATTAGATCTAAACAGCTTTAGATATTTAAATGACAGGTTTCGAAGCTTTATGCAGTCTTTTTCGAACCAAACGCATTTAAAGTTGTATGAAACGGGGTTATTAGGGTGTGCTCCAGCATTACGGACAGCTCTTATTATACTTTCCTCAATTTCATCGATATTTGTAAGCATTTGTACCGGAAGATGACTGCAGTGATGGTTAAGTAGTGATTTGTACCTCTCTGCCTTGCTTGCAACCCAACGAAGCTTCTGAATAGCATTAGAGCTCATCTGGTCGACTTCTTCACTAAAGCATGCTTTTAAAGCTACAGGTAAGTGTCCTGAATAGTTTGCATTAAGAACCTCAAAATCGTCAACTGAATCCAACCATTCGCCTGATATTGCACAGATGTCTATAACTGATTGTCCTTGTCCGCTTATGAACGTATGCTCACCATTCTTGACACCTTTTGAAACTCCGTTTACCACAAAAAAGCCATAGTCTTCGAAAAGTTCGATCAGAAGTCTTCCATTACTATTTGTTACATCGTCTTTTGAGCGTCGAATTTCTTCAAACTGTTGTTGTGGTTGTTGGTAATGTGTGAGAGGATTTTGATAGCTGCCAATGCGGACATTTAAATCTCCAATTATCATTATATTCTCCAGACATGTACCGTTGATGAATTCTCGCAAGACTGTGTACTCATGCAGCCAATTGTTGTAGTTCAGATAAGTCGGGATGATGTTCAATTTTTGCTTTTTGAGTTTGACCTGTATAACGAGTCTTGTTTCATAAATTGTACTTTGAATTGAGTTATTAAAAATATTTTTGATGCCACATATTAGTTCTCCACTCGCTCTTCCATGTACATTGGATCTAACGGCTGGTATAAAAGTAAGTTTGTAATCTTTAAAAAAATTACAGTAATCGTTTTGATTTTTTTTTTTCAATAAATGTTTCGATTAGAATAAAAATATCAAAATCATGAATGAATTTAAAAAAGTCTGGTATTAATAGCTTATTTTTAAGACCAGTGATATTATAAGATAGAATTGATAAATTTGAAAAATAGTTGCTTGAATTTTGACAGACGGCTCTTAAAAGTTAATTTTTTTTACTATTAGCCGCGTTTTATTATCCTCACTAACCCATATGGGTTTATTTTTTGTACACAAAACAAAAACAATCTGAAACCCCGATAGCTATCGGGGTTTATTTTGTAACTCAAAAACTATGTTCTTAATATGGCGGATAGATGGCGAGTGTGAGACAAAAAAGAACTTATTGTAGAAAGATTTATTAATTTCAGCCATATTCATAACAAATTACGCGTATTCCAATCTTAGCCACAGTTTTATAAAGCCATAGGATAAGAGTAAATCCAATTAATTAATAAAAACAAGTTGTTTTTGGAAAAGCAAAATAAAATTTTACTGGGGGTTGCGTCTCGGATAAAAAAAATAGCTTAAACTTTTACCTTTTTAACCCAGATCGTTTTATTATGATGGGGTAACCCATATGGGTTAGTGAGGATAATAAAACGCGGCTATTATTAGGGTTTAAACCCTTACTACTAGATGGCGCTGGTGACGGTAGAGAGAATTGTTGATTGCCAATCGGAGCTAACTTCGCTCCCTCACTAACGTCAAAATAGCTTCGTAAACAGCTGTCATCAAGCAATTTGCGCAGGAAAGTCAAATCGTCAGAGTTTTTGACAACCAACCCTCGTGCGAAATTGTAAACAAAAGTGCGGTTGTTAATTTGCAATTTTTTACCTTTTAAAACGATGTTAAGTTCCGAGTTATTTTCCATAAGTTTTGCTTTGATATCGAGAAGTGTTTTTCTGCGCTGACGATACAAAAGAGTCTGTTCCCGGTGAATACTCGTGCCGCTTCCTTTAAGTTGGCTAGCTGCTGCCAAAATAGCTTCGGCGTTCGACGACGTTTGCAGCTCCAAGAATACCGTTCCTCTTTTTGTTTGTGTGTTTTGGGTGACCCGGGACTTGGAAATGTGTATTTCTTCACCTTCCTTTAATTTGAGAAGCCGCCTGCAAGTTTGTTTTGCTGACTGAACTGCGTCGGTTTGTCCATCTAGAGGAAGGTGTATCACCAGAGATTTGTCGTTAGTTTTCCGGGAGATTAGTTCGATCTGGGATTCCAACAGCTCACAACGGTCAGACATAACGGAAAGTTTCTGATACAGCTGTTGGTTCTCTTTGCGCAATGAATCCAGTTCCAGTGCCAGTGAGGACTTCAAATCATCAGAAAAAACTTTCATTTGTTCGGAGATTGACTCATTTAGAACTGTTTTCAGTTCAGTAATAGACATATTCCCCACCGCCATTTTATCCGCTGTGTTAGCTAGATGTTTTTTGCTGAAGCTTGGATGATCGGGAGAAGTCTCAGTTAAACCTCTTTTATTGCCTTTCATGTAGGAGAACCGTTACGCCAGCAACTTGGTTTGATTTTATTGTTAGAAATTTATCGTTTATAAATCTTTTAAGCTATTTAAATTACACTTTTCTTAAACCGAGTTATAAAAAGAACTTGATTAAATGAATTTTATAAATTATTGTGACTTATTTTTATTTCAAACTTTAAAAAATTTTGAAGAGCGATACAAAAATTGAACCAATCACTTTCACAACAGTGTTGCCAATCATTTGGGGCCGTTCAAATATTACGTAAGCAGATTTTTTACAATTATTAACCCCCCCCATCCCCCTTGTCAGCAAAAGTAAGCAAAGCTCTTACCCCCTCCCCCCGTGCTTACGTAAACATTTTTCAATTACAAAAAATGCATTTTTTTTATTTACAATTTTAATTTTAAAAATAAGAAATTAGGTATACCTACAGTATTCAAGTAATGCACAAAAATATTATAATCTTACGAACGTAACAAATTTATTTTTTATTTTTGGGTTTATACATTAAATTCAAATTAAGAGTCTTCAGTCCATGAGGCCCGAATCAATGATTCTAAGTTTTCGATGACATTGGATTGCGTGGATTGCTGTTCAGTGTTGTGAGTCTTCTCACTTTCATCCGATTTTGGAATGCCTACATCGTTTTCATCGAGCTCGAGCCATTCAATTCAAAATCATAGTAATCCATGACGATTTGAATTTGAATCTCGTCTTGCACTATGTTTGCTTCGTTTAACTACATTAACTTCATTTGATTTAAATACGTTTACTCTAAACATATGCATTATTTTCGAGAACGCCCGAAAATGAGTTTCGTTTTCAAGCATAGCCAATGTGAGGGTTGCCATTCGTGTAAAAAGTTAATAGCTGCCGATGAAGTAATCATCATCTAGACCCCCCTGCCCCCCATGTCATCCAAAATAAGCAAAACAAAGACCCCCCCTCCCCCCAAATGTGCTTACGTAATACTTGAACGGCCCCTTTGATGGAACATAATTCTCAGTTATCATTGAGATATAATGGTCACCTTACTAATTGTTGTTGCACATATGTCAGCCACGTCAAAATAGCTGAGTGAGAAATCGAATCCAAAATAATTTCATCTCAGAGATCTGAGAGAAAAATCTAAGTTCGCAGCTGAGAGTTTTTGTTCCACTTAAAAAATCTATCAGATTTCTGAGATCTCTGAGATCTCAGTGAGATGTTGTTAGGTGGAACTGGCATTTTTTATATAATTTGCTTGGCCAGCCTGCCTTAAGTTTGATACAGCCAACACAATATTTTTCGTTCTCATCTCTCTAACTTATATGTTGTTATTGAACTGAAAACGGACGAAAGCGCGCGGGGCGGCGCTATGACAGCCATTGCTACTGAATGGGAAAATTAGTAACCTCTATCCACTTATACACGCTCGTATTTTTTTTTTTGAAATTCTGGTACTTTAATTCTAAAATCAGTTGGTGCTGAGCAGTGGACATTGCACAGTAATTTTTTCAACACATACCAAGAAAAATTAATATTTTCTTGCCGTTTTTTCCACTTTTTCCACTGATATATCGCTTATATCGCCTAATGTTATATAGCCTAAGGCCTTCCATAATAAATAAACTATTCAACGCAAATTAATTGTTCATTTTAATTTAGCAGTTCCTGAGATCAGCGGGTTCAAGCAAACAACAGAAACATTCAAAAACGAATATTTTTTTCCGTTTTTTTTATATATAATTATAATTATTTATATTTTTAACTGACGCTTCGCTCCTATTGGTATCAGCGTAGTATGATATAGCTTCTAGCCTTCCTCGATAAATCCACCATTAAACACAAAAAAAATTGTTCAATTTGACTGAGCAGTTCCTGAGAAAAAAATAAATAAATATTTTTTCCGTTTTTTCCACATTTTCCACAGATTCTTCGCTGCTATTGGTCACAGCTTAATTTTAAGTAAAACAAAGCCTTCCTCGATTAATGGACTCTTCAACACAAAAAGAATTTTACAATTCGAACCAGTAGTTCCTGAGATTACCACGTTCAAACGAACAATCTCTTCAGCTTTATATATTAGTATAGATTGTATCGTATTGTTTGCCATTTTTTCCACATTTTCCACAAATTCTTCGCTCCTATTGGTCGCAGCTTAATGTTATATAGCTTCAAGCCTTCCTTGATAAATGGACCATTCAACATTTAAAAAATTGTTCAATTTCATTAAGCACTTCCTGAGATAAGCGCGTTAAAACACAGAAAAATTAATATTTTTTGCCGTTTTTTCCACATTTTCCACAGATTCTTCGCTGCTATTGGTCACAGCTAAATGTTAAGGAGCCTAAAGCCTAAGTCGATTAATGGACCATCCAACATAAAAAGAATTATACCATTCGAACCAGTAGTTCCTGAGATTACTGCGTTCAAACGAACAAACTTTTCAGCTTTATATATAAATATAGAAATATAGATTATTAATGCTCTGTCCTTCACAAAAATGTGCTTATAACTTCATATTTTATTTTATATAAGAAAAATTGAGCTGTATGCTGGAGCCAAGACAAACATCGATTTTTCGACATGTATTTTTATTGTTAATTGTTTCTCTATCTGTCAATATCGCAAAAATTGTCAAAATATGGGATAAGAAAACATATTTTGTGTTTTTTGTTTCAATCAAATTTTCTTACTGATGCTTTAAAAGATGTTTTATGCAAATCTTGAATTTCGAAAAATGTTATTCTTATTTATTTGAAGAAGGAACTGTTGAACATAATTATTGTTTGATAATAAACTACGTTTTCATCAAATCATCAATATGATGAATTTCATAAATGTGACGAAATCAAAGCTGAAAGTATTCATCAATATGATGAATTAAACATTTTTTTTTTAATAACTAAATGCATTCATCAAAATGATGAATTTCATAAATGTGAAGAAATAATCGTCAATATGATGAAGTTTTGCACGTGTTGTTTATACATAATTGCTTCCTGTTAGAAACAAAGGATCAAGTGTTACCACTTTCAAAAAACCGAGTGGACTTGAATATTGATCTTATTTTTAGTTAAACTGGATTGAATAATTCTGGAAATATAATCTTGACTCTTATTTATGACTCTAAAGTTGTACTTTATATTCATGTTTTTTTCATATTAATGATTAGATTACCTTTATAGATCTGTACTTCACAATAATGTGCTTTAAGCAGCTTAATATACGTTTATGTATATTTAATTTTCTTAGTGGAATGTAAAAGATCGTCGATTCTTGGAAGGGGGTATGGATCTGTGAATGTTAGGCTGTCGAGTTTTCTATAATCAACACACAGTCTTATATTTCCATCCTTTTTGGGAATTAGAAAAACTGGTGCAGTCCAAAGGGACTCGCATTCTTCAATGAAGTTTTTTTTTTTTTGATTGAGCTTTTTTTGCAGGTGAAAGTCCATAATTTGTTGTTGCAATAGCTTTGTGATTACCAATATTTATTCTGTATACTGCAAATGATGACATAATTTTTAAGCTTTTAACTTAGATCTTTTCGTTTAGATAAGTTAAGGTATTTGGCTTCAATTTCTCTTAGTTCCACCTTCCACGTCTACAAAAAGTATCTCAGTGAACCAAGTTTCTATCTCGTTCTTTTCTGTTGTACGAATCGATGATGGAGGGAACAGCTTGGTGTTATCAGGTTTTCGTCATGGGATGATTTCTTTGCTTCCAAGTAAGTTCTTGAAATTTTTTTTGGATAGGGTGCGGTCGCTCTTCTTCATGTTATTCTTGTTACTGTTATCGGTTCTGTTCTTCTTTGTTGGCAGTTTTCTTTTCAGGGTAGGATCAGGTCCATAATATTTTTTCGATTTTGGTGCTGCGCTGATAGGAGAAATGATGTTATTAAACCAGGCGAGAAAAGCTGAATTTTATTCTTCAGTCTTGGAAAATGGTGAATCTTCTGATATGTGTTCAGGTGTCTTTTTATGTGCATTTGATATATTAATATGGTGTTGATTCAAGAGCAGTGATTTGGTTTGGTAAGGACTGTTTGGTGTGTTTGTGTCAAAAAAGTCCAAAGATTCGGTCATCTTATCGGCAAAATGTCATAACTGCCATTCTGTTCCAGCAATAAATCAATTCATATTATAGGGTTCTGTTGTCCTTTCTTTGGGAAGTGCGATGAATATTATTGGCTTTGTTCTGTTTCCTGTTTTGACATTATTTGTGTCCCCGATGAAAACTTCTTCATTCGTTTGATTCCAATCTGCCAGGGTGATGTCGACATTCAACTGTGAAAATTTCGTTTTATTCTTTAGTAGATGCAGAAACACCTTCCATCCAGTGACACTTGCAACATCATACATAATATACTTGCCAATTCATAACTTTTTTTTTAGTTTTTATACATGCCTTTCATCATTATAAGTATTATTTTTTTTTATTATATAGAACTAGCTGACCCGACAGACGTCGTCCTGCCTTGATTTGAAGAATTAAATGAAACTCCCGAAGGTTTCTGGGATGGTGCAATGAATTTTCAGCTGTTGGCTCCATAGTCATTCCAATGAATTTCAAAAACTCCTTGACGGAGTTTCATTTAATTCTTCAAATCAAGGCAGGACGACGTCTGCCGGGTCAGCTAGTGCGCCACGGGACTCATCTGTCAAATGAGCTACATATTAAACTTATATTTTCTGAAAGAGTTAGAGTCGCCTCTGGCCACCGATATGGCGCTAGTTGACATGTGAAAATTCCCTTAGCAAGTTAATGCTTCCATAGGCCGATTGGTGCGCCACAGTACTCATCTGTCAAATGAGCTATATATTAAACTTATATTCTCTGTATGAGCTAGGGTCGCCTCTGGCCACCGGTCTGGCGCTAGTTGATAAATGTCGTAATTCTCTTAGCAAGTTAATGCTTCCATTGGCTGATTGGTGCGCCACAGTACTCATCTGTCAAATGAGCCATATATTAAACTTATATTCTCTGTAAGAGCTAGGGTCACATCTGGCCACCGGTATGGCGCTATAAACAAAAAAAATCAAATTCCACTGAATTAAGATGCAATTAAGTTTTAAATGCAAAAATGAATTTATTGAACAATATTTCCATTTTGTTGTTTTGAATTTTTGTTCATCAATTTGTGAACATAAAATATTTTTAAAGTGGCATCACTTTCGCACCAGAATTCGCTCTATATCCGCCATCTTGGATTTTATTGGACAATTCGAACTTAACAATCTTCGGGAGTATATTACCTTTGGTACTTGTATCATGGGTTTCCCCTCTTTATCTAGTCTGTGGCTTGTGCAATCTGTTTTTGTGGCATTTTTGTTCGTGTAATTACGCATGCATTCTCATGTAATCAGAATCAGCTGCGTATATGTATGCACACATGTACGTAAGTGTGGCCCGTCAATTTGCCTAGCTTCGTGGCAAAATACCTTGGGAGCAGAGATGGCAGAAATTGAATATTTTTTGATTTACTACATTTGTTACGTCTGCTACGTGAATGAGGTAGTAAACGTAGTTAAATGTAGTTAATGTACATAGTTAAATGTAGCAAACCAAGACGAAATTCAAATTCAAATCGAAATGGTCATGGATTGCTATGATGATTTTTAAAATCGTTGCGTTGTGTCTTGGGAGGTTTTCTCTCTGTATCTGCTCTGTGGTCAATATATCGAATGAAAATATCGAAAAATCAACGAAATTATCGATAACAATTTACAGGTACTCAATTCGTTTTTCTCGCACATACATAATTCAATAAAAATTAGTTTTCCAACTCAGGAACCATCCCGGGTTTATGCACAACAACTTTTCCAAAGATTATTACATGATCAAATGTGTAGTTTATGAGTCTATAGGTACTATACATACAAACATTCAGTTTTATATATTATAGATTCAAATTTTGCTTTGCTTGCACTACAATTCAATTATTATTTTATTTATTAATTTTATATCAAAGCCTACTGAGGAAAGATTTTATCATTTTAGCTCTGTAAAAGGCCAAGAAATTTCATTATAAGAAAATCACTTCCAACTATTTTAGGGAGCTGAAAGGTTAATGCTTCAGAGCAGAGATGGCAGACTAGATTACATCAGGAAAACTACTCGATTAACTACGCGCAGTTAATGAGATAAACTACACCTCTGATTTGTTTCATTTATTACCTACATTTGTTACGTGTACTTCCTACGTAAAAAAACGTTTAATTTGAAAAATATATGAAGAAAAAAAAATAAACGAGTGAAAAACATTGGATATTGTACCAATTTTTTGTTGTTGGGCTGGGCTGTCACATCTCACATTTAAGTGTTTAAGTGTTAACTTTTAACTTTCATTTATCATTTTTCATTTCATTCACCGATTCCCGTTTCACAGTTATCATTATTTGAAATCAGCATTTCAAACTACATTTTGACGTTTCGCGCTACGTCTGCTACATTTAACTACGTTACTACATTAACTACATAAACTACCTCATTCTTGTAGCAGACGTAACAAATGTAGAAAATCAAAAAAACTCCTATTTCTGCCATCTCTGCTTCAGAGGTATACCCCTGGGTTGCAAAAGTCGATACAATTGTACTTTTTTCGATACACTTGCCTCTGCTTGAGTACAAAAATACACTTTGACTAAATTCAATACAATTATGCATTTCCAGTTTTTCACTTGATGTAATAGGTATTCTTCTAAATCATAAATATTTTTACCAAAATTCATATCACCAAGTATCCTCTTTCTTAACGCACTCATTTGTTGCAAGTCAATTAAATTGCTAGTTTGGCAACATGTTTGGTGCATTTTCTACTAAATACATGTGTCAGAGCGTCATGCAGAAACTACTAAAGCGATCATCATGAAGTAGTTAGTAGTTGAAATGGTGGCCACGAGCAGTCTAGCTCGGTGACCCAATTAGCGCTGAGTTGCGCCGTTTTGATACCATAAAAAACTCGTTTGACCTATAGAGTTAAAAGAGGGATTATAAATAGTACTGAGATTTGAGTGCGCCTCAAATCCACTTTGTTGCGTTTAGAAAGGAGATCAAATCTTTGACCTCCAGTTCTGAGAGCTCATTGAGGTCATTGAAAAAGGATTTTCCCAATGTTTTGACTCTCGTTTTGGCTAGGGCAGGACACTTGCATAAGAAGTGAAGAACAGTTTCCTTTTCTCGCTGGTCCTCACAACTACGACAGAAAGTATTGTGGGGGATGCCCAGCTTAGATGCGTGTTCTCCAACAGGCCAGTGTCCGGTGCATGTAGCAACGACCCTGGCTATGTCTTGCCTGGGTCTGCAAATAAGATTATTAGTACGGGATTTGTTGTAGGTGGGCCATATCCTTCTAGATATGACACAGTTGGTTAGGCTGTTCCACCTGTCGTTTGATTCAGCGAGGAAAATTGAGAAGATCTTGCCCTTCATAGCACCAAGAGGAATGTTGACTCTTTCCGCGAGTGAGCTATGAAGGGCTGATCCTTGCCTAGCCAGCTCGTCAGCACGTTCATTGCCCTCATGACCTCTATGACCCGGAATCCAGATAAGAGTGACCTTGAGTCCAATGTTCATGCCCGCTAACTCACTTCGGCATTGTTGAACTAATTTGGAGGATGAAGTGGACGAGCCAATCGCTTGAATAGCCGCCTGACTGTCCGAAAAAATAGCTGTATTGCGGTTTTGATTTGGATCTAGTTTTAGTAACTTGCATGCTTCCTTGATCGCGAGTAGTTCAGCTTGAAAAACACTTGCAAAGTCAGGAAGTCGCAAAGACCTGGAAACATTTAAAGACTCGGAGAAAATTCCTGCACCGACCCCACACTCCATCTTCGAGCCGTCAGTGAAAATAGTTGTGTCGAAGCCTCTCGTCACTAAGTCCTCATCCCATTCATCTCGAGATGGAATGATTACTTTAAAATCCGCACTGAGGTCCACAGTAGGGGTGCAGTAGTCGGTTTCTGTCGAAAAAATGTCCGCTGGGATGAGGTTAGTAATATTACTATGACCATAGGGCCTAGAATACCAACTATTCGATTCCCTAAGTCTCAACGCGCTGCAAGATACTAAGTATTTGATATGCAGGTCTATTGGTAAGAGGTAGAGAAAAACGTTTAGGGCGTCCGATGGACACGAGCGCAAAGCTCCAGTGGAGCCAACACTAGCTGTTCTCTGAACCTTTTTTAGTTTAGTTATATTGTAGGCTTTACTAAGCGCGGGCCACCAAACAATCGAACCATAGGACAAGATTGGACGGACCACGGCTGTATACGTCCACAAGATTATCTTCGATTGCAAGCCCCACTTTTTGCCAAAGGTTTTACTGCAGGCATAGAAAGCTATGCTGGCCTTCTTGACCCTTTCTTCGATATTAAGTTTCCAGTTTAACTTTGGGTCAAGTATTACTCCCAAATATCTAGCGCTGGAGGACAAGGAAAGAGTTTCACCGTTGAGGCGGGGGAGGGTGAAGGGTGGTACTTTTGTTTTCGTAGTAAAGAGCATCAGTTCAGTTTTGCTTTTATTGACACCCAGGCCACAGCTTGTAGCCCAGCTGCTTACTTTTAGCAATGCCATCTCCGTGATCTCGCTAATCACGGAAGTGAACTTTCCTGATACCAGTATCACCAAATCATCTGCGTAAGCAACGGCCTTCACACCACAACTTTCGAGTTTAATAAGAATTTTGTTCATGACCAGAAGCCAAAGAAGGGGGGACAGAACACCCCCCTGAGGTGTTCCCCTGTTTACGCGTCTGGTTAAGTAGGTGTTACCTAAGGTAGCTTGAATTCTTCTATCACTGAGCATGGATACAATCCAGTTTCTGATGTAGTCCTCTACACCCTGATCGACTAGTGATTCTTGAATAGATTCTGTTAAGACGTTGTTGAAAGCTCCTTCTATGTCTAAGAAGGTAGCAAGAGTAAATTCTTTGTAATGTATGGTTTTTTCAACTGTACGCACTACCTCATGTAGGGCTGTCTCCGTAGACTTGCCCTTAAGATAAGCGTGTTGAGAACTCTCAAGAGGACATACATCTAAAATGCCTCTGATATGGTAATCGAGAATGCGCTCCATTGTCTTAAGCACGAAGGAAGTAAGGCTTATTGGTCTAAAATCCTTCGCGGATTCATGTCCTCGCCTGCCGACCTTCGGGATAAAAACTACTCTAACATGTCTCCAAGACTCGGGAACATGATTTAGACAGAGGCATCCTTTAAAGATCATCTCCAGCCAAGGAATCGCCAGAAATTGCGTTTTCTGAAGCATGATCGGCATTATGCCGTCCAGGCCTGGAGACTTGTACGGGGAAAATGTGTTGATTGCCCAAGCAATATTTTCCTTGTTTATCAAGGTATCGATTTGTTCTATATCCGCCGTCGACGCGCCATTTGCATTAAGAGTTTGAGGGTTGTTATTCTCACAACCCGGAAAATGCGCCGCCAACAGCAGTTCTAGGGATTCTGCAGGAGAGGCTGCCCAGGAATCGCCAGACTTTTTAAGAAAGGAAGGACAACAATGGTCTTTCGATAGGATCTTACTAAGCCTGGCGGATTCTTTTATGTTTTCTATTTTGTGGCAGTAATCTCTCCAGCTTTGCTGTTTAGAATTGGCAATGGCTCGCTTGTAAACTCTTAGACAGTCTTTGTACGGTTGGTAAAATTTGTGTTTGTGGCAAATATTAAAGATCACTCTAGTCTTTTTCCTGAGACTAGACAGTTCTTCATTCCACCACATAGGGAGTGATTTGCGACTGTATTTATTAGGGCACGAGACTTTGTAAGCCGTGTCAAAAGCTGCCTCGAAGGTCTTTACTTTAGACTCGAGATCACTTACCGACTCTGGACACCGACTTGGTGTATTACGCAGTTTCGTGCTGATTATTTGACTGAATTTCTTCCAGTCAGTTTTTTTGGGATTTCTGTGGGGGTGGGGAATTTCAGACTCAAAATTTATATTGAAGAGTATCCACCTATGATCAGAAAAAGAGTTCACAAGTGAGACTCTCCAATTTTCCACCATAGAATGAAGATTGTTATTTGATAGAGTAACGTCAAGTACATCTTCCCAACCTTCGAAGTTATCCGAGCTCGGAAAAATAAAGGTTGGGGTGTTACCTCTATTGCATACATTTAAATTATTGTTAATAATGAAATCAAAAAGTGACTCACCTCGTTCATTAATTACCGTGCTGCCCCAAAGAGAATGCCGTGCGTTGGCGTCGCACCCAATCAGGAGGCCTATCTTTTGTTGTTTGGAAGCGGTTACCAGGGTCTGCAACTCTTCCGGCGGTGACTGCCGGTCGTGGCCACAGTAAGCCGATGCCAGAAGTAAGCCCACATTCCTTCCTTCAGTTCTGACAACTGTCAGATCGGGGGTGCTAAGGTTGGGACACAAAAAAGCTTTTAAGTGTTTCTTAGCTAGAATGCAGGTTCTAGGCTTACCTTGGTCGATATTGGGGATTTTATATAAAAGGTCGTATTTATGATCAAGAAGGCCTCGAACTCTAAGGCCATTCACCCAAGGTTCTTGAACAAACGCTACGTCCAAGTCTTCCTGACTCAGGAAGACCTTTAGATTATCTGAGGCACATTTCGAATGCTTCAGATTAATCTGTATGGAACGCAGCGCGTTTTTTAATTGCCTGAAGAAGGGCCTGCACCTTCAGGGCCCGGCGACTCGCCGGGGACTTCGGCAACAATGATGTCATCGTCGGTCGTGACTTTGCCATCATTATTGTCGCAGTCTGCTCCTTGACTATGCAGGACCTTAATCTTGGCATTTCTAATGCCGAACCGAAGCTTATATTCAGCCTTCTCAAGGGCCCCCAAGCTTTCCTCGCTAATCCTCAAAAGATAAGACGCGCTGTTCTTCTGCGGCTCTTCAGCCTTGATGACTGTCCAGTCACGCATTGGAACCAACGGGTTTAGCCTCTGAAGACCACGGATCAGCTCCTGTCCGCTTGGCTTGATACTCATGAGGGGCAACCAAATGCGAGCCTTCGGTTGTCTGGGGATGTCCTTAGCTGGGATAAGCTTAAGTCTCAAGCCTTCCCAGTCATTGCTTATCTTAGCAATGCATGAACTAAGGAAATCCCTGGAAAACACGTCATCGCACTTGATTACCCTGTGTCCCCTGAGCACCTCGCCAGAGTCAAAACTAGGGTAGGGACCCTCTATTGCCGAGATTGTGTAAGAAAACACCATCTCCGAGAGCTTGGCCTCGATAGAACTCCACACAGCCAACAGACCTCTGCTGTTTGTGGAGAGCTCATCCACAACCGCTACTTGGAGGTCGTCTCTGACAACCTCACTTAAAGTACGCTGTTGCGCCGCTCTGGAAGATGATGCCTTCTCATCTTTTTTTGAGTTTGGTGCATTTGGTTTTGGCTTTTTTGAAGGTTTTACGGTCTCTTCACGAGACCGGTTTCTTTTGTCGGCCTTCTTTTTTGTAGCCAAGAGACTGTTGTATTCATCAACAATCTTTTGGTACATGATCTTGTCCTCGCGATCCTTCTCCAGCACAATTCCAGCCTTCTCATTATCAGCGATCTTGCTAAGAATGAAAGAGGCCTTCTTGTACTGGTTCTTGATGCGGACACCAGACGACTTTTTATTCTTTCCTTTAGCAGCATTGCTATGGCTGGCATTGCTGTTAGAGGAATTTGGATTTTGGATTGGTTGAGATCGAGGCACAGGAGTACTATGGCTGGTACTCGCTGCACCTCCAGTTTTTGCGGGTTGCCCCACAATGGTCTCCTGACTGGAGGCCAAAAGTTCATCCTCATAGTCGGCGGATGGTCCTAAGTTCGTCATGTCTGAAACGTCCTGGAAAAAATTATGAGAGTTAATGTTGGTCCCACGAGTAGTACGGAAAGGGAAAGGTCAGCCCCGGCAGAGCCGATATACCGGGGCAAGGCAAGATGTAAGACGGACCCTGCCAAGGCATCCGAATGAGCTCGTTTGCGACTGGTTTACCCCCCAGCCTTCCATTTCTTCGGCACGGATTATGAAATCGCTCACACCACCACTGAAAATTAGGGACCCCGTATCTATGGTCAAATTGCATTGCTGAGGGTTTAAACTATTGAAGAGCTTAGAAACGCTTCAACAATTCAACCTGACCTTAGCTGATCCCCTTCTTGACATCGCACAAGAAAACTGTGGTGATCATTACCGCCCGGCACCCACTAGGAGGGTTTGATACGAGGATTTTTGCCAGGCATCATCATGAAACTTTGTACACATATTCTTGTAGGTATTAGAAGAAACATAGGATACGTTTTATCCTGATAGAACGTACGGCCTAATTTTACATAGAGCAAGGGATTGACACATTGCATAGGTAGTGATAGTTTAGGGGTCAGAGAATCACATAGGCACCAATATCGTCACCAAGTCCACACAATTAATTATTGGCATCAGCAGACGACATTGAAAACTTTGGAAGGAACCCAGCAAAAAACATAGTGCTGCATTTAAATGAGGAAAAGACTAAGTTCCTACATGGCACTAAGTAAGCGCCGACTGCTGAAAACGTTGGCAAAAGTAGAAGAAGAACTATTAAGATAGAGTACCACGAATTCGAAGAAGTGCAATCCTCCGACAACAATATGGAAACAAAAAAATATGCGGACGGCTGCTCTAAGCCAACAGAATCTACTTTAGCCTTTCAAGTAGGCTCTCTAAATCCGAAAATCTTACCATTACCTACTTCGAAACTCCTACTGTATAAGACGATAGTCTTACCACTACTTACTTACGGATCCAAGATCTCAGTGCTTAGCAAAATGTACTTTGAACTCTTAGCCGCGTTCGAGGGAAAAGTCTTATGGAGAATATTTGACACCGTTTGTGAGAAAAGACGATTCCGGAGTCGATATAATCACGAGGTGTATCAAATCTACCACGAAACAGATTTGATGACAAAAATTAAGCTTGGTAGACACCGATGGACACCTAGCTCGTGTGAACGAAGAGAAACTGGCCCGGAAAGTCCTTTAGAGTACAATTCTTAGAAGGATAAAGCGCGCCAGACCGGAAGGATAGCGTAGACCAGGAGGCCTAAAGCTTTGTGTTGCAGAACTGGATGGCGTGCGTTGGCCAACAATCGGGAGACATGGAAGAAGAGGGTCGGCTAGTTATTTATTTTTTAACTATGAAAAAAATATTACTTTTTTTTCTTTAAAAAAATCAAAAAGTACAATTCGATACACTTTTTATTTTGATTTCGATACAATGCTGAAAGACGATTTTTCATCCCTGGTATACCCTCTACCTTTCTTCTTTCTGATTGCTTTCGTAGTGGCATATCTTTTATTGTTATTCAATAACATTGGTTTGAAAAACCGAATTTTTGAGTCCCTACTAACACAACAAATGCGGAGTAAGTTTGTTTGTTACACCATCACGCAAAAAACTCTAAACCGATTATCATGAAACTTTGTACATTATATTCTTGGAAGTATTAGAAGTAAGACATGCTTCCCGTGGGATTGAATTGGTTTAAATTTGCACAGAGTAAAAGACTTACACGATTTTGTGCTTAGTTGGTGGTAGTTTAGGGGTCAGAAAATGACATAGGCTCCTTTCTATTTTTACGAAAAATGAAAAAGAAAATGTTTATCAAGAAAACTCAAAATCTAGCTACTTCAATGCGTGAGTACTGTAAGCCGCAGGTAAAAGCTGTTATTAAAAAAAACAAAAAAATACACTACGCACTTGATGAAACTTTCCGAAAAAGTAGATAATTTGATTACAAGCTATGACGCAAGTAATAATGAAGTTGAGATGTCCAATCTTACAAATGATCCTGCATGTTTGAAGCGCAAGATAGACGATATCGATTCCGATGAAAATCCATTGACTAAAAAACTTGCCTCGAGCAGTAGTGTATCAGTATCTCCAACTTTATCTATTATACAGCAACCTACAACTGAGCAATTGTTACCAATTCATCCGACAACGAGTGTTCAACCACCTCAAGGACTTCCAACGACAACTGAACTACATTTAACACTTGATCCACCATCATCGTTACCCATACAGCCTACAACTGAACAGTCACATTCAAAACAAAATGCATTGATGCATTCGTCACTGAGTTATCAACCACCACAAAGACTGCAAACACTTGCTATACCACCTTCAACACTCGCTCCAGCATCTTCGTTATCCATCACAAATCAAAATACGTTTGTGTCTCCTATTGAGTCCGGATTAAAAATTGTTGAAGGACAAAAAACCATCTTCGTTTCCAAATTGGACCCTAAAACAAATGCGTTAAACATCAAAAATTATATACAAAATAAGCTTGGCACGATTCGATTTTTAAACGTGGAAAAAATGATCCAACGTAACTTTTCAAAATACTCTTCGTTCAAAATAAAAGTACCTGATTCGATATTTTATATTCTTAATTCTTCGTCATTTTGGCCAAATGGTATTATCATGCATGAATTTGTAAACAGAACAAAGTCACAGCGCTCAAATTTTGCACAACTACTGACAATGCAAAACTCTCGTCGCAGCAGCTACAAAAAATACTAATATATTACCAAAATGTGAACAGACTAAGGACAAAAACCAGTGAGGTTTATAAAAATATAAATATAATCCCGCATGACGTCATCGTTCTAACTGAATCGTGGTTGAACTCATCTTTTAATGACACTGAGTTATTTGACAACACCTATCAAGTTTTTCGACGTGATCGCCACCAACTCTATGATTCAGCTAATGTTGGTGGTGGTTTATTGATTGCAGTAAGAACATCTCTCATATGTGCACTTGTTAATGATTTTTTGGAATCTTCGCTTGAAATACTCTGCGTAAAAATACAAATACCTTCTGGATTTGTCTATGTGGTTGCATGCTATATTCCACCTGGTTCTACTAACGAAATTTATGAAAATTTGATCAATTCGCTAGAAACGATTTTTGAAATAATTGAGCCAACTGATGAGATTATTGTTATTGGTGACTTTAATCTTCCCAACTTGGTATGGTCCCGATCAACTAACGACGACGTATATTTGCCTACTAATGCTTCGAATACAAACGAATTCTGCTTAATAGATGGAATGGCATCTTTTGGACTAAATCAGCTGAATGGTGTTAAAAACGAAAATGGAAGAATATTGGATCTTGTCTACTTCTCAGACGTTATGAATACTGGTGCTGCCATTATCCCATGTGATTCAAAGCTCGTTCACGAAGATCGTCACCACCCTGCCCTCACTATTTCTTTAAACTTAAGTATATGCAACGTTTTAAACTTATGTAAACATCATATTGAGTTTGACTTTAAAAAATGTAAATTTTCTCAACTATTTAATTTACTTCTCGAAATTAACTGTGATTCAATATTTTCAAAATTGTGTTTGGATGAAATGATATTACGATTTTATGAAATCTTATTTGACTGTTTTCTAGATACTATCCCACTTCGCAAATTGAAATCATTAAACACTAATCCGCCATGGTTTGAATCGCATTTAAAAACATTAAAAAATAAAAGAAATAAGGCCTGGTTGAAATCCAATCTTTCGAAGAATGATGAGACGTTTCGAGTCTATCAAGAGCTGCAATCCGACTTTGTGACCTATTCAAACTGTTTGTATTTTGACTTTATTTCGAACACTGAATGTGACCTAAAATCGAACCCCCATATATTTTGGCGATATGTTAATAGTAAACGTAAATTTGACGGCTATCCAGCATGTATGACCTTTCAAAATTCTTCTAGCCATTTTCCAGAGACAATTTCTAACATGTTTGCAGATTATTTTAAGACTGCCTTTGAAGATTTCTCTTCTGCAAACACTTGTTCTCTTATCACTCCTAACACACAAGAATACAGTCATCATTCATCAATTAATTTTTCAATTTCTGAGTCTTCTATACGTGACAATATCTTAAAGCTAAATGAATGTTTTAGTCCTGGTCCTGATGGAATCCCATCGTTTATGTTGAAAAAATGTGTGTCCTATATTTCTTATCCGTTGTTTCTTCTTTTCAATGAATCTCTGAAATGTTCCAAGTTCCCAGATCTTTGGAAATATTCATACTTAACGCCGGTCCATAAAAAGGGTTCTAAAAATTTAGTTACTAATTATCGTCCTATAGCGAAACTGTCCGCTATTCCTAAACTGTTTGAATCCCTCATTTGTGAAAGAGTTTCTTTTAATTGTTCTTCTATCATATGTGAAAATCAACATGGATTTGTTAAACAAAAATCTACAATAACAAATTTGTTACAATTTTCTACTTTTTGTTTGGATGCATTCTCAAACACTCTCAAGTCGATTGCATTTTTACAGACTTTAGCAAAGCTTTCGACAAATTAAATCACGAGATTCTTCTCAGTAAATTGAGTAAAATTGGACTTAACGACCGTTTTGTTATGTGGGTTTCGTCATACCTTAAAGATAGATATTATAGTGTCATGTTCAGATGTAACCCTTCATGTCAATTTAAAGTCAATTCTGGTGTACCCCAAGGTAGTCACCTTGGCCCGTTGCTGTTTGTTTTATTTATTAATGATTTGCCTTCTATTTTAAACAATTCTTTATCGCTTATTTATGCAGATGATTTAAAAATATTTCGAATTATTAACTCGATCAATGACTGTGACGATCTACAAGAGGACCTTAATATGTTTTGGGAATGGTGTAAGAATAATCGTTTGATTTTAAATATTGACAAATGTAAACGCAAACGTAATATAATAAACTATGACTATGTGTTGAATTCGTCATCCTTGTGTAGGGTATCTAACTTTTCTGACCTTGGTGTTGTACTTGACTCAAAATTAACGTTTACTGATCACTATAATTATATAATAAAAAAAGCTAACAAAGTACTTGGTTTCGTCAAAAGATTTTCGCGTGAGTTCCGTGATCCATATGTCATCAAAATTCTTTACGTTTCTTTTGTCAGGCCAATTCTCGAATACGGTTGCGTTGTATGGGCACCATACTACTCTATTCATATAAATAGAATGGAAAGTATTCAACGTAGATTTTTAAGATTTTGCCTACGATTTTTTCCCTGGCCTGATAGACTTCATTTACCACCATATACTCAAAGGCTTCCCTTAATAAATCTCCCATCTCATTCTGGTCACAGAGAGTATTTACAGTTCTGCTTTATAACAGGAGTAATGAATGGAACTATTTCATGTCCATCTATTCTTTATAGATTGAATATCAACTTTCAGGCCACCTTAAGAAGAAATTTACCTATTCGAACTATTTTTAGTAGATCTAACTATGGCGCTAACAGTCCTCTCAATCAATTAAGGCTAGGTTTCCCATTGAAAATTTCGTTGGTCTTTTGCGTAAAACTGTGTAGCTCCCAAAATATTCCGAATATTAAAATGAAATCAACGGGTATAGATTAAACATTTAACAAGCTAAGAAATTATTTAGCTAAAAAAAATATTAAAAATGTATTTCATCCCCAAAGGGTCATGCATAACGAAAAATTATGAAATTTTTGGAGACGTTTGCGGTGGAAAAGTTTTGTTGCCTTAAAAATTCATTTTTTATTCTTTTTATATTTTTTATTTATTCTTAAAATAATTCACGACTCAGTGACGTGGCTGTTTTTTTAATATTTTGTCCAGTTTCGTCAAAAAAAATTAACAAAAACACGAAAAATGAGGAAAATTTAGCAAAAGTAGGTGTGATTTATGTGGAATAATTTCTAGAGTAGAAAAGATAAAAACTTGAAAATATTTTTTTTATATTGTCGAAATATACATAATATCACATTAATTTTTTAATATTTTTATAAATTATTTTACTAAATTTTTTTTGAGTCCAAAGTAAAAAAATGCGTGTTTTTCTTAGAATATTCTGCGGCGAACAAGATTCCAGCCCCATTTAGTTCGACTCAAAAACAAAAGTATTTTTTTATAAAAATTGAATATCTCCTTGACTCAGTAACGTTTTTAGAAAAAAAAGAAAAAAATTAAAACATATTTAAAAATGCATTTAAAAAAGTCAATATTTGTGTATCAATTATGAGGAGAATGCAGCATACAATATTTTCAAATATTTTTTTTAATTTTTTTCATATTTCTTATATAGAAATCAGAAACTAAAATAATCTTACGATAAGCCGTTTATTTTATATTAATATTCGAAAATGGGTAATTTTTTTAGATTTTTACAAGAAAAATCGCGTTTGCTCACACACACTAAGGTACTCAGTTCAAACAAATTGAACTAGGTGGCGTTGATTTATATTTCATTCTCTTCTCCTTCGTTTTTTTTTCATAGGATAGAGAAAAAATTCTTCATACCAAACGTTCTCATAAAATTCGTTTGAGAATGAAAATTCATTTTTTTTTATACTTCTGGAATGTTTATGATATGCAGACATATAGATAGGCAATTGTGATCACTTACCATGTACTTTGTAGGTATTCGATGAAAAAGTTTTTTTGAATGCCTAGGCCTACCTACATTTGTCTTATTTGCATGCATTGCATACATTTCGAATATGTATGTGAATGCGCGTATTTTTTGAACATGAGTCAAGTGCAAGGGCTTGAGATGTAAAATACTTGTTACGCAATGAGGAAAAGATCTTTTTTTTCGTGGTGGTGTGTGCCATTTCTTAGGATTGTGTAAAGGGTTTTGTTTCTTTTTTGTTTTTGTTTTGCTTCTGTTTTTTGTAGCAATGACATTTTTTCCTCACGTTTCTCTATGCTGGTGGGATCGTAATATTCTTTTAGAAGAAGAACAACCCTGTTACGCAATGAGGAAACGATATTTTTCGTGGTGGTGTATGCCATTTCTTAGGATTATCAATCAATAAAAATTAAAGCAATAAATGCTTTCAGATTTTTATGCTATGGCTCTAAGAAATAGAAACACATTGATATTCACGGATATAATTCAGAAAACATTTATAAACAGACGGAGAATATAAAAAAATGAAATAAATTAGTATTACCTATATAAGTAAAATTGCAGTTCAAAATTTATTTTTTTTTCTTTGAGATCTTTGTTTTAGAATTATAAAATTCAATCTAATGTCTAATCTTGACCTAATCTTGTTTTGTTTTTGTATAACAAAAGATTGATTTTATTTTGCCTTAGTACATAAAGGTAAGATAACTAGATGACAAAAAAATAATTTTTGATTCCTTGGAATCATTTTTCTTCATTATATATGTAATTACTTTCGTAGGTAGGTTTTGAAAAATAAATTTTATTATATAAGGTACCTATATTATATTCCTTGTAACCTTGAAAAAATAAACCCCGATACATTTGGGAATAATAAAAAAATGTTATACATAGTTTGAGTCATTTTTTGCCTATTAACCTTTCTATACTCGCGCGTTTTGACAGAATACGTATACTCGCGCACGGTCTCTCAGACCGAAATCTTATCTCGTCTACATTTTCGTGAATATGTATTTTCCAAATTGTTTTTGCGGTTTATTTTAAAGAAAGTAATATATTTAAATGAAACAAATAGAAAAACATAGCAAATTTGAACTTTATTCGGTAGCAAAAAAAAATTATTAATGCATTGAAAACAAATAACAATAATTATAAAAAAGTATAAAAAGAGATTTAGTTTTCATAATTGTGCAAATCGTAGCAATCTGAACATACCATTAGTGCATGCTCAAAAAACCAATTCAAAACGGTTCCTGGAAATGTTGTATTTGTAAAATATATATATATATACACATATATAAAGTATATACATACACATAAGCATATGCAAAATATAAACACCCCTAATGTAATACAAAATTTGCCACCCACTGTTTCTTCTAAAATTTGAAAATTACTTAACCAAAAACTCTAACACCTGTACTCGCGTCGGTCTGACAGACCGAAAATTAACAAAATATACAACAAGTCTACTTAACAGGTGCGCTTGCGCCCATCTAATCGAAAGAAAATACTTATTTAGGAAGCTACTCAGAATTTCAAAAAGACAGCGATTTAATTTTTCAAGAAAACTAAGAATTAATGATTTGTCGATCTGAGAGACCAATGCGCGAGTATAGGAAGGTTAAAAAAAATAATCTCCCAACCGTGACCCAAATCGGCTAAAGAACAATCGTATTTAATGACAATCGGGTAACTTTTGCCTAAATACTACTGTCCGACCAAAATTCGATTTTCTGCCGAAGCCGAATGTTCGGCTAAAAAAAAAACTTCGACCGAAGCCGAAGCCGAAGCCGAAGGTTGAATTAAGTGAAGAATTCTCATTTCGAATAAGAAAAAAAATATTTTATCTTATTCAAAAATTGATTTTTTTCGGCGCCTACCCTACTACGATTTTCGATATCAACAAAAAGTACCTACCTACCAACCAGGCAATTTAAAAAAATTCAAAATTGAAATTTTTTTCGGCGCCTACTATGATTTTACACTAATAAACACAAGCTTCTATGTCCAACAATTTCAATTTTTTCGGCGCCTACTACGATTCTCGAATCTCGATATCAATAAAAAAATTCTTCGGCTTCGAAGATTTGGCCGAATGTTGTTTTTTTTGGCCGAATTCGACCGAAGCCGAAGCCGAAGGTTCGGTCGGACACTACTAAATACCCAAGGAGAGATAGAATTGATTTTTTTTGATTTTTCTATCATCGTAAAATCATGTTTGATCAAAATGTCGTCTTGATTTTTTTTAACTGTTCATAGCTTTCAAAAAGTACCTCTACGTCTCTTTATTGATAAATATAAAGATGAAACCAAAGAAAAATTAAAATCGTTCGTCAGGAACCCAAAAAAAGAAACAATTCGAACACAAATGTCATCAAACCTCAAAACCATCATAATCCCAAATTACAAAATTTGGGAAGAAAAAAGAAAAACAACAATTCATGAATGCTACTCCTACTCTAAGTGCACATAACATAACACGTATGTAGAATGTAGATGCATTTTTGTGTATTTCCACACCACAGTCTACAATTCCACAATAGTAAATAGATACATGCGAAAAAACCTGTTTTTTTCATCCTTATTTTGTGGACCTTCGTAGGAATTCTGAGTGAGAAGAGAAAAAAAAAAAACTAGAAAACAAGAAATTTTAAGTGGCTATGTGAGAGGGAAATAAGAAAAAAGAAAGGGAAATATTCACTAACACTCGTGCATACTTTTACACGAGCTCGGAGTTCAAGAAAAAAGGAAACCCAGTCTTAAGGGTATGTGTCCCAGAATACCGAACTCAGATTTCATGTAAATGAATTTATATGTGTTAGTGGCCTCTACTCTTCACCGATTCCTTTTTTTTATCTCAGACGAGAATTTGCAAGAACCAGTTTCCACGATCACGATCAGGCACATGAAGGAGAAAAAAAAGGCAATACACGCAGACGACGCACGTCTAGGTAGAAAAGGAAGCAAATTCATATACGTACATGCAATGCAATAAAAAAGACCCAAAAAAATAGGTATCAAGTGAAGAAATGTGCACATTTTTTCCTTTTTTTCTTTGAGCTAGGAATATATATTATGAAAACAATGCGTGTAAGCAGGTACAAGAAAAGTGGTATCATAGATATTGTTGTTGCAGCACGAGACATCGCGATGTGATAAACGGTTAGGTTCTTATTTCTTTTTGTGTTTGTCTAGTTGAAGAAATATAAAAAAGATGAACCTTTATGAGAAGATTATTTATTTATGTTTCCTCTTGCGAGGTGTAAATAAATAATTTTTGAAGAGGCAGGATAACTATTTTATATGAAATGGAAATTTTTTTATTGGGCGATGATTGCGTTTGTAACAGGCAGGTACCTTTCATCTTTTAGACAGATGAACAGTTTATTCAAAAGAGTCATGAACCTATTATTGAAATTTTTGACCTTACGCAATAAAACGATGCAAGTAGAGGGTGTCTCAGTAAGAGTGCTCTTTTTAACATTGGAATCTTTTTTTCATGCGCGAGTGGCAATTCTGAAATTTGACATCTGCCACCTCTGTTTATTCTGATTATTAAAAATGGAGTGCTTTTCGAAAGAACAACGCGTTATACAGGGAGCGGCAAAATGATCTGACGGTTTTCGCTGCCACGCTGGCGAGCGAGTGAGTGGTGGGGGGTGGTGGGGATAACGGCTTTCCAGAGCCTACGTGCGGACATGTTCAGTAGCCATGGAGCGGTGGACGGCTGAGCACCGTGCGTTTGTCGTGGAAGCGTTTTTTAAAAGTGGCGATTCCTGTGTTACCGTTCAGCGTCAGTTCCGTAGACGATTCAATGTGGGTCCACGTGGTCCACGCAAACAAACCCCGCACATTGGATGACCTTAAGGAGGCCATACGCCAAGAAATAGCCAACCTGTCTCCTGCAATGTTAGGGAAAGTGTTTGAAAGTTTCAGTGCAAGATTGGAAGAATGCATGGCCCGAGATGGACATCATTTGAAAGACGTCATCTTCAAATCTTAAACGGAGCAAATTCGCCTTTTTTCAGTTATTTTTATAAATGTTCATAAATACCAATCTGTAATATGCAATAAAACACTTTTTATCACTATAAACGTTTGAGTTATTTACATTTTAAAACCGTCAGATCTTTTTGCCGCACCCTGTATTTGTGAATATCTAGGTACTCTCGCAAACTTCGCAAAATTTTCTGCCGAGAAAATTAAAAAAAAAACATATTTTATTCCATACTTAATCGGAATATATCTTCTTTAGAGGCCAGTCACAGCTTTAATTGGTTTTCATCATTGAAACACATCATTGAAATTTTTCTGATAGGTCAGTTATTATAGCAATCATTGAAAATTTCTGTCAAAATTTTTTTCCTGACGTAATTCAATTATTGGAACTGTGAGAAGTTGAACATTTATGTAGATCATTAAAATTGTACAAAATTGAAACGAAAATCATTGGAATGATTTGTTTAATTTTTTGACATAATACAATCAGCTGTTCAGGAAAATGATTTTACAACCGGAAAATAGAAAAACACATTTTAATGAAAAAATAAGTGTGTAATTGAACTTTTTCATGTCAATAAAAATTCTTGGAGTGATTTCCGATCGATTGGTATATAATTTCTTTTCAAAAGAAAACATATGTCGATTTCCATTGAACCACATGAAATGGACGGCCCGTCGCTACTAAAAATCAATATTTTTTGGTTTCAATGGAAAGGAAAAACGTAGCAATATCTTTTTGTACCTAAGTGTATCTTCGTCCTCGGATGAGGAATGCTTGTAATGATGTCAATGTTATGTATACCTATTCTTGAGAACACAACGATAAACCTTATTTATTTTCATTATTATTCTTTATTTTCATTATTATTATTTATAATATTCACTATTCTATTATTTATCGTAATTATAACATAACAAAAACGCACTCTCTTCTATTTTCTTTTTCAACACATAATTATTCCATTTGCAAAAACTGTCAAGTTTTTAGGATGTGTTAAAATCAGTGTGAAAATCTGTGTAGATTCGTCTCAAAAGACGAATTCAAAACGAATCAATTCGTCGGGAAAAAACATCAATACTTTTCCCATTGGAAAACGTTTATGAAAAAAATATTGCCGGCCCGTCGACGGTACATCAATGTTTTGGTTCAATGGAAAACCACAATAGTTAAATATCCATTCAAAGATTTTCCGGATCCATTTCAATGATAGCTATAACTGGCCTCTTACAATACAATAAAAATATCACAACTCTGTCATAAAATACTTGTCTTTATTTTTAAATGAAAAAGTGCAATCTTACTGAGGCACCCTATACTTATTTGTTCCAAACGAATTAAAAAATTAATTGGGTTCTCCCATTTATTTGTAGTACCTACGACCTTACTTCTTACTACCTACCTACCTACACAACATTTTTGAGCTATACAAGGTGTCGCAAAAAAATAATACATATTGCACTTGTACTTGTCATATATTCTAATAAATCGCAAATCTCCCTCGCAACCACCAAAACAAAAAGATATGATAAGAAATTATCGCACATGTGCGATATGCTTTGTACCTCATTCATTTTCTTATTTTGTCATCTCCAACAACAAAAAACAAAAAGAAGCCACTTACTTACCGCATTCTTTTTATGCGCTTTCTCTATCTCCCGCTCTAACCCTTCTTCTATAATTATGTCATCTGCACATATCTATTTTCTCATCTTGCATCTTTCTTCTACTTCTATGTAAAGCAATATCGAGTTTTCTTCACACTTCTATGAATTGAAGAACAAAAAGTACATTTTCTGTTGAGGAGAAAAAACAACATCTTTTGTAAGAAAGAGAAGAGAAAGCAAAACAAATTGCAGCACCACCTAGTGGCATTCCTTTGAACCCTGCTTCTTTGTGTGTGTAATCGACCATTCTTTTTTGACAAAAAACGCAAAAAAGACGATTTTTCAAAAATTAAAATAAAAAAGACCATTAGCAAACAAATTATTTTGTTATTTGATTTAAATAAAAAAATAACAGAAAAAAATAAAAAAAATATGTGCTAGTTTTATTGCCTATATATCACTTACAATAACCTTACAAATATTGACCTTTTGAAGTTTATTTTTAAATATGTTGCAGGTTAAAAATTAAAAAAAAAACACCGACGTTAAGTAATACATATATTAATCTTTCATATAAAAAATATTTCAAAAAATTCAAAAATATATTAATCAATTTCCCGGGCAAACGCGCAAAATGCTAGACAAAAATAGGTATTTTTTGTGTTTGTGTTAACAAAAACATTTGACAAACATAAAAACAAAAATAAAAAAAATTACTC
Organism: Sphaerophoria taeniata; assembly: GCA_943590905.1. Classification (NCBI taxonomy): domain Eukaryota; kingdom Metazoa; phylum Arthropoda; class Insecta; order Diptera; family Syrphidae; genus Sphaerophoria; species Sphaerophoria taeniata. Next base: position 204,521,308 of record OX016540.1, read on the forward strand.
CGTTGAAATTATTTATTTAAAGCTTTGAAAAAAGTTGATTCGACTTCACTACCTTTTATATTTTAGAAGTTATACTAAAAAATGCATTCATACTTTTTACGTAATTTGCTGTATTTTTCATTGTTTTTCGAATTTTGTGTGGAAAAAATTATAACGATAATCGAAAAAAAAACACCGACGTTAAGTAACATGATATATTGTCATTATAAAAAAAATATAAAATAAATAAAAATGTTATATTTAACCCATTTCCCATTAGTTAGCGCAAGCGTCTTTCAAAATTTTATAGTTTTTCCGTTTGCTTGTCGGTTTTGAGGTACATCGAATTTTTATTTATTTTTTTTAATTGCATAAACATTTGACCCTATTTAATATCAATCGAAAACCGTTTGTTTTATTAAAATATTCGAAAAACTGCGAACGCTACACAGTTTCGCGCAAAAGCCCAACCTTTTTTTACATGGGAAACCCCCCCTTAATCAGTATTTTTAATAAATTTTCTATTCTCATTAACTCTACAAATGACAATATCAAATCTGCAAGCTTTAAATTTAATTTTTTTGTTATAAGTAGTTAAACAATGTTAGTTTTAAGTTTAGTTTTAAGTAATTAATGTAATCTTAGCGTTAGTATTTAACGTATTTGAATAAACAAACAGTCGGTCCGACTGTACTTCTGGTACTGGCAGAACTAGTAATATGTCTGTCTAAATACAAATAGTGATGAAACCAGATCCGATGTACTTACTTCAATTCCCATTTGCTCTTTAATCGCTCTTTAATTGTTGCAACTAACAATGTAGTGTCACAGCTAATAATACCGAAGTGGGATCTACTTTACAATCTACATCTACACTAATATATAAAGCTGAAGAGTTTGTTTGTTTGAACGCGGTAATCTCAGGAACTACTGGTTCGAATGGTATAATTCTTTTTGTGTTGGATGGTGCCTTAATCGACTTAGACTTTAGGCTACTTAACATTAAGCTGTGACCAATAGCAGCGAAGAATCTGTGGAAAATATGGAAAAACGGCAAAAAATATACATTTTTCTGCGTTAAAACGCGCTTATCTCAAGAACTGCTTTATGAAATTGAACAATTTTTTAAATGTTGAATGGTCCATTTATCAAGGAAGGCTTGAAGCTATATAAAATTTAGCTGCGACCAATAGGAGCGAAGAATTTGTGTAAAATGTGGAAAAAAACGGCAAACAATACAATTTATCTACACTAATATATAAAGCTGAAGAGTTTGTTTGTTTGAACGCGGTAATCTCAGGAACTACTGGTTCGAATGGTATAATTCTTTTTGTGTTGGATGGTGCCTTAATCGACTTAGACATTAGGCTAATTAACATTAAGCTGTGACCAATAGCAGCGAAGAATCTGTGGAAAATATGGAAAAAAACGGCAAAAAATATACATTTTTCTGCGTTTTAACGCGCTTATCTCAGGAACTGCTTTATGAAATTGAACAATTTTTTTAATGTTGAATGGTCCATTTATCAAGGAAGGCTTGAAGCTATATAAAATTTAGCTGCGACCAATAGGAGCGAAGAATTTGTGTAAAATGTGGAAAAAACGGCAAACAATACAATACAATACAATACAATACAATATAAAGTTCGTTTGAACGCGGTAATCTCAGGAACTACTATTTCGAATTGTAAAATTCTTTTTGTGTTGGATAGTCCATTAATCGAGAAAGGCTTTATTCTACTTAAAATTAAGCTGCGACCAATAGTAGCGAAGAATCTGTTGAAATGTGAGAACTGAGATTTTTTTCTGAGATCTCTGAGATGAAATTATTTTGGATTCGATTTCTCACTCAGCTATTTGACGTGGCTGACATATGTGCAGCAACAATTAGTAAGGTAACCATTAAATCTCAATGATAACTGAGAATTATGTTCCACCAAATGTTTTTGCCTCAGTCAAGGTGACATTGAGATCTCAGTGAGATGTTGTTAGGTGAAACTGGCCTAATAACTGCTCAAATTAGAATTTTGAGAGTTCAATTGATTTGTGAATGTGATTGATTGCACTATTTGTGCAGATTATTGTGTTTAACCAATATCATTTTATGTACTTCTTAACTAAAAAAATATGCTCAGTTTAAAGAAAAAAAAATTACTTAACGAAGAGATATTAGAATTATTAGGGAGAGTTCACCCAAGGGAATGCTTTAAGTATGAACAACTGAAGGGAATCATAAAAAATGCTCAAAATTTTCAACTTCAAGAGAATTACGACCTAGGGAGAGTTGACTGCAATGCAATTTTACAGTAACTTCCGAACAAAATTCCCACGCGCGCATGATGCACAAGTCGAGACGATACTCTGGCCGTTGGACGAGGGAGAGGCGGACGAAGTCGCGGGCAACTGCTAGTTTCTTAATATATACATATTGGGCCCTATCGGGAATCTCCCAAGAAATTTTTTTTAGGAAAATTCCATTCCCAAGAAATATTTCTAGTTATCGTGGAATTCCTTCGGAACGAATTTTTCCCATGGAAAAAACTACCAACTTTAAAAAACAAAATTATTTTCGAAAATCAATTTTGACAGAAATATTTTTTTTTTGCCTATAATAACTTTTGTCTTGTTTGACAATTTTAGTGTGATGGTTCATTAAATTGCATAGCAAAGGATCTCTAAATGAGGAAGAAATACAAATAAATAAAATCAGTTTGATCGAAGATTGTTGTTTACTTTTTCTGCGGAGTTGAATTCCGACCTTATTGATAAGAAAACATCCGATTCCTTCACAGCAACGAACTCTCTCTTTCGCGTTTAGTTTGTTAAACTTGTACAATGTAGAAGTCTCTTGCCTCAGTGCCGTCCGGTCCTATTTCTAATACTATCATTCGCAAATGTGTTGATGAAACCACAAAGAGGAAAGTTCCCCAAGGTGCAAAGTTCAAACCGAAATGAAAATAACTAATTTTTAGTACTAGCAGTCCAATCGTCTTTCTTGATATTTGTACAGCTTCCATTGATAGTATTAAAATGCAAAGAATTTCTATTATTCCCGATGAAAGAGTAAACACAAACAAATTCAATCAATAGGATCGATGCTTGGATACAAACTTGTTCTGGAGAGTACCTATAATTACGAAGTAATTCCTAACCGCCAATGGAAACATCCGCTTTCTTCGCACTACGAATGTCCTTTTCGATTGTTAATCCTGTTCAAGTCTCTTGCCTCTCCGCATTTATAGATTTAAGACATCTCAATCTTCTGAAATCCATTGCAAACCATTGCCAGGGGCCGGCCCGAAAAATCATAGGAACTGGTGGGTGCGGCCTTGAAACTTAAAGAAAATCTCAACACAGTTTCATGAATGATTCGACTTCTCCATCCATTTCTATTTTTCCTGGATGACCTTTGTGCCGGTGCTCGGTGTTGACAAGTGTCGAACCACGAATTAAAATGTTTCCCAATAATTGCACAGTTCAAATAGAAATGGAAATAACTTATGTTTAGTACTAGCTGTCCAATCATCTTTCTGTCATTGGCGTTTTCATTCACCACCTCACTCATCATAAGCACACGGGGGGAGTCTGCATCCTAAATATTGCATAGTCTTGGAAAAAGAAAATGCTATATTACCATTCTAGCCTGATCGACAATTTTTAAAGAACTGTAACTGAAGAACTCATTTTTCATTCCTAGCAGTTGGTTTTGAAGTAGGCCGTAAAAAATGCTCGCAAAGGTTTGTGCTTTGTGGTCTATTCAAGCAAGATAATAATAAAATCGTCTTACCTACTCCTCAAAATAAATCCAAACTCTCTTTTTAGGTCAGCAAATATCTCATTTCCACTCGAGAAAGGATTTTGCTTGCAATTTCTCAATCAAAATTGATGGGAAAAAACTCCAGAGAAATAACGAGAAATTTCCCATGGGAAAAGTGTTCATGATCGCAATAAATTTCTAGGGAAAATTCGAACATCGTTCTCGAAACGAATTTTCCGAACGTGGGAAATATTTCCAGAGAACTCTTATTCACGATACAAGTTTTCCGAATGTGGGAAATATTTCCAGGGAAATTTCATTCCCGATAGGGCCCATTGTTTTTCATCGTTGAAATATTTGTGAGATCAAGTTTTATAAATTTTCAAATAGAAATAAAATTTCCTTAAAGCAACATCGTTTGAAGATATAATTAATAGCAAACAGAAAACAAATAGGAAAAGGAAGAAAAGAAAGGCACAAACAAAGGCTAGGCACAAACATTAATCGTTCTTCAAAGTTATGAGTAGTTCATCTCCATCCTTATTTAGTCTAAACTATGCAACCTTTAAGGCTTTCTGACCATTAACAAAGATATAAGAAGATGAAGATACGCTTATTGAGTGTTTCAAACAATATATTTCTCAGCCAAGAAGAAAATTTCTCACTCGTTGGGTATGTAAGTAAACTAAATTAAAAAAAAAAATCAATAGGACAATAGGTCGAAGGGGTGCACGCCGATTGCCAACAGATTCTAATATAACGTTTTTACAAGCTCAGTTGGCCAGCAGGATCATGCAATTTGTCATATACTTATGACTTATGAGTCTATGGCACTACTCAAAATGTCGTATTTACACGATAAAATAAATAAATAAAAAGATTCCTTTTGACAAAAATGTATTTTATTTAAATAATGAAAACAAGTCTGCTAAACAGAAGAGAAAAATTAGGAATGAACAATAATCGACATTTATTATAATTGAGTGTGGAAGTGACGAGAAGTAGGTTTGTAACAAGTGGTGAGTGTCCTATATCCAACAACTTCCTAACTCAAGAAGAATTCAAAATCAACATTGTTGGCCAAGAAATCTTCCGAAAAAAGGATATGAAAAAACTCGAGCTCCCATTGGAAGTCCTTCCATCTGTAACTACCAACTGAAAGCTTATTCTAAACCTGAAGAGTTTGTAAGTTTCTTTGGTTGAACGTTCTTATTTCAGGATCTATTGGTATAAAATGAGAAATGATTTTTCTGTTTTCAATTTTCCTAGAAAAATCAAAGAGCATCCTACTCGGAAAGTCTTCTAATACAGAAAACAAGGTAAAGGAGAGCGTATGACGTGAATCAACGATAAATTAACTTTAATAATGAAGCAATCGCAGTAAGGAACCTTAAACTTGGCACGAAATTGACTTGATTTCATTTCTTTTTAGAGATAAACAAGCAGCTCCATCGAGACTTGGCTGTTTTTTTACCTACAGAATGTTTTTGGTGGGATTTAACTTCTTTTTGTAGAAACGTGAGCATATAGATTTATTTTATTAGTACCAACAGTTTTTTGTTCAATCTATTCGCGTTCAATATATAATATTTTGGACACTTTAATTTCTGAAAGGTATTACGCATAAGCCAGTTTTATTCGGTGATCTCTGAAGCTTGAGTATACTCTTGATGTCAACATAATTATATGAGGTGCACCCCATGAAGATTGGATACACGTGAAAGCGCCTCGTAGGCTTGGTCACAAGAGAATATGAAGGTGTCCTTGAGGGCATTTTTTAGACTTAGACCTTGGCTCTTGTCATTTGTGAGGGCATACGCCACACAGATTGGGAATTGTTCTTTGTATACGTATGTCCAGGGTATGTCGATCTCTAATAGTTTGGTTGGGCTCTCGTGTTTTTTTAATCAGGGTCACCAGGAACTCCAGATCTTCGATTACCCTAGTTTTTATAGTTTTCCCTTTATGTGGCCATTAAACCCTAACTCTGTACCAAATTTCCGCTCTTTGAGTTTATGGGAAGTACTAGTCAGCGTTGCTGAGAAGAAAAAAATTTTAAGGGCCATTTCCAAAATGTGCGAGCCACTAGTCCACTACCCTAGAGATAATTTGTTAAGAAAAAAAATAAAAAACAATTTGTCTTTTCTAAATAAACTAAATAATGGATTCACAACTGTGTCACACGGACACAGCTCTGGGTCGGTCAGATTCGGAAACAATTTACGTGAATACCTGGCGTTGAGCCTTAATTACACGGTGGATCGTATTCGCACTGTCTTTTATATATTTTTTTTTACATATTTTTTGTATACAGTTTTTGGTTTTCTTACGTTACTTTTTTAAATTCTCTAATATATTCCATTATAGCGAACCGCCCCAGTCGCTATTGATTTTACTTCAAACTCAATCATTAACACAAGTACCAGTACTTGAGATGTGTTTCTATCTATATAACTGGGATTAGAACAGTCGTCCCAGTTACCGAGAAAGGATCTCGCCACTCTGAAACTCCCACAAGGGGGCCTACCGCAACTGTAGTTTGTGGGGAACGATACCAGAACGCACAACCTACACAACACAAAACATTTAAAAAAACTTAAATATACATACCTTAAGAACATGTCACTACGCAACATAAGACTAAACAATACTTACCCTACATTTGGTACAAGAAAACAACATAAATATATTAACCACCTAAAATACTTACAACACTAACAATAATACACGATACAACACTACGAAACTACTGTACAATAAACTACTTTGCAATAACTAACGCTATGAATTTTTTTTTGATCGAGTACGTTGGGAAAACGTAAACAAACTCAGCGTTGAAGAAAAAAATTTTTTTCTAGAGATTCTGTTCTGTGTTTTGTGCGAGATAGTTGTTTACGGATTTCCTTTTTTAGTTTTGTGTTTGTATTTTGGTAGGTAAGGTACCTACCTAATGGTAGTAAAGAATTCGGACATTGATATACAAGGAAATGAAAAGAAATAGTTAAAGTGGATAATATCACGAGCGAAATCACGAAATTTTCAACAACAAAAAAAAAAGAAAAAAAGGGAATAAACATACATAAATGTGAAAAAAAATGTGGATTGCGAACAATTTTGTGGTTCCTTAATCCTAATCTAATCTAATCCCAACAATACTAGTGCAAGTGCATCACGTATATATATACATAATGTATCTACAATAATGAGTCGAGAAAAAAAACCTACTTTCGTACATATCTACATATACTTACTTATTTTTTCCCCGATTGAATCACAATCACAAAAAAAAAATCATACACAAATGTGACAACAAAAACCAACAATTCAGCCAAAAAAAAGTTGATTGCGAACAATTCTGTGGTTCCAACAATACAAGTGCTAGGGCAAGACGTACATACATATATACATATGTATATCTAAATTAATCAAATTGAGACAAATAAAACAATATTTAGCGAAAAAAAAGCAACGGAAATAAAGTCTTTTAATGAATTTTGATGCGGTTCTGCAAAACAAAAGATATAAAAGTCATTAATATACCTACTTTCGTACATACATTACTACACAACTCGGATACCCTGGAATTTTAAAGAAAAAAAAATTGGAAAAAACCAAGAAATAAACGAAATCTGTTTTGTTCAGTGCAGTTACTTTTATGAATAATTTTGTGTTAATATAATAAAAGTATTGTGCTTTAGATTATCCCTGTTCGTTCGTATAATGTCATTTTGAATACTTAATTTTTGCATATTTTGACAACACTACTAGTTCAATACCTATACATATAAATCTATCAATTTGATGTTCATGTGGTTTACGACGAAGAAAAAAAAAACTATAAAACGAAAGTGTTCATATAAAGACAATTGTAGTAAATTCCCAAATTAAGTTTTTACTTATTCATTTATAACTAATTCATTGAGTCCTCAGCAAAAACAAAAGGTTCCAGCGCGGTGCACCACGGCGGATACTTGCTGTTATTCTGGTAAGGTAATTTTTTCTATTAATATTTTTTTTGGTTGTTGTTTTTCGTATGCCCTGAAAGGCATGTAGAACCTTGAATTTGGGATTTTTATAATTACATATATATAAATATAGATGTGTTAACAGTGTTTCCACCGTGTTAAAATAATCCCTGTTGATATTATTCATTTTTTTTTCTGTTTTGTCAATAACCACATATATTTTTTTTTTAAATTCATTCGCTCAATTCAATTACTTAATTTTAAGATTTCATTTATTTTTCTTTGTATTATTAACTTAATATTAATTCTATTGTATGCCTTAATTCCTATTCTTACTACTTACTAATCTTACTTCAAAACTTTTGGCTTAATTAAAATATTGTTACTATCATATACAGGGTGATTCACGAGCGTTGTGCCAAAAAGCTAGAGCGTGTAGGTTGAGTTGAGACAAGAAAAAAATCGTATTGGAGGGGGGTCTATTCCCCCCCGTTTAGCCGGGAGGGGCAATTTTCTGAAAAATTGACTTATTTTGTTTAAAAAAAATATTAAAAATTAACAGCTACGTTTACAACACCGTGCTATTTCTTTCTGAAAAGCCAAAAACTTCTTCTTTCATTTTGTTTTTAAATCAAATTGTTTTAACGAACAGTTTAAAAAAAATAAATTTTCAAACTCAAAATTTTCAAAAAAAAAGCAAAAAAAACATTTTTGAACTAATTTTTTTCAAAATTTTATGTAATTAAGTACTAATTTTGTTTTCAAAATTCAATGTGCTTGTTAATTTTTAGTCGAAAACAGAAAACCGGATGCAAAAATGTCTTTTCGTTTTTGAGAAATTAAGAAAAAACCGAAACCACTTTGTTCTAAAAAAAATCTTTGTTTTTATTTTTATATCTGGACTTTTAGTTTAATTTATTAGTTTAATTTATAAATTTAATATTTTGTGATTGGAGTTTTATGAGGACTCAATAAAGTAGAAAAGTATTACATTATCCCTGGATTAACGATTTTGTTCATTGATAACGTCTGAAAACTGACCTGTAATTTTTTCTTACTATACCTGGGGCCGCGGCCACTCGCCGGCGAAGAGTTCTACCTGCTAGGGGCTTAAGATAATTAAACCGCATTTTTTCTTGAATGAAAAAACAATTAACAATCTAAAGGCAAATAAAAGGCATCGCATATTTACTAAACAACCATTTACAATTAAAATATTAACTCATCAACACATAACAATAACAAACTCATACGCTCGAGAAGAGTTAGCGGACAGGAACTTCTGCTACGGTTTAACTTATTGTCGAGATCGGGAAGCTGAAAGACTCTACGCTAAAAGATATCCCAATAGATGGCGCCCAAGTCGTAGCATTTTTTCAAGAATCAAGAATGAAAGGTCAATGGCAGACGTTATCAATGAAAAAAATGATTAATCCAGGGAAAATCCAATACTTTTCTACTTTATTGAGTCCTCATAAAACTCCAATCACAAAAAATTTAATTTATAAATTAAACTAATAAATTAAACTAAAAGTCCAGATAGTTAAAAATAAAAACAAAGATTTTTTTAGAAAAAAGTGGTTTTGGTTTTTTCTTAATTTCTCAAAAACGAAAAGACATTTTTGCATCCGGTTTTCTGTTTTCGACTAAAAATTAACAAGCACATTGAATTTTGAAAACAAAATTAGTACTTAATTACATAAAATTTTGAAAAAAATTAGTTCAAAAATGTTTTTTTTTGCTTTTTTTTGAAAATTTTGAGTTTGAAAATTTATTTTTTTTAAACTGTTCGTTAAAACAATTTAATTTAAAAACAAGATGAAAGAAGAAGTTTTTGGCTTTTCAGAAAGGTATAGCACGGTGTTGTTAACGTAGCCCGTAATTTTTAATATTTTTTTAAACAAAATAAGTCAATTTTTCAGAAAATTGCCCCTCCCGGCTAAACGGGGGGGAATAGACCCCCCCTCCAATACGATTTTTTTCTTGTCTGAAAAATTGACTTATTTTGTAAAAAAAAATATTAAAAATCAACGGCTTAGTTTACAACACCGTGCTATACCTTTCTAAAAAGCTAAACACTTTTTCTTTCACTTTATTTTTAAATTAAATTTTTTTAACGAATAGTTTTAAAAAAATAAATTTTCAAACTCAAAATTTAAAAAAAAAAGCCAAAAAAATGTTTTGGAACTAATTTTTTTCAAAATTTTATGTAATTAAGTACTAATTTTGTTTTAAAATTTCAATGTCTTTGTTAATTTTTAGTCGAAAACAGAAAACCGGATGCAAAAATGTCTTTTCGTTTTTGAGAAATTAAAAAAAAAAAACACTTTTTTCTAAAAAAATCTCTGTTTTTATTTTTACCTATCTGGACTTTTAGTATAATTTACTAGTTTAATTTATATATTTAATTTTTTGTAATTGGAGTTTTATGAGGACTCAATAAAGTAGAAAAGTATTGGATTTTCCCTGGATTAATCATTTTGTTCATTGAAAACGTCTGCCATTGACCTTTCACTTCTAGCTCTCCGTGCTCTCGTCGGCGGATTCTTGAAAACATGCTACGACTTGGGCGCCATCTATTGGGATATCTTTCAGCGTAGAGTCTTTCGGCTTCCCGATCTCGACAACAAGTTAAACCGTAACAGAAGTTCCTGTCCGCTAACTCTTCTCGAACATATGAGTTTGTTATTGTTACGTGTTGATGAATTAATATTTTAATTGTAAATGGTTGTTAAGTAAATATGCGATGCCTATTATTTACCTTTAGGTTGTTAATTGTTTTTTCATTCCAGAAAAATTGCGGTTTAATTATCTTAAGCCCCTAGCAGGTAGAACTCTTCGCCGGCGAGTGGCCGCGGCCCCAGGTATAGTAAGAAAAAATTGCAGGTCAGTTTTCAGACGTTATCAATAAACAAAATGGTTAATCCAGGGATAATGTAATACTTTTCTACTTTATTGAGTCCTCATAAAACTCCAATCACAAAATATTAAATTTATAAATTAAACTAATAAATTAAACTAAAAGTCCAGATAGGTAAAAATAAAAACAAAGATTTTCTTAGAAAAAAGTAGTTTTGGTTTTTTTTTAATTTCTCAAAAACGAAAAGACATTTTTGCATCCGGTTTTCTGTTTTCGACTAAAAATTAACAAAGACATTGAAATTTAAAAACAAAATTAGTACTTAATTACATAGAATTTTGAAAAAAATTTGTTCCAAAAATTTTTTTTGGTTTTTTTTTTGTAATTTTGAGTTTGAAAATTTATTTTTCTTAAACTATTCGTTAAAACACTTTTTTTTAAAAACAAAGTTAAAGAAGGAGTTCTTAGCTTTTCAGAAAGGTATAGCACGGTGTTGTAAACTATGCCGTTGATTTTTAATATTTTTTTTTACAAAATAAGTCAATTTTTCAGAAAATTGCCCCTCCCGGCTAAACGGGGGGGAATAGACCCCCCCTCCTATACGATTTTTTTCTTGTCTCAACTCAACCTACACGCTCTAGCTTTTTGGCACAACGCTCGTGAATCACCCTGTATAAACAAAACAAAAGCTTTTAATGACATCAGAGATGTCAATCTGGATATTTGGGTGAACCGATTTCTTGTTAAATGGCCATGAAGGCTTAGGTTAAATTTTGACAGGTCAACGGTGGAGGTGATGCGATTGAGATAGCATGAGGACAGGGTGAGCATTTAAAGCTTTAGGTTAGGGGCTAGTGCACAATTTGGAGGAAACACTATTCATGGTGGTATCGCTGTGATACATGGGTGGGCAAGCCTCCGAGGGTCATCCCCATCTACGACCCTCCCCCTCTCTAGAAACACCCATCATTCCCCTCAATTCAACATAGGGCCCCAGGATCTTTGAACCCTTATTTTGAAATTGTATGCATAGGCATGAAGAATCTCGTAACACTGTCCAGTGCTGCGGCTGCAGGAACCCCCCCCCCCCCACCGACGAGCTAAGCCCAATAGCCAGCATGCCGCACAGTCGTAGCCTGAACACCCTCTCCAACCTGCTGCCTGGACCGGCCTTCTAGTGGCCTGTAGACTTAAGGTCGTAAAGGTGGTATAGGTTGGAGAGGGCCGAACACCGGTTCCGTTACAAGTTGACACACATATGTTAGACAAATGTATGGGGCTTTTCAACTACCCTAGAGCAGGTCGGTCAGAAAGAGGTCTACGAAGGTACAGGCGATCGCGATCAGCGTAATGCTACACGAATTCTGTCGGTATCTTACCGGCGGCGGCGGCGGCGAAAATGCAAAAAATTCAAAAACTCGAGTGGGCCAGTGGCTTCTTTAGCAGAACCACCGAACCGACCTGCAGCGACTAAACGCCAAGCGTTATAGGTCTTTTGAGGGCAACAAGTCTGAAGCGAAAAGGCAGAAGGTGCATTCCAGCAGCATAACAGCCTTCAATAAAGATCTTTCATTTAGCGACGCGCTCAAAAGCATTTTCATAGCCGTGGTCATTAACAGGGGTCATGTGGATGGTAACATCTCTCATGATCAATGGGCAGACGTCAAGGCTCATCTTGGGTTCAGATTTTTATCTGTCATCGAGGAAAATTCGGGACCTCTCCCAGACACAGCCGATGCTGGATAAAACCAAAATCTTATCAAACTCATAGCCTATGGAGATAAGAGATCTTACGATCTGTACAGGGCTGTTGTCAATGGTTTGCCAGAAGTCTGGCCGGTTGCCAAGCTCGAGGTTGTCACAAGAGAGAATATTCCTTTAAGACCAAGAGCACGCAAAATGGTCCCGGCTCCACACAACTCTCCAAAAAAAAATGAGTAATCCGAACCTCCCTACTCACGACTGGAAAGTCCCAAGGGTTGAGGAGAGGGAGACAGTGGGTTGCTATAGATCAGCTCTCTTGGTGATCAATAGGGAATCACTGTCCGCAACCGAAGGCGTGATATAGTACGGTTTCGACGAAATCATGGTTCGTATTTTCAAGAAAGACGAAGACTCGCTAAATGCAACCCCTCCAGAGGCCCCTTCAGCGGAAGGAAATGCATCAAAGAACATTAATATGGAGATCGATGTAACACCACACGTGGAACCATCGACCTCCTCTAACAAGCCATCAAACGTTGAAACTGATCTCGCAGTCGACAGTAATTCCGACATGGAAACTGAACTCTACTCTAGGCATCCTAGAGGAAGTCCTACTTCATTCCTTCTCAGACGATGAAAACGCCACCGATAAGACAGTGGTGTAGGTTGATTTGGCTAAAAGTAGCATTGCTGCGATTATAGTTCAGATAAATCTTTATCACGCCATCATGGACTCTACAAACCTTTTACTCCGGCTGCATTAAACCAGAGAGGAACTCGTGCTCAAACAGGAGTCGTAAGTCTCAAAATCCACCATCAACGGGCTCAGGACAATAGGGGCCTGAAAATGCGGCGAAATGGTTCCGGTAAACAAAGGTAGTGTTTACTTCGCCCTCGAACTTCCGGAGGCACTACCGGCCGTGCCCTCCGATTTCAATTGTTTATCACTCCAAATTGATACCTACTGTACCTATTGATACTTTCATCATTTTAATAAAACAGCAGGTATGTGTATATTTTAAGTTCTGTGGAAATATGAACACAATAAAAAATATTCAAGTCTTCCTATAAAATGATCTCATTGTTTTATTCTTCTGAAGTTTGGAAATAAGAGCTTCTCAACGAATATCTTATTGATCTTCTTTTTGCTCAAAGCAAAAGAAAGATTAAACAATTGACTAAGAACAGACTTTGTTTCGAACAATAAGAAGTAATAACTCTGAATTCATAAACGAACTTTCTCAAAGTTTACCCCTAAACACGTACACCACGCACACAAAAGGACACAACCAAATCACTTCCTCTGATTTAAATGTAAATATCCTTTGTTATGGCTTGTTTTACGACTTTTACTTTTTTTATTCTTCTTCTTTTCCATTTTCATCCTCTGACCTTATTTGACAAAAAAGACAGATTGTTAACAAAAGTTAAGTTTTTTTTTCTTAGATAAATTAAGTATTTCATAACGACACGCGACATTCTTTCCTAAATACGACACAGTCAAGGACATAACATCCTTAAGTACATTTACACAAAACAATTTCGAAAACAAAATTTAAAATAATTTCACTTTGCAAGCGAACTAAAATCAAAAATGTCCTTAAAGCTACAACTTTCCTTAAGTATTATAAAAATGCTTCCATAGAAAAAACTGATTTTTTTTTGTGTTTGTCCATAAAATATGACATCGTCCTTCTGGTTTCACTGTTCAGTGATGTCCTTTGCTCCATTTTGTCATTCTAAGTACTTAATTAGGCTTCATGGCTCTCACAACAAACACGAAGGACAATCCAACTCGCTCCCCTCCAACTACCTATAGCTCCCAGTATAATATAGTACCAACAAGACATTATCTGCCACTGTTGCCATGGTCGAATCCATTGTTGGCATGAGCAGAATCCGTCAGTATTCTATTATCTCCAACTGTGATTATGGCGATGTTATCTGGTGATTGCGCGGGCATTCTGTCCAATTCGGCTGCTCCTCCTTCGAAGTCGACATCTAAAACATTAGAGGACCCATCACTTCTGCCACGGCCACCATCATGATGTTGAAGCCAGCGCGGGGCTAATTGTATCATTAAGATAGCGCCTAGTGGTGCTGTGAATATAATTGCGATTACAGAAATGACAAGGATATTGCTTGCTAGTGAAAGGATTTCTTGTCCCGCATTTAATTGTCTTGCCATATCCAGTGCGATGGGGCCCAGAGCTGCCTGAAAATGAAAGAGAAACGAGAAAAGAATTAACAAAATACACACTTCAAACTATTATAACTTAGACGGAGCCGAGTTAGGATAGTCTAGTACTAAAAAGAGTCGTAGAAATAAATTAAATGATTTAAGTGCTCATTTTGAAGATTAAAGTGAAATATGTTCTGCGTTGGTGTTGATGTTCGTAGTTTCGTTGGAATTTCTTATTTTAAGACTCCGAGCTGGGGATGGCTATCATTGTGCTTAAATAAGTTCTTAGGAGTGAAAAGACAACTAAGCAAAGAGATTTCTTTATTTAAATATAAACTGTCCTTCAGAGACGGGAATCATTGTGGTTCACATTAAAGTGTTGAAAGTTTTGAAAAAAAAAAATATAGTTATCATCCTGTCGTTGCTAGTTGATAACTGATAAGAAAAGTTATAGGTTGCTAAACAAACGTTTTACATTAGGTACTATTCGTCAAATATTTGGTTTATGACGACGGTTACGACTCAAACCAATTATTATAAAATTGAAAGACTTCGTGGAAGCATCTTTAGTTGCTGTTTTTCAGGCACACTAAAAAATGAATGCCATTGATCGTAATTCGTGAGAGTTCATTGTTCGAATATTGGTATAACTAACGAAGTTTTTCTGTCATAAGATAGTATCGAATTAGTAATTGACATTGACATTACAGTACTTCGCACATGAATGATACGAACTGCAGACACATAGCAGCACTGGCGACTGAGGCCATCGGCTGGGACTGAAACAAGACATACGACAGAGAGAGACAGATAGACACATAGAAGGAAAAAACACATAACATAAACCTACGTGGCACAGAGGAGGAGACATAGATTTATATTGTCTCATATTATCCACAGGTGGCCTCAGATAAGCTGGCGATTGTTGTAGAAAAAGACTGCTGCCGAAGCTGGGGCTTGAACCCGCAACGTTTGGCTTAGCAGTCAACTACACTTTTTTTTCAAATTCATTTTTTTTTTATTCAATTTATCTTAACTCTACTTACATGCTAGACAAAATGGGAAACTAGCCTAATTAATTCTACTTATATATAACTTACTGGCCCTAATCGGGCGCTCTAAGAAATTCATGAATCTTAAAATTAATGCCTTTCGGCCTACGAACTAAGTTTGTTTTATTTTTTTCAATATATTTATTTTTTTTTATTAGAAAATTTAAAAAACTAAAGCCGTTATCTTTTGTTTTTGGGTGTTTACTTACATGCTAAAGTCCTTAAAATAAAACTTAAAATTACCTAATCTACCTACAAACTACTTAAAACTAGAACAACCACAGCGGCAAAACAACTATGTCCATTTATATCCTCTCCTCATGGAGTTTGTAATAGTCGTTTTTTTTTTCATATTTTCAGTATATTGTTTTTTTTTGTTCTTTATAAAATTATTTGTTCTTCTTTTTTTGTCTTTTTTTTGTGTGTTTTCTTTGTTTTTGTTTTTTATGTATTTTATAAAATGCCACCATACCACCTACTCTACTTAATCCTAAAACCTAAGACTAAAACAAGTATGTAAGCCGGCCAAGGCAAAAATACCCCACCCCGGATTACCCATTGTCAGATGTAGTTTGAAGCCACCAAAACTGGTTCTCCTGCTTCACCCTATCAAAACGTCCTTTTCCTGACACAGCCCTACTGAACCGAAGCAGCTCCGCTCCATCACGAGCGAGGATGCCTCGTTCATACAGGAGCCGCCGGTCTACGGTTCTTCGCCTGACGTGGTAGATAAGCGGTACTGCCAATCTATCTTGTATCATGCCGCACTGGTCTAGATAGAGGAATGCCTCTGGTGGGATGAAGCCGCTCAAGCGTGCATTGTCGAAGTAGTTGTCATTCGGATAGAACGGCCCGAAAATCAAATTGTTGGTCGAAGTCATAGCTCTCGCAATGTGGCCCCGAACAAGTTTTATCACGAAATTGTCAATTCTATTGATTCGAGCCCCGTCGTATAGAACCTCGTTTGAATAATAATGCAGATAAGAAGATTCCGGTGTCCGATACCAACCGAGACAGCGCCGAAGACACTGCCTCTCGAACACCCGAAACTTCTCCATTTGGGAAGGGGCAATGTTGAACCACACAGGACAACCATAAACAATCATTGGCCGTATGAGGGCCATGTAGCAAAATACCTTCTCTCTGGGGTCAAGCCGACTGCTGTAAAACAGCCGTTTCGTCAGAGCGAAGGCTCCTCTGGCCTTAGTCAGAGCAGCATCTATATGTCTGTCGAAATACAGATACTGGTCCAACCAGATACCGAGGTACTTCACTACACTTTTGTTCGTCAATGGCTGTCCGTGAGGATCAACAATGACCATCTTGCGCCAATTCTTACACGTATCTCGCGAGGCTTTAGCCAACGGAGTCCGGAACAAAATTGTCTCCGACTTTGGGACATTTATTTTCAGTTTCCAATCGTCGCAGTATCGCTGAATCTTCTCGAAGTCACGCTGCAAGATAATTCTAATAACTTCAACCTTTCGAGCCGTTCTGTACGCAATCAGGTCGTCGACATACGCAATTGCGTTAGTTAAGCTACCTATCAGATCGCTGGTGTAAATGCTGAAGAGGATCGGTGAGTTCACCGCTCCCTGTTGAAGACCGTTTTTAATTTCAAAGGTGGTGGTTGACGTTACATTGCCACTTTTGACAACAAACTTTCTACCGTTGAGCATATCATGAAGCATATACAACAATGGTTTACTGATGCCTAGTCTGGTGAGCTTTAGGTACAAACCTTCTAACCATACGGTGTCGAAGGCCTTCTCCAAATCAACCAGAACAGCACCCGTGCATTGTTTCTTGGACTTATTCCATTGGATATCAGAAACGAGCTTAGACGCGGCATGAATGGTGTCATGTCCCGCCTTGAACCCGAACTGGTTATCCGGAATTATTTTGTTGTCCGCAGCCCACTCAGCCAGAGCCCTATTGATTATCTTTTCGAATACCTTGCTGATGCTTGGAAGGAGACTTATTGACCGGAGATTTGTAGGATTGGAGTTGTCCTTTCCCTTTTTCGGGAGAGGATGAACCACAGCTGTCTTCCAACGCACTGGATAATATGCATTATTCAGCGCGTTGTTGAACAGAGTGGTGTAGATGTCTATTGCCTCAATCGGTAAGTGTCTTAGTACAATGTTGGATATACCGTCGACACCTGCTGACTTCTTATTCTTTATTGAATCGAAGATGAGCTGGAGTTCTACCTTCGTGATGAGCAAGGGACTTGGGCCCGTTCGTTCGGCGATTATAGCGTTTGCTAAGAAATCGTCATTAAACCGGGTAAAACCACGGTTCTCGGATCGCCACTGCGAAATATCATTCCTCAGGTAGAAGTGATGAAGTAAGGCTCTGTTCTCCAGGTCGTGGTTCGGGCGAGTGCAAGCATTCACCTTATACACTTGCTGGAAAGCAGCACCAACTGTCTCCACTTTCTCCTGCGGATCTTCAATCACAAAGAAGTCATCGTCCAAGACGGCTTCCTCAGGATCAATTTGCGCTGTCAGAAGTACGTCTATGTTCTCTACTGTTCTCTGGAGCTTAAGGCACGGAAGGTCATTCTGATTCTTGGACCTAAATATCTTATTAATCTTAGGGAACATACTCGGGTCGCTAGAATTAACGGCCCGAATTTTCTTGTCCCAATACAAGTTAATAGATAACCTGTAGTTTTCCTTGATCAGGGTGTTGACGTTCTTAATCGACGACTTCAGTGTCCTAATCTCCAGGTCGTTCGGGTCTGTAAATCGTCTGTACAAGTTTTTCAGTCTTGTCAGTAGTCCGCTTTTCTGTCTGTGTAGTGCGTCTGTAGTCGCGTTACTGTAGACGTTGTTTTGGTCGCGTTCCTTGTACTTCGGTATTGTCCGTTCCATTGTTCGTTTTATTATGTTGTCCATCTGTTCAAGGTGTTGGTCGATTTCCGTATTTGTCAAGTTTCTGTTGTTTGGTGGGGCTATGTCACTCGAACGAAGTTCTCTTGCAAGGACTTGGGTGAAACGCGGCCATCGCATCTTACTGTAATTGAAAGAATGCGTTTGAACGAATTCATCCAATTCCACAAGCTCGTTCGGAATCTGAATTACAGCAGCCAAGCCACACTGATCACTGTCGTACTCGATTGTCTGTAAGCAGTTTCGAGGGTGATTACCCACTTTGTCCGTTATTGTCAGTCTGGTATCGTACAGCAAAAGGTCCAGGAAGGAACCGCTCCTTGGGAACGATGGCCTTTCAGTAGCCAGCAGATCGACACCATATTCAACACTGTGAAGATTCATCAAATTAAAAAGATGATTACCTCTTGGATTATTTGTTTGATTTCCCCAATCTTCATGTTTGGCGTTCAAATCTCCGGCCATAATGAAGTAGTTTTCTTCCAAGCTCAGTTTTAGTACCCTGAAGAGAATCTCGAGCTCTGAAATAAAGGTAGTAGGCTGCGGAGCGTCAGCCGCATAAGTCGCAATCATATACATCCGCTTCCCTTGAGTGAGAGAGATGCATACGACGCAAACTTCTAGCGTCCTGAGCTTTCGCAAATCATTATTGTATATGACTTTATAATTAATGCCCTTACGTATGAAGATTGCAACACCGCCTCCTTGGGTAGAGTCGGTCGATCCCTTCTTACGATATTGTAATTGTTGTTAGTCAGTTTATGTTTCTGGTTTAGCTTGGTTTCACTAGCCATAAACAAACTGTGGTCTTTTAACAGCTGGAACAAATTGGCTCTACGTTCGATCCTAATCAATGAATTCACATTCAAACCTAGGATCTTAAGGCGCGTCTTCGGCAGCGCGCCCTTAACCCTGAATTTGCGCTTGGCCAGCCATCATAGAGTAGAGTTTATCTACTCTTCCGGCTTGCTCCACGATCTGACCTTGCAGTCCTGCCAACTGGCTTTGAATGCTCAGCAACAAGGACAGAATGTCTGGCTGCCCCTCCGGCGCCTTAAGCACTTGGGCCTGTGGGGCGACCGGTGGTGGAGCCTGTCTCGCTTTACCCATTCCTTTCGCAGATCTTGCGTAAGAAACATCGGGTCTCACGAGTGAATTTGTTGTCGGAGCTTGTCGTACGGGTCGACTTTCTGCGGCTTTTTGGCTGGCCTGTTTGTCCCGTATCTCTTGGACCTTAGGACAGCCCCGATAATTTGCGGGGTGCCCCTCGTTCCCGCATATTACACACTTAAGCTGGGTCATGTCTTCGACCCGCTCAGTCCCTAGCCTACATTCACCCCTATTGTGGGTTTCGGCGCATTTCACACAGCGCTCCTGCTTTCCACAGTTGGCTGCAGCGTGACCGAACCTTTGGCAGCGCATGCATTGCAGCATGTCGTCTTGCCTCATTAATTTTTCCCAGTGTATGACCTGGTAGTCTAGGACAGTAATCTTCCTGAGACTCTCCAGTCTACTTTGGGGCGACAGAGTTACAATGAATATTGGCAGTTTATGCCCCTCCCGTCTGGATCTTACCGTAGAGAAAGGCTTGACTCCGATGAATTCGAGGTCATCGCTGGCATTCTGACGGAGCTCAGCTAGGAGCTCTTCTGGTTCCGTGCAGGAACTGATGCCCTTCAAAAGGACCGTCTTCGGTTTTTCACTCCTAGGAGTGAAGCTGAAGAATTCAGCAGTGGCTGTTTTCAGACACTCTTTGACTAATTTGTATTCGGCCAATGTGAAGCATTGGACCGAATACCGCTTTTGTTTCTCGTTAATAATTTTAATGACGAAATTGCTACTAGTGGCCGACTTACATACCTGTTTTACGTCCTGTAGGTCGACCTTGTAAGTCCTGATTGGTGGCACTTTTTCGGACTTAGGCTGAGGTTGTTTCTGGTGTTGCTGTTGCTGCTGCTTCGCTGCTGCTGAGGTTGATGCTACTGGTGGAGCTTCTGTTGGTACTGCTGCTGATGCTGCTGCTGGTGCTGCGGTTGGTGCTGCGGCGCGCTGTGGTGCTGCTGCCGCCCTTGGTTTTGGGGCCCCCGATGTGCTGGGGCCTGGCTGTGCCGCCCCTGTGTTTGGTCTGGGCGGCTGCCTTTGTTGTTGTTGGGACACCGTTTGTTGCTTGGGTGCCACCTGCTTATTTGGAGCAGCTTGGATCTGCTGCTGCTGTGGTTGTTGTTGCTGGTTTTGCTGCTGTTGTTGTTGTTGTTGTTTTTCTTTTTGTAGCTGCTTCTCCTCGGCAAGTTTCTTACGAAGCTCTGCTTCCCTCTCACGACTCGCCTCTTGCTTCTTCTTCAGGAGTTGAATATACGGCTCCATCTTCTTCTTTATCGACGCAATTTCTGCGTTTAAATCGTTAATGATTGACAGGGCATTTTCCGCCTCAATCTCTTCCTCCTCTGAGGACGACTCTGTCGACAGGGGCGCAAGTTTGTTGCTGTCCCCGGACCTGTACATTACCTCACCACCATCAGACATTAATTCGATGTCGTCATCGGATGGTGAGGTATTCAATTGATGCTGGATTTTACTTGCTGCTGTGGTCTTAGATGACCGCTCATCGCTCCCCCCAACTTGCAGCATAGCTGGGGTGCCTGGTGCTCGCCTCTTCACCAGATTTGGAGTTACTCTCTGGGACCGCCTCCTTTTTTGCGGTACCTCTGTTGACGGTTTTGTTATTGTTGATGTTGTTGTTGCTTCATTAGCAGTTTTCGGGTGGTCTGACTTTACCGCAGCATCATCCGATGTATTCGCAGAGGCATCTTTCAATGCCCCTGCCTTCTTCGCCCTTCCCATCTGCTTTTTTTCCCAGACAATAAAGTTTTCCACTTCACGGTTGTGAAAAAAAGATTTAATATTTTTTGTTGCCTCTGAGTGGGAATTGAACCCACGACCCCTGGATTCGGAAGCCACCACTCTACCACTGGGCTAACTTGAATGTTAAAATTCTTGTGTCTAACTCACTACTTCTAACTTTTACTGATTTTCACAAACTTGAAAAAATAACTCCGCTGCTAAAGTCTTTCTTGCTCGAAAGTCAAAGAGACAAAAAGACTACACTATCCTCTGTGCCATGGCCACCTGCCGAATTAGTAAATTTTTGTTAGGTATATTTTAAGTGTTATGCACGAATTTATTCGTAAATTAAGATGAAGAAACATTGTACGAATTTATTCATGTATTTCACAAATACTTACTTATTTACTTATGGTGGCGCTACAGTCCAGGTCGGACCAGGGCCTCACCCAACAAACATCTCCAGCGAGCTCGGTCCCATAGCTAGCTGTCTCCAGTTTCAAACGCCAAGTTGTTTCAGGTCCTGTACTACCTGTGTGCTCCACCTAAGTCGCGGTCTTCCTCTTCTGCGACGTCCTTCCGGGTTGGATTCGAAGACTCTACTAGCCGAAGCATTATTTTCCATTCGCTCAACATGACCCAACCATCTAATTCGTTGGACCTTAGCTTTTCTGGCTAGGTCAGTGACGCTGTACAGGTCGTACAGTTCTTGGTTGAATCTTCGTCTCTATTCTCCATTAATGCAGACAGGACCAAAAATCACTCGAAGAATTTTTCTCTCAAAGCAGCCCAAAGCGTTTTCATCGGATGTTGTCAAGGTCCATGTCTCTAAACCATACATGAGGACCGGTATGATGAGGGTTTTGTAGAGTGTCATTTTAGTTGCTCGGGAGAGGACTTTACTACTCAATTGCCTTTTAAGTCCAAAGAAGCAGCGATTGGCAAGAGTGATTCTTCGTTTGATTTCAGCGCTGGTGTTGTTGTCTGAGTTGATAGCGGATCCCAGGTAGACAAAGTTCTTAACTAGCTCGAAGCTAAATCTGTCTATGTTGACGTTTGCTCCAAGACGTCGATGTTGGTAGTCCTTTCTTGTTGACAGTATTAACTTGGTTTTGCCTCGTTGACCGCTAGACCCATCTTCCTGGCTTCCGTCTCAAGACTCACAAACGCTCCACTGACATCACGCTGTGTTTTACCAACTATGTCAATGTCGTCTGCGTATCCTAGTAGCTGGACGGGCTTTTGAAAGATTGTGCCTCTAGTGTTGACGTTGGAGCTTTGCACAATCTTTTCAAGAATGATGTTGAAGAAATCGCATGACAGCGCATCGCCTTTTCTTAAATTTTTTTGACATCACATGCTTCCATTAGGTTTTTTTCCGACCATGATGGAACAACGTGAGTTTTCTATTTTCATCTTACACAGACGGAAGAGTTTCACTGTCATACGCGGCCTTGAAACCGATGAAAAGGTGGTAAGTATCGATTTGAAGTTCCTGGGACTTCTCCAAGACCTGCCGTAGGGTGAATATTTGATCGATGGTGGACTTTCTGGGTCTGAAGCCACACTTTCTGGGTCTGAGAGCCACACCTATCAGGTTGTTGACGAAGGGCTTCAAACGTTCACACAGCACGGCAGCTAAGATCTTATAGGATAGGCGATATTAAGGAGACTTATACCTCTGTAGTTCAGGGGATCTCCTTTTTAGAGGATCGGGCATACGATGCTGAGGTTCCATTCATCGGGCATGCTTTCCTCCGACCAAATTTTGCAGATGAGTTGGTGCATGCTCCTAACCAAATCATCTCCAGCTGCTTTGTACAGTTCGTCGGCTAGCCCGTCTGCTCCAGCGGCTTTGTTCGACTTGAGCTTAGATATCACTATCTTCACTTTGTCTCTACAGGCTTCGCTTTGGAGTTTTGTTTCACCTTTTTGTAGACTTTTCAAACCTCGTTCCTATTGTGACATTCCTCTATCTCCTCGATCGCGCGCTTCTCATGCTCCCTTTTTTCATTCCGAGAAGTTTATTCTCCTCTCTCCTTTTCTGCTCGTAAAGCTCACGAGCTGCTCGTGTCCTTCTTTGCAGTGCCGCTTTGTATGCCTCTTGTTTAGCTGCATGTGCTCGGCGGCACTCATCGTCAAACCAGGGGTTTCGTTGTGGTGGCCGTGTAAACCCTAGTACTTCAGAGGCGGCATCTCTGATGGCTGCTTGGCAGTGTTGCCATTGGCTCTCTATATTTTGTGCTGGCAGCAAGGAACTTCTGAGGAGATTTTCGGAGACACGATCGGAAAAGGATCTAGCAATCTCTTACGATTTTAGCCGTTTGACGTCGAATTTCCTCCTAGCATTTTCGTGTGTTGGCCTTGATCGGGATATCCGCATTCGTACCTTGGCTTAGGTTCTTCTCTACCCAGCTTAGCATTAAAATCTCCAAGGACGATTTTAATGTCATAGCTAGGGCATTGCTCATAGGTCTTGTCTAGGAGCTCGTAGAATCTGTCTTTGGTGTCTTCATCCTTTTCCTCAGTGGGGGCGTGAGCACAGATGAGGCTGATGTTGGTGAATTTAGCCTTGATGCGGATTGTCGTGATGCGCTCATTCACTGAGTTGAAACTCAAGACCTTCCTCCTTAGTCGAGTCCCGACTACAAATCCACATCCAAATAGACGCTGATTTTGTTCCCGGTAGCAGTCGCCGTAGTTGTTCATTTTACGAAGGCCCGGACCAACCCATCGCATTTCTTGGATGGCAGT
The DNA here is from genome assembly GCA_943590905.1 of Sphaerophoria taeniata. Classification (NCBI taxonomy): domain Eukaryota; kingdom Metazoa; phylum Arthropoda; class Insecta; order Diptera; family Syrphidae; genus Sphaerophoria; species Sphaerophoria taeniata. Next base: position 204,545,299 of record OX016540.1, read on the forward strand.
TATATCTGCTTTATATAGCAGTCAAGGGCTTCCGCTAGTTGTTCGGCTGCACGTGGTCTGTTAAGGGACCTAACATTCCGTGCAAAACCGAAATTCGTTGTCCTTAAATCGTTAGCATGGGTCGTCATCATTAATTCCGTCCGTATCCGAGGCTTGTTGGTGGTTCGGAACTAAAACTTTCTCTACGTAGTCGGGAAGTCACCCCAACGTACAACCCCTAACCTGGAGAACCAGGTACTTGATGTGACTCCAAGTTCAAGACCTGGAAAAACCGCTCCTTTTGCGGCCTGGGATTCAAAGAAGTCGAAGTACCCCGCAAAGGTGCTCACCAAGTAGTTCGACCTAACTGAAACTGAAGACGCCACCGTTGATTAAACAAAAAAGAAATTCATCCGCTGCCGTCCCTCGTTGGGAGTGCCTTGGTGGCAACACTCCTTCGTTGTGGGGTAATTAGTAGTGACAGCCTACTCCGCTTCGACCTGTCGACCATGGGAGGCCCTTCTGCGAAAACAAGTTTCGCGATCGCATATCTCAAAGCATCTTAGTAGTAGTTACCGTAAGCCGCTCCGCCACGTCAAGGCTTACCCCATAGAGGTATTTCACAAATAGCATTCGTAAATCAACGGGTAAGAAAAGTTTCCAATGGACGAAGTTAAACTAATATTCGTAAGAAATTGTATGTTCGTAAATTTACATTACGGTTTGTTCGAAGGATTTGCAAATTATTAGTAGAATGCAATTTTTTTTTGAATATATTTTTAGTGTGTAGTTAAAGGGATTTGTATTCCCTGAGTATGCCAGATACACAGTGAGCGCGTTAGGAAAGAAAGGAGGGGTTGGAAGGTAAGTGTTGGTGTTCAATGGTCTTGAATTCCTGAAGAGAGTTCTACATTCGCATAGTACGGCTAATCAAATGTACATGACAGAAAGAAGGAAGTTGGGCTCAAGGGGTAACTGATGAGCAATCCTGGAGGCCCAGGCATTACGGTTGAATATCTTAAGTGGAGGAATGCAAATGGCTATTTCATAGACCATAATATACCGTTGCAATATTGGTAAAAGAGGGTGAGGCATGAGCCACGTCGATGTTCAAGAGACGTAAATGTCTAAACTATGATTATGGTCACGATCACCAAAAGACCAAAAGACTTAAGTACGTCACTGAAGCACAAGGGCAGACGTGGAAGTTGTTCTCATGCTTAGGACGTTATATACGTATTGTAGATGGTAACCAGATCAGAAGGGGACAAAATTACTTGCATCGTCTTAAAAAACTTAAACATATTGCGGCGACATCGCATGTATGATCGTTTCAAACCATGTGGTCGGTGATGCACTGCAAATAATCAAGAATTTCGAGATGCTAGGTTTCATCGATGCAAGTGCCACTCATGGACATGGTTGTATATCTCGCTTCAACAATACAAGACAGCATTGAGTTTTCGAAGCAATAAACTCTTCGCATTAGTTAGTAAGTTAGTTATTTAACTAAGTTCAATATGGCAGTTGCCCGTAGCTTAGTGGTTAGGTGCGTTGGCTGCTAAGCAGAACGTCGTGGGTTCGAGTCCTACTTGCGCTCATAAAGTTCTTATTTCATCTTTCACGGGTACTGCCTCTTGCGAAGAATTGACAAAACTTCCAAGAGTATCAATCTGTCTTGAAAAAGTGCTTCTCAACTTTACCGTTCGGAATAGGCGTTAAATTTTAGGTCCCTCAATTCTTCACACGCAACCAGAGAATTGTTGATGAGAGTAAGCCACTTAGGCCTTGGCTCTTCAAGAGCTGTGACGCCACTCTATTTATTTTTTTATTTATTTAATATGGTTTGACATAATGTTCGGTGAGATAAACTATCAGATCACCAGTGGACCTGTTGCTGCGAAAGCCGTACTGCCGGTAAGAAGCTTTCGGTCTTCGAGATATTTCTTAAGCTGATAGTTTATCAGCATTTCCATGACCCTAGAAAGAAGGGACGTAAGCGCAATCGGACGATAATTGGAGGGAGAAGAAGATTCGCCTTTTTTGGGATTGTCTGGACAAATTCTGTTTTCCAACTTCTCGGAACGAGCCCAGAAGAATAGGATAGATAGAAAAGCTTACGCAAGAGTTTTGCCAGCGTGGTAGAACAACTCTTCAGAATAATCGCGGGGATACCACCCGGACCAGTGGATTTATGTTTGTTGAGATCTTTTAGGACTCTCGCCACAGCTCGAGTGCGGAAGAAGATTTGTTCCATGGTATCATTGACGCGCTCAAGAACAGGCGAGGTCATGACACTCTTTGGCAGCGAAGGGCTGGAGGCGAACTGCCTAGCAAAAAGGTTAGCTTTCGCGAGGGAGCTTACAACTGGAGTGTCATTGTCAACGAGCGTAGAAACAGAGGAAGAAGAAGAATTTTTCATATTTTTTTTACAAATGACCAAGAATGCTTATTGTCTTTGGACATTTCAGTATTTTTAACCTTAATTTTGGTCGTGTAAACATTCTGTCCGACGAATATGAGCATTGCAGGCCTTAATGGCTTCTTTAAACAGTTGGGTTGGCTCTACAACACCGGAACCTTACATCTTTAACCTCTTTTCAGCTTGAATCATGACTTTTCCTTGGGTTTGATTCTTTTAGCCCTATTCGGAATAAAAGTTTCCATTCCCAAAATAATCATATTAGTAATCATATCTGCGCTGGAGTCTACATCACTACCGAGGAAGCATAGTGACCAGTTAAAGATCACAACATGCGATTCTTTGATGTATGTTTGTTTTTGTTTTTTCTTATACGTATAGATAGAGTGCGGCCAATGTTGACGTCAACACGGCCGGCCCCACAAGAAAAAATCAAAGGTTGTCAAATTGCAGTTCGTATGAAACGTGAGATGACGCGACCAGGAAGCACCTCAGACCTCACGCAATAAAGCCACAATTAGACGGGTTGTACAACTTGCAAAGGGCAGTCTTTTTGGCAACAGAAGTCAGTCGGTTACATTTGACAATACGTTCATCTTAAGAAATAAGGACCAATAATGACAACTTTTCGCCATCAGCATCGCTTACACTTATAGCAGAAACATAACGATAACGCACAGATTTTATTGTCTTCAAAATTCTTTACAATTTTTATTGCTCAATGTCGTAGTTAGTTTTTTATGACTTCTATAATGATCGAGTAGTGCGTGAAAAATTGCTACATTTTTGATAATTTTAACTTATTATAAGATGCGTAAGCAATCATTTTCAGCTGACAGCTAAGTATGCTAGCGCCGCTCCAGCCCTAAACATTTTGAAATCCAGTAATGTTTAGGTATCATCTTGTGAAATGGATATCAGGACGATACTGGCTTCGCAGGTCTACACTCTCCAGTTTTGCGAAAACAGTTTTGTGTTGGGAGAATATTTAAGCCAATGTCTGACTTTAAAAAAAAAATTTCAGAGACTTAATTAGTTTCTCATACCTCATGAAAAAAAAACACCGGTCTCCAAAATTGCTAACAGCATTTCGCTCGTTACCAAGAATCTCACCGGTGTAATTTTCTTTCAACTCAAACTGTCAAACCTTAAGGCATAAGCAAGCAAAAATGTTTAATTCATCTGTTCCAGAACGATAGATACAGATTTTTCAAGGACAATAGGCTACAGTCTAGACTAATTAATTCTCGTTAATCCCGGGTCAATAAAATTTAATGTTGGTATTTTACAGCTAGGTGAATAAATTCATTGAAAATTGTTTTTGTAGCTGCTTAATAATGTGGTTGCCAATTAATTAAAGAAGCCATAAGAAGCAACCTCTTCTTTTCCCATAAATTTGATTAAATATGATGCCTCTTTGCCGAAAACTCACCTGAACAGTGGCTTTCGGAAAACCACAAATCGTTATATAAGCTCGTTCCTTTGTTGTCAGATTTCCTCCTTTTGTTGAGTAATACGAAACAGCGAGACGGAACTATTGATTCGGATGAATTCCACTCATAAAAAATGACATTGACAAAACCATAAAGAAACCACCTACCACACATCCAACGGCAATCACAATCAAACCATATCCAACAGTTTTTCCATCCAAAACAGCGAAATTAATTTCCTTTCCAATGAGTGAGAACGAGACTGGTTTGAGGAACTTCCACAGCAAATCCAAACGATTTGTAACACTTGTCTACACACACACAATGAAAGTGTTGAAAAATTTTTATTATTAAGAAAAACAACAGACATTTTATTATTTTTCGTCTTTTTTCATTTTTGGATAAAACTACTTTTGGCAAGAGAAATCCATATTGAATACAATTTCCCTGGTTAACATTTAAATGAAACTTACATTTTCATTTCCTTTCTGTTGTTTCCTCCAAAGAGTTCCGGCAACGAACGTTAGTGTAACGCAGGCCAAGGCACCAGCCGAAGGATATCCCATCGCCCTGCTGCCCATTACCGACACACAACCACCCAAAACTGTCATCGTGAATCTTAGTCCATTTACATATTTCTGCAAAAAAAAAAATTAATAAAATATGAAAACAAGAAAAATAACAGCAGATGAATATTAAAGAACCAAGAACCATCGCCAAATGGTTGGCAGTGCTTTGAAGGAATTCTTTCAAAATAAAAATGGTAAGCTTTCATCGAAATGATTTATGATCGAGGACTTCCTGGGAAAATTGTTTCATTACATGAATTCCTTAACCTTGAATGTGGGTAATCAGAATAATGATATCAGGCTGGGGAGGATTGACTTACCGACACACGCACATGTTTGCGAAGTTTGGTGGATGAGAGCTAAGAAATCGATTTTCTTCGTTTAACATCATCATCTCTAGAGGTTGTAATTATTCGAGATTCAAATTGCAACAAGCGTTATTCACTTTCCTTGTCCTCCTTGGGGTAAGCCTTGACGTGGCCTAGAGGCTTACGGTGACTACTGCTATGAAGCTTAGAGCTATGCGATCGCGAAGCTTGATTTTGCAGAAGGGCCTCTCATGGTTGACAGGTCGAAACGGAGTAGGCTGTTGCTACTAGAGGTATGCATGAATGCAGGGCAAACAATGCTGAAGTTTCAAGTAATCGCCGCCGGCTGCCTTGAAGAGTTCGGCAGTGATTCCGTCAGCTCCATCGATTTTGTTGTTTTTAAGCTTCGATATTGCTCTCTTCACTTCTTCAAGGTCGGGTGGACGGAAATCTTGGCTTGAATCTTCATTGAATGGTTCATTCTGTCTGACAGCGGAATTTGATTAGTCATCGCCGTTGTACAGTCTTCAGAAGTAGACCTTCCATATCCTCAGCATTGACTGCAACTCTACTACAGTATTTCCCTGTTGGTCTTTACAGGCTTCAGTTCGTGGTCGGTAACCTTGAGTCATTCGTTTGACCTCTTGGTAAAATGTCTGAACCTCATCCTGTTTTTAGTCTCTCAACATCTTCGATCGATCGCTTTTCATGTTCTCTCTTCTTCTTTTTGAAAAGCTTGTATTCTTCTCTCCTCTTATGTTCATAGAGCTCCAGAGCAGATCTCGTCCTCCTGTGCAGCGCTGCTTTATATGCTTCTTTTTTTGGTTGTACCTATGTACCTACCTGAATTCTTCATCAAACCGTTTCGTTGTGGTGGCAGCGTGAAACCCATTACATCAAAGGCAGCATCTTAATGGCTTCCTGGCAATTCTGCCACTGGTTTTCAATACTTGATGCTGGCTGTAGCGGACTTCTCATGAGGTTACTTGACACCCGATTGGAAAAGGATCTGACGATCTCCTGGAATTGTAGCCGTCCAACCGACGTCATACTTTCTTCTAGCACTTCCTGTTTTTGGCCTTGGTCGAGGTATCCGTTGCACTACCTTGACTACAACGAGGTAGTGGTCCGAATCGATGTTGGCCTCTCGGAAAGTTCGGACATCAATAATGCTCGAAGAGTGTCTTGTGTCGATCGCAATATGATCAATCTGGTTGTCCTCCAGGTCCCCTTGTGGAGGTTTAGATGTGTGAAAACGCGTAATTGCTACTACTTTGTTTCACTCCGCTGCAAAATCGATAAGCCGTTATCGGAGTTTTTTTTGTGCAGGCTGTGTTTTTCGACTGTGCCACCAAAAATGTCCTCTTTTCCTAGTTTGGCCATAAAATCTCCTAAGACGATTTTAACGTCGAAGCTAGGGCATTGCTCCTATGTCTTGTCGAGGAGCTCGTAGAACTTGTCTTTGGTGTCGTCATGACCCAATCTCCACGCTCTAGGTCTGTAGCACAACATTCGTGAATCACCATGCATAAACTGAATTCGTAACGTTATGATATTTACAATGCAATTTTCGAACATTCATTCATGGCAATTATTTTAAAAAATAAACACCTATGCCCGTATGAAATGACAATTACCATGCACATTATTAACCTGTTATGTTATTAACGAAATAATTTGTTCCACTGTGGATCTGTAGGACAAACATGAAGAACATTGACAGAAGAGAATCACTACCGCAGAAGCAGTTGAAACAGATTAAACATTCAAACTTTCGGATCGATGTTATTGTTGACGTGCCTCTCATTTTTGCTGATCATGGCAGCTCCGCAAAATGAAGTTCAGGCGGATGTGTATATGGGCATATGTTTTAAGCCCAAACACTGCAAATATGACTGCAAACGCTTTGGATACAAAGGAGGACATTGTGGAAGTGTTTTGTATTTGAAGTGTTGGTGTGAAACCTGACCTTTTAAGTTTTTGCTCTCTAAAATTCTTGTAAACTTTATAAAATAAAATTATTATATTTTTCTATGAAGCCCGAAAAAGAGATTATTAATGATGAATGCAAAAATTGTATGCAATGTTATGCAAATGAAATGTCTGAATCGGATACTCAAAGATTTGAACGGTTGTTAAATGAAGAAATGATATTCTTGTACAGGGTGCGGCATGAAAACTTGCTGATTTTAAAAGGTAATAAGACCAAAGGAGTGGACATATAGTTATGAAATTTTTTTTTTATTCTGAACAACACACACAATTTATATGGTTTTAAAGATGATATCGCACTATTGATGGCCTCCGTTTTCAATACATTGAGATACCCGATTATCGAAGCTCTACTGAACTCTTTCAAGCATATCGATTGGTATGTTCGCTATTGCTTCACGAATGTTGTCCTTCAGATGATTTAGGTCTCGCGGCCGATCAGTGTAAACGATAGATTTAAGGTAACCCCATAAAAAAAAGCACGGAGACAAATCAGGTGAGCGCGCCGCGCCGGCCGTATTAAGTCGCCTCTCAAGGAGATTAGAAGCTCCTGCACCAAAACCAATTTGTAAGGGTGGATCTTGATGAAGGATTCGCCTCTCAGAGCGATCAGAAATGCACAAAGCAAATGTATGTTTCCGGGCCGAAAGCCGAGGGGATTGCAAGACAGAGAATCTCACCCTCTAAATGTTTTCGATTTCGTCACGTTTCTGCTCTCCCTGAATGTTTTTACCCACAAAACAATCGACTGTCGGCCAAAACGCGACCTCCGGGAATGATGTTAAAGCGAGTACGGAAAGCACGTTGAGTGGAAATTATGGAACGACCGTTGGAAAAGTAAGCCTCGCAGGCAAATGCGCGTTGCTCTTTCATCCAATGCATGATGTCGACTGACTGCACCGTAGATGAAACTTTAGGAAGCCCTAAAAAATGAGACACTTCCAACCCACATCCGACCACTCGACCCTGCTTGGCGCGAAAAACAAATCAGCAGGTTTTCGTGCCGCATGCTGTATGAGATGATTAAGAATTTTTTTACGGACCTTATTCAACCAGTAAAAGCTGTCAACTCTAATAACAAAACTAACAATGAACTGCTATCATAGGAAAATGTTAATGTAATTTTTCACGAAGATTTTGATGTTTTGCAGTGGTAGCACTTGCATGAAATCGAATTTCCGCTTTTGTTTAAAGTCCAGCTGCAAAATATTAGCTACACCGGAAAGTAGTGCTGCTTCTGAAAGCATATCTTCTTCAGCTAGAGTGTTAATTTCGGAAAAAGGTAGTCTAATTGGTAATTGGTTGCGACCCAATTTTGGTTAACCAAATAATGTTCTTTAATTCAAACATAAATAAATTTTTTACTAAATCTCTTTCATAACCTGTTGTTTTTTTTTAACATATATTTCTTACTAATTTTTCATTTAAGAATCTTGACTTTAATGTTGAAACAGAAGCGAGTAAATGAATATTTGGTGTACTCAGTGTACTCCGGCTACGTAGAAAAACATATAGTTACGATGTAACAACAGACCTCGGAAACGGGCGGATATAGTAATGACGACTCTTGCAAATGTGAAAAGGACAGCAAATTTCGGATATGCTAGTGGAATGTTAGATAGATCACGTGCCACGGACCACTACCTTAACCCTCCAGTGGGCGCGTGGTTAAAAGATACACGAGTGGTCGCGTGGTCTACGACTGTAGACCATTTTGTTTTGCCAAAAAATATATATACTATAGCGTTTTAAGTATCCAAATCGTGGTCAAATCATAGAGGAACATATTTTGTTTCATATTCATCACTCAAAGATAAAAAGTTATGGATACACTGAAAAAAATAATCGGAATAAAAAAACAATCCCAATTTTACGATTTTTCGTAATCATTTTTTATAAAAAATAAATTAATATTTTAAAAAAGTTAATAAAAAAAACATATTTTTTTCAATAAATGATTATCCAAATAAAGTAATGAATAAGAAAAAAGGAAAATTGTACACAAAACAAAAGAAATATAAGACTTGAAAAATTCAGTTTTTCGTGTTCACGTTTTTTGTCTTTTTTCACAAAAAATCAAACAAAACAGTACAGCAAACATAAAAAACTATTCAAAAAACATAGAACACAAATTCATTAATAAGTTTAAAAAACAAAAAAAATTAAAATGTGCACTACAAATCACAATAAACGCATATACATTTCAAGTGGTACCTACAAGCAAATTTAACACTTTTTTCGCACCTCACCCTAGAGGTCAGCTCACGGACCCAAAAATAGGTCCCTGAGATAGTAGAAGCAATTTTCTTCACTAAATAATTAATTTTTTAATAAAAGTAGTTAAAAATCTACAATCCCTTACCTATAATAATACAATTGAAGACAACTTTTTTTGTTACACGAGTGGTCGCGTGGTCTACGATGGTAGACCAAGAGACTTTGAATACCTTTTAAGCTTTCGTATGCCCCCTCCGAAGAAAAATAGCATATTAATTAGGTAGAGCAACTAATTATCTACAGCTATTGTGAACGATGGCGGAAAAAAATTGTTTTTCTGCGAACGGCGGCGTTTTAAAAAAGACTGGTCTACGACCGTAGACCACGCGCCCACTGGAGGGTTAACTTAGCCAAGGTAGTGCTACGAATATCCCGACAAAAAGAGGATATGCTGCAAGAAAACTCGACATCAGACGGCTAAAATCGCAAGAGAAGAGATCCCCAGATCCTTTTCTTATCGAGTAACCTCTTAAGGAGCCCAAAGCCGTCAAGAAGAGGGAGCATGGGAATCATCAGATTGAGGATGTTAAGAGAGACAACAGCAGATATGAAGTTCAGTGATTTTACCGGACGAAGGATAATCACTGTTTCTTTGGTTAATAGCAATTGATTGGTAAGGCCCTCTCTCTGCCAACTAAGGCAAAATTGTAAAAGACCCTCATCATCCCAGTCCTGCTGTATGGTGCAGAAGTATGCACACAATATGAGATGATAGTGCCTTAGACTGTTTCAAGAGGAAAGTTCTTAGACTAATATGTATATGGCCCCATCTATATCGATGGAGAATGGAGAAGATTTAACTGCGAGCTTTACAGTTTGTACAACCACATGGACCTTGCCAGAAGACTCCAGTTATACATATAGATCGGATGGACACCAATGGCCCGGAAAGCCTTCGACACAATTTCTGAGGGATGCAGAAGCAGAGGAAGATCGCGACTCAAGTGTCGCACTCAAGTGGAAAAGGACCTGAAACAACTTGGAGTGCAAAACTGGATAGAGCTGGATGGAGAAGACTGTTGGCTTAGGCCAAGTCCCCAATGGACTGTAGCGCCACCTGAACTAAGTAAGTTCACTATTATACGTTGCCTCACTACTGAAGATTCACATGAGTGCGAAACAGAAAGTAGATGTGAGAAAATGAGATGCAAAAAACATTTCCGGTGAGGCACGGGCAAATTTTTAAGTTTTAATTTAATTTTTGAATTTTGAAGTTTATATTTTCTTTATGCTTTTTTTTCAGCATTGAAAATATAACGAACAAATGTTAACATTTTGGAATGAGCCTGAGCTTCAATGTGTAAAAGCGTTTGCCTCAAAGTATTCAAATTAAAAAGGAATGTCAAAAATTATTCGTAAGGCATCGTGCAATAGGGGACTATGTTAGTAGATATGTATAAGAAAAAGATTGATCGATTTCTTCAGCGATTTTGCCGCAGTTATCAGTTGCTGGGTCATCTAGTAAGCCTCAATCCAGCTCAGGGCTAATAATGTCTAAGTGCTTGGGTCAGCTCGACTGAGGTGAATTCGAAATAATGCCGAATGTATTTGTATATTGATATAATTGGTTCTCGGCTGTCTTTTGTCGATGATAAGTGGTAGAAACTCCGTCTGAGGTCTTTATATCGGACTTCTGAAAGTGTCACCATGTGACTCTCGCTGAATGATTAAAATGTTCTAGCTAAAATGATGAGGTCATTGAATGCTTTGTAATTTTTAATTTTAGTGGGGCAAAACCCCCATTTATTTTGCTTGATTCAAGCTTAGAGTGTAGGTATCTTAAGAAATAGCTCAAAATCTAAACCTATAACTATGAGTGGGGATGCGTTAAAAGTTAGAGCTTAGAGTTTCGTTGAGGCCGTAGGAGGTTTGGTGTGTTGGTAAAGAGAAGAGTCAAGGGTTTCTCAGGTACCGGATATTAGTGTTAAAAGAAATCGAGTTATAAAGAGAGGAGCAGACAACTGAGCCAGTGAGAAGCCGATGCAATTTCTCTACGTTCCTGTAACGAATTGAGATTGAGCAGTTGGAGGCGGTCACGATAAGGGGGTAAGATCATTGGATTTCCCAAAGAATGTGTTGAAGTGCAAAGCGAAGGAATCTTCATTGGATGCTTTCAATCCTTGATATATGTATATCTTAATAAGGTGACCAAACGTGTCCCAGGATTGGTCACCTTATTAAGATATACATATATCAAGGATTCAAGAAGAGGGCGGACAAACGTCGTGTAAAGGGATTGGGTCACGAAGGGGTTAGAAAATTCTTTAGACCATCGTTTAACAAAACCTAATGCAGAGTTGGCCTTATGAATTTTTTAAGTAATATGGAGAAGAAATTTAAGTTCACGGTTACATAAATCCCCAAATCCCGTATTGTTTCTACTATATATGTACCTACACCAGAAGTGGCTAGCATAGGACTGGAACGAGCGGATCTAAACCGGACATAATATTCACGCTTCTCAAGGTAGAAGTAATCCATTTCGGGAAAAGGGCTTCAAACCCTAAAGAGGAGAGTTTAAGGACTATAAAATTATGAGAAATTTTGTCAAATGCTTTACTGAAGTCCGTAGAGACCATACCCACTGCATACTCGGTTTCTAACGCTCTAAGAGTGAATGAAATATATTCTACAAGGTTTGTGGTGGTGGATCTATTTTTTAAGAAACCGTGCTGAACGGGGCTTATTAAGGACCTGCAACGAGAGATAGTTTAGCAGTAGTTTTTCACCTCACTCTTCGACCCCTTCTTGTGAACTGAGATAAGGATAGGAGAAACATTTTTGATAGAGGATTCGAAAGAGAAGACATACATTTTTTTAAGCAAATGGCGGGAACCCCATCAGTCCCGGAAGTGAAATCATCATTAACCCTCGAGTGGGCGCGTGGTCTACGGTCGTAGACCAATCTTTTTTAAAACGCCGCCGTTCGCAGAAAAACAATTTTTTTCCGCCATCGTTCACAATAGCTGTAGATAACTAGTTGCTCTACCTAATTAATATGCTATTTTTCTTCGGAGGGGGCATACGAAAGCTTAAAAGGTATTCAAAGTCTCTTGGTCTACCATCGTAGACCACGCGACCACTCGTGTAACAAAAAAAGTTGTCTTCAATTGTATTATTATAGGTAAGGGATTGTACATTTTTAACTTCTTTTATTAAAAAATTAATTATTTAGTGAAGAAAATTGCTTCTACTATCTCAGGGACCTATTTTTGGGTCCGTGAGCTGACCTCTAGGGTGAGGTGCGAAAAAAGTGTTAAATTTACTTGTACGTACCACTTGAAATGTATATGCGTTTATTGTGATTTGTAGTGCACATTTTAATTTTCTTTTAACTTATTAATGAATTTGTGTTCTATGTTTTTTGAATAGTTTTTTTTATGTTTGCTGTACTGTTTTGTTTGATTTTTTGTGAAAAAAGACAAAAAACGTGAACACGAAAAACTGAATTTTTCGAGTCTTATATTTCTTTTGTTTTGTGTACAATTTTCCTTTTTTCTTATTCATTACTTTATTTGGTTAATCATTAATTGAAAAAAATATGTTTTTTTTGTTATTAACTTTTTTAAAGTATTAATTTATTTTTTATAAAAAATGATTACGAAAAATCGTAAAATTGGGATTGTTTTTTTATTCCGATTATTTTTTTCAGTGTATCAATAACTTTTTATCTTTGAGTGATGAATATGAAACAAAATATGTTCCTCTATGATTTGACCGCGATTTGAATTCTTAAAACGCTATAGTATCTATATTTTTTGGCAAAAAAAAATGGTCTACAGTCGTAGACCACGCGACCACTCGTGTCTCTTTTAACCCCGCGCCCACTGGAGGGTTAAGTTGCGAAAATTTGTTTTCAATGGCCGAAGGAGCTATGCAATCGAGTAAGAATGCCCAAAGCGAAAAATTCGATATATACTCAAAATACGTTCAATCTGGCTTAAAGTGGTATCTTTGGCTTTTTGACTCTCTATTTTTATCACTAAGAACTTGATAGCAAGCGTCGGATACAAGACCCAAGAATTCTTACAAGAAACATTAAGACGCTCTCTAGAGCGGCCACATCGCCACATATTAAGCTTGCAAAACAGCATAACAAGGTAAAATTTCGCAAGGACATGGTGGCATGGAGAAGTCCACAGATGACTTTCAATTCGAAGAAGAGACCTACAATGCCTGCCCATAGTATGACGGAAAAACCATCCGTCGTGATATGAATGCCAAGCTGGGTGTGAGCCAGTATTCACTCAATGGTATATTGACTCCCGAAGTATAACATTATGATCTAGACGCAGTCACTATTGATTGTCCTTGACGCTAAATATAGCAGATTTTCATGTCTTCAACTTCAGCTACTTCAGCAAGCTACAAGTACTACTGATCCAAGGAAGGATAAGAATCACTTCGCTAAAATTCTTTTTCCAAACGATTAAGGTAACATAGTCGAAGTTCACGTTAAACATTTCGTGGTTTTTCTACGACCGTCCTCCTTATTACTTTTAAGTGGAGAAGGAGTTTAATAGTTCCTAACAAAACCCTGACCAAAAAAGTGAATATCAAATGGATTGTTTAGAAATCATTAACAAAGATTCTGCTTAAAGATGTTTCCTTCAATTCTGATGACTAAAATTTTCATCTTCCGGAAAATTGTCTTGAATCCATGAGTCAAATTAGCACTACAATCACTGTGATAAATTCGTCAGGGTTACTCGCAGCAAAGCTCATCCGCATCTCTATTTCCTAACCCTGTTTTAATCAAACTCAAAGGAATTTGTCCTTCACATCACATCTGTCTCCCGATCTCTGTTCGTCATTATTCTCGCACTCCCTTACATGCATAACATGGAGTACTGTGAGCTGGCATCATAACAATCTGAAGGACAAATTGACAAAGTTGAGGGAACAGTGAATTGAGCATCAGTTGTGCACTTCATGCCCCTCACCTGAACTCTTGTATTAGCCATTGAATAATAAACAATGTTTAATAAGAGGATCCCGTTCGCCATGCTCTTCTGTTTGCCCCTAAAATAGATATCCTTGAATTGTAGCTTGCAGTCCCAGGAAGACAATTCACAATATTTCTAATTCTCCCAGCCAGCGTGGAACTGACTAATAAATACTCCTGAGCTCTATCAACCAAAACCCCGAGGTATAATTTCCCTTTTAGCCGACCGACCGACAGACCGACATACAACTGCGCTCCACCTCAGCATCACCATCGACCAACGCTGACATTGTTGACATCTTATGCTTCTCAACTCTGATGTTCACAATAAAAACGAACACAAAGGTGCTATGGGACAAGTTATTGCTTAAGGACAAGGGTGCAAATGATGATGCGCTTTCTGGTTGGTTCCTATAGTCCATGCACTGTGCTCCTGTGCTTTTCTTCGTTGGCTGTATCCTGATGCTACTGCAAGCGCACAAGGTGAAATCCGTCACTTTATGTTAACATTGTTCAACGGGTTGTTAATATATGCACGTTTCTCAATCTCGTTCACCCTCCGATCTCTCCAAAAAGGGGCTCCAGCTCCTTTGCACTTGGAGTGTAAAATTTGTGGAAATGGCTGAAGTGTTCTCCAAAACGAATTAATAATTCAGTTGGAATCGAGGAAAAAGGGACTGACTGGGTAGGGTAGCAACATCCGAATACCAAATTTCATCTGCATATATTTTTGAATAACCATGACGGAAGGATTAAGCTGAGGGTTAAGCTAAATAAGGGATTTATTTCACCCTTGCCTTTGGAGGGCTTCGAGGTGGTGCAAAGAGTTTTTGGACCATAAATATTTCTCTGAATTTTGATATTCTTGATGGGCGCGCTTGACACTTCTGCTGAGCCTTGTGAGGGAGTATTTTTATAGGCCATACTGAAAGTACCTTCTAAATTATTTAAACATTGCTTCGATAGGAAATGAAAAAATATAGGTATTGTTCGTTTCTTTTCCTTCTGTGTTGAATTTAGTGATGAAAACTTCTCGTTTTCAACTTATGTTTGTATTGGTTGTTGTAGTTTAAGAATCTGAGAAAAAAAGCACTGTAAGACGTGTTTTGATAATATACTAAAAGGGGATGAAAAGAATTGATGTTGCAACAGGGCATTTGGTACTTGTTGACCTCCTAGAACTTCCACCTGGTTTGTCGAGTGCCATCGTATATATTGTCAGTCTTTGATTGTCAGCGAGGGCTCTGTATCTACTGTTCAATTGAGGTTCAACATGTTATGTTGAGTGTCCCTAATCTGCCGGAACTTCAGCCTGCAAAGTTGAGCTCCAGCTGTGATCTACGGGAGCATTTGCCTTCTGTGTTGAACTCCCAGTTTTCAATTGTCAGAAAAACCTACTTTATCACAGGTTTGGCTTGCAGCGTTTGCGGAGTTTCGTTGAGTATCACCAGGAGTCCATTGCTTGTTCTATTATGAGAGCTCCGGTAGGCTAAAAAGCACCACCAATGGTTTTGTACCTGCTCATTTACGAGCATTGATTGCCACTAAGAGGCTTCTATAGATGCTCCAGATTCAGCTTGCTATGTTGAGTGTCATCAGGTTCGTTATTTGTGCCAGTTCTTATTTGCCTACAAGCGCTTCGTATCTCTTGATGTACCGAATTCTTCTGCGTTGAATATCACCAGGGACGTTTTACATACCGTTCTTTCAGATTTTCAGCCCCTTTTTTTAATGGTTACCACTTGCCTTACACCTGCTGATCAAGTAGAGCCTCGGCCTGCTTTGTTGAGTTTTATCAGGGGTCTTGCACTTTCTGATATACCAGAGCCTCTACCATGTATCTTGATTTCCACCTTGCAGCTTCAAACCGCTACGTTGAGGGCCATCGATTTACTTACCAGTCTTTAATTCCCTGATTTAGGGGTCTTATATTAGCAAGTTGCCTAGAAACGAAAGCCGTGGTTAATCAACGCAAATATTCTGCTGGCGAACACTTCAGGCTAGTCCCTTGTTACCAGATAAAAGGCATGTTGACAGGTGGTTATTACAGCTGTAGCCTGATCTCCGTTCGGATCAATTCTTGGTGTTCTAAAGTGCATTGGGATTTTGAAAGGAGTATGGCCAGGTCATCTGCAAGATTTGGTTGCAAGGAAAAATTGCTGACAAATAGAATTTCAGCATCATATGTTCGATCCTCAAGAAAGGAGATTCCCTGAACTGAAACAACTTCAGACGCGTGGGTGTATTGGGAACCATCCCTCGCATGTATTCTCCAATCGTCTAAACCAAACGCTGTGGTATCGGCAGTTACTTGGTATTTGTACTGGAGGTTGTCTTGAACCTGAGCGCTGTGAAAAGAAGAATTTCTGGGCTGGAGCATTGTCGTCCCTCTAGTCGATGTGGCTGAGCCAATGTAGTCGTCTTTTCGTGGCTTTCCGGAGTTTGGATTGCCAACCACATCTTGCTAAAGCTCGCTCGTACATACAGTTCGCGGTTGAATTTTCTTCCTCATTCGCCATCATCGCATTCAGAACTTAACATCTGTCGAATGATTTTTCTTTCGGAACTGCCAAGTACCGTTTCGTTGTTTAGTGTCATGCTGCACAGATGGATCAGTTTGTTCGGGATCCCGAATTCAGGCATCGCCATCATAAGCTCTTGGCGATGGATGCTTTTGGTCGTTGAAAAAATTATGGATTTCGACTTGAAATTCGTTGTTCATTTCCAGGATTTGCCTCATCAGTGTAAATCGTTGCTCTAAATGGCTAAGACCACACCGATAGGTACGTGCCGATTATTGTCTTGTAGAAAGGTTTAAGGCGCTCACGCAGTACACAACAGAGGCGTTAGCCTCCTAAAACATTGGTTTCAAGATTTTGGCTGCAGTACCTATTGTCTAAACGTTTTAAGCCTTTCGTGAACAATCCACATGATTGACCCGGAAAGGTTACCATCGATCAAATTCTAGGGCAGATATTGGAAAATAGTCAGGAGCTTCAAATCGATACCGAGTTTTGGCATCCCAGAAAAAAACTCATTCATCTGTGATGGCGGTGGAAAACTCTTGACGTCTGCATAAATGGAAAATGGAGACGAGCATTCTATCAAGAACTTTACGGGCTGTGCAGCAACACGTACCTTGCCAGAAAAGTTAAGGTTCAACGACTTATAGGTATGGTTACATCATATAGTTAATAGTCGAACCTAATCCGGACGGATATCGCAGAAGAGGAAGACCGCGATTAGTTTGAGCAAACAGGAGGTAGGTAGATTAGATTCCTAAAGTACTCTTTCAAGCCTTTTAAATTCAATCATCCAAATTTATTATTATATTATGGTTACTTCGAATCACCTTTAATCATTCCCAAAATCCAATATCATCACTTACCGAATCCTTTGATGGAAAATAGACCAAAATCAATCCAAAGATATATCCATAAACAATGCCAACAACAATCCCAACTGGTCCCTGCAAAATCTGATCCGATAATTTCCCTGTGGATATGCAAACTGTATGAGCCTCTAATTACAACAGACACTCTAGCAGTTCACCGCTTTCGCAATGTGTAATTCCTCTAAATATCATCATTTAAATTGTGCACTATAACATAACGTAACAAAAAGCACGTATACGCCATAGTGAACTCTGGGTACAATTCCGTTTATCGGGAGACGACAACAATTTATTGAATTTTAACAAAATAAAAATTCATATGCCCATGAGCCTATGACATATGAAACTACTGTAGCTTTATCTACTTTCTAAAATAAAAAGAAAAAATCCTTTTCTCTGTCGCGTAGTAACTATAGCAACACATTTTTCTAAGTACAAATTACTTGAATTTTTATTCACTCTCGGGAAACGTCGGATTAAACGTGTTTGTTTTTTTTTATTGAAACAAATTAAAATTTCATATTGGAATAGGAAAGCACCAAGAATACCAAGAGGTCTTAAGCCCAGTAAGTATTCAATTTAGGACAAAATTGATCAGTTTAAATTCGACTAAACGTTGATTCGTTTCATAGAGTTTTTGGAAAGTTGACTGTTGTGAGTCTGCTTTAAAAATCCACAAGAGCACGTGGTCTCTTCGTCTCAAATTCTTAAAACCCAAGGAGTACGATAGCTTAGTGCTATCCTTAGCTGCATAGAAATCTACAAGAACAAATAAGGACATTCGCTTCTACGACGTGCATAACACACCATCTTACTGGTGTCTTCGAACGGTCGCATAAACGAAGCGTGACGACCGACGTCGAGTCATCGTCGGATTTGGGCTCAGGAAAAAAATCCCAAAAAAAAATACAAATTCGAGCTTTAATCAAGAAAGCAACCTAGCCTCAAAATTTTTCGAACACCCAGCTTGCCCCACATCGTTAGCTCCAGGTTTGGACGACTTATTTGTCCGGATTAGGTTCCAATTCAAACGACCGACGCGCAGAATCATAAAACTCAACCAAATGAAATCCTGATCTACGCTACGACCAACGAAATCGCATTTTTTTATTGTTCTATCCTAATATAATTTTTATCATAAGTATTCAAGTGTCACCAGGATCTTAAACACACAAGATAAGTATTATTGTGAATTAGCTTAACTTATTTTCAATCACTCATATATTCAAACATATGAAATAATTCTTAACTTTTCCCAAGTGAATATAGCATATGAAAACAAAATAAGCCAGCTCAAAATATCGGATCATACACCCTTCCAAAAGTCGTGCGCACAACTTAACAGGAGGAGAGTTTCCGGTGAGTCATTTTTCCTTAAAATCTTTTAACGTAGAATGTAGATATCAGTAAAAGAAATATTTTATATACACATATATGAGTGAAACAATTCATTGGATTAAATTTTAACTGAACTTAACTGTGTGTGTTTGAGTGTTTTTGACAACATCTAGTTTATAATTAACTTTACTTAATAGCGCTTCTCGCATAAAAGTGTTCAGCTTTATGAACTAACAACTGATTAGCGTTAATTGAACTTATTTTTTTTTCTCTTTTTTTTTTTAAATTTATCAATTCTTAGGCATTTGACGTATTGCAAATAGATACTTTAATTTTAAAATTTTTGAATAAAATGTAATGTTAAAATTGACAAAACATATTCATTGTGGTAATGACATTTAAAATGGTACCTGTTTAGAAGGAGTATTTTAGAGTGTTTAGGGAGGTTGAGGGTTTAGAGAGATGATTGTGACGGTGAAGAATAGTCTGATTTAATCTATCAATAGACTTCGAATTTGGGGTTACCGTGTAGAACAAGAGTGGTACGGTAGCCATGGAGTTGCTACAAATTGTAGTCAACGGTGGGAGGGTAACACTCCGGAACTGACATACCATCTTTCAGTTCCACTAAAAAGGTGCTTGTTTTTGTGGTCAAGTGATTATATTTGTAGACTCGTAAGCATATTCGTATTAGGCATGTTTAAAATGTACGGCAGTCCAGTGGCGATGGCAAGAACCCACCCCTCCGACGAGTAGCCTAAAGGCGGTAACAAGCATGCCTACAAGCCCTCGACCGACTGGACAACCTATTTCGCATTCACTGGTGTCTTTGAGTTTCCTGTGGATCAAAGGGATCAGTGAAAGAGCAGGACATCGCTCATTTGTGAGATAGGAATAACAAATCCGTTACACAGGTGGCGCCCAAAGTGGGAGCTCGAATATCAGACAGTTTATAGGTTTATTAACCTTTTCTGTTTTGCGTTGAAAATGACTCAGTTTGTAGAGTGTATAGTTTATGTCAACACTTTTGTCAATCAGGATTTGTCCAAGAGTGTAGTTCCTTAACAGCATTCCGAGTAGCATATTCCTGAGTTAGATAGAAAAAATTGGAGCTCTATTCTAATGAGTTAGTGTCCTGAAATTCGTGTACCGAACAACATTTTCAGAATTGCATTAACTCGGAAATGGATTTCCTAGTTGTAGTTCAGCATTGGTCTGGGGGATTTCGTCGGACGACCGGGAGATTTCGGTTCGAGTAAACCACGTCTCCGCCCGTTGCGCCCGAGTTATGTTCCAGCCAATAAATATGCATATGTTGATACACATAATGAGTTATTAACGAATCAATACAAAGCCCCACACAATCAAACAAACAAAAAAATTACGATACAAATAAAATCACAAGTTTACTTAGAAACCTAAAACCTATTTTCTATTCTATTTTAGTTTTCTTGAGCTTTAGCCTGTTTAGGCGACCAACGTAGATGGGTACGAAATTCTCACATCTCATTGCTGCGCTTACAGAATAAAAAAAAAAGATTACTAAAATGATGCCAACGTACACAAGAGCAGCACACGTTTTTTATCTTCATCGTCAGTAAATTTCCTTAACACTTTTCACTTCTCTGAGCACTCTTCATGTTTATGAATATAGCAGTTTTTTTTTTATATTAGAGTTTTTTTTTTGGTTTAAAAGATTATTATTATTATTTTTTGTACTTAAGTTCGGAATCGTAGGTCAAAACCTTCGTTCTTTTTCAAACATCAGTTTCTGAAAGCACATAATAAATTAATAAGAATGCCACCAATAACTCGTGGTTCGAAGAAGGTCACTGACGAAGATGAGGTATCGGCTGGTTCGCAAGAAAATCCCGGTGGTACTGAATATGAAAACATTGATCCACCTCTTTTGGGAACAGGTCGCGTCAGTCCTTCACAAGATGAGCATCTGAAGCGTTACATCCGTAACATCGTAACAGCTTCCATAGGGTTAAGTAGATCGGAAGATCTTCGATTGAGGCATGAAGAGTATGAGGCTGAAAGGCAAAGCCTACGTCAACAGATAGTAAGTACCATACAAGAAGAACTACGAGGCATTTCGGTTTCAACCAGAGAGGGTGCTAATAATCTCCCGAATGTTCAAATACCGTCAAATCAAATCCCTCTCATTACAAGTTCAAATCAAATTAGTCATAATGTAAACGAAGACATGAACCAAAACGCTATCCAAAACGGTGGAAACCAAGACCGTGATCTAAGCCGAAATCCATTTCTCAATCAAAACGAGAACCAACATCAAAACCAAATTTCAAACGGAGTAGTTCAAAATCACTACCAAAACCAACATCGGTCTTCAATCGAAGCCCATGAAAGTACTCGAGCGGACTTGGAAAATTTTCATCCAAGCGAGAACTTTCAGAATTTCATGAGTCAGCTTGACGCATTGAATCTAAATTCGGCCGGCCCCAGCAATCGAGGGTCAAATCCAACAACATGGCCTCGCCCAGTCGATTTCAAAAAGTGGGGGCTTCAATTTGACAATAAAAAGATGTCAGTTGATGATTTCCTTTTCCGGCTCAATCGGTTAAAGATTTGTTATAAAGTGACGTGGGAAGATATTTTCTTGCACTTTCATTTATTTGTAGCAGGCGGTGTAGAGACTTGGTTCTGGACTTATCTCAAGTCCAATCCAGGTGCTAATTGGCGTCATTTAGAACTAGCTCTCTTAGAGACGTACAGAAGTCTAGATACCGATACCGAAATTTCAAGAAAAATGTTCGACCGTCGTCAAGGTCAGACAGAATGTTTTGACGAGTTTTACCAAGATATCCTAAGATTAAATTCTCAGTTAAAAGTTCCGAAATCGACCCTAGAATTGGTAGACTTGATCAAACAAAATGTGAAAAGAAGGACAGGTGAACTCTTAATAACTTTCTCGACAAATAGTTTAGCGGAAATCGTTCACGTTTGTCGTACAATTGAGAAACGGATGACGCAGTATGAAAGCTTGCGCTCGAAAACATTTCCGTCTCCAGTAACAAACATAAGACCCAAAGTTAATGAACTGGATATGCAAGGGGAAAAATTTAACGATGACAATGCGGTTGAGGCATTCTCACAGCCAAACCATTTCACGTCTTTTACCTGTTGGAATTGCCAAGCAAAAGGTCATAGTTATAAAAAGTGTCCTATCCCTCAGAGGAAATTACATTGTTACGGTTGTGGTTTAGAAAACCACACAACAATTACATGTCCTAAATGTTCGGTAAACCGAAATCGGGGCAATTCCAACCGGGAGTTTTGCTCTTCCAAAGTGAACCCGGAACAAAAATCCTTATAAAAAGTTCAAAACCTACACATTTTTCAAATTTACCAGACCGTTCAAAACCTCAGGATACTTTAAATTATTCTGAATTTTCGGATTTAACCAACTCACCTGCCACTCCCCATGAAAATAATCACCTGAAAACAAATACCAATTTCGAAATTTTAAAAAGGCCAACTGCAGTAATCGAAGACAGAGATGATAGATCATCTGCAAATAGAAATCCTTCTAGGCCAACTTTACATGAACGTTTGAAGAGATATTACGAGGTGCGTGATAGAATATTCCTTAGTCCGTCCAAGCGTATACTAGCACTTAGAGAGAGGTTTAAGAATAAGCGAGAAGCTCATCGAGCCATCTGCGCCACAAGAATCTGTAATAGCGACGACCCAAGACCATACGCGACTGTTTCCATCTTTGGTAAAAAAATGTAAGGTCTCTTAGATAGCGGCGCAAGCATTAGCTGTTTAGGAGCTGGATGTCTTGACCTTGTGAAGGGAGAGCGCATTTCTTTTAAACCGTTCAATTCCAAAGTAAAAACAGCAAGTGGTCAAGCCCAAGCAATCATAGGTGAACTCTCAGCAGTCGTAACATATAAAGGCGTTTCAAAAAGTATTTCGATGTACCTGGTGCCCTCATTAGAACAACCACTCTATCTCGGAGTCAATTTTTGGAGATCCTTCGAAATTGCTCCTCAAATCGTTTCGGAAATCTCGTTCCCAGTAAAGTCTGATGACCCAAATGCTCACGAACTATCAATGGATCAAACGAAGAACCTTGAAGATGTTATTAGCTTGTTCCCAACCGCAGCCAAATTTGGGCTCGGGAGAACGTCGCTGGAGGAACATATAATAAATACAGGCGATGCGGAACCGGTTAAGCAACGTCATTACCCGGTCTCTCCAGCGGTGCAGGCTCTGATATATGATGAATTGGATAGGATGCTCGCTTTAGGAGTAATTGAAGAAAGTCAAAGCGCGTGGAGCTCTCCTATGGTCTTGGTACAAAAGCCCGGTAAGAATCGGTTGTGCCTTGACTCTAGGAAAGTGAATAAAGTCACGAAGAAAGATGCCTATCCACTTCATCATGTTGATGGACTGCTAAGTCGGCAAACAGATACCCACTTCATATCCACTGTGGACCTGAAGGACGCATTCTGGCAGATACCGCTGGAAAGAGCCTCTAGGGAAAAGACCGCGTTTACCGTGCCCGGCAGACCCCTATATCAATTCACAGTTATGCCATTTGGCCTTTGCAATGCTGCACAACGGCTCTGCAGACTCATGGACAAAGTGGTTCCACATGAATTGAGACAATATATTTATGTTTATTTGGATGATCTATTGGTGGTTTCGTCAACATTTGAGGAACATCTGGAAATACTTGCTAAGCTAGCAAACCTTTTGAAAAACGCTGGATTGACTATAAATTTAGCCAAATCAAAATTTTGCTTTAAAGAATTAAAATTTTTAGGATTCATAATAGGGGGAGGATGCATACAGACAGATCCAGACAAAGTGTCTGCAATTAGGAATTTCCCCGTACCGAAAACTGCCAAACAGGTAAGGCGATTCTTAGGTCTGTCAGGATGGTATCGACGATTCGTCAACAATTATTCAGCACTGGCTTCTCCTTTAACAGACACCCTTAAGAAAGGCAAAAGTTTCAAGTTTACACCGGAAGCGGTACAAGCCTTTGAAGAACTCAAACAGGCTTTAACCTCGACACCTATTTTAGTCAACCCTGATTTCAGTAAACCGTTTAAAATTCTTTGCGATGCGTCGACAACTGGAGTAGGCAGCGTGCTTTGTCAAGAAGACGAAAATAATGTAGAAAGGCCGATATACTATTATTCCCATAAGCTCACATCAGCCCAGCGTAATTATAGTATTACAGAGCTGGAGTGTTTAGCAGCGGTTCTAGGGGTTGAAAAGTTTCGCTCATACGTAGAGGGACAGGAGTTCACAATTGTGACCGACCATGCTAGCTTGCGGTGGCTAATGAGCCAAAAGG
Source organism: Sphaerophoria taeniata (assembly GCA_943590905.1). Taxonomy (NCBI): domain Eukaryota; kingdom Metazoa; phylum Arthropoda; class Insecta; order Diptera; family Syrphidae; genus Sphaerophoria; species Sphaerophoria taeniata. The sequence continues at coordinate 204,569,294 of OX016540.1, forward strand.
ACCTTAGCGGGAGGTTAGCGCGTTGGAGTCTAAGACTTCAACGTTTCTCATTCAATATAGAACATAGGAAGGGTACTCAAAACGTGGTACCAGATGCGCTTTCGCGAGTGTACAGTGTCGACGAAATGTCTTTAACGAGAAATGGCCAAACGAGTCCTTCCGATGTTCTACACATTGATCTTACAGATCCGGCTTTTAAGTCAGATGAGTATGTAGGGTTAATAAAGACAATAGAGGAAAATAAAAATCAGCTACCTGATCTTCGTGTTTCAGACAATTTTGTATACAAGAAGGTCAAACCCTGCACAGGGAACCCAAGTGAAGATGATTGCGTCTGGAAACTCTGGATCCCATCAATGCTGACATCTCCTTTGGTTCGCTTGGCTCATGATCCCCCTAGAGCGTCGCATGGCGGAATAGCTAGGACGTTGTATCGCCTACGCGATCGTTTTTACTGGCCAAATATGGCAACTCAGGTGAAAGCGTTCGTCGGAGAATGCAACGTCTGTAAGACCTCCAAAGCTCCAAACTCAATCCTTAGACCACCCATGGGTCAACCGTTCATAGTCGACAGACCATTCCAGCATGTATATGTTGATTTTTTAGGACCATATCCTAGGTCGAAAAAGGGTAATACACATATAATAGTGTGCCTTGATCAACTCACTAAATTTGTGCTAGTTAAAGCACTACGTAGGGCTACAGGAGAGTCTGCCATAAAGTTTTTGGAAGAGGAAGTTTTTTCGATTTTCGGAGTACCTGAATCTCTTTTGTCAGACAACGGTAAGCAGTTTATCGGAAAAGAATTTTCGAAGTTCCTCACAAGCTATGGAACAAAGCACATTAAGACAGCTTCATATTCACCTCAGGCAAATGCCAGCGAGAGGGTCAACCGATCTATACTCGCAGCAATACGATCTTATATAGGTGCTGATCAATCCAACTGGGACAAGGATTTGCTAGCAATAGTAAGCGCACTCCGTACAACCATTCATTCGGCGATAGATATGTCGCCTCACGAAGCCCTGTTCGGTCAGAGAAAGATTGAGCATGGATCGGATTATTATCTTTTCAAAAAACTTAAGAGCTTAAATAATCCCGAATTCGATGTTTTGCCCAAGTCAGCTAAAATGAACATCATTCATGAAAGAATTAAGGAATCCTTAGCACAGTCACATAAAAACTATGAAAGAACGTATAACCTAAGAAGCAAAGGTCGGCTTTACAAAGTAGGACAACATGTTTTTAAGCGGAATTTCATTCTTAGTGATGCCTCGAAAAATCGGAACGCTAAGCTATGCCCAAAATTTGTACCTGCAATAGTCAAAAAGATCGCCGGCAACAGTCTATATGAGCTAACGGATTTAAGTGGAACTAGCTTAGGCGTGGTTCATGCTAAAGACATTAGGGAATAACATTTAGGAGATTGAAATCGAATGTAGAAACCACTTTATCGAACAATAGTGTCCTTTTCTTTCCCATTTCAGGCAATAGTTGCCAGAAATTGAAAAGTTGTGTATGGGCCTCTAATTACAACAGACACTCTAGCAGTTCACCGCTTTCGCAATGTGTAATTCCTCTAAATATCATCATTTAAATTGTGCACTATAACATAACGTAACAAAAAGCACGTATACGCCATAGTGAACTCTGGGTACAATTCCGTTTATCGGGAGACGACAACAATTTATTGAATTTTAACAAAATAAAAATTCATATGCCCATGAGCCTATGACATATGAAACTACTGTAGCTTTATCTACTTTCTAAAATAAAAAGAAAAAATCCTTTTCTCTGTCGCGTAGTAACTATAGCAACACATTTTTCTAAGTACAAATTACTTGAATTTTTATTCACTCTCGGGAAACGTCAGATTAAACGTGTTTGTTTTTTTTATTGAAACAAATTAAAATTTCATATTGGAATAGGAAAGCACCAAGAATACCAAGAGGTCTTAAGCCCAGTAAGTATTCAATTTAGGACAAAATTGATCAGTTTAAATTCGACTAAACGTTGATTCGTTTCATAGAGTTTTTGGAAAGTTGACTGTTGTGAGTCTGCTTTAAAAATCCACAAGAGCACGTGGTCTCTTCGTCTCAAATTCTTAAAACCCAAGGAGTACGATAGCTTAGTGCTATCCTTAGCTGCATAGAAATCTACAAGAACAAATAAGGACATTCGCTTCTACGACGTGCATAACACACCATCTTACTGGTGTCTTCGAACGGTCGCATAAACGAAGCGTGACGACCGACGTCGAGTCATCGTCGGATTTGGGCTCAGGAAAAAAATCCCAAAAAAAAATACAAATTCGAGCTTTAATCAAGAAAGCAACCTAGCCTCAAAATTTTTCGAACACCCAGCTTGCCCCACATCGTTAGCTCCAGGTTTGGACGACTTATTTGTCCGGATTAGGTTCCAATTCAAACGACCGACGCGCAGAATCATAAAACTCAACCAAATGAAATCCTGATCTACGCTACGACCAACGAAATCGCATTTTTTTATTGTTCTATCCTAATATAATTTTTATCATAAGTATTCAAGTGTCACCAGGATCTTAAACACACAAGATAAGTATTATTGTGAATTAGCTTAACTTATTTTCAATCACTCATATATTCAAACATATGAAATAATTCTTAACTTTTCCCAAGTGAATATAGCATATGAAAACAAAATAAGCCAGCTCAAAATATCGGATCATACACCCTTCCAAAAGTCGTGCGCACAACTTAACAGGAGGAGAGTTTCCGGTGAGTCATTTTTCCTTAAAATCTTTTAACGTAGAATGTAGATATCAGTAAAAGAAATATTTTATATACACATATATGAGTGAAACAATTCATTGGATTAAATTTTAACTGAACTTAACTGTGTGTGTTTGAGTGTTTTTGACAACATCTAGTTTATAATTAACTTTACTTAATAGCGCTTCTCGCATAAAAGTGTTCAGCTTTATGAACTAACAACTGATTAGCGTTAATTGAACTTATTTTTTTTTCTCTTTTTTTTTTTTTAAATTTATCAATTCTTAGGCATTTGACGTATTGCAAATAGATACTTTAATTTTAAAATTTTTGAATAAAATGTAATGTTAAAATTGACAAAACATATTCATTGTGGTAATGACATTTAAAATGGTACCTGTTTAGAAGGAGTATTTTAGAGTGTTTAGGGAGGTTGAGGGTTTAGAGAGATGATTGTGACGGTGAAGAATAGTCTGATTTAATCTATCAATAGACTTCGAATTTGGGGTTACCGTGTAGAACAAGAGTGGTACGGTAGCCATGGAGTTGCTACAAATTGTAGTCAACGGTGGGAGGGTAACACTCCGGAACTGACATACCATCTTTCAGTTCCACTAAAAAGGTGCTTGTTTTTGTGGTCAAGTGATTATATTTGTAGACTCGTAAGCATATTCGTATTAGGCATGTTTAAAATGTACGGCAGTCCAGTGGCGATGGCAAGAACCCACCCCTCCGACGAGTAGCCTAAAGGCGGTAACAAGCATGCCTACAAGCCCTCGACCGACTGGACAACCTATTTCGCATTCACTGGTGTCTTTGAGTTTCCTGTGGATCAAAGGGATCAGTGAAAGAGCAGGACATCGCTCATTTGTGAGATAGGAATAACAAATCCGTTACAAAACAATTTCATTGCTGAGTCTAGTAAATTTTCATAATCAAATTTCAAAATAAATTCAATTGTTGCACTTACCCGGATTGAAGATGACACCCAGAATTACCCCAAAAGTAAATATCGCCACAACATCGTTGCAAGTTGTCGTCGCATAGATTAATGTGTGAATGCCATTGTTGAGGCCAAGTTTTTGTTCCTTAAGTTTGAGCATTACGGTGACAACCACATTGGGCGAGACAGCTGTGATAACGAGTCTGAAAGTTTCAAGAAGAGCATGAAATTAAAGAATAAGTCAGCACCTGCCGCAAGCGGTGTAATGCGGTGTGGTTGCTGTTTGTGGTGGGGTTATGAGGTGGTAGACCGAAGAAGTGACTCTCCAGTTCTAGACACATTTTCTCACGAACTTCATAGTTGTGGTGCATGTCCTTAGGGGAATATTTAGGAATTGTAGGTTCTGGATTTTGGTATGAACCGTGCATGCAATTTAAAGTTGTTTAATCTTAATGGCGCAAAATTATAGTCCGCTAATGAACAATTTTAGTGTGATACTAGCTTAAAATGACGTTTGAGTCATGCATGGCCGTAGCCAAGGGGGGGGGGGGCAAAGTAGGGCAATGCCCTACCTTAAATTTAAAATGCCCTACCTTCAAAAATGCCCTACTTATGAAAAAATATCCGACCTTCTCGAATGCCCTACCTTCAAAATACGTTTTGTTTTGGGGAATGAGGTTCTTCGTAGTCAACATAAATTTAACTCGTCGATTTTTGCTGTTTAAAATAAATAATAATTAAATAGAGGCTGATGGCTTTTTTGTTAGTGCCTTAACTCCTTAATTTACTGTAATTTTAAAATTGCTTTAAATAAATTATTATAATAATAATAATTAAATAGAGTGGAGCGACAGCTCTTGAAAAGCCAAGACCTAAGTGGCTTACTCTCATCAACAATTCTCTGGGTGCATGTAAAGAATTGAGGGGACCCACAATTTAACGCCGATTCCGAACGGCAAAGTTGAGAAGCACTTTTTTATGACAGATCGATACTTTTGGAAGTTTTTTCAGTTTTTCGCAAGAGGCAGTGCCCAAGAAAGATGAAATAATAACTAGGGGCACGAGTAGGACTCGAACCCACGACGCGACGTTCTGCTTAGCAGCCAACGCACCTATCTACTAACCACGGTTTTCGCTGTTCACTGTAGGTATACTAACTCAGTTAAGCTGACAGATCTGTCAAATAAAGTAACTAAGATTAGGTTGGTCTAAGGAAACGTAGTGAGATTTTGTTGTTTGTGCTTACCCCACTTAAGTCAAGCAATTTATGCAAGCACCAAGAAAACAAAATATTGAGATCGTTTTGTACAATTGAGGAATCTGTTGTAGTTGAGACAATTTCAAAAATGTTGTTGTCATCCGCGAACATTAGTGTATCCAAATTTTTAAAAATAAGACAGACATCGTTAAAAGATAAGAAAAAGAGCACGGGGCCAAGGTGACTTTCTTGTGGGACGCCAGAAGCATGTATTGGATTGAAGACTGAGATACGGAAAAAAAACTCTTTACATTGATAATGTATAGGCTTATCAAATTTATATAAATTGATGGAAAACCTACGTAGAGCTTTGCTGTAATCAGTGTATATTATTATATTAACAAGTGCTGACAAAACTTTTGATACAAATTAAGTTAAGTTAGTGGTAGTGGATTAAGAAAACCATAATAAGCGAATCTATATATATAAAAATGAAATCCTGTTCGTGTATGATCGAATAATTCACAAACGGCTGGACGGATTTGGCTAGTTTTTTTTTATTTTGTTCGTGTTAGTCTGTAGATGGTTCTTAGGGAAAATTTTTTTTAATTATTGCAGGTGCATTGGTTTTCAAATGGAAGACTGGAAAATTTCAAAATGGGTTTTCGAAAGGAAAACAGAAAGTTCTTGATGAAAAACTTGGAAAACTCATTGGTTTTCAAAGTTAAAATTGCATATTATTGCATCAGGTGCATTGGTTTTCATATGGAAAACTGGAAAATTTCAAAATGGAGTTGCTCTGAAGGGCGGCGCGGGACAAAGTTCGCGGGGTCAGCTAGTGATAATATAAATAAATAAATAAACTGAATCATAAACTAAGCATCCAAAAATTTTTGGCGTGCAACCATTTTTAGCAAATGGTCTGTAGAAATGAATCCTTCCATATACCTTTCCATGGAGAAAAACATTTTGAAAAAGAGAGAGAGAGAGAGAGAGAGAGACTTTCGATTTTGACTAGTACCATTTCTTCTCTTGCTGTAAAGGATGAAAGAAAGGTTTCAGTGCAAAAACTAAATAACTTAAGTTACGAGGATCATGGTGATGGTGAGGTTCGGTATAAGATTAGGCAAAGTAGGTATAGCAAATAGATTTCTTATTGTTGTTGGATGCGGAGTAGTTATATTTCGGAATCTCAGATTTTCGTTAGATTTTATGAATTTGAAGAAACTCCTGGCATCACAAGAAAATGTATTATCATTTGGTTAAAGTATATGTAAGTTATAAAGACATTCGCTTAATTTGGAGAAAGAATTATGAACAAGAAGATAACTGATTATAGTCGTGTCAGATTTGGACTATCAAGACATCCTCCAAAGCTTGTTATAATTACGTTTATTTTTTTTTTAAGCTACGGAGCTCTCTGCTGTATCAAGGGGTAAAAAGGGAGAAAAGGTGAAATATTGTATTGCGTGAGAACAAACGTTTCTGCTTATGATTGTGGTGGAGTGGCGGAAACTTTAACCAAAATCAAATTCCGATATTGCATAGGTGTCTTAAAATACGTACATTCGTACACTCTGCGTCTCTATCACCTTGAGGATGAGCTGTGCTACATCATGTGAATCAACATTTTCAACTTTAAGTGCAACCAATAGGCCTCAGAGGATATCATTATAGGACATGAAGGAATGGCGGGCCTTGTATTTCTTCCATGAAAGAAGATATAAGTCAGTACCTATATCTTACATTGAGGTCCTTAGAGTTTTTGATAAAATGAGCAATCAAAAAATTAAACTATTTTAAGGAATATTAACAATATTTTATCACTTCTCGTGTATATATTTTGTACTTTGTAAATAAAATTTATTTGGACAAAACAATTTAATATCTATATAAACCTAGATAGATGGATTAATGTTTGACGCTATGCCAAACGTAGCTCATAAAAAACATTAAACAATACAACCATGTAATTTAGAATCATAAATAAAAAGCTAAATTGAAATATGTATCTCAAAACACATGCATATGCACTCCTCTAGAAAAAGGACCCTGATCGGACTATTATTTTTCTAAAAAATTGTATAACAAAAAACCGGTACTATGAGAGGTATCGTTTTGGAGCAATACAAAAATTTTTTTTCTATACATATTTAAAACGCCAGTGTTTCGAAAAAAAATTTACGAGGATGTTTAAAAAATAAACCTAAAAGAGCCGTTTTTGAGAAAATATAAAGATTTGGATTTTGGTGTATGGTGGCTACCCTAAATTTTGATCTTAGTATAGAATCAATAAAACGACCCACCCAAATTCGCTCAAACCAATAAGTTCCAAAGTTGAAGTTAGTCGAACCAGTGGCTAAGGCTGTAGGGTGTAGATGCGTTTACAGATAGACAGACAGACGGACGGAGTGCCGTAATGTCATATTTGATCAAAATCTCAAATTTTGTTTACGAATACAATATGTTCCATATATTCTATATGTCGCAAGTAAAAATTACCAACGCCCTACCTGATATGACTGTTGTCCTCCCTTAAATTCAACTCTGGCTACGGGCCCGGAGTCATGTCTGAAACGTCATTTTAAGCTAGTATCACACTTAAATTGTTCATTAGCTTACTATAATTTTGCGCTAATGAGTTTATGAAATTTTATCGTTGGAAAAATGACTACAAGATTTAAATCAACATGCAATTTTTAAAAGTGATGAAACAAAACGACTCCTGAAAGACGAAAAAAAACGGGAACAGCTGGACAAATCTTAAATCCTTAAATCATACTTATACCTACTTCAAGGCTGTTGTTCCTTTGTCCTTTGACTATCATCTTCTCACTCATGGATTAAGGAGTTGTGAAGTGTGTGCGCCAATAGCAAGAAGAAAAACTAATCTTTACGAGCACCATGAAAAAATTCCCAATTCAGATAAGACAGTGATTTCAAAAGACCTCCGAAAAGGTTAGGGGAGACCGGGGATAGTAGACTCAAAATTCACTTATCTTTTTTTTTAAATAACTAAACAAGATATCAACACAAATTAAATGCCTTTTTAGTAACCATTTTTTGTGCTTTAGAAAAAAAATATGTCTTCTGAAATAATTTAATTTTAAGATTTTTTTTTCCTAAATTTATAAAACGGCCTCAGATGGGTCAACTAACCCCAAACCAGGAGTAAGTTGACTATGACTATGGGGTCAGTTGACTATATCATTTTTCTAGCTTTTTCATACTAAAACTATAAACAAATTGCACTCAAATTATTTTAATTTGACATAAAAAGTAATATTAATGAGACAGTCCGGCAATAGAGATTGAGGGATGCCCAACATCTTTTGCTTAAATTTTAGCCGTTTTGCGCATATCTTTGCATCGTTTTGTAGGAAACCTATAGTCATGACTCATGAGCATCAGATCGTATGCTTTTTCCTTTTTCAAGAATAATTTTTGGACATAAGCTCCAAAACTGATTTTTCAGTCGCCTCCTTGTTGTTTTTCTACCAAAAACAACTGAGTCGATTTACCCCCAACAAAAAAGTCAACTTGCCCCGATTGGTCTTTCAGCACTAAATGAATTTTTTTCCTTACTCAGAAATAAAATAAATATATAACTGCTAGGTGTTGTTAATTACGAACACTCACTTGATCTTATTCTTAAAAAAAATTGACGTTGAAAGCAAACACCTTTACGAAAGAAAAAAAATAAAAGAAAGCAAAAAAATTACTCACGAAAAAAGTGTTTTTTCGCGATAACGGCTCTAGACTTTATCAAAAGACCACATTTAACTAACCGGGCTGCTGTGCTCAATGTAATAACAAGGACAAACTTGAAAGAAATTGTTTTGTTTTGAAGTTATTGGCAGTTAGTCTACTTATCCCTGAGGCCAACTAGCCCCGGTTACCCGTACTTACTTAAGGTGGCGCTACAGTCCGGGGTAAACTTGGGTCTCAACCAACAAACCTCTCCAGGAAGCTCGGTCTCTAGCTAGCTGTTGCACACCGAGTTGGTTGAGCATTGGTGTCCTCTCCACGTGTTCAAGCCATCTGAGTCTTTAGACCTTCACTCTTTTAGCTTGGTCAGTGTCGCTGTATAGCCCGTACATTTCGTGGTTTAATCTTCTCCTCCATTCACCCACCGTTTATGTATGCAGGACTATAGATCTTCCGTAAAACTCTTTTCTCGAACCAGCCGGCCTAAGGCGCTCTCATCCGTTTTTGATAGGGTCCATGCAGGACGTGGATGGTGAGGGTCTTATAGAGCATCACCTAAATTGTTCGGGAGAGGGCTTTACTACTCAATTGCTTTCTTAGCTAAAAGAAACAGCAATTAGCAAGAGTGATCTCCTTCTGACCTCGGCGTTGATGTCATTCTCCGTGTTGATAGCAGAGTCAAGGTACACAAAGTCCTTCACTTCGTCAAAATTATACGCGTCTATCGATAAGCCCATTTTTACAGCCTCTGTCTTTATACCTTTTGACATCACGCTGCGTTCTCCCAATGATATCCCAATCGCAATGATGTCATCAGCGTACGCGAGTAGTTGGACAGACTTCTGGAAGATAGTGCCTCTATTGTTATCGCGGAGTTCCGCACTATTCGTTTCAGTATAATGTTAAAAAAGTCGCATGACAGTACATCACCTTGTCTTAAGCCTTTTTTGACGAAGGCGTCGGTCGCGGTCAGTGAGGTCGTTACTGACTTTAATGAAGCAGCGCGAGTTCTCGATGGTAAGTGTTGATTTGTAGTTCTTCAGTTTTTTCTAGGATCTGCCGTAATGTGAACATTTGATCAACTGTGGACTTTCCTGGTCTAAATCCACACTGATATGGACCTATCATTTTATTGGCAAACGGCTTCAGGCGTTCACATAGTACTGCAGAAAGTATCCTATAGGCGATGTTAAGGAGGCTGATGCATCTGTAGTTGGTGCAGTTTAGAGGGTCACCTTTCTTCAGGATCGGACAGAAAATGCTGAGCTTCCATTCATCGGGCATGCTATCCTTGACAATATTCTGCAGATGAGTTGGTGTATGCTCCTTACCAAGTCATCGCCGGTTGCTCAGAAGAGTTCGACAACAAGCTCCCGAGGCTTTGTTGTTTTAAGCTTAGATATTGCAATCTTCACTTCTCCAAGGTCGGGTAGACGGAAATTTTGGCTTGAACCGTCTTCAGCGAATGGTTCATTCTGCCTGAGAGCGGAATTTGATTCGTCATCGTCGTTGTACAGTCTGTAGACGTGGTCCTACCATATCCATATCCATTGACTGTGACTCTACTACGATATTTCCCTGTTGGTCTTTACAGGTTCCAGTTCGTGCTCGGTAACCTTGTCATTCGTTTAACCTCTTGGTAATACTTCCGAGCCTCATTCCTGTTTTTAGTCTCTCAACATCCGCGATCGATCGCTTTTCTCTCTCTTTTTCTCTCTGAAAAGCTTGTGTACTGCTCTCCTTTTCTGCTCGTAGAGCTCCCGAGCTGCTCGCGTCCTCCCGTGCGTAGCACTGCTTTATATGCTTCTTCCCAATCAACAATTTGTAACCTTGGTTGTAGAATAATTTCAGTTTTAATATAACTTCTTAAAACCTTGGTCACAAATTGGCTTGAAAAAAGTTATGTCGCAACGACGGTCAAATATTGGGTTGATTCCAAACCTATATTTGACATGAGTGAGTTCCTGGTAAAATTCAATCATTATTTTGAAAGTTTCTTAAGAGCACGAGTTAGAAATTGGTTACCCAAAATCGTCTATGGAACCTGCAATTTAAAAATGGTTATTTTTTAGCCATCAAGTAACCCGATTTGCAAATATGAAGTAAAAATAAAACCAGTTCTAATATAACTTCTTAAAACCTTGGTTACAAATTGGATAGAAAAAAGTTGTGTTGCAACCACCGGTTAAATATTGGGTTTAGTATTTACCTTTTTTCAACCAATCTAAAACCTAAGTTAAAATTAAACTTCATAGTGTTCTATTGCCATCTGCTATTTGTATTTGTATTTGTATTTGAACATTATATTCCTTCTACAAAGTTCAAAATCACATTGTCGTCTTGTCTCTCAAAGTGAAAACAACATAGCAAAGTTGTTGAAAAATTGCTCACAAAAAAAAAAATTATAAGTTTTAAAAAATTACAAAAAAGATTGTGCTTGTGAAGTGAATACGAATCTAAAGTGAAATTTAAGGTAAGTTTTTATTGCATGCAATTGTGATCGTTGAATTCAATTCGGACTGGTGAATTTTGTTTTGTTTTGTATGTAAAATGTTAGAAAATAGTAGAGTAATGTGCTGTTAGAGTTGGTTCAAAAAATATTGTTTGAATTGATTCTAACAATGTATTGCATATGTGTTGACAAAAATTATAAAAACAAAACAAAAATGGACTGCGTTAATGAGAACGGCATATTAGTTGTGAAATAAATTTTGTTTACGGTTAAAATATAACCTTTTACACACGAAGTGCATAGCTGCTTGTAATAAGTTACGTTTTAACTGTAACTGTTTGTGCAAAGCAGCTGTGTTCCTATGTGTAAAAGGTTTAAAAGGTTATATTTTAACTGTTAAAAAAAGTTATTTCACAACTAATATGCCGTTCTCATTAACGCAGTCCTTTTTTGTTTTGTTTTTATAACTTATGTGAACACATATCCAATACATAGTTAGAATCAATTCAAACAATATTTTTTGAACCAACTCTAATAGCGCAATGTGTGTTTATATTTTCTAACTACATACAAAATGGACTGGTGAATTTAATTCAACGATCACAATTGCATGCATATACATCTATATATATACGGATTTTTACTTCTTATGTACGATCTGAGGGGTGATTAACAAATTTTCGCACCATAGCCAAATTTATGTTTTGCGACGAATTGTTAATGCAATTTTCCTGGTTGGGAACTGCGACTCAGAAGAGTTTCGAGCACTACAAACATACATTCGACGTCATTCTGGAAGCCGTGAGGGAAAGATTTCCAACCTTCAGCGATGGTGCAGATGCAACCGCCTTTTTCAAGGCGAATCTCAAGCAAGCCCGTTTCAGAAAATGCTTGTAAGTTAAATTAAAACAGTAACTTGAATCGTAAATTCTTTCAAGCAACGTTCTTAAGCACTATTCACATGAGCACGACCAACGAACGACGAATGAAAGAAGAAAAGTGATTTTAAATACGTTTGAGCCGTATTTCTTTACAAATTCTCAATAAAACGATAGAAGTATAGTTTATGTTTGATTAATGATGCATTAATCTACTTTTTAATCTCAAATGTTAATAAATTTGAGAAAACAAATTTATTCGTCGCGAAAAGAAATGTAGTTGGTACGAACTGCCACACTCTATTCGCGTTCCACATCATCCACACTCCCAACGAACAAAATGTTCGCGCGCGTCTAACCTCAAAAATCATTCTTGCCTTGTGTTTTGGTTGTTCATTCGCGACGAATTAAAAACTATCATGTGAAAGAAATGTCAAAACCGACGAATTTTCGTTCATTCGTTGGTCGTTGTTCGTGCTCATGTGAATAGTGCTTTATTACTTATAAATTCTGATACACATACTTAATTATGTTTTGCATGTATGTAATTCTGACTCGAAATTGTTTTATATAATATGATTATAAGTAGCATAAATTAATTAATTACTTTTTTCTTAATTATTTATAGTAAATCTTATTCCTTTTTCTTAAATTTTATTTTCAGGGATGAAAGTACAACTAGTTCAACCTAATTAAACCGCTGTTTTGAAAGGAAGAAGGTGTAATAACCTCACCATAATTAAACCCCTTTTTAAAGGCGCACGCTTCATACTCGGAATATGCATGTAAGAAAAAATTAATACATCTTAAAATTTTCATAAATTTCTAATGGTAAATCATATGCTTTTTTTCTTTTTTTATTTCATTTTCAGGGAAAGTGCAACAACTTCCACATTCCAGTGAACATAAATCATCAAAAAATCACTGAAAAAAAATATGTATTTTTATTTTGTTATTTGCTTACTTTTTATATTGTTTTAATTAATTAATATATTGATATTATAATTAAATTATTTTATCAATAAATGTCAATAAGGAAATATCTGTTTAAGTTTGAAAAAAGACTTCTTTTTCAGCTTAAGGACTAATAGGATTTTGTTCACAATGGCAGCATTAACACTTTTCTTTGCGTTGCATATACAAGGCGTTGTACATTTTGAAACGTTCACAAAACGTTGTATTCAAACGTTTCCAAAAGGTTAGCAAATAACCTCCACAAAATTGTTCTGCATAAACCGTCAACAAACGGTTATAAAAAAGCTAAAAAATTAGTAGCAAAATAACCTTACTGGAACGGTTCTAAAATACGTCTCAACGACGTTTCGAAAAAACTTTAGCAAGAGGTAGAGAAATAACCTCAAAAATAGGTTTGCGTAAACCGTCCACAAACGGTTTTGAAAAAGCTTAAAAAAATTGGTAGCAAAATAACCTGGAACGGGTCATAAATACAGGGTTTATTTTTAACTTCAATTAGAAGTTGTAGGCTGACCGTTTAAAAACCAGTTTCTTTATTACCTTTTCATTACTGGGGTTACAAAGTAACTGACCATTTTCGGTCATGAAGATGCTCCTGAAAGGTCTTTAAGACGTCTTTTGAACCAATTTCAAACTTGTTAGGTTTCTCAACCCCAGTTATAATCAGGTTTTTAAGCGGCTTTTTAACCAAAAATTGTTGATTGGGTTGCTTCGCTTAATGTAGGTATATATATACCTGCATTCTTCACCAACCAAGGGTTTCGTTTTGGTGGCCGCGTGAAACCCAGCACATCAGAGGCAGCATCCCTAATGGCTTCCTTGCAATTCTGCCAATTGTTCTCAATACTTGACGCTCGATCGGAAAAGGATCTGACGATCTGTTGGTATTGTAGTCGTCCGACGTCATACTTTCTTCTAGCAGTTCCTGTTTTTGGCTTTGGTCGAGATATCCGCTGCACTACCTCCTCTACAACGAGGTAGTGGTCAGTAATACTTGGAGAGTGTCTTGCGTCGATCGCAAGTCGATTGGCCTGCATACCTCCAGGTCCCCTTGTGGATGTTCAGATTTGGGAAACGCGTACTTGCTACTACTATGTTTGCTCCGCTGCAAAATCGATAAGCCTTAATCCGTTATCGGAGGTTTTCTCGTGCAAGCTGTGTTTCCCGACTGTTCCACCAAAGATGTCCTCTCTTCATAATTTGGCGTTAAAACTCCTAAGTCAATCTTAACGTCAAAGCTAGGTCATTGCTCGTATGTCTTGTCGAGGAGCTCTTGTCTTTGTTGTCGTCATCTTGTTCTTGTGTGGGAGCGTGAGTGCATATAAGACTTATGTTGCCGAACTTAGCCTTGATGCGGATTGAGTGAGGCGCTCGTTGACAGCTGTGAAACTAAGGACATGCTGCCTAAGCCTGCCTCCAATGACAAGGCCACATCCAAACAGACGCTATTGTTGTTCTCTGTAGCAGTCGCCGTAGTAAATATCACAGTTTTTCATCCTCCTTTTGCCCGGCCCATCCCATCACATTTTCTGGATGACGGTTATATCCGCTTTATAACGGTCTAGGGCCTCTGCTAATTGTTCGGATGCACGAGGTCTGTTAAGGAACCTAACATTCCATGTGCAGATCCGAGTCTCGTTGTCCTTATATCGTTTACATGGTTCGTCATCAGTAAATCCGTCAGTATCCGAGGATCTTTGTTGCCTCGACTAAATTTTCTGTATGTGATTGGGAAGGCACCCCAAAGCACGACGCCTAAAGGGAGGGCCAGTTCCTTATTTTAACTCCAAGGGCAAAGAGCCGGATAAATCGCTCCTTATCGGCCTGAGCTCTACATATGTGGCAGTAGTCCGTATAAGGTGTTCACAGAGTAGTTCAACCTAACTGAAACTGTAGACGCCACCGTTAACTCCATGATGAGAATGCTTCCGCTGCCATCTGGAGAAAGGAGTAGTGCCTAAATGGAAAACACTCTCTCTGGAAGGGTTGCCTTTTGAAAATTGAGACCAAACTCTTTTCCGACACCTTATCTTTTCAATGAAGAATATTAGACACCGACAAACCTCATTATGTAAAAATATGCAAACTCAAAGCGTATATCATCGGTAAATATTTTCACAAAACTTTTGTACAACACGAAACATCAGCAACAACAGTCGATTGAGTCGAAACTGTAGTACCTGCACTCAGAAATCTATTTGCATGCAACAAAAAGAACTTACGTGCAATTGAATGTAGAACACAATCAGAACTGTTCGCTTCGTTAAGTGTACCCATAGAAGTTTTGTGCTTTTCTGTGTTCATACCCCCACGCCTGAGTTTAGTTTTCTATTTGTATAATGAAACACGAAGGACATCATCTAATATACCTTTGCTTTACTGCTGCATGCCGTTTCATAGTGCGGCATAAGCATCAACACACCACAACATGAGCATAACTACCCGGAAGGAAACCCCAAATCATGCCTCTCTGTGCAATAAAATACTCGAAAAACTTTAGTTGTATTGATTTGAATATGTTGCTGGTGCTGCATGGGTTGGTTATATTGTTGCGGTTTGAGTGTGAGTGTGCATAAATCAGCATAAAATTTCAACTTTAAAATCTACAACTGATTCCAAACACACCTGAAGTGCATCTAGATCCCGACAAGAAGTGGGGTGCGGGCCAATGTTGTTGCATGGCATCATCGTCATCGTTATCGTTATCGTCATGAAGAGCTTGGTGGTGATGGTGGTTGCTCCTTTTTCCTCTTTAAAGTC
The DNA here is from genome assembly GCA_943590905.1 of Sphaerophoria taeniata. Classification (NCBI taxonomy): domain Eukaryota; kingdom Metazoa; phylum Arthropoda; class Insecta; order Diptera; family Syrphidae; genus Sphaerophoria; species Sphaerophoria taeniata. The sequence continues at coordinate 204,584,958 of OX016540.1, forward strand.
ACGCCACATGTTGAGCGACAGAAGCGGCGCGGCGTGTTTTCTGGCATTGTATAACATACCTGTGTACAGCAACCAATTCGATGTATATTTTGTACTGTTCCAAATGCGATGCTTGTTTTGATTTGAAATAACAAAAAGAAACAACAATTTTACACAAACGATTTTCCATTCCCACCTTCCGTATGAAATCAGAGTAGTTATACGGACGCAATGAAACTTAGAGGCTGTCCATCCTTCAGCGATACTGTTTCTTGTTGGCAGAAAAGGTACACGCAACACGAGTATTGGATAGGTCTTATCAAATTTGGTGTTGGAATACAAGAACATGTGCAAGTAGCGACTTGTAAATTGTAACTGTCTCCAATACAAGCTGTAAGTTGCCTTGTTAAACATTGGATTAAATTTTAGGTTAAGGTACTCCGTCTATTGGTTTTCAGGTCTTAATCTTCTTAAATCGCTAGCAGTTTCGTAGTAAGTAAGGACCTAATGATTTTAGTTTAGTCTTGTTAATGTATGTTTGAAATGAAGAAGTCGGGAATAAACTGTTGTGTATAAGAGCCACTCCAGCGAGCTCTATCCTTACGTACATATATTTCTTCTTGTGCTCGCGACCTTAACTGAGGCCCTCCTCTGTTAAGCATTATTGTCCATTTGCTCGATGTGATTCAGTCATCTCAATCGTTGGACTCTTACTTTTCATAGCAGCTGCATTTCATCTTGGAGTTCGATAATTTCTCTGTTGGTCTTTTCCTCCATTTTTCCGTTGAAGTATCACCCGAAGAACTTTTCTTTCTAAGCCCTAAAGAAAAAGTTCATCCATCTTTGATATTCGCACATTGTCAAGTAAACATCGATCCGTTAGATTCCGTTCAACATTACTAAAAATCAAATTCCAGAATAGCATGAACTTTACCAACAAAATATAATTCATATCGTATCAGAAAGACTTTTGTATGAAATTTTACAACTAGACCAAATATAATTCACACCCAGTTCTTGTAAGAAATGTGCATAAGGGAGCGCACCGTCGCGGTCGACGACAAAATGAGGTTGTAACATTCCCTGCCTCCTTAGATACGGCCGATCAGTCGGTCAAAGTAAACGTCCCGGACCTGTCCGTTGAAACACCGCACCGGTTAACCGACACTGAAAGCCGGAGGAAATTCCGTTGATAATCCGGTTCAAAGCCGTTGATAAACCAAGGGAAACCATGTTGATAGCCGATCAAAAGATCGTTGATAGCCGGAGAAAACTCCGTTGATAGCCAAAGGAAACCATTGTTGATAACCGATTACAAAGCCCGAGGAAACTCCGTTGAAACACTAAGGAAAACCCTAAAGGACGGATGCATATGACGTACCATCGGGTACGGTTAATCGCATGCATTCTCCAATCATCAAAACGGCGCGCTCTGGCATCCACAGTTACATGATCTTAGTACCGCAGGTTCGGTCTTCTTGGCCGTATCGAAATTGAGAGCTGCGAAGGGAAGACTTTCTTGGCTGTAACTTTGTCGTCAATTCGCTCGATGTGGCCGAGCCAATGTAATAGTCTATTCTTGGCTTTTTGATCTACATCCACATCTTGGTACAGCTCGTACAGTTTGTATGATATTCATCGTATGTTTTCAAAATTTGAATGTTGTATTTTGTTTATCAAGACTGACCCAACTTCCATACAAACTCTGGCCAACTATTTCAACCACTTGCAAACTTTTTATCCCTTTTAATTGCGTTCAAAATTCCTATATGTCCTTTCTTATGCTCAATACTCTCTCTGAAGCCTTTGTCATTTTCTGACACCTTAACCACCACTACAGAAAATTATGTCCATCATATATGCTCTTTTGTAACTTAAAACACATGTTTCCCACGGGCTCATAGATTTTACCGGGATATAAAGTATCCTATGTGATATTCTAGACTATAATCTGTCTGTATGCCAAATTTCATCCAGATCCGTTAAGTACTGGAGTTATTGAGCAACAAACATCACATTTGCTCCCTGCCATTTTCCTGCAAAATCAGCAACAAAATAAAAACAAATGCCGACTTGACCGCAAAATTACAGTCGTTTTACTTTTATGAACACAATTGTTGATATGCTCATGCAGAAGTATGGCTGATAGTTTACATTTATGAACACAATTTTGGCAGTACTGCGGAAGTTTTACAATTACGAACTCAGCCTTTGTCTTTCGTGTGAGAAGTGTTGAAACTAGTTGATTGGCCAAACCCAAGAAGAATCAATTCACTAGAATAATTTTTCGTCGGATCTTTTAAGGTATCGTTTGTGGGATTGATGTTTGTTCCAACCCAAGGTAGGTTAACTCCTCAACTAATTCCAAATTGCTTTTTTTTATATCAATTCATTTTTTTTTATTCATTTAAACTTAACTCTACTTACACGCTAGACAAAATGGGAAACTAGCCTAATTAATTCTACTTATATATAACTTACTGGCCCCAATCGGGCGCTCTAAGTAATTCATGGTTCTTAAACTTAATGCCTTTCGGCCTACGAACTAGTTTTTAATTTTATTCCAATTTATTTTTTTATTTATTAGAAAATTTGAAAAAACAAATTGCAGTAATTTTTTTTGTGTTTTAACTTACATACTAGGGTCCTAAAAAATAAAACTTAAAATTAACTAGTCTACCTACAAACTACTTAAAACTAGAACAACCACAGCGGTAAAAACTATGTCCATTAACACAAGTTCGTGATTTTTGTAATTGTCTTTTTTATTGCTGTTTTTCATATTTTTTTTTTTGTTTTTTCTTAACTTTTTTTTTTAATAGTATTTTTCACTGTATTTTTTTTTAACTATATTCTATAGTGCCACCGTACCTATTCTACTTAAACCTAAAACCTAAGACTAAAACAAGCATGTAAGCCGGCCAAGGCAAAAATACCCCACCCCAGATTACCCATTGTCAGATACAGTTTGAAGCCACCAAAACTGGTTCTCCTGCTTCACCCTATCAATGCGGTCCTTGTCGGACACAGCCCTACTGAACCGAAGCAGCTCCGCTCCATCACGAGCGAGGATGCCTCGTTCATACAGAAGCCGCCGGTCTACGGTTCTTCGCCTGACGTGGTAGATAAGCGGTACTGCCAATCTATCCTGTATCATGCCGCACTGGTCTAGATAGAGGAATGCCTCTGGTGGGATGAAGCCGCTCAAGCGTGCATTGTCGAAGTAGTTATCGTTCGGATAGAACGGCCCGAAAATCAAATTGTTGGTCGAAGTCATAGCTCTCACAATATGGCCCCGAACAAGTTTTATCACGAAATTGTCAATTCTATTGATTCGAGCCCCGTTGTATAGAACCTCGTTTGAATAATAGTGCAGATAAGAAGATTCCGGTGTCCGATACCAACCGAGACAGCGCCGAAGACACTGCCTCTCGAACACCCGAAACTTCTCCATTTGGGAAGCGGCAATATTGAACCACACTGGACATCCATAAACGATCATCGGCCGTATGAGGGCCATGTAGCAAATTACCTTCACTCTGGAGTCAAGCCGACTGCTGCAAAACAGCCGTTTCGTCAGAGCGAAGGCTCCTCTGGCCTTAGTCAGAGCAGCATCTATATGTCTGTCGAAATACAGAAACTGGTCCAACCAGATACCGAGGTACTTCACTACACTTTTGTTCGTCAATGGCTGTCCGTGAGGATCAACAATGACCATCTTGCGCCAATTCTTACACGTATCTCGCGAGGCTTTAGCCAACGGAGTCCGGAACAAAATTGTCTCCGACTTTTGGACATTTATTTTCAGTTTCCAATCGTCGCAGTATCGCTGAATTTTCTCGAAGTCACGCTGCAAGAGAATTCTAATTACTTCAACCTTTCGAGCCGTTCTGTACGCAATCAGGTCCTCGGCATACGCAATTGCGTTAGTTAAGCTACCTATCAGATCGCTGGTGTAAATGCTGAAGAGGATCGGCGAGTTCACCGCTCCCTGTTGAAGACCGTTTTTAATTTCAAAGGTGGTGGTAGAAGTTACATTGCCACTTTTGACAACAAACTTTCTACCGTTGAGCATATCATAAAGCATATACAATAATGGTTTACTGATGCCTAGTCTGGTGAGTTTTAGGTACAAACCTTCTAACCATACGGTGTCGAAGGCCTTCTCCAAATCCACCAGAACAGCACCCGTGCATTGTTTCTTGGACTTGTTCCATTGGATATCAGAAACGAGCTTAGACGCGGCATGAATAGTGTCATGTCCCGCCTTGAACCCGAACTGATTATCCGGAATTATACTGTTGTCCGCAGCCCACTCAGCCAGAGCCCTATTGATTACCTTTTCGAATACCTTGCTGATGCTTGGAAGAAGACTTATTGACCGGAGATTTGAAGGATTGGAGTTGTCCTTTCCCTTTTTCGGGAGAGGATGAACCACCGCTGTCTTCCAACGCACTGGATAATATGCATTATTCAGCGCGTTATTGAAGAGTGTGGTATAAATGTCGATGGCTTCAATCGGTAAGTGTCTTAGTACAATGTTGGATATACCGTCGACACCTGCTGACTTCTTATTCTTTATTGAATCGAAGATGAGCTGGAGTTCTACCTTCGTGATGAGCAAGGGACTTGGGCCCGTTCGCTCGGCGATTATAGCGTTTGCTAAGAAGTCGTCATCAAACCGGGTAAAACCACGGTTCTCGGATCGCCAATGCGAAATATCATTCCTCAGGTAGAAGTGGTGAAGTAAGGCTCTGTTCTCCAGGTCGTGGTTCGGGCGAGTGCAAGCAAGCATTCACCTTATACACTTGCTGGAAAGCAGCACCAACTGTCTCCACTTTCTCCTGCGGATCTTCAATTACAAAGAAGTCATCGTCCAAGACGGCTTCCTCAGGATCAATTTGCGCTGTCAGAAGTACGTCTCTGTTCTCTACTGTTCTCTGGAGCTTAAGACACGGAAGGTCGTTCTGTTTCTTGGACCTAAATATCTTATTTATCTTAGGGAACATACTCGGGTCGCTAGAATTAACGGCCCGAATTTTCTTGTCCCAATACAAGTTAATAGATAACCTGTAGTTTTCCTTGATCAGGGTGTTGACGTTTTTAATCGACGACTTCAGTGTCCTAATCTCCAGGTCGTTCGTGTCTGTAAATCGTCTGTACAAGTTTTTCAGTCTTGTCAGTAGTCCGCTTTTCTGTCTGTGCAGTGCGTCTATCGTTGCGTTACTATAGACGTTGTTTTGGTCGCGTTCCTTGTACTTCGGTATTGTCCGTTCCATTGTTCCTTTTATTATGTTGTCCATCTGTTCAAGGTGTTGGTCAATTTCTATATTTGTCAAGTTTCTGTTATTTGGTGGGGCTATGTCGCTCGAACGAAGTTCTCTTGCAAGGACTTGGGTGAAACGCGGCCATCGCATCTTACTATAATTGTAAGAATGCGTTGGAACGAATTCATCCAATTCCACAAGCTCGTTCGGAATCTGAATTACAGCAGCCAAGCCACACTGATCACTGTCGTACTCGATTGTCTGTAAGCAGTTTCGAGGGTGATTACCCACTTTGTCCGTTATTGTCAGTCTGGTATCGTACAGCAAAAGGTCCAGGAAGGAACCGCTCCTTGGGAACGATGGCCTTTCAGTAGCCAGCAGATCGACACCATATTCAACACTGTGAAGATTCATCAAATTAAAAAGATGATTACCTCTTGGATTATGAGTTTGATTTCCCCAATCTTCATGTTTGGCGTTCAAATCTCCGGCAATAACGAAGTAGTTTTCTTCCGAGCTCAGTTTTAGTACCCTGAAAAGAATCTCGAGCTCTGAAATAAAGATAGTAGCCTGCGGAGCTTCAGCCGCATAAGCCGCAATCATATACATCCGCTTCCCTTGAGTGAGAGAGATGCATAACGCAAACTTCTAGCGTCTTGAGCTTTCGCAAATCATTATTGTATATGACTTTATAATTAATGCCCTTACGTATGAAGATTGCAACACCGCCTCCTTGGGTAGAGTCGGGTCGATCCCTTCTTACGATATTGTAATTGTTGTTAGTCAGTTTATGTTTCTGGTTTAGCTTGGTTTCGCTAGCCATAAACACATCAGGACTGTGGTCTTTTAACAGCTGGAACAAATTAGCTCTACGTTCGATCCTAATCAATGAATTCACATTCAAACCTAGGATCCTAAGGCGCGTCTTCGGCAGCGCGCCCTTAACCCTGAATTTGCGCTTGGCCAGCCATCATAGAGTAGAGTTTATCTACTCTTCCGGCTTGCTCCACGATCTGACTTTGCAGTCCTGCCAACTGGCCTTGAATGCTCAGCAACAAGGACAGAATGTCTGGCTGCCCCTCCGGCGCCTTAAGCACTTGGGCCTGTGGGGCGACCGGTGGTGGAGCCTGTCTCGCTTTACCCATTCCTTTCGCAGATCTTGCGTAAGAAACATCGGGTCTCACGAGTGAATTTGTTGTCGGAGCTTGTCGTACGGGTCGACTTTCTGCGGCTTTTTGGCTGGCCTGTTTGTCCCGTATCTCTTGGACCTTAGGACAGCCCCGATAATTTGCGGGGTGCCCCTCGTTCCCGCATATTACACACTTAAGCTGGGTCATGTCTTCGACCCGCTCAGTCCCTAGCCTACATTCACCCCTATTGTGGGTTTCGGCGCATTTCACACAGCGCTCCTGCATTCCACAGTTGGCTGCAGCGTGACCGAACCTTTGGCAGCGCATGCATTGCAGCATGTCGTCTTGCCTCATTAATTTTTCCCAGTGTATGACCTGGTAGTCTAGGACAGTAATCTTCCTGAGACTCTCCATTCTACTTTGGGGCGACAGAGTTACAATGAATATTGGCAGTTTATGCCCCTCCCGTCTGGATCTTACCGTAGAGAAAGGCTTGACTCCGATGAATTCGAGGTCATCGCTGGCATTCTGACGGAGCTCAGCTAGGAGCTCTTCTGGTTCCGTGCAGGAACTGATGCCCTTCAAAAGGACCGTCTTCGGTTTTTCACTCCTAGGAGTGAAGCTGAAGAATTCAGCAGTGGCTACTTTTAGGCACTCTTTAACTATTTTGTATTCGGCCAATGTGAAGCATTGGACCGAATACCGCTTCTGCTTTTCATTTATAATTTTAATACTAAATTTATTATCCGTGGCCGACTTACATACCTGTTTTAAGTCCTGTAGGTCGACCTTGTACGTCCTTATTGGTGGCACTTTCTCGGACTTTTGCCGTGGTTGTTGCTGGTGTTGCTGGAGTTGCTGTTGTTGCTGCTTTGCTGCTGCTGACGTTGATGCAACCGGATCTGCTGCTTGTGCTACTGCTGGTGCTGCTGTTGGTATTACAGCTGGTGCTGCTGCCTCCATTGGTTTGGGGGCCCCCGATGAGCTGGGGCCTGATTGCGCCGCCCCTGTGTTGGGTCTAGGCTGCTCCTTTTGTTGTTGCTTGTTATTAGTAGCAACTTGCTTTTGCTGTTTCATCTGCTGTGGTTGTTGTTTTTGCTGCTGTGGTTGTTGTTGTTGGCTTTGCTGTTGCTGCCTCTGCAGTTGCCTCTTTTTTAATTCCGCTGCCTCTTCTTGCCGGCGCGTCTCCTGTTTTTGCTTAAGGAGTTGTACAAGGGGCTTAATTTCCTCCTTAAGCGTATTAAGCAATTTCTCGCATTTATCAATGCTTGCCTGCTTTGTTAGGAGGAATTCCTCCACCTCCTCGTCAGTGTATTCGGTGGACAGCCCACCGAACATATTGCTGCCGCCGGACCTGTACAGTCCCTCCCCTTCTCCGGACATGTACTCCACAGAGTCATCGGAACAAATATCATCTTCGTATTGCCGTTGGATATTTTTTGTTGCCGTTGTCTTTGCTGCTCTTTGAGTGTCAACCACCTCAACTTGCAGCTTGGTTGAGACGGTGGCTGGCCTTTTACCATCCAAATTTGGCTTTGCTCTTGAGGTCCGCCTCCTCTTCTTCCTTCCTTCATTGCCTACGGTGTTTTCCACCGCTACTTTACCATCGGATGATTTGGCCGAAGCATTTTTCAATGCCTCTGCTTCTTTTTCTTTTATTAGGTTTATCATCGCGACTCGAAATTAGAATAAAAAAATTCCACCCAATGCAGGGATCGAACTCACGACCCTTGGTTCTCAAGCCAACACACTAGCGCTGCGCTATCGAACTACTTATTTAATGAGTGACTAGCTAAGAATTTAATGACTTCTCTAATTTTCACAACACTTGTAAATAAACTCCACACTGCCTAAGTCTTTCCTGCTCGAAAGTCAGAGATCGACTGAATTCCAAATTGCTGTTACTAGTGACGTTGTGTGGGTTTGTTGAATATAGAGTTTTCCGTGCTCACACCGGCCTTGCGCACAATCTACTCCAGAACTATGTTGAACAAGTCACATGGCAGCACATCGCCTGGTCTAAGCCCAGCACGTAATCGAAAAACTCACACTGCCTAGCCTACTGTTTCCAATTCCATCCACCCAACATTGACGAAGTGAAGATAGCGATATCGAAGCTTAAGTCAAACAAAGCCGCTATTGTAGACGACTTAGCCGCCGAACTGTACAAAGCAAGTGCATGTGCAAAATTTGATCCTGACGAATGGAAGGAGTTCCCCTGAACTGCACCAACTACAAAGGTATAAGTCTCCTAAACATCGCCTACAAGATCTTGTCTACCGTGTTGTTTGAACGTTTGAAGCTTCCGTCAACAACCTGATAGGTCCTTATCAGTGCGGCTTCAGACCCTGAAAGTCCACCATCTATCAAATATTTACTCTACGGCAGATCATGGAGAAGACCCGGGAACTTAAAAATGATACCTACCATCTTTTCACCGATTTCAAGGCTGCGTCATGTCTACAGACTACAGAGACCAACTGTATAGAGCAATGTCTAGTTTTGGCATCCCAGAAAATCTCATCCGTCTGTGTAAGATGATATAAAATAGAGTTGTTAGGCCAAGGCCTAAGTGGCTTACTCTCATCAACAATTCTATAGGTGCATGTGAAGAATTGAGGGGACCTACAATTTAACACCGATTCCATACGGCAAAGTTGAGAAGCACTTTTTCATGACAGATTGATATTCTTGGATGTTTTGTCAGTTCTTCGCAGCAGATAGTGCCCGTGAAAGATGAAATAAAAACTATGGGCACGAGTAGGACTCGAACCCACTACGTTCTGCTTAGCAGCCAACGCACCTAACCACTAAGCCGAGGACACTACTGAGTAAGATGACAATGGAAAACTCACACTGTTTCATCATGGTCGGAAAAACCTAACGCATGCTTACTTACTTAAGGTGGCGCTACAGTCCGTTGTGGACTTGGGCCTCAATCAACAGTCTCCGCCAGTCAGCTCGGTCCCTAGCTAGCTGTCTCCAGTTTTGCACTCCAAGTTGATTGAGGTCCTCTTCCACTTGTGTGCGCCACCTGAGTCGCGGTATTCCTCTCCTTCTCCCTCGGGAATAGTGTCGGAGACTTTCCGGGCCGGAGCATTGGTGTCCATGCGCTCTAAATGACCGAGCCATCTGAGTCTCTGGACCTTGACCCTTCTGGCTAAGTTCACGTCGTTGTACAACCCGTAAAGTTCGCTGTTGTATCTCCTTCTCCATTCCCCATCAATGCACACGGGGCCAAAGATGACCCGAAGAATTTTCCTCTCGAAACAGCCTAAGGCACATTCATCCGATTTTGTTAGGGTCCATGCTTCTGCACCATACAGCAGGACAGGGATGATGAGGGTGTTGTACAGTTTAACCTTAGTTGCTCGAGAGAGGGCTTTTCCACTCAGTTGCTTTCTTAGCCCAAAGGAACAGCGATTAGCAAGAGTAATTCTTCGTCTTATCTCAGCGCTGGTGTTATTGTCCGTGTTGATAGCGGAGCCTAGGTAGACAAACTCCTTAACTACCTCGAAGTTGTATGCGTCTATTTTGACGTTCTGTCCGAGCCGTCGATGTTGGGTGTCCTTACTCGAAGACAGCATGTACTTCGTTTTCCCCTCATTTACCGCTAAACCCATTTTAGCCGCTTCTGTCTCAATCCTCACAAAGGCGCCATTGACATCACGCTGTGTTCTTCCCATTATATCAATATCGTCGGCGTACGCGAGAAGTTGAACAGATTTATAGAAGATAGTGCCTCTGGTTTTGGACTACCTTCTCAAGAACGATGTTAAAGAAATCGCACGACAGTGCATCGCCTTGTCTGAATCCTTTTTTGACGTCGAATGATTCCGTAAGCTCATTGCCAACCTTGATAGAGCAGCGTGAGTTCTCCATCGTCATTTTGCACAAGCGAACGAGCTTGGCAGGGATGCCAAAGCTAGACATAGCTTTATACAGTTCGTCTCTGTACATGCTGTCATACGCGGCCTTAAAATCAATGAAGAGGTGGTGGGTATCGATTTGCATTTCATAGGTTTTTTCCAGGATCTGCCGCAACGTGAAAATTTGGTCGATGGTAGACTTTCCTGGCCTGAAGCCACATTGATAAGGACCAATCAGATTGTTGACGAAAGGCTTCAGACGTTCACATAATACGGCAGAGAGGATCTTGTAGGCGATGTTAAGCAGGCTGATTCCTCTGTAGTTGGCGCAGTTTAGAGGATCTCCCTTTTTCAGAATCGGGCAAACAATGCTGAGGTTCCATTCATCGGGCATGCATTCCTCCGACCATATCTTACAGATGATTTGGTGCATGCTCCTATCTAGCTCGTCGCCTGCGGCTTTGAACAGCTCGGCAGCTAGACCATCTGCTCCAGCGGCTTTGTTGGATTTCAGCCGTGATATTGCTGTTTTCACTTCTTCTAGGTCGGGTTCACGGAATTGTTGGCTGTCATCGCGTATGATAAAAGGCTCCTGTCTGACGGCGGGATTTTTTTCGTCGTCGCCGTTATACAGTCTACAGAAGTGGTCTTTCCAAATCCCCAGCACTGACTGCGGCTCTACTATGATGTTCCCTTGATGATCTCTGCAGGCTTCGGTTCTTGCTCGATGACCTTGAGCCAGCTGTTTTACCTTCCGATAAAACCTCCGAACTTCATTCCTGCTGTTAGCTCTCTCAATATCTTCGATCTGACGCTTCTCATGCTCTCTCTTTTTTCTCCTGAGAAGCCGGCGTTCTTCTCTCCTCTTTTGCTCGTAGAGCTGACGAGCAGCTCTTGTCTTTCTTTGCAGCGCCGCTTTGTATGCCTCCTGCTTGGCTGCATGGGCCTGCCTGCATTCTTCGTCAAACCAGGGGTTTCGATTTGGTGGCTGTGTGAAACCCAGCACATTAGAGGCGGCATCTCTAACTGCATTCTGGCAATGTTGCCACTGGTCTTCGATACTTGATGTTGGCGGCATAGGACTCCTTAAGAGGTTACTTGTCACTCGATCAGAGAAGGATCTGGCGATCTCTTGCGATTGTAGCCGTCCGACGTCGAATTTTCTTGCAGCATTTCTTTGTTTTGGCCGTTGTCGAGATATTCGTAGTACTGCCTTGGCTACGACGAGGTAGTGGTCCGAGTCGATGTTGGCTCCTCGGAAAGTTCGAACATCTTGAATGCTGGAAAAGTGCCTCCCGTCGATCGCAATGTGATCAATCTGGTTGACGGTTGATTGATCAGGAGATCTCCATGTACCTTTATGGATGTTGAGATGTGGGAACCAGGTGCTTGCTACCACAACGTTTCGCCCCGCAGCAAAATCGATCAGCCTGAATCCGTTGTCGGAAGTGGTGTCGTGCAGGCTGTGCTTTCCGACTGTTCTTCCAAAGATGCCTTCTTTTCCCAGCTTTGCGTTAAAATCGCCGAGGACAATTTTCATGTCATAGCTAGGACATTGCTCATATGTTTTTTCGAGGAGCTCGTAGAATTCGTCTTTGGTGTCGTCCTTTTTCTCTTCTGTGGGGGCATGCGCGCATATTAAGCTAATGTTGCCGAGATTAGCCTTGATTCGGATCGTCGTGATGCGTTCGCTTACGCATTTGAAGCTCAAGACTTTTTGCCTGAGTCTGCTTCCCACGACGAATCCGCATCCAAAGAGTCGCTGGTCCCGGTAGCAATCCCCATAGTAGATGTCGCAGTTTTCCATCTTCATTTCGCCCGGTCCATCCAATCGCATTTCCTGGATAGCGGTAATATCTGCTTTGTAGCAGTTGAGGGTCTCCGCTAGTTGTTCGGCAGCACGCAGTCCATTAAGGGACCTAACATTCCACGTGCATATCCGAAATTCGTTGTCCTTTATACGTTTGCTTGGGTCGTCATCAGTGTATCCGTCCGTTTCCGAGGCCTGTTGTCGCTTCGCAACTAACTTTTTTCTACATAGTCGGGAAGTCACCCCGACGTACAACCCCCAACCTGGAGTACCAGGTACTTGATGTGACTCCAAGTACAAAAGCCGGAAAACCGCTCCTTTTACGACCTGAGCTTCAAATATGTCGAAGTAGCCCGTAAAGGTGTTCACCAAGTAGTTCGACCTAACTGGAACTGAGGACGCCACCGTTCATTCCAAAAAAGAAATTCATCCGCTGCCGTCCCTCGTGGGAAGTGCCTTGGTGGGAACACTCCTTCGTTGTGGGGTAATAAGTAGTAACAGCCTACTCCGCTTCGACCTGTCGACCATGGGAGGCCCTGCTGCGAAAACAAGTTTCGCGATCGCATAGCTCTAAGCATCACAGTAGTAGTTACCGTAAGCCGCTCCGCCACGTCAAGGCTTACCCCATGGAGGGATGTCTAAAAAGGTTTAAGACAAGGCGAAGTGCTGTCATGCGATTTCTTCAACATCATTCTTGAAAAGATTGTACAAAACTCCAACGTCAACACCAGAACATAGTGTGATGTCAATAGAGCGTTCGTGACCCTTGAGACGGAGGCCAAGAAGATAGTCTAGCGGCTTACGAGGACAAGACCAAGTTAATTCTGTTAACAAGAAAGGACAACCAACATCGACGTCTTGGAGCCAACGTTAGTATAGCCAGATTTAACTACGAGGTAGTTAAGGACATTGCCTATTATGTATCTGCTGTTAACTCGGACAACAAAACCAGCACTGAAATCAAACGAAGAATCACTCTTGACAATCGCTGCTTCTTTGGACTTAGAATGCAATTGAGTAGTAAGTCCTCTCCCGAGCAACGAAAGTGACAATCTACAAATCCCTTATCATTCCGTTCCTAATGTATGGTGCAGAGACATGGACGATGACACCATCCGATGAAAGCTCTTTGGGATGCTTCCAGAAAAAAATTCTTCGAGTGATTTTTGGTCCAATCTTCATAATTGCAGAATGTAGACGAAGTTTCGACTAAGAACTGTACGAGCTGTTCAGCGACTGAAAAGTAAAAGTCAAACTACTTAGATGGTTGGGTCATTTAGAGCGAATAGAAAATAATGCTCCAGCTCGTAGAACCTTCGAATCCAACCCGGAAGAACGTCGCAGAAGAGGAAAACCGCTACTCAGGTTCAGCACACAGAGGGTAGAGGACCTGAACCAACTTGGCGTGAGAAACTGGAGACATCTAGCTATTGACCGAGCTGGCTGGAGACATTTGTTGCATGAGCCCTGGTCCGACCTGGTCTGTAGCGCCACCATAAGTAAGTAAGCAAGCGTACTGTTTAGCATTATTATACTGCTGGTGCTGGATCAGCTGTTCGGGATCCCGTATTCAGACATCGCCATCATTACCTCTTGGCGATGGATGCTATCTTAAGCATCTTTAAAGTCGTTGGAAAGATGGTGGATATCGGCTTGAAAAGCGTTGGTTTTTTCTAGGATTTGCCTCAGTGTGAAAATTTGGTCTATCGTTGTTCAGCCTGGCCTAAAGCCAAACTAGTGCATACGTGCCGGTAAAGTGTTGCAGAAATTTGAAAAAAAATGACTTGTCATGTAAAAAATTAAGCGATTTATTTTGGAAAAAGGAACGTGGTATATTGCTTAACAAAAACACAGGGGTTATTCATTTATTTGTTTAACCTAAATGTGATTTCTTTTTAATTAAGTTTAAAATTGTAATTTCCACCTAAGCGTTCAGGCAAAAAAAAGAGATTTTATTTGGCACAATCATTGGTTCGCCACGAGATTAATTAAATGTTTCGTCTCTGTGCATTGCCTTTTTTTATGGACCTCAATTGGATTTGAGTACAATTTTATTGGTTTTCGTACAATTAAAAAAATATCAAATGTTAAACCAAGCTTGAAATGTTTGGTTAACGGAAGGTGAATTTAATGAAAAATCCTGTGAAATGTGGCATAAAAAATGATTTAAATAATAAAAGTCGTTTATTCAAATGTTTCACGTTAAATTAGAGCGTTTTATTTATTTAGCAAATTGTAATAAATTGGAAGCGGAATGAAAATCTTAATTTTTCTAGTTTTTCTACATAGAAAAACTAACTCACTTCAAAATGATATTTTTTTTTAATTTATTCTGGGGTAATTATAAAAAGAGTTCAGGATTTAAAAAATTTTGCTTTAAAGGTACTGCGAAGATGGTTTTCTTGAATACTGCATTGTGCTGTGGCGGTGCACTTATCCGCTGTCTCAGATAGTATCCCCGCAATTGTTCTAAAGATGTGTTCTTCAACGCTGCCAAAACACTCGCGAAAGCTGTTCCATCTGTCCTATTCTTCTAGGCTCGTTCCAAGAAGTTGGAAAACAGCATTCGTCCAGCCAATTCCAAAAAAAAGGCGAATCTTCTTTTCCCTCCAATGTACGTCCGATTGCCCTAACTTCCCCTCTTTCTAAGGTCATGGAAAAGCTGATAAACTATCAGCCCAAGAAATATTTCCAATACCGAAAGCTGATTAATGACCGACAGATAAGGCTTTCGCAGCAACAGGTCCACTGGTGGTCTGATGGCTTATCTCAACGAACAGTGGAACAAATCTTTACATCACTTTGGAGTGCGAAGATTGTTGCATTTGATATTTCTAAGGCATTTGATAGAGTTTAGCACCAGGCTCTATTATCGAAAATGCGTGCTTTCGGTATTGATGAGTCCCTCCTTCGTTGGATTAAACACTTTCTTTCGAACCGTTCAAATGGATTCAAGTCTGGAACCCACAATATGCTGTTGTGCCCCAGGGCTCCGTTGTCCCCGATCCCTTTTCTCATTTTCATTAATGATCTCTTGTCAACTTCCAATGAAATAAATTGTTTCGCTGACACTACCCTTAGCTTTTCTTATTCGTTTCGAGACTCACATCCCTCCTCTGCAGATTTGGAACGGGAGCATATGATAATCTCATTAAAATCTGACTTAGACAGCATTGTACAATGGGGAATAAGAATCCGCTTAGAGTTTAATGCTTCGAAAACTCAATGCTGTCTAGTATCGTTTAAGCGAGGTGTAAGATATCCCCTATGCTGCTGTCCATTAGCGCGCTTCTTCAACGGTATGTGCTCTAGTGAAATTGCCAGTTGCATTCCTCTCCTTAAAATATTCAACTGCAATGAATGCGCCATGGGCCTCCATTAGTTCACCCTTGAGCCGTACTTCAGACGCACTGTCATGTTGATTGATCAGGAATTCCGGAGATCTCCAGGTACCTTTATGGATGTTGACATGTGGAAACCAGTTACTTGCTACAACATTTCGCCCCACAGTAAAATCCATCAGCCTGAATCCGTTGTGGAAGTCGTAGAACTCGTCTTTGGTTTCGTCTTTTTTCTCATCTGTGGGGCATGCCCGCATATTAGGCTAATGTTGTCGAATTTAGCCTTGATTCGGATCGTCGATGCGTTCGCTTACACATTTGAAGCCCAAGACTTTTAACCTGAGTCTGCTTTCCACGACGAATCCGTATCCAAAGAGCCGCTCTCGGTACCATAATAAATGTCGCAGTTTTTCGTCCTATTTTCCGTTTCCGAGGCCTGTTGCTGCTTAGCTTTATAGCTTAATGCTTTTCTACGTAGTCGGAAAGTCACCCCGATAAACAACCACCAACCTGGAAACCAGGCACTTGTCTATAGTGACGTTTATTCCAATAGGGTAAAGGTGTCAACAGTGAATCAGGGTACACAGTGAATCACAAGCTCTCACACTGTATATTCTTATTTTATAAAACATCTGAAAAAGAGAAAAGAACACCCCTGTACACTTCCTCCCTTCAAACCATCAATCTGCGAGATCCCTTGATCGAAGTAGATTTTTTTCATGTTTTTGTGTTTTCTGCATTGCTAAGTAGTTTTTTGTTTTCTATTTGCTTTTCTTCTTATTAAATGACAGTGCATCGTAACTTCATTTGAGTATAATATTTGTATTTCTGCTTACATAGACTTAATAATTTGTGTCAACTTGTTAACTACTGTGAAATATTATACATAATTTTAATGTGTTTTTGTTAAAATGGCAACATGGTACACAGTGGATCAATTGAAAAAGGTACACAGTGAATCACTGAATCAAGACTCAAAAATTCAAATTTTTTATTTTCTGTTGATTTTTCTAACATGAATGTTCGCACCAGAAAGCTATCCATTGTAATCAACTGAATCGCTTTTTTCTTTAATTTTTTTCTTTATTTTAAGCTAATAACGTTTTGTGATTTTTTTAAGTACACATGAAGAGTTTTATTTTTTTTTTTTTGTTATAAATGGAGAGTATTTATTTTTGTTTAGTTTCTTATCTTTAAATAAAACATGAATAATAAATATAAAAATAAATATTAATAAATTAATACTTAATTAATAAATTAAAATCTGTTTTTAAATCCCTGATTCACTGTGTACCAGTCACTGATTCACCGTGTACACCCAGAGTACACAGTGAATCATGTGGTAAGATATTTTAAAAACATTTTTTTTAATTTTTTCCAAATTAAAAGGTTTTGAAATTTTGTGCTCAAACTAAAGAAAATATATTGAAAAAGCTGTGGAAAAAAATTTTCATGGCTACTATGATAAATGCGAGCTTAACAGCCCAAGAAGTAAAAAGTGATCCACTGTTGACACCTTTACCCTACGTTGATATCGAGTGTCTTTCCTTGTGAACTGCATATTTTGCCCTCACAGCTAGACCGTCTCAAGGCTCGCAAGCGCTTCACTGACATCATGTTGTGTTCCAATTATGTCACTTTTGAATATTTTGATATATTGTCCTTCTAGAGTTGGTGTTTGAGTTTTGCATAAAGTTAGCTTGCCATTTCTCCCATGCCATTCTGACTTCAATGTCATTTTAATTTGTTCGATGAAGTGTCTTTTGGACAGGCCGCTCTAGTTCTTAATCTAGTGAGTATTAAACGACCTGGGTTGACGTTTCTCGTACAATTAACAGCCGAAATTTATTCCACATCAAAAATCATGAGTTCATACAAAACATTATTCCCTCTACAATTTTAATCCTATAAAAGAAAGCTCACGTCATTTTCATCCGTGATGACCAGGTGTTTCCTGTTTCCGGCAAAGTAGCCCCAATTTACCTAACACACTACAATTTCCTCTTACCTTCTTTTGAATTTTTTTTTTAAATTAAGTCATTAAAGTAACACACGACCACAATAGCAGCGGGAACGACCGTCTTGGTCATAACAGTACAGTGTTGATCCTTCTTCGACGAGTATAGTATGCTCCTGCAGATGCAGATTTACACCACACTATCATTAATGCACATATGCACAGGCACACATCACTGCCAAAACCCATGCATGTATGTATGCAACACTTAAGCAGATTCATTAGTTCGGTTCTAAGCAAAACACCATCAGGATACTTTGCTACAAGAAGTATGTAATGAAATGCACGATGCCAAGCAAAAGTGTCCTAGATGAACCTGCTGCACCATTTTGTTAAAAGCGCTCTAACTGCAGCCCGAGGGTTTGAGATTAAGGATTTTTCTTTGGTCTCGTTTTCCTTCTTTTTGTATTACTTTGTAAAATTTTCTTTTATTTCGCCATTTTTTGTGCTGTTAAGTCCTTATGGGAACTTTTAGTTTTGTCTGTGCTCTGAGCTGCTGCTTCGCCTTCTACTGATGCGGTTGAGTCTTTGGTGGCAATTTCGCACTATACTATTGTATATTTGTTTCAGTGCTCTGGGTTCCTTTTTTTCCACTCGCGTCGTCGTCGTTGTCGGTTGTAGTCGTCCTTTGAGCAATTCCTCATCTCTGGAAATAGTTTCTTTTTTGTCTACATTTTTAAGTGGGTGGTTGTTAACAGCAACGGCAATAGCAAAAAAAACTGGGTGCAACAATAACTACTACTGCTGCTGTGGGCCGGGCCAAGGGGACATATACGGCGAAAAAGGACTGCGGTCTGTTTAAGAGCGGAACATAAGGCAAAATGAGAGTTTTTACAATGCTTAATGCTAGTGTCCCAATGGGGGGTTTGAAAACACTACTTGAATTTTCGAATGTTTAATAGTTGAAGCAGCCCATTGTAGCAGAGGTAGAGAGTGGCAGCGGGCGATGCATAAGAAGGCATCAGGAGAATGACGCCATAGCACCATGTGTGTGTAGGGATAGTTTTGTAAATTATTCAATTTAATCTTAGAGGAGAAGTCTGCCAGCGTGTATGTACTTAATTGTGGTTTATACGAAGAGAGTGCTTGTGTTCGTGGGTATGACGGGCTTTCCTGCTGGAACTGAACACATTAAGTTTCGAATTAAAATTTAAGAGCGGGAAAAACTGTATATTAAGGAGGTCTTTTTGTTACATGATGAATAAATGAATGTTATGGCAGAGTGTGTCGCGCTACTTATAACACTATTGTAAGTTAAATTGTACTTTCTTGCGGACATTTTTTATTTGACCTCTAAACTTTTGGTAGTATTGTGACAAAACTTCCAGAATAAAATGAAAGAATTAAAATATAAGACAACAAAACAGGAGACTACCGGTTAGGTAAAATAATGAGAGAAGAAAGCATTCATTCGATTTTATACTTCAGAACAGATCGGACGTCTTTTTATTCATGGGATTTATTCCAGACATTTTTGTTGCTCAAAGTAAAATAATTTATGCTTAAAGTATTTTTGTCTCAAAGGTTTTTTTGGTGCGGAACACCAACTTTAAAGGTAAAAGAACTTAAATTCGAAGTAGGTATATTTGCAATCCGGAAACTATTATTGGTCACTCTTGAAGCCAAAAAAAAAATTTCGGAAAGCAATACTGGTATCTCAAATACCGAAGTCATCTATGAACGAACACAAGCAGTAATTATATACGAAGCAAGTGATCGCGTCCCCTCCAATTATTATTCATTTTAGTTCGAACCTTTGTGTGGCTGGTCTTTGCTTCGTTTATCTTGGTCGGTTATCTTTAAAATTATTAATTCCATAAATTGTGAATTCTTTAAAATCAATAAATACTGAAATAAACTGAAACCACATGTGTTATGATTTTATTACTTCTTGAAGTTTTGTCCAGCTGGCGGACGAGGGGAGCTTCGAACACTCAGTCAGATATGGGAAGAACCAAACAACTTTCACGTTCACTTTCTGGGGAATATGTACTTGGGAACATGTTTCCTCTCTACATTTCCATGGGAACAGGAAAAAATACCGGAAGACTGGCTTAAAGGCATTATTACATGTATAAGTATATCCCGATAAGCGGAAACCAAAATCTAAAAGTATCAATGTTGTTTCAGATGAGCCAATGAGACTATTGATCAGATAGATATTCAGCCATTCATTTATTCAGAACTGTAGAACCGTACAAAGCAAAACCATGATAGAATTTGACATCCCCAATTAAATAATAAGATTATGTAGGCTGATCGTGACCAACGTTTTAAGCCAAATTAGGGTATCCGGAATTCTTTCCAGACAGATCTTCAATTTCAATGGACTTAAAAAGGGGATGGACTGGCTGCCTCCTCTTCAACTGTGCGTTGGAGAAATCAATCCATGACTCTGGAACATCTACTAGCGGAACTAGCGGCTCATACAGATGACAGGGATGTCTCATTTATCCAGATCGAGGAAGCGGCAGAAACCTGGAGCTTAATATAAATGAGGGATCAAACAAGTACCTATATGGTGGCTTCGACTAAAGAAAATCTTGGCAGAAGTTGTAGAGCAACTGAAATTTCGAGGTACTATGATTGTGAACGCTGATGGCTCTTTAAATTCAAAAATCTTACCAGTACTTCGAAACTGGTGTTTAAAACGATTGTCTTAACGGTAGGTACTCACTTAAGGTAACGAGGCTAAGGCTCATAGCCAAAAGCACTCTAAACTCTTGTTCGCGTTCAGGAGAAAAGTCTTAGGGAGAATAGTTGGATCCGTTTGTGCGGAATGACGATTCTGGAGACGAAATAATCACGAACTTTATCAAATCTACTGCAAGGCAGACTTGATGCCAAAAATTAAGCTTGATAAACTCCAGTGGGCTAGACACCTAGCTCGTAGGGGCGAAGAGAAACCAGCTCAGAAAGTCCTTTGCGGTACAATTCATGGTGCTTTGGAAGAATGGCGTAGACCAGGACGCCCAAAGCAACAATCAGGATACATGGAAGAACATGCTGAAGTAGGCCTGGCCCTTTGAAAGTTGCACTCAACTGACAGGTAGAGTTGGTCTCGTTGATTTTCCAATAAAATTGGAGGGCTATAGGTCCGATATACTCTTATGTAGATATCGACAGTTGTAGAACTGTTAAAAAAAAATAAGATTTGCTTATTTTATAGTTCAGAATCATACTCATCTAGGTATACCCGCTGGTCAAATATGATTGATGCGCTTGAAAGAAGATTCCACATAAAAGTTTTAAGAGCGAGAACTTATCTACCGAACCACAGAAGGAATGAGACGAAAGGACGTTATATTCGGAGCAGCGCAGGGATCTATCTTTGAACCAGACCTCTGGAATATCTACTACGATTACATCTTCTGTATGGAGATGCCGAAGATTCTGATACACTGAAAGCGCACAGATGAAACTGAATCAAGTGATGGAAAGAAGAAACTCTTGGATGGTTAACGAGGAGACCGAAGTAGTAAACTCTTAACAAAAAAACGAATACCCACGATTTTCAACTTCACATCGTAATAAGGGGTAAACATTCGGTAAAATACTAGGGAAGTTGGCATAAAGCTCGATACGACTCTCAGCTTTTGGGACCAGGTACGCACGGCCGTAGAAAGCACATCCAAAGTCACAGGCCATCTGCCATGACAGCTATTACGTCACACAGTTCCTCACCGGACACCGGTACTTCAACGCCTTTCTGCACAACATTGGAAAAATAAGAAGAAGACAGACGATGCCTGCCACACAGTGTTCGAGTTTAGTAGATGGTAATCCCTCCGTCAGGAAATAAACAGGAGTATCGTAGAAATCAGCAGTTGCCCGTAGCTTAGTTGGTAAGTGCGTTGGCTGCTAAGCAGAACGTCGTGGATTCGAGTCTTACTCAGGCCCACAAAGTTTTTATTTCATCTTTCACGGGTACTGCCTCTTGCGAAGACCTGACAAATCTTCCAAGAGTATCAATCTGTCATGAAAAAGTGCTTCTCAACTTTTCCGTTCGGAATCCGCGTAAAATTGCAGGTCCCCTCAATTCTTCACACGTACTCAGAGAATTGTTGATGAGAGTAAGCCACTTAGGCCTTGGCTCTTCAAGAGCTGTCGCGTCACTCTATTTATTCATTTTATCGGAGAAATCAGTAAGGATACGTCATTCAGAAAATGCTGGGAGACGAAGAACAGTGGATACGAATAAGCTTGCCGCATTTCTTCAAGGGTCGTCCATGTCTAGGTTGTGCGCTCTTTAATCAAATATTTCTTCTTGGATCTATGTTTTCAGAATCTGCGTAAGATACGTATCCTAGCGCACAACCTAGACATGGACCACCCTTGAAGAAATGGGCCAAGTTGGGAGATCAACGAGACACTTCTACAGTTTTAGCCCGTACGAAAAGCTTGGCATACCTTGAAGAGTCCCTTAGTAGGCTGCTAAGCCAATCGTTGTGGGTTCAAGCTCCTTTTCCAGCAGCATTCTTGTTCTACCACAGCCAATTGCCGCTGATGGCCTCAGTCACCAGTGCTGTTATGAGTCTGTCGGTCATTAAATTCATGTTTAAGGAACTGTGATGTCAAAGTATCAATGTTTAGACTGTGATCTTAAGATATGTGATCCTGAATATTAACCAATACTTAAACTAGACCCCTACACCTTATTTCGATGTAATTCAAGGGCAAATAGCTTCCATCTCATTCAGTCAAGCATATATTTTATGTATATGTAGGTGCTATGACTTACCCCAATAAAAGGCCCCAAAACCAAAGCATGTCCAGCAAAAAATGAGCAAGAAAGCAAATAACAAAAGTTTCAACCAAAGTTGGTACCAATGTCAGTCGTAAAATAACCATCCACAGCTTCTGGAATGCAGATCCATCCAGCCCGAGTCCTGCCAGTAGCATCAAAGTTATAAGCGCCAATTCTCTGAAATTGAACAAAAAAAAGCTCATTTCAATTTTCTCAGATTATTCCTGAGACAACTTTCATTTTTCTTTGCTTAATCCTACCTCAAGAACAATTCCAATGCTCCATATCCACTAAAATCAGCCAGTCCCAAATTAGTATAGAGCACTCCGAAGAACAGCATACCAAGCATATCCGGCAAACGCATGAATGTCACCAGAATCCCTGCCACTTCAGCGCCGGCAAACAAAAATGCAATCCTCATAATTACCGTTTCTGGCATGGCATACTTGGGTGCTTGAGCGTATCCCATTATCCAAAGGAGCAGAAATATAATCAAAACTGCTAAGGGCTGCGAAATAATTGGCCAGTTTCTTACAAAGTTCATCCATCTGTTGCAAACCGAAGAGAGACAAGCCCGCGCCAACCAAAAGCACGCAGAAATGAAAAGGATCAGAAGAATTTATTTACCAAAAAAGGCTTTCGTTGCAAGATGAAATAAAATTAAAAAAAAAAAAAATACGATAATACAATTTAATTGAATGAAACCACGGATGCATGTCGTTCTACAAATTCCCGTGTAAATAGAAAGCGAGAAACAGAGCTGCCACATTCCTAGCGGCATTATGCTCCTTTATCAGTTTCCCCCGGATTGCACGAGGATTTTTTTCTAATGTTAAGAGAAAAGAAAAGAAAAAGACAAGGACGACAACGACGACGAACAATGACGAAGACAAAGAAAAGAAAGAAAGCAAAAGCATCGAAGCAACTTGTATAGTGATGGTTGCATAGCACCTTAGCTTCAAAGGATCACCAGAGAACAATCATTTCATAGCATCTCGTAGACAAGTGGGTTTCACACTATACCTACACTAACTGCATCCAGTGGCTTCTATTTGTCAACACAATTTCTTTCTTGCTCGATGGTGGATTTCACCAGCTGAGAAGAATTTCAAGAACATCACAGACCTTAGACCTGCTCTGGGGGGTCTTGCCAGTATTACGTAGTGCTTGGAGCCATCTTTAAATCTAACCCCAAAAGACGTCACAGGACAGGAAAATTGTAGCTGGGGTACAACGATCAGGTAGAAGAGTAAGAGTTGGAGTACGAAGAAGGGCTAGAGGGATAGCTGGCTAAAGACGCTTAGTGGGCTAGGCCATCCGATTTTGAGGTTGGTTATGAAGATGAATGGATGTTATCCATCCATAACCTTGGGCCAGTAATAGACTCAAGACTCTTTAAATCTAAAAATCTGACCATTACTTTGAAACTGCTGCTGTATAAGACAATAGTCCTACCAGTACTCACTTACGGATCCGAAACATGGGTGCCTAGCCAAAGGCAATCCGAACTTTTAGCCGCGTTCGAGAGAATAGTCTTACGGAGTATAGCTGGCTCTGTTTGTGGTAAGGACGATTTTGATCAAATCTATCGCGAAGCAGTCTTGATGACATAAATTAAGGATGGAAGACTACGGTGGGCTAGACACATAGCTCGTATGAGAATAAAGGAATCGGCCCAGAAAGTCCTTTGCAATTCATGGAAGGAGACAGCGCGGCTGACCAAAGTTGAGCTGGAAGGATGGTGTAGACCAGGACGCCCTAGGCTTTGGAGTGCGGAACTGGACGGCGTTCCCCAACAATCAGGAAACATGGAAGAACTTGACATTGAAGAGACCCGCATTGGATCCCGGTTTTGGCGCTGATGAAGGGAGTCACTTCATTGGCCAGTCCGACGATGATGATGATGGGTTTCGATAGCTTTTTTTTCAGTAGTCCTGAAAAGTTCTTGACTCAAAACGCATAGATATTCATCGATCTTTGTGTTGCTGAAATTTATCTGTGAGTTAAGGACACTTGTAACGTGGCTACGTGAGTCCTTAACAATTACCCCAAAGTAATGTTAGGTCACCATTTATCAACGAAATTTCAAGCTCACCTCAAAGTACAAGGCCACTACAATAGCTAAGAATGTTCCGAAGCAGCATACTGGATTTGGCGTGATTGTAGCTTGATTTTTAAGCCGATGGAGATATTCTTCCAAATCTTCGACAGTTTATAAGAAGCTACTAATACGATTGTTGACATCTTGTTCGGTACGGCCTTCGATAGAGACGGGCAAAATTCCAAATCACGGATGGATCAGGCAATCAACAGGCGGACCTGGCAAATCAACGTAATCCGGAGAATCACGGATAGATCCAGCAATCAAGAGGCGGACCAGGCAATTAACGGGCGAAGCCGGCAAATCACGGCTGAATACGGCAATCAAAAAGCGAACCTGGAAAATCAACGGGTGAACCCGGCATATCACGGACGAGTCCGACAATTAATAGGCGACCCAGTAAATTCCGGATGAATCCGGAAAACAACAGGCAAACCTGGCAAATCAATGGGCGAACCCGGAAAATCAAGGACGGAGCCAGCAATCAAAAGGCGGACCTGGTGATCAATGGGCGAATGTGGAAAATCACTTAGAGAGCCGGCAATCAAAAGGCGAACCTGGCAAGTCAACGGGCGGACCCTGCAAAAAAGTTATTTATATAAGACCCCTTACCAATGGTGGAAGGAGGCTTTACGGTTAGTATATTTCCGCGATCATGACTACACACCACACTGACTTTTAGTCGATCATATCTTGTCTATTTATATTATTGAGTGTAACGACTGTCTATGAGTTCTAAGAACACGAAGAGTTATTCCCTATATTAATTACGTCACTTTTTCGTGCAGTCTATCTCCTTGTAGGAGACCATTGGAAATGTTGACTTTTCTAAATAGCGAATTCCTTAATTTCAAGGGTTCATTAGCTCAGTTGGGACTCCAAATTCTCTCATGGCTCTGTAAAATTCTTTCCTGTCTTTGCCAAATTAATGTTCAGACCCTCGATTCTGTTCCTCTCTCAACCCTTGTTGACATCCGATAGCGATACTATGAGAGAGCAAGAAAACGTGTCGTCCATTTCAAGCAAGAGCTTAGAGTCCATGCATGCATTCCTCCAAAAAACGATATTGGAGACAAGATGCAACACTGCCTGACTCCACTTTGGATAATGAACTTCTAAGACAACCTTCTTTGGTGAAGAACGTTACCCCTGGATCCTTTATATGCCTTAGATATAGTTAAACAGGAATCCAGAGAATTGCTTGACGTTGTTAAAATTCATTAACATCAAGTGTAGTATTCAACACACTATTTAATTATAGGAAAGATGTTAGTGTGAACAATTGAAAAAGAAGAAGAAGGGAAATCTATCAACTCTGAATCGAATAGCTTTTAATAACGTTCCCTTTTCGCTAATCTTCGGGAAAGCCTTCGGTGATCCAGGCTGAATCTTTGAGTGGTTGAAGAAGTTGGCTAGGTGTTTATTGAGGCTCAGTGCGGTTGAAGGGATCGAGAAAATTTGTGTCTATTCTGGAAATGTTCCACTAACTTCTCGCTAATTGGAGTAAGTCTGCAGCTAGAGACAACAAGGTAAATTCTTGGGAGTCTTGAGGAGAGAAACTCGTCACATCGACATTTTATAGTGCTGTCCACTTGAACAAAAAAAAAATACCTCTACAAGAGGCTGAGTGGATGGGTGGTCATAGGGTTAACATAGGATTAAAAAAACAAACCTTTGCCGGAAATCAACAAAAATTTGATGGCTTCTAAAAAATATACATAGTTTCCCAAATAAGTAGATATGAGTATCATCTCGCAGAAATTCTCCTAAATTTTGTCAAACTTACATCTTTGGTCCCTTGTACTCTTCGCGGTTCTGATGGGTTTGCTGTGGTTCTGGCTGTTGATAGAGATGCTGATGGTTGGGTCGCTGAAGATGTTGTGATGTTAAATTTAATGAAGGCGAAGTCAAAGACGTCGTCGTTTTTGTTCTGCCATTCGGATCGGTGAACTGCTTTTGGTTTCCATTATTGTTGGTGTTGTTGTTTTTGTTAGTGCTCATTGCTGCTTTCGTTGTTTTGTTCAACTGCACCTGATGGCCCCGAGTCTTATTCGAAGAATCTAATTGGAAGCCAGACTTTTGATGTCTTTTTGGGGGATTGTATTGTGTCAGCTCAGTCTCGCTGCTGGTGTTATTATCTGCAAAAGAGAGAAACAAACCAACAATAGAATACATTGGAATGGTAAATTATATTGTAGTTGAAGATACGAGATCAAAATTTTCAAATCTTCAAATGACTTCTGGTCGAGAATTGAAGTGAAATTGATAAACTCAAAGCGGATATTTGATGTTATGGTTCTTTCATCAGGCAACGGATGACAGGAGAGAAATGGAGGGAAATTATATAAGTTCGGTGTGCGAGATAGCTCCTTAATTAAAAGTCTCGATATAACTTAGTTTGGGTGATATTTGTTACAAAAATTGAGGTACTGTTTGTTAAAACGAAGCGTTTCTGGTGACAGAGACTGTTAGCACCTAGGAGAAAGAATCTAGGAAGGAAGACGTTTCAATTGAAAGTTTATTTTATATTATCATGAAACTTGGGTGATAAGTGGGTGCGAGCAAAAATATTTGTTTAAATAATAATTATTATTGGGTAAGATTTAACATCTTGATCTGTTTATCCGTAATTTGATTAGCTGCTGTGGATGTCACACTTCATGAAGATCGTTGAGTGAGCCTGCGAAAAATAAATACGTTATATGACGACCAGTGCGGGTTTGTTGTGGGTAAATGGTAAATCAAGCACAGATGGAAAATGGACAATTTGCATATCGTGTTATTTGATTTTAAAAAACCATTGAATAGATAATGGCGATGTCTGTTATGGGTGGAACTTAGGTAACGACGAGTTCACAAAACCTGTGTGCGGAAAACTGAGGGCAAGATCAAGTTAATGCTGCCAACAGGAAACCAAGGACATCTTGGAACTAATGGCAGAATAGACTTCTATGTGCTTAAGAATTTTTTCTACCTGGGATCCGCTAATTATTCGGACAGCGACAGCAATGCGCTGAGATCAAACGAAGTATCCTTCTAACCAATCTGCTTCTTTAGACTTAGAAAGCAATTGAATAGCAATTCGTCTCTCAAGCAACTAAAGTGTCACAACAAGACCCCAATCCTTATGTATGATACAAAGAAAGAAACTTGAAGACATCGGATGAAAATGCTTTGGGCTGCTTCGAGAGAAAAAATCTTCGCGTGATATTTGGTCCCGTCTGCTTAAATGGAGAATGGAGACGAATTTATCATGAACTGCTAGATGTACAATAACACAGACCTAACCAGAAAAGTTAAGTTCCAACGATTTAGATGGTTGGGTTGGAATCGAACCCGAAATAACTTCGCAGAAGAAAATACAAAATACAAATACAATAACATACAGCGAAAGCTAAAAAAGATTTAAAATTTATTTTCCGCCCATTTTTTTTATCAACACAGGGCTTTCTGACATAGTGCTTCCCAAATCTGAAAAGTCGAGAATTTAGACACTTGGGGCTTACGATAAATAGCGAGGCTAAATATACTATTCGTGCGCTATGAAAAATTGATTAAGCGTAATCCTATTGAAATGTCGGAAAAGTGTTGCGTGGGGTTCACAATGTCGGACAATATATAAAAACGTATGAGATGAAGATGATACGTATAAGTATAACGCGGATGAGTAATAATACTTGTGAAAATCAAAGGAAACCTTAAGGTTTAAAAAAGCCCTCTCCGAAAATTTAGAATAGGACTAACTCAGATGGTAGCACCATGTTCAATGGAGAGATCCCTAGAACGAGCACTTTCTAAGATTTATTAGAGGAAAGACGGTGGGAATTACAGGCTTTTCCAAAACGAAGCCCGTAGATACACGTACAAAATTCAACAATTCAACTAAGACCTAGAGGTAACCGACCATAGACACCGTTTTGTTTGCTTCCAATGGGCTCTAGATCAGTTGTCAACTAATCTATTTAGAAAAGCACCTTCAGTGATGAAGCCCATTCCTGTATGAATGGGTACGTGATAAAACAAAACTGTAGCTTTCGGGACTAAACCAATCCGCATAAGGACTCAATAGTCTAATGCATCCCGATAAAGTAACGTTTTGGTTTTGAACTGTTGAACTGACACCGTCATCGGTCAATATGTGGAGTGGAGCGGTGTAGGCAAATAATAACCAACTTCTATGATCCTAAATTGGATTACATGAACACCAATATCGTCATGAATTTTTTAAAGCTTCCGGTTGAGGCTAGGACATATGTTAAATTTTAAATACAAGATGTAGTTCGTAAGATGTTTTTGCATTCAATTGTCTAGCATTAAGAAGCAGTTAGTTTAAAAATGCATTTGAAAAAAAAATGTCGCTGGTTTAAATAGCATGAATTCGCGTGACACACAGCTCATTCTGCATTTGACACTTTGATAGAATAGAGACCGTGTGATTTGACTCATTGCACTTTTTTTCGTGGTACTACAAACCATGTCCTTAAAGCCAAATTATGCGCTGGAGTAATGAAAGACACTTCGAGGGAGCGGCACTTAATAGGAAAGCCCCAGCCAACTTTTTAACATCACAAAAATTATATGCCGAGAAACGAGTTAAAATTAAAAGCATTGAAAAAATTGTTCAACAGAGTGATCTTCGGTGTCTCACGTTTGCTGTAAAAATGTAGCACTTGAACCAACTCAGAGTGAGCCAATTGACTAAGCAATTCGTTTTTATACATATGTGGTTCTAACCGAAAATCGGAAAATTTCTAAAAACAGTTTCAAAAACAATGTTAACATCATATTATAAAAGTTAAACCTAAAATTTGACATTAACTCGTTTATGATACTCACTAACTAAAATCCAAAACATTCACCTTTCTGGCACAACCTTTTGATAACAAATCACCACTTATTCTGTATTTATGTCATTTCACTTTTCATACAAAACTAAAAAAATTAAGAAAACTCATCACTTTGACTAAATGCAACAATTTAAAGTGGTCGAAAGATCATTGATAAAAGGTATCAATGAACTTTTGTGACTAAAAAAATAAAACAAAACAAAACAATATCAATCGGTTGTCCAAGCAACAATAAAAACCGATTCCGGCAAACTTGAATCCATTACTAAAAATATCTTCACTTATTTTAATCTCAATTTTTTTCATCTCTAAGTATCTCGCTCTCGATTCTCTCATGTCTCATGTCATGCGCTTTTGCCAATTAGAGTTTAACAAACAAAATATAATAAACAAACTTAGAGATCGCTAACGACGACGCGACGACTCTTGGTGCCTTATAATTTTAAAAACAAACACAATCAATTTAATCAAGACAAACAGACCGAGAGCAAAACTTTATTTCCTTAAACTTGATCAAGAAAAAAAAAATTGGATTTTTCTGACTCATGCACTTAAATATTTGAGCGAACTCAATCTTTTTGCTTAGTAAAAAAGCTTCCAGTATTTGGTCTTTGGTGCTCAGATTCAGGCGCAATTGGATATAACATTTGCTGTGTAGGTGAAAGAAAAAAAGAAATTTAAGGGATTATTCTATTTTCCTGTTGATTCTTTTACAGAGATAATTGCATTTGTTTGCTCAAGCTACTTTGTTATGATAGCAAATATGATCATACCGAACATGGTTTCAACCGGTGGTGATAGACATTGGGTTAGAAGATTATTGGCTAAAGTTGATAAAACCTGACCTTCAATTAAATTGGTTCGGGTTTAAAGAGATGTGTGCATTGTGTGTTTGAAAGTGCAAATGTGATTACTGTTTTTGTGTATGTTAGCCTAAGTTTATTTCTTCAATCTACAGAAAATCATTCTAAAAAATGTAATTCAAATAAATGGTTAAGAAGACTACGTAAATCAATTACATTGAATTTTGTTAACGCTTCACTGTTTGATATCAATAATTACCTATTATAATTAGTACTATACCAATCTAGTTTCAATTGAAATAGTTATTAATTAAACAAAGGCAATCAAGGGCATAGCAAAAGTCCCAGCCATTTGTATGATGGGGAGAGGGTTGACTTTCAGTGAAATACCGATAAATTTCATGAATAAGCCAACTGCGTCCGAAAAAATATCAACAACAATAATTTTGGAGAAATAAAACCCATAACAATGTTTTTCTCAGAACTAAGCAGTTAATTCTTTTATTTTAATTACCTAATAACAAATAAAATTAACATTTTCTGATGAATACAAAATAATGTTTGGTAAAAGAAAATAAATTAGGACGATTTTTAAATTCAGTTCCACGAATTGAAATTAGTTGTTGTACACATCGATATCAAAGGGCACCGTAGTGCCCAGACAAGTTCTAGCACTACTCCACTTTAACAGGATCGAACTCAAGCACATTTTTAACCCCCCATTACTTTTGAAGCCATAGAGTTAGAAGCTTCAAATTTGAATCTACACTAATATATAAAGCTGAAGAGTTTGTTTGTTTGAACGCGGTAATCTCAGGAACTACTGGTTCGAATGGTATAATTCTTTTTGTGTTGGATGGTGCCTTAATCGACTTAGACTTTAGGCTACTTAACATTAAGCTGCGACCAATAGCAGTGAAGAATCTGTTTAAAATGGGGAAAAAACGGCAAAAAATATACATTTTTTCTGCGTTTTAACGCACTTATCTCAGGAAGTACTGATTCGAATGGTATAATTCTTTTTGTGTTGGATGGTCCATTAATTGAGGAAGACTTGAGGCTATTTAACATTAAGCTGTGACCAATAGCAGCGAAGAATCTGTGGAAAATATGGAAAAAACGGAAAAAAATATAAATTTTTCTGCGTTAAAACGCGCTTATCTCAAGAACTGCTTTATGAAATTGAACAATTTTTTAAATGTTGAATGGTCCATTTATCAAGGAAGGCTTGAAGCTATATAAAATTTAGCTGCGACCAATAGGAGCGAAGAATTTGTGTAAAATGTGGAAAAAACGGCAAACAATACAATACAATCTACATCTACACTAATATATAAAGCTGAAGAGTTTGTTTGTTTGAACGCGGTAATCTCAGGAACTACTGGTTCGAGTGGTATAATTCTTTTTGTGTTGGATGGTGCCTTAATCGACTTAGACATTAGGCTAATTAACATTAAGCTGTGACCAATAGCAGCGAAGAATCTGTGGAAAATATGGAAAAAACGGCAAAAAATATACATTTTTCTGCGTTTTAACGCGCTTATCTCAGGAACTGCTTTATGAAATTGAACAATTTTTTTAATGTTGAATGGTCCATTTATCAAGGAAGGCTTGAAGCTATATAAAATTTAGCTGCGACCAATAGGAGCGAAGAATTTGTGTAAAATGTGGAAAAAGTTCGTTTGAACGCGGTAATCTCAGGAACTACTATTTCGAATTGTAAAATTCTTTTTGTGTTGGATAGTCCATTAATCGAGAAAGGCTTTATTCTACTTAAAATTAAGCTGCGACCAATAGTAGCGAAGAATCTGTTGAAATGTGAGAACTGAGATTTTTTTCTGAGATCTCTGAGATGAAATTATTTTGGATTCGATTTCTCACTCAGCTATTTGACGTGGCTGACATATGTGAAGCAACAATTAGTAAGGTAACCATTAAATCTCAATGATAACTGAGAATTATGTTCCACCAAATGTTTTTGCCTCAAGCTAGGCATACACGGTGAACATGTTGGTGTGATTTGTTGGGCAGCGGTTCGCCATACACGGCCCAACATGTTTATAAACTTCATTATTTGTGTGACTGTCGTGAAGGCAAGATGTGCGATACAAGTGCGTTTTGCTTTGATTTGCGACATGTTAACTCCATGAAAATAACTACACAAATGACGAATTGTTGTCACACAACGCCATACACGACGAACATGTTGATAAACTTCAAAATTTGTTGTAAACTTGCCCATACACAGCCAACATGTTAGCCGTAAGTTCACGGTTTACAAAATATTTCATAAACCGTGGATTTGTTGGCCAACATGCCCATACACGAATAATTTTCAGCCCAACCCCAACAAATCACACCAACATGTTCACCGTGTATGCCTAGCTTCAGTCAAGGTGACATTGAGATCTCAGTGAGATGTTGTTAGGTGAAACTGGCCTAATAACTGCTCAAATTAGAATTTTGAGAGTTCAATTGATTTGTGAATGTGATTGATTGCACTATTTGTGCAGATTATTGTGTTTAAACAATATCATTTTATGTACTTCTTAACTAAAAAATATGCTCAGTTTAAAGACAAAAAAAAATTTACTTAACGAAAAAAAACGATGCAGAAGTAAGAGAAATATTAGAATTAGGGAGAGTTCACCCAAGGGAATGCTTTAAGTATGAACAACTGAAAGGAATCATAAAAAATGCTCAAATTTTTCAAGTTCAAGAGAATTACGACCTAGGGAGAGTTGACTGCAATGCAATTTTACAATAACTTCCGAACAAAATTCCCACGCGCGCATGATGCACAAGTCGAGACGATACTCTGGCCGGTGGACGAGGGAGAGGCGGACGAAGTCGCGGGCAACTGCTAGTAACGTATAAACTTCATGGAGACAAAGACCCTGCAAGAAAAATATTTTTGTATAGAACCACTACTTCCTGAGATATTGAACAGTAAAAATTTCAAAAACAGTAATTGACTCATTGATCATCAAAATTATGAAGCACTTCTAGTCCAGTCATTTGGTAAAAAAAAAGAGAATTACCTGGAAAGTTTTCCGGGAGTTTTGAAAATTGGTTAATTTATAGATTTGGGTATGCTCTTTTCGAATTTCAACTTTGCCACCTCGTACCCCCCGCCGCTCGCGCCGCCATCTTGAAAAAATGGCGTTAAAAACGGTTTTTTATGAATATCTCCCTTCAACGTTCAAAGTTAGGAAAAAATGGACAACAAACTTCAGAAAAATTTTGTGCTTATTCAGTTGAAGCGCAGGTTTTTCTCGTAATATGATGAATGATACTTTGTGGCGCTCGTACGCCAAAAACTATTGATTTAATGAACAAAATTATTGATACATAAATTGTAGGAAATTTTTTCTAGTTTAATTTTGTACAAGATATTTTTTTCGTAAAATGCGTCGGAAAGGAGATATTCCCAAAAAACCGTTTTTAGGCGCCATTTTTTCAAGATGGGGCGGTGCGAGCGGCGGGGGGTACGAGGTGGCAAAGTTAAAATTCGAAAAGGGCATACCCAAATCTATAAATTAACCAATTTTCAAAACTCCCGGAAAACTTTCCAGGTAAAACTACCAAATGACTTGACTATTCTAACAATAGCAGAATCTTGAAATTTGGTACATGGTAGGTTATCGGGTGAATACAAAGGAAAAAATCGAAAAATTCAGTATTGTTTTCTATGATTTAAAATATTCAATACAAAACTTTTACATGCAAGAACTTGGCGTTCTTTTAGATCTCATTACTTTTTGTTTCTGACTTATTACACAGTGTTGTCCGCACATTAGAGAATTTGCCTCTTTTTTTACATTTTATATCTTGTTCTGATCTATATAACAAAATTAAACTTAAATGTAATGTTTATTCTTGCGATGATGCTTCAATAGTGTCCATTTTCCAACTGTTTGAATTTCATCAACAATAGATTTTGAGGAATAAAGAAGCATTAACAAACTAACTTGATCATATTTTTCCATGAAAAGGGGAATAATAAAGTCTAGCCAATTTTTTTGTACTAGAAATCAAGGCATTTTTTGTTTTTGTTTAATTTTGTACCAAATGTAATGTCACGAAAGTGAGTCCAGTTCTTGCTAAAAATGTATTCACTCCGCTAACAACAAAATAATAGAGACCAACCTTCCTTACTTATTTAGGGTTGCGCTACAATCCATTGTGAACTTGGGCCTCAACCATCAGTCTCCACCAGCCAGCTCAGTCCCTAGCTAGCTGTCTCCAGTTTTGCACTTTAAGTTGATTGAGGTAATCTTCCACTTGAGTGCGCCACCTGAATACCGGTCTTACTCTACTTCTACGTCCCTCGGGAATACTGTCGAAGGCTTTCTGGGCTGGAGCATTTTTGTCCATCCGCTCTAAATTACCAAGTCTCTGAGTTTTACCTTAGTTCATCGAGAGAGGGCTTTTCCACTCAATTGCCTTCTTAGCCCAAAGAAACAGCGACTAGCAAAAGCGATCTCTGCGCTGGTGTTATAACCCGTGTTTATATCGGAGCCTAGGTAGACACTCCTATACGACCTCGAAGTTGTATGCGTCTATTGTGACGTTCTGTCCGAGCCGTCACCGGTGTTGGGTGTCCTTCCTTGAAGACAGCATATACTCCCAACTTGGTTGATCCCACATCGAATTCTGATGCATTAAATGAACACATCACTCTTGGTATGTTGTTAACTGAAATTAAGAAAACACCTCAACACCCAAGCTATTTGCCAAATTCAACATTTGCGAGATAAAAATGAACAACTTGAAGCTAAGATTGACGTCTTACAATCTAAACTTAATGTTCTTGAGCAAAAAGATAAAATATCATCAGTTGACATTGTTGGGATACCTAACGTAAATAACGCAAATGCCTAAAATAAGTTTATTGATCTTCTTGCTAATGCAGTTGGTGTCGATATAGATGAGAGTAATATAGAAACCTGTTTTGTAAAAACGAGAGCTAATAATAATGAAATTGGTTCTTCACATGCTGCTACGTCCAAGATCAATGTTGTTTGTGTAAAGTTCAACTCTCTGCGCTCCAAATCAATTGTAATGCATAAGATGAGAGAAGGAAAAATTAAATTATTTGCCAAGTTCTATGGTGATGATGTCAACAACAAAAATCGCATATACATAAATGATAGTCTTACTCCTTACAACAAATCTCTTTTGAGAGATGCTAATCTTCTGAAAAAACAACAAAAATGCAAATATGTTTGGATAAGAGACTCAACTATTCTCATCAGAAAGAAAGACGGCGACGGTGTTATTAGAATTAGAAGTCATGAGGATTTCACAAAGAATGATTTATACCTTAACTCTTAATTTTACCTAAACTCTTAAAAATGGCTCAATTAAATAATTCTTTTAATAATTCTTTATCAGATCCTCATGACTTTAGCTTTAATGATAGTTTTAATGATAGTCTTTTTTCCTTGAATAATTATTCTAAAATGAATAATTATTCTCAGAAATTTGGATTTACGAGGCTGAAAAAAATAAATATTTCATTCCTGGTTTCAATTTTGCTGCTTCTTGTAATGAGTCATATGCAGCAGGTGGGGTTGCGGTATTTTATAGAGATGATTTAAATTGTGAAGTTTTTAACCCAACTCTAAAAAGTGCGGATATCATTAGTTTGAATGTTATGATTTCGGATTTTAGTTTTACTTTTTTGTGTTTGTATAGACTACACTCATTTTCAATTAAAGATTTTCTGGACGAATTTTGGGGTTTTTTAAATAATCAGAGTGCTAGTAATATGATTCTTTTGGGTGACTTTAACATTGGGCTATGTGAACCTGGCACCCGACTTTTGAAAAAAAAAATTCTTTATTTATTTTGATAGGTTAGGGTAGGTAGTTGATTGTAGTGAATTTAATTTTTTTTGTAGTTGTACAGAAAAAAAAATTTGACCATCAAAAAAATGTCAGCCCCCGAAAATAAAATTTCGATTTTTTTTTTGCTTGTTTTCCATAGATATACGCTTGTAGATGATTGTAGTGAAGTTTTTTTTTTTTTTTAAGTGAGACAGAAAAATTTATAAAAAAAAAAAAATTTCGACCAAATTGTTCGACCACTACCTTTTGCATACTTTTCTCATACAAAAAAAGTACTGAAATTAATTAACTTTAAAATAGAAATTACTTACTCTACAATAGAAACAAACCCTCATAGAGGTTTGTAGTGAAAAAAGAATTTTACTACAAACGATAAAAATGTCATTTTAAGCCATATAGAGGTTCGTAGTGCAAAATACTCCTGCTACGAAACTTTAAAATCCGTTAACAAGCTAATGGACGTTTGTAGTGAAAAAATTACTTCACTACAAACGAAAGCAACCCTCATAGAGGTTTGTAGTGAAAAAAGAATTTTACTACAAACGATAAAAATGTCATTTTAAGCCATATAGAGGTTCGTAGTGCAAAATACTCCTGCTACGAAACTTTAAAATCCGTTAACAAGCTAATGGACGTTTTTAGTGAAAAAATTACTTCACTACAAACGAAAGCAACCCTCATAGAGGTTTGTACCTTATAAATGTAGCGGAATTCTTCTTCGATGCACTGAATGTGCAGTAGGATATTCTGAAAGTAAAAGAAATAATTATTAAGCCTAGTACGCAGAACGAGCTAAATTTTAGCTTCCATACGAAATTCTCTCCAAAATTTAGCGGAGCTAAAATTTAGCTGAGCTTTTTAGCGAAGAGGTACGCAGCTCTAGCTAAAAATATTTTTTTTTTTCGTAACTCTACATAATCAAAAATCTAAATTTTTTGTCAAAATTTAGTGAGTGAAATAAATGTCCGGTACATTATTCTCGAGCTAAATTTTGACATTATTGTTTTTTGTAAATAATTTATTTATATTTCAATTGCATACGCCAACAGATGTGTTTTATGAAAATTAGCTTCTAACAACTTTTTGTTTGCAAAAGAATTTTCTTAAACCTTAAGGTTACGGTGGCGAATAGATGTGTTATTAAATTTCTAATGAAGACAATTTGAAAATTCTACTATCACCAGCCTACCATCAAACAAAATTGAAGTGCAAACGGTACCTACGAAATAATTCCTTTGCAAGCAAACGTCCGTCTTGTTGGTTTTTCCTTGCCTTTAGCTAAGCCAACATCCGCCCACTGTTTTCGCAAATTATCTTGCCAAAAGGATAATAACTCGTTTCAGGCTGTGATTTTGAAAACTATAAGTTGTCACACAATTCACTCCCTGGTAATAGTCGAGTGTCAAATTTTGTGCAAGTGACAAAAAAAATGCAACGAATATTCGGGAAGCTGTTTTTTATCAGCTTTTTGCATTGCATGCCGTTAATGGGGCTGTGAATTTCTCTCGAATTATTCAATTGTCCGTCCAGATCCGTCAAACCGATGAAATACGTTCCTTGGTTGTCTTCTCGCAGAAAAGTCTCCAAAATAATCTTGTGTCAAAATTTAGCCAGGAATTTAGCTGATGTTTGGAGAGAAATGTGTGAGCTAAAATTTAGCGCGATCTGCGTACTAGGCTTAGTAGGAAAAAACATTGATTTTTATGTAGGTACTTACTCGAAAATTTTGTTTAGAAATTCAAAAAACTGACAGCCGACATCAATTTTTTGAAACGTCTCTCTATTTTTCATTTCATTTCATTTCGTTTCATTTCATTCATTCTTTTAAGGCTGAACTCCTTCTTAAGCTTTTGGACCAAAACAATGTTTACACGCGAGTTCTTGGGCACGACTTTCTGTACAAAAGAAAATTTTAACACCGATATTCAAAAAAAGCATGGATTTTTATTATATTTATTAATATTGGTTTTCAAACGGAAAATTGCATTTACTATAGTTGTAGGTGCATTGGTTTTCAAATGGAAAACTGGAAAATTTCAAAATGGGTTGTCGAATGGAAAACAGAAAGTTCTTGATGAAAAACTCGGAAAACTTATTAGTTTCCAAAGGGAAAATTGCATGTAATTGTAGGTGCATTGGTTTTCAAACGGAAAACTGGAAAATTTCAAAATGGGTTGTCGAATGGAAAACAGAAAGTTCTTTATGAAAAACTCAGAAAACTCTTTGGTTTACAAAAGAAAAATTGCATGTAATTGTAAGTACATTGTTTTTCAAATGGAAAAATTAAAAATTTTTGATTGCGAACTTAGAAAACTCTGCGAGAGCACGAGGAACTTCAAGACCTTAAATCAAGTTTTTGCATATTATTTGAGCTGCATTGTTTAGTTTGTATGTCCGGTAGGAACTCTATATCCGCTCAATCCTCAATGAATTTTTATAAAATTTTCACTTTAGATATAGCTTGAGTTAAATAAAATTTTTGGGCCAATCTAACGCGTGAAAGTCAGCAAATAAGGGGGACATCATAGCGGTTACTAAAGAAGCGCAAAGCGGGTAGAGGGTAAAGGGTATTGGGTTAAAAGGTAGCGGGTAGAGTAGTAGCGGGATATTAAAGCCTAGAGCTTTTATTTATCGATTGAGGCAGTACGAAGTCTGCAGGGTCAGCTAGTTGATTCATAAACCTACTAGAGGTTCTTCTTGTCTAGACCATATTTATCAACGATCTCATAGAAACAATAATTTGATTATATAGCTGATACTTTTGATCTAGGTGTTACTGACCACAGTTTAACTAGTGTGCAATTTGGTTCTAGCACTAAAAAAATATCAAAAACTCAATGCAATATCTCTATTAGAATTGACTACGAAGCTTTAAAGACTGCTTTAATTTATGAATTTTGACATATTTGACTTATTTAGAAAAAAACTTAACATGTATATATGTAATAATAGTCAAATAACCAACACAATCAAGAAATGTTGTTTTATCTAACAGTGGATGACTGCGGGTCTACTAAGAGAAATAAAATTAAAAA
The DNA here is from genome assembly GCA_943590905.1 of Sphaerophoria taeniata. Classification (NCBI taxonomy): domain Eukaryota; kingdom Metazoa; phylum Arthropoda; class Insecta; order Diptera; family Syrphidae; genus Sphaerophoria; species Sphaerophoria taeniata. The sequence goes on from OX016540.1 coordinate 204,623,756, forward strand.
ACAAACTCTATGTTAAAACTAAAAAGCATCCTCAAAACACTAGATTGAAAAAACAATTTGATAGTCCTTGCAAAAAATTAAAATACGAAATAGAATTCCGTAGAGATAATTATTACAAAAACAAACTTATTACTAATGCTGGTAACTCCAAAAAAGAATGGGAAGTGGTAAAAGAGATTTTGAAAGGTCCAAAAAATCCAACTGACATTTTTCTAGATGATGGGGGTACAATGACTAAGAAGCTATCTGTTGTAGCAGGTTTATTTAATGAGTTTTTTTGTAATTTAAATCAATCAGTCAACGCTTGTGATTTTCGTAATGTCTGTGATTGTTCCAGCCCTATTGTATCTGGTACCTCGTGTCCTGAATCGTTTTATTTTCAAAAGTTTTCAGCAATTGAAATCCACAAAATTATAATGTCGCTTAAAATGTCAAACTCAACAACAGATGATTTAGTGTCTGCGAAAGTTTTAAAAAATATTTCTTATCTTGTTTGTGATATACTTAGCTGTATATTCAATCTTTGTGTTTCTCAAGGTCTATTTCCTGATTGTTTGAAATTAGCTATTGTCATTCCTTTGCATAAGAAAGGTTCAACTAAGAGCCCTAACAATTATAGACCTATTTCACTTCTATCAGTTTTTTCTAAAGTTTTTGAAAAGGGAATGAAGTCTAGAATTGTCTCGTTCTTAGATTGAACAACTTTCTTTAATAACTCTCAATTTGGTTTTCGAAGAAGTACAGAAGATGCAGTTCTAAAAGTATGCGATGAAATTTATTCAAGCTTAAATGAATCAATGTCTACTGGCTCTTTATTTATAGACATAACTAAAGCTTTTGACATGGTAGATCATGACATTTTGCTTGATATATTGTGTAAGGCTGGTTTTCGGGGTTTTATTTTCAACTCGTATCTTAAAGATCGTAGACAAAAAGTAAGAATTAAAAATATTTTAAGTGAGGAAAAAAAATTAGTAATGGGTGTTCTACAAGGGTCAGTGCTAGGACCTATTTTATTCTTGATTTATGTCGATTCGCTTTTTAAGCAAAATTTCAATGGAAAAGTAACGGCTTTTGCAGATGACATTGCACTTACTTATTCTAATATAACTCTTTTTGATTCAAAAGTCGCTGTCACTCATGATCTGGAAATTCTTCGTCATTGATTTTATCAACACAAGTTTTTAATAAGCGAAAAAACTAAGTTTATGCTATACAGCTTAAGTACAGCCACTTATGTAGAACTGGAGCTTCGGTTTCATTCTGCAAGCTGTCCAAAATTTCCATTGTTAAAACTCTGTCGTCATTTCGAATATACCAATTCTTTTGATTTTAATTCTAACTGTTGTAATAGCTGTTTTTATATAGAACATGTAGAACATCTTAAATATCTTGGCGTTTTATTGGATTGTAGAATGAATTTGAAAAAACATACTTCTAATTTCACTGCAAATTTTAATTCAGTTTTGAGAAATTTGTATCATTTAAGTCTTTATTGCAATCAAACTGTATTAAAACTTGTTTATGATGGTCTTTTCAAATCCAGGCTGCAATATGGCTTAACATGTTGGGGTGGAACTCATCGTTCTTTAATTGATCCTTTACTTATTAAACAAAAGCATGCCATAAGAATTCTATGCGAAGTAAACCGAAGAGCTAGTAGCTTTGTGTTATTTAAAAACTTAAATATTTTGCCTCTGAAACATCTTTATTTCTACAAAGTTCTAAAAACATTTTTCGAAAATTCTGGTTTTTCACTTTCAAGACTTTACGGCCTTCATAACTTACGTGTCAATAACCGCTGTTTGGTTCAGATTCCAAATATTAAAAAATCACACTTTACGCATTTCTATAGAATTACTTCAGCCCGTCTTTTCAATAACCTCCCTGAAAATCTGAGACGTGAGAGGAATAAGTCGGTATTTCTTAAAAGCATAAAAAAATGGATTTTTACTTTTAATCATGATTCAGTCTATTTCTTAATCAATGTAACAACGTAATTTTGTAAACACTTACTGTAAATTTTTCAATCAATCTGTCAATGATTTCTCAATGTAAAAAAAAAATGTTTATTTAAGCGATCAAAATTGATCCCCATCAATTCTTATTAATTCTTTTTCTAGCTATTTAATGGTACATTCACCCCAACCATTCTCCCAACCATCTTCATTCTTCGTCAAACCAGGGGTTTCGTTTTGGTGGCTGCGTGAAACCCAGCACATTAGAGGTGGCCTCTCGAACTCCTTTCTGGCAACGTTGCCACTGGTCCTCGATGCATGATGTTGGCGGCATAGGACTTCTTAAGAGGTTACTTACTCTCAATCAGGAAAGATCTCTCGATCTCTTGTGATTGTAGCCTTTGGACGTGGAATTTTCTTGCCGCATTTCCTTGTTTTGGCCGTTGTTGGGATATTCGTAGCACTACCTTAGCTACGACGACGAGGAAGTGGTCCGAGTCGATGTTGGCTCCTCGGAAAGTTGACTGTTGATTGTTCGGAGATCTCCATGTTTCTTTATGGAAGTTTAAATGTGAGAACCATGTGCTTGCTACCAAAACATTTCCCTCCGCAGCCAAATCGATCAGCCTGAACCCGTTGTCGAAATTGGTTTCGTGCAAGCTGTGCTTTCCGACTATTCCAATAGAAGCCAACCGGTTAAAAACAAGCCAATCACAAAATCATTATGCGTAATCCGAACAAGAAGAGGAATAGGAGCGATAGGAAGAGCAACTGACAAACTCCTCATAGTACCCAAAGTTGTACTGAACAATTGAATTGCACAAAGTTAAAAGGTTCTTGAATGCTTTGACTTTGACTTTTTGGCTGGTTCTAATGAAGCTTGTGTTTCGAAAACAGGTTGTCACACAAATTTTTATGGAAGTACTCGTGTTTTTCATGAGGTTCTTGAAACGTTTCACGAAACCACGTCTTCGTCGAGTTAAAATTGACTAAAAAACAATACAGGTAAAAGCAAATAAAGTGTATCTTGATCTTGGCGATAATGATTAATGCACCCTTTTGCCAGCTCATAACTTCTTCGTCCATTTGGAAAATAGTCAGACTTAAAAACTAAAATTTGAAATAACTTTCTAGTTGAAGCACAAAGTTGCCAAAAAAGTTAAAACAAAAGCTGTAAAGACAGTTTTGGAACACACACTCACTTTAAACAAAAACAAGACCAACAGCGTTATTATAATCAAAAGTTTCTTAATCATTGCAAGCCTGAAAACCATTAACAAAAATTTATACCGGACTTTATTGTCATAGTTTCGAATTCTTTTGTAATTTCTATTTCAAAAAAGTTAACGAAAAACACCTCTCCCAACAGTAGGACCTAAAATATTAGCCAAGAAAACCGGAAAAACTTTATCCAAGTGAAAAGAAACGAGATATAAACAATCTTTGTGCATCTTGTTGCAAATACAAGAAGTTTATTGGTAGCACAACTTTTGCCCTTTAGACAAAATTAACTTGAACAAATTTTTTTTGTGGACCACAACTCACCTCTTACTATCAAAGCTCATTGCACATCTAACTTACGACTCTGCGAAAAGTAAATAACAACTTCTTGAAGTTATTTTCTTCTTTATTTAATGTATATGTATGAGCACCACAAAATCTGTTCACATAAATATTGCTTGCATATACAGAAATATACAATTCGAAGAAGGAACACAAATGAAAGAAAATTTTATCTCTCTTCTTGAATTTTTTTTTTATGAAGAAGAAAAGTTGTTCTCGTTCCGCATTTCGTCTAGATTCATAAACCTAGCTTCTTGTGTTGGCCACTATACCTACGTTAGCTATTCCTACGTTTATGATAGAGTTCCGTTTGCTATACATCTTGCCAGATAGGTGGTATGACAGGGAGGGATCGAACGACTTTGGACCTCTTAACATGGTTCTGGGGTATAGGGACATTTTTGGGAATTTTGATCATTCTGATTTCAAGGAATTGCCACTCCAACCATGTCCTCTTGAACACACGACACGACCAAGCTATGGAATAACTTTTTATGGACTTTACCTCCCCCTACCACCGCACAAAAACTTGAAATATTTTTGTTAATAATTTATATCACCTGAAAGTTGAAAGTTTGGATAGTATTTCAATTTAGTGCGCTCCTCATGTGTTACAGTTGTTGCTGGGTCTGGTCCTCTCCTCTTATATCAGTGCAGGTCATCCATTGCACGCCATTAGTTTAGTTTGGGCGCGCCACCTTTGCTTCCGGTTTTTTCATCATATTGAAGGAGATTCTCCACGAGTGTATGCTGCTCACTCCCTGATGCAGTGTTTTGAGATAGGTTTTGAATTTTCAACAAATTTTCACGAAATATGAGAGGAGGAATGAGGACGGTTATTTTAGCTGTTTTGGGTGTGATTTATTGAGATACAAACATCGTACATGTTACTTTTATTACAACACACACAACTAACGTGGAAATAATAAATTTCAGCAAGAACATAAAATTGAAAACAAAACTAGAAACAGAAGAGAATAACAAAGGTTTATTGTTTTGATTAAATTACATAATTAAATTTGAGCAGACTTTTTTATCATTGTGAAACTGTAAGCCAGATAGCTGGTGCTGGGTAGGTTGCCATGTTTTTTGCCTACGTGTAAATGAATTTATGTTTGCACTGGATGCCATTTGCTTAACACGTGTACGCCTCTGTCACTGAAAGGGTCCAATCCTTAACCATGCTGGATCTTGGTCTCACCGAACTTAGCTCTCCATTGAACAAAAACGGGCAACCTAGATTTGCACACTAATCACGATTAAAGCCACAAAAGCCCAATGTAACAACGTTTTCCGATTTAGTATAGAAGATTTGATGAGGTTAGCTACCTAAAGCTAAACTGCTCCAAGTACTTTTTATTGACCGCGACCGTAGTTTAGTTGTCCAGCTAGAATTTTAGTAAGAGGTTCGGGTGCTTTTCCAAATAAAGTCACATTTATGGGATTGTCTTTAGCTATTTTCCTTGATATTCGGCCAAAATATACCTACTTTGACCGTAATCAAAACCGGGGTTGGCTTAAAATATTCTATGCACCCCTTTTTCATCAAAATTATGAACTTTCGCGGTTTCCAAACTTTTTAGTTTGGATTTCAAAAGATCGTTTTCATCCGCAATCTTAAAGTAATTTTGTTTCGGCCAATAACTGTTTACAGGACAAATGCCAAATATCTTGAACCTCATCTTCCTTGTTACCAGACTCTTTATCAGTTAGAATACAAGGCTCAAGAGGTTCAATGATGATGTCAACAGGTACACTTCCTTAGATTGTATATCGGGAAAAAGAATATCAACTGCATTGTGTGGGGAAAATCAAGGTCTGAAAAAAATATATTCAAGTCATTTAGATTTGTAATTATATCTATAACTGCCCAGAGAAGGCACACGGAGTCACTCGTGTATATGCACGGCCAGTCCCATGAGAACCATCTTGTAGGCCTTGACTTTTTTTTGTTCAATGGAAAGAACAACATGTGTGTTAATAGTAGGTTAGGTCTACGTGGCTGTCTGGCTGCATTACTTCACACCTAGGCCGAGCTGGCACACATTGTGATACCACATGAATCTAGGGTACTTCCTGCTGAACCATTTGGAGCTTTTTACAAGGCAAAGCAGACTTTTTATGTCTGTGCTGGCCAGTTCGCTGGTGTCATTGTAGTAAGGTGAGTTGTAGTAGGTGAGTTTTCATTCTTGTGGTGAACACAGGGCATGAACACAGCAAATTAGGAATTGTTTACTCTTCCTCTTCGTCCAGGCAGCTTATGCAAAAATCAAGCCGTTAGGCATGACATTCTATAAGGCAGTGTCCAGTGATTATACCTACACCATATAGCTTATTAGATCATTTGTCCTTTTATGATTAATACTGGGCCAAAACTGTTTGGTGGCCGTACAAGTGGGAATGTTATCCCATCTGTGGTTAGAATTTCTGATGAAGTCCTCCTTAAGCTTGAGCTTACATGCAGTGATAGGTATGCAAATCTATTTCCAATGAGGCAAAGTAGTTCCATTTTTAGCAAGCTCAACAGCTTTCCAATTTGCATGAATTTCTCTATGGCCCGGTGAATGTTACACTGCTGTGCCATCTCCATCAGAGATGATCGAAAGTAAGTTAAGGGTAGTTAAGGAATTTGTAGGGACTGAGTCAATGGATTTGAGGGCAGCTTAATTGTCAGAGAAGATGCGTGTTTCAGAAGTTGATATCGGGATTTCTCTTAGCCAAGATAAATTTCTTTGATTGCTAAAATGTACGCCCGGAGCACGCTGCAGTGATTGGGGAGACGGAATGGAAGGCTAAGGTGAGCTTTTCTGAGTACAATCCGCCGCCTATACCTTCATTGTCGTATTCAGACTCGTGGTTAATCGTTGAAATTTCCAACTCGATGTATTCTGACCCAGTTAGAATATAATCACTGTCGTTAGAGTAGGACCCTTCAAAATCCAAGCTTTTATCACCATGGGAATCTTCATTTCATTTTCTATTTCCGTAGAATAATCAAGTTGGGATAACTTCGTTGTTGGCCATTGCAATCTTAAAGCCCAACTATAATTGTTTAAGTGAACTTAAGCTAATGTCAAAAAACCGGACAAAAATTTCCTTAAGTTAGCAAAAGCAATAGTAGGTTTTGCCTTCTCTTCTTAACGCTGTCAAATTCAGCGTTCTTGCGTGAGCAAAATTGCATTATAGTTGAGCCTTTAGTCTTAGTTGGAATCAGGCATACTTATTGAGACCTTTCCATTATCCTTTCTCCACAATGAAGGAAACGCAAGGTTGGTTCATTAGTCAGTGTCTGATTAGTTACAAGCTCGGATCTTATTTATCTATTGATCTGCGGAAATTGAAAGCCCAATACGTATGGGATAAGGATTCCGATCATGTGTGACAAAAGGCTAGTACTGCATACAAGAATTCTCAAGGCCAGTGTATGACATAAATCGTAGAATTCTTTGGCAACCGAGGTTTCGCTCTCAATTTTGCTCACAACAACTCTGTTAGCATGTATAGCTGCTATTACATGATAACAAAACTGTTGCAACATGACTCTTGGGGTAGTTGAACATCCCGTCCTTATGACCTTATGTTGCTACTGTATATGGTAAGGGTGGTATCAATACCTATATAGAAAAACTAACAGGTAGCCCTTGACTGTTCCTAATGTCATGACATATCTTTGATTAAGTCGTACGTAATTGTTTGTCAAATGCTACCCAAATCCTGGAAAAATAGTAATAAAGCAAAAAGGAAGAACGCAAACAAAAGAAAGGACAAATTATCCCTCATATGCTGTATGCAATAGGCGGAGTTTCAATAGTTTTTAGGCACTTTGTCCCCCCACCCCCATGTCTTTTGTCTAATGTAAGAAATGAATGAATGAATTTTACTTTAAATTTAATATTTCTTGTTAACAAGCCTTGAGCAAGATACGTCTGTGTAAGAAAAACAAAACTTTTCTTGTTTTTCTTTAAACTTAATTTTTGACGAATCTAAGAAGCGTACACATAACTTCTGAGCTTCGTAATCAAATAAAGAACCTCCAAGACATAAAGATATAAATACACAAGAAAGCCTAAAAAGAAACTTGCGTTTCCGAAAGAAAACTTTTTATTTCTTCCTTTCTGTCTGTTCAAACAAAACATTTATCAACATTGCTAATGACGCGGAAGCTATTTGCTCAGAATTAACATTCAAATTCATCTTCCGCTCTGCCTTTATGGTCGTAAAGTTTTAGAGCAAACATAATTTATAATTTTGTACTTTTAGTCTATGGTAAATGGTGCACTGATGATGAGGGGCGGGGGGTGTACATAAGTTGCTTAATGGGCACGACAACACCTTAAAGAACGCTCGCCGCCATCGCCATTCCGACAATCAGTTCGCTTATCGCTTTGAACAAATTGACTTAATTTCTCCGTATTCGGTGACTAGGGGTCTGGATCGGTCGGGTTGGTTATGAAACAGCGGCAATTTTAATTAGGTGCCTTTACTAGCAAAACACACACTCCCATACCCCTCGTTCGTTTGACTACCTTTATTTGGGGCTTAGAGATCCAACCGAAAACAGTGCTACCGACTCGAAGCTACCACCAACACCGCACTAAAGCCATATTCAACTAATTCCAAATTTGGTAATTGAATTTTCCAAACACAAACATTCTAAAATATTTATAAAGATAAATATGCCTCGTGCTGCGAGAGATTCGTTTTTGGTTCTGTTTGGATGGTGGCGGGGTAGAGTTGGGTTCGTTGCTGGTTTCTGCTTCCAACTCTTTTCGAGTTATTATTACCTCAAAGTTCCATATGCTTGTGTGCTTGTGCTTTTAAAAAAAAAGGTTGCGCGTTTTCTGTAAGGATTCCTCATTAGGAGGCGAGCGAGCGAGGGATTTAGAGGGTAACCGGAGCATTAGTTTAAATCTGCGTTGTGTTTATAGAGTTATTCCCGCTGCTAGGTATTGTTATTTGCAACAATTAGGAGCTCTCATTAATTGAGGTTCATTTAAACCGTGTGAGGATTAAGAAATACAAAGAAGCGTTTTCCGACTTAGGTATATTAAAGATTGTGAGAAAATGTCTTGGATTTGTTTGCTTTCAAAAATAAGCCGGAATTTAAACTATAACAGAAAATTGGTTCATGCATAAGCTGCTCATTAATGGGAACACTTTATTTTTTCTGGGATCTTCATAATTATTAATTACGGCGTATGTCATTAGGTTCATAGCAATTTCATCCGCGAAGAGCTTGAGGTTATTGGCTAGTATCATAATATTAGACTCTGCTGAGCACCAGGCTACAGTGATGTCCTAGCAGCCTAATTAATTATTCCCACGCCTCTTTCCCCCCCAGATACCGCACGCGCTGGGGTCCATTTTCACCGAGTACGATTGCAATTTCGGTTGCTAGTCGTATCGGCACTTAATTAGAAATTATTTGTAAAAAATAAAGTAAAAAAAAGCGATGGCGACACGAATATCAGGAAGACAAGAGTTAGGGACTGCTTAATGCAAGCAGGTACAAAAAGGAAATACAAGATAAATAAAAATTTTAAATTAAAATCGTACAAAAAGCAAAAAGGAAAAAATGCAAAATTTTAAAATCGAAAAAATTTTAAAATTTTAAAGTCAAAAAAATTATAAAAACACGAAAAAAAAACAATAAATAAGCGTGTAGAAGACACTTGTCAAGTTCGTAAAAAAGAAAAAAAAAAGAAAAAAGAGTCAGTTTCTCTCTACTACAAATACGTTTTTAATTTTTTTTTTTTTTTTTAGTTGTCTAAGGAAGTACAGTATAAAAGTTTCTTTTGTGTGATCTTGCTATGGTTGAAATCAAAAATGTTTGAGTTTTCGTTCACTTTACGTAACATTCTCGTAATTGGTTCATTACAGCCGTAATCAGTTCTGTGATGAGCTAAATGAAATTGGGGAACCGATCTTAGAGAATGAAAGTTAACATTAATACTCATTGCCTCAAGGAGGGTGGAAGATTCTGTAGCACCGGATAGAATTTGGTGTACGAAAATAATATCGGCAACTTCACGACGTTTCTCTAGAGATTGTAAGTTTATAAGCCGCAACCGTTCTTGGTACGGAGGTAAGTTAAAATTGTCAACCCATGAAAGTCCTCTTAAGGCGAAACGGAGGAATCTACGTTGTATTGCTTCAATTCTCTTTATATGGACTTGGTGATAGGGGGACCATACTTGGCTGGCGTATTCAAGAAGAGGCCTTACAAACGTGGTATAAAGAGATTTCGTAACGTAAGGATCCGAAAATTCTTTAGACCAACGTTTGACGAAACCTAAAGCAGAATTAGCTCTGGCTACGATATTGTCATAGTGAGACCTAAAGTTAAGCTCACTATCACAAACAACCCCTAAATCTCGGATAGTTGTTACTCTGTGAACAATACATTCGTTGATATAATAGTCCCGTGTTTGCTGACGGAACCGCATACGGGAATATGTGATAGTTTGGCATTTGGAAACATTAAGTTCTAAATTGTTTTTTTGACACCAAACATAGAAATTGTTTAAATCGGCCTGCAGGGGTAAAGCATCATCGGGTGAAGAAATCATTCTAAAGATTTTCATGTCATCTGCGTACATTGAAACTTGGGAATTTTCAATCACAGATTCTACGTCATTAATAGTCAGAATAAAAATAATAGGGCCTAGATGACTACCTTGAGGGACTCCCGATTTTGCAGTAAATGGTTCTGATACTGAAGATCTAAATAAAACGCGATATTTACGGTTGGATAGGTATGATTCCATCCATTCAATGAAACCAGGAGGGAATCCAAGAGCCTTTAGCTTGAAAGATATAATATTGTGGGATATTTTATCAAACGCCTTGCTAAAGTCCGTAGCAATAACATCAACTTCTTTTTTATTTTCTATTGAGTTTATTGCATAAGAAACAAATTCAGTTAAATTTGTGGTCGTTGATTTCCCTTTTAGGAACCCATGTTGTTTGGCCGAAAATAATGATTTGCAATGAAAGTACATAGTGTCGAAGATAATACTTTCGAAAAGTTTTGGAATGCAGGATAATTTGGCAATCGGCCTGTAGTTAGAGATATCTGATTTGCAGCCTTTCTTGTGAATAGGTATTATGAAAGAATCTTTCCACATAGATGGAAAAATTCTTTGAGAAAGAGACTTTTGAAAAAGAATAGAAGGCTGATAAGCTTACGAGTAAAGGTAGAATGCTGAAGCAATCTCTTATAGCCTCTGCTACAAACGCCGCACCCTGAGAAATCAAACAGATGATTGTTAACAAAAACTAAACCTGAACTAGGGCCAGGATATTGTGGTCAAATGACGCAAGGTAAATTACGTTTACACTCACTTACTAAATCACTCAACCAGCTTCCAATCCATAGAATGTCAGCCTGAAACACAGCGGTTTTCCATCGGAAACGGTACCTCGAATGCATTCTATAGTCGTCAAAACTAAGCACTCTGCCACTCGCAGTTAAATGGTGTTTATGCCGAAGGTTCGGTTTTTCTGAGAAGTTTTGAACCCAGTAGTTTGCCCAAGCCGAAGTAGCAGCGGCTCGCTAGGGTAATGCTTCGTCGGGTCTCCGCTAAGTAGTCGTTTTAAGGATTGATGTTTGTTTCAAGGTTTAAATTTCTGCTAACAACAGTGACTTTTTGCTGGTGCTGGACGGATATTCTTTTGTTTTTTGAAAGCATGTAGGTAGGTATTTTGTTTTGTCCTCAATCCTTATTAAGTTCAATACCAACGAGCTTGGCTTGATCTTCAACCGCTCTAAGGGCCTCTATCACAGTTCTTTGGGAGCGACCAAAATGTCTATGTCTACCGCATAGTGGATTTGCTGAAGAAAATGTTTTCCGTGCTCACACCTACCTTGCGCACTATATGCTCACATGACAGCGTATCTGCTGCAGAAAGATTAAAGACGCTTACACATTACGTTTGATTGAATTCTGTATGAAACATTAATCAGGGATATGCCTCGGTAGTTTTTGCGTGACATCGGATCGCCTTTTTTTATGGGGCAGTTGAAGCTTATAGACCAGTCGGTGGGCATGGTTTCTTCCTCCGACGCTTTTTTTATTGATTGCGGTTAATCAAAAACCTCCTGCATACCTATGTGTAATTAGTTCCGCATGAATACCATCTGATCCAGCGGACCTGATATTTTTAAGCTTTTGGATGGGTCTTTCTACCTCCTTTCTGCTGAGCACTGTAATATCATGTTCACTGACTGGTCTCGCTTCTCTTTTGTCATTGGCTCGCTCGATATTATGTGCATTCAGCATAGCTGTTGGAAGTGCTGCTTGAATACAACTATAATTCACTAATGTGCTTTGGTGACTATTTTTCCTTCAATGTTTCGCAGAGCCTGCGACCCGGTTCTAGCTCCAGAAGCGAAACCGACAAGCTGGATAGTATAATTGTCTTACCACTGGTGGGAAAAAGTTTGTTTTAAGTTCTTAAACCTTCTTCTATCCGAGCGTCGAGCTTGTCGAGTTGTAGAAGCTGAGTAGGGTCAATGATTTTCGGGAATTATTTGTCCAGATGATTCCTGAAACCAAAGATCGCTCACCAAACCCCTTACCAATCCTTAACCCGTCCTCCACTGGCCTGTGTTATTATGCTGGCTGATATATGTTCCTCGAAAGCACAATGTATCACTGATTGTATATACTTTGTTTCTTTCCTTGTGAAGTTTATGGCTTAGTTGCTGACCGTCACTCATATTCCCAAAGCATATTTCATTCCCTGAACTTCCCAATAGGACTGGATCTGGATTTAAGGTATTATCAGACCCATACTGGTGGTCAGCCAGGCTGAGGAAGGAGTATCGAGAGAAGGAGTATCGTTGAGATTAACCTCGCTACTCGATAGGAACCAAATGAACAATGAACCCAAATCAACAAACAAGGTAAGACCGGTACTTCAATAAGACCTGTGCCATGGCGGCAGCGAGCGCTACCTTAGGTAGGCCTAGGCAGTTCAAAGGTTCTTAATAAAATGGCTCCACTACAAATGAAAGAAAGCCTCTTTAGTCAGAAATTGGAGGGAGCCTTCCTTGGGCTAGTAAGGTTATGGATAATGGCCTTGCTACAACAGTCAATACTACGTAACGATCCAGGAGCTAAAAGAAAAAGCATCGTTATGCGCAAAGAATACTGAAATCCTTCGGGGCATCATTGCCATAACAGTCGAATCGAGTAGGCTTAATCCATATTAGACAAAACGAAGACCATGTGTGACTGCACGTCAAAGTGACAAAGGTCTGTGGAGGAGTCCACTCCCATTCCCAAATAAAATAAAGTGCTGAACACCAGCACGCATAATATTCCGAGAGAACCTCTCACTAAACCTTTTATAGTGATGGACTTTAGGAACAAAACAAGATCGTGGTTCCGGTCATTGATAGGAGAAATATCGTTGGCACGGCTTCCGAGTTTTGATTGTTGATAATTGATATCAATCATCTTGTTGGAGGTACATCTGCCAAATCGGCTGTCATTTATAAAGCCTTATTTGCCAAACAGACTTTTCTTCAAGGACCTTTAAAGACCCTTGTCGTCTGAATACTGTGCTCGCATGCCAGATCAAACTTTTGCTACGAAACTTTTGGGATACGAAGTTGGATAGCCTTGGCGAGAATGAAGACAAAAACGTCATGGGCTAGGTCGGCTATGATTTTGACGGTAATCATTTATGAAAGGATGCCTGCATGTTGACAAGTCTAGTCTAACTAAATATGTCAAGAAAGCGATACACAATAGAGCAATTGTAGGTATGTCTCATAAATGAACATTGGTTGGATGTATTTTATAGTACTTGCTCTGTTCAATGGCTGGCGGAACTTGATGTCGTCTTTCTTCTTTCACACTAACAATTAAATCTGCTTAAAACTGAGGACTAAAGACCCAAGGAATTTGTGTCACCAACAAGTAAACTATCACTGACAAAACTCGGAACATTCCTGCAGAACAAAATAAGCCGACGTTTCCTCCTTAATTTTTATAAATATAAAACTTTACAAAACATTTAATCCAGCCATAAGCAATATAACAGAAATAGAAACGGATGTGAGTGCGAGTTATTAGAAGCATCCTCTTCCAATTGTTCATCTTAATCTTTCTCCTCACTTGAGTGTTTGTTATTAGATTACTTGTTTTAACGTTTATTTTAACTCGCTCACTCTCATCGCTCATCCATCATCTTTTTGTGTGCAAGTGATGCCAAGCCTACAGAAAATACACTTGCCCCTTTGTATCTCACTCTCTTCCGCCTTTCTTAATATAAACTCAGACAAATTAAATTAGAAACCGGCTGAAGGACACAAAACCTACTCTCTCCTGTATATACCATCCTCGTCTCTAGTCTATACAGTCTTTGGTCCTTACGCAGCCTTCAACCCCAACGTAGTGTGCAATGTGAAGTGTGTTTTTCTTCAGCTCTTGAAAGTATTTTCTGTTGGAAAAATGTATACGTTTTCGTTTTCATGTGGATTTATTTTATCATAACTTAAGTGAGTGTGTATACATTTTCTATATTGTATACAAAGAGAACAGACATATCCGGCGGAAAGTCCTTTGCGCTAAATCCTTATAGGTACTCGTATGTTGTCGAGTGTATTTGTTGAGCCTTTAAACAAATCTGCGGTGCAAATGTTCACATACCTTAACTTGATCTGGATATCTGGAACATCCTTGTTGCTTCACATTCTTTGGTTTCGGACAAGGATCATAACTACTGAAGGTTGGTTTTGAAGAGCATTCTGTCTGCATCTATCAAAATGGATGAACCCCGTTATTATGAAGTTCTTTATCTGCATTGACGTGGTCATGGTGAAGGAAGATGGGCGGTAGATGAGTCAGGACTCAGGACAATGACTTTCCCTTATGACTTATATCTTCCAATGAGCATCCGAATGAAAGTTAACACTGCACTGACATTGTAATAACGGTGATAACTGACTTGATTGTGAAGGAAAGCAACTCTAATGCAAAGAGGGTTGTGCATTGTTGCCAACTGCCTGGTTTCATGTGACAACTTATACAGTCATCCTGACTAACAACGTAGTTTTGGTTAAGTGTAGGTTTCCAGTCAGTCCTTCCTTGTAAATCTCGTACACTTCACTGCTGATTCTTCTTCTTCATTTGCCGAAACAAACAGGACGAGAGTAGAAAAACTATAAGAACTAACCCTTCTTAGTGCTCCAAAAAATCTTGTTATGAGACACATGACTTATTATGCCCATACGCCTGTTTTTACACCTCATTAAAAATAAGTCATATAATGTGCATCTCGTTCGTAGTATAAAAAGACCTTCGAAATTGCAGTAAAACATCAGTTGCCGACTGTACAGTACAAAGCGTTTATTTACCAGCCGATCAGCGCTGTTGCTAACCGAACTCCATTACAAGCATCGATCAGTTACAAACCGGTCGCGCCAGTAGACCCGTGAAAAGCTGATAGAGCTGGCCACCCAGCCTATATAAATAGCTAGCTACAAGTCCAAGTAAATCAGTTGGATTCAATCACTCCAGGCGAGGAGACGTATGCTTAGTAGCTGTATGTACAGAGAAACATATTAACCCTGTAAACACTTGCCCCCATCAGTTGTAAGGGGTCTTGTCACTTATGCTAACCCTGTACCCCCCTTTTCTTCCGTTAATACCTCGGATTCATCCGTTGATTGCCCGGATTTGTGCCTTGATTGACCGTATTCGTCCGTGATTGCCCGGATTCGTCCGTTGACTTGACTGCCCGGATCCGTCCGTAGATTGAACGGATCCGTCCGTTGATTGCCTGGATTCGTCCGATGTCTGCCCGGATTCGTACGTTTATTTGCCCGGATTCGTCAGTTAATTGTCCAGATTCATACGTTGATTGCTCAGATTCGTCCGTTGATTGCCTGATTCGTCCGTGATTTTATATTAACAGGAATTAGACTACCCTAACCAGTGGCAAGGGGTCTTGTTACACAGACCCCTTGACAGACCTTTAAAGATTCTAGTCACGGTGCCTATAGTGTTAACTCGACAAGTGAAAAATCACATGACAGCACGTTACCTTTCTGAAAACCTTATACGTTTGAGGTGTCGGTTGGTCGATTCTAAGGTAAAGCATGAGTTTTTTCTCGTCATCTTGAAGAAATATCGAGATTGGAAGATGTGCAAGAAGCAGCCAGCTGCAGCGTTCACTGCGGAAGAGGTAGAGATGGTCAATGCAACTTCAAGCTCGACGGCAAACATTTGGACTTTTTCAAGTTTGAAGTAAGTTGGAACAAAGTAAACTCATTGTGGTTAGGTCCTTATGCCACATCGTGTAACAAATAGTGCTCCATTTCACTGAGAAATCTATACTTCTGAAACACTTTAATCGTCACGTCTGTGCTTGACTTTATTCCAGGCTGATCAAGTCGGAGAAAGGAGAAAAATTCACATCAATTGAGATTCAATCAGGGATTGTACGAGCTGTTCAACGACACTGACCTAGTAAGAAAAAAGGTCCAACAAATTAGATGGTTTGGTTGATATCAAACCGGAAGGACATCGTAGTCGAGAAAGACCGCTATTCAGTTGAGCACACAATTGAGAGAAACCTCAATCAAATTGGCGTGGGAAACTGAAGGCAGCTAAGGACCCAGCTGGCTGGGGACGTTTGTTGGATTTGACCCGACTTGGACTGTAGTGCCACTTTAAGTGGCGACTTCAATTCCATATGCATTTTGGTGCATGCTGTGTGCAAGGCCCTAGCAAAACTCTCTTAGCTTACCCCTGAGTACAACAAAGATTCACAGTGGTAGACAGCTATTCTTCTGATGAAAAACCAAATGGTCCATCTGTGTGGACTACTCGGTCATATGGTTCGAGAGGACCGAAAAGATTGATTATTCGTCCACTAAAAATCCAAGCAACTGCTAATGCAAAGCTCAGTGACAAGAAAGAGTTAACTGGCAACCATACCCTAAGTTAGTTAAAGTAAAGATACACTCATCAAACAGATGCAGATGCACACAATGCTATCCCCCACATAGACGGACGGGCCATCATCATTGAGAAGTTTCATTGCAACACATGGGGATTCATCTAAGTTCATTTCAATTAAGCAACTTCGAGTGGCACGAACACGAACACAAAATTTAGTTTCAAGAAGTTGGATGAGGCATGCGTTCATATTCAGTGGCAAGAGGATCCATTTCTCTTATAACCTTACATAGTGGAGGAGTGTTTGTGCTTATTGTTGAGAGTGCAGTGTGTGCATGTGTCATAATGGAAACGTTTCAAGCGAAATACCATAAATAAAATAATATTTTTGAAAAGTTGCTGCAACTTGGCCTTCACCATTACCATCGCCGTCGTCGTCTTCATCCTCTTCATCGTTGTCGTGGGTCGTTGCTCGTTGTCGGTCGCCCTCTCTATCGACTTCGGGGGCTCCTTAATTTTGTTCCTTTCTGCCGGTTATGCTGTGCTACCATCACTCCATCTTTGCCACCAACATCCAATGTTTGCAAAGTTAAATTGCCGGTTTCATTAAAACAAATTCCGACAACCCAAATTTCGTTTTGTTGTGGCTGCTGCCATGGTTCCTTGTATACTTTCTGCTGCTGTTGTTGTTGCAGTTTTTTGGATGAACGCAAAGACAGTAGTCCTGCAACGTAGATGCATCTCGCAGAATGATGCTAAGACTGTGCGAGAGAGCCGCAGCCCCTCTCTTTTGGGCTATATGGATGGCTTAAAACCTCATAGAAAACAACAACGAGCGTATTTTTTTAACGTGCTCGTTTGGGAGCAATATTGTTATGACAGGCGAAACTTTGTTAATAAATTTCAAATAAAGTGGCAATTTTGAAAATAAATTTAATTTAATTTGACATTGCGTGTGTTGGTGCATATATTTTGTGGGATTTGTTCAAATCGCATGTGCACAGAAACAGTGGTGTAGATTTGATATCAGGTATAAGGAGAAGGGGCTAAAAAGTTCTAATTGGGGTTGGTGGTTATTGTTGATTCTGTAGGGAACACCTGAGCAAAGATTTTATTATTAAATCCTGTTGCTGTTGATCCTTGCGAAAGTTTTTGTAGAAAAGGAAGTTTAAAATATTTGTTATTGAAAAATATTAACAGCTTCCTCTTTCACCCAAGAGAGCATTGGCAAGGAGGTTGAAGATGAACTGCATGGAATGTGGTCAACTGAGGTATTTACGATGCTAGTCATAATCAGAAAGGCTTACCCAATTTGCTTTTTTATAGTAAGTTCTCCGTGCTCTTCAATCTCAGGGTGTTTTTTTCTAGTGGTCTTCTCACTATGTGCAAATAGTGTCCCATTCACTTGTTTATGCACTGTGCAGATACGTTGGGTCCTGCTGACATCAACCTGAGGAGCATTTCATTGGCTTGAGTGCACCCTTTAGTCTTGAATGTAGAGGCAAGTACTCTCCAGTATTAAGCATCTCAAAAAGAGCATTAATTCGGACGTGTTTTGTCAGTATACATTTGTTGATTTTGGATGTTGACACCCAACTGCTGCCTAAAAGCCCCGGTACTAAGACTCCACACTGTTGTCAAAATAAATAGAGTGGTGCGACAGCTCATGGCAAGCCAAGGCGTAAATGGCTTACTCTCATCAATAATTCTCTGAGTGCGTGTGAAGAATTGAGGTCTGTAGGTCCCAGTTTAACGCCGATTCCGAACGGCAAAGTTGAGAAGCACTTTTTCATGACAGAGTGATACTCTTGAAAGTTTTGTCGGTTCTTCGCAAGAGGCAGTACGAGTAGGACTCGAACCCAAGACGTTCTGCTTAGCAGCCAACGCATGTAACCACTAAGCCACGGGCACTTTCACTTACTCACTGTTGTCAGTTCTTGGAAAAACTCAAAGAGTTGTATCTTTTAAGATTTCGAAGTGTTCAATGAACTCTTAGTGAGCTTCCGTAGCTCCGAATGCTTCTATCAAAATAATAAACGTATCCTAAATGATTCCGCAAAAAACTCTCAACGCCATGAACTTCCTAAATCCTAAAACAAGTAAAGTCTACCCTATTCCTAACTGTTGTAAATTTCTGTGGACAAATTGTTTGAAACAGCAGTGAATAACCATTTCTGGAAAATGGCTTTGTATCATTCTACATCGCATTTAAGAAATCAATTATAATTGTCCTTGGCCGTATATTTCTCATGCAAGTAATTTCTGACTTTTACTTGTTAGGAAGCATTCAAAAAATAAACAGCACTTTTTTTCACTCATCTGTAGCTCACCCTAAATTTATGAATAAAACATCTCGGGACACACTTTGAAGTCGCATAATGTGAAAGATGGACCCGGTCTGATACAGACTTGCTTACTTAAGGTGGCGATACAGTCCGTTGTCGACTTGGGCCTCAACCAACTGTCTCCGCCAGCCAGCTCGGTTTCCAGCTAACTGTCTCCAGTTTTGCACTATAAGTTGATTGTAGTCCTCTTGCACTTGGTGCGTCATCTGAGTCACGGCCTTCCTCTGCTTCTAAGTCTCTCGGGAATGGTGTCGAAGGCTTTCCGGGCCGGAGCATTGGTGTCCATTCGCTCTATATGACCGAGGCATCTGAGTTGTTGGACCTTGACTCTTGATACGGCAGGACTGGGATGATGAGGGTGTTGTACGTATATTTTTTACCTTAGTTGATCGACAGAGGGTTTTACATCTCTATTGCTCTCTTAGCCCACAGAAACAGCGATTAGCAAGAGTTATTCTTCTTGAGTTCGGCCTGGTGTTATTGCTGTGTAAATAGTGGATCCAAGAAAGATAAACTCCGCTACGACCTCGAAGTTATATGGATCTTTTGTGAAGTTCTGTCCGAGCCGTCGCGACGAGGTTGTCCTTCCTCGAAGACAGCATATTCTTCGTCTTGCCTTATTTGCCACTAAACCCATTTTTTCCGCTTCTGTCTCAACTCTCACAAAGGCACCATCGACATCACATTCCTCCCATTCTGTCAATGTCAACGGTGAAAGCGAGAATTTTAACAGGATCTTGGAAGATAGTGCCTCTGGTTTTGACGGTGGAGTTTTGTACTTTTGTATCTTCCATTGTAGACATCGAAAGATTCCATAAGATCGTTGCCAGCCTTGATGGCGCACCGTGATTTTTCCATCGTCATTTTGCACAGACGAACGAACTTAGCAGGGATGCTTAAACTGGACATAGCTTTATTCAGTTCATCTCTATAAATGCTGTCATACGTCCCCTAAAAATCAAAAAAAGGTGATGGATGTCGATTTGGAGTCCATAAATTTTTTCCCAGGGTCTGCCGCAAAGTGAAAATTTGGTCAATGGTTTACTATCCTGGCTTGAAGCCAAATTGATAGGTACCAATCAGATTGTTGACGATAGGCTTCAGAGTTCAGACTTTCATATTTATTACGGTAGAGAGGATCTTATGAAGTGAAGTTAATAAGGCTGATTTCTCTCTCGCTGGCACGATTAAGAGGATTTCCTTTCTTCAAAATCGTTCAAACAATGCTGAGCTTCCATTCATCATGCATGCAATCTAACAAGGCTATCGCGTGGTGCTTTAAAGAGCTTGGTAGGAAGACCATGTGCTCCACCGGCTTCGTTGGATATCAGCCGTGATATTCCCTATTTCATTTCGTCTAGGTCAGGTTCACGGAATTGCTGGTCATCGCCACCGTGTCCGATGAAAGGTTCCTGTCTGACAGCGGGATTCTGTTCGTCGTCGCCGTTATACAGTCTACAGAAGAGGTCTTTCAAAATCCACAGCATCGACTTCATTTAATGAAGTCATTTCATAAACTTACCTCCCTGCTTACCTATATAATCGCCTTTTTATCTGGGTTCTATGATGATAAATTCAAAACTTTGCTTTCGAAACAGAATTAAAATATTTCTGAAAGCACAACCAAATATACTTCAACAACACAGTTGCTCCCTTCGATAGTATTCCAGACAGACAAACAAGAATTTTTTCACGAAATTTTTGTCTTTTTCTCATTTATATTTATTCCATTGCATATTGCACGTCTTTTCGCTTTCGCATGGATTATTCACAAAAGGAAAGTGCTTGTTGAAATATTCGGTGAAAAAACTTCACCCTGGTTGTGTTTTTCAAAACAAAAGAGAAATATTTTGTTAAAACTCTGTGTCGTTTTTATGTGCCCTGCCAAAGAGTATTCACGTCCTCAAGCTTCAAATTTTCAGTCTGGATGAATTGATTAAATAACAACAAGAACAAAACATCAACTTTCGGAGGACCAAGACCACGCATTCACGAACAAATACCTTCATACATGTATTTATATTTATGTATCTATATCCTCTGCAACAGTAACGACCGTAAAATTCCCGAAGGATCACAACTTTTCACGCGGAATATGACGTTCCCATTCCCGTTGTTCGTAACACGAAAATATTCGTACAAAAATATATACGATTGAGAAAATTCAACGAAATGGAATTTGTATTTCCACGAGAATGCGATGCAATTCCAGGATTAAAATAGCTATAGTCTGAGTCTGGGTATCTGATAAAAGGGAATATGTTTTTTATTGTTCTCTTTTGTTTCTTTTTTTGCTTTTTTGGTTTGCTCTTGTTTATGTCTTGTTGTTCGCATATTGATTCGAGTTAGCTTCAACTAGGTATGCTGTATTTCGAGGAATATTCGCTTCTTCAAGACGAAATCCCTTGAATCCCTCTGTTTGATTGAATTTTCAGTTTTTTCTTTGTTAAAATAAACAAAATGTTCTTGGAAATTGGATGATGGTTGCATTTCGGCCTAAATAAACTGAAATCCTTTTATGCCTATACCGGAAGCTTCTTTCAATGAAGTCTATTGTAATATCTGGTATTGTGTTCTTTGGTATACGGGATTACATTGTTAATCTCATCAGCCTGGTTGAAATACTAACACTCTTAAGGGAATTGAAGATCTTTCAATACTCAACATATCTTGGAGCAAATGGGTTTGTGGGTGTGAGAAAGTGAAACTGAGTTTTTGATGTTAGTTCAAATACATTTGATTTGACTAATTTTTGACCTTTCCAAAAATAATGATATTTAAAAGAAAAATTGACCAGGAAAGTACTATCATGACTTTTATCGCTATATGCTCTTCAATTATTGGGCTTCGAAACCAGGTATTAAAATTAGTTAATCCAGCTATCGTCATCTAGTTACAATGAACAAGGCAAGAAGAAGGTTGGTAAAAGCTTCTTGAACTAAGTTTGCAACACATCGATAAATTGATTGACGCCATCAAGTTTCGAACAACCTGGTCTGTGCCATCCTTACATCCATCCATCCATCCCTATATGGTGAACTTTAAAGGCAGGTTCGTTTTCACTCATATGAGCAAGGTGTCCAACTCATCGGACAACCAAGCTTATCTAGTATTTTATCATAATTCATAAGCTTCCGAAATTATGAAGGCGCTACCAGAATCATCAGACATTAAAATGATTGGAAAATGGAGTTACATATTTCGAAGACCGGATACGATCTCGCTCTGAATGCGAAAACTTTGTTTAATCTACATATTCAAATTAATTTCTCCTCCTTCCCCTTCTGATAAACTGAGCTAAACCTATCGCAATTTTATTATAGCCTGAACATCCGGTCCTATTCCCAGAAATGTTTAAAGTTTCTGCTAGCATTAGGCGTGTTTTTTTGGCATAGCTATCCGTATCTGCAGTGGGAGCTTCCATGTATTACAAATACAACACGCAGCTGCGGTTAAAACTTAAACTTAAATCTGGTTGCGGATAGAAAATTGACATTTTTTCGAGTATCGATACTCGGTCGGAGAAAAATTGAATTTCTTAGGTTGGTAACTTGGATAATAGGATAACTCAAAGAGTCTCGAAGGCTGTGTTCGCAGAGTGCAACGCTCTTTAAGTGCGTTCTTTTATTTAAGTTTATTTTGAATTAAAATTGGAACGCACAATTCAAGGAACGAGTCACACATAGTTGCTCTATGGTGTTTAATATTTTTCTTCTGTAATGTTTTTTTCTATTTGTGAGATTTAATGTATAACTACAACGGCCACTTTTTGCAAAAAGTGGGAAATTTACAAAAGTAAAATTTTTGTTTCTTTGTAGCGCCATTTGAATTTGGAAAAAAAAACTACAAAAATTGTTTTTGTCATCAAAATACTATCTTTCTGCATCATTAAGGGGCCGACCCATAGAATACGTCAGTCCGTTAGCGTTGTTCTTATGGAACTCGTCGCATAAGCAACGCATGTGACGGATACGACGGATAGAGTTGGTTAACTTTCTACTTTTTGCGTCCGTTGATCCCTTGACGAACAGTCAACTCAATTTGTTTCCACAGCAGCAAGGAAAAGCAATGAATGATCAAAACTTTGTGCAAAAGTATCATTTTGACAAAATTTTAATGTTTTAATTTAATTTTTTTTTTCGGATTTGAGGTTTTGGGAATAAGTTTTACACTAAGCAAATGAAACTGTCAAAGTATACAACGTATTCTATTAAGTGAGGAAAAAGTAGAAAAATCTCAGATTTCATGATCTATTTGAGACTTGAGATTTAAAAAAATGGATTCAAGATTCAAAAATCTGAATCTCGATTTTTATCGAAATTCACACTCTACGAACATACCCCAATATGTCAAAAACTTATCCGAAAGCAAAACCAAAATAACAAATTATCTGACAGCTAGACAAGTCTACCAACTTAAAAATAAAATAAAACAGCTGCGGATGGGCAACTGTGGATACGTTTTTTTGGGAAATCGAATTTGGCTGCAGATAGCGATGCCAAAAAAACACGCCTATTGTAACGAAGGGTTACGCTAGCTAACCACCACATCATTTACTTCACCCATAAACCGCACCAAACACTACCGCCAACAATTTTACCCATGCACGGCGGTGCTGAACCCCGCCACCTGCTGAACGACTGCACAATCAACAGCCGTTCAGTAAACGCACCAGCTGATATGAAATATGGATTTTACACTTTGCAAGTCACATGCTCAGGCTCACATACAGTTTTTACAAGAAACATAAAATTTGGAAAATTCGGAGCTTGCTAACTAAGTGACTAGAGGTTTATTGCTTTATTTATTTTATTGATTTTTCCCCATTCTGGTGGATAACAAAAACCCGGGCAAGCTGAAATTGCTAGTTTCTTCTCTCATCGGTTCCAACGAGCTACGACTATTTTAAAAGTTACATAAAGTCTGAAAATCCAAACAGACAAACACTTCAGCTAATTCAATATGTAAAGCTTTGATTTCAGAAGCCAACATTTCAATCACCCTTAGATTAAAGCATTTCAGATAACATCAAGCCAAATAAAATATGTCAACTAATACAAAAATTAAGCTCATTAATAGAGGCAGGTACCTTTCTTATTACATAAATTGCCTTGAGCCCAAAACCAACCTACTAACATACCATTTCATCACTTCAATTGCAGAAACCTGACTTTTCAACTTTTTATCGTCCTCTGCCTCCGGAATAAATATTACAAAGTCTGCATTTCTACTACAAGAGCAGTCGTACAGTTAAAATAGCATAAATATTCGTTCGTCAACTTGTCCTTATAGGTTAGGTACTAACTGAAAGATGAAAAAAAAAAACAACATCAGTGTAGAAGCAACAGCAGCAGCTCTTTTATTATTCCGTTCAAAGTTTTCCCAAGTCATTGTTGAAAATTATGAACACAAAATCATGCATACAGATAGAAAGACCCACTTTAAAAAAGTAAAGACTTTGAAAAGTCATCGGAGTCGGAGTTGTGTGTCCTTAAGGTAGGAACAGTCACAGCAGTCGTCAGTAGAAAAAGTATAGAGTCACAGTATACATAAGTCATCTCTTTCCTGAAGAAGAATTTCCATTTGAAATGATGTCATGCCCTTAAATGATCATTTTGCAAAATAAAAAATACTTTTGAGAGTTCAAAAGAGCTGAGTAGTATACCGTAGCACCAGGAGCATCTGCATTTGCAACTAGATATCAACATTGCCAGTGAGTGAAGCAGTACACACAAAAATGTAAAAAAAACGGCACGACTTTTGTATGCAAATAAAATGTTTACAGTATCTAGATAGGTTTCATTCGTTTACTCTTATTCCACCACCACGTCTCTTTTCAACAAACTTTTGAGGGAATTTCTATAGAACAAGAAGAAGAAGACACACCTCGTCCCCCAAGAGCTGATGGCTGAAGTCAAATAACACTATGACTCGTAGACGGTCCAATGAATTATAAAACGACACCAATGCGAAATGCTATACAAACCTAACCCAGGCCAGTGCTCCCCATTTACCTCTTTGGAGCCCTCACCGACACGTGCTCGATTGTGGAATGCATCAAAAGAGTGGTGGTTTCGGTATATTAGCCTCGAAACGTGTAAATACACTTTCTATTCTTCAATTGAATGGGCGCTATATGTCGCATTTGAGTATGTTATTATGTGCCTACCCGAAACCAAAGCAGTCGGGTTGAGGATGTGTGCTCTCGAATTTTGAAAAGCCTATAAAACCATATCTTGTGTATCCCTTGTGTAAATCTAGTTCCTATTTGCACAACGAGCCCCTCGTCTTCAATCCTCAATCTAACCAGCATACAGCCAGTACTCGGGAGCAAATCCATACAAAAAAAAAGAAGTCACAGTATTGAGTTCACGGGATTACGAATATTAAAACGGATATAAATGAGTGCTTTTGAGCGCATTCATTGGAATGACAGGATGTACATTGAATGAACCCTTAGCCAGTGGCGTAGATTTACTTTTATGATGAGAGTTTTCTACAACGATATTTTGGGTACTGAAGTGAAATACTAGGTTGCCTTCTGAGTCTCAGAGATCACATTGTTAGTATTATACGCAGCGAGTCTAATAGACGAAGTCCTTAATTACATTAACGTTACTATACTTATTCAGGATCCCAATCTATGAAATATATCAGAACGAGCGCTATTTTTCATATCACAAGGCCTTTACTTGCGACCTATATTCTTCTAAACCGAGTACTTTAGCAATATATGTATCGTACACAAGCGTACGAGTTTGAAGAAGAAAAAGCATCAGTCAAGAAAACGCCATTATTGATATTATTCAAAATTGTCTATGTATAGCGCCTTATGATATTTATATTACGCATACGCACAAGAAATAATATATGTAACGCATACGCATAAGAAATAATATATGTAACGCATACGCATAAAAAGAATGTAATATTGTTGCGCAATTGTACAAATAAGTTCACTTCCTTCCAATCAGTCCATCGAGACGTTTCGTTCTATGAGTATAAATAAATTGGGTTTTTTCACCGCAAGGTTTTTCCCAAATAAATCTTGGTGTTTTATTTCAAATAAAAAAGGGAACGTATAGGCCAAGTCTATACATTTTGGTCCATATCGAGACCGGATTTGGGCCAGCGACCTATGAACAATCCGCGAAAATTTTAATTTTGTGTCTAATTGTGCGCGAGTGAATAAAAACGCATATATATATGTACGAAGTGAAATAGATAAAAAGAATTATCTACGCAGCGCGAGTTCTCAAATAAAATCATAATTGCAAAAATCGGGCATAATTAAGAATCTCAGTGCAAAGTGAAGCGCAAGAAAATATATTCAATTCCAACCAGTTATATTCAGACCAACCCGTTATCCCTCACATTCCATGCATGAGCAAATATTTTCTTGAAATTGTTCCGTAAGCGAAATTAAAAGCAGCTGCGCATACATATTTGTCTGAAAATCCTCAACGCGCATATATACTGCGCATATTCTTCGAGAATATTCAACGCATTTATATACTGAGCAGGTTCTTTCCTTCGTTGTAGCAAAAGGGGAAAACCACAAGCAAGCGCAAACATGTTTTGTAGATACACAAACACAAAATAAGGGAGGGTAAGAAATTCATGATTATACGTTCAAGTCCCCAGTATGTATAGTGTCAAGCGTCCGCCAGAGTGGTAAGACTAAGATTCTTTTCAGTTAGTAAAAATAATATAAAAAACATAAGCATACAAAAAGCAAGAAAATTAAATAAAGTGGGACTAAAAAATTTATTGTATCGTAAGTACGCATTAATATGCTGTAATACAAGTCAAATAAGTGCAAAATAAAAAAAGGGCATTTTTATACCAGCGCAATGATTCATTTCGAGCGCAAGAAAATAAAAATTCAAGTGAACGACGACGACGCGACGGTGTATTCAGTGTGTGTGTAAATATTTCTCCTTTTGGTTTTTGTGCAAAATATTCTGTTCATCGTCGCCTCAGGGTTTAGGTAGTGTTATGTGTTTGTTCTCTTGGGTGTAGGAAAAATGAAACCGACGACGCCGCAGCCGATCAACGAATATGTGTGTGTGTATGTGTGTATGTGAAAACATTTTTTGTTCAAGGGAAAAGAGACAGGCAAAACAATAGGTAGTACAAAAAGCAAATGCGACGATGAGTGAGATACATGTTAGGTAGGCAAAAAATATATATGGTGTTTGAGAGTGATAAAAAGACCGACAGCGCAGCGCAGAAATAAGAGAGAGCGCAGCGCAGAAGTTAAAGAGCACATACGCATATAATATTTATTGTGATTGAAGTGAGAGAATCTTGAAATATAATATAGCGCAGGAGCATTTGTTGAAAGAGTAGAAGATGTTCGAACACAGGCAGGAGCGCATTTCGCAAATTAGAAACGTTATAAAGTGAAAAGGCGCAGGATTAAATATATATTGAAAATGAAGCGCAGGGCAGATTTTGTTTCAATGTGATATTGGTGAGTGGGCAATATTATGGTTTGTAATTGTGCAGCGCTATGTGTACACAGATATTAAGTGCAGTATTGATAAAATTATTGTGCGCAAGAAGAATTTTGTAATAACGCAGCGCTAAGATGATGAATGTGCGCGATGTTAAGATCATTACATAAGAAGGCATGCAATTAGGAATTAATTAAAAAACCGTCGTACGTCGTTCCGCTTGCTAGGCTGCGCTTTGAAATTTGAATTCTTCTAATGCTTTTATTGTTTTCCTTTTTGTAGAAATGGCAAACAACAAGATTCATGAAAATTGTGTAAAGGCGCTCGAGCGCATAGAGGCGTTCTCAAAGCGCGAGGACATCTTGTATGTCCCTAAAGAGCATATTAATGTGCGCTTAGAGCGCTTAGAGGAAATTTGGGCACAGTTGCTGGCAAACCACACAAAGTGGATTTCGGGAAAGGCCAACAATGTAGAAGAGGCAGAGGAGCTTCTCGCAAGTGCAGAAGAGCTATATCTCGACGTCAAGTGTCGATTGCGCAGCACCATCCAGGAAAAGCAACGGCAAGAGACTGAAGCAAACAACAATGAACAGGATGCGCGACACGTCGAGGTGTCAATTCAGATGCCACCCCAACAAGAGATCAAAAACACCTGGGGCGACTTTGATGGCTCGCTGATCAAGTGGCAAGGCTTCCACGACCGGTTTATTGCAGCCATCCACGACAATGCGCAGATTGCGCCAGCTTTTAAGTTTCAGTACCTACGCAAATCCTTGACAGGCAAGGCAGCGCAGACCATGGGTGAGTGGCAGTTCACAGACGCCAACTACCTAGAGGCTTGGGAGCGCCTCCGCCAGCTATACGATAAGAAATACCAGACATGTCGTGAATTACTTAGGCAATTTATCAAGTTACCGTCCCTACCAGCGCAGCGCAGCGCAGATCAGCTACAACACATGTCGAATGTTACGCACGAGACATTGAGGCAACTTAAGGCACAAGGACTACCAGTCGAGCATTGGGACATGTTTATTGTCCACATGCTTCATGAGCGCCTCGATTCGGACACTGCGCGTCAATGGGAGCTACAGCGCCAATCGGAGACGCCGTCAGCTAGTGAGATGCTGTCATTTCTGGACAAGCAAGCGAGCGCAATAGAGCAACCTACTACATCACAGCATACTCGGAATCGCGCAACTGATCAGCGCATGGACAATTTCATCGGCAGCAACGCAGCGCGCCATACAAGCATGCCGGTGACCCAATCGATGGATCGACGATGCCAGATGTGCGGCGAAGAGCATCCTCTCCATAAGTGCAGAAGGTTCCTCGAACTACGTTTGCAAGCGCGTATTCGTTTCGTACGCATGCAAAGACTATGTGACAACTGTTTGTGCAGGTGGCACGTTGCTGACAGTTGCTTCCAAGCACCATGCCCTAAGTGCCCAGGCAGAGTCAAGCATAACAGCACCTTATGCCCGAATAATGAACTGGCTAACCCCCCAACAGCAGCAAGAGCAACCAGCGGAGTGCACAATAAGCGCATGCAGCCCTGACTAGCAGTAGAGTCGAAGTCTATTAAGAAACGCAAACTATCCAACGACCAAGATTTTAAATTAAATAAAAATTTAATGACAACTTATTTTAATGCGTTCAATACTTATTCCTCCGATAGTCAATTTGACTTAAAGAAAATTTTGATGCCAACGGTTTTGGTTAGGGTTTGTATAGGTAGTGAGTTTTATGGGCCAGTACGAGCCTTATTGGATTCTGGCGCTCGGCCGAACTTGATACCGCATTCATTGGTTCAATCCTTCAAGATTATGACAAGGCAAGCTTCACGCAAGGTTATTGGAATTGAAGGCAATGGCATAGAGGTCCGCAGACAAGCGCAAGTGACCATATCCCCATGGTATTCTTCAGAGCAATGCATAACAGATGAGTTTTGGGTCATACCGCGACAAGTAGATTGGGCATTAATGACGCCTCAAGTTGATATGAAACCAGTTGAGGCAGTATTCAACAGTCCATTAGCAGACCCTGATTATTGGAAATCAGCTAAAGCAGAGCTTTTGCTAGGAGCAAAGTTTTTTGCGCAGATAGTAGTCTGTTCATCGCCACAGAAGATAGAGTAATTAGTGGCAATAGAAACAACATTTGGCACTGTAGTATTTGGGCTCGAACCTGAGCGTATTGAGAATGATAAAGTGATTGCGCATGTGAATACATACACCGAAGAAGAAAGTATTGATAAACTAGTGAAGCAGTTATGGGCAATGGATCAAATAGACGTTGCCGAGTCTAGAACATTAGAAGAGCAAGCGGTTGAGGATAGTTTTACGCAAACAGTAAGACGCGATGATGATGGGCGTTTTATTGTGACAATTCCTATGAAACCTGGCATCCAGGATATAGGCGATTCAAGGGCAATTGCGCTTAGAAGATTCTTTTTCTTAGAAAGAAGACTGTGCAGAGAGCCTGAGCTGCGCGAAAAATATATAAGTTTTATGAGAGAGTATGAAGCTTTAGGCCATATGATCAAGGCAACTGAATCTATACATGCAGGGCAATTAATCTATTATATACCACACCACTGTGTGACAAGAAAATTCAGGGTCGTATTCGACTGTAGTTGTAAAACTGATAAAGGTATTTCGCTTAACGATGTTCAACAGCTTGGCGAGAAGCTGCAACGCGACTTGTTTGAAATAGTCACACGCTTTCGTAGGCATAAAATAGCATTTAGCGCAGATGTTAAGATGATGTTTAGGCAGGTGCGCATAGCCAGACATCAGTGGGATTTACAGAGAATATTTTGGAGAGAATCTCCAAGGTTGACAGTGGTCACCTACGGCATGACAACCTCGGCTTACAACGCTGTTCGCGCATTAGTTCAGTGTGCGCAAGACGCAAAGGCGCTATTTCCCGAAGTGGAACAAGTAATTGTTAATGATTTTTATATGGATGACTGTGTCACTGGCTGTGACAGTGAACAAGAGGCAATGAATATCGCGCTTAAATTAGATAGAGTATTGAGAACGGCTGGCTTTGAACTTCGAAAATGGAAATCAAATAGTCCATGTGTAGTTAACCAGTTTGAATCGGCGATCGAAGAAGATATGATATTTGAAGAGAAGGATCAAACTACGGTGCTGGGATTGAAGTGGTTG
This sequence comes from Sphaerophoria taeniata, assembly GCA_943590905.1. Classification (NCBI taxonomy): domain Eukaryota; kingdom Metazoa; phylum Arthropoda; class Insecta; order Diptera; family Syrphidae; genus Sphaerophoria; species Sphaerophoria taeniata. The sequence continues at coordinate 204,654,165 of OX016540.1, forward strand.
ATAAGAGAAGACAAATTTACATTCGTTGTGAAATCTCCAGAAGTGCCTGAGAAGCTCACGAAGAGAAAGGTGCTTAGCTATTTAGCGCAACTGTATGATCCAAATGGCTATATTTCGCCAGTGATCATTCTTGGGAAGATCATAGTTCAAGATATATGGAGAATCGGTTTGGAATGGGATCAAGAAGTACCGGATCATATTGGACAAAGATGGCGTGCCATATGGGAAGAAATACAATACTTGGAACAATTCAAAATAGAAAGATGGTTAGGCACATCCAACGATACGCAGGTACAATTACATGGATTCTCCGATGCTTCTTCGTTGGCTTACGGCGCTGTTATATATGCGCGAATTGAAAGCGCTAGTGGTGAGATAAGAAGTAATCTCGTGGTGTCTAAGACCAGGGTAGCGCCCCTTAAGAATGTTACTATTCCGCGCTTAGAATTAGCTGCAGCTGAACTATTGGGCAGATTATTACAAGATCTATTAAGGGCAATGAATTGGGAAGGCGCAGAATATGTTTTATGGACAGATTCGACAGTAGTTTTACATTGGCTCAAGAAATCTCCGCGCGATTTGAAAACGTTCGTAGCAAATAGAGTGTCATCAATCCAAACTAATACAAACATACAACGATGGCGACACGTCGGGACAACAGAGAATCCTGCTGACTTGTTGAGTAGAGGTTTACGCCCAACGCAAATAGTTAACAATGACTTGTGGTTGTATGGGCCACCGTGGCTGAATAGACATGAAAAGAACTGGCCAATGAATCTTATCGACGCTGAAGTTAGCTCTATAGTCAAGAGCGAGATGCATGCGCTTGTATCGATTCCCGTTCGTAAGGGTCTGAGTATATGGGTGCCATCCAGAAATGAAGGTGTTCCGATCGAAGAGTACGCAAGCAGTTTAGAGAAATTAGTAAACATACTCGCACGTGTAATTCATTTCAAGGACAAGCTTAAATCAAGAATAAGAGAACGCAAGTTAAAGAATAAAAGGAGGCGCATGGAACGACTAAATGAGCCAATGAGGCAAATGAATCTCACAGCAAATGAGAAGGCGCAGGCCATGGTGTATCTTATTACGAAGTCGCAATCAGAATTTTATGGTAAGGAGCTTGCATCGCTGCAGGATAATAAGCAACTGCCAGATCGTAGTAATATCGAGTCTCTCAAACCAGTTATCGACAGCGACGGTGTTCTACGAGTAGGGGGACGTCTTCACCGTGCAGAAGAGAACTATGAGATGAGACATCCTGCAATAATACCACAAGGCTCAAGATTGGCCTGGCTGCTAATCGACCACGCACATCGTACTACAAGGCATGGCGCTAGCCAAATTATGATGCAATTTATTCGTCAGCAATACTGGATTCCGCGTCTGAGAAGTACACTCCGTAGCTACATACACAAATGTGTGATATGTGCAAGATACAACTATCGACTTGAACAGCAACTAATGTCCGATCTACCAGCAGATCGCGTTAGGATTGGTAAGCCGTTTTTACATACAGGCGTCGATTATGCAGGGCCCTTCATCGTGAAAACAGTAGGGAAAGATGGTAAGAAGATCTGTTCGAGGAAGGCATGGGTCGGGATATTTGTTTGTCTTAAACTTCGGGCGGTTCACATCGATCTAATAGGTGATTTGACTTCATTGTCGTTTTTGGCATGTTATGAGCGCTTTATAAGTAGGCGCGGTCACTGTGAGCGCATGTATAGTGACAATGGCACTTCTTTTATTGGTGGCGCAAGAATTCTCAAGCAAGCTTGGCGCGAATGGGAAAGAGATGATGTTTTTGGAAGTCTTGGGCTGCGCGGTACTGAGTGGATTTTTATGATCCCAGCTGCTCCTCATCAGGGCGGAATATATGAGGCAGCTGTTAAATCGATGAAGTATCATCTAAAGAGAATAGTAGGGCAGCGCACTTTAGAGCAAGATCAATTCTTAACTTTATTGACATCTATTGAGGGCATATTAAATTCAAGACCAATTCATCCTCTAAGTGATGATCCGAATGATACGCAAGCTTTAACTCCGGGGCATTTTTTGATTGGTGAGCCAATTGTACTACCACCTCGATTCACCACAGGGGAAGAGTCTAAATCAAGAGGCGCGAAACTGTTTCGAGAGCGACAGATCATGATGGAGCATTTCTGGAAGAGATGGAGAGAAGAATATCTCGTTACTTTGCAAGAAAGGAAGAAGTGGAGACGCGAGAAAGAGAGCTTGAAGATTGGGCAACTAGTGATTATCAAAAATGAGAATTTTCCTCCAGCCTTTTGGTGTATGGGTCGGATCTGTGAACTTATCAAGAGCAAGGATGGCATAGTTCGATCTGTTGTGTTAAGAACCGAAAATGGGCAGTTGACTAGACCAGTTCAAAAGATATGTGTGCTTCCCATTGAGCAGCACGAAGCAGCGCACACTTAAAGTTCATGTATGAAGAAAGCGCGAGATGACAATGGGCTGACAGGATTACGCGAGCGTGGTAAAATAATACTAACTATAATTTTATAGATTCATTTCAGAATGGTGCCTGATGTGTATGGAATTAAGAGAAGAAGCTATGAGTCAAAGAGGGCAAGCGCTATCCTAGAGGAAACTTCGTTTCCGTCGGGACTGTATCGTACACAAGCGTACGAGTTTGAAGAAGAAAAAGCATCAGTCAAGAAAACGCCATTATTGATATTATTCAAAATTGTCTATGTATAGCGCCTTATGATATTTATATTACGCATACGCATAAGAAATAATATATGTAACGCATACGCATAAGAAATAATATATGTAACGCATACGCATAAAAAGAATGTAATATTGTTGCGCAATTGTACAAATAAGTTCACTTCCTTCCAATCAGTCCATCGAGACGTTTCGTTCTATGAGTATAAATAAATTGGGTTTTTTCACCGCAAGGTTTTTCCCAAATAAATCTTGGTGTTTTATTTCAAATAAAAAAGGGAACGTATAGGCCAAGTCTATACAATATATAAGTCGTTTGATTTTTGAAGTTCAATAGTTCTCTATTTTATCTTCTCGTCCATTTACTTTCCTCGAATTCCCGAAAGTGATCACAGTTACGTTTTGTCCTAAGCTAGCTTTTTCTCTGGACTAATTGTTTTTGCCAAATGTAAACTGCAATCCGTATTGTGCAATGTCATGCAGCCCAGCTAATCAATGGAGTTCCGTGATCGCCTGAACTGCACCAACTACATCCCCGTCAGTCTCCTGAACATCTCCTACAAGATCTTGTCTACAGTGCCATATGAACGTTTGAAGCCTTTCGTCAGCAACTTGATAGGTCCTTATCAGTGTGGTTTCAGACCCGGAAAATCCACCATCGATCAAATGTTCACTCTACGGCAGATCTTGAAAAGGACCCAGGAACTTCAAATCGATACCTACCACTTTTTCATCGATGTCAAGGCCGCGTATGACTGCATCTATAGAGGCGACCAAGTATAGAGCAATGTCTAGTTATGGCATTGTAAGATGACGATGGAAAATTCACACTGTTCCATCATGGTCCGAAAATAACCTCACGGATGCATTTGAAGTAAAAAATCATTCTCGAAAAGATTATGCAAGACTCAACGTCAACACCAGAGGCATAATCCTTAATCCTTTAAAAGTCTGTCCAGCTTATATGGTACGCAGACAACATTGAAATAATTGGAAGAACGCGGTCCATAAGACAGAGGTCAAGACGATGGGTTTAGGGTTTAAGGAGGGCAAAAGTCAAGATAAGGTCACCCAACATCGACGTCTTAGGCTGCGCGCACGGTAGTGCGAGAAAGCGATGCGATGCGAGAAGCATTTGTATGCGAAAAAAATATTTACATTGATTCTTATAAGCGTACGTACAGTCAAGCGATATCTTGAACGAGTTTCTCGCATAGCAACTCGCTTCAAAACTCTTCCGACCAATTTTTCAAGCGAGTTGAAGCGAGATTATTTGTTTTGAATTTGATTGTGACGTTTGAAAATAGAAATAGAAAATAGAAAATTTATTTATTCCAGCTGGTGTTGTGTGTTTTCGAATTTGCTTTGGTGTAGGTATATTTTAATTATGAAAAATACTAAATAAAGAACATGATGAATTTATTCTTTTTCAATTGGAAGTAAAAATGTTTTTTCATCCTTTTTCTTTCCTTCAACGTCCGGAAATATAAATTTTCGTTTAAAAATTCATTTTCTTATGATGACAAGACTCCATTTTCATGACACTTCTAGTCGCTTTTACTGTGCGCACCATCTCGCATCTTAAACGCTTCTCGCATCGCTTCTCATATCGCTTCTCGTATCGCTTCTCGCATCGCATAGCTTTCTCTCACTACCGTACGCGCAGCCTTAGAACTAACTTCAGTGTAAACACTTTAAATTTCAAGGCAGTTTCGGAAAATGTCTCATAGATCTGAAACGGACAAAAGGCTTGATTTCCCTTAGCAGACAATGTATAAGCTCCACAATTGGAGTCATAACAAGACACTGCCTCATAGGTAGACATGCTATGAGGCTGGGGATCAACACTAATGACTTCTGTAGAAGCTGCTTGGACGAGGGGTGAGGATACAGTAGAACACCTTCAATGTACATGTACATGTCCGGCTGTCCGGCACTCTCCAATAGAAGGAATACCTGTCTTGGTAATCCCTTTTTTTTAACACTATCAGATAATGCCGAAGAAAGCTTATAGCAAGCTAAATCTTACTACAAATGTCTCATCACTTAGTGCAGTGTTAGTTGTTAGAAGACTTCAGACTATCTAAAACAAACAAACACTTACACTCTACGGCGGCGGCGCTGAGTGTTGGACGATAAGTAAAAAAAGGGGAATGATATTGGGCACTTTCGAAAGAAAAATTCTTCGACGGATTTTCGGTCATGTATGTACGAGCTGTACTAAGATGTGGATTGTGGATGTAGTCCAGAAATCTAAGAAAAGACGACTACATTGGCTCGGCCACATCGAGCGAATAGGCGGCAGCCCTCCAGGTTCGAGAAGACAAGGAAGACCGAACCTGTGATACAAGGACCAAGTGACTGCGGGTGCCAGAACGCTTGGTTTCGGGGACTGGAGAGTGCATGCGACTGACCGTTCTCGCTGGAAGGCTGCAATATCTCAGGCTGAGCCGTTAAACCGTAAGCCGGTTAAGTAAGTAAGTAGTTATATTTTTGAAGGATTCTGTTGATAAGCCGATGTGGCCCAGTCAGGCCTTAAGAGTTTACACAATACGGCAAAATGATTTTCGTCGGGTTGCCCGAACGATTGCGTTCATGTTTTGGCATCAGATGAGTTTTGAATATCCCTATCTACGCCACTGCTCTCACCCACCTTCTAAAAACTCTGATTCTGTTGCAAATGATGGTTGCATTGATATGTTGCATCAACCTATTTGACGCTGTTTTAACTTTTTCATTTCCTATTCGTTTATTTTTTTCCCCATAGAACCTAAAGTATGCTCCATCCTCCAAACATACCAGCCTTTAGTATTTATTTACTTAATTTTCTTTTTTAATTTTTTCCTTTTAGGTTTTCATTCCTTTTCTGTGAATTGAAATGGAAACATTCCCTCTGTGGTATTAAATGATCTCGTTTTGCACAAAAAAAAAAAAGAAACGCATACACACAACTATTTGTGTATGGTTGGGTTGCCTAGCGACTTGAAAGAGGCTCATGGGGGTTGGTTGGCTTTTCAAAATATCTGCTTGAGTCTTACCCCAAAGTCCCATCAGAGGGCAAAGTAGAGAGATACACCTTTAAACTTGTATCTGCAGGTAACGAATGCGTTTGCTAATGAAGCACAAGTAATGAAATGTAAATCAAGGGTTTTTTTCTCGTATTTGTTGTTGTTGATGTTTTGGTTTGTGTGCACTCTGCTTTGTTTGTTGGCGATGTGTTATAGATATTGGAGTTGATTTGTAAAGCGAACAATTTGTGAAGCTGTAATTTTAATGTTTATGGAGATGTGCGAATTCAAAGTCTGTAGCATACTTTATAGGGTTTAAGGTAATAGATACAACGACCGAAGAGAACGCATTCGTCAAGCTTTTGAGTTGGATGTTATTTTTTATGACATATTGTGGCAAGTGTGATTCAAAAATGTTAGGAGTAGGGATTATGTTCATTAGGGTGTACTTATGTATATGTAGATGAGTACTCAGTTTCAGTTTCGACTCAACTCGAAAAGAGTCTAAACAAGCAAAATTGTTATTTTTATGATACGAATTACAGGCTGGAAGAATGGGTATTTCTTTGTATTTTCATTAAGATCTATACTCTGTCCGATAAAAATTGGCAGTACAGGGAAGATAGGGATATCTGCATCTCGTTCGCACTCTTTTCCTACCCATAAGTACTTTTCTCAAAAAAGCTCTTACAGGATTGCCGTAGTGCGCATTTTGAATTCGAAAAAGCTAAAAGAAATAACTGCAGGGTTACCATTCTTCATTTGAAAAAAAACTGGTGAACAGTTTGTCTGATTGCACATTTATCAAAATCATCAATTTTAATTCTGCGACCAGATTGGTTTTTCTTTTTTGGTGGTGAGTTATGGCCTTTGGTGCTATTTTCCTTTAGAAGTCTGCACTAGAGATGCCGCGAATATTCGGCAACTATTCGGTATTCGGCCTATTCGGCCAATTTTTTGATATTCGGTATTCGGCCGAATAGTACGCCAAATATTCGGCCGGCCGAATATCCGGTTGAATATCAAACATGGAGAAAAAAAGATCGATTCATATATAAAAATGTTTTCTTTTTATTAAAAATAAATTTAGTATTGAAAATCAACCAATGGTAAATGTGGTGAATAAATATTACTTTCTCGTAAGCAATTCCAGTTTCTCCAAAAAGTCTCTCACTATGTACAATGTAGGGGAGGAAGGGGTGGATGTGGACAGGGGCGGATGTGGACATCGGCATTTCAAGTACACTCGTTGAAAATTTGAATATGGCAACGATGCCATCCATTGCCTTTTTCAATTGTGAATGAACCTTAAAGTTTTCAAATCTGTCAGTCTTGTGTAAAAATTGTTACAGGTTCATTCGTGATTTTCACTCTAAAAGTAAAATTATTCTCCCTCAGAAATTCGCAGATATTTTTTAAAAACAAAGCAGAAATAAATGCAGGTAAGTGTTTTTTATATTGTAGTAGTAAGCACATATTTATGTTAAGGTATTGCATGCTACCGTATTGCTATAATGATTATTGTTACTCTTCCCCTTAAGACATTATTGTACACATATTGAGTCAAACCTAACTGAACGCTTTTATATTCAAACAACCGATAGTCATCTACACATGTATTAGTTATTGTTACTCTTCCCGTAAGACATTGTTATACACATATTGAGTCAAACCCAAACCGAATACTTTTATATTTAAAACAACCGATAGCCATCTGCACACGCATCAGTTTCTTTTATTCCGCTTTGTATCTCTTGCCATTTTGTATGTATTAGTGTGTTACTAGTTTTAAGAACGAAAATAAGAAAGAAAGAGATTCATTCTATACGCATCATCCGAACGAAGTGGACGTGTTGTGAAAACGGCTTAATAAAAATCTTTAAATAAAATAAACGTGTTTGGTTATTTTCTTTATTGTTCCAAATAACATTTAAATTCCCTGCTACAAATATCAGAAGTGGGATCCAAGATCCAATAAAGTTTAAAAAAAAAAACGAAACTCAAAAAACAGATTGTTAAATTTTTTTTTTCTCTATCTCTGCCTCTGCTGTGAAAAGTTCCATTCTCGCCTAATAACGCGTCGCACATTTTCTTGTCAAGTAACGCGTCGTATATTTTTTTTCTCTCTTTTCCCTTGCTGTGAAATTTTTTTTCGGTGGTTGTTTTCTGTTTGCACACTTTTCGCTTTTCGGTAAAATGGAAGATATAGTCCATGCATCAGACTACACAGCTGCCCAGCTGCGCGAGTGGCTACAACGGTTAGGAAAACAGAGCAGTGGAAAGAAGGCGACGTTGGCTGTTCGTCTCAGCGAAATCCCATTGCAACAACGTGGAGAAGCGCCGAAGAAAAATGCTCCCGAGAAAGAATCACATGACGACGACGACGGCGACGAGGAGGAACGTGTTCCTAATGAAAACGAAACACATGAAGAAACTGAGCATACGTTAACGGATCGTCAAAAACAGATTGACCACGAGTTACTACAACGAGAGGTGGCTATTTTGAAAAGAGACAGAGATGTAGCAAGAAGGGAAAACGAGCTGTTAAGAAAGATGATGAGCTTGACAACGGGAGTGGCAACGGAGATGACTTCAGCTAGAGTGGAAACGGGAGAGACAACGGATGGTGCTATAGAACTGACAACAGGAGCGACAACAGCAACAGCAACAGGATCGACAGCAGCGATGGAAACGGGACCGATGGGAGTAACAACAGAAACGACAACAAGCAACATTCAACCGTACACGGCATACAAAGACCTCGTCCCAGACTACAACGGTGGTGCCAATATTGATGTTTGGTTGACACAGTTAAAAAATGTGCAACAAATGTACAATGTAGGCGAAGACATGCTGCGCACACTTTTTGTGTCGAAGTTAAGAGGGAAAGCGGAGGAGTGGTTGCACGCACAGCCGAATTTCTTGTGCGAGAGTGTCGAAACCCTTTCCCAGTCGTTGAGGGAAATTTTCGGGGTGAAAGAAAATAGAATGGCGACAAGAAAAAGGTTCGAAGCAAGAAAGTGGGCGTTGTCGGAGACGTTTGGAGAGTACTATAGCGACAAGTTGAGACTGGCTGCGGGTCTGGAGATGAAAGAAGAAGAGCTGGTAGAGTACATTATTGATGGTTTCACCGATGAAGACATGAGGCTATACGCATACGTCGGCGCATTTACTACCAAAGCGGCCTTGTACAAAGCCTACAATAAAGTACTACAACGACCAAAACGGAACGAGACGGGATCGGCAACTGAAGCTACAACAGGATCGGCAAGAAGGACGTCGAGGGTAACAACAGGATCGAGTAAGACAACGATGAGATGCTATAACTGCAATTCGATTGGACACATGGCAAACGAGTGTAAGAAACCGAAGCGAGAGTATGGAGCGTGTTATGCTTGCGGAAAGATGGGGCACATAGTAGCAACCTGCCCAGAACGGAAATCACTTGTCCATCAGCTCACAGACAAGACCGAAGATGATGATTATGTAAGAAAGTTATGTTTTGTTTTTTCAAAAAATAGTGAAAAATTTTCTCTAGATTGCCTCATAGATTCCGGCAGACCTGTCAGCCTTATTAAAAAGTCAATGACACCACAACATATTAAACTGATCGAACTTAAAAGTATAAAAGAACAAAATTATTTTGGAATTAATAAAAGTAAACTGAAAATTTATGGAATGTTGTCTGGTGTAGTTATTTATAAAGATATTGAGATAATTATAGATTTGTTAGTGGTAGATGACGGCACGACTGGATATGAGGTAATCTTGGGACGAGATTTTTTAAATAATGGAAGGTTCAAATTTTTTTCTGAATTAGAAAATTGCAAAAATGAAAGTATGTTAATTGACAACAGATCGAATTTTGAAAGAGAATTAATGTCTATTAATATTGAAGAAACTGATAGCGAAAATTTAAATTTAGAAGTGGATGAGCTAAATGATTGTCGGTATAAAAAACAATTAAACGAGTTATATTTGAATAGTTATATGTATGCCGAACGCCCCGCCGAACCTTTGGTAAAAACTAAAATGAAATTATCATGAAATGATGTGAAACCTTTTCATTGTCGTCCAAGAAGGTTATCTTATGCTGAGAAAGGAGAACTCAGTTCGTTGCTAGATGAATATTTAGACAAAGGCTATATTAGGGAAAGCGAGTCCGAGTACGTTTCACCTATAGTCTTAGTAAAGAAGAAAACTGGAGAGCTCAGAATGTGTGTAGATTTTAGAACTTTAAATAAGGTAACGTCAAAAGATAGCTACCCCATACCGATAATTGACGATTTGTTAGACAGAATGGCGGGTAAAACTATTTTTTCAAAGTTGGATTTGAAGAATGGGTTCTTCCACGTATATATGCACGAAGATTCGGTTAAGTTTACTTCGTTTATTACACCGTTAGGCCAATACGAATTTTTAAGAATGCCTTTTGGACTCAAAAACGCGCCATCAACGTTTCAAAGACATATAAACAAAATATTTGCAGACATGATAAGAAACGATAAGGTGATAGTCTATTTGGATGATTTAATGATAGCTACGAATTCCTATGACGAACATTTTTTGATTCTTGAGGAAGTTTTTAAGAGAATGGTAGAAAATAAACTGGAGCTTAGAATAGACAAATGTAAGTTTCTTCAAAGTAAAATTAAATATTTGGGTTTTACAATTACTGGTGAAGGTATTCAGGCTGATGATAGGGGTATCGAAGCGATACAAAACTTTCCGGTTCCACAAAGTGCTCACACAGTACAGAGTTTCTTGGGCTTATGCTCATACTTCCGTAGGTTCGTTAAGGATTTCTCGACTATTGCAAAACCTTTATACGATTTGATTAGAAAAGATAGAAAATTTAATTTCGGTCCAGAGCAATTGGAAGCTTTTGAGTTACTAAAAACTAAATTGATAGAAATGCCAGTACTGGCAATTTATAACCCAAAAGACGAGACAGAGTTGCATTGCGACGCCAGTGCCCTAGGGTTTGGAGCAATTCTATTACAGAGAAAAGAAGACAAAAAGTTGCATCCAGTCTTCTATTATTCCAAAAGAACGACAGACGCTGAATCAAAATTTCATAGCTTCGAGTTGGAGACGCTCGCAATTATAAATGCCCTGAGTAGGTTTAGAATTTATCTTCAAGGCAGAAAGTTTAAAATAGTTACAGATTGCAATTCTCTAACCCTTACTTTAAACAAGAAAGAACTCAACCCAAGAATTGCTCGTTGGGCATTGGAATTACAAAATTACGATTATACGTTGGAGCACAGGGCGGGCACTCGCATGCAACATGTTGATGCATTAAGTAGGACGACGAATATTTTAACGTTGGAAACTAATACTTTTGAAGAAAATTTAATTATATGTCAAGGAAAAGATGAAAAAATAGTTAAGTTGAAAAGAATGTTAGAGAATGCAGAACATGGTTTATATGAAATGAGAAACGGAGTGATATATAAAAAGAAAAACGATGGTAATGTAGTATTTCTAGTGCCAGAACAAATGGAAGATCACGTGATGTATAGATACCATGATGAAGTCGGTCATGTAGGAACAGACAAAGTAATCGAGTTAATATCAAAAAGTTATTGGTTCCCTAAAATGAGAGAAAAGATAGGTACGCATATACAAAACTGTCTTAAGTGTATTTCTTTTTCCGCTAAACAAGGTCGAGAAGAAGGCTTTCTCCATATTATACCGAAAGGAAAAGTTCCGTTCGAAGTAATACACATAGATCACTATGGACCGGTGGATAATTCAAGACAGGTAAAGAAATATATACTGGTAGTGATAGATGCTTTTACAAAGTTCGTGAGACTGTACCCTACTAAGACAACAAACACGAAAGAAGTAATGCAAGCGTTGGTTGATTACTTTAGGGCATATAGTAAGCCAAAATGCGTAGTGTCAGACAGAGGAAGTTGCTTCACAGCAAATGAGTTTAAAGAGTTTCTATCTGAGAGGGATATTCAGCATGTGAAAATTGCAACAGGATCGCCTCAAGCAAACGGACAGGTAGAGAGAGTCAATAGGAGTTTAGGGCCAATGATAGCAAAACTTGTCAAACCAGAAGAGGGTATACACTGGGATCACATATTGGAAAAGGTAGAGTATTCACTAAATAATACAGTAAATCGAACGATAAAAGAACATCCGAGCGTGATGTTGTTTGGGGTAAGTCAGAGAGGTAAGCCAATAGATAGAATCGTTGAAAGTTTAAGCGAAGTTAAAGACGGGATAGGAAAACGGGATTTAACTGAGATAAGACAGAAAGCGGTGATAGAACAAGAAAAGTCTCAGACTTACAACAAAAATTATGTGGACAAGAAGAGGTGTAATCCTACATCCTACGAAACAGGAGACTATGTAATGATAAAAAATTTCGACTCACATCCCGGCGCATCTAAGAAGTTGATCCCGAAATTTAGAGGACCGTATCGGGTTGCTAAAGTCTTACGAAATGACAGATATCTGCTCGAAGATGTAGACAATTTTCAACAGTCACGATTACCATATCAAGGGGTGTGGGCGGTCGGCAATATGAAACCTTGGTTAGGTGAAAAATGTAAAACAAAGTAGAGATCAGGTGATCTCAAAGGTCAGGATGGCCGAATTGTAGTAGTAAGCACATATTTATGTTAAGGTATTGCATGCTACCGTATTGCTATAATGATTATTGTTACTCTTCCCCTTAAGACATTATTGTACACATATTGAGTCAAACCTAACTGAACGCTTTTATATTCAAACAACCGATAGTCATCTACACATGTATTAGTTATTGTTACTCTTCCCGTAAGACATTGTTATACACATATTGAGTCAAACCCAAACCGAATACTTTTATATTTAAAACAACCGATAGCCATCTGCACACGCATCAGTTTCTTTTATTCCGCTTTGTATCTCTTGCCATTTTGTATGTATTAGTGTGTAACTAGTTTTAAGAACGAAAATAAGAAAGAAAGAGATTCATTCTATACGCATCATCCGAACGAAGTGGACGTGTTGTGAAAACGGCTTAATAAAAATCTTTAAATAAAATAAACGTGTTTGGTTATTTTCTTTATTGTTCCAAATAACATTTAAATTCCCTGCTACAATATTATCGAAGTGTCTTGATAACATTGGTGATCATTGTTTTTTAAAATAGAGGGTTTTCTAAGAAATAAATGTATTACTTTACAAAAAGTGCTTGCGGGGTGAATGTGGACACACTATATGGACACACTTTTATTAAATGTTTTTTATACTTTTGTGAATTAAAATAAGAAATTTTTATTTTGGAATATTAAAAAAGTTCTTCTTTAAATATCTTGTGTTAGTTTTTAATTATTTATCGGTTATTTTTGTAGCTGTCCACTTCCGCCCCATTAATTTTGGTCCGTGTCCTTATCCACCCCTTGGTGGGGGGCATATGGACAGAAAAAGCTTGTTGATTGAATTTTGGAAAACCTTAAAACTTGAAGTCTTATCAAGTTTATGTTTAGGGACAATTTAGGGGTAGCCTTAGTTTATCAGCTGGTAAAAGGTGTTGATTTAAAGTCTTTACTGTAGACAAATATTAAAAATTTAATAAAATTTGTCCACAACCGCCCCCTCCTCCCCTACCTGTACACTTGTACCGAGTGGTAGATTTTAGCAACTGTTATCAAATGAGGATACTGTTTTGTGTTTGCTGACCACCAATTGTTCTACCATCCAATCTTGGCGAACAGTTCTTAAATAAAGTTCGCTTTTGCTTTGAACAGACGTTTTTTCAGCATCTTTGTCAATTTTCGTGTTGTATTTAACAATTTCCTTTATTTATTTTTTATTTTTAGTTGACGAATGCAATGCAATCCAAAAAAACAGACAATAAAATGTCAAGATTCACGTACTAGATAGAAAAACACATCGTTTCGTTGGCCGAATGTTCGGCTGCCGAATATTCGGTATTCGGCCGATTAGTCTGGCCGAATATTCAGTATTCGGTATTCGGCCGAATCATTATTCGCGGCATCTCTAGTCTGTACACTGTTCGTTCAGATACAGAAAAAATATCAACAACCTGCTTTACAGCCTCGGTTTTGCTTTGCAGGTTCTTACAAATTACTTTTGTCGCCTCAACTTTCTCTTTTTTTCGGCAATCAAGTCCTTTGAGCATGTTGATGTTGAAACCATTTAGAATTTGCACAACACAACAAAAGCACAACAATAAAACACAAACAACACAACAAAATCACAAAGATAATATACAAAAAAAAAACAGTTTTAAACAACACAATAAAAGCACAACAAGAAAAGACAAACCACACAACAATAGAATAACAACAGCACTATAATATTATCACAATAATGCACAAAAATAACTTGCAAAATCGAGAATCTACGCAAATAATATTCTTCCTCAAATAAAATGGCTTTGATTTTTATAACTACAACCAGTGCTGCCAGATTTTTCAACCGAAATTCCCCTTTCGTGGTCTGAAAATTCCCCTTTTTCCCCTTTTGTGACAGTGATATTCCCCACAAATTCCCCTCGATATTTAAAACGTATTTTGTGTATGTTTTAATCAATTTTTATACTTTAAAAATAAAAGATTAGCAAGTCAAGAAATCCAAATCAAAGAAATTGTGAACACCACAAACAAACCAAATAACATACCAATCTATCGGAAATATCTTAAATAATTTTTTTTATTTTACATAACACAATTCACACTAATTTTTTTTTTTTTTTATAAAAAATTGATGATCCGTTTTTCTCAAAAGCTGATTGTATTATGCGAAAAAATTAAAGGAATAGTTCCACTGATTTGTGTTCGTACGATTAAAATGGAAGAATTCTGTCAGGAAAAAAATTTCGGCTGAATTTCAACTAGGAAATTTTTTCAGAAACATCAATTTTGTTGCTATAACCGGCCTCTTAAAAAACTTCCAGTGATGTGTTTCAATGATGAAAACCAATGGTAGCTAAAACTGGCCCCTTAACACCAACAGCCTTCCAATTAAAAACACGCAAATTCCCAATCTATGAAACAAAAACAATAATAAATGTCCACTTTTCCAGTCTACGCATACGCACGAGCCGTAGATTTTTGTTAGTCTACGAGTTGTTTGTTTACGCTCACCAATTTGTAAATTATCTAGTTTTGTTGGGTTAGATAAGTAACATCTGTTTTTCCCCTAGAAGGCAGTGGAATCCCCTTTTCCCCTTTCACCAAATTTTCGACGACGATTCCCCACGAAAAGGGGAATTCCCCTCGATATGGCAGCACTGACTACAACTGATTTGCAAAACTTTAAAAGAAATGCAAAAGTCAAACACAACTCGATAACACTCATCGTTAAGAAAGCTCTCAAAGCAAAAGCTACTCAACAGAAATCCATTGAAAAAGTAAGAAAAAAATACGAAGTGAGTTACGAAATAGAAAAAGGCAACTCTGAATATGTGTGATTTAATGAGGTTTGAAAAGCAGCAGAGAACGATCAGTGCATGCTCAAATGTGTGCCAGGCAGGTCGTTGTGGGTTCTACGTCGGATGCCATCAAAAATTCATTGGTGTTTTATAAAACTTTTTAAAGGAGTTCCTTTAAATTGGGTATGGTGTAGAGAACAGCGCGCCACTGATTTTTAAAAAGCTCTCCCATAAGGCCAGTACTGCCAATTTTTATCGGACAGAGTATAGTACTAGGTGCGTAGTGTCCGTGGCTTAGTGGTAAGGTGCGTTGGCTGCTAAGCAGAACGTCGTGGGTTCGAGTCCAACTGGTGCCCATAGTTTTTATTTCATCTTTCACGGGTACTGCCTCTTGCGAAGAACTGACAAAACTTCCAAGAGTATCAATCTGTCATGAAAAAGTGCTTCTCAACTTTGCCGTTCGGAATCGGCGAATTGTAGGTCCCCTCAATTCTTCACACGCACCCAGAGAATTGTTGATGAGAGTAAGCCACTTAGGCCTTGGCTCTTCAAGAGCTGTCGCATTCATTCATTTCATTACGTTGGCGCTAGAGTCCAGGTCGGACCAGAGCCTCACCCAACAAAAATCTCCATCCAGCTCGGTCCCTAGCAAGCTGTCTCCAGTTTCGCACGCCAAGTTGGTTCAGGTCCTCTACAACCTGTGTGCTCCACCTGAGTCGCGGTCTTCCTCTTCTGCAACGTTCTTCCGGGTTGGAGTCGAAAACTTTACGACCCGGAGCATTATTTTCCATTCGCTGTACATGACCAAACCATCTAAGTCGTTGGCCCTTAACTTTTCTGGCTAGTTCAGTGTCGCTGTACAGTTCGTACACTTCTTGGTTGAATCTTCGTCTCCATTCTCCATTTATGCAGACAGGACCTAAAATCACTCGAAGAATTTTTCTCTCAAAGCCGCCCAAAGCGTATTCATCGGATTTTGTCATGGTCCATGTCTCTACACCATACATGAGGACCGGGATGATGATGAATTTGTTGAGTCTCACTTTAGTTGCTCGGGAGAGGACTTTACTAATCAATTGCCTTCTAACTTCTAAGTCCAAAGAAGCAGCGATTGGCAAGAGTGATTCTTCGTTTGATTTCAGCGCTTGTGTTGTTGTCTGAGTTGATAGCGGATCCTAGGTAGACAAAGTCCTTAAATCTTTCTATGTTGACGTTTGCTCCAAGACGTTGATGTTGGTTGTTCTTTCTTGTCGACAGCCTTAGCTTGGTTTTGTCTTCGTTAACCGCTAGACTAGACCCATCTTCCTGGCCACCGTCTCAAGACTCACAAACGCTCCACTGACATCACGCTCTGTTCTTCCAATTATGACAATGTCGTCTGCGTATCCTAGCAGCTGAACGGACTTTTGAAAAATTGTGCCTCTGGTGTTGACGTTGGAGCTTTGCACAATCTTTTCAAGAATGATGTTGAAGAAATCGCATGACAACGCGAGCTGTCGCACCACCCTATTTATTTATTTTTATTTTACTTAAGTGGAAGAATACGTTTTTCTTTGTATATTCACTAAAAACCTATACATACTAGGTGCGGCTGGTGCCGGATCTACCACAACGTTTCCCTTCTTCACATTTTTTGTATAAAAAAATAAATAAATAACAGCAAATTAACACTTTTGAAAACTGATATGGTAAATGGTAATTTTAATTAATTTATTGCAAAAATTTTACTCTAAAAAAAAACTAACGTTAACCTACAGTGCCTTGCATAAGTATAACCGCACCCGAAAAAATGCATTTAAAAGAAAACCTACAATAGGAGTGACTCCTTACTAATTTTTTTTATTGAGTTGCATCACTGATCAAGCAAAGTGAGAAGAAAATAAAGTACCGTTATTTCCTCTCCTGGTGTTTAAAAATTAAAAAAAGATTTTAATGTATTGCAAAAATATAACCGCATTTATTGTTTTCTGTTTTTTTTTTTTAAGTTCTTTTTTAACAAAAAATGAATACCTATGCAATTTTGTTGCCTCTATTTTCCACCAATCTTAGAATTCTTTTTGGCATACTGTTAACTAGGCCTCTCGCAGCTCAGCAACACTAGTAAATTGCTTATTATGGGCATACATTTTGCGAGTTAAAATTCCCCAAAGATTTTCGATGGGGTTGCAATCTGGAGAATGTGACGGCCACTCCATCAAATTAATGTTTTTCGATTCGAACCAATCCAAACTTTGACGACTTACATGAATTGGGGCATTATCTTGCTGGAAGACATGCTCAACTCGGCGAAATCGTCTTAAATAAGGTACCAAATTCTCCTCAAGGACCGAAGTGTAGTTAGAACTGTTCATTCTGGTAGAGGTGAAGGCAAGTGCAACCTGTTAAGTATAAAGAACACCCTGTTTACTCTTTACTTTATGTACTCTATTATGTACTCTAAACTTGACTGTACACTAAACTGTAAACCCAATAAATATCACATTCTTACTCCAACAACTGACGTGTTAACTTCTCTCGCTTACAACATGGTGTCAGAATAGCCCATGCTTGAACATTTAAAAATTAAATTAAATAAAAAGTATATTAGAGCGCAGCATTTCGATTATTTTAATTTAAATAAATTATAATAAACTAGCTGACCCGGCAAACGTTGTTTTGCCATATGAATTATTTCTAGACCATGAAAATACTTCTCATTAATTATTAGTGTTTGTGCACCTATTTGGTATTGAAGAAAAAGCGGCAGAAAATGTTAGGTTCAACCGCCGTTCGTTGGTAAATTCTTACAAATATTCTTCTATTTATAGGTGCCTTATAATCTTAACAAATGTACATAAGTCGTACAGCACTATTTAATATTCCATATTCTATATTTTTTAAATCAGAATAAACCAAAAGTGACATTATTATTACAGTGACATCCTTTTAAAATTTTTATTCCTCAACTACAGTACTCATTGTTTTTCTTTAGATCGTTCATTAAGTTATGCCTCTTTGAAAGCATTAAAAATGTTATGAGCCCATTTCAATGATGCGCTTAACTCAATATTCTTGTCAACGCCTTCTCTTGTTAATTCATATTGGCTTTACATGAGATTGGCCTTTTGCAAAACTTCCGTTGAAACAATATATACATAGTTCATTGTGATTCATGGATTTGAGAATATTCTTGCAGTCTTGAGATTCCATACTATTAGTTTACAAAAAATTCACTTAAATAAGAAAGGTTTCTTGTGAATAATAAGTAGCTACTCACCAATGCAGTTAAAACTTGCACTGTAAGACGTTGGCTTTGACAATATTTCTCATTATTGCGTGCTGAAAAGTTTGTTTTTTGTTCTTTAAATAATTTGGATTGAATGTTTGTCTTAAAATTCTGAAAGTAAAATCAAAATATTGACTTCTTATTTTTAGATTTAGAAATAATAAAAACTTGCCATGTCAGCTAGTTAAAATTTTTTCTTCTTGACTGACCTTAATCACTTAGTGCAATCAAGAGTTGTGCCGGAGATTGTTTCATCAATATGCTGTGAATATGTATGCAAAAATAGTAACACAACAATTATATTCGTTTTATTCAAACGAATCTCAGATTTGAGGAGTACGTTCATCTAAGTGTTGCCATTAACACAGATTTAAATTTTAATTTTATTTGTCAACTAACTATTTTGCCTTTTTCATAAACTGGAGGTCCACCTCAAATGCATGAGTACACTTAAGATGCTATATGTCAAAATATGTTAGTCGTCCAGATTTGTTTGTTGCTTTTACATGCAAGACGAAGTGGATAGAAATTAAAGATCTTTTGTTGCTTGGAAAATCACCGGCATGATATAAAAAGAATTTAAGATCTTTAATGGATTTTATAATCAAACATACAGTTTTTGTGGAAGTCCAATGCTGGATATACAGTAAAATGGCAAAAAAGGTGATTGCCACATGCATACATTTTAATATGGTTGACGAATAAAATTAAAAAAAAAAAAAAAAAAACAAAATGATCGTTGATCCAGAATTGTTCGCGAATCTTGTGCTTTGATGACAGAAACAGTTACTCGCAATGACTACATTGCCATATTCACCGATATTCTCAAAGACATTCAAAGTCCACATAAATGCTGAGTATCGCAATTCTGTGAAACATATGAAATACATATTAAAGGTTTATAAATATGTGACAAAAAGGAGGGAATTTGCTTGTGTTGCATTAGAATTTTTGATATAGGAATGATGAAATCACCTTGTATCAAATAGGATGCTATACATTAGTAGTAACGAAGCAATTTGGCTAGAAAAATATCCAGCAGTTGCTCATTTGGCAGTGCATTTGGTGAATGGACAACGTGTACCTATATTTGACACCTGGAAATATTGTTTCAAGAGAACCACTGAATAGAACTCCAACTGCAATTTGTTCGTTGAGCCGAAGTGATTCATTTGCGAGAACCTTGTCACCTTCAAAGATTATGAATATTATACGTGGAATCCATCATCAAAAAAGTTTTGAATTCGAAGGCGAGGAAAACCTTTTGAATGGTATTCTGGTATCTTTTCTGCTGACACTTTGAGACGCATTTATACCATGCATCCAAATAACGCTGAGGCCTTGAGAACTGTAAATGGAAGATTAAGTACCTACAGTATACCGTGATGTCTGTAAACATTTGAATCTGCTTCAAGCTCTTTCGTCTTCATCCCATTAAATATGGATATTGTTCTCAGTAATTAAAACCACATGAATTACTTCAAATCCACTCGAACTTTGGCATTATTACCGTGAAGTGTATAATCAAGCTTTTATATTCATCCAGGATACGTGTTTGATGATTGCAAATAAAAAATATTTCGGATGTTGCTGTTATCTAATTTAGCAGCTTAATGATCTGAATATAAAGTAGCATTGGCTCTGTCTTCTTTTGGAATTGCAGCCATGTTATACTCTGAAATTGCCTTGAATATGCAGGTTAATGAGACAACTACATATAATATTTCGAAAAAATTGCAATGGCTACAGTTTGCCAACAGTGTATGATGAAATAACAATGGCGCATAACCACTTGAAGCCTTAAATCGCATATTTCTACAGACGAATTGAAGGAAAATTTTCATTGGCCCCAAATATTCGTGTGCAGTTATACAAAACGATGCATCTGCAGTAGTATTTCTTAAGCAGTTATTGGAAATCGGAAATGGAATAATGCCACTTGATTCTGAAGCCTAAATAACACTTCCAAACAATTTTTATTGTAAATCAAATCCAAGGAAATAATTTGTTCAAGGTTTCCTTCCAAGTATAAAGAAAAATTACAAAATTCACGCT
This sequence comes from Sphaerophoria taeniata, assembly GCA_943590905.1. Lineage (NCBI taxonomy): Eukaryota > Metazoa > Arthropoda > Insecta > Diptera > Syrphidae > Sphaerophoria > Sphaerophoria taeniata. The sequence goes on from OX016540.1 coordinate 204,674,584, forward strand.
TGGTTGAGTGACCGTGCAATAATGGCTAGTACAAATAAAAATGTTTTTAAATACATGAACAATTATTTTTTCTACAAATCGATTGACACAATAACAAATAAAAACTATAATGTTGTAAACTACCCAACAAAGTTTTTGAATAGGTACTTTGGATATTCCAGGACTCCAGCCACATTATACAGCGCTGAAAGTAGAAACACCAAGTAAAATGACTTGGAAAATCTATTCAACTAAGCCTTATTATGGTAAAAAACCTGTCGTGAAGAAGTTAATGGCAATAGGATTAAAACTACCATTTTGTGTGGAAAATTCAAAGGTGAAGATGTTCCGATTCTTCAAATTCTAATTATTCAACCGGACTTGCCATTTGATTTTAAACGTCTTCAGTTCGTGTCCGGCTTGTAAAAGCTGTAACCATTAATAATGTGCAATTTTAATCTTTTAAAGTAGCTGGTTTTGATTCTGCAAATCCTGTTTTTCTCATGGTTAACTCTGTATATTTTAGGTGTTTGCGAGTAGGAAAACCATCTGCTCTGCTTATTTAATATGTTAGAGAAGGAAAAGGCAAAAATGTTGTATTCCAAAAAGCATTACATATATCAAGAAATGTTTATGGAGTCTTTATTCCAATGCTTTTTGATAAACAATATTTTTGGTTTTTCCATTGTTGGTCGTATAAATAAATAAGGCGGATGGTTTGCCAACACGTGAACAACCAACATAAAGTTGGCCATGAGAAAAAACTGGATTTTCCAAATGAATGCCACAGATTTCAAGCGTTTGGCCTTGAGATTTATTAATTGTCATGCCAAAAGCAATTCGAATAGGCAACTGCAAACGCTTAAATTCAAATGGTAAATCGGGTGGAATCATTGGTATACGTGGTATTAAAACGTCTTCGCCTTTGAATTTGCCAGTTAAAATTGTCGCTTCAATAAGATTATTCATTAAGCGTTTAACGACTAATCTGGTGCCATTACATAATCTTGGGTGATTTAGATTCCTTAACATTATAATTGGAATACCAACTTTTAAATGCAAACAATGTGGCGGAATACCTGGTAAATCCAATGAATTTAAAAATTCGATTGGATAGTTGACAACTTCATCTGGATTTATGACGGTATCAATAGATTTATAAGAAACATACGCACCTGGTATTTTGTTCATAATTTCCCCATTGATACTAATAACATCTTTGTTTGTACATGCCAATATACATCTTTGACTTAACCAATCATAATTTCGATAGTTACTTTCAATATTAGGAAACACGCTTTGTATTAGCGCAGCAATGGATTCTGATAACGAACAAAAATTATTTGGCAATGTTATTTGACCATCAATATCAAGAGGTAACTCTCCATTTCCAATTTTCAATAATTGCTTCGAAAATTCTGATGCCGTTGAATCATTCTGTAATGCCACTCTTACATTTTCGGTGAGAGAAAGTGTTTTCACATATTTCCACAATGTTGAAGATTTCAAGCTAGCATTTAATTCGTCAGCAACAGTAGACCGAGGAATAACCGGGAGTGTTTGCCGGAAGTCACCAGCAAATAATACTAATGCACCACCGAAAAGACGATTATTACCTCTCAAATCTTGTAATGTACGGTTGAATGCTTCTAACGATTTCTTGTGCGCCATGGTACATTCGTCCCAGATAATGAGTTTACATTGCTGCAATACTTTTGCCATTGCTGATCTTTTTGAAATGTTACATGTTGGCGTTTCCAAAATATGGACATTCAAGGGTAATTTCAAGGCCGAATGAGCGGTTCGCCCACCATCCAATAAAGTTGCTGCAATTCCAGACGATGCAAGCGCTAACGCTATATCTTTATTTGTTCGTACAGCAGCTAAAACCAATGATAATAAAAATGTTTTACCGGTGCCACCAGGAGCATCCAAAAAATAAAATCCACCATTTCCAGCATTAATTTCTTCCATGATTCTAAAGAAAGCTTCTTTTTGTTTTTCATTCAATAATGGAACATTTCTTTCAACATATTCATTTAATGTATTTGCATCATAATCTCGTTCACGATCTAAATCCAAATTAAAAGTATCGTGCATTGAACGATCAGGTGAAACCATACCTAACTGTGATAGCAATTTATTTGACATTGCTAAACACAAATCTTCAATCATGATCAAAGCTTCATTATGCATTTCTGTCGTAAAGTCCAATTGTGGATTCATTCTAACACGACGAACTGTATGTAAAATATCTTCTGATAAATTATCACAATGATTTCTCCATAGCTCATTTGGATTCGTCGGACTACATGCAGATATTATAATAGCAAATAATGTACGTATTTGATGAGGATTGGCCGTAAGAGCTGCATCTTGTAAAGTATTGTCCCAATGTTGATCATCTTCCAGTAAATTCAAACGCCTGCAGGCTTCACGATATGTAGGACATAAAAACCCATCAACTGTTCGTAAATCTGCAAAAGATGTTGGCCCACGAACATTAATTAAGAGTAAACGCAAAAAATAACACTCCTCTGCATTTGGATGAACCGTATAAATTCGGCCAATAGCATCCGTTTGAAATATATCATAGTGACCATCAACAGGATTTCCTTTCTTACGTTTACAAAAATTTTTGTTTGATGCCTGCCATGTATAATATTGAGGAACTTCTGAATATAGTAATGTTCTTGCAAATTGATCAGTTGAATTTAACGTAAAAAATGCCGTTAATGTTGTTTCTGGTGGCCGTTGTGCTCTAACTTCCACATTTCCAGGAGTATAATAGACTCGTTGACCATTTTCAAGATGAACAGACAAATGAATAACAGTTGGATACCTATCATGGATCGGAAACGATAAAATTCGCCATACTGCTTCATTACTACTAATATATCTACCCATTTGATATTGAGTAATTTCATCATTACTTTTCTCATTTGCAACACCAAAAACAGCCATATCACTCCCCTTGTTTATATATTTACATATATATTTTATCGATTTTACCGAATTACAAAATTCAACATTAACATGTGCCTTAAATGTTTTAGATAGTAAAGGTGAATATGGCACAATCCAGCGATTATCAATTTCGATTTCTTGATTATTCACTTTCAACCGAATTGACTTTCCACTGTCAGTTGTTGCGCGACGACGATATAATGGATATCCATCATGACCAGTAATTGTTTGTTGAAGCAATTCTTTAGGAAATCGCTTAGAACATTTTCCATCAATCATACAGGGTGATAGAGGGTTTAAAACGCCACACGGTCCATGGATCATGTTTTTAGTCACTACCTCAAACAATTCAGGGTCAATTGTTTTATCTGGAATTTCAGCGGATACAATGACATCAATTTGATTGGCTGTAATTTTTGTGACAAACCATATCAAAATATGGGCATGAGGCAAACCTCTCTTTTGCCATTCAATCGAGTACATCCAGCAACGAACTCCACCAAAAACTTTATATTTTACAATAAAATCCATTAATGATTTTAACTTTTGCCTAAATACACGGGCTGTTATATCATGTCGATCAGTCGGTGTTTGGCCTAAAAGTAAAAGGTCTTTTATTTCTGTCCATTGCGGATTACAGGTAAATGTTATAAACAAATCTGGTCGACCATCACGTCGTACATATGTCATACCGTCCTGGCAGTATTCGTGCATGTGACGTGGGCTACCAGTGTATGATGATGGCAAAATAACTAATTGGCCAATATCATTTAAATTTCCATCATTGTTTATAGCATCACGTAAATGAATATACTCCTCACAGCGCAATTGTGTCTGGTTATATCTGAGGTAATTTAAACGCTCAGTTTCAATTTTCGCATACATATCGAATACATATTGATGAAAAAGATCTCGACATTTCACGATGAAATTTTCTTCATTTCGGCGGAGCATTAGTCGATATGCATAAAAATTCATTGCGCTCACTTTTTTATTTCCTTCTAAGCCTGAGATGAACAAACAGTTCTAAGGACTATATTAAACAATTTTATTTAAACGTCAACTTACCGGTAACAGGATTTATCATTTTATAATTAAAATGGTATCCATCTTCACCATATGGAAAAAGTATTGGATATTGCAAAGCATCATATGATCGGTGCGTTTCCGATATGCGCTGCAATTCTTCATTTCTTCGATGAAGGACAATGTCTCGTGGTTGAAATTGTTCACCTACTATTACAATCGCCACATCATTCATTGTGGGAGCATTATACCTTCTGGCATGTTCCCCAGCAGGTCTTTTATCCGCATATATGACAATTTTATGTTCATCTGTACTCATACGATTAAGCGCATTTTTAAAAAGTCGAATCAGTTCATTGTGCAAATGAAACATTTCTTGAAGACTTCCAATTATTTCCTTCGTTGTTTGAGTGGAAATCGCACATCGTTGATCAATTTGATCATCAACATTTCCAGTGAAATAAATTTGAAGAAATCTTATGTCTGTATTTTGATACGGCAAAAGCGAACCAGCGAGGTGATAAATTTGCCCCTGAATCTGTACGGTAAGATCGTTAATATTGAAAATTTATTCACATGGTTTTTTATATATTAAAATATATCACCATGTGATAACTTTACCTTAAATGTGGGCATAAAATTTCCTTCGCGAATTATTTTTGTTGCACCGAACGATGTCATTTGAAAGGTTGAATTATAGTGCCGTATTTTCATTAAAAATTGTTTTGAAAGCGGATGAGCACCGCTCAGCAACGATTTCAATGGCTCGGGTGGAGAACGCAACTGTGGTAGTTTCACTTTCCCAATCAGACAGCACATGCCCACTGTCTCGTATTTGAATTTTAAGGCATGGCAATTGGGACATGACACATCCATTGCACCGATTACAACATTTCTATGAGCACTATAGTCGACAGTGTGATCATATGTAAACGCAACATTTTCTAAATTGAGCGGCCGTTCTCTAGGCGAACGCGAACGATTCATTTGTTCACGATTACGTTCATTACGTGAACTACGATCTTCAAAATTTTCATTTTGCCTATTAAGACTTTCTCTAATAAGCCTATTCGTTCGGCGACCAATATTTATTCGTTGACCACGTGGCATTCTTAAAGTTAAAAAAAAACTAATTAATAAATTTAATTTAGTATTAATCTTTATACTTTCGTTAGGAAAATAATATTTTTATTTGATAAAATAGTTAATGATATTTTGAAGGCGTTCAGAAAAATAAAAAAGAAATCATTCAATTTGTGAATTTTATTTAACAGTGAAAACAGAAAACATTCTTAAGAATAAGAGTCTTGTACATATGTATGTATGTAGGAACTTAGAAACTTATTGACTGCGGTTAAGATTTATGTTGAGCGTAATTTTTTATCGACATTTTTTGATTTTTTGTATCAACCAAAACTTCACCGCGTAGAATTAGAAGTAATAATACTTCGCAATCAATTTCTTGAGAATACAATTCATTATGAACACTTTTGATTTTTTGAAAAGTTTCACCTTTTTCTTCGAAAGATGAAATCACTCCAATAATCCGCTTCCTCTTTTCTAAACGTTCGATAGCAGCTAGTCGATTTTTCTCAGCCATCGACAATTCAGGCGAGGATGACGCATTTAAAAGATCTTCATCCAATTCAAGTGGTTCGCTTTCAAACAAATCCTCTACAAAAGAAAAATAAAAAACAATAATATACTACTAAACTGAAATAACTTAATTACCAAGCGAAGATGAATTCGGAGTCGAATTAGATTGCCCAACATCAAGCATCATTGCAGGAGCATCAATTTCTTGGTTATTTTCTTTCTTGTTCTGCTTCTCTAGCTCTACAATTAATAAACACTCATAAAAAAGAGTAAGGAAGAAATTGCATTTAAATAAGTATACCTTCAACTTGCCCACGAAGAAAATTTCTTTCCTCAATTAAATTATTGAGAACAATTTTAATTTTCGATTCGCAAGCCGAACCGATAGCATTAAGTGCATGCATTTTATCTTTGAACATTTTCCTTTCTTCATTATTCATCTACAAATAAATTTATTTTAAACCAGATTTGTTCAAGCAATACACAAAATAAAATCATGTAACAATATGGTTTAATTTTTCTCTATTAATTTACACACACAAAATTCACTTCTTTAACTTCCTTTAAAATGGCATATATTTTACTATAAATGCATATTTTTTCATATTTTTTCATATTGTTATACAAATTCAATTCGACATCAAAAGCATATCCTTAAGGTAAAAACTAATATCTTTTTCATTTATTAATTCCACAATTTTGGATGATATTCCAATTCTAACATTACAATGCACTTTCATGGCCGCATGTATTAACTTGGCTTGCGGATGTGCCGGCGACGCATTGAAAAAAAAAACTTAAAAGAATTTGCATGAAACCCTATGAATAAGATCAATCATTGTCAAACGATATGACAGCGCTTTTGCACTTATACAGTTACGCCAGTTACAACTAACAACATTTCACTAAGATCTCAATGTGAATTTGACATAATCATTTGGAAGAAAATAATTCTGAATCTTTAGTGACCTCACAAAATGTTCTTGTTCTAATCTCAACAAAATCGACATGGCAGATTTAGAATCTAATATCCAAAATATTTTCATCTCCGAAATCTCGGGATAAAAATTCAGTTCTCAGCTTGGATTTGAGTTCCGAAAAAAATCTCTGAGATCTCAGTGAGATGTTGTTAGTAGGTCGAACTCCACCATTGTGTGCAGGCATAGTTACAATAGGTATGTTCTTTTACTACCTGAAACGGCCGAAAACTCCCAAATTCTCCCAATTTTCTGTTCTTTTATTCCCAATTTTTGTCACTTCTGAAGGAGAAAAATATTTTCCCCTATCTGCCGATTTTAGCCACAAAAATTTCTTGTGGCATTTTTTGTAAGTTCTGTCAAACAATAAGAAGTACATTGCATTTTTTTGACGTTTGATATAACTTTGTGCATTTGGGAGATTTTGGCTTTCAAGCGTTCTCTTACTATTTGGAAGAATCACAATATTTCATCCCCACCCCTCGATTTTTGACAGTTTTTACAAAAACTGCAAACATGTACAACAGGCAACCTTAGTTACTTGCTTGTCTTTAAGGGTATTGAATCGAAATTAAATTGATTTTAAGTGCATATTTTAAATGCATTTTGTATTTTTGAGCGCAAGTTTTAGGCGCATATTTTGAGATTTTTGGTGCATTAGAGCACGTATACGCCCTGTTGGCCAGATAAAAATACAAATTTAAGGATACATATGTGTTTAAAATCATATTCTAGTTCTAAATTTTTTAAATAACAACAGGATAAAAATTCAGTTCTCAGCTTGGATTTGAGTTCCGAAAAAAATCTCTGAGATCTCGGTGAGATGTTGTAAGTAGGTGGAACTCCACCATTGTGTGCAGGCATAGTTACAATAGGTATGTTCTTTTACTACCTGAAACGGCCGAAAACTCCCAAATTCTCCCAATTTTCTGTTCTTTTATTCCCAATTTTTGTCACTTCTGAAGGAGAAAAATATTTTCCCCTATCTGCCGATTTTAGCCACAAAAATTTCTTGTGGCATTTTTTGTAAGTTCTGTCAAACAATAAGAAGTACATTGCATTTTTTTGACGTTTGATATAACTTTGTGCATTTGGGAGATTTTGGCTTTCAAGCGTTCTCTTACTATTTGGAAGAATCACAATATTTCATCCCCACTCCTCGATTTTTGACAGTTTTTACAAAAACTGCAAACATGTACAACAGGCAACCTTAGTTACTTGCTTGTCTTTAAGGGTATTGAATCGAAATTAAATTGATTTTAAGTGCATATTTTAAATGCATTTTGTATTTTTGAGCGCAAGTTTTAGGCGCCTATTTTGAGATTTTTGGTGCATTAGAGCACGTATACGCCCTGTTGGCCAGATAAAAATACAAATTTAAGGATACATATGTGTTTAAAATCGTATTCTAGTTCTAAATTTTTTAAATAACAACAGGATAAAAATTCAGTTCTCAGCTTGGATTTGAGTTCCGAAAAAAAATCTCTGAGATCTCAGTGAGATGTTGTAAGTAGGTGGAACTCCACCATTGTGTGCAGGCATAGTTACAATAGGTATGTTCTTTTACTCCCTGAAACGGCCGAAAACTCCCAAATTCTCCCAATTTTCTGTTCTTTTATTCCCAATTTTTGTCACTTCTGAAGGAGAAAAATATTTTCCCCTATCTGCCGATTTTAGCCACAAAAATTTCTTGTGGCATTTTTTGTAAGTTCTGTCAAACAATAAGAAGTACATTGCATTTTATTGACGTTTGATATAACTTTGTGCATTTGGGAGATTTTGGCTTTCAAGCGTTCTCTTACTATTTGGAAGAATCACAATATTTCATCCCCACTCCTCGATTTTTGACAGTTTTTACAAAAACTGCAAACATGTACAACAGGCAAACTTAGTTACTTGCTTGTCTTTAAGGGTATTGAATCGAAATTAAATTGATTTTAAGTGCATATTTTAAATGCATTTTGTATTTTTGAGCGCAAGTTTTAGGCACCTATTTTGAGATTTTTGGTGCATTAGAGCACGTATACGCCCTGTTGGCCAGATAAAAATACAAATTTAAGGATACATATGTGTTTAAAATCGTATTCTAGTTCTAAATTTTTTAAATAACAACAGGATAAAAATTCAGTTCTCAGCTTGGATTTGAGTTCCGAAAAAAAATCTCTGAGATCTCAGTGAGATGTTGTAAGTAGGTGGAACTCCACCATTGTGTGCAGGCATAGTTACAATAGGTATGTTCTTTTACTCCCTGAAACGGCCGAAAACTCCCAAATTCTCCCAATTTTCTGTTCTATTATTCCCAATTTTTGTCACTTCTGAAGGAGAAAAATATTTTCCCCTATCTGCCGATTTTAGCCACAAAAATTTCTTGTGGCATTTTTTGTAAGTTCTGTCAAACAATAAGAAGTACATTGCATTTTTTTGACGTTTGATATAACTTTGTGCATTTGGGAGATTTTGGCTTTCAAGCGTTCTCTTACTATTTGGAAGAATCACAATATTTCATCCCCACTCCTCGATTTTTGACAGTTTTTACAAAAACTGCAAACATGTACAACAGGCAACCTTAGTTACTTGCTTGTCTTTAAGGGTATTGAATCGAAATTAAATTGATTTTAAGTGCATATTTTAAATGCATTTTGTATTTTTGAGCGCAAGTTTTAGGCGCATATTTTGAGATTTTTGGTGAATTAGAGCACGTATACGCCCTGTTGGCCAGATAAAAATACAAATTTAAGGATACATATGTGTTTAAAATCATATTCTAGTTCTAAATTTTTTAAATAACTTACTGCGTTGCTGTCTTGCTTTTTCTTGAACTCGTAAACTTTGGTCTTTAAAGTATTTATTTTTCCAGTCCAATAGGGGGTTCGTTTGTCTTGGTATCTGGAAATAAAAAGAAAAAATGAAATTGTTGAAAATTCAAAAAATTAACGAAATAAATGACTTACCGATTGTTGTTTGGGCTTTGAATATTAATTTTTCCAGTCCAATAGGGGGCTTGTTTCTTCTTTTTGTCTTGGTATCTGGAAATAAAAAGAAAAAACAGAAAAATTAGAGCTAAATTCATTCAACAAAATTATTGAAAGTTCAAATATATAACGGAATAAATGTACTTACCGCTTGTCGTTTGTGTTCCGAAAATCGTATAAAATATTCTACTTACCCTTGATTGCTTGATCTTCAAACGGTTTGAAACAATTTTTATCGATTGAATAAAAATAATAATAAAAAATAATTCTCAGACGAAATTGAGTGATCGTATATTGATCAATTTTTTTTTTGAGTGCGAAATACAAAATTTTTAACATTTGTGAACAATTGAACCATTTGTGATTTGAAAAGTATACATTTTATTTTTGCTAAACCTTCTACCCTAAAACCTCTTGCATTTAGCGAAAAAATTAGGAAAATCGGTCAACCAGTGTGCCCGGTTAGCGAACGAACACAAAAATTAGGCTGTTCTTTTATATATATAGATATAAATAAAGAAAAAAGAAAACAAAAAAGTTAAATAAAAAATGCCTGACTCTCAAAACCCCTTATCTGTTCAAAGTGCAAATCGCAGTAGTGCTAATTGTATAAAACCACCTGGTTATTTAGAGCTAAGCGACTCAAATATGTCAGCCAAGTGGAAGAACTGGCTGCAACGATACAAATGGTATTCCATAGCCTCGGAGTTGGATAAAAAGCCTCCTGAGCAGCAAGTGGCACAATTCATGTTAGCTATTGGACCTGATACAACAGAAATCTTCAACTCATTTGGATTAACAGATCAAGAAAAAAATCAGGTGAGTGCCATAGAAGCTAAGTTTGCTGCAGCGTTACGTTTGAAAGATATGCTTTTAACAAGATAGTTCAGATCGAAGGAGAACAGTTTGACGATTTTTTTACAAAAATCAAAAATCAGTCGCAAAAGTGCGAGTTTGGTAGTCTTCGAGATGATTTAGTTCGGGACAAAATCGTCATTGGGGTACATTCAGATGTAGTGAGGGAAAAATTGCTATCAGAAGAAAAACTAATACTAGATCAGGCAATCAAAATTTGTAAGGCTAGTGAAATTGCAACAAAGCAGCTGAGACAAATACATAAAGAGCAGGAAGTTAACGTCATACGTGACGGAAAGCAACAAGACCGAGAGGGAACGAGACAAAGTTTTACAAAGAAACACATAACAGCATATCGAGATGACAAGAGCAATGAAGTATATAACTGTTCGCGTTGCGGGTCTTGTCACAGCCGACAGCAATGTAAAGCACATAATGCGATTTGCAGGAGGTGTAAGAAAAAGGGGCACTATGCGAAATGCTGTCGCCAAAAAAACGGTACACGCGTGAATACAGTAAACGCATCAAAAGACAACGACAGCATTAACAGCGATGATCTTCTGTACATAGGTGCAGTTAGTAACACCGACGACGACGACAAAGAAAATTGACTAGAAAAGGTTTTAGTTATGGGTTATAAAATCAAAATGAAGTTGGACACTGGGGCGCAATGCAATGTTCTTCCAGAAAGCATTATTAACAGATTAGAACTTAAATTACTTCCATCGGTAACTAAGAGCCTGCTAGGATTTGCCAATAACAAAGTTAACGTCATAGGAGAAGTAAATGCATTATGTAAGGTGCGTGGGAAAGATGCTAGAATTAACTTCAAGGTGGTAGCAGAAAAAGTGTTCTCAATTCTGGGCAAAAAAACTTGCGAAATCTTCAACCTAGTTCTTCGTGTGAATGAAATTCAAGTAGACCAATCCATTTTTGAAGGTCTCGGTTGCGTAAAAGATTTTGTCTATGACATAGACCTAGTAGAAAATCCGCTCTTGCGTATTCACCCCGCTAGAAAGATTCCGCATGCCTTAAGAGAATCTGTTAAAAGCGAGATAGACAAAATGCAAAAATTAGGAGTTTTGGTCAAAACGAAAGAGGCTACTGAAGCTGTATCCCCAATGGTGGTTGCACAGAAGAACGGCAAATTGCGCGTATGTATAGACCCTTCTGATATCAACAAAAACATTATAAGAAGATATCATCCTCTAAGAACGCTTGAGGAGATAGCTAGCCGAATCAAAAATTCAAAATATTTCACCTTATTGGATTGCAAAAAAGGTTTCTGGCAGGTGAAACTATCTGAACGTTCTCAGAAACTGCTTACAATGGCAACGCCATGGGGTCGTTTTTCTTACACTCGTCTACCGTTTGGCCTTGCCTCAGCATCAGAACTTTTTCAAGACATAATGTCTAGTTTGCTAGAAGATGAAAAAAACGTTGAAGTATCGATTGATGACATACTCATTCACTCGTCCTCGAAAGAAGAACTTCAGTCGATCACAGAAAAAGTTATATCCAAACTATCAGCTGCAGGTTTAAAGTTGAATAAAGAAAAATGTGTCTTTTGCTCTACATCCATTAAATTCCTAGGGCATATTTTGACTCCCAACGGCATTGAGGTAGACCAAGACAAGGTAGAAGCCATACAAAGGATTAGAAAGCCATCAAATGTACAAGAACTTCAGAGGATTATAGGAATGATCACGTATCTTGGCAAGTTTATAAAAAATTTATCTGAAATAACACAACCTCTAAGAGACTTAATCAAAAAAGATGTAGTATGGGTATGGAACCAACGTCACGATGAATCATTCAAAAAACTGAAAGAAAGCCTTTCAACCACGCCAGTTTTACGCTACTATGATACAAATTTGGATGTGAAACTCCAAATAGATGCGAGTAAGCACAGTTTAGGTGCTGTTCTGATGCAAAATGATCAGCCGATTGCCTACGCATCTAAGGCCTTAGCAACCACTCAATTAAACTATCCCCAGATAGAGAAAGAAGCACTAGCTATCCATTTCGCGTGTAAAAAGTTTCATGGGAAGCGTCTCTTAGTAGAGATCGACCACAAACCACTTGAATCCATATTCAAAAAGCCGCTTCACTGCGCACCAAACAGATTGCAAAGAATACTATTTGAGGCAATGCCCTATGCACCCCATATCATCTACAGAAAAGGTAAAGACTTACCTCTAGCTGACGCATTAAGTCGTGATTGTGTTGAGTCGAGTCGAGAGTCGAGACAAGATGTAGGAACCAAGTCGGATTCTGAATTACAAATCAACTGTTTAATACAGGTTTCAGATCACACTCGTAATGCTTTGGCAGCAGAGACTGAGAATGATGAGTCCTTAAAAGAAGTCATAAAATATGTACTTACTGGAGGGCCGAAAGACGCTTCGTTAGTTTCAGACAAGGCAAAACCATTTTGGACCTTTAGAGAAGAAATTGGCTTCGACGAAGGTATATTGATGAAGGGCGAGAAAATAGTTATACCAAAGACTATGAAAAATTCTATGATAAGAAAAATCCATGCTGGACATCAAGGTATACAAAGATGTCTCAGTCGGAGTCGAGCAAGATCTGCTCTTTTCTGGCTTGGAATGACAGACGACTTAATAGACTTTGTGAAGAAGTGCAGTATTTGCCAGGCCAATCAATCGTCTAAACCAAAAGAACCAGTCATCGCAAAAGAGGTTCCAGATCTTCCATGGGAAATCATAGCAACAGACATTTTCACATTCAAGGGCAATGAGTTCTTGCTCAAAAGACAACATCGTCTGAAGTTATTCGATTGCTGAAGCTCTGGTTTCGAACTTTTGGCATTCCGATGAAACTTGAAAGCGATAATGGGCCTCAGTTTTCGTCAAAGGAATTCAAAGAATTTGTGAAGTCTTGGGAATTTCGCCATCAAACCTCCAGCCCGTACTATCCTCGCTCAAACGGTCTCGCTGAGAGATATGTTCGAGAAGCAAAAAAGATTTTAAGGCGATGTTCTTCGGATGGATCTGATCTGGACTTAGCTTTATTGAATTGGAGAAATACGCCGAGAGACAATGAAATGCAGTCTCCAAATCAAAGGTTAATGAGCCGATGCACGCGATCAATGTTACCAGTTGCTAAAACTCATCTTCAACCAAATGTAATCAATAACGTCAAGCAAAATATGTTAAAATCCAGACTCATCGGTAAACACTACGCAGATATCAAGACGAAACCTTCACCACCTTTTAATCCTGGAGACAGGGTCTGCGTTCAAAAAGACGTACGCAACTGGACGTCTGGAGAAATCCACTCGAAAGCAGACACACCTCGTTCATATAATATTCGTACCGATGATGGCAAAATCATTCGTCGGAACTCATTTCATTTAAATAAAACTAAAGCTTTTATACTTTCAGAAAAAAGTATTGCTGTCAATCCTCAACAGCTGCAACATGATACATCCGTAGAAAGTTCGGATGAGAAAAATGAACCAATCATCCATGCACAGATGTCCAAAGATGTTGTAGGCCCGGAACCAACTACGAGCATTGATAACAATGTTGCACTCTCAACGTACAAAACACGATATGGACGCACGGTAAAACCTGTGGTCAAATATCAACCCACCTAACGACAACTGTATATAAATAATTGTTTCATTAATTTGTTGTTTTATTAATCCATGAATTTTATTATTTTTATAAAAAAAAAATTAATGCCTAATTAATTAATTGAATATCCATATTTATATTAAAAACAAAAAAAAAAGGATGTATGATAATATCAATTGAAAATGAAATTAAACTATAATTATAAATATTGAATTTTGAAATCGAATGAAAAAATTAGAATTTAATTGTCTTTAATTAAAAAATTGGGGATGTTAAGTATAAAGAACACCCTGTTTACTCTTAACTTTATGTACTCTATTATGTACTCTAAACTTGACTGTACACTAAACTGTAAACCCAATAAATATCACATTCTTACTCCAACAACTGACGTGTTAACTTCTCTCGCTTACAACACAACCTTACCACGCTCGCAGAAGGCCCCCAAACCATACAGCTGCCACCACCAAAATTCCTCTTGGAAAAAAACTTATTCTCTTTCCTCAAATCGTGCCAATATCCGCTAAAACCATCTGGTCCATCGAGATTAAACTTTTTTTCATCACTAAAAACAACCTAATAAAAAACATTCATTCCAGTATGCCATTTGGAATAACGAGATTTAAGTGTAGATTAATAGAAAGTCACTTACGCTTTTCCAATCCCGATTTATGTTTTGGCGGGCAAATTCCAATTTTTTTTGTTTGTGGGCTGCTGTTAAATTTGGAGCTGGCACCATTTTGCCCCGAACAATCACTCCACTGCTTTTTAAAGCACGAGAAACGGTTGAAACCGAAACTCCTAAACCCAATTCGTTACGAAATTCCGGCAAAGAATGCACCGAATTGGATGCAGCATTGATTAAACGCCTCTTGTCGCGACGACGTGTCAGCTTCTGCGGACGCCCGGGTCTTATTATTGTCCCATAAGGTTCTGGATCTTTTAAAAATTTCGAACGACACGATCCGGTCGTGAAATTCGTCTTCCAATAGCCCTAAGACTTAGGTCGCTTGACCGAAAAGCCAAGATTTTGCGTTTTTCAATTTCGCTTAAATGCGTACCACGTGGCATTGTTGGTTTTTATTTGAAAGCACTTGACTGAATGCAGCTGCAAAGAGATTTGCATTGTGCGGTTATATTTTTGCAATACATCAAAATCTGTTTTTAATTTTTAAACACCAGGAGAGGAAATAACGGTACTTTATTTTCTTCTCAATTTGCTTGATCAGTGATGCAACTCAATAAAAAAATAGTAAGGAGTCACTCCTATTGTAGGTTTTCTATTAAATGCATTTTTTCGGGTGCGGTTATACTTATGCAAGGCACTGTATATGGGGTGCAAGGGAACTCCACTCACATAGATACCCAAGGTTTGGCGTTTGGAGTGAAAAATCAAACTAAACTATTTTGCTATTTTGGCTCGTAAAGAAGCAATAAAAAAATAAAAGTCTGTGGGGTTCCTACGCAACCCATATGGGTTGAAGGGTTAACTAGCCAGTCAACGACTTATTTGTGAGTTCCAACACTCTTTGTTCGACTGTATTATTATTTTCGGTTGTAAGTGCGGGTTATGGTTATTATGTTGAAATGTTTAAGTATTTCACTAACATTTTAGTGAGACATCGACACAAGTGTTAGTTGCGTAATTGTAAGTAATGTTGAGCAATGCAAGTCTAAGTAGATACAGTTCGTTTTATTATTATACCAAATATTAACTTTAGCATCGCTTTCTGTATTTAGGACGTGTTGTTACAAAGTGTCGGAACGTGAAAAAATGCTTGCAAAACAGGATATCGCAATGACAATAGTTGAAGCTGGACATTCAAAAGTTTATCCAGTCATGTCGAAAATCGAAAGCTATTGCACTGTGACAAGAAGCGTGTTGTGAATGGTACCTTACTCTGAGCAAACATCTTCAAAAACACAGTACACAGAATATTCCCGATTTTCTTCTTCTCAAGTTCGCGCATATTATGTCAAATTTCAGATCCAAAATGTCATAATAAAAGAAAAGTAAAAAGAAAAGAACAAAACTTTAGATTTCTGTCTCTGTCTGTTTCATTTACTAAAAATATCATCCATTTTTTTCCCTTGACGAATTTGACATGGGATCTGAAATTTTTGGCATTTCCTTTTGTGCCTTTTCTCACTTCTGTCATTTTGGTTTCGACTGATGCGCAATAATATAATACCTTGTATTCTGCGTACTGTGCTTCAAAAATACCTAAATGAAAACACTTGTTACTACTCGTAATTTTAAAAATGTGTAAAACTAAAGAAAATAAAAATCGAGTACCTATACTTAGGTTTTTATAATCAAAATTTTAGGTAAGTATTGAAAATTTTCATTCTCGTAAGTTTTCCAAGACAGTCGAAGACTCAAAGCGGAGACTAGATTATTTTTGTAAAGCAAGAGCGCAGCTGACTATTGTATTGTCCCTATCTTCTTTCGTAACTTGACAAGAACGATGAATATGAAAGAAGATAGGGACAATACAATAGTAAGCTACGCTCTTGCTTTACAAAAATAATCTAGTCTGTGATAAACACTGATAAGCAAATCAGCTGTGTTGTCCGCTCTACACTGCGCGAATTTTCTGTTTCATTAAAATTTAAAAGTTTGTTTGTTTATTTGTTAAATTATTCAATTTGTTCTTAATTTATTTATTTATTTATTGTATAGTTTCGATGTTAACATAATGTAACGCAACCAAGAAATAATCTATTTTCAATCGTTATTAAAATATAATTAAAGACACCCCTGAAGAAGTCGTGGAATATCGACGAAACGTCGGGAAAGAAGAAAAAGAAAAAGTTTTATTTGCATCCTAAATCAATTGACTAAAATAGCCCGCTTACAAAGAAGCAAAAAAGAATCATTATCAAAAAATTAGTCACACAAAAAAATACAGAGAATATTAAATGTCCTTTTTCTTGTAGACAATTAGCTTAAATAACTTGTTTTATTTTCATCTTATCGTAATTCCTACTTAATTTTACTATTTTATTCAAATTGTCTAACCATAAAAAATAAGCTCGTTATTGTAAAATACTTATTGTGAGTGAATTAACGTAAACTTTTCAAGTCAAACACAACAGGATCAAGAGTATGTAAGCACATCGTCAAGGATTTATGTAAGTGTGTATTGATTTGTTTTTATAATATTTAAAATTCACAACAAATATTTCCTTACGATAACTTTCCTTAATTTACGTTAACATTATATTCATTTAATTCATTCCGATTAATACCTAATTTTCTATATTATTAGTTCTATTATAACCAATGGTGGTTTTCTTTAAATCAATATTTATGATTTCTTTTATTTGTTTCAAATATTTCATACGGACAATATTTCAATATTTCATATAGACATAGTTATGAGTGAGAGTGAGTAGCATATTTTTATTGAGCTCTGTAAAAGATTCTTAGTTCTTCGTAAATAATAAAAAAAAAACTTCTGAAAATAGTCTACGCTAATAGATCTTGAATTAATCTATAAAAGTTGTTATATATTAATTTGTTTAATCCTTGTAATCGTGAATAATAGTGGATTTTAATTTACAAAGTAATAAGCCTTAAATAAAATTCAACAAAAAACTTTATCAGTATGTATCCCGCAAGTGCTAGTGCTAATGAGGGACAGAGAAAGTTGAGATCTGACAAAAAAAAACTCTAACTCTTCAAGCCCACGTTTAAGTTCATTGACAACAGGTTCCCCCGCGAAACCAGTTTCATATGATAAGCTGTGGAGTATGATCGAGACTCGTTTTCAAGAACTGTCAAATAATATAACATCAACAGTTTCACAATTAACAAATAAAATTAATGATCTGCAAAATAGTTTTACTGTGCGCATTACCCAAATTGAGAATGATTTTGATGCTAAACTCAAAAACCATGAACGAGATCTTAACAAGAGATACCAATCTATCAATCACTCAATTTTTTCATGTAACACGGTATGCCAAACCAATTCTGAAAACATCGAATCCAACTGTTCCCGATTGGAGACGCTTCAAAAAGATTTATCAGCTGTGCTTGTTCACAGTACTGATAATGCCCTGGCCGCCTCTGAACTACAACACCAAATTGATGCCCTTGCTAGAAGAAATGTTGCATCAGATGTGGTGCTTCATGGTGTACCAATCACTTCTGATGAGAACATTGCTGTCATCTTCAAGAAGTTTTGTGAAGTGATTGACCTCCCTCCATTGACGCCGATTTGTATTAATCGCTCGAAACCTGCACGAAACTCCTCCAGCAGTGCTATTATTGTGAAGTTGCCGTGTATACAAACCAAAGTGACTCTGCTAAAAAAAGCAGCGGAGTATTATAAAAGCAAAACGAAATCTGTTGCTTTGAGTGACCTTGGTTTTGATTCTAGTAAATTTGTAAGAGTTTATGAAAGTCTTACTAGAAAAGAGCATACTTTGTTCAAGAGAGCTAATGAATTAAGACGAAATACGAACCATATTCATTCTGTGTTCACTCAGCTGAAATGAGACCTATCTGCATAGTTGACTTGCATATGCTGGAACATAAGTACAGTACAGCTGATATTAACTCGTCGCTCTCGACTACTGTTCCTGTGAATATCAATGCCTCTGAAGGTGGCTCCTCTGCTGGAAAACCTATGCTTTCTGTTGTTGCTGGTGTTGCTGATGTTGATGTTGGTGCAGATTGCGTTGCTGAAGAAGACACTGCTCTGTAGATAAAGTTTAATTTTGTTTTTTGATAAGTACCTATGTAGTTAAATGTTTATTGAAATTTTGTGTTTCCTTTTGATTCTTTTTCTTCAATGAATAATGTATTTAACTATAGTTATTATCTCTGAATTTTGTGTATGTCATTTAATGAAGTTAATTTTTGATTTATGTCATGCAAATCATTGAATTCTTTTTATTTTCTGGGCTTAATTATATGATTTTAATTGAATTTACTCTCATTCTTATTAATTTGTTCATCAATTATAGCTGTGAAAGTATTTTTTTCTGAATAATATCCAATGGTTGTGGATCCTGACATTGTCAGGGGTACCCTCAATGTACTGTGTGGTGCACACAATGGCTTAAATGTTTTACATCTGAATGCAGGAAGTATTCGCTCAAAGTATTCTGTGCTTTTCCAAATGCTAAGTACATCTAAACTAGACGTCATAATGGTATCGGAATCTTGGCTTAATAATAGTATTTCTTCACAACTCATCAGTTTACCTGGTTTTAAAATACTTAGACACGATCGAGTTGATCGAATTGGAGGTGGAGTATGTATGTATTTGAAAGAGAATATTGTAGCTAAGATTATTTACTCGTCATCCTTATGTAACATAGAGTTCTTATGTGTAGAAATCAAAAATGGGGATGAAAAGTGTTTGTTAATTGTTGTTTACTGTCCGCCAAATGAGTTTAGGGAGGAGAACTTGAAGGAGCTTGAGGACACGTTACTAATACAAAGTCAGAAGTATAACAATATACTAATTGGTGGTGACTTTAATGTCAACATCTTAGTAAATAACAGGGTTGTTGAACTTTTTCATTATTTTTGTGATAGGATGAGCTTGTCTGTTGTTAACACCGAACTTCCCACTTGTTTTCAATCAAGCGATAATCCTTCTTTGATTGATATGTTTTTGACAAGCTCGAAGTCTAAGGTACTGGGATTTCATCAGGTTCGTCCTACTTCGGAATTTATTTATGATTTCATCTTTTGTTCAATTCAGTTTAACATAAATATTTTTAGAAATGCAATGACTATTACGTATAGATCTTATCGAAATCTTGATTTTCTTGGACTTGAAAGAGAGAGTTCAAAATTACAATGGAACATAATTTATAGCCTTATTGATGTTAATGATAAGCTTCATCTATTCAATTCATTTGTACTTAGTCTATATGATAATTTTGTTCCAATGGTTTCAAAAGTTATAAAACCTAGACCCTGTCCTTGGTATACCCATCAAATTAAGAAATGTATACAAGAGAGAGAACGTTTTTTCCGAAGATATAAAAGAAATCCTACTGTATTTAATAAAAGACAATACACTTTTGCTCGGAACAGGGTGACTGATCTAATACGCTCCTCTAAACGGTCTTACCTACTTCAAAAACTTGACCCATCACTTAGCTCAAAAGAGCTTTGGAAAAATTTAAAAGAAGTGGGGGTGGCTGTTGAGAAAAAATCTCAAGTGTGTCCCTTTAGTCCTGAAGTTATGAGCTCTGTTTTTTCACCAATTTCTTCTGAACCCAATGATATTGATACTCCGTTTAGTGAACGTGATGTTTCTGATTGTTTTCGTTTTGATTGTATTGATTTAACTGAGGTGCAGTTTGCTGTTCGTTCTGTTAAATCGAATGCTATTGGATGTGACGGTATTTCCCCAAAATTCTTCAAACTAGTTCTTCCGATTGTACAACAATATGTGCTTCACATTTTTAATCATTGCATTATGAGTTGTCAGTTTCCAGAAAGCTGGAAGTCTGCTAAGATAGTGCCTGTTCCTAAAAAAGTGAGACCTTCAAGTCCATCAGATTTTAGACCCATAAGTTTGCTGCCATTTATGGCTAAGGTTTTTGAAAAAATTATAGCCAGTCAAATTCAATCATACCTGATTGTGAATAACAAAATATCTAAATGGCAGTCAGGGTTCAGAACTAAACATAGCTGTGAAACAGCTGTTATTAAAGTAACTTCTGACATCCGTGTTGCTTTAGATTCTAGCTCTATCAGTCTGTTGACACTCCTTGATTTTTCCAAGGCATTTGATAGCATAGACCATTCAATTCTTTTGGTGAAACTAAAAAATAAATTCAATTTTTCAAATAATGCTCTTAGTTTGGTTAGTGAATACCTCATGAATCGTTCTCAGATGGTTGAAACGCGGATGGGATTGTCTGAAGCATATTGTGTGAACTCTGGTGTACCTCAGGGCTCGGTGTTGGGACCTCTTCTGTTCTCCATATTTATTAATGACCTTCCTGACCAAGTCATTGATTGCAGAGTACATATGTATGCTGATGATGTACTTCTCTATATCTCCCGCAGAGTCGGTTTAATGGAGGATCTTGTCTCTAGAATGAATGAGGATTTACGAAGAATTCAGTTGTGGGCTGATTTAAATAAACTAAAACTTAATCCATCCAAAACAGTTTCAATGCTATGCTCCCGAAATCTAATTAATCCTGTCGACTTTCCACCTGTTATTCTCAACAATGAAATTATTTCCTATGTTAATAGAGTGAAGTACTTAGGGTTTAGCTTGAACAGCTCTTTGAGTTGTTGCGATGCCATCTCTGATTCCATAAGGAAAATCTATGGAGGTCTTCGTAGTCTTAGATGCTCTTGTGGTCTTCTGTCTATAGACATAAAAAAACGTCTTATTCAAAGTTTAGTTTTGCCATTCTTTAGTTATAATTGTTCTGTTTACCCCAACCTAGATTGCGTTTGTAAACAAAAAATGAATGTTGCATTTAATGATTGCCTGCGTTTTATTTATAACAAACCTAGGTACACTAGTGTAAGGCAATATGGCAATTCTTTGTTTGGTATGAGTCTGGAGAAATACTATGATTTCAGAAACGTTTTAAAATTGCATAACATTATTCATAATAGGTGTCCTGAATACTTGAGCGAACAACTTCAGTTTTCACAATCCCCTTGAGGTTTGAGACTTAATTCACCACACTTTTTGCATTCGGTTGGAGAGCGTTCATTTTTTGTGTCAGCAATTAGATTATGGAATAATCTTCCATCCGAACTACAGAGAATAGTTCCTTCATCCCTTTTTCAGAAAAAGTTATTCTCACACTTCACTTCAAACTTATAAATTGTCTCAAAAATTAAAAAAATTGTAATTACTAAATGATAAAAAAAAAACCAAAAAAAATTATAAATCTTGTGTAAAAATTTTTAATAAACCTTTTCTCTAAAAATTATGTCATTATTTATATAACTGCTTATTGTGTTAAAATTATTTTATTTATTGTTAATTTATTCTTTTTGTTAACTTTGTTGTTTGATACTTAATCATAAGATTTTATCTTGTAGTTTCATTGTAATTTCAATTAAAATAAATAAATACAAATACAAATACAATACATAACAAAAATGTCTTGGATTATTTAAATACATAATTAAATTTTAACATGAAAGATTAAATAATTTTATTTGGGGATTGTTGGGGTGTCGATATGGTCAAGTCTCAAGTGAGGTTAGACGAAGAAAGTACTTCTAGGGGTAACATAAAAAAAGAACATGATTATGAGTGCTACCAAAGGTATATAGCAGGGTGGGATTAATGTACTCAGGTTATAGAAAATCCAATAACCCGTTGCCAATGTCAAACAATGTCCGTCCGAGAAGAGTGTCTGATCAATCAGAATTTAAAGAATATCCATATATGTATGTATGTATGTTCAGTCCTGGTATGATTATTTTAATTTGTTATTCTTGAGTAAACTGACTTGTAAGAATCCTACCCCCGACGAGCTAGACCTTTCAAGCATGCATCTATGTTCATTTGTGTGAATAAAAATGGAATAACAAGCGATGAAACAAAGAGAAATAATTCTAAGAAAACATTCAATGAAACTACCAATTTCGAAAACGAACACTTTTCGGCGGATGAGAGTTCTAACTCTCTTACAGAAGGTCCAGGTTCAGAGAGTTACGATGGTAAACCAAATATTTCCATTTAAGACAGGACTGATCGACAGCCAGAAGTTTCAGTGGCCAACCTACCTCTAAAAAAGGAAGCAGAATCTTGCAAGCTAAAAACGCAATTCAGAACAAAGCTTTTGTTTGAAAAAAAGGCACTAATCGTTGGAAGTTGACATGCTCACCACAATCTAAAAAGGAAATTTTCAAAAATTATTGGAGTTTCGCTTCGCAACGTCCGTCAACTTGCATTGAACCACTGCTGCTAAAATACAGTCGCATACCTCTATCTTAGGAAACACCACGGAGGCAAAACGGTGCATTTTTCTTTATAAACAATGAAAACAAAGTTCGAGCATGCAAACCAATTCTGACAAGCACTTTTGCAATTTGGCAAAAGAGTAGGTAGTTCGAACAATTATTCAAAACAAGGTTTCAACAAAGAAGATAAACGGGACAAGCATTCTAACCATCCGAAAACTAAGAGTGAAATACTAGATACTATAAGGGAAGAGAGAGCCAAAACTTCAAGATAATAAGATATAATGCGGATCGAACTTCTCTGAAAAGAAAAACTCTGAAAAGAATACTCAAGAATATTCAATAATGAATTTAATATTGAATTGTTTGTGATGAGTTCGACATTTGTGAAGCCTTTAAACTATGAGAGTTAGAGGAAAATGAGCAGTTTAATAGCTCTTATAAACTACGACAGGAAGAAAAACCATCAAGCCGTGATGAAAAGACCAAAGATAAGGAACTTAGAAGCTGTTCTTCCAGTTCCTATTGAACAGCTAACTGTGTTTTCTTATAAATCAACGAAAACATAACTAAATTTAAGTGGTACTAACATAGTTTTCCTGTAAATATTTCAATAATTGCCCCAACTGATTTCGGAGAGTAGATTCCTGTTGATTTTGAAATGTATTCACTCCGAGGATTATGCAACAATAAGAAGTAACTGTTTAGGAAAAGTAAGTCATCTTTTGGAACTGCTTTAACGAAACTTCGGCAACGCCAAAACCCCAAGAGAAGTTTGGCAGTTTATAATCAATGATCCTTTGGCGTGGTATGCTGCAATTTCGAAAATAAAATCCAGGCAATTCCAAGTATTGTGTAAAAGTTTATAGCCTTATTGATCCAGCTGGCTACACATATCTACACAATGTCTGTTTATGCAGGTATTATTGACCAAACCAACCAAAGAGGAAGACCCACCGAAACTACTTCGCATTCAACCTAAATCGAAGTTTATATTTTCTGTCTTGTACTAGTGTTTAAATTGCGGGCATAATACACTCGCGGATAGGTAACATATAGTTGACCATGAGAAAAACACAGATTTGCGTACAAAGATGTTCTCTTGACAAGCATTGAAGTTACACTAATATGCGTCGTGAATGCTTACAACTCTTACTTGCCACGCATTGTTTCAACTTTCAAACCATCAATCGTTTTAACTTTTAACAACATTTTCTGTTAAACATTAAACTCCTTAAACTCGTTCAACCATAAGCATCTACTTAGTAATCAAAGATCCTTACCATGAAGCTCATAACTTTTTAATTCAAAACTTTAATGAAAACAAACAACTCACCCTCTATAAAATCGCGAGCCTCTTGTAGTTCGTGCTTTTTAAGTAAAACCTCCAACTCCTCGCTATCGAGTGCTTCATTTCCATTTGAGTTCTTTGTTTCCGAATTTCCATCAACAACCGGGTCGGAACTGTCAGCCTCGACATGGCTATTGTATTTCGCAAAAGTCCCATTGGTGGCGTCACCATCCACGCCATCGACAATACCTCTTTTTTCATCGGTGACAACTTAATAAATGCAAACAAAAATGTACAAAAATGAATAATTTCTCAATCGAACTGAGCGATTTTTATTGATGGTATTCAATGAGTGTGTTAGCAGGGAACTGATGGACGACAGATCTGAACAAATCTGAACGAAAAGTTTTGTATCGAGTTCAAGTTTGGGAATTCTAATGTCTGCCACTAGTTCCCTATCAAACTTTTAATATGAAAATAAATTTTTGGTCAAATATCAAACAACTCAAATGCCATACACAAGAGCCAGTACTTCATTCAAGTGCCCTTTACCTGTTTGATTGGAATTCGAGTTCTTCTTGTGCATTGTGTTACTTTTCACTCTTAAAAGGGGGAATCAACCAATCAAGTGAAAATGTTGGACTCTTTTGATGCAATTTAGAGAGTAGGTTGCAGCTCCAGCTGTATAACACTATAGTATGTATACAAATAAACACTCAGGCGCTTTCTTTCATTAATGAAGTCATTCAACACTGTTTACAAATTACAAACAAAAATAACCACTCAAATGTTTGAAGATAACGTTTGTTTCTTCACTTCACTCTATACTTGGTCTTGACTCACTGTCAGTTCGATGTTAATTAAAATAACATTTATGCGTATTGTTTGAGCACATTACTTCCACAATCCACAATGTATTGTTACGAACTGTGCAACAGACATTGAATTCTGGAATTTGGACTGTAGTAAACTTTTTTATGTAATAAACAAAGCTAGAAGCTATTCGACCACGTGCTTGAGCATTCTGGAATGCAAACTTTTAAATTAAAAATTGTTTTTGTTTGCACAAAGCAAATGTTGCTTTGATTTGGTTTTTTTGTTATCTCTTAATTTTTGTTTGATTGTTTTTGTGAGTGTAAGCGAGAGATATGTAAATAGTTTGAACTGGCTCGATTAAAGTCAGCGCTATTGAATTATTCTGCGTCATTGTTTTGAGTGAAAGAGTGAGGTATAATGGCCGGCATAATACAGGGTATTTCATTTAGTAGGTATGAGATAGGTAGGTACTGTCGTAACGTAAATTTTAGTTCTTTTATAAGACCGAACAATGCTCGAATAGAATACTTACGTACTTACCAGAGATTAAAATGAGTCAAGTATTGCTTGTAAGTTTCGGGTATTTACTCAAAAAAAACGAGTTTGAACAAACTGAGTCAACGCACAATCAAGTAATTTCGAGTCTTTTTATTTATGAGTAAAATTATTTACAAATCATCCCTCATTTCAAACGAGTTCAAACGAGTTTTTTGGTTGAAAGTAAGATCGCTTGCAATCACCACTCAAATATTCATGGCGCTTGTAAGTAAATCGAAAAATATTGTTTGGTTTGTTTGAGATTTGTGTGCTGTGTGGAAATGTAGGTAATCTATGGCAAGGAGGTTTATTTTTATCGTTGATTTGTTTCATTCTCAAAATTTTGTATCGCTGTGTCGAATAAAATAGATAGATTAGATACGAATAGAAATAAATAAATCCACATATTTTGATTATTTTGATTTTTTGTGATCGAAACACCATTGTAAAATATAAACAGGACCTTGTGTATGGGTTTCAAATTTTCAATATATGTACATTAGGATTTCATGAGCAAATGAATCCGCGTTGTCAGTTGAATTTTCTCCAGCAAAAAAATTAATGATTATGGATTCGTAATATCTTCAAACAAGTTTACTGATTGAAAGTAAAATCGCTTACAATCACCACTCCATTATTCATGGTGCTTGTAAGTAAATCGAAAAATAATGCTTGGTTTCTTTGAGATTTGTGTGCTGAGTGGAATCAATGTAAAAAATTTCGAACAAAATAGAAATAAGGAAATCTGCATATTTTGATTAAAAAGAAATGTTTGTAACATATATAATATTCAAAGTTTTATTTCATGCTTTCAATTTCTTAGTATTTAAAAATGAACTCATTGAAACAAAAAAACCCTTTTTTTATAAAAAAAAAGATGCGTAAAAACCAAAAATTATTACTGAAACTAATTCATTCATAGCTTGACCTCAAAATGTTCATTCATACCTCTTTTTTTGTTTTATTACTCTAATTACAAAAAGCCAACATCCCACCCTAGAAAAGGATTACATATTATCCAGAAAGTAGTAGGTAGCTTGGTTATAGGAAGGTCAGATATGTTATAAAAAGATTAACAATATTTAAAATATCTTAACAAAACTGCATTCTCTACCAACCGGAAGCAGGTATTCCCACGACATAATCTTCGTCAATCACTATTTTCTATTTAGGTATACAAACCTAACCCACATTGAGGTACCTATAGTATGCATTCATTAATAAATCCTTTCTTTAATTAATGTGAAAAATTATGTTTCCAGTGCGGATTATTATATTTATGAATGCAAATCCAGCCACCTAACTAATTTATAAATATTTCTATTCGTTAAATTACAACCCATACAAAGCCTGCATCTTTCTTTTTTTTTTCTTCGTAGAGAAAAAAAAATTGAAACATCCAATCAATTTTACCCGAAAACTCAAACATGTTTGAGTAAGTACAAGCAAGCGAATTGCTTGTGAATCAATTTGACTTGAAATGATCGAAAACGAAAAATATTTACGAGTTTCCTCTGCTTGCTTGGTTTGACTTACAAGCCTTTTTATTTATGAGTCAAATTATTCATAAATAAGGGTTGCAATCGAACGAGTATGAACAAGCACACAAGAAAAATTTGGATGTGTTCGAACTGTTCAATTATACTCATTTTAATCTCTGGTACTTACTTAAGGTGGTGCTACAGTCTGGTGTGACGTGTGAACTTGGGCCTCAATCAACGAACGGTCTCCGCCAGCCAACTCGGTCCCTAGCTAGCTGTCTCCAGTTTTGCACTCCAAGTTGATTGAGGTCCTCTTCCACTTGTGTGCGCCACCTGACCTGGGTCGCGGTCTTGTTCATCGGGAATATTGTCGATGGCTTTCCGGGCCGGAGCATTGGTGTTAATCCGCGTAAGCCTAAGGCACATTCATCCGATTTTTTCAAGGTATATGCTTCTGCATCATATAGCAGGATGGGGATGATGAGGGTGTTATACAGTTTTACCTTAGTTGGTCGATAGAGGGCTTTTCCACTCAATTGCTTTCTTAGCCCAAAGAAACAGCGATTAGCAAGAGTTATTATTCGTCTGGTCGCGACGCCGCGCCGCTGTTGTTATCTCCCATGTTAAAAGCGGAGCCTAGGTAGGCAAACTCCTCTACTACCTCTAAATTGCATTTTGCTCGACGCCTGCAATAATGGCACAACTCATTTTTTTCACTTTTGAGATATAAGAGATTTAAAATCATGGCTTTTTTCAAATTAGATTTCTGTTCTTATAAATTAAGCTATCCTGATACGGATTTGCTATTTTGAAGTTAAAATCATTACCTTCATAATAACATTAAAAAGTGGGCGGCAACCGCCCACCGCCCTATTTTGGGAAAGTATCATTATTGCATTAAGCAGAATATATCGAAAGTCTTCAAGTGCCATTTCAAAGAATAACGGCATATTACAAAATTCCACAACTATTTACCAAAAACTTGATGTAATAATTGAAAAAGTCGAAAAAAACTAAATCACGTTAGCTCTCCAATTAATGATTTTTATTCAGCCAATATAAAATTAATTTCTTATTCATATAAACTTAAAAATAAAAAGTTATAAAATTTCTTTCTTATAAACTCAAAATTAATCTTGAGTGTATTTTCAAAATAAGTAGTTTGCTTAACCGTCTCTTCTTTAAAAGGGTATTAGATCTAAATTTAATTAAAATCACGTCTTGTTCTTAATAATGGATTTTTATTCAGCCAATTAAAAATTAATTTCTTATTCTTATAAAATTATACAACTTTCAAAGTACCTACTTAATTTTATATTCTTTTCTTTTTGTACTTTTTCAGTTTAGGATATTATATTTAAATCACATCTTAGTTCTCCATTTTATTCTTATTCATATAATGTAAAAAAAAAAAAATTCAGTTCATTAGGTTATTAGCAGTTAGCTTTAGTCTTTTCTTTTTGTACTTTTAAAGTTGAGGGTGTTTGATTTAAATTAAATTTAAAAACTTAAAAACTTTTGAATTGAAGAACTTCTTTTGGAAATACTTACTTTTCCGAAGCTACTTTAAGGCTATTATAAAAATAGCTGTAACTGTTTTTGATTGCATTGCTACGCAATAAAAACATCAGATCATCGTATTTTTTCTTTGGAATGGATAACGAATCCGTATAAGCTTTTTGAATTTCAAAACCTTTTAGATCTGCAAGTGGAGATGTTTTTGCACGACGCGACGTTCCTTTACATTAACCATTTTGTATTCTTCTTCGTTGAAGGACATTTTGTAAAAGAAATGATCAGGATGTTGACTCGATTTTTGAAATATTGCCACATCATTCAGTGGCGATTCCTGGTCCTCATCCTTGGTTTACCTACGACCCTCAGAAAAGTTAAGACAATAATAAAAAAAAACTCAAAACTGTTGTTGTTCAAAAGTTTTTTTTTTAATTTATGATAAAATTTTTAGTAAGGAAAAATGTTAATTTTATATATTTCAAAAAAAATAAAATAAAATAACAACACATAATGTCCAACAGTTATGATTTAAAAAAAATATTAAAATACAAAAATCAAAATAATTAAGAAACTCGAAAAATATTTTTAGTGAAAATTTAAATATAGGTAAAGTAAAAACTGCTTTCACAATTATTGAAATTACAATTTATATTCAGTTTTAAATATTAAATTGAAGTTATAAAAAGAAAAAGATTTGTAAAATCCTTAGAGCTATTTTTTCGTAAAGAATTTTTTTCTTCTTCTAAATAAAATGTTTAAAAAATTCTTAAAAGAAGAAGTTAGTGTTTTTAGCGAATTCATGACGGATGTTTTTTTTATTATTTTTTTTTAAGTCAAAATTAACCTTAGTAGCCATTCAATTTTGTTGAGCAAAAATCGACAATGTTTGTTTTTTGTTCTCTATGTTCTTCTTGATTGATCAACGAAAAAAAATATTTTTTTTATTTCACAATATTAAAAATTTTTGTTTGTTTTTTTTCAAAATTCCAGATTTCACATGTATCTTTATAAAACCTAAAAACTGGCATGCCAAATTTATTTTTCAAGAATTTTCAAAAAATTTGATTAATACAAAATTATTAAAAAAAAAACAAAATCGCTCTAACGATTTTCAAAACAAAAATTTTTCATAAATTTAAATTTTATACTAGAAAACTCTTTTTCAATTGAAATTTTCAGTTTAAGAACAAAACCTTTTTTGAGTTTCTTAATATTTTATATTAATACCCCGCTGTTGAAGACATGGGCAAGTACGTGCGACCCGAATAAGAATATCTAATTAGAATGTACATAATCCGCCTTATTTATTATCAAATCTTAAAGGTATCTTTAATATTTGGTTTGTTTACCGCTTTGTTTTGACGGTAAGTTTTCATTCTATGACTATTCTTAAGTATACTTAAAATACATATTTCAAGGTCTTAAAAATCTTAAACATAAAAAACGTCAAAAACTGAAAATTTGTCATCTTAATAAAGCCGTAAACAATCGGCTTTAATATATTATTTAAGATTTGAGTTTAGGTACATAAATAAGAGGAATTATGTACTAAATACTCAAAATGAAGAAATTGATTTACCTAAATCAAAACAGCGACTATGAGCATAATCGTTTCGTGTTTTCGAACACGTGCGTCATCGTACGTGTCGTCGTGCTAATTTGATATAGAAACATTAGAAACACTACAACTACGACCACGAAAGTTGCTTGAGAGTTAAAAATGTGTATCTGTGCGTGTGCCTTCTCAGTCGATGGGACCCAGTGGCAAATTTCCCAATTTTCACCAAGGAATCACAATGCGATTCACCAAGGAATGGAAGCTTCACTCATGAATTTGAAGGTGAATCATTTGGTGAAATTTACATAGGGCTGTCATTGGAGTTCACCAAGTGAATTTCTTGGTGAATATGCATCAGTGAAATCATTGAATAAAAGTATTCTGTGTTTTCATTCGTTCTCTAACTCCTATGAAATGTCAAATGAAAGCTCATTGGTGAACTCATCTCTTCTTTGAAAGTTGAATTTTCCACTACTTTTTTCGTGAATGAAAAATATTATGGAAATGCAGCTGTGATCTCACCAAATGTAAATATCAAAACAAATTTATTATTTTTTTTTTATTGAAATATTTCTGAAAAGAACACAATATTGTTTTAAATAATAACATATAAAAACAATTCAAGTCTTTGGCTGGATCTGCTACTTTTTTTAATATTTTTGCCGCTAAACGACTCCTTTAAGGTTGCTCCACATTCCAAATTCCAGAATACCTTTAAAAAATGTTAAGAAAATTAGTTGAATTTCTTCTTCTATACAAGTGGAAAATAAATATTTATATTTGAGTACCTGGTAAATATTTTCGATTTCCCTCGTGTTTTCTCCTGTGCTCTTTATTATTATTAATTCACTTTTAAAAACAGCTTACATATTCTTCACATCAACTGTCTTTAACTAAGATTTCGATTGCACTGATTTTACATAGAACAAAACATTTTTTTAACGATCGCAGACAAAAATAGACAGTGGAAAAAAACCAAACCGTTGCGTCGTCACCGGTCGTCGCGTCGTCCTCGATCAACAAAAGTAGAAAATAGGTACATACATAATGTTTATATACTACACGGATTCTTGCAGGTCATTTCCACCCCTAGATAATATTTGTGTTTCTTTTTTGTTCGTTTATTCTTCTTTGTGAAAACAACACACAGCGCTCAATGCAAATTACGAACTCGTGAAGCTGTGCAGGACTTTTCCTTGCTGAAATCACAACGTTTTGGTATGCGAAGAAACGAAAGCGTTAATAAAATAGAGAAAATGTATAGAGGAAAAAGGGCATTACTTTGTTCCTATGAAATCATTACCTTATTTTTCCTCTTAAAAGTGTGGAATGAATTCCTTGCTCTTTTCACCGAAATTTTTCATTGAGGATGAAATTTGCCACTGGGGCATGACACACCACGAACAGCAGGAGTCAAACTTAAAACTAAAATAGAACACCAACAACAATGAATAAATATACCCCAGTGGCATATTTCCCAATTTTTACCAAGGAATCACCATGCGATTCACCAAGGAATGGAAGCTTCACTCATGAATTTGAAGGTGAATCATTTGGTGAAATTTACATAGGGCTGTCATTGGAGTTCACCAAGTGAATTTCTTGGTGAATGTGCATCAGTGAAATCGTTGAATAAAAGTATTCTGTGTTTTCATTCGTTCTCTAACTCCTATGAAATGTTAAATGAAAGCTCATTGGTGAACTCATCTCTTCTTTGAAAGTTGAATTTTCCACTATTTTTTTCATGAATGAAAAATATTATGAAAATGCAGCTGTGATCTCACCAAATGTAAATATCAAAACAAATTTATTAAATTTTTTTATTGAAATATTTCTGAAAAGAACACAACATTGTTTTAAATAATAACATATAAAAACAATTCAAGTCTTTGGCTGGATCTGCTTCTTTTTTTTAATATTTTTGCCGCTCAACGACTCCTTTAAGGTTGCTGCACAATCCACATTCCAAATTCCAGAATACCTTTAAAAATTGTTAAGAAAATTAGTTGAATTTCTTCTTCTATACAAGTTGAAAATAAATATTTATATTTGAGTACCTGGTAAATATTTTCGATTTCCCTCGTGTTTTCTCCTGTGCTGTTTATTATTATTAATTCACTTCTAAAAACATATTCTTCACATCATCACATCAACCGTCTTTAACTAAGATTTCGATTGCACTGATTTTACATAGAACAAAACATTTTTTTAACGATCGCAGACAAAAATAGACAGTGGAAAAAAACCAAAACCGTTGCGTCGTCACCGGTCGTCGCGTCGTCCTCGATCAACAAAAGTAGGTACATACATAAAGTTTATATACACGGATTCCTGCAGGTCATTTCCACCCCTAGAAATTATTTGTGTTTCTTTTTTGTTCGTTTTCGTTTCTTTGTGAAAACAACACACAGCGCTCAATGCAAACTACGAACTCGTGAAGCTGTGCAGGACTTTTCCTTGCTGAAATCACAACGTTTTGGTATGCGAAGAAACGAAAGCGTTAATAAAATAGAGAAAATGTACAGAGGAAAAAGGGCATTACTTTGTTCCTATGAAATCATTAACTTATTTTTCCTCTTAAAAGTGTGGAATGAATTCCTTGCTCTTTTCACCGAAATTTTTCATTGAGGATGAAATTTGCCACTGGGGAATCGCTTTTTTTTGCGCTCAACCTTCTCTTTATTTTTACATGCGTTTATTGGAATGTTTGTATCTACTGTTTTTGAAGATTGTATGGAAATAGTAACCGCAATTGTTTACGGTAGCAAAGCGGTGTATCAAATAGATTTTCTGCACAAGTTATTTCTTGTGTATGCCACGTTCTGGTTCAAAGGGAATCGCTTTTTTTTGCGCTAAACTTTTTTTTTTGTGTTCAGGCATTTATTAAAGTGTTTGAAACTATAAATTTTTGAACTGTTGATTTGCGGAAGAATATTTAATATCTGAAAATACATTTATTTTTTGAAATTCTTGGTTTACCGCCGATATACTTGGTTACTATGAGGAATCGCCCCTGACATCATTGAATTTAAAAGTTTCACCAAAAGTATTTTTTGTAAAATTTACAAAAGTTTTATCAGTCATCTCTTTTAAATCTAGGAAATCTGTGTGGCTCATTTCCGTGACCTTGAAGGGATGGCTAGTTTTTTTTTTGAAGTTTTCACCAAAGTTACATATTGGTCTGGTGTATAAATTGGGCCTGACCTAAGAGAGCGCTTAATGTTTTTTTCAATGAGTGAATGGACATTATCTCCCTCGTTTTGGGTGTGTCCTGTGATAAGATATTTGTGGCTTATGGATCTAATTTTGTACAGCATAAAGGTAAGCTATTAAAACAAATTTATTTTTTTGCTGACCTCCAGAGCCAGAGTAGAAAACAATGTCTAAGTCTCCAGTACAAAGTTGAGCTTTATTTTGTAAATATTGGAGGAGGCAAGATCCGATTTCAACCGCTCCTCTCTTGCCTTCACCCTCATGCCACATGAAACATTGGACATCACCTTGGCTCTTATCTTAGTTAAGAGATCACACACCGTAAAGTTGTAAGTTGACAATTTTGACTTATAATAAAAGGACGAAACTTCTCCTTTAAGAGTTGGTAGGGTAGCCTGCAAGTCAAAGCATGCTACTTTGAAAGAATCAGAAACCTTAGCCTTGTCTCTTTCTTTTTCGGACCTACTCAGTTTTTTTTCTTCTACGTGTGTGAGATAATCGGCTTCAAGTTTAATTTTTTCCTCCGCACTGGCGTTTTCAAAGCCTACGCACGTAGTTGGAGCTTCTTCGTCAAATTGTAGGTCAGCTAATATAAAAATAATAAAGAAAAGAAGAAAACCTACAGAAAGAAAACTTTATTTTGATTAACCTACCTTCGGCAATTAATGAAGGTATTTGGGGCAATGCTTTTGTTCCATTGCTGTCCATATTTTTTTGCAATCTTTTTAAAAAAGAAGTCACTAGCAATATTTTTTGATATTATTGGGTTTATTATAAAAATAAACTTACTTTATTCCTACCAATGAGAGCAAATATTCCCCCCGGGAGTCAGGTTTCAAATTTTGTCTATTCATCTCGCGTGTTAAATTAATTTTACCGTAGTATTCTAAGAAAATAATGGCACAAATAATTTCAATCATAATGTTTTCATAATGCACTTTGTTTAAACTAGAAACTCTCGTGTGTACATTTCCCAAACTCTAGTGTGAACCTCCCAACTCTCATGTGTAAACACTAGAAACTCTCGTGTGCACATTTCCCAAACTCTCGTGTGAACCTCCCAACTCTCGTGTGTAAATTTCCTCACTTTGGGTTCGAACTGTACCAAAAATGTGGTATTGCTATTGTGAATCGTATCTAACTTCGCTTCTTAACCCTTCAGTGGGCGCGTGGTCTACGGTCGTAGACCAGTCTTTTTTAAAACGCCGCCGTTCGCAGAAAAACAATTTTTTTCCGCCATCGTTCACAATAGCTGTAGATAATTAGTTGCTCTACCTAATTAATATGCTATTTTTCTTCGGAGGGGGCATACGAAAGCTTAAAAGGTATTCAAAGTCTCTTGGTCTACCATCGTAGACCACGCGACCACTCGTGTAACAAAAAAAGTTGTCTTCAATTGTATTATTATAGGTAAGGAATTGTAGATTTTTAACTACTTTTATTAAAAAATTAATTATTTAGTGAAGAAAATTGCTTCTACTATCTCAGGGACTTATTTTTGGGTCCGTGAGCTGATCTCTAGGGTGAGGTGCGAAAAAAGTGTTAAATTTGCTTGTAGGTACCACTTGAAATGTATATGCGTTTATTGTGATTTGTAGTGCACATTTTTTTTTTTTTTTTTAAACTTATTAATGAATTTGTGTTCTATGTTTTTTGAATAGTTTTTTATGTTTGCTGTACTGTTTTGTTTAATTTTTTGTGAAAAAAGACAAAAAACGTGAACACGAAAAACTGAATTTTTCAAGTCTTATATTTCTTTTGTTTTGTGTACAATTTTCCTTTTTTCTTATTCATTACCTTATTTGGTTAATCATTTATTGAAAAAAATATGTTTTTTTTTGTTATTAACTCTTTTAAAGTATTAATTTATTTTTTATAAAAAATGATTACGAAAAATCGTAAAATTGGGATTGTTTTTTTATTCCGATTATTTTTTTCAGTGTATCAATAACTTTTTATCTTTGAGTGATGAATATGAAACAAAATATGTTCCTCTATGATTTGACCACGATTTGGATACTTAAAACGCTATAGTATATATATTTTTTGGCAAAACAAAATGGTCTACAGTCGTAGACCACGCGACCACTCGTGTCTCTTTTAACCACGCGCCCACTGGAGGGTTAAAACATAACGTTTCGGTTTCGGTTTTCGTCTGCCTTTCATTTCTTGCATTCATGCATTCTTTTTGCGAACTCTGAACTGTGAACATCCAATTATAAAATATTGTACTTAGTGAATATATTAATTATAACTTAAACCTAATTAAACTATTTCTAAAATATCCAGTTTATCTTAATACTAATGTACACTTATCTTATACCTACGTCAAGAACTTAAAGAATATTAAAAACAACAAATAAAACTAAAAAAAACTATAAACAATCATCCAAGTGTCGTCTCCATTTATTCATGGTCCAATTCGAGGCGGATTGAGCATCGTGGTCTCGATCAAATCCGACAAAATTCGACCCATCCTCACGTGGATTCCCCATTTTTGTGGTTTTTAGTGGAAATTCTTCACACATCTACGAACAAAAACAGAAATTTGTGATTTTTTATTAAAAACGTGATTTTTAAACAAAATCGTGCTATCTGTGCTTTCCATTGGCACAATATTGAGTGCTTCTACAAGCTTATCATCATCGTCATCTTCGTGGCAGTGACCGCCAGAAGAATTCATCGTCGGCATCCTCGTGGCAGTATTCGCCACAAAGTTTTCATCATCATCATCTTCGTGGTAGTGACCGCCAGAAGAATTCATCGTCGGCATCCTCGTGGCAGTATTCGCCACAAAGTTTTCATCATCGTCATCCTGGTGACAGTGACCACCACAAACTTTTCATCATCTTTCTCGTGACAGTGTCTTCCACAAGCATTTCATCGTCGTCATCGTGCTCAGTGATCGCCACAGTGTTTTCCTCGTGGCAGTGAACGCCCCACGTTTATCATCGTCGTTCTCCTCGTGGCAGCGTCCGCAACAAGCTTCTCATCATCGTCCTTGTGACAGTAACCACCACAAGCATTTCATCGTCGTCATCGTGCTCAGTGATCGCCACAAATATTGTGTCGTTATAGTGCAACATCATCATCACAAAATTGTGTGCATCGTAACGCTTTTTCATCAATCATACTTGCACTACATCAGCCCCATCTCCACCGTTATATCATCGTCGAACTTCTTCAACAATACCTAATTTTGTCGAGCGGTATAATCAGCATCAATCATCACTAGAGTCTTCAAAAACCTTATCATCATCGTCAAATCTATCCATCATCAAAATCATCATCATTCAGCAAATCAAAATCTTCAATCAACACAAATCATCATACATTTAAGTGTACAGGGTACGTTATAAATAATTTTTAGTGCAGTTGCTTATTCATTATATTAATATATATTGTATTGCGTTAGTCAACTTTAAAATTTATTTTTTATTCAAATATTGATCTTTATTTCATTAAAACCATAATATAAGTACCTATCCCAAAAAAGAAGCAATTTTTGCAATCTGCTGGTGAATAACACAGTCCTGTAGACAAAATGGGTTGTTTAGCTGATTTGATTTTCGCATCCGACCAATTGGTCGAATTTTATGCGGCCTTTAAGGCAAGACCAGTCGCCACCCATAGTATTTCCTTGTTGGAAGCTTACCAAACTGAATTGGTAAGCTTGTGGCAAGAAGTAAAAGTTGCTTATACCCGTTGTTTAAGACAAGATGATCAAGAGATAAATGCAGCTCTGAGTGAGGTCAAAGCCAAATTCCAGAGTTCATCCACTACATTCTTTCAGTGCTCCAGTGATATTT
The DNA here is from genome assembly GCA_943590905.1 of Sphaerophoria taeniata. Taxonomy (NCBI): domain Eukaryota; kingdom Metazoa; phylum Arthropoda; class Insecta; order Diptera; family Syrphidae; genus Sphaerophoria; species Sphaerophoria taeniata. Next base: position 204,711,695 of record OX016540.1, read on the forward strand.
CTGATTGTATTAAATCAATTGATCTCAAGTCGGGCAAGCCCATTATAGAAATTCATAAAGGTTCTTCTCAATTTAATGAAAATTCACATAACATTAAAGTTCCAGCATGTGACACTCAGGACTTCTATGGTAACTATTTACAGTGGCCATCCTTTAGGGATATGTTCACAGCTGTGTACATAAACCATTCGCAACTGAGTGATGTACAGAAACTGTTTCACTTGAGGTCTAAGACCAAAGACGAGGCATTCAATATTGTCAATAAGTTTGGCCTGACCGATAGTAATTTTAGCCTCGCTTGGAATGCTCTTAAAGAGCACTACGAGAACAAACGAATTCTGGTGAATAACCAAATTCAAATTTTATTGAAGCAAAAACCCATTCCTATAGAATCTGCTAAGGACCTTAAGGTCTTACAAAGTAGCTTCAATGATGCTTTAATCGCACTTAAATCCTACAATATCAACATCGAATCATGGAATGCTATAATAATTTATCTTTGTGCATCTCGACTTCCGGATAACACTCTTAGTCTTTGGGAAGCATCCTTGAAGGAACCCACTGAAATCCCATCCTGGGAAAATATGAACTTGTTCCTCACTAACCGTTATCGAATCCTAGAGAGTGTATCTGAAATGAAACAGAACACCTCAAACAAATCCACAAGCAACAAACCGGTAATAACCCAATCCAATAAAACTAAACAAGTTAAAACCTATCACGTTAAGGCAATTCCAGCTTGCCAAGTCTGCAGTGAGCAGCATCCGTTAAGAATTTGTCCGATTTTTTTGAAAATGTCTGTTGACGACAGGCATCAAACAGTTCGAAAACATAAATTTTGTTTTAACTGTCTAGCCATTACTCACCTTCTTCCTCAATGTCAAAGCACTAGCACTTGCCTTCGTTGTAAGGGTAGACATCATACTTTATTGCACTTTGAAGGTAAAGTATCGATGAATACTCCCTCTACAAAACAAAACACTTCTTTTCAAGCTGTTCCTTCATCTTCATCTCAAGGCGCTTCATCTTCACCTCATGTTTCAAATTCAAATTATAGTACATCGTCACCCCAAGCTTCATCTTCACCCAAACATGATCATCAAACAATACAGTCCACTCAAATAACAAACCATAATGTCATGTTTGCAAAAGGCTATCGCCAAGTTTTATTAGCAACAGCCCTAGTCAAAATAAAACGCAACGGAACCCATTTTGATCTTCGAGCCTTAATTGATCAAGGCTCTGAAGTTTCCTTTCTTTCCGAAGATTTTCAAAAACGTATTGGTCTTCCAACCAAAAACACTCAAGCTCGAATATGTGGTATGGGCTCTACTGTCACTGCTTCTTCATCAAAAATCTGCTCATTCACTTTATGTTCTAACCATTTGACAGATTTTAGTATAGAAGCTCAAGCTTTAGTACTCAAAAAGCTTACTGGTAACCTACCTGGTGTTTCAATGGATCTAGCTCAAACAGATTTCAAATTTAATTTTCCTTTGGCGGATCCTTTCTTCTATCAAAGCTCCCGCATTGATATGCTCATTGGAGCGGACCTCTATCCACACATAGCGCTGGAGGGTATAAAAACTAATGTTTTGAATTCTCTTCTAGCACAAAACACTGTTTTTGGTTGGGTATTATTAGGACCTTATGAAAATATTCCGGTTGCTTCATCGTTTTCTAATTTTGTATCGTTTAACGAAGAACCATCGATTGATCAAACTATTGAAAGGTTTTGGAAAATTGAAGAGTTACCTCAGATGCCAACGCTGTCTCCATCCGATCAATATTGTGAAGATTTGTACCGCAGCTCGACGTTTCGGGATGCGACAGGTCGATATGTCGTCAAATTACCTTTTAAACAGTCATCCGAAGACTCACAACTTGGTCAGTCGCGCCTCACTGCTATGAAACAATTCCTCCGTAACGAGAAGTCTCTTATGACTAAACCGTCTTTCAAGGCAGAATATGACAAGGTTCTTT